>CM074721.1:65408189-68244837 GCA_037306005.1 Rhinophrynus dorsalis | reverse complement strand
TCGAGCCCCATTGAAGTCAATGGGAGGACTCGAGCATTACACCAGGCACCCCCTGCTCTGATGAGGGGAGGGTGCCTGGTCCATAGGAAAAGGGCAGAAAAAGATGGAAACACTACAGAAATGGTTCAGGGACAGCATAGGGAGGATGTCTGGATGCACCTTGGACTCCAACATCGCTGCTGGGAACGATCTTTCGCCCGTAGTACGCCATTTTTACAGACTGACCATAAAACACACAAAAAGGAAAATAAAAACGACTTTAGGCGAAAAATTGTTACCAAACAATATTTGCTGTATATTTACTTGTATATCATCTGCAAATTCTCCCAAAAATTTCCTTGATTTTCAGAACTGAGGCCATGATTAAGAGGGAAACGTGCGCAGAGGCAAATTCTCCCAAAAATTTCCTTGATTTTCAGAACTGAGGCCATGATTAAGAGGGAAACGTGCGCAGAGGCAAATTCTCCCAAAAATGTCCTTGATTTTCAGAACTGAGGCCATGATTAAGAGGGAAACGTGCGCAGAGGCAAATTCTCCCAAAAATTTCCTTGATTTTCAGAACTGAGGCCATGATTAAGAGGGAAACGTGCGCTGAGCTGACCATCTAAAACATTATGGGTGAGGGTCTGCTGCAGAGCTGACCATCCTAAACATTATATGCGAAGGCCCGCTAGTGAGCTGACGCTATAAAACATTATATGAGAGGGCCCGCTAGAGAGCTGACCCAATAAAACATTATATGAGAAGGCCCGCTGGTGAGCTGACCTATATAAAAATTGGCAAACAGGGCCCGCTGGTGAGCTGGCCCTATATAAAAATTATATCACAGGGCCCGCTGGTGAGCTGGCCCTATATAAAAATTATATCCCAGGGCACGCTGGTGAGCTGGCCCTATATAAAAATTATATCCCAGGGCATATGGAAGAGGAGGAGGAGGATGAGAAGATTAAGAGTCAACCATATACCCGTTTTTTTGGGTGGAAGGGGTGAATGGGAATACAGAGTATTCCCATCATTGTAAATAACATATATAAAGTGAGTTTATGTTCCCCCGGGGCTTTCCTCCAGTGGAGTGGAGAAGTCAGGGGAAATCCAGGCCTTGTTCATTTTTATAAGTGTCAACCTATCAGCATTGTCGGTGGAAAGGCGGATACGCTTATCTGTTATGATGCCACCAGCAGCACTAAATACCCGCTCAGACAGAACGCTGGCGGCAGGGCAGGCCAGCACCTCCAAGGCGTAGAGTGCCAGTTCATACCACGTGTCCAGCTTGGACACCCAGTAGTTGTAAGGCACAGAGGGATCATTGAGGACGCTGACACGGTCTGCTACGTACTCCTTCACCATCTTCCAAAACTTTTCCCTCCTTGTGACACTAGGCTGCGCATCAGGGTGAGGGTGCTGCCGGGGTGTCATGAAGGTGTCCCACGCCTTGGAGAGTGTTGCCCTGCCTTTGTCGGAACTGCTGTGTGCTCCCCTTTTCTCCCCTTCTCGGTTGGCCAAGGTAGCACGTACTCTGCCGCCAGCGTTGTCAGATGGAAAATTTTGGAGCAATTTTTCGACAAGAACCTTCTGGTATTGCACCATTTTGCTTGTCCTCTCCACCGGAGGAATGAGAGATGAGAAATTCTCTTTGTAGCGGGGGTCCAGAAGGGTGAACACCCAGTAATCCGTGTTGTCTAAAATGCGTATAACGCGTGGGTCACGGGAAAGGCAGCCTAACATAAAGTCAGCCATGTGTGCCAGAGTACCAACAGTCAAGATTTCGCTGTCCTCACCAGGAGGCTGACTCTCAATATCCTCATCCTCTTCCTCCTCTTCTGCCCACCCACGCTGAAGAGATGGAACTAAAGTTCCATGGCTACCCTCTGTAGCGGAGGCAACCGTGTCTTCCTCCTCCTCCTCCTCCTCCTCCTCCTCCGCCTCCTCCAATTGTCGCTGAGAAGACGAAGTGAGGGTGCTCTGGCTATCACCTTGTGTAAGCTCTTCCTCCCCCATTTCCACCTCTTCCACATGCAAAGCGTCGGTTTTAATTGTGAGCAGCGAGCGTTTCAGTAGACACAGAAGTGGGATGGTTACACTGATAATAGCGTTATCGCCGCTCACCATCTGTGTCGATTCCTCAAAATTGCGTAAAACCTCGCAGAGGTCTGACATCCATTCCCACTCCTCACTTCTGATTACAGGAAGTTGAACGGAGAGGCGACGACCGTGTAACAGCTGGTACTCCACTACTGCCCTCTGCTGCTCACAAAGCCGGGCCAACATGTGGAAGGTGGAGTTCCAGCGCGTGCTCACGTCACACAGCAGCCGGTGAGCTGGCAATTGTAAGCGCTGCTGCAGCTTCAACAGGCCGGCCGAAGCTGTTGATGACTTACGGAAATGTGCACACACGCGGCGCACCTTGGTCAAGAGATCATGCACATTGGGGTAGGTTTTTAGAAATCGCTGCACCACTAAATTAAATACATGCGCTAGGCATGGTACGTGTGTGAGCTTGCCGAGCTCCAAAGCCGCCACCAAGTTACGCCCATTATCACACACAACCATGCCTGCTTGCAGGTTGAGTGGCGAGAGCCACTGCTCGGTCTGGTGACTAATCCCCTGCAACAGCTCTGAGGCCGTGTGCTGTTTGTCCCCAAGGCAGATCAGCTTCAGCACGGCCTGTTGACGCTTCCCCACTGCAGTGCTACACTGCTTCCAGCTACTGGCTGATGGGGGAGTGGCGGTGTGTGTAGAGAATTCGGAGGTGGAAACGGAGGAGGAGGAGCCAATAACGTAGGTGCTGGTGGAAACCCTGATGGAGGTAGGGCCCGCAATCCTCGGCGTGGGTAGCACCCGTGCCATCCCAGGGTCCGAGTCGCTCCCAGCCTCCACGACATTCACCCAGTGTGCCGTAAGGGAAATGTAGCGTCCCTGGCCACAAGCACTTGTCCATGTGTCAGTCGTTAAGTGGACCTTCCCAGTAACTGCGTTGGTCAGGGCACGGGTGATGTTACGGGACACATGGTGGTGTAATGCGGGGATGGCACACCGGGAAAAGTAGTGGCGGCTGGGGACCGCGTACCGAGGGACAGCTGCTGCCATCAGGCTGCGGAAGGACTCAGTGTCCACAAGCCTAAATGGCAGCATTTCGATGGCCAGTAATTTTGAAAGGTGTGAGGTTAGTGCTATGGCCTGTGGGTGGGTGGCTGGGTACTTTCTCTTGCGCTCAAATGCCTGGGGTAACGACATTTGGACGCTGTGCTGGGACAGGGAAGTGGATGTGGTCGCTGATGGTGCTTCAGATGGTACAGGTGCAGGGCGGGAGGTATGCGGGCCTGCGCCTTCGACAGGCGATTGGCCGGCACCGAAAACAGGGGAAGAGGAGGCAGTGGTGTGGCCTGCAGACACAGGTGGGCGATCCAGGCGTTCCTCCCACTTACTACGGTGCTTGGATGCCATGTGTCGGATCATGCTGGTGGTGGTGAGGTTTCTAGTGTTCATGCCTCGGCTCATTCTGGTGTGGCACAGGTTGCAAACTACAATTCTTTTGTCGTCCGCACTTTCCTTAAAAAAACGCCATACCGCGGAACACCTACCCTTTGGCAAGGTAGATTTACGCAAGGGGGTGCTCCGTGGAACATTTGCGGGCCGGTTTGGTGCGGTCCGCCTTCTTTCTGTAGCCACACCACTGCCTCTTCCAGCCTGTTGCGGTGCTGCAGATGGCTCACCCTCAGGACTGCTGTCATCGCTCGGCTCTACACCTTCCCAGGTGGGGTCAGTCACCTCATCGTCCACCAAGTCCTCCTCCACTTCCTCACTCTGATCATCCTCCTCAAGTCTTGATCCCACCACATACTCAGTCATTGACAACTGTATAACATTCTCCTCAACAAGGTCTTGAGACGGAAATAGTGGTTGATTTAATGGCAACTGTGTCTCATCATCATCATCATCATCATCCACTACTTCCTTTGACCTTAAATGCCGTTCACATCTGTCATCTTCTTGTGATTGGGTAGCCTCTAGAGGTTGTGAATCAGGGCACAAGATGTCATGTTCCTCTGCAAGCGTGCTTGGAGAGAGGGTCAAATGAAGGATTGGTGATGAGACGAGCTCATCACTATATCCCAGTGTGGGATCACTTCTTTGACCAGACCGTGTATGGTGGGAGGAAGGATGATCAGAGTGAGGATTATGTTGACCAGACTCTTGGCTACTGAGAGTGGACTTGGTGGAAGACAGGGTGGTGCTTAACCGACTGGAAGCAGTATCAGCTGTCATCCAACCGACCACCTGTTCGCACTGGTCGGACCTCGAGAGTGATGTCCTGCGACGCCCTGTGAAATCAGACATGAAGCTAGGTATGGTGGATGTCTTTCTTTCTTGTGCTCTGGCACCAGGCACAGTTTCTCCGCGTCCTGACCCGCGCCCTGAACTTTCAGGATCACGTCCACTTCCCCGTCCCTTTTTACCCGCCTTCTTCATCTTACACGATATATATGACTTTAATATATATGAGTTTGAAAACTTAACAGTATTTCTTACTATTCTGCAACTCTGCAGAGTACACAGAATAGGCTGCTAAACTGCGGTGACACACACTGAATGGAATAAGTGACTTTAATATTTGAGTTTGAAAAATTAACAGTATTTCTTACTATTCTGCAACTCTGCAGAGTACACAGAATAGGCTGCTAAACTGCGGTGACACACACTGAATGGAATATGTGACTTTAATATTTGAGTTTGAAAACTTAACAGTATTTCTTACTATTCTGCAACTCTGCAGAGTACACAGAATAGGCTGTTAAACGGCGTTGAAACACACTGAATGGAATATGTGACTTTAATATTTGAGTTTGAAAACTTAACAGTATTTCTTATAATTCTGGAACTGTACAGAGTACACAGAATAGGCTGTTAAACGGCGTTGAAACACACTGAATGGAATATGTGACTTTAATATTTGAGTTTGAAAACTTAACAGTATTTCTTATAATTCTGGAACTGTACAGAGTACACAGAATAGGCTGTTAAACGGCGGTGAAAGACACTGAATGGAATATGTGACTTTAATATTTGAGTTTGAAAAATTAACAGTATTTCTTACTATTCTGCAACTCTGCAGAGTACACAGAATAGGCTGTTAAACGGCGTTGAAACACACTGAATGGAATATGTGACTTTAATATTTGAGTTTGAAAACTTAACAGTATTTCTTATAATTCTGGAACTGTACAGAGTACACAGAATAGGCTGTTAAACGGCGGTGAAAGACACTGAATGGAATATGTGACTTTAATATTTGAGTTTGAAAACTTAACAGTATTTCTTATAATTCTGGAACTGTACAGAGTACACAGAATAGGCTGTTAAACGGCGGTGAAAGACACTGAATGGAATATGTGACTTTAATATTTGAGTTTGAAAACTTAACAGTATTTCTTATAATTCTGGAACTGTACAGAGTACACAGAATAGGCTGTTAAACGGCGTTGAAACACACTGAATGGAATATGTGACTTTAATATTTGAGTTTGAAAACTTAACAGTATTTCTTATAATTCTGGAACTGTACAGAGTACACAGAATAGGCTGTTAAACGGCGGTGAAAGACACTGAATGGAATATGTGACTTTAATATTTGAGTTTGAAAAATTAACAGTATTTCTTACTATTCTGCAACTCTGCAGAGTACACAGAATAGGCTGTTAAACGGCGTTGAAACACACTGAATGGAATATGTGACTTTAATATTTGAGTTTGAAAACTTAACAGTATTTCTTATAATTCTGGAACTGTACAGAGTACACAGAATAGGCTGTTAAACGGCGGTGAAAGACACTGAATGGAATATGTGACTTTAATATTTGAGTTTGAAAACTTAACAGTATTTCTTATAATTCTGGAACTGTACAGAGTACACAGAATAGGCTGTTAAACGGCGGTGAAAGACACTGAATGGAATATGTGACTTTAATATTTGAGTTTGAAAACTTAACAGTATTTCTTATAATTCTGGAACTGTACAGAGTACACAGAATAGGCTGTTAAACGGCGGTGAAAGACACTGAATGGAATATGTGACTTTAATATTTGAGTTTGAAAACTTAACAGTATTTCTTATAATTCTGGAACTGTACAGAGTACACAGAATAGGCTGTTAAACGGCGGTGAAAGACACTGAATGGAATATGTGACTTTAATATTTGAGTTTGAAAACTTAACAGTATTTCTTATAATTCTGCAACTCTGCAGAGTACACAGAATAGGCTGTTAAACGGCGGTGAAAGACACTGAATGGAATATGTGACTTTGATATTTTAGTTTGAAGACTTAACAGTATTTCTTCCTATTCTGCAACTCTGCACAGTACACAGAATGTGCTGCTACACTGCGGCGAAGCACACTGAATGGAATATGTGACTTTGATATTTTAGTTTGAAGACTTAACAGTATTTCTTCCTATTCTGCAACTCTGCACAGTACACAGAATGTGCTGCTAAACTGCGGCGAAGCACACTGAATGGAATATGTGACTTTGATATTTTAGTTTGAAGACTTAACAGTATTTCTTCCTATTCTGCAACTCTGCACAGTACACAGAATGTGCTGCTACACTGCGGCGAAGCACACTGAATGGAATATGTGACTTTGATATTTTAGTTTGAAGACTTAACAGTATTTCTTCCTATTCTGCAACTCTGCACAGTACACAGAATGTGCTGCTACACTGCGGCGAAGCACACTGAATGGAATATGTGACTTTGATATTTTAGTTTGAAGACTTAACAGTATTTCTTCCTATTCTGCAACTCTGCACAGTACACAGAATGTGCTGCTAAACTGCGGCGAAGCACACTGAATGGAATATGTGACTTTGATATTTGAGTTTGAAGACTTAACAGTATTTCTTCCTATTCTGCAACTCTGCACAGTACACAGAATGTGCTGCTAAACTGCGGCGAAGCACACTGAATGGAATATGTGACTTTGATATTTTAGTTTGAAGACTTAACAGTATTTCTTCCTATTCTGCAACTCTGCACAGTACTCAGAATGTGCTGCTAAACTGCGGCGACGCACACTGAATGGAATACGTGACTTTGATATTTTAGTTTGAAGACTTAACAGAATGTGCTCTAATCTGCAACTTTGCACACTAAACAGAATGTGCTCTAATCTGCAACTTTGCACACTAAACAGAATGTGCTCTAATCTGCAACTTTGCACACTAAACAGAATGTGCTCTAATCTGCAACTGTGCACACTAAACAGAATGTGCTCTAATCTGCAACTTTGCACACTAAACAGAATATATATATTTTTTTTTTTTTTTTTTGTTTTTTTCCCCCCACACCAAATAACCTGCTGCCCCCACACACAGTAGTCCTAAAAAGGACTTTTGGTTCTTTTTTTTTCACAATTTTTGTTTTTTTCCTCCCTACACTGCCTTTCCCTTCCTATCCTCAGCTCTCCCTGGCTCAGACTGAGCCGAACTCGATGGTCAGGTGCTATACAGCACCTGACCACGGGTTCTGGCCAGCCAATCAGTGTAATGCCAGCAGCCAACATGGCTGCTGGCATTACACCGATGTCAGAGCCTCCCTGCACGTTTATTGGCTGCGCAGCAGCCGCAAAACGTGCGGGGAGGAGACCCGAACATGGCGGGCGAGCACATGCGGTACTCGTACGAGTACCGCCATGTGCCGAGCAGAGCGATGCTCGAGCCGATCCGAGCATCGGCCGAGCATGCTCGCTCAACACTAATTGTTACATATCATGTGCTATATTCATGAAGCATGATAGGAATTGTTTGAACCTTGTGTTATGAGTATGTTCTTTAAAGGGATAGTAATACTTCAGTATTACTAATCCCTATAGTAAAGCCCTACTAAAAAAAAAAAAAACGTATTGCCCCCAGTGTCATCTCTCAAACTTTTATGGTTTGAGAGATGAATGCTTCTAAAGTTGCCCTCTCCCTCCACCTTCCCCGAAGTCAGCTTTGTAGCTGACTGAAGGGAAATCCGGTCATAGATCATCAGGCAGCTCTGCAGCAGAGCCGCGATCGCGTTAATTAAAAAAAAAACTTTCACTAAAACGGTCTTCTACGTGTGCTTGGAATCCAAGCACACGTATAAGACCATTTCAGTGAAAGTTTTTTCTTTTTTAGTAATGCAATCAGACTGTGCTGGAGAGCCGCCTGAAAGTCGTACGACTCTCTTCCCTGCAGTCAGCTAGAATGCTGACTACGGGGGAGGGGGAGGGAGAGGGCAACTTTAGAGGCGGTCATCTCTCAAACCATAAAGGTCTGAGAGATGACACTGGGGGCAATACTTTTTTTTTTTTTTTTTAAGTAAGGCTTTACTATAGGGATTATTTAAATAAAGTATCACAGAATAATGAAAATGTCCAATTTTGTAGGAATTTTCCTGCAGAATAAAGCTGTGGTATCCCACATGCTAAAATAATTGCAGCTCAAAACTCTGTAACAAATAGCCTTCCTCAGACTTATGTAGCAAGAGATCCACTCTAAAATAGAGGTCCATGGAAATACTGCATTCAAATAATACATGCATAAATTTAAAGGGATAGTAATGTTTCACAAAAACAGCAGCTCCAATTAATTATATATATATATATATATATATATATATATATATACAGGGCTTCTAATTTTAAGTCCTTTGCTACTAGCAAGACCTGAAAAGTTACTCGCCTCTGCAAGCCAAAACATACCCACCAGGGCTGAATTTCTACTCGCCAGGGTTAAATTTTCACTCGCCATTTTGAGCCCCGTATATATATATATATATATATATATATATATATATATATATACTATATCATAGTATTTGAGCCATAGAGAGTGTTATTTCAATACTGTCAGAGTCGTAGTTCAAGAGAAATTGAATGATAAATTATCTCTCTCCCGCCCCTTTTACCTAGTGTAAGCTACCTCCCCTCAGATGGGGAATCTGGTGTTGAGACCAGGCAGTTCACATAAAGGGACAATCTTCTTACTGTGAGCATAATGAAACCCTGCCCCTTGACAGGTTTTTCAGGTTTTTCCTTATGCTAATTGAAGATTGTCCCTCTCTGTGATCCATCCGGACAGTCTTGCTGCTCTGAGGGGAGCAGTGATACATCAGTAAAAGGGGCGGGAGGGGTATACTTTATAATTCAATTACTCTTGATCTAAAACTCTGACAGTATTTTGCTTTTATTGTGAAAAATTACTATCCATTTAAATAACTTTTGAGTGAATCATCTCACATCGGTATTTCATAATACATGAAACTTTACCAAAAACCTTTGAGTGTGCTCTAGCAGTGCATTGCTTACATCTCAGACATGCAGAGAGTTTAGATATAGTTTTTCTCATTCCTTAGGAATAAGTGGCATCTGTATACTTTTCCTTTGTATTGAAGTTGTACTGAAGATTTCATATGGTTTTTTTAAAAAAAAAACTGTAATGGGAAAAAAATTCAAATTGAATTGTACCTTCCTTGAGCTGTGCGGTACATGCTGTACCGAAAGGGGTTACAAGCTGTATCATAGTGTCCTTTGCCACTCCCTCCGTGCTGTCTAATACCTCCTGCAGCTTGCCCATCATATCCAAGTTTTATTTGTATGTGCTACTTACACGACAGCATGCCATAAAAAAAGTAGGAGGAATAGGTGACTGGCAGAGAAAGGAGAGGTGGCACAGGCGCAGTCAACAACTTCGCCGCGCTGTCTCTGCTCATGTCTCTCCAATTAAAGGTATATTTTATACAGATCCGGACACGTTTAGGAATTTATATGTATGTTTTCTGGTGCATATTACAGTTAACTTCTAACATGACTTAACTTGATTACCCATGACAGTTACGCTTTAAAGGGATAGTAATACTTTGTTTTATCTTTATTTTATTTTGTAGGCATTAAAAAAAACATGAAGAACGATATAAGGCTTATCTCTCAAACCTTTATGGTTTGAGAGATATTCACAAGCAAAGTTTCCCCTCCCGCCCCTTTTACCTACTGTAAGCCATCTCTTCTCAGATGTGGAATGCAGTCCATAGACCAGACAGATAACAGAAGGGGACACTCTTCTTCCTATGAGAACAATGAAAGCCCTGCCCCCCTTGTCAAGTTTTTCAGGTTTTTCCCTTATCTTAATTGAAGATTGTCCCTCTCTGCAATCTACCTGGGCACCTCCCTTCTGCTCTGGCTGAGCAGTGTTAGATCAGTAAAAGGGGCAGGAGGGGGATAGTTTGTCATTGAATTACTCATGAACTACAACTCTGACAGAATTGAAATAACACTCTCCAAAGTCCAAATACTATGATAATTAATTAGAGCTGCTTTTATTATGAAACATTACTATCCCTTTAACAGAAGAAGTTACCTAGGCAGGTGTCCTTCAAGCAGAGCTCAGGTATATCTGTATACTATTTTTAGCTGTTTTTGATCTCCTATAGTACAAAACAAATTGTTTGTTTAGAACTAGTGTTGAGCGAGCGTGCTCGGCCGATGCTCGGATCGGCTCGAGCATCGCTCTGCTCGGCACATGGCGGTACTCGTACGAGTACCGCCATGTGCTCGCCCGACATGTTCGGGTGAAGAGGATCTGTGCCGGAAGAGGCACAGATCCGAAGACGCTCCGCTGGACCACCAGGGAATGGAGGTACGGGGGCATTGCGGAGATGAAGGGGGCATTGCGGAGATGAAGGGGGACATTGTGGAAGAGGGGCATAGACTCTATGCCCCTCTTCCACAATGTCCCCCTTCATCTCCGCTATGCCCCTCTTCCACAATGTCCCCCTTCATCTCCGCTATGCCCCTCTTCCACAATGTCCCCCTTCATCTCCTATGCCATAGCGGAGATGAAGGGGGACATTGTGGAAGAGGGGCATAGCGGAGATGAAGGGGGACATTGTGGAAGAGGGGCATAGAGTCTATGCCCCTCTTCCACAATGTCCCCCTTCATCTCCGCTATGCCCCTCTTCCACAATGTCCCCCTTCATCTCCGCTATGGCATAGGAGATGAAGGGGGACATTGTGGAAGAGGGGCATAGCGGAGATGAAGGGGGACATTGACCAGGCACCCTCCGCTCATCAGAGCAGGGGGTGCCTGGTTTAATGCTCGAGTGCTCCCATTCATTTGAATGGGGCTCGGGTGCTCGGCCGAGCACTCGAGCATCAGGGGGTGCTCGGTCAGAGCACCCGAGCACCCGAGCATCGGGGTGCTCGCTCATCCCTATTTAGAACCTGTTAACATATTGTGATCCATATCCAATCAAATCTATTGAGTCCTGCTGTTTGCTGTGAGGAGACATGACCTAGAGGCAAGCTTGAATACATTTCACTACAGGAAACTGCAGATATAGTGATAAATACTGTGCTGGATATACATCTCAGGTGCCCCTAGGCAAGGCAGTCTAGGTCCCCTTAGCGCCACTCACACTCTTCACATGACTATGCCCACAATACCATGACACATAAAATACCCTTAGTCTATAAAGTTCAAGCACACACAAAAAAAGCTTTTATCCCCCTGCATACTAGTGAGATCTGCAATGTATTGCTTTGTAGTACACTGGAGACCTCTTTAGCATCCAAGGGATTAAATAATAGCCAGTAAACAGGCATCTAAACTGATACAAGGATAATGAGATTGCACTGGCCACTCCCACAATTCAAATTGTGGGTGTGGCCAGTACAGCTGAGGTGCCCTTCTATACTTTGCACTCTAGGCAGTTGCTTACTCTGCCTAATGGGAAATCCAGCCCTGGCAAAAGATAAATAGATACACAAGACTGCTGTATGAAGGACACCTAAGTAGGTAAATTAATCTGTTAAACAAATTAAAAGCCACTTATTCCTAGATCATATTTCTCATTAACAGAACACTAGTAGGAAGCAGGAACAGAAGTGCTGGTGTTTTGAGTAGTTTTTGTTGCCAGTGGTTACACAATATGCAATGCACATAACTGTAAATGATGCAGAATAATAACTCACAATTCTCATTTCTATGCATCTTGTAGAGATACAGAGAAGTGGATGAAGAATTTTTTCAGAGCGATCACCCCGCTGTGGTTCGTGTACGGCCTAGAGTGAATAAAATCAATAGCTCAGCACATGCCACCGAAATGATAGCGAACAATATTCTTTACTCAGCAGTGCAACTAAATGACAATAATGATTATATTATTCCTCTGCCGGATCCCAAGCCTGACGAATCAGATAATGTACTTAATGAGAATTCAGAGAGTCGACCAAGGTAAAAAAAAAAAAAAAAAAAAAGACTTTAACAACTTAGATTCTAGAAATCAGTCCCACTATGGACAGCATCCCAGCAATGAAAAGTGAAACGCACCCTAATAATAAACTTACTTCGACCTTAATCTGGGCAGAGATTCTTTATGGCCACATCAGTTATGTGCGGGAAGCAGTGTGTTGGATACGCACATGGCACTCAAACGGTTAAAATAATTAGCACAAAAAATGATGTCCATGGAGGCAGACATAATTCTTTGTTGCACGACTCTAGGACCCCACTCTTCCATCTGCAGGATTTTTTGGAAGCTTTCATTGGGAGGAGTCTTAAGTCCTGCAACAAATAATCATGTCCGCCTCCATGAAATGAAATCCATGACTAATTACTAAGATTAATGAGAATCAATCCACACAAGATTGATTTAAAAGAAAAGTGAAGGTTTTCTGGGGCAAACCACTTGTACTATAGGGGAGAGCTAAAAATTCCCAAAATGTCCTTTGATTTAAATGGGGATGTTAACCCTTTGCATGCTAGAGATTTCTCCAAATGCATTGCAAAGCAATGAGATGCATTGGGGACCTATCGAGCATGCAAGGGGTTTACATTCCCATTTAAATCAAGGGGATTTTTAGTTCTCCCCTACAGTACAAATGGTTTGCCTCAGAACTCCTCCACTTTTCTTTTGAACATACAGCCCACAGTGGTTAAGACAAGTTTGAGTTAATTATTAGGATGTTATAGTGTTCCATTTAAACAGTAATGAAAACTGGGCAGGTCTGCATGGTGCATCTGTTTTTCCTGCAAAAACTGTCCTATTTAACTGTTTCAGTGCTGCATTGCTCATCTTAGCACTTAACACTGCTAGGAAAGTCTCCAATGTATTTAGAAGCAATGCATTGAATGAGCCAGGTTGTTTACAATCCCGAAACCTTTAGATCTGTTCTTTTTCTAATGAGCCTTTTACTAAGCAATATGCTCTTGGGTTTAGCTTTCGCTAGGTCAGGGCTGTCGAAGTTCAGTCTTCAAGGGCCACCAACAGGCCAGGATTTAAGGATTTCCCAGATTAAGCACAGGTGATTTAATTAGTAGCTCATTCATTTTGACTGACTCCTTTGTGTTTAAGTAGTAAAATCCTTAAATCTTGGCCTGTTTAGTGGCCCTTGAGGACTGACCTTTGACTACCCTGCGCTAGGAAATTGGTCCCCAACCAATGAATTGTAATATCTTGTCTCAGAGACCTTTTAACACAAAATGGAGAGCTGTTGAGAAAGAACTTTTGGAAGTGATGTACCAACACTCCCGTCCAGGGTGTGTGTCTGTGTGAGTGTGTCTGTGTGTGATAGACAAAATTAATCAGTCTTTCTGTACTACTGCCGTTTGCACAGAAATCTCACATGTGCAGTGTTGTTACTACTGCAAGGGATTCTGGGTAGGTATATGCAAATTAGATTAACAAGGAATCACCTTTTTGCCTCAGATTCCACTTTATCCCTTTGAGTGCCAGTGTGGTACGGAATGCATTGCATTGCGTACCCCTCTGGCACTCAAAGGGTTATACATGGATTCCTTAGAATCTGAGGCACAAAGGTGATTCCTTGTTAAACTTATTTGCATATGACTACCCAGAATCCCTTGCAGTAGTAACAACACTGCACATGTGAGATTTCTGTGTGAAAAGCAAGTCTTATGGCTTGACTGGTGTGTCAAATTTTTGTTTAACATTGTATCTACCACCCACCAAATTCAGGTGGAAGGGGTTTTCATTCACTTTTTTTCCCCACCATAACCTTTTCAGTTTTTACTACTGCCTGTATTCTTGTTGATATTTAAATACTATCTCCTCCGCTGCTAGTTCCTTCCTGCCTACTCCTGACTAGTTAGAGTGAGAGAGTACAAATCTCTGTAATAGTTGTATTAATAATCCCTTATCTATCTTAAGGTAAGTAAACCTTCTTCAATTACTACATGCAGCAAGTATTTATCTATTTCTATAAAATTTCTGCTGTACATACCACATACTCTAACAAGGACAAGGGTGAAAATGTGAGAGATAGAGAAGTTGGATCAAGAGAAATAGCAGGAGTGTCAAAGGTTTTCAGAAAGCTACCATTTATAATCATCTACAGATATCTATAAGTGAAATGTAACTGGTTTTAGCTTTGAGAGTTTATTTTGAAGAGGCTGAGCCTCTCCAACCCTTTATTAATTTCCACTAGTAGTCACAGACATAGATATTCACTGTCTGACACCCCAGCCTTGATCTATTGCCACCTGTTGCCACAAACTAAACATTCCCTGACTCACTCCACAGCCTTGTTTTATTGCCCACTGGTAGCCACAAACTACACATTCCCTGACTGACTCCACAGCATTATTCCACTGCCCACACATACACATGTCTGCCACTTCAAGTTTGTCATTGTCCTCCACTACAAAATGAATTCCCTGGACTTTCTCAGGGAACCTTAAGGTTCCAGGGAGGGAAGACATTTTGAGAACCACTGCAGTACATGGTATATAAGATAACTTCTACACACCTAAAGGCAGCATAGGGCCTTAAGAATTGGCTAAAATATTCTATGCGTTATTTTTGCCTCTTAGTAATTTGCAGAGTATAACTTCAGAAGCACAAATGTATTGAATGCAGAAATGGATTTTAGATCAAGTAAATGAAAATGAAAATGAAAGGGAAATGAAAAAAATAGAACCAAAGGTGCTAAAAAGCTAATCTGGTGCTTTTCTTGCAGCTCTACATTACAAGAAGGTAACACTTCATCTACCATTTCCTGTGACAGTCCACTAGAGCAACCAGAGCAAGAATTACAAAATGATTTCACTCCAGAGGCTCAAGAGCAGGATGTGGAAGAAAGTTTTCTGTAGCTCCGAGACAGAAATACTGAAATGGGTACAGCTCAATACAATGCCATATGTATAATTTAGCTCTTTCAAAGGAGTAAAATATAATTGTTAAGTATGAAAGAAAGAAAAGAAATGGACTTTTGTCTTCAATCAAATTTACAATCTTCAGTCAAACTGATGTTAGCTCATTGTCCTTCGTTGAGAAAAAAGAATAAGGAATGAACTTATTAAAAAGTAATCAGCATAGGAACACCTATTGAACAGACTTCTGGATTACAAACAGCCTCTTGTAGTGGACAAGTTCATGTTACATGATGTGCCTCATATGGGAGTGGAGCCAGTGTTGGATTTACATCTTACGTGCTCATAAGTAATTCACATTGATGTCTCTAGCTCCACCCATGACCACAACCCCAAATGTACATGATCTCAAACCCAGGCCATCCATTGTTTCCTGTCACAGAAAATATCCTTGGTATATAACATAAAAGCACAAAAAAGATTTTATATAAACTGGCCAATACAAGGATATATATACTGCTCAGTTAATATATAAACAGGACTGGTATATAAACTGTTTACTATAAACCAGCAGTGGGTGTCTGCTGCAGGGGCACTTAAACTGAACTAGCCACACCAACAACTTAAAAAGGTGTGCATGGCCACTGAACAGCACTGTTAAGGCACCTTCAAAATGTGGTACCTTAGGCAACTGCCTGTTTTGCCTAACATGAAATCTGACCTTTCATGGAGCTGGATACAAATTGGGAATATCCACATGAAACTTTCAAGCCTGAGTCCTTGCCATTGTTGTTATGGTTAGTTTCTTGGGAGAGATTTGTTATGAAATGAATCACGTTATTGTAATGTGAAAAAGTGAATCTAATTCCCCAATCTCTTCAGACTAAAAAATGGGAAGAACTAGAGATCCTATAGTAGATTATCTAAGTCTCTTTGCATAAATATAACACAAGCAAAATTAATAGGTTCATATTCACAGATCACTTCATATGAATCTCCAACTTCCCAATATGAATAGCTGATCTCTAGCCATAGGTACAAAACCTTGTGTCAGTTTGTTGCAAAGATTTCTTATGATAGCAGAAATCTTCCCATTCCTATACGAGGGAATCCTATATAATAATTCGCTAAAACGTGTGTAACGATGTAGTCATGCGCAGTAGAGACTGCTGCGCGAGCTGCAGTCATGCACAGCAGAGACTGTCCGTGATGAGGCTGATACAGAGCACTGCGCTCCTTTGGAGCGTCCCGCTCTGTATCAGCCGTGGCGTCGGCAGTCTCTACTGTGCATGACTGCCCCGCGATCGGCTAGCAGTGGCACTGTGGCCCGTGTAACGGGCTCTTCAACTAGTATTGGTGTATGTGCAATACTTTAAAATCAGCTCTTGTCATTCGTATAATTTATGAAGTAAGCAAGAGGTTACTATAACATAGTTATGTGTTTGTGGGAAAATATTTTGTGTACAGATCATGAAGGGATATAACAATCATCATCTTCAAAAAAAGTTCACTTTTTTAACACAGAGACAGAGAGTATATTAATTTTCAGCTGGACATGTAGCCTGCATCTGCATGCATTCCAAGGATACACTGAAAGCAATGCATTTTATACCTCTCTGTTCCTCAAGGGATAAGCTTTCTCCACTAGGGACTAGGGATGGGCAAAACTTTTTGCCTCAAACTGAAATCGGCGGCAAATGGCACTTTCCGCTTGGCGAAAAATTTCCCACGAAAAGTGCCGATCTTCCACTTTACTCCGCTTTTTTCACCCATTGAAATCAATGGGAACATAGAAGTTACATACAACACATCACAAATAATATTTTATTTCCCAAAGTCACAGTATAAAAGGGGCATGAGGGTGCCTGTGTTGGTGGGGTGTGGGGAAAGAATCAGTTGAACAGGGGATGATTTTTGGGGGGTTGTTTACTGGGATTGGGGGACACTTAATAAAAAAGAAATCCTAAATAAAATAAAAAACATACGACATGGTATAAAAGGGTCTGAGGAGGGTGCTTGTGTTGGTGAATGAATCATTCGAACAGGGATTTTGTTTTGAGGGGGTTTCTTGACTGCTATTAGGGGGACAGATAATAAAAAATAAATCAATAAAATAAAATAAGACATTTGTATTTAAAGTGACAGAGACAGGGACCCCCTGTCATAAGCTGCCACTGGGGTGGACTGATACTTGACTTGATAGAGGATGATTTGTTTGATTTGTTGTTTAAGGCCTTTGTAGGACTTAGACTTATTAGAGGCCCAAGCCCTGAGGAAATATTGATTTGTAGGACGTAAGATTGTTTGGCACAAGCCCTAAGGAAACATTGATCTGTAGGACTTAGGCTTGTTAGAAACAACCCCCCCCCAAAAATTGTTTATTTTTTTGTAGGACTTGCTTTTATTTATTTTTTTTATTATTATTTTTTTAAAACACAAATCTGGAGAAAAAGATAAAAATGCCCTACTGTCCTAATTCCAGCAGGTCATGTTGACCAGTGGCCACTGTCAAATGTCCTTCTAAGTCCTGAGTTGCAACTGCTGTTCATACTGCTGCTGCTGAGTTGTTTAAGCAGCAGGGTGATTAGGCAGTAGAAAGGGAATGGGATCAACAATAGCAGTAACATGGAAGATGGATGATGAAGGTTCCATTTGCCACGACTGCATTCCCTCGGAACACAGCGACAACTTTTGCCCACCCCAACTAGGGACCACCAGAAGGAGCCTACTTTTTTGATAGCACTATCAACCAGTATTTTCAACGAAGCTCTAATGCTACAATAAACCTTGTCATATGAAAGAGCACATTGTAACATTCATATCCACACCTTCATAGAACTTCAATCACATATTCTGTATGTATGTTTTTCTACATCCCTCTCTGCTATGTCTCACACAAAGAGGAGTGCAGAAGAAAGTAGCCTCTACTAACCTGTTGAAAAAACAGAACATGCAGATTTTGGCAGTAGTGTCTTCTTAACCCTTCGAGTGCCAGAGGGGGGTACGCAATGCATTGCATACCCCTCTGGCACTCAAAGGGCTAACCAGTAATGGATTATGTTTATAAAGGTTAGTTAATTAATGCAAAATGATTGAAGCACTTTCAGATAACAAAAAGGAATGCCCAGGAGCACATTTCCAACTCATAGCAGCACCAGTGGGTAAATTGTACAAAAAATTTATATTTATTTGTCAACGTTTCAGTCCTTCTTTAGATCTATATAAACACAACAAAAACCAAATGACGCTCATTAGATCTTTCTTAGAAAGAAAGGCATAAGGACTCCCTTTCAGTTGTTTATTGTGCATATTCAGAGACCTAGGCAAATGACTGTTTTGAGTATTTGGAACAATCAAAATTAAAACTTTATTTCCTTAAGCACCTTACATCGCACACACAGGATCTCTAATTCTGTGCTTACATGGATGACTTTTCTGTGCTCCTTTATATTGTAGTTCAAGATGTCTGTGGCTACTTACCTGCCTTGCTTTCTCTGGCAGTACCAATGTAGGGTGTATGACAAGGGTGTGGCAGATGGCCATCCCATGTCATTCATTGGCTGACCTCCACATGAGCATTGCAGCCTTCAATAGGACTTGTGTGAATTATGTGCACAGAGGCCCATAGGCCATCATCCAGGTTATTACTGATGAAGTGTAGATGTGTCCAACATAAAACCCATCAAATCTTCGTCATGCAACTTTGTTTTACGTTAGATTTCTCTTGTAATCTGCACTATAATATACCCCTCCCCCCAAGAAAAAAGCATTACCTGGTGAATGTTAGTTGATAAATATAAATTGTAATCATAAGTTATCAGTATCAGCTATCATTCAACTACTTTTAAAGAACATTTATCATGTTTTGCTAAGTGCTACAATGGCTTGGTAATATAGCTGCTATCAACTGTTTGGGGGGGTTATCAGACAACAGACACCACCTGGTTGAAACACAACACTGAAGTCTGTGACTCAAATTCCAGGTTTGCTTACAGTCTCCATAGACATACTTAAGAACCTTCTTGCCACAGCCTCCAGAGTTCCATTAAGGTCAGGGGGTCCAAATGATTTGATTCACGTCATAAAGTAGGTTGGGCTTGACTGGGGTGGAATTTCCCTTAAAATGGGTGGAGCATGAGAAGAACAGGGTGGAGAGTGACTGGAACTGGCAATGAAGTAGGTAGAGTTACAAGGGAACTCACTGAGCCCTGGGAATCTATCTCTATCCCCAGATACCTAGTAATTAAGAATACAAATTTAGAGTATCTGGGTAAGATCTGGAGAGATCACAGGTATGTCCATACACCTGATGTTTTGGGCTGTCAAGCCTGATATACAGGGTCTATGAGGAACTGCATCATGCAGAACGAGAAGCTGTTCTGAGTTATGTGAGAGGCATACACTGATGTGCAGTGACTGACAATGCAGCCCCAGCTTGATCAGCAGGTCTGTTCTCTGGGGAGATGATTTGATGATAGGGCAACTGTGACATGATAGTGGCCCTTTAAATTTGATACACTCAACCTCTTGACTGTTTGAGAGGTGTCCAACACATTATGAAAGGTTTTGATTGATGGGGTTCCACTGACATTTCAAATCAAACTAAAGGGTCCTACTAAGACCAAAAGTTTGAGATCCTCTGATATAGAATAACATATGTGCCTTTCGGGTCTCCCATCCCCCCTTTATAGTTTTGACACTAATATTTATAAAAGTTGCAAATGAAACATCATTTATTTTGGTCTGGTAACCAACAGGCACAAAATCCTCATTTTGAGTCACAATTTCCATGCCTACTTCCTAAAATACAATAATTTTATAAATACAGTGGAAAAAACAAACCTCATGCTTGTCAAGACACATATATAACATTTCTTGTAAGATAAAGGTGATATTGTTGTGATCTACATCTCTTATCATCTGAGCAGAAGATGATGTGTATGGTAGTCCAAAACAGCTGCAGGGTCTCAGATATTCACGGTCTACTGCCAGGTGCAGATAGATATATGCAATACTCCACTTCTTGGTTCATATAGTACCAAGTGTATATAAATCCAATGTTCAATGTGTACAGTGCATTTCTTCATACTTTAAAGGTGAACTAACACCTCTTAATAAAAACACTCTTCATACTTTATTATAACTAGAAAATCCTAATGGTCCCTTTTCATTTTTCTCTTGTGCCTTTGTTAAAGAGATAACATGTTCAGTCAGTCCTGGATGTCATGGCCATGGGGGCTGGCATGACAGTTCCTAGCAATACTACAGGTCAAAAGGCACACCTCCCAACATTTCAATTGGCTAAAAAGGAACACTTGTTTCAGATGCTGTTCCTGGGGGTGTAGTTAGTGGGTGAGGTAACACTGAGAGTTTTTAGATTATATCATGACCTACTCAAACCTCTTTGTGTGACTGAATAAATGATTTAAAGCAATACTAAAGTATTTTATTTAAACATACTAATGTATAAACATATATACTGAAATATAAACAAACATTAATGTGAGTTTTACTTCTGTGGAGCAATTTAAAATACTTATATATATATATATACATCACACAGTCTGATATCCTAAAAAGAGGGACACCAAGGTAGGAAAGTGGGACAGAGGGATATGGGTCTCATAGAGGGACTGTATCCCCTAAAGAGGGACACTTGGGAGGTATGAAAACGCCACTATCTGCACATGGTAATCTTAACCCTTTGAGTGCCAGGGGGTACTCAACGCATTGCAGAGCAATGCGTTGCGTACCCCTCTGGCACTCAAATGGTTAACTCTCTAAGAACCAATAATGTGTGAAAAGGATTGCTTTTTAATTCACTCTGCCTGCTTTAGTTTGAAAAAACAGCAACTGTCATGTCTGCCTCCATGGACATGACAACCATCACTGACTGAAGATATTATCTCTTGAATAAAGGCGCAAGAACAAAATGAATAGAACAAAATTTATAAGACGCATTAGAATTTTCTTTCCATAGTAAGGTGAATGGGAGAAAACTCTACCAAGTGTCTGACAGTTTATAAATAAACAATGTGCAATGGTACTTAATAGTATATGAATGATATAATGGGTGATATAATGGATGTATTTGTGATGGATGGTATAAACTGTATATATTGGACCAAATGTTATGGGAATTTTTCTTTAAATATAGCATTATTTTCGTAATAATCATTAGATTGCAAGTAAAGTTTTGCAATAAAATCTTCTATTTACAGGATTAACCCAATGAGTGCCAGAGAGATGACTCTGGCACTTAAAGAGTTAATAGAGCAAAGTGATCTGTTATGATAGGTCATGGTGAGGCTGGTGCACTGAGAAGAATTTGAGCAATTCTGGGGCAAACTAATTGTAGCATAGGGGAGGAATATAAATTGCCATTGATTTAATTTGAGCTTTTAACCCTTTGAATGCTAGAGAGTTCTCCAACTTCTTGCTTTGTAATGCGTTGGAGACCTACCTAGCATTCAAGAGTTAATGTAAATGGATGAGAATTTGGAACATTTTGTCTCCTGTGGTGCCATTGATTTGCTCCAGAATTGCCTCAACCTCATGAATGGCTGGATTACATTGCGGTTGACAAGATATATTATCATTGGTATTATTTACAGATTTCAAGACATCAACAAGATCTGTGATATACAACTAGTGATAAAATTTACCACCTGCAATGGAATTTAACCCTAAGAATGGATTCATCAGACTCCATTTTGAAGCAGTATAACATTTGTTATTGGAAAGCCATGCAGAGGGGACATAGGGGACTAGCTGCTAAATATCTTTATATTTCTGTTAATAATAAATAATTTTATATATCAACGAAAAAGGGAAGTAGAAAAGAAAATCAGAACCTGTGGTAAATTTGTAAAGTGCACTGTGTTATACAGCAATGATTGCATAATTCTGACAGCCAAAAAAAAGGATTGAGTAACACTCAAAAAAACTGTCTGGTAGACTTCCCTTCAAAAAAGAAAAGTCTGTGCCAAAAAAATCAAATTCATTATTGTAACATGAACAACAAAGTATATAATTTACCAATAATATCCAAAGTAGTCTTTATCTGAGACCAAGTATGAACTGGGCTAATTCAAAAATGACATGCTAAGTGCTCATTTGGTAAAATACAACGCTGTGGCCATTTTGTGTTTCTTTTTCAAGCACTTTGCAAACCAAAATGGCAGCTATTAGAGTACTGGGCCTGTTACATGTACACGCTAAGGGGGTAGGAAATTATTAGTGGGTGAAGTTAAGCATTTTTACTGAATGAATGTAACTGGGAGATACACGTTTCTAGCATTATTCACCTGCTGCTATAATCACTAGCATCAAACTTGACATTCATAATCCTGCAATGGCTCCATCGTGTCTAGAAACCTGTCTCTGTGATAACTTGGCTGCACAGCAGGATAGCAGACACTAAAGATTATTTTTGAACTGGAGAGTTTTCTATAATTTGACAAGTCTAGGACTCTGAAAATAACCTTACGTGCATATCTCTAAATTGAATTGCTGGCTTTGTATTATCCATATATATTGCACACAATAGTTGAATATTGAGGTGCGCACAATGAATTGCGAAGGGTTAAATTTCAGTTCCCATTTTATCACATAGAAATAGGCCACCTTTATAAAATTGCAAAGTTTAGCCTGGTTTAAATCACATTCAATCTTATTTTACATGTATGTGGTTAGACTAAATCAAGCCCTTTTTGTTAACTTACTATCATTACATTATGAAGTATTCCTGTCCCTTTAACAGTAGAAAAACTGCCCAATCAGCATTCTTTTTGTTACAAATGTAGAAAAAGGCCGTAAAAGGCAGTGCATTTTATAAAGAATAACCATAATTGGTCACTGACACCTGCAATGCTAACCACTGGGAACATGTCAATTAAGCAAAACTGGTCAGAGTTAAATATTTGAAGAAAGAAGGGGCAGCAGAAGGGAATTGAAAAGCCCCAAAAATGCAAATATGGACAGATTGGTAATGCACTATGAAAACATCTCTGTAGTCAGAAAGAAATACAAGAGTTCCTGTAATTCCATACCTCCCAACATTTCAAATAGCCAAAGAGGGACAATTTTGGTTTAGGTGGTGTTTATAAGGGTGTGGCTGGTGGGAGGGGCATTACCAAGAATTTTTAGGCTATTTCAAGACCTATTGACACCTCTTTGTATAACTGAATAAATGTATTTACAGCAAGACTAAAGTATTTTATTTACACAGACTAATTTATAAACACATATATTGAAGATTAACTACACATGTATGTGAATTTTATTGCTGTGGAGCAATGTGGTACACACTACACATTCTGATCTCCAGAAAAGAGGGACAAAAGGATAGAAAAGAGGGACAGAGGGATTTGGATCTGAAAAAGGGACTGCCCCTCCTAAAGAGGGACACTTGGGAGGTATGCAATTCCAAGGAGACTGGTTGTTATCAAGCAAAGAATTTATTTTAGACTTTTTGGTAAGACGAACAAAATGCCCCTTTAATCTTAGCTGCTTAATGATGAATAATGCGTGTGACAGGGTTATACTGATATAAATGCAGTTCTACAGTGAGTGTAATTCATAACACTCCAAGTTTAAACATGTGATAAGCATTAAGAAAAAATATGTATTGTAGGACTTTACCCTCTGTGTAAAACAAGGCTGCTCCCACAGCAGCGATGCATAATTTCAACTCAGTCCCTGTTCCTTTTGTTATTATTTTCTCTTCCTATAGGCTATATATATATATATATATATATATATATATATATATAACTATATAAGGCTAGTATTTGACGTTTGTAAGACCTGTGAGTGCTCGCCTTATATATTTTTTAATTTTGTTTTGCTAAGCACCCAGGCAGGATGAAAAGGATGTTGTGAGTGCCAGCCTTTGATTTACTATATATATATATATATATATATATATATATATTAGAGTTAAGATTGTAGCCGTATTAGTCCAGTGATGTAGATGTAAAGCAACAAACAAAATTAATATCTTGTAATATCTTTTTTATTGGACTAATAGAATTATGCATTGACAAGCTTTCGGGATAAACTCCCTCTCTCAAGTCTAAAGCATTTCTGAACACAAGGACACAGAATTCACAGTTAATACAGTTAATATATTGAAATCAAAGCTGTGTTGTTTGCTGGGGTTAACACAACGGGACTGTTGATAAGACAGGGACCAAGATAAAATCCACACTCCACAATGTGTGTGTGTGTATATATATAATAAACAGGGATCAAAATTTCCACTCGCCACTAATCAATGGCGAGTGAAAATTTAGCCCTGGCGAGTAGAAATTCAGCCCTGGTGGGTATGTTATGGCTTGCAGTGGCAAGTAACTTGTGTGTATGTATATATCTACCTATATAGGCACAAGTTGTATATAGGCCTGCATGCCCATACTGGATTGTTGGCATTGTAGCATTCTTAATATGTGCAATATTTTTTTTAACTCTCTCCCCTCCCATATCATCTCCTGTATTTTATTCCCTCCCCCCCACACAGTCTGACTTGCACAGGGTATTTACAACCCTCTGCAAGAAGAGTGTGTCTTATCAGCAGTCCCGCTTTAGACTTGAGAAAGGGAGTTTATCCCGAAAGCTTGTCAATCCATAATTCTATTAGTCCAATAAAAAAGGTATTACAAGATATTAATTTTGTTTGTTATTTTACATATAAAGTTTACTGCTCCTTTAAATGAAGATACTAGTCATCTTGTCCTTTGAAATAAAATGACAAAGGAACAATGGCCCATATTTATAAAAGCAAACTGGAGTTATTTTGGGGTAAACCTACTGCACCACAGGGGACTCACACATAAAATTCTTGGTAACTTAAATCTGACTTTTAACCCCTGGAATGCTAGAGACCTCTCTAGCGTTCAATGGGTTTATAAAGTTCTTTTCAAGTGCATAGGAATTTAGGAATTGATATTTATCCCCTATGGCTCATGTTGGTTTACTACAGAATAACTGCAGTTCACTTTTATAAATATGTGCCAATGAGCGTTTTCTTACTAGAGAAAGTTTATTAATGTTAGATGGATGTAACCTATGGGCAGAGTTGCCAACAGTCAATAAATTTGCTTATAATCAGTACACGTGTGTTAAAGTCATAAAGTGGGCGTGAAGTGGGAGGAACAGGGTGGGAAGAGGAAGAAACTCACCACTGCAGAGAATCAGCCTCTGTCCTCGGAGACCAGGTAATTCAGTCTGAAAACCTGGGTTTCTGGGGCAGATCGGGCAAGTTCCCAGGCATGATTACTCTGCAAGATGTTGCTTAACCTGCTGACAATCAAAGCATTATAATGCTGGACTGTGCTAGGGAAGCATGTAGTAACCTTACCCTATAATTTATGTGTAATAATCATTTGTGTACTGGTTTCTTGTATGTCACTGATAATCAGAGGGTAGGCTGGTATCTTTTTGATTATGGGATAATTATACAGACCAAGATATCAATCCAATCCTTTGTGCACGAGGGGTATGCAACTCAGGAAAAGTAATGCGTTGCACACCTCTCTGTGAGTCAGCTGGTTAAATCTCACATTTCTTATGTCTGTTTGCATGTATACGCAAATCAGCAAATCAACTGATTTTGAAAACTTGTATAATAGAAATAACACAGCTACAGCAGAACCTCTTGGTAAGCAGCTGTCATTTATCATTTTTCCAACATGACTTCATGAAGCAGAATCTTGATTGGCTTGTCCATTCTGAAAGCCGTTCTGCAGCAGTACAACAATATAACTCTCTGGTGTCTGTGACTGACAAGAGACCTCCCACAGTGGTCCAAAACAGTGTCAAATCACACCAGGGTCATTGGGGCAATTACTGCACAGACATCCAGGCCAGTCTGCCCCTCTTTATTTTGTTCTTATTTCATTTTGTATTGTATTGCTTTTGTATGACTCTGTGCCTAAAGATTTGTTTTGTCAAATGTCACAATATATATGCATATTTTTTGTGAAGCCTATGAAGAAAGAGATTGCTTGTATCCTTTTGTAATATATAATAGGAATTTAAAAGGAAAGTGAAACAAAAGTTATTTGGTTTCTGCAGTACGAGAATCAAGACGATTGGCTTTATTTATCAAGCTAGAGAGGCTCAGTACTGGAGCAAACCAACAGCATCACAGGGGACAAATAAGAATTGTCCATGAATGGAAATGGAGATTTTAACCATTTGAATGCAAGAGAGGTCTCCAATGCATTGTAAATCAATACGTTGGAGACCTCGCTAGCATTCATATGGTTAAATGCCCCATTTAAATCAAAGGAAATTTGGTGAATTTTTATTTTTCTCCTATAGTTTAGCTGGTCTGGTCCAGAATCATCCCCTGTTAGCTTCATAAATAAGGATCATATGCACAAAACCCATCGAAAACAAGTCTGTTGCTTATTGCTGGCATTTGCATCATTTAGAAGCTGTAAATGTTCAACCTACCACAACGTGATGACACTGTTACCATAACAGTCCTTGGGGAGCTGTAGTCAATGGCTCTCCTATCCCACTTAATGCTACAGAATAAATCTCAACAAAGGGGTGAACTGTAGTTAAAATGTCTGGACACCAGATGGCACTGTTAATATAAAAAAACACTTTCAACTTTAGCAATTTTGGAATGACAGATCTCCCAGCAGTTGGAATATCCTTGTTTTACTCAACAGGTAAAGCCTTATAGCATATTTATGCCATTAAAATTTTACTTTTCCTTTAAAAGCAGTTGGTCTCCCCCAGAATCACTCTTAGAATATCAGCCTCATTTACTATTGCATTTCTGTTGAATAGGAAAGCAAGTACTCGAAGGTACCAAAGATTTATAATGATAAGTTTACAATGTGGGGGTGTTTGTTTTTTATTGTTGCATAAGAATACATATAAAATGAATATATTATTTTATACTGTACACTATTCATGTATTTTTTACAAAAGAAAGATTTTAATAAAACATTTTTTATACAGTTGATGCTTTTTAATTTTTTAAATTATTGATTAACCTCTATATCTGAGTGCTACTGAGTGCACTATACCTGAGTGCTACTCCTAGGTAAGTCGTTTTGATCAACAAATCACAATTCACTTATTACTACATGCAGAAAAATTAGGCATGAAGACAACAGGACAGGAAATGGAACATATTCCTTAACCAATCACCTTCTACCCCAACTTAGTATTAAAGTGTAAGTAACACCTTCTTATAACCACCCATTTACCTTACTAATGATAGCAAATCCTAGTGATCCTTATGAATTTTGCCCTTGTACATTTATTCAAGTGATAACATCTTCAGTCATTCCTTGATGTCATGTCCATTGAAGCAGACATGACAGCTGCTTCCAGTTTTTTTTCCAAACTTGAAGCAGGTAGTGGGTATGAGGTAATTAACCCTTTAAGCACCAGATAGGTAAGCAATGTATTATGAAGCAACGTAATGCACACCCCCTGGTTTTTTAAGGGTTAAGATTACCATGTGCAATGAGCAGAGTTTGTGACCTGTGGCCCTGCTACCAACTGTCATGTCCACCTGCGTGACATGACATCCAGGATTGATTGAACATGTTAAAGGGGAAGTACCACCCCGTAAAAACTTAACCTGGATTGATTCTTCATCTGGCGACTAGCTGCTTAGTAGCGCTAGTCGCCAGAAATATTACCCGACAGGCTCAAAAGGGACTGACAGAGCAGGTGCACGGACGTCACTGTGACGAGACATCCGTGCTTCCTGTTCCAGTGACTGTCAGAAAAAGGCCGAAATCTTCAGAACCGGGTAATATTTCTGGCGACTAGCGCTACTAAGCAGCTAGTCGCCAGATGAAGAATCAATCCAGGTTAAGTTTTTACGGGGTGGTAGTTCCCCTTTAACTCTTGAACCAAGGAGCAAAGGACAAATTAAGATATGTCATTAGGATTTTCTGTTCATAGTAAGGTAAGTGGGGGTTATTATTAGGAGTTGTTACTTGTAGGGGCAGGCGAAAAAAAGTGTGAAAAATTTTTTGCATGACTTTTCGTGAAAAACGGCAGATTTTTCGCTTTTTTCATGAGAGTTTTCTCTTTTTCTCCAATGTAAAATGTTCCTCCTTTTCACCTATTCCAGCAAATTTTATGCATATTCCAACACATTATTCTCCTATGCTAACACATTTTTCTCCTACTCTAACACATTTTATTTTATTCTAACCCATTTTAACACATTGTTTTCCTATTCTAACACAATTTTTCTCCTATTATAACACATGCTAACACATTTTTCTCCTATTTGAACTCATTTTCTCCTATTCCAACACATTTTTTCCTATGTTTAATATGGTGCAACATTTCCCAACATATTTCTTCTGAGGACTGTAGAGGATAAATAAGTCGCTGGAAGTCAAAGTCGTGAGTCCTACAGCAACATATACCTTGAAAAATGTGTTAACATGCAGAGTGCCTTTGTCTTTTGTCCTGCTTAAGTGACACTGGCACATATTCATGATGATGTCAAGTGATTAAAAAAAATAACTTACAACCCACAATGTGGCAAATGTGTATGGTAGTGGTGGTGGGGGACTGGTGTGGTGTGATTGGTGGGATCATGACAAACTGCATCCACACCGGAAGGAGAGGGATCATCATCATTTATTGCACATGCTGCAGCAACGATTGCTGCAGTCAGTTTTTGCGCTGACGCTTCACTCCCACACCCCTGCACTTCCTCCACCTTTCCCCCACCGCTTGTGCATTTGCTAGACATTACTCAACTACTGTGTGTGTTTTTACTCAAAATTGATGGAGTGTGATGTCTTGCCTTGGCCCTCAACAAATGTCTTCTGCTGTCTATCAAGTCTGCCTAAGTCACAGTGCTCCCAGTCAGAGGTCTGATATATTTATTTGTTTAATTAATTATGTTTTTTCATATTTATTTGTTTATTTATTTATTTATTTTTAAGTTGTCCACTATATCCTATCACAGTTAGTCCCAAAAATATATATATAACTAAAAAACAAAATCAACAACTTCTTTCCCCAGACTTCCCCAGCACAGAGACAATAAAAGTAAAATCAGCAAGCAATTTGGATCCTAGCTGCCTGTGTCTTGCCAGTCAGTCACACCAAATTTTGGGGTATTTTGGTTCAACCTCCTTCCTCCCTTCTTATCCCTATTGTTCCCCCAGACTACCCTACTACAGAGAACAAATGTCCTACCTAAAAGATTCCCTAAACCTAAGCTTCAATTCCCCTTTATTTGCCTATCTCCTCTAGCTCAAACAAGGTGCTGCTCTTTCCTCTCACAAACACAGAATGGCTGCTGTGAGAGACTGACAGCCTTTTATATGGCGGTAGAAAACTTTCGTGAGCTGGAGAAAAAATTTTCTACCCATTGATTTCAATGCAATGAGCTAGGCCCTAAAGGGTTAAACTGGAAATGTCAATTTGTAACAAATAGGTGATATTGAAACAGCATTCAAAATTACCCCTATTTATGTTAGTCATTTGTTTTTATTTCAAGCAATATTTTTTTTTTATATTTAGCTTTATTTATTTGTCTGTTGAAGGAAATGAGCTAGTACTTCATGGTACGAAGTGGCAGTCGGGATGGGGAACAGTGTGACAGTGCCTGTCAGTGTGTGATAGATTTGAAATAACTGACATGTAAAGTCAAATATATTATAAACAATTGCTTTAAATTAAACAGTGACCAACTTAAACTGGAGGACTTTTGAAAGCTCTTTCAAGATCACTTATTATTTCAAAATAACAGTTCCACTTTAGTATCTGACTACTAGGAAAGCCCGTATACATAAGCTAAAGTGCCACCCAGTGGCCTCGCTGCTGCCCCGGAGCTGGGAGCACAGACAGGTGGTGAGCCATCCAGAGCTCTCCACTCCGGATCAGCATGTTCGGCCAGTCCCTACTGTGCATGACTGCATCATTCCTGCAGTCTCTACTGCACATGTGCGGTTTAGCACACATGAAGCTTCGCAGTCTAGCAATTTATCGTATTTAGAAAGGAAGAGTTGCCAAATTTACATTAAACGACAAACATATAAAGCTAAATATCTCATAAACTAGAATTTAAATACAATTTTATATTGTGGTTGTCAGATGGTGCTGTTCATATTACTTACTATGGAGAGTTGGAGTCAATGACTCAACCTTTAGCACAGAATTCATTATAGATAAAAAAAAATATTTTCAGATGCTAGTGGGCGCTGTTGCTAACAGTTTGTTTTGAATAAAAACCAAAACCATCTGTGCTGTGATACACTATGAATAAACAGCTCACTAGCAGTGGGGGTACCGTAGCTTTATTTAGCAGAAAAAGCTCTATGCCACATTTCTTTCATTAAAAAAAAGTTTACTGCTCCTTTAACTCCTTAAGGACCAGCAGTCCGGGGAGTGGATTCCCCTTAAGGACTGCTTTGAAGTTATTTTGCACGCCAGCGCACGTGACTGATCATGTGTGCCAGCTCACCGAACAGGGGTCTGATAGTGACCGCTCCGGTCATGGAGCAGATAATTTCAGACCCTGCTAGTGCTCACAGCACTCCCGCAGGAACAATGTGAGCACAACATACGTGACTTGCCTGTATCATCATCAGTCCTTTAGACAAGGACAAGGGCGATGGTCCTGACACGTCCCTGGTCTATAAGGGGTTAAAATATCCTTTGAGAAATAGATCAAGTAAGTCAGTTGAGTCATTTTGAAGCAGTTCCAAATTTCCTTGGAAGCAGGGGATCGTAATTGTATGGATGGAAAAACAGAAGCTGACTGCGATTGTTTTTATGTTCAGCTTCCTGAGAGCACATGGAGTTAATGAATCAGATGGAAAAATCAGCACTCAAAAAGGCTTATGTGCTAAGTAGATCTGGAGTAGTCTGAAGGATACTGCACCATAGGGAACAAATAAAAATCCCCTTTGATTTCAAAGAATATCCAGGAAAAGAAACAAGGGGTGCATACATTTCAAGGGATAGTAATACTTAAGTCTTGAGTGCTTCGCAATGCATTTGATACCCCTCTGGCACGCAAAGGTTTAATATGTAAAAAAATACATATTGTAGAGTTTATACTCCTGAGTAAAACAAGGGTACCCCTACTGCAGAGAGGTGTTTAGTTCAAAAGTTACTGCAGCTCAAACTTGAATTTTTTATGCACAGTATTTCAATGGCCTGAAATTTTACAGTGGCGCTGTTGCTACACCATCCTATGGACAGCTCTAGTCAGCTGATCATAAACCTCAATAGGATGGTGTAGCAACTGCACAATTTCAGGCCATTGAGATACTGCACTTTAAAAATTCAAGTTTGAGCTGGAGTATCTTTTGAAATAAATACCTTTCAGTATTTACTCAGAAGGATAAATGCTAGAATATATATTTATTTACATCTTATTACTATCCCATTCAGTCCGTATAGCTTAAATAAACATAAACATTTTGCTTACATGTATGGGAGACCAATGAGCATCTAGGTACAAACCATCTTGAAGCAACAGGGGATCCCCACCCCTATTTGGGCTCCTTTAGTTATGGGGTTGCATGAATGAAGTGTAAATAATAAAATATTATACCAGTGTCCCAACAAAACAGGGATTATTTATTTAAAAAGAATAAAGTAAATACAGATGATGTGTGTCAAGGCTCTCAAGACGTTTTCTTCAGGACGTCAAGTGCATAAAAATGACAAATCCACATCCTAGATTATAATTCGCTAAGTATGTTTGTTAGAAGTCATCATGCGCAGTAGAGACGGCTGCGCGTGCTGCAGTCATGCGCAGTACAGACTGCCCGCGCCACGGCTGATATGGAGCGGGGTGCCCCGAATTCAGACCGGAGTCCTCTCTGCGCACCTTCCTAGTTAAAAAAAGATGACTATCTCATGCAGAGTCTGATCCCCATTAATCCTTTGAATGACAGAGGAGTAACCAATTCATTTCTTTGCAATGTTGTATACTGCATTGGCACTTAAAAGGATAGTAATGTTTCATAATAAAAGCAGCTCTAATTAATCATCATAGTATTTGGACTTTGGAGAGTGTTATTTCAATTCTGTCAGAATTGTAGTTCAAGAGTAATTCAATGACAAAGTGTCCCCCTCCCGCCCCTTTTACTGATGTAACACTGCTCAGCCAGAGCAGAAGGGAGGTGCCCAGGTAGATTGCAGAGAGAGACAATCTTCAATTAAGAAAAGGGGAAAACCTGAAAAACTTGTCAAGGGGGGGAGGGCTTTCATTGTTCTAATAGGAAGAAGATTGTCCCCTGCTGTTATCTGTCTGGTCTATGGACTGGATTCCACATCTGAGAAGAGATTGCTTACACTAGGTAAAAGGGGCGAGAGGGGAAACTTTGCTTGTGAATATCTCTCAAACCATAAAGGTTTGAGAGATAAGATTTATATCCTTCTTCATGTTTTTTTAATGCCTACAAAATAAAACAAAGAAAAAACAAAGTATTACTATCCCTTTAAAGCGGAACTACCACCTGAACACAACTTTAGCTTAAATAACTCCCCATCTGGCGACTAGCTGCTTAGTAGCGCTAGTCACCAGAATTATTACCTTGACAAATTGATTTAGCCTTTCTTCCCGGGCAGACAGCATCACAGAAAGAGAACATCTTGCCATAATGAAGTCCGCTCACCTGCGCTGTCAGTCCCTTTTGGAGCCGGAAGGCTCCTAGCAACGCCTCCTAGACCCGTCTGGGACTGACAGCACAGGTGCAAGGACGTCATTATGGCAAGATGTCCATGTTCCGTGATGCTGTCTGCCCAGTAAGAAAGACTGAATCTATTTGTCAAGGTAATAATTCTGGCGACTAGCGCTACTAAGCAGCTAGTCGCCAGATGGGGAGTAGTAGTTCAAGAGTAATTCAATGACAAAGTGTCCCCCTCCCGCCCCTTTTACTGATGTAACACTGCTCAGCCAGAGCAGAAGGGAGGTGCCCAGGTAGACTGCAGAGAGGGACAATCTTCAATTAAGATAAGGAAAAACCTGAAAAGCTTGTCAAGGGGGCAGGGCTTTCATTGTTCTCATAGGAAGAAGATTGTCCCCTTCTGTTATCTGTCTGGTCTATGGACTGCATTCCACATCTGAGAAGAGATGGCTTACACTAGGTAAAAGGGGCGGGAGGGGGAAACTTTGCTTGTGAATATCTCTTAAACCATAAAGGTTTGAGAGATAAGACTTATATCATTCTTCATGTTTTTTTTAATGCTTACAAAATAAAATTAACTTAAAACGAAGTATTACTATCCCTATGATTATTGCAAATGGAATTGGTGTTATGATGGTGTTTAACTCTGTAAGTACCAGAGTGTGGTACAAATCAATGCATTGCAACATAGACATAGTCAAACCCTTTAAAGGGATAGTAATACTTCGTTTTAATGCATTGATTTGTACCACACTCTGGCACTTACAGAGTTAAACACCATCATAACACCAATTCCATTTGCAATAATCATAGGGAACATGATATCGAGTCTCAGTTACTTTGAGTTCTCAATAGACACAGGGCTGCTGCTTCCTCCACAGTTTAACTGATTACAGCAGTGAAGATTAGTGATGAGCGAGCACCCCAATGCTCGGGTGTTCGGGTGCTCTGACCGAGCACCCCCTGAGGCTCGAGTGCTCGGCCGAGCACCCGAGCCCCATTGAAGTCAATGGGAGGACTCGAGCATTACACCAGGCACCCCCTGCTCTGATGAGGGGAGGGTGCCTGGTCCATAGGAAAAGGGCAGAAAAAGATGGAAACACTACAGAAATGGTTCAGGGACAGCATAGGGAGGATGTCTGGATGCACCTTGGACTCCAACATCGCTGCTGGGAACGATCTTTCGCCCGTAGTACGCCATTTTTACAGACTGACCGTAAAACACACAAAAAGGAAAATAAAAACGACTTTAGGCGAAAAATTGTTACCAAACAGTATTTGCTGTATATTTACTTGTATATCATCTGCAAATTCTCCCAAAAATTTCATCGATTTTCTGAAGTGAGGCCATGATTAAGAGGGAAACGTGCGCAGAGGCAAATTATCCCAAAAATTTCCTTGATTTTCAGAACTGAGGCCATGATTAAGAGGGAAACGTGCGCAGAGGCAAATTCTCCCAAAAATTTCCTTGATTTTCAGAACTGAGGCCATGATTAAGAGGGAAACGTGCGCAGAGGCAAATTATCCCAAAAATTTCCTTGATTTTCAGAACTGAGGCCATGATTAAGAGGGAAACGTGCGCAGAGGCAAATTCTCCCAAAAATTTCCTTGATTTTCAGAACTGAGGCCATGATTAAGAGGGAAACGTGCGCTGAGCTGACCATCTAAAACATTATGGGTGAGGGTCTGCTGCAGAGCTGACCATCCTAAACATTATATGCGAAGGCCCGCTAGTGAGCTGACGCTATAAAACATTATATGAGAGGGCCCGCTAGAGAGCTGACCCAATAAAACATTATATGAGAAGGCCCGCTGGTGAGCTGACCTATATAAAAATTGGCAAACAGGGCCCGCTGGTGAGCTGGCCCTATATAAAAATTATATCACAGGGCCCGCTGGTGAGCTGGCCCTATATAAAAATTATATCCCAGGGCACGCTGGTGAGCTGGCCCTATATAAAAATTATATCCCAGGGCATATGGAAGAGGAGGAGGAGGATGAGAACATTAAGAGTCAACCATATACCCATTTTTGGGGTGGAAGGGGTGAATGGGAATACAGAGTATTCCCATCATTGTAAATAACATATATAAAGTGAGTTTATGTTCCCCCGGGGCTTTCCTCCAGTGGAGTGGAGAAGTCAGGGGAAATCCAGGCCTTGTTCATTTTTATAAGTGTCAACCTATCAGCATTGTCGGTGGAAAGGCGGATACGCTTATCTGTTATGATGCCACCAGCAGCACTAAATACCCGCTCAGACAGAACGCTGGCGGCAGGGCAGGCCAGCACCTCCAAGGCGTAGAGTGCCAGTTTATACCACGTGTCCAGCTTGGACACCCAGTAGTTGTAAGGCACAGAGGGATCATTGAGGACGCTGACACAGTCTGCTACGTACTCCTTCACCATCTTCCAAAACTTTTCCCTCCTTGTGACACTAGGCTGCGCATCAGGGTGAGGGTGCTGGCGGGGTGTCATGAAGGTGTCCCACGCCTTGGAGAGTGTTGCCCTGCCTTTGTCGGAACTGCTGTGTGCTCCCCTTTTCTCCCCTTCTCGGTTGGCCAAGGTAGCACGTACTCTGCCGCCAGCGTTGTCAGATGGAAAATTTTGGAGCAATTTTTCAACAAGAACCTTCTGGTATTGCACCATTTTGCTTGTCCTCTCCACCGGAGGAATGAGAGATGAGAAATTCTCTTTGTAGCGGGGGTCCAGAAGGGTGAACACCCAGTAATCCGTGTTGTCTAAAATGCGTACAACGCGTGGGTCACGGGAAAGGCAGCCTAACATAAAGTCAGCCATGTGTGCCAGAGTACCAACAGTCAAGATTTCGCTGTCCTCACCAGGAGGATGACTCTCAATATCCTCATCCTCTTCCTCCTCTTCTGCCCACCCACGCTGAAGAGATGGAACTAAAGTTCCATGGCTACCCTCTGTAGCGGAGGCAACCGTGTCTTCCTCCTCCTCCTCCTCCTCCGCCTCCTCCAATTGTCGCTGAGAAGACGAAGTGAGGGTGCTCTGGCTATCACCTTGTGTAAGCTCTTCCTCCCCCATTTCCACCTCTTCCACATGCAAAGCGTCGGTTTTAATTGTGAGCAGCGAGCGTTTCAGTAGACACAGAAGTGGGATGGTTACACTGATAATAGCGTTATCGCCGCTCACCATCTGTGTCGATTCCTCAAAATTGCGTAAAACCTCGCAGAGGTCTGACATCCATTCCCACTCCTCACTTCTGATTACAGGAAGTTGAACGGAGAGGCGACGACCGTGTAACAGCTGGTACTCCACTACTGCCCTCTGCTGCTCACAAAGCCGGGCCAACATGTGGAAGGTGGAGTTCCAGCGCGTGCTCACGTCACACAGCAGCCGGTGAGCTGGCAATTGTAAGCGCTGCTGCAGCTTCAACAGGCCGGCCGAAGCTGTAGATGACTTACGGAAATGTGCACACACGCGGCGCACCTTGGTCAAGAGATCATGCACATTGGGGTAGGTTTTTAGAAATCGCTGCACCACTAAATTAAATACATGCGCTAGGCATGGTACGTGTGTGAGCTTGCCGAGCTCCAAAGCCGCCACCAAGTTACGCCCATTATCACACACAACCATGCCTGGTTGCAGGTTGAGTGGCGAGAGCCACTGCTCGGTCTGGTGACTAATCCCCTGCAACAGCTCTGAGGCCGTGTGCTGTTTGTCCCCAAGGCAGATCAGCTTCAGCACGGCCTGTTGACGCTTCCCCACTGCAGTGCTACACTGCTTCCAGCTACTGGCTGATGGGGGAGTGGCGGTGCGTGTAGAGAATTCGGAGGTGGAAACGGAGGAGGAGGAGCCAATAACGTAGGTGCTGGCGGAAACCCTGATGGAGGTAGGGCCCGCAATCCTCGGCGTGGGTAGCACCCGTGCCATCCCAGGGTCCGAGTCGCTCCCAGCCTCCACGACATTCACCCAGTGTGCCGTCAGGGAAATGTAGCGTCCCTGGCCACAAGCACTTGTCCATGTGTCAGTCGTTAAGTGGACCTTCCCAGTAACTGCGTTGGTCAGGGCACGGGTGATGTTACGGGACACATGGTGGTGTAATGCGGGGATGGCACACCGGGAAAAGTAGTGGCGGCTGGGGACCGCGTACCGAGGGACAGCTGCTGCCATCAGGCTGCGGAAGGACTCAGTGTCCACAAGCCTAAATGGCAGCATTTCGATGGCCAGTAATTTTGAAAGGTGTGAGGTTAGTGCTATGGCCTGTGGGTGGGTGGCTGGGTACTTTCTCTTGCGCTCAAATGCCTGGGGTAACGACATTTGGACGCTGTGCTGGGACAGGGAAGTGGATGTGGTCGCTGATGGTGCTTCAGATGGTACAGGTGCAGGGCGGGAGGTATGCGGGCCTGCGCCTTCGACAGGCGATTGGCCGGCACCGAAAACAGGGGAAGAGGAGGCAGTGGTGTGGCCTGCAGACACAGATGGGCGATCCAGGCGTTCCTCCCACTTACTACGGTGCTTGGATGCCATGTGTCGGATCATGCTGGTGGTGGTGAGGTTTCTAGTGTTCATGCCTCGGCTCATTCTGGTGTGGCACAGGTTGCAAACTACAATTCTTTTGTCGTCCGCACTTTCCTTAAAAAAACGCCATACCGCGGAACACCTACCCCTTGGCAAGGTAGATTTACGCAAGGGGGTGCTCCGTGGAACATTTGCGGGCCGGTTTGGTGCGGTCCGCCTTCTTTCTGTAGCCACACCACTGCCTCTTCCAGCCTGTTGCGGTGCTGCAGATGGCTCACCCTCAGGACTGCTGTCATCGCTCGGCTCTACACCTTCCCAGGTGGGGTCAGTCACCTCATCGTCCACCAAGTCCTCCTCCACTTCCTCACTCTGATCATCCTCCTCAAGTCTTGATCCCACCACATACTCAGTCATTGACAACTGTATAACATTCTCCTCAACAAGGTCTTGAGACGGAAATAGTGGTTGATTTAATGGCAACTGTGTCTCATCATCATCATCATCATCATCCACTACTTCCTTTGACCTTAAATGCCGTTCACATCTGTCATCTTCTTGTGATTGGGTAGCCTCTAGAGGTTGTGAATCAGGGCACAAGATGTCATGTTCCTCTGCAAGCGTGCTTGGAGAGAGGGTCAAATGAAGGATTGGTGATGAGACGAGCTCATCACTATATCCCAGTGTGGGATCACTTCTTTGACCAGACCGTGTATGGTGGGAGGAAGGATGATCAGAGTGAGGATTATGTTGACCAGACTCTTGGCTACTGAGAGTGGACTTGGTGGAAGACAGGGTGGTGCTTAACCGACTGGAAGCAGTATCAGCTGTCATCCAACCGACCACCTGTTCGCACTGGTCGGACCTCGAGAGTGATGTCCTGCGACGCCCTGTGAAATCAGACATGAAGCTAGGTATGGTGGATGTCTTTCTTTCTTGTGCTCTGGCACCAGGCACAGTTTCTCCGCGTCCTGACCCGCGCCCTGAACTTTCAGGATCACGTCCACTTCCCCGTCCCTTTTTACCCGCCTTCTTCATCTTACACGATATATATGACTTTAATATATATGAGTTTGAAAACTTAACAGTATTTCTTACTATTCTGCAACTCTGCAGAGTACACAGAATAGGCTGCTAAACTGCGGTGACACACACTGAATGGAATAAGTGACTTTAATATTTGAGTTTGAAAAGTTAACAGTATTTCTTATAATTCTGCAACTCTGCAGAGTACACAGAATAGGCTGTTAAACGGCGTTGAAACACACTGAATGGAATATGTGACTTTAATATTTGAGTTTGAAAACTTAACAGTATTTCTTATAATTCTGGAACTGTACAGAGTACACAGAATAGGCTGTTAAACGGCGGTGAAAGACACTGAATGGAATATGTGACTTTAATATTTGAGTTTGAAAACTTAACAGTATTTCTTATAATTCTGCAACTCTGCAGAGTACACAGAATAGGCTGTTAAACGGCGTTGAAACACACTGAATGGAATATGTGACTTTAATATTTGAGTTTGAAAACTTAACAGTATTTCTTATAATTCTGGAACTGTACAGAGTACACAGAATAGGCTGTTAAACGGCGGTGAAAGACACTGAATGGAATATGTGACTTTAATATTTGAGTTTGAAAACTTAACAGTATTTCTTATAATTCTGGAACTGTACAGAGTACACAGAATAGGCTGTTAAACGGCGGTGAAAGACACTGAATGGAATATGTGATTTTAATATTTGAGTTTGAAAACTTAACAGTATTTCTTATAATTCTGCAACTCTGCAGAGTACACAGAATAGGCTGTTAAACGGCGGTGAAAGACACTGAATGGAATATGTGACTTTAATATTTGAGTTTGAAGACTTAACAGTATTTCTTCCTATTCTGCAACTCTGCACAGTACACAGAATGTGCTGCTACACTGCGGCGAAGCACACTGAATGGAATATGTGACTTTGATATTTTAGTTTGAAGACTTAACAGTATTTCTTCCTATTCTGCAACTCTGCACAGTACACAGAATGTGCTGCTAAACTGCGGCGAAGCACACTGAATGGAATATGTGACTTTGATATTTTAGTTTGAAGACTTAACAGTATTTCTTCCTATTCTGCAACTCTGCACAGTACACAGAATGTGCTGCTACACTGCGGCGAAGCACACTGAATGGAATATGTGACTTTGATATTTTAGTTTGAAGACTTAACAGTATTTCTTCCTATTCTGCAACTCTGCACAGTACACAGAATGTGCTGCTAAACTGCGGCGAAGCACACTGAATGGAATATGTGACTTTGATATTTGAGTTTGAAGACTTAACAGTATTTCTTCCTATTCTGCAACTCTGCACAGTACACAGAATGTGCTGCTAAACTGCGGCGAAGCACACTGAATGGAATATGTGACTTTGATATTTTAGTTTGAAGACTTAACAGTATTTCTTCCTATTCTGCAACTCTGCACAGTACACAGAATGTGCTGCTACACTGCGGCGAAGCACACTGAATGGAATATGTGACTTTGATATTTTAGTTTGAAGACTTAACAGTATTTCTTCCTATTCTGCAACTCTGCACAGTACACAGAATGTGCTGCTAAACTGCGGCGAAGCACACTGAATGGAATATGTGACTTTGATATTTGAGTTTGAAGACTTAACAGTATTTCTTCCTATTCTGCAACTCTGCACAGTACACAGAATGTGCTGCTAAACTGCGGCGAAGCACACTGAATGGAATATGTGACTTTGATATTTTAGTTTGAAGACTTAACAGTATTTCTTCCTATTCTGCAACTCTGCACAGTACTCAGAATGTGCTGCTAAACTGCGGCGACGCACACTGAATGGAATACGTGACTTTGATATTTTAGTTTGAAGACTTAACAGAATGTGCTCTAATCTGCAACTTTGCACACTAAACAGAATGTGCTCTAATCTGCAACTTTGCACACTAAACAGAATGTGCTCTAATCTGCAACTTTGCACACTAAACAGAATGTGCTCTAATCTGCAACTGTGCACACTAAACAGAATGTGCTCTAATCTGCAACTTTGCACACTAAACAGAATATATATATTTTTTTTTTTTTTTTTTGTTTTTTTCCCCCCACACCAAATAACCTGCTGCCCCCACACACAGTAGTCCTAAAAAGGACTTTTGGTTCTTTTTTTTTCACAATTTTTGTTTTTTTCCTCCCTACACTGCCTTTCCCTTCCTATCCTCAGCTCTCCCTGGCTCAGACTGAGCCGAACTCGATGGTCAGGTGCTATACAGCACCTGACCACGGGTTCTGGCCAGCCAATCAGTGTAATGCCAGCAGCCAACATGGCTGCTGGCATTACACCGATGTCAGAGCCTCCCTGCACGTTTATTGGCTGCGCAGCAGCCGCAAAACGTGCGGGGAGGAGACCCGAACATGGCGGGCGAGCACATGCGGTACTCGTACGAGTACCGCCATGTGCCGAGCAGAGCGATGCTCGAGCCGATCCGAGCATCGGCCGAGCATGCTCGCTCAACACTAGTGAAGATCTCAGTGTCACATGGGCAACAGGAGCCCTGTATCTATTGAGAATAACTGAGAATGCACCAGGTGAACTACACAAACTTGGCAGAGGCCAAGTTTATATTGTTTTGAGTAAGAATCATGAGGGAGGTGGTCCCTCCAAGAAGAGCACTGCACTTCTGTTGCTGAACAAAGAACCAAGACAGGAACTCTGCTTGTGTCTGCATACAATTGAGGCGGTGGATGTGTGTGTGGTCCCATTAATAAATGAGAGTGCATTAGATGACCTATGATTATTTTCAGTGGACTTGGGTCAAAATGTAATGTTTAATCCTTTGAATGTCCTAAGACGCACAGAGAGTTAATTGCAATCACAATTTGCCTATCTGGTTGTGCTTAACGTTTTGTGTGCCAGGACTCAGAGAAAGGAAGCGGACACTGTCATTATGCAGTCTTGATAACAGGCTCAGATGTTCCTCACTGAAATGAACATTATCAACTCTGTTGGGGGTTTACCAGTGAGGGGACCGAAGTGACCCATGGGCTGCATATCTTTCATGTCTGATCTAAGGCATGCTCAGATGAGCAACCTAACCCTGAAAGAGTATTTATGCGAGGTTAGAGTGGATAAGCGATGCACTATGCAGCCCTGCCCAGTTTTAATTTATCTATTAACTCTTTCAATGCTGGGTCCATCACTACTGTTCACATAAGAGAGAACACTGATCAGGCCAGTGTTGCATATATGAGCTTATGATCACTTTAAGTGCATACTGGCTCACACATTCTGCCTGCTTCCTCTATAGCAGGCACAAGAAAAGGGTATAATGTTATTGTGATTTACTATGTTCCTTGTTAGTATATAGCACAGAAAGAGAGAACACTCAGAAACACCCACATACTCCTCCATTTCCCTCCAGTTGGTGCAACTCATGTAAAGAAGATCATTTTCAAAGAGACAACTTTATAATATGTGTTAGGCAGGCTCAGCATGAAAAAGTGATTTCAAAGTTGATTATAGAGCAGAAGCATATTAGTTCCTGCATGAATTTCCATGTAAAAGCACATTTTGATGTTTTTCCACAGAAGTTCCTGCCCTTCCAGAAACCCATAGAATTCCCGCCTTTTTAATGACACCATAGATTTTCTCACGAGAACGGTTCCATTTTCCGCCTAATATAAAAAATGGAACTTCCTGACATGCACCACACAGTGTAGATAAGGCAGAAGTGAAAGTGGAAGCTAGTGCGAGGGACAGAGAGTGAGATAGATTTTAAAAAATAAGGTTATGTTGTGGATCTTCCTGGAGCAGAGAAGAGGCGTTGGGGGTGGGGTGCTTATGCTGCTACTGAATCTGAGGTTGAGAAATCCAGGAGCAGATGTAGTGAAGGGTGGAACCTGCTTACTCCAGCAGATATCAGTCCAAAGACCCCAACAACCTCCCCAGGGATCTGGGGGAATATATTAAGAATGGGGATACCGGATCCTGTGGCTGTGTCTGTGCACAATAGCAGTAGTACAGTGAAACTGCTTGTACCTTCTGCTGTTGTCACAGCACCAGCTGTCATGTCGAGTGTGACAGCAGGGACCCTCTGTCACATTTGTCATCACCAAGTAGAGAGGAGCAAGATACTGGTTACAGTGATAATGATGATGGTGGAGCTGGTGGTGTAAAATACAGCATGACAGCCTTTTTTGGCTGAAAGTAATTTACAATGGGAGGGACAGATGCATGTTGGGATTGGAATGGGCATAATCACTACCACCAGCAGTGAGATAATGGAGTTTGCTGTTAGTATACTTCTTGCTGCTGAGTCTTCTGAGGCAGATATACATCTGTCACAGCATCAAGCTGATGACTAGGCTAGTGTGTCACTGTCCACAGACCACATGAGATTAGGTAGTAGCAATAGCATGGGAGAGGTAGCTGTAGATGTGGTTCCTCTTCCTGCTACTCTTCCTCCTAGAACTAGTACTACTTATGCTGAGGCAGCAGCAGTACCTACACCAGCAATTGCAATTATATCTAGAGAAGAAGAACATTGTACACTTCCTCCTTCTGCCCTAAAATCATGGGTGTGGGATTATTTTTCCCTTGGTGCAGGCACAGTGCAATTGACAGGAAATTAACTTTGCACAGTGTGCAACAAGGTTGTGAATAGGAAGAGGAGGAGTCACACTTTGGCACATCTGCCCTAATTAAGCACATGAAATTTAACTGCCTGGATATGCAGGGAAACATGAGAAACTGTTCCTCAAGAAAAGTAAATCAAGTGCTCTTGTCCATCCCTAACACTAAAAATAACATGAGCCAAAATTCCCCAGAAAGGCAAGTGAACCCCCACCACCACCAGTCAGGAATATTGTTAATGACAATAACATCTGTGTCATTGTTTTCTTGTGCCATGGTCCAGGTCTAGGATAATATCCCACTTGTCCCCCTGGCACCCTCAGGGTCCTCCTCCTTCTCCTTGGCCCTGCAACTGTTGATGTTAGTAGCAACACCAGTCGACAGCGAGTCTGCAGATGTGAGGATCTAGCAATATTCTCCACCCATTGCACTTTGTGCATTGTGATGACCACACATGGCAATGCAGGGAATAAGGGAGTATCCGCAGACCTACCATCTTGCAGAATATGCCAAGCTTCTGGCTGGGAGGGTGAATTATTCTTATTGAATGTTATGAGAAATGTAGGAAGCATCAGATACCCATCACCACCACCCAGTGGAGAGGACAAAGATCATAGTGACAGATACAGCATCACTTGATTTCTTGGTTTAGCAGTCTCAAAAAAATTGCACGTTGGTTGTTGTAGTTGTGCGTAATATGAGTGTAGATGTGCCAAGTGTGATCCAAGCCAACATCTTCTCACCAGAAGAACCAGAAGAGATGGTAGCTTGTTGTGGTGCTTCTGCTGCCTTAGAGGCTCTATGGCAGGGTGAGGAACAAGAAAAAGAGAGAGCTGTATTCTTTATATCTACTTTCTGATGCTTTGCTAAAGGCAAATGACAGCAAACTACCTGCTCTATCACAATACCTGCCCCCTCCTATCACATGCAATGTCACCACAATAGCAGTGGTCCCAGCTGTGGCAACTGTTAAAATTCCTCCCCTCCTTCTCTCCTCAGTGCTCCTAATTCTACTACATGTCTATTTTTTTTTTCACTTCTGCTGCATTGTACTCAGATGGTATTAGATGCTGGTTCATTTTTGGAAATTACTTGCTAGTAGGCGACTAAGGGTTTCTACAGCAGTGTGCATCAGTGCAGGCCACACATACACTGCTTTGTTTGCCAGTAGTCATTGGGGGGGTCATCAGTTTGGCCCAGAACATAGTTCTCTGCAAGTATGTTATGATCATTTCACATGCAGTAGAGATACTCCTTGGAGCTAGATGGTGTTTATGTGTGTCACTTACCAACCAAGTCCTATAGAGATGTGACACCACCACAAATTTTAAATTGCTGCTGCTGAGACTCATGAACTGCTTTCTGTGATGATGATGATGATGATCACAATGCAACCACAATACAACCTTCTACTTGATCTATAAAGTTTTCTTTATATTCTTTCACAACAATCTGATTCCTTAGAGTGCTGCTGCTCAGACCTTGACGCAATCAGAAATGTCATGTTTAAGCAGTGGTCCAGCAGATTAGAACTTTTGAACTCCCAGAGAGATAAGCCTTAGACCCTGTTTTAGGCCTGTGTGCAATAACTCTAGAAGTAACGGGAGATGGAAAAAAAATGGTTCTATTTCTTTGTTAGAAAAAAACAAAAGGAAAATATATATTTTCCAAATGCGATGATATATTGACAGACACAGGTTTACGATTCCTGATCATGGTTTGAGTGACCCAAGAAGTGAATCTCTTGTTCTTTAATATTGGGGTCTCAAGTTCCACGTAATCCAAGTGAGTCTGAGTAAGTTGTGGAGGTGAATTGATCCAAAATATCTGGAATCTGGAATCTGAGGAAGACGCCATGGCTCTGTCAATGACATCTCTCCGGTGTGAAAAAAAGATTCCCTCTGTCAAACTGGAGCTATGAGAATGGTTTGCACATTCTCTTCCTTTATTTTGCAGAGTATTCTGGAAATCATAACTAATGGATGGAAGACATACACTAGTCTGTAAATCCATGGAGTCATTAGGCAGCCACTGCTATTACCTGTGGATGCCTTGCTCTTGAGCAGAGACCAGGCAGTTTTCTGTTTATTCTTGACTCCATCATGTTTATTTTGGGTACTCTTTAGCTATCTGTTATCGGAAGAAAAATGTCCTGTTTAAAATCCGATTCCATTGGGTCTATGGTCTGGCGGCTGAGGTAATCTGCCTACCAATTGCCCACTCCTGTAAAGTTTATGTATGATATAGTTAGTAAGTAAGATTTTGGTGAGTTAGCTTCTGAGACAGAGATTTTAGTAATAAAATGTCCAGGTACAGGGTCAGGTATACTCCCTTGGATCAGACAATTGCTATGAGTAGCCATCGTCTTAGTAAAGATGCTTGGTACTTTGGCTAGACCAAAGTGAAGTGCCACAATTGAAAGTGTAGTTTCAACACTCAAACCTATGCAATTGGTAGTGGTTGGCCATATTGAACTGTGTAGGTAAGCAACTTTGATGTCTAAAGATGGGAAAAATGTATCTGATTCCATGGCTGTTACCACTGATTTTATAGATTCCATCTTGAAATAGGATATTCTGAGAAACTGGTCAGAATCCCCTCTCTCTTTAAGGTACCATAAAAAAATTGGAATGAACATTTTTTAACTTTGATCTGTTGGTACTGGAATTATCCTCTCATTCTCTAGGAACTGTCACTTTTTTCTGGAGTACATTTTCTTTGTGTAATCTGGACAAGAAGAATCTAGGTGACGGTGGTGTCATGAATGACATACTCCACCCTTCTTGTATTTTGTTTTATCATAATGAAATTAATCGCCTGATGCTTGTCTGTAAAAGTTTGTACAGCAACATGCAAAGGATTTCCTATTTAAGTCAAATCTTTATGCTTTATTTTGAGGTAAAAAGGTATCTTTACCTCCAGGCGTGTTTGAAAAATGTGTGTACTTCTGAGGAAACAAATATAATCCTTTTAATGATAAAGCTACTAAAGCTTTCTTGGAGGCAAAATCTGCATTCCGTATCATTAGCCACAGGGTCCGCTGCACTGTAACAGTTGTACCTAAACATTTAGCTGCTATCAGTGGCGTAAGAATAGGGGTCGCAGGGGTCGCATCTGCGACCGGGTCCGTCACTCCAGGGGCCCGGACACCCCCTGAAACTCCGTCTGTAACTTAGCTGATCTCCCACTCCGGCCGCCGGCGCACCGTTCTAGTAAAACAGAGCGCTGGGAGATGACATCATCTCTCAGCCCCTGCATTACTAGAGCGGCGCATGGGAGCTTCAGTTCTAGAGCCACGCTGCTAGACCACCAGGGACTGTAGGTAGGGGTATTGTGGAAGGGGCAATGTGGAGATGAAGGGGCATTGTGGAAGGGGAAATGTGGAGATGAAGGGGCAATTTGGAGATGGGGGCATTGTGGAAGGGGCATTATGGAAGGGGCAATGTGGAGATGAAGGGAGCATTGTGGAAGAGGAAATGTGGAGATGGGGGCATTGTGGAAGGGGAAATGTGGAGATGAAGGGGCAATGTGGAAGGGGCATTGTGGAAGGGGCATTGTGGAGATGAAGGGGGTTATTATAGAAGGGGCAATGTGGAGATGAAGGGGGCTTTGTGGAGACGAAGGGGGCATTGTGGAAGGGGCAATTTGGAGATTGGGGGGCAATGTGGAGATGGGGGCATTGTGGAAGGGGAAATGTGGAGATGAAGGGGCAATGTGGAAGGGGCATTGTGGAAGGGGCATTGTGGAGATGAAGGGGGTTATTATAGAAGGGGCAATGTGGAGATGAAGGGGGCTTTGTGGAGACGAAGGGGGCATTGTGGAAGGGGCAATTTGGAGATTGGGGGGCAATGTGGAGATGGGGGCATTGTGGAGATGAAGGGGCAATGTGAAGATTGAGGGGCAATGTGGAAGGGGCAATTTGGAGATTGGTGGCAATGTGGAGGTGGCCAATGTGGTTGGGGGGGCCCATGGCAATTCTTGCACCAGGGCCCGTTGGCTTCTAGTTACGCCTCTGGCTGCTATTTTGGTTATCTCCAAGACTGCTTCACCCATATAGGTAGTAGCTTCTGAATCATCCCACTCATCTGTGAATCTCTGGGCAAGTTCCTCTTAAATAGGAAATGTGAAAGAGGATTCCTTTTTACACTTAAAAAGGAGTTTAGATGAGTTATTAGAGACTTGTTAGTCTAGTATTTGCAGACTAGAATGACTTTAATGTGAGAATTTATGGATTCTGTGTCATTGTTATCATGCGTGGACACGTATGCCAAGGACTTGGGTGTTCAGTATTATGGCTGGGTACCCCATAATAGTCTGAGCAATATTGTGAAGCCATTACAAGATCTTTTGAAAAACTCTTAGGGAAAGGTCTTTGAAACAGATAAACAGAGTGAATCTGTTAACCATTATCTAATAGTTTTCCAAAGTATTGGCTATTGAACCAGGTAAAGCCTAGCCCACTTTGGTTCAAGAATCGGGGTAATCCTTGAGATGTGGAAGCAGCTAAACATGTATAACACAATGTTGCATTATTTGAAACCTTAGCACCACAGGTTTTGCAAATGGCAGAAAAAACTTTTACTGCCCTTAGTTTTCTTATCCTCCCTGTCTCTATAAATAACTTTAACTAATCTGACTGACTTATATGAGAAAAGAAGGGTTTAATATGTATTGTCCCAAAGGGACTAATATGAGGACCTTAGGTAAATACTTAAAAGCTTCTCAATGAAAAGAATGGAAACCATGCTGAGAAAAAAGGAGTTAATATGCATTGTCCCAAAGGGAATAATTTGAGGGCAATATTTAAGTCCATAAAAGCTTCTCAATAAAAAATGGGAGCAGTGCTGACTAAATAATGAAGTACTGCTCCAATGTAGCTAGTGTTGAGGAAATGCGTCACCTTTAAATTTGAATGATTGTGCTAGAAATAGTTCTGCTCCAATGGAGCTAGAAAGGAGTTTATGCTGTATTGAGCATTGTCTGTAATAAGAAAGCTCCGTTCTGAAGGAACTATGTAATGGCCACTTCAAAGAGAGAAAGGACCGTGAGCATGCACATCACGTAAGGTGGGAGTCTCAATTGCAGAGTGTAACAGAGCGGAGGAGAAGGAAACCACATACGTAGAAAAGAATACGTATGTATAGCACTCTCCCTCTCCATATGTTGGGGGTACAGCTACCTTGCATAAAACATGTATCAGTCATAGTCCCACGAAGATCTTATCATACTATATGACCTAAATCAATCTTCTTTCCTCTCATCCAATGGCTGAGTTAGGGCCTCCACACTATATGGGATTCAAAGTGATGTCCCAATGGAACTAGCTTTATAGTAATGGAGTTAATGTATGGGGACTCTCCCCACAACATAAGAGCTCCCAGAAGCTTAAGGAAGAAAAATATAATAACTAATAATCTTGAAGAATTCCTTTTCAGGAGAAATGAAACAACCCTTGAAAAAATGAAAGAAGGACTGCAGTGGGGAGGGGTTAGCAGCTAGGAAGTGGGAGGAGTTTTATTAGAGAACCCTGCCTCTGATAGGCATGTTGTTTAACCCCCATGGTCCACTCATCCCTCAATGATGCTAGAGAAAACAACTTTGCTGCCACCAACACTCCACTCTATTTGCCTATCTTCATTAACATCAAAATGTTGCTGCTTTTGTTCTCTCTCTCACAATCGCATTGAAAGATGGAGGAACCCAACCTCCATTTTATACTATTTTGGTGGAAATACAAGAGAAACTTTTCATGGTGGGGTGGGGGATCTATTCTTATTATTGATTTTGGTGCAATGTCAAAGGAGTACAACTTCCTGTGTATTGGTGTCTTTTTTTTCTCCTGTTTCACTTTTGAGGCAAAACATTGGTGCCATACCAAGAAAGTCTCTGGTCCTGACCCAGAGACTTTGGTTTTTATACTGAATTACCTGGTCTCCAGGGACAGACACTGAATCTCAGGGCTCAGTGAGTTACCTTGTAGCTCCACCCTATTCACTGCCAGTTTCAGTCAATCTCTGCCTTATTCTTCCCACTCTCTGCCCATTTTAAGAGCAAAACCTACCTTCCTTCATGCCAATCATGCCTACCCCATTCAAATACCCCCACCTTATGATGCAAATAATATACTTTGGGCACTCTCACCCCCAGACTTAGTGGACCTCCAGAGGAGTCATGAAGGTTTCCATATTTGAGTAGAACAATCTACCTCCCCTTTAATGAATAAACCTCTCTCCTATTTATCACATACCTGTCCTTGCAGTCTTAATTAGTTAGTTAATTGTTAGTTAATTGTTAGTTAATTGGCTTGTTCATTATTTCCTTATATTTATAGTTCCATATTTCTCAGTTTTTATGTGTTCCTTTTGTTCTTACATCAAAATGTAGATGACACTATTACCAGCAAATAGCTAAGTTTATAACTTCCTTTTGAAATTATGCAAACATACAGGAGTGAGAAAAGTACAACTTTACACTATTGCTTCACACATAGAGAAAGTGTAGCATCTTCTCTAAATTTCAAAAAAAATAGAAGTGTGGGAGAAGATGATGCAAGAAACTCTTGGGAGAATTTAGACAGAAGCAGGCATGATTCTCTTTTACAGTACCCCTGAACCCCAAACCCCTCTTACTGGCCATGTTATGAATCCTTCAGTGGAAAGCATTTGGGGTCCTGCAGTATTACAACATGCACATGATATCTAGTACTAATTAACCCTTTGGGGACCAGAGGAGTACCTCTCTGGCACTCAAAGGGTTAAAGATTAATTTTGGGAACCGGTATATTGATTCATAGTAGATATTAGGATTTTTTACCCAGATTAAGATTAAGTTGGGGATTATTACTAGGAGGCGTTAGAGTTAGTATTCCTTTAACTGCAACTGAATTAAACACCACTCCCATCACCACCACCACCACCACCACCATCTAAAACAGGGGTGGGGTTAGGCTGGCTAAATTTGATGGGAGTTGGAGTCCAATTGCAACTGGCAATCCACTGGTTTCCCTGCCCTGAGCAATGCATGAGAAGCTAAAAATCTATTCTGGAGTTAACCCCTTGGATGCTAGAGATGTTTGCAATGCCTTGCAAAGCAATGTGTTAGACCTCTCTACCAGCTAAGAAGTTAAAGGCAAATTATGATTAAAATGTGAAGTGTATTTAGTCTTTTCATGGTCTAAGGGATGTCCAATACACTGCACACACCACTGGCATTCAAAGGGTTAAATTCCAGCAAAGCACCTACAAGGGATTACTGAACAAAAGCTGGATAAAATACATAAATAAAATAACATACGTTTTCACCTTAAACTCATATTATTAGCCCATCCTTGTAATGCAGCATTAAAATGACACATACATTTATCTTAAAGTGATAGTAGCCAATTATTTTACATTTACATATTCTGCAGCTGCAGAATATGTAAAGTCAAATTGCCTATACGTTGTATTATTTTTATCTTCACCTATTTTTATGTCCCTGACACTAAGCTCCCTGAATTTCTATTTCCACTGAGTTTTTTTGGTTAGTTGGCCAATAAAGTAGGACAGCGATACAGTGTAACACTATCCATGAAGCACTGAGCGATCTGTATGCTGTGCTATCATTTTTTATATTGTATTGTTTTACATTATATCACTTTCTTGTTTTCACAGTCACTGACAGAAATCAATGACATGGACATAAACATGGTGAAGATGAAAATAAATAATAAAATAAATCTGCAGTTAGACTTTTCATATTATGCATTTTTAGCATTTGTAACATAGAAGTGTTAGTATCTATTTAAAAAAAGATATACTGCCCTGAAGAATGAAGGTGATAGTGTTGTAATAAAAATGCTGGTTGTGTATCTTCTGCAGTAACTATTGCAAGACTGATGGCGAGACGTTCAAAAAGTCATCATAATGAAAAACATGTTGGATCATGAGTTGGTGGTAAAAGAAGGACAATATTTTCAGAAGTAAATCACGTTTGAAAATTCATCTAAAGAATTAAAAATGACAGTAAGATCTCATTGATCATTGCCATTAAAAATTCTGATCTTAAAAACTGTCTTTGATTTCATCTTTGAAATGAAACTTTTCAAAGAAACAAAGACATTTTTTTTGTCTTTGGAATGAAAAATTGCTTCTCAGTACTTTAATTTTTCTTCTCCAAGTTTAGACCTTTTTTATTATGTCGAAAAAATGATGTTAATCAGACAAAAAAATGACGTTCAAACGAAAATACCTTACATTGTGATGGAAAATTAAACCACACCCACTTTTAAGAATGCTTTTTTCCTTTGACGGAGATGGAGGAATTGGATGCAAAAAATGAATGAAACATGTCTGAGAAATTGCAGACCATGGAGTAAGAACTTTTTTATTCTGATTACAGACAATTTCAGTTACCACCACTTTCTGAACATCTCACCCCAAGACTGTAGAAGGCATTGAGGCAGATGTACTAAAACAGTGATACAATTCTGGTGCAAACTAAACACCATAGGGAACAGAAGAAAAATACCCCAAACTGGCACTGATTTAAAGGCTCAGAAAACGTTTTTATGAAACCTCTATGTTATAGAGCTTTCCTGCTGAGTAAAACAATGGTTGTTTTATTCAAATGTTAAACAGGTCAAATAATCAAGAAGTGAATTATAGTATGACTACTTCAAGAAAGTTCTGACTGACAGCATGATTCAGCAGTTTCTATCACATTCTATGGAGACCTGACTGCTAGCGGCAGATGACATTTAATGTACCTAAATGTACAGTTATGCATTATAGAAATAAACATTATTAAGACATATGGCTTCAGTTGAGATAGGCTGTTGATCCAGGGAATTATCTGACTGCCATTTGGAGTCAGGAAGGAATTTTTTACCCATTGGGGGCTTACTTGGAAATGGCTTCAATGTTGTTGTTTTTTTGCCTTCCTCTGGATCAACAGGGGTGATTTGGCATGGGCTGGAATTGATGGACGCATGTCTTTTTTCAGCCTCATCAATTATGTTGGAGGGCACTGTTAATGTAAAAAAAAAACAACAAGTGCTTAAACTGAAAATATGCATCTCATGCGTGGGAGTTCCCTTATTTTACAGGAAAAAACCTGCAAAAGTTTACTGTTTACTTCAGTGAGACGCTTTGAATATTATATACTAGTTGAAGAGCCCGTTACACGGGCCACAGTGCCACAGCCAGCCGGTCGCGGGGCAGTCATGCACAGTGAAAACTACCCGCGCCGTGGCTGATACAGAGCACTGTATCAGCCACGGTGAGGGCAGTCTCTACTGCACATAACTGCAGCACGCGCAGCAGTGTGTACTGCGCATGTCGCGGCGTTACACACGATTTAGCGAATTATTATATAGGATATGTACAGTGCAGTGCAAAGCAATTATTCATTGTTCTCTATGGTGGAGCTAGGTTGCAACACATTTCCATACTTTGAAACTGTCTGGATGTGCACAGTGGGACTCTGGTTTTTAGAGTTAATTACCGGGTCTCCGGGGACAGAGACTGATTCTCCAGCAGTGGTTAGTTTCCTCTGAAACTCTACCTACTTCTCATCCATCTCACCCTGTTCCTCCAACTTCCTGACCACTTCTCCTCCTTCCCACCCTGTTCTGCCCACTTTCCACCCCCATTCTGCCCATTTTATGACACAATTATTATAAGCCACACCCACCTGATAAAGCCCTGCCCCCTTTATGGCATGAATCACCTCATTTACATCCACCTGGTTGCAGCACATGAGCACTCTCCAGGGGCTCAAGAGGGCGAAGTTCCCAGGTATGTGCATTTCTTTACACATCAGCCTCACTGGGGAACATATATATATATTTACATTTATATAATTAAAAGCAATTTGATGGCAAATCAGCTGCACCATAGGGAGAACATGTAAAATGTATTTTATTTAACCCTGTAGGGATCAGAAGGGTGAACAACGTATGGCAAAGCAATGCATTGCACAACCTTCTGATTTTTAATGGGTAACATGGTAGTTTTAACCACTTGAATGCTAGTGAGCATTCCAGTGCATCACAACCTATCTAGAATTCAAGGGGTTAAAGTCTCCATTTAAATCAACAGGAATTTGTATTTGTCCATCAAGGTACGTTTTGTTCTCCCCATAATTGGTCCAGTTTTGTCTTGATTATTTATGCCATAATAAAATGTATTACCTATTTTATACACATTATAATCTAGGGCCGTATGTATAAACATACTGACATTTTAAATGCATTGTAAAACTATGTGTTTATATGCTCTGTGGAGGTATTCAGCCATGAAAACACACCAAGGAGAGGCTATAGGGGAGGGGAAGGCATTATAATACTCCACCCCATTGGAAAGGCAATTGCCTTTAATGCCACTAGGGTACTATGTCAAGACAAAACTGATTCTCGGATGAAGTAGACTTGTTCTGTGAAATGCTTTATCTTCCCCCAATATTTTGTAAGACCCGTTGTTCTTTATTTGTTTGACAAGCTCTGAATAAATTGTTTACTGCTTTTATAATTTATGATACCACATGGACTTCTTCATATTTACCAAGGAAGTTCTTTTTACAGTAAGGTCTGTTAAATTGTGGAATTCTTTGCCCAAGGATGTAGTAATGGCAGATACAATAGATACATTTAAGAGAAGAATAGATAGATTTATTTCAAGAAGGAACATGCAGGGTTATACTGTGTATTAGAAGGTATAACAGAAAATCTGGTAAATAGACTAATACTTATTTTGGAGAGGGAAGGCTTATATAATTCTCATTTTTCTGGGTTATGAGGCAAATGTTGAACTTGATGGACTTGTATCTTTTTTCAACCTAATTTAGAATGTTACTGTGTTAAAGTGTACAGGATATGTTTTGGGCACTCAATATTACCTCTTCCATAATATCATGATTGAGTCATAATGTAAGCAACCGTGGATATGTAGAGGTCCTGGGGAATAAGGAGCTGTAATTAGGAATGGGCGCAAATTTTCGCCTCTAACTAAAATCAGCAGATAATGGCACTTTATAATAATTTTCCACGAAAAGTTAAGTTTTTCTGCTTTTTTTGCCTACCTCATTGCATTGAAATCAATGGGAACACCGAATTTACATGACAAATGACAGGCATAGTATAAAAGGAGTCTGAGGGTGACTGTATTGGGGGAGTGTGGGAAAACAATAAGTTGAACAGGGATTTTTTTGGGGGGGTTGTTGACTGATATTGGGAGGGCAGTAAAATAAATAAATAAATAATTAATAAGACATGGTATAAAAGGAGTCTGAGGGTGCCTGTGTTGGGGGAGTGTGGGAAAACAGTAAGTTGAACAGGGAATTTTTTTTGGGGGGGTTATAGACTGATATTGGGGGGCAGTAAAATAAATAAATAATAAGACATTGTATAAAAGGAGTCTGAGGAGGGTGCCTATGCTGGTGGAGTCTGGGGAAAGAATCAGTTGAATGCGTAATTTTTTTAGGGGGGTTGTTGACTGTGATTGGGAGGACAGTAAAAAAAATAAATAAATAAAATTAATAAAATAAAATAAGAAATTAGTACATAATGTGACAGAGACAGGGACCCCCTGTCGTAAGCTGTGACTGGGACAGACTGATACTTGCGGGATAGGGTATTTTATAGAGAATGATTTATAGGACTTAGACTTGTTGTTAGAGGCCCAGGCCCAGAGAAAACATTGGTGTATAGGACTTTAAACTTCTTAGAGGCCCAAACCCTGAGTAAACATTGATTTGTAGGACTTAGACTTGTTAGGCCCAAGTCCAGAGGAAACATTGATGTGTAGGACTTATACTTTTAGGACCAAGCCCTGAGGAACAATTTATTTGTATGACTTTGGTTTGTTAGCAACACAAGCCCTGAGGAATCACAACAGAGATAATTTTTATTAATCAGGCTTGTTACCGTCACAAGCCTTGAGGAATCAGAGATAATTTTTATCACCCAGGCTTGTTAGCATCACAAGCCCTGAGGAATCACATCAGAGATCATTTTTAAGTATCGGGCTTGATAATGTCACAAGCCCTGAAGAATCAAAGATCATTTTTATCAATTAGGCTTTTAGTGTCACAAGCCTGAGGAATCAGTGATTTGTAGGACTTAGGCTTATTAGAAACAAGTCCCCCAAAATTGTTTTTATGTAGGCCTCTGGTTTGTGTTCAAAGAACAAGCCCTACTGGCCTAGTACTGGCCTAGTGCCAATATATCATGTTATGGTGGCCTGTGGCCACCGGCACATGCCCTGGTGCCATTGCGGAATTTGCGACTGCTGTTCTTGCTTCTGCTGCTATGTTGTTTAAGTAGCAGGATGATTAGGCAGCTCCAAGGAAATGGGATCCACAACAGCAGTGATATGGGTGGTGATGATCATGCCCCTACTATCTCCAGTGATGTCCCTGAAGCAGTAGCAGCACCAGAACTAGCCCCCACCTACCTCAGGTATATGTGGAGAAAATAAGTTGACCAATAATGCTTCTTCTCCTGCCCCTCCTCCAAAATCATGGGTGTGTTGTTGAAATAGATATTTTTCCCTTGAGAGCAAGAACTGTTCTTCTCATCAGCAACTGCAAGGTACACAGCGTGTGTAGTAAATAAGGGAGGAACTGGGAACAATGAGCACATCAGCACTCACATCAAACACCTGGCACAACTGTAACCAAACACCATGAAGCTTAGGGTATTCTGCAGGATGGAATCTCCTCAGATGCCGATTGATGCCCTGGTTACGATTATCCTCCACCACATTGCCATTGTGGTCAGCACACAACAAAATGTACAATGGGTGGACAAGAACTGCCATATCCTGACAGCTACAGAATGGCTATCAGCTGGTGGGGGAGGTAACAATGAATGAGATGGATCACCAGAAGATGTAGTTACGTTTTTCCAGCAGCTGGACCCTATAGCAAAAATGTGACAATGAGCCAGGTATTTCCCTTGCCATCTAGCTTTCAGGCTCTGGCTGTTGCTGCTGTGGCTGCCTCAAAGTCAGCATAACAACTAACACCAGGAGTATTGCTGCTAGAACTTGGAACCTGTCCTACTACCATAACACTTCTGATGGACCCCATTCCAACTTTGTCCACAGTGCACAATAGCCTGCTACTCATCATCCTGCTTCCCTTGCAACTCAGCAGTGGTAGGAATTACAGCAGCAGCAAACTAAGAATATCCTGCAGTCTCACTGCTGGTGGTGATGCCTATCCCCTTTTCATATATGTCTCCAATTCCTTCTTGGTTTGGGCTGAAGAGGCCATTAATGCCTCTTTCACCCCAGCTGCTCCAAATTCACCCTTATCATCACCACCACCAGTCCTTCCTTGCTGCTGGTGCTGTTCTATTACAATCTCACCAGTTGGAGGTGATGACAAATGTGACAGAGGGTTCCCTACTGTCACACTTGCCATCTCATGTTGAGCTGAAGATGGAAGACTGGCAGCACAGGCAGAAGGCACAGGCAGCTGATCTATGCTCATGGTGATACTACTGCTGCTAGCCACCAGTTCTGCCTTCTTCAATATCATGTCCCATAGGAACAATGCCATGGGAAGGGGAATCACAGGGTCTGGGGAATGTTGTGGGCTCCCTTGAACGATAGTCTGGTCGCTCCGCATCACTTCCCCTAACATGTCAGCATCAGCAGGAGGATCTATTGTGGTAATCCTAGTCCCACCAGCTGATTCACTATCACTAACAGTAACCACATCAATCTCAGTCTCAGAGTCATCACTATCACCCTCTCATTCCCAACACTCTGAGTCTCTAGCTGCTGGATCTTAGTAGTAGTGGGACTGCATGGGAATGGCAAGTGTGACTTAGGATCCACTGCTGTCACACTTGCCATCATCTGCTCCTCCCACCTTCTGAAAATCACAAGACACAATGGCAGGGGCAGCACTGGCAGCAGGCACAGGCAGCTGACCTGTCCTGCTCACACTACTACTACCCTCTTCTTCCTCTGCCTGTGACATTATTTCCCTCAAGATCCCTAGTGGGGATGTAGGGGAACTGTCCATCATTGGGTCTGGGGATTGGGAATCAGGTCATGCAGACTATTCAGTGCTGTTAGAGGTCACTTCCTCCTCCTTATCAGACTCACTGAACCCATAACAGTCCTTCCAGCTCCTCATTTTACTTATCATCCAGGTGCTCATAGTGATAGTACACACTATGAGCCTCTCCTGTCTCATTTTCACTAATAAAATCACAGCACAACAGCCTAGCACCCTCTCGCTCTCTCTCTCCAGCTGCTTGTATTGCATTTAACTTCCTGTAAACATCATGTTTTTAGAGCGAAAATGCGAAGAACATGTAAGTAAATGGTCAAAACATTTGTAGCCATTGAAAAAATAGCAAAACATTTTTGGCAATGGGCAAAAATGGCAACAATTGTAAGGGCTTTATTTAAAGAGAATTGTCCTGTGAAAAAGCAGACAACCACATGGTTTTCGTGGGAACACAACGGGACCTTTTGCCCACCCCTAGCCTTAATGTACGAGGACAGAGGCTGGCAAAATGTGGCCAGTCTATTTCCTTGGAAACTCAGGTCTGTCTGGCAGTTCACATATACCAGTACTTTTACACAGAAAAAGAACACTTCTGGTTCACTCTACAAAGGAAGAATGATACATTTTATCACTTAGCACAGCATTGATACAAAGCATAACTCTTCCAGAACAGAGAGAGACAGAACTGATATTCTATATTCAGCAGTGAAAGAAGAATTTTCACTCACAACCCACATCCCTTTTTTTTCTCACTCAGTCTTATTCATACATTACCTCCCCCACTCATTGCATGTAACTCTTCCAGTGCTAGGGGAGTTGGGCAATGGAGTGCTGAGCAGTGTCAGTGAGTGAAGGAGGTACTTGTAATTTAGGTCTAAAATAGGAAGTGCCTTCATGCCATGCCTCAATTAGCATAATATGTGTATCTAAATAATTCAACATCTCATTTTCTAAATTAAATCTTGGCTAATACAACATATAGCTCTGATTCTGGAAGCACTTTTAAAATAACCAAAGTTTTTTCTTTAGATGAGATTGTCCCTTTTAACAGTTATAAAACACTTATAATTTGCTTTGTTCTGTTTGGATGTTAAATACAACTACGGCCCACTGGAAAAAAATTAAACAGAGATGCCGAAATAATTGTCCACTTCGGTGCCATGATCTAGATACAGCACCATGTTGCTCAGCATTTACACGTCTACACTTACCTGGAGAACTTGTTATTTCTTTAAAATTACACTAACACCTTAGAAGGAATTTGGGTTATAGAATTTTAAATATCATATTTCCATTTGTAAAAAAATCAATTTCTTGTATTTTTAATGGATGCAATTTTTCCTGTAGAGACACATTTGGTTAATTTTTTTGTGCATTGTGAAAAAAAGACAAGAGCTAATGTAGTTCATTAATTTTGATTAGTACTCACTGCTCTTCTATTCAGGAAGGCTGATACCTTATCTCATGCTATTTACAGACAGAACATCAATAATCACTTCTGAGACACATATCAAGAGTAATCAGGGAGCCCTGTAAAAGGCAGTAATGAATGCCCCACAGATCATATGTCAGATATGATTTTAGACCTCAAAAAACAAATATGGATTTTTTTCTGTTTTCTGAAATACAGAATATTTAAGTTCATACCTCCCAAGTGCCCTCTTTAGGAGGGACAGTCCAACGTGACCCAAATCCCTCTGTCCCTCTTTCCCACCCTGGTGTCACTCTTTTTAGGATATCAGATGGTGTGGTACATATATAAGTGTATCCCATTGCTCCACAACAATAAAACTCACATTAAAGTTTGTTTGAACTTCACTATATGTGTTTCTACAGTAGTCTGTATACCTCCCAACATTTCAAATGACTAAAGAGGGACACTTTTGTTTTAGGGGGTGTTGTTGGGGCTGTCGCTGGTGGGCGGGGCATTACTGAGAATTTTAGGCTATTTCATGACCTATTGACACCTCTTTGTGCAACTGAATAAATTATTTAGAGCAAGACAATATTATTTTATTTACACAAACTAATCTATAAACCCATATACTGAAGTTTATGCTAACATTAATGTGAGTTTTATTGATGTGGAGCAATGTGATGCACTTATATACACACCACACAGTCTAATCTCCTAAAAAGAGGGACAACAGGGTGGGGAAGAGGGACAGAGGGATCTGGGTGTCAGAGAGACTGTCTCTCCTAAAGAGGGACACTTGGGAGGTATGAGTCTGTGTAAATAAAATGCTTTTTCTTGTTCTAAATTTTTTATTCAGTTAAACAAAGAGGTATCAGAAGATCATGAAATGGCCTAAAGATTCTCATAATGCCCCACCCACCAGCCACGCCCCAGTAACACCACCTAAAACAAAACTGTCCCTCTCTGGTCATTTGAAATGTTGGGAGGTATGTAAGTGTATGTAATACAAGTTACTTTTATGCTAACCTTTTACCTCAGAATGGCTTCAGTTCTTCTTAGTGCCTCAACCTATTTGTCTGCCTTACAAACAAAATTGTTTTAACCCTGTAAGGACCAAAGCAATGCATTGCACACCCCTCTGGTCCTTAACTTTTTAAGTGCCAACACATTGCAATGCAATGTATTGGATACCTCTCTGGCACTCAAAGGGTTAAAGGGTTAAGGGAATAACTTCTAATATATATATATATATATATATATATATATATATATATACACTGATTTGCAGTTTTGTGCAAATGCCTAAAAGGACTAACTGATCATCATTCCTTTTTCTAAGAAGGCACAATAATATCATTAGAATACTTTGGAATTTGGCCAACGGCTCTGTTTTATAAGAGCTCTGCATTCTGAGACCTTGACATTAGTTTGTTAGAATAATGACAAAGACCGTGCTTTTGAGAGAAAAAAAATCCTCAGTCAGCTACAAAGAAACTATTTGAAAACAAAAACTTTATTGTTTTAACTGCATTCCGATTTAAATACATTCATTTTGCGGAGAAAGTATAGGTAAGTTAATGCGCATCTTGCATTGCATTTTGTTAATCTTTTCGTCTTCAGATAACTTCCTTCAGACTATTATTTTGTACGGTTGGGTTAACTAAGTAACAGGTGCACAAGATGACTTCTCCTTGGAAAGAATAATGATCACTTGCATGCTTTGTGTTTGGCAATATGCAGACAGGGACAGGAGATTAATACAGGGGTGCAGAGCACAGTAACTAGGGGTAATAATTGACTGCTCTCGCATTCACTCCTCATATTAACACTATCACCAAATATTTCTGCTTTCTCTTGAGTAACAGAAAAAAATCCATCTTTTTCTCTGTTCCTTCACAACTAAACTTCTTACACACGCACTCATCCTGTTCCACATGGACTACTACAACCTTCTCTCTGGTCTTCCTGCCTCCCAAGTCCATATACTTAAATCCATACTGAATGCTGTAGCATGCTTTACCTTGCTGTCACCTAGGTTTCCCCCTGCCCCCTCCTCCTCTAATATCACAATTGGCTTTCTATCAAACTCTAGATTTCTTTTTACAAAATACTGCTTCTCTCATTCAATACCCCTTTCTCCTCTACCCCTTCCTACATTTCCATTTTGATCATCCGCTATACCCCATCTCTTCTCTTACAATCAGCCAATTACATTTTTTTCTCAGCTCCTTTTGTGTTTACAGCTCTCTCTCTCTCTCTCACACACACTTATCAAACCCTTTTCTCTCATTGCTCCTTATCTGTAGAATGTTCTACCTCCCAGCCTTTCTTGCAGTCTTCAAGTATCACTTAACCCTTTGAGTGCCAATGTGTTGTGTACCCCTCTGGCATTCAAAGGGTTAAAGGGGAACGCTCACCTCTGTTAAAGTACTTATCTTAAAGTGCTATCCCAGTTAATCATTAATTCTTTTCAATTTTTTTTTTTTATGTACTGCAATATAGCCTGAGATTTTACCTTTTAACCCCTTAGTGACCAGCCACACGCACAAGCGGCTGTCACTTAACGTCCGGCTAGGAATTTTTTTTTGTTTCGCTATTGTAATCTGTGCGGGGACCCATTATTCCGGGACATACATGTACTTCCTCTGTCACTAAGTGACAGTTTCTGCGGGACGTACATGCTCGTCCATTGTCGGGAAGGGGTTAAAATAAGCCGGTGACGTCCTTTAAGGCAGGCTGCAGTGCATCTCTGTACTGCAGCTTGTCAATCTTTGCCTCTTCCCCTCCCCAGTAGTGCCTGATTCCCACCTCCTCCAATGACAGAGGATTCCGCCATGGGAGCTGGAGCTCTCTCTCTCTTGCCAATAAGAGCACTCCAGCTCACACGGAGGAAGCCTCCATCAGAGTAGGAGGTGGGAATGAGGCACTCCTGGGGAGGGGAAAAGATGACGCACTCCTGGGGAGGGGAAGAGACAAAGATTCACAGGCTGCTGTACAGAGCTGTACCGCTGCCTGTCCTTAACTGATGTCACCAGCTTATTGTTTAACCCCTTAAGGACCAGCGGTCCCGGGGTGTGTGATCCTTTAAGGACCAGATAGGGAGGTTCGACGTGCCTCCCCACATGACTGATCACGTGTGCCAGCATGCCGAACAAGGAACTGAAAGAGATCGCTCCGGTCTTGGAGCGATCAACTACAGTGCCCGGTATTACTCACCGCACTCCTGCAGGAGCACAGTGAGTAAAAGTACATGACGTACCAGGACCGTCACTGGTCCTTAAGTGCTGGACCAGTGTGACGGGACGTACATGTACGTCCTCTGTCACTAAGTGACAGTTTCTGGGGACATACGTGTATGTCCATTGTCGGGAAGGGGTTAAAAATAAGCCTGTGACATCACTGGTCCTTAAGTGTCGGACCAGCGTGATGGACTGAGTACGTCATCGGACGCGAAGGGGTTGAAAAATAAAATTTTGAGCTATACTGCATTACATTTAAAAAAAATGGATTAATTATTAACTAGAATAGCACTTTAAGATGATAAGTAACAGAGGTGAGAGTTCCCCTTTAAAATCACACGTCCTCAACAAAGCTTCAACAAACTAGAAGGCACTGACTTTCTTCATGCATAGAAGACACTGACTTCATACATTCAAGTCTCTTATAATTTACTTACGCTTTTTATATTCCCCTATCCCAAACCAGATCCCTAGCACTGTATTCTGCTCTTAACCCCAAAGTGTTCTGTATGTCTCCCTTAATCACTTTAGATTGTACGCTTTAGACCAGGAACCCCAATTTCAGGCACTTGTAACCCTGTATTGTCTAAACTCTTAAACTTTAAAGTGTTGTATCCAATTGTGGCACATTCCTTCACTCATTCATTTATTCATTCACAGGGTGAATTTGTACCAGGGCCCAGTATCCAAGGGGGGGGCATCTCCCTCAGATCCAGTAGGTACTAATTATGCATTTGTGAACATATGTTTGTGTTAGGGGGTCCCCAAAAAATGTTTGTACCAGGGCTCTCCAATGACTAGTTATGGGCACTGAATAGGGTAGCAGACACACTATGAAGTATTGGAGGCTGGCATTACTCTGGGACAAACCAACCAGAGGGGAGAATTAACATGTGCCTTTGGTTTATAAATGACTTTTAATCCCTTGAATGCAGGGTAGTTTTAAAGGAATAATATGGTCAAATGTTTACTAAAATGTGTCTTGTAGCCATTCAAAAATTAAACTTAATGCCCCCATCCCCATCTCTCAAAACTTTATGGTTTGAGAGATATTCGGCACTAAATTTCCCCACTCCCCTTTCCCTGATGTCAGAGCTCTAGCTGACTGCAGAGGAATCTGGTCCCGGGACTGTCAGAGGCTCTTCAGCAGAGCCGAGATCAACAGATAGAAAAAGAAATACTTCACTGCAAACCAAGCACACTTTGTAGGCCTTTTCAATGAAGAGTTTCTTTTTTTATCTGGAAACCTCAGCTCTGCGAGGAGCCTCCGCCGGTCCCGGGACCGCTGACATCAGGGAAAGAGGAGGAACTTTAGTGCTGAATATCTCACAAGCCATAAAGGTTTGAGAGATGGGACTGGGGGCATTCAGTTTAATTTTTTAATGACTACAAGATGCATTTTCGTACAAATTTGAACATACTATTCATTTAAGAATCCCTGGGGCCCATGACAAAATTTTTAATGGATGTCCCCAATGTAGAAAAATACATGAGGTCCACTTATGTTTAGTTTCAACCCTTTGACTGCCAGAGGGGTATGCAACGCATTATTTGCAATGCGTTGCATACCCCTCTTGCACTCAAAGGGTTAATCTTCATTTTTCTCCTTCCCATACCTCCCAAGTGTCCCTCTTTAGGAGGGACAGTACCTCTTTTAGACCCAAATCCCTCTGTCCCTCTTTCCCACCCTGATGTCCCTCTTTTTAGGAAATCAGGCTGTGTGGTGTGTATATAAGTGTATCATACTGCTCTACAGCAATAAAACTCACACTATTGTTTGTTTAACCCCTTAAGGACCATTGCCGTACCAGGACCGTCACGGCGGTCCGGCACTTAAGGACCAGTGACGGTCCTGGTACGTCATGGAGTTCGGCGTGGCTTCACACTGCTCAGGAACCCCTGAACCGGAATTGCAAAATAAAAAAAAAATCCTGTGGTCCTCAAGTGCCGGCTGCACGTGTGCATGCTGGTCTTTAAGGGGTTAAACGTCACTATATGTGTTTATAAATTAGCCTGTGTAAATAAAACACTTTAGTCTTGTTCTAAATCATGTATTAGGTTACACATGAAGGTATCAATAGGTCGTGAAATAGCCTAAAAATTCTCGGTAATGCCCCACCCACCAGCCACACCTCCAACAACACCCCCTAAAACACAAGTGTCCCTCTTTGGCAATTTGAAATGTTGGGAGGTATGCCTTCCTGCTTATTGGAAAAACAAGCTCATTTTTGTGTTGTACACCCAGAATAACCTCATTCCTCCCAGAAACATAGACATAAATGGTATGAATATAGTGGATAACTTCAGAGCTCAGCAGTGGTATGCATAATAAGCAAAAAAAAACAAAAAAAAAAAACAAGAAGAGAAATGCAAAGGAAAAAATTATAAAATCGATTATAAAAATATCACCAGAATATGAGAAGATCCTAATCACAGCCTGCTCCTATCACTAGATCAGTTTGTGTAATCTATCAAACAAAACAGAACTTAAATAACAAACAAAATTAATATCTGTAATACCTTTTTTATTGGACTAACAGAATTATGGATTGTCAAGCTTTAACAAAACAGAACTATATATATATATATATATATATATATATATATATATATATATATATATATATATTTATTTATATATATATGGGAGAGCTCTAAAAATAATAATCCAACAATATGTAAATGTGATAGAGGTAAAGCCGTCAATATACCCCTATAGATTCTTAACTAGTGACATAGGATGAACAACCCAATAAAGAGTATAAAAACAATGTATCTCCAAATATTATATACATCTAAATATGACATATACATGAAAAAATGCCATAGAGCTATACTTTGTAATGATAATAGTCCCCCTAATGATATAAAGTCCACAGTTTGTTAAGGAGATGTAATCTATAAATGTTCACTGTTGACATAATGCACATTGTACCTCTCCCGACTAGTATAATCTCTTTGTCTATAATACACTTTTGCTCTCCTGTCCAATTTCCTCACTATAGCCCCTCTTGTACTTACAGCTGTTTAGCCACAAGAGATTGTTAATTGGGGATCCCCATTATTGGCTTGATGAAGCAGCTCAATCACCGCTGTGTGTGGTCTTCCAGCCTGTCTGGGGTATAAGCGGGCATAGCAAATATGGTAGAAAGCATGTAACTACTGTCGTTCGCAATCTTCAGAGACGTCAGTGTTAAGCGGGCAGAGGGTTAACTGGTAGATAGTATAACAGTCTCAGTGGAGTTAAATGTATAAAACTTGCAGATTGAAATCTTTGATATCTGGGTCCCGCTTTCCAATTTAAATACATACTAGTTGGAGAGCCCGTTACACGGGCCACAGTGCCACTGGCAGCCGGTCGCTGTGCAGTCATGCTCAGTACAGACTGCCTGTGCCGCGACTGATACAGAGCGGGACGCTCCTTCGGAGCGCCCCGCTCTGTATCAGCCGCGGCACGGGCAGTCTCTACTGCGCATGACTGCAGCATGCTCAGCAGTGTCTACTGTGCATGATGCGGCGCTACACACAATTTAGCGAATTATTATATAGGATAGTTCTGTTTTGTTATATATAAATAAATGGGTTCTTTCCTGTAAAACTGGGTCTTATGGCAACCAGAGTAGAGACCTCCAGAAACAGGAGGCCACTGACAGTTAGCGAGTATGCCCATGCATTAAAATGCCCCTTTTATTTATTTGGAATTCTCCAGTGTATTGCTTCACAATGTGTTAGAGCTTCTAGCATTCAATGGTCAAAAGCTCTGTTTAAATCAATGGGCGTTTGAGAAAATGTTATTTGCTCACTATGGTACACTTGCTTTGCTCCAGAATTACACCATTTTATTATTTTTTTTAAATTATCAGCCCCAGTATGCTAAACTTTTGAATGATAAACTCATGACTTTGCACATCAGCAATTTAACACGTGTGAGAGAGAAATGTGGGTGCAGGAGAGTTACAGTGCACAAGAGATAGAAGGGATGGGAGTGATGGAGAGATCTGGAGAAAGAGGGAGTTGGAGTGCATGAGAGAGACCACTGAATGCTAGATTCCTCTAACACATTGTGAAGAAATGAAGGAAAAAGGAGAGCGAGAGAAGGGATATGTAGAGGTAGATAGGCAGAGTGAAGGAGATGAAAATAGAAGGGAAAGCGTGAATAGGAGTGACACAGCAGTGAAATGCTCTTGTTTTGCTCCAGAATAGCAACCAGCCTTACTATGTTAAACCATTGGATAATTAACCCCTTACCACCCAAGGATGTACTTGTACGTCCCAAGCGGATGTCCAGGTGGACAGAGTACGTACTTGTACGTCCCGGAAGTCATGTAAAACAATGGAAAAAAATGTTGAGGGGGCGTTAAGTAACTAAGGCGTTAAGAGGTCCCCAACTCGTAGCTTTGCAAATTATCATTTCATTCCTTGAATCAATTTTAAAGCCACCTGAAGTGAGGGAGCGTGGAAAGCAGAGAACAGGAGATAGAGGAGATGGAAGTGATAGAATAGGAGAAAGAGGGGGGACAGGGAGCAGAAGAGAGAAGGGGACAGGACTGAAGGAAAATAGGAGAGAGAGAAGGAGAGGAATGGAGAGGCAGACAGGCAGACAGCAGGAGTAGGGAAGTGATGGAGATTGTGACCACAAGAGGGAAAGCAGTAAAATGCGTTGGGGACCTTACTGATTAAAGGCCTCATGGGAAGTTTGAGAATTTGGTTTGCTTAGAAACTGCTACAGTTCTTCTTAGTACATCAGTCTCAATGGATTCAGTCAAAAACCTTTTACTTATTCGGTGTTCTTTTCTCTATTTAAAGGAATAGTAACATTTCTAGGCATGGAAATAATACACCCACAAAAAAATCAAGTTTGAGCTGCATTAACATTTGAACAAAACATCTATTTCAGCAGACTAAATCCTGTAATACATTGATTTCTCATATTACATGCTAAGTCCCTTTAACCAATTCTCTTCATTCCTTGAACACATTCATAAGGACCCTTAGTTTAGTCTTCACAAACTGCAAGAGATTATATTTCAGTGGTGGGCAACCTGAGACTCTCCAGCTGTTGTGGACTACAACTTCCATCATCCCGAGCCAGCCAATAGCTGATGGGGATAATTGGAAATGTAATCTACAACAACTGGAGAGCCTCATATTGCCTAAAACTGCTATATTTAGACTTCCTATTATCAATGCCCAGCTATACAATAAGCACTCAAAAAAACAGAAGTTCTCATTTTAAAGACGTGCATGTGCAACCTTGATTTCAGTACTCTCTTGTCTTTCTAACCAGCAGCAGGATCTGTCTTTTTGACTGGCTTCTTCTTCTCTCCCATTGTAAAATATACTAGTTATTCACTCGAAGTGGCGGGACGCCATGTTTCCAGCAGTGCTGACCCTGCTGATCACATCAAGCATCAGATATGGTAAGGTCGCTATCGTCAAACATTTTTTTATTTCATTTGTTTTACTTTCACAAGATCCAAGTGGACCTTTTACCATGAAGTTAAAGTGTTAGTAATGTCCACAAAAAGTTTTTTGCATTTAGAAGAGCTTAAAAAGCTGAACCAAATGCAAAAAAAATGTATCTCTTAAACCGCTATGGTTTAAGAGATACAGGCATTTAAAGTTTGATCTCTCCTACTGACAGCTGTAAAGCTGTCAGCTGGAGATCCGTGTTGGCCAACACGGAGGTGCTTGAGCAGAGCCTCAATCTTGTTATTTACCACAAATCCCTTCATTGGAATGGTCTAAAACATGTGCCTGGTTTTCAAGCACTCGTTTTAGATCATTCCAATGAAGGGATTCGTGGTAAATAACAAGATCGCGGGTCTGCTCAAGCACCTCCGTGTCGGCCGCCACGGATCTCCTGCTGACAGCTTTACAGCTGTCAGTAGGAAACAGCGAACTTTAAACGCCTGTATCTCTTAAACCATAGCGGTTTGAGAGATACATTTTTTTGCATTTAGCTCAGCTTTTTAAGCTCTTCTAAATGAAAAAAAAAAACTTTTTTGTGGACATTACTAACACTTTAAGTTTGCATAATATAAAACCTAATTCAAAACTACCTGTGTATCAGTTAGAATATCATCACACGGATATTGATAAAGGAAAGTGATCTCTCTGTGTGATTCACAGTATGGTAATTAAGCCCTCAGTGCAACACAGAGAACAGCATATGATGTTGTAGTAACAGTGAATACTTTCTAGATGTAAATATATCAACATTTAAACAATACACCTTCAGGGAGAAATGCTCTAAAGTTCGATCATATGGCAAAGTGTGTCTGGTGATATGAGGAGATCACTTCTCCATATGCGGGCGAAGGGGGATAGACTGTGTTCATTAGTATATGATTCTGGCATAAAAGCAAAGAGATCAGCTGATCTTGTGCAGTGTGTGTGTGTGTGTGTTTACTTCAGTCAGCTGTTTGGCAGCTGATAGGATCATTGCGCCTGGAGATCCACTGTGTATCACATAACTCTTTGAATGCTGCAGGGGTGGTGCAATGTATTGCAGAGTGATGCATTGTATATCCCTATGGCACTCAAGGGGTTACTTCAAAGCTGGCAGGAAGCAACTTAATCCTTTGAGTGACATAGGGTGGGAGGGCTGTGACTTGCAGCCTCCATAGAAATCTATATGGAGATCCCAACTTCTCCAACGCCAGTTTGAGGAGGTTGGGGCAGTGAATTCCAATATCCTACTGCAGCTTAATGCATTTGGTAAAGTGCCACAATAATGTATAAATACATACACATGAATATGACAGTGGCTCATTAAAGGAGCAGTAAACTTTTATTATGAAAACACATATTTTACAGAGCACTTCCTGCTGAATAAAACAAGGTCACTCCCATCGCTGTCAGATGTTTTATTCAAAAATTATAGAAGTTTAAATAATCAGGAAGTGAATTTACTGTGTTTACTTCCTGATAGTTCTGACAGGAAGTAACAGGCAGTTTCTATCACATTCTATGGAGAACTTTATGCCTCTGACTTTTCTGACTTTCCTCTCCATTAGAATCTAACAGGAAATCTAATTAGAATTTGACCACTAGAGGGCACTGCTAATGTAAAAAAACATGGGTTTAAACTGTAATAACTCTGGAAATATGAATCTCTTGGCAGTGGGAGTACCCTTATTTTACTCAACAGGAAAATCCCTACAATATATATTTTGTCATAAAAAAAAGTTTACTGCTCCTTTAAGCTACATTTCAATATACAAATGAGCCATTGTCAAAGTAGTCACTGCAAAATTGTAAACCTGGCAAAGGCATGGCGGATTCAAGGCGATGATGTTGTGTTTGTGGCACACTCACAAGGATGTGATAGCAAATATATTGAGATGTCATCAAAGCAAATTCATCCTCATATCTCCAAACTGGACCCTTATTTACCCTTAGTTCAAGCCCTCGGCTCTTTGGTTAACATGATGCATAGGCAGTTTTGAATTAAGTTTTCAAATATAAAAACTTAATTTCACACTTTCAGTTTAGTTTGTCACATATTTGCAGTTAGATGTAGTTATTTATTTTGTATTGCTGTGGAATGCCAAAGAATGCTGACATTCAATTTTATTAATAAAGCTTTTTTTACGTGCGGTATGTATAAGTAATAGTGATGGGTGAAAAATTTCACCACAGGAAGAAAGACAATAAAAATGTCCTGTTTCACTTCCCACAGGAATTCCATTGGGAAAGCTGTTTCTGCCAGGTCTTCCTGCAGCAGTGTGAGATTTGAGTGAATGTGGGAGCACATATGTGGATGAGTGTATGTATGTGTCTGCACTTGTACAGGTGAGTGTATAAGTGTGCATGTGTGTATGTGTGTGAGTGTGTAGAGTGATTAACTGCACAGTTAACCCCTTAAGGACCACCGGTCTTGGGATGTGTGGTCCTTTAAGGACCAGATAGGAAGGTTTGACGTGCCTGCCCACTTGACTTATCACGCCGAATGAGGTGCTGAAAGAGATCAGTCCGGTCTTGGAGCGATCAATTTCAGTCCCTGCTACTACTCACAGTGCTCCTGTAGGAGCGCTGTGAGTAAAAAGTACGTGACGTGCCAGGACCGTCACTGGTCCATAAGTGCCGGACAGCCATGACGGTCCTGGCACGTCACCGGATGCGAAGGGGTTAAGGAAATAAAACTTTTCATCCATCACTAGTAAATAGTTTCCATTTGGATATAGGCAACTGCATTGCTTCACAATGATATTAGTAAACAGTGATGTCACATATGAGGAAGTCTTTTTTCTACTGAGTACAATAGTGCAGAGGCAAGCCCCTCCGATTTCCCAGTCTGGATGCAGAAAGGATTTGGAGATATTTTCTCTTTGGGGATCAAACTACAATTCTCTTAATTGGTCCTCCGGACTCTCCAACTGGTTATGTTTTAATTATATCCCTTCTTGATCACAAGTGTCTGATCACAGAATTGCTTCCCTTTTTATCTTTGACCATACGGGTAGTCTGATAATTTCGGCTTGCAGCATTTCAACTGAATAAATGTACATAAGTATACAGTGCACAGTTATTCAACATTTGTTGTAGCATCCATTTTTAAAAATATCCAGAACAATAGTGCTTTGTTTTACTGATGAATGTGACAGCATTAACCACTAGTCTCTGTGCAACAACTGCTCATCATTTAGCAGCAGGTACCTGGACTGATCTGGATAGATAATGGAATTCACTCATTCTCTCAAAAACTATTTCACAGAATGGGGCTTTCTGCAAAATAGCCTATCATATTTACATAACAGCATGATAGTTTGGTGATTTTTGTACGCCTCTGTAAAGACAATGGGCAATATGTTCAAAAGAGAAGTGGAGGCGTTCTGGGGCAAACCAGTTGTATAGGGGATAAGTAAAAATTCCCAAATTTCCCTTTGATTTAAATGAGAATTTTAACTACTTGAATGCTAGAGAGTTCTCCAACACATTGTTTTGCAATGCATTGGAGACCTCGCGAGCATTCAAGGGGTTAATATCCCCATTTAAATAAAGGCTCGCCCCTATTGTGTAAATGGTTTACCCCAGAACTTTTTTTTTTCTTTTGTTGTTTTTTTTTTTTTTACTTTTGAACATACGGCCCATTGTGATAGTCGGCATTACTCTTTTTTTGTATGAAGGGTAAGGGGGATGGCAGAATAAGAAGATAAATTTATTATAGGGATAGTAATACTTGAAATGTAAAATATATATATAGTAGAGTTTATTCTACTGAGTACAACAATGGCACTCCCATTGCCGAGAGATGTTTTATTCAAAAGTTATTACAACTCAAACTTGATTTGTTTAGGTGCAGTATCTCAGTGGCCTGATATTGTACAGTGGCCCTGTTGCTACACCATCCTATGGACAGCTCTGGTCAGTTGACCATAAATCTCCATAGGATGGTGTAGAAACAGCGCCACTGTACAATATCAGGCCACTGTGATACTGCACCTAAAAAATTCAAGTTTGAGCTGTAATGATATTTGAATAAAACAGCTTTCAGCAGTGGGAGTATCCTTCTTGTACTCAGCGGGATAACCCTTACAACATATTTTTTATAACATTTTAAATATTACTGTCCCTTTAACCCTTTGAGTGGCAGATGAGTGGCAACACACTGCTGAGCAATGAGTTTCCTAGTTGTCTGGAGCTCAGAGGTTAATAGAATGCTGGTAAGATCATCCCATGTTTCTTTGTAAAGCATTTTTCCTGTGAATTAAAGGAATAGTAACCTTTTATTTTGACTTTACATGTTCTGCAAGTATAGAATATATAAAGTCAAATTACGTATACGTTTTATCTTTTGTTACACCTTCACCAATTTTTTAACATTTATGTCCCTAGCACTGAGCTTTCTGCATCTGTTTCCAGACAGCTTTCTGTCCGGGACTGTGAAAGAAGGTAGTGATAAAATAAGAAAAGATAGAATATAAAAAGATAGCATACCATATAAAGAGCACTCAGTATTGCAGGGATAATGTTACAATGCATCACTGTCCTGTTCTGATGTTTGGCTGACCAGAAAACATGGTGTGAACAGAGGTCCAGGGAGCTTACTGTCAGGGCCATAGAAATGTATTTATTTTATGGTAGTTCTCTAAAAAAAAAAAAAGATATTCCTAAACTTGTTCTGAATGTATTTTAGACTGTCTTCTTCAGACCAGTTGGTTAAATTTGTCTGTGCTGTTTGTATGAGAGCATGAGCTACAAACAGTTAATTTATTGAGATTATCCCCATACCTGGGAACTTGCAGATCTGGGCTCCCCGGAGTGGAGCCCTGTAGTGCTGATGAGGGAACAGAAATGATGCGATTTGCACCACAAAAGGGGTGGGGCTTAATCACGAGGTAGGGGGGCAAATAGCCCGGGGAAGTAGGAGAATAGGGCGGGGAGTGGGAGGAACGGGGCGGGATGGACCACAAGTGGGCAGAGTTTCAACAGAAACTCCCTGCATATGGCAAATTAGATTCTGCCCACGGAGACTCGGTAATACAGTGTTAAATCCAGAGTCTCCGGGGTAAAACCAAAGAGTTCCCAGCTATGATTATCCCCCACCAGTAATTAATTCAGAAAGACGCTTACCTTATCTCAGGCCATTTACAGACAATCCTGGACTATCACTTCATAGACACCTTTCAAGATTGCTATGTTAATAAAACTTAGGGAGTCCTGCAAAATACATGAATGGCTGCCCCCACAGAGCATACATAAGACTAGACTTTCCACCTCCACTATTTGTTTCTATTAGGAATCTGAGTATTTGTACAGACATTAGCATGAAGTACAGGGTATTCAAGATATATATAACTCCAGTCTGTTTTGCGTGATAGTGTTCTTTTAAGTTGTTAGTAAAAATTATGATGGTGACTAACAAAAACATCCATTTAAGTTAGGGGCGGACAACCTGAGGCGTTGCAGCTGTTGTGGACTACAAGTCCCATCATCCCACGCCATACAACAGCTGAAAACCTATAGACCCTACCATCATGTCTGAGAATTCCCAGACTTGTTCCAAAGATTCTACTGTTTACATCTTTCTTATAGTCCCTGACGCTTACAGACATTTACGTGACATTTTTCTTATAGTCCCTGATGCTTACAGACATTTACATGACATTTTCTTTGTTTTTGTAGCCAGGTGTGCTGTTTCTCCCTGTGAAAAAGCCGAGTGCCACAGATACCAGCTACCCATAGATCAGTGGTTCTCCACAAGGGTGCCATGGCACTTTGGTGTACCATGGGCGCTATTTTAACATGCCTGTTTAACCCTTTGAGTGCCAGAGGGTTACGCAAAGCAATGCGTTGAGTAACCCTCTGGCAATCAAAGGGTTAATATTAATACTTTGATAAACATGAGAATCTTGAGTTTGAAATAAATATTCATGGAATTGGAAAATAAAGGAGACATTATAAAATGATAGTGGTTGACTGATATAAAGACTGCTGAATTGTTCATTAATACCCACAGCTCAATATACTGGGTACGGCCAGCAAAGCAGATGTGCCATAGAGAAGAGAAAGAAATTCACTATAGTCCCATTGATTTGCAATGCACTGGAAACCTCCCTACCATTCAAGGGTTAAATCATTTCCATTTGTCCCCTACGCAGTGGCGTAACAATAGGGGCAGTAACTGTGACCGGGCCTTTCACCCCAGGGGCCCAGCCGCCCCCTGCAACCGCCCAGCGACCGCAACAAGCTGAGGTCTGTGCCTTCTTCTGCACAGACCTCTATTAGCATCATCTCCCAGCACTCTGCTTTATTAGAGAGAGGACCGTGTAGGAGTTCCGCGCTGCTAATTTAGGTCTGTGCAGAAGGAGGCACAGACCTCTCCTGCCACTCCGCTGGACCACCAAGGAGGTAGGGCATGGATACTGGGGGTCAATGGCGGCAATGTGGAGGTGGCCATTGGGGGCAATGTGGAGGTGGCCATTGGGGGCAGGCAATATGGAGGTGGCCAATGTGGGGAATTGTGGAGGTGGCCAATGAGGGCAATGTGTTCGGAGGGGGCCCTATGGCAATTTTTGCACCAGGGCCCGGTGGCTTCTAGTTACACCTCTGCCCCTACGGCACAGTTGGCGTGCTCAAGAATTGCAACTCTTTTTTCCAACACAAGGCCCTCAGCACAATGGGAATTCAAGCGGAACTACCACATGAAGAAAACTTTAGCTTAAATAACTCTCCATCTGGCTACTAGCTGCTTAGTAGCGCTAGTCACCTGAATTATTACCTTGTTAAATAAATGTATCCTTTCTTCCCGGGCTGACAGGCAGGACAGAGCACAGACATCTTGCCATAGTGACATCTGCGCACCTGCGATGTCAGTCCCTTCCGGAGCCGAACAGCTCCTAGCAACTCCTCCTAGAGCCGACTGGGACTGAAAGCACAGGCACGTGGACGTCACTATGCAAAGATGTCTGTGATCCATTCTGCTGTCAGCCCGGGAAGAAAGGATACATTTATTTAACAAGGTAATAATTCTGGCGACTAGCACTGCTAAGCAGCTAGTGGCCAGATGGGGAATTATTTAAGCTAAAGTTTTTTTCAGGTGGTAGTTCTGCTTTCAAGCCTCTCATGAAGCTCTGTGAAACAATCATACTTTCAATAACACCAAGTTATGTTAACTCATTTCAAACTCTGTAAATCTGTAATAAATAAGAATATGAATAAACTCCATAGAACAACTGTAGCAACTTGTGACCCTCCAGCTGTTCTTGGACTCTAACTCCCATTGACTTGCAGAGGATAATGGAAGATGCAACCCAAGAACATATGGAGGTCTGTAGATTGCACACTATTGTCTTAGTTGTATTATGATCACATAATATATGTGGATACTTAAATGTCTTTAATTTCTTTCTCTAGTGTCAATGTGATTTATTAAAAAGGAGCAGTAAATGTTTCATGAACAAAGTATTTATAATAGGGTTTTAACGTGTGAGTAAAACAGGAGCACTTTCACAGGTAGGAAATGTTTTATTCAAAATTTATTAAAGCTTAGACATATTTTTTTTATCTCACAAGTTATTGCCATATAACATACATTTTTCATATAAAAATGAAAACTCCATATTTTCTTTTTCAAAATAATAATTTGGTGTGTTATTGGGTACATATTTCTAGCACTTGGTATGTGGTATAGCACATTTTTCACATACCTTTTGATATTGGTTTAGTTCTTTGATCTTATGTTTATTCAGTATTGAATTTCCTGGGCTTACAGTATCCTTTCATTTGTTCCATCATTTTCCGGTTGTTAGGTTTATCCTGACATTTTGCATTTCCTCAGATTTCATTTGGAGTCCTTAAGTGCCATTTATTAATGAAAGCTAGTACTACAACAAGAGTAATTGTTGTTTCACTGGGAGCTTTCTACTAAGCTTATGCTCCAACTATGTTATGCCCATAATTGTTCTTGTATTTTGAAATTTAAAGGAGAACTACCACCCCGCAATAACTTTACATGAATTGAGTCTTCATCTGGCGACTAGGTGCTTAGTAGCGCTAGTCACCAGACATATTACCTGGTTTGAAAGATTTTGCATTTTTTTCCGGCCGGCTCCAAAAGGGACTGACAGCGCAGGCGCACGGACGTCACTATGACTAGATGTCCGGGCTTCCTGCTCCTGTGAGCCTCCAAAAAACTGCAAAATCTTTCAAACCAGGTAATATTTCTAGCGACTAGCGCTACTAAGCAGCTAGTCGCCAGATGAAGACTCAATTCATGTAAAGTTATTGCGGGGTGGTAGTTCCCCTTTAAATGCTAACATCTCTGCCTGTACTGATCAACTAACTGGCCAAAAAGCATGCAGTACCCATGCCATTTTTTGGTGGCTTGATAACAGATCTTTAATACGAGATTGGATCATTCAGTATTGAATGTCTATACAATTTTATGAATCTGAGAGTGAGGCTGAGTGGACAGCTCTACGTGTAGTAATATTTAATCTTCATCCAGTATCCAATCACACTCTGAGTTTGATCAGTATTTAAGTGGGCTTGTTCCCATTATCAGTCCTACTCTACTACTCAGAGTAGAGTGTTAGATGTGTATTTCACCAAGCAATGGTGTAAATTACTCTTTTTATTATAGTACTGTGGCCCGTGTACATGGGCCACAGTGCCAGGCAGTAATGGCCAAGGTGCAGTCATGCACAGCAGAGACTGCCCGCTATGCGGCTGATAACGGAGAGGGGTGCTCCTAATTCACACTGTAGCCCTCTCTGCGTGGTGCACAGATAGGACTACGGTCTGAATTCAGAGTGCCCCGCTCCTCTATCAGCCACGGCACGGGCAGTCTGTACTGCACATGACTGCAGCGCACGCAGCTGTTGGGCTTCATACAGACAACTTTAATTGAATTGTTTGTTTTCTATCTTGTGATCAATATATTAGTATATGCCAGGTCTAATTATTTGTTCACGATGAGGAGGCAAGTCTCCCTCATCCAATCCAGTGTTGATTGTGATGTACATAATGAGGTCTGATGTGCCCAATTGTTTGCCGGAGATGAGGGAACTTGTTTTTTCATCCAATCAGTCTCCATCTTTAGAGATTCAAATTTGAGGTTTTGGGTGGTTTTTCTTGTATACTCTGAGGCCAGTATCTTTGGAAAAGGTGTGTACATCACTGCAAAATGTGTTAGAATAGATCCATTATATATTGTTATTTTAAGTGATTTTATCTTTACATATTTTTTTATAATAAACCCTTTATACTGAGACTAGTTGAAGAGCCCGTGTACACGGGCCACAGTGCTGGCCAGTTGCGGTGCAGTCATTCACAGTAGAGACTGCCCGTGACACCTTTCGGTGCACAGAGAGGACCATGGTCTGAATTCAGAGGGCCCCGCTCCATATCAGTCGCGTCATGGGCAGTCTCTACTGTGCATGACTGCAGCACGTGAAGCAGCCTCTACTGCGCATGACTGCATCGTGACAAACCTTTAGCGAATTATTATATAGGATTAATGCTGCCTATTTCCTTCTTTCCATCTGGACCAGACTTATTTTGTTCCAGAATGGAGACGGGAGAAATACTCCACATGCTGGTAAGTCAGGCTACTATCTAGCTCTGATCATTACCCTTGTGAGTACATTACTTTTTATCCTTTATATTACTGGAAGCCCTCTGAGTTCCTTGTTTTTATATATTGTTTGTTATTTGGATGAACAAGTCCTAGAGAAGCAGCCCTTTGATGGGCTATTATCTCCATTGTGTATGAAACTGCTTCTGGATCTGTTTGTGAATCCCACAATGCACTTTAGCTGTGCCCTACATAAGTAGGTTTGCAGCTATCATTTTTACGTGGTGTCAAGGTGGGGGCGACTCATTACTGTTTGATCCTACACAAAGGGTGGCTCTTGTTTTCTCCCCTCTTTTTTCCATAAATGGGAAAAATGTATTTTTGTTATGTGGTTTGGTACTCAGAAACTCTAAAACCAATTTTTATGAAACTTACAGCTTGAAGTGACTGTCATTTAGACCTGGAATGCAAAATTTCCATGTAGAATTGTTTAAGCTGCCTAATTACTCAACTCCAGTATCCTGTAATCTCCTGAAGATTGTCTCACATATGGAGGCATGGTGTGGAAGTGATACAGGGTTGGCCCACATGCATGTAAATATTTTTGGCTGACACCCACATGTGTCGGACAGTAGCTGGAGGTTGCCAAGGACATTGCAACTTGCAATATTGCCTTTGGGAATGGTCTACCCAGCAGCCCAGACCACAGTGCAGATCAGACTTGCTTCAGTTTGAATGCATACTGTACTGAATGCACCAAAGTTGCAGCATATTGTCTTCTGGTTCATTCTGTGATGGAAAAACTGCCATTGCTAACTTCACCATAGAGATCAGTATATTAATATATCATGTATTTTTTAAGCAGCAGTGTTGTTGCCCCATGTGTACCCTGCCTAAATCAATGGACATTTTTTATTTTTCCCCTATGGTGCAGTTGGTTTGCCTCAACATAACATAATATTGAACACTAGTTTTAAAGCCCGTGTACACAGGCCAACACTGGCGGTGCTGCAGTCATGTGCAGTACTGACTGCCCGAATGTGCTGTGACCGATACAGAGTGGGGAGCACCGAATTCAGACAGTGGTCCTCTCTGCACACCTTCCTGGGACCAAGCGGTCCCAGGAAGGTGTGCAGAGAGTACTCAGGTCAGAATTTGGAGCTCCCCGCTCTGTATCAGCCGCGGCATGTTCGGGCAGTCAGTACTGCACATGACTGCAACGCGCACAGCTGTCTTTACTGCGCGTGACAGCTTCTGACAAACATCCTAGCAAATTATAATATAGGATATGGCCCTTAGTCTAGATAGCCATGTGACATTTTACACCATACCAAAAAACTCAGCAATAAACATATTTACAAGGTTAGTGCTTGTTTTCTAGTTTATGTATAATACCACAACACTCTCTAATGTCAAACAAGCTTATACAGGATACAAGTGGAATAGTAAATACAGAGTGTATGGTTTATATTGCTGATAAGACAATATCAAGGAACAAACTATGGAGCATTCTTGCACAACAGTGGAGCAGGGGGCACAGTGACCAATAGTTACCGTAAAAAGAGGAAGTGTGGGATGAACATTTCCCCTAAAAGTTAGGTCTTTGTAAAAGTTTTCATGTTGCAAAATATCACCACCAGTAAACAGCTTATCCTCACTGCTTTGTATGTAAGTTGTATTAAAGTGAATACAATCAGCATTTTAACCCCTTGCTGAGGTTTCCAATGCATTGATGATCTCTGTCTAGAATCTAATGGGTTACAGGAGACCTAATATTAACCCTTTTAGTACAACATGAGTATCCACTCCTCTGGAATCCATAGGGTTAAACACGCATTTTAAATCTAACTGTAAAATTCACAGATATCATATATGCCATACTTCAAAAGAATTTTAGACATTTGGAGCAAACCAGTTGCTTCAGAGGAGACAAATAAAATTCCCATTGATTTAAAAGTGGAATTAAACCCCTTAAATACAAGAGGAGTATCACCTTGGAGACCAGCCTAGCATTCAGAGGGTGGAAATCCAGGGAATTTTTATTTGTCTCCTCTGGTACAGGTGAATTGCTCAAGTCCGACTTAGGACATAAAGCCTTTTATTGTCCTGTGTCTTTATCTGGTATTGATTTTTTTGTTGTGCTGGGGTTTTTTTTGGGGAAGGGGTGTTGTATTTTTGACACAAAACTATTCTTGATAACGTTTGTTCCATAATGACTCTTAGAATGGTTGTAAATTTGTTTATAAATTACCACATATACACACACATATACATACATACATACATATGTAAACCCCTTTTTAACAATTGCCATTGCCGTAACACCTATGGAAAAAGAGTTTCCATTGCTTAGAACTCCCCATTTCTCACTGTTTACCCTGCAATTCATGGAGATCTGCAGGGCTGGGTGTTTTCAGCACCTCACTTGGTGTTCAGTGGAGATTTCGCTCCTCTACATAGAAGCCCATAGATGGTGGATTCTCCAATACAAAGCTTCAATAATATGGATAGCAATCTCACTTTCACTGTCATGTGTGCAAAGTGAAACTCTGATGTCACCCAGTTTTGCAAATCTCTGATCTCCAGGGCAAATGGAGAGAGAACAGATGAGTAGTAAATTGTCTGGCACAATGCAGCATAAGTACACAGCAGGGATCAGCAGGGGTCCATTTTTAAGCCCTCAATTCTGCACCCTGTTGGTGTGCCAGGGGTCATAATGCAGCCCTGGTTTAAATGGCAGATCTCCTCCCAGGGAAGCAGATCTGTCAGTAGGGCAATTATCCAATTATCCAATTATATAAACACAAATGGGTGCTGTAACTTGAACTTAAATACATCTGCAATAAAGAAATCTGTTGGCTGCAATATTTAAAGTACTAAGTACTGTGTATGTGTAATTGCATATGCACAAGTCAGTATGTGGATTGTAAGTGTTGAATGTGAAAGTTAGTGTGAATGCTAGTGTAATTGGTTTTGAATGGGCAACCTGAGAATGTAAATATATGAAACTTAGATGTATTATAAATCAGGGTAGAAACACTAGGTACTTTCCTTGAAAGAAGAGGGGAACAGAATTTTCTTGGAGATGGGTTGAAGCAGATCGATATCCCCATATATGAGTTTGTTGTGCCACATTAAAAGCTATTAACAAATGTGAATGATTGCAAAGCAATTGATTCTAAGGACCCAGGGGAAATTTTGAATTTGTCTGAATTAAATTAAAATGAACCACCATGTGTGGACAGCAGGGGAGGTAGAGAGTGAGTTTGATAAGTGCGCGAGAAAGAAGGTGGAAGCGAGAATGCAGGTGATAGAGGGAGCAGGAGCATGACAGAGAGAAGGGGCATGACCAAGGAAAAAAGGGGAGAGATAAAGGAAGGAAACAAGAGGGGGAGAGTCAGACCATTGGAAAGTAGTTACAGAGGGGGAGGGGGTGTACTAAGGTGTGATAAAGAGGTGATAATGTGGAGATGATTCACCAGTGTTACACTTCTCTGGTGAGATTCACTAAGCGGTGATAAAGAAGTGATAAACAGGTGATAAAGTGGAGATGACGTCTCCCGTTTATCACTTCTCCAGTTCCTATGTTATTCTATACAGCCTATGCACTACGATCTCCAGAGCCAAAGATATCTTAGTGCATTGGCTCCATAGAATAACATAGGAATTAGAGAAGTGATATCACTGGAGAAGTCATCTCTTCTTTATCACCTGTTTATCACCACTTAGTGAATCTCCCCCCTCGAGTTCCTGTGATATTCTATGGAGCCTATGCACTAAGATTTATCATGTGGGAGAGATATTAGTGCATAGGCTCCACAGAATAACATAGAAATCGGAGAAGTGATATCACTGGAGTCATCTCCATATTATCACCTCTTTATCTCACCTTAGTGCATAACCCCCAGAGTATGAGAGAAGGGGAGAGAAGGAGAGCATGAATAGGAGAAACAGAGCAGGGGACAGACCAAGGATGTTATTCACTAAGGTGTGATAAAGAGATGATAATGTGGCGATGACTTCTACAGTGATGTCACGTCTCCAATTCCTATGTTATTCTATAGAAGCTATGCACTAAGATCTCCAGAGTTGGAGAAATCTTAGTACATTGTCTACATAGCACAGGAAATGGAGAAATTATATCACCACTTTTTCACCTTCGCATCACTGCTTAGTAGCAAAAGACAATATATATTCAACTAAGGAACACCAATATAGAGTATCCTTCGTCTCACAAACTCTTCTTCTAGAATAGTAAGTGATAGAAATGTCTTTAAGTAGAGGGATCTTCACAGTCGTAAATTGGTAGGGATTCCAAAGAAACACACTGCGGTAGAAACAAACTACAGCGTGGAAGAAATCCTTCTAAGAGTAGTAATTTTCTAGAAAGTACACCCTCACCCCATGCTCAATTAAAACTGCCTGATATTACTTCATCAGTAGCAGGATCATCTATCTGATCCTGCTGGAGTAATATTGCATTACGAAATGCATTGAGAGTTATTTGATGGTTATTTTATTGGTCATTTTCATATATATTTTGTAGTGTCAACAGTAATTACTGTTTTATAATACATTTTTTAATACCTTGCTTGTGGATCATTATCTCTCTTGCAAGAACTAAGATTATCAGTGGGCCCCAAACAGTATTATACTAGGGGGTTTGGTGTGCTCCCTGTGAGTCCAGATATCTCCATATCCTTTGAGAGTTCGAAACCGAGTGGAGAAGAAAAGTGGAGGCGGAGAGGTGTTAACCACCCTGGGGTTTATATCAGGAGAGCTGTTACAATTTAGAGGTGGTTCAAGAGCCTCTTAACCAATTGAGTGTGGTATTACTTGAGCACGGGGTGAAGGTGAAGGTGTTCTTTCAAGAAAAATACTACTCTTAGAAGGATTTCTTCTGCACTGTTGTTCTTTTGTTTCTGTCATGCCTTAGTGCATCTCCACCATTGTGGGTGAGAAAGAGAAGGGGAGAGAGTTATACTTCCTGCCTGCTAAACCATCGAAGTGCAATCTGACTCTGTCAGCTAGAGCGCTGACTAGTGTTGAGCGAGCATGCTCGGCCGATGCTCGGATCGGCTCGAGCATCGCTCTGCTCGGCACATGGCGGTACTCGTACGAGTACCGCCATGTGCTCGCCCGCCATGTTCGGGTGGCAGGGATCTGTGCCGGAGGAGGCACAGATCTTGCAGACGCTCCGCTGGACCACCAGGGACTGGAGGTAGGGGGCATTGCGGAGATGAAGGGGGACATTGCGGAGATGAAGGGGGACATTGTGGAAGGGGGACATTGTGGAATGGGGACATTGTGGAAGGGGGGCATTGCGGAGATGAAGGGGGCATTGCGGAGATGAAGGGGGCATTGCGGAGATGAAGCATTGCGGAGATGAAGGGGGACATTGAGGAGATGAAGGGGGACATTGTGGAAGGGGGACATTGTGGAAGGGGGACATTGTGGAAGGGGGGCATTGCGGAGATGAAGGGGGCATTGCGGAGATGAAGGGGGCATTGCGGAGATGAAGCATTGCGGAGATGAAGGGGGACATTGCGGAGATGAAGGGGGCATTGCGGAGATGAAGCATTGCGGAGATGAAGGGGGACATTGAGGAGATGAAGGGGGACATTGTGGAAGGGGGACATTGTGGAAGGGGGGCATTGCGGAGATGAAGGGGGCATTGCGGAGATGAAGGGGGCATTGCGGAGATGAAGCATTGCGGAGATGAAGGGGGACATTGCGGAGATGAAAGGGGACATTGTGGAAGGGGGACATTGTGGAAGGGGGACATTGTGGAAGAGGGGCATTGTGGAGATGAAGGGGGGCATTGACCAGGCACCCTCCCCTCATCAGAGCAGGGGGTGCCTGGTGTAATGCTCGAGTCCTCCCATTTAATTCAATGGGGTTCGGGTACTCGGCCGAGCACTCGAGCCTCAGGGGGTGCTCGGTCAGAGCACCCGAACACCCGAGCATCGGGGTGCTCGCTCAACACTAGCGCTGACGTATGAGAAGGAGGGGGGGGGGAATTTAAATGCTACAAACTCGCGAACTATACAGTTTTCGAGAAATGGGAAGTAATTTATTTTACTTCTATTGTTAATCTGACAATATTAGAAAATGTTAAACCAAAGTATTACTATCCCTTTAATATCAGTTTTGAACTTACACCAACTCTCATTCCCACTTTCTAGCATCAAAAGGTTAAAGTATTTGACTGACTGTTCAAGTGACATCAAAGCTTCCATTACACAGGAAAAAAATGAAAATCAATGACCTATAAAAAGTATGAAAAAATATAAAACTTAAAAAATCACTTCTTGTAAAACTACACACTGCTTTATTCATTCTGACACAACATTTATAAAAACAGATCAACTATTTTTTGTAACAACAATTTCTCCTTTAAGGAGTGCCTCACACCAAGGGAAATAAAGGGGTTATTTGCTAGTAGATTACTAAAATAGTACAATGTTCCCCGTATTTATGCCACTATTATGTTTTTGATAGAACAAAGCTGTTCTTATACATAAACCAGTTCCTTTTTTATTTCCGCCAGTCATATCAGAGCAGGAAGTATAAAAAATTTGATTAGCTACACTAAAATAAATTATGAAATGTTCAGTAGTAACAAAGGACAACTAACAAAGCAATTAAAAACCACACACCTCCCTGAGTAGCAACATCAGACCTCATTCCAGGTTAGTGACTAGGGATGCCACCATTTACTCTTGCCAAAATTGAACAAAGGCACAATGCTTTGTGATGATGAAAACAGTATGGTATACCACGTTTTTGACATTGAGTTTCTAACTTTATAATTTTTTTTCCAGTGGGAACCATAATTTATGCAGTGCAGGCCTGTTTTAAGTAAGTAATGCACTGGGGACTTCGCTAGCATTTAGATGGTCAAAAGTCCCATTTAAAGCAGCAGGCAGCTGCATGACCAACAAATTAGAACTATTGCTCTGGTGACAGATGTGTGCACTAACCAATTGGAGCGCACAAGCTGGAACCTGAATATGTTCGGGTTTCAGAACCTCTGAAAATCTGACAGTGTTGCCAAAACCAGACAAAGGATCCCAAAACAGGACTGCTATGGTGAAACCTTACCTCTACATAAATGCCGAAGGAACAAATACACAAAAAAAAAAAAAGAAAAAAAAAAACTTCTCTCCAGACAGGCTATGATTCATGTTTCTTCCAGGTACTATACTCAAATCCTTTGCCGCCAAAGTCGACGCAGCACTTGCACAATTTAACTACCATCTAGATTTGAGTTCGCTAGATAACGATCTATTTTGTCGGCACTTTGCCAGGCTCAAAATTCCAAACTGTCAATTCTGCAAATCACAGGCTCATGCTTCACACTTATGCCCAGCAACACTACCTACAGGGGACCAGACAATCCCACCACCAGTAACCCCCCAGTATACTCAAGCACTTTATCCCTTCCAATCCTTCCACCCAAAGACAAGTTAGAAAGACCAATTCACTACCTCGGGAACTCTCCCATATGTAATAATTTTAATACAAAGCGATGCTTTTACAGCGCATGCAGACTTCTGCATGTGTGCTCCTTATGCTGCATAGAGAATTCTAGGGCCATCTGCCTGAAAATGTTTTCATTCAATAAATGATTAAGCTCTATCAACATCTCAACCTTGCAGTCTCTTGTTTTATTCCATCCAAACACCCAGCTTACAACATATCTCATTTCAGGATTTTACTCCGGTTTCCACACAGGTATCATTACATGCCCCAATACATCACTAGAATGTCCAAACCTACAATCAGCCATTTCCACCCCAGACATAGTAGACACACTGCTGACAAAGGAAGTTCAGAAAGGTTTCCTTATAGGCCCCTTTTCCTCTCCCCCGTTTCCTGTATGGAGAGTAAACTCACTGGGGATTGCATCCAAAAAATTTGATCCCCATAAGAAAAGACTAATCATTGATTTCTCTTCACCACATGGTCCCAAACATCTTCTCTTCTTCATCTCTGTTTGAGATCTATCCTATAGCGGAGGCAGCAGTATTATGGGGTCACCAATGATCAGGCCAAAACATTACCATTCACACAGACAACCTAGCATTGTGTTACACCATTCAAAAAGGTAGATCCGGTAATGCTAACATCATGATGTTCCTAAGGAAACTCACATACTTAGCACTCAAGAACACCTTCCACATAACATGCACTTTTATTCCAGGTTCACAAAACCAGGCGGCTGATTATCTATCAGGTTTTAAATGTCAGCAATTATTTCATCTCTATCTTATGCAAACCCTCATCCACGCACACCACCAAAGTTCCAGGAGCTCATTATGCCCTAAGGTTTCATATTGCAAATTCTTTGGCAATCATCAACAGAGCCTTAGCCACCAACACCAAAAAGAACTGCTCCAGAGCTTTTTCAAGTTTTCCAGAAATTCATATCCACTTTCAGACCCATCCAACCATACAGCATCAAGTCCCTATTGGCTTTCACTTCCTTCTGCTCAACCATCCTCAAACTTTCCCACTCACCAGTTAAGTTATACCTAGCCAGGACACAACATCACTTGGGCCTCTCACTACCAAACCACACTACTATCTTTTCATCGTATAAAGTAAAATTATTTATGAAAGGTCTTGCAAAACTACAAACCAGAACACCAAAAGTATGGCTACCAATAGATGGCAATCTTTTAAGACAACTGGTCAATCAATTAAATTTACATCCTTTCAGATTTCTCACAAATTACATAATCTTAGCAGCTATACACTTGGTGTTTTTTTCGGTTTTCTTAGACCAATCCACCTTTTCTCAATTTGGGGCACATCACCTTTGGTGACAATTTTTTTCACACCTTCCTTCCATATTCCAAGACAGACCAACTAGGCCAAGGCATCTACATCACTTAATACGCCATTTATGATCACTGGTGTCCTGTATAAACACTCCGATCACTCACTTCAATTTTACAGGACAAACCCAACAGTTATCCACTACTTCCGATGGCGGGAGTACCCTTAACAACCTCAGTCTTCACACAGCACGTCTGCCAAAAACACGATCCAGAAGAAGGCAAAAAAAAAGCCCTCTGTAGCAATTTCCAATTAAGCCCCAAGTGGGAGACAAATAATGCAGAACCAAGGAAAAATTAATTCCATTCATCATTTCATGCCATTTCATAAATCATATTTCATCTCATGTTTGATTATGTAAGTAAATACATTTTCACTTATTTTCGCATGCACTGTTCAATGGTGATATTAGATACTGGACTCGGTATATTCTTATCAATTTGTAGCACACTTTATATGTTATTGTTATTTCAATTGCATTTTTAAGCCAAATAGGTGAAATTATTTCATTTTTTCACATAGATTGATTCATTTTCATCATAGATTTTAACATTTTTATTAGAGCTAACCAATATTTGGTACATAATCACAAGGTTTTCCACATTAACCAGGCATATGGCCAGTCGTCATTCCTAGCCACTGTGTTCTTGAATTGCAGTATGATTTGGTGATTCAAGAAAATATCTGCTAGCTTTTTTTAGCAGACAGGGGGAAATGAACTCAGCGAACCACAGGCAAGGTGTTGTGGGCTAGCTGTTGAGAAAGATGGTGTCAGGTAGCTATTTATTTTTTAAAAGTTTTGCTAAAAATCTCAGCTGGGCTGCACCCAGGGGTCAGGTGCCACATTAAGGTAGATTACATTAATACATTTCAATGTAATAGAATAGTTCAGTTGTCCCACAACTTTTTTAACTCTTTGAGCGCTAGAGGGATATGCAATGCATTGCAAAGCAATGCGTTGCATACCCCTCTGGCATTCAAAGCGTTAAAGTGGGACACATACCTTTTTAAGCTGTAAGATATTTAGATGAAAATAATTTAAAATCTGTGACATATTTGCACAATATAAACAATATAACTCAATGAATTGTTTAGGAAGGTGTGACATGGTAATCCAGTGCAACAATACATAAAGGTGTTGCAGCGCTCCTCTTGGTAACCACTGAGCAATGCATTTAATTGTTCAGTCCATGCTACATGAATCACTATTATTAGTAAAATGTTTTGATGTTAAAATTCACATGTTTTATAAACAGATGTTCCATCATCCTTTCCAGTTCCCTTATTCACTTTCGTGCCAGACACCATGATCACTGACTGGTTGTCTACTGCAGTCACTGAGAATTAATCATTGGAACATTTATGCTACAATAATACTGAAGAACCCAGTATGATACATCCAGTGTCTAGGTGCTTTGGTCCTGGCCATTATTTACTAAGCAGTGCTGCTAGTTAAATATCAATCATTATTGCTCAAGTTAAGATACCTCGGAGAACATTTAACAAAGAAAATGCTGCATGCAGGCATAGAGATTGAACCCCTTGGATGTTTGATGTCTCCAACACATTTTGAAGCAATGTACAGGAGACCTCTGTAGCATCTGTGACACAAATGCGCACAAATAAAGAGGACAAATGCTGGAGTAAGCCAACTGCAACAAAGAGGACAGATAAAAATATCCATTAATTTAAATGAGGATTTTAAACCATTGAATGATAGAGAGGTCTCCTGCAGGGCTGGATTTATAAATAGGCAGAGTAAGAACTTGGCTAGAGTGTCAACCAGAAAAGTGCTTGAGATGCCCACTGACATTCCCACTCCTACTCCTTCTTGTCTGGTCGATGGTGCTTTTCTCTTCTCGCCCACATCAGACTTTTGTGGAGAGCACCTTTTGCCGTCACTGCAAGGCAGACAGTTACTCTAAGCTAATACCTCTCAGGTGGACACATTCAGAGATGAATTCCCACAGCACCAGCAGATCCATATTTAATTTATTATTTCAAGTTTATCTTGCAAAATAGTTAATCTTTTGAGTGCTAGCACATGTTCAACATATTTCTAAGCAATGAGTTGGATAATTCTGGCACTCAAAGGGTTAACGTGATATTACTCATCAAGCAGGAGGTGGAAGCAGCCAGGGCAAGATGAGAGGTGCACTTTGTGTCTAGTATAGGTCAGAGGCCATAAGCTATAGTAGTGCTGTGTGGTTGGTTGAGATTGAAGCCCAATGAAGGATATTAGAGAAGCCAGTTAATATTAGAATCAACCTCAAACTCAGTCACCAGCTAAAAAGTGCAACATCTGAGGTGAGGTGAGGTGAGGTGTGCCTCACTCAAATTCTGTGCAGCATGTGGACATCACTAAATACTACAACCAGCTGTATTCTGGGGATCCTGAGTATCAGAAAAGTGTTTTGAATGAGAAGTGTTTAAATGCTAGCTTGTTGCCACCACTTAACTCAGAACTGGTCCACGCAAAAACTAACTGACTCCACTTTGTGCTTCATGACCTCCAGAGTGCATCACGTGACATCACCATACTATCTGCCTTTATCATGTAACTGCGTTTTTGGGATACAGTGCCATATATAATGTATATTCTATGCATAATGTTGGAAGAGCGTCTGGGACCAGGGGAGGGAAAGGGATGGAAGATAGGATGGTCTAGGGTATGGTCATAATGAGGGTAATTGCTCCAATGCAAATACACATTTTTCCATTTATGTACTGTTTTACTGTATCCATAGCAGGGCTTATAATTTTAAGTCCTTTGCTACTAGCCAGACCTGAAAAGTTACTCGCCACTGCAAGCCAAAACATACCCACCAGGGCTGAATTTCTACTCGCCAGGGTTAAATTTTCACTTGCCATTGGCTAGTGGAAAGTGGAAATTTTGAGCCCTGTCCATAGTATCCATAATTAGTTATCACAATACCAAAAATTTACAAATTCCGGTCCATTGAAATATAATTTTAGAAATATAGATTTAGAAAAATGTTTAAATAGACATATTTCTTTCTTGAGTCACATCATCTCTGCTGACAACCTGGAAATGTACCCTGTGAAGGCTGAAACCATCAAGAACTGGCCTCTACCTCAGAGTCTTAAAGCCATCCAGAGATTGATTGGTTTTACTAAAATATAGAACCCACAAGAACACATAAGGGACTTTTCTAAGATCATGATCCCCATTACACAAATTACTTCGGGTGGGCCCCCACCGGTGGTTGTGAGAAGAATTGGCTGCCTTTGATTTTCTGATGACTATCTCCTCACAAATATACCACTACATCCAGATCCTCAACAGGCATTTTGTCATAGAAGTGGATGCTTCAGAAGTGACAGCCAGGGCAGTCCTCTCTCAAAGGTCCCCTTACACTGGCAGATTCCTCCTTTGTATCTTCTTTTCAAATAAGTTTTCACTAGAGAAGAGAGAATTAAGATGTGGGAAATCAAGAGCTTCTAGCAATAAAGGTTGACTGAGAGATGTAGCAGAATCTTAACTGTTTGCCATAACCTGGAATACATTGGAAAAGCCAAAAGATAAAATGCCTTTTTGAGCTCACTTGGCTTTGCTCTTCAGCAAGTTTATTTTCACTATTTCTAAAGTTCTGAGAAATCCAAAACTGATGCCCTCTCTCTGCAATTCGAGGGAACTTCTGATGCTTTGGTTTCTGATGAATCCATCATACCACCCTCTCAAAGTACTGCCTCATTTTCTTCTTCCCTACACAAGTCCACTCTGTGCCTCTTCCTAAGTTGCTTCTTCTCAAGAACTGGTTGACCATTTTGTGAAAGAGTTGTATTGCCTCCACAGAGTACATGACCAAATAGTTGCTTACAAAGTTTCTCATGTTGTGTTACAACTCTGGAGACCTTTTGTAAAAGGCCTGGAATTTGCCTGCATTTCTCCTGCTCTAGTTCATGCACTTGGCTTTCAACAAAAAAAAAAAAGAAAAGACGCTTCACCAGCACTCTGATAAGTTCTGTCCTTACACACCATAGGACCTTACCAGATTCTCCAGGGCATCAATAAGGTATCCTACAAACTGGAGTTTCCACCAAACTTCAAGATTTACTTTCTGCATTTCTGATTGCTCAATCCATGTAAATGTAACCAATTTGTTCACTCTGCTCATTCACCTCATCCTGTGTCCACAGACTGACATGAAGAATTCATAATTGATAATATTCTGGATTCTCTAAAGGCACCCTTTAGTACCTTGTGAACTGTAAGCGGTATATGATGTCCATGCTTCAGCTGTGAAGAAAATCTTTCATTGTGAATTTCCTTCTAATCCATGTTTAGGACCTCCAGTGCACCATAATTGTTGCAGACATACTGACTATTAGACAGAGAAGGCAGCAGCATAAAGGGACCTGCCAAGTTGTGAGTGCTTGGCGCAATTCTAAAGCCACTGTTCCAGGTACCCTGCTTCATTATCTAATGGCTTACTCTTTTCTCTCATATCCAGTTTATATATTAATTTGATAAGTTTACTTACCAGTTCACATACCTCTGAACTGGACATTTTATGCAAACCCTTTAATGCCAGATATGTCACCAGTGCATTGCAAAACATAGCACTGGAGAACTCTCTGGCATCAAAGAGATTAAGAGCAGCAGCAGTTTAGACTTGGGGCATAGTCATGTGTTTAGTGTGGTTAGTGGTGATCATGGGGGAGGCTAGGGTCACCAGAGATATACCTCTAATCCTGCTGCTTTGACACCACACTAAGATGATGAGGCTACCATTAGTTGTTAGTTTATTACAAAAATACGGTGTCTCATAAAGCTGAGCAGAGATTAATCTCTTCAGGTACTCTCCAAATCTTACTTAACTCACTACCACAACGGAAAAGTGATGCCTTATCTTGGTCTCCTCAGTTAGGCCTAGATTCCATTCTGGGTGAGAACCTTTCCCAAACTGGTCATTTAGGATGATTTTGCTAAACACACAATGAATATTGATACAAATATCATAATTTGCGCTCAAAGAAAAGTGTGCTTTCACACTAACTCGTTAACCAGACCAATAGCCTAAAACTTTCCCAAACGCATACGTTTAATTATGAAACTTGATATGGAATTTCCAACCTGCATTATAAATGACACATGGGGATACTTTATCTTATTTAATTAATGAACTTATAATACAGGCTTTCCATAAACATGCATGCTCCCAATTGATTAAAAAAGCTTATTCAATAAGAGGGTTCTCCAGGAGACGAAGTAAGCTCTCCAAGACATTGAGTCACTGCAGTGTAATGGCAAGAACTAAAAAATGTTCTGGAAATTTCCTTTTTCTGGGAATTTAGCTTCTAATGATCCATTTGTCTGCAATGGAATTTTGGACTTAGCAATTTATTAATGATACAAAGGAAGATATTCTTTATGCCCATGTAACAAGGCTCAGAAGAAATCGTACATTTTCCTACTCAAAATAATAATCATACATGCCAAGAGACGAAGGATTTTTAAACCAAAGTATAGGTTCTAAAATGGGCTGTGCTGGTAGATTTCTACATCTATCCATTGGTCCTTGAATACCATAAGATGTGCATTTTGAGTTGGACAGGTTGAAAAGACCCTTCTGCGATGTTTGTGGTTTATGGTCAAACTGTGCAGATGTGGACTTTTCAATAAATGTAGAACTTGAGCTGTGTAAAGGAAAATGCTGCACATTGCATGAGCTCTTCTTATGTACACCTGAAATATTTTCTTAAATATACAGACATCTGAAATGCATTGCTTGACAGAGCATTGGAGGCATCACTATCACCAATAAAGATTAAATATGTTCCTTCAACAAAAATGTTTTAAATAGATGTCAGTAAGTTGAATTATTAAAGTTGAACTTTTTCACATTCCAACCCCCCCCCAAATTTATTTGTGCCCCCTGACTAGCTAAACCCCCCTCATGAAATTTAAATAATTCTTACCCTTTGGTAGCAAGAGGGAGCGTGTTGCCATCTTTATGACGTTCAGAATGATTGGCTGAGCCTGCCCCCATTCCTTCTCCTATCAGGGCAGAGAACTAGTTAATGTGCTTCTGTATATATGTGGTGAAGAAGCATTGCAATGCATTGTGCACCCCTCTGGCACTCATTTAAGCATTAAACACAATAAGAAGACAAGAACTGCTGCACATGTTTCTTCACCACTTACATAAGTGTGTAAGTGTGAGACCCTGGGAACACAAATAGCAAATTGTTTCCTCTTCTTGCTTAATCCTTTCAGTGCCAGTGGCAGCAGGGTATGCAACACATTGCAAGGCATGCAAAGGGTTAAGCAAGAAGAGGAAGTAAATTGCTATTTGTGTTTAAAGCACCTCACACTTACTGTGCTGTCAGTCCCACATGTGTCCTGGTGCTGTACCTCCGAGTCTGCCATTACGACCTGAATGGATGGCCATGGGGAAAAGGACCCTGCTCTCCTACACAGGGCTGAGTGCCTGCTCCTGTCTTGCTAGGTCACTATCTGCTCTCTAAAGCTCCACTACAATGGATGAAACAATGTCACACTGGAGAGTTGATTAAACAGAAAGACAGTGCATCTCTATTCAAGTATTGTCATTAAAGGGATAGTAATACTTCATTTAAACTTTATTTTATTTTGTAGGCATTAAAAAAACATGAAGAATGATATAAGTCTTATCTCTCAAACCTTTATGGTTTAAGAGATATTCACAAACAAAGTATCCCCCCCCCCCGTTCAACCAGATCAGAAAGGAGGGACAATCTTCAATTAAGATAAGGGAAAAAGCTGAAAAACTTGTCAAGGGGGGAAGGGCTTTCATTGTTTTCATACAAAGAAAATTGTCCCCTGCTGTTATCTGTCCTGTCATACAACCAGATTCACATCTGAGAAGAGATGGCTTACACTAGGAAAAAGGGGCGGGAGGGGAAATTTTGCTTGTGAATATCTCATAAACCATAAAGGTTTGAGAGATAAGACTTATATCATTCTTCATGTTTTTTAATGCCTACAAAATACAATAAAGTTAAAACGAAGTATTACTATCCCTTTAAGCTTTGCAATATGATGGCATGATGCTACTAGCGTCACTTGATCACATTGCAACGCTTAATGATTGAGGCTATATATATGTTGGCGAAGTGGATAGTGACATTTATTACACTATCCACATCACCAATATGTATGTAGCCTCAGTCATTAGCATTGCAATGTGATGGAGTGACATTAGTAGAAACACTTTATGACAACCCGTGAACAGAGTTACACCGTCATTCTGTTTAATCGCTGTGATACTTTTTTCTCCAGTGTGACATTGTTTCATCCAGTTAGTACTGATCATTTGCAATTCCACAAACTATGTGGGTGCTGGAACGTGCTAACTCTCAGGAGATCTGGGAGGAGATTTTAGTAACAGGGGACGTCCTGTGGAGCTGTGTGGCACAGCTCGTACAGCAGGAAAAAAGACGTGTCGACACCTGCAATCTTTAAAAGCTTTGATCTAATAAAAGGGGAGGGAGGGGGGAACTTTAGTGGCTAATATCTCTCAAACCATAAAGGTCTGAGAGATGAGACTGGGGTCAATTAGTTTAATTGGCTACAAAATTCATTTTTTTTAATTAGACAATACTATCCCTTAAAGGGTTAGTAATACTTAATATGTAAAAAATATATATTGTAGTGTTTATCCCCCTGAGTAAAAAAAGGGTACTCTCACTGCTGAAAGGTGTTTTTTTTATTACAGCTCAATGATGATTTTTTAAGGTGCAATATCACAGTGGCGCTGTTGTTACACCATCCTATGGACAGCTCTGGTCCATAGACCATAAATGTCCATAGGACAATATAGCAACAGTGCCACTGTACAATTTCAGACCACTGTGATATTGCACCTAAAAAATTCAACTTTGAGCTGTAATAACCTTTGAACAAAACACCTTTCAACAGTGGGAGTACATGTATTTTTTTACATTTTAAGTATTACTATCCCTTTAAGTATAGGCCAGATCTATCTCATGCCTTCCTAGCTCCCACTTAGTGCAGGATTAGGCCTAAGTATTGGCCACATCTTTATCATCCCTCCCTTGCTCCCACTCAGTGAAGGGTTAGTCCTCATTATCGGTCAAGTTCTGTCTCATCCCTTCCTTCCTTGGAATACTAGAGAGACATTTGCAATGTGTTGGAGACCTCTCTAGGATGATCATATTTTCATTTCTTCCCTACTGGGCAGCTGGTTTGCTCCAGAATAACAGCTCTGGCTCTTTAGCTTTCTGATTTGCTCTCTTAACCCCTTAAGATCCAGTCCTTTTTTACACTAGAGGACAAGAGCAACTTTGGCCTTTTTAGTATTCCTTTGTTCAACCATGTTTTTCCTCCAGTTCATATAGTATACAAACACATGCAAAATATACACCATTTTTAAGCATAAGCAGGGTTTTTGTATACCCCATGTATATGCATAACTTGGCTGACATATTTTATTATGCATATTTAAGTTAATGTTCAGTGTATAATTATTTATGTCAAGATATTTAAGTTCATATATTTCAAATCATATTTAAGTTAAAATATTTTAAATTAAACAGTTTGGTTATGTATTTTAAATGTTTTTCATTTTTTGTTGCTAAGACCAACATGGTTTCTCGAGTCTGGATGTGTATGTGAGTGTGTGAGTGTGTGTGTATGGGTGGGACATGTTAGTCACATCTTAAAGTCCTGCCATTTATTAAGCACCCAATTCTCCACCCCATTCTGCCTATGCCTCACGCCTTTGTGACATCAGCAGAACTGGGCAGAGTGTGGGTAGGGATAATATTTTGTCCCCCCCCATGAGAACTTTCTGTGTATGCTCATGCTGACCAGAGAGTTTCTGTCTTGTATATTTCACCACTAACTGAGCTGGTTCCTGCATGCTTACTGGAATCAGCTCAGTTAGTGCTGAAATAGACAGAGACTCTCTGGCCAGGACATGGTCCTTTCAACATATGGAGAGACAGGCGTCGCAATGGAGTGTTTGTTCACAGGAATGAGATGTCACATTAATCCCTAGCATGTTAGAAAGGTGTCCAATGTGTTAATTTGCAATGAGTTACAGGCTACTCTTGCATCCAAGGGGTTATCGTCTTCTGCGAGAGGCGTAACTAGAAGCCACCGGGCCCTGGTGCAAGAATTGCCATGGGCCCCCCCCAACCACATTGGCCCCCTCAACTACATTGGCCACCTCCACATTGACCCTTCCACAATGCCCCTCATTCTCCACAGTGGCCCTTCATCTCCACAATGCCCCTCTTTCTCCATATTGCCCCTTCCACATTGCCTCTTCAACAATGCCCCCATCACAATGCCCCTCATTCTCCACAATGCCCCTTCCACATTGCCCCTCTTTCTCCATATTGCCCCTACCACAATGCCCCCATCTCCGTATTGCCCCTAAATCTCCATAATACCCCTTCCACAATGCCTCTCATTCTCCACAATGCCCCTTCCACAATGCCCCTCATTCTCCACAATGCCCCCATCACAATGCCCCTTCCACAGTGCCCCTCATTCTCCTCAATGCCCCTACTGACCGCCCCCCTCCTCCTACCTCGAGCAGAGGGCTGGGAGATTATGTGCGACCCCTGCGACCCCTATTGTTACACCACTGTCTTCTGCTTCTCGAAATCTGGGAACTAGGTGATCTAATTGCCTCACCTCACCAGTTTATCAGCCAGTTCACTCAGTTATTTGCTAACTGGCTAGGATGGATGAGAACAGCATGGAGCAAGAGGGTACACCTCAACCTGTAAAGTCCAGACTATAACATTTTTATTTTTAACATCACCTGAGGAAAAGAAAAGGGGCACTAAACAGGGACTCATTTGCTCTTTCCCCCGGTGCCTTGCTCCTGCTGCACAGGCAATAGAGTTTAACAACTATATAAAAGATAAAGCACAATGCATTTTCTTTCAAGCCATGGTAACTACTGCTACATACCTGGTCCTTGGAGACTAAGGACAGCTTTACTGCTCCTCCCACACTACTTACTTCCTGTTAATTTCCCACCTTCTTCTTGACCAGTCTTTCTGACTCTCTACCTGTGCCCTACCTATTTTAGCCCAACTTAAAACCCTACATGACATGAATCACATCTGTTCTCATCCACCCCAAAGAGTTAAGATGATTACTGGGGTAATGAACCATCAACATACTGGTAGTGATTATATAATACTAGTACAGTGATTCTATTTTAGTGTTTACCAAATAGTAGAGTCCAAATGGTTTTTGACCAGAAATCTAAAAGTGAAATTATCACTAGACAGGAAACTGTCTTCTGTGACTCGGGGGATTCATTAATGGACCTCAAAGGAAGAATAACATCTTCTAATAATAAAAGCTTGTTTATTCAATCTGTGCAGAATATCCAAATGGCCAATTTAAATCAATTTGGCTTGGATTGGCTCTTCAGAATTAATCTTTATTTAGTACTGGATATTATGCTTATCAAGCTGGACATGATTCATCTTTGCAGGTATTGAAGTAAAAACCTCCTATTAATAACTCACACATAGCTGTACTAGAGCGAAGGACAAGTGCTCATCTCCTCTCATCTCTGCAGTGTCCTTGAATGGAAATGTGGTCACCATAAATGTGGCTTTTAACCCCTTGAATGTTAGAGAGGTGGTCATCACTTTGCTTTGTAATGCATTTCACTCCTTTCTAACCTTCAAGGTTTAAAAGTTCTATATAAATTTTAACTCATGTATTTGTTCCTTCCAGTGCAGTTAGTTTCCCCAGAATGCCTCAATTTATACCTTTACACATATGCCCTACAATTTACTCATGTGTCAGCACTAGAAATGGCCTAAGCAGTTTACCAAATGTCAGGATTGCATTGAACCATGCTATTTTGTATGGGGTGCCGTTTGTACACCTTTTATTTTGTCAACAAAATTGTTGCAGTTATGCCACAAAAGTAATGTTGTCCACTGAATGTTTGTATATATTTCACCAAATACACTGTTGTTTACAAAATCGCTTAGCTATTCCACAAAATGCAATGTGTTGACCAAAGTTTAGTACCAAATACTTTTGGCACAAATTATATGTCAGTTAATTGAATGACTAAAGACTGTCACAAAATGAATTTGGTGCAAGGAAAAAGGTCACTCAGTTTACTAAATTGATGAATGTGTGACCAAATAATTAAAGATTGCCACTAAAGAAATTCAGTGCACCAAATATGTTAATACATTCACTAAATTATAACTGATTGTCATGAAATGAATTATTTGCACCAAATATGTCAATAAATTCACAAAATTATGAAAGTATGCACCAAATGTATAAATCAATCCACCACATGAAATTCTGTCACAAATTAATTCTTTTGCACCAAATATGTCAATCAAATCACCAAATGATAAAAGGGTCCACCGAATAAGTCAATCAATCCACCACATGATAACATTTTGTCACCAAATGAATTTGTTGCACTGAAAATGTCAATCAAATCACCAAATGATGAATGGGTCCATTGAATATGTCAATCAAATCACCAAATAATGAAGGGGTCCACCAAGTATGTCAAGCAATCCACCAAATGATGAAAAGGTCCACCGAATATGTTAATCAAGTCACCAAATGATGAAATTTTGTCACCAAAGAAATGTTTCCATGCAAAATATGTCAATCAAATCACCAAATGATGAACAGGTTCACGGAATATGTCAATGAAATCACCAAATGATGAAAGGATCCATGAAAATATGTCAATCAAGTCACTAAATGATGAAATTTTGTCACCAAATGAATTATGTCTCACTGAATATGTCAATCAAATCACCAAATGATGAACGGGTTCATGCAATATGTCAATCAAATCACCAACTGATGAACAGGCCCACCGAATATGTCAATCAAGTCACCAAATGATGAAATGTTGTCACCAAATGAATTTTGTCCCACCAGATATGTCATTCAAATCACCAGATGATGAAAGGGTCCACTGAATATGTCAAAATCATTTGGTGATTTGATTGACATATTTGCTGGACCCTTTTATTATTTGGTGATTTGATTGAGCTATTTGGTGTAACAAATTCATTTGGTGACAAAATGTCATCATTTGGTATATTGATTTACCTATTTGGTGCAAACTTTTATAATTTGGTGAATTAATTGTCAATTTAGTAAACTGAGTGACCTTTTCCTTGCATCAAATTCATTTGGTGACAATCTTTAGTCTTTCAGTGAATTGACAGACATATAATTTGTACCACATTTATATGGTACTAAACTTTGGTCAACATTTTGTGTTTTACAAACTGCACCCCATAATTTTGTGTGGTTTGCAAACCAAACTGCCAAACTCACAGCAGCCACTTCAGCTATTGGATTAATACTATTTTGGGATGAATAATTGTTAACCCTTTGAGAGCCAGAGGTGTGTGCAATGGAGTCTTTTATTAAGAGATTTTAGCATATTTTGATCTGCTATAGCCCTGACAATCTCACAGTTCATAATTGAAGGGGAACTATCACCCCAAATAAAGTTTCCCCCAACAATTACCCATCTAGCAATTAGCCGAACAATAGTAGTATTCACCAGAATAATAACTGCTTTATAGAGAAATCCTACTGTTGCCGAAACTGACGGGCAGGCAACAGCGCAGCCATCTTTGCTTAGAGATGTCTGCGCAGCCCTACAATGTCAGTCCCGGTCTCCTCTAGGAGGAGTTGCATGGTACCTTAAGGTACCTGAAGGGACTGAAGGTGCAGGCATGTAGATTCCACTAAAGCAAAGATGCCTGGTCGTCAGTCTCAGCAGCAGTAGAATTTCTCTATAACGCAGTAATTATTCTGGAGAATACTACTATTGCTCAGATAATTGATAGATGGGTAATTGTTGGGAGGAACTTATTTGGGGTGTTACTTCCTCTTTAAAGGTCTGCCCCACAGAGCGCAAGTGAGACTTATTATGTTTACTATTTGAGTGCCAGAGGCGTACACAACATGTGGCACTCAAAGGGTCTCCTATAAGCTTACTAAATCAATGGTTTAAGCACATTTGGTTACAGAACTAAAAACCACCACATGACTGCCACTCCACAGATTTTCTTCAGGTGGGAAGACTTGTGCATATGAAGACAAGGGAGGAGATGAACTAAGGCGTGATAAAGAGGTGATAAAGTGGAGATAATTTCTACAGTAATATAACTTTTCCAAGTCCTATGTTATTCATTAGAGCCAAAGCCAATGCCAGATTTCTTCAACTTTGGAGATCTTAGTGCATAGAATAACATAGGAACCGGACAAGTGATATCACTGGAGAAGTAATCTCCACTTTATCACCTCTTTATCACACCTTCGGTCATAACCCCCATGGTCTTCTTAATGGTGTATTTTGGATCCTTAGAAAGTAACACAAACAGAGCTAAATATGTTAAAGGGATAGTAATACTTAATAAGTAAAAAATATACATTGTAGTGTTTATCTCTCCGAATAAGGGTACTCCCACTGCTTAAAGGTGTTTTATTAAAAAGTTATTACAGCTCAAACTTGACATTTTAGGTGCAGTATCACAGTGGCCTGAAATTGTACAGCGGTGCTGTTGCTACACTATCCTATGGACAGCTCTGGTGTGTTAATCATAAATCTCCATAAGTCCATGTATCAACAGCACCGCTGTACAATTTCAGGCCACTGTGATACTGCATCTAAAAAAATTCAAGTTTGTGCTGTAATAACTTTTGAATAAAACACCTCTCAGCAGTGGGAGTACCTTTGTTTTACTTAGGAGGATAAACCCTACCACATATTTCTTTTTATACTTTAAGTATTACTATCTCTTTATGTCCCCTTCTGTGACCTTTTCTTCATATACTGTTTATTTCTTCCTTAAATACAAGTCAGAGCAGAGGGGGGGAGAGGTCCCTTAACCTTTGTAAAGATTTTGCTGCAGATTTGAGGGAGAACCTGACTAATATGGCTGTAAACATGAGATGTCCCATCTGTAGTCTCAGATTTTGAAGCAATTCTAGGTGAGGTGACCTTTTATTTTGAAAGCCAAATACTCCTAGTGAAGATAGGTAAAGCAAATCAAATTAGCCTCATCATATTATGCGTGTGCATGATGTCATGAAAGCACATAATGGCCGTTGTGACAATTTGGAAGCACTATATTATATAGCATAAACAGAGAGAGTTAGAGGAGGCAGAACCCTAATATATAATTACTAGTGAAAAAGCCCGTGTACACTGGCCACGGTGTGGGTGATGTTAACCCTTTGAGTGCCGGAGGGGTACTCAACACATTGCTGTGCAATACATTGCGTACCCCTCTGGCACTCAAAAGGTGAAAAGGCCGGTCCTGCTCTGCTTACTGCCACTAGGCAGTCATGCGCTGTAGAGACTGCCCAAATGCACAGAATGCTCCCAGCACAGAACTCCCAGCATTCTGTGCATTCGGGCAGTCTCTATTAAGCATGATGACTTCTGACAAACATCCTAGCGAATTATTATATAGGATATATTCTATATGTAAATATCAAACCGTTTCTGGTTGGCTGTCCTCCCTGACACACAAAGCACATCAGGGGAGGTGATTCTCGACAGACAGGCAGGGTGCAACAGAGTGATAATATAACCTTTGTGGTGCAGACGGTTGATTTAGTGAGCAAATAAGAAAATGTAACAATAGGGTCCTGAAGTTCAACATTGGTTATGCTAGCAACAACAACAAAAAATAGAGATATGCTACCCACAGGATCCAGGAACCTTCTAATTCACCCATCAAGGATCGTGATGTTCTGATAATAAGCTACAAGTTCTGTGCAGACATTGCTCATTATTCTCCAAATTCCTATTGATTTAAATGGGGCTTTTAACCTATTGAATGCTAGAGGTGTTCCTAACTCATTGGGAAGCAGTGCATTGGAGAGTTTTATAGCATTTAAGAGGTTTAAAAGCCCCAATTAAGTCAACGAGAATTTTTTGTCCCCTATGGTGCAGTCAGTCAGTGCCCCAGAATTGATTACTTCTCGGTATTTGTGTCTTAGGCATTCACCACTGATAGATATAAGTAAATCCCACTGTGGTTGCAAGTAAGAAAAAGCAGAGTTCTGCAAATCTATCAAAAAGCTTAATGAGTAGAGATGTGCAGAAGTTTGTATTTCCTCATCTCAACAATTTCCATGGAAACTGCATTATACTGCCTTGGAGATTAAAGACAAAACTTACCACTGAAAGATGCATAACCTTCCAGTGATGTTCTCTCTTCAATTTTCATTTTCCTGTACCGAGTTTTGAGTTGCAAACATGCAAACACAAATATTCACTTCTTTCTGCCACGTGGAATAGGTTATTGGAAAGAAGCCTTCCAGCTGGAATTCCTGTGGAACTCAGAAAACACTGATTTCTACAAAATCTTTTCCTGTGCTGGGACATTCTGCACATACCTAGTAATGACAAGGGAAAGAGAAGGAAAGACCTTTTCCAGGCTTACAGGTCTACCACCCACCCAGGAAACTCTCCTACCTGACCACCCAGGAAACTCTCCTACCTGACCACCCAGTAACTGATACCAACTGACAGGGATTCTACATTAAACTACTCTATGAAGTCATATGATCAATTTTTTGTGATTTTATTGGTTAAAACAATGTATAAAAATCTTACAAAACTCACTATGTGAAAAGTGTTTCAGGATGTAACAAAACAGCAAAATAGATTTAAAAAATTACTAAAACAGTTTACTGATCTTTACTGATGATCGGTAACCAAATAGAGTGTTTTGATGGGATCAGACTATGTATGATGTGAGAGTATTGTTCTTTTAAATTAAAATTGGGTTTAATAATCAACTTCTTCTCCAGTTGTAATTTATTGGTTCTTTCGGAAACATGATTGTATTTTCCACTAATTCACTGTAGGGAAACTTGTAAGTACAAGTGCCAATTTAACCTTTAGGATGCTATAAATGGCTCCAGAGCATTGTCTCTAATGACTTTCAAAGCATCGCCAGTGAGGGTTACTATTGTGTTGACTAGAGAAGTACATTTTTTATCATTGAACAAGAATTTTGTTCTAAAAATGGAAAGAAAAGCGCACACAATCTGAGAACAAATGTCTTTCCCTTTTTGTAAGCGCCTCCACCTTAGCAACTAGATGAATCTTACTCCCATAATATAGTGGCACATACAGCTGCTTGATAACGCCATCAATTTAGTATCATGTCGCCCAACAAAGGGCCGCTCAGGTGTCACAGTTCTCAAAGAATATCAGTATTCAAGGAACCGCTAGCTATGAAGCAATTGATTTTCAATATGTAGAAGCTCCTGTTTCTCTTTCTTTCTCTCTCTCTCTCATATATATATATATATATATATATATACAGTAATGTGCAAAACTTGTAGGCAGGTGTGAAGAAATACTGTAAAGTAAGAATACTTTAAAAAAACTACATGTTAATAGTATATTCATCAATTAACAAAATACATAGTGAACAGAAGAAAAATCTGAATCAAATCAATATTTGGTGTGACCACCCTTCAAAACAGCATCAATTCTTCCAGGTACAGTTGCACAAAGTCAGGGATTTTGTAGGCATATAGTCAGGTGCATGATTAAGCAATTATACCAAACAGGCGCTAATGATCATCAATTTAATATGTAGGTTGAAACACAATCATTAACTGAAACAGAAACAGCTGTGTAGGAGGAATAAAGCTGGGAGAGGGACAGCCAAACTCAGCTAACAAGGTAAGGTTCCTGAAGACAGTTTAATGTCAAAAGTTATACATCATGGCAAGAGTGAGTACAGAAACAAGACACAAGGTAGTTATACTGCATCAGCAAGGTCTCTCCCAGGCAGAAATTTTAAGGCAGAGAGGGGTTTCCATATGTGCTGTCCAAGCTCCTTTGAAGAAGCGCAAAGGAATGGGCAACGCTGAGGACTGTAGACACAGTGGTTGGCCAAGGAAATTTACTATAGCAGAAAAGACATCTCATGCTTACTTCCTTTCGCAATCGGAAGATGTCAAGCAGTAGTGCCATCAGCTCAGAACTGGCAGAACACAGTGGAACCCTGTTACATCCATTTACTGTCCGGAGAAGTCTGGTCAGAGGTGGTGTTCATGGAAGACTTGTGGCCAAAAAAGCCATACCTCCGATGTGGAAACAAGGCCAAGCAACTCAACTATGCACGAAAACACAGGAACTGGGGTGCAGAAAAATGGCAGCAGGTGCTTTGGACTGATGAGTCAAAATTTGAAACATTTAGCTGTAGTAGAAGGCAGTTTGTTCGGTGAAGGCTGCAGAGTGTTACAAAAATGAGTGTCTGCAGGCAACAGTGAAGCATGGTGCAGATTCCTTGCAATTATTGGGCTGCATTTCTGCAAATGGATTTGTGGATTTTGTCAGAATTAATGGTCTTCTGAACTTATCCATCATGCAATACCATCAGGGAGACAACTGATTGGCTCCAAATTTATTCTGCAGCACAACAACAACCCCAAACATACAGCCAAAGTCATTATGAACTATCTTCAGCGCAAAGAAGAACAAGGAGTCCTGTAAGTGATGGTATGGCCCCCGCAGGACCCTGATCTCAGAATCATCGAGTCTGTCTGGGATTACCTGAAGAGGGAGAAGTAACTGAGGCTGCCTAAATCCACAGAAGAACTGTGGTTAGTTCTCCATGATGTGTGGAACAACCTACCTGCCGAGTTCCTTAACAAACTGTGTGCAAGTGTACCTAGATGAATTGATGCAGTTTTGAAGGCAAAGGGCAGTCACAACAAACTTTGATTTGATTTAGATTTTTCTTCTGTTCACTCACTATGCATTTTGTTAATTGATGAATATAAATTAGAAACATGTCTGTTTTTGAAAGCATTCTTACTTTACAGCATTTTTTCACACCTGCCTAAAACTTTTGCACACACACACACACACACATATATATATATATGTATTTATATACCAAACAATATAACTATACCAATCACCCCATTATATAATTTTGTAGTGCAAATAGTTGTACTAGCCCAATGCAATTATCAGCTCAACACTGCTTTGCCAAGGGCTTATATATATTTAGATATATGTCTATGACTATGTATATTATATTTTGGGATTTGTACTTACCTACTGACGTTTGAATTTTGCTGTACAGAATTTTATTAATATTAGTATTGTATTCTACTTTCTGTTTTATTGTCTGTTATTATTATTCCCATTTAATAAAACTTATGTAACAGATTTATAAAATGCATTCTTCCTCTTTTTCTCAAGTCCAGTTCTCACTCGGGCAAATCTACAAATGCATTAGCACAGACTTTTCAGATGTTTCTATGCTGAATGCAGGTCTCTCCCCTATTTTCCTCTACTTACAAAGTGCATTGTGCATCAACATGTCCTCTCTGCAATGTCTTCTTTATAAACTCTAGGCTTTATTCAAGGCTCTAAAGAGATGCTATTCTGAGGCAAACCAACTGCACCATAGGGGACAAATTAAAAAATCCCATTGATTAAAATGGGGATTTTAACCCCATGAATGCTTTGCAAGGTATGGGAGACCTCTATAGGATTCATGTGGTTAAAAGCCACATTTAATACAATGAGCATTTGGATAACCCTATGGTGTGCTTGGTTTGTATGGCATGTTTTTGGCTTCCGAAATACAAGGTTGTATGTCTAAGTGGTGGGAAATGTGATACTGTGAGGTAGTGTTCTTTATCTGTGCCCAGGAACATGTTGAGCACTATCTGGGTGTAGAAGACCAAGGCACAAAGCCCTTCATTTTTGGATGTAGTACCATCATGGCCTGAAATTTTGTGGTGGTGCCATTGTTTCAGCAATTAATTGACAGTTATGGTCTGTTGACCATAATCCTCCATAGGATACTGTAGTAACAGTGGCACTGTAGAATTTCTGGCCATGGAGGTACTGCACCCAAAATGTTCAAGTTTCAGCTCAAGTATATTTTGAAAAAAGCATTTCTTGGCAGTGGAAGTACCTTGGTTTTATTCAGAAGAATAAACTTGGCAATAAATATTTTTGATCATATTAATTATTGCTTTTCCCTGAAAGCTCAACAGAGATAGTCAGTGTCAATAGTGCTGTACTTGTGTATCTGTATATGGGAGCTATTTCATCTTACATGTACGGATATACCCGTATTGTGAGGAACAAGGAAGTAACTCTTTATCTGCTGCATCTGCATTTAACAGACTTGTCCCGTTGACTCCCTTTCTACTCCTCACTGCTGTCCTTGTCTATGTCACCTAATGTATTTGTTTCTGGCACCCTGTTTCACTTGGTTGCTCTAGAATCTAGTGCAGGCATATCGAACATGCGTCCCGAAAAGGGGCAGCTTTCCATAGAGTGAAACATGTTAAGTGCCTGCAGCCAAGTATTAATGGATTAAAAGCCCCATTTAGGTCAAAATTATTTTTTTGTTCTCTATGATTCAGCTGGTTTGCCCCAGAATTGCTCTTGCTTGCTTTTATAGATAAGGCCCAGCGTTTTCAGCATATATTTGCTTGAGTACAAGTGTATGAATCAGTGGTTCATTAACCTGTGTGCCCCTGTAAGAGAAAGAGAACAGACAGTGTATGGGTGGCAGATTCTATCCTGTGGTGGATATTAGTGGACCAAGGATGGGGTGTCAGTGAATCATCTTTCCCAACATTCATAAAATGTATGTGTATGTGTGTCTGTGCGCGCATAGGCACACAGACCATAGCAGACAATATACTGGCCCTCCTTGGATGGAAATGTTGAGTATACGGCTCTCAGATGTATTTTAACTTGATATGCCTGATCTATAGGTAAATGGTGGCACTGTGTTAGCCATAGATAAAGCAGGAGCCTTGTTGACTAATATCTCTGGATGGGTTAAGAATATTATGAATATTGGAAAAGGCCAACTGTCCCTCTTATTACGGATTGGACTTCTAGAGTTAATGAATATGTATTAAAGGAATAGTATTTTGCGAGAGCAAGTCACAAAGTTAAGCAATTCTTGGATAATTGGTCTGAATGGATCTATCCTCTTCAGGAATCTCTCCTCTATTAAATGTTCTGATTCTAATAGATTAAAGTAAGTGACGCAGTTGGGGCCCTTCGTTTGAGAGAATATTCTTTGCTGTTGTTGGTGGATTTTTGACGAACCAGATGTGTTCCTTCCCCCCCTCCTCCCTTCCCTACATACTATGAATTCTCTTATTATAATTGTCAACAAGTGGTTAAGATTCTTTCAATTTTTTCTTACTCACATTATAGGATGTTCTGAGAACTTATTATTTATTTTTCATTTAATAGGCTTTGTTATGTTACTGGAGATTTAATATTTGTTAATGTAACTCATTTCTTGTATTGTAGAATCATGTTTCTGATTACTTGTATTCCATATTTTTTCTCAATAAAGATAATTTAAAAAAAAAAAAGAATATTATGAATATATAGGTCAAAAAAGCAGCAGGTTACATACAGAACACAACCAATATTTTAGAAAAAACTGTTAGACCTTGGCTCCATTTAAAGGGAAACCTTTCTAGTCCTATGGATGTGGAATCACTCTACACCAACATTCCACATGGAGAAAGCATCACAGCCTGCATAACTATCACGGCGCCCATGATTCTAGCGACATTTTGACAGGCTTACTTTCTGGTGCCTTTTCATTGGCTGCGCTGTACAGCTCCTCCCAGTGACAGTCTTTATATACTCTGGGCTGTCACTTAGAGGTTGCCCTTTTGTGGTGTACCTGATGCCTAGCGCTTGTTCCATTTGTTTGATACCAGTGTATGACCTGAACTGCCTGACTATGCTATTAGCTACTGTTCCTGCTCCTGTGTACCGATTCAGATTGGCTGACGTTCCTGCTTCCTGTTCTGACCCGGCCTGGCTGATGTTCCTGCTCCATGTACCGTCCCGGCAAGACCGACGACCCTGCTCTGTGTACCGACCCAGCTTGGCTGACGTTCCTGCTCCGTGTACCAAATCGATTTGGCTGTAGTTCCTGCTCCTTCCGTGCCCAGCTGAGTGAAGATCTTCTCAGTGCCTGTTGCTGTCATCTGTGCACTTCACTCACGTTATCGTGCACCACAGAGCTATGGTACTCCGTTACCATTTGTAGTCCAGTCCGTGGGTTTGAGTCTCATAGTGCCATTAATCCTCCACAACGTTCACTTGATTGCTTGGTCTTCCGCTCTTGGGTTCAGTTGGGAGCATCCGGTTTCCTTCCGTATTCTGACCATAGCGTTCATTAACCCCTCCGGGGGTGGTGCCTTGTGCCGCTACTCGTTTCACCACTGTCATCCTCCTCACCAGTATACTTGTTCGCTTGGTCTTCCACTCTTGGTTCAGTTGGGTGCTTCCGGTTGCCTTCCACATTAAGACCATAGCATTCATTAACCCCTTCGGGGGTGGCACGGGCACACAGTGGTGGATAGTCTCAGTTGGGCATACATTCCTGGCACTGACTCATGCAGTTGTAGTCTCCGGTGGGCATCCACCGTTGCAACCTCCCCCTCAGGTGATCTTGCCTTCTCTTTGCTGCCATCCTGTCACTGTCACTATCTCTGTCTATAGGCAACATTGGGCCTCCGCTTATCTGGGCAACTGAGTCAGTGGCTCCACTGGTATCTCTGGACTCTATTACACTGTATCAATCATATTTACCTGACCTGTGTCAGTATTGTATTCTGTTATACACACTGGACCCGTGTGGGTTACACTTGCTAATGTAACCTGTCCTGTGTCAGTTATTTATGTGCTATATGCTGGACCCGTGAGGGTTACGTTATTCCTTGTGTGCTTTAAATAAATTGTGTTTTTTACCAACATCTACCGTTTCTGAGTGTACTGAACCGTAACAATAACATCCCTAGAGCAAGTGGGGTTACCCATAGAAACTGTAAGTCAGCTAATACACTTTATACACATGCATCATTATTTCACATTTGGGCATTAACTATACCTATTAAAAAAGGGAATGGCCATGGGACCATGAATGGCACCACAATACTCCAACCTATTCATGGCAAAATTGGAGGAGTTCTTCTTCACATACCAAATAAAGTCTCTTGTCTACCTCTACAACATAGAGGAGATCCAAATCATGTGGGCTGCTGACATATGCTCTGAGACTTCTGACAGAGATAAACATCTTGAAAATTCAGGGGAGAATTTATCAATCACATCCAAATTCAGAGAGTCACTACTGTACCCAGAAGAAATCTCTTGGAATATAAATAACCACAGGAAGAGAACAGAGTTCCATTATTAGTCACATACAAACCCCCAGCTTGCAGCTTGAAGTATTGCACAAAATCTCAAAAGAACTCCAAACAATACTGCATACTGATGACATATTTAAAGGAATATTCCCCCAAACCTCCTCACTTATAAATAACCCCCAACCTGAAACAACTGGTGGTAAAGAGTTACCTTACAGAATTTTTCTTTTTATCCCACATAATAATCGTATTTTGGGCCCTTTGGGTGACAGATGGATGCGCAATACAGTGTAAGTGAAGGGCTGTGTGCTCCTCTGGCCCTGGAGGGTTAACCAATACATTCCATAGACTTCTCCATCTTTGCTTGAGCTATTCACACGTCAAAAATACATCTGTACACCACTTAGCCAGCTACAAGGAGAAACCTCTGCTGGAGCCTAAGGAATAATTTATACTCACAAGGGAGATGAGAAGATTACTTTCATTTGAATTTAAATAAAAAAAAAATTGCATGAATATATAACCTGTCATGTATTGTGTATTCAGCCTTCATTCTAAATATGCCTGAAAAAGAGACCTAAAGTGTATAGAAAGCCTGCATCCTAGAGCTACTGAATTAGACAATAATGGTATTACTTTTACTCTAGCAGTCTCAGGTCTGATATAGTGCATGGATTGTTTTGGAGTGTGCCTTCCCATAAAGCTGTTTATTATTAATTAAGCTCTAAAAGCCATACTTTTAAAGTTTCGTAATGTAAACTATATGCATATTTGATTTTGTCATTTATTTGATTTTGACCAGTAACATAGTAATTTAGGTTGAAAAAAGACTTGCGTCCATCTAGTTCAACCCTTTTCCTATTCCTGTTTACCATCGTTGATCCAAAAGAAGGCGAAAAAACCCTCAATACAGCAATTTCAAATTCTTCCTTGAATGGGCGTAAAAATTCCTTCTTGCTTCCAAATAGCAATCAGATCTCTCCTTGGATCAACAAGCACTAACTAAATATTAATTCCAATACTAACATACGTAGCCCTGTATGTTCTGCTCTTTTAAATAAGTATCCAGGACCTTTTTAACCCCTTCAGTGCCAGAGGCTCGGGCCATTTTCTGAACCCTGCAGGCCAGACACTTTTTCAACATTTTTGCTATCCTTCAGTTTAGGCTTGATTTCCTCTGGGGATTTTTAGTTACATATGGAAAACTATATATTGTTTTTTTCAGAACGAATTGAGCTTTCTTGTGATACCTTACATGAAGAGAATTTTACATCGTGCAAAAAGCTATGATGTCATAATGACAAAAAAAAGTGAAAATTTACTCATTTTGCTAAAATCACATACCATGTATCAAAAACATTTACCTTGATTGAAAAAGTTTCAATTATTTGAAAAAGCCTCGAGTCCCCCGAGTAAAAAAATACCAAATTTGTATAGTTTTACCTACGTCCATGGCTAGCGTAGAGCCCTAATCACCAGCAACGCAAAATGACATTTTCAACTTCATAAACTAATATGCGCATTCTAGGGTTTTTGTGGTAAAACTACCCTAAAACAGTGGAATAACTATATAAAACTATATATTTCGGAAAAGTAGACAACCTGCCGCATCTAATGAGGGGTAACTTGCCTTCTTACCCCAAGCCTGGTGTGCACAAATGCCTCCAGAAGATGGCGCTAATGAAAAAAAAGGCATTTTCTTACATTTCTGCCCCTTCAAATGTACTGAAATTTGTGAAAACCATGGCATTTCCAACTGTATTCATTAGCTAGTGCTCTTAGGAGAAAAATGACACCCCATTGGTATGAGTTTAACTACCTCAGGGGGCGTTAGAAGTGCAAAATGACACCTACTACAACCTCAAATTTTTCTAACATTTTCTCAAACATTACTTGTCTGTACACAAATGGTTATAACAACTACATAAGTGAAGAAAGGGTACACAAACCATACCATTTTGAAAAGAAGACACCCTGTTGCATCTAATGATGGGTGACTTGCCTTGTTACCTCAAGCCTGGAGTGCACAAATGCCTCCAGAAGGTGGCGCTAATGGAAAAAAAAGGCATTTTCTTACATTTCTGCCCCTTCAAATGTACTGAAATTTGTGAAAACCATGGAATTTCCAACTGTATTCATTAGCTAGCGCTCTTAGGAGAAAAATGACACCCCATTGGTATGAGTTCAACTACCTCAGGGGGCGCTAGAAGTGCAAAACGACACCTACTACAACCTCAAATTTTTCTAACATTTTCTCAAACGTTACTTGTCTGTACACAAATGGTTATAACAACTACAGAAGTGAAGAGAGGGTACACAAACCATACCATTTTGAAAAGAAGACACCCTACCGCATCTAATGATGGGTGACTTGCCTTGTTACCCCAAGCCTGGAGAGCACAAATGCCTCCAGAAGGTGGCGCTAATGAAAAAAAAGGCATTTTCTTATATTTCTGCCCCTTCAAATGTACTGAAATTTGTGCAAACCATGGCATTCCCAACTGTATTCATTAGCTAGTGCTCTTAGGAGAAAAATGACACCCCATTGGTATGAGTTTAACTACCTCAGGGGGCGCTAGAAGTGCAAAACGACACCTACTACAACCTCAAATTTTTCTAACATTTTCTCAAATATTACTTGTCTGTACACAAATGGTTATAATAACTACAGAAGTAAAGTAAGGGTACACAAACCATACCATTTTGAAAAGAAGACACCCTGACGCATCTATTGATGGGTGACTTGCTTTGTTACCCCAAGCCTGGAGTGCACAAATGCCTCCAGAAGGTGGCGCTAATGAAAAAAAAAGGCATTTTCTTACATTTCTGCCCCTTCAAATGTACTGAAATTTGTGAAAACCATGGCATTTCCAACTGTATTCATTAGCTAGTGCTCTTAGGAGAAAAATGACACCCCACTGGAATGAGTCGACCTACCTTAGGGGTGCCAGAAGCACATCACTACACCTACCTGTTTGCTTCTTCGAAAATGGCGGCTTGTACTAAAATGTCCATAACTGTTAGAGACATGAAGGAAAGGTATAAAAGGTATACCATTTTGGAAAGTAGACATTCTCCCGCATCAATTGAGGGGTCACTTGCCTTTCTACCCCCTGGGCTGAAGTGCACAAATATTTCCAAAAGGTGGCGCTATGGGAATAAATACATGTTTTTTTACATTTCCACCACTTCAAAGATACTAAAATCTTTGAAAACCATAACATTTCCTGCTGTATTCAGTACCTGCTACCAACATGAGAAAAATGGTAGCCTATTTGTGTGGGTTAACATACAATATGTGGGTGCTAGGAACACGTACGTAAACCTGACACTTTTGTTTCTGAAATTATCTGCTTGCTCTAAAATGGTTATAACCATAATAGATATGCAGAAAAGGTAGAGAAACAATGCCATTTTGGAAAGAAAACATCTTTCTGCATCTAATGAGGGGTCACGTGCCTTCTTACCCAAAGGCTGGTATGCACAAATGCTTCCAGGAGGTGGCGCTAGTGAAAAAAAAAGGCATTTTCTTACATTTCTGGCCCTTCAAATGTATGGAACTTTGTAAAAACCATGGAATTTTCAACTGCATTCATTAGCTAGTGCTCTTAGGAGTCAAACGACACCCCATTGATATGAGTTGACCTACCTTAGGGGGTGCTAGAAGTAGAAAACTACACCTACTACAACCTCTGATGTTTCTAACATTTTCTCTAATGTGACTTGCCTGTACAAAAATGGCTATAACACATTCAGAATTGAAGAAAAGGTAGATAAACCATACCATTTTGGAAAGAAAACAACCTGCCTCATCTAATGAGGGGTCACTTGCCTTCTTACCCCAATACTGGTGTGCATAAATGTTTCCAGAAGGAGGCGATATAGGAAAAAAATTGCATTTTTTTACATTTCTGCCCCTTCAAATGTATGGAGCGCTGTGAAAACCATGGAATTTTCAACTGCATTTGTTTGCTAGTGCTCTTAGGAGTCAAATGACACCCCATTGGTATGAGTTGAACTACCTTAGGGGGTGCTAGAAGTAGAAAACTACACCTACTACAACCTCTGATGTTTCTAACATTTTCTCAAACCTGACTTGCCTGTACGAAAATGACTATAACACCTTCAGAATTGAAGAAAAGGTAGATAAACCATACCATTTTGGAAAGAAGACAACCTGCCGCATCTAATGAGGGGTCACTTGCCTTTTTACCCCTAAGTTAGTTGGCACAACTATTTCCAGAATGTGGTGCTACAGGAAAAAAAAAATTTTGTTTTACACATCAGTCACTTCAAAGATACTAAAATGGTTCAATGGCGTGGGATTTCCTAGGAGGACTTCTTGCCAGCCTAAGAAAAATGGTACCCCACTGCTGTGGGTTGACATACCAATTTATGCTACAGGAGCGTAGCTACCAGTGAAACAGAAATGGTAAAGCAAACAGTGTATGTGTGATTTTATGGCTAACAGATGAAAGAAGCTAGGGCGTCAGCCGGTGTACGTGAGGACCTGTGACTACAAGTGTAACAAAGTATGTGGGAGGGTGAGGGATTAGGCAGTGTGTGTGGGTATGAGCAGAGGAGCAAGTATGGTGGGGCAGTGTTTGATAGTGTGTATGGGAGATCTGTGACTACCAGTGTTGATAAAAAGTCCTGTGTGTGCCACAGGAAGGGGGTCGCATTGAACTCCCCTCCTAGTGGCACACACAGGGTTAATTTGTGTTTTAATTTTTTTTTTTTTATTATATACCTCATTGAGGGGCATAAGGACCCCCTGATCCCTCCCCAATGAGGTTTTAGTAAAAAAAAATATATATATGTCCACAAACAGGGGACCCTGAGAGTGCCACAGGGGTCTCCAGCGCATTGCAAAGCAATGCATTGGATCCTTGTGGCACTCAGAGGGTTAATTTTTTTTTTATCATTACTTGGTAATCAGAGCTTGTTGGGGGGCCATCAGGACCAATCATGATGGCCCCCCAACAATCTCTGATAACGAAGTAATGATAAATGCCCTGTGTGTGCGCCGCAGAAGGGGGGCTGCATTGGCCCCCCTTGAGGCACACACATGGTTAATTTTTTTTCTTTACTTTTTTTTATTATGGACCTCATTGGTGGGTATCAGGACCCCTCTGATTCCCCCCAATGAGGTCTTAAAAAAAAAAAAAAAAAAGGAATCAAAATAAATGTCCCTGTGAGTGCCAAAGGGGTTTCCAGCGCATTGCAAAGCAATGCATTGGACCCTTCTGGCACTCAGAGGGTTAATTTTTTTTTTTATTATTACTTTGTAATCAGAGCTTGTTGGGGGGCCATCAGGACCAATCCTGATGGCCCCCCAACAATCTCTAGTAACAAAGTAATGATAGAAGCCCTGTGTGTGCCACAGGAGGGGGGGGTGCATTGGACATTAAACATTTTTTTTTTTTTTTTTTTTTTTTTTAATAATAGACCTCATTGAGGGGCATCAGGATCCCCCCTGATCCCCCCAATGAGGTCTTTCAAAAAAAAACAAAAAAACCCCAAAGAAAAGACCCTGTGAGTGCTACAAGGGTCTCCAGCACATTGCAAAGCAATGTGCTGGGGACCACTGCGGCACTCACAGGGTTACTATTGGGTTTTTTTTTTGTAGGAGTGAATCGCTTAAGGGAAACTTCCCTAACGTCATCGGTGATCATGTCACCGATGACGTTAGGAGGTTTCCCCCGGTCCCGCCCACTCCTACCCGGAAGTTCTGGTAGGAGAGACGGAAGAGGAGAAGCTGCGCTTCTGCTGCGCTTCTCCTCTTCTTTTATTGATCTCCCAGCGCGATCGGCTGGGAGATCAATAACAGGGGGGACATGAGGAGTGATCCTCATGTCCCCCCACGATTGCCCAGCTTTTTTTTTTTTTAAATGCGGCCACTGCATGCCGGTTATACCGGCTCATGCAGTGACCGCATTTTAGTGGGTACATTGTACGAGCTTGGCACAGCGGTTACAGCTGTCCAAACTCGTACAATGTACCCACTTGGCACTCAAAGGGTTAAATGCATCTAATGTATTCAATAGCACCACCTCCTCAGGCAGTGAATTCCATACCTTTATTGTCCTTACTGTAAAGAAACCCTTCTGCTGCTGTAGATGAAATCTCTTTTCCTCAAGTCTAAGCGAATGGCTCCTTGTCCTTTGTACTGTTCTGTTAATGAACAGGTCTTTGGAGAGCCCTTTGTATGGGCCCTGAACATATGTATATAGTGTCTCATTTTGTTATCATTTCCTAATGTAAACTGCCACCCCATGTTATTAGTGCCTTACTTCTTAGAATGGTCATCTTCTGTGTGACAAAGGGTATGTCTGGCACTGAATCACAGACTTAGCAGGAAAAAACCTATAACATATTTTTCATTAAAAAGTTTACTGCTCTTTTAATGTCTTCAGTTCTAGAGACATTTCCAAAGAACTGCAAAGTAATATGTTGGAGATGTCTCTATCATTCAAGGGGTTAATAATACTAAAAACACTCTATTATAAAAGCAGAAGTCTTTTATGAAAAAAGTTGGTATTAAAGAGACAGTGAAATAAAACCTATTTCCTTATGCAATATGCTTCCGGACTCTTATTACTAAGCTTCCATGTACTTTGTAGACAACTTCTCTTGGTTTTGACTCTGTCCTAAGTCTCAGTTCCCTGTCTTCCTGAACGTAGATATATTTATGCTGAATTGGCAGAACAAAAAATGATCTTCCTAGTAGTTGTGGTTTTGATTCTTGCTAACATTGCAAAATGTACTTCTATGTATGTTTCAAAATGCACGCAATATGCAAGAGTACCTTCTCTCTCTGCGCGAGGAATATGTGAAACACACATCAGTAAGTTGTAAAGAGATCAACAATAAATATCGTCATACAAAACCTAAAACATAAGTACAGTGGAAACAAATTAGATGTTTTAATAAGTATACTACTGTAAAGGCCCGTGTACACGGGCCAAGGTCTGGGTAATGTTAACCCTTTGAGTACCAGAGGGGTATGCAACACATTGCTTTACAATGCGTTGTGTACCCCTATGACACTCAAAGGTTTAAGAGGCTGGTACCTCACCACTCCAAGCGATGCAGTCTATCGTTGCCTCACTCAATTGATGCAATCATGCACAGTAGAGACTGGCCAAACGTTATCATCGTATATCTCTCAAAATGCAAATGTTTGAGATACAGGACTTGCATCAGTTAGTTTATTTTTGTAATATCTACAATATTACATTTTATTGAATATAGACATTAATAACCCTTTAAACAAGCAACAAACCTTCATACATTGCCCCATTGCCCTGCCATTTACACAAGAAGCATTTAGGAAAGAATTCCCAGCTTAAGTAGCTTAGAAAATTGCCATTAGGCAAGCGTAGGGCTAGAAAATCTAATACAGTGCCTGTTTTGTCACAAAAACATATTCCTTCATTTCCCCTACTGAGACTGTAAAGTGCAGGATCCACCATAATTCTGTTGTCTTTTCAAGCAATGCATTATGGGCCTTTTTAAGTCACGGCTAGGCTATCTGTCAAGTATTATGTACCAGGCCCTCTGAAAAGGTTGGCTACAAGAGAGGACTGCAAAACCTTGCTTTATAATGCATTGTAGATCATTCTTTCATGTAAGGAGTTAAACTATCAGTCATCCTCCATTGTCACTTTACATCCATATGTAGAATCAAATTGCCTAACATTTCATGCTTTATTTTTATTTTATTTTGTTTATCTTCACTTACTTTTAACACTGTTACGTTCCTGATAGGGAACTTCCTGAATTTTTTTACTGAGAGAGTGCAACATTATAAACAAAGATACAATGGAAAAAAAAATAAGATAGTGAGGAATACATAAGAATTGCCAATGCAGCCACATGGATCTAAGTCTCTAAAACCAGTGGCTGCACTTAAGGGTACAAACTAGAGTGTATGATTGCTGTAGTGCATAGCGGCAAACACACAGAATGTCCGTTAGTTATAAATGTAAGAACACCTGTTTAAGAAGAATGAACGCCGTGTAGTACTTTTTTTGTAAAATGGAGTAAAGATGTTTGTAAAGTGTTGTGGAGCGAATTTATAAAGAAATGTCACTATTTGTGACAATTTTGCAACATAATTATCACCAGAATCTTTAATATATGTATATGCTATCCTTAAGAATTTCAGGTGTTAAAATATGCATAATAATGCCTTTAATTACTTTTATGTCAGACCTGGTATTATACCCACTTGCCATGCCATAAGTACTGTTCTGTATAGTGATACTAATGTTTTACAAAAACAGCAGCTCCAATTAATTTTCATAGTATTTGGGCCATGGAAAGAGTTATTTCAGTACTGTCAGAGTTGTAGTTCAAGAGTAATTGAATGATAACATTTCCCCCTCCCGTCCTTTTTCCTAGTGTAAGGCACCTCCCCTCAGATGTGGAGTCTAGTCTCTTGACCAGACAGATCACAGCAAGGGACAATTTTCTTACTGTGAGCCACAGGTCAGCACCAGATTGGATGGAAGACAAGCCAGGTCATACACAGAGCCCAAGCTAATAGAACTGCTTTGAACAACAACGCAAGGGCAACTGAGTCAGGACTCAGGCTGCCCTTTAAACCCCTCCTCAGGAAGTAGGTAGGAGGAGCAGGCTCAGAGGAAAGAAGCAGGTAGGAGGAGACTACAGGAAGCATGGCATAAAACAGAGGCCTGCTTTACTCTGAAGCCTTGCGCCTGCAGATGACGTGTGGAATGATGCCGAGCATCGCTGAAGCGGCGGCGCTGGAAACAAGGTCAGCTGTGACAAATGTAGCACGTCGCCACATGCACTATGCTGTTGGAGCTCATAGTCGCAGATTCTCGAGCCTAGGGCTGGAGAAGATGTAATATTGCTATACCCATTTCTGGGAACTTTTTCCTGTGGACTGCCCAGAGAGGGGAGTCCTGTGGTGCAACTGGGAGAGAAAAATTATGCAATTTGTGTCAAAAAGGGGTGGGGCTTAATCATGAGTTGGGGTGGGGCTTATAAAATGAAGACAAAGTAGAATAAATAGGTTGGGGAAGGAGGAGAATATGGTGGGGAGTGAGAGGAACACACTGGGAAGTAGCAGAAGTGGACAGAGTTTCATTAGAGATTTTCCACATACAGAGAATCAGCCTCTGCCCCTGAGACCCCAGAGTTCCCAGCTACACCTACCTGCCTATGGAGCCAGAGGACAGCTTGCTGTCTGTTCTGGAGAGTGTGCACTGCACACCCTTGTGGCAAGGAAGTGGTTAAGACATTGCCACAATTGATTCATAAAGTGACAGAAAAGTGTAGCATTGATTTAATCACTTTCCCATCCCCTTTCTTCCATCCATCCAAGGAATACCTGGCAATATTTGGCCTGGGGAGGCAAGTAAAATCAAGTGGCCAATTTCTTCTATCACTACATACCACTGTCCTAGCCGAAACGTTCTTGTTAATTTGATAGCTGTTTTCAGGTTGTGAAGTAACAGGAGTATTAGTCAGTAATATAATGATGTGTAAAATGTATTTTCAATATCAAATTACATTCATCATGTTAATTCTTTGAGTGTCAGAGTTGTGTGCAATGCATTGTGTGGCCCTTGGCTACTTAATGTGTTAAAATTCATTAGAAATTAACAAATGAAGCAAAGTTGAATGTATAAGACAGGAAATTGTGTAATTTTTAAAAATATTTATATTTCAATATATAAAGAAAGGTAGAGATGTAAATATTTAAATATTATCCTAATGGATTTAAAACTAAAACCAATCGGGATAAAGTTAGTTTTTTAATTGTATTCTTTATTGATGGTCTAGTAAGTCAATTGTGAAATACAATGAAAAAACTGCCTTTACCCTCCTTTGTCATCATTTCACCCAGAGAAACCACTCTATCCATACTCTCAAACTCAAATACTCAGAAGGAATTTCCAAGATACCAAAGAGACAAAGACATTTGAAATAAAGATGCTCAGAATTTTCAGCACCAAAGATACCAATCTAAAGAAGGACTTGGGATTCCTCTCACACTTCCAAAACTTCATATAACATTTCCTTTATTCTCTTCTAGTTCATATTGACACATTTTCCACATGTGATTTATTTATTTTTTTAACACTTACAATTGTGTATAACGGATTTATCTCTCCTCCCCTCTCATTGCCTGTTATCCAGCCCCCCTTCTATACGTTCCTTTCACTTTCACAATGAAACCAGTGTGATCTGTAGCTTATCAGTTTGTGTTTTCTTAACCCAGTTATTTCCTCTTTCATCTGACTTGGATGTTCCGTTTGATTTAGTATAGCTTTTGAACATATGGAGCAAAAGAAGTAAAAAACAGATATGCAGCACCAAACCCACCCCTAATAGAATCAAGAAGGTGAAACAGGTTCCACCGAGGGGCGGTAGACAATGTGATATGTGAATTGTAAAATATAACCTTTATTAAACCATTAAAAAACGATTAAAACCAAGCTAATTAGAAATACATCGATAGTGGGCAACTATATCATGCTGCACTCTGGAATCACAGTAAACCTCATTGAGTATACTGACGTCACAGATATGTAATAAAGATCATCAGTGAAAACCCTTTTCAAATGAGACACAGAGGTATGTACCTCTCTACTTAATAACTGATAGAGAAAAACAAAATGGAATCACAGTGGTATTCAGCCTAACCGGTAGGATCCAAATTAGTGGTTTTAACTTAGTGGTCACTGTGAACATATAAAGTAATCATAATGACTTTGTGAAAAAAGAGCAATTTATATTAACATGCTGCTTATAGGCTAGGGTAAATTACCAAAAAAGAGGAAAATAGCATGGCAGTCAGTAGTTAACTCCATTCACTAAGATAGTTTAAAGTTTACAAATTGCATCCACTATTCACTAGTGAAGCACATTATTCCCTCACAGTAAACCAAACTTGATAAAATCCAGGTTAACAATACAGGGTTTAAACTGAAGTGTTCATGAGAATATCGCCTTCAAAAATAATTGGATAATAGGCATATATCTCATGAAAAATTTTAAAAAAATAAAATGACGATCAATGCACCATCTGAGCTGAAAATATAGAAGGAAGGCTGATGTGAGGCAACCTCACATCACTGACAAAAAGTTTTGCAATTGAGCTCCATCAAAGGGTGCTAGATGCCATATATACACCAGTTTTATATCACATATTGCCTCCCCTAACAATTGATTGGTCAAGAACACCTCTTACCTTAAAATGGAACTATCATCCTCATAACATTGCCCCCCAATCCATTACTAATATAGCGATAGGTAAAGCCATACTTCTATTGTGCTCAATAAGTCCTCTGTATTGAAGAAAATAGCCAGCAGCAGACAACAGCGCAGACAGCTTAGAGGAAATATACTTCTCAGTCTGCTCTGTCTGTCCAGTTCACTGCCCGGATTGGTGGTGAGGTTCATTGGTTACCTTAAGGTAACGGAATTTAATGACGGGGCAGGAGCACAGAGCTTCTCTTGTAAGCTCTGTGCAGTGGACGCCTGCTGAACAAGTTTATTTTCTTCAATACCATGGACTTATTGAGCATAATAGAGGTATGGCTTTCCCTGTTGCTTTATTAGTAATGGATTGGGGAGCAATGTTATGAGGTTGATAGTTCCACTTTAATTATCAAAAATAAAAAGCAATCATAAAAATATTATACCGAAAATAATACAAATGCTTAAACCAAGATTATGCAAACGGACCCTGAAGTGTAACAGTAAAAGAGGATGAAAATTGATATGATATATAAAGCCACATGTATAATGAGTACAAATTCAACTTCCTTTAATAAGTTAAACCAAACTTGATGCTTTAACAATGCAAACACCGAATAAAATATTCTTATATAATCTACATGATCCAAAATAACATAAAAAGAATACAGTGAAGGTAGGATAGTAAGCCCTGTCTATATTAAAACGTTTAAATAGCCAATGATAATGCACTTCTTCTCCCTACACATTGCAGTGGTACAGAGAGATGCACCTGTATCCAGTATTGATCAAATATACGTTACAATAACAATTCAACAATTCAGAAGACCAATACAGTATATGAATAATGGCACACATGACTACCAACATGGAATCACTAAGAGAATAATGTATGAGGTGTATAACATGACCAAATATATTAGTCAAAGAGAAAGTATGATTACTTCTGTAAATATAATGACACATAGATATATCTGATTTAGTGAATTACATAAGTACCCTGTTGGGACTTCCATCTCCCAATCCTCTTGGTACCTGTTTAGTTGGAATCAGGGCCGGATTTACATCTCAGGAGCCTGTAGGCACAGAAATCTAAAGCGCCCCCCCCAATGGCCATCTCCACTGGACACCTCCACAATGCTTCTAATTTCCACACTGCCCCCATCATGTCCATATTGCCTTCACATTGCACCCCATCAGCTCCATATTGCCCCCATCAGCTCCAGCTTGCACCCCATCAGCTCCATATTGCCCTCACATTGCCCTTATCTCCACATTTCCCCATCAGCTCCATATTGCCCCATCTCGCCCCCATCAGCTACAACTCGCCCCCATCAGCTCCATATTGCCCTCTCATTGCTCTGTCATTGACACTGAATTGTTGTTTTAATGTGTATTTGATCCATACAGGATACAGGGTGCATCTCTCTGTACCCCTGCAAATATCTCACCTTGGTAATGCCTATAACTTTAGAACATGGGAAGGGAAATGTCACCTTCCAGCTACTGAAAGACTACAACGCTTCTTCAGCTGGCCATTGTCTTTAGCTACAGAATGGCTACCTGAGGATTATGGGAGGTGAAGTCCAGCAGCTGAAGCAGTGGAGTAGCCCAGGGTTGGCCATGGCCTAACCAAATAACCATTACTTTACTTTAGCTAGCATGCATTGTGTCCACCCAGTCGAGCATCAGGCATTGACGACTCAACTGAGATGTTTCAGGGGGGACTTGTCTACACCTGCTCTTTGGACTTAGGAGAGTAATTATGGAGCAAACCAACAGCAAAAGAGGGGAGAAATAAAAATTTCCAAATCTCGCACTGATTTAAAAGGGGCTTCACCATGTATTGGAGAGCTTTATAGCATTCTGAGTAGGTTAAAATCCCCATTTTATATCAATACCCATTTTTGGTTACCCCCTATGGTTCATTTGGTCTGCCCCAGTATTAATCCACTTTTCTTAACATAAGGAACTTGGGCCCATATTTATAAAAGCTAACTGTAAACCAGCTTCACCATAGGGGACAAATCCAAATTCCTGGTAAATTAAACTGACATTTTAACCACTTGAATGCTAGAGAGATTGAAAAGCTCTATTCAAGTGCATGAGAATTTAGGAAATTTTAGTTTGTCCCCTTATGGAGCAGTTGGTTTACTCCAGAATAACACCATAGAAATATGGACCTTTATGTTCTGATGACTCTTAAAGGGATAGTAATATTTTGATTTAAAAATGTCTAATACTGTCCACTTCTTACATATACAAACATACACATATGCCCTGATAGCTTTATACTTAAAGAGACAGTAATACTTTGATTTAAAAATGTCTAATATTGTAGCTATTGACTGTAGAAGTAGAATAAGCTACTTCCCATTTCTCAAAACTTATAGTTTTTGTGTTTGTAGCATATAAAGTTCCTCCCCTTTCTAATATGTCAGCCATCTAGCTGACAGAGGCAGATCTTGGTCCTGGGACCTGCATGGCTCTTCAGAAGAGCTGAAATCACGACATTTATGAGGAAGTATTACTATCCCTTTAATTATAAAGATATCAGTGCATACGTTTGTGTATGTATGTATATGTAAGAAGTGGAGCAATTCCCAACCCAACAGCACCATTGGGTCAAATAAAAATTCTCATTAAGTAAAATGACTAGACATTGCAGAGAAATGTACCAGACATCGCTCTCTTGCATCCAAGATGCGTATCTCTCAAGTGTCCCTGTTTAGGAAGGACAGTCCCTCTTTGGGACCCAAATCCTTGTGTTCCTCTTTCACCCCCTAGTGTCCCTCTTTTTAGATCTGCCCATGTGGTGTGTATATAAGGGTATCAAATTGCTCCACATCAATAAAACTCACATTAAAGTATGTTTAAATGTCATTATATGTGTTTATAAATTAGTCTGTTTGAATAAAACACTTTGGTCTTGTTCTGACTAAATTATTTAGTGTCAATAAGTCATGAAATAACCTAAAATTGTCTGTAATGCCCTGCCTACCAGCCACACCCCCAGTATCGCCAACTAAAATAAAAAAGTATCCCTTTTTGGCCATTTGAAATGTTGGGAGTATAAAGATGTTGAAAACCCCATTTGAATGGAGGTATTTTTTTGCCTCCAATGGTGCAGATGGTTTATCCCAGAATTGTTCCATGTTGCACAGACCTCTGGCACTTAAAGGGTTAAACATGTGTGCCAATATTAGTATAGTATTTGATTGTAAGGTATTGGAGACCTCTAGAATTCCAGGGTTAAAATCCCTATTCAATCAATGGAACAATTTATCAACTCTTGTTCTAAGCTAATTTTTTTGCCATCAGAATTAATCCACTTACATAATAACATAGTAAATTAGGTTGAATAAAGACACAAGCCCATCAAGTTCAACCTTTGCCTTATACCCTAGTGACCTGTATAGCTTTCCCGCTACCAAATAAGTTAGTCTTTATCAGACCTTCCTGATTTGCCTACTAATAAACAGTATAACCCTGTATGTTCCCTTTTGAAAGAAATGTATCTAATCTTCTCTTAAACTGTATTCATTGTATCTGCCATAACCACCTCCTTGGGCAAGAAATTCCACAATTTAACAGACCTTACTGTAAAAAAAAAACCCTTATTCTGCTGAAGTCTAAACCTCCTTTCCTCTAATCTCAAGGGGTGTCCACTTTTCTCTGTATACATATCATATCAGTTGTTCCTTGAATCTAAGCTGATTTTTTTGTCTCTTCCAGGTCTGGGCACTCCAATTATTCAGCCTTCTGGCAAAGAACTTATTTTCCTCTCTGGAGAACGCATAACCCTAACATGCTCAGGGATCAGCACAGTGAAATGGGATAAAAAAGGGCTGAAAAGGAATTCTGTTACACAAAATGGCAACAGCGCTGTATTGGACATAAAGAAGGCCAAATACACAGATACTGGAACCTACAATTGTGTGTACAACAACTCTGATCATTTTGGAAGTGCATCAGTGCACTTGTTTGTGAAAGGTAACTATTAACAAGATAAGTAACATCAGGAGGTACCAGTGTACATCAGAACCTAAGTTCTAAAAACTCCAGCGAGGAAATGCACTAAGGTGTGATAAAGAGGAAATGATTTCACTAGTATTCTCCAAGTCATATGTTATTGCATGGATCCAATGCAACAAGGTATCTCTAACTTGAGGGATCTTAGTGTATAGGTTCCATAGAATAACATAGGACTTGGGAAGTTTGGATCACTGGAGAAATGATCTCCACTTGATAATCCCTTGGGGAGTGAACCCATTGGGCTAGTGCACACATAAAGCTGAGAAAGTGCCCTTGGTATGGAGAGCACTCATATCACGCTGCCATCTTGTTTGGAAGTCACCGCGTCCCTAGGATTGAGCATGGTTGGCTTAAGAAAAGGCGGGGTTGATTATGAAAGGGGTCTGAACAGGGCGAGGAGTGACCAATCAGGCAAGTGGATGGTAGGGGTTATCAGCAAACTTGCTTACTCTGAAAATCACTCCATGTCTCCAGAAACCTGGTAATTAAATCTCCAGGGCAGATTCAGAGTATCCAGTATGTCATTGTGCTAACAGCATTTGCACAGAGCTGCTTACACAATGGCTAAGTGGGGTAGGGGTAAAATTAATTGTTGTGAGACACAGAATATTGTCTCCCAAAGACTACCAAAAAATTCCAATTCTAATATAGTAATTTTAATGTTTAACTTAATAAAACCTAAAACCCTTAAGATAAGAGCTAACATCCGAGTCCAGTGAGTCATTTAATTACAAATGTGAGCTGCATTATTTCACCAGCTCAATTGTACAAAAACAGTTTACAGACCTGTTTTCATTAATTGTTTCCTGCCAACTGATTTGTAGGGAAGCGAATCACATGGTCCCACTTTTAACACTTTAGTGTACAAAAAATATTGTTTCTCTAACTTCACGTTCAGTAACACTTTCTACTAAATCCGTACACTGGGGCTTCAATTAAATCAGATGAATCATGGTCATATTCCATTCAGTACTGAAAGATGTTTCATGCATACTAATAAGGTGAGTGCCGAATTCACAATACACTGAAGCAGTTTTGTGTATACTTATGAGGTTAATAATAAACATGCATCCAATTTAGCAATTAGTATCATGCAAGCTATTGGTCTAGAATATTAGTGTAAAACAAACGTGCAGTCATTGTAAACCCAATGCTTACTATGAAAGATTTGTTTGAAAGAACTCTAATGAAAACAAAACTATTTATAAGGTCATAGAAGTTCCAGTAATAGAGAAATGTGGACGGTTTACCCATCTCTTGCTGGAATGTAATTTCTTCTTGTATAATGAAGTTGTTGTTTTTATAGAACTATGACAATCTACTTATCATTTACTAAAAGTACAGGAATGATTAGTGAGCACAGGGCCAGATTTCCCATTAGAGGAATGAGATACCTCCTACAGCTCTAAATGTTGAGGACTGCTTCAGCTGTGTTGACCACACCCACACTCCCAATGTCCCTACTTGAGACACCAGCTCCTGTCTTATGGTGGCTACTTTATTTACCAGTTTACATACCCGTAAGTGGGCCTTTAGTGGCTCCACAGAGACCTCCAATGCACTGCAAATCATGTGATAGAGACCTCATTGCAATCAAAGCTTAACGCTTTGAGTGCCAGAGGGTAAACAACGCATTGCTGAGAAATGCATTGAGTACCCCTCTGGCACTCAAAGGGTTAAGAACTTTTTGTCCTTGTATTCTCCAGTCTCAGGACATTTTCTGCAGAAGGTAACAGTAGATGATGTTGAGGTGGGGTCTTGTGTGGTCATGGGTGGGACAAATGGCATCTAGGATGCCTTTCCCAGGGGAGCCTGAGATATAAATCCAGCCCTGTGTCAGAAAATATGTTCAGAATGTAATTTGTATCATCTTTTTCTTGACTAGACACATCAAAATACTGGAATGTCATATCTGGCAATGTTCGTGTGAATGAATACACAGATGCCCTTATGCCATGCTTGATAACTGACCCATCCGTAAATATGTCTGAAGTCTCCCTGAAGTTGTTGGAGTCCTCTTCTAAAAATCAAGCAAATGTCATATCATTTGATGCCAAAAAAGGATTTACCATCCATAATGTACAAATTTCTAATGAAGGAAGCTATGTATGCCAAGCTATTGTCAATGGTGAACGAAAAGTTTCTGATAACATTAGGCTGACGGTAAATGAAGGTAAGAATAATCATTTATAGCATCAAAATGAGTTTTTTTTTTTCCAGGGATGTCTTTCAATTCATGCCAGGTTGATGACCCTAGTACCTTTTAAATATGGTAGTAAATGAGTCCAGGAGAGCAATACAGTTTTACAAGCCATTAGCAGAGTAAAAAATCATTTAAATAGAACCAGCAGAGTAATACACCATTACATGACACCAACAGAGCAATACTTCACTTCATGACACCTGTAGAGCAATATGCAATTAAATTACACCAGGAAAGTAAAACACGACCACATGATAGGCTGAGGTTAAACAACGGTAAGAATAACCCTTTCTAGGATCAAAATCAGATATTTTTCCAGGCATGACTTTCAGGCCATGCCAGTTTGATGGCCTGGTACCTTTTTAATATGGCAGTTAATGAGTCCAGCAGATCAATACAGATTTACATGTCACTGGCAGAGTAAAACACCATTACATGGCACCAGAAGAGCTATACAACATTCCATGACACCAGAAGAGAAATACATAATTACATGACACCAGCAGAGCAATATACCATTGCATGGCAACAGCAGTGCAATACCTTCAGGGCCATTTTAAAGGAGCATTACAATTTTTATAGAAAAATATTTCATAGGGTTTATCCTGCTGAGTAAAACAAGATTACTTCGACTACTGAATGTTATTGGTGCTTCATATTTTTCATCTTTCATTAATTTTAAAGACAGAATATTTTCTTCCCTGTCAATTTTTTTTTCCCGGTTCTCTGTAGTTAGCGCACACACAGTATATAAAGTATAAATCTAAGCTATAAAAGTACCCCCGCCACCACCATCCCTTTGAGTAAAGATGAACCAGACTCAAAAGATAGCTGATGTAAACAAACAAAGAAAAAAGGAAGAGAAGTATGTGTGTTACCTATGGGCACCTAAAGGAAAAAGAATTAACAGGTAATAAAAAGTTATCCTTCTTTCAGTGTCTCCTTGGTAGCACATACAGCAGAGAGATAACTAAGCTGAACAGACTGGGCATTACTAAACTGCTTCCAGACAATAATGCTTTGTGAGAGTTTGGACACTTTGTCAGGTAGAGTCTCTACAGATCTGCTCCACTGAAGTTTTCATCTTCTCAGCCCATGATGTAGCCTCAGTTCTGCTTGAATGTGCCTTGATGAGCACTGGAGGTTCCAGATTGTGAATTATAGATATCAGTGATTGCTGAACGCAACCATCTAGCAATGGTGGCCTCACATCAAAGCTTTAACTCCTTTTGATACACCAAATAAAAAGTAAGGTGGAAGACTTGCTAAAGATGCTGGATATGTGAATGTCAATATGAAGACAGCACACGAGATCAAGCTTATTTAAACTTTCTTACCTTTCTGTTTGAAAATCTGGAAACAAAGTTGCAAGGTTTCAATGGAAAGTGGTCAAAACTCTTGGTACAAATTCTGGAGGTATGCTGAATGTGACAGAGTCCTGCTTGAATGAAAGGCAAAGAGTTAGGGTAGAGAGAACTTCTAATTTGCCTACTCATCTAGCTGATGTGAGCGCAATTAGCAGAGTAGTTTTAAGTGACAACATCTTCAAAGTACAAGAATCCAAAGGTTCAAAGGATTTTTTCCCGCTAAGGACTAAAGAACAATGTTGATATCCCAAGATGGAAAATAAAGAAAGTATCTTTTGAGGTTTTAAGCATGTAGGAGATTTCAGCAACCTCATGGCCAAGTGATAATCAGCAAACATGTGACCTACAACATTGCCTAATGCCATTACCTGAAGGGTGCTAGGACTCAATCGTTTAGAGAAGCCATAAAAGATAAAATCCAAGACAATGGGAATAGATGGGGATAACAGATCATAATTGTGACCTTTTCACTAGCAGACAAAACAGTTCCATGTACAATTATAGGCAGTATAGCCAGTGAGAAAGGGTATACTGTAATATTTTTCCTAGCAGGAGGCCTTGCTTCAGAACTGAGTTTTCCTGTGCTTGTGATGTTCTCTTTCTGAGTTTGCCACTTTTGGCCAAGTAAGGATTACTGTTTGTTTTCTTGCCTTTGGAAGATGAGCTATAGTTTGGTATGGGAGAAAAAGAGGTTTTTATGAGCTGAACCTTCTGTTCAAAGGAAGGCATTTCTTCTTTACAAGATGTTTACAAGACAAGACATTACCCTCTATAGGCCTGTGCAGAGTTTAATTTTTGATAAGAAATTGACAGTCTAATGATGCATCCCTAAAGCTCTACACCCATATGTAGCCAATGCTTACTACACAAATGTTCTCCATGGATGCATCACATATAAAGTCTACTGAAAAGTGGAGCATGGAGATGAATTTTAGTAGATCATCTCTGGAGACCTTGATGGTGTCTTCTTACAGCTGAAGCATCTAAATGCACATTTCTTATGAAACATATGTCTTAGCCAACTTAGGCCTAAAAGAGACACTGGTTCATAACCTTGATGAAGGGCCGTTTAAATCTTCCCATCCACTGGACCCCAGATTCCACATCCATCGTCCACTAGAAGAATGGTGTTTGGGAAGACAAGCCACATGGACATCTACTGTGGGAATCCAATCCCAGAAGACTGTGTCCTACGAGTCAAAAGGAAACCGGGTTCTGAGCTTCTGAGGAGGGAGTGACTTGTGTTTCTGTTTATAGCCCAAGTAGAAATCATCAGCTACGTAGAGAAGAATAAATTAATTTATTCAAGATGTCAATGTCCTCTACAGGGAAAATGTGAATCTTCCCTTATCCTTTCTAGGAAGAAGCTTTGAACTCTGAGTCTGAATGGTCCATTTGTTTCCTCTAAAGCAGAAGCTCTGAAATAATGTATTAAAGGGGGTCCTCCTCCTCCTCTGCTCTAAGAGACCTTCCAAGTTTCCCTCTCAATGGTGGTGGTGGGGGGGGGGGGTAAAGAAATGTACCAAAGATGCCATATCCTCCGGCATACTGGCCTGAGGAAGAGGAGGAATCTGTGTTACTGATGGCATTTTAACATCAAGCAGGCAAGCAGAGCAAATCTTCTTTTGGTAACCTTGGACTTGAACAAGAGACATTGCAGAACATCCATCATATTCGCCATCTAAAATAAAAAAGTAAGAGCATAAAGGCCATAGAACCTAGGATAAGAAACAAACAAAGTCTGCAAGCTGTGGTACAGAAAGTTTCAGATAACTTAAAGTACATTGAAGTGAGGATCTGCTGAAATCTTCTTGGCCTGGTAATCTGCTGTCCACAAGTGATAAAAGGAGGAGTGTGCCTTTAAAACTCTGCACAAATTATCCATTTAATAACCCACTGGGTCCTCCAGACACAGCAAACCTTTCAGAAGGAAGCCCATTCCCCTCTGGAGCATAGTGAGAAGAAATGTCCAGTCTTTGTATTTCATAGGCAACCATAGATTCATAAATATGCTTTCCATCTAACTAAATAAGCATTCCATATTGAACTAGAATGCAAGCAAAAGACCAGATAAAAAGACATGGCCAAAGCAATGCAACCTTGATATTGAGCAGATCAGATAGCCCCATTGGGGCCCTCAATCAGCAAAGAAGGGATGGCTAAAGGTGAGAGACCACTGTCCAGCCCTGCCCAGCTGATGGTACGTGGCTGTAACACAGCAAAATACCCAGTTGTGCCTTCCATTAAAATAAAAAATATGAAAAAATGGGACAAACCACTGTTCAACAGGAAAAACACTGAGGGATGGTGTGGGGAGGGGGGGGGGTTGAAGTTTCTCCTGCCCGACTTGAGGAGACAGGGATTTTTCTACTGTGTGTGCTACCAAGAAGACCTTGAAGGAAGGAATATTGTGTTCCTATATATGGGCTCACAAAATGTTAAAGGGATAGTAATGTTTCACAATAAAAGCAGCTCCAATTAATCTTCACAGAATTTGGGCCATGGAAAGTATTATTTCAATACTGTCAGAATTGTAGTTCAAAGAGTAATTGAATGATAAAGTAATCCCCTCCTGCCCCTTTTACTGATGTAACACTGCTCACCCCAGAGAAGCAAGGTGGTGTCCAGGTGGATCGCAGAGAGGGACAATCTTCAATTAGCATAAGGGAAAAACCTGAAAACCCTGTCAAGGGGGGTGGGGTTTTCATTGTTCTCACAGTAAGAAGATTGTCCCTTGCTGTGAGCTGTCTGGTCTCAAGACCAAATACCACATCTGAGGGGAGGCGGCTTACACTAGGTAAAAGGTGCAGAAGGGAGATACTTTATCATTCAATTACTCTTGAACTACAACTCTGACAGCATTGAAATATCACTCTACATGGCTCAAATACTGTGAAGATTAATTGGAGCTGCTGTTTTTGTGAAACATTACTATAACTTTAAACATACCGAAGGTAGCTTTAAAAAGTATTAAGTTGTTATGCCCATTTTCCCACAGTGTTGAGTTGTTACATATTACTTGACACAGCGAGACTAATGTACTAAGATAAAGAGGTGCAATTCTGGGGTATAACAACTGCACTAAAGGAAGCAAATTTATTTTGTGAATAAGTCCCATGGTACCCTTCCTCCAGTGTGCTCTGGGCAACTGCCCACTTTGCCCTATTGTTAACCTTTACTGCGTCAGAGGAGGTGTGCAAAACAGTGCTTTGCAATGTGTTGAACACATCTCTGGCATTAAAAGTGTTAATGCCACCTTTAAAATACCACTACAAGGCACCAGAGGAGCAAAACACAATGACATGGCACCAGCAGAAAGTACAAAATTGCATGGCAATAGCAGAACAATGCACTGTTATATGAAACCAGAAGAGCAACCCACCATGACACAGAACCAGCAGAGCAATCTACAATGATATGACACCAGTTTACAAACGACACTATTACATGACACCAGCAGAAAAATGCACTAATACAAGGCACCTGTAAGGCAATAGACTATTACATACTGATATGACTCTATATGTATTTTAAGAAATTCAGCCTGCTTTTTTAGGTACATTTCATCTAAATGATCAGATTGGCTTATCTAGGTAGGTGTGTTTCAAGCATTAGAGCATGTTGACTTTTGTGTTTGGGAAAGCTAATATTAATCATTTTTATGTAGAATGGCTGTAGTTACCACTATAATCTATTGCTGTTGTTTCTTCTGGGAAAGCTAAGCCACTCATAAGGGAGATGCACTAAGTGGTGATAAAGATGTCATAAATTGGAGATTACTTTTCCAGTTTATCACTTCTCCAGTTCCTTTATTATTATACTAATTGAAGAGCCCGTTTCACAGGCCACAGTGCCACTGCCAGCCGGTCGTGGGGCAGTCATGCTCAGCAGAGACTGCCCGCACCGTGGCTGATACAGAGCTCTGTTTCAGCTGCGGCGCAGGCAGTCTCTACTGCGCATGACTTTGTCGTTACACACGTTTCAGTGAATTATTATATAGGAGGGAGTCTATTCACTAACATCTCCAAAGCTGAAGAAATCTTAGTGCATAGGCTCCATCGAATAACATAGGAATTGGAGAAGTGATAAACTGGAGAAGTCATCTCCACTTTATCACCTCTTTTTCACCTCTTAGTGAATCTCCCCCCCGGCCTTCATTAGTGTCAAGAGAAGAGGATTATTCCTTGCACACTCCCCTGTAGTAAAGCCAGGTGAAATACACTCAGTGATCACTGTAGACAGCTCTGAAACAACTTGAAAGAATGATTGCACACTAGACTCAAACATACATTTATTGTTGGTTGATATAATTTATTCATCATTTCTTCAGGGAGTCTTCCTTCTTCAGGGAGGTAATCATTGCTTCATTATTCTCTTACTATGCATTTAAAGGGATAGTAATGTTTCACAAATACAGAAGCTCCAATTAATCTTCATAGTATTTGGGCCATGGAGAGTGTTATTTCAGTACTGTCAGAGTTGTAGTTCAAGAGTAATTGAATGATAAAGTATCCTCCTCCTGCCCCTTTTACCTAGTGTAAGCCACCTCCCCTCAGATGTGGAATCTGGTCCTGGGACCAGTCAGATCACAGCAAGGGACAGTCTTCTTACTTTGAGAATAAGGAAAACCCTGTCCCCCTTGACAGGCTTTTCCTTAAAGGAGCAGTAAACTTATTTTTATGAAAACACATATTTTACAGAACATATCCTGCTGAATAAAACAAGGTCACTCCCATCGCTGTCAGATGTTTTATTCAAATATTATAGCAGTTTAAATAATCAGGAAATGAATTTACTGTGTTTACTTCCTGATAGTTCTAACTGACAGGAAGTGACAGGCAGTTTCTATCACATTCTATGGGGAACTGTATGTCTCTGACTTTTCTGACTTTCCTCTCCATCAGAATCTAACAGGAAATCTAATTAGAATTTGACCACTAGAGGGCACTGCTAATGTAAAAAAACATGGGTTTAAGCTGTAATAACTCTGGAAATATAAATCTCTCGGCAGTGGGAGGACCCTTATTTTACTCAATAGGAAAATCCCTACAATATATATTTTTTCATAAAAAAAAGTTTACTGCTCCTTTAAGCTCAGTGAAGATTGTCCCCCTCTGCAATCCATCCGCACAGTGTTTCTGCTCTGAGGTGAGTAGTTTTATATCAGTAAAAGGGGAGCGAGGGGGATACTTTATCATTCAATTACTCTTGAACTACAATCCTGACAGTATTGAAATAACACTCTCCATGGCCTAAATACTATTAACATTAATTGGAGCTACTTTTTTTTTTTTTTTTTTATTAATAATTTTTATTAGAGAAAAAGTAAATAAGAGTACAATAAAAAGATAAACAATAAAATGACATCACAGTGAGATATACATAAAAGGGTACATGAAAAACATGAGTTAGGATAATTCCGGACGTTCTCCGGATCTGAATGAGAAACATGTCAAAACAAGTTCATGTGCAGAGAAAGCATTAGAAATAAAAAAAAAAACAGGTGTGACTTGGGAAAAGACTAAGATGAAAAAAATGATGAACAGTAGGGCAAATTGGACAAATAAAATAACCCTAATAAGATATCAACCTGCTAGACAAGTTAGTATTGCCTAGTACCAAGTGCAAGTCTTGAGAAGTACATATAGTGATTAGTGATGAGCGAGCACCCCAATGCTCGGATGTTCGGGTGCTCTGACCGAGCACCCCCTGAGGCTCGAGTGCTCGGCCGAGCATCCGAGCCCCATTGAAGTCAATGGGAGGACTCGAGCATTACACCAGGCACCCCCTGCTCTGATGAGGGGAGGGTGCCTGGTCCATAGGAAAAGGGCAGAAAAAGATGGAAACACTACAGAAATGGTTCAGGGACAGCATAGGGAGGATGTCTGGATGCACCTTGGACTCCAACATCGCTGCTGGGAACGATCTTTCGCCCGTAGTACGCCATTTTTACAGACTGACCATAAAACACACAAAAAGGAAAATAAAAACGACTTTAGGCGAAAAATTGTTACCAAACAATATTTGCTGTATATTTACTTGTATATCATCTGCAAATTCTCCCAAAAATTTCCTTGATTTTCAGAACTGAGGCCATGATTAAGAGGGAAACGTGCGCAGAGGCAAATTCTCCCAAAAATTTCCTTGATTTTCAGAACTGAGGCCATGATTAAGAGGGAAACGTGCGCTGAGCTGACCATCTAAAACATTATGGGTGAGGGTCTGCTGCAGAGCTGACCATCCTAAACATTATATGCGAAGGCCCGCTAGTGAGCTGACGCTATAAAACATTATATGAGAGGGCCCGCTAGAGAGCTGACCCAATAAAACATTATATGAGAAGGCCCGCTGGTGAGCTGACCTATATAAAAATTGGCAAACAGGGCCCGCTGGTGAGCTGGCCCTATATAAAAATTATATCACAGGGCCCGCTGGTGAGCTGGCCCTATATAAAAATTATATCCCAGGGCACGCTGGTGAGCTGGCCCTATATAAAAATTATATCCCAGGGCATATGGAAGAGGAGGAGGAGGATGAGAAGATTAAGAGTCAACCATATACCCGTTTTTTGGGTGGAAGGGGTGAATGGGAATACAGAGTATTCCCATCATTGTAAATAACATATATAAAGTGAGTTTATGTTCCCCCGGGGCTTTCCTCCAGTGGAGTGGAGAAGTCAGGGGAAATCCAGGCCTTGTTCATTTTTATAAGTGTCAACCTATCAGCATTGTCGGTGGAAAGGCGGATACGCTTATCTGTTATGATGCCACCAGCAGCACTAAATACCCGCTCAGACAGAACGCTGGCGGCAGGGCAGGCCAGCACCTCCAAGGCGTAGAGTGCCAGTTCATACCACGTGTCCAGCTTGGACACCCAGTAGTTGTAAGGCACAGAGGGATCATTGAGGACGCTGACACGGTCTGCTACGTACTCCTTCACCATCTTCCAAAACTTTTCCCTCCTTGTGACACTAGGCTGCGCATCAGGGTGAGGGTGCTGCCGGGGTGTCATGAAGGTGTCCCACGCCTTGGAGAGTGTTGCCCTGCCTTTGTCGGAACTGCTGTGTGCTCCCCTTTTCTCCCCTTCTCGGTTGGCCAAGGTAGCACGTACTCTGCCGCCAGCGTTGTCAGATGGAAAATTTTGGAGCAATTTTTCAACAAGAACCTTCTGGTATTGCACCATTTTGCTTGTCCTCTCCACCGGAGGAATGAGAGATGAGAAATTCTCTTTGTAGCGGGGGTCCAGAAGGGTGAACACCCAGTAATCCGTGTTGTCTAAAATGCGTACAACGCGTGGGTCACGGGAAAGGCAGCCTAACATAAAGTCAGCCATGTGTGCCAGAGTACCAACAGTCAAGATTTCGCTGTCCTCACCAGGAGGCTGACTCTCAATATCCTCATCCTCTTCCTCCTCTTCTGCCCACCCACGCTGAAGAGATGGAACTAAAGTTCCATGGCTACCCTCTGTAGCGGAGGCAACCGTGTCTTCCTCCTCCTCCTCCTCCTCCTCCTCCTCCGCCTCCTCCAATTGTCGCTGAGAAGACGAAGTGAGGGTGCTCTGGCTATCACCTTGTGTAAGCTCTTCCTCCCCCATTTCCACCTCTTCCACATGCAAAGCGTCGGTTTTAATTGTGAGCAGCGAGCGTTTCAGTAGACACAGAAGTGGGATGGTTACACTGATAATAGCGTTATCGCCGCTCACCATCTGTGTCGATTCCTCAAAATTGCGTAAAACCTCGCAGAGGTCTGACATCCATTCCCACTCCTCACTTCTGATTACAGGAAGTTGAACGGAGAGGCGACGACCGTGTAACAGCTGGTACTCCACTACTGCCCTCTGCTGCTCACAAAGCCGGGCCAACATGTGGAAGGTGGAGTTCCAGCGCGTGCTCACGTCACACAGCAGCCGGTGAGCTGGCAATTGTAAGCGCTGCTGCAGCTTCAACAGGCCGGCCGAAGCTGTTGATGACTTACGGAAATGTGCACACACGCGGCGCACCTTGGTCAAGAGATCATGCACATTGGGGTAGGTTTTTAGAAATCGCTGCACCACTAAATTAAATACATGTGCTAGGCATGGTACGTGTGTGAGCTTGCCGAGCTCCAAAGCCGCCACCAAGTTACGCCCATTATCACACACAACCATGCCTGCTTGCAGGTTGAGTGGCGAGAGCCACTGCTCGGTCTGGTGACTAATCCCCTGCAACAGCTCTGAGGCCGTGTGCTGTTTGTCCCCAAGGCAGATCAGCTTCAGCACGGCCTGTTGACGCTTCCCCACTGCAGTGCTACACTGCTTCCAGCTACTGGCTGATGGGGGAGTGGCGGTGTGTGTAGAGAATTCGGAGGTGGAAACGGAGGAGGAGGAGCCAATAACGTAGGTGCTGGTGGAAACCCTGATGGAGGTAGGGCCCGCAATCCTCGGCGTGGGTAGCACCCGTGCCATCCCAGGGTCCGAGTCGCTCCCAGCCTCCACGACATTCACCCAGTGTGCCGTAAGGGAAATGTAGCGTCCCTGGCCACAAGCACTTGTCCATGTGTCAGTCGTTAAGTGGACCTTCCCAGTAACTGCGTTGGTCAGGGCACGGGTGATGTTACGGGACACATGGTGGTGTAATGCGGGGATGGCACACCGGGAAAAGTAGTGGCGGCTGGGGACCGCGTACCGAGGGACAGCTGCTGCCATCAGGCTGCGGAAGGACTCAGTGTCCACAAGCCTAAATGGCAGCATTTCGATGGCCAGTAATTTTGAAAGGTGTGAGGTTAGTGCTATGGCCTGTGGGTGGGTGGCTGGGTACTTTCTCTTGCGCTCAAATGCCTGGGGTAACGACATTTGGACGCTGTGCTGGGACAGGGAAGTGGATGTGGTCGCTGATGGTGCTTCAGATGGTACAGGTGCAGGGCGGGAGGTATGCGGGCCTGCGCCTTCGACAGGCGATTGGCCGGCACCGAAAACAGGGGAAGAGGAGGCAGTGGTGTGGCCTGCAGACACAGGTGGGCGATCCAGGCGTTCCTCCCACTTACTACGGTGCTTGGATGCCATGTGTCGGATCATGCTGGTGGTGGTGAGGTTTCTAGTGTTCATGCCTCGGCTCATTCTGGTGTGGCACAGGTTGCAAACTACAATTCTTTTGTCGTCCGCACTTTCCTTAAAAAAACGCCATACCGCGGAACACCTACCCTTTGGCAAGGTAGATTTACGCAAGGGGGTGCTCCGTGGAACATTTGCGGGCCGGTTTGGTGCGGTCCGCCTTCTTTCTGTAGCCACACCACTGCCTCTTCCAGCCTGTTGCGGTGCTGCAGATGGCTCACCCTCAGGACTGCTGTCATCGCTCGGCTCTACACCTTCCCAGGTGGGGTCAGTCACCTCATCGTCCACCAAGTCCTCCTCCACTTCCTCACTCTGATCATCCTCCTCAAGTCTTGATCCCACCACATACTCAGTCATTGACAACTGTATAACATTCTCCTCAACAAGGTCTTGAGACGGAAATAGTGGTTGATTTAATGGCAACTGTGTCTCATCATCATCATCATCATCATCCACTACTTCCTTTGACCTTAAATGCCGTTCACATCTGTCATCTTCTTGTGATTGGGTAGCCTCTAGAGGTTGTGAATCAGGGCACAAGATGTCATGTTCCTCTGCAAGCGTGCTTGGAGAGAGGGTCAAATGAAGGATTGGTGATGAGACGAGCTCATCACTATATCCCAGTGTGGGATCACTTCTTTGACCAGACCGTGTATGGTGGGAGGAAGGATGATCAGAGTGAGGATTATGTTGACCAGACTCTTGGCTACTGAGAGTGGACTTGGTGGAAGACAGGGTGGTGCTTAACCGACTGGAAGCAGTATCAGCTGTCATCCAACCGACCACCTGTTCGCACTGGTCGGACCTCGAGAGTGATGTCCTGCGACGCCCTGTGAAATCAGACATGAAGCTAGGTATGGTGGATGTCTTTCTTTCTTGTGCTCTGGCACCAGGCACAGTTTCTCCGCGTCCTGACCCGCGCCCTGAACTTTCAGGATCACGTCCACTTCCCCGTCCCTTTTTACCCGCCTTCTTCATCTTACACGATATATATGACTTTAATATATATGAGTTTGAAAACTTAACAGTATTTCTTACTATTCTGCAACTCTGCAGAGTACACAGAATAGGCTGCTAAACTGCGGTGACACACACTGAATGGAATAAGTGACTTTAATATTTGAGTTTGAAAAATTAACAGTATTTCTTACTATTCTGCAACTCTGCAGAGTACACAGAATAGGCTGCTAAACTGCGGTGACACACACTGAATGGAATATGTGACTTTAATATTTGAGTTTGAAAACTTAACAGTATTTCTTACTATTCTGCAACTCTGCAGAGTACACAGAATAGGCTGTTAAACGGCGTTGAAACACACTGAATGGAATATGTGACTTTAATATTTGAGTTTGAAAACTTAACAGTATTTCTTATAATTCTGGAACTGTACAGAGTACACAGAATAGGCTGTTAAACGGCGTTGAAACACACTGAATGGAATATGTGACTTTAATATTTGAGTTTGAAAACTTAACAGTATTTCTTATAATTCTGGAACTGTACAGAGTACACAGAATAGGCTGTTAAACGGCGGTGAAAGACACTGAATGGAATATGTGACTTTAATATTTGAGTTTGAAAAATTAACAGTATTTCTTACTATTCTGCAACTCTGCAGAGTACACAGAATAGGCTGCTAAACTGCGGTGACACACACTGAATGGAATATGTGACTTTAATATTTGAGTTTGAAAACTTAACAGTATTTCTTACTATTCTGCAACTCTGCAGAGTACACAGAATAGGCTGTTAAACGGCGTTGAAACACACTGAATGGAATATGTGACTTTAATATTTGAGTTTGAAAACTTAACAGTATTTCTTATAATTCTGGAACTGTACAGAGTACACAGAATAGGCTGTTAAACGGCGGTGAAAGACACTGAATGGAATATGTGACTTTAATATTTGAGTTTGAAAACTTAACAGTATTTCTTATAATTCTGGAACTGTACAGAGTACACAGAATAGGCTGTTAAACGGCGGTGAAAGACACTGAATGGAATATGTGACTTTAATATTTGAGTTTGAAAACTTAACAGTATTTCTTATAATTCTGGAACTGTACAGAGTACACAGAATAGGCTGTTAAACGGCGGTGAAAGACACTGAATGGAATATGTGACTTTAATATTTGAGTTTGAAAACTTAACAGTATTTCTTATAATTCTGGAACTGTACAGAGTACACAGAATAGGCTGTTAAACGGCGGTGAAAGACACTGAATGGAATATGTGACTTTAATATTTGAGTTTGAAAACTTAACAGTATTTCTTATAATTCTGGAACTGTACAGAGTACACAGAATAGGCTGTTAAACGGCGGTGAAAGACACTGAATGGAATATGTGACTTTAATATTTGAGTTTGAAAACTTAACAGTATTTCTTATAATTCTGCAACTGTGCAGAGTACACAGAATAGGCTGTTAAACGGCGGTGAAAGACACTGAATGGAATATGTGACTTTGATATTTTAGTTTGAAGACTTAACAGTATTTCTTCCTATTCTGCAACTCTGCACAGTACACAGAATGTGCTGCTACACTGCGGCGAAGCACACTGAATGGAATATGTGACTTTGATATTTTAGTTTGAAGACTTAACAGTATTTCTTCCTATTCTGCAACTCTGCACAGTACACAGAATGTGCTGCTAAACTGCGGCGAAGCACACTGAATGGAATATGTGACTTTGATATTTTAGTTTGAAGACTTAACAGTATTTCTTCCTATTCTGCAACTCTGCACAGTACACAGAATGTGCTGCTACACTGCGGCGAAGCACACTGAATGGAATATGTGACTTTGATATTTTAGTTTGAAGACTTAACAGTATTTCTTCCTATTCTGCAACTCTGCACAGTACACAGAATGTGCTGCTACACTGCGGCGAAGCACACTGAATGGAATATGTGACTTTGATATTTTAGTTTGAAGACTTAACAGTATTTCTTCCTATTCTGCAACTCTGCACAGTACACAGAATGTGCTGCTACACTGCGGCGAAGCACACTGAATGGAATATGTGACTTTGATATTTTAGTTTGAAGACTTAACAGTATTTCTTCCTATTCTGCAACTCTGCACAGTACACAGAATGTGCTGCTAAACTGCGGCGAAGCACACTGAATGGAATATGTGACTTTGATATTTGAGTTTGAAGACTTAACAGTATTTCTTCCTATTCTGCAACTCTGCACAGTACACAGAATGTGCTGCTAAACTGCGGCGAAGCACACTGAATGGAATATGTGACTTTGATATTTGAGTTTGAAGACTTAACAGTATTTCTTCCTATTCTGCAACTCTGCACAGTACACAGAATGTGCTGCTAAACTGCGGCGAAGCACACTGAATGGAATATGTGACTTTGATATTTTAGTTTGAAGACTTAACAGTATTTCTTCCTATTCTGCAACTCTGCACAGTACTCAGAATGTGCTGCTAAACTGCGGCGACGCACACTGAATGGAATACGTGACTTTGATATTTTAGTTTGAAGACTTAACAGAATGTGCTCTAATCTGCAACTTTGCACACTAAACAGAATGTGCTCTAATCTGCAACTTTGCACACTAAACAGAATGTGCTCTAATCTGCAACTTTGCACACTAAACAGAATGTGCTCTAATCTGCAACTGTGCACACTAAACAGAATGTGCTCTAATCTGCAACTTTGCACACTAAACAGAATATATATATTTTTTTTTTTTTTTTTTGTTTTTTTCCCCCCACACCAAATAACCTGCTGCCCCCACACACAGTAGTCCTAAAAAGGACTTTTGGTTCTTTTTTTTTCACAATTTTTGTTTTTTTCCTCCCTACACTGCCTTTCCCTTCCTATCCTCAGCTCTCCCTGGCTCAGACTGAGCCGAACTCGATGGTCAGGTGCTATACAGCACCTGACCACGGGTTCTGGCCAGCCAATCAGTGTAATGCCAGCAGCCAACATGGCTGCTGGCATTACACCGATGTCAGAGCCTCCCTGCACGTTTATTGGCTGCGCAGCAGCCGCAAAACGTGCGGGGAGGAGACCCGAACATGGCGGGCGAGCACATGCGGTACTCGTACGAGTACCGCCATGTGCCGAGCAGAGCGATGCTCGAGCCGATCCGAGCATCGGCCGAGCATGCTCGCTCAACACTAATAGTGATGTCAAGCTGCGTTGGGAGAGTGAAAGGGAAAAAGAAAACCGTGAGAGAAGAGTCCAAAAGGGGGAGGGTGTAAGGGGAGAAAAGAGTAGGAGGAAGAGAAGAAAGAGGGGACAGTAGGAAGAGAGGAGGAGGGAAATAGGACCTGGACAACTCCCTGTTTGAGATAGAGCTGACATGCAGCCAAAAGGGTTTCATGATCATGAGGGTTGGAAGACCAAGAGAGTCAAACGATCAACACCAAAGGACTCAATGCACTGGCCAGACTGCCCAACAGGAATCAAACGAGTGCATAGTGGAGGTCGAAACCGCATGACATCGCTCCATAGATCTAATGTGAGAAATTTTGACATGCCACAGAGAGAGCGGGGGGGCGAGAGGTTGTTTCCAAAAAATAGGGATCAGGGACTTTGCAGCGTTCAAAAGGAATGAAATGAGTTTTTTGGTCTGACGAGGTAGCTTTAGGGCCAGATGACGAGTGTGAAGAAATAGGCACAGAAGAGGGTCTCTAGGGAGGGATAGGTGAAGATTCAAATTTATAGCTCTCAGAATCTCTGTCCAGTATGACACAATAATAGGACATTGCCACCAAATGTGGGCAGTGGTACCTACACTTACAAGACATCTCCAACATGTAGAGGGCGAGGTATTTGAGAAGTGTGACAGATGAGAGGGGGTAAGGTGCCATCTAGAGATGATCTAATTAAGTTCCCTGGTAGCTGTATCTCTAGCAAATCCGAAATTAGAAGTGAAAATGGCTGACCATTGAGTCATGTCCAAAGATATAGCTAGTTCTTGTTCCCATAGGTGTAAGAAATACAGTTTAGGGGGTTCTGCGATGAAACGGAGTGTAGCATAACAGAAAGAGAGGGAGCGAAATCTTTCAGGGCGGTTCCGCAAATATTTCTCAAAAGTTGTCAAGGACCTGCATCGGAAGCCCGCAGTCCATGCCGCCCGGACCCAATGATGAATTTGAAGAATGCACCACCAATTTCTCGAGGTAGGGAAGAGCATGTTCTGCAAATCAGAGAGAGGCGGCGGGTTGTTATCGGGACAGAGGACACCCAAGGAATTGAGATGCCTTACATGCAACGAACAAAATATCTTGTGAACCTTCCCAGGAGGGAAATCAGGGTTACCAAAGAGCGACTGTAAGGGGGATGGGGACGGAAGGATGGCAGGAGCATTACTATAAGTGTCCCAGATATAGAGTATGTGACCAAACACGAGATGAGAGTTTCCTAAGAGGGGGCGCATAGCCTTGGATGCAAAAAGAGTTTGAAGCGGGTCGTAACCAAATTGGAGATACTTTTATTGTGCAACATTACTATCCCTTTAAGTAGTAGTCAGGTCTTAGTACTACTTTATCTTTACGTGTTTTGCATTATATATGCAGTTTCCTATATAGTGATCTCTGTTGAAGACTGCATTCAGGTCACATCCTCACAGCAACTAATAGGCTACAATAGATTTGAATGGCATGTTGGATCTATTGTCTTTATCATATTTAAAACTGAAACAACTAGAATTAGCCTACAACTGAGATAAAATGCTACTAAGATCAGTATGTAGATAGACTACTGTTTAAAGGAGAATTGCCTCGGTAAGACCTAATAAATAAAATAAGGGCCTCTTATTCCTAAAACAAATTTTCCCTTTAAAATATAAAAATAAGATAATCTTTTTGGTTTGTCACCTATTGAGGCTGATGTGCTAAGAACGTGAGTAATTGTGGAACAAACCAAATGATCCACAGGAGTTAAGTAAACACTACCATTCATTTAAATCAGGTTTTTAACTCCTTGAATGCCAGAGAAGTATGCAATGCATTGCTGAGCAATTAAGGAGTTAAAATGTCCTTTTAAATAAATGAAAAATTGTGGAATTTTAATCTGTCCCCTTAGGTGCAGTTAGTTTGCTCCAGAATTACTCCAATTCATCTTAGTACCCAATCAGTCTCAATAGGCCCCGTTTGTCATATCTCCTCTCTGTGAAAGGCACAAGTGGGCTAAAAGAGATTGTGCCCTGGGAAGGACACGACTCCTAGAGAGCCTGCAAATTTGTATTGCAGGCTCATTCCTAGTTGAGCGCCTCTGACTTCTAATACACATTTGCAAATTATCCTTGGGATTAGTCACCCCAAAGGTAATAGGGGAATCCAGCACTGGACTACTTGCTCACAGTGCTTAGAGAGATCAGCTGCACCTCACTGACAAGACCCAACAAGGCAGAAACATATGAGAGCCTGCAAATTTGTATTGTAGGCTTGTTCTTAGTTGAGGTACAAGCCTACAATACGAATTTGCAGGCTCTCTAGGAGTAGTGTCCTGCCCAGGGTGCAGTCTCTTTTAGCTCATGAGTGCCTTTCACACTCATTGAGTACCCCTCTGGCACTCAAAGGGTTAACCTATTGGATGCAATAGATGTATCTAGCATCCAAGGTGTTAAAGTTAGTCCCTCACTAACATATGCCAGGCAGGAAATGCACTGCTGGTGTTTATAAAAGGGCGATTACGCTATGTGAATCATAGCACTGTGTAGTGTATATAAGATGCAATTCAACAACACCATAGGGAAGAAATGTAATATTAAAACTGGGTTTTGTGTTTTGTGTTCACAGCGCTCCCACTGGAGCTCTGTGACTATTACGGGAATCTGAACCTGACGGCTCCAAGACTGTAGCCGTCAGTTTCAGACTTTCGTTTGGTGAGACGGTATATATGTGATCAGTCACATGTGCAGCTCGCCAAATGACGTCTATGCGGCCCTTAAGTGAGATCTAACACTAGGACTACTGAATGTTAAGGAAACCATGGATATATATGACTTTGTGGTCCTTAAAGTAACTATGGATATATATGACTTTGTAGTCATTAAGGGAACCATGAATATAAATGACATTGTGGTCCTTAGGAAACCATGGATATACATGACTGTTTCTCATAATAAAGCATTATTATTCTTTTAAGGAGCATTTACTTATTATGCATTATTGTTTAGTGGCGCGAGCACCTCCATCACTCACTATGGATTCTGGAAATCATGTCCGAATACAAGGAGAAAGTTTTCAAATCACCTGCATTGCATCTAGTACTGTCACTTCCGAAATCAAATGGGTACACCCAGCTGAAAAGGTAAGTGTCTTAGTAATGTTTGATCTAAAGCAGTCATATCACACATGTGGCCCACGGGCCATAAATGTACAGTCTGAATGTGCCTGCAAAGCAGGAATGTGAAGCTCTCCATAGAGAGAAAGCGTTAAGTGCCCTGCGTCTCACCATCAAGGGGTTAATCAGCGGGAAGATACAGATGAATTGCCCCAGAATTGCTCTTGTGTGTTTTTATACATGTTTTAGGATATCTTGAACACAGGTAGACAAATCAGGAGTTCAGTTACTTTAACCCCCGGAATGCCAGAGTGTTGACCAACACATTGCTTTTGCAATGCATTAGACTTTTCTGGCTCTCAAGGTTTAAAGGGGATCTATCACTCCTATACAAGTTTGTCTTAATAGTTATGTTACATAGCGAATATGTGGAATACTGTAGTAAATTATTTTTTTAAATCACTATTTGGCAAAATTGAATGAGTAAAGATAGCCCTGCACCCTACTTCCAGACAGACTGCAGTTACTAGCTCTGTACCGTAGTCTGTCACTCTTCCTCTGCTCCTCTCCCTTTATCCAGCCTCCTCCAATGACAGAGGATTTCTGCATGTAAGCTGGAGAGCTCTCTGGCCAATGAGAGTGCTCCAGCTTACAGGCAAAAAGCCTCCGTCATCAGAGGAGGCTGGGTAAAGGGAGGGGAGCAGAGGAAGAGTGACAGAATGCAGTATAGAACAGGTAACCGAAGTCTGTCTGGAAGTAGGATGCAGGGCTATCTTTACTCATTAAATTTTGGCCAAATATTATTTATTATTTGTTTATTTATATATTTATTGTTTATATTTTTGTATTAGGTATATTGTCAATACCATGCTGGAGGTGTTCATATTTCTTATCTGGTAGCATAATTTGATACTTGCAGATGGGTTAAAGACTTCCTATTGTCATTTATATAAACATTCTTTATAGTATTCCTTTCATGCGTTTTAACTATATAGTAATTTGGTTTGTAGCAAATTCTTCCCCTAGTGTTATTGTGTTATGATTATTTATTTATTTTTTAACTCCTTAAGGACCGGCGGTCATGGGACATTTCTGTCCCATAATGACCGCATAGGCGCACTTGGACACGCCGGTACACGTGACCTGTCGTGTGTATCGGCGCATCATTATGGGGCCTGGTAGAGATCGCTCCGATCTTGGATCGGTCAATTTCAGGCCCTATTTTTACTTACAGCGCTCCCGGTAGAGCGCTGTAAGTAAAAAGTACGTGACGTACTATGACCGTCATCGGTCCTTGAGTATTTCAAGGACCGTGACGGTCCTGGTATGTCAAGGGTCCTTAAGGGGTTAAAGAGAGATATGCTGAATCACCCACTGGCATACACTTTTATTTTATTTGGTGTCAGTGTGGTTAAGACAGGAGTTTTTATAGTCACATCTCCTCTGGTAACTTTCATGGCACTCAAAGGGTTGAGGCCGGTCCTGCTCTGCATCCTGCGCCGATGCAGTTATGCACTGTAGAGACTGCCCGAAAGCACAGAATGCTCCCAGCACAAAACTCCCAGTGTTCTGTGCTCCCAGCACAGAACTCCCAGCATTCTGTGCTCCCAACATTCTTTCTGTGCTCCCAAAATTCTATGCGTTCGGGCAGTCTCTACTGCACATGACGGCTTCTGACAAACATCCTACCAAATTATTGTATAGGACTAGTGTAAAAGCCCGTGTACACAGGCCAAGGTCCGGGTGATGATAAGAGGCTGGTCCTGTTCTGCATCCTGATACTGACGCAGTCATGCACTGTAGAGACTGCCCGAAAGCACAGAATGCTCCCAGCACAAAACTCCAGCATTCTGTGCTCCCAGCACAGAACTCCCAGCATGCTGTGCTCCAAACATTCTTTCTGTGTTTCCAACATTCTGTGAGTTCGGGCAGTCTCTACTGCACATGACGGCCTCTGACAAACATCCTAGCGAATTATTATATAGGATATATATATATATATATATATATATATATATATATATATATATATATATATATATATATATATATTCAATAGTGTATTTCTGTTTTATTATATATAACATCTGTGAGGTATGATGTATAGTTTTGCTTCCCCTTGTATCATTATGATACCCCTTTTCCTTCTTCAGAAGTTGGAACTACATAGGTTGAATCTTTATCATTGTAGCTCTCTGATCATGCATATCACAGGGTTGTAACCTGTGTTCTTTTTTATTTCAACTGGTATATAATGTGGGAATTTGGCACCTTCATCTGTTTTGCAGGATTAGTTCCTGATGAAAGAATGTTACGTTCTGAAACATATGTGAGAAAATATATATTTGTGTTCGGCCCCTAAGTGTGGGAGGGTAATGTTTGTTACAGCTGCCAGTGGAGCTTTTTTCTGGTGTGGAAGGATGCTGTCGAAAAGGAGATTTGTATTGTATTCTAAATTCTGAAACATGCTTAGCTGTTATTTTAAAGTTTGTTTGTTATCGTTATTAAATCTGTTCTGTATTTCATCCACCAATCTTTTTACTCATCATTTGGACAAGTGCTCCAGAGAGTAGTGTACCCAAGCATGGTGTGTTGTGATCTCTGTCAGTGCTATCACCGGCTAGGAATCCTGAGTCAGTCTGGGCTGACACTTCAGTCATTCCATTCATTACCACTGTGTATCTATTATGGATAGTTCTATTAGTGCTCTCTCTTGCTGGAGTTTGTTGCAGGAGAATGTGCCCTTGGTGTTGTGGTTTTTTATTGGGACTTATCTATGATATATATATATATATATATATATATATATATATATATATATATATATATAACATAATCCTTCAAAAAAAGAACGCACTCACAGGACTTTTTGATAGTGAACAATCTGTGCTGGTTTATTCAATCAACGTTTCGGCATCTTGACAAAGGCCCAAGGTGGGGCCGAAACGTTGATTGAATAAACCAGCACAGATTGTTCACTATCAAAAAGTCCTGTGAGTGCGTTCTTTTTTTGAAGGATTATGTTGTATGCATTTACTATGAGAAATGGACACCCAGGCATGCTGATGATTTTCAAGTGAGTGCACATCTTTGGCAATTGGATATATATACTCATTTTGGAAAATGTCCAACATACCGTTGCACTGTTTAGGTGCAACTTTTTCAGGTTGGGGAACTGTTTATAGGAAAGTAGAGTAGTTTTGGATTTTTTCATAATCTAACATTTGTATGCAGTATTATTTGAAGCTTTTTTGAGATTCTGAGCATAACCTCAAGTTGCGGGTTATAGAACTACTAACGGCACCCTGTTCTCTTCCTGTGGTTGCGTGTACTCCAAACAAAAATACAGATGAATTGGTATAGGGTCATTGTTAACAAGAAGAAAAAATATGCACATGTGGGGAAACATTTTTGCAAAAATGGACACAGCATCAAAGATCTCAGGGTCTCTTTACTGAAAACTTTCAGACACGGAGAGACAGAAAGATCTGGGAGTAGAAGTTGATGACCAACAGTGGCCTGAACAGTTACAATGAGTTTATGTCACATCATTCCACATAATAAACATATTTTATCTACACGTTACCCCCTACCACACCAGGGGTGCACACATGGTCAATGATGAATGCCCAACTGTTAAGTCCGCCCCTGCGATTATCACTTTATATATAGACTAGTTGAACAGCCCATTACACGGGCCACAGTGCCACTGCCACCCGGTCGCAGGGCAGTCATGCGCAGTAGAGACTTTGAAGACTTTGGACATAGTATCTTTGTGTTCTAAACATTATAACGGCTCTTTAACATGTTAACTAGAAACACTATGGGGGTTATGCACTTTAGGTGTGATAAAGAGGTGATAAAGTGGTGATTACTTCTGCAGTGATATCACTTCTCTAATTCCTGTGTTATTCTTGAGATCTTAGTGGATAGGATCCATAGGAATTGGTTATATCACTGGAGAAGTCCTCCTCATTATCACCTCTTTATCACACCTTAGTGCATAACCACCTATGTTTCTTTGCACATGTAATTCTCATGTCTGCTTTGTCTTCTTATTTAAAAGTTCACAGACACAACCGACCTGACTTATACTTTACCAGAATGGAAAACAATCTCAACGCTAAGCATCTTACGGTTGAAATTAAATGACAGCGGGAACTACACATGCATCGGACAAGTTGGCAAGCTGCAAAACACTGTTTCCACATTTCTCCAGGTTGTAGGTACTGTACATCTACTGAAATGTTAAAAATAATGAATATTTTGATTATTGTTCAATTCTTAACAGGCCGGATGCTAGAAAGGTCTCCACTGAGTTGCTTTGCAATGTGCTGGAGACCTCTCTTACATCCAAGGCTTTTAGCACTATTCATACAACATTCTTCTTTGCAATTCAGCAAGGACAAAAGGATTTGTGATAGTAAAAATGTAATCCCTTTAGTGCCAGGGAGGCATACCTGGAAACACTCCGGATCTGCCCCAGAGACTCAGCTGATTACCGGGGTCCGTGGACACACATTGATTCTTCGGCAGTGGGGAGTTTCACTGCTCGCTTCTGCTCCTTCCCACCCTGTTCTTCCCATTTCCTGCCCACTTCTCCCCCTTCCCCACCCAGTTCCTCCCACTTCCTGCCCACTTTTGTTACATGCTCTTTAATCACCACCCCACTCTCTAGTAAGCCCCATCCTTTTTGATGCGAGTCGCACCATTTATATCCCCCAGCCGCATCACAGGAGTCCTCTCCGATTCAAGAAGACCAGGTATGCAGAGAGGTATCCACTGCGCAATGCACTGGATACCTCTCTGGCACTCAAACAGTTAAAATGGAATCAACAACTTTGTTAATTTTTAAAGAACTTGCTAGATTTTTTAGACTTTTTTTTAAAAGCTTTATTGAGAAATAAAAGATTCATACAAACACGAAATCGGCAGCAATCCAGTAACATGAATTAACAGTAGTAGAACATCATGACGTTACAAGTATATTACTCATTCTAAGGCGAAGCAACAATATGTCAGTACTGTATCATGGAAATATCTGCAGCAACAGAGAAGTATATCGAAAATAACGTAGCATCCTGTTATAGAACGAGTGCACCTACAAACCACATAACATAAGTAAATATTAGTCATACAGGAAATACCATATACCTCCCATAAAAATGAGCCTATCAAGATAAAACAAATAATTGGTGCCCCTGGCAATCCTAAGATAAGATATAATATAAAATACGTGGACATATGCAAGAAAAGAACCCATAGGGTTCCGGGAAGCAACAGGTCAATATATTCCGCTAAATATATGAGAAGCAAAAAAATGAACAAGTCTTATAAGTGCACATTCCTATTTGTAGCATTGTAAGAGGACAGGAGAAAAGGAAGGAAAGATAGAAGAGAATAGAAAGAAAACGTGGAATCACTTAGCACAGCAGACGTGTAGCCAAAGAAAGAAACGCCTCAGACGAGACCAGACAGAAGAGAGAAAAACAAAATAAGAAGAGTATGTGGACAGAGTATCCAAGGAATAAATCCGGCACCCTGCCTGAATATCACGCAGAGACCTCCTAGAGGTCCGGCGGGGGGACATTAAATATAGAAAGCAAAAGGCTGAAACATTAACAATGCATATGAGAAGTAGATTCATTAATATATAAAAGCTAAAGACTGAGTACACGTGTGCTAAGCTTCACAAACATAACAGCAAACAGAAAATATACAAGTATCCCACATCATAAATTAGAAATACAAGCACTTTGCAAATATCTCTGACGTCACTAGGGAAGAAACTGTGTAACGTAGATGCCAATATACAAGGTCTAAGTAAGCAGGACCATAACCTGCCCAGGGAAACAAGAGATCAGCTAGCACCAAGAACCCTATAATAAAGTAGTAACTAACCAGGTATAAATCATTGGAAGGGCGTAATAGCTTCCCAACTAAAGGCAGACATAAGATAGACATCCCTCACATAAACAGAAAAAAGTTATATGGCACACAAGGAAACAGACAGCCAGGGCAAACCCCCTGGCCCTCGGGGGGACTCCCATGGCCTCAGAGTACAGTCAGTTGGTCCAAAAAGAGTTCGACCCCAGATAAGGGGAAATAGGGTCCTCGGATCTCCAGGAGGAGCAGGCGAGGAGCACAAACTCAGTGGGCATGACAAGTGGGTATACAGTACTAGTAATAGGTCCAACCTATGATAAAAACTGAATTAGAACAGGACACCACTAGCAGCACATAACTGGAAGGAAGGGAGGAGACCTATCCATGTGGAAGACCCTGGATCCCTGGGCCCCAAGGAGAAGCATCCCAGTCAGGCTGTGAGACACTCCTGGTAAAAAGCATAATGACACATTCCTCCAACATATCTATAACAGCAAGGAAGAACGTTCCCTGATCAGCCGTCACCACCGACCCAATAATTTGCAGAGGTAAATCTGGATAGCACTGGATACAGATCCAGCCCCTGTCAACCAGGCCTTCCAGATGATCCTTACAGCAGACCAATAACCCAGTCAGGTGAGATAGAGTTGGCTCCAAAGATATGGGGTGAAGAGCCACCGCTTCAGGAACGTGTTGTGGAGATAGTACACAAAGCTTCATCTGCCCAGCATCAGTGCGCGGCTCTGATAGTACCTCGCGTATCGCTCCCCTGACTTCCTCCACCAAAGCCCACAAGTCTGACGTGGATGGCAGATGTAGTATATCACTTTACAAGAGACCCTGAGGTAAGGAAGAGGGTGATGGAGAAATGAGAAACAAGTTCAGGTCCACGCTGTTAGGGTTTTAGTTGGGATAGATGGAAGTGGAAGGTTATCCCCCTCTAGCTGATTCCAAGCATAGGCCGCCATTGCAGGCATCTTGGCAAAATGGCACAAAAGCAGAGACTCAATAAAAGTAGCTTCTGCCAGTCGAAATAAGGTATACTGCTGTGGGTAAGCCCTTAGGTAAGCATAGTGAAGATCCCCTTTGAGTAAATAGTACAAGTGGAGCAATATATATGCAGTTACAATGTAGATACAATGTCTTTGCCACGGAGAAGTCTAACACTCGTCCATCTCCATGAACGGCTCGCCCCTCCCCCCCGACAATTTATCATTTATTACTTGTTTGAACATTTATGCAAATTACACAGTGCTGGATGACATTCCATCCCAACACTAACATTCCCATTTCCCTCCCACTGACAGTGAAGCATGGTGGAGGTTCCTTGAGTTGGGAATTTGGTCAGAATTAATGGTATCCTCAATGCTGTGAAGTTTTTTGTACATGATCTAAAGTTTTTACTGGTGGGATATAGGGACAAAAATAACCACAGTGATTATCTCCAAGGGCAAAGTTCCCCTTTAACCCTCTGAATGGGTAGCAACGCTCTGCATACCCCTCTGGCACTCAAATGGTTAAAGGGGAAATTATTATTTAACGTATGAATTTACACATCCCTGGCCTTAATCCAAAAGGAGAATAAAGCAATTATCTCACAGAATTAAGATAGTATCAGGAAAGCATAGATGTATATGGAAGAGCCCTGAGACCATCAATTTAACCCACTGAGTGCCCAAGAGGTATCCAACACATTGCAAAGATACCTCTCTGGCGCTCAAAGGGTTTAAAAAAAAGGGGAAAAAAGGGTTTTCAAACAAATGTAATTTTTTACCATTTTTGTGCTACATCGATTGGATACCTCTCTGGTGCTCAAAATTAAAGTCAAAATGTCAACTTTAAAATTCAAAATTGTGACTATACAATTGTCCATTCATTTTATTTTCTTTGTAGAAAAAGGCTATATGCATCTATCAACCTCACAAAATAGCAGCATTACTTTAAATGTGGGAGAGAGTATTGAACTGATGGTACAGATTGAAGCATACCCCACTCAGTTATCCTGGAAATGGGTACACAACAATCCTGATAATACAAATGATGTCTCCTCACAGGGGAGAATGTGGTCCACTGGACGGTACAGGTATGAATTCAACACTAACCTTCCATCTAATCCCTTGTTATCCCTTTGTGTAGATGTTTCTTTTCACTATACTGACTCCAGGCTTGGAAGGAATGAATGGTGCTTGCTTAAAACAATAGTGGTACTACTTGGGTACCATGAATGTGTACATTTCACTACCTATATAAAATAGATTATGCGCACATACAGTGAGTGTATTCATTCACTGCTTAGTATCAAGTACTAAAATGTGTCTTTGAAGGAAAGAGGACATAGGTAATGCTTCTCCTGCATTCCAAGAGACTGGCCTGCCTTTATACTGTTGTTTAAAGGGATAGTAATGTTTCAAAACAAAAGCAGCTCCAATTAATCTTCATAGTATTTGGGCCATGGAGAGTGTTATTTCAGTACTGTCAGAGTTGTTGTTCAAGAGTAATTTACTGATGGTACCGGTCAAATCACAGCAAGAGACAATCTTCTTACTGTGAGCATAAGGAAAACCCTGTCCCCCTTGACAGGTTTCTCAGGTTTTTCCTTATGCTCACTGTACATTGTCCTTCTCTGAGATCCATCCGGACAGTCTTGCTGCTCTGAGGTGAGCAGTGTTACATCAGTAAAAGGGGCGGGAGGGGGATAATTTATCATTCAGTTACTCTTGACCTACAACCCTGACAGTATTGAAATAACACTCTCCATGGCCCAACTGCTTTTAAGATTAATTGCAGCTGCCTTTATTCTGAAACATTACTATCCCTTTAAAGTGACTGTAATCTTTTATTTTGAATTTATATATTCTGCAACTGCAGAATATGTAAAGTCAAATTGCCTATACCTTTAATTATCTTTTTCTAATTTGCACCTATTTTTTTTTTTCTTTTATTCTTCCATGTCCCTGGCAGTGAGATCCCTAGGTCTGTTTCCAGACAGCTTTCTGGTCAGTGACTGTGGAAGCAGGCATAGTAGATAGGGTGAACACATTTCAGTTCTGCCATTCAGGTACACTGCAGAGAGAAGAGCATACCACAGAGTTCTAAACACAGAGCTCCCTGAAGAAATAACACAGGGGAGACATATAAAAGGGAAGGGTTAGGAAGTAGTGCTAGATAAGGGGAGGGAGTTGTTGGTAGGATAGAGGGATAGACAGGAAGTGCACAGGGCAGTTGTGAGTAGGAGCGGGAGAAGAGCAATTTGGTTATCCGTTATAGGAATTAGTAGGAATTGAAACAGTTGGAAGCATGAGCCTGGGTGTTGAGTTGGCCATGCTGGGATGTCCACAATATGGAGATGTTTTATTATTCAACAATGTTTGTCGATATGTTTATAATAAAAATAAAGAGATGGCCTGTTTTCCTTATACCCTATGCTTTTTACATGAAGGAAAAACTACCCATTGACTGCTGTGACAGAAAATGATGGAGTGCCTTAAAGGGATAGTAATACTTAAATTTTACTATCATCTATCTTGTAGCCCTTAAAAAACTGAATTAAACAAGCCCAACGTCATCTCTCAAACCTTTATGGTTTGAGAGATATCCGCTTTTTAAAGTTCCCTCTACCCTGACGCCAGCGTTCTAGCTGACAGCAGGGGAATCTTGTCCCGGACCGGTGGAGGCTCTTCAGCAGAGCCGAGATCGCGTTATGGAAGAAGAAATCCTTCATCGAAATGGTCTTCTACGTGTGCTTAGCGGAGGCTCTTCAGCAGAGCGGAGATAGCTTTATGTAAGAAGAAATCCTTCACTGAAATGGTTTTCTACATGTGCTTGCAAACCAAGCACAAGTAGAAGACCATTTCAGTGAGGGATTTCTTTTTCCATAACGCGATCTCGGCTCTGATGAAGAGCCTCAGCTTGCTCAGGGAACGGATTCCCCTGCTGTCTGCTAGAACGCTAATGTCAGGGGAGAGGAAACTTTGAAACCGGATATCTCTCATACCATAAAGGTTTGAGAGATGCCGCTGGCCTCATTTAATTCAGTTTTGTAAGGGCTACAAGATGGGTGATAGTAATTTTTAAATATTACTATCCCTTTAAGGTACTCCAAGGGGCGATATGTTCAAAAATTGAGGGTAATTGTCTGTAATTATTCTTAAAAACTTCTTAAAATTGAAGTATTACTATCCCTTTAAACTAGCATTACACTACAACAAAATTGCACTGCGGCTGTTTGATGTCAGGATCAAGGCTCAGTTCTCTCTCTAGTGTTTAAAGCCCGTCTGGAAGCCATTTTTGAAGACCAGCAGAACCATTACTTTCTATCACAGTAGGCAATTATCAGTCCTTCTTTTAGTGTTTAGAACTGTGCAATCTGTAATCTGGATTCCAGGACATTGTATTGTACCAGAAGGGGGCTGCCTGGGACATGGGACACACATTTAAAATATGGGACTGTCCTGGGCAATACGGGACATGTGGTCAGCCTAATAGTATCCCTTGAGGGGTTAATTAGCTGAACAGTGAGAGACTGAGACTGTGCCACATATCTGTCCTGCAGACTTAGTTCAAGGAATCACTCCTCCTAATAATAACCCCCACTACTTTACTTTTCCCAGAAAATCATAAAGGTCTCTATTCATTTGCCCTTGTGTCATGAGATAACATCTTCAATCAGTCCTGGAAGTCATGTTCGTGGAGGCTGACATGACAGTTGCTAACAGGTTCAGAGGACCTCAGACTGTTCTCCCTGCACATGGTATTTTAACCCTTTAAGGTCTAGAGGGATGTAAAAGACATTGCTTTGCTCTGTTCCTTAACATATTAGTGCCAGAGGGATATCCAAGGCATTGCAAAGCAATGCGTTTAGTACCCCTCTGGCACTCAAAGGATTAAGTGGGCTGATGCATGTGCCTGACTCAGTCTGCAGAAACTAGCAGTAATCATGTCCACCTCCATAGACCTGAAATCAAGAACTGGCTGAAGATATTTGTCTTTTCCATCATATAATGTTAAATTCTTAGTCTATTCTATGTGTCTTTTACCCTGGAAGACAGAAAGGAGATGGGTGAAATGATGGAATTCTTTAAATATATTAAGGGATTTAATATAGTTACCGATCAGGAGGTAAGCATTTTTTTAAAAAAAAGGGTAATACTTGAACATGAAGAGATTATCCACAATTAGAGTGTGAAAAACTCAGACGTATTGTGTGTAAACTCTACTTTACGGAACATGTGATAGACTCGTAGAACAGCCTTCCACCAGAAAAGATACGGATTATAATACAACTAGTGTAAAAGCCCGTGTACATGGGCCAAGGTCCGGGTGATGTTAACCCTTTGAGCAGAGGGGTATGCAATGCATTGCTCTGCAATGCGTTGAGGACCTCTCTGGCAGTCAAAGGGTTAAGAGGCCGGTCCTGCTCTGCGTCCTGCCGCCAATGCAGTCATGCACTGTAGAGACTGCACAGAATGCTCCCAGCACAGAAATCCTAGCGAATTATTATATAGGATAAGGGAAGTGAAAAATGCCTGGGATTGACAAAATACATTTTTTTCCAATGCATTAGAGACCACTCCAGCATTCAAGGGGTTACTGTTTATTTGCCTCCTATGATGCAGCTGGTTTGTTCTACAAAAGCTCCGTAAGGCCCATATTTATAAAAGCAAACTGGAGTTATTCTGGAGCAAACCAAGTAAAAATCCCTAAATTCACATGAACTTGAATAGAGCATTTTAACCCCTTGAATGCAAGAGTGCATTGGAGACCTTTCTAGCATACAAAGGGTTAAAACCCAGGGGAGGGCTGGTAACTTGTGGCCTGGGGGACAAATACAATCTACTGGCCCATTTCTTCAGTCGTTCCAGCCCAGTGTCCCAGCCAATCCCCTTTAGTTACTTTTACTATTGGTATTAATGCTGTTAAGTAAGGCAAACGAGACCACATAGCTTACAGTTGAAATGTGGCTATTCTAGTGATACCATAGAGCTTACATTTTAAGTACAGCAACATGACTGATACCATAGAGCTTACAAGGGAAATGGGTTATGCTGTTAATGTAGCTCTGGATTGTAGCTCTGTGGTATCATTTATGTAGCTCCATTTCAATTGTAAGCTCTGTGGTATCACTAGTGTAGCTCCATTTACAGCAGCAATTGGGAGACTGAGTGAGGCAGTGGCCCACTGGCCCAGACATGTGACCAGCCCAGGGGGCAATTGCCCCTCTGCCCCCCAGGCCAGCCCTCCCCTGTTAAAACCCCATTTCAGTTTAACAGGAATTAGCATTTATCCCCTGTGGTTCAGTTAGTTTACTCCAGAATAACTGCTTTTATAAATATGGCCTTTTGTTTCTACTCTTATTCAGTTTTCTTTTTTCCAGGAATGTAAGCACTTTGGCGCTGAACCGTATAAAAGAAAGCGAGGGTGGAACCTATACATTCTTTGCAAGCAACTCAAAAGCCAATGCTTCCTTAACCTTCAAAATCATCCTCTACAGTGAGTTTGGAAAATCATTTATTTGTAAAAATTAGCAATTGTTTTAAAGATGTCTTTGTTGGGGTGTGCAGAAAGAGGCGTTTCCTCCTTGCGGGAAATTCAATGGAAAAGAGGCTATATTCCACCTTTCGGCAGAAATTCCTGGTAGCAGATATGCAAATGTAAGTTACCCCAGGAAAATGCAAACCCATTTGTTGAGAATTTCCCGAGGCGAGTTCCATGTTACTGCACTGAGTTCCCACATTCCTACACCGCATTTCTAAAGTTCACACAATTAAAGTGATAGTATTGTTTCATAATAAAAGCAGCTCTAATTAATCATCATACTATTTGGGCCATGGAGAGTGCTATTTCAGTGCTGTCAGAGTTGTAGTTCAAGAGTAATTCAATGATAAAGTATCCCCCTCCCTCCCCTTTTACTGATGTAACACTGCTCAGCCAGAGCAGAAGGGAGGTGCCCAGATAGACTGCAGAGAGGGACAATCTTCAATTAAGATAAGGGAAAAACCTGAAAAACTTGTCAAGGGGGACAGGGATTTCATTGTTCTAATAAGAAGAAGATTGTCCCCTTCTGTTATCTGTCCAGTCTATGAACTGCATTTCACATCTGAGAAGAGATGGCTTACATTAGGTAAAAGGGGCAGGAGGGGAAACTTTGCTTGTGAATATCTCTCAAACCATAAAGGTTTGAGAGATAAGACTTATATCGTTCTTCATGTTTTTTTAATGCCTACAAAATAAAATAAAGATAAAATGAAGTATTACTATCCCTTTAAGTCACAAAGCATACATTACATAATGACACAGGATCACACATACACACACTCTCTGGGCAGACTAGGGGAAGATTCACTAAGCAGTGATAAAGAGGATATAAAGTGGAGATGACTTCTCCAGTTTATCACTTCTTCAGTTCCTGTGTTATTCTATGGAGTCTGTGCACTAAGATTTCTTCACATTTGGAGATATTAGTGAATAGACTCTATAGAATAACATAGGAACTGGAGAAGTCATCTCCACTCCATCACCTCTTTGTGAATCTCCCCAACCAGTTCTCCAGGCTTTTTGCTCCACTAATTTCTACCTGCTCCAGAATATTGCACACATCCCTAGTCTTTTCGCACCCTCAAGCAAATTATAAAGTTACTAGTTAGGGTGATCATAGCTCAAAAGAGAAAATCTCAAACTATACTATGTTATTCTGTGGGTCTAGGTTATAGTGCAATGAGATGCTACAATGTATTTCCCATTAGGCACAAAAGGCAACCACCTATAGAACCAACTTTTGCGGGTCACCTCAGCTGTGCTGGCCACACCCACAATCTAAGTTATGGGTGTGGCCCAGATAAATCCCCATTCTGCTTCAACAGACACCAGTTTTTAATTTTATGATGCAGTGGGTTTTTTTTTTACCAATTTACATAGCTTTTTACTGGTGATGCACTTACTTAAAGACCTCAGAGCAATCCAGGGGTAGTAACTTTTATGTCCTTGTACGTTATACGTTAGATGTTGTTTTCTTTAGTCTTTTCTAGTGTTGAGCGAGCATGCTCGGCCGATGCTCGGATCGGCTCGAGCATCGCTCTGCTCGGCACATGGCGGTACTCGTTGAGTACCGCCATGTGCTCGCCTGCCATGTTCAGGTGGCGGGGATCTGTGCCGAAGGAGGCACAGATCTGAAGACGCTCCGCTGGACCACCAGGGACTGGAGGTACGGGGGCATTGCGGAGATGAAGGGGGCATTGCGGAGATGAAGGTGGACAGTGTGGAGATGAAGGGGGACAGTGTGGAGATGAAGGGGGACATTGCGGAGATGAAGGGGGACAGTGTGGAGATGAAGGGGGACATTGTGGAAGGGGGACATTGCGGAGATGAAGGGGGCATTGCGGAGATGAAGGGGGCATTGCGGAGATGAAGGGGGCATTGCGGAGATGAAGGGGGACAGTGTGGAGATGAAGGGGGACAGTGTGGAGATGAAGGGGGACATTGCGGAGATGAAGGGGGCATTGCGGAGATGAAGGGGGACAGTGTGGAGATGAAGGGGGACATTGTGGAAGGGGGACATTGCGGAGATGAAGGGGGCATTGCGGAGATGAAGGGGGACATTGCGGAGATGAAGGGGGACATTGTGGAGATGAAGGGGGCATTGACCAGGCACCCTCCCCTCATCAGAGCAGGGGGTGCCTGGTGTAATGCTCGTGTCGCCCCATTGAAGTCAATGGGGCTCGGGTGCTCGGCCGAGCACTCGAGCCTCCGGCGGTGCTCGGTCAGAGCACCCGAGCACCCGAGCATCGGGGTGCTCGCTCAACACTAGTCTTTTCATCTATATTTTGCAAAAGTGCATAGACAGGGTGAAGAAACACTTAATGGATCTGAAAATTAAGTTGAGAATTGTGTGAAAAATGTTCATATTTGAAATAGAAATTAAATAATTGCATTATAAAAAATAGCTTTGAATGTTTCAGTCATATCCCCTCTCTCTCTCTTCTCTCCTCCAAGCTATACATGTTCAGATCCTTTAGTCTATCCTGATATCTCTTTTCCTGTAAACCAGTCACCATTTTAGTAGCCCTTCTCTGAATTTTCTCTAGAGTATCTATATCCTTCTGGAGATGGGGTCTCCAGTACTGTACACAATACTCTAGGTGAGGTCTAACTAGAGATCTGTAGAGTGGCATGATCACTTCCCTTTTTCTGCTACTAATGCCCCACATATTTTTGTCAGCTTCTATGACTAATTTTAACCTGGGGCAAGTATGACTTAAAAATGAGAAAATATATATTCTGTAGGTATAAACACAGAAAAGATGCTCGCTGTTGAGAGATACCTTATTAAAACGTTATTACAGAGCAGCTCTGCATTTTTGTGGACATTGATTATGCACCTTATAGACTGCAGTATCAACAGCAACCCATTAATCCTTTGAGTGCATTGGATACCTTTCTGGAACACAAAGGGTTTGAATGGAGAGGAAATGAAAATACTGCACTTGAAAATGCAGCTTTCTCCAGAAGGAGTATGTGTTATATGTTCAAATTCAAGTTAAGCAAACCAATAACAAATATTGGACAGAGAATCTCAAAAGAAAAGGCTTTATTCTCGTGAAGCATACATGAAAATATAAATTACCCCAATCTCCCAAATAGGCATAAGCAAGTCAATCAACTCCAGTCTACGGTCCGCAGTACCGGAACACCTGAACATCCGTATGCAGGAACCTGCACCGTGAAGCGGACTAAACCAGATTCACGTTTAACAGGACCCTCCAATCCCAGGTGCACCAGTCAGATACCGGCACAACACCCTGTCCCTGTGTGGACAGACGCGCCACTTTATTTTAGTATTTTTGAAATATGTTACATGTTATTTTCTTTATGCTGTTTTTTAAATACTTTGGTAAGCAATACATTGGAGATATTACTTGTACCCAATGGACTGAAATATATAATTGTAATATTTTTTGAGGATACTGATATCCACACCTGGGAATTATTTTGAATGAGTTCACCCTGAGATCTTTGAAATATTAACACTTAATGCTTCCACGAAAGTAGATTCTCGGAGCTCTACCAATGTTTGTTCTAACCCAGATATGATGCACTCAGTCCTCAAGGAACCAAACATACTTTGTAGACCGTTCCAGTGAAGTATTTGTTTTTAGATAGCTTTATTTCGGCTCTGCTGAAGAGCCGCCAGCCAGTCTGCGGACCAGGATCGCCTGCTGTAAGATAGAGTGCTGATGTCAGTGCAAGGGGAGGCAGAGAGAACTTTAGCTGCGAATATCTCTCAAACCATAAAGGTCTGAGAGATGAGACTGGCCTCAATTGCTTTCTTTATGTAATATCTACAATATTAAAATAACTTAAAAAGATCCATTACTATCTTTTTAAGAAGTATATTTTACAGATTTTTTTCTTCAATTTTTTGTTGCAGGACGCCCCACAGTGGAAATAACTAGTACTACATTCAACAACAGTAGGCGCATCTTATGTACTGCATGGGGCAATCCATTGCCATCCATTAGATGGTTTAGGTGCTCTGAAGAAGGGTGAGTATTTACTGAAAGAACAGCTGAAGAACAGACATACTGGATTTTGAAACCATTTTGTTTTTAAAGCTAAGAAATAGCAATTGCTGCCAAAGTACAAAATGGTACAAACAATATGATGATGTGCTGAGCAGCCGATCCCAGACATTGATTGCTATACTAACACTATGAGTGCCAGAGGGGTACACAAAGCCTTGTTCTGCAACTCATCTAGAACTCAGAGTGTTAAAGGAATAGTAACACTTATAATGGAAAAAATTATATACTGCAAGGTTTACCCATTCTGAGTAAAACAGGGATACTCCCACTGCTGAGGGATGCTTTATTCAAACTTTATTGCAGCTCAAACTTAAATTTATTGGGTGCATTCCTTCTATGGCCTGAAAGCTTAAACCAGTCTATGGACAGCTATGGTCAGATGACCATTACCCTCCATAGGGTTCTGTAGAAACAGCACCACTGTAAAATTTCAGGCCATGGAGGTACTACATCCAAGCTGGTTTGAGCTTCAATAAAGTTTGAATAAAACGTCTCCTAACAGCAGGAGTAAGCATGTTTGCTCAGCAAGGTAAACTCTGCAATATATATTTTTTCTCCCTTTCAGAATCCTCTGGGAAGAGATGCTTTAAGGTTACATGGGGTAAATGTAAGAATACACTGGGCACTGTGCCATTTGTATCAGCCTTCAAAGCCAGAGGTTGCAAACAACGGTATCTTGTAGAGTGTATGATAGATGTAGTGCATACCAGTACACATGCTTTTCTCTTAAAGTGGATGTGTCACCTAAATAGTTAGGCTACATATCAAATACTTCTAAAACGTTATTATTTTTTTAAGTTGTATTTGTTGTAAATTTAACTTAGAAAGTCTGTCCCCCAGCTACTTCCTCATAGACTGCTGTTACCTGCTCTGTAATCGCAGTCCGTCTCTCTACCTCTGCTCTCCTCCCTCCTCCGATGACGGAGGCTTCAGTCTGTAAGCTGGAGAGGTCTCATTGGCAGAGATCGATATCTAGCCAATGAGACTGCTCCAGCTTACAGGCAGAAGCCTCCGTCATCAGAGAATGGAGGAGTGCAGAGGCAGAGCAGTCTAAGCGGAAGTACCTGGGGAACAGACTTTCTAAGTTAAATTTAAAACAAATAAAACGTAAAAAAAAAAAAAATTAATAACACTTTAGAAGTATTTGATATCTAGCCTAACTATTTAGGCTGTGGTATAAATAGGTGACACATCCACTTTAACAATTTAATGCCAACAAGTTCCAAACGCCTGCCCACAGCAAGCACAGTAAAGTGGACTCAAGTTGCATCAGTTCCTCCGTGTCTTGTTTAATACATATCATTATTCTGGGTGGAGAGGAAAGATACTCCCTGAAATGCCCATAGACTTCTCTACTGTTATCACCTTGGAGCAAGCAGCTTTATGAAGAAATGTAGTTGTGAGTAGATTAGTAAACTGATGTTAGGCAGATGGAGGGCTAGAAAATCAATTCCAGAGCATATTATTTCATCCCCCACTATGATTAAATCATAATGGGACGTGTATCAATGCAATAGTTGTGCAAGCCTCGGGCAAACCAAATACACGATTATAGGTGGTTATAAAATGGACTACTTCTGACCAGCACGGAGTGGAAGATGGAAGGGAGAGCAGTGTTCAATGTTTGGTTTCTCGCCAATCTGTGCTGTCTAATTTGAATAAACTGTCAAACAAATACAACAAATGATCTCATAAACTAATGTTTTACATAAAAATGGCAAACATAAATAAAAGTAAATTACCTAAGTTGTTATAAGGTTTTATTTACACTTTACAAAGTTTACATTAATAAGAATGTGCATTTGTTCCTTATAGTAAGGTTGGCTTCAACCAGTTCTCCACTCTTGTCTTTATACTTATGCCCTGTTGACTTAAACAAAGCATATGTTTGCCAGCTTTATACATCTGGGAGGATTCAGTGGTGGACCCGTGGGTTTTACAGGTGGTGGCAGAAGGGTACAGGATCCCTTTTGTCTCTCTTCCTCCCTTTCGGTTTTTCCCCTCTCATACCCCCCAGGGCGTAAAGAAATGCCATCTGTTCAATGGCGCTATCCAGGCCCTTCTGGACAAGGATGTTCTGGAACCTGTTCCAGTTCGGGACAGAGGCATGGGTTTTTATTCAAACCTCTTTGTGGTCTCCAAGAAGGATGTCGGCTGTCGTCCTATTTTGAACTTGAAGGATCTCAATTCCTTTGTGATCAGGACTCATTATCACCAGGAGTCTTTAAGGATGGTGATTGTGGCTATGTCCCCGGGGGAATTCCTTGCCTCTCTGGATCTTCAGGATGCATATCTACACATTGCCATTCATCCAGAGAGTCGGCAGTATCTCAAGGGCGCTTTCAGTTTTCAGCTCTTCCCTTTGGTCTGACTACAGCTCCTCAAGTCTTCAACCATGTCATGAAAGCCTTAGTATCTGTCCTCCATCAAGATGGCATTGGAGTTACTCCATACATGGACAACCTGCTTCTGAAAGCCTCTTCTGCTGAACTTCTTCATCAGTAGGTTCAGGACTGTATTCATGCTCTCACCCATCACGGGTGGATCATCAACATGGACAAGTCAGATCTTGTCCCATTCCAGCGTCTGGTCTTCCTGGGTCTTCTCTTCAACACTCAGCAGATCATGGTGTTTCTCACAGATGAGGTGGCTCACCAGAGCACCCACAGGGTTTCTGCTGTTCTGGCTCACGATCCAGTTCCAGCAAAGAAGCTGTCCTCTCTAGTGGGGAAGTTCATTTCCACCATGGAAGCAGTCCCGTTTGCCATGGCTCACACCAGGGAACTCCAGAGGTTTTTGATCCAGGTGCGCAGGGGTCAGCTGGACCTTCTGAAGATGTCAGTGTCCCTCTCTCTTCATGTGGAACTGAGTTTGCCATGGTGGGTCGACCTCTCCAATCTTCTGAATGGCAAGTCCTTCCTGGTGTCCTTCTGGACTATGGTGACGATGGATGCCAGCCTCTCTGGCTGGGGAGTGGTCCTGGATCACCTGAGTGCTCAAGGTCGGTGGTCTCCGGAGGAGTCTCTCCTTCCCATCAACGTTTTGGAGCTTTGGGCGATATTTCATGCACTTCGCCATTGGACACCCCAGCTGGAAGAATGCCCAATTCGGGTCCAGTCCGACAATGCCATGGCCATGGCTTACATCAACAAGCAGGGTGGAACAAGAAGTCTCGCTTGGTTAGAGGTCAAGGCTATTTTGTCCTGACAGAAGAATATGTTCCTGCCATATCAGCAGTGCACATTCCTGGCGTAAACAACATCATGGCAGACTTCCTCAGTCGACACAGGGTGGACAGCAGAGAGTGGGAACTGTGCCCAGAGGTGTTCACCCTTGTTGTTCAGCAGTGGGGTCTTCCTTGCATCGACCTGATGGCGACATGACACAACCGGAAGGTTCCGATGTTCTGCTCTCGCTGGAGGGATCCTCTAGCTATAGAGGTGGATGCCATGTCCATTCCTTGGTTATTTCCTCAGGCTTACATCATATCTCCCCTCCCTATATTTCACAGGGTGTTACGGAAATTGAGACTGGAGCGCTGTCCAGTCAATCTGATTGCACCCTACTGGCCTCAACAGGCTTGGTTTCTGGAGCTTCTGGATCTGTCAGTGGCAAAGCCATTCTGGCTTCCTTGCCGTCCGGATCTTCTTCTACAGGGCTACCTGTGGAAGGAGGATGTTCATCGTCTAGCTTTGATGGCTTGGAAATTGAATACTAATATTGAAGAAGAAAGGTTTTTCTTCTGGTGTGGTGGCTACTATGCTTAGTGCCTGCAAACCTGTTTCTTCTAAGGCCTACCATCGTGTTTGGTCGACCTTTCTCTCTTGGTGTGCTGATAGGGACCTTTCTCAGGATTTTGATCTGACTACGGCCCTGGCTTTCTTGCAGGACGGTGTGGATAAGGGCCTTAGTTTGAGTTCCCCTAAGGTTCAGACTTCTGCTCTCTGTTTTCTTTCAGAGGTGCACTGCTATTCTTCCTGATGTCAAGGTTTTCTTCCAGGGAGTTGCTCATACTCATCCTGTTTTCAAGACTCCCGCTCCTCAGTGGGATCTTAACTTGGTTTTGGGCGTCCTTCAGCGCTCTCTGTTTGAGTCCTTGGCTACTATTCCTTTACGTCTGCTGATGTGGAAAATGGCCTTTCTCCTGGCGATCGTGTCATTTCGCCGTGTCGAGGAGTTACATGCTCTGTCTTCTAGACCACCCTTTTTGGTGTTTCACAAAGACAAGGTGGTGCTTCGCACTTCTCAGGAGTTTCTCCCGAAGGTGGTCTCTGAGTTCCACATTAACCAGGAGATTGTGGTGCCTTCTTTCTGCCCTGACCATACCTCTGACAAAGAGAGGGATCTCCACTTGTTAGATGTTGTGCGTTGTCTCAAATTTTATGAACAGCGCACTCAGTCCATTAGACAATCTGATGCACTGTTCATCATTCCTGAGGGCCCCAGGGCAGGGAGACCTGCATCCAAACTGACTATTGCATCTTGGATCAAGTCCACTATTTGTAAGGCTTATGAGCTAAGGAAGGAGCCTGTTCCCTTTCGGGTCACGGCTCATTCTACTAGATCTATTGGGGCTTCTTGGGCTTACAAGAATCAGGCCTCCGCTGCTCAGTTGTGCAAGGCTGCCACATGGTCGTCGGTGCACACCTTTTCGAAGCACTATTGTGTTGATATGCTGGCATCGGCTGACGCCAGTTTTGGGAGGAAGATCCTGGAGGCAGTCTTGCCTGTCTAGGATCTTCTTCGGTTCTTTGGTGCTTCCTTCACTGTTGAGCCCTGTTGGCTCTAGTTCAGTGTGCTGTGTGACAGTTCCTGCAGTGTTGTTACCACTGTTCAGTGTCCGTTGACACATTTGTTTTTGTTGGGCTATCTCTGATCTGATTGTTCATATCTGCTCTGGTGACTTTGGGGGTCTTGCTCCTGGTCCTTGCCTTACTTCCCGCCTTTGGGAAAATCAGTGGTTGGACATCCCAAAGTTACCAGTAACCAGTATTGGACAACAGAGAAAAGAGGACTTTAGTCTTAGCTGTTAAATCCTTTTCTCTTAGTCCATACAGGTTACTGGTCTCCCACCCTGTTAAGGGACCATGCTTGGCTCTCCTGTGGCAGAACGTGGGGTTCCTTCGGGATCATGCTCACAGGAGTCTTCTTTCCCTTCTACTATGTAGTCAATAGTTAGTGTCTCAAATCTTACTGCAGCTGATTGGCTAGCTGCAGCCAAGGAGGGAAGGTAGACTCCACCCCCTGCATTCACTTCTAGAATTGTTCCTGCCTACTTAAAGGGGTGGATCGCCTACCCAAAGTTACCAGTAACCTGTATGGACTAAGAGAAAAGGATCTAACAGGTAAGACTAAAATCCTCTTATCTGGTGCGAGTACCTTTGTGTAGTCCATTACACGGAGGTCGGTCCAACAAGGGAGAAAATGAACAGATGAAAATATGATGCTAGTTGAGAAGCATTTCAGGAGGATTTTTTTCTCCATAATAGAGAGGGCACCCCTATCCCCCCTCCCCCCGTTGTTCTACTCTGATAACACCTGGTTATAAAATATAATATTGTCCATACTGTGGCTGATGTATGAAAAAGAAAAAGAGCAATTCTGAAAGCAATGCTGGTTGGGGGAGGAGGGAATTATAGTACCCAAAAGCTAGACAGCCAAATATTGCCTAATTTGGTTATAGACTTATGCATATGCAAACTATAGTTTTCTGTCTTTTTGCAGCTGCAGGGATAATGGCACTAATTATTTAACAGGAGAAAGAACTCGGTTTCTTGAGACAGAAGTGGAAAGTGTTTTAATTATGGATGAACACAGCAATAACACCTCTATTGGATGCATGGCTAAAAACTCTGTGGGAACTGATTCTAAAGAAGTAGTCTTATCAAACAACTTTCTAACAGGTGAGCCCATACACACACATTCCGTATACAGAATTGTTATTCAGCCTTAGGTTCAAAGTATTGGTCAGAGATGCTCAACTAGGAATGAGCCTGCTAGGTTATATAGCAGGTTCTGTAGGACTGTATCCTAACCAGGGTGCAATCTCACAAATACCATGAACAGAGAAGAAATATCCTGAAGCACATACTGGTCCTGACAGATGACAGTTCTGCCACAAAGTGCCAGGCAATTCCTTTCTCAACTTACATTCTAGACTTCTTGGCCCTCATTAATGAGGCCCTGCTATTCTCTCTGGGAACTTGTGAGCAAGGGTTCCATGTCTGGATTTCCTTATCACCCATATAGGTCAGAGATGTTTAACTAGGAACAAGCCTGCCAGGCATGCAGCAGGCTCTATAGGACTGCATTTATACTTAAAGGGATAGTAATGTTTTATAATAAAATCATCTCTAATTAATCATCATAGTATTTGGACTTTGGAGAGTGTTATTTCAATTCTGTCAGACTTGTAGTTCAAGAGTAATTCAATGACAAAGTATACCCCTCCCGCCCCTTTTACTGATGTAACACTGCTCAGCCAGAGCAGAAGGGAGGTGTCCAGGTAGATTGCAGAGAGGGACAATCTTCAATTAAGATAAGAGAAAAACCTGAAACATTTGTCAAGGGGAGCAGGGCTTTCATTGTTCTCATAGGAAGAAGATTGTCCCCTGCTGTTATCTGTCTGGTCTATGGACTGCATTCCACATCTTAGAAGAGATGGCTTACACTAGGTAAAAGGGGCGGGAGGGGAAAACTTTGCTTGTGAATATCTCTCAAACCATAAAGGTTTGAGAGATAAGACATATCATTCTTCATGTTTTTTAAAGCCTACAAAATAAAATAAACATAAAACAAAGTATTACTATCCCTTTAACATTTTATTACTGTCCCATAAAATATTGGAAACACAAATACCCCCTACCTGCGTATCCAGGGAAAAATAGTGGGTCAGCACACAAAATAAAGGATGAGAAGAGTGAGGTTTTATTATAAACAAATGTGGTCTGTTTATTTCCCAGATTACCTCCCTCTTTACTGGTTATTTTATTTTACTTCTCAGATGCTAGAGTTACCTCCATTGCATCGAAAAGCAAAAGCAATGTTGGAGACCTCTCCAGTATTCAAGGTTATTTTCTGTGCTAGTTAATGGTGGATAAGGTTGAAGTTACATTAAAGGGATAGTAATACTTAAAATGTAAAAAAAAATATGTTGTAGGGTTTATCCCCCTGAGTAAAACAAGGGTACTCCCACTGCTGAAAGGTGTTTCATTCAAAAGTTATTAATTTTCAAAGTTGAATTTTTTAGGTGCAATATCACAGTGGCCTGAAATTGTACAGTGGCGCTGTTGCTACACCATCCTATGGAGATTTATGGTCAACTGACCAGAGCTGTCCATAGGATGGTGTAGCAACAGCGCCACTGTACAATTTCAGGCCACTGTGATATTGCACCTAAAAAATTCAACTTTGAAAATTAATAACTTTTGAATGAAACACCTTTCAGCAGTGGGAGTACTCTTGTTTTACTCAGGGGGATAAACCCTACAACATATTTTTTTTTACATTTTAAGTATTACTATCCCTTTAAAAGAGGGTGTGGACATGATCAGGGTCTTGGATGACTTACCTAGGAGTGTCTGAGATGTAAATCCCTGGTATAGTTCAATAATCAAATCCCCATGTTTTTTTTTTCTTTGGCTGCCTTGTCTGTGTTTGTGAAACAGGTGTAGGCTTCCTTCAGCAGTCCAGCAGTGGGAGACTACAATGCACAAGATTGCCAAGCTATGAATAATTTCTTTCCAATGCTATGCACATTTTGATTCCTTCACATTTATGTCTCCAACAGTAACACAGCAAATCACGCACAAGCTTTTCCAACCGCTTTTGCTGGGGTCGATTTTAATAGGAGTGCTCTTTTTTCTGCTCTTTGTCTTCTCGTTCTACAAATACCGTCAGGTAAGTCCATATACGTATTACTAAACGCTTGTATTTAACTATGTTCTAGTCATTTGGTTTGTCATTCCGCTGTTGCGGGGTTCTTCAACTGGACTCGGAAACAGGAGACTTGGAAAACCCAAAATAAAATGGTCTGGATTATATTACTTAAATGTAAAAATGCTGTAGGGCATATCCTCCTGAGTAAAATAAGGGTACTCCCACTGCTGAAAGGTGTTTGATTCAAAAGTTTTTATAGCTCAATCTTGATTTTTTTAGGTGCAGTATCATAGTAGCCTGAAACTGTACAGTGGCACTGTTGCTACATCATCCTATGGAAATCTATGGTCAACTGACCAGAGCTTTACACAAGATGGTGTAGCAACAGCGCCACTGTGTAATTTCAGGCCACTGTGATAGTACACCTAAGAAAATCCAGTTTGAGCTGTAATAACTGTTGCATAAAACACCTCTCAGCAGTGAGAGTACACTTATTTTACTCAGGGGGATATACCCTACAACATATTTTTTTTACATTTTAAGTATTACTATCCCTTTAAATAAGCAGTAAACTTTTTTTATTTAAAAAAAATGTACTTCCATATATTGTGGGGATTTTTCTGTCTTCCAGAATTATTATAGTTTAAGCTGTTGTTTTTTACACGAACAGTGTCCTCTAGTAGCCATATTTCAGTTAGTTATTCTGTTGCATTCTATGGGAGAGGTAAGTCACTGACAGTTCTCCATACAATGTGATAGAAACTGAGAGTTAGTTCGAACTTTCAGGAAGTAATTATGTTTTTATTCACTTCCTGGCAATTTGAACAGTTATAACTTTTAATTATAACAACTGTCAATTGTAGAAGTGCCCTTATTTTACTCATAATGAAAAGCCATATAACATAAAGGTAAAATTTCACTGCACCATTAATTTTTACAAGGTCCATTTTTAGTACGTTTAGTTAAAAAATACAGCCCAGTCATTGAAATAGCTAAACAACAATTATACTTGTTACTACAAATGTTTTGAAATTTCAATGGTAAAAATTATACTGATAGTAGTGACCCCTCGAGAGATCTGATCCTCTGCATTGCGAACCCTGGCGGATCAGTAGGGATAGCTGAATGGGAGTTTGCAAAAAGTCAACTAGTATTTCCCCCAGGTATGGACCCTGAACTGCAATACTTCCGGCATCACAGTTCAGAATAATGGCACCTGGACAGGCAGTCCCCTGGACCTCTTGGAACAGGATTTCTATTGTGACTCTTACAGGCTATGGGGCTGTGCTTGAAGCTCTTGCAAAGTTGGTGGCAATAAGCTACAAGCTGCTGTATTATATTTCATCCCACTCTCAAACGGGGAGGGGGTTCAGTTTTCTGAAACACTCCCAAATTGTTCACAATGTGTGTTTGTGTGTGTTAAAGCTCACCCTACTAGCAGTGTTTGTGTTTATGTATGTGCATGTGTTAAAAGTATAGCAATGTTTCACAAAAAGAGCAGCTGCAAATAATCTTCATAGTATTTGAGCCATGGAGAGCGTTATTTTAATACTGTCAGAGTTGTAGTTCAAGAGTAATAGAATGATAAAGTATAGTCCTCCCACCCCTTTTACCTAGTGTAAACCACTTCCCCGCAGATGTGGAATGTAGTCTCTTGACCAGACAGCTCACAGCAAGGGACAATCTTCTTACTGTGAGCATAAGGAAAACCCTGCTCCCATGACAGGTTTTTCAGGCTTTTCCTTATGCTCACTGAAGATTGTCCTTCTCTGTGATCTATCTGGACAGTCTTGCTGCTCTGAGATGAGCAGTGTTACATCAGTAAAAGGGTGGGAGGGGGATACTTTATCATTCAATTACTCTTGAACTACAACTTGGACAGTATTGAAATAACACCTTCCATGGCCAGAATACTATGAAGATTAATAGCTGATGCTATGATCTCTGTAGAGGAAGCTGATGATACCTATTGGCTGCTGTGATGTCACACACATCTGCACAACAAATAAAAATGAGGCTGCCAGCTTTTGCAGGAGGTGGGCAAGAAGCTAGGGTATGAGTTGTACAATTAGATCTGTAAGCTAATAATGCTGCTACAGTCATGTTTTTTCCATGTTAGTTACCCTTTAAAATTTTATTAGGCAACTTACAATTTATTCTAGAGACGTTTCTAAAGCATTTCGAATGGAGGGAAAGAGTATACTGTGGGGGGGAAGGCGTAGTAAGGAAGAGGTAGGCAGATGCAGAAGAAAGAGAAAAACAATTGGAAATCTGGTGTAAATAATAGTGGGTATTATCTAATCTATAAGTCTGATTTATGGTGGCCATTGACACAAAGCCAACTCTATCATAGGGGTCAAATAAAACATTTCCAAAAATTCCCATTGATCCAATCCTTTGAGTTCCAGAGCAGTGTGCTGCTGGGGAAAGGGGATTTCAATTGTATGAATGCTAAAGGTATTGAATGCCTTGATTTGAAATGTATTGGAGACCACTCAAGGGGTTAAAACCCCATTTTAAATCACAAGGAATTTTTATTTTTCCTTATGGCGCAGTCAGTTTGCCCCAGAGTTGCTTAAAGTGATAGTAATGTCTATTTAAAATGAGTTGTCCGAGTCTTCTGTATATTAAAAGGAACATATTGCACTATGTCTAAGAACTTACTTCTTTGTAGTTCAAACGTTATGAAGCACTGAAGATCCACTGCCTGCCCCTTCTCCCCACGTCACTCTGAATATGCAGTCTGGTTAGGAAGGATACAGTGAGGGACAAACTTCAGTAAGTATAAGGAAAATCCTAACCCATTGACGAAGGAGGGCAGGATTTCCCTTTGCTTACTGAAGTTTGTCCCTCACTGTATCCGTCCTCACCAGACTGCAGATTCAGAATGACGTGGGGAGAAGAGGCAGCCGGTGGATCTTCAGTGCTTCATAACGTTTGAACTACAAAGAAGCAAGGTCTTAGACATAGTGCAATATGTTCCTTTTAATATATAGAAGACTCAGACAAAAATTTTTAAATAGACATTATTATCACTTTAAAAGGGAACTCTCACCTCTAGTATAGATGAAACCAAAAACAAACACACAAGAGGGGCGCCAATGGTGAAGTATATCTAAATGAACAATCTATAAATAAATAAAAAATAAATACACTCACAATTGGAAGAGGTCAGGTCTCTGTTATCAGAGTCTACTGACAATTCAGGAAAACGGAGAATTTGTCCCATCTCCGTTCAGGTCACTTCTCTCCTTGTGTTCCGGAACACTTCAAATCCCCAAATAGGATATAGCAGGCAGGTCACTCGTTATAAAAATAAAATTTATTTATAAAACATAAAAATGAATAAACAAATAATATAGGCTTATAATGCTAACGCGTTTCGTGGCTGAAACGCCGCTTTATCAAAGCTCAACAAGCCCAAAATAATTAAAATATAATTAGTATAAACGAACCTCTAGTAAACCGCATCTTAAATAAATCTTCCATGCTAATACATTTTGAATCCAGCAAGAAAGCGCTCCAACTCACACGCTGGATTCCTCCGTCAGAGGAGGTAACGGGGAACAGCTGGGGAGGGGAAGAGATGAAGATTGACAGGCTGTGGTACAGAGATGAACAGCAGCTTGTGCAGAACTGACTTTACTGGACAGAATTAAAAAGCCAAAATCTCTGAAAATACTGCATTTTTTAAATAAAAAAAAATATGGATTCAAAACATATTGCATCGAAGATTTATTTAAGAAGTGGTACATTAGAGGTGAGAGTTCCCCTTTATTTTGTTTTGTACATGAGCCTTATCGATTTGCTGGTAGGGTTTAGCTATGTCTGAGAAAACAATTCACATTGAATGCAACAGTTACAAATGTACCAGTAAGAGGATGCATGATTAGTGTCCAGGCAGGAAATTGTGTTGATGCTCTTGAGAAATCTCAGCTAAACATATCTATATTGAGGAACACAGACGTTGGGAACAAATAAATCAAAATAATGGTTAATGAAACAGGAACAGAAAGAAACAAGATGTCAGTTCCGAAAAGATGAAAGTATAATTTTTCTAGAAAATGAAAACAAGACAAAATATACTTGATAGGAATAGTAACAGAGACGTAAATAGAAGCCACCAGGTCCTGGTGCAGAAATTGCCATGGAACCCCCGACCACATTGCCCCCAATGGCCACCTCCTCATTGCCCTCCCCCATTGCCCCCAATATCCCCATTACCCCCAATCTCCACATTGCCCCCACATTGTCCCAAATCTCCACACTGCCCCCAATCTAGACATTGCCCCCAATCTCCACATTACCTCCAAATTCTCCCCAATCTCCACATTGCCTCCACATTGCTTTCAATCTCCACATTGCTTCCAATCTCCACATTGCCTCCACATTGCCTCCACATTGCCTCCACAGTGCTTCCAATCTCCACATTGCCCCTAATCTCCACATTGCCCCCAATCTCCACCTCCACATTGCCCCTATTGACCCCCCAGTGTCCATCTCCTACCTCCCTGGTGGTCCAGTGGTGTGGCAGGAGAGGTCTGTGCCTCCTTCTGCACAGACCTCTATACAGCTAGAGCTCTCATGCTATCCTCTCTTCAGTAATGTAGAGTGCTGGGAGATGATGTCATCTCCCAGTGCTCTGCATTACTAGAGTGCCAAAGAAGGAGCTCAGCTGCTAGAGGTGTGTGCTGAAGAAAGCACAGACCTCAGCTTGTTACTTGTTGCGGGCACCGGGCAGGGGGTGGCCAGGCCCCTGGAGTGATGGGCCAGGTCGCAGGTGCGACCCCTGTGACCCCTATTGTTACTCCACTGGATAGTAATAGAACATTACCAAAGCAGATCAGTTTGTTCATCATAAGCAATAATACTGCCGTCTGCTGCACTTATTTTCCAAAACTGTACAATTACGATTTTATTTTATGCAGAAGTTTACCCCTCCCGGCCCTTTTCCAGTTCTCATGATCTGAATTCCAGTCGCTTGACCATACAAATCTCAACGAGGGACAATCTTCCCTCAGTCAATATAAGGAAAAACCTGCCCTCCTTGTGGAAGGAGGGCAGGTTTTTCCTTATACTAACTGAAGATTGTCCATCTTTGTGATCCACTGCCAGATCTCAGAGTAAAATGCTGATATGAGAAAAAGGTCGGGAGGGATAAACGTCTGCATAAAATAAAATCATAATTGTGCAGTTTTGGACAATAAGTGCAGCAGCCGGCAGCATTATTTCTTATGATGAACAAACTGAGCTGCTTTGCTAACGTTCTATCGTAGTCCCTTTAAGATATTTATATAGGCCAGTGCCCTCAAGTATCTGGCATGTATATAATTGTATCACGTTGCTCCACAGCAATAAAATGTTTGTATAAACATCATTATATGTGTTTATTAATGAGTCGGTATAAATAAAATACTTTGTTCTTATTCAGTTACGCAAAGATGTGTCAATAGGTCATGAAATAACCTAAAAATTCTCACAACAGCCACGCTTCCAGCACACCATCTAAAACACAACTCTTTGGCCCTTTGGACTGTTGGGAGGTTTGCTATTGTCACTGAATATTTATTTTACAGTGAAAGTGCCCACCACAGCATATCGGCAGATTTTAATTCTCTGTAGAACAAACTAAAGTGTTTAAGGGTGACAGGTCCAGTTTAAAGGAGCAGTAAACTTTTTTTATGAAAACCTATATGTTATTGAGCTTTCCCTGCTTAGTAAAACAAGGGAACTCCCACCGCTGTCAGTTGTTTTATTTAACCCCTTAAGGACCCTTGACGTACCAGGACCGTCACGGTCCTTGAACTACTCAAGGACCGATGACGGTCATAGCACGTCACGTACTTTTTACTTACATCGCTCTACCGGGAGCGCTGTAAGTAAAAATAGGGCCTGAAATTGACTGCTCCAAGATCGGAGCGATCTCTATCAGGCCCCATAATGACGCGCCGATACACGCGACAGGTCACGTGTACCGGCGCGTCCAAGTGCCCCTATGCGGTCATTATGGGACAGAAATGTCCCATGACCGCCGGTCCTTAAGGAGTTAAGCATTATAACAGTTGAAATAACCAGGAACTGAATTTACTGTGTTTACTTCCTGATAGTCCTGACAGGAAGTGAAAGGCAGTTTCTGTCACAGTCTGTGGAGAACTGTATGTCACTAACTTTCTTCTACATTAGAACGTAATTCTAATTAATTGGAATCTGACCACTAGATGGCACTGCTAATGTAAAAAAAAAAAAACAGGTTTAAACAGTAATAACTCTGGAAATATGCATCTCTCAGCAGTGGGAGTACACTTATTTTACTCAACAGAAAACACCATACAATATGTATTTTTCATAAAAAAGTTTACTGCTCCTTTAATGATTAGATTTTATGAATACAATTTTATTACACACATTTGGATAATATTGACAGAACTCTAGATATTTTAAATTGCAGTTTCTCATTGTAAACTAGTAAAGGCATCACAGAAACTGTTCACAATTCTAAATCTCCATATTGCTTATAATAGATCAACTTCACTGAACAATAAAATTGGAGTAATGTGGAGGCCATGCATTTTAAAGGCATAGTAACCATCAATTTTGATTTTATATAGTCTGCAATAGTTCACCTTTTTTTTTTTTTTTTTTTTTAACAATTTGTGTCCCTGGCCATAAGGTCAATGGGTCTCTGTATCTAGAGAGTTATCTGGTCATTTGATCATCAAAGCAAGTCATTGATACAGTGTAACACTATGACTGAGCTCTGAGTGCTCTGTATTCTGTATACCATTATTTTACATTGTTTATTGTGTGCAGTTTATCACAATCCCTGCTTTCATAGTTCTTGACAGAAAGCTGTGAAGAAACACATCAAGGGAGTGCTCAGTCAGGCGATTTAATTTACATATGATGCATTTGCAGAATATGTAATGACAAAATAAAGGGTTAATATTACCTTATTGCACCTGTCAGACAGATGTCTGCCCTGGCTGAAGATATTTAACCCTTTGAATGACAAAGTGGTACACAATGCATTTCAGAGATAGCTAAATACTGGGTTGATACATAACTGTGAGTCTGAATAAAACTGATACAATTAGTTGGGTTTCTTTTCTACCATTTTCCTTATTTTAATATAGTTGTAAACAATAGAACAATTTTCCCACAGAGATCTGTTAACACTGTGGGACAACTGGTTGTTAAGTGTGAAGAAACAAACACAGTAATAATGTTCCCCAAGTAAGCAAACAAAGAAAGTGAGGCGATGCAGATAATGACATGAGCTTAGATATAAGAATTGGCAAAGGATGAGCAAACTGAAGCCCTCTAGCTGGGGAAGACTACAACCCCTATGATCCCCAGTCAGACATATGCTGGTAGAGGATGATGGTAATTGTAGTTCTTTTCGGCTTGCCTATCCCTGAGCTAAGTGGTCTATTTAAAGGGATAGTAACACTTAAAATATAATAAAATGTATATTGTAGTGTGTATCCTCCTGAGTACAGCAAAGGTACCCCCACTGCCAAGAGATGTTTTATTCAAATGTTATGGCAGCTCAAACTTTATTTATTTAGGTGCAGTATCCGAATGGCCTGAAATTGTATAATGACACAATTGCTATACAATCCTATCGAAGTTTATGGTCACTCGTCCAAAGCTGTCCACTGCGCCACTGTAACATTTCAGTACATTCAGATACTGTACATATATAAATAAAGTTTCAGCTGCAATATATTATGAATATAACACCTCTCAGCACTGGGTGCACCTCATCTTACTCAGAAAGATAAATCCAACAATGTATATTATTTACATTATTAATTGTTACTATCCCTTCAATAAAATACACTTTAAAAATGCAGAGCAGATAAATACTCCTATGATTGTGTTTGTAATATTTAATCTTGTTAGAAAGTAATTTTGCATTTTTATTTTAAGAATCACATTATCGAAAACTCATATTGTTCATAGAAAATTTCACATTACAAAAAAAAAAAACTTAACACTGGTAATAAAACATTCACATTTGTAAAAAAAAAGTTAGCGATGGAAGGAAAATTATTATTTGTAAGAGATGTTATAATAAAATAGGTTTCAGTGCATCTAAATCTGCATGTGCTTCTCTGCAAAATTTTTCTAGACACAAAGCAAGTATTTTTAAGATTCAGTCAATTTATTTATCTCAATAACAAAAACCCAGCTGGAGCTTAAAGGGATAGTAATACTTCATTTTAACTTTATTTTATTTTGTAGGCATTAAAAAAACATTAAGAACGATATAAGTCTTATTTCTCAAACCTTTATGGTTTGAGAGATATTCACAAGCAAACTTTCCTCTCACGCCCCTTTTACCTAGTGTAAGTCATCTCTTCTCAGATGTGGAATGTAGTCCATAGACCAGACAGATAACAGCAGGGGACAATCTTCTTCCAATGAGAACAATGAAAGCCCTGCCCCCTTGACAAATTTTTCAGGTTTTTCCCTTATCTTAATTGAAGATTGTCCCTCTCTGCAATCTACCTGGGCACCTCCCTTCTGCTCTGGCTGAGCAGTGTTACATCAGTAAAAGGGACGGGAGAGGGACACTTTGTCATTGAATTACTCTTGAACTACAACTCTGACAGAATTGAAATAACACTCTCCAAAGTCCAAATACTATGATGATTAATTAGAGCTGCTTTTATTATGAAACATTACTATCCCTTTAAATGCATTAATAAATTAATTACTTGAAATATTTGCCCTACCCTTATCATTGTGCTTGTTATATTTAATAATGTTCAATAATTTTGTACCTACAGAAAACTGACATTTTTGCATTTTAAAAATCCCATTGTCTATAGAAAATTCACATTGCTCATAGAAAAAAAATCACATTGCTAAAAAAAAGTTGGCACTACTTCTTAAAATAGAAATGTGCACTGTTTCTAAAAAAGTTAGCAATGCTAATAAAAATTAACATTTGTAGAAAAATAGCAATGGAATGAAGATGATCATAGTTTTTAAGCAAAGTTAACAGCTAATAAAAAGTTTCAAGGCATCTAAATCTCCATGTGTTTCTCTTCAAATTTTTGTAGAAATAACTCAAGTATTTTTTAGACACAATCGATTTTTTAGCTTATTAACCAAAACCCAGCTGGTGCTTATATGCATTAGTAAATGAATTGCATTACGTATTTGCCCTGTGATTTTTTCAGGCACAATTTTATTAAATAGACCCTAAGAGCAAAACACATATCCAAAAAACATGGAGCGGTTGAACAGAAAAGAAGGAATTTTGCGCCTATTTTCCCCATGCTCAGATTGTATGTTCTGTCTGGGTAAAGATGAATGGCACGTCCAGAAATACCCACACACTTCTACACTGATCACCCCTTTGAGAATGTGATGCAAAGCAGTCATATAACGGTTTGAGAAACTTTGGGTCTTATTCAGTTAACTAAAATAGTGCAATTCTAGATCAAATCCATAGCTTCGTGTTGGAGACCACTAGCATTTAAAGGGTTAAAAATCGCATTTAAATCAACGCAAATTTTTGCTTGTTCCCACATTTATACATCCCCCTCTTTATAAGAAAATCTATATGTATTTTTTACAGCACTCTAAATAGAGAGAGAAGGCACACCATAGTCTGTATAAATTCTAACTAGTATGTAGTGTACTCCTGGAAATAAGGAAATAGATACAGCACTCAATAGATGATCCAGCAAACCAGTCACTCTATATATGAGTAAGAAAAGTTTTATTGACAGAAAGAAATCCTACATTTCAGTCACTTATAGCGACTTTGTTCAGGGACAAACCTGGTTTGTTCTCAATGAAAGTTAGCATGGTCAACTGGAAAGCTGGATTTCTTTCAACCAATAATACTTTTTTTTACTCATATCCTTTTATGACGCATTTGCTGGATCATGAAGTGAATGCTTCATTTTTTCTAACAGAGCTACACTATACTATTTTGATTGATTGTACTCAAGTTTACAGGCACAAATAAAAACACAATGGTTTCCCTTTAGCAGAATAACTGAAAGTTGACAACCCACTAGTGTTGCCGTTCACAATTGTTCTATTGGCTATAAAACATTCTTCTTTTTAAAAGATTTAGTAAAATATTGATTTTCTCCTCTCTGTTGAATCATAGAAGCCAAAGTATGACGTTCGCTGGCAGATAATCCAACACACCGAAGGCAATAACTACATTTGTATTGACCCAACACAACTGCCATACAATGACAAGTGGGAGTTTCCAAGGGCCAACCTGCATTTTGGTATGAGCTTTCAAATGTATAGATGATACTCATAGGGGATTATGCACTAAAGTGAAATAGAGTGGAAAAAATCTCTCTTACTTTAAGGAGCAGTACATTTTTTAAGCAAATATATATATATATATACTGTTGCACAAAACAAGGGTACTCCCACTGCTGAGAGATGCATATTTCCAGAGTTATTATAATTTGCACTCTTGTACATTGTTTTGTTGCATTCTCTAGAAGAAGAAAGTCACTAACAAGCAGTTCTTCATGGAATGTGATAGAAAATGATGACCCATGCTATCAGAAATTACAAGAAGTAATCACTCTGCAATTCACTTCCCAACAATATGAACTCTTGTAATATATGAATAAAACAACTGAGAGCAGTGGGAATATACTTGTTTTTCTTAGCAGGAAAGACTTTCTTGCATTCCACTCTATGGGACATGTGCAAAGACAAATGGTGCACTGGTGTTATTTATTTGCCATTAATCTCCCCTATATAATATGTGTGTGTGTGTCTATATAAGACCAGCAGGTACTTAGTTTAAGATATCTATACTTTAATGTCTGCGTGGTGATCTCTCTGGGTGTGGCACCATTTGCTAATATATGCTAATTAAGGTCAAATTAGCATGTGGTTCTGCACTGAAAAAGACTCACTTTCAGATCTAAAATTATAATTTTCTCTTAACCCCTTAAGGACCGGCCGCATGCTCACACGGCCGGCACTTAAGTACCACGGACCATTTTTTTTTTTTCGCAATCTGATTCAGGGCTCCCCGAATGGCATGCAGCTGCATGGGGAGCCCTGAATTTTATGACGTACATGTACGTCCTTGGTCATTTAGGGACATGTATGTCATGGGTCATCAAGGGGTTAAACTGTGCATCTGCTGGTCATTTGGTTAAGATGGATACACATGCAGTTTTAAATTAAGTTTTCAAATGTGCAAAATTGAATTCAAGGTAACGGGTTAATTTTAATAAAATTTAATTCAACAGTTCACAACAAAAATCAGCATAAGCCTGTGTTTTTCATAAGTATCCTTAATTAAAGTGGAGTTTAGAAACTACTGTTATCTCTGACAGTTTACAGACAATAATGTAATATCACTTCTGAGATGCCTCTCAAGATTGGTATGATATTGGGGTTCTAGTATCCTGCACAAAACACGAAAGGATATACGCTTAAGGCCTACCATATTTAAGACTAAACTTTAGGCCTTAGTACCTAACAGAGAAGGTGTAAAGGTGCTAGCATAGGAGGAGAATAATAGACTATTAGTTTAGCTTCCCCACAAAAAACAATCACAGCAACAAAGAATAATGGAAGCATTTGTCATACATGAAAATGTTGTTTGTCTCCCCAGACACAATGGTATCTTTACTTCTATGGATGCTACATTGAAATATATCACATTTAACTGTATATAACCTCATTAAAGTGTTCAAGTTGTTTGACTGCAAATTGTCACAGTTCCACAGAATTTAAATGACCCTTTTCAGAGCATGATTCATATTAAAATGTGCACTTATTAAGGCATAAAGTAACAGTTTGTGTTCTCCTATGTAGGAAAAACCCTAGGAGCAGGTGCATTTGGGAAGGTGATGGAAGCTACAGCCTTCGGTTTAGGAAAAGATGACTCGGCCCTCAGGGTTGCTGTGAAGATGTTGAAACGTAAGTCACTTCTGTCTTGACTGTGCCCTAAACCATGAGCAGGCCATCTTTGGTTTTGCAGATCTTGTAGATGTAGTAACATAATAAAACACATGCCTACATCAAGTCTAGCCCATGCCAAATCACACCTGTTGATCCAGAGGAAAGCAAAAAAAAAAAAAAAACCTATTGAAGCCATTTCCAATAAAGCCCCAAGTGGGTAAAAAAATTCCTTCCTGACTCTAAATTGCCATCAGATACATTGAAGCTATCTTTCATAATTCTCAATATTAGTCTAGATAGGTATCCATTACTCTCCTGAAAGCAGTTACAGTATCTGCAAGCACAACATCCCAAGGCAAAGAATTCCATAGCTTTATCTCCCTTACAGTAAAAAATCAATGCCTTTGTTTTAGTTGAAAGAGCCTTTCCTCTAGTCTTAAAGGGATAGTAATGGTTAAATTTAAGTTCATTTAATATTGTATCCATTAAAAAAATAAGTACAACAATGTAAGCCTTTATGGTTTGAGAGATATAACTCGCTTAAGTTCCTCCCTCCAGGCTGTTTCAGCTCTCTGTGGGACAGCAGCAGATTCCGGTCATTTGACCGGATGGAGGCTCTTCAGCAGAGCCAAAACTGCGCTATTTAGAATTAAATACTTAATTGGAAAGGTCTACAAAGTGTGCCTAGTTTGCAAGCACACTTTGGTGACCTTTCCAGTGAAGTATTTATATCTAAATAGCACGATTTCGGCTTTGATGAAGAGCTGCCAGCTGGTCCCAGGACCGGAATCTCCTGCTGGCAGCTAGATGGCAGACTTGTCTGAAATAGCCTAGAGGTGGGGAACTTTAGTGAGTTATATCTCTCAAACCATAAAGGTTTGAGAGATAAGACTTACACTGTTGTACTTATTTTTTAATGGCTACAATATTAAATAAACTTAAATTTAACCATTACTATCCCTTTAATGGATGATCTCTCATTCTTAGCTTAGCACTTTGAGTAAATAATAAATTGGAGAGTCATTTGTATTGACCTTGAATATATTTGTAAATGGTAATCATATAACCCCTTAGACATCTCTTCTCTAATGTAAACAAACTCAGTTTGGCTAGTCTCCTTATAACTCAGATCTCTATCAGATTTGTTGCACGTCTCTGAACTTTTTCCAGTTCAATCATGTCTTTTTTAAGAACTGGTGCCCAAAACTGTACTCCATATTCTAATTGAGGCCTTACCACGTTACCAAGGATTTATATAGAGGTAGAATTATATTAGCATCCCATGCATTTATACCTCTTTTTATGCAGGCTAGTACCCTATTTGCTCTTGCAGAAGCTGAGTGACTGCACACTGCTGTGAAGTGTATCATCTATCCGTTCTCCTATGTCTTTCTCTAATGAGGATTCCCCAAGTTGTTTCCCATTTAATGTATATCCGGCATGTTTGTTTCTACAACCCAAATGCATAATCTTATACGTATCTACCTTATCTACAACTCCCATCATCTCACACAGAAGGGTATGTCTTATAATATAAATTGTGCAATAATAAAACATTACTGCTATTTAACCCTCTGAGTGCAAGAGAGGTATCCACTTCATTCCACTCAAAGGGTTAAAGATTTCTAGTCTCGTGACTCAGTTACCTCTGTTTAGTAAAAGAATAAGCTTCCCCATTTATGCATGCTTTTGTATATTGCCCTTTTCTTCAGACATTATTATTAAAGATGAGCGAGCACCCCGATGCTCGGGTGCTCGGGTGCTCTGACCGAGCACCCCCTGATGCTCGAGTGCTCGGCCGAGCACCCGAGCCCCATTCAAATGAATGGGAGCACTCGAGCATTAAACCAGGCACCCCCTGCTCTGATGAGCGGAGGGTGCCTGGTCAATGTCCCCCTTCATCTCCGCTATGCCCCTCTTCCACAATGTCCCCCTTCATCTCCTATGCCATAGCGGAGATGAAGGGGGACATTGTGGAAGAGGGGCATAGCGGAGATGAAGGGGGACATTGTGGAAGAGGGGCATAGACTCTATGCCCCTCTTCCACAATGTCCCCCTTCATCTCCGCTATGCCCCTCTTCCACAATGTCCCCCTTCATCTCCTCTATGGCATAGGAGATGAAGGGGGACATTGTGGAAGAGGGGCATAGCGGAGATGAAGGGGCACATTGTGGAAGACGGGCATAGCGGAGATGAAGGGGGACATTGTGGAAGAGGGGCATAGAGTCTATGCCCCTCTTCCATAATGTCCCCCTTCATCTCCGCAATGCCCCCTTCATCTCCGCAATGCCCCCGTACCTCCATTCCCTGGTGGTCCAGCGGAGCGTCTTCGGATCTGTGCCTCTTCCGGCACAGATCCTCTTCACCCGAGCATGTCGGGCGAGCACATGGCGGTACTCGTACGAGTACCGCCATGTGCAGAGCAGAGCGATGCTCGAGCCGATCCGAGCATCGGCCGAGCACGCTCGCTCAACACTAATTATTATTTAAAAAAGGTTAAAGCATCAAACAAAATGATCTAAGAGTCATTATATAGACATATATAGAAAAGAAGTCAGAGATGCTCAACTAGGCTCTTGAGCTTGCAAATGTATGCAAAAGCTCACTTGGACTGTGTACTCGCGCCCAGAATGCAATCTTTTTTAGGTCACAAATGTCATACACAGAGAAGAAATATTCTGAAGTTTATCATACATGTCCTGTCAAAATGACAGTCCAGCTATGAAATGTCAGACAATCCCTCTCTGAACAAGGAAAGCTAACCTCAGACATACATTTCAGCCTTGTTGGACCACATAGGTGAGGTGCAGCTAATACCTCTAGGAACTTGTGAGCAAGGGGGTCCACCTCTGGATTCCCCCATTACCTTTAGGGTGACTAACCCTAAGAGCAATTTGCATATATAGAGAAGAAGTCAGAGATGCTCAACTAGGCTCACAAGCTTGCAAGGGTATGCAAAAGCTCACTGGGACTATGTCCTCGCGCCCAGAGAGCAATCTCTTTTAGTTCACAAAAGCCATACACAGAGAAGAAATATTATGAAGCAAATCATCCTGCCAAAATGACAGACCAGCCGCGAAATGCCAGACAATGCCAGACAATGCCAGACAATGCCAGACAATGCCAGACAATGCCAGACAATGCCACTCTGAACAAGAAAAGCTAACCTCAGCCATACATTTCAGCCTTGTTGAACCGTATCGGCGAGGTGCAGCTGACCCCTCTAGGGGCTTGTGAGCAAGGGGGTCCATGTCTGGATTCCCCCATTACCCTTAGGGTGACTACCCCCCAAAAGCAATTTGCATATAGATAGAAGAAGTCAGAGATGCTCAGCTAGGCTCATGAGCTTACAAGGGTATGCAAAAGCTCACTGGGACCATGTCCTCACACCAAGGGTGCAATCTGTTTCAGCTCACAAATGCCATACACAGGAAAGAAAAATTCTGAAGCATATTGTACAAGTCCTGCCAAAAAGACAGTCCAGCCACAAAATACCAGACAATTCCTCTCTCAACAAGGGAAGCAACTAACCTTAGACATACATTCCAGCCTTCTTGGGCCACATCTGTGATGTGCAGCCGATCCCTTTAAGCACTCTTGAGCAAGGGATCCACCTCTGGATTCCCCCATTACCCTTAGGGTGACTAACCCTAGGAGCAGTTTGCATATATAGAGAAGAAGTCAGAGATGCTCAGCTAGGCTCATGAGCTTACAATGGTATGCAAAAGCTCACTGGGACTGTGTCCTCGCACCCAGGGTGCAATCTCTTTCAGCTCACAAACACCATACACAGGAAAGAAAAATTCTGAAGCACATTGTACAGATCCTGCCAAAAAGGACAGTCCAGCCACAAAATGCCAGACAATTCCTCTCTCAACAAGGGAAGCAGCTAACCTTAGACATACGTTCCAGCCTTCTTGGGGCACATCGGTGGGGTGCAGCCGATCCCTTTAAGCACTCTTGAACAAGGGGTCCACCTTTGGATTCCCCCATTACCCTTAGGGTGACTAACCCTAAGAGCAATTTACATATATAGAGAAGAAGTCAGAGATGCTGAACTAGGCTCTTGAGCTTGCAAGGGTATGCAAAAAAGCTCACTGGAACTGTGTCCTGCACACAGGGTGCAAACTCTTTTAGCTCACAAATGCCATACACAGAGAAGAAATATTCTGAAGCATCTCATACAGGTCCTGCCAAAATGCCAGACAGTTCTTCTCTGAGCAATGAAAGCAACTAAGCCCAGACATGCGTATCAGCATTGTTGGGCCTCTAAGCACTTGTGAGCAAGGGGTCCATGTCTGGATTCCCCCATTACCTTTAGGGTGACAAACCCTAAGAGCAATTTGCATATATAGAGAAGAAGTCAGAGATGCTCAGCTAGGCTCATGATCTTGCAAGAGAATGTAAAAGCTCACTAGGACTGTGTCCTCGCACCTAGAATTCAATCTCTTTTAGCTCACAAATGCCATACACAGCAAAGAAATATTCTGAAACAGAGCATATAGATCCAGCCAAAATAACAGTTCAGCCACAAAATGCCAGTCTTTTTGTCTGGAGCTGTATGATATGCATTAGAATATTTCTATTTTGTGTATGGCATGTGTGAGCTAAAAGAGGTTGTTCTTGTTGTGTGAGAACACAGTTCCAGTGAGCTTTTGCATATGTCTGCAAGCTCATAAGCCTAGTTGAACATCTCTGATGTCATCTATCTATATGCAAATTTCTTTTGGGGTTAGTCAACCTAAGGGTAATGGGGGAATTCAGACGTGGACTCCTTGCTCACAAGTTAATAGAGGGATCAGCTGCACCTCTCCGACAAGGCTGAAATGTATGTCTTGTGTTAGTTGTTTCTCTTGCTCAGAGAGGACTTGTCTGGCGTTTTGTGGCTGGGCTGGCAACATACGGCCCAGGGGGCAAATACAATTAAGTGGCCCATATCTACTATCATCCAAGCCCATTGTCCCAGCCCACCCCTGTTTTCTTAATTGTAAAGTTGTCCTTAATGCTGGGAATTAAAGCAAGTGATACCACAGAGCTTACTGTTGAAATGGGGCTACGTTAGTGATACTACAGTGCTTACAATTTAACCCTGTGAGTGCCAGAGGGGTACACAACACATTGCTTTTTCATTGCGTTGGGTATCCCTCTGGCACTCAAATGGTTACGTAACGATAGAATAGTGATGCCATAGAGCTTGCAAGGGAAATGGATTATGCTACTAGTGCAGCTATGTTTGGATTGTAGCTCTGCGGTATCACTTGCATATAGATTAAATATTAAGTTCTGTGGTATCACTAGTGTAGCTCCATTTACAGCAGCAAGTGGGAGATTGAGTGAGGCACTGGCCCACCAGCCCAGACACATGGCCAGCCCAGGGGGCAATTGCCCCCTGCCCCCCAGGCCAGCCCTCCCCTGGCTGTCATTTTGGCAGGACCTGTATGATATGCTTCAGAATGTTTCTTTTTTTTGTGTATGGCATTTGTGAGCTAAAAGAGATTGCACCCTGGGCATGAGGGCACAGTCCCAGTGAGCTTTTGCATATCCTTGCAAGCTCATGAGCCTAGTGGATCATCTCTGACTTCTTCTATCTATATGCAAATTGATTTTGGGGTTATTCACCCTAAGGTTAATGGGGGAATCCAGACATGGACCCCTTGCTCACAAGAGCCTAGAGGGATCAGCTGCACTTCACTGATGAGGCCCAACAAGGCCTAAATGTACATCTGGCATTAGTTGCTTCCCTTGTTCAGAGAGGAGCTGTCTGGCATTTCATGGCTGTCCTGTCATTTTGGCAGAACCTGTATGCTTCATAATGTTTCATTTCTGTGTATGGTATTTGTGAGCTAAAAGAGATTGCACCCTGGGTGTGAGGACTTTCCTTGCAAGCTCCTGAGCCTATTTGAGCATCTCTGACTTCTTCTGTTATTGTATAGACAGCATGACAGCTCTCACATAGTATTACATTTGGTCACACTTACATGGCTAATTGAGCTATTTTTCCCTTCCACAGCCAGTGCCCACACAGATGAAGTAGAAGCATTAATGTCAGAGCTGAAAATTTTGAGCCATCTGGGCAACCATCAGAATATTGTCAACCTGTTGGGAGCTTGCACCGCTGGTGGTAAGAGTGCAATAGAATGAAACAATGTCATGATATTAAAGGAACACTCATACCTCATAGTAATCCACTATGACAGAGAAACACGAATGGCCTCTACGAATTTTGCAATTGTGCCTTCGCTTAAGAAATAACATCTTCAATTAGTCCTGCATGTCATATCCACAGAGGGAACATGTCTCTTGCTGGCAAAATTCCTGGACCCCAACCTCCACCCACTGCAGTATTTATATCTTCTGTTGACTCATGCACTTTGCCTGCTTAAAGGGATAGTAATACTTAAAATGCAAAAAAAGATATGTTGTAGGGTTTATCCCCCTGAGTAAAATAAGGGTAATCCCACTGCTGAGAGATATTTTATTAAAAAATTCTAACAGCTCAAACTTGAATTTTTAGGTGCAATATCACAATGGCCTGAAAATTTACAGTGGCGCTGTTGCTACACCATCCTATGAACTGCTCTGGTCTGTAGACCATAAATATCCATAGGATGGTGTAGCAACAGCACCACTGTAAATTTTCAGGCCACTGTGATATTGCACCTAAAAAAATTAAAGTTTGAGCTGTTATAATTTTTTAATAAAATATCTCTCAGCAGTGGGAGTACCCTTGTTTTATTCAAGGACATAAACCCTACAACATATTTTTTTTACATCTTAAGTATTACAATCCCTTTAAGGATGAGAAAAAGAAAACAGAAGTTCAAGTGGACAGTGAATCCTACCAGAAAGAATCCTGTTCACATCCATGGACATGAGACTGACTGAAAACGTTATCTCCTGATCAAAGGCACAAGCACAAATGCATAGCAGGCATTAGGATTTGCTAGCCATAGTGTTGTATGTGTATGTGTGTAGGGTGTTATTTTTAGTGGTTTTCATGTACCTTTAACTGGGAGCATTCAGAAGCCTGGAACAATGAATGTTTTTGTTTTCATTTTTTTTGTTTACTTCCAGATTTATGATCATTTTGCTTTGATAAGTATTCCCCATGGTCTCTTATTAAATCAGGTTCATTCATTATTTAAACAAAGATATTCCTCCCCTATAGTCACTTTGTAGAATGGATACTTCACTACTTCATAAACATGCTCTGATTGTGCCCTGAAAGTATATATAGCTCTATTGGTCAAGTGTGTCATCCTGAATCTTAGCTCTAAATATTTTATTATCCAATAGTAAAATGTAATAAGATTTGGCTGTGTCCATAGGTGGAGCTATGGGTGTCTAGGATTTCCTTGTGCAGGAGTGGTTTAGATGTAAAATCCATCCCTCTGGGTAATTATGGTGGGAATCCTATCAAAATGTCACCCTCAATTTGGTGACAGACCCAGGGGCGGTGTGATGCAGCACTCAAAGGGTTAATGGATAGAATGGCACTGCCACGTTTTCCCTACACTGATCCCACGTTTCCATCAACTCAGAATTATTTTATCTTCAAAACTCATACTCACACCACACATTAACACTTTGAGTGCCGCATCAGAGCCCCTGCAGTCACACTGATGGGGCATCACAGTCACGCTTGCTCCTCTGCTTCTGCTGCACGTAAAGCTCATTGATCATTCGGCTCAGCTTGGTAGAATTCTTCCCCACTTTCTTTCTTAGGCATGGCGCCCTTGTCATGAGGGCGAGATTCTTATGTTGCCATTTTCAACCTGGTGACATATTTAATGCTTGGTGGCGAAACTGAGGGCAACATTTTGATCGTGAACTGTTATTGTGAACAGTGTGAATCCTTTCCTGCCACACACTCTCCCAATGATAAACATCTTTCTGTACAATAATTTAATATATTACCTTCTTTTTCTTGACAGTTTCAGTCTCTGGACAGCGAAGCTGATGTACTAAGTAAGTGGTACAACACTGGTGAAAATGAAGTGCACCACAGGGAATAAATACAAACTTTAAAAATTCCCTGATGTTTTAAATTGGGCTTTTAACCCTTTAAAAATGTCCCCAAGACATTTAATATCAATTAATCTATTGGAATTTGTATTTGTTCTCTAAAGTGAAGCTGATTTGATCTAGAATTTCACCAATTTCTTAGTACATCAGCCCCACTGAGCAGTCCAAATCACGGCTGTGAACACTCAATACATGTAACCCCTTGGATGCTAGTGAAAAAACTGAAAATGGCAAGTAGAGACACATCTGGGTCAAAATTTGTGCAATATTAATAAAGTTAAACCCAATTAATGTTAAAGAGGGCCCCCAACATATTTCTTCACAATTCAGTCAGCCTCTCTACCATCTAAGAGGAAGCCCAATTTCAGTAAATGGGGATGTTTACTTGTGACACATTTCAATAATTTTGCTCCACATGTGCCTTTATATGCAAGCTGAGATTTGTATCCCAAGTGCTTCTAGCAAGGCACTCTAGGCTCCCATAGCACAGCCCATGACCACATCCTCACTCCTCACGTGACCCCGCTCCCAGTCCCATCCACTGTTTCCTTTGAATGGAATATGCTCTTGGCCTATAACAAGCAAGAACCAAAAAACATTACCACAGCAATGTGCTGGACATCTTTCTAGCATTCAAAGGTTAAATAATAGCATGTAATGGGGTATAAAACTGGTGCAAGGACATTGAGGTTGCTCTGTCCACACCCACAATTCAGCATGTTGGTGAGGCCAGCACAGCTGAAGCGTCCCTCCAAATCTGGAGCTTTACAAAGTTGCCTTCTCTGCCCTGTTTATGTGTATGCCCATAAAGGCAGCCTAGCATTAGCAGGACTTTTGTGGAGCAAGGGGGCAATTCACAGAAATGTGTCAGTACAAACATTTCACTAGCCATCATGTTTTCTAATAATGTCAGCAAAAAAAAAATGTCCCTAGCTTGGAAAGCCTAAACTGAGTTATGGATTTGTAGGTGTAAGCATTAAGGGCTGGATTCTATTACAGGTGCTAATTTTATCACTGCTTTTATCTACGGTTTTACCCATAGACTTCAACAGGAAAATGTTTGAACCAACGGGTGTTAACATTTAGCACCTGCAATAGAATCTAGCCCTAATGCAGTTCTGTGTCACCCATAATAGTCTTGTAAGCAATGAGGAGCAAGTCAATGTAAGCAAGAAATTCAAATTGTGATACATTAATGATTCCTGTCTGAAAGGTCCAATCCTAGTGATCACAGAGTACTGCCACTATGGAGACCTGCTGAACTTCTTGAGGAAGAAAGCTGAAGCAATGAATGAAATGTTCACCATATCCCTGGAAGAGAACAGCGGCTCTAGTGATTACAAAAACATGTCCATGGAGGAGAAATATATCAGAAGGTAAATTCTCCCAGTTCTGTCTTTTCACTTACATTAGTTTAGCACAGTGGAAGACAACGTTTGGCTCTCCAGCTATGGGTGAACTACAAATTCAATCACTCCCAGCCAGATGCTGTCTTCTGGAACAACCCTGTCACTACAGGAGGCTGGATTGTTGGATTGTATCATCCTGTGAAGCCTTTCAAAATAAATACATACACACTAAAATATTGTCCTCCTTCTCCTACAAACAGAATTCAGCTTTACTGAGGTCCTCATGGGCTTTCTGGTGAACATGAGGACTTGGTTTACCATGGGCACTACTCCCTGCCGTATCCGTTTGGATCCAGCACTTTAGTTCCAGGGTTCCACTAACAGTGACACCCTACAGCTGCTCACTGGAGCTCAGAACTAAATGAAAGAACAGTGATGTGTAGATGTGGGTAAGATGGGTAGCAGCACACATGGTGCACTGAGTCCACAAGTTCACTGGTGGATCCCGAGAGTGGCCATATGTGGGAGTATATATATATATATATATATATATATATATATATATATATATATATAAATATAATTTTATTATTAATCTTTATTTATATAGCGCCAACAAATTCTGTAGCGCTTTACAGTAGGGAGTAGACATATAGAGGTATTAAATAGTACAATCAAATGTGGAGAACAGAAGGATCAGAGGACCCTGCTCGTGAGAGCTTACAGTCTAGAGGAATGTAGGTATGACACAGAAGGAGTAAGTGCTTTTGGGTGTAAGTGCCTCCTGCCACCTGACCTGCCAGTCAGTGGGTGGGAGTGAGAAGTGCTGTTGAGTGCAGTGGCCCAGGTAAGGGGTGGTTCTTGGTGATAATGTTTATGGAGGAAGTTGATAAGCTTCCCTGAAGAGGTGAGTTTTCAGGGAGCGTCTGAAGATCTGAAGGATGGGGGAGAGTCTGATTTGGCGGGTACAATGTGTCAGTACATATGTGTATATATATGTGTGTGTGTGTGTGTGTGTGTGTGTGTGGAGAATGAAAGGACTCACCAGGTGCTTACTGTTAATATAAAGATGCAGAGGTCAAAGAACAGGCACCACCATTGACTCTTTATTAAGGCAAAAAGTTAAATGAATTGGTCAAGGCTTTATTGTGTATTGGACCTAACTCAAGACAAACTAACAATCACAAAATCAGGTTTATGTGTAGAAGTAAAGTTGTCCAAACACTATTGATGTCATCATCATCAGGCAGTCAATGAGATGACTGCAAAAAGCAACAACACTCCTGTCTGTGCAAAAATAAATAAATATACCCAAATCTAAATTATTAGATTATAGGGCAAACATCCTATGGACATAAAACCATATATAATTCCACAATATGTAAAACAGCAAGAGTTTTGCATAAGTATCAAAGTATGAGCAATAGTGCTCATGCATAAGCTTCAAATTATATACATACTAAACATGATATATAAACACTAATCTCTAGATTACAGAAGATAATCTGTGAATTTATATCAGGTTTTGTGTTTATGGGATGTTTGCACTATGGTCTAATCCTATATAATAATTCGCTAATGTATGTTTGTCAGAAGCTATCATGCTCAGTACAGGTGGCTGCACGTGCTATAGTCATGCACAGTACAGACTGCCCTCGCCACTGGCTGATAACGGAGCAGGGCGCTCAAAATTCAGACCGTAGTCATTACGCAGAGAGGACTACGGTCTGAATTCAGAGCGCCCCGCTCAGTATCAGCCGCAGAGCTGGCAGTCTTTGCTGCACATGACTGCACCGCGAACGTTGCTGCCTGCCACTGTGACCCATGTACACGGGCTCTTCAGCTAGTATTCTATATTTGGGTATACTTCTTTTTTTATTTTTCATCTCATTGACTACACAATGATGGCATTAATAGAGTTTGGGAGCCTTTACTTTTCTGCAAGCCTACCTAAACCTGACTTTGAGATTACACTTGTATGGTGCCCTTCATACAACAGTCAGTTTCATATATATACATATACGTTTTTGTATTGGAACTAGGCAGTAGTATTTCATGTTCTGAACTTGCTGTATTTTATAGAGCCACCAGTGAACGTTTTCTCTATAGAATTTAATATTTAGACATTTGAAGCATATTACCTATGGTGAGAAGGTATAAAATAAATACAGACTAAAATGCAGATATAATGGAAAAATATACTATATATATATATATATATATATATATATATATATATATATATATATATATACAAACAAAGCTATAGGCAGCACTCTCGACAATACGACAAATGCCTGGGTGTCCGGATAAAATAATTGAATAAATTAGATAAATCAGCACTCTCAGGACTTAAATATGAGAAAACAAAAAATCTATTTTATTAGATCGACGTTTCGATCCCTCCTGGGATCTTTATCAAGATCTTGATAAAGATCCCAGGAGGGATCGAAACGTCGATCTAATAAAATAGATTTTTTGTTTTCTCATATTTAAGTCCTGAGAGTGCTGATTTATCTAATTTATATATATATATATATATATATATATATATATATATATATATATATATACAGATAGATATATATAGATACATATATAGATATACAAGACTTCTATTTGAAAAGAAAAAATCCTACCTCGTTAATTTCTTATGTTAAACAATATAATAACCATGCAAAGCCAACATTCAGAATATAAGACTGCTGGCAATATGTCATAAGTTACTGGTAAAAAAATAATCAATACCAATCTATAATAAACCTTTATTTCTGTACAACCATCCTAGACAACAGTTCACAAGAAATAAGTGGTTAGGTATAAACATATGGTTGATAGAATTAGAATGATTCCCCTTTGTTCCCTTAGCGACAGTGGATTTGCAAGCAAAAGTGCTGACAGTTACATTGAAATGAGACCTGTTGCATCCAACTCTAATTCTGGTAAGATACTTCAGACTCACTAAATGTTACGTTTTTTTTTTGTTTCTAGGATCATAATTATTCCAGTTAATATGCTGGCTAAAATTCAAATGTGATAGTAGATATTTCTGTAGATTCAAAGGAAGAAAATAATATTTCTGTATAAATTCTTTGATGCTATAGACATCTGAAACACACTATGAATCAATGCTTCAGAAAAATCTTTCATAATCAATTTTCTTATGTTGTACCACTGACATGTTAAAAAGACAAAAGTGGGGCAGATTTGGGCATTAGTTTATTGAAACTATACAAATTCACAATTGTAAATGGAAACTGCAAGAAAGATTCTGTGTCAGGTATCTACATACCTTACGCAAACAGATTGCTAAGCTGCCTTCCCCGGGATGCCAAATGGATAGGCATCTCCCACAAACTCAAAATATATACATTACTAGTATGAAAACCTGTATACATGGGCTAAAGTGCACCCAGCTGCCCTGGAGCCGGGAGCAGACACAGGACGTGAGCCGTCCAGAGTGGGGCAGCGCGTTAAGCGAGTCTCTACTGTGCATGACTGCTGTCGTGCCCAGTAGAGACTCGCTGAATGCGCTGATCCTTAGCGGGGAGCTCCAGACGGCTCACAGCGAAGCTCCCTGTGTGCGAAACCTCACATGCACAGTAGAGACTCTCTACTGCGCACGTGCGGTTACAGCTCACAATGAGCGACGCAGTCTACCACTTTATGTAATAGGAGGATACGGCTAATCCATGTGCCAGTTTCTAAGTGAGCGAATTAACTGATATTTATTAGATCATTGTTTCAGTTACCTAGCAAATCCTCAGAAGAACAACTCAAACACTATATCCTAATATGTTAGATCAGACCAAATCATAGACATAATAAATATATTGTTCTCCATTATTGGTTTTAACTTAATCTTTAGTCGTAATGAAGATGCGCCAGGTGACATTGAAAGTGTTGTCCTAGTAAATTTAAAGTAGATTGAGCCATGGATTATTTGTATAGTGTCAAAGCTCATGCTCCACCTCACACATATTAGGTGGACAACACAAAAAGAAACAACACACAAGAATCGATTTTCATCATAAGAAGTAATGAATGCTCCTATGTATGAAAGTATACCATTCCTATTTATCAATTTGGATAATCACAAATGGGAAAGTATATGCAATACTTAAAAATCACAATCATATTGAACTAATGACACGTTCCCCTACAATCAATACCTTTTCCAGTTAGTCATGCATGTCATTAAAGTAGCTTTTTTGGTTTTCCAGGGGATTCTCTCAAAGACGAGGAAGACACTGATGACAATTTGCCTTTGGATCTTTATGACCTTCTGAATTTTTCCCTTCAAGTAGCACAGGGAATGTCCTTTTTGGCATCTAAGAACGTGAGTCTCTTTCAGCCTCTTTTGCACATGCCTGGGGTAAACAACCTTTGGCTCTCCTCCAAGCATTGGGGACAACAAGTCCTATCATTCCTAAACAGTTGTTGCCTGAAGCCAAAACTTGTCTACCCCTGCACTAACCCATAAGAGCAATAGGAAAGTTTTGGATGTAAGATACAGTAGTTTCACACTCGTGGAGTGCACAAGGCTGGATTACGAAGGGAGAAATGTACTTTTATTTTTACTAATATTTTGTTCCTTTGCAAATAGTGTATTCACCGTGATGTTGCTGCCAGAAATGTACTGGTGACTCATGGACGAGTTGCCAAAATCTGTGACTTTGGTCTGGCCAGAGACATTGAGAACGATTCCAATTATGTTGTTAAGGGCAATGTAAGTATAGAAGCAGATTCCATAACTGATTTATATAGTGTAATGGTGAGACTAAAACGTTATCCTGGGTGAAAAATATTTATAGCATGAACAGTAATTCTTAAACTATGGTTCATCATTTGTCAGACCTCCATCTCTTGGGAACTACAGTCATATACAGGGATGGATTTAGGGGATTTTCTGGGTATATTAAGGAAAAGGGGGGTCATTATTATAAGGTGTTACTTACCCATTAAAATATGTAATATTGTTGAATATGAATCTAGGCTCGTCTACCAGTAAAGTGGATGGCTCCTGAAAGCATCTTTGACTGTATCTATACAGCTCAAAGTGACGTTTGGTCCTATGGAATCCTTCTGTGGGAGATCTTCTCACTAGGTAAGAACATTAAAGGGGCGGTAAAACCTACTTAAAGTCCCTGAAATCAAATGGGAGGCCCTTTCACCCTGGTCAAAAGTCATCTTATAATTTCTCTAATTGGTCCTTCTCTTGCAGTTCTCATTCTGATTGTTCTTCTCTAGTAACATATAGGGCCATATGTTCAAAATAAATGTGCATAGTTCTAAAACCAGCTGGAGCTTTTAACTGACCTGGAGACCTTTCTAGGATTCAAGGGATTAAAATCTTCATGTAAATCAATGGTCATATTTATTTGTACCCTGTGGTACAACTGGTTTGAACATAGAGCTTATGGAAAGTATGTAGAGGATATTTGTGAAAAGCAGTTATATTTATGAACACCTTAAATCAGGTAGTCAATAGCTGAAGCACCAGCTGTTGGGGACTGAAGTTCCCATCATAACGAACCAGTCAGCGGCTAGATGGAGATAATGGAACTTGTGGTGCCCAACAGGTGGAGGTTAAGCTATTGACTACCCCTGACTTATATGCTAGTTAAATCTCTGACACATTACGCTGCAATATGCTAGTGATGTTTCTAGCATTTAAGGGGTTAAGAGAAATGAAACTTTTGATTATTAATTTTAGGTCAAGCAGCTTCATCCTAACTCATTTTCAATAATGGATTTAACATTGTCAGATAGCATGGAATTTAATTGGACTATATTCTTCATGAATATGTGCTAAAAGGCCCATCTTGGAAAATAAATCCACTTCAATCAGGTTGCACTGATGGCTCTTAATATCTTCCCAATAATACATTAAATGCAGTTATATATTGTGGTCACCAAGTAGTGCTGTTCCTTTCCCTTGCAATTGAGGGCCTTAGTCAGTGACTCATGTTTTCCCCTAGAGTGCATTATAAATCTGCCTTTGGACACCTGTTGGTGCCACTGTTAACAGTTTCAGCTGTAATCATTTTTTTTTCAACAAGCTCTATTAGATGTAATAAGACAGTACAAACTGTTGTCATATACAAACAGCAAAGCACAACAACAACATATGTCTGAGAACTGGGGGAGATTCACTAAGTGGTTATAAATGGGTGATAAAGAGGTGATAAAGTGGAGACGACTTCTCCAGTGATATCACTTCTCCAGTTCCTATGTTATTCTATGGCGCCAATGCACTAAGATTTCTTCATCTTTGGAGATCTTAGTGCAGATGCTCTATACAATAACATGGGAACTGGAGAAGTGATATCACTGGAGAAGTCATCTCCACTCTATCACATCTTTATCACTGCTTAGTGAATCTTCCCCCTGGTATTAGCTAGGGCTTGAAAACAGAGGACACAGAGACTATCGGAATGGGAAGTCGGGCGTGAAGCCCTGGAGACCTGGTAGAGAAGGGTAACTAAGTACATAACCAGGGGCTGTAATAATTTTTGGTACTCACGATATGTATATGACCACAATTTTATGGGTGAGGATTTTTTTTTTACCAACATACATACCTCTTATATATTATTTAACCCTTTGGATGTTAGAGAGGTCTCCATTTCATTTATCTGCAATGTGTTGGAGTCCTGTCTAACATATTCGGTGTTAAGAACTTATTGTGTGTTTGTAAGTTATAGGCAAAGGGTATTTTCTATGTGTAGTGTGTCATATGAGGAACTGGGATATGGCCATGGGTGGGGATAAGGATACCATGATAAAGGCACTATGATGCATTGCGCAGAAGCACCTAAGATATACATTCAGACCTACCCAGCTGCACTTCCTAGTTCAGTTGGGGCATTCAGGTAGGCAGGTTTTTTTCTGCATATGAAGGTATCAGGTCTATAACATTTTGTGAAATTAGCAGTGTTACAGGAGACCAGCAGATTAATTCAGCATTAACTGACAACAAACTATTAAATACAATCAGCAGGGCAATACATCAGTGCATGGGATCAGCAGGACAATATGCAATTATGACATCAGCAGAGTAATAAACAATTACAGCAAGACAATGTACAATTACATGAAATCATCACTCTTATAAATCATTACAGCAGACTAGCAGGGCAATGCACAATTCATTACTGTAATGGTGCTTTGCCTAGTGGTGGTGGCATGTGATTGTTTATTGCTTTTTTGGCTTCACTTAATACCATGTTATCGACCTGACATGATCCGGCTGAAAATCAGCACTGCATTCAGGAGAAAAGAAGAGAGAGGAGCAACAGAAGTGAGGCAAATGTACTAAGAAAAATTTGGGCAATTTGTGGCAAGTCAACTACAGCAGAGGAGTAACTAGTCATTTGAGAGCCCTTGTACAAAACCTTTTTGGGCACACAAAAATATTCTCCCAGAGGTGAAACTAGAATCTGTTGGGCCCAGGGGGTGATGGACTCCCGTGGATGCTGGGCACACTGCTCCCTTAATGTGTTGGAGGCCTCTCTAGCATTCAATGATTTAAAGTGGATCTGTGCCCTTGGATTTAAAAGGCAACTATCATGCTAAGCAGTCTGGGACTTGACCTCCAGAGGAAGTCAGGCTGCATTGTGAACTCCGGAGGACCAAGGTGGGTCCCAGAAGAAACTGATCTGCAAGATTGAAGTCTCACGATTCTGTGCCTGTCCTCTGCAATGCACGTCCCCTGTATCAGACTTTAAAGCACAACAAAGAGGTTGCCTGAGGAAAATGCAGACAACCTGCAAGAGGCTGAGTGCCACATATTCCTTGGTTCCTTTTCAATGGAGGTGGTCAGTGACCCCTCCCCTAATGGCAAATAGGAACTGTTTTAGGACTGCATAGTTCAGTATGGCTCCTTACTAAGTCTGTTCCCACAGAGGCATTCTTATTTAACCCCTTAAGGACCAGCAGTCCTGGGGTGTGTGGTCCTTTAAGGACCAGATAGGAAAGTTTGACTTGCCGTCGCACGTGACTGATCACGTGTGCCAGCACACCGAACGGGGGACTGAAAGATATCGCTCTGGTCTTGGAGCTATCAATTTCAGTCCCCGCTATTACTCACAGCTTTCCTTCAGGAGCACTGCAAGTAAAAAGTATGTGACGTGCCAGGACGTCACTGGTCCTAAAGTGCCGGACAGCCGTGATGGTCCTGGCACGTCACTGGATGTGAAGGGGTTAAACATTTTAAAGTTTGAACATTTGAGAACATAATTAAAAAGATATGTATCATGCTAGCCAAAAGGGCAGCAGATGAATAGTGCGGTACCTTATATTAATTAAGCTCTCATTGCAGAACAGAGCTTCATTAGTTTATGGTACTGCGTTGAAAGATATTTCAACTAACTTTTTCAGAAATAAAAGTATGAATTACATCTACTGGTCTTTTGGCTAACATGGTACATAAGCAGTGTTTAACCCTTTGAGCGGAGACAAATGTTGCAGCTGCAACATTTGTCTCCATTTATCAGGAACGCCGGTCAAGGGAGGACCGTGGCGGACTCAGCACCTGAAGCAGTTTCGATAGAAGAGCGAGTCCAGCTATTTCTTATATGATGTTTGTCTTCTGGGCGTGAATGCACTGCCTCCACATATATTTAACCCTCTGAGTGCTAGAGGGGTACTCAACACATTGCTGGTACTCGAAGGGTTAATGAAATCTTCAGATATGCAAATACAAATTTAAGGTGATAAGTCCAATTTAAATTGTGAGATTTGGGGAATTGTCTTTGTCTGCAGGCATATGTTTTTTCAAAGTATTATCCCATTTCTTATTAGTGCATCAGCCTCAATGACTCACGTTGCACATTCGGACTTCTCACAGTTGGTGTGATGCCAGGGATTGAATAATTATTATTCTTTACTTATATAGCGCCAACTTATTCTGAAGCGCTGTTCAACAGGGAATAGACATACAGAGATTAAATGGTACAAATAGAACATAGAAAACAAAAGGATCAGAGGGCCCTGCTCATGAGAGCTTACAGTCTAGAGGAAGGTAGGTTGGACACAGAAGGAGTAAGTGCTGTGGGGTGTAAGTGCCACCTACCACATGAACTGCCGGTCAGTGAGTGGCAGAAAGATATGCTATGGAGTGTAGTGGTCCAGGGAAATGGTGGTTCTGTTTGTGAAAAAAGACTATGTAAACAATGAGGTTGTGATGGGGATGTAGGTGGGAGATAGGGTTGCCACCTTTTCTTCAAAAGAATACCGGCCATGGCATTCGCTCCACAGACTTAACATTGGACAGAAGCCAATTTTTTACCAGCCTGCCGGTAAAATACCGGCTGGGTGGCAACCCTAGTGGGAGAGTGATTTTAGAAAGGAAAGAGAGTGAGCAGAAGCTGGACAATCTGTTGGTCTCACGTTGCTCATAACAGTTATGGAGGTAGTTGATAGGCTTTCCTGAAGAGGTGAGTTTTCAGTGCTATTTGGCATACCTAGCAACACAAAAATTATTTATTTTTCACATGCTTCTCAATCAGCGTTTATATTCTAATACAGCAGTAAGTTGTGTAAAATTCCAGTTTGGAAAGTAGGACATAGGGGGGTGAAAAATAAAACAAAATCCAGGCCTAGTGTTGGAAAAATGTCACAAGTTAGACTAAGAATAGTCAGTAGTTGGACCGCCAACTGTTGAGGACTACAACTCCCATGTGGTTGGGGATGAAGGCAGTTGTAGTTCTCAAAAGCTAGACATCAGACAGTTGACTCTTCCTGAGTCAAACCGATAAACAAGAACTTTAGTCTAGGGCAAATTATGATGGGATTCATGGAAAACAAGGTCAAATATCATAAAATGTCATAGTTCATATCTAGTAGAGATATTTCACACTATGTGCAAGAATATGTAACAGAATTTATGATGAAACTGAAATGAGTGAAGAAATGTTACCGTTCCCTACAGGAATGCCTGTGTGCTGAACAATGACTATGTTCTTTCACACTGAATGAGGTAAACAATGGTTTAGAATATAGAGAAAATTGCGCAGTTGGACCATGTTCTTTTATAAGAGGACATATTCAATAATTGTATTTATTATATACTGTAGGAAGAAGTCCCTATCCTGGAATTATGGTAAATCGGAAGTTTTACAAGATGGTAAAGGAAGGGTACAAGATGGACTGCCCAGACTATGCTCCTTTGGAAATGTAAGTGAGATTGTGGTGGATAATATCTCTCTCCAGAAGATAAAGGTTGAACACTATAGATACACACTAAAATTATATTAAATGCTATTTTAAAGAATTCTTCATATGGGATAATATAAGTGAAGCTATGTTACCACAGCACTTATTAAAAAAAAAGAAAAAATGCCCTTTAATAAGACCATCACAATGGACACTACCACCTTGCCAGGACATAGCCCATTGAAGCATGCTACAACTTCCCTGTGTTCATAACAGGAACCTTCAGATTGTTCACAATGATGACAATATAGGTTGAGACACCCATAACAACCTCCAGTGAATGGGTGGCACTCGTGTATGGGCTACCAATCAGTCACATCATGAAATACTTGCACAGAGAGCTTGAAAAAAGCTCCAGTATATCTTGGTTCAGGTTGCATATGATCATAACCAACTTATCCTGCATACCTCCACTCAATTCCAGTTGTAATTTTTTTTTATTTGCGTTTTTATCAATGACTAAGCTGAAGACTGCAGCACTCAAACTTGTCAAAAAGCCTCTGTTTGGTCAATTGGAAAAAACATAAGATATTTAAATGTCATATAAGCAGTTTTTTTCTCACTAGAACTACAAGAAAAGTTCTATTAATGGACATTTCTTATATATTTCCTATATGCATACCTGGGAACTCTCTGGATTTGCCACGGAGACTCTGGTTCTGACAGAGCTTTACCGGGTCTCCTGGGCAGAGGCTGAGTCCTCCGGATGTGGGGAGTTTCTATTGAAACTCTGCCATATCTGCTTTTTCTCCCACTGCCCCAGCCTTCTGTGTGACACCTTCAAGCCCTGACACCCCCAACTCGCGTCAAGACCCGCCCCTTTTTGACGAGATTAGCATCATTATTGTCACCCCCTGCTGAACAGAGGACATCCCTCCGGGTAGCCCTCAATTGGAAGTTCCCAGGTATGACTATATGCCTGCGTACCATAAGACAGAGTAAAACTGTGATCATTCATAAATCCAGTCTTGTTGGATGGCTTTGGATAGCAGTATATCAGTGCTTTTTTACTGCTTTATTAAACAGACCCCACAGTAGTAAATGAAGAAAGACCCCACAGTAGTAATCTACATTGAACAAAATATACTTACTCTGTATAGACCATTGCCTATATAAATAAATAGTCTGCAGAATCATGTTTTATTTGTCTTGCTCTTTTAGATATCGCATCATGAAGACATGCTGGGACCTGGAGCCCACTCGGCGCCCAACATTTAACCAGATCAGTGGCCTCATTAACAAGCAAATGAATCTCATCAATGAGAAGGTGAATCCACTAGGAAATGCAATTTAATTCTCAACCCATACCAAGATAATTTCACATCAAACATTTTGTGAAAATAAAATAAAATGCCAATTCTGTATCACCCTTCAATCAATTCCACTCAACTGAATCTTTATACAAATCTCAGACAGCAGAACAGTGTTTCTCAACTCCTGCCCTCAGGACCTACTAATAGGCCAGGACTTAGGGATTTCTCTGCTAGAGCACAGGTGTGGTGATCAGAGGCTCATTCACATTGATGAACTCACCTGTGCTCTAACAAGGAAATCATCAAATTCTGGCCTGTTAGTGGGTCCTGAGGACAGGAGTTGAGAAACACTGCAGTAGAATGTTGATGAATCCCTTATACATTAGCGACATCTGCAGGTCAATGCTTCATAATGCACTGGTGATGTCTGTAGCATCCAAGTGGTTAACCCTTTGAGTGCCAGAGAGGTACGTCACGCATTGCTTTGCAGCACCAAAACAGCTCCTATCTGCCATTTGGCCAGAGAACTGACCCCTTGGTTAGAATGCATACAGGCATATGTGATACTTAGCCTCGAATGCCTGAGATGAGTATATAGTAAGCATAGACTTTCAGGCCCAATACACAGATACTGCAGGTACTGACATCCTGTAAGACAGGGCACAGTATCAATGAACTGTGCAAGCATCAGGTGTCCAATTTCAGACCCCTGGTGGTCCTCCTCACAATGCAGGCCTGACTTAATCAGAAGAACTGCCAATAGGGAACTAGCAGATTAAATATGCCCTTAAACTACTGCTGCTACTCTTACCTCTAGCAGTGGTAGAATTATAAACATACATCTCCCAGTTTAAATGCCCTCCCCCCACCTCGGATTTCTCCTCCCAAGAGCTGGTGCTGAGATCCCCAGAAAAGCAGATGATAATTCTTATTGGCTGCTGTGATATCACACACCCCTAAACAGTTGGAAATTAGGATACCACCCGCAGTTTCAGCTGTTGAATGAGGTAGAACAAGAAGATTGTGGGAGGTCTGTATAATTAGGGACCTCAGTTTCTACTGCTACTTCCAGAGGCAATAGTAATGATGAGTAACAAGTAAAAGACTGAGCTTAAACTTTTTCCATATTAGTTATCCATTACAATTACTGTGCATTAATAGGCTTTTCAAACCGCAGTCTAATAAAATAGGGAATGATGGTTAAAAATAATTTGTAAAGTCTAAAGTTTCATTAGTGTCATGTTTTTGAAGTTCTTGTATTTGTTTGTGCCTCTTTCAATTATTTTTTTTTCTTTTCCATTGAAGGACTACGCAAATATCTCCCATGCACAAGAAAACCAGGAACATGTGGACACCAAGTGTGAAATCCAGCAACCTCTTATTAAGGGAAATAATTATCAGTTCTGTTAGTGGAGAGTAGACACCATGGTAATGATCTTGTAAGACTTTCAGCAAAAAGTTATTCAGTTGCATATTAAGCTAATCAAGATATGTCTACACTCTCACTGCACTAAAATACTGAGGAGTGTAAATGTCAGGTAGCATTTAAGTCATATCACTGGAAACTGCCTTATTTTCTTTTCTAGAAATTTCAGTTGACAGCTTCAGAAACTGATGTCCTGTAAACAAACACCAAAAAGACATTCTTTCACTGACAAACATCTGACTACTGACTCATACATTTGCCGTTCCAGATGGCCAAGATGAAACTGGGTGGCCTGTCTTCATGTAATACTCAGTAATATTTATTGGTATAGCAGATCAACAGTAGAATATTTTAAAACATTACATTCTTTAATCTTATGATGAAGAACTTTAAAAAAAACAGTAAACAATTATGATGAAAAAACATGTTGCTGGACTTTTTGTTTCCTAGCAGATGCTTCATTCCAAAGTCATTTTTGTTTTAATTATTTTTATTAAACTGTCAGCAACAGCACCATCTGGTGTTCTGACAGTTATCTTATTGCATTCAACTGAACAGGTGAGACACTGCCTATAAAATGTGATCATAAAGGCTCCAATAATTTTTGAGCTGTATAAACTTTTAAAAGGATAGTAATACTTAATTTTTCCAGGAAATAATATTGTATGTATTAAAGAAATAAATGAAACAATCTATGTATTTTTTCAATAAGTTTCATAGTTTAGAAGCAATTGCATTCTAAGTTTTACCCCTCCCGTCCCTTTTATGTACATCACCACTCAAGTTGACAGAATTGGATTCTGGTTTGAGGGTTCACTTTTGAATGGTCACATGCAGAAGAGCGTGTGACTATTCAACTCTTTCAGCAGGTCGCATGGCTAATCAGCACAACGTGACAATCTCATAGTGCATGACAGTGCGAGATTGTCACGCTGCATAGCCAATGGGCGCATGCCGCAGATAAGTGTATTCTTTTATTTTTTTGCCATCTGCACATCTCTGAATTGTTTGTGTCCTTCCTCTGGTTCTGAACCCGTTTGTTAAGCACACGGAGGCAGCTGGAGCGCCTCCGTATGCTGCAGATAATAATCCATCCTCTTCCTGCTGCCTGCTAGCCTGTGCCTTCTAATAGATGGAGTATTATCTGCAGCACACGGAGGCGCTCCTGCTGCCTCTGTGTGCTTAACAAACGGGTTCAGAACCAGGGGAAGGACACAACCAATTCAGAAATGTAAGATGGCAAAAAAATAAAAGAATACTCTTATCTGCAGCATGCGCCCATTGGCTATGCAATGTGACAATCTTGCGCTGTCATGCACTGCAAGATTGTCGTGTTGCGCTGTTTAGCAATGCGACCTGCTGAAAGAGTTGAATGGTCGCACGCTCTTCTGCGTGCGACCATTCAAAAGGATACCGGTCTTAGGACCGGATAGATCGACTGGAGAGCCAAAATCGGAGAGTGGATACCAAGGACATCTTCATGACGACAGTCTACAGAGTAAGCATGGTTTAAGGCAGCAGACCATCGTCATGACGATGTCCTTGGTATCCACTGCTATTTTGGATCTCCAGACTCTCCGTCCAGTCTGCAAACCAAAAGCCAAGTCTTTCAGCTTGAGCAGTGATGTACATAAAAGGGGCAGGAGGGGTACACTTTAGAACACAATTGCTCCTAAGGTATGAAAGTTATGGAAAAAATACATAGATGGTTTTGTTTATTTATTTAAAACATACAATATTATTTCTTGAAAAAATTAAGTATTACTATACCTTTAAATGGATCAACTACCAGCAGTGGGCGTACCTTGCTGTACCACACGGGAAAATCCCTATACTATCTGTTTTTCCATAATAATTTTTTACTGATCCTTTATGTTAATCAGTTACAATACTTTAGTTGAGCAATATCAAAATTCTTCAACTGACTCACAAAACCTAAGAAATTATAGTGTAGAAAGATTTCCAAGTACTTAAAGAGGAAGAATGGTTCCTAAATCTATCTACATTGTTTATTTAGCAGAAATCTTAAATGTACTCCTACTACAAAGTAATCACAAATATATTAAGATATTATATATGTTTTAAAAAAAATTATTCTTTGGGGCCCAGTTGTTAACCAGAGTGGTTTTAATGTTGATATTGTCTTACTGTGCAAATGCATTTTTGTTATATAAAATCATAACCTTCAGTCATCAAAGGTGATAGTGCTCTATTATATATCATGCTTCAGCCTTGCCAGCCAGATAATAATGATTGTGATCATGATTAAAGTAGCAGTATTTTTTAATGAAAACTATGTGCTATATGGCTTTTTCTGTTAAGTAAAACAATGGTACTACTGTTGGCAGTCGTCATATTCAAGGCCTATAACTGTTCAAAACTGTTATACTTCATGAAAACAGAAATCCAGGGAGCTTATTTCCTGAAAGTTCAAACTGACAGGAAGTGACTCAGCAGTTACTGTGACATTCTATGGAGAACTGTTGCCAGTGAGTCGCCTCTCCCATAGAATGAAACAGAATAATTCTCTGAAATCTGGCCACTGAGAGCAATGTTAATGTAAAAACAGTTGAAACTATAATAACTTTGGAAAGATGTATCCCCTAACAGTGGGAGGGCCCTTTAAGTAGCTCATATTTATTCACATTTCTGTTAATGTAGTTATGACAAGTGTAAAAATAAAGGCCATTTTCAGCAACTGGAACAGTTCTGGGGGAGGCAACTGTTTTATAGGGGGCAAACAAAGTTCCCTTTGATTTAAATGGGGAGAACTCTTTAACATTCAAGGGGTTAAAATTCCCTTTAAATGAAATGTGATTTGGGTGAACTTTCATTTGTTCCCTATGGCACAGTTTGTATGCTCCAAAATTGCTCCTCTTTAGCTTGCTAAATAAGGCCCAATGTACACACACTTCACCAATTTCAAAAGATCAGCAAGTTGGAATATGTGCATACGATAGCAAACAGAAGGTCTGATGTGTGCTTATTCCCACTAAGAAAATGTGATTGCAACTAGTCCTCAGCTTATATTGCTTCAGTGTTATCACTACTTACAGTTACAGATGCTGTGAACATTGATTAAAAAAACATATATTCTATATGTTTTCCTCATTGTAAATCATGGTATTCCCACTGCCTATAGTTAATTAATTTAAAAGGTATTACAGTTGAAACTGTTGCTTTACATAGTTTGGAATAGTGCCACCTGGGGCTTATGCACTAAGGCATGATAAAGAGGTGATAACACGGAGATAACTTCTCCAGTGATGTCACTTCTCCAATCCCTATGTTATTCTATTGAGCCTATGCACTAAGATCTCCAAAGTTGGAGAAATCTTAACGCATTTGCTCCATAGAATAACATAGGAACTGGAGAACTGATATCACTGGAGAAGTCATCTCCTCTTTATCACTACACTTAGTGCATAATCCCCAACCCTGATGTCCAGACAGCTCATTGGTTATTGTATTCCATTCTATGGGAAGGGTCTCTCTATTTGTGGGGGATTGGTCGAGCTGCATTGTGTCATTATATCACACATAATTGCACTGGCAAGCCAGTATACGTTCAGTAGGTGTACTGGTGTCTGTCATCTAAGCCTGCATGAATACTCAGCTACATTATTTCATACTAGTTTAAAAGCCCGTGTACACGGGCAACATTGCCACCCAGCAGCCTTGGCTGGTGCCCCGGAGCCTCTCTGCTCACTGCCCGCGCTGCAGTCAGAGGGCAGTCTCTACTGCACATGACTGCAGCGCATGCAGTCTCTACTGCACATGACTGCTTCTGACAAACATCCTAGCAAATTATTATACAGGATGAAGGATCACATTACTATAATTGAAACATAGTAACTATACGTTTGATGGCACATGTTCTGGCAGTACACATTTGTTTTACTTCATTCTTTTCTACATTAATTCGCTGTTAGCATTACTTATGAAGTTAAATGATTAGTTCAGTGTAACTGCATTATCATACAGCTTATTGTTTGTTTTTTTATTCAGATTCACTGCTTTATCACCATATTCTCCCTTTTTTTTTAACATTTATTTGATTAATTTGATTAAAAGTTAAGTTGTACTCTCTCCCCGTGTATTATTCATAGTGTAATATCCCCCGCAGATCACGTTTCTCTACATATGGCATGCTAGTAGAGAAAGGTTCTCTATGTTTATTTTCTATGCTATATTCCACTGTAGCACCTTTATTAGGAGTCTTGATCTGTGCAGTAATTGGATATAATTTTTATGCTGTGTAGACATCTTAGTGCATTGGTTCTAATGTTCTCTAATTCGACAGGAAAGTTAAAGCACTGGTAACAGTTCTCCATAGACTGTGATAGTAACGGCTCCACCATACTGTGACAGTGTGAAGTAAGTAACTGCCAGCAGGGGGAGTACCCTTTAATTAAGTTAGCAGGAAATCCCCTAGGAGTTATAACTCTTTACTAATCCTTTAGGTTGCCTGAGTCACATTTACAGTTGGCACTTTAGACTATGTTCAGTTCTGGAGCAAACCAACTGCACCATAGGGGACAAATAAAAAGTTGCAAAATTCCCATGCTTTGCAATGCGGAGGAGACCTCTTTAACATTCAAGGGGTTAAAAGCCCCATTTAAATCAAAGAGAATTTTCATTTGTCCCTGTATAGAAGATAGTTTTCTCTAAAACTGCATCACTTTAGATAAATATATTCCTATATTCTCATCTGCATTTTCACTCGTCAGTGGAACACATATTTATCTCGTATTGATGAATATCAGTTTACTAAATAGTATACATTTCCAAGAGAAGACAGTTTTGAGTTACTGATAAAATATATATGTGAGTTAAACAGAAGTATAACTCTTAATACTACCACAGTTACCTTATTCTGACCATAAAATATTAACCCTTTAAGTGCCAGAGAGGTATCTAATGCAGTGCACTGATATTTTTTGTGTAACAGAACTGCTTTATGTGTATAGCCAGCCAGACCTATGGACCATATTTTGCCCAACTCTGATCTGTCAGACATAAGTTTTCCCTAGACAGCATTAGCAAGTGTTCAGTCATTAAATGAATTGGTCCCAATAAATAATGTTTAATTTTAAGTTTATTTATTATTGTAGGCATTAAAATAGAATTACATCGATGTAAATCTTATCTCTCAAACCTTTATGGTTTGAGATATATAACTGGGTAAAGTTTCCCCCTCCAGGCTATTTCAGAGAAGTCTGCCCTCTAGCTGACAGCAGGAAATTCTGGTCCCAGGACCGGCCGGTGGTTCTTCAGCAGAGCCGAAATTGCGCTATTTAGAAATAAATATTTCATTGGAACGGTCTACAAAGTGTGCCTGGTTTGCAAGCACACTTTGTAGACCGTTCCAATTAAGTATTTATTTCTAAATAGAGTGATTTCGTCTCTTCTGAAGAGCTGCCATCCGGTCAAATGACCGGGATCTGATGCTGTCAGCTAGAGCGCTGACTTCTCTGAAACAGTCTGGGGGGGCCTTTAGCCAGTTACATCTCTCAAACCATAAATTATGGTTTGAGAGATAAGACTTAAATCGATGTAATTCTGTTTTTAATGCCTACAATATTAAATAAACTTAAAATTGCAATGTGTTGGATCTCTCTGGCACTCACATTTTTAAGGGAATAATATTGTTCATGAATATATATATATATATATATATATATATATATATATATATATACGCATGGCATTTCATGTCAGTAAAATCAGAGTACTTCCACTACTTGGGAGAGGTCTCATTCAATAGTTATTATAATTCTAATCTGACTGTGGTTTCTACGAGTGGTTCTAAATGTCCAGAACAAGAGCTTCAATCAATCAATCAATCAATCAATCAATCAAAAGTTCAATGGCATATGGAGTCAATCAAGAAAGGGCATATTACCTCAACCTTCAACTTCCTATCCACTGTTATTCCTTATAATAAACAACACAATCATTTCTACACTGAATATCTCCTGACTAGCAAATGTGTACTTCAAATAAACATAAACTACATAGATGATTAATTTTAAAGATGTATTTTTAAGTACAGACCCTATCTGTTTTCTTTTTCTTGACGGGTTATGCATAGTAAATATTCTGTACCTCATATATGGATTACCTTTTATTTTAACCAATGGAATAAAATACACTGGGGGAGAGTCACTAAGCGGTGAGAAAGAGGTGATAAACTTTATATGACTTCTCTAGTTTATCACCTCTCCAATTCCTATGCTCCACCGGGACATTGGGAGTAGGGGTTCTAAGAGGAACTGGAGTCATTTTGAGGGAAACAAATGGACCATGCATTGGAGACCTTTCTAGCATTCAAGGGGTTAAAATCAGTGGACAATTTCATTTGTCCCCTATGGTATAATTGGTTTGCCCCAGAATAACTCCAACAATTCTGGGGCAAACCATCAGCAGCCTAGGGCACAAATGAACACCCCAATTGATTTAAATAAAGCTTTTAACCCCTTGAATGGTAAAGAAGTCTCTATTGCATTGCTACACAGTGCACCGGAGACCTCTCTAGCATTCAAGTGGTTAAAAACTCTGTTTAACCCTTTGAGTGTCAGAGAGGTATCTAGTGCATTGCAGAGCAATGCATTGGATGCCTTTCCAGCACTCAAAGGGTTAAAGCAGAACTGTCATTAAAATTAAAGTGCCCCCCAAATCATTATTCAAATAGCGATATGGATAGCAATACTTGCATTATCATGAATAAGTCTGGCATTATTGAGAAATCCAACTTCATCAGATAAGTTGGTCTCTTCTAGGATTAGAGAGGGGGAGTTGCATTGTACCTTAAAGGGATAGTAATACTTAAAATGTAAAAAAAATATTTTGTAAGGTTTATCCCTTGAGTAAAACAAGGGTACTCCCATTGCTGAAATGTGTTTTACTCAAAAGTTATTACAGCTCAAAGTTGAATTTTTTAGGTGCATATCATAGTGGCCTGAAATTGTACAGTGGCGCTGTTTGTACACCATCCTTTGGAGATTTATGGTCCCGGGACCAGAGCTGTCCATAGAATGGTGTAACAACAGCGCCATTGTACAATTTCATGCCACTGTGATATTGAACCTAAAAAATTCAACTTTGAGCTGTAATAACTTTTGAATGAAACACCTTTCAGCAATGGGAGTACCTTGTTTTACTCAGGGGGATAAACCCTACAGCATATTTTTTTACATTTTAAGTATTACTGTCTTGATGGTGCAGGAGCACAGATGTGTTTACAATAAGATTCCTGCCGGTGAGTCTCAGAACACGTTACATTTCTCAATAATGCTGGACTTATTCAGGATAGTAAAAGAATTGATACGTGTATCGCTATGTGAATAATGGTTTAGGGGCACTTTAATTTTAATGAAAGTTCCGCTTTATCATTTTGTGAAATATTGTCTGTCCAAATATTGGTTTGCTTAACCCCTTGGTGACCGGTCGCATGAAAACGCGGCCGTCACTTAACGCCCAGCTAGGAATTTTTTGTTTTTCACCAAAGTAATCCGTTGTTTACGAACGGCGTCCTCTGTCACTAAGTGACAGTTTCTGCTGGACGTACATGTACGTACATTGTCGGGAAGGGGTTAAGAATTGTTCCAGCTTGTTTTGATACATAATGCCCATTGGGCCATATTTATAAAAGCAAATGGGAGTTATCGAGTAAACCAACTGCATCATGGAGGACAAATATAAATTCCTGTTAAATTAAATTGGGCATTTAACCCTTTGAATGATAGAAGCTCTCAGGAATTGAAGGGGTTAAAATGCTCTGTTCAAATGCAAGGGAATTTAAGAATATTTATATATTCCTACAGTGCAGTTGGTTTATTCAAAAACTACTGTAAAAGCCTGTGTACACGGGCCAAGGTCCGGGTGATGTTAACAGGCCACTACCTCACTGCTCCATGTGATGCAGTCTTGCGTCACCTCACTCACGCGATGCAATCATGCGCAGTAGAGACTGCCCAAACGCGGGCAGTCTCTATTGCACATGTCTGCATCGTGACAAACATCCTAGCGAGCATGACTTCATCGTGACAAACATCCTAGTAAATTATTATATAGGATAGGATAGGATAATGCATGTGTCTAACCTGACCACAAATATGTAGCATCCATTGTACTGTTATGATGGTTAAATTGTGGAATTTATGGATTTTTTTTTTTTTTTTTTACAATTTTCTGCAATGAGATTTTTATATTTTTATAACCATTTATTTCATCTCTATGTAACTTATTTCTCTGCTTTTTTTCATGGTGATCATTATTTTATGTAATTTGGCAGCTATTAAGAGAACAATGTAATATTCAAATAAATGTATTGTTATAAAACAGTTGTATGCTAAAACTTGCAAATTCTCTTATGTTTTGTAGTATGGATAATGTACCAGTTATGTATTATTTCAGATATTTTAATTGTGGAACACTCACACAAGCTTGCAAGGAAATAAAGATTAACTTTCTATTTTCTTGATGTATGTTTGTTAAGCAAAGTGATGTGAAGAAAAGTTTTGATAAATAGTTTCACTTAAAGCTAAACTAACAACTAATAACCTCCAAAGGAGAAGTAAACATTTTTTATAAAAAAAAATATTGCATGACGTTTCCTGTGGAGTAAAATAAGGTCACTCCCACTGCTGAGAGATGCATATTTCCAAAGTTATTACTGCTTAAACCTGTGTTTTTTGTTTTTTTTTACATTAGCAGTGCCTTCTAGTGCTCAAATTCCAAATAGTTATTTTGTTACATTCGAGTGGAGAGGAAAGTCAGTGACTTACAGTTCTCTATAGAATGTGATAGAAACTGCCTGTCACTTCCTGTCAGTTAGAACTTTCAGGAAGTAAAAGTACTGTAAATTCACTTCCTGATTATTTGAACTGTTACACATTTTCACTAAAATAAGTGGCAGCGGTGAGAGTGCCCTTGTTTTACTCAGCAGGAAAAGCTCTATAACATATGGGAAAGAAAAGAAAAAGAAGGGGCACCTCATAAAGTAGTATGTACTGTAACTTCGGTTATTTGACCTAATCCAAGCCCCTAGGAACCGGTGTTCTTAATCGCGTGCAGGGAGATTCAATTCGCTTGTCCCTGATCAAGTTCAAGTGGTATTGTTCCTCCAAACGTTTCTAGATATTGCAGGCAGAATGTTTGTGTATCACTTACACTTGTGAAAGTAATAATTCTAGGAATTGGGTGTATTAACGGTATAAACAAATGTATTTAAAATATCCAAGTTTTAAAAAAAATTTACACAGTACCTTCGAAAGTACCAAAATTATAAAACAATGTATCACTGTTATTGATATATGTAACGTGTTTCATGGCATTATACTGCCACTTTCTCAAACAAGTAATATAATCTATGAGCTTAATTCCCGACAAGCTCTCACCCTCTCCCTTTTAAAACTTTCATCACACCCTCTGTCTGCCTCTAGAGGTGAGATCATCTTTACATTTTTAACTACTTCATCTCCAATACATGGAAAAAGATTTTTGCTATTATAACAAAAGAAAAAGCTACATAACACCTGGAATGACAAATTCTCCTGTCACATCATGAACCCATTAGCTGCACAAAATACATGTAAATGAGCAGACCTTAGGTGCCAACAAGGTCGTGCAAAATAGCGGGTCCACACCGATGCATTGTTGTGCACTACAATGTGAACCCCACATTAAGACATGATCCATGTTGACATCGAACATGTCAGAACTCAAAGAGAAAGTGCTCATTTAAAGGGGAACTACCACCCGACACAATGTTCACCTTCACTAAGTCCCCATCTGGCGACTAGCTGCTTAGTAGCCCTAGTCGCCAGAATAATTACCTTATTTAATAGATTTCTCCTCTCTTCCATGGGCAACAGGCAGGATGGAGCGCGGACATCTTGCCATTGTGACATCCACGAGCCTGCGCTGTCAGTCCCAGCCGGGTCTAGGAGGCGTAGCTAGGAGCCATTTGACTCCGGCTGGGACTGACAGCGCAGGCGCGCGGACGTCACAGTGGCAAGATGTCCTGGCTCCGTCCTGCCTGTCGCCCATGGAAGAGAGGAGAAATCTATTAAATAAGGTAATTATTCTGGTGACTAGCGCTACTAAGCAGCTAGTCGCCAGATGGGGACTTAGAGAAGGTAAAGATTGTGTCGGGTGGTAGTTCCCCTTTAAACAAAACTTCCAAAGTGAAAGTGCCACAAAAAAAATACTTGAACAGTGAGGACAGTTTCATTTTTATATATACACATATATATTTTGAAAAAAATTAACTTTCTACTTTTTATGTATAAGTTAAGATGCAGTGCATAGTTATGAAATAGTAAGATGTGGTACACACCTCTCCACATATTAATGTGTGGACATATTAGGATAGAGCTATTAGGATACATATATATATATATATATATATATATACACACACATATGTTATTATGTGTTTATTTACACTAGGTTAAGGTGGTTATTCTTGAACTACCAGATCCATGGGTACAATGTGTTAAATTGTGATGGGCTGGAGATAAGATCTGTATTAATAAGTTAGTGATTGGCTGTCTTTGAACCACCAAATTGAAGATTATGTATTGGATGATGATATGTTAAAAAGGAACATGTAGGATATTGTAATATGTCCTAGTGTACTTCAGGTAAAAGGACATGTGTTTTAGGTGTTCTTTAACCCTTGGGTGACAAAGTGGGTGTAATAAAAACACCTTAATATAATGTTTTTACACCTAAGGTTTAAAGTCTGTTCATTTACACGTATTTTGTGCAGCTAATGGGTCTGTGATATGGCAGGAGAATTTGTCATTCTGGTGTTATGTAGCTTCTTCTTTTATTATAATATCAAAAATCATTTCCCATGTATTGGAGATGAAATAGTTAAAAATGTAAGGACGATCACACCTCTAGAGACAGACAGAGGGTGTGATCAAAGTTTTAAAAGGAAGAGGGTGAAAGCTTGTCGGGAATTAAGCTCATAGATTATATTACTTGTTTGATAAAAGTGGCGGTATAACGCCACAAAACGAGTTACATAGCTCAATAACAGTGATACATTGTTTTTAATTTTGGTACTTTCGAAAGTATTGTGTGCCAATTTTTTAAAATGTGGACATTTTAATTGAATTGTTTATACCGTTAATACACTCTAACTAGAAGCCACCGGGCCCTGGTGCAAGAATTGCCATGGGCACCCCCAACCACATTGGCCCCCTCAACCACATTGGCCGCCACCACCACATTGCCCCTTCCACAATGCCCCTTCATCTCCATATTGCCCCTTCCCCAATGCCCCCGTCACAATGCTCCTCATTCTCCACAATGCCCCTTCCACATTGCCCCTCAATCTCCACATTGCCCCTTCCACAATGTCCCTCATTCTCCACATTGCCCCTTCCATATTGCCCCTTCAACAATATTCCTATCACAATGCCCCTTCCACATTGCCCCTCATTCTCCACATTGCCCCTTCAACAATGCCCCCATCACAATGCCCCTTCCACGTTGCCCCTCATTCTCCACATTGCCCCTTCAACAATGCCCCCATCACAATGCCCCTTCCACATTGCCCCTCAATTTCCACAATGCCCCTCATTATCCACAATGCCCCACATTCTCCACATTGCCCCTTGAACAATGCCCCTCATTCTCCACAATGCCCCCTACTGACCCCTCCCCTCCTACCTCGAGTCCCTGGTGGTCTAGCGATGTGTGACTTCGGCACAGACAGACCTCTGACTGGTCTGGAACACCCGCGCGGTTATTAGTAATGCAGAGCACTGGGAGATGACATAATCTCCCAGCGCTCTGCATGACTAGAGCAGCGGCCGCCGGGAGATCAGCTGTGCTGCCTTGTATTATACATTGCTGTGGGCATGTGGCCAACGGGTCGCAGGGGGCGGAGAGTGACGGGCCCGGTCGTAGGTGCGACCCCTGAGACCCCTATTGTAACGTCACTGACTTGAGCTTGATCAGAGACAAGCGAGTTGAATTTCCCTGCACGTGATTAAGAACACCGGTGTGGATCATACACCGATGCAACAAACGGAGTACAGAGAATTAATGTTTCCCATGTGTTGCTGATTTAATCGCTGTATCTCCAGTGAGAACTGTACTGAACTCTGTTTTCTTTTGTCTATAACATATGGGTTTTCATAAAGAAAAGTTTACTGCTCCTTTAACCTTACTTTTGCCAGCAAATCCTAATGGTGTCTATGAATTTTGCTCTTGCTTCTTGATTCAAGAAATAACATCTTCAACCAGTACTGGATGTCATTTCCACAGAGGACATGACAGCAAAATAACACGTTCAATCAGTCTTAGATGTCATGTTCCAGGAGAAAGACATGACAGTTGTTGTCTCTGTTTTCACACTGAAAAAGGCAGAATGATTTAATAAGTGATCAGACATGACATCTAAGACTGATTGAAGATGTTATTTCTTGAACCAAGATGGAAGGAAAAAGTTCAAAGGATCCATTACGATTGTGACCAAAAAAAGTTGTAGGGGTTATTAGGAGGTGTTAGATCCTCTAACTATATTATAGCATGCACTATTGGCTGTCCTTAAGGGGTTAAGCTATTTATGAGAAACTCACATACCTGGGAACTTTGATGAATGGAGTCCTGTGGTGCCACTGTGGGGGAAACAAGACACAATTCAAGTAATAAATGGGTGTGGCTTAATCATGAGTGGGGGCAGGGCTTAGCTGGCATGAGAAAAATGGTGAAAATCGGGTGAGGAAGAAGGATGAGTGGGAAGAACAGGGTGAGAAAGAGCAGAAGTGGGCAGAGTTTCAGTAGAAACTCCACGCACCTGGAAAATCAGCCTCTGTCCCGGAGATCATGTAATCAGAAGCCAAAATTGGAGTCTCGTGGGCCAATCCAGAAAGTTCACAGCTATGCTTACTCCCCTTAATGCCACTGGCACCAAGGAGGGGGGGGTAGGGCATTGGGACAGTCTATGCATTTGTCTTGGTGGACCTTTCTTCTGGCCTTGCAATGTATTAGAGCCCTCTCTAGTAAGGAGTTAAAAGTCCCATTTAAATCAGTAGGAAAAGTGTAAATTTGCATTTGTCCCCCTGAATTACTACTGTTTTCTTTAAGAAATAAGGTCTTAAAGGGATAGTAATACTTAAAATGTAAAAAAAAATATGTTGTAGAGTTTATCCCCCTGAGTATATCAAGGACACTCCCACTGCTGAAAGGTGTTTCATTCAAAAGTTATTAATTTTCAAAGTTGAATTTTTTAGGTGCAATATCACAGTGGCCTGAAATTGTACAGTGGCGCTGTTGCTACAACATCCTATGGCGATTTATGGTCAACTGACCAGAGCTGTCCATAGGATCGTGTAGCAACAGCGCCACTGTACAATTTCAGGCCACTGTGATATTGCACCTAAAAAATTCAACTTTGAAAATTGATAACTTTTGAATGAAACACCTTTCAGCAATGGGAGTACCCTTGTTTTACTCAGGGGGATAAACCCTACAACATATTTTTTTTTACATTTCAAGTATTACTATCCCTTTAAGCACCAGTTAGAAAAAAAACCAAAGCACTGTACTGGAGACCTGCTTAGCATCCACAAGGTTAAGTAATTACTTCTTTTCTCTGCTATGGCTGAAAGGAAGTACTTAAAATTACAAACACAATGTTGATCAACTTGATAGAAAGTGCAGATCACACCTGGGTTCATCCAGTGCATACACTTTCAGTAGCTTAAGAAATAATGAGTTTTCACACTTATCTGCATATAATTCGGAGTTTTCATACCTGGGCTTCACAGATTGAGCAGACTGTATTGTGTACCCAACATCACGTATGAATGGGAGGTACAGACAGTTCCAAACTGTAATCTATAAGAATCAGAGTATCTGCTTATAGGGGACCCCTTCCCTTCAGCTGGCCTTGGTAGCTGCACACTTATCCCTAATGTTAACCTTTTTAATGCGAGGAGTACACAACACATTGTTTTGCGATGCATTGTGTAGCCTCTGGCATGCAAAGGTTTAAAATGGACCCGGTTATCAGCAGGGGTTAATCAAATGGTCCAAACACTGCTCTTGACCCATTCATGGTCAGGGAATGATATCTTGGGGGAGATTCACTAAGTGGTGATAAAGAGGAGATAAAAGACTATAATGCTCTCCACTTTATTGAATTTTATAATAAATATTCTAGAGCTTTACCCCCATGGGCGGATTGTCCTACTGGGGGATCGGGCATCCCCCGGTGGGCCGCTAGATCATGGGCCAGTGGGGGAGATCAGAGGATCGCTTTGCAATGTGTTGTGTACCCCTCTGGCACTCAAAGGGTTAATGCAGAGTGCCAGGATGTGACATAATATCCTGGCGCCTGCTCTCCCATGCCGCACAGGGACCACAAGGGGGCGTCGATAAAGACATTGGTGCAGCTAGTGGGCTGCTTTAAAAAAAAAAAAAAAAAAAAATGCCCGGGCTGGTATTCCACTACAATCCACCCGTTTACCCCTGCCTGCTGTGCCTGTAGAAAAGACCAAGAATCACCTCCAGGAACATCGGACATCACCTGAGCGGTTGTATTCTCTGTCTGCCTGCACAGTCAGTAGACTTTGGGGTCAAAGTCATGACCATTACAATATGTGAGTAGTATTGTGTGTTCTATTGTATATATTATTTTGGGACATACTACACTATTGTGGAGCTTTCTCTCCTTTTTTGTATACCTGACTATTCACTGCTGTGGGACAGCGTGATTTTTTTTGAGAGAGCAGCCCTCTTGTCTTTGCATTTCAAGACAGATACTGTATCTGGAGGTAGTTAGATTTCTCCACCTGTGTTTGTGGTTGGTGTCAGCATACGCCGGCCCCAACACAGGAATCTTCTGAGTGGTGGTTGAATCGTGTTGTATCTGATATACACAGGGGGCACCCCTTGTTCTTTCTCCCTCCTCTTTTTTCCGACATAAGTGGAGATGACTTCTCCAGTATATCACTTCTTCTATGATATTCTATGGAGCCAATGCACTAAGATTTCTTCAACTTTGGGGATCTTAGAGCACAGCAGAGAGACCTTCTCCAGTGATATCACTTATTTAAGTCCTATGTTTTTTTTATGGAGTCTATGCACTAAGATATCCAAAGTTAGAGAAATGCATTGGCTCTACAGAATAACACAGGAACTGGAGAACTGATATCACTTTATCACCTCTTTATCACACCTTAGTGCATAACCCCCATTATTTTGTATAGAAGGTGGATGTTATCCTTCTTCGTCTTCACAAACCTCTTAGAAATGGTCATTCATTAACCCCTCAACTGCTAGAGATGTCTCTTGTAGAGAAATGCATTGGATGTGTCTGTGGTAGCCAAAGATTGTGTGAATATTTGACTTTAGCATCTAACTTTCAAAGAGTTATTAATGGAGAAGTACCACCACATAATAACCTTTTGTTACTATATTCAGAAAAATCTAGTGACCCCTGTGAATTTTCCCCTTGCTCCAGTGTTCAATAGATAACATCTTCATTTTGTATTCCAAATTACTGAGAACAGCCATTTTGGGGCTGCAGATTTCTTTTATTAAATCTGCTCCCATAAGGGAAGACTTGGAAAATATGATACTTGCCATTTAAAAGCCCAATTTAAATCAAAGGGTGATTTTTATTGATTTGTTTCATATTACACGGTTGGTTTACCCTAGAATGTCACTTTCTCTTTGTGTATATGACCCTAGGGATTAAGGGTTACTAAACCACAGTACCCTGTAATCTAGTCCTCAGAAATATAGGGGGTTAAACTAAACAGAAAAATGTAGTGAAAACAATCATTAAAAAAACAGCAAAGCAAAGACGTAGAAAATATTATCTTTATTAATTTCCTTCACAGAAGGTTTGTTTTACATTTCTAACTAGCAGATGATCAGTGAAAGAAGGATACATATTACTGCATGCTGCATGAGCCCAGACAGATGTGAGGAGAAAGCAAACACAATGCACTGCATTCTGGGAGTGTTACCTACACAATTCCAGTCAGCTTCTTTTATTATTTAAAAGAGAAATACATGTTTATTATGAAAAGAAACACCTATTGCAAATTATTTTTGCTCAGTAAAACACAGGTAAATTCAATGCTGAGAGGTGATTCGTTCAAAAGTTATTACACACAGCCAGGGCTATTTTCCTGAGGGAAAACATATATCTTTTTAATTTTGGAGAAAAGCACCAAATATAATAATTTTTTTTTTCTTTTTGGGAAAAAGAGGTACCAGTACGGAGTATCCCAACAATACCACCCCTATGGTTTTTTTTATATGAACATATTAATATGTTAGAAATAGTGCCACCTCGTGTAATTTTCCTGATCAGATTCTATGGCAGAAGTGAGCCTCATTCTACATACAGTTTACCACAGACTACGACAGCAAAACATCCAAACGTGTGACAGTATGAACTGTAACATTATCAGCAATGGGAGTACCCTTGTTTACTTAGCAAGAAAAGGTCTGATTATTTCATGATAAAAATGTTAACCCTTTAATGATGAAAATGTTATCACTGATCAAGTATAGATCTTAACGTATCTTTCAAGATAGAGCTTTGACCTTTTAAAACAACATTTAACGATCCAGTTCAATCCTTTTGGAAACACATTTTTAAAGAACTTCTATCTGTTGGTTAGGTGTTGATGTCTGGTACTCCAACAGGTCACAAGGATTTGTGAAAATTTGTTTTATCTTGACATGACACATTAGTTTAAGCAAATAAATATTCAGCTGTCTGTAGATATAAATAAAGCAGACAACTGCTGCAATGGATTGGTTTTTCACTTATTTAACGCAGGTACAAAAAAGAACTGTGTTTCGAGGAATCCAATGACGTTTTATGAAATTGATATCAGCTTAAGAAACAATGGGGAGGATGTGGGGGCATGGGGAGGAAAGCAGAGTGGTGCCACATAACTGCATATGCTACTACTTGAGAGCCTGTACGTGTGCATTAGTACATACAGGCACACAATCTTTTGTCCCACCCAATCTCAACTCACATCTAGTTTATGCCATTCCTGGTATAGGCTTATGGTGTGTGCCCTGATTACCATTGTGCTCAGGTAGTACATAAACCTGAAACAGCCACACACTGCCGGCACTTAGTAGTGAAAATTGGCCATTTGGGTGCAAAGGGGCTTGAACATTGCCTGTTTCACACCTATAAGTGGCCCTTTGGGCAGAAATATGCTCTGCATTCAAACATGCTCCTAGTGTTGTTTGGAACTGCACAATGTAATAGGGTAATTAACAGATTAAAGGGATAGTAATACTTCGTTTTATCTTTATTTTATTTTGTAGGCATTAAAAAAACATGAAGAACGATATAAGTCTTATCTCTCAAACCTTTATGGTTTAAGAGATATTCACAAGCAAAGTTTCTCCCTCCCGCCCCTTTTACCTAGTGTAAGCCATCTCTTCTCAGATGTGAATCTGGTTGTAAGACCAGACAGATAACAGCAGGGGACAATCTTCTTTGTATGAAAACAATGAAATCCCTGCCCCCTTGACAAGTTTTTCAGCTTTTTCCCTTATCTTAATTGAAGATTGTCCCTCTCTGCAGTCTACCTGGGCACCTCCCTTCTTATCTGGCTGAACGGGGGGGGGGGGGGGATACTTTGCTTGTGAATATCTCTTAAACCATAAAGGTTTGAGAGATAAGACTTACATCGTTCTTCATGTTTTTTTAATGCTTACAAAATAAAATAAAGATAAAACGAAGTATTACTATCCCTTTAAGGCAGTGTTCAATAAGCTTAATAGGTGCAATACTATAGCAGTCTTGACAGAGTGTGTTAGAAGTGATAGCCATGTATTGACTGTAATTGGGTTTGAATAAAGCAACAGCTTTTCTGAATACAAGAACACAGGTTGCCAAGCTCTTTAGCTCTCGTTTCAATTAAACAAAATTAACCAAATGCTATATAAGACAGTCTACACATAAACCCTTAAAAACCAGGACTGGATTTTAGTGTTCTAAATAATTCTCAAAATTCCCAATGTATTAAACTGGGTTATTTGCTAATGAATTTCTCTAAGACACGCTTAAAGGGATAGTAATGTTATTTCATTTCTGTCAGAGTTGTAGTTCAAGAGTAATTCAATGATAAAGTAATTCCCTCCTGCCCCTTTTACTGATGTAACACTGCTCAGCTCAGATCAGCAGGGAGGTGCCCAGAGAGATTGCAGAGAGGGACAATCTTCAATTAAGATAAGGGAAGAAGCTGAAAAACCTGTCAAGGGGGGCAGGGCTTTCATTGTTATCACAGTAAGAAGATTGTCCCCTTCTGTTATCTGTCTGGTCTTACAACCAGATTCCACATCGGAGGTGAGCAGTGTTACACTAGGTAAAAGGGACGGGAGGGGGACACTTTATCATTCAATTACTCTTGAACTACAACTCTGACAGTATTGAAATAACACTCTCTATGGCCCAAATATTATAAAGATTAATAGGAGCTGCTGTTTTTGTGAAACATTACTATCCCTTTAAATCAATGTGCATTATAATGTCCTACTGTGCACATGGTTTGCTCCAGAATTGCTTTCTGCACAAGGCCTCAAGTGGCATAATTAGTCATTAGAGGGCCATTGTGCAAACATCTTTTTGGGCCCCCTTGCAAAAATATTCTTGTAGGAACATGAGTAGAATCACTTTAGCCCTGGGAATAATAGGCCCCCAATGTTGCAGGACTCGGTCATTACTTCACCCATGTAATTATGTCTCTGGCTCCATCAGACAATGGGGTCATCACACACTGGATTTTACCTGGGAAGTGCAAATTATGTCTACATTTAAAAAGAAGCAGTTATTTTTGTCCTCTCTTTTTAATCCTTTAAGGAGCAGAGGGGTTCGCAAAACATTGTAAAGCAATGCATTGTGCACCCCTCTTTTTCTTAAAGGGTTAAATTACATGTAAATTGTCAATAAACTCCAGATAATTTACATTTTCTATCAATACATAAAAAAAAGATGGAAAACCAGAGCTCCTTGGCAGGTAGTCATTTCAGAACAAAGAGCTTCTTAAATATAGGATTGCACTGTTTTAGCGTCAAGACACCAAGTGATTACAATTACATACATTTAGTTTGAAAACTTAAATAAGCAGTAAACTTTTTATGGAAAAAAAAAAAAAATTATATATATATATATATATATATATATATATATATATATATATATATATATATATATATATATATATAACAGCAGTGTAAAAGCCACCCGGTCGCGGGGCAGTCACGCGCAGTGGAAACTGCCCGCGCCACGGCTGATACAGAGCCGCGGAGCGGGCAGTTTCTACTGCGCATGACTGCAGCACGTGCAGCAGTGTCTACTGCGCATGTCGCGGCGTTACACAAGATTTAGCGAATTATTATATAGGATATATATATATATATATATATATATATATATATATATAGTAGGGTGTTTCCTGTTGCGTAAAAAAGGGCACTCCCACTGCTGAGAGATACATATTTCTAGAGTTTTACAGTTTAATAGGGAGAGCACCACCTGGTGACCAAGTCAGAAAACTGCAGTTTCATGTAAAAAAATCTTTCATCTATATGAACATTTAAATGAAAAATACCCCAGGAGTAGGAATAGCCTTCTTCTACCCAACAGGAAAACCCTAAAATATATGTTTTGCCTTACACATGTTTACTGCTCCTTCAATGTGAAAGCAACCTTATTTAAGCGTAGTGTCCACACAATAACAATCCAAGCCTTGAACGTATCTACTAATGCTAAAGTCACCGATGGCATAGTTAATCTCAAAAAACAGGTTGGAAATGCTCAAAAGAAACTGACACTTATGTACTAAGAAGAACTGGAGCAATTTTGGGGGAAACAAACTGCACCATAGGGGACAATTAAATATTTCCACTAAACATTTTAAACACACTTGAATGCAAGTGAGATCTCAAATGCATTGAAAATTCTGGGCCAATCAGATTGGACTGTTAATAGATACAGGTCTTGAATAGCACAGCGTCCTGATAACCAGCTTAACTGGATTTGTTTTTTCTCAAAATGTTACTGCTGCAATCCTGTACTGGAGTATACAGAACAGAATTGGTGGACTGATGATTTAGATACTCACTGTTAGAAATATCTATAGCACAGGTGCCTTTAAACCTTTGCGTGCCAGAGAGGTATCCTACGCACTGAGTACTCAACTGGTTAACTCAGACGAAAATGCATTTGCCTCCATTACTGCAGTACTATATTTTGTTTGCGCTCACCTCTTCTCCTTTTCTTGTCTTAACTTGTAGTACCTTTGCATACCGTATGGATTATCTGAATTTAATCAGCAATGCTAAAAGCCATTGCTGGGGAGGACCAAAGACTGTGCCTTCACGTATTATTCTAAAAGTATTTTGTTTTATTTCATTTTATTAATCTATATTGATTTACTTGACTAAGCAGAAAGTGCTATTTTTCAGGGTTAAAAGCCACTTTAAAATCAATGGAAATTTGGTAATTTTTGCTCTTCGCCCTATGGTGCAGTTTCTTTCCCTAAAATTGCTCAAATCCTTATTTCCACATTAGCCCCAGTTAATCAGTAGTTTTAAAGATATAGTAATACTTAAAATGTAAAAAAAAAAATATATTGTAGGGTTTATCGCCCTGAGTAAAACAAGGGTACTCCCACTGCTGAAAGATGTTTTATTCAAAAGTTATTACAGCTCAAAATTGAATTTTTTAGGTGCAATATCACAGTGGCCTGAAATTGTACAGTGGCGTTGTTGCTACACCATCCTATGGAGATTTATGGTCCCGGCACCAGAGCTGTCCATAGAACAGCTATTTTTTTTCTATAAACAATATGCATTTATATATATATATATATATATATATATATATATATATATATACACACACATACATACATACATACATACACATTCAAAAGTTAAAACAGATAGCTCAAAATATTGCCTCTCTTTTTCAATGTTTAAAGAGCTTTACAGTTAATAACAGAAATTCTCCTTAGGAACAAATAAAACAGTATTTTCTAGAGGTCACTCTTATGGTATTTTCACAATTAACCCTCTGCATGCCAGAGACGTATCCAATGCATTGCCACAGGCTCAATACAATAAAAAGAGACAAGAAATCAAGCACGTTTGAGTGGTTATAACTTTTGAATGACTTACCTCCCAGCAACGAGAGTGAAAAAAAAAACCTCACAACTTATAATATATATTTTTGAGAACAAAATATTACTATACCTTTAAAACAACTTTCCAACCATTTCCCACAGTGACAATGTATTGGGATATTAGTATCTTGTAATCTCCTTGTGGTTGTGTAAGATTTACATTAAATATTATTGTTGTTGTTGTTTTTTTTAAAGTGCATGCAGGATATGACTTTGTAGGAGACTCGGACTGAAAAGCAGTGGAATCTAGAGACAGAGGCTACGCCTTATCTATGTTAAACAGGTCTGCAAAACATGTTTTTAGCTGAAATAAAATTGAATACAAACCTCTTGAATATCATTGGCTAACAATAAACTAAAAATCACACCTTCTGTTAAGTGCATGTTCAAAAGATAATGGGCTGGGAAATATGGTTTTCCATGTTTCACTTAGCAATATAAGCAATGATTACATTAAAAAGGAACTTTCATTCAAATTAAAGTGCCCCCTAAATCATTCACATAGCGATACGCATATCAATACTTGTATTAACCCGAACAAGTCCAGAATTATTGAGAAAACCAGACTCACCAACACGAATCTTGCTGTAGTGGCATCTGTGCACCTGCACGGTCAGTCCCTTCCTGTACCTTAAGGTACAATGAACCCCCCTCACCAAACCTAGAGGAGACCAGGATAGGCAGAGCATACTCACAAATGTCTCTTCATCAATATGTCTGTGCTGATGCCTGCCAGTGAGTTTCCGAACAAGTTGGATTTCGCAATAATGCCGTACCTATTCACGATAATACAAGTATTGATGTGCATATTGCTATGTGAATAATGATTTGAGGGGTACTTTAATTTGAGTGAAAGTTCAGCTTTAATGCTGATGTATTTAAAGTAGAACTACCACCGCATAACAAGTTTATCTTAAATAACTTCCCATCTGGCGACTAGCTGCTTAGTAGCGCTAGTCACCAGAATTATTACCTTATTAAATAGATTTCTCCTTTCTTCCCGAGGCTGACAGGCATAGTGACGTCCGTGCGCCTGCTCTGTCAGTCCTTTCCAGACCTGGACAGCTCCTAGCAACGCCTCCTAGAGCTGGCTGGGACTGACAGAGCAGGCGAGCGGACATCACTATGGCAAGATGTCCGTGCTCCGTCCTGCCTGTCAGCCAGGGAAGAAAGGAGAACTTCATTTAATAAGGTAATAATTCTGGCAACTAGCGCTACTAAGCAGCTAGTCACCAGATAGGCAGTTATTTAAGATAAACTTGTTATGCGGTGGTAGTTCCTCTTTAAAAGAAATTGTGCAATTCTGGAGCAAACCGACTTGCCATAATGGATGTCTTCCCACAATTCCCATGAATGCAAATGGAGCTCATATTATACGGGCTACAATCTTAACTCTAAAAAAAATATATATGTATATTATATACACGCACATACATATGTCATACACACACACACGGATAATCAGGTGCACAATGACATCTATTAAAGATATTCAAGATAAGCGGGGGGACGGCATGCAAATGGGGCTATTAGTCTCCATTGCTTCTCAGCCGTTTCCATGGCTTCTCAGTGTGTTGGAGACCTCCCTAGCATTGAAGGAGCAGTATATTTTTTCTTCTAGAAGAATGTTACAGGGCTTTTCCATACAAGGGTACTCCACTACTGGGAGATTTTTCATTCAAACATTATTACAGCACAAACTGGTGTCTAACAGAAAATATTTTTATAATGCAGTTTATGGAAGAGCTTGAGTCACTGACTATAGCTCTCCATAGTAACAGAAAGGACAGCCCCACCCAGTGACCACAGCAGAACAGTGCAGATTAATTAAAATATTAATAATAATAAATAATTATAATATTAATAAAACTATTTGAGCTGTAATAACGAGTAAAATTTTTTCCATCAGTTGGTATACCTGTTTTACTCAAAAAGGACAAGAATTAAAAAATGTTTTCATAAAAAGTTTACATGTCCTTTAAAGCCACATTTAAATCAATATGAATGTTTATTTGTCCCCATAGTGAAGGTGGTTTGCCCCAGATTTTCTCCAGTTTCTTAGTACATCAGACTTATTGCATTTTCAGTAGTGCATGATTCTGCTCTGATCATTTACTTTTATACCTCCATAAAGCTCTTAAGTTTCCACTGTGCTAACAGACACTGTTCAGATATAGGTCTCCTCAATCAATTGCTTATTGACTATGATTGCCTGACAGTCCATACAGTTAGGTTAGAAATCCAAGTATTATGCCTTGTCCATTCAAAACAGGATTACATGGAGTTAATTTGTTCATGTATAACGTCCTCATCCTCTTCCTCCTCATCCCCTGTTTCTGTTTTGATCTGTGCCACCCCAAGACGATACAGAGTGTCTCTAATCACCACCTCTCCTGGTTGGCAGCTTTGTACAATATCGTGTATTTGCCGGTTAACAATGTCCCGGCTTGTTAGGAAGTCGATAAGCCTGTTGTAGAGGTAATAGTGTGTGGAGTTATCAAAGTTAATGGGGTTGTGGCGTATGTTGCTGGTCTTACTGTCTTCAATGGCAGCGATGATAGCACTATAGGGTTCCAGCTCACGGCACAGTGACAATGAATGGTGACGAGATGTAGGGTCACAAGTTCCATTCTGTTCTGCCACAGCATGGACCACCCTCCTTGAAACAGATTTGGTGATAGGATGCTGAATGGACTGCTCATTCCCCATCATATCCACACTGTAATCTCTGTCAAGCAGTTCTGGGCAGGATACAACCTAAAATATAGAAATAGGGAATATGTTAAACCCACAGTAATATTACATTGGGCTCTATGTTCAAAGTAAAAAAAACTGTATTAAATTGTCGTTATTAATGTAGGAATATTTTGCCTTTTAAAAACAATTTTAAGACACCATAAAAGATAATGTTAGAGAAATTAAGTGATCATGGTCATCATTAACAAAACATACTCAAAAATGATATGAACTCTAGTTTTGTCTCCAAAAACAGTTAAAAATTGTAAAAATGTATGTAAATTAGTAGTTCTATAATGGTGTGTGCATCAAGTCTAGAGTGTTCTTGCATCACTGCCACACCCAGTAGGGAGGAGTTAAGTACATTCCTGCCTAATAGTTCCATTCCCATAGCTGGAGAAGTTGATTTTGACAGCTGTAACTAAAGGGCACAATATGTGCTACAATTCAAAACCATGTCAATGAAGAGTGTCTTCAAAACAATCTCCCAAAGGGCTACTAACCATTGGTGGTTCTGAGGGATCAGAGAAACACCCTTGATTCTTTCCCCACATTTGCAAGGTCAAATCTGGGTAACAGAGATCTGCACAGAGAGCCACCTGAGTGGCCATATCTACTACATAGACAGGAGGCCAGTGGCGTGAAGATGATAGAAGATCTACATGGTCCCGTGCATTCTCTCCACGAACTATGTACTTTGACCCACAAATCACCTGGAATAGAAAAGGCAGTCAAGCATCTCCATATTAATAAAAAAAAAACAAAAAAAAAAAACAAGAATTTATAGGGATACAATTTAAGTCATACAACAGGACTCACATATTATATATATATGTATCATGCATACATTGCTTACCATTTTATACACAAAAATTAAAGCTGTCTGTATTTAAAGGGAAAGTGTCACATCAGATGGAAAATGTACATGTTATTGGCCTTTTCCTGCTGAGTAATACAAGGTACACATACTGCTTGGAGATATTTAAATTGTTAGACCTGGCCAAACTTGCATTTTTTTGGGGTCCATGTTATGTCATTTTAAGGAGGCACTTTTACTCCAGAAAGGTATGACGGACTATTGTCACTGATAAAAGTCATCAATAGAGTGGAACACCAACAGTGCCACCCACCCTAAAACTTCAGGCTATGGAAGTACTGTATCTAAAATAAAAAAAGTCAGGTTTGATGTATGAAACATCTCCCGCCAACATTGTAAATTATAGAAACATAGGAAAAGAGTGCAGGAGAAAAGGATCTACATCAATGATTCTCAACATTAGTCCTTGGGGCACACCAACATTGCAGGTTTTCAGGTTATTCCTGCCTAATCACAGAGAAGTAATTAGTGGCAAAGTCATTGTCATTGATTCACCTAGGATTAATTAGGGATATCTTGAAAACATGACCTGTTGGTGTCCACCTGGGACTGGAGCTGAGAATCACTGATCTACTTGAAGTAAAACTCAGAACATTTATTAAAGCACACCATAAAATACTCACAATGGGAATTTCAATCACAGAGATAGTAACTCGGAAAGCTTATCATAGACCATGAATGGGCTCATAGGTAACATCTAGGCATACCACATGTACATTTATAAACAATAGCACCTGTCTGCTTCCTGCTCTTCCTATTGATTGTGGGATCCAGAACTGAAGGCAAATCAAGGTAATGTCACTCCTTCCCTATGCAATATGTAAATCTGCAGCCAAACACCATCAGTGGGCACGTCATCCTGTATAAGTGCTTCAACCTATACTCACTTCATCATCTATTTCACAAAACTGTTTTGACTCTATCAGAAACTTTTTTTATTCTTCTCATAACCTTTTGAGGTTGGGACCTGTTATTTTTTTGTCTGCTTTATATAGTGAATTATTACCGATTATTTCAACATAGGTGGAATGTTGATCCAGGAAGACACCTGACATTATGGAACCAGGAATGAAAATTATTACATATATTTACATTTTTTCTTCTGGATCAGACACTGGTGATCTGAAAAATGTTGAAACTGATTAAATCATGTCTTTCTTCAAATTCATCAGCTATGTAACAATTTAATACTGGGACAAACCCAGGATTTCCAGAACAAAACATTCTAAGTATGAAAGGGCATTGCCTAAACTTTTTTGTGTAATTCTTCATCCAATCACCAATGCAGTTTCCTTTAAAAAGACCGGTCATCTTCAGAAGGCCAACAGCTGACTGAGAATAATAGGAGTTGCAATTCAACAACAGCTGACTGAATATTAGGAGTTACAGTTCAACAACACCTGGAGGGATGCACATTGCTAATCCCTGGCACAGATATATGTGCAACAGCAGCAAACATCTTTTTTTGTTGAGGTTCTAAAGCCTTGCACAAGTTCCCCAAAATCTAAGTTAGCCTTTGCAATACTTTTAAAACTAATAATTAGCACAATGTAATCTTAATAAGAAATTATTAACATTTTAATTAACATTAACAGGTGAACACTGAGAAGCTCAATATTTTGTTAGGATGAAAATTTAGAAACACCAGTGACAGCTGTAACCTATTAACCCTTTGAGCACCAGAGAGGTATGCAATACATTGCAAAGAAATGCATTGCACACCCATCTGGCACTCAAAGGGTTAAAGCAGCAACAACTTGTTTTTATGACCAGGGCTGGAAATTCCCATTAGTTAATTACCCTGTGACGGTTTGTGATCCTGCAGGTGAATAATTAAAAGAACAAAGATATGTACCAGTGCTAAGGGAACTATCCTGGACAAGTGACAGAGTGAATGGAGGAGAATACTCAAATAAAGAAAATAAAATACAACCAAAGGCCAGGTCACCCCACTATAATCTCATCAGGTCTGTTGATGCAGCTATGTCCTCAGAGTGCCACCGATCCAAATGGAGAGAGTATGTAAAACAAGAAAGGAAGGGAGAAGTGCAAAAAAAGACCTTCTAAGGGTAGTAGTGAAAGTAATCATATAAAAAATATAATGAGTTGGAATAAATAGATACTCAATAAAATATATCATATATATATTAGTATTATATATTTAAAAATATATAAAATTTAAAACATGAAGAGTGGACTATATGTAAAAACCAAATTTTTTTTTGGTTTTTACATATAGTCCACTCTTCATGTTTGAATTTTATATATTTTTAATTTATATTCTCAACAAAATGGATTAGTCCTTCTATACTGACCATACCTACTATATGTTTATATTATCAATCTACTAATATATATATGATATATTTTATTGAGTATCTATTTATTCCAACTCATTATATTTTTTATATGATTACTTTCACTACTACGCTTAGAAGGTCTTTTTTTGCGCTTCTCCCTTCCTTTCTTGTTTTAGATGAACAATTACATTGGGTGGACTAGTAACCTCATCTGCTGACTTGTAAGATTTTCCTCTGACTGGTGAACATAATGCATATTTTTCCAGCCTGATCATATGAAAAAAAAACAAACAAACAAACAAACAAAAAAAACATATACTGTAGGGAAGATTCTTAAAGGGGATGTATCACCTAAAAATAAAAATTGCCCATAGGTTTGGTTATTAAATATTACTAGGGAAGCTGTTTTTTTTTTTTTTTTTTTTAAATGTAGCTCATTTTTCAGATATTTAATGTACTGTGCTGTGCACTTCCGCATAATGGTGCACAGCACAGATTGTCTTTTCCTCCCAACTCCCTCCAAGCTACCCCAGGGAGCGCGTTCACACTTCCCTTTGGTGTGCTGTCAATGTCTCCTTTCGTTATAGCAAGCTGCCGTAAGCATTACACTGAGGTTGTAGCCTAGGGCAGCTGGGAGGGAGGTGGGAGGAGAATTTGGCAGTCAGATAGAGCCGTACCGGTCAGCATAATGCAGTACGCTGATTCTTCGGCAAAACGAGTTACGTTAAAAAAAAAAAAAAAAAAAAAATTGCTTCCCTAGGAATACTTTAATAACCAAACCTAATGGCAATTTTTATTTTTAGATGATACATCCCCTTTAATTCAAAGGTATTACAGCTGAAACCGTTTTTATATGAAATGGTTATCAAAAGCTCTACCAGGTGGCCAAAGAGTACCTCTTCTGGATTTTTTGGCAGATGTAAACTGCTGTCTACAGTTCTTTATAGAATGTGATAGTCACTGTGCCACCAATTGGAGACCAGTTCAACTGTAATTATGGAATCAAACAGCTGCCACCAGTGGGAGTATCTGTGTTGTAGTCAACAGGAAAAGTCCTATAATATTTGTTTTCCCCATAGGAAAACTTTACTGAGCCTTTAAACCCCACTCAAGAATTCCTAGGTACACAAACTTCTGCCGACATTCCAAGTGTACTAAGCTGCAGAAATTCTAGGTAATTACAGAAAGCAGACTGAATTGCAATAGGTAGTCAAATTAGACACAAGGGCTGAAAAATTCACGTCCCATTCCCATTCACACACCACTCCCCAGTCCCATTCACGTACCTGGTGGGGGCACACTTTATAAACTTTACCCCCGGTGAGATGAGCTGGAGGTTGCTTAATCTGTGTTCCATTCTGTACAAACTCTGAAAGTGCCAGCAGGGCATAACACATCTCATCCTACAAAGAAGCACAAGAAACAAACAGTTCAAATATATTTTTGGGCCCCGTAACAAAATAATTATCCCACCAGGGGCATAACTAAAACCTTTTGCCCCTGGATGTTGACAGGTCCCCTTGGATGCTGGGTCTCATCACAAATGTACCCCCAGACTCAAAGATTTAGATTTTACATAATTTGTCAAGGGAGTTACGAGGGTACAAAGAAATAATATATTGTTAATCTTAGGTTTCATAATCAGAATTAAATATATATATATTGTGCATAAAAATTCCACAAAAATACATTTAAAACTCAACATTCACATTTTTATCAAAGTCTTTATAAAAAAAAAAAAAAAAAGAAGAAGCACCCTAAGAGGATAGAGGTGGCACACCAAATACCACGGCACCCTTGTTGAGAATCTTTGCCACAGTATAACAAGGTGTCTAGATGTGAACCTGTGAAACAATACAATGAATACAGAATGAGGATTGTTATATGTATAGTGGCAAGGAAAGGAAGTAAGCAGGCAGAAATATAGAAAATGACCAGCTGATTGGTCCACTTACCACTGAATCTTTGTTTTCCAAAGGGATTCTGCAAAGTGCCAGGATTCTCTGTAATTCTTCTCTACTGAGCAAGTCGATCTGATCCAGCTTAATGGTGCCTTCCTGAATCAGTCTCACCAGAGCACTGCTACTGCCTGAAATGCAAAGAGGCTGATTTAATAAGAGGAACTGGAGAATTTCTGTACCAAACGAACTTCTCCATTGGGGAAAATAAAACTCCTGTGGGTGTTAAATCATTTAAAGCAACCATTCAAGAGATTAACCCCTTAACCCTTTGAGTGCCAGAGGGGTACGCAACACATTGCAGAGCAATGTGTTGCATACACCTCTGGCACTCAAAGGGTTAAGGATGGCTGATTGCGCATGCAGCCATCACTTAAGGACCACTGACCATTTTTTTTTCCCGCATCCGGTTCAGGGCTCCCCGAATAATGTGCAGCCGCGAGGGGAGCCCTGTATTCCATGACGGTCCTGGCACGTCATGGGTCCTAAACGCAAATCTACCCATGACGTGCCAGGAACTTCAAAGGTCATTAAGGGATTAAAGCACCAATTAAATCAATGTGAAATTTTGGTTTCTTTCCTATGGTGGGGTTGGTTGATCCAGAACTGGTCTAGATGTCCACAGGAGTATATGTATCAACTTGTCTCTAATTAACTCATAGGCTACAAATGTAATTGTGAATGAATTGAGCAGTTATTAATCAAAACAGTGAACTAAATGTTACATTATTAAATAATATGGCAGATCAAAGTGAATTTGCAGAAAATGAAATATCAATCATTAAGAACGTATGTTAAAAATAATATAAGAAATGACAAGAAAGAACGAACATAAAAAAATGACTTAAAGGGATAGTAATACCTAAAATGTAAAAAAAATATGTTGTAGGGTTTATCCCCCTGAGTAAAACAAGAGTACTCCCACTGCTGAAAGATGTTTCATTCAAAAGTTATTAATTTTCAAAGTTGAATTTTTTAGGTGCAATATCACAGTGGCCTGAAATTTTACAGTGGCGCTGTTGCTACACCATCCTATGGAGATTTATGGTCCTGAGACCAGAGCTGTCCATAGGATCGTGTAGCAACAGCGCCACTGTACAATTTCAGGCCACTGTGATATTGCACCTAAAAAATTCAACTTTGAAAATTAATAACTTTTGAATGAAACATCTTTCAGCAGTGGGAGTACTCTTGTTTTACTCAGGAGGATAAACCCTACAACGTATTTTTTTTTACATTTTAGGTATTACTATCCCTTTAAAGGTAGGCAGGCAATGTAATAAAGCAGTGGGGAATGCAAGCCGGGTGCTGGGTTGTATAGCTAGGGGCATTAGTAGCAGAAAAAGGGAAGTGGCCATGCCACTCTACAGATCTCTACTTAGACCTCACCTAGAGTATTGTGTACAGTACTGGAGACCCCATCTCCAGAAGGATATACTCTAGAAAAAATTCAGAGAAGGTCTACTAAAATGGTGACTGGTTTACAGGGAAAGATACGTCAGGATAGACTAAAGGATCTGAACATGTATAGCTTGGAGGAGAGAAGAGAGAGAAGGGGATATGATAGAAACATTCGAATACATGAAGGGATTCAAAAAAGTGCAGGATGGAAGTACATTTCAAAAGGAGTAAAAATGTTAGGACAAGAGGCCATAGTCTAAAACTATAGGGACACAGGTTTAACGTTTTACTTCACTGAGAGGGTAGTAGATAAGTGGAATAGCCTACCAGCAGAAGTGGTAGAAGTTAATAGAGTGACAGAATTTAAGCATGCATGGGATAAGCATAAGGCTGTCCTTAGCATAAGACAAGACGAAGGACCAAAAAAGTTTGAGGTTTTTACAGTAGGAAAATGGGGAGACTAGATGGGTCGAAAGGTTCTGATCTGCCATCAGATTCTATGTTTCTAAGATTATATAAGGGCCCTATTTTCACAAGTAAACTGGATTAATAGCACCATAGGGGACGAATAAAACATCACCCAAATTCCCATTGGTTTAAATGGGGCTTTTACATCTTGAATGCTAGAAGGAGCTCTAACACATTACTTACCAATGAGCTGTATACCTCTAGCATTTGATGGGGTTAAAATCCCCATTTAAACCAATGGGTATGTTTAGTACTCCCCGACAGGGCTACTGGTTTGTCCCAGAATGACTCCAGTTTTCATCTGAAATACAACCCTAAGTGCGTACAGATTAACAACAGCAAAGGCAATCGTATAAATAATAATCTCCGTAATTGTGGTAAATTAACACATATGACCTTGTACATTTCGTAATCTAAAAAGAGGATTTTAGTCTTACCTGTTAAATCCTTTTCTCTTAGTTCATACAGGTTACTGGTAACTTTGGGTAGGTGATCCGCCCCTTTAATTAGGCAGGAACAATTCTAGAATTGTATGCAGGGGGTGGAGCCTACCTTCCCTCCTTGGCTGCAGCTAGCCAACCAGCTCCAGTAAGATTTGAGACACTAACTATTGACTAGATAGAAGAAGGGAAAGAAAACTCCAGTGAGCATGACCTCGAAGGACCCACACAGTCTGCCACAGGAGAATCAAGCATGGTCCTTTGACAGGGTGAGAGACCAGTAACCTGTATGGACTAATAGAAAAGGATTTAACAGGTAAGACTACAATCCTCTTTTCTTCTGTCATCCAATACAGGTTACTGGTAACTTTGGGATGTCCAACCACTGAGTTTCCCAGAGGTGGGAAGTAAGGCAAGGACCAGGCGCAAGGCCCCCAAAGTCACCAGAGCAGATATGAACCATCAGATCAGAGATAGCCCAGCAAAACAAATGAAGTGTCAATGGACACTGAACAGGGGTAACAACACCCTAGGAACTGTTACACAGCACACTGAACTAGAGCCAACAGGGCTCAAAAGTGAAGGAAGCACCAATGAACCGAAGAAGATCCTAGATCCATACCTCTGTCCTGAACTGGAACTGGAGCAGTGGCAAAAATGGACTTGAGGGAAACCTCAAGTTTCTTGTCAGTCCAGTCTTTCAGAGCTGACACATCAGAAACTGGCAAGGCAGTAGACTTAGACAGTCTGGAGATAGGAGCATGCACTTTGGGATGAACCCACTGAGCAAGCGCTGCCTCAGAGAAGGGGTAAAGCTTGGCAAATTTCTTGGAAACACACGGTTTCCTGTCCAGGGATTTCCATTCATTATACACAAGGCGGTCAAGAGTGGGGTTAGGTGGAAAACAAGTAAGGGGCTTTTTAGGCTCCTGAAACACATCAGAGGGATCTGAAGAAACCTCCTGAACTAAGGGAGTGTTTAGGGTACTCAAGACAGCCCTGATCAGGCCCTCAGCCGAGGGCTCAATATCAGCCTCAAAGGAGTCCCCAAAAAACTGAGAGGAGCCCACAGCAGAACATTCCTCAACATCTGAATCCACCAACAGTTCTTCCTCAGAGGAATCTGATACGTCAGGTACTCCCTGCGGTTTTGGCAGGGAAGATTTGACTGAAGAAGGGGTCTTCCATGAATGGAAGACCCCCAGTAACTGGGATGGAAAGAGTTGCAATGTAGACCTGAGGTCCCCAAACTGGCTCTAATGCATGGCTGGAGGTCCATGGGAGAGACTCAGGGACATCAGAACATGCTGGGCATAAAGGACCTGAGAATTCTGTAGGTAACCCTGAATGGCATGAGGAACAATGCGCAATAGGGGAAACAGAGACCCCAGCGTCCTTAGTCTTAGGCCCGGCCCCAAGCTCCAATGGATGAGACATTCTCACAGTGTCAAAAACGTTATAGTATAAAGAATCACCCAATTACAGTGTGTAAGATTAAAGTTTCACCCCAGAAATCTCTAAAATACACTTATCTGGCAGGCGAAGGGTTAATCTGCAGAGGAGAGAAGAAGTCCAAGCCCTGCGCAGGATACTCGTTCTGGAAAAGGCACAAAATGGCTGCGGCGTCAGGAGCCAATCAAAAATGAGTGTGCGAAGCAAGCGCTCATGGGAAATGTAGTTTTCCCATAAAAAGTACCCCAACAGTGCCCGAAGCCCCCTGAGCCCCCCAACACACTTAAAATATTAGCCGGCTGATAGATCAAGGGCAGACAATTAAAATGAGCCATCTCTGAAGTTGCTACGTTGAGCGGTTGCAAAGATATGCCCCAAACTGTACAGTCCCATAGAAGAGAATGGAGCAATGGCGTCTATGCGGTAAAGGGAACTCAAATTTTGTCAAAGTTGAAACAGTAAAATAAAAGTACATGACATTTCACTAGAACACGTTATACGACCCAAAAAACACTGAACCCACTAGGGAAAGTGCTAAACCCCCCCCCCAAAGATGCAAAACCAGCAGCTAAAGGGTTAAGTTACCACATAAACCTGCTCCAAAACACCTAACAGACATACAGATAAACCCAATGAGTGCAGGAGTGTGCAATAGGAACTCCAAAGGAAAAAACCCTGTGTGGAGGGGCACTGTGGGACATGTGGACCTGGAGCACTCAAAGGGTTGCTCACCTTTCCTGCAGATCTTCTGTCTTCAGACTGCCATATATTAAGATGAAGACTCGGTGGCCAACTCCTGAGGAAAGAATTTGTACCCCAGATTTTCCCCCCAGGGCTTAAAGTCCACAAAAAGCACCTGGTTACTGAGCTAGCCACATTTAAGGGCATTGCCAGTTATGGTAATCCGTCTAATGGTGGTATTCCATTTCTAACAGAAAAATAAAAAAATGTCCTAAAACTATAGCAGAACTGTTCTCTTGCCTGTGAACAAATCTTACTGGAGCTGGTTGGCTAGCTGCAGCCAAGGAGGGAAGGTAGGCTCCACCCCTGCATTCAATTCTAGAATTGTTCCTATCTAATTAAAGGGGCGGATCGCCTACCCAAAGTTACCAGTAACCTGTATTGGACGACAGAGAAATGGGGTTTTATTTTCAAATTGCAAATAAATTATTCACCTTTCTTTATAAGAATGATACTTATGGGCATCTCAATTGCTATGAAATAATGTTTTTCCAAATAAATTGAAAACTTATAGTGACACAATGATACATATAACTTAAGAGTGTTACGAGATGATCAACCAGATCTGGGATTCTCAACATTAATCCTCAGAGCTCACCAGCAGGCCAGATTTTCAGGATATTCCTGCTTAATCACAGTTCATTAATCAGTGGCTCAGTCATTGTGATTGGTCCAAGTGGTCCAAGTTACCTAGAGATATCCTGAAAACAGGAGGTGTTGGTGTGCCCCTAAGACTGGAGAGGACAAACCCTCGACTAGAACACACATAGCAAAAAGGACTTAAAAAATTACTCAAACTGAACACCTGAGTATGACTCACTGGTACAAGTCTGCCTACACATTCATAGGAAAGCATGCTTATTTATCTAACTCAACTGTTCACATACATCAGAGGATTTTGCTGCATCCCCCATCATTGAAATGATGTACCTAACAAATTTGATGGATAATGGATATATATATATATATATTTTTTTTTAAGAAAAGCTGTCAAGGAATACAGACATTTAACCCCTCGAATGTTTTACATTCTCTCTAACATTCAAATGATTACAAGCCCCATTTAAATAAACAGTAACTTGCAAAATGTTCACTTAATCCCTATGGCGCAGGCTTTAGTCTGATGAATCAATGAACCATAGGGTTGAAAAGAAATGAAAATTCAGCAAATCCTATATAATAATTCGCTAAGTTGTGTGTAACGCCCGACATACGCAGTAGACACTGCTGTGCGTGCTGCAGTCAGGCGCAGTAGAGACTGCCCGCGCCGCAGCAGATACAGAGCTGGGCGCTCCGAAGGAGAGTCCAGCTCTGTATCAGCCGAGGCGCGGGCAGTCTCCACTGCGTGTGACTGCCCCGCGACCGGCTGCCAGAGGCACTGTGGCCCGTGTAACGGGCTGTTCAACTAGTTACTACATATTTAAATGGGCTTTTAACCCTTTGAATGCTAGGGAGAATACAAAGAAATGCTCTGGAGACCTCTCCAGCATTCAAATTGCCTGTCACTTTGATTCAAGTTTGCATATACTTCTGCTGGACTTTGGTTAATATAAAACACAGACAGTTTTGAATGAAGTTTTCAAAGATGTTTAAAAAAAACAAAAAAAAATCAAGGTGACAGGTCCATTTAGATCAATGGAAACTTTAATTTCCCCCTATACTGCTGTTGGTTTGCATCAGAATTGCTCCTCTTAAAGGGATAGTAATACTTAAAGGGATAGTAATGTTTCATAATAAAAGCAGCTCTAATTAATCATCATAGTATTTGGGCCTTGGAGAGTGTTATTTCAATTCTGTCAGAGTTGTAGTTCAAGAGTAATTCAATGACAAAGTATCCCCCTCCCTCCCCTTTTACTGATATAACACTGTTCAGCCAGATCAGAAGGGAGGTGCCCAAGCAGACTACAGAGAGGGACAATCTTCAATTAAGATAAGGGAAAAACCTGAAAAACTTATAACTTAAGAGTGTTACGAGATGATCAACCAGATCTGGGATTCTCAACATTAATCCTCAGAGCTCACCAGCAGGCCAGATTTTCAGGATATTCCTGCTTAATCACAGTTCATTAATCAGTGGCTCAGTCATTGTGATTGGTCCAAGTGGTCCAAGTTACCTAGAGATATCCTGAAAACAGGAGGTGTTGGTGTGCCCCTAAGACTGGAGAGGACAAACCCTCGACTAGAACACACATAGCAAAAAGGACTTAAAAAATTACTCAAACTGAACACCTGAGTATGACTCACTGGTACAAGTCTGCCTACACATTCATAGGAAAGCATGCTTATTTATCTAACTCAACTGTTCACATACATCAGAGGATTTTGCTGCATCCCCCATCATTGAAATGATGTACCTAACAAATTTGATGGATAATGGATATATATATATATATATATATTTTTTTAAGAAAAGCTGTCAAGGAATACAGACATTTAACCCCTCGAATGTTTTACATTCTCTCTAACATTCAAATGATTACAAGCCCCATTTAAATAAACAGTAACTTGCAAAATGTTCACTTAATCCCTATGGCGCAGGCTTTAGTCTGATGAATCAATGAACCATAGGGTTGAAAAGAAATGAAAATTCAGCAAATCCTATATAATAATTCGCTAAGTTGTGTGTAACGCCCGACATACGCAGTAGACACTGCTGTGCGTGCTGCAGTCAGGCGCAGTAGAGACTGCCCGCGCCGCAGCAGATACAGAGCTGGGCGCTCCGAAGGAGAGTCCAGCTCTGTATCAGCCGAGGCGCGGGCAGTCTCCACTGCGTGTGACTGCCCCGCGACCGGCTGCCAGAGGCACTGTGGCCCGTGTAACGGGCTGTTCAACTAGTTACTACATATTTAAATGGGCTTTTAACCCTTTGAATGCTAGGGAGAATACAAAGAAATGCTCTGGAGACCTCTCCAGCATTCAAATTGCCTGTCACTTTGATTCAAGTTTGCATATACTTCTGCTGGACTTTGGTTAATATAAAACACAGACAGTTTTGAATGAAGTTTTCAAAGATGTTTAAAAAAAACAAAAAAAAATCAAGGTGACAGGTCCATTTAGATCAATGGAAACTTTAATTTCCCCCTATACTGCTGTTGGTTTGCATCAGAATTGCTCCTCTTAAAGGGATAGTAATACTTAAAGGGATAGTAATGTTTCATAATAAAAGCAGCTCTAATTAATCATCATAGTATTTGGGCCTTGGAGAGTGTTATTTCAATTCTGTCAGAGTTGTAGTTCAAGAGTAATTCAATGACAAAGTATCCCCCTCCCTCCCCTTTTACTGATATAACACTGTTCAGCCAGATCAGAAGGGAGGTGCCCAAGCAGACTACAGAGAGGGACAATCTTCAATTAAGATAAGGGAAAAACCTGAAAAACTTATAACTTAAGAGTGTTACGAGATGATCAACCAGATCTGGGATTCTCAACATTAATCCTCAGAGCTCACCAGCAGGCCAGATTTTCAGGATATTCCTGCTTAATCACAGTTCATTAATCAGTGGCTCAGTCATTGTGATTGGTCCAAGTGGTCCAAGTTACCTAGAGATATCCTGAAAACAGGAGGTGTTGGTGTGCCCCTAAGACTGGAGAGGACAAACCCTCGACTAGAACACACATAGCAAAAAGGACTTAAAAAATTACTCAAACTGAACACCTGAGTATGACTCACTGGTACAAGTCTGCCTACACATTCATAGGAAAGCATGCTTATTTATCTAACTCAACTGTTCACATACATCAGAGGATTTTGCTGCATCCCCCATCATTGAAATGATGTACCTAACAAATTAGATGGATAATGGATATATATATATATTTTTTTTTTTAAGAAAAGCTGTCAAGGAATACAGACATTTAACCCCTCGAATGTTTTACATTCTCTCTAACATTCAAATGATTACAAGCCCCATTTAAATAAACAGTAACTTGCAAAATGTTCACTTAATCCCTATGGCGCAGGCTTTAGTCTGATGAATCAATGAACCATAGGGTTGAAAAGAAATGAAAATTCAGCAAATCCTATATAATAATTCGCTAAGTTGTGTGTAACGCCCGACATACGCAGTAGACACTGCTGTGCGTGCTGCAGTCAGGCGCAGTAGAGACTGCCCGCGCCGCAGCAGATACAGAGCTGGGCGCTCCGAAGGAGAGTCCAGCTCTGTATCAGCCGAGGCACGGGCAGTCTCCACTGCGTGTGACTGCCCCGCGACCGGCTGCCAGAGGCACTGTGGCCCGTGTAACGGGCTGTTCAACTAGTTACTACATATTTAAATGGGCTTTTAACCCTTTGAATGCTAGGGAGAATACAAAGAAATGCTCTGGAGACCTCTCCAGCATTCAAATTGCCTGTCACTTTGATTCAAGTTTGCATATACTTCTGCTGGACTTTGGTTAATATAAAACACAGACAGTTTTGAATGAAGTTTTCAAAGATGTTTAAAAAAAACAAAAAAAAATCAAGGTGACAGGTCCATTTAGATCAATGGAAACTTTAATTTCCCCCTATACTGCTGTTGGTTTGCATCAGAATTGCTCCTCTTAAAGGGATAGTAATACTTAAAGGGATAGTAATGTTTCATAATAAAAGCAGCTCTAATTAATCATCATAGTATTTGGGCCTTGGAGAGTGTTATTTCAATTCTGTCAGAGTTGTAGTTCAAGAGTAATTCAATGACAAAGTATCCCCCTCCCTCCCCTTTTACTGATATAACACTGTTCAGCCAGATCAGAAGGGAGGTGCCCAAGCAGACTACAGAGAGGGACAATCTTCAATTAAGATAAGGGAAAAACCTGAAAAACTTATAACTTAAGAGTGTTACGAGATGATCAACCAGATCTGGGATTCTCAACATTAATCCTCAGAGCTCACCAGCAGGCCAGATTTTCAGGATATTCCTGCTTAATCACAGTTCATTAATCAGTGGCTCAGTCATTGTGATTGGTCCAAGTGGTCCAAGTTACCTAGAGATATCCTGAAAACAGGAGGTGTTGGTGTGCCCCTAAGACTGGAGAGGACAAACCCTCGACTAGAACACACATAGCAAAAAGGACTTAAAAAATTACTCAAACTGAACACCTGAGTATGACTCACTGGTACAAGTCTGCCTACACATTCATAGGAAAGCATGCTTATTTATCTAACTCAACTGTTCACATACATCAGAGGATTTTGCTGCATCCCCCATCATTGAAATGATGTACCTAACAAATTAGATGGATAATGGATATATATATATATATTTTTTTTTTTAAGAAAAGCTGTCAAGGAATACAGACATTTAACCCCTCGAATGTTTTACATTCTCTCTAACATTCAAATGATTACAAGCCCCATTTAAATAAACAGTAACTTGCAAAATGTTCACTTAATCCCTATGGCGCAGGCTTTAGTCTGATGAATCAATGAACCATAGGGTTGAAAAGAAATGAAAATTCAGCAAATCCTATATAATAATTCGCTAAGTTGTGTGTAACGCCCGACATACGCAGTAGACACTGCTGTGCGTGCTGCAGTCAGGCGCAGTAGAGACTGCCCGCGCCGCAGCAGATACAGAGCTGGGCGCTCCGAAGGAGAGTCCAGCTCTGTATCAGCCAAGGCACGGGCAGTCTCCACTGCGTGTGACTGCCCCGCGACCGGCTGCCAGAGGCACTGTGGCCCGTGTAACGGGCTGTTCAACTAGTTACTACATATTTAAATGGGCTTTTAACCCTTTGAATGCTAGGGAGAATACAAAGAAATGCTCTGGAGACCTCTCCAGCATTCAAATTGCCTGTCACTTTGATTCAAGTTTGCATATACTTCTGCTGGACTTTGGTTAATATAAAACACAGACAGTTTTGAATGAAGTTTTCAAAGATGTTTAAAAAAAACAAAAAAAAATCAAGGTGACAGGTCCATTTAGATCAATGGAAACTTTAATTTCCCCCTATACTGCTGTTGGTTTGCATCAGAATTGCTCCTCTTAAAGGGATAGTAATACTTAAAGGGATAGTAATGTTTCATAATAAAAGCAGCTCTAATTAATCATCATAGTATTTGGGCCTTGGAGAGTGTTATTTCAATTCTGTCAGAGTTGTAGTTCAAGAGTAATTCAATGACAAAGTATCCCCCTCCCTCCCCTTTTACTGATATAACACTGTTCAGCCAGATCAGAAGGGAGGTGCCCAAGCAGACTACAGAGAGGGACAATCTTCAATTAAGATAAGGGAAAAACCTGAAAAACTTGTCAAGGGGGCAGGGATTTCATTGTTTTCATAGGAATAAGAGTGTCCCCTTCTGTTATCTGTCTGGTCTATGGACTGCATTCCACATCTGAGAAGAGATTGTTTACAGTAGGTAAAAGGAGCGGGAGGGGGAAACTTTGCTTGTGAATATCTCATAAACCATAAAGGATTGAGAGATAAGACTTATATCGTTCTTCATGTTTTTTTAATGCCTACAAAATAAAATAAAGTTAAAACGAAGTATTACTATCCCTTTAAATATTACTAATCCCCATATTGCAGCCATGTTAAAAAGAATTTAATTTAACAGTTTCATCTCTCAAACCATTATGGTTTAAGAGATAACCGTAAGCAAAATTCCCCCCTCCCTCCCCTGAAATCAGAGTTGTACTGACTGCAGGGATATCTGTTTTTATTTTCATCAGGCGGCTCTGCAGCAGAGGCGAGATCGCGTTAGTAAAAAATAATTATTTCACTGAAACGGTCTTCTACGTGTGCTTGGTTTACAACGCTGGCAGGGGGAGGGAGGGGGGAACTTTGTGTACGGTTATCTCTCAAACCATAAAGGTTTGAGAGATGATACTGGGGACAATTATATTCTATTTAACATGCCTACAATATGGGGATTAGCAATATTTAAGTATTACTATTCCTTTAAGCCTGATGAAAAAGGCCCATCATATTCAAAGTTGTGTCTGTGTTTTTAGGTGAGGCTGTTAAACTATGAAAAGTAAAATAAACCAACTAGGAACAAATACAAATTCTCACGGATTTAAATGGGGCTTGAATTCTAGAGAGGTCTCCACTGCAAAAAAAGCAGTGCAATACATGGGAGATCTCTCTGATTGATGATGTATACAGAAATACTTCAGTGTACTGGCACAGGAGGTAACACGTCCATACACATTTTTTACCACTCAGTTGAACATCACAAAAGCCGACTGATGATGTATACAAAAATACCTATACTCTTCAGTGTACCGGCACAGGAAGTAACATGTCCATACATTTTTTTCCCACTCCACTGAACATCACTGGTAACAGTGTCAGTGGCGTTATAAAGTGTAACTAATACTGTGGTGTGCTATTTAAGTGGTGTAGAACCAATCAGTCCCTTTAAGCTCAACAGAAACAGCTATTTTCTCACCTGGTACTTTCTGCACTTCCAGATTTTTGTAGCTCTCACTGTTAACGACCATAGATCCACGCATCAGTGGTGGGAAAAAGGGCGAGATTATGGAGGCATCAAATTTGGTGATTGGTATGCTGGAGGGGAAGGCAGCCTGTTCTAACACGTCATTTTCCAAGGTGGACCAGAAATCATCCATGCTTACCTCGTTCGATGTCAGGTAATCTGGCCATGTAAACTAGAGGGAAGAAAAACACAAGACTGAATACACTATGTGAAACGGTCACTTTGAAGAAAATGTATAATTATGAGTTCACTTTCAAAAGCATCTAAATTTCTGTTAAAGGGATAGTAATGTTTCACAATAAAATCAGCTCCAATTAATCTTCATGGTATTTGGGCCGTGGAGAGTGTTAGTCCAATACTGTCAGAGTTGTAGTTCAAGAGCAATTGAATGATAAACTATCCTCCTCCTCTCACCCCTTTTACGGATGTAACACTGCTCCCCTCAGAACTGGGTGGATCACAGAGAGGGACAATATTCAGTGAGCATAAGAAAAAAACCTGTCAAGGGGGACAGGGTTTTCCTTATGCTCAGTAAGAAGATTTTCCCTTACTGTGAACTGTCTGGTCCCAGAACCAGATTCCACTTCTGAGGGGAGGTGGCTTACACTAGGTAAAAGGGGCGGGAGGGGGATAGTTTATCATTCAATTACTATATCATTACATTGTGTAATGATATAGTCCCTGAGGAAAGTCCCTGTGGAGACACGTCGGACACGACAGATTCGTGTTTAAAATATTTTATAAATAAAGTAAAAGTTTTAACAATTAGGTGTGCTTGACTGAAGCACACTACAATTAATCATTGAAGGGTGTGCAGCAACACTCTGGAATTACTTGCAGTAAAAAAAAACATAAAACATTTTTTCATCTGAAACTTCCTCTTCTTTAATGATCACCAGTTGTAGTTGTGAAGCCTGCAGTGCTGGGAGCATCCATTGTGATGAATATCTACCTCATCTGAGGTAACTACAGCCGAGGTTATAACCAAGGCTTTAGATTAAATGGGGATTTAACCCCTTCATTGCTATAGGTGTCTTCAATGCACTGCTTTGTGAGATTCAATTGTTAAAAGCATTCAAACGGTTGCATTTTTTTCCTATGGTACAGTTGGTTTACTCCAGATTTTCTCCAATCGTTCTTTGTACATCAGCCTCACCATGTAGCTTCTCTGCTAAGAACTGGAATAAATCTGGAGCAAACCAAAAAACAAAAACTTCCCACTAATTCAATAGAGAATTCAGTATTTTAAAAGCCCAATTTAAATCAGTGAAAATGTTATGAATTTTTATTTGACCCCTATGATGTAAACGGTTTGTCTCAGCGTCCTGTGGGATAAAAACGCATGATTAAGAGTTCACTTTACCTCAGTGTTTGTCAATGTGAGGGTGTTTTCCACATTCCGTTGAGCTATTTCCACCTTGGGCGCCACCCCACATACCCCACAGATCATGTCATTATAGTCCCGCATAGTCAGACACTCGAAAGCCCAGTAGCCACAGCTCAGAAGCTCTTGCATTGAAGCCAGCACCTCAGGGTTCTCCTTCTTCCCTAGAAGAAAGATAGCAAAAACACCCGACTGAAATAGAACTCATCCACAGACAACATGGAATAAGGGCAATAGCTCTAGGCCAACGGCTGGTTGGGGATGATGGGAGTTGTAGTCTCGATAAGCTGAAGAGCCAAAGGCAGCTTACGTCTGGTGTAAAACAGCCTCTTTAAATATTTAAAGGAACATTAACACCCCCACTTATTTTAATGTGGGAAGTAAATCCTAATCCCCAACAATCAATTCTGCACTGTTTGTTTACCCAAAATTAATCTTTAAAAATTACTGGATTTCATGTCCATGGATACAAGCATGATTCCTTGCTGCTGGACACCAGGGCCCCAAACTCCTCCCACTGATTTGTGGACATGATAATCTGTTATAATGAAAGATTAATTATACATAATCAACCCATTCAGAACGGATTCATTTTAGAAATTAGGATTTTCTGGCCACATAATTCTTTAACCCCTTAAGGACCGGGAAAATCTGAGTTTGATTTGACTTAAGGACCGGAGCAATTTTGACTTTTTTGACTATGTCTTTGTTCAACCATATTTTCTCTTTAATTCCTTTTGTGCACCCACATAAATTATATACTGTTTTTTTAAGCACAAGTAGGGCTTTCTTTTGATACCACAATTATATGAATACCTCATTGTTTAATTTGATTAAAATAGAAAAAAAGAGGAAAAAAATTGAAAAAAAACAACATTTTGCTTACATTTTTCTGTCAGGATTTGCATACTATTAGTTAATGAAAAAAAAAATACCCCTAAATATATTCATTTGCTTCTCCTGAATATAAGAATACCCCATATGCCTAGTATTTTAGTCCTTTACTCACATTTACAAGGTAAATATTACAAGATGGCTGCCGTTATTTCCAACTTGTGATTTCTCAACAATTGGCATGTGAGCATCATAGCTTAGCTGACGGTGCCAGAACCAAAAATGTCCCACAAAGGTATATGTTTCTGAAAACTAGACAACATAAGGTAAATAATCAGGAGAATTTTGGAGTTTTTCATGCAGCTATTTTTCCAGAAAAAAATTTCAAAATTGTGGTAATATTTTGTTTTTTTGCAGTTTTCACACTTACATTTCAATACTACTGTTGATATCAAGCACATGATAGGAGAAGATTTTTAAAAATGCATTGTTTAGTGTTCAGCTCCTTCTTCTGAGTACGGCAATACCCCATATGCATAGGTATCTCAAGGTTTGGGAGAGCTACGGGGCCCAAATTGGAACATGCGCGTTTCCAGTTTCACACTTTGAATTTTCACAGCTTGCATCACTGGTGCCATGTCTCATTTGGGACTGTGTAACAGTGCTCCACTCTAAGATTTCCCCCCAAAAGTATATATTTTTGGAAAGTAGACACCCCAGGCTTTCATTTTATGTATGTTTTCAATTTTTTTACGCAGCCATTTTACCACCAATCGCTCGTAAATCTTGACGTAAGTTAAAAAAACAGCGTTTTTCACACTTGCACTTCAATGTTGATGTGAATTTCAAGCACATGATAGGTGAAGATTTTGAAAAATGCATTGTTTAGTGTTCAGCTCCTTCTTCTAAGTACGGCAATACCCCATATGCATAGGTTTCTCAAGGTTTGGGGGAGCTACGGGGCCCAATTTTGAACAAATATTGAATTTTCACATCTTGGTTAACTGGTGCCATTACTCATTTTGGGCTATGTTCCAGTGCTGCACTTTAGAATTTCCCCCCAAAAGTGTATATTTTTGGAATGTAGACACCCCCAGCTTTCATTTTAGGTGTGTTTTCAAATTTTTTACACAGCCATTTTACCACCACTTTCTCATAAACTTGACGTAAGTAAAAAAACAGCGTTTTTCACACTTTGCCTTCAATGTTGATGTGAATTTCAAGCACAGAATAGGTGAAGATTTTATAAACTGAATTGATTAGTGTTCAGCTCCTTCTTCTGAGTACGGCAATACCCCATATGCATAGCTTTCTCATGGTTTGGGGGAGCTACGGGGGCCAAATTGGAACATGCGCGTTTCCAGGTTCACACTTTGAATCTTCACAGCTTGCATTACTGGTGCCATGTCTCATTTGGGGCTGTGTAACAGTGCTCTTTTTTTTAAGATTTCCCCCCAAAAGTGTATATTTTTGGAAAGTAGACACCCCAGGCTCTCGTTTTAGGTGTGTTTTCCAATTTTATACACAGCCATTTTACCACCAATCCTGTGAAAATTTGACGTAAGTAAAAAAAATTCAGCATTTTTCACACTTTGCCTTCAATGTTGATGTGAATTTCAAGCACAGAATAGGTGAAGATTTTATAAACTGAATTGATTAGTGTTCAGCTCCATCTTCTGAGTACGGCAATACCCCATATGCATAGCTTTCTCATGGTTTGGGGGAGCTACAGGGGCCAAATTGGAACATACGCGTTTTCAGGTTCACACTTTGAATTTTCACAGCTTGCGTTACTGGTGCCATGTCTCATTTGGGGCTGTGTAACAGTGCTCTTTTTTAAGATTTCCCCCCAAAAGTGTATATTTTTGGAAAGTAGACACCCCAGGCTCTCGTTTTAGGTGTGTTTTCCAATTTTATACACAGCCATTTTACCACCAATCCCTCGTAAACCATGACGTAAGTAAAAAAAAAAAAAAACAGCGTTTTTCACACTTAGGGTTGGCGGCAGTATACTGGGCTGCATACAAATTGGTTTGGGAAACAATTTCACCTAAAATGTCTTCCCCCAAAAACAAATAAAAAAAATGATCATGGGTAAATCCTTCCACATCAATTTGAATCCCTGGGTTGCCTGTGAATTCTGAGATTTGTGGGCATAAATTGATACCCATTCATTAGGATCCGGAGTGGCAGGTGTTGGGGCATTTCTTTGGGCAGGTCTTTTGGCAGGTCTTTGGGCAGATCTTTTGGCAGGTGCTGGGGCAGTTGCCAGGGCAGCTCTTGGGGCAGCACTTGGGGCATTTCTTTGGTAGGTCTTTGGGCAGATCTTTTGGCAGGTGCTGGGGCAGTTGCCAGGGCAGCTCTTGGGGCAGCATTTGGGGCATTTCTTTGGGTAGGTATTTTGGTAGGTCTTTGGGCAGTTCTTTTGGCAGGTGCTGGGGCAGTTGCCAGAGCAGCTCTTGGGGCAGTGCGTCTTTTCTTGACAGAAGGCCCAGCGTCATCACTAGAGCTGCTCTCACTTTGTGAAAACTGTGCTATGTCAAAATCTGACGCAGTGTCTGTTGCCTCAGAGTCAGACGCCAAAAAGGCATATGTCTCTTCAACGCTGTACCTGCGCTGCATTTTGCCCACTAAAAAAACTTTTTTTTTTTTTTTATTTTCTTACGCTATCCCTAAACCTAAATCTAACCCTAAAACTTACCCTAGCCTACGTATATCCTGAACCTACCTAACCCAAATGAACTACCTATCTAAACTGCACTTATTATTTATATATATATATATATATATATATATATATATATATATATATATTTTTTTTTTATTTTTTTTTTTTTTTGGGGGGGGGGGGTTTGGTTTTTTTTTTTTTTTTTTTCTTACGCTATCCCTAAACCTAAATCTAACCCTAAAACTTACCCTAACCTACGTATATCCTGAACCTACCTAACCCAAGTGAACTACCTATCTAAACTGCACTTATTATATATATATATATATATATATATATTTTTTTTTTTTTTTTTTTTTTTTTTTTTTGGGGGGGGGGTTGGGTTTTTTTTTTTTTCTTACGCTATCCCTAAACCTAAATCTAACCCTAAAACTTACCCTAACCTACGTATATCCTGAACCTACCTAACCCAAGTGAACTACCTATCTAAACTGCACTTATTATATATTTTTTTTTTTTTTGGGGGGGGGGGGGGGGGGTTTAGTTTTTGTTTTTTCCCCCTAAACCTAAATCTATCCCTAAAACTTTCCCTAACACACGTCTACACTAAACCTACCCAACTACCTACCAAAATACCTAAACTATATTTACTATTTAAAAAAAATTTAAAAAAATTTAAAAAAATCTAAAAAAATTCAAGGGGGATGGGGGGTGTCCCACAGATCAGAAAACACTGATCTGCAGCAAATTGATCACTCCAGGAGTGATCAGATGGGGGGGCACTTATTGATCACTGAAGACAGTGATCAAAGGGTTAAATTTCTTTATTTAAACTTTTTTTTTACTTTTTTTTTTTTACAGGTACACTGGAACACCATGTCTCTCTGTCTCTCTCCACCTCAGCAGTATGCAAGGTGGAGTGAGGCAGAGAGATCTGACAGGGACAGTATCTACAAATACTGTCCCTGTCATTCAGGTTTTGCAACATACCGGGACACTTAGTAACAAGCGGCTTGAACTCTTCCATCGTTCCGTGCGGCCGCGATGGAAGAGTTTAACCCTTGACGTACCGGGACCGTCAAGGGTCGTTGGAGCACATTTACCCTTGACGGTCCTGGTACGTCAAGGATCGCTAAGGGGTTAAAGAAAAGAGGGATGTACAACACATTACTCTGCAATGCTCAGCACATCCGACTGGTCATCAAATGGGAAGATAAGTGGGATTTATTATTTAGATATTTTAGTCCCTTCAAATTACAGATCATTTTATTTATTATAATAAACATACACACTCTGTTCGTGTTATAGGATAGGTGAGGTGTTTTGTTTTTGTGGCCTTTCTCTTCAATGATTTTGCTGTTGCAATTCTTGTTGAGAGCATTAGTCATGGAACAGCCTATCCTCAACCAAAACCTCAATTTTTCACTGTAATTACTTTTGAATTAAGCATTTCAGAGCAAAGGGATTACATTTTATTTTTACTCAGTCGGAAAAGTACTGCAATACAACAGGACCAAAACCTTGAACTTTAATACTAGCAGAGACAATCCACAGGACTCACAGCACAAAACTATAACATTTCTTTCCACAGACACTCACCTGTTATTTCCTGTACAGACTCAAGAATGTTGGAGATGGACACTTTGGGGTCTTCTCCTAGCTTGAGTTGATTCCTGATAGTAAAAAGAAGGTCCAGACTAACAAGAAGCTTGTTCCCCACATTAAAAAGCCCTGAAAGTAAAAGAAAAAAAAATAACACTAGAATGTTTTAGAAATACTGCTATCATGAAAGACAAAAATGCTCTATGGAGCTTTCCACCATAAAGCCATTTTTACATAGAAAAGGTTTTCCCTTTCAGGCTGTATTGCCAGATTTCTCATTAGGAAAAGCAGGAAACCATTTAGAATTCCCGATTTTTAGGGGCTCCTCAGCTGTGCTGGCCTTGACCTTACTTATGGGTGTGCCTAATACAAACCCCATGTCCCTGCACCAGAATCAGTAAAGTATTATGATGTAGGTACAGTCGTGTGAAAAAGAAAGTACGCCCTCTTTGAATTCTATGGTTTTACACATCAGGACATAATAACAATCATCTGTTCTTTGGCAGGTCTAAAAATTAGGTAAATACAATCTCAGATGAACAACAACACATAACATATTACACTGTGTCATGATTTATTTAACAAAAATAAAGCCAAAATGGAGATGCCATGTGTGAAAAACTAAGTACACCTTATGAAGCAGCAATAACTTGAAGTAATTGTTTTCTGTATGACTTTATCAATCTCTCACATCATTGTGGAGGAATTTTGGCCCATTCTTCTTTACGATGTTGCTTCAGTTCTTTGAGGTTTGCAGTAATTTGATTATGCACATCTCTCTTACAGTCCCGCCACGGCATTTCAATCGGGTTGAGGTCTGGACTTTCACTGGGCCATTGCAACACCTTGATCCTTTTCTTTTTCAGCCATTCTGTTTTAGATTTGCTGGTGTGCTTGGGATCGTTGTCCTGTTGCATGACCCAATTTCGGCCAAGCTTTAGCCGTCAGACAGATGGCCTCACGTTTGATTCTAGAATATTTGGTATACAGAGGAGTTCATGATCGACTCAATGACTGCAAGGCTCCCAGGTCCTATGGCTGCAAAACAAGCCCGAATCATCACCCCTCCACCACAGTGCTTGACAGTTGGTATGAGGTGTTTGTGCTGATATACTGTGTTTGGTTTTCGCCAGAAGTGGCGCTGTGCATTATGGCCAAACATCTCCACTTCAGTCTCGTCTGTCCAAAGGACATTGTTCCAGAAGTCTTGTGGTTTGTTCAGATGCAACTTTGCAATTCTAAGCCATGCTGCCATGTTCTTTTTAGAAAGAAGAGGCTTTCTCCTGGCAACCCTTCCAAACAAACCATACTTGTTCAGTCTTTTTCTAACTGTACTGTCATGAACTTGAATATTTAACATGCTAACTGAGGCCTGTAGAGTCTGAGATGTAACTCTTGTGCTTTTTGCAAATTCTCTGAGCATTGCATTGTCTGACCTGGGCGTGAATTTGCTGGGACGTCCACTCCTGGGAAGATTGGCAAACAGTCTTGAATGTTTTCCACTTTTGAATAATCTTTCTCACTGTAGAATGATGGATTTTAAATAGTTTGGAAATGGTTTTTTAACCCTTCCCAAATTGATGGGCAGCAAAAATTGCTTCTCTAAGATCATTGCTGATGTCTTTCCTCTTTGGCATTGTGTTAACACACACCTGAATGCTCCAGACCAGCAAGCTGCTAAAACATTATCTTTTATAGAGGTCGTCACACTTGCTGATGATAGTTAATCAAGGGCATTTGATTATCAGCACCTGTCTGCTACTTAGCATCTTAATTCCTTTGGAAGCAGTAAGGGTGTACTTAGTTTTTCACACATGGCTTCTCCATTTTGGCTATAAATTATGACACTGTGTACTATGTCAAGTGTTTTTGTTCATCTGAGGTTGGATTTACCGAATTTTTAGACCTGCTAAGGAACAGATGATTGTTATTATGTCCTGATGTGTAAAACCATAGAATTCAAAGAGGGCGTACTTTCTTCTTCACAGGACTGTATATTCTTGTTGAGTAAAACAATAGCACTCCCACAGGATGCTGCTTTATTCAACAGTTATTATGGGTTAAATTCTTATGAGGTGTTAAAGCTGCAACTATCACATCATATGATATCTGTAGTCACAGAATGCAATATAGTAACAGGCTGGAATCCAGGTTAACTGAAGATGAACTGTTTGCACACCAGGTAATGTTGATGTAAAAAAACAATTTAAATTATAATAACTTTGGAATGAAACATCCTGTAGCAGGAGAGGTACCCTTGCTTTACTCAGAAGAAACACATTTTATGTTAAAGGCTTACTACTGTATAAAGTTTTCCAACACATTGCAAAGCACTTTTTTGGACTTGTGTGTTATAGGTAAAGGATATTTTCTGTGCCAATAAACAGAGTTTTGTTGAGAGTTTGAGTTTATATATCCTATTGAGGACCAGAGTAGTGTGCAACCTATTGCTGCTCATGTCTCTGGTGTTCAAAATGTTTTTCCAAACCATTTAATCTCAAGGTGGAGCTGTTGCTATTAAAGTGATGGTGGGCAGTGCTGATTGATGACTCTTTTAGCAGGTAAAAATAGGTAAATAGCTGTCTGCATAGTGGTTGTTGATTGGGAAAGATCAGTCTCTGATGACTTACCAGTATAGATGTCATTAAAGCTGTGAATGGCTAAACACTTCGGGTTTAGACACAATTTGATCTGGGCAGACACCAGTTGCAGACGATTAGCTGTTAAAAGCCAGCAGCCCTGGAACTCGCAGAGTGAGCTGTTAATATAAGTGAAAACGTGTGAAGGGAAAACCACATCAAAAACTGCAGTGTATGTAGATAATCCGAGAAAGATAGAGGGAGAGCGAGAGAGAGAAAAACAAAAATAGAGACTGGAAGAGAGTGGGCTGGAAAGAGCAAGCAAACAGAAAAGGGGGGGGGTTCCAGTTGCCCCGACTGGGGTAAAAACTCTGCCCCTTCTACACAGAAAACCAAAGATTTATAGGGATTGTAATAATAGGATTTTAGTCTTACCTGTTAAATCCTTTTCACTTAGTCCATACAGGTCACTGGTACTCTGGGAGGCGTAAGTCCCCTTTAATAGGCAGGAACAATTATGCAAATAATTGCAGGGGGCGGAGCCTCCCCTCTTACTTAAGCCACCTTCTGGCCAGAGCCACTTAGATTGATTTGAGACCCTAAAACTGACCTCAGGTAAGCAAAAAGAAAGACTCCTGTGAGCATGCCCCAACGGTCTCCCACTGAATGCCACAGGAGAGCCAAGTCTGGTCTCTTGACAGGGTGGGAGACCAGTGACCTGTATGGACTAAGTGAAAAGGATTTAACAGGTAAGACTAAAATCCTATTTTCACTGTCGTCCAATACAGGTCACTGGTACTCTGGGATGTATAAACATTGAGCTGACCCAGAGGCGGGAAGTAAGGCAAGGACCAGGCGCAAGGCCCAAGTCACTAGAACTGCTATGAACCAGTTAATTACATAGCCCAAACTGTAAGTGTCAACGGACACAACCAAGGGAACAATCCCTGAACTAACACAGCACACGGAACTAGAGCCAACCGGGCTCAACAGCAAGGAAGACCTAAGGATCACAGAGCGGAAGACCTAAACAGGCAAAACTGCCTCCAGGACCTTCCTACCAAAACTGGCATCAGCCGAAGCCAGTACATCAACTCGATAGTGCTTTGAAAATGTGTGCACAGAGGACCAAGTGGCCGCTCTGCACAGCTGATCCGCAGATGCCTGATTCTTGTAGGCCCAGGAGGCCCCAATAGATCTGGTGGAATGGGCAGTCACCCGGAAGGGAACATGCTTATTCCTCAACTTATAAGCTTCACGGATGGTAGCTTTAATCCAAGACGCAATAGTAACTTTGGCAGCCGGTCTCCCTGCCCTAGGTCCCTCAGGAATGACGAATAGAGCGTCAGACTTCCTGATAGACTCGATGCGATGAACATAAAACTTGAGGCAACGCACCACATCCAACAAATGGAGATCCCGTTCCTTGTCAGATGAAGGATTAGGGCAGAAAGAGGGAACCACAATCTCCTGATTGATGTGAAACTCGGACACAACCTTGGGTAAGAATTCCTTGGTAGTGCGAAGCACAGCCTTATCCTTGTGGAACACCAGGTAAGGAGGTTTACAAGACAGAGCTTGTAACTCTGCTACCCGGCGAACCGAAACAATAGCCAAGAGAAAGGCCATTTTCCAAGTCAAGAGACGTAAGGGAATGGAAGCCAAGGATTCAAATGGTGGTCGCTGGAGTACTCCCAGCACCAAATTGAGGTCCCACTGGGGAGTAGGACTCTTGAAGGCAGGCCGAACATGAGTCACACCTTGGAAGAAAACCCTGACATCAGGAAGGATAGCAATCCTTTCCTGGAAAAACACAGACAAGGCAGAGGTCTGAACCTTGAGGGAACTCAGACTGAGCCCCTTATCAACACCGTCCTGCAAGAAGGCCAGGACAGTGGGAAGATGGAATTCAAGTGACAATTGCTTATCAGTGCACCATGCAACAAAGGTTGACCATATGCGATGATAGATCTTGGAGGACACAGGCTTACTAGCACTAAGCATAGTCGACACCACAGAAGGAGAAAATCCTTTCTTTGCTAAAATCGAGGATTCAACCGCCATGCCATCAAATGGAGAGAGTGAACATCCTCCTTCCACAGATAACCCTGGAGAAGTAGATCCGGACGGGAAGAGCGGGATCGGATCCGACACTGACATGGCCATCAACTCCGGATACCAGGACTGGCGAGGCCAGTTTGGAGCGATCAGGATGACAGGACAACGCTCCTGCTTCAACTTCTGGATAACTCTGATCAATAGAGGAAGAGGAGGGAAGATGTAAGCCAGGGAGAAATCCCAAGGGATCGACAAGGCATCCACTGCTAGAGCAAGGGAGTCCCTCCACCGGGAGCAAAACACCGGAACCTTCCTGTTGTGTCTGGTAGCCATCAGGTCCACCACAGGCATCCCCCACCACTGGGCGAGCATGTGAAACACCTCTGGATGAAGAGCCCATTCTCCGCTGTCGACGGTGTGACGACTGAGGAAGTCTGCCATGACGTTGTCCACGCCTTGAATATGAACTGCAGATATGACAGGCACGTGATCTTCTGCCCAAGACAAAATATCCTTGACCTCCCACCAGGCGGAACCGCTTCTTGTGCCGCCTTGCCTGTTGATGTAAGCCACCGCCGTGGCGTTGTCGGACTCCACTCTGATCAGAAGACCGGTCAGTTGAGACTCCCAGTGCCTCAGGGCAAGCCGGACAGCTCGAAGTTCCAGAACATTGATGGAGAGAAGGGATTCCTCCAGACCCCATTTCCCCTGAGCACTGAAGCGACCCCAGACTGCACCCCAGCCCCGAAGGCTGGCATCCGTTGTGACTGTGGTCCAACGAGGAACTAGAAAGGATCTCCCTTTCAGGAGATGAGAAAGATCCAACCACCAGTGCAGACTCGACTCGACATGAGGAGGTAGAGAGACGGCCAGATGTTGATGATCTGGATGATTCCTGCACGTCTGGATCACAAATCTCTGAAGTTCCCTGGAGTGGGCCATGGCAAATGGTACTGCTTTGATCGTGGAAATGAACTTCCCCACTAAAGACGACAACTTCGGTACCGGAATTTCGTCCATGTCCAGAATCCCAGCTACTCGGACGGCTATCTGGTGAGCCACATCCTCTGGAAGAAACACCATGCATTGGCGAGTGTCGAACAGGAGACCCAGGAACAGAAGCCTCTGAGATGGAACCAAGTCCGACTTGTCCAGATTCAGGATCCAGCCATGACGGTTCAGAGTGTGCATACACTTCTGTAATTGCTGATGGAGAAGCTCCGCTGAGGAGGCTTTCAGTAGGAGATCGTCCATGTAGGGGGTCACTCTGATCCCATCCTGATGAAGCACCGCTATCAAGGAGCCTAACACCCTCTGGAAGACCTGAGGGGCTGAAGTCAGCCCAAAGGGGAGCGCTGCAAACTGAAGGTGTCCCCTGTGGCAGGCAATCCTGCGATACCGCCTGCTCTCTGGATGAATAGGGATGTGAAGATAAGCATCCTGAAGGTCCAGGGAGGCAAGGAACTCCCCTGGAGACATTGCTGCAATCACAGAGCGCAGGGACTCCTGGCGGAAGTGGGAAGTCACCACATAGGCATTGAGATCTTTGAGATCCAAAATGGGACGAGCCCCTCCGTCCTTTTTGGCTACCACAAACAGGTTGGAATAGAATCCTGAACCTGTGTCCCCCTGAGGAACCGCCTCCAGGACCTCTTTGTCCAAGAGATCCTGAATAGCGTCGTCGAACAGACGCCTTTTTGTGGGTTCCTGAGAAGGACGAGTAAAATGGAACCGAAAAGGAGGAAGGGAGGAGAAAGGGATCCTGTATCCCTCTGACACCACCTGAAGAACCCATGGGTCCGCCACTGACTCCTCCCAAGTCCGGCAAAAGATGCGGAGACGACCACCTACAGCCGGATGCGGACCCGGGTTCGGCGAGTCATGCCGAAGCAGTCTTGGAGGTCTTGGCCTTGGGGGCAACTTTGGGCTTCCAGGACTGTTTGGGCTTGGAGGAGGAGCGCGTAGTGGGAGGACCCGTTTGGGCCGAGGAGCGTGTCTCAGTCTGAAAGGAACGAAAGGACCGATTGCGTTTGGCTGGAAACTTCTTCTTAAAAACTGAGGGTAGAAGAGTACTTTTACCGCCAGTAGCCTCACTGATCATTTCTTTGAGTTCAGACCCAAAAAGCAAATTCCCCTGAAAGGGCAAGGAAAGCAAGGCTTTCTTAGAGGCTGTATCAGCAGACCAAATTTTCAGCCAAAGGGCGCGTCTAGCCACCACAGAAGAAGTGGAGGCTCTCGCCATCATGCGCACAGCATCAAAGGCAGCGTCAGCAACATAATTCTGAGCTTCAGTGATATTAGCAAGAAGCTGCAACTGTTCAGATACTGGTGCATCCTGGCGAACTGCTTCGGTCAGTCGTTCAGTCCAGGCCGCAATGGCTCTATTAACCCATGCCACAGCAAAGGTTGGACGCATGGCAGTGCCAATGGAGGCAAAAATAGATTTAAGAGAAAGCTCTAGCTTTTTATCCGTCCAATCCTGCAGGGCAGAGGCATCAGAGACAGCCAAAGCGGTAGACTTGGATAGTCTAGAAACAGGAGCATCCACCTTGGGAGGATGAACCCATTTTGCCAGCTCAGTCTCAGGAAAAGGGTACAGTTTAGCAAACTTTTTAGAGACAGAGGAGGATCTATCAGGATTCTTCCATGCCTCAGAGACTAGACGGGCAAGAGTAGGGTTAGTTGGAAAACAAACAACTGGCTTAGATTGCTTTTTCTGAAAAACGTCAGTAGGATCATAAGTAGATTCCTGAGTCAGAGGAAGGTTGAGCGTATTCAGAACCGCTCTGATCAAACCCTCAGCCGAAACTTCAGGGTCACACTCATAGGGGTCCCCAATGGATCTGTTAGATTCAATAACAGTACGTTCCTCAGCATCAGAATCCTGCAAGAGGTCTTCTTCAGAAGAATCAGTTACATCAGGAGCCCCCTGTGGCTTAGGCAGGGAGGTCCTGATAGTAGAGGGGGTCTGCCAGACCTGGAGAGCCCCCTGTATCTGAGAGGGAAAGAGTTGAAGCGTGGATCTGAGATCCCTAGTGGCAGCTTTAAACTCCCTCACCCAAGATGGCTCAATAGCATGGCTGGGAAGCCCAGGGTTGCTATCTTGACCAGTACAATTAGGGCATAGATCCCCCACATTATCGCTAGCCAGCCCAATGTGGCAAGAGGAGCAAAACGCCATGGGGGTAGCAGACCCCCCATCCTCCTTAGACTTGGGTCTAGCCCCTAGCTCCAGTGAAGTAGACATGCTCACAGCGTCAATATACCCCACTAATAACACTATCACCCAGAAAAAGTGTAAATGATTAAAGTTTCACCCCAGAAATGTCTAAATTCGGACTTATCTGGCCAGAGAAGGGTTAATCTGTTGAGGAGAGAGAAGGCTCGGTCCCTGCGTAGTGTACTCGCTTAGGAAAAGTTCCACAAAATGGCGGCCGTCATGACAGCCAATCAGAAACGAGCGCGAACCAGGTGCTCATGGGAAATGTAGTTTTCCCTTCACAAGTACCCCAAACAGTGCCCGAAGCCCCCCTGAACACCCCACATAAATAAAACACATTCCGGATGATAGAGCAGGAGCCTAGCATTAAAATGAGCCCTCTCTGAAGTTGCTGTGACAAGCGGTTCCAGAGATATGTCCCACACTGTGAATTCTCATAGAGAGTAAAGGAGCCCTTGCGTCTGAGCGGGAAAAAGCTGCGCTTAAAGGCGCGGAACACCATTTTTAATAAAGTTTAAGAAAACATTAAAAAGTGCCCAAACTAGTATGAAACACATAAGAAACATAAGTAAACGAATACCCAAAGCTCCAAAACCCAGAGAATACCACAGAAATTGCATAAAACAGTAATAATGCAATAAAAACACCCTATGAGTGCTGGAGTGTATTGAAACTCCCAAATACAAGCCCATCAAAGGGACACTGTGGGGACAAGTGGACCTTCAGCACTCAATGGGTGACTCACCTTTCTGCAGGACTTCTGTCTTCAGGTGACCATGATGAAGAAGGAATAAACCAGAGGTAAATTCCCCAGTAGGGGAGCTGCTTAACACAAGCTGTCCCCTCTTCAGGGCATAAGGTCCACAGAAAATCCCTGGAAGCTGCACCAGCCACTTTAAAGAGGGCAATTCACAGCCATGGTCACCCTCCTAATGGTGGTATTCCATATTTGAATAAAAAATAATACAACACTAAGATGCATAGATGTTCTCTACCTGGTGTGCAAAGCACTCCAGGAACAAATCAATCTAAGTGGCTCTGGCCAGAAGGTGGCTTAAGTAAGAGGGGAGGCTCCGCCCCCTGCAATTATTTGCATAATTGTTCCTGCCTATTAAAGGGGACTTACGTCTCCCAGAGTACCAGTGACCTGTATTGGACGACAGTGAAATAATAGGATTTTAGTCTTACCTGTTAAATCCTTTTCACTTAGTCCATACAGGTCACTGGTACCATGGGATGTGTAGTCCCCTTTAATAGGCAGGAACAATTATGCAAATAATCTGCAAGGGGCGGAGCCTCCCCTCTTACTTAAGCCACCTTCTGGCCAGAGCCACTCATATTGATTTGAGACCCCAAGAACTGACCTCAGGTAAGCAAAAAGAAAGACTCCTGTGAGCATGCCCTAACGGTCTCCCACTGAATGCCACAGGAGAGCCAAGACTGGTCCCTTGACAGGGTGGGAGACCAGTGACCTGTATGGACTAAGTGAAAAGGATTTAACAGGTAAGACTAAAATCCTATTTTCACTGTCGTCCAATACAGGTCACTGGTACCATGGGATGTACAAACATTGAGCTGATCCAGAGGCGGGAAGTAAGGCAAGGACCAGGCGCGAGGCCCAAGTCACTAGAACTGATAACCAGTTGAAACCCAGCCCAAACTGTAAGTGTCAACGGACACCAACCAAGGAAACAAACCTTGAACTAGCACAGCACACGGAACTAGAGCCAACAGGGCTCAACAGTAAAGAAGCACTAAGGATCACAGAGCGGAAGACCTACACAGGCAAGACTGCCTCCAGGACCTTCCTTCCAAAACTGGCATCAGCCGAAGCCAGTACATCAACTCGATAGTGCTTAGAAAATGTGTGCACAGAGGACCAAGTGGCCGCTCTGCACAGTTGATCAGCAGAAGCTTGATTCTTGTAGGCCCAAGAGGCCCCAATAGATCTGGTGGAATGGGCAGTTACCCGGAAGGGAACATGCTTATTCCTCAACTTATAGGCTTCACGGATGGTAGCCTTAATCCAAGAAGCAATGGTAACTTTGGAGGCCGGTCTCCCTGCCCTAGGCCCCTCAGGAATGACGAATAGAGCGTCAGACTTCCTGAGAGACTCGGTGCGATGAACATAAAACTTGAGGCAACGCACCACATCCAACAAATGGAGATCCCGTTCCTTGTCAGATGAAGGATTAGGGCAGAAAGAGGGAACCACAATCTCTTGATTGATGTGAAATTCGGACACAACCTTTGGTAAGAATTCCTTGGTAGTGCGAAGCACAGCCTTATCCTTGTGGAACACCAGGTAAGGAGGTTTACAAGACAGAGCTTGTAACTCTGCTACCCGGCGAACTGAAACAATAGCCAAAAGGAAGGCCATCTTCCAAGTCAAGAGACGTAATGGAATGGAAGCCAAGGATTCAAACGGTGGTCGCTGGAGAACTCCCAGCACCAAGTTGAGGTCCCACTGGGGAGCAGGACTCTTGAAGGCAGGTCGAACATGAGTCACACCTTGGAAGAAAACTTTCACATCAGGAAGGAAAGCAATCCTTTCCTGGAAAAACACAGACAAGGCAGAAGTCTGAACTTTGAGGGACTCAGACTGAGCCCCTTATCCACACCGTCCTGCAAGAATGCCAGGACAGTGGGAAGATGGAAGTCAAGAGGCAACTTCTTGTCAGAGCACCATGTCACGAAAGTTGACCATATGCGATGATAGATCTTGGAAGACACAGGCTTACGAGCACTGAGCATCGTCGATACCACAGAAGGAGAAAAGCCTTTCTTAGCTAGAATCGAGGATTCAACCGCCATGCCATCAAACGGAGAGAGTGAACATCCTCTTTCCACAGATACTCCTGGAGAAGCAGGTCCGGACGGGCAGGAAGTGGGATTGGATCCTTCACAGACATGGCCATCAATTCCGGAAACCAGGACTGGCGAGGCCAGTTTGGAGCAATCAGGAAGACAGGACAACGTTCTCTCTTCAACTTCTGAATGACTCTGATCAATAGAGGAAGAGGAGGGAAGATGTAAGCCAGGGAGAAGTCCCAAGGGATCGACAAGGCATCCACTGCTAGAGCAAGGGAGTCCCTCAGCCGGGAGCAAAACACCGGAACCTTCCTGTTGTGTCTGGCAGCCGTCAGATCCACCACAGGCATTCCCCACCGTTGAGTGAGCATGTGAAACACCTCTGGGTGCAGAGCCCATTCTCCGCTGTCGACGGTATGACGACCGAGGAAGTCTGCCATGACGTTGTCCACGCCTGGAAAATGAACCGCAGAGATGACAGGCACGTGATCTTCTGCCCAAGACAAAATATCCTTGACCTCCCACCAGGCGGAACCGCTTCTTGTGCCGCCTTGCCTGTTGATGTAAGCCACTGCCGTGGCGTTGTCTGACTCCACTCTGACTGGAAGACCGGTCAATTGAGACTCCCAGTGCCTCAGGGCCAGCCGGACAGCTCGAAGTTCCAGAACATTGATGGAGAGCATGGATTCCTTCAGACCCCATTTCCCCTGAGCACTGAAGCGACCCCAGACTGCACCCCAGCCCCGAAGGCTGGCATCCGTAGTGACTGTGGTCCAAGGAGGAACTAGAAAGGATTTCTCTTTCAGGAGATGAGAGAGATCTAACCACGAGTGCAGACTCGACTCGACATGAGGAGGAAGAGAAACAGACAGATGTTGATGATCTGGATGATTCTCGCACGTCTGGATCGCGAATCTCTGAAGATCCCTGGAGTGGGCCATGGCAAATGGTACTGCTTCGATTGTGGAAATGAACTTCCCCACTAAGGACGACAACTTCGGAACTGGAATCACGTCCAGGTCCAGAAGTCCAGCCACTCAGACAGCTATCTGGTGAGCCACGTCCTCTGGAAGAAACACCATGCATTGGCGAGTGTCGAACAGGAGACCCAGGAACAGAAGCCTCTGAGATGGAAACAAGTCCGACTTGTCCAGATTCAGGATCCAGCCATGACGGTTCAGGGTGTGCATGCACATCTGTAATTGCTGAAGGAGAAGCTCCGCTGAGGAGGCCTTCAGAAGGAGATCGTCCATGTAGGGGGTCACTCTGATCCCATCCTGATGGAGCACCGCTATCAATGAGCCCAACACCCTCTGGAAGACCTGAGGGGCTGAAGTCAGCCCAAAGGGGAGCGCTGCAAACTGAAAGTGTCCCCTGTGACAGGCAATCCTGAGATACCGCCTGCTCTCTGGATGAATAGGGATGTGAAGATAAGCATCCTGAAGGTCCAGGGAGGCAAGAAACTCCCCTGGAGACATTGCTGCAATCACAGAACGCAGGGATTCCTGGCGGAAGTGGGAAGTCACCACATAAGCATTGAGATCTTTGAGATCCAAGATAGGACGGGCTCCTCCGTCCCTTTTGGCTACCACAAACAGGTTGGAGAAAAATCCTGAACCTGTGTCCCCCTGAGGAACCGCCTCCAGAACCTCTTTGACCAAGAGATCCTGAATAGCGTCGTCTAACAGACGCCGTTTTGTGGGTTCCTGAGAAGGACGAGTAAAATGGAACCGAAAAGGAGGAAGGGAAGAGAAAGGGATCCTGAATCCCTCTGACACCACCTGAAGAACCCATGGGTCCGCCACTGACTCCTCCCAAATCCGGCGAAAGATGCGGAGACGACCGCCTACAGCCGGATGCGGACCCGGGTTCGGCGAGTCATGCCGAAGCAGTCTTGGAGGTCTTGGCCTTGGGGGCAACTTTGGGCTTCCAGGACTGTTTGGGCTTGGAGGAGGAGCGCGTAGTGGGAGGACCCGTTTGGGCCGAGGAACGTGTCTCAGTCTGAAAGGAACGAAAGGACCGATTGCGTTTGGCTGGAAACTTTTTCTTAAAGACTGAGGGTAGAAGAGTACTTTTACCTCCAGTAGCCTCACTGATCATTTCTTTGAGTTCAGACCCAAAAAGCAAATTTCCCTGAAAGGGCAAAGAAAGCAAAGCTTTCTTAGAGGCTGTATCAGCAAACCAAATTTTCAGCCAAAGAGCGCGTCTGGCCACCACAGAAGAAGTGGAGGCCCTCGCCATCATGCGCACAGCATCAAAGGCAGCGTCAGCAATATAGTTCTGAGCTTCAGTGATATTAGCAAGAAGCTGCAACTGTTCAGACACAGGCGCATCCTGGCGAACCGCTTCAGTCAGTCGTTCAGTCCAGGCTGCAATAGCTCTATTAACCCATGCCACAGCAAAGGTGGGGCGCATGGCAGTGCCAATAGAAGCAAAAATAGACTTAAGAGAGAGCTCTAATTTCTTATCCGTCCAGTCCTGCAAGGCAGAGGCATCTGAGACAGCCAAAGCAGTAGATTTGGATAGTCTAGACACGGGAGCATCCACTTTGGGAGGATGAACCCATTTTGCCAACTCCGCCTCAGGAAAAGGGTAAAGCTTGGCAAACTTTTTGGAGACAGAGGAAGATCTATCTGGATTCCTCCATGCCTCAGAGACCAGACGGGCAAGAGTAGGGTTAGTTGGAAAACAAACAACTGGTTTAGATGGCTTTTTCTGAAAAACATCAGTAGGATCATAAGTGGATTCCTGAGTCAGAGGAAGGTTGAGCGTGTTTAGAACCGCTCTGATCAGACCCTCAGCCGAAACTTCAGGGTCACACTCATAGGGGTCCCCAATGGACCTGTTAGATTCAATAACAGTACGTTCCTCAGCATCAGAATCCTGTAAAAGTTCTTCTTCAGAAGAATCAGTGATATCAGGAGCTCCCTGTGGCTTAGGCAGGGAGGTCCTGATAGTAGAGGGGGTCTGCCAAACCTGGAGAGCCCCCTGTACCTGAGAGGGAAAGAGTTGAAGCGTGGATCTGAGATCCCTAGTGGCAGCTTTGAACTCCCTCACCCAAGATGGCTCAATAGCATGGCTGGAAGGCCCAGGGTTGCTATTTTGACAAGTACAAACAGGGCATAGATCCCCCACATTATCGCTATCCAGCCCAATGTGGCAAGAGGAGCAAAACGCCATGGGGGTAGCGGAACCCCCATCCTCCTTAGTCTTGGGTCTAGCCCCCAGCTCCAGTGAAGTAGACATGCTCACAGCGTCAATATACCCCACCAAGAACACTATCACCCAGAAAGGTGTTAAAGATTAAAGTTTCACCCCAGAAAAATGTCTAAAAACGGACTTATCTGGCCAGCGAAGGGTTAATCTGTTGAGGAGAGAGAAGGCTCGGTCCCTGCGTAGTGTACTCGCATAGGAAAAGTGCAATAAAATGGCTGCCGTCATGGCTGCCAATCAAAAACGGGCGCGAAGCAAGCGCTCATGGGAAATGTAGTCTTTCCCAATACAAGTACCTAAACAGTGCCCGAAGCCCCCCTGAACCCCCAATATTAATAAAACACCAACCGGATGATAGAGCAGGAGCCTAGCATTAAAATGAGCCCTCTCTGAAGTTGCTGTGACAAGCGGTTTCAGAGATATGTCCCACACTGTGATTTCCCATAGAGAGTAAAGGAGCCATGCGTCTGAGCGGGAACGCTGCGCTTAAAGGCGCAGTACACAATTTTTAATAAAGTTCAGTAAAACATTAAAAAGTGCCCAAACAAGCATGAAACACATGAGAATCATAAATAAATGAATACCCAATGCTCCAAAACTCAGAGAATAACACAGAAATTGCATAAACTTTTTTGATAATGCAATAAAAACACCCTATGAGTGCTGGAGTGAATTACAAACTCCCAAATACAAGCCCAGCAAAGGGACACTGTGGGGACAAGTGGACCTTCAGCACTCAATGGGTGACTCACCTTTCTCGCTGACTTCTGTCTTCAGGTGACCATGATAGGTAGGGAAAGAACCAGAGGTAAATTCCCCAACAGGGGAGCTGCTTAATACAAGCTGTCCCCTCTTCAGGTATAGGTCCACAGAAATCCCTGGAAGCTGCACTAGCCACTTCGGGTGAGGGCATTCACAGCCATGGTCACCCTCCTAATGGTGGTATTCCATATTTGAAGAAAAAATAATAAAACTCTAAGAAGCATAGCTGTTCTCTGCCTGGTGTGCAAGCACACCAGGAACAAATCAATATGGGTGGCTCTGGCCAGAAGGTGGCTTAAGTAAGAGGGGAGGCTCCGCCCCTTGCAGATTATTTGCATAATTGTTCCTGCCTATTAAAGGGGACTACACATCCCATGGTACCAGTGACCTGTATTGGACGACAGTGAAAAGAATATTAACGGAGCTCTGATTCACCAGCATACTTTTTTTTAACCAAGTGTACCTATAAGAATTGATGCTGTTTTGAAGGCAAAGGATGGTCACACCAAATATTGATTTGATTTAGATTTTTCTTCTGTTCACTCACTATCATTTTGTTAATTGATAAAATAAACTAATAACATGACTATTTTTGAAAGCATTCTTAATTTACAGCATTTTTCACCACTGCCTAAAACCTTTGCATATCCTATATTATAATTCGCTAATTTATGTTTGTCAGAAGCCGTCATGCGCAGTACAAATGGCTGCACACGCTGCAGTCATGCACAGTACAGACTGCCCGCGCCATAGCAGATAATGAAGAGGGGCACTCCGAATTCAGACCGTAGTCCTCTCTGCGCACCGAAGGTGTGTATAGAGGACTATGGTCTGAATTCGGAGCACCCAGCTCCGTTATCAGCAGCAGTGCGGACAGTCACTACTGTGCATGACTGCACCGCGGCCGTTGCTGCCTGGCACTGTGGCCCGTGTACACGGGCTGTTCAACTAGTTACTGTATATTTAAATATTATATACACTTATTAATTATTTTTATTTTACTCCCATCATTTTTTATTCATACCTCATAGAGGGGTCGTCAGGTCCCCTTCTGATACCCCCCAATCAGGTGTGAATAAAAAAAATGTGCATCCAAACAGAAGATCCTTAGTGTACCACAGGGGGGTCCAGCACATTGCACAGCAATTCGTTGGACCTGCCTGTGGAACACACAGGGTTATGCAGTGACTGCAGTTCAGCAGTACAGAGCATGGGCTTGGCACAGACAGAACAGCTGTCCAAGCCCATACGCCTTGCCGCATTTGCACTGTGTGGGTCAAAGGAAGAAAGGGCAGAAGAAGGAGTATCCAACTTATTTTACCAGTCGAAGAAAAGATCACATTTTACCAGATCACATAAGGGTGATAATATAAAAAACTGACAGTGCACTTTTAAAATTTGTGCAGCCACAAAGAAGTGCCAGGGATAAGCTCACAAATGCTGTATTAACTAAGTAAATTATTATTATATTATTTTTGAGTAGGAGACACTTCTTCTATCTAGCTCCAAAGAAAAAAGGCCTTCTGTATGTTCTTCTGTCTAGTTCCAAAGAACAAAGGCCTTCTGTATGTTCTTCTGTCTAGTTCCAAAGAACAAAGGCCTTCTGTATGGCAAAGTGCTACATGGAGTTGCACCATCTTCCACAAACATATCAGATAGTCTGGATTCAATTATTTGCAGTCTACTTTCAAATATCTTAACATAGTATACATATACATATACATTATATATATATATATATATATATATATATATATATATATATATATATATATATATACATACATATACTCATACATACACAAACACACGTGAAAAATAAAGTACACCCTCTTTGAATTCTATGGTTTTACATATCAGGACATAATAACAATCATCTGTTCCTTAGCAGGTCTAAAAATTAAGTAAATACAACCTCAGATGAACAACAACACATGAAATATTACACCGTGCCATGATTTATTTAACAAAAATAAAGCCAAAATGGAGAAGCCATGTGTGAAAAACTAAGCACACCCTTACTGCTTCCATAGGAATTAAGATGCTAAGTAGCAGACAGGTGCTGATAATCAAATGCCCTTGATTAATTGATCATCAGCAAGTGTTACCACCTCTATAAAAGATAATGTTTTAGCAGCTTGCTGGTCTGGAGCATTCAGGTGTGTGTTAACACAATGCCAAGGAGGAAAGACATCAACAATGATCTTAAAGATGCAATTGTTGGTGCCCATCAATCTAGGAAGGGTTATAAGGCCATTTCCAAACAATTTAAAATCCATCATGATGAAATCTGATATTTGAACACCTTGAAAATGCCATCCATCTCAGAAGGAGATTTGGAACTATTAAATAAACCAATTACATTAACAGAAATTAAAGAACTACAGGCAAACCGAAACCTAGTAAGGCGCCCGGGCCGGATGGCTTTACATCACCTTTTTATAGAAAGATGGAGAATATTGTTTCCCCTTTATTATTAAAATGTTTAGGACAATATCTCTAGGGAAACCTTTTCCCCAAGGAATGTTACAGGCAATAACTCCAATCTTGAAAGTAGATAAAGATCCAGTACAAACTTCTTGTTATAGACCAAGCTCTTTAATTAACTTAGATATAAAAATATTTTCAAAAATTCTGGCAGATAGATTGAAAGGGATGATGAGAAGCCTGATTCATACAGACCAGTTGGGGTTTGTTAGTGCCAGTAGTGCTTCAGATAGTACTCCTAAAATAATTAATATAATTCCTTCATTATATTAATAGCAATAAAATTAGCTCAGTCCTTTTAGCGCTAGATGCGCAAAAGGCCTTTGATAGACTGAACTGGGTATTTATGGAGGAAGTGTTCGTTAAATTTGGAATTTTGGGACCTTTTAATGATAATATTACATCATTATATTCTGTCTCACAGGTAAAAGTAGTAGGTCCAATGTTTCAGTCTGAATTATTTAATACTAGTTGAAGAGCCCGTTACACGGGCCACAGTGCCACTGCCAGCCGGTCGTGGGGCAGTTATGCGCAGTAGATACTGCCCGCGCCACGGTTGATACAGAGCCTTGTCATGGGCAGTCTCTACTGCGCATGACTGCAGCACACGCGGCAGTTTCTACACACATTTTAGCTAATTATTATATAGGATAAAAAATGTAACGAGACAGGGATGCCCATTAGTCCCACTGCTATATATACTTTAAATCGAACTGCTGGCTGTTATGATAAGAGAAAATGAGAAGATCATGGGTATTACCACTGGTACTGAGAGCCATAAAATTACACTTTACGCAGATGATGTTCTCCTGACGCTTCTGAAACCAAGATAGTGAATAGAAGAGACCTTTAACCCCTTTGCGTCTGATGACGTATCTGGACTGTCACACTGGTCTGGCACTTAAGGACCAGTGATGGTCCTGGTACGTCACGTACTGTTACTCACCGCGCTCCTGCAGGAGCACGGTGAGTAATACCGGGGACTGAAGTTGATCGCTTCAAGACCGGAGCGATCTCTTTCAGTCCCTCGTTCGGCGTGCCGGCACACATGATCTATCACGTGGGGCGGCACGTCGAACTTCCCTATCTGGTCCTTAAAGGATCACACACCCCGGGACTGCTGGTTAATGTAATAAGCATACCTGGGAACTCTCCGGATTTGCCCCGGAGACTCCGGTTCTGACAGAGCTTTACCGGGTCTCCGGGGCAGAGGCAGATTCCTCCGGATGTGGAGAGTTTCTATTGAAACTCTGCCACATCTGCTTTTTCTCCCGTTGTGCCTCCGTCCCCAGCCTTCTGTGTGACACATTTAACCCTCTGAGTACCAGAGTGGTACGGAATGCATTGCTTTGCAATGCATTCCGTACCACTCTGGCACTCAAAGGGTTAAATCCCCCCAACACTCGAGTTAAGCCCCGCCCCTTTTGACGCGATTAGCGTCATTTTTGTTACCCCCTGCTGAACAGAGGACTACCCTCCGGGTAGCCCTCAACTGAAAGTTCCCAGGTATGGTAATAAGTAAATATAGCAAATATTCCAGATACAAAATAAATTCTAACAAGACTCAAATACTTACAAATAATATCCCAGAGAAAATTAGAATAGAACTAAAAGAACAATATCAATTAGAATGGAACAGGGAAAATATTGACCGTTTGGGAGTTAAGATTATGTTTGATTTTGATAACCTGGTGGAATATAATTATAACGTTTTATTAAAGCAAATCCAAGGGAAATTGATTACATGGAAAGGTTTATAGATATCATGGTTGGGAAGGGTTAATACTATAAATGCCTATGTGCTCCCGAAGATTTTGTATTCATTCAGGGCATTACCTTTGAGAGTAAGTGGAGAAATCTTGCTGCAATTTCAAAAGCTGTTTGCAGATTAATAAACCAAGAATATCTCAACTAATACTGAAGAAACACACATCCTTAGGAGGTGTACAATATCCTGATATAGTCAGTTTGCATGAGGCCACACTGACATCACATTTCCTGAGTTGGTTGAATCCAATAAAGGAATTTTCATCCAGTTGGATAGAGATGGAGAGGATGTATGTGGCTCTGTGCAAACTTAATAACTTGTTCTGGATTAATATGGTGAGGGGGAGAAATATGAAGAATGAAGAGGGAATGAACCTGATAATGAGAGACGCTATGATTTCTATTAAAATTTTTTTTAAAAAATGTAAAATCTTTAACACTATATTTCCATTTACTCCAATCGAAATGTTATTGAATGAAATAGAAAACATTGATCTGAATAACCGGATTGATAAGGGGATATTTAAATTTTCTGATATACTAGACCACTCAAAGATAATGACGTTTTCCCAACTTCAAGAATGTATGACCTGCCCTCTAGAGATCTGTTTTTATATTTAAGAATTAAAAATGTTATTATGACAAAGACAATACTGAATAATCAAATAATTGAGCAATCCATGAGAAACGTCAATAAGAAAGGGCAGGTGTCTAGAGTGGCTGGTCTTTTTAGGAAACTGGAACCTTTGAATAAACTTCTCCCGTGGGTAAAATGGGAAACGGAACTTCAAAAAAACCTTTACTTTCCAAGATTAATGTTATAAACTTGTGAAACAGAATGTACATTGTATTTCCTTGGAAAAACTTCATTTTAAAATTATCTATAGGTGGCATTTAACACCAATAAGAATGAATAAAACCGATAGGAGACATACAGATAAGTGTTAGAGATGCTCCCTTCAGAGAGGTAGTGGTCTTCACATGTGGTGGGACTGCAAGAAGTTAGACTCTGTGAAAAAAAAACAACTACACAGAGTCCTGAATGCGATATCACCTCTATGTGAGGCAATTTCGATAGAAACTTTTCTATTCCATATTAACTTTTTGGTGAAAAAAAAACAAAAAAAACATATGAATCTATTAATACACATTCTAATAGCAATAAAAATTGTAATAGCTAGAAATTGGAATAAATCAGAAGAATTAAATTGGAATGAAATAGTAATACAAATAGACCATCAATACAGAATGGAAAAGGGATTTTATTTAAAGACAGATAAATATGATATTTTTTAAAAAAAATATGGCAACCATGGCTTTCCTTAAATCAAAGATAATCCCAGATGGGAATTCCCCACGCTTCTGGACCCCAGACCTTCTGAGTCACAGAAACAGGTATGAAGGTATGAATGTATGGGTGATTGTTAATTTAAAGGTAAAAAGAATATGTGAATTTCCTTATAAGAATTGTAAAGAATTGCTTTTTGTTTTTTTGCGGTTTATATTTATCATTATTTGGAAATCAAAAAGGAATTTGCATAAAAAAGAATCCATCATTCTACAGTGAGAAAGATTATTCAGAAGTGGAAAACATTCAAGACAGTTGCCAATCTTCCCAGGAATGGACATCCCAGCAAATTCACCCCAAGGTCAGACAGTGCAATGCTCAGAGATATTGCAAAAACCCCAAGAGTTACATCTCAGACTCTACAGGCCTCAGTTAGCATGTTAAATGTTAAAGTTTATGACAGTACAATTAGAAAAAGACTGAACAATTATGGTTTGTTTGGAAGTATTGCCAGGAGAAAGCCTCGGCTTAGGTTTGAAAAGTTGCATCTGAACAAACCACAAGACTTCTGGAACAATGTATTTTGTACAGAAGAGACCAATGTGGAGATGTTTGGCCGTAATGCACAGCACCACGTTTGGCAAAAACCAAATACAGCATATGAGAACAAACACCTCATACCAACTATCAAGCACAGTGGTGGAGGGGTGATGACTTGGGCTTGTTTTGTAGCCACAGGACCTGGGAGCCTTGCAGTCATTGAGTCGACCATGAACTCCTCTGTATACCAAAGTATTCTAAAGTCAAATGTAGGGTCATCTGTCCGACAGCTAAAACTTGGCCAAATTTGGGTCATGCAACAGGACAATGATCCCAAGCACACCAGCAAATCTACAACAGAATAGCTAAAAAAGAAAAGAATCAAGGTGTTGCAATGGCCTGGACCTCAACCCGATTGAAATGCTGTGGCGGGACCTTAAGAGAGCTGTGCATAAACAAATGCTCTCAAACCTCAATGAACTGAAGTTGTACAGCAGAGTAGACCAAAATTCCTCTACAACTTCAAGCTATTGCTGCTAAAGGTGGTTCTACAAGCTATTGAATCATAAGGTGTACTTAGTTTTTCACACATGGCTTCTCCATTTTGGCGGTGTAATATGTCATGTCGGGTTGTTCATCTGAGGCTGTATTTACCTAATTTTTAGACCTGCTAAGGAACAGTTAATTATTATTATGGCCTGATGTGTAAAACCATATAATTCAAAGAGGGTGTACTTCCTTTTTCACAAGACTGTATATATTACTTGCAAAAGTTTTAGGAAGGTGTGAAAAAATGCTTAAAAGTAAGAATGCTTTCAAAAATAGACATTTTTAGTTTATTTTTTATAAATTAACAAAATGCAAAGTGACTGAACAGAAATAAAATCTAAATCGTCAATATTTGGTGTGACCACCCTTTGCCTTCAAAACAGCATCAATACTTCTAGGTACACTTGAACACAGTTTTTTAAGGAACTGAGCAGGTAGGTTGTTCTACATGTAGACAGCCTCAGTTGCTTCTCTCTCTCTTCATGTAATCCCAGACAGACTTGATTATGTTGAAGAGGCTCTGTGGTGGCCATACTACCACTTCCAGGACTCCTTGTTCTTCTTTTTGCTGAAGATAGTTCTTAATGATTTTGGCTGTATGTTTGGAGTGGTTGTCATGCTGCAGAATAAATTTGGGGCCAATCAGATGCCTCCCTGATGGTACTGGTGGATAAATATCTGCCTGTACTTCTCAGAATTGTGGATACCATTAATTCTAAACAAAGCCCCAACTCCATTTGCAGAAATGCAGCCCCAAACGTGCAAGGAACCTCCACCATGCTTCACTGTTGCCTGCAGGCATTCATTCTTGTACCAGTCTCCAGTCCTTCAGCGAACATACAGCCTTCTGCTACAGCCAAATGTTTAAAATTTTGACTCATCAGTCCAGACCACCTGCTGCCACTTTTCTGCACCGCAGTTCTTGTGCTTTCGTGCAAAGTTGAGTCGATTGGCCTAGTGTCCACGTTGAAGGTATGGCTTCTTGGCCGCAAGTCTTCCATGAAGACCACTTCTGACCAGACCTCTCTGGAGAGTAGATGGGTGTACCAGATCCCACTGTTTTCTGCCAATTCTGAGCTGATGGCACTGCTGGACATCTTCTGATTGTGAAGGGAAGTAAGCATTATGTGTCTTTCATCTGCTGCACTAAGTTGCCTTGGCCGACCACTGCACCTACGTTCCTCAACACTGCCCGGTTCTTTGTGCTTCTTCAAAAGAGCTTGGAATGTCTTCAGCAACCTCACACTGTTAGCAGAGTTTGGCTGGTCTTCACCCAGATTTATTCCTCCTACACAGCTGTTTCTGTTTCAGTAAATGATTGTGTTTCAACCTACATATTAAATTGATTATGTTTAGCACCTGTTTGGTATAATTGTTTAATCATACACCTGACAATAAGCCTACAAAGTCCCTGACTTTGTACAAGTGTACCTAGAAGAACTGATGCTGTTTGGAAGCCAAAGGGTGGTCACATGAGATTTAATTTAGATTTTTCTGCTTTTCACTCATTTAAATAAGCTTCAAAAGTCAAAATGGTATGTAAAGTTCCTCTTTAAAAGCCTTTTCTAAATGCTCTTCCACTTTGTGATGTCAGCTCTTTCTGAAAGGAAAGCTCTGATCTAGTCAACTGACTAAAGGATCTGGGGTTGCCATGACAACAATATAAGCTGATGAAACAGAAGTATAAATTTCCCTGTTTGAGGTCTTCACTGCACCTGTTGTAGTTAGAGCTCAGGACATGGTGAAAAGGCTTGTATAGAGGGACATTTCTCCCTCTGTCTAACTTCTGTTTTTGCCATGATAATTCTTGCTTCCACAGTGGTTCAACCATGTGAGCTAATAATCTTCAGAAAGAGCTAATGTCAAGGACAGGGGAGGAAGGGAATAAAATGTTATCCTACAGGGCAGTAATGAAAAGCACAACACTGACACCAGTCACACTGTCAAATGCAATACTGTACATTTAAAGCGGAACTACCACCCAATAATAAAATTGTACCACATAATTGCCCCTCTGGCAACTAGCTGCTCAGTAGCACTAGTCGCCAGAATTATTACCAGATTAAAGAGAAATCGCTATTCTTCCAAGACTGACAGCAGGACGGAGCGCGGACATCTTGCCATAGTGACGTCCGTGCGCCTGTGCTGTCAGTCCAAGCCGGGTCTAGGAGGCGTTGCTAGGAGCCTGTCGGCTCCAAAAGGGACTGACAGAGCAGGCGCGCGGACGTCACTACATCAAGATGTCTGCGCTCCGTCCTGCTGTCAGTCTTGGAAGAACAGCGATTTTTCTTTAATCAGGTAATAACTCTGGAGACTAGCGCTACTAAGCAGCTAGTCGCCAGAGGGGCAATTATGTGGTGCAATTTTATTATTGCGTGGTAGTTCCGCTTTAATTATTAGATCCCTTATAAGAAAACGCAAACAATATTTGGGATAGGACCAAGGTAAAGAGAGAGAGGGGAAAGTATATGTAGGTTAATCTTACCTTTCCTCATCCTGAAATAAGCTGGTTCCACAGAGCAGGCACTGGACAGCAGGAGATTGGTAAAAGCTGGCCCAGGAGGTCTGCTCGATGGTCACTGTGCCCTCTCCAACGTTGGAGAGGACAAGGGGAGAGCTGTTCAGCTCTTGAATGAGAGTAAAGACCTCCGAAAGCTCACTTTCGTTCTCTGGGATTTGAACAGTCTTGCGTAGTAGCTGGAGAGTTGACTGCCGCTGGACTTCTTTCTGAGTTGGACTCAGAGGTTTTGTTACATTCAACATTTTTTTAACAGACTGCACAGGTTTCTGTATAAAAGGCTAGAAGAGATATATTACAGGTATAGTAATGCTTTATTCTGAATAAAAATACACTAACACTGATGTACTAAAAAGAAATGGTGCAATTCTGAAGAAAACCAACTACACCATGGGGGGGGGTTACCACTGAATTAAATGGGGATTTTAACCCCTTGATTGCTGTAGAGGTCTCCAACGTATACATTAGAGAGATCTCTAGTATTTAGTGGATTAAAAGACCCATTTTGCTTAATCAGTGGGGATTTTTAATTGTTCCCTGTGGTGCAGTCAGTTTGACCAATAATTGTACCATTTTTCCTTATTACTTCAATCTCAATGCTTGGAGATGCTTAATTCAGTATTTATTACAGCACCACAAAATTATATCCACAGATAACAGAAACAGCGCCACCTGATGACCATATCACAAACTGAAGTTTTATAAAAATAAATAAATAAATAAAAAACTAAAAAAAAAGGTTGATCTGTCATATCCTTTAAGTGAGACATCATCACCCACCAATGAAGTGCTCATTTTAACATTCAGGAAAATAGAATTTCAGTTTTACCTATTAAATCCTTTTCTCTTAATCCATATAGCACACAGGTACCATGGGGAGGTGACAGCTCCTCCCAGTAGGTTGGAACAATTCTTCAAGAATTGCAGGGGTGGAGACTTCCTCTCCTCCATAGCAGGTTACCTACCTGCTCCCCTCCAGTTAGATTTGAGACCTAACCCTACTGAGCTAGATAACAAAATGAAGAAGAGAAAGACTCCTGTGAGCATGGACCCAATTAGGACTCCCACGTCCAGCCACAGGAGCCAAGCATGGTCTCTTTCACTGGGTGGGAGACCTGTAAGCTATATGGACCAAGAGAAAAGGATTTAACATGCAAGACTAAAATCCTATTTTATCTGTCATCCAATACAGCTTACAGGTACCATGGGGATGTACCAACATTAAGTTCCCAGGGTGGGAAGAGAAGGAAAGGACCAAGCGCCGGTCCCCATGATACCAGAGTTCCTAAGGGACTTTCCAGGACATGGAACAACCCAAATTAACAAAGTGTCAACAGATACTGAATAACAGTAGCATAGCACACAAAACAAGAGCCAACCAGGTTCAAATAGTTAAAACGCTACAAGGCACAGGAAGGTAAAGTCCTCCAGGGCTTTCCTGCCAAAGCTGGCTTCAGCCGAAGCCAGGACATCAACTCGGTAGTGCATGGCAAAAGTGTGCACAGAGGACCAAATGGCCACCTTGCACAGCTCATCTGCAGAGGCCTGATTCTTGTAGGCCCAGGAGGCCCCAACAGACCTAGTAGAGTGTGCAGTGATGTGAAAGGGAACAGGTTTACCTCTGCACTCACAAGCCTTGTGAACGGTAGATTTAATCCAAGATGCAATAGTCACCTTGGATGCTGCTTTACCAGCCCTGGCACAAAGCATCAGTCTGATGAACATAGAACTTAAGGCAACGCACAACATCCAACAAGTGACAATCCCTCTCCTTATCAGATTTAGGGTGAGGACAAAAGGAAGGCACAACAATCTCCTGATTGATGTGGAACTCAGTGACAACCTTAGGACGAAATTTCTGAGAGGTACGGAGAATAGCCTTATCCTTGTGAAAACACCAGGAAAGGTGTCTTGCAGGACAGAGCCTGCGGCTCAGCAACTCTGAGGACAGAGACCAATACCAAAAGAAAAGCCATCAACCACGTCAAAAGACGTAAAGGTATAGTAGCCAAGGACTCAAAGGGAAGCCTCTGCAATACTCCCAAGACAAGATTAAGGCCCCACTGAGGAGTGGGAGCCTTATAGGCAGGGAAAGCATAGGCAACCCCTTGAAAGAAAACCTTGACATCCGGTAAGGTGGCAATACTCCTCTGAAAAAAGACAGATAGCAGAGGTCTGAACCGTCAAGGAACTAAGGCTAAGACCTTGTTCACATCATCCTTCAAAAAAGACAGGATACCTGGAAGATCAAACACTCGTAGGGACAGATCCCTGTCCACACACCAAGCATGGAAAATAGACCAAACCCTGTGCTAGGCCTTCAAGGACACAGGTTTCCTGGCCTGGATCATAGTGGAAAATACCTCTGGAGAAAAAAACTTTTTGTCTCAACATGGAGGTTTCAACAGCCATGCCATCAGAGCCAGCTGAACCACATCTTCCTTCCAAAGATTAGGCACCCCCATGAATGATATGTATCATTTAGCCATATGAGATATATAATTGGAGTGCTCCTTCTTTTCTTTGTTTTTTTAGCTTCTTCCACAGATAACCTTGCAGAAGAAGATCCAGTTTGTGTGGCAGAGGAAATGGATCCTGAGCTGTTAGGGCCAACAGTTCGGGCAATCAAGACTGTTGGTTCCAATAGGGCGCTATCAGGATAACGGAGTCTATTGAATCGAATACTCCGTCATGTCAGAGACTCTGCCATGACTGGAAAGTACAGGGTTACATTTTTAGAAACCAGTAGGGGTTTTCTAAAATCCTTCTTAAAAACTCATGTGTAAATGACCTCATTTTTTTAGAAACAATGGGCCTCTTTCCCTAAATGGAGGGGTGGAAATATCTAAATGACTTACATGGAAATATACAGCTATTTTCTAGACCTAGCGCTAGATTTAAAGGCAGGCGTTAGCATAGCCGGTAGGGCCAAAGTGAATACCGTCTGACAAAATAAAATGTCTAACGTGGTATTCAAAGGCCCTACCAGCTGTAATCACAAAGGACGTTAAGCCACAAAAACAGTCTTGTGGCTAAATGTATGTTTTGTGAGTTAAGTTCCTAAAACGCCGCTAAGAGCAGCGATATTGGGAACTTAACAGTAAAAAACAATTAACTATCGGTGCCTGACATACTGCCAAGCACCGATTTTTAACTGATCCATGTTACACTAACCTGTCATCCACTGTCTGTCTCCTTCTGTTCTCTATCTTCTCTTCTTCCTTCCTGTAAAAGAAAAGTGTGTATAACTACAATGTGGAATACAAGATTTAGTTTAACCCCTTGAGTGCCAGAGGGGTACACAACGCATTGCAAAGCAATGCGTTGAGGACCTCCCTGGCCTCAACGGGTTAAGTCAGTGCCCAAGAATATACATATAAAGTGCCATAATATGTCTCTAAATAAAATATGCCCCCAAGAACAAGTGCGCAAATATGGTAGATATTATCAGGATAAATGGTGCCTTAGCTTAATAATCTAATGGTCTCCACTGCTGTGTGTGGCCGCAGAGGCGGAAGCAGCGGAGACAGTGCCGTAAGCCACAGGTCCCCCTCCTTTCGGGCCGATGCCCTTTCCGCATTGAGGGAATCAGAGAAGAGACTGTCTTATATATGGGCAGCCCCTGATCCAATTCCCTTACAGCCATTGGCTGAGATGTGCTGACACACACATCCCAGCCAATCAGATTCGAGCGACTGTGCTTCAAACTGATTGGCTGGGATGTGTGTGTCAGCACATCTCAGCCAATGGCTGTGAGGGAATTGGAACAGAGACTGCCCATATATTAGGCAGTCTCTGCTGTGATTCCCTCAATGCGGAATGGGCATCGGCCCGAAAGGAGGGGGGACCTGTGGCTCACGCCACTGTCTCCGCCTCTGCAGCCATGCACAGCAGCGGAGACCATTAGATTATTAAGCTAAAGCACCATTTATTTAACCTGAGAATATCTACCATATTTGCGCACTTGTTGTTTGGGGGCATATTTTATTTAGAGACATATTATGGCACTTTATTTGTATATTCTTGGGCACTAACTTAACCCGTTGAGGCCAGAGAGGTCCGCAACGCATTGCTTTGCAATGCATTGTGTACCCCTCTGGCACTCAAGGGGGTAAACTAAATCTTGTTTCAAAGATGTACTTATACACTATTTTCTATTACAGGAAGGAAGAAGAGAAGAAAGAAGCAAAGTAGTGAAGATAGAAGAAAGAAGACGAGATAGAGAACAGAAGGACAGAAAAGGAGCAGGGAGCTGAGGACTCTGCTGGACATCAGGATTAATGGCAAGTGTAACATGTAATGTGATGTTGTTTTTTACTTAGTCGGATTAACCCTATGAATGCCGGTGGGGTAATTATACCCTGCTGGCACTCACAGGGTTAATTCTACTAACTTTTGAGACAATTTAGGCACTTTGGATGTATTGATGTGGGTCTTGGGGCCCCATATCAATACATCCACTGAGGACTTTGGTTTTTTTTTTGCCAGTTAACAGCTGCGTTAGCTGCAAAAGATCCGATGTGGGACTTTATGGCCAAACAAACTGGGTCTTAAATTTTAGGCGGTAATGAGTCTCTCTTCGGATCTTTTTCAGCTAACGCAGGCTATTGAATGGCAAAGTGAAGAGTTTTTTGGGGTTTTTTTTCTGTGGGCCAAAACACACGTTATTGTAGCGGCCGGCACACTGGATGAACTGCCGTTAGCAGTTAATTACATGGCCCTTTGAATGGCCTACTGCATGTTAAAACACCCGGTGGTGTTTTTTTGTCTGAACGGCTGCCTTTAAATCGAGCCCCTAATGTCTAGAAGAGGCTCACTATCAGAGGGGAGATCCTATGGTGTTTGACAGTTTGACATGATGTATAGTACTCCCTAAATAGCTTAAACGGTCATAAATCATTAATTCCAGTGACCAATATGTGCAATTTTTAATATGGTATTGGTGCGCCATCTTCAGGAATAATCGAGTAATACTAGACTAATTCCCAAATATTAACAGAATGTTATTTTGGTTTTGACCAAACAGATAATAGGTCTGCCATCATATTATAATGACATGACTAATCTGCCAATCAAGAAAAGGCTGGGGTTTGCTTTCTGATAAAGATTCTTACCTTATAAAATATTAAGGCCTAGGGGAGATCTCTCTCTTGTTTCCTAGCTTCCATTGAAGAAACATCTAAGAATTCCAAGAGATACACACACTTTGATTGTCTGGTAATTATAGCTTTCTTTAATATTACTAATTCTGTAAAGTCCTAAGAATTATATATAATTCCTCTATATTTGAGTAAAAATATTTTATAATAGTTTTGTTAGATTTAGGCCTGGCCAACTGTATACAGCAAAGTATTATCATAAGCTATTAATAGCTGTAGTATATTCTGGGAACTAAATATAATTAATTTGTCAATTTTATTGAGATAATTGTAAAATAGTTTATAGCAATTAGATCAATATAGCAATGTATATATATATATATATATATATATATATATATATATATATATATATATATTAGTTAAATCTAATTATTGATACCTCTATAATATTATATTTGTGTTTATAGAAAGATTAATGAGCTAATATTTGATCTTGCAAATTCTTTAATTAACCCTTAATCTGCTGTTTGTTACATGTTTGTTTAGGCCTAACTTTTGTCCAGTGGGAAGTTTCTTTAACCCTCTCACTAGACAAAAGAAGCCACGATCTTGGGTGGGGCAACCAGAGACCTTATATCTGTGGATTAACCCTAGGAGTGCTGTAGGTGTAACAAATAGGATTGCTATTGTCATTTTAGATTATATGTTGCCTGACGTTTTTGTGGTGCTTCCTAGACATATATTATTAGATTTATTTCTAAGAATATTCTTGGTTTAATCTATGAGTGACAATAATAAATGCAATGTATTTGTTTTATCCAGAAGGTATGCAATATTGAAAACAGTACATAAATAGTTACATTCTATTTATCTAAATCTGGGATTTTATTCCAGATACATTTTCTAAATTATATATTTTTATATGATACAAGAAAATTGTTATGAGACCGGCTATAAAGCACTCACATAACATCCCTTAGACCTTAATCAGCATAGTTAATACAGATTCTGGGGCAGGTATCCACATACACAGCTGCCAACTGTATTATAATTAATTGTAAGGATTAATTAACCCTTTCTATGCTGCTGTGTTCAATTATTGTTATCAAACTCTGGATACACCTATGCAATGTTTAATCCTGTTGGTGCTTGTAATACGGTTTTGTGATATTGGTTTTTGATTTACTGTATGTCTATTTCAGTTGGTGTTCACTCATTTATATCATTGTTGATTACACTTTATATATAGTATATTTTACTTAAATTATATATATATACTAGTTGAACAGCCCGTTACACGGGCCACAGTGCCACGGCCACCCGGTCGCGGGGCAGTCACGCGCAGCAGTGTGTCCTGCGCATGTGGGGCGTTACACACGATTTAGCGAATTATTATATAGGATATATATATATATACTCTGTCGAACCGGAGACCTAGGAACACCAGATCCTGGGAGGGAATCGGTGCAGGCTTGTCCATATTCAGGATCCAACCATGTGCACACTCCTGAACAAGGTGCTCCAGAAGGTCCCTGGAAGGCGCCTTGAGGAGAAGGTAGTTCATATACGGCGTCCCCTGGACCCCTTTGGTGTGCAGAAAGGCAATCAGTGCACCCAGAACTCGATTGAACACCTGAGGGGCAGTCGTAAGCCCGAATGGGAGAGCAATGAATTGGTAGTGTCCCAAGTGGCAGGCAAACCTGAGGTACTGCTAACTTGCCAGATGCATAAAAATGTGTAGATAAGTATCCTAAGGTCGAAAGATGCCAGAAATTCCCCGGACAGCTTGGGGGAATAACAGAACATAGTGACTCCATCTTGTAGTGGATCTTGACCCCAAATTTGATTAGAGCCTTGAGGTCCAGGATAGCATCCTTCTTGGGAACAACAAAGAGGTTTGAGAAGAAACTTAAACCTTCCTCCTGCTGAGGGACTGGTGCTAGAATTCCCTTGTCCAAGAGAGACTGGACCACCCCATTGAAAAGCCTGAGCTTTTTCTGACCCTGAGGGGAGTGAGAAGGGAAGAACCAGAAGGAGGGTAGTGATTTAAAGGGAATCCTGTAACCTTCAGAAACCACCTGTAATACACACTGATCACAAACAGAGCCTATCCAAACACTCCAAAAGTGCTGTAGGCGACCGCCCACTGGTCGCAGACCAGGGTTCGGCGAGTCATGCCGTAGAAGGTTTGGTGGATTTGGGTTTGGTGGAGATATGTTTTAACCTCCACTGCTGTTTGGGCTTGGGAGTGGAACACTGGGCCTGAGGCGCCACCGGGTTCACCATAAATGCTTCTTGTTTGGAACAAAAAAAACAATGCCTTTTAGCCTGAGGGTTGCGTTTGGGAACCCGAGGCAACAACGTGCTCTTGCCCCCAGTGGCCTCACTGATAAGAGTCTTCAATTCAGGGCCAAAAAGTGAGGTACCCTGAAAGGGAAGAGAAATCAGCCTGCGCCTAGCAGTCACAGAGAAGGCTGAGGCCCTAGCTTCAAGCCTAACAGCATCAAAAAGAGCATCAGTAACATAGTGCTGCGCCTCAGAAATGTTGGCCAAAAGGGATAAAAGTTCAGCATTAGGAGCACCCTTGTGGACAGCAGCAGTCAGCTGTTCAGTCCAAACAACAATGGCCCTATTGACCCACACAGAAGCCAAGGTAGTGAAATTAGCCTTCAAGACAGCTTCAAGCTTTCTGTCAGTCACGTCCTTAAGAGCTGAAGCATCCGCAACTGCCAAGGCAGTGGATATAGAGAGCCTGGAAATGGAAGAGTCAACCTGTGGAGGAGTTGCCCATTGAGCCAGGGCAGCTTCAGAAAAGGGATACAACTTAAAGAATCTCTTAGACAAAGCCAGACGCTTGTCAGGAGTTTTCCACTCATCCAGAATAATCTGATCTAGAGTAGGATTAGGCGGAAAAACAGTACAGGACTTCTTGCACCTCTGAAAGACGTCAGAAGAAGTCTGAGACTCTACAGGAGTAGAGGGAATGTTAAAGGTAGTTAATACTGCCTTAATGAGGACCTCCACAGAGGGTTCAGGGTCAGCTTCAAAGGAGTCACCATGAAAATGGGGGAAGACTCTGCTTCAGAACACACCCCAGCCTCAGAATCCTCATCTGAATCCTCTACATAAGAATCAGCCAGGGGCCTTAGGGGCCACAAACCTGAAAGAAGTAGGGGGTCTCCAAGACTGAAGAACCCCTTGAAGGAAGAGAGGAAACTGTGCCACAGAGGACTTCAAGTCCTTGACCCAAGGTGGCACTTGATAATGGCTGGAAGGCCCTGGCAGAAACCAGGTGGCGCAGTACATGAAAGGCATAAGTGACCTGCGTACTTTCCGGGAAGCCCTGTGTGGCATGAGGAACAGTGAGTAAGGGGGGTGAAAGACGCCCCAGAGTCCTTAGGCCTAGCCCCATGTCTTAATGGAATATAAGAAAAAGAAAATTCCCTCCACTGATATCACTAAAAAAAAAAGAAGCCCAGTAATAGAGGCACACACTCATGAGTGAATACAAAGTCTACAAAAATATAAATTGTTTATTAATCAGCAGGAAAACACATCACATTTAAAAACATTTAAAAACACGGCCTGCTAGACAGTCTCCAGGAATGTAGTCTAAATAAACTACATCTATATAAATATATGTCTGATGAGCATACTTTAAGGGGACAAAAAATAACAGTATACAATGTGTTCACAAACCATTCCAAACACCTAAAGTGTAATCATCTAACAACATATTAGATTAAAGAAGAAGTGTACCATAAACATAAATATAGTGTAAAAAATAAAATGAAACAAATACTTATCCGTATAATAAGTCCCCTGACGAAGCCAATATGGCGATACGCGTCGGGATGGTCGGCCTGTGTGGATATAGGATCCAGAAATACTATGTCCTTTATTTGATGTCTGTTTTTGGGGACTTATTATACGGATAAGTATTTGTTTCGTTTTATTTTTTTCACTATATTGATGTTTATGGTGCACGTCTTCTTTAACTCCTTAAGGACTGGACATTATGGGACATTTCCGTCCTATAACGTCCGCATAGGGGCACGTTGACGAGCCGGTACACGTGACCTGTCACGTGTATCGGCGCGTCACTATGGGGCTTGAAACAGATCGCTCTGATCTTGGAGCGGTCTATTTCATGCCCCATTTTTACTTACAGCGCTCCCGGTAGAGCGCTGTAAGTAAAAAGTACGTGACGTACCAGGACCGTCAAGGGTCTTTCAAGCAAGTTTACCCTTGACGGTCCTGGTACGTCAAGGGTCCCTAAGGGGTTAATCTAATATGTTGTTAGATGATTACACTTTAGGTGTAAAGCTGTCAGCAGGAGATCCGTGTCGGTCGACACGGTGGCGCTTGAGAAGTGCCGGGATCTTGTTACTTACACGGAATCCCTTCATTTGAATGGTCTAAAACGTGTATAAAACGTGAACACTAGGCACATGTTTTAGACCATTCCAATGAAGGGAGTCCATGTAAGTAACAAGATCTCGGCACGTCTCAAGCGCCAGCGTGTCGACCGACACGGATCTCCTGCTGACAGCTTTACAGCTGTCAGTAGGAGAAATCAAACTTTAAATGCCCATATCTCTTAAAACATAGCGGTTTGAGAGATACCTTTTTTGCATTTAGATCAGCTTTTTAAGCTCTCCTAAATGAAAAAAAAAAAAGTTTTTTTTAGACATTACTAACACTTTAAGCAAATGAAGATCTACTTATTCCTATAGGTATAGTTCTGACATAAGTTCTGTTGTGACACAGAAACGAAAGACCGTGCACATTCTACAGATGAATAGTATGAAGACAAAACAGGGAGCTTTCATCAGCTTAAAGGGAAAGTATCATGTTTTACTAAGTTTGCTCCTTCTAGGACAGAATTAATAAAAAGGCCAAGGCTGCACTTTGCAGCCCCAAAACTAGATTGCAAAACACAAATATATGGCTCTCTGCTACACATTTCACAGGTTGTGTTTGAAGCCTCAGTAGATCCTATGGACCTAATTCAGCAAACTAAAGTGGGTCAAACCAACTGCTCCATAGGGGACAAATAAACATTCTCCTTTTATTGAAATGGGGCTTTTAACCCCTTGAATGCTAGAGGTCTCCAACTCAAAATCTTTCTAGCATTCAAGGGGTTAAAAACCCCATTTAAATCAATAGTAATATGGGAGAATATTCATTTGACCACTGTGTTGCAGTTGGTGTGCTCCAAAATTGCACCACTTTAGTCTGATGAATTAGGTTCTATATGCCTGACTTTCCAGGCTGATACAGAGGGTCTATGTAGACTGCACTGTGCCCGACAGGAAACTGAACTTCCTGCTGGACTAATGAATATTCATAGGAGGGTCTCATTTTATAACCCTGTTCCATCCACGGCTACACCGGCACTTCTACTTCCAGATGAGCAAATCTGCCGATGGGCCCTGTCTTGGTGACAAACCACCCTTTAACCTTTTGAGTGCCAGAAAGGTATTCATTGCATTGTGCTGCAGTGCATTTAGATATCTCCCTGGCACTCAAAGGATTATCCAGCTGAATGCGCTTTATTCAAGTGGTGAACGATCAACTTTTGGGACCCTGGTCTAAATTGACAAAGGTCCCAAATGAGGACAGATACGAATTGTAGATATGAAGTCCCATGAGTGCTGTTCCTCTAAGAGACTTGTGTTTAAAGGGACATTAATGTCCCATACATTTTTTTACAGTTTTGTAGAGCTTAAAAAATAAGTTAAATGCCACAAATCCTATCTCTCAAACTGCTACGGTTTGAGACATATCCTTAGCTAAAGATTCCCTTCTCCTGATGGCAGTTGTAAAGCTGACAGAAGGAGATCCATGGGGGCTGACACAAGGAGGCTCTTCAGCAGAGTCAAAATAGCGCAATTTAAAAAGAATTACTTCTTTGGAATGGGCTAAAAAGCATGCTTGCAAACCAGGCACACGTTGTAGACCATCCAATGAACAATTTCTTTTTAAATAGCGCTATTGTGGATCTGCTGAAGAGCCGCTTGTCGGTCCGCAGATCAGGAACTACTGCTGTCAGCTTACAGCTGACATCTGGAGAAGAGGAGGGAGAGAGGAACTTTAGCAGATATCTCTCAAACTATAGCAGTTTTAAAGATAAGCTCTACAGTATCGCGTTATTCAGAAATCCTACTTCTTCTAAGACTGACAGTCAGGCATCTTCGCAGACACCTTGCCTTATAATCATCTGTGCACCTGTGCTGTCCGTTCCGGTCTCCTCTAGGAGGTGTTGCATTGTACCTTAAGGTAACAGAAGGGACTGACAAAGCAGGTGCGCAAATGTCTCTAAAGCAAGAAGCCTGGCCGTCAGTCTCACAAGAAGTAGGATTTCTGAATAACGCTGCACTTTTGCTTGAAAACAGTACTGTTTCTAAGCTTATTGCTATAGGACTAGTTACGGGGGGGGGATTTTATTTGGGGTGATAGTTCTATTTTCTTTTGAAAATAAAACCCTCTACCTATTATGTTTACCATATATAAGTTCCTATAATATCAAGTTTTAATTAAGAAGGGTATGAAATGAAAAAGGTATAAACAATTGGGCTGAATACATGAAATACATGAAATGAAGTCAAAACTCACACGAACATTAGTTCCTTTGTCTTTAAGGTTACAGCCACAGATGGGGCAGGTTTTGGGCTTGTGTCTGTTGGTGTACATGAAGCTGCAAAATGGGTTCTTACACTTTCCCCTGCCTCTCTGAGTAGCCAATCCGAGGTCCTATTGGACAAAGAGAGCATAAGTTAGGTGATAAGGCAAAAATAAATACATGGTGGGGGAAAAAAAGTGATACCGTGTTAGCCAGTAGAGAAGATGGGATTCGATGTACTTTTGTAGCAAAAAACTCACAAGAGAAACATAAAAGTGATACCTTTTAACCCTTTCAGTGCCAGAGAGGTATCCAACACACCTCTCTGGCACTCAAATGGTTAATGGCTAACTAATGACATAGAAAGTGCAAGAGTAACCCATGTCTGAAGAAGGGTCCTCAGTGTCCTGAAAGCGTGCACTTTCTATGTCCTCAGTTAGCCATTATAAGGTATCACCATTATCTCTTGTGAGTTTTTTGCTACAAAAGTACATTGATTCCCATATACTGAAATGATGAAACACAAGTAATAAGATTTTCTGCTTATCTGCCCTTTAACCCTTTAAAGGACCTGAGGGGTGTGCAACACACTGCTCTGCAGTCTGTGGTACCTCCTCTGGAGCTTAAAGGGTTAAATATCAATTAAGAGCGCAGCCTTCCCCTTTCAGTTCCAGAATAGAGAGCAATGCATTGCCAAACTACTGGAATTCAAACTTTTAATGGACAACTATCAAAACGACACACATTCATTAACTGAACGTGGATTTAAAAAGATACTTTTTTTTTTTTTTTTTTAAAAACCTTATTACAGCTAAAAAGTATCTGCCAGCAATTGAAACAGCATTCGTGTCCTTTTACTGCTTAGTATTTTGTATACAGGGTTTTCTCCAAGGATTATAAGTATTTTCATTTGCTCTAGGTTTGTGCCAAGAATTAAGTTTAACTTAATAAATAAAGGATGATAATAATACTGATAATATGAATATATGTAAACCAAGCGAGAGATTGTAAAGAGTCCTAGCACTCACTTCTTAACCACTTAACGACTGGCCGATCTAAGTGGGGTGGGAGTTAAGGACCACAGCACTTTTTTTTTTTTTTTTTTTTTCCTCTATTAATTTTGGGATGGCAGAGCTGTGTGCAGCCGCACTGCCATCCCAAAATTCCATGACATGCCAGGCACACACCGATTTTAATCTTCTGAGTGCCAAAGTAGCTGTCCTTCTGTAATTCTCAGGGTTTAATGAGAGCAAACCACAAACACATCCCTTATAGCACATACAGAAAAATGGGTGAATTTTATGGAAGCATCCTTTGTTCCTTGGTAGTACATATCAAGAAACCAGATACACAAAAACAGAATCCCCAGAAATGACCATATATTACCCCATTGCCCTCCCCTTGCACAAGAGCAGTAAAGGATATTAAAAAAAAAAAAAAAAAAAAAAAAAAAAAAATGGAATAATTAGCTAAGCACATAGGCATAAGGTAGGCATGGCATGCCCTTCCCTCCTGTGGGAGGATACTTTACCCCACGGTTCTTGTATTCCTCAGTGGACGCATGAGCAATGGAATCACATTAGTGTATTCACTCTAGCGAGGGAGGCTCATAAGTGAAGAATTGTGGAGCAAATGCACCATAGAGAAAAAAACACACATTCCCCAAATTCAATAGTATTTGGCCCATGGAGAGTGTTAGTTCAATACTGTCAGAGTTGTAGTTCAAGAGTAATTGATTGATAAAGTATCCCCCTCCCTCCCCTTTTACTTACTGTAAACAACCTCCTCTCAGATGTGGAATTTGGTCCCTTGACCAGACTGATATTAGAAATAGACAATCTTCTTACTGTGACAGGTTTTTCCCTTATGTTCACTGAAGATTGTCCCTCTCTGCAATCCATACAGTCTTGCTTCTCTGAGCTGAGCAGTATTACATCAGTAAAAGAGGCGGGAGGGGGATACTTTATCATTCAAGTATTCTTGAACTACAACTCTGACAGTATTGATATACCACTGTCTATGGCCAAAATACTATGAAGATTAATTGGAGCTGCTTTTATTGTGAAACATTACTATCCCTTTAAGCTCTTGGTAAACTGGGACTTATGTGTGTGACAGGACCTTACCAAGGCCACAGGGCAGCTGTTTTTGTAACTGGGGAAGGATTCGGTCACCACTTTTAGCTGTGGCTGAGATACATTTTCCTGGCGATCGCTCTTCACCTGCGTATACAGTAAACCAAAAAAGACAACATGTAAACCTTCTCAATTAATAAACAGCATCTTTTCTTACCACAGAAGAGAATGCTAGTTGCATTCAGCCTCTTCATTGCTAAAAGGTCCCGTATCCTATTATATGACCCCCCTGACTGCCAGAGATGTTGCAAATACATTGAGAAGAAATACTTTGTCTATGTCTCTATCATCCAAGAGTTTAAAGTAGCACTGAAGTAACATGCTAAAATATAAGTTGCTCTTATATGAAAGAACATGCAGTAATGTTGACAACTATAGATGATGACAGGAATTAATTTGTATGCAACTACATAAGCTGTTTTTCAGCAGGCTGGGAAACAGTCTTCATTTACATCTGTACTTGATAGCCAGTATGCTGAGCTCTACCGTGTAATATAAAATCTGTTATTGTTATCACATAGACTTTCATAATCTGCAAACAGACATTGTATGGTTGCAGATTATGGGCATTGTAGTCCTCAACAGCTGGACAGCCAAATATTGCCTAGCCCTACTTTTAGGCAATATCCACATGAGCGACTAACGCACAGGGGGCAGATGGCAATTTACATTGGTCAAACAGCCATTGGAGGTTGCAAAGAGTATCATAACATTCACAGAAGCCAGGGTGATTGATCTGCATGGCAGTGCTATAGACTGCCTCTCTGATCACCTAAGCTGCAACTTCCTTGATTGCTACATGAAACAGTAATCGCCATGTGGACATCCTGACTGGGACAAAATCCCTATGTGGGCAGCTCATCATCTCATCATCAGTCTACACTTATTATTTTGTCTTTTTTCCGCTCCCTAAAATTGTAGGCCATGATCACATTGCAGTTAATAACTACCACTGGTTGTATCCACAAGTTTGCCCATAGACTTTAATAAGAATCTTCCAGAAAACACATCTAAGCCAGCGTAAACTCCTATCTGTTTCAAGGAAGTAGGCATGGCAGGAGAGGAGAGTGGACAGGGCTGAGTAAGAGGTGGTAGAATGGATAAAGCAATACTTTTACATGTTTTGTCTATGAACCCTTTCACAGACATGTCTGCCCTATTATTATCCCCTGTGAGTTGCGTGGGAACTTCTTGGGCAACAACGGAATCAAAGTTTTGGATACCTCTCAGACATTCAATAGATACTCTCAACTAATTTTCTGGAATTTCATACATACATACATATAAGGTGAATGATGTTCTTAAAAGGGAAAGGAACTACAAAGAACATTAATCAGCACAGCCTAAACTACAACAAATATGAGATATAAAGAGACAGATGCATGAAGAGTAAAATGAAGCAATTTTGTAGCATTGGGAGCAAACAACATTTACCAAATTCATATTGCTTTAAATATCTCAAAAGAAAATGGAGGGGGGCACTATAATTCAACCCATATACTACAGATGGTAAGAATTATATACTTAGATACAGTCTGTCAGTTAGCATGGAAGTACAGATCATCTTTAGGTAACAAGGGATATCCTGCCTTCAATAACTGAAACTGCACAAAACGGAACAGTATCATTCTTATTGTGTTTGAGTTGCTTATAAGACCTGAGGGAAAGGCTTTACAAAGTCTAAAACCATGGTGGCTTATCGTATCAGTTTTATATGCTTTTTCATAATACATATTAGTTATACAAGAAACTGGGCCTTTATGTACAATTTCCAGTATCAGTAGCACCCAGACAAGGGTGGGTTATCACAATATACATAAATAGCTAGAGCAAATAAGAATCAAGCATATATGAGTACAACAATAAAGTTCAATGCGTATCTGATAGATGGTCACAATGTAATGTAAAAATAACAGGACTATCTGGAGGTCATAGGGTATGCAAGTGAATGATCAGATAAACAGTTAGTTGGTAGTCACAAAAATGATGAAGCCAATGAATTATAGCAATTGTTAAAGAAGAGGATGGAAATTATGATGATTGATGGAATGAAGATGAATTAGGGAAAGCAGGCATTCAGATCAATTTCTTTTGATTTTTATTGTAATACATATACTACATTTAGATTGGATCTTATCCCCTCTTGTGATTTTGTGCAGCTTTGTGTGTTTCCTATAGCCGATGACGAGTGGGTTATCCCCCTTTATCTACAAGCTGGTGTGTACATCTGTACTCACTGTCCGACTATATATCAAAATGTATAATTCTTCCCACCTGTGGTATATAGGTTGAATTACAGTAACTCCATATTCTTTTGGGATATTTGTTGCTGGCTGTGTTTTCTTTATTTTGAGGATTTATCTACCACTTGAAGGGGATCAGCTGATTGCGATACTCACTATATCTGTGTGGAGGCAAAGTTGATATTCTCCACATGTTCATTAGCTACTCTTCTCCTAAGTGGTCTAGTAGCCATCACTACAAGTGAGTATATTGATGTAAATTGATGCTGAGTGTTCTTGTGGATATTACTGCCCTATGAGAGCTCACTTTTGAATGGATTTAAATGGTTCTATGAACTCCCTGAATAGTATAGCATTGCATCACATTTACATAAACTGATTTTTTTATTTATGCCCTATAATTCAGTTTATTTGTCCCACAATTGCTTTACAGTTGTCTTTAAACATCTGTGCAAAGAAGTCAGCAGAGAGTTCCTCTGATGAGATCTAGCACAATCCATGGCCGTACTACCCACTCCCAATCCCATCCAACATTTCCTAGCACAGAAAATATCCTTGGCCTATAATAAGGACAACAACTTTAAGCCCTTGGTTACTAGAGATATCTCCAAAGCATTGCTTTGAAATGCACTGTAGATCTCTTTAGCACCCAAAGGGATAAACAATCGCTTGTAGAGGGGTATAAACTAGTGCGGAGACACAGATTGCAGTGGATACACTCACAATTCAGAAAGTGGGTGTGGCCAGCACAAATGAAGCACCCCTCAAAATCTGTAGCTCTAGGAAGTGGCCTACTTTGCCTATTAAGAAATAAACTGATGAATCACCCAGATGGTTGATTTTGCTGATCTGTGTGCTGACACACACTAAATCTGGTTCATAAAAATGTGAAATTATTTTTTTTGCTTGCAAAATATCTATTCCTCCCAGATATATAGTACAAATCTCCCGCTTCATCACTGTAGCTATTGCCTGTGCATTCACCATTTTAAATTAGACTGCTAACGTATTTGAATTTGATTACTTTCCCTCAGCATACATCCATGGGGTGTAGGGCGTAGAAAGGAGGGGTGGGCAACCCCTCTATATTGTATTATACCCAGTCAATAAGCACTGGTAGGGGCTAGTGGGGTAAAACTGAACCAAAAATATCTAAAAAAAATGTTTTATCTCCCCATCAGGATGTGGGGCCAGTTAAGGATACCGTGTTCCTGGGTCCCAAACCTGGGAACAGAACCCCAGGAGTTCATGATGCCTACAGTGTAAAAAAATATACATATTTACATCAGTAGAGATGTTCAGTTCTCATTTACTGCTTGTAGCGAGGTTGATAAGGCAAATAGAAGGGTAGAAGGACCTTTCCAAACAAGATGGAAGACATACATTGTTGGGGGGAGGTCAGGAAAGTGGGGACACTAAACACCTTGAATGCTCCAAAACCTCCCTAGCGTCAAAGAGAGACTGGGATGTACTATGGATGCAAAATTTTAAGCTCTTCTGTAGTACTGCCCATTGAAATATATCTAAATCCCAACAGTATTTTGGTGGGAGCTGATAACATTTCACTTTTTACTGAAAACTGATTGAAAATAATAAGCGGCATTTTGAGGCCGACGTGTAACTTGTAACTAATGGAAAGAGGGAGGGGAAAAATTCCTGAGAGTATTTTTTATTTTATTTATGCAATTTTTTTTCTCAGCTAATGATATCAATACGTTGGTGTGTAGGCATTGCCCTCATTGAGTCACAAGTCTCACACAGTATGCATGTTTCTTAGATGGAAATTAACAAAGGGTGCAAAGAGCAATACTGCAAATTATGGGGCTCCCTGCACCTTTCTGACCATTACTAGGGGAAAGAATGCCCTCTTTATAACAAGTATGCAGATATTCTCTCACATTTTTAATAAACACATTTAAATCAATAGGAAAACAACATTGAATAGTGTATTATGCATGAAATGTAGACATACTTGCATAGTCCTTCCATTAACCTCTGGATGCTAGAAGCTAGCTAAAACAGATAGCAGCAGACTGCAACAGAGATCAAATGCAAAGAAAATAGAATTTTAGTGTTCTTACCTGTTAAATCCTTTTCTTTTTTAGTCCATATGGAACATACGTACCGTGGGGTTCAGTTCCTCCACTAGAGGGCAAGACATATCTCAAAAGAAAGTCTTGTGGGTGCAGACTCCCAACTACTCCTCCAGTTCAACCCTAACACCGCCTCCAGTATGAATGTATCTGAAGCCACACTAATCAGGAGAGCACGAGAAGAAGAAGGAAATCTCCTGTGAGAAGAAAGACCCTAAGAGGACTCTGCAGTCCAGACAGCTGAGACCAAACGAAGGTTCCTTTCACTGGATGGGAGACCTGTGTTCCATAAGAACAAAAGAAAAAAGGTTTAACAGGTAAGAACAACAAAATCCTATTTTCTCGTCCGTACACTATGGAACACAAGTAACATGAGAAATACCAACACTAATCTCCTAGGATGTGAAGAAGAAAGGACCTAACACCTGTCCCCATGATACTGGAGTTCCCAAGGGCCATCCCAAATCAGAACAGCCCAAAAAGAATAAAGTGTCAACAAATACTGAACAATCACAGCACACAAAAACAAGACCTAGTGGACTGTGCTATGACCTTGAAGGGAACAGGTTACTTTCTGTGTTCATACGCCTGGCATATGGTAGAATCCAGTCTCTTGTCCGCTGGATCTTTAAGTCCAGCTGCATCTGTCAAAGGTAAGGCAGTAGATTTAGCCAGCTACTGCAGGAAAGGCCCACTGTGCTAAAGCTGCCTCTGAAAAAGAGTACAGTTTAGAGAACCTTTTGGTGATAGACAATTGTCTGGAGTTTTCCACTCATCTAGAAGGATCTTGTCAAGAGTGGCATTAAGGAAGAAAACATATGGAGAATTCTTATGTTTCTGGAAGACATCCGTAGAAGATGTGTCAGAGACCTAAAGAGTCTCCAAAACAGCTTTGATGAGTCGCTCAGCCTCATAGGAGTCCCCACAGGAGTAGGAAGAGTCCCTATCTTCATATTCCCCCTCCTTATCCTCCCCTTCAGACAATTCCTCCTCTGAGGAAGCCCCTAAGACCTTAGGAACACTCAAATATAGGGGCCATATATTTAAAAGTAGTAGGGGGCCTCCAGGATTGGAGAACCTTTGAAGACAGAATTGGATTTGAGCTAATGAGGACAGAAGCATTTTTACATAAGCTGGCTCTTGTTCAGTGCTGGAGGGCCCTGGTGGGGTAGTAGAGGCCAGAGTACACAAGGGGCAGAAAGATCCGGAATACTCCCTAGGAAGCCCCGTTTGACATGGGAAATGGTAAGCAAGGGACACCACTGAGTCCTTATTCTTGGATTTACTCCCATGGCCCTTACAATCTGTTATCCTGACAGTAAAAGTGTCTCAAACTAGTATAAAACCAGTAAATGATATCACCAGATTAATAAAGCCAAGAAAAGTCACTTATCTGGCAGGCGAAGGGTTAATCTGGAGAAGGAGAGTAAGGAAAGCCTGCCTCTGTTTAGAATAAGCAAAAGAGAGAACTAAATGGTGACTGCAAAACAGGCAGCCAATCGGAAGAAAGCCAGTGAAACTGGCATTCTGGGAAGCATAGTCTCTAAGTTGCTGTTGCCTGCAACTCCATCTGTGGAATTGCCATGGACCTCCCAGACACTCAGTACAGGAACCTGAGAAAAGGGTATGAGAAGACAAGAAGAAAGAGCCCACTCTGACTACAGTATGTCAAACAGGTGCAAAGTTATGTCCAAAAGAAGTTCGCCCATAGAAGCAAAAGATGGTGGCGTCACGGGAACCCATTCTTAACCCTTTGAGTTCCAGAGGGGTTACGCAATGCATTGCAAAGCAATACATTATGTCACCCTCTGGCACAAAGGGTTAAAGGGCACACAATACAAAATTGGTAAAAAGTAATAAAGTTACCAAAAGACCCAAAAATCCCAGGGGACCTGTGAGGGCAGCCTTAAAATGAAAGCCCAGCACGAGAGAATGTGAAAACAGGCCCACAACACCCCATAGCTAGTGAAAACCAGCAGTGTAAGGGTTAACCTTGGAAACTGAAGCCATCCATGCTCCAAAGTTCAGCGAAAGTATAGAAACTGAATAACAAGATTACCCAGCATTAGTGCAGGAGCCTACAAGGACTCAGAATAACCTCTGTGTGGAAAGGCACAGTACTGGGTAAACGTGGACCAAGACACTCAAAGGGTTACTCACTTCTGTCTTCAGGTTACCATTGTGAAGGAACACAGAGCCCCAGGAGACTCTGCTGGGAGGGAAAACTTTGCCTGCAAGATTCCCATCACACGGCTGCAAGGGTCCACAGCACCTAGTCAATCCAGTCCAGAGGAAGCCCAGTAATGGTAACCCGCCCAGTGGGGGAACTTTGACAACCACATGTCTAATAGGAAAATAATAAATGCTAAAAACTAAGTGTTACTGCTCCATTTGTATTCTTCAGTGGACACATCCATACTGGAGGCGGGAGTAGGGTTGAGCTGGAGGAGTTGCTGGGAGTCTCCACCCACAAGATTCTGTCTTTTGAGATGTGTCCTGCACTCTAGTGGAGGGACTCAGCCCCATAGTACCTGTGTTCTATAGTGAACTTAAGAGAATGGATATAGACAGTCTATTGTGTGAAGAACACTTATGGAAGTAAATATTTTTGTTAGGCAACTTAAGAGCCACTTAGAGCTAGAATATAGCATTCCTTTAAATGGTCAGTTAGCAGCTTAGTAAATACCCCTCTTAAGAGTAATAAGATGGCTACCGTTAACTCTTGAGTAATAATTGGCTGTGTCACAACTGAATGTCCAAGCTGCTTCAGAGTACTGGGTTTCAGACCGGTGGCTCCAATTGAGTTTTGAGGCTCTGTACAAAGTAAGAGAATGATACATTAACATTAGTAAAGAACGTACTAACCTGTCTTACATCACAGTGCTGAGGGGTTATGCACTAAAGTAACGGCACTAATTTATACAATTCCATTTGTTCACGGTGTGTAAAACTCATCCATTCTTATTACACCCAGTCCTATTAAAAAACCTCTCAAAGGCAACGGACTGGCAAGACAAAAAGAAAGAAGAAAAAAGCGAGTACTTCCAGAGAAGGCGGGTACATGGTGAGCCTGTATTGGCAAAAAAACACACAAAAGCTTGAGCGCTGACCTCTCCTTTAAGCGGGGTTGACTTTGAATTGAGAGAAATGTGAAAAGCCCTATTTTTCCTATATCACAGCTCTCCCTAGGCGAGGGACCACAAATGTTTCAGGAGAGTTGCGATATAGGAAAAATAGGGCTTTTCACATTTCTTGCAATTCAAAATCAACCCCTCTTAAAGGAGAGGTCAGCGCTCAAGCTTTTTTGTGTTTTTGTATGGTGGTGTGGAGTTGGAGGAGAAGCGGGAGCGGTTGGACCCTCATTGCTTGTAGCGGCAGAACCGAGCTGATATAAAATAAAGGGGGACATTGGACTAATAGAGGCCAGATAAATTTGATTACATCTTATTTCCTTGATTCAACTTGGAGTGTCTGGTGACGGATCGGGAGCGGTTGCATGTACCCGTCTTGATCCTGTATTGGTACCAGTGATACCATTTTTATTCCAAGCCACTCCACTAATCAGAAACGTGGGCAAGCTTTCAGAAACATAAGAAGCAATTTTAACTTTTTTTTTATACAAACATAAAACCTTCAGAAACTGTCTTCTGTAATTTCTCATCACATTAAGTATTGTAATATGTTGGGTAAACCATTTCAATAAACCTGTCATCGAGCTTCTGGATCTGAGCTTCAAAAGGATCATCAATGAAGCAGTTTCATAATAAACAGATAAATTGTCCCACTGACATGATGACATGGTGTTGATGACAACACTTTGCTTGTAAAAGATATTGCCTACTACTTTCTTAAAGGAATAGTAAAGGCTACTTTTAACAAAGTTTAATATTGTAGTTTTTTAAAAAACAAAATTAATTGTTGTAACTCTGGTCTCTCAAACATGTATAGTTTGACAGTTATACTTTTTTAAAGTTCCCCCCTCCCACCTAAATTCACTGACATTAGTGCTCTAGTTGACAGCATGAGATCCTGGTCCCGGGATCGGCCGGCGGCTCTTCAGCAGTGCTGATATAGCGCTATCTAAATATAAATACTTAACTGGAACAATCTACAAAGTGTGCTTGCAAACCAGGCACACTTTGTAGATTGTTCCAATTAAGTATTTATTTTTAGACAGAGCTATTTCAGCTCTGCTGAAGAGCTGCCGTCTGGTCACACAACCAGAATCTCATGCTGTCAACTAGAGTGCTTAGGTCTGTGAAAGGGGCGAGAGGGGTGAACTTTAGAAAAGTATATCTCTCAAACTATACATGTTTGAGAGACCGGAGTTACATCAATTCATTTATTTTTTTAATAACTGCAATATTAAACTTGGTTAAAAGCAGCCTTTACTATAACTTTAAAGGGGAACTACCACCCTGGTAAAACGCCCATATCTGAAGAACCGGGTAATATTTCTGGCGACTAGCGCTACTAAGCAGCTAGTCGCCAGATGAGCAATCAGTCAAGCTTAAGTTATTGCGGGGTGGTAGTTCCCCTTTAAGACAAGTTTCTGTGACAGTTATACCAGCTGAAGGGATAGCTCTAAATGCAAGATTTAGAAAGGATATGTGGTGGAACTGTACTCTTAAGGAACGTGTAGATTCCATTTGTTATCATTAAGGTACTCCATAAACGTATCTGTTACTCTCCCCCTATAAACCTCTTGAACAACATTACTGAATCTTGAAGCAGGTTCAGTTCTCCAAAGATTCAGTACTCCTCCCACTAGCACATGTACAGGCTGTGAAGAAGGGGGCAAATTTTGTTGTGCACCTCCAGAGATTTATAAAAAAAAATAAAAAAATAAATAAAAAATAAACAATATTGAAATAAAAACAGGTTGGCTGGAAAACCTCCACCTACATTTCTGATTATTGGAGTAACTTTTCAAAGATAATGCCATAGATCTTTACATCATGATTAAGTATCCTCACATGCAAAACTCGCTGATCATCTGGTATGGACACTGGCTTACCATGTATCCACACCATGATCCAGCTGCCTTATACTATAATGACTGTGTACTTGAGCTTGGATTATTTTGGGATGGTTAGAAAATCCCTTAGTCAGCACATTTCTCCAGCAGCTTGGGAATTCATAAATACTTAGAAATAATATATTGTAGAGAGAGAGAGGGAAGCATTCTATCCGCCTACTAGATCCAATTGGGAGCTGTTAATTTTATCTTTTGCTTGATTATATGGTTTATGCACCAGCCAACGCTCACAGCTTACCAGTCTTCAGGATTGCCAGTTTGCCATCAGTACATTCCATGAAGCCTATCTTGTTTGGGCTGACAGGGGCCGGCAGTATGGCTCTTATTGGCCTGGGAGTCACAGTTGTTGCTCTGTATTTAGCAACACCCTTTTTTTCCTGTAGTTTGTTGGTTGACCTGGAGAGAAACATATTTTATACGAAGTGGATTAAATAATGGCTCTGTATTACAAATGCGGCGGTATCCTGTTTACTATATATGGCTAAAAGCAGTGTCATAAGGTGAGCTTCATATTTTGACCTGAATCCTGGTGGGTCAGAGAGCTTTTTTTAACCGGAGGAGATGAGCCGCTACAAGTAATATATTTGTTACATTATTATTTAAAAGGATGTCAAACACTTAAATGCAAAGAGTTATTTTCTATTAGCAGAGAAGAAACTTGGCTCTTTTTTCATGTAGCCAAGTTGAATATCATGACTAGGAAAATATGTTTAACGTGATCAAAATGCTTTCTTTTATTCTTTTAACTCATTGTAAACCATTAGAATTACTTCACTGGAATGGTCTATAAAGTGTGCTTGCAAACCAGGCACACTTTGTAGACCTTTCCAATGAAGTAATTATGTTTTAATAACGCTATTTTGTCTCTGCTGCAGAGCCGCTGGCTGGTCCTCAGACCGAGATCTCCTGCTGTCAGCACAGCGCTGACATCATGAGAAGGGGAGGGAGGGGGAACTTTCAGTAAAATATTTCTCAAACCATAGCTGTTTAAGAGATGGGATTTGCTGTAAATGTATTTTTTTTTCCAGCTACAAAACAAGAAGGATTTTTATGGGACATTAGTGTTCCTTTAAGTCTCTAGAAGCCGTAGATCAGAGTTCTATTTAACCTCTTCAATGTTTTGTGCAGTAATGTATTGGTAGAATCTCTAACATATAAGAGGTTAAAACATTAATTGCAATCCTTAACATAATAAAAAGTAAAAACCATTCCAATAACTTTACCTAACTGCTGTACATAACAGAATGCCTGGTATAATGGCAAGTCTGTTCAGAATAATCTCCATAAAGACTCATTAATCAAGAGAAGCAATTCAATTTTATGGTGAAAGGGATGAACATTTCTACCACAGGAAGAAAATGACATGCACCACAAGACTAACAATAATTTGGACCAACAATCAGGAAAGAAAGAAGAAAAAAAAGTAAAAACGAAAATTAAAGAAACACTACTTTACTTTTTGTTGTAGATGATTACAGGCACAAATACAATCACTTTAATGGTAAATTACAGTTCAACATTTTTGAAAATGCTCAGTTACTGACAATGAGAAACATTAAAATAGTATTTTAGCGTTCTTACCGGTTAAATCATTTTCTCTTTAGTCCATATGGAACACAAGTACCATGGGGTTGAGTCCCTCCACTAGAGTGCAGGACACATCACAAAAGACAGAGTATTGTGGGTGGAGACCCAGCTACTCCTCCAGTTCAACCCTAGTCCCGCCTCCAGTATGAATTTGACCAAAGCCACACTAATAAGGTGAGCAAGAGAAGAAGGAGGAAATCTCCTGTGAGAAGAAAGAACCTAAGAGGACACCACAGCTCAGATAGGTGAGAGAAAACAGAGGTCCCTTTCTCTGGGTGGGAGAACTGTGCTCCATATGGACTAAAGAGAAAAGGATTTAAAGGGATAGTAATACTTTGATTTTATACTGTAGCCCTTAAAAAAACATGAAAAATGATATAAGTCTAATCTCCCAATCCTTTATGGTTTGGGAGATAGTCACAAGTAAAGTTTCCCCCTGAGTGACGTCACCGTTCTAGCTCTCAGATTTAGAATCCGGACCCTTGACGATCTTTAAAAATAATTTCTTAATTGGTATGGTCTACAAAGTGTGCTTGCAAGACAGGCACACTTTGTACACAGTTCCAATTAAGTAGTTCTTTTTAAAGATCGGGAACTCGGCACTGCTAAAGAGCTGCTGGTTGATCTGTGGACCGGATTCCAAATCTGTCCACTAGATGGCAGACTTGGTTGAAACAGCCAGGAAAAGGGAAGTTTACTTTATTTTACTTGTGAATATCTCCCAAACCATAAATGTTTGGGAGATAAGACTTATATTATTTTTAATGTTTTTTTAAGGGCTGCAATATAAAATCAAATTTTTTTCAAGTATTACTATCCCTTTAACAGATAAGAACACTAAAATCCCATTTTCTCTTACGTCCACTATAGAACACATGTAAAGTGGGGATATACCACTTCACCCCTGTCCCCGTGATACCGGAGTTCCCAAGGACTATCCCGAATCGAAACAGCCCAAACAGAATAAAGTGTCAACAAACACTGAACAATCACAGCACACAAGAACAAGAGCAAACAGGGCTCAAACATTGAACAAAATAAGACAGAAACAAACTAAGGTCCCTAGACGGAAAACTGAATGAGGGACCTTCTGGCCGAAGTTGGCTTCAGCCAAAGCCAGGGCATCCACATGGTAGTGTTTTGCAAAGGTGTACACTGCATACCAAGTCGCTGCTTTGCACAATTGCTCAGCTGAGACCTGAATCTTATAGGCCCAAGAGTATGGGGGCCTCTTGGGCCTATAAGATTCAGGTCTCAGCTGAGCAATTGTGCAAAGCAGCGACTTGGTCTGCAGTGTACACCTTTGCAAAACACTACCTAGTGGAATGTGCTGTGACCTAGATAGGAACAGGTTTCTTTCTGATTTTAAAGTGGATGTATCAACTACATACAAGTTTGCTTCATGTAATAGGGACCAGTATGCCATTAAACAAAACCTATTTCGTTAGTTGAAAAACTCACCCGTTACACTGGTAATTCTAGTTTTTAGATTTCCCTAGTGACGTCATTGTTGTGCTTGCTGTGGACCAAGGTTAACCGCAGTAACCGCAGGGAAATGAAAGCCGCCTCCCTTCCCTCATCGGATCCCTCCCAGAACACATCCCACCTTGCCCTGAGCTGTGGTGCGCTGGAGAACTCACAGCTAGATGCGTGTCCATGTGCAGTGAACTTGCCTCGCGTGTTCAATGAACTCTTTTCATCCATATTTAGAGTTCACACGCTTGCTGGGTTATTTATAGGTTTCCAGCAAGCGGAGTGAATGGGAGCGCAGCACAGATACATGTTTATTCCCACAATCTATTACCTAATACAGCACGCCCCTCTGAGAAGGGGAGGAACAAACTGGCGTGACTGACAAGCACGCAGTGCTGGAGCTGTGCCTCTTGGGAATGATGCAGCAAACATGGATGCGCTCTGCTGTGTATACTGGGGAAACTAAAAGTACATACTTTTTATTAATAATGGCAATGGTGGACATTTAAGATATATTTTGTTTGTTTTGAAGGGGTAAATTAACATTTAAGCTTTACTTTGTATGGTGTGACACATCCACTTTAAATGCATAACATATGTTATGCAATCAGCCTTGGATGCAGACCATCCTGCCCTAGGACCCTCAGGCATGACAAAAAGAGAGTCAGCCTTACAGAAAGGCTCAGTACTTTGCACATAAATTTGAAGGCATCGTACCACTTGTAACAAATGGAGACACCTCTCTTTGTCAGACTTTGGGTCAGAGCAGAACGATTACACCACGATCTCTACATAGATGTGAAACTCAAGAACTACCTTAGGGAGAAACTCCTAAGAGGTTCAAAGGACCACCTTGTCCTTGTGGAAAAAACAGAAAAGGTGATTTGTAAGACAAAACTTGGAGTTCAGCAATCCTGAGAACTGAAACTGCCAAAAGAAAAGCCATCTTAAGCATCAGGTGATGCAGAGGAATGGTAGCAAAGGGTTCAAAGAGAGCCTCCATAAATCCCCCCAGAACTATATTAAAGTCCCAAGGAAGAGTAGGAGCCTTAAAGGCAGGATAGGCGTGAGCCAACACCTTAACATCCGAAAAGACATCTGAAAGAACACAGAAAGTGCCAAAATCTGAATCTTCAAGGTGCTCAAGCCGAGTCCCTTGTGTAGGCCATCCTGGAGAAAGGATAACACCAAAGAAAAGTCAAACTCCTTTGAGGACAGATACCTGTCCACACACCATATTTCAATGTAATGAAAACATAATAAGCTTTGGAAGAGAGTCAGGCTTGCGGACCTCAATCATAGTAGAAATTAACTCACTGGAGAATCCGTTTTTACTCAAGATGTGGGCTGCAACAGCCATACCGGCACAGCCATTTTTTCCACATCCTCTTTCCACAGGTAACCCTGGAGAAGGAGGTCAGGCCTGGGAGGAAGATGGAGCAGGTCCTGAATGGGAAGACTGACCAGGTTTGCAAATCCCGCCCTCCGAGTCGAAGTCGCTCCATCCATTCTGATCTTCCAGAGTACCTCGGGAGTGAGAGGGATTGGTCCTAACAACAGAATGCAATCTCTTTTCCGCTGGATGTTTAAGTCCAGTTGCATTTGCCAAAAGGTAAGACAGTAGATTTACCCTACCTGGAGACAGGTGGATCTACAGTTGGAAAAGAGGCTCACTGCTCTAAAGCTGCCTCTGAAAAATGATACAGTTTAGAGAACCTTTTGGTAATAGCCATTTGTCTAGAGTTTTCCACTCATCCAGTAGGATCCGGTCAAGAGTGGCATTAGGGCGAAAACATGGCAGAGATTTCTTACGCCTCTGAAAGACATCTGTAGAAGAAGGCCCCTCATCAGAGGTGTCAGAGACCTGAAGAGTCTCCAAATAGCTCTGATGAGTCCCTTAGTCGAGGGAAGGGGGTAAGTCTCATAGGAGTAGGAAGAATCCATATCTTCATACTCCCACTCCTCATTTTCCTCTTCAGACAATTGCTCCTCTGTAGAAGCCCCTAGGGACCTGAGGAACACACTGAGATATAGGAGCACATATTTAAAAGTAGTGGGGGGCTTCCAGGATAGGAGAATCCCCTGAAGTGAGAATGTGATTTGAGATAATGAGGACAAAAGCATTTTTACCCAGGCTGGCTCTTGTCCAGTGCTGGAGAGCCCCAGTGGGATAGTAGGGGGCCACATTCCATGAGGATCCAGAATACTCCCTAGGAAGGCCCGTTTGACATGATGAACAGTAATATTCCTTGGTCTTGGATTTACTCCCATGACCCTCACATCCTGACAATAAAAGTGTCTTAAGACTAGTATAAAACCAGTAAATGATATCCCCAGATTCATAAATAACCCTAGAAAGCCCAGAAAATGAACTTAACTGGCAGGCAAATGGTTAATCTGGAGAAGAAGAGCAAGGAGAGTCTGCCTCTGTGTAGCATAAACAAGAAAGAACTAAGAAACTCCCTAAGTGGGCTCCCTAAGTGGAAGGGGATCCCAGGCATGGGCCTTTGTGCTCCATGTGCCCAGAGGGAATCATCTGCACCACACTGACAAGGCCCACATGGGCCAAAAAGTACATCTGTGGTTTTGCTGATTCTCTCATGCAGAGAGGATCTGCCTGACATTTCGGAGCTGAACTGAGGACAGGACCAGTCTGATGTGAACGTGGAAATTTACTGTCTGCAACGGCACATGAAAAACGTGACTTGTAACACCATTGAGGTACCACTATGCCTAAGGATAAGACACTTTATCTTGTTGGTTCTCAATGGGTTTCTTAGTCTCCCTAACAGAAAACTAAAATGGATACTGCAAAACAGGCAGCCAGTTGAAACAAAGCCAGTGAAACAGGCATTTTGGGAAACTTAGTCTACTCAGTTGCTGTTGCCTAGCAATACCTATGCAGATTGCCACTGGCCCCCAAGACACTCAGGATGCCCACTCTGACTAATGTATATCAAACACATAAAGAGTTATGTCCCAAAGAAGTTCGCCCATAGACGTCAATGGAGCAAAGATGGCGGCGGTGCAGGAACCTGTTCTTAAAGAAGCCGCAACACAAATTCTGTCTAAAGGAACAAAGTTACCTTAAACCCCCAGGGAATATGTGAGGGTAGATCCACAAATTCTCCTAATTAGTGTAATCCAGTAGAGAAAGGGTTAGCCCTGTAAAATTGCAGCCATCCAAGCTCCACAGCTCAGGGAAAGTGTTGAAACAGAATAATAAAATAACCCAGCATGAGTGCAGTAGCCAACAAGGACTCAGAATAGCCTGTGTGTGGAAAGGCACAGTACTGGGACAATGTAGACAAAAGGCACTCAAAGGGTTACTCACTTCAGTCTTCATGTTACCATTGTGAAGACAAAGCCTCAGAGAGTGTAATGATCTGACAGACTAAGCACCCAATGTAAGCTACCTGGTAGACTCCACCTACAGTATAGTTTGAGCCTGGAGCTCAAAATGAGAAGACAGAGAACAGGACTGTCGAAGTTTGACAGGGTGGTCAAGAGGAAGAAGCCCACCAGGGTCAAGGCAAACAGGTTGTCAGAAAAGCCAGATCAGGAATGGACAGGCAATGCAGTACAAAGATGCAGACAGAGAAATGGTTGAATCAATTAATATGGATATGGATGGATGGAACTGGATATCCGATGAGGTGGTACCAAATTGCAAAACAGGAGGGAAGTCGAAGGAAAAGTCAGGGAAATACAAAAGATACAACTCAAGAACAGGAAAGGAAACTCAGGGTCAAGACCAGGAACAATTTGATTGTGCCCCGCACAAAAGCACAGAGGTTTTATAAAGGCTCAGAGCAAACACAAGACAAGGCAGGGAACCAGGATCCAGGGAACAAGGGAAAACAAATGGAAAACCAGACAAGGAATCACAAAAGAAAAAGGGGCAGAACATGACACACTGCTGGGAGGGAAATCCTGGCCTGCAAGTTTCTCTCCACAGAGCTGCAAGGGTCCTCACCTGTAAACTGGTCAATCCACTCCAGGGGAAGCCCAGTAATTGTAACCCACCTAATAGGGGAATTTTGACAGCCTCATATCTAATAGTAAAACAATAAAAATGCTAAAAAACTAAGTGTCACTGCTCCATCTGTATTCTTCAGTGGACACATTCATACTGGCGGCGGGGCTATGGATGAGCTGGAGGGGTAGCTGGGAGTCTACACCCACACAACTGTCTTTTGAAATGTGTCCTGCTCGCTAGTGGAAGGACTCAAGCCCAAAGGTACCTGTGCTCCATAGTGGATATAAGATAAAAGTTATATGAGAATATCAGAATGCGGTAGTTTGACTGATGCAGCGCAAATTTATTATACTGACAAAATTATATAAAGTCAAAACCAAAATGTGTTTCTAAACTGGCAGCATATTATCAATACATCATAAAAGCAACTAAATGCAATGTACTTAGAATGTAAAGAGGCTGCAGATAAACACAGTAAAGTGTGGCCAAGGGTCCTTACAATGGAACATATCTGGTAGATAGATAGACAGACATAGATATAGATAAACAGCTAGCTAGACTAATACACAGATGAACTGTAACATGTATTTTTCTTATGGTTTACAACAAAATCAAAGAAAAATTCAACAGGAAACTATTTTTTTTCCTTCCCATATGTGGTATAGCTGTTTTATCCAAGAATTGTCTCAGTTTTGACTTGATACATATGTCGTGGTCTGTGTATTAATACAGATGAAGTTATGTGATATTACAAGGATTTACTTACGTGGGACTGGAGATATGAGACACAGCTTTGTTCTGCTCAGCTGAAGAAGCTGCTTCAGTCTTGAGGTCATCATATTCCATCTTGTCTAAAGACTCAGCCTCGGGTATATCGCGTGGCTTCTTACTACATTCAGTACTGTCACTGCTCTTCTTGTCCACTTTATGGGGCACAACATGAATGTCTGAAACAATGACTTCCTCCCATTCCTCCTCCTGTGTTGGAGGGGAGGCATGAAGGAGCTGGCTGACTGCCTGCGTATTTTCTTGGGTAGATTTGGATCCACTCTTGCTGTTGGGATAATCCTCTTCAGCAATTATTCTGGCCTGAGGGTAACATCTCTGTTAATTTTTGGAGGGCAATGGTGTGTGGTAACTTGCAAACATAGGCACACACAGGTGCACAATTGATACTCTGCCAACCTCTGTCTAATAGTACTCTTGTCCCACCACAAAAGATCCCTGTCATACTAGGAATAAGAACTGAGAGACAGAGAGGTACAACATGTGTGTGTGAGAGAGGTATGTTTTTATGTAATAGAGAATGGGGGGGTTGAGAATGAGAGATGTGTCTGGCCATTTCTAGGGCGCTGCCTTAAGTACATCCCTACAAAAATGAATAATATAATTCAAAAGTTCAATTTGGTACTAAAAGAGTATCCAGCACATTGGCTACTTCTTTGGCTCAAAGAGTAAAAATAAATAAACAAACTAAGGGAGATGGCAGCACTTAATTACATAGTGTTTGTGTTGAGGTAATCGCCCTTCAACTGCCTCCATAGCAACTAGTTTAAAGATCCTATCACTGCTGAACTAAATATTGTGTCATACGTGCAGCCTAAAATCATATTAACCTTTTGAGTGACAATGGTTTGTATAGTGTGTGTGTGTGGGGGGACCTTTTGGCACTTAAAGAATTAAAGACCTGTAATTTTAGTGGCAGAGAGATACCCAATGGGAACCAACCTGCAGGGCTGGGTGACATCAGAGCTTATGGGTGCTATATGTGATCTCCATTTAAGGGAATTGATAGGAAGTTCACCAACACTGAGCTTCAAAGGAGAGAACAGCTCTGACATCACCCGGCTATGCATATCTCTTAGATCTGTGCAGCAAATCAGGAGAGAACTGGTGAGTTATGAGTTAAAGGAACTCTAGCCCTGTAGCTCTGACTTCACAGCCAGGGGTTTAAAGGATGTTTTATTGGACCTATAATGTCACTTTTACGCTATGGAACCAACTACAGTTAATAAAAGCCCTTTACCTTGACTGTTTACTCGGTCTAAAGTTGGCGTGGACTACAATCCCCATTTCCGACTGAGGAAGATGATGGAGAATGTACTTCAACAGCAACACAAGGGCTGCGGGTTGTCACTACTGGCCTAGAGTCTTTAGTTTCTGTGGCGATTCAGTGGGGTATATGTAGAGGAATTTGGGGGCAAACTACCAGTTTCCATTGATATACATAGGAATTTTAACCTTATGAATGCTAAACACATTGTTTCAAAATGCACTGGCCTCTCAAGAGGGTATACATTTTATTTATAAGAAACCATAACAAAAATGAACTGGGGTTATAAATAGTGAACCTTTGAGTGCCAGTCAGGTCTCTTATGCATATCTTTGCTATGTGCTGGATAACCCTCTGGCACTCAAAGGACTAAATACACCTGTAAAAATTCTCTATTTTTTTCCAGATGTCAGATCAAGTTTTACACATGTTGGGTGGGGGCACCCACATGCCTTTTCCATGACTCCCTTACGTCCACCACCACAGCAATCTTAAGAGGGGTCTCTGAATTGATAGTCCAGGATTGTCTGTAAATGGTCTGAATACAAGAGTGGTGTATAACAAATATTGTAGGGCTTATCCTGCTGAATAAAACAAGGGCACTCCTATTGCTGACAGATGCATACCTCCAGAGTTATTACAGTTAACCTTTTTGCTTTGTTTACATTAGCATTAACCCTGTGCCCTTTGTTGATCAGTTAATTATTTGGTTGAATGCTATAGCCACTCCAGTTCTCCATATTATGTCATAGAAACTGCTGAGTCAAGCTGTGAGAACTTTCAGGAAGTAATCACACTGTAAATCACTTCCTGATAATTCGATCTGTTATAATAGTTGAATAAAACTACTGACAGCAGAGAGAGCAGGAAAAAGCCCTAGTAAATATATAACACATAGGTTTTCAAACAAAAAAAAAAAATTTAGCCACCCTTTCAGTGCAAATGTGATACATACCTCTCTGGCACTCAAAGGGTTAAGAATTATATTTTTGAGATCTAACATAAGGCAAATAATTTATATGGTATTTAATTTTAGGTGGAGGTGTTCCTATAATCAAAACAAATGTGTATCTGTTTCCTGTGCTAAAGAGGGTGTGCTCTATTTTTTTAAATACATATATTATACATATTTATGCTACATTGTGCCGAGAGAATGGTTTTTTAATAACATTGTCCATGATGGCATTTCCAGTCCCCTAATGCAACAACCACCAAAATGACTTCTACAAGAAAAGTTTAAGGCGCACATGACGGGAGCTGTGTATGAACTTACCTTTGAAGAAAATTTGCCACCCAGGAAGTTATTACAAACAGGGCAATTACGAGGCTTGTGTCGGGTTGCATAGGTAAAAGAGCAGCCAGGGTTGTTGCAGCTCCCACGTCCCCTCCTGGTGTACTTTGTGGTCTATAGTAACAAATATAAATTATCGGTGTTATATTTTCTTTGCTTAAAGAGGACATGACATTTTGCCCATTACTCCATTGACTGCCAGAGAGGTACTTAAGGCATTGCTTTGCAATGCGTTGTGTACCCCTCTGGCACTAAAGGTTTAAGTGAATGTAAACAGTTGTCTGTACATTGCTTTTTTCCCCTTCTAAGATGTATTTTCTTTAATTTTAACTTTTGATGACTTCTCTGCTGTCTGAATTTAAGACTGAGTTGTCAGACTCAACAACTCAACCCACTGGTTGAACACTGGCATTTTAAATATAATTTCAGTACAAAGTTCATTGACAGGGTCTACCAACAAGTTGGGATAGGGAGTTAGACAAGAAAAAATATAGTTACGTTTCAAGTGTTGATTATAAGGTGAAAGCATGTTTTGTTTTTTTAAGTGACAGACCCACTTTTAGCTCAAGGGCCAGATTTCCCATTAGGTAAAGTAGGCAACTGATTAGTGCTCCACATTTTACGAGGCACCTTAACTGAGAAGGCCACGCCTAGATTTTGAGTTGTGGGTGTGGCTAGAACAACCCCAATGCCTCAGCATCAGGCACACACTCCAGTTTTATGATGGGCAATGTATTTAATAATTTAAACAGTATATTTTCCAATTTATATAGTGTCAGCAAATATATTTGACCCCTAGGATGCTAGGGAAATATTTTCATTATCAGCTGTATGTTTAATAATTTTTTTTTATTTTAAGACCGTGAGTGCATAGCTTATCTACTCTCTCTATATATATTATATATATACTTAACACATTCTTTATTTACAAATGTCTATTGTGTGGCTGGATGACTTGGACTGGATTTTCCTCTGTCCTGTCTGAATAGAAGGTGGATACCCTTAAAGGGATAGTAATGTTTCATAATAAAAGCAGCTCTAATTAATCATCATAGTATTTGGGCCTTGGAGAGTGTTATTATCTGTCAGACTTGTAGCTCAAGAGTAATTGAATGATAAAGTACCCCCCCTCCCACCCATTTTATGGCTATAACACTGCTCAGCTCACAGCAGCAGGGAGGTGCCCAGGTAGATTGAAGAGAGAGAGACAATCTTCAATTAAGATAAGGAAAAAAAGCTGAAAAACATTTCAAGGGGGACAGGGCTTTCATTGTTCTCACAGTAAGAAGATTGTCCCTTGCTGTGACCTGTCTGGTCAGGCAACCAGATTCCACATCTGAGGTGAGCAGTGTTACACTAGGTAAAAGGGGTGGGAATGGGAAACTTTATCATTCAATTACTCTTGAACCGCAACTCTGACAGTATTGAAATGATTAATTGGAGCTGCTGTTTTTCTGAAATATTACTATCCCTTTAACAGACAAGGAAGAACATTGTGACTAATTTTCTTTTTTGCAGTATTCATTAAAATCTGAGGTGTTATATTATCTACTCATGTCTCAGATCCTTTTACCTAGGTAATCACATTTTGGGAGCAAGGCTCCCACTGACCAGGATGCTATGAAGGCAAGATGAGTGAAATGTTTAAATATAGGTTGTAGAGAAGAGTTAAATGGACAAGCACAACTTTCATAAACAATCCTAGAAATATGCATATAGGGAATGGATAATCAGCAGCCCCACAGGCTTTCCTCACGCAGTCCTCCCTTACCAATTTAACAGATGGTGGTTTTTCCACTGTAGGCCGATTGGTCATAGGTAATACAATAAACTGTGTAGTAGGGGCAGGAGGACAGTTCTCTTCAGCATCCTGTGGATCAGAGATTATATAAATATGAAACCACACAGAGGCAATAAACACTCGAACAAAAAAATAAACGAGGAGATGCTTATTTATGAACAAGCTAAGAAAGGTAAATAGAAGGCTCTATAAAACCTTATCTTACCCATTTAACCTCACAGGTGCCATACTCAGAGACCAGGTGCACTTCACTGACAAGACCCAAGATGGACGAAAAACATGACATGGGCTAGTTGCTTCTCTCATATAGAAGAGCTGCCTGGCACTTTGAGCCATCATATGAGCATGATCATTATGATGCGCTTCAGACTATTTTTTCTGTGTGTATGGCAACTGTGAGCTAAGGGATTGCGCCTGGGTAGGATAAGGTCCTATAGAACCTGCTATATATAGCCTATCAGGCTCATTCTTAGTTGGCCATCTCTATCAAAATTGCTCTTGGGCTTGGTCTCCCCAAGGGTTGTTCCCCAGACGTGGAAACCTTGCTCTTAGGTGCTTAGATAGAACAGTTGCATCTCAATGACAAGGCCCAAGACGGCTAAAAAGTACATGTGGGATTAACAGTTTTTGTCATCCCGAAAGGAACTTCCTGGGAATTTGTGGTTGAACTGTGGTCCGGGAAGGACTAGTACACTGTGCTTCAGGACATGTTATTCCCTGTGTATAGCATCTGTGAACTAAAAGATTGCAACCTGGTTAGGACAAAGTTCTATAGAGCCCACTACATACTTCCACCGTGGGACATTTTTCACTGAACCCTCTGAGTGCCAGAAAGGTACACAACACATTCATCTGCAATGCTTTGACTACCCCTCTGGCACTCAAAGGGTTAAGTTACTATGTTTTTTTTGTTTTGTTTTTTTAATTAAAATACAATTTTATATAGTGGTCACCAGGTGGTGCTGTTACTATCGCTCAGTGACTCGAGCTCCCATACAGTTCATTATAAAGAAATGTGTGCCTTGTGGACACCAGTTGACGTGTTGCTGAAGGCAATACTTTTGAGATGTAATAAGTTTGAATGGAAACATTTTTCATCAGTGAAATTACTCTTTTTTTTACTCATGGTTTAGCAGGAAAAGACCCATAACATATATGCTTTTATTAAAAATCTTTATTTTATTTGTAATTATGATTTTTCGGAGGGATACATCTCTTCTAAATATGGAAAGAATAGGGAGCTGTGGTTAAAGGAAAATGTATATCTACTGAGGACTTCAGCATGACATACTCACCTGAATAGACATGACAGTCAGTTGGGGTATACCAGCTGGTAAGCCTGACCTTGCCAAAGTTATTCCTCCAGTCTCTTCTATAACTACATTTGAGTTCGGATAAGGACTTGTTTCCCCTATCTCTAGTGTTGCATCATCAAGAACAATGTCTCCGCTCAGCTTATCTTGCCCAGAATAGTTAGAGAACACACCAGGAAGAACTTCTTGCACCAAGTCTACTGGGCTGAAGCTTGTACCCTCATCTGCTAGTCCATCCAGATCAATGCCCTGTTCTGAAATGCAGATCTGTCCAGAGTCCACAGACAGGACATTATGGCCACCATTCTGAGGCACAGTAGGTATAGATGACACAGGACCAGTCCCTTGAGACTGAGTCATACATAGCTCCAGGTGCTGCTGTACAACCTTATCTTCATTAGAGCACCTCTTGGGGATCAGAAAGTAATCTGCCCGAGGGAGGATTTTCCGGAAGCCAGGGACATCTGAAACCATACTAGACGAGCAGGATGTTATGTTCTGTACAGACAAAAGACAAACGTGAAAATAGATGGATTATAATGGATTATTGTATCTGTACTTTACACAATAAAACAGAAGCCTGAAGTACAGAAATATATTGCATAGCACTGTGCTTGAGACAGTACAAAGCTAAATACACTAGTACAGCTTATAGATAACACGTCCTCCCAGGACAGACCAACAAGTCAGGTTTACCTGCTTCGTAGGTAATTAATTACCACAGTACCACCCTCTTTTGTCTGCTCCCTCCAATGCTCACAACACAATCACACCTCAGGAAGCACCAGCAGTGGTTTGTTAATAAAAATACAAAAGGCAATACCATTTGGCAAAGTGCACTGTTCTGCCAGGCCCTCTCAGTAGGATATGCCCAGAGCTGTTTACTTTTCTGGTAACTGTTGACCCAAGTCAATGTACAAGGAATGCTTAAAAGGAAAACTATCCTGTATCAATAGGTTCCTCATTTTGTTTAACAGATTGCCCTCCCTATGTAGTTGTCCATCATACAGAAGTATTTAAGGATATATAATCTCCTCTGTGCCTTGTTTAATATAAAAAAAATAAAAAAAAATTGTATAATATAAAAAAAGAGGAAAGGAAACGTCTGAAAATCACCTAGACTGCTCCATTGCTCTGCCCTTGGTGCAACTGGTGTATGTGCATGTGGTGTGTGTCAGATCCATGTGTCCAGGGTCCAGATTCTATCACACTAATTGTTTCAAAGTGGAAACAGAAGCACTGTTATTTCTACTCTGCAGTAGTAGTAGTAGTAGTAGTCAGCCAATAGGAATTCATGAATTAGTAACATCAGATCAGTGAATAAATCAGTGAATTAGACTGCATAATGGATTTGTAAAAAAAAAAAAATTAAATCACAAGACTGCACACAAGGAAAACATTTTACCGAGGTCAAACAAAATGCTTTGCCATAGGTGAATTTTAACTACAAAAAAATGAGGATATTAGCAAAATATCAGATGAGCAGCGGTTAATTATAGATACCCAGAAGTCTGGAACATAACTTACTTAAAGCCATTTTAAAACAGCTGACCCATTACAACGATTCAGTATTCTGTTGATTAGAATTATTTTTAGATGCCAAATAATCCAGCACTTCATTGCTTCATCTGCAAAATCATTCATGACTTGAAATAGAAAGCACAAGTGCTATGAAGCATAAGTTCAACATACAAGGAAATTACTCAGAACCTATACAGAATAAATTAAAAGTAAAGGAAGACTCCTGTCAGCACGAACCCGAAAGGACCCCCACATTCTGCCGCAAGAATGCCAATCATGGTCCCTTGACAGGGAGGGAGACCAGTAACCTGTATGGACTAAGAGAAAAGGATTTAACAGGTAAGACTAAAATCCTCTTTTCTCTGTCATCCAATACAGGTTACTGGTAATTTTGGGATGTCCAACCATTAAGTTCCCGAGGGCGGGAAGAAAGGCAAGGACCAGGCGTACGCCCCCAAAGTCACCAGAGCACCAATGAACCTATAGATCATGAAGGGCTCAACATTAACCAGAAAGTGTCAAGGCACACTGAATAGGGGTAAAAACAAACCCCATAACTGTTGCACAGCACACAAACTAGAGCCAACAGGGCTCAAAAGTGAAAGAGTACTGAGAAACCAATTTGATCCTAGACAGGCAAGGCTGCCTCCATGATCTTCATCCCAAAACTGGCATCAGCCGATGCCAGCACATATAAATGATGGTGTTTAGAAAAGGTGTGCACAGATAACCAAGTGACCACCTTGCACAACTGATCAGCTGAGGCCTGGTTCTTGTAGGCCCAAGAAGCCCCAATAGACCTTGTAGAATGAGCCGTGACCCTGAAGGGAACAGGCTTCTTCCGAAGTTTGTAAGCCTTACAAATCTTGGACCTGACCCAAGAAGCAATGGTAACCTTGGAAGCAGGCTTCCCTGCCCTAGGACCCTCAGAAATGACAAACAGAGAGTGTCAGACTGCCTCAAGGACTCACTGCGATGCACATAGAACTTGAGGCAACGCACAACATCCAACAGATGAAGATCCCTCTCTTTGTCAGAAGTAGGGTTAGGACAGAAGGAAGGAACCACAATCTCCTGATTGATGTGGCATTCTGACACAACCTTCGGGAGAAACTCTTGGGAGGTGCGAAGCACTGCCTTCTGCTTGTGAAAAACTAGAAAGGGTGGTTTACAAGACAGGGCATGCAGCTCCGTAACTCAGGGAACAAACAATCGCCAGGAGAAAGGCCATCTTCCACATCAGCAGAAGTAGAGGAATGGTAGCCAAAGACTCAAAGGGAGGACACTGGAGTACTCCCAAGACCAGGTTAACATCCCACTGAGGACCAGGGGACATAAACACTGGACGGGTATGAGCAACCCACTGGAAGAAAATCTTGACATAAGGAATGATAGTAAGATGCCTCTGAAAAAGGACAGAGAGTGCAGAAGTCTGAATCTTGAGAGAACTCAGACTGAGACCCTTATCCACACCATCCTGTAGGAAGGAAAGAACTGTAGGAAGGTCAAAATCCTGAGAAAGGTCTCTGTAAGCACACCAAGCCAGGAAGGTAGACCAAACTCGATGGTAGACCTTAGATGAAACAGGCTTGCGGGCACTAAGCATAGTAGCCACCACCCCAGAAGAAAATCCTTTCTTCTTCAAAATTGAGGATTCAATCTCCAAGCCATCAAAGCCAGAGGTAACCCTGTAGAAGAAGGGGAGAAAGTGGAAGAGGTTCTGCCACAGAGAGATCCAGAAGCTACGGAAACCAAGCTTGGTGTGGCCAGTACAGAGCAATCAGTATGACTGGGCAGCGCTATAGTCCCAGCTTCCGAAGAACTCTATTCAACAGGAGAGAAGATGTAAGCCAAAGGAAACATCCACGGAATCGATAAGGCGTCCACTGCCAGAGCCATGGGAGAGTACAAGGAGCACAAGGTTGGAAACTTCCTGTTGTGTCTGGTTGCCATCAGGTCGATGCATGGTAGACCCCTCTGCTGGATGATGAGGTTGAACACCTCTGGATGCAACTCCCACTCTCCGCTGTCCACTGTGTGCCGACTGAGGAAGTCTGCCAGGACATTGACTACTCCAGGAATATGAACTGTGGAAATGGCAGGGACATGCTCCTCTGCCCAAGATAAAATAGCCTTGACCTCTAGCCAAGCTGTGAAATTTCTTTTGCCGCCTTGCTTGTTGATGTAGGCTACCTCTGTGGCATTGTCCGACTGTACCCTGACCTGTCCAGTGATGTAGGGCATGAAATATCGCCCGAAGCTACAAGACGTTGATGGGAAGGAGATTCCTCCTGAGACCACCAGCCCTGAACACTCAATGTCCCAGCACCTCTCCCCATCCGGAGAGGCTGACATCCATCGTGACTGTGGTCCAGAAAGGCACCAGGAAGGGTCTGCCTTTCAGGAGATTGTTCAGGTTGAGCCACCACGAGAGACTCTGCTCCACTTGAAGAGGGAAAGACAGGGATCTATCCAGTAGATTTGGACGGCCTTTGCAGGCCAGGATCAAAAACCACTGAAGTTCCCTGGGGTGAGCCATGGCAAACGGAACTGCTTCTATGGTGGGAATGAACTTCCCCATCAAGGAGGACAACTTCTTGGCTGGGACTGAATCCTGAGACAGGATAGCTTGGACCTTCAGTGCTATCTGATGAGCCACTTTGTCTGCCAGAAAGACCATCCCCCTCTGAGTATATAAGAGGAGGCCCAGAAAGACCATCTTCTGAGAAAGAACAAGGTCTGACTTGTCCAAGTTGATGATCCACCAGAGATGGGAGAGAGCATGAATGCAGTCGTGCACCTGCTGGTGAAGGAGATTCGGAGATGAGGCCTTCAGGAGAAGGTCGTCCATATATGGAGTCACTCTGATGCTGTTCTGATGTAGGACGGAGATGAAGGCTCCCAGAACTCTGTTGGAGACTTGCGTAGCCGTGGTCAGGCCAAAGGGGAGGGCAGAGAACTGGAAATGCCTTCGGACACAGGCAAAGCGAAGAAACGTCCGACTCTCTGGATGAATGGTGATGTGCAGATAGGCATCTTGAAAGTCCAGAGAGGCCAGATATTCCCCAGGAGACATGGTAGCTATCACTGTGCGCAGAGACTCCTGGCAGTACTGGGACCTGACCACAGGGGAGTTGAGGTCTTTCAGATCCAAGCTGGGACAACAGCCCCCATCCATTTTGGAAACTACAAAGAGGTTGGAGTAGAATCCCAAGCCTCTCTCCTGAGGGGGAACTGGCTCCAGGACCGCCTTGTCCAGAAGGGCCTGTATAGCTTCTTTGTAAAGGCTTCTCTTTTCTGCTCCCAAGGGAGAACGAGAAACAAAGGTCCTTGGAGGAGGAAGGGAGGTAAAGGGAATCCTGTATTCCGAGGTTACCACCTGTAAAACCCATGGGTCCACCACAGAGGCCTGCCAAGCTGAGAGGTAGTGGCGTAGGCGACCACCTACATGCAGGTGGGGTCCCAGGTTCGGTGAGTCATGAAGAAGAAGATTTGGAAGCCTTGGGCTTTGTGGAGCACTTGGCTCTCCATTGCTCCTTAGGCTTGGATGAGGAGCGCGGAGCCTGAGGGACTGTCTGGGTCGCTTGGCACGAGTCTGCTTGAAAGGAACAAAAAAGTTGATTCCTTTTAACAGGTGCTTTCTTCCTTAGGACCACTGGCAGATGAGAATTTTTCCCTCCAGTGGCCTCATTGATGAGATCCTTAAGTTCAGGTCTGAACAAGGAAGAACCCTGAAAAGGCAAAGACAGGAAAGCCTTCTTAGAGGCCGTGTCAGCTGACCAGATCTGAAGCCAAAGAGCACATCTGGCTACAACAGACATGGTAGATGCCCTAGCTGCCATATACAGCATCAAACAAGGCAGCAGAGACATAATGCTGACCCTCAGCAATGTTAACGAGAAGACACAACATGTCAGAAGTAGTGGCTCCCTGACGGACAGCAGAATTGAGCTGTTCAGTCCAAACAGCCACAGCTCTATTAACCCATGCAGCGGCAAAGGTAGGGCGAAGGGCAGAGCCTGCAGTTGCAAAAATAGCTTTGAGAGAAGTCTCAAGCTTCTTGTCAGTCCAGTCTTTAAGAGCAGAAGCGTCAGCCACTGGCAAGGCAGTTGATTTAGAAAGCCTGGATACTGGGGCATCCACTTTAGGGGGATGAACCCACTGAGTAAGGGCCGTTTCAGAAAAAGGATAAAGTTTAGCAAACTACTTAGACACAGAAGGTTTCTTGTCTGGAAATTTCCACTCCTCTGACAACAAGCGGTCAAGGGAGGGATTAGATGGAAAGAAGCTTGGGGCCTAACAGGCTCCTGGAAAACATCAGAGGGGTCAGAAGACGCCTCCTGCACCAAGGGAATGTTCAGAGTGGAAAACAGAGCCCTGATCAGGCCCTCAGCTGAGTGAATGGAGTCCGCCTCGAAGGGGTCCCCAAAAAACTGAGATGAAAGAACAGCTGAACATCATCATCCGAGTCCACCAATAATTCCTCCTCAGAGGAATCAGGCACATCAGGTACACCCGGTGGTTTAGGCAGGGAAATCTGATGGGGGCAGGGGTCTGCAACAAAGTGAAGACCCCTTGTAAGGCGGATTGAAGTAGTTGTAAGGTGGACCGGAGAGCAAGGGAAAACCAACACAATGAGCTATCTCTGACCACGCTACATGGATCGGTTGCAGAGATATGTCCCAAACTGTAAAGTCCCATAGAAGTGAATGGAGCGATGACGTCTAGGCGATAAACGCGCGCAGGAACATAAGGTTAACAGTGTGAATACCAGCACGTAAAACAACACAAAGGACACTCTAAATAAAACAGTAGTCCCAATAAACACTGGTCCCAGTAGGGAAAATGTCCAAAAAACCCCCAAAACATGCTAACCAGCAAAATAAGGGTTAAGTTATCACAGAAACTTGCTCTAAACACCTCACAAACATACAGAATAAACCCAATAAGTGCATGAGTAAGTAATAGGAACTCCAATAGAGACCCCTGTGCAGAGTGGAAGCATGGGACATGTGGACCTCAGCACTCAAAGGGTGCTCACCTTTTTCAGCAGGTCTTCTGTCTTCAGATTACCATATATCAAGAAGAAGCCTTGGCTGGCAACTCCTGGGGAAAGACCTCGTAGCCAAGATTTTCCCCCCAAGGCGTAGGTCCACAAAAAGTTAATTTAAAATTGCCTATATGTTGTGCTAACCATTTCTTTGTAAAAAATGCTTTTTGAGAAATTAACCTTCATGTGTATCAGTGGTGGTGGCACTTTATGCTAATTACTTTTTTCAGTGAGCCAGTGTTAGCAAACCCTGTTCTATGGGTGAATTTGAGTACAGCCCACAACTGTGGACATATCTAATAGTTCACTGAATAGTGAGTTTGGTCTCAAACAGAACTTATTAGCAAACTATGAAGTAAATTAGCATAAGATGCCACACTGTGCCACCAAAACATAAAGGTTCATTTCTTAAAAATGATTTAAATTTACAGAATATGGCTAGTGTAACATATAGCCACATTTGAATTTTCTGAAAAAACTCTACTGGGAGACAGTCCCACTTTAAAAGAATAGTACTGCTTAATATGTAATATATATGTTGTAGGATTTATCCTCTTCAGTAAAACAGGGGTACTCCCACTGCTGAGAGGTGTTTTATTCAAAAGTTATTGCAGCTCAAACCTGAATTTATTAGCTGCAGTATCACAATGGCCTGAAATTTTACAGTGGCGCTGCTGCCACACAATCCTATGGAGAGTTATGGTCACCTGATCAGACCTGGTCATAGGTTGGTGTAGCAGCAGCTGTAATAACTTTTGAATAAAACACCTTTGAGCAGAGGGAGCGCCCTTGTTTTACTCAGGGGATAAACCCTACAACATTTTTTTTTTTTAATTTTAAGTATTAAGATCTCTTTAAGAGTCAAGAACTTGCGTGACAGAATGAGTGAGGATTTATTTTTTAATGCCTTGAGGACCAGAGGGGTGTACAGCACCTTACTCTGCAATGCACTGAACACTAATAGAGCCCTCAAGGAGTTAACTCATGATTTCCAATAATCCAAAAGGAATTCAGGGCTCCACCAATGCTTTCAATGGGGCTTCTAAGCCATGTTAAGCAATTGGCAGTCTCCTAGTGTGCTTTAGAATTGCAAACAATATTAAGGTTTTCACTGGGTTCACCTAACTATTTATAAGTGGCCCAGCAAAATACAAAAGAGCAGCGCCTCACAATACAATTAAAATACTTATAATCTAGAGTCCATATAATGGAGATATCTGGGAAAAGAGGAGTTTCTTCGCAGCTTGTTGTGTATGGGTTTGGATTCCCAATTCCACATACTCTACAAAACAAAGAAAGACAACAGCGCAGACTCTTCTAAGCGTAGCATTTTTGTTCTAGGACACCCGTCACCTTCACCACATGCTCTACTGGAACAGTACTCACATTCTTTAGAGGCTTATGATACTGCCTCTAAGTATTGAACGTTCTCCTTGTATAAACCCCAGGTCGGTTACCTCCGGATCACGACACCTCTTGTCCACCCCAAGATTCTGCAATCTCCTTTCTAGGGTTATGTGGACCTGCAAGGAGTATACCAACCCCTTCCAATGATCCACGTTTCCCAAAACAGGAGTAATTAAAACGAAGGTCTTCCACCGATGTTTCATGAGCTAGTGAAGATAATCTCTCTTATGAAAAATATATTTATTAAATAGATGTTCACATCAAAGAGGCACAAATACCATTACATACAAAATTATAAAATAGTAATTAATATGTGCTAAAACAACGCTCAACGTATTTCGTAATAAAACATTACTTTCTCAAGAGCAGGTTAGCAAACACATCCTGTAATGTTACCTCTCTTTTATAAGTGCCCTGTATATGACCCATTCCAATGTCTTTCGGATCATAAGTTCTTATTTCCCCACCAAACTTTTATTCTATTGTTCTAATCTTACACTCTATTTTCTACTTCCTTCGATTTCGGGACCATTATAAAGTCATTTCCTCCCGGCATCTTCATCACCCATTTTCAGTTTCCGGGGTAGTTTTACAATAACAGATCTTTCTGTTGTTGCGGACACCTCGTCCCCTTAGTACATCGTCTCCTTAGTACATGAGCACAATCACTTCCCCACCATCACTATATAGTGCGCATGCTCTAAAATCTCGTTCATGCGTTCCATCCTTGGATTGCAACATTAAATAACTTCCTCCCAATATTTCTACCCATTGCCATTTACATCCGGCGGCTCCTTCACGTTATAGTTTATAAGACATGGAACAAGTCCTATTCATGCACATACACTAAACATATTACATCAGTAGGATTAGAACATTAGCCTGGTGACATTTAATGCACAGAGTTATGATATTATAATTATAGATAAGAACTGGAGAATAGTACTACAAGACCCAGATTTAAAAGATAATCTACCTGTAAAACCCACTGTGATATATAAGAAAAATAGAGATGTAAGATCATTTATAGCACCTATCAGACCCAAAAATCTTGTGGATAAAAATCATTGTGAAAGTAAAAATATAGGGAATTTTAAATGTAAACAAAAGAGATGTATAAATTGCCAATATATGGTAGAAGGTGCCACTCAGTTTCGTAAGCAGGAGGGAGATCATGTGTATGACATAAAACAACGTATAGAATGTGGTACGTCATATGTAGTATACATGATCACCTGCTTATGTGGAGCTAAATATGTGGGAAGGACAATAAGGAGCTTAAGGACAAGAATTGCAGAGCACAGAAGGAAAATAGAAAAGGGGATGAGGGATCACGGGGTACCCAATCATTTTCTTACATGTCCAGGGATTTAAAGTCACATGATTGGAACACATTCCATTACATAGACCTAATAGGTTCAAGGTGTTATGCTGACAAGAGGCTTTTTGGATATACACCTTGAATACATTAGGAGAGGGAGGTCTGAATGAGGATATAGTTTTTTTATAATAGTTTTGTATAATAGTTTATATAGTTCACAAACAGAGATAGCACGGAAGATTTCCTTGAGCTCCTTGGGGTCCTCCCTTAAAATTAGGTGTGTATGTGTACTGGGTTACGCATATATATATGAACTCATGTACGTGAACATATACGCTAATATGTAGTATAGAATATATAAAAAATTAAAAATATATGAATAAATAAATACCTGTGGTGGATTAGTACTAAGAACTTAATTTGTTTGATGGATCTGTGCAAAAGATGGAGTCGATATGTAAGTACATCTGACGGATTGTAATGATGTGGATGTACATGGGTGCCCATATACTTATGTGGACATATGTACATGTAGACATATAAGAGCATACTTTTTTTTATTTTTTTATTGCTATATATAGGATGTGATTGTGGATATAAATATGACAATTGGAATACAAAGGGAATTAAGCAGATGTCATGGTTTTATTTTTAGTTGATTATGATTGCAATATAAAAAGAAAAATCCTACTGATGTAATATGTTTAGTATGTGTACATGAATAGGACTTGTTCCATGTCTTATAAACTATAACGTGAAGGAGCCGCTGGATGTAAATGGCAATGGGTAGAAATATTGGGAGGAAGTTATTTAATGTTGCGATCCAAGGATGGAACGCATGAACGAGATTTTAGAGCATGCGCACTATATAGTGATGGTGGGGAAGTGATTGTGCTCATGTACTAAGGAGACGATGTACTAAGGGGACGACGTGTCGGCAACAACAGAAACATTTGTTATTGTAAAACAACCCTGGAAACTGAAAGTGGGTGATGAAGATGCCGGGAGGAAATGACGTATTATAATGGTCCCGAAATAGAAGGAAGTAGAAAATAGAGGGTAAGATTAGAACAATAGAATAAAAGTTTGGCGGGAAAATAAGAACATATGATCCAGAAGACAATGGAATGGGTCATATACAGGGCACATATGAAAGAGATGTAACATTATGTTTGTGAACCTGCTCTTGAGAAAGTAATGTTTTATTTCGAAAAGCGTTGAGTGCTGTTTTAGCACATATTAATTACTATTTTATCATTTTGTATGTAATGATATTTGTGTCGCTTTGATGTGAACATTTAATAAATATATTTTTCATAAGAGGGATTATCTTCACTAGCTCGTGAAACATAATTGGAAGACCTGCGTTTTAATTACTCCTGTTTTGGGAAACGTGGATCATTGGAAGGGGTTGGTGTACTCCTTGCAGGTCCACATAGAAAGGAGATCGCAAAATCTTGGGGTGGGCAAGAGGTGTTGTGATCCGGAGGTTTATACCAGGAGAGCGTTCAATACTTAGAGGCAGTATCATAAGCCTCTAAAGAATGTGAGTACTGTTCCAATAGAGCACGTGGTGAAGGTGACAGGTGTCCTAGAACAAAAATACTACGATTAGAAGAGTCTGCATTGGTGCCTTAGAACTGCACCTATATAGCTTGCTGAATATGACCCATAGGCTGGGTCACAAACAAAACAAAACAATAAAAAAACAAAAAAAAAAAAAAAAAAAAAAAAAAAAAAAAAAAAAAAAAAAAAAACACAGGACTCGTCAATATTGAATTCTGAATGTAGCATGCTTTAATTTTGGTGCATTCAGAGCACAACACATCAATGAGACAGCATTCCTGAACTACATGGTGGCTTATGGATCACAGTTCAGAGAGTTGAAACATGCAGTATTGGAGGCTGGGATGCACTTTGCAAGTGCCCCCATGTGGGTCAGCCAATAATAAATAGCGGACATCATGTGGGTTGGCCAAGTCACACCTTTGCCACACCCTCACCATGCTCCCGATGTAAAATGATGGATGAAGGATCAGAGTAGATTGCAGCTAAGAAAACAGGCAGCTGAAAGATACTGAACAGTAGTACTGTTTAAGGGTCCACATGCACCCACTTCTGGGGATAAAAGCCGCATTTCACGGAGCAGTAAAAACAGAGTACAAACCATTTATGTGTCTCTTTGCCCTAAACAGTCGAAAAATTGGTTATTTACTGAAAAACTAGTAGGAATATTTCTGAGTGGCATGGTGAGAAAATCATATTGGGCTGCCATTATTCACCTAGTACTATATGTGTATGTACAAAGTCAACTAACATGGTTTCCACCAAGGGAAAAAAGGGTGATTGTTCTAGAGAAAAAGTTTCTCCATTCCTGAAAAAAAATAATTCTTATAAATCTCTAGAGAGAATGTAAGAATTCATTTGCTTATTTTCACCATACTGGGGGGTGTTCGGGGAAAATGGGAGTTACAGTTCAGCAACAGCTGGAGGACAACTGATGACTATCACTGACCCACTTCCTGTTTGTGGATATTCTGCTGCAAAGATCACTTTAAGAAACTTTGTGAACAGTTTCATTAATTTACTGAGAGATTCTTTACTTAATGTTAATGTGAATACAGGGTACTAAAGGTCACATCTCACATGATCACTGCTTGCCAGCTGAAAGGGAAAAAAAAGAAAAAGAAAGAATAACATAATCTCTTCTAAATGTCAGCCACAAATCACTGTTCTTGACAGCAACACAGTTTAACGCAATGATTCACAACAGATTCATTAAAATCACTTTTGAAAATATGAAGATAGTTAAGGTATAGTAGCATTTAAGAAAAACAATTAGGGATTTCAGCATTCAAAGTATGTCTGGGAGTAGTGAGGGACACACAGGCAGTATTGCTCAAATGTTACAAGGTCCCCTGGCCAGCAACGAAACAGAAGTTTACTCCAAGGTATTTACTTCCCACCAGGCGATCAAACGTTGAGATGACATCAGACACCACCAAAGGAGCTTCTAGTGATGGAAGACCATGTGAGCCATGTAATGGGACCATTTTACATGAATGCTATATAAATCAACAACCAAGTTTTCTTTGTTATTTGCCACTTTTGTCATTGTTACAGCCATGGTAAAGGCCTTACTTGCTGAAACATCAGATTCATATTTTTGCTCAAAATGTTTTATCATAAGGTATTCTTTGTATCAGGATGCAATTTTTCATTACATCCTTTTATTGGCCCACACAGGATTCCAGGTCACTTTTTCTTTTCAGAGACTGAAATGAGGCTTTTTTAATAATTTTTATTGCGTAGATACACAATTACAGGTAAGTCATACAAGCAGAAATGTAATAGACTGCAATTTACAGGAGTTACTATAGTAGACTCATTAATTAAAATAAGTAAAGTCTCTTTACAACATACAAAAACATTTATTAACAAAGACCTATTGTAATATAATAGGAGCAAAACTGAATATAAGCATAATTTATATATTGCACAAAACATAGTAATGCAAGTGCAGGGAAGGAGAGGAGGAAGGAAAAAAAATGAAAAAAAAACCCAAAAAAACAGGAGAAGAACAAAGCGTCAGAAGGAAAGAGTGAGGGACAAGTAACCCGCCTCGCTCATACATCAAAGCCTCAAAAATCACTTGTCAATGAGTAGAAGAAGCTATACGAATGACTAAAAAGAGTGTAAAAAGAAACCCACTAAATGCAAAGGGTGGAGAACTCAGGAAAGGGAACAATGTAAGCTATTAAGACAATGGAGTATAGATTAGATGGGCCGATAATGGGTGTGTTGTTAACCAACTAGACCAAGTACATAGAAATTGTGAGTACTTATGAGAAGCAAAAGCATTACATCTTTCCATGGCTAACAATGACTGAGCTTTGTTCAGCCATTCAGTAATTGAGGGACAAGTAGTCTTTAACCAATATAAAGGGATTAGGGATTTAGCCGCATTGAGCAGAAGGGGAACACATCTCCAGAGACCAGGTTGAGGTGGAGGTTTATGATATCGATGATAAGAGAAGAGACACATCAGTACATCCAAGGGTAAGCTGATGTCAAGTGAGGAGTTGACATGGTCTATAACCAGTTTCCAATATTGAAAAATAAGAGGACATCACCACCGTATATGGGCAGAAGAACCAATTTCTATCATACACCTCCAACATAGAGGCGATGACGACGGAGTAGACTTGGATAGATGCAAAGAAGTCATGTACCAGTTAGTAAAAATCTTATAGTTCACCTCCCGCATTCTGGTATCAGGTGCCAGTTTAAAATTTGAACAGAAAATATGAGACCATTGCAGGTCACTTTTTGAATTACATGTTTTGCTGTGTGCCACTCACCCATTTAATTTATTGTCTCAGTGTCTGACCTCACAAACCCAGTAACAAGTTTCTTTGTTTTACAGATGAGCACAAACTAAGAATAAGATAAAATATTAATAAATAAATATTCTCATGATGAAGTAAATCAGGACTATAGCATAATTATCTCAAAAAGAAACCCATGTCTTAATACACCCTAGATTCCCAGTAAGAATCTTGCATTAAAGTATCATACTGAAACAGGAAGAAGAAAACAGGATAGGAAGAAAACTGCTAATCAAAAAGCTATTGCCATCCATTTCATCTAAATCATGTACCTGAAACACTGTCTGGCAATCAAGAATCTGTCTTTGTCCCATCCAGAGCTACAGATAAGATATTTACGGGAAGAAAAACGATGGAATAAGAAGACATACATAAATAAAGTATTGGTCAGTCGCTTTGATAAATCAGATTTATCAGCGAAACTCGTTAGCCAGAACATATTTTTAGTTTGCGATGTTATTTTAAATGTTTGATTTTTTTCCCTTGGAGATATTTATATATTTTGTATGAAATATCTGTTTGGACATTTCTTCTGTGAAGCAGTGAGTGGCACCTGACGTGGATCACCGAGTGGGGACAGTGAGAGATCTCCAAAAGCACGTTAGTCGGCTCTGATTATCCTCTTAGCCAACCACTTCTAAATGTGAGTAGATTGATCGTATTCTTTAAAGATTATTTTAGTGTAGACAATATTATACTATTGGGCGCCCTCTTTGTTTATTTTTTTCTGAAGTATTTTGTGCCATTTGGAGAGAGCGAGTGGAGGAGGAGCAGCCCCCTTAATTCGATCTGGGATAAGAGTCCTGTTTCTGGGTCAGGTTATAAATCCAGAGTGACCATTAGCTGTCTTTTCATATATTTGACAGACAGCCTATTGCCATTGTGAGTACCCAAGTGTGGGGGGTTTTCAGGTGGTGGGACCTTAAAATATCTTTTTGAATTGCATTAGGGCACTCCCCTGTGCTTTCCCTTCTCTTTTTTGTGCCTCCTATAAATACATTTACTTGTTTGCATGACCCTTCTCTAACGGAGAGATTAAATAATTGACACTCACCGAATCCAACCCCTCTTTCTCCAGCTTTGCTCGTTCCAGGTAAAAGCTCTTTTCAGCTACACTCAGAAGTTTCCAACTCTCACTTATCTTCTTATTAATCTCAGACTGGGGAAGGTGGGGTATCTCCTGCTGGACCTTCAGGTAGATGTCATAGTAATACAGAAGATAGGCGGATCTAGAGTAAAGGTAAATCTTGTAAAGCAGTGAACGATTTTGCTGTTAATACCCAATGCATTTTATTAATTACATAAATAATATAGTTTTCAGCTGTAACACACTAGAGAATAACATGTAACCACCTCTTGAATACTAGAGACATCTCCATTGTATTGCTTCACAATTCCTTGGAAACCTCTTTAGCATCCAAGGGGTTAAAGAATTCAAACTGCACTTAACATTACCACTCATTTATTATTACATTTATGGAAATGTAGGCAAAGTGGGTGCTTTGGAAACTGACAATGTTAATGTAAAAAATATAAGCACTTTCTTATTGTCTCTTAATCTATTGAATATTAACCCTTTCAGTGTCAGAGAGGTGCCCTATGCATTGCGTTGCAATGTAAACTTCTCTGGCACTCAAAGGGTTACAATATATACAAAATACCTTGTAATTCTGGATATTGTTCACAATGTGCACTTAGTCTATTATGCCACAGTGCCAACAGCATTTTCATTGCTAGTCAAATTCCACAGTATTTCATGTAGGTTATAATCAGTCTTCTTTCCTAACTGGACTCATGATTCAAATCTCAAAAATAAGTTGAAAACATTTGCAATTACATAATTAATATAATACAAAGCTTTTCCTGCTGGATATAGAAATAAGGAGTCGAAGGGGAGTTATGCACTAAAGCGTGATAAAGACATGATAAAGCTGAGATGATTTCTCCAGTGATATCGCTTCTCCAGTCTCTATGTTATTCTATGGAGCCTATGCACCAAGATCTCCAAAGTTCTAGAAAACTTAGTGAATTGGTTCAATAGAATAACATAGGAATTAGAGGAGTGATATCACTGGAAACGTTATCTCTGCTTTATCACCTCTTTATCACACCTTCGGGAATCTCCACCCTGGTATAGATGAACAGTCTACCTACTTATTTATATATCAAATAAAAATACTCGTAATTTATAGTACCACAATATTTTGAATATAGCAAAGAATTAATTTATATTTAAAAAGTCCATATAATGGCCAGCTGAAATAAATATTCTAAATAAAATGGTCCATTAAAAAGTCCAGAAAAATCAGCCAGACATAATTAGTAAAAGTCCCCTTTTCAGTCTCCTATGGAGGCTCCAAAGTAATGTTATTCATCCAGCTAATGAAGATGAACTAGATGAGAAAGATGATGGCGGTAGTCAATGGAATGAAAATGAAGAGATGGTTGAACTCATATGGTCCCAATTCATCCTGTCTGTGTGCAGTTCTCTAAACTAGAGACAATGGTAGGGGAATTAAAAAAAAACAAACAAACCCCAAAACACACAAGAAAAAGACAAAGTGTAGTAACTTTAATGTATATAGTTCAAATAACAAGCACTATGCACTCATATTGCCCTTTTCTTGCACTTTATGCATCTCAGTGCCATTGCCTCTTCTAGAAGATGTACTATGTAACTCTTGATACGTTTTAGTACCTTCTGTGTCAGTAAAGATGTTCTCCTTATGCCCATTTTGCAATCCACTTCTGTCACCACTATTAGAACTGTCCCACCAATTTGGAGTCTTTTTACCACTCTGTATAGCAGCGAGGAGCAGGAAATAAAGGGCACCCTGAAACAGTGAACTTTTGTGGTGATATAAAAATAATACAGTTTAACACAGTTAAAGTATGCTGGTACCATCATTTTCCTGCTTTTTTATTCTACCCCTGATGAAGTAGGAAGTCACTCATGATACGCTGGGTATCAGAAGCATCTGTACGCTCATTCTAGAGCCAGTCCTAGGTTGATGCACCCTGATAGCTGTGTAGCTCCCAAACCTCATTCCTATATGGAGCCAACTGGAGACACCAAAGAGAAGCCAAGAGAAGGGCAATGTGAGCAATATTTCAGACATATACATTGAAGTTACTATACTAGAGTGTTTTCCCTACTGACTTTTTCCTGCAGGGTAATCTCACTGCTGGGAGATGCTAAATTCAAAAGTTATTATGGATCACACTTCTTTGTTTATGCTTTGTATTTTTTGACAGTTGGAGATTTATTTATTTATCAGGTGGTGTTGTTGCCATCTCCGGAAAAATATTCAAGCAATGTGAATATCCTTGTTATACTCTGAAAAAAACCTTACAAAATATATTTTCTGTATAACAAGTTTTACTATGGATTTGAACATAAGGCAAAATAACGTTTTGCCTATTGGCAGGACAAGGACTTCCCTTCCCAATATAAATTTCAGGTTTGTTGGACTTTTTGTAGTCTGATGATACACACTCTTACAGTGCCCCACTGTATCTCCTGCAGATTGCAGGACATCATGCAGCATCATAGTCAGAGGCAATATGCAGCACAAATATCACCTGGTGTAGGAAGAACTGCTAGAAGTTGTAAAGGGAAGCTACTGCAGGTATACAACAGGAAGTGACATCAAAACATAACAGGAAGTAGAATCATGGACCTGGTAAGAAGCAAGAACACCAAACATGATGATGCTATCCAGATCAAAGCTGTGATTTGTGAAGTTCATTTAGAAATGAAGATTATTACTATTGCTTTACATAAAGTGAAGACATATTTTGAAGTGCTCTACAACCGGAAAATTGACAACAGGGAAAATATACAATACAGAAAGTGATCCTGCTCTCAAAAACGTAGGCTTTTATGCGGGAAGCTAAAAAGGATCAATTCTGGAGCAAACCAGTTGCATCATGGGGAAAAATAAAACTTCCCAACATTCTCATTAATATAAATGTGGCTTTAAACCCATTTAAGTAAATGCTTCTCTATATCTAAAAACAGAGTGTAACTGTTTATAATTTTAAAATTTCCATATGTATGAATATTCGTATGTATAATTTAATAACATGTAATATATAATGTTTCTCAATTTGTATAAATATGCAACCCTCTACTGAAAACTGTCCAGGACATACTTGAAAACGAGAGAAATCTCAATGTATTCTTCCTGGTAAAACATTTTCTAAATAAATAAAAAATTTAATGAGACCCCTGGAGCAGAAAGGAACTCAGTGGGAGGGGGCTTCACAATATAGAAAGGATGAACTAGAGATCCAAGGCTATTAGGTTTTACTGGAGATTGGTTAAAGAAAGGGAAGGGGTGGTCCCAGTGGTTCCTGGCTGGGGAGAAATGTGGGGAAAGCAACCATACTGGTGTAGCATGTTTGTGGTCAAGAGTTCGAAACAATTCCACCCATAGGGTATGTGTAGAGGGATGCATGCAGGTTGGGGTTGTGTCTGTGGTGGTAGGAGCCTGGGTTGTGCTTACACTGTTGAAAGCCTTTGTATATATGGTTTTTCCTGTCACAGTATGGCAGGGTGCTTGCTGGGCAAAATATGGTACAGGATCTTGACTCCTGGGCTCTGTCTGAGGAGTCGTGCATATGGCTGCTGGGCTACCACTTGCCACATACAAACATACATAAGACAACCGTTCATACTATATTTTAGACATTCAATAGCAAAGTAGCAAAATTTGTACAGTTGCTATCTGGAAGTTAAAATGATAGTAAACTTATTTTTAGATTTACATAATCTGGTTACACTTTTTATTAATTATTTAATCAACATCTGTTTTATGTCTCTGTCAAAGGGGTTTTGGAACTATTTTCCCAGTAGCTCATTGGAGGAGATGCTCAAAATTGTGATAAAGAGGTGAAAAAGTGGAGATGACGTGTCCACTGTTCTATACTCTCCAATTCCTATATTATTCTATGGATTTCTCCAGCTTTAGAGATCTTAGTGCATTGGCTCCAAAGAACTGGAGAAGTTATTTCACTAGAGAAGTAATCTCTGCTTTATCACCTCTTTATCACATCTTAGTGCATAACCCCATTGTCAAGGACAACGGAATCAGGGGTTGCGGTACAATGTATCTGGATCCATTCATAAATACACACACAGCTTGGTTAAAGGGATAGTAATATTTAAAAATTACTAATCCCTATATTGCAGTCATGTTAAAAAGAAATGAATTGCCCCCAGTGTCATCTCTCAAACCTTTATGGTTTGAGAGATAATCGCTCCTAAACCCCCCCCCCCCTCCTTTCCCCAAAGTCATCGTTGTAGCTGGCTGAAGGGAAATCCGGTCTTATGATCATCAGGCAGCTCTGCAGCAGAGCCGAGATCGCGGTAATAAAAAAAAAAAAAAAATCTTTTACTAAAACGGTCTTCTATGTGTGTTTGCAAACCAAGCACACGTAGAAGACCGTTTCAGTGAAAGAGTTCTTTTTTATTAATGCGAACGTGGCTCAGCTGCAGAGCCACCTGACAGTCGTACCACAGGCTTCCCTGCAATCAGCTAGAACATTGACTACGGGGAAAGGGGAGGGAGGGGAGAACTTGGTATGAGAGATATTCACTCCTAAAAGTCTGAGAGATGACACTGGGGGCAATTCATTTCTTTTTAACATGACTGCACTATATGGATTAGTAATTTTTAAGTATTACTATCCCTTTAAGCAACAGCCAAACTGCACTGCTTTAAGAAACCAGTGTGATAAAGGATCACACCAGCATAACGCTAAATTAGTCCCCAAAATTCAGGAATGGCATATGGGGGACCCCAAATGGGTAATTATACAACATACAGAACCCTGGGTATTTTACATACAGTACTAGACTGGAAAAGTCACCTTCTTATGCTCTCTCATGCCAGTCTTTTCCACAGCAGAGAGTGTGGTACATTATTCATCTTTCCCTGCATTCACTGTCAAGGATATAAACATTGATAAAAAATACATGAAGATAAAAATAAAACAAAAATAATAAAAATTATAGATAATTTGGTTAAAGGGATAGTAATACTTAAATGTAAAAACATATATGTTGTAGGGTTTATCCCCCTGAGTAAAACAAGGGAACTCTCAATGCTGAAAGGTGTTTTATTCAAAAGTTATTACAGCTCAACGTTTAATTTTTGAGGTGCAATATCACAGTGGCCTGAAATTGTACAGTGGAGTTGTTGCTACACCTTCCTATGGAGATTTATGGTCTATGGACCAGAGGTGTCCATAGGATGGTGTAACAACAGTGCCACTGTACAATTTCAGGCCACTGTGATATTGCACCTAAAAAAAAAAAAAAAAAATCAACTTTGAGCTGTAATAACTTTTGAATAAAACACCTTTCAGCAGTGAGAGAACCCATTTTTACTCAGGGAGATAAAACACTACAATATATATATATTTTTTTTATATATTAAGTATTACTATCCCTTTAAGTCAAAAAATAAGTTCACAATGACTTTAATGCTACAGTGCTGCTTTAATACTAAGATGCACAATGCCTTCTTTCCTCAATCCCCTTACCTGGGTTTCTTCACTGTATCCCCCTCAGCACAGCTTTTGTATTTCTTTTTCTTTACAGGGGGCTTGGCACATAGGTAGTTTCCATCCACTTCTTCAGAGACCACTGTGACCTCTGTCCCGTCAAATGGAGCTTCCATTTCTAAAATGAACAAACAAGCACTAATATTACTTTATTGTATACTTAACAAGGATTTGTCTTTATCCACTGAATTATCCTATTTTGTTATTTTTTATTGTGTAATTAGACACTTTTAGAACCATACACAATATCAGTATCGGTGGCAACATTTTACAGCTATATGCCTAACCCCATAGATGTTAGAGACATCTCCAATGCATTATTTTGCAATGCATAGGAAAGGTCTCCAACATCCAAGGTTCAGGATACTAGCAAATGTGCAAAATTGAACAACACAGGGCCATATTCAGATAAAGAGGAGAGATTCTGGAGGAAACCAACTGTTACATTCAGGGCTGCCATCAGGTGGCTATAAAGTAGCCGGTATGGAGGTCGGCTATGCCCAATAAGACAATGAGGTCCCAGCTGCCCCAGCAATGTGTGTGGGGCATGTCACGAAAGGAGACCAGATTGGCCCATGGGGATTCTGAAGGACCTCCTTGTGGGCCCCCTCTTAAGTATATTCTGTGGGTATAGCACAGTACTGTAGCACACCTCTGCCACTTTCCTACATTTTATATCATACCGCATAGTTCTAGTGGCCTTGTCTTCACATATACTTCCAGGCTGCAATGCAAATGTGTGGGGGTGTGGGGCTTTATGTTTGTACTGGGCCCCAAGATTTCTGATGGCAGCCCTGGTAAAGCAGACTACAAATGAAAAGTTTTCTTTCATGCTCTTGACCTAGTTGTCTCTCTTACTCAGGTACCATGCCATTTTATAGCTTGGCAGACAGACATATGGATCGGGCTTATAACTGATGCATCATCAGTTTTCTGGGCCTAAGCTTGGCGAAAGTCCTCTTGACAAGATTACCATGTTTTATTGCCGCTTTTCCTTTGACCTCTCTAAAGCTGGATTGTTCTGTAACGCAATGAAGCACAAATATCCCTAAATATACAGGTATTGACTCATTTAAGTTGGGTGCATCCAATAATAGCTGCAGTCCCCCTCACTTTCTCAAAACCCTTCAAGATGATATTTGTGTAATGACATGGAGAAAAGGAACCAAATGTCACATATTTTCTTTTTTTCTATGACAGCCACTTAAGATATATTCTCCTTCTGTAACTCAATGCGTACATTTTGTGGCAAAGTATAAATAAAATGACATGCATACATTATATGGATGGAACATGGGGTGCAGCGAGTGCACAAATGGGCAGAACATGAAGGAACCATCCAGTAAGCAAAAGTAATGGGATTTGATTATGGAGACTAATAAATAAGAGAGGATTCCACAGTCTCTGTCAATTCCCTTGTAGGAAGATTATGGTCCTTCTTACTGATGTTCCACATATCAGTGTAGTTCCTTGCTAAAATTAATGATCCCCTCTGAAATAGGAAGTGACCACTAAAGACAGTCCCATGATGGGAACTGGTCTAACATCAACTGTAGGGCTACTAACCAACTTTTATTAGCCTTCCTAATCACAAGAGAGCAGTATACTTTTTAATGAAAACCAAAGTTAAACAGATAGTAATAGCTCATTTTATGTTTATTTCATATTATAGTCATTAAAGCAGAACTTTCGCCTAAAATAAAAATGTAACCATGTGTTGTAATCATTAACACAGCATTAGCGCTGTGTTTGTTTTCTTCGTAACTCACATGCTAGTGGAGATATTTAGCCTTCAACACCGGGCACTTCCGAGTTCTGTGGGACCCTGTACCATCTCAGGACTTCCCAGCTGCCCCAAGGAGCACGTTCATGCTCCCCTTCATAGCTGTATTTCTGTGGGCTAAAGTTACAGCAAATTCCATTTACCATGCTACTGAGGTTGCAACCTCAGTAGCATGGTACAGCCTCAGTAGCATGGTAAACAGAGTTTGCTGTAACATAGCCCACAGAAATACAGCTACGAAGGGAAGAGTGAACACACTCCCAGGGGCAGCTGGGAATTCCTGAGATGGTACAGGGTCTCGCAGAACGCGGAAGTGCCTGGTGTTGAAGGCTAAATATCTCTACTAGCAGGTGAGTTACGAAGAAAACAAACACAACTCTAATGCTGTGTTAATGTTTACAACGCATGGTTGAATTTTTATTTTAGGTGAAACTTCCGCTTTAAAAAAAAATATGAACAACGATGTAAGTCTTATCTCTCACACCTTTATGGTTTGAGAGATATACCTTGCTAAAGTTACCTCGTGAGAGAAATCAGCGCTCTAGCTGACAGCAGCAGAATCCGGCCATTTGACCGGATGGAGGCTCTTCAGCCTCCAACACAAATACTTCATTGGAACGATCTACAAAGTGTGCTTGCAAACCAGGCACACTTTGTAGACCGTTCCAAAGAAGTATTTATGTTTAGATTGGGCGATTTTGGCTCTGCTGAAGAGCCTTCATCAGTTCAAATGACCAGATTCTGCAGCTGTCAGCAAGGTATATTTCTAAAACCTTTATGGTTTACATCACTGTTCATATATTTTTAATGACTACAATATTAATAAACATAAAATAAACTACGTCTATCCCTTTAAGCCCTTTTTCTTATGAGTAAAACAAGGGTATTCTACTAACATATTAACATACTTGATGATGAGGCTGAAAAATGACAAGTGTCTATCAAGTTTAGCCCATGCCCATACTCCTAAATCTTTCTCTAATGAGGATTCCCAAAGTAGTTTACCATTTAATGTATACATAGCGTGTTTATATAGTACCATGCTGGAAGATGGTTAACCCCTTAACGACCCTTGACGGTCATAGTACATCATGGGTAAATCTGACTGAACGACCCTTGATGTACTATGACCACCATGGAATTCCGGGCTCCCCTCGTGGCTGCACGCCGTTCGTGGAGTCCGTAATCGGATTCTTAAAAAAAAAAAAATGCTCCGTGGTCCTTTAGTGACTGCCGCGTGCCTGCATGGACAGTCGTTAAGGGGTTAATTGAATAGTTATTATTGTTAGATATGTTTTGTTTTAATCCTAATGCAATTTTACAATTCAGCATTCTGGACACCAGGTGGTGCTCTATTCTATCACTTACTATTGGAAGCAGACTCCGAGGTCCTTCCATAGAGTATAGCATGTTAAAAAACTGCCACTTGGACATTAGTTGGAGCGGTTTATTTAAAACATAGTCTGATTTGTAATAACTTTGAATTAAAAATCTCCCAGCAGTAAGAGGACCCTTGTTTTACTCAGAAGGAAAACCACTATAGCATATAGTTCTTCTTAATAAAAGTCAACTGCTTCTTAAAATAGAAACACGGGGGTTGTTTGTGAGCAAAAAGTTTGAAGAGAAAAAAAAAACAAAAAAAAAACAGTATGCCATGAAACGTTTAGCACCAGTATAATAACGTTACAGATTTTGATCCTTTCAATGATATATGTGGCTATACAGACTAGCAGTGAGCAAGTTCTTTCAATGAGTGAGACGATGTATTGGATGAAAATATTCACCATCTATTTGAAATGGCTTTGATGTGGTTTTATATTACAGGTCATTACTGCTAATGCTGTGCATTACCATAAATACAAAAATACTGCCATTTATCTTCTAATTTCATGCAAATGATATTAAAATAGGATGCATGATTACAATAATAATGCAGGCTAAATTACCAGACGGATCACTTGAACGAGATATTTATCTTAATACAAAATGCTTTCCAGATTGATGGTTCTAGTTCCATATTGTAATGTCCCTTATATGTCACTACATCCCCTTCTCGGGGTTCCCTGTGTTTTCTTAAACGGAGTTGGCGTCGCATATATTATATATTATTATATTATTATATATTATATATACATACATACATACATACATATACATACACACATAAAAATAATACTGTATATTGGTTAGGAAAGCACTCACTGTTAAAGCCAAAATATATCACCTGGGTGCTCATCCAAAGGCATAGGCATATTCATAGAGAGAAGAGGAAGCTCTCACAGGAAGCTTTCTTGCAGTGAACCGGTGGATTTATTCAAATCAACGTTTCGGCCAGCACCGTAGCAATTTTCTAGAGAAAGGCCACGGTGCTGGCCAAAACGTCGATTTGAATAAATCCACTGCAAAGAAAGCTTCCTGTGAGTGCTTTCCACATCTCTATTTGCATATTATATATTTCTTTGTCGTCCAATACAGGTTACTGGTAACTTTGGGTAGGCGATCAGCCCCTTTAACCCCTTAAGGTCCAGCGATCCCGGGGTGTCTGGTCCTTTAAGGACCAGATAGAAGACTTCGACGTGCCGTCCCACGTGACTGATCACGTGGGGCGGCACGTCGAAAGAAGAACTGAAAGAGATCGCTCCTGTCTTGGAGCGATCAATTTCAGTCCACGGTAAAAGTATGTGACGTACCAGGACCGGGTACGTCACATGACGCGAAGGGGTTAATAGGCAAGAACAATTCTGAGAAGTGACTGCTGGGTGGACTCTACCTCCCAGTAAGATTTAGCTTTTTATTATTTTCTGTTAGAGATGGAATACCTCCATTAGGCAGATTACCATCACTGACAATTCCCATCACCCAAATGTGGATAGCTCAGTTTATCAGGTGCTTTTGTGGACCTAAGCCCTGGGGGGAAAATTTTGGCTGCAAGCTCTTTCCCCAGGAGTTGCCCACTGAGGCTTCTCCTTGATACAGGGTAATCGGAAGACAGAAGACATGCTGAAAAAGGTGAGCACCCTTTGAGTGATGAGGTCCACATGTCCCATGCTTCCCCTTCACACAGGAGTCTCTATTAGAGTTCCTATTACATACTCATGCACTCATTGGGTTTATTCTGTATGTCTATGAGGTGTTTGGAGCAAGTTTCTGTGGTAACTTAACCATTTTGTTGCTGGTTAGCACGTTTTGGGGGGTTTTGGACACTTTCCCTACTGGGACCAGTGTTTTTTGGGCCTAATGTTTTATTTAGAGTGGCTTTTGTGTTGTTCTACGTGTTGGTATTCAGCTCTATAACTTTAAGTTCCGGCGCGCGTTTACCGCATAGACACCATTGCGCCATTCACTTTTATGGGACTTTACAGTTTGGGACATATCTCTGCAACCGCTTCACGTAACGTGGTCAGAGATGGCTCATTGCGTTGGTTTTCCCTTGTTCTGTCATCTGATCAACATTCTGCGGATGTTGGGGGCTTTAGGGGGCTTCGGACACTGTTGGGGGTACTCTGTCAACGAAACTACATTTCCCATGAGTGCCCGCTTCACGCACTCGTTTATGATTGGCTCCCGTTGTTGCAGACATTTTGTGTATTCGCAGATCGAGTATCCAACGCAGGGCTTGGACTCTCCCTCTCTCCTCTGCAGCTACACCCTTTGCCTACCAGATAAGTCTTAATTTAGTGTTTCTGGGGTGCATTAATTATCATACATGCTTTATTAGTGGGTGTTTTGATACTTTAACCGTTTTGACTCTGTGAGAATGTCTACTGCTTTAGAACTTGGGGCTAAACCTAAGACTAAGGATACTAGGGTGTCTGTGTCCCCCATTGCTCATCATGTCAATCAGGGTTACCTAGAGAATACTCAGGTCATGTTTGCCCAGCATGCGCTGCTGCCCCTGAATCCACTGCTGGGGCCTCCAGCCATGCACTAGAGCCAATATGGATGCAAGAGTTTAAGGCTACTACCAGGGACCTCCGGTCCACCTTACAACTACTTCCATCCACTTTACAGGGGGTCTTCACTTAGTTGCAGACCATGCCGCCATCAGATCTTCCCTGCCTAAACCGCCGGGTGTACCTGATGTGTCTGATTCCTCTGAGGAGGAATTATTAGTGGACTCTGATGATGATGACTGTTAACCTGTTCCTTCATCTCAGTTTTTTGGGGACCCCTTCAAGGCAGAACCCATTCCCTCAGCTGAGGGCCTGATCAGGGCTGTGTTGTCCACCCTGAACATTCCCTTGGTGCAGGAGGCGTCTTCTGACTCCTCTGATGTTTTCCAGGAACCTGTTAGAACCCATGACTGCTTTCCACCTAATCCCACCCTAGACCGCTTGGTGTCAAAGGAGTATAAATTTCCAGACAAGAAACCTTCTGTGTCTAAGAAGTTTGCTAAAGTTTATCTGTTTTCTGAAATGGCTCTTACTCAGTGGGTTCATACCCCTAAAGTGGATGCCCCAGTGTCCAGGCTTTCTAAATCAACTGCCTTGCCAGTGGCTGACACTTCTGCTCTTAAAGACTGGACTGACAAGAAGCTTGAGACTTCCCTCAAGGCTATTTTTGCGACTGCGGACTCTGCCTTTCGCCCTACCTTTGCTGCTGCATGGGTCAATAGGGCTGTGGCTATTTGGACTGAACAGCTCAATTCTGCTATCCGTCAGGGAGCCTCTACTTCTGACATGTTGCATCTTTTCGCTAACATTGCTGACGCTCAGCATTATGTCTCTGATGCCTTATTTGATGCTGTTTGTATGGTAGCCATGGCATCTACCATGTCTGTTTAGCCAGACGGGCTCTTTGGCTTCAGATCTGGTCAGCTGACACGGCCTCTAAGAAGGCTCTCCTGTCTTTGCCTTTTCAGGGTTCTTCCCTGTTCGGGCCTGAACTTAAGGATCTCATCAATGAGGCCATTGGAGGGAAGAGTTCTCACCTGCCAGTGGTCCTAAAGAAGAAGACACCTGTTAAAAGGAATCGGCTTTTTCATTCCTTTCAAGCAGACTCGAACCAAGCGACCCAGACGGTCCCTCAGGCTCCGCGCTCCTCATCCAAGCCTAAGCAGAAATGGAGAGCCAAGTCCTCCACGAAGCCCAAGGCTTCCAAACCTTCTTCTGCATGACTCGCCGAACCCAGGTCCCCACCCGCAGGTAGGTGGCCGCCTACACCACTACCTCTCAGCTTGGCAGGCCTCTGTGGTGGACCCACGGGTTTTACAGGTGGTGGCCTCGGGATACAGGATTTCTTTCACCTCCCTTCCTCCTCCAAGGACCTTTGTTTCTCGTTCTCCCTTGGGAGCAGAAAAGAGACGCCTTTTCGAAGAAGCTATACAGGCCCTTCTGGACAAGGCAGTCCTGGAACCAGTTCCCCCTCAGGAAAGGGGCTTGGAATTCTACTCCAACCTCTTTGTGGTTTCCAAAAAGGATGGGGGCTGTCGTTCCATCTTTGTTGTCAGGTTCCAGTACTGCCAGGAGTCTCTGCACACAGTGATACCTGCCATGTCTTCTGGGGAATTTCTGGCCTCTATGGACCTTCAAGATGCCTATCTGCAAATCACCATTCATCCAGAGAGTCGGCAGTATCTCCGCTTTGCCTGCGACCGAGCGCATTTCCAGTTCTCTGCCTTCCCCTTTGGCCTGACCACGGCTCCGCAAGTCTTCAACAGAGTCCTGGGAGCCTTGATCTCTGTCCTACATTAGAACAGGATAAGAGTGACTCCATATATGGACGACCTCCTCCTGAAGGCCTCGTCTCCGGATCTCCTTCACCAGCAGGTGCACAACTGCATTCAAGCTCTCTCCCATCATGGGTGGATCATCAACTTGGACAAGTCAGACCTCGTTCCTTCTCAGAAGATGGTGTTTCTGGGCCTCCGCTTAGATACTCAGAAGGGGATGGTCTTTCTAGCAGACGAAGTGGCTCATCAGATAGCACTGAAGGTCTAAGCTATTCTGTCTCAGGATCCGGTCCCATTTCCACCATAGAAGCAGTTCCGTTTGCTGTGACTCACACCAGGGAACTTCAGTGGTTTTTGATCCTGGCCTGCAAGGGCCGTCCAGATCTACTGGAAAGATCCCTGTCTCCCCCTATTCAAGAGGAGCAGAGTCTCTCGTGGTGGCTCTACCTGAACAATCTCCTGAAAGGCAGACCCTTTCTGGTGCCGTTCTGGACCACAGTCACGACGGATGTCAGCCTCTCCGGATGGGGAGCGGTGCTGGAGCATTGAGTGTTCAGGGCCGGTGGTTTTAGGAGGAATCTCTCCTTCCCATCATCGTCTTGGAGCTTCGGGCAATATTTCATGCCCTACATCACTGGAAAAAGCAACTGGAGGATTTCCCGGTCAGGGTACAATCAGATAATGCTACAGAGGTAGCCTACATCAACAAGCAAGGCGGCACAAGAAGTCTCGCAACTTGGATAGAGGTCAAGGCTATTTTATCTTGGGCAGAGAAGAACGTCCCTGCCATTTCCACAGTTCATATTTCTGGTGTAGACAACGTTCTGGCAGACTTCCTCAGTTGGCACACAGTGGACAGCGGAGAGTGGGAGTTGCATCCAGAGGTGCTCAACCTCATCATCCAGCAGAGGGGTCTACCATGCATCGACCTGATGGCAACCAGACACAACAGGAAGGTTCCAACCTTCTGCTCTTGCTGGGCGGATCCCACGGCTCTGGCAGTGGATGTCTTATCAATCCCGTGGACGTTTCCTCTGGCTTACATCTTCTCTCCTGTTCCTCTGTTGACCAGAGATCTTCGGAGACTGCAACTGGAGACCTGGCCAGTCATTCTGATTGCTCCATACTGGCCACAACAAGATTGGTTTCCGGAGCTTCTGGACCTCTCTGTGGCGGAATCTCTTCCACTTCCTCCCCGTCCAGATCTTCTACAGGGTTACCTCTGGAAAAAAGATGTTCATTGTCTGGCTTTGATGGCTTGGAGATTGAATCCTCAATTTTGAAGAAGGGATTTTCTTCCGGGGTGGTGGCTACTATGCATAGTGCCCGTAAGCCTGTTTCCTCTAAGGCCTACCATTGAGTTTGGTCTACTTTTCTGTCTTGGTGTGCTGACAGAGACCTGTCTCAGGATTCTGACCTTCCTACAGTTCTTTCCTTCCTACAGGATGGTGTGGATAAGGGTCTCAGTCTGAGTTCTCTCAAGCTTCAGACTTTTGTACTCTCTGTGCTTTTTCAGAGGCGTCTTGCTGTCATTCCTGATGTCAAGGTTTTTTCTAGGGGGTTGCTCATACCCATCCAGTGTTTAAGTCCCCTGTTCCTCAGTGGGATCTTAACCTGGTCTTGTTAGTACTCCAGCATCCTCCCTTTGAGTCTTTGGCTACCATTCCTCTATGTTTGATGACGTGGAAGATGGCCTTTCTCCTGGCGATTGTTTCTGTTCGCTAAGTTGCAGAGCTTTGGTTCCTTCCTTCAGTCCTAACCCTACTTCTAACAAAGAGATGGATATTCATCTGTTGGGTGTTGTGCTTTGCCTCAAGTTCTATGTGCATCACACTGAGTCCTTGAGACAGTCTGACACTCCCTGTTTGTCATTCCTGAGGGTCCTAGGGCAGGGAAGCCTGCTTCCAAGGTTACCATTGCTCCTTGGGTCAAGTCCACAATTTGTAAGGCTTACAAACTTTGGAAGAAGCCTGTTCCCTTCAGGGTCACGGCTCATTCTACTAGGTCTATTGGGGCTTCTTGGGCCTACAAAAACCAGGCCTCAGCTGATCAGTGGTGCAAGGTGGCCACTTGGTTATCTGTGCACACCTTTTCTAAACACTATCGCATGGATGTGCTGCCATCTGCTGATGCCAGTTTTGGGAGGAAGATCCTGGAGGCAGCCTTGCCTGTCTAGGATCTCCTTGGTTTCCCAGTACTCTTTCACTTTTGAGCCCTGTTGGCTCTAGTTCGTGTGCTGTGCAACAGTTACGGGGTTTGTTTTTACCCCTGTTCAGTGTCCATTGACACTTTCCAGTTAGTGTTGAGCCCTTCATGATCTATAGGTTCATTAGTGCTCTGGTGACTTTGGGGGCCTACGCCTGGTCCTTGCCTTTCTTCCCACCCTGGGGAACTTAATGGTTGGACATCCTAAAGTTACCAGTAACCTGTGCTGGACAGAGAAAATAGGATTTTAGTCTTACCTGTTAAATCCTTTTCTCTTAGTCCATAAAGGTTACTAGTCACCCACCCTGTCAAGGGACCATGCTTGGTGCTCCTGCGGCAGAACGTGGGGGTTCTTTCATGGTTCATGCTTACAGGAGTCGTCCTTTACCTTCTTACTTCCTAGTCAATAGTTAGTCCGCAAATCTTACTGGTTGGGGATTGGCTAAGCTGCAAGCTAAGGAGAGGAGGTAGGCTCCACCCAGCAGTCACTTCTCAGAATTGTTACCGACTATTAAAGGGGCTGATCGCCTACCCAAAGTTACCAGGATTTAACAGGTAAGACTAAAATCCTATTATATATATATATTAATCCTGTGAGTGCAATGTATTGGATATCTCACTCAAAGGACTATAGGGGAACTTTACAATAAAATGAAAGACTCATAATTTGTTTAACAGAGGAATATACCTAGGCATGTGTCCTTCATACAGAGGAATATATCTAGGCATATGTCTTTCATACAGCAGTCAGGCAACCTGGTATAAAGGTTTGGTTTGCCATTTGTCAGATTCTCCCTTTTCATGACACTGAGATATGCCTAAATGTTGACCTCTATATTTGGTAAATACATTTCTTGCCTTTATAAATATGGTGCAAAATGCTGATATTCTATAATGTGTGTGCAGGAAGGCGAAAAGAAACAGAGGAAGATAAAAATATAAAGTATATTTGGAGCCAAAGGGAATTTAAGTGGAACTATCTATATAGAATAGGAGTCAGTCACTGAAGGGACTGATGGAGCAGGCGCGTAGATGGCACTAACCTGGTTGTCAGATTGAGGATCCCTTTAGAATCAGGTACTTTTGAGATCTAATAGAACTATTATGAAGCTGGTCGCCATATGCTTAATTATTGGAGGGCGACTTTATAGAATGTGAAAGTTCCGCTTTAAACATATACACCCTAACCACATTGGAACAGGGTCTGCGTATACTCAGGGCCGTTACGCTTAACAGTGTGCCGCTTTGGTGCCTAAGAGAGACCACTCCATACTTGGAGAGGTCAGTTTTAGGCCCCGTTTTTACTTACAGTGCTCCCGGTATTACTATCCCTTTAATTAAAAAACAAAACAAAACAAAAAAAAAAAAACACGCAATGCCTTAAGAAAGGTAATGTTTTTAAAAAGTACCTGCTTGTGTTATAGGCTGCGGTACAAGCTGTACAGCACCTCTCTGCATGCCATGCCTTGTAAAGGAACCCTCCACCCGCCACCCTTCCCAGCTCTCCCCAGGACTGGGAGCGCTCCAGTCGATTGGTTCACTAAGTAAGCAAGAAAGGTACAAGGGGCCCGTTCTACTTTCTCTATCACTTTCTGTGAATTAGGGAGTTAGAATAGGTCTTTGAGTGTCAGAGCTGAATGCAACGCATTTCTTTGCATTGCAGTGGATACCTCTCCGGCATGCAAAGGGTTAAATATTAGACCATGATCCACTTGCAAAACCTGCTTCAGACCAAAGGGGCAGACTTAAAGAAGAGGACTGGCAGCTCCTCAGAGGCAGAGCACTGCCAATCATGTTATAGGTCAAGATAGCCACGTTCTCATTCTTGAAAACAGACATCTAAAAGTAATTTTTTAGTTTGGGGGATAAATGATTATAATTATAGGGGTATTTACACATACTTGGGGGATATAAACATATGGCTGGGGGGGAGTAGGAACTAGACAGATCCACTTTATAGGGCTAGGATTAATATGTGCAGTGGACCGAGCTTATATCCTCTGGCCCTACTAAAAACTGTCATGTCATCCTCCACAGACCTCACATTCAGGATCTACTGTATGTCCTGGATCGTATCTAAAATGGAAAAATACCGAGATCCTTTTTCTTAGGCATTAAAAACCTAATAGCAAATCAGTTAATTGTGGTTTGATAGCATTTATCCAGTGATCTAAATGAGAATAGCCACTGGTAACCTATACTGCAAAAAAAGGTGACAGTACTACATCTGTGTATGCTATTTTAATCCCAGTCTCTATTTTTTAACAGCGAAACTAAGGCCTGGATAGTACTTGATCAAAAGATCTGTTTTTCAGGTAGCTGACCTGCTGATGAAGCCGGGGCCACATTGTGAGGCCAAGTGGAACAACAAAGGAGCAAAACAATGTCAGCAGTGTACGTGAGTACAATGTATGAGGACAAGTCCATCAATCGTCAGTAGATGGCAGTCTACCATAACCCTATATAAATAACCTTACCTATAGTAACTGCTCTGTTCTGGACATAGTACTTCCCCTCGAAAGGTTACATTTATTTCTATATTAATAAAAATACTGGCTGGAAGATCCAAAATAGAAAGCTTTCAGACTGGAGATTGGTTGTTTAATGTTGAAATTCCATTATCACATAAAATATATGAACACAGGACGCTCCAGGCCTTTCCTGGTAAATGTATAGAAGGTTACTATACTTTAGATTTAATGCACTTCCATTTGCTTTTCAATAGTTCCTAACAAATTCACAAACGTTGAAAGGGTATGGTTATAAAGTGGCAAAGTAAAGGAAAAAAGTGGTATGACGTACTATAATTAGGTTTCATCTCAAACTGGAAGAAGTGAAAAAAACACGCACAGCAAGAGCTATGTGTCAAATATACCAGTGCCATAGGTATCACCTCCATTAGTGAGGAGAGGAACAAAGCTTAGTTGCAGTAATGTTTACCAGCTGAAAATGTCTGAAGGGTAGTTCTATACTATAAAAAATGTATGTAGCCGTGTGTGGATGTGGTAATCTGACTTCTTGTTCAGCAGAGAACAAGATTTAAATTAGGTTGCACAGAATCCAGGAAACACTGGTTTGCATCTATATTGTTTCCATATATGCATACCTGGAACTTGTTTGCCTGGCCCTGAACCCTCCGGAGGGGAGCCCTGTGATGTTGCTGAAGGCAGAAAAATGATGCGATTCGCGTAGTAAAAAGGAGCGGGGCTTAATCGCAGGTGGGGGGGGGGGGCTGGACAAAAAAAATAAATACCTAGAATAGACTGGTGAAGGAGGAGAAAAGGCAGCGGAGTGGGAAGAACAGGGTAGGAAGGAGCAGATGTGGGTAGAGTATCATAAGAAACTCCCCACATCCAGAGAATCAGACTATGCCCCGGAGACCCTGTAATTCAGAGAGAAAACCAAAGTCTCCGGGGCAAATCCAGAGAGCTCCCAGCTATGCATATATGAATTCCACATGTCTCTGAAACACATTGATACACAAAAAGTATAAGTGTGCATAGGTGTTCCTCTCCCAAGCCCCAAACTGGTAACAGTGCATATCAGTTTCAGGGAGAATACCAAAAATGCCCTAAATGTAAGGCTTCGCCTTAATTTGTGGGAGGGGCTGCAATGCCTTCTTAATCGGCAGCAGCGTCTCCCACTGGGTGCTTACCAACTGTGTGCGTCATCTCATACGTTATCAGTACGCGACCTGTTTGTAAACTCAATCGGTCTGCATCGAACAAGGCAGTGTCTGCCGAAGATTTGTAAGTTTGCTACTATTTTACCTCTTTTTAGTGTCGTTTATTAGATATTCAAGGGTTTCGTTTAAAGGCATGTTTCCGCGCCTTCTCCGGGCATTAATTCGTTATATGTTTGTGTCATACATGCGGTTTTAACTTCACCATTCATTGCCACTGCTCATTGCTAGTACACGCTAAGACCATAAGAGTTATTAACCTTTTTTACATTCCCCACATCATCCACGTATACATACCACTGTCTATAGCAGTAATCATCCAGCACATCTACACTGTTTACAAGTAACAGCCTCCATACAATCTTAATTTACATACTTGCGCTTTACAATTGTTACACATACACTTTCAGCTTCTATTCAATTACAACACGATGTATATGTATTGTTCAGCTTTACCCCCTCTTTTGTACTAATTGCTGTAAAATACACTTTAGTTTTATGCTTATGTTGGTATCTTCCTGGTCCAGACCTGACGAATACTGCATCATCTCTCTCAAAGTCTTACATACTTTTCGAAACATTTTCATTATCTCAAGTAAGCGCTATTAAATTTGTATACATTGTGTGGTCTATAGGTACAAGCCTTACCTTGAACACTACATGTTTTAACTTTCAGGTGGCTAGAAAGCCCAGTCAAGGTAACACTTCCTATCATCAGGCTGCCTTCAGCTCATTTTTACTAGTGTTTATTTCCCCTAGATGCACTGTTTTCATTTTGTCAGTCGGTCCTGCATAATTACCATTGGATTTATGTAGCTGCACTCCCTGCACTCTAACTTTGTCTATAACATCACAGTCTTCAAATTTTTGCTGTCCCCAAAAAAATATACAACCCCCCCTTCCCTCCCCCCCACGTTGTGTATATGTTTTACATTTTGTAATTCGACATCACATTACTTCTGCAGAGGCCAAAGGTTAGTTGCTCCTGCCTTGGGCTACAGAGGGGCAACAAGCTTCTGTCAGGTCCATTGTCCTCATGGATATCTTGGCCTGGCAGTTGCCTGGCTCTTTGCCAGGCCCTGAGCGTAAAAGTAGCTCCCCTTACCTTTGCTAGAGGCCAAAGGTTGGTTTCAAATTCTTGTTTCACTATTTGTCGGGGTGGCAGGAATCCTACCCTGTTATTGTCTTAAGAGGCTCGCGTGTCTCACATCTGGATCACAGGATCCATTAAACCTGCCAGTTTACTGGTAATACCCTTAGCATCAAAGAGTGGCGGGGCTTCTCCTCACCTACTGAGCACCCCCTATTACAAGCAAGAGGGATTCTTGTTTTCTGGTTGAGCCTCGCTACTTCAATGCAACAAGGTATATTTGTGTCTACACTACCTCAAGCAGGCCGAAGGTATGTGGTCTTCCACTTCCTGCCCCCTATTAGAGAGAGGGGACGGGTTGCCTACCATGCCTTACCTGCTCATTGAGGTAGAAGGCCGTCAGCCTGTTACCTTACCTCAGCAGAGGCCGAAGGTACTAAGTCTACACCTTACCTCCTCACGGAGGCCGAAGGTTGTCTAAATGTCATACCTTACCTCCTAGCAGAGGCCGAAGGTAGTCCTTTCACTCACGTTTCGTCCCTTAAATTTTCCACTTCAATGAGGCCGAAGGTTGTTTTAAATGTCATACCTTACCTCTTTGCAGAGGCGAAGGTAGTCCTGTCATTCACTTTGGTTGTCTACACACCTTACCTCTTCATAGAGGCCAAAGGCTGTTCATTTATACACCTTACCGCTTCACAGAGGCCGAAGGTCGTCAGTTATTAATTTTCTGTAGGGCTAAACTAGTCTATTTGTCTGTAAAATTCTCCTAGCGACTAACAACCTTCCAGTTATGTCACGTTTTATGTTTAGGATTCTTTACTACTCACCAAGCTGCCTGTTAGGGCAGGTGGGGAATTAATTGTTCTTCCGGCCAATAGGAGGTTGGCTAGGTCCATCCGGGTTAGTTGCTGGCCAGGTTATGTCTGTGGACCTCATGTTGTTTTTCCACATGGAGGCTACAGTAATATCGCAATACTGTGGTTCCCAGCTATCTCATTTATCTACTAATCTACTATTCACATTACTTGTACATGTCAAGTTCAACTTAGTTAGAAGTCTCACTTAACATTTCCTTTATATGATATTTTGCAGAGGTTACTGATGGAGGAATAAGCCATCCAATTACCTACTGACTCCGAGATTCCAGAAGCCGAAGCTCCAGCCACCCCAGCTCCAATTACACCAGCTTCATGGGGTCCAGTTCTAAAAATTTGGACAGTCCCCACACTGATGGCAGAGCTTTCAATGCTCCACATCCCTTACCCCTTATCAGCTAGGAAGGCCAAACTGTTTTGCCTCCTTTTCCCCTCTTCATCCCAACCCCCTCCGTCTCCAAGCATCACTACTCCCAGTCCCCCTCCCTCATCATCAGTAAGTCAACTCAACCATATTTCCGAACTCCTTACCAACCTGAGTTCAGCTATGACGGATGTACAGTCCAGGCTGTCAGTCATGGAGAGTACTTCACCCACAGATGCTAGGCGTATTCCAGTGGCGACACTTCCTACTCAGCCAGGTACTTCGTTGAATCCTTCTTCTCGCATTACACCAGCCCTTTTGACTCCTCAACATATCAGGAGGGATATTACTGAGGGGAAGGATGTCAACTTGGTTTCTTTACTTACAGCATCACAAGATCTCAATGAACAGCGTACCATAAGTTGTGGTGAGGTGTCAGTAACTGTAAAATCTAAAGACTCCAGACTTAACCATAAATTATCTGTGTCTGAGTTTGTTTTGGCATTCAGCATATATATAGGGACATAACATGCACCTCATTCCCACACCGTAGAGAAGAATTGGATCATTACCTATATCTCATTGTGGACCTGGCCTATAAATACAGAGGTTTCACATTCTACGATTATCATTGTGCCTTCGCAGCTACAGCAGTACCCAGGTTCACCCAATTTAATTTTCTTTGCGATTGGAGGCAGCTGGACAGCGAAATTTTCTGTCGGCACTTCGGCTGACTACAAGTTCCTACTTGCCCAGCTTGCCAGTCCGTTTTTCACTCCTCCAATTTATGCCCAGGAACTCCAGACACAGCAGTCAAGAGCACTACCCTCCCCAGTGCAGCAGCATCTCCTCAGCCCTCTACCTCTCATCCAGCATTACCTACTTGAGACAAATTGGGGTGCCACATTTATTACATAGGCAGTTCGCCTATTTGTAATAACTTCAACTCCAAAGGTTGCTTTTTTAGCTCCTGCAGGATAATTCATGCTTGCTCTGACTGTAAATTGGGTCACTCTCGGGCCATTTGTCCTAAATTTAATTCTGGCAATAAAGCATCTGGATCCATCTATTTACCTTGTCTTCAGTCTTTTCTTTCCAATCATCCTAACAAGCACCTTGTGAATTTCATTATCAATGGCCTCAAAGAAGGTTTCAACACAGGTGTTATTATATGCCCAATGGTATCTCTAGAATGCCCCAAATTAAAATCTGCCATGGCAGAACTAAAAATAGTTTCATCCCTATTAGCCACAGAATTCGCCAAAAGCTACCTACTAGGCCCTTTTTTATCACCTCCTTTTCCTATTTGGCAGGTCAACCCGATCGATGTAGCCACTAGGAAATTCTCCATGAAGAAAAGACTTATTGTAGATTTTTCTGCCTTATTCCTTCAGAAGCCTATTCCCTACAATATTCAAAAACAGAGGATGCTATTACACTCATCAAACAAGCACGGCAGCGGCAGCTATTTGGGGTCACCTCTGGACCGGCCAAGCCATCACGTTTTCCCACTGACAATGCCTCCACAGCCACCATCATTAGTAAAGGCAGATCTCCTTCCCATCAGATAATGTCGCTCCTGAGGAAATTTATATGGATTTCCCTGTATTACAATTTTTTCATTTACTTCTCATTTATTCCAGGCAGTATTAACTCAGCAGCTGATGTACTGTCTCATTTCAAATTTCAGGAATTCTTCAAACTCATGCCTTCAGCAGACCAGCATCCATGTCATCCTCCACCTTACAACGAGCTAATTCTACCTTAAACCACTTCACCAACATAGCTCAATCCATTATGCAGCAAGCTTTAGCTCCTTGTACTACAAGAGCCTATAACAAAGCATGGTCAACGTTCCAGACATTAATTTCATTATCCAAACCTCCAAATCCTCTCTGCTTCTACCATTTTGGCTTTTGCAGCTTACTGCTTCGCCTCACTTAAAATTATCACTATTCACAATCAAAATTGTATTTAGCCGGTATCCAACACCACTTGGCATTCAGTTTTCTGCACCATCCTTCAGTCTTTTCCAATTTCAAAATCAAATTGATCCTCAAAGGGTTATTAAAACTCCCCTTATCACAATCACGTCCCAGATTGCCTATCACGGGTTCCATAGTCACGCAATTGTACAAACTCCTCAATGCACAACCTCTCGGAGCCCAGAATTTGTTAATTATACAATCAGCCATATGTCTGGCTTTTTTTGGCTTCCAAAGGTTGGGGGAATTCACCGCACGCTCACGCATGTCACCATTCATCCATAAATCTCAGCTCACGTTTCACTCAGACCACTGTTCACTGTTTCTGGCTCACTCTAAGACAGATCAATCTCATAAAGGTTCCTCCATTTCACATTACCCTACTAACGACAACTATTGTCTCTTCACTTCTCTTTCCAAGCTTTCAAATCTTACTATGCATTACCCAGCTAACAGTCCTCTCCTACCTATACAACCTATGTAAGACGGTCCTCTTACATCCGGAGAATTCACAAAACTTCTAAGCAAACTCCTCACATGCATCGGTTTAGAAGAGAATCACTACTCTGGTATTACGGTGCACGTGATTGCTGCCTTTGTGTGTCTATTACCTGTAGGGGGCTCCCTATTGGCTGTTTGCCTTCAGCACGCCCCACATTGCCTATTTAGACTGAGCCTGGGCACCCTTTGGTTGCCCTTTCGTGTTGTCTCTATGCTGCTCGCATTTTCATCATGTTCCTGAAGTTCCATGGGCCATAGCTGTGTTCCTGCTATCCTGAGATTGTCTAGTTCCTGAGTCTCCTGTTCAGCGGTTCCTGTTTCCGTTCCTGATCCGGTTGGAGTCGCTCGGTGTTGCTGCTTCCTGCTGCCAATCCCTGTTGCCGTTTTTGATCCGGCTGACCATCGGAGTGCTGGTTCCTGTTTTGTCTGCAGCGTTCATTTTCCAGTTCATCTGTGTCAGCGTTGTTCTCCGGTCACCTAGGCGACATTTCCACTCTTGCTGGCTTACCCAGTACGCGGGTACTGGTTTGCTCCACAGCCTCACAGCTATCATTGCCTTGATACTATTTGGTTCCCAGTACGCGGGTACTGGTTCGCTCCACTACCTTACGGCTACTGTTGCCTCGAAACTAGTTGCTCCCAGTACGCGGATACTGGTTCACTCCACAGCCATCCGGCTGCCGTTATATCCATGTGATTGTTCCCAGTATGCGGGTACTGGTTCGCTCCACTGCCTCACGGCCATCATTGCCTTGATATTGTTGGTTCCCAATACGCAGGTACTGGTTCGCTCCTCTGCCTCACGGCCAACATTGCCTTGATATTGTTGGTTCCCAGTACGCGAGTACTGGTTCGCTCCACTGCCTCACGGCCAATATTGCCTTGATATTATTGGGTCCCATTACGCGGGTACTGGTTCGCTCCACAGCCTCCCGGCTATCATTGCCTTGATATTATTGGATTCCCAGTATACGGGTACTGGTTTGCTCCTCCCGGCTGACTCTTCACGGTGGTACTGTGTTTCCCCAGTACGCCTGTACTGGTTGCTCTGTGCTGGTTTTGCTGTCAAGTCCTAGACAGCTATGATGGCTCCCCAGTACGCGGGTACTGGGGGTTCCAAGTGCCACTTATGCTCATTTAGCCTCTGTATATCATCCCTGTGACTGTTGTTGTCATCTGACGGTCATTGAGGGCTCAGTGGTTGCCACCCTCTCCATTAAGGCTGCCTTGCCCGGTATATCGGTAAGGCCGGTAGAACCTTCCTTTCATTTTCACCTTGGGTTGCCTTACACTGTATTGGCAAGGCCGGTAGAGCCTGTATTCTTCTTGTGGTCCGTTAGGCTGCCTTGCCCGGTATATTGGCAGGGCCGGTAGAGCCACCTAATTCTTGATGCTTGTCTAGACTGCCTTGCCCGGTATATTGGCAGGGCCGGTAGAGCCAACTATCCTGTAGTACTCCCGTCCTGGCTGCCTTGCCTGGTATATTGGCAGGGCCAGTAGAGCCACCTATTTCTCGTTGCTTGTCCAGGCTGCCTTGCCCGGTATATTGGCAGGGCCGGTAGAGCCTTACTCGCTATTATTACTGCTTTTCTTGTCATTTCTATATATATATGTATGTACGTGTATGAGATCCTATGGGATTGTCTTAAACTTTTCAATAAAGTTGTGTTTTTACCTACCTTTGCGTCTGAGAGTCTTAACAAATCGTGACATCTGGCCATTCGATTAGGATTGGGGCAGCATCGTCAGCCTCAAAAACCAGGTTCCATCCCATATTATACAGAGGTTGGGAAGATGATGTTCTAACTGCTTCACCAAATATATTTATGAACCAGTCAAAGAAATCAACTTGGCTCTCACCTCACTTTCTAAATGATATAGTTAATTGCTAAACAAAGCTTTTTCCAGCAACAGTTTGCCTCTTTTTTGGCCTCTAATCAGGCTATCCTATCCATTTCAGCCCTAGAGGTGTCGATATATACCTCGAGGGGACTCCAAAGTTAAGTTACATAATGCTCATAGTCCATGGAAGCCAGGAGCACAAACGTAATTTAGAAGGAACAGCTACCTATTAAGAGTAACAGAACCCCATAAATACATACATATCCTGTAAAAGCAATGGCAAAGAAATTTTTTTGCATCTGATGCTTAGAAATTGTGTCTAGCAACTGACAAAGGAGCTTGCAATCTACAGACCTGGCCCACAGGGAAAAAAACATTTAATGCCAAGCAGACTGCCTTGAGGAGTGTTGCAGAGTCTTATGTTTACATGAATCAGATGACTGGTGAATAATCAGCTGCACAGCTGAAACAGCTTATCAGACTTTCAAAGTGTTAAAGGAATAGTAATGTTTCACAAAAATAGCAGCTGCAATTAATCTTCATTTACCTAGTGTAAGCCACCTCCCCTCAGATGTGGAATCTGGTCCTGGGACCGTAAAGTTGACAGCAAAGGACAATCTTCTTACTGTGAGCATAAGAAATACCCTGCCCCCCTTGACAGGTTTTTCACGTTTTTCCTTAAGGGGCAGGAAGGGAATACTTTATCATTCAATTACTCTTGAACTACAACTCTGACAGTATTGAAATAACACTCTCCAAAGTCCAAATACCATGAAGATTAATTGCAGCTGCTATTTTTGTGAAGCATTACTATTCCTTTAACACTTTTGGATGTGCATGACATTGCTCTGTAGTGCATTGCATACCTCTGTGGTAATTTTTTATCACATTTATAACATACGCAATCCCGTACTCAGCTTTTATACAAGTACATAGAACTGGCAGATAAACTGCTATGCCTGTTCAGTGTTCACTTGAAAGTCTGATCAGCTGTTTCAGCTATGCAGCTGACTATTCACCAGTCATCTGATTCATGTAAACATAAGACTCTGCAACACTCCTCAAGGCAGTCCATTTGGCATTGAATGTTTTTTTTTCCCTGTGGCCCATATACTACGAAGATTAACCCCTTCGCGTCCTGTGACGTACCCGGACCATCATGCTGGTCCGGCACTTAAGGACCAGTGACGGTCCTGGTACGTCACGTACTTTTACTCACCGCGCTCCTGCAGGAGCACGGTGAGTAATACCGTGGACTGAAATTGATCGCTCCAAGACTGGAGCGATCTCTTTCACTTCTTCTTTCAATGTGCCGCCCCACGTGGTCACGTGGGACGGCACGTCGACCTCGTCTATCTGGTCCTTAAAGGACCAGACACCGCGGGATCGTCAGACCTTAAGGGGTTAATTGGAGCTGCTTTTATTGTGAAACATTACTATCAATTTAAGGGAAGGAAGCTGCTGTCTCTGCTCTTCATTAGAGACAGCAAACTATCCTATGGCTTCATAGAAACCTATGGGAAGATCCCAACTTCAGCATAGCCAGCTATCCGAGCTTAGCACGTGGTGAAATGCCGCCTTAACCCTTTGAGTGCCAGAGTGGTACGGAATGCATTGCAAAGCAATGCATTCCGTACCCCTCTGGCACTCAAAGGGTTAACAAATAAACACACCTATAGAAATACAATAGCTCATTAAGCAGCATTTCAATTTATAAAATGAGCCACTGTCAAAGTAGACACTGCAGAATAGTAAAATTGACACAAAGGCATGGAGAAAGCATGGCAGTGTTGGGATATTTGAAGCACATTCAAAGATCTATAGCGATTTTTGTGCATATGATGAAATGGAATTGGTGTAATACGCCACAATGCTGCATTGTGCATCTCCCCCTATAGTGATTTTGAAACGTTCAAAATCACTAAATTATTTTAGGTGACAGGGTCACTTTAAAATCTTGCTGCAGCATACGGACACGGATTGACAGTGATGTTCTAAGGCTTACACAACATATACTCCAAATGAGCGAAAACCATTTACAAACCTGTTATCACTAATGTAACCAAAAATCAGAAATCCAACATTACCTGAATTAGACTGCAATTTAACATGAGAGTCAAGATGAAAGCTGTAAGCCCAGAATAATTCAAATCATAGCCTAAAAAAATTGTAAGTGCCTCTAGTATGTACACAAGTATGCAAATGGACATAATTTATGCAAAACCGTTTTCTCAAATGACTTAAATGCATCAAAGTTTCATGTAAAAAAAAAATAAAACCTTATTGCATAAACCATTATCAGTAGGCATCAATCAACAGCAGCTAGAAATTTGCATCCTGACAATAGCGTGAGGTTTGTCCTTGAAGGACTATAATTTCCAGATGTAATTATTCCTATGAATCTAAAACATCTCCAAACTGAGTCTGATGTCATACACAATACAGTGTGCTTCATCTTATATACCTGGCAAGCAGAGACCTTCCAGCCATGGAGGACTACCTTTCCCATGATCCCCAGCCATTGGCTGCCTAGAGACTATTAAAACTGTAGTCCTCCACACCTGAAGGTACTCAAGTTCCCTATCCCTGGTAAATATAATTTATTATATAAAGGACCTTGAAGATTTTGTTCCAAAGAAGTACTGCAAACTGGTATTTATTTATTTTTTATTTACTTTTTTTTGGTTCTCTATGTGTGCAATGGATCATGGTCATAACTGGGCACCTTCTTGTCCCAAGTCTCAGGCGAAACACTTTAGAGTGGAAGTGCCTAAATAATACATTCATTTCATATTGTTGGTGGGGCTTAATTGGGTGGATGATTGAAAGGAGGAATTTGCCATGAAGAGGGTAGGAAAATGAGCACAATGGGACAGAAGTGGTATAAACTCGCCAAGCTGGAAAACCAGCCTCGGTCTCCGTAGACATAGTAATTCAGTCGGAAAACCAGAGTCCACATGGCAGATCCAGAGAGCTCCTGGGTATGCTCATGGTACATGTGTGCTGATGGCATTCAAGAGGGCATCCATATACAAAGCAAGACCGATGTACTAACGAAAAATGAAGTAATTCTGAGGCAAAACATCTGCACCATGGGAAAATAAAAATTCCCACTGATTTAAAAGAGGTCTCCAATGCACTGCAAAAGGATTTAACGCTTTGAATGCCAGAGTGGTATCCAATGTATTGCGTTGCAATGCTTTGGATACCTCTCTGGTACTCAAAGGGTTAAAGTCCCATTTAAATGAATGGTAAAGTTTGTGTTTGAATGTGGAGCAGTTGATTCGTCCCAAATTTGTTCCACTTTCTGAAAAATTGAAAGCCAAGACTGTGACCCTCTGGATCTGCCCCACCGATTCCAGTTATTAGAGATAATTAGTGGTTCCCCTGGGATGGGGGTTAACCCTACAGGCATGTTGAGTTCCCTGGTAACCTTGCCCACTGCATCGCCAGTTCAGCGCACTCTCTGCACCACTTCTTTGCCATTCTCCTCCCATTTTAATTGCAACTCCCACCTTCCCTCCTACTGATCCCACCCACTTTATTATACAAAAAGCATTATTTGGACACTCCCACCCCAGACCTTCGTGGTTCTACAGAGAATCCCAGGTATGAGCAGGGGAAGTTGATTTGTGTACCTCCAGCTATTGGGGACTACAACTCCCATAAACCCCAACCAGCCAAAGGCCCTGCAAATCCCTCTGGTCCTTAATGGGTTCAGTGGAAATGGTGCAGAGGGATGAACACATTTGAATAAAGTAGCATAATGATGCAGGTGATAATTGCAAGGGACACAATCTGTATGCAGTAACACACCAGGCTGTGTAATTACAGTAGGATGATTGCAAGGCGTAAACGTGCTGTTAGACAGATGTCGCTGGTACAATTATGTCTCATAATTATATATCAGGACAGCAGATGAGATGACTGCATTTTACACACGATGTACAAAAGTAACGTTTTATAATGTGATCATAGGAGTTTCATTGTTTGGGTTTAGGGATTCAGTTACACGAATAACAAGAAAATGGATTTGTCGCTCTGGCACTAAAATGGTTAAGTGACACCATCGAGAGCAGTGGTTCTCAAACCCTTTAGTTTCAAATGAAACCCCACTGGAATCCTATCAATCCACTATTTTACTTACTGAATGCTAGAGAGGTCTGAAATGCCTTACTTCAGACAGCCTTAGTTACCTCTCTAGGATCCAAGGGGTTAACATAATTCAGACTGTAGTGTGGTGAACACAACTGAGGCACCCCTTAAAATCTGGAGCTCTGGGCAGTTGTCTACTCTGCCTATTGGGAATTCTGGCCTGGAACGCCCATCATCTTCAGACGTGAACTATAATCCAATAGGAGCAGGAGAGCCCAACAGCAGGCCTAGGATTCCAGAGCGATGCTTCCAAAAACATAGCATTTATTGTATGTAATTCAGGACCTGCAGCAATTGCCATAGCTTGTTCATGGACTAGGTGTGGGCAACCTGCACCCTTAAAGCGGCTGCTGGACTACACCTCAATAATCCCCAGCTTGCCAAAGGTCCAACAACAGCTGCAGGGATGCAGGTTACCCACCGTAGTACAGATATACACAACAACTAGGGGGAGTGCCAGATCACCCCTTTAAAGTCCTAATGACTCCTAAGAAATTTGCCATTGAGACTTTGTTCAAGAGATTCCATATTCAGTTAGTCCTGATTGTCATGTCCACAGAGGCAGATATGACAGTTTCTAGCAGGACCACAGACAAGCTCCACCCACTGCACATGGTCATGTTAACCTGTTGAAGACTAGAGGGATGTGCAAGGCACTGGATACCTATCCTCTCTGGTCCCAAAAAGGTTTGAGTAGACTCCTGTACTCTGCCTGCTTCAGATTAAAAGAACTGCCAGAATTTCAAAGCAATGCTTTGGACTAACCGTTGGCATTCAAAGGGTTAAAGTGATGATCAATTCTTCTTATTGGGGTGATAAAACTTTATGTAATGGGACAAGAGTTTCCAAGGTTTTTGGGCAAAGGGCCAAACTGCATCTGGCTCCGCAAATTCACAAGCCTTGTAAGATAGCCCCAGTACAAAAGGATGGTTAGGAAGATCAAATCTTCCCTAGAGGATTGTCCTCTCTCTGGCTAAGTTGATCACTTCCCAAGTGAACACCCTTCAGGGACAATAACCCAATCTCAGAAACAGAGCATCTAATAGGCAGAAGATATCATTGCTTCTCTTTTATACATGGGATGGCCAAGTCTGGATCCGGAGGAGACTTTAACATACATTGTCTACAATCTGTGCGACTGGCCTGCCTGAACAGGAGCAATATCTTGCCACCATGGAGTCAGTGCCATCAAATCCTACACCACTTTTTTCACTTCCCCCATAAAGGCGTATGTCAGAAGACTGTAGGCAGGCCCAGACATGTTGCCTGCCATAGGATACATGTTCTGTAAGTCACAGGAGGTGAACCATTCAGACTGAAGAAAACAAACATATAAATTGAAGGCAGACCCACTGACCTGCAGGTAGGCTGTATAATGTACAGTTGTAATCAAAATTATTCAACCCCCATTACAAATCAGGTTTATTGTCAACATTTACAGACTTTCAGCTGTTTGCAATGAGCAAATCAAACAAAAGCAATTGAAATAGCTCAACAAAACAAATGCTTCAAGTGGTTTCCCCAAATTCAACTGAAAATGCAACTTATGACTCAAAATCATTCAACCAATTCATGGCAAGCATCTTTAGTACTTAGTAGAGCACCCTTTTGCTGTTATGACCAGCTGCAAACAAGATGCATAGCCAGACACCAGCTTCTGGCAGCGTTCATGAGAAATCTTAGCCCATTTCTCATGAGCAATGGCCTCCAGTTCAGTAATATTCATGGGTTTGCGTGCCGCAACCACTTTCTTCAAATCCCACCAGAGATTTTCTATAGCATTCAAGTCAGGTGACTGTGATGGCCACTGAAGAATCTTCAGGGACTTCTTCTGCAACCAAGCCTTTGTGTAATTTGAGGTATGCTTAGGATCATTATCCTGTTGGAAGGTCCAGTGATGCCCAAGCTTCAGCTTCCTCACAGGTGGCATGACATTTTCTCCTAAGATTTCCTGATACTTCAAATGACTCCATCTTGCCTTCCACACACTGCAGGTTTCCAGTGCCAGAGGATGCAAAGCAGCCCCAGAGCATCACCGAGCCACCACCATGCTTAACTGTAGGCAGAGTGTTCTTTTTGGTGTATGCTTCATTCTTCTTCCTCCAGACATACCGCTGATCCATCGGGCCGAAAAGTTCCAGTTTTGTTTCATCGCTCCACAGAACAGAATCCCAAAATTTCTGTGGCTTATTTATATGATTTTGAGCATATTAGAGCCAGTTTTTCTTCCATGGAAACCTTCTGCATTTAGTACGCGCCTAACTGTGCTCATTGAAACCTCAGTGCCTGTTGCCACCAAGTCTTGCTGCAGGTCTTTTGCAGTCACTCAAGGCTTTTTCTCAACCTGCCTTCTCAGAAATCTGGTTGCAGCCGTTGATAGCTTCCTTTTTCTACCCTGTCCAGGTAGTGTAACCATTGTTTCTTTGACTTTGAACTTGCGAGCTATGCTTTCAACGGTGTCTCTAAGAACATTCAATGTCTTCGCTGTCTTTTTGTATCCTGTTCCTTGTTTGTGAAGGGTGATGATCTCTTCTCTTAACTTTTTGGACCATTATTTTGACTTAGCCATATTTCTAACATGCAGTCAAATGTTGCATTTTCAGTTGAATTTGGGAAAACCACTTGAAGATTTTGTTGTGTTGAGCTATTTCAATTGCTTTTGTTTGATTTGTTCATTGCAAACAGCTGAAATTCTGTACATTTTGACAATAAACCTGATTTGCAATGGGGGTTGAATAATTTTGATTACAACTGTATATAAAATGAAGACTCTTTCATCAAAAACAGCAGATCCAATTAATCTTCATAGTATCTGGGCCATGGAGAGTGTTATTTCAAAACTGTCAGCGTTGTAGTTCAAGAGTAATTGAATGATAAAGTATCCCCCCTCCCCCTTTACCTCGTGTAAGCAACCGCCCCTCAGATGTGGAATCTGGTGATGGAACAATCTTCTTACTGTGAGCATAAGGAAAACCCTAGCCCCCCCCTTCACAGTCTTGCTCCTCTGAGGTGAGCAGTGTTACATCAGTAAAAGGGGCAGGAGGGGGATACTTTGTCATACAATTACTCTTGAACTACAACTGACAGTACTGAAATCACACTCTCCATGGCCCAAATACTATGAAGATTAATTGGAGCTGCTTTTATTGTGAAACATTACTATCCCTTTAATAGGAGAGAGAAGCAGTAACATAGTGGGAGTGTTTAACTTCTCATTTGTTACCTCATTGTCTTCTATTTCCAATCCCTCCTTTTCTATCTCCCTTCTTCACCCCCTCTTTTTCTTCACTCTTTCTTCCCCCATTCACCCTCAATCTTCCCCCATTCACATTCTTTCATTCTTCCAGTCGCTTTTCTTCACCCAAGAACACAACATTGTCTGAGTAATGGTACCTGAACTTCTGGTCTCATATAATGTGTATAACATTACTTGAGACCTTGCTTGTGTCCTGTAACAGAGGATAAATTGATATCAAGGAAGATGACAATTTTTATTTCCAAACCTCTCGATTTGCACTCATTACTCTAGGACTGTAGTTCTGCAGAATTAAAGCGGAACTACTACCTCTTAAACACTTTAACTTCAATAACTCCCCATCTGACGACTAGCAGCTTAGTAGCGCTAGTCGCCAGAAATATTACCTTATTCAAAAGAAATGTGCATTCTTACCGGGCTGACAGCAGCACGGAGCGCGGACATCTTGCCATAGTGACGTCCGCGCGCCTGCGCTGTCAGTCCCAGCTGGGTCTAGGAGGCGTTGCTAGGAGCCATTCGGGTCTGGAAGGGACTGACAGCACAGGCACGCGGATGTCACTATGGCAAGATGTCTGCGCTCCGTGCTGCTGTCAGCCCGGTAAGAATGCATATTTCTTTTGAATAAGGTAATAATTCTGGCGACTAGCAGCTTAGTAGCTAGGAGTTACTGAAGTTAAAGTGTTAATATTGCCCAGACCTTGGCCCGTGTACACGGGCTTTTACACTAGCTAAATAATAATAAAACCACACCACTGACTACATTTCCTCATTGCAAAGATCAAACCTACGAGAGCTGATGAGGATGTCAGTATCTGTAACTCTATATAACCACATGTCATTTTTATATAATGATATATATTGCCAAAACATTGTGGACTGGCTATCAGACACACTCCTCTGTGATGGAATCGCTGATGGGAAAACAGGACAACGCAGCTAGAGTTGCTACATTGTACAAGTCTCAAGTGTAACCACAGTCTAAAGTAACTTGGCTAGGGAACAAGATAATTTGTCATGTCTTGTAAACTGCACAGCCCAATTTACTTCACTGTCAGCAACATCTAAGGGTCAGCACTCCATGTCACAGAAATTCCTGTCAGGTATGAATGTGGCTTTAATAATGAAAATTGTGTTTTTGGGTCTTGATCACAACAGCTAATGATGATTACACAATTTCCTGTGCTTTATCCAGGGCACAGTTACAGCATAATAAAACATGTTCCTTTAAAGTAGAACAAACACTTTATAATGATTTGGATAATTTTGAAAGGACTTAAAAAAAATCCTCTATATTTATATTAGCCAATCTTTATGTAAAACTATAGTTTACAAGATATTTGGTTTTATTTCTCAGTTTATGCAAATTAGCCAGTAGGACATGGCAGTTGGGAGGAAGAGTGAATGCTAGTATCTGGCACATCAGGTTGTGCCAGTCAGTAATGCCTAATTTGAATACACTAACAACTAAATAAAGCAAAATATCTCCTAATCTACCATTTAAATCCATTGAGAGCCAGAGGGGTACTCAATGCTTTGCAAATTGCGTACCCCTCTGGCACTCAAAGGGTTAAATAAAAATCATGGATAATAAATATTGGTGGTTTTGTAGGCTCTTTCAAAATTACCCAAGTACTAGATCCACGTTAAAGGAATACTACTTTTATACCTTACAGTGGCCTGAAAAATCTAAAGGACACTAAGGGGTATCAGTATTACAGCATCTGGGACACAGCAATTGCATCACATGGGGCAGATCCAAATTATTTTAAAGGTATAGTAATGTTTCACCAAAAAGCATCTCCAATTAATCTTCATAGTATTTGGGACATGGAGAGTGTTATTTCAATACTGTCAGAGTTGTAGTTCAAGAGTAATTGAATGATAAAGTATCCACCTCCCGCCCCTTTTACCTAGTGTAAAAGCCACCTCTCCTCAGATGTGGAATCTGGTCCTGGGACTAGACAGACCACAACAAGGGACAATCTTCTTACTGTGAGCATAAGGAATACTCTGCCACCCTTGACAAGTTTTTCTCTTATACTAATTGAAAATTGTCCCTCTCTGAGATCCATCTGGAAAGTCTTGCTGCTCTGACGTGAGCAGTGTAACATCAGTAAAAGGAGCGGGAGGGGGATACTTTATCATTCAATTACTCTTGAACTACAACTCTGACAGTATTGAAATAACACTCTCCATGGCCCAAATACTATGAAGATTAATTGTATCTGCTCTTATAGTGGAACATTACTATCCCTTTAACTCATGTACTGCATGAGAGATCGCCATAGAATTGCTTTCCAGTTTAGATTGGCCCTTGTGGTGACGTTAGTTTGCCCCAGAATCGCTTCACATTGCCTTCAGAGAGTTAAAAGCCTAATGTAAATCTACGGAATTCACAACATTTTTATTTGTACCCATGGCCCTGAGATCCAATCTGTCCTCTGCCCCCCCCCCCAACAGTGCAGGTTTTCAGGATCTCCTCACAAGGACACAGTCGAGTCAATCAGGGGTTCAGTTAATCTGATGGGCCTGCCTAAGATAACAGCATTCACTTGTGTTTAACTGTGGATATCCTGTAGACATGCACTGTTGTGGGGGATTTAAGGACAAGTTTGAGAGCTCCCTGACCTATGATATAGCGAGTTTGATCCACAATTGTATGTAGAGCTACAAAATCCAATATAAAAGGGTGATCCTGCAGTAACAGGAACTTGTGTATTTGTTATTTATGGTGCAGCTAGTGTACTCCAGAATTATACATTTTTAAAGTTCTCCCACTTAAAGATAGAGAGGTCTCCAATGCATTGCATTCAAGGGGTTAAAAGATCCATTTAAATCCATGGGGATTTCTACTGTTCTTCTATGATGCAGTTGATCTGAATCAGAACAAAATAAAGACGTTTGTGAAAGCACTAGATTGCTGGTACAAGTAGGTCTCTAAAGAGACGAACTTAGTGGCAAGACCTGCCTTCTCTTAATTTGACATGCAGATAGGAAGTGTCTTGCAGCTTCTGGTTCAAGAAAAGTTCTGATCATCTCTTCAGTCAAAGAAAGGAAATGAAATATAGACAACTGGACCAGCACTGACACTCCTTCCTGTGATGCACGTTTGCCCACTGAAAGTGCTGTATGACAGGTATGCATACCTGGGAACTCTCCGGATTTGATCCGGAGACTCCAGTTTTTGCAATGGATTACCAGATATCTGTGGACAGCGGCTGATTCTCTGGTGGTGGGGAAACACTGCCCGCTTCTACTCCTTCCCAGCTTGCTCCTCCCACTTCCCACCTGCTACTGCCCAACTTATTAAAGGGATAGTAATGTTTCACAATAAAAGCAGCTCCAATTAATCTTCATAGTATTTGACCCACGGAGAGTGTTATTTCAGTACTGTCAGAGTTGTAGTTCCAGAGTAATTGAATGATAAAGTATAAAGACTGTCACATGCTGTGAGCTGTCCGGTCTCAAGACCAGACCCCACATCTGAGGGTAGTTGGTTTACTCTTGAACTACAACTCTGACAGTATTGCATTAATACTCTCCATGGCCCAAATATTATGAAGATTAATTGGAGGTGCTGTTTTTGTGAAACATTACTATCCCTCTAAGTCCGCCGTACCCATGATTAAGCCCTATCCCTTTGTGATGCGAATCAAGTCATTTTTATCTTTCCACCACCCGACGTGAGTACCCTCCAAGGACTCTAGAAGAAAAAGTTCCCAGGTATGCAGGTGTGGGCTTATCAACATGTAGTCCTACAACAGCTGGAAGCCACAACACCCATCAATCTGGAGAGCTAAGCATTCTTAGGTGGCTAGATTGATGGGTGGATTTGCAACAGCAGGAAAGCCAAGGGTTCACTAGCCTGTGCTTGATTTACTGAGCTTCCAGAAGGCAAACATAAATACCACAGGAAGGGGTCTCAGCATTGATCTGGTGATCCATATTTTCATTTGACCCAGAACTACTTACTGCCTTTCCTCGTCAGTAAGTTTCAAAACTGTATTCCGGTGTCATCCTGGGCAGCAAATGATAAGACTCTATTCAGGCACAAATTACTTTTCAGGCAAATGCATTTTCATCGTTTTCTTTCATGTCTCTAAACACACATTTATGGAGCAAAATAAATATAGACCTGTTAACCAAAGACTAGAAATCTGTAGAGAAATAATGTTTATAAAAGGAAAGAAAATAATTACTGCATATTGGTGGTTTTTGTCCCTTTTAATAAACCTGAAAATGTTTGCGGTAAGCGGGCAAACATATATTATTGTGGACATGTCACTTTAAAATAAGCTTACTAAATTTTAAACTGAAGAAAAAAAAAAATCTAAACGTTGTGGTAGCCATTTGTTTATATTCCTAATTATAGCTGAGACATTAACCCTTTGAGTGCCAGAGGGGTACGCCACACACAGCATGGCATACCCCTCTGGCACTCGAAGGGTTAACATCTGTTACTGGCACTTTAATTATTTTCTGTGCTGTGCCAATATTACCGCATGCTGTGCTGTGAAGGAGTCTAGCCAGAGCCCATATACTAGGACAGTGGTTCTCAACCCGTGCCCTCAGTGGCTATTAACAGGCCAGGATTTGAAAATTTCCTTTTAACCCCTTAACGACCCTTGACGGTCACAGTACGTCATGGGTCAATATGAGTTAATGACCCATTACGTACTATGACCGTCATGAAATTACGGGCTTCCCCTGTGGCTGCACGCCGTTTGGGGAGTCCGGAACCGGAATTTAAAAAAAAAAAATGCTCCGTGGTCCTTAAGTGACCGCGATGCGCCGATCGGCCGGCCGTTATGGGGTTAACAGCACAGGTGAGTTAATCAATATGACTGAGCCTCTGATCAACACACTTGTGTTCTAGCAGGGAAATTCCTAAGTCCTGGCCTGTTAGTGGCCACTGAGGGCACAGGTTGAGAACCTCTGTACTAGGGACAATTCTAATAGCACACTGAGCGATCAGTTTGGCTTCAAACAGAATTAATTAGCATAATGTGCAGGAAATTAGCATACAGTGCCACACCACACAAAGTCTAAATTTATTTATTTTGGTGAAAAAAGACTAGTACTACAAATTGGAAGATTTTAATTATCTGTAAAACAAATTAAACTTATCTTACGGTGAAGGGATAGTAATGTTTCATAATATAAGCAGCTCCATAGTGTTTGGGCCATGGAGAGTGTATGTCAGAGTTGTAGTTCAAGAGTAATTGAATGATAAAGTATCCCCCTCGCACCCCTTTAAATGATGTAACACTGCTCACCTCAGAGCAGCAAGACTGTCAGATGGATCACAGAGAGGCACTTAGGAGTAAGCCCCACTTACGCCACCTTTCTCATCCAGTCCATCCAAATTAAAACCAACCAATTAAAGGGTTAGTAATGTCATATATAAATAAAAAGTAATATTGTAGATAATAAAAAAGAACTCCATCGATGCCAGTCTGATCTCTCAAACCTTTACAGTTTGAGCGATAACATTTTAAAGTTCCCTCCTCCCTCCCCTTTCTCTGGCGTCAGCCTCTAGCTGCCAGAGAGAGATTTTGGTCCCAGGACCGGCAGCCGGCTATTCAGCAGAGCAGAGATACCGCAATCTAGAAAGAAATACTTCATTGGAACGGTCTACAAAGTGTGCTTGCAAACTAGGCACACTTTGTAGACCGTTCCAACAAAGTATTTATTTTTAGATTGCAGTATTTCGGCTCTGCTGAAGAGCCGCCTCGAGTCAGCCGACACAAAAGCCCTGTTATCAGCTTCACAGCTGACATCAGTGAGGGGGGAACTTTAAAACGTTATATCTCACAAACCATAAAAGGATTGAGAGATCAGACTGGCATTGATAGATTTCTTTTTTTGATTATCTACAATATTACTTTTAATTTATACAAGACATTACTAACCCTTTAATGGCAAAATTGCATAACTGCAATGCTCCTATACAAGCTTTTTTATCAATAATGGCGAAGTGTGCATGGTAATGTGTGGAAATCACTTTTTCCTAGGAAAATAAGACACACTTCACCTTATTCTCCAAAACTTAGGTAAGCAAGAAAAAGGGAAGAAATATTGATCAATAACATATGACGTTGGTATAAAAATACCATTGTATTGGGAATGGCAAGGGAGGATAGAGAGGATTCCTTCAATCTCAGACTCAGCACCAAGAAGAGTAGCCCTCCCTTACGCTACTTGCCTAGTTGGGCCTCATATGACAATTAACCAAATTCCACAGTCCCATGGCCGCAGTAGTGAATGGAGTCACAGTCCATGTTTCCAGTCTCCAGGGTTCAAGCTGCTTATCAGCTGTTAGACTTAAAGCACTTTGTGCTTTGGGTATAATGCTCAATGTTTGGGGGTTCTGGAGAACCCTCCTATCTCTTGCTGCTATCCAGATGCCAGTCATTAATCATCACATTTTATTTGGTTATTTCATTATATTATCATTTTTTTTTATGCTTTGAACATGACTCCAAGAGCAAAGGAATGTTGGTAGATGACAATACAGTGATGTATGTAAACTGCCAGTGATAACATGAAAGCCTTGAATATAAAGGAATTGTACGAACATCATTAACCCCTTAACGACCAGTGACGTGCCAGGACCATCCCCGTTTTTCTTTCCCTTAGGAACCGGTGGTGGTCGTGGCACATACTTTGTGCTTATAGCGCTACTGTGGGAGTGAACAAACAGGGTGTGAAACTGACCACTCCAAGACCAGAGCAGTCTCTTTCACACCCCTGTTCGGCATACTGTTACACGTCATCAGTCACATTCCGGAATGCTGAAAATGATCAAAGCAGTCCTTAAAGGGGATGTTTACCCCCTTCACAACTTTGGCCAAATCGTTTCAGTACCAATAATAACTAATGGAAAGTGTGTTCTTTTTTTAAAAAAAATCTGCCCATTTGAAGAAATTCTAAGTTTAAATGTACCTCTGTTCCTTCTTCCTGCAGACAGTGCTGACCAGATCTGTACCGTAGTCTCAGCTTCTATCCAGCCTCCTCAGATGACGGAGGCTCTCTGTCTTTAGGCTGGAGGACTTTCATTGGCAGAGATCAATTTCTGGTCATTGAAAGTGCTCCAGCTTAGAGACAGACAGCCTCAGTAGTCGGAGGAGGCTGGATAGAAGCTGAGACTATGGTACAGATCCGGTCAGCATTGTATGCCGGAAGTAGGAACAGAGGTACATTTAAACTTAGAATTTCTTCAAACGGGCAGATTTTTTTTAAAAAAAGAACACACTTTCCATTAGTTATTATTGGTACTGAAACAATTTAGCCAAAGTTGTGAAGGGGGTAAACATCCCCCTTAAGGGAAGCCCGGACCGTTGGTTGTTAAGTGGTTAAAATAAATGCCTTAGATGGTAGTGTTCATTTCAGACATGCATCAACAAAAGTAAACAAGCTGCACTTCTTTTCTATAGCGTCAATGTTACACATGAATTAACAAAGCACATTTAGGATTAGGTTTTAACCCTTTGAGTGCCAGAGTGGTACAGAACGCATTGCTTTGCAATGTGTTCCGTACCACTCTGGCACTCAAAGGGTTAAGGGGGGGGGGGGTTATGTATTAATGTGTGATAAAGAGGTGATAATGTACAGATGACTTCTCCAGTGACATAATTTCTCCAATTTCTATGTTATTCTAAGGAGCCTATGCACTAAGATCTCTCCCACTTGAGAAATCTTAGTGCATAGACTCCACAGAATATCATAGGAATTGGAGAACTGATAACACTGGCAAAGTTATATCCACTGTATCACCTCTTTACCAAACCTTAGTGTATCTCAACATAGGGGTATCAAACATTTAAAGGATTTCCTGCTTGAGCAGAGGCAGATCAGCAAAAATGAAAAGGGAACTTTTCCCTAGGAATCATTGTGTAATTAATATATGTTTTTTGTTTTTTTTTTGCATTATATCTGCAGTTTCCTGTATTTAAAGATCGTTGTTCAAGTCTGACTATAGGTCACAGCAAACAGTCTTTAATAGATCTGTATGGATCATAAGAGGCACAAGGTTTTTTTTTTGTTTTTTTTGTTTTTTAATAATTTGCAATGAACTACAAGATGAATAGTTTATATATTTGACTACTGTTTGAAGGACACCTACATAGGCAATTCCTTCTGTTAAATACAGAATCACTTATTTCTTGGATATAATTAAACCTTAATCATGGATATATTTAAATCCTTGCCTATTTTAGGGTTGAACTTTGACACAACAAATCTAGACAATCCCTTTAAAACCAATGAAGTGCCAAAACACAATTTGGTCATTTAAGGACCATTGACAAGTCATGACTTAATGATTGCAATGTGCCTCAGGGCATGCTGTGATCAATGCAGGAAGAATGTAATGGACTGCTCCAGGACTAGAGCATTCAATTCCAGTCCTGCACTTGTGGCTCAGCACATCTGATCACTGCTACAGATAGCACATGTGCCAGCTGAGCCACAGGACAAAAGCAATGTATGTAAATATTGTCTTTGTCACTGCTCTCTGCCTCTCTCTCCTCCTCACTGTGATTGTGAGGAAGATAGAAGCATAAAACAGAGCTCTCGACATGTCGACTGGCTGAAGAGATGTTGGTAGCTTCATTCTCTGCTTCTATCAAGGACTGGCTGGGTAGAGTAGGTTTGGCTACTTCATGACCTATTGACACCTCTTTGTATAGCTGAATAAAGGCTTTGGAGAAATATCAAATAATTTTAAACTTGTATGTTGAATCATGTGAAGGCCTTTTAGGGGATCTAGATCATTTTGGATAGTAGGGTTTGTAGGCTTGTCTCTTTCCCTTAGTGGATTTCTTCTGCCCTTTGAACAGATGAAAAAGCAACTTCAGGGAAAAGTATCTCTGCCTTGTTGAAAAATGTCATGTCTTTCGAGAAGGATTGAAGGACGGAATCTAATTCTTTCTCATACAGAAGATTCCCTTCCAAGGGCATTGAACATAACATGTTCTTTGACCATTGCCTAAGCCAGGGCTTAAAATGTGAAGTCCTTTTCTACTAGCCAGACCTGAAAAGTTACTCGCCACTACAAGCCATATCATACCAACCAGGGCTGAATTTTCACTCGCCATTGGCTAGTGGAAATTTTGAGCCCTGGCCTAAGCCATAGGAGCCATTGCCCTGAGTTTGAAAATGCAGGATACGCTCTATCAGCCATATGAATACTTTACAAGGAAGCATCGCAAATGTAATCTTCATGAGACTATGGCCATGCTGCATTAACCACAGATGCACAGCCCTACACACACAGGCAGTTGCTACGATGGAACAGAAAATTGATACAGAGACTTACTAAAACCTATGCAGAGATACTTCAACCTTTCTGTTTCTGGAATCTCTGAAGCCAAAGCCATATTCTTCAGGAATATAGGTTTTACTGGAAAGTCTTGCTACATGGAAGTCTACTTTGGGAAGCTGATCCCAAAAAGTACAGCCCTTGGGTTCAAAAAGGAAGAGAATCTTCAGCTCCTTAGGAAAAGCCACCACAGTGAAAGCCACAGTGTCTTATGGAAAGATACCACATTGTGTGCAAGAAAAAGCTTTGCATTTCATTCTGAAACCCAGGTATAGAACATTTGCCACCAATCCAGAGGTGTAATCTTCCTTGAGGTCAGGTACAACCTAATGCTCTTAACTAAAAGGACAACACATTCCACAGGAAATATGTATGAATTCTCCTTACTTTCCTCATCAGAAAAGCTCTCCAACTCTGTGTCTGACTTCTGTACAAGCCAGTGCCATCTTGAGAGGAATAGGTACAGAAAGGTCCTGCCAAATTTCTCTCTGACCTCATAAACTTCCATGTCTCTTTAGCAATAGGGGAAAAGAGATAGACCAAAAAGGCACAATCTGAGGAGGAAATGTCTGTGCTTCAGATGGAGAATTTGTAAAACAGACAAAATGGACAAAACCTGTTGGTGTATCCTTCTTCAAATAGATTGCAGAGAATGCAAGCAGAGGCTTAGCTATCCAACTAGCCACCAAAATAAAGTGGAGGCAAGAAGAGTATTACCACCAAAAGCAGAACATATTCCATACAATGATGTGGGCTGGAGCCATCGTGGAGTAAGATTCTGCTGAAATAGATGCCAGCAAGGCACAGGAGCAAATCCTGGCTGAGCACACAGAATATTTGAAATCCCTCACTCCTTAAGGAGCCCTCTCAGCAACTATATAACAGCCCTTTACAGTCTGTGGAGCTCACAGACAAGAAGCAACGCACTGTATACTGAATTGTGAATTCCAGCTAAGGAAAACACAGGACACTTCATAATGTCCATGTAAAGCAGCAGCTGCTGTAGCACAATGAAAAAAGAACTCCATTGGGTGCCCTGGAAGACCAAGGGGTGGATGTCTAAGGGGTACGGAAAATAAAAACTCTGTCTGGATATGGCCATGATGGCATTAGCCAGGATTCCAGAGTGACAACCAGCTGGGAGCTCCTACACCAAAAGCATGATGATTCACCTCCTCTAAGGCCAGAATTCATCTAAATCAAGATGGATTCAATCAGCCATCAAATCTCAAGAGGAACCTATGCTAATCATCACACCTGGGAACTTTCAGTTGAGGGCTACCCGGAGGGTAGTCCTCTGTTCAGCAGGGGGTAACAAAAATGACGCTAATCGCGTCAAAAAGGGGCGGGGCTTAACTCTAGTGTTGGTGCGGATTTAACCCTTTGAGTGCCAGAGTGGTACAGAATGCATTGCAAAGCAATGCATTCCGTACCACTCTGGTACTCAGAGGGCTAAATGTGTCACACAGAAGGCTGGGGACGGAGGTACAACGGGAGAAAAAGCAGATGTGGCAGAGTTTCAATAGAAACTCTCCACATCCGGAGGAATCTGCCTCTGCCCCGGAGACCCGGTAAAGCTCTGTCAGAACCGGAGTCTCCGGGGCAAATCCGGAGAATTCCCAGGTATGCTAATCATTGAGGACCATTCCACCAAGGCAATTTGTGTCTTGAGCAGGGAAGGCTCAAGCATCAACAGAGCAAATATGCAAAGCCACTATCTGGCGATGTGCTCATACTTTCAACCAGCACTACTGTGTAGATGCTCACGCAGTACATGAGTATACTTTTAGTAAAGACATAGAGAAAACAGTTTGGTAATCCCTCCATCTGTGTTCAGCTGTTGTCTTTCTGGTATGCTGCCCAAGAGACCCCTAATGAATGGGGAATTTGCCTTTCCTGTCAATTCCTTTTCCTTGAAGTCTCTAGTAGCCTTCATCTCAACACTGGGGATGACACTTGAACCTGTAGGGTGTCCAACTCATTGGGACAAAAGGTCAGACACCCCTGTGGCACTCAGGAGTATGTTGTCACATGACCCTTTTAGCACTGAACACCTATGAAAAATGCCTGCTGCAATGGTTCCAACATATTGGGATAAATATCATGAACTCCCAGCTAGCAACTATAAAATTAATTTAGATTGCATCTTAATACACGTAGACTTGCCTACATAAATACATTCTAGTTATTAATTTAAAGACAATGCCGAATAATCACTTATTTAACCCTTTGGATGCAGTAAGGTATCCAACGCATTGCAAAGCAAGGTGTTGTACACTGCTCTTGAACTCAAAAAGGTTAACATCTTATCACTGATAAGTTATCAATACTGCAATTGTAATGGGAGCCCTTGAAAAACAAGACAATTCCCCTTAAAACGTATGTAAAACTAAACTTTAGGCCACACAAAACAAACAGATAATTTGTATAACGGCGAACATGTTACAGGACACGTAGGCTGTATAAACCTAGATCATTTGTATATGTTTATGTTCCTTTAAGAGTGCGCAACCTATGGCACCCTTGTAATGAACTACAATGAAAGACTGGTGGTTGTGGGAATTCTGGTCCACCAACTGGTAGAAATTCACACCATGCAACCATGCCTTCACCCATAACCAGTGAAAGACCCTACTCTAGTATTGTGATCTGAAAACTTCTCCTCTATATCCCCGCTTTCTGCCCCCCTCCCCCTCTGCCTATTCATGTGTCTCCATACTGACTCGGGCACTCCCAAACATCCAATGAGCAGCCTCCTTATTACCTAACCGAGTGAATCAGCTTCAGACTGCCTCTCGTGTCACGTATCCCCAACCTTTAACTATCCCCGAGCTCCTCTGTACCTCCCGGACCCAGAAATAACGGACCCCGCTGCTTACCTGCAGCGAAAGCGAAGCGCCGATGTCAAAGGTTCCACCGCTCCTCCATGCCCTCTCCAAGATGGCGGCTCTGTGCCTGCGACAAATCAACCAATCAAAGCGGCGGATGAAAGCCGAAACACCAATCTGCATAGACCTTTTAGCCACGTGTGTCCCATTACAAGGGACGACGAGACGGTCAAAATACCAATTCAGATGGCGTTATCAGGGTGTGTCTTTGACAGTATCAAAGTAATGTGTCAATATGCCTTTGGGTTTAACCCTTTGAGCAAAAGAACATACATCTCTGGTCTTTAATAAGGGCATACCCCGTAACAGTTTTAAGTTAATATCTATTTGCTCGTAGTCACTTATGGTGCAGTTGTACTCCAGAATAATTCCAGTTTGCTTTCATACATATAAACCATATTAACAAAATAAAACCTGGTAATGCCCCACCCATTTGTCCACCTTAGCAAGACCACTTAACACAAAAGTTTCCCTCTGGCCATTTGAAATGTCGAGAGGCAGGAAGGTAGAGTGTTCAGTGCATATTCTGGGGAACATTACGTGTAAGGCAAACAAAAAAAGCCAAATTGATGTAGATGATGGGGCGTTTAACCCTTTATGCTAGTGATCTCTGGTTGTAAGTGGGTTATAATCCCATGTGTGTCTTAAATGTATTACAGAATTGCCATACTTTTGATTTTTGCATATGACACGGTTATTTTTCTGTATCAGTTACATTACCTCTCAATTACATTGCCCTTTGAGACCCAAATCCCCATGTCCCTCTTTCCCATCACGGTGTGTCTCTTTTTAGAAGATCAGACTGTGGTGTGTATGTAAGTGCATCACATTGCTCCACACCAATAAAACTCACATTTATTTTTATTTAATCTTAAGTACATGGGCTTGTAAATTAGTATATGAAATTAAAATTCTTTTGGCCTTTTGCTGAATCATTTATTCAATTACATAGACAGCTGTCAGTAGGTACTGAAGTAAACTGAAGATGATCAGCATACCTGGGAACCTTTAGTAATAGGTCACCCGGAGGGTACAAAAACAAAAATACGTTTAACCCTTTGAGTGCCGGAGGATTATGCAGCGCTCTGGCACAAAGGGTTAAATAGCATTTAACTTCACTCCCATCTATCACACCACCTTGAAAGAATGAAGTAAAAAGAATTTACTAACAACACTGTTGACCGAGCCAGTACAGGTCCTCCGCTCTCCTCCTGCCCTGACACCAGGCACGCAGCGTTATGATCATACCTGGGAACTCTCCGGATTTGCCCCGGAGACTCCGGTTCTGTCAGAGCTTTACCGGGTCTCCGGGGCAGAGGGTGATTCCTCCGGATGTGGAGAGTTTCTATTGAAACTCTGCCACATCTGCTTTTTCTCCCGCTGTTCCTCCTTCCCCAGCCTTCTGTGTGACACCTTTAACCCTCTGAGTGCCAGAGGGGTAAGGAATGCATTGCTTTGCAATGCATTCTGTACCACTCTGGCACTCAAAGTGTTAAGTTTCCCCCCACACACACACACTCATGGCAAGCCCCGCCCTTTTTTGACGCGATTAGCGTCATTTTTGTCACCCCCTGCTGAACAGAGGACTACCCTCCGGGTAGCCCTCAACTGGAAGTTCCCAGGTATGGTTATGATCAACGGACACAGGTCCCAAGTGGTCCACGGACCGCGGTGCCAGAGCAGGGCTTTGATGAAATGGATGTAAATTATGAAATGTGCACAGGCAGTAGCAGCAAATGTGCACATACTGTATATGCCCGAAGAATTTAAGGTTTCACCCGGAGACACTGCTCTAAATCCGGCAGGTTCCCAGCTATGATGATCAGTAATGCCGTGCTCACGAGTGGCTTCCCCAGTAACACCACTTAACTCCTTGAGTGCCAAAGAGGTATCAAACAAAATGCGCTGAATTCCTCTCTGGCACTCAAAGGGTTTATTGCATACTTCCCAAAATTTCTTTGGCCATTTGAAATGTTGATACATGTGCAAATAAGAATATAATTTACATGATACTTCTACAAAGTTTCATAAGCATACTAGACCTCCCACTTAACACTTTTTAAAGCGGAACTATCACCCTATATAAAATCCACCCACAATAATTAGGAATATGGTGATTAGCTTCTTAACAGTGATTTTATTGGGCGCAAGTAACACATTCTGAAGCAATCCTCTTGCTTTAGAGACATCTGCGCACCTGCATGGTCAGTCCCTACCGGTACCTTAAGGTACCATGCAACGCCTCCTAGAGGAGACTGGGACGGACAGTGCAGGCGCGCAGATGTCTGTAAGACAAGATGTCTGCAGGCAAGCCTGGCTGCTGGTCTCAGAAGAAGAAGGATTACTTCAGAACATGGTACTTGTGCCCAATAATAGCACCGTTAAAGGGATAGTAATACTTCGTTTTAACTTTATTTTATTTTGTAGGCATTAAAAAAACATGAAGAATGATATGTCTTTTCTCTCAAACCTTTATGGTTTAAGAGATATTCACAAACAAAGTATCCCTTCCCTGTTCAACCAGATCAGAAGGGAGATGCCCAGGTAGACTGCAGAGAGGGACAGTCTTCAATTAAGATAATGGAAAAAGCTGAAAAACTTGTCAAGGGGGGAAGGGCTTTCATTGTTTTAATACAAAGAAAATTGTCCCCTTCTGTTATCTGTCCTGTCATACAACCAGACTCACTTTTGAGAAGAGATGGCTTACACTAGGAAAAAGGGGCGGGGAGGGCAACTTTGCTCGTGAATATCTCATAAACCATAAAGGTTTGAGAGATAAGACTTATATCATTCTTCATGTTTTTTTAATGCCTACACAATAAAATAAAGTTAAAACGAAGTATTACTATCCCTTTAAGAAGCTAATCGCCATATGCATAATTATTATGGGGGATTTTATATAGGGTGATAGCTTTGCTTTAAGGACAAGAGGGCTGTGCAGTGCATAGTTAATGCAGAATATTTATTAAACACGCTACTGCTGGATACTTTTTCCCTGTAGAATGAAGATTCAACAAGAGCCCTGCATTAACCCCTTCACGTCCAATGACGTGCCCAGATCGTCACTGCTGTTTGGCACTTAAGGACCAGTGCCAGTCCTAGCACGTCATGGAATTCAGGGCTCCCCACACGGCTGCGTGCCGCACTGGGAGCCTTGAATGGGATCATTAAAAAAAAATGCCCCGTGGTCCTCAAGTGCCGGCCGTGCGTGCGTGCCGGTCGTTAAGGGATCAAAGCTGGAGTCTGGTCATACAATTCCTGTAGCCAAGGATGACTCTGATATCTAAAATAATGTCTCTGTAAGGGTTAATATTATCTAAAAAACACTTTGGTGATTTAGAAGAGCTTTCAAACTCACCTAGCCTTTTTTTAATTTAGAAGACCAGTTTTTGAGTTAGATTGATAGATTTTGCTAGTTAAGGCAGGTTGTGTATCTATTTATTTTCTTAGATTCACATTTCCTTCCCATTTACTGACACATAACCTTTTCAGTGTTAGGTGAGGTGGGCTGGGCAATGTATCGCTGGTCAGCATCAGTAGCTGCTGAAGGTAATATAGGGCTAAAACCGAAATTTCCTGAACAGCATGCTTTAAGTAGCATTAACCTTACATCTTAACAACTCAAAAAATATTTTTCTAAGTAAAATGACTAATAAAACATATGTGTGATTTTGAAAGGTCTTTCAAATTCAACAGCATTGTCTTTATGTGACAGTGGCTCTTTAAGTTCCACATAGAAGATTATAGGCTAGTGGTGGGCAATTTGAGATCCTTCAGCTCTTTGAACTACAACACACATCATCCCTGCAAGACAGCATGCAGGTAGAAGACCTTACGTTACCTACCCTTGTTCTAGACAATGTGTCTCTGCTTGCTGTAATCGAGGGGTGCTCAGCAAGTCCTCAGTGACACTTGAAATGCTACAGCTTCGAGATATCACTGCTTGAGATTGCAGAAGCCAGACAGAACATCTCCCTCTGGCAGAAATGGTGCCAATTTGAGACAAAGTTCAAGGTTCAGATCACATACTTCCCAACATTTCTAATGGCCAAAGAGGGACACTTTTGTTGTAAGCGGTGTTGCAGGGGAGAGTGGCTGGTGGGTGGGGTAATTTACAAACACATGTATTGAAATTTAAATACACATTAATGAGAGTTTTATTGCTGATGAGCAATGTGATACACTTATTTACACAAAAACCAGTCTGATTTCTAAAAAAAAGACAGACACCAGAGTGGGAAAGAGGGGCAGCAGGATTTTGTCTCAAAGTGGGACTGTCCCTCCTTAAGAAGGACTCTTGGGAGTTATGAGATCACTCAATGTGCAAATAAATCAATGAAACCAGAAGATTTCCTTGTACATCAGTTATTTGCCTATTAAGCAATGACCAGATCATATTTAGCCATTAGTTATAGGCAAAACCTTTTGCCTCATAAATGAAACAGGCAAAACAAAAAAGGTACTTCCAGCTGGTTGGTTAATTTTTCACAAAAAGTGACGTGTTTTTTTTTCCCGGTCTGGCTGTTATCTCTGTGTTATTCGAGTCTGGGGAAAGAAGCAGTTCAGTGGCGGTTCTAGGTTCCAAAAAGATCTGGGACTACATCCCAGGCAAAATTCAACAGAGTGTGTGCCACTCCCTCACAGTGACATGACAGGGCATCATCAAGTCACCCACCTCTTCCCCAATTTACCCCCTTTTAAAACACTCACAGACACGTTGGATGGATTGAAAAGGCCGCAGCATATATTACCAATATAAAACAATACTTTTGAATACATAACAGTTAAACTTAAACCCCCTAGTGCTTGCTAATACATATTCATTACTTGACTTTAACCATATAATACCCAAACTTTATAACACTACTTGACTGGGGTCCATGCCACCATCCACCCTGACTATTTTAATGTGGCAAGTGTTAGCCCAAGAGCCATACCCACAACTCTTAAGACCAAGCCTAAGAGCCCTGATCCTGTACCATCACCGTGAAGCTCCATGCTTCGCCCAGCAAGCACCCCACCATTTTGTGAAAACAAAACACCACCATGCAAGCACCTTGCAAGCCACACATGCTCCTGCAATCCACCCCCACTTCGGACCCTGTACCCATGCGCCTATAGCACCCACACCGAGGTGAGTACCCAGCACACGTCCAGCACAGAGGCAGGTGGGCAGGAAGCACTTCACTGTCCACCGTCTCCTTCACAATGGCTGCTGGAACACCACTTCCCACAGCCGTCACTTCCTGGTGCCTCCCCCAAACCTACCACTCCATCTAGACTGTCCCATTTCCTGTGCTATTGCCTCCTTCCTTCCTAGCCCCGTCAAGTCCCCTCCTCCTGAGTTGCACTCTGCTCCGGGGTCCTAATAACGCTGTAGTGAGGATGGGTTATCCTCACACAACATAACTGTTTATTTTACTAATTTAATTATAATGCAATGCAAGTAGTTAAGAAGTAAGCCATTTATGTTCAACTGTTGCCTTTTTTTCTTCTAAATTAAGACACTTTGGGGAAAATTTATAAAAGTGCAGGTAATTGAAAAGAAGCCTTAAAATGGCTGTAGGATTAAACATAGAATTTGATGGCAGATATGAACCATTCGGCCCATCTAGTCTGCCCATTTTCCTACTGTAAAAACCTCAAACCTTTTTTGGTCCTTGGTCTTTTCTTATGTTAAGGACAGCCTTATGCCTATCCCATGCATGCTTAAATTCTGTCACTGTATTAACTTCTACCACTTCTGCTGGTAGGCTATTCCACTTATCTACTACCCTCTCAGTGAAGTAAAACTTTCTTACATTACGTCTAAACCTGTGTCCCTCTAGTTTTAGACTATGGCCTCTTGTTCTACATTTTTACTCCTTTGAAATATACTTCCATCCTGTACTTTGTTGAATCCCTTCATGTATTTGAATGTTTCTATCATATCCCCTCTCTCTCTTCTCTCCTCCAAGCTATACATATTCAGATCATTTAGTCTATCCTGATATTTCTTTTCCTGTAGACCAGTCACCATTTTAGTAGCCCTTCTTTGAATTTTCTCTAGAGTATCAATATCCTTCTGGAGATGGGGTCTCTAGTACTGTACACAATACTCTAGGTGAGGTCTACCTAGAGATCTGTAGAGTGGCATGACTACTTCCATTTTTCTGCTACTAATGCCCCTAGGTATACAACCCAGTGCCCTGCTTGCATTCCCCACCGCTTTATTACATTGCCTGCTTACCTTTAAGTCATTAGAAATAATTACTCCCAAATCCCTTTCCTCTGTTGTCTCTGACAGCACAGTACCCTTAATAGTATATTTTTCCTTTGGATTTTTATGTCCCAAGTGCATTATTTTACATTTATAAGTGTTAAACTGCATCTGCCACACTCTTGTCCATTCATCCAACCTACCCAAATCATTCACCATTTGGCTTATTCCCCCTGGAATGTCTACCCTATTGCAGATCTTTGTATCATCTGCAAAAAGGCATACTGATAAAATCCTTTGGCTTTAACTACCATCTCTATGCAGACGATACACAAATATATCTATCAGCACCCTCAATATCACCTGAAATACAGCAGCAGGTCTCAGATTGCCTTACTGCTGTCTCTTCCTGGATGGCTCATCGTCGCTTAAAACGTAACTTATCCTAGACTGAGGTCCTTATCTTCCCTCCTAAATCCTGCACAACACCTCCATTCTCTATAACTGTTGAAGGCTCCACAATTTACCCTGTAGACAAGGCCCGCTGCCTCGGGGTAACTTTGGACTCTTCTCTTTCCTTCTCCACCCACATTAACAACGTTACCAAAACCTGTCGCTTCTTTCTTCGGAATATAGCAAAAATCCGGCCATTCCTCTCTCACTCTACAACAGAAACCCTCATGCATGCTCTTATCCTTTCTCGCCTAGTTTACTGCAACTCTTTACTTACTGGTCTTCCTACTAACCACATCGCTCCTCTTCAATCAGTTCTTAATTCAGCCACCAGAATACTCTTCCTCTCCTCCAGAACAGTACTCACCCCACCACTCCTAAAATCACTGTCATGGCTTCACATAAAGCAGCGTATCACATTCAAAATCCTCCTCATCACCTTCAAGGCTCTCCATCACTTGTCCCCGCCTTATACCTCATCTTTGATATCCCGCCATATTCCTGCATGTCCACTACACAGCACACATGCTGGACGACTCACTGCCCCTTTAACCACTATCGCTGTTTCACGATTGAAAGCTTTCGCACATGCTGCTCCCTACCTCTGGAACTCCCTACCACCCAGTATTCGCCAAGCCTCAACCCTCAACAATTTTAAATCTAAACTAAAAGATCACCTTTTATCGCTAGCAACAGCATAATATGGAAACATTATCATTATTATCATAAGCCAAACACTGCACTTCCTCCTCTACCAGCTTGTATCTGTATGTCACCCATCCTATACTTAGATTGTAAGCTCTATGGGGCAGGGACCTCTTATCCTAATGTATACTCACCTGTCGTTCCCCTTATGACTGCCTATATAAGCACTTAATCACCGCACTTATTGTACCCCTGCTATATTAAATGTAATCTGTAAAGTGCCAAGTACACCGGTTGGCGCTATATAAATAAAAATATACAATACAATACAATACCTTTCCTTGAAGACCTTTTGCAGTATCACTAATATAAAAATATTAAAAAGAATGGGTCCCAGTACAGATCCCTGAGGTACTCCACTAGTAACACTCCTTTCTTCCGAATATTCTCCTCTGACTACCACCTTCTGTCTCCTGTCACTCAGCCATTGCCTTATCCATTTCACTATTTTTACATCTCGACCCAAACACTGCAATTTATTTACGAGTCTTCTGTGAGGGACAGTGTCAAATGCTTTACTGAAATCTAGATAATCTATATCTACTGCTCCCCCTTGATCTATTATTTTAGTTAACCCGGTCAAAAAAATCTATGAGGTTAGTTTGACAAGATCTCCCTGCTGTAAACCCATGCTGTTTGGTATCTTGCAAGCCATTCATATTCAGATATTCAACAATTCTTTCCTTTAACATAGTCTACATTAATTTTCCCACTACTGATGTAAGACTTACTGGTCTGTAGTTATCAGACTCTTCCCTGCTTCCTTTTTTGTGAAGCGGTACTACATTTGCTACCTTCCAATCTTCTGGAACTATTCATGTCGCTAGTGACTGATTGAATAATTCTGTTAAAGGTTTTGCCAGAACACACTTAAGTTCTTTTAATAACTTTGGGTGTATCCCATCTGGACCCATTGATTTATCTGTTTTTACCTTAGAAAGTTGAAGTAGAACTTCTTCCTCTGTAAACATGCATGTTTCCCATGTCTTGCCATTTCTTTTTTCTAACAGAGGTCCCTTCCCTTCATCTTCCTCTGTAAAAACCGAACAGAAATATTCATTGAGACAGTCAGCTATCCCTTTATTCTCATTTACATAGTTTCCATCTTTTGTTTTCAGATTGTCTCTGGTAGTTATAAAAGTTTAGGAGGACATAACACCATGTAGTACATTTAAAAAAAATGGAGTAAGGAATTTTGTAAAAAGTGGCTCAGCATATTTATGAAGTAATGTCGCTATTTGCAACAAATTAGCAACAGAATGTTTGCCAAATATTTAAGGCCATGTCTGACCTGTTCTTATTTTTTTATGGTCACCACATTTATAAATGTAACTAGAATACTTTATAAATACCAACACTCATAATAAGCGATAAGGACATTTTAAGGATCCATTCACAAAAATGAACAAGAATAATTGTTATAAGTCTCCCACATTGAGCCATATTTATACAAGCAAACTGGAGTTATTCTGGAGTAAATTAACTGTACCATAGGGGACAAATAAAACATTCCCCTTAAATTAAATTGGGCTTTTTAATGCATTGGAGACCTCTCTAGCATTCAAGGGATTAAAATGTTCTGTTCAAGTGAATTCTATTCATGTGCATTCTATCAAGTGCTCCCCTATTGTGCAGCTGGTTTACTCCAGAATAAGTCTAGTTTGCCTTATTATAAATATGGGCCATTGATCTATACTTTAGGCAGTTCTGTGTTATTAATAAATAGCTCAAAATATAATTACTGAGCAGCTAAAAAACATTGGGGGAGATGCATTAAGGTGTGATAAAGAGGCGATGGCTTCATCAGTGAAATCATTTCTCCAATTCCAGTGTTATTCTATGGAACCAATGCACTAAGATTTCTCCAACTTCAGAGATCTTAAGTGTGTAAGCTGTATAGAATAACATAGGAACTGGAGAAATTATATCACTGCAGAAGTCCTCTCCTCTTTATCACAACTTAGAACATAACCTTCTTGTATTAATATGTTATTTTTCTGGCAAATGAAATGTGAATACATATTTTCTGAACTGCATTTGCAATGTAATATACTCATTTATCTATGTTAAGTTATCATAGGTAAATAAGTACATTACATTGCAATATACAGTTTTCTTTTTTTCTTCATTTTCTGTCGTAATGGATCACTAACACCTAAATGCTCTGATATATATTAATAGTGTATGACTTGAATGTAAACATATTGTTAGTTAGCCTTCATTATGAAAATTATGTGATACCAATGCGCTAACACATATACAATTAAAGGGACACTATTGTCCCATAAAAACTGTTTTTTTGTTTTGTACATTAAAAAAAAAAAAAATTTCTGTGCTGTAAATGCCATCTCTCAAACCTTTACAGTTTGAGAGATATTTGGTCCCCCTCCCTTCCCTTCCCTGACGTCAGCTGTAAGCTGACAGCAGGAGTTCCTGGTCTGGGGACCGAGAGGCGGCTCTTCAGCAGAGCCGCAATAGTGTAATTTTAAAAGAAATACTTCCACAGACCAGACAGCTGACAGCAATGGACAATCTTCTTACTGTGAGAACAATGAAAACCTTGCCCCCCTTGACAGGTTTTTCAGGTTTTTCCCTTATGCTAATTGAAGATTGTAGTTCTCTGCAAGCCATCTGGACACCACTTTGCTGCTCTGAGCTGAGCAGTGTTACATCAGTAAAAGGGGTGGCAGGGGGATACTTTATCATTCATTTACTCTTGAACCACAACTATGAAGATTAATTGAGCTGTTGTACAGGGTTTCTTCATAGTACATGTCACCACCACTGGCATAGCTGATCTCAAAAATAATTAAAAGGACTCTATTACTATCAGGTGTTAAATTATCATTGCTGCTTCATTAGCACTGTTGTAGTATTTTGAAATTGTCTGTAGGAATGGTATCCTACCCAGGATGCAATCTCGTTTAGCTCACAAGTGCCTTAAGCAAAGAGGAAATATCCTAAAGCACACCAGGCTGCCAAAATGGCAGACCAGCCACAAAGTGCCTAGAGATATCAGATACACCTCACCAATGTGGCCTAACAAGGCTGTAATATACACTTGGAGTTGACTGTTTTTCTTGTACAGAGAGGAATTGCCTAGCACTTAGTTGCTGGACTGCTATTTTGGTAGGATCAGTATGCTGTGCTTTAGGATATTTCCTCTCTGTGTAAGTCACTAGTGAGCTAAAGGGGGTTGCACCATGGGTAGGATACCATTCCTAAAGAGCCTGCTAAATTATGTAGCAGTCTGGTTCCTTGTTGAGCATCTCTGACTAGCATGTTGTATATGCAAATTCTCCTTGGGATTTGTCAACTCCAATGGAAACAGGGAAATCCAGACATAGGCCCCTCGCTCACAGTGCCTAGAGAGATAAGCTACATCTTACTGATGAGACCTTGGGTTGGCTATTTCTCTTGCCCAGAGAGAAATTGCTTGGCACTTTGTGGCTGGACTGCTGTTTTGGCAGTATCAGTATGATGTGCTTTAAGATACTTCCTCTCTATGTAAAGCACTAGTGAGCTAAAAGAGATTACACCCTGGGTTGGATACCAGTCAGCTTGCTATGTTGTATAGCAGGCTCATTCCAACTTGAGCGTGTCTGACCACCACTTTGCACAGTCTTCCAAAAAGTCCTTAGTTTTCCTAGAGCTGAAAAAGGTGATCAGTCATGACTGTGGGTGCAATAGTACCATATTGCTTCTAGTTACTCCTATGTGTCACACTTTTCCACTAAAAACATATGGCTTTCGTTGATCCCCGATAGTATGGGTTTTATGAGGAGGGCCTCTACTCCTTCAGCAGCCCAGGTGTGTCCTGCCCCATATCCCAAACATGCCTGGACAGGCTTAAAGCCTGCTCAGAAGATTGTATCTGTCAAGTCTACATCCACATGATTTCCGGGGGTCTGCTCTGCCTCAGGAAATATGAGGTCATTTGCACCTTTTTCACAGTGCATGGTTTATTTCCCTGGTGTATCAGTGGGTTTTGCAGGTAATTTCAGAAGAATATCACAAAAGCATCAAATAACTTTCTCCCTGTCGCTTTTTCACATCCAGAGATCTTAGCTTTTCTTATCCTGTTCTTATCCTGTGTGGCGCAATCGCTTATAAGATGCTGTCACTTCTCTGGTAGATATGTAGATATTGGTTCCTGATCCTTCTCAGGAAAGATTCATGTTGTTCTATTCTAACCTTTTCATGAACCAAAGAAATAAGATGGTGGATGCTGTCCTACTCTGGATTTAAAGCTTATTCCCATCCAGGCAGATCATCCACATTTCCTGAAGTTTGTCTTCCAAGACCATCATTTTCCATTCACCTCCTTTCCTTTTGGGTTAGCTTCCACTTTGTGGGTCTTCACAAAGATCATGACATCCTTGGCAGCTCACATCATGCCTACAGGTATCTCGCTGACTCCTTATTTGGATGGCTTTTTGCTAAAGGCTCTGTTGGAGGAGACTACACCTTCAGATCCACACTTGCATGCCTGTTTTGGAGCAATATTGTTGGAGAAATGTTCTCTGATTCCATCCCAGGTCCTTCTCTTATTTGACAGGAGATTCAACACTCATCTGGGCATGGTCTTTCTAGCAGACAACAAGAGTCTGTAATTGTACTACAAGATTCTGTAATTGTTTTACCAGGTGTCTCAGACTCTACTTTGCCTGTCGGTGACAGTGCTGGGTTAAATGAAGGTGCTGGGTTATCTAGTTACTGCTATGGAGACAGTCCCATTTGCCCAGTTTCCTATGCAGCAGCTGCAGCTGGAGATTTTCTTGATGACTAGATGAAGTCAGACCGCCAGGGAGGGACCAGAAGTGCAGCCACATGGTCAGCAGATCCTCATGTTGGCAGAGGTTCATGTGCCGGCTCTCTCCTCTATCCACACTCCAAGGGTAGACAACATCATGATGGAATTTCTCAGTTGCCAACATCAAGGATCTTGGGAACTGCCATCACAATCAGACGGTATTCAACTATATAGTTTGTCTATGGGGTCCTCCAATGGTGGGCCTAGTGGACTATTGGTTGGATCACATGGTACCTCAGTTCTGTGCCTGATCTTGGGGCCCTCTGTCTCTTGCAGTGGTCTTCTCATGGCATTTTCTTTGGCATATGTGTTTCCTCAGTTTTCCCCAATTCCCTGAGTGCTACAGGAAATCTGGATGGAGAGGGTGCATGTCATTCTGATTAACCTATTCTGTCCCCGTTGGGCCTGGTTTTTCTCACTCAGTGGCAGAGACATTTCAGCTTCCTCTGCATCCAGACCTCTTGGCTTGTGGTACACTGTGTCATCCTGAAGTAGAGAAGCTGGCTTTGAGGACTTGGCTCCCCAAGGCCAGCATCCTGAGGAATAAGTTTTTTTTTTATTATTCTGTCATTGTCTCTGTGATGAAGACTTGTAGGCCAGTTTCATTCAAGGAGTATCATAGGATATGGTCTTAGTTCATAAGTGGTTTGAAGAACGGGGATCATAGCCGCAACCTTTTTGTCTTCCAGTCTTCTTATTTTTTTCTTCAGGATGGTCTTAGCTCTTTCTGTGTTTTTCCAGAAGCGTATTGCCTTTTTTGCCAGATGTGCAGACTTTCGTGCAAGGAGTTAGCTCATGCCTACCCAGTCTATCAGGATCCCATTCCTCCATGGGACTTGAATTTGGTTCTGAGAGTGCTTCAGTAGGCTCATTTTGAGTCTCTTGTCTTCAGTTTCTCTGCATTTTTTGACACTTAAGATAGCATTCTCTCTGGTAATTGTGTGTGTTCCAGGAAATTGCAAAACTCCAGGCATGTTCTTGTAAGCCTCCCTTTCTGGTTTTCCACTCTGATATAGTGGTTTTGTGGACTTCCATGGTTTCACCCTAAGGTTGTCTCCGAGTTCCACATCAACCAGGAGATTATTCTTGCTTCTTTCTGTCCCGCTTTATCTAACAGGCAGGAGCAGGCGCTTCATCTTTTGGATGTGGTTAGGTGCTTGAACTATTGCATTCATCGCATACAGCCTTTCAGAAAGTCTGATTCTCTTTTCGTCATTCCTGAGGGCCCTTGTGCAGGTCAGGATGCATTAAGATGACAGTGGCATCTTTGTTTAAGGAGACTTTTTGCCGGGCTTATGCACAAATCAAAAAGCCTGTGCCCATTCATGTCATGGCTCATTCCGTGGGTGACTGTTGGACCTAAAAAACAGACCTATGTGGAACAGCTGTTTAAGGCGGCAACATGGTTGTCTCTTCACAGATTTATCAAACATTACTGTGTCAGTGTGCTGCCTGCAGCTGAACCCAGTTTTGGCCTGAAGGTCCTACAGGCCATTGTGCCTGTGTTGCTGTCCTGTTAGTTTCCTGTTACCTGGTTTGCTGTGTTGATGTCCATAGACACCTGAGGTTCATGTTGTTTCAGTTTGTCTCTGTTAGAACTGGTATATGTTCTGAGGGTTTTTTTTTTATTTCCATCCCTAGAATATTTGTAGAGCTTTGGCATATCCCAGTGGTTCCTGTTTTCTACATAAGATGTAAGAGAAAAGGGGATTTTTTTTTACAGGCAGGGGGATCCTTTTCAGCTGTGGCCTAGGTAACCCCCTTCCCTGTTTCTGTTTTCTGTGATCTTGACTATATGCTAAAACTGAACTTGTCTGGTGAGGTTAAAGTGAAATAGGTAGGAAGCCTCCACCTCCAAGAGCCTTTTTAGTCAATTGCCCTGCCCTCCTGACTGTAGGATACTTTACTTCCATGGTTCCTGTGTTCCATAGTTTGAAAATGCAAGTTTATGCAATTTCACCACTGCAATCAAATCACACATGGGAACTTAGCCTTACGCTGATTTTAATTCTTTTAAAAATTAACTAATTTTATGATGACAGGTTTACATTAAAGGGATAGTAATGTTTTACAAAAATAGCAGCTCCAATTAATCTTCATAGTATTTGGGCCATGGAGAGTGTTATTTCAATACTGTCAGAGTTGCAGTTCAAGAGTAATTGAATGATAAAGTATCCCCTCCCTCCTCTTTTACCTAATGTAAGCCACCTCCCCTCAGATGTGGCATATGGTCCTGGGACCAGACTCTGAGCATAAGGAAAAGCCTGCCCCCCTTGACAAGTTTTTCAGGTTTTCCTTATGTTCACTAAAGATTGTCCATCTCTGCGATCCATCCGGACAGTCTTGCTCCTCTGAAGTGAGCAGTGTTACATCATTAAAAGGGGCAGGAGAGGGATACTTTATCATTCAATTACTCTCGAACTACAACTATGACAGTACTGAAAGAACACTCTCCATGGCCCAAATACTATGAAGACTAATCAGAGCTGCTTTTATTGTGAAACATTACTATCCTTTTAAAACACTTACTTCTCTGTGATTGTTTTTGCCTTTATTAAAGCAAAGTTATATTTGTGATAGTTCCTCTTTATTGGCAGTTGTCAAAAATGCCATTGTAACACAAAATACAGCAGAACCCTTTGAGTGCAATTTGTTGGACACCCTTCTAGCACTCAAAGGGCAGATCATCAAAAGCTGCAATAGGATTGATAAGCTGAGGACCTGGTGCTGTGCATCTACAAAAATAAAACCAATTTACAGATGTAGGATAAAGTGAAAGTATGGGAATCTTCATCACGTCCCAGCAAATATTAATTTGTAATTCGGGACTGAAAGAGTGTGCAATCTTTCCAGATCTCCATGTACAAACATCCCAGTGATTGGGGTGCAGCAAGGTCACTTGCACCTAGGAAATAGAAAAATAACATCGTGAAACACTTTTCAGAACCCATATAAATTATAAAATGTTTAAATCACTAAAAAAATGAAAAACATGTTAACTTCATCACTTTGGAATCACAGGATGTCATCTCTGTGGGTGAAATCTGAATTTATGAAAATATTAATGGTGTATTTTTATTTATTTTTTGAAAAAGAACAGCTGCAAATGTAATCACAGACACTGGTAAGTGTTAAGGTGTTTGAAAAACCAAGACTTGATTTGTACTAAGGAGACAGATTAGTATTCTTAGCAGACAGGTACTCAGATAGATTCTAATACAAAAGAACGGAAGAGCCTACAGTTCTATTTTTAAATGGCACTAGTGAAGGAATGGCTCAAGCAGTGTAACATTCTGCTAACTTGGTATTTGATGTTGTAATGTGCGTTGTGAAGAAACATTGCAGAGAACAGAGACCCCACAATGAATATAAACACTCTTGGGATTGTTTCTAGAAAGGTTTCTTTATTTTGGCATATCTAATGGAAACAGTACTGAGAAATAAAGCTGGTATTTGTTTCGCATAGGGACTGAAAAAGATGGCAGAATCTGAATTATGGATTTGTGGATTCTTTATTCCTACATAACAAAATGCTGCATAAATCAAGTCTTTTTCTTTAATACCTTAGGTCGAGGATGTCCAAGTTCAGTCCTCAAGGGCCACCAACAGACCAAGATATAAGAATTACAGGTGAGTCAGTCAAAATGAATGAGTCACTGATTAACTCACCAGTGCTTAATCAGGGAAATCCTTAACAATACTGACCTGTTGGTGGCCCTTGAGGACTGAATTTGGACAGCCCTGCCTTAGGTATTGGAGATGGCTAGGCTATGGCAGGAGGAAAGCATTAGTGTCAAAAATGCATTTTTTTGTCTTTGCTTTCAGCATCCTCATGGCATTCCTCAATAGGGAAACATTCAGTCTTTTCCAGTTACAGAGAAAAACCATAAATAACATATATTTTTTGCTTTTCTTAGCAGTGGTGACTTTTATCACGATTGTCATTTTATGCTCCCAACAAGGAAAAGATTATGTTGTCAATGAAGCAAATAAAGGGCAAGCCAATTTCATTTTATGCACTCAGGTAAGGAACCCACAACCCCAGTTCACTTGTAGAAATGAAGTTCACTGGTCTTGAGGCTAGAACAGCTTTATTGAGCCCAATGACAGTAAAAGAACAAAGGGGAGATTCCAGGGAAGGGATGACATGCCCTAAACATTTTGTACTTGTTTCTGCCATTTACCTGGGCTTGAGCATTCCTTACTTCAACTTCTATTTGTCTGTCCCAGTCTTCAAACAGCTCTTCAAGGATTCAGCACCTCAATGTATTTCTGGTGTTTCATCTTGTAGCTTGTGCCAAAGAATATAGTGTGTGCCCCCTCTCCATTTATTCTCCCCTTTTTCTTTGACTCCAATGCAATGCATCACACTATAGTTAAGACCTCTCTAGCAGTGAAGGGTGATCAAAAGCCCAATTTAAATCAAAGTTAATTTGGGGAATTTTAATTTGTCCTCACTGATGCAGTTGGTTTACTTTGTATTCGCTCTAATTCTCCTTAGCACATCCTCCTAAGTGATAATTTCGATTGGTAAAACTTTGCAGGAGTGGGTAGTTTGTAACCCTTCACATGTCATTGCAGTTCCCATCATCCTTATCCATCCAATGCCTGGCTGGGGATGATGGGAGCTGTAGATCAGCAACCACTGGAGAGATGCAAATTGCCCACCCAGAGTTACAGTTCTTTTTTTGGGAATGGTTCTGAAGTCTGTTCAAGACATGCCCTACGCATTAATTTGTAGGGATCAGTGAACAGACTTTTGTTCAGAGCTAATTATCAAACTCTAAAAAAATAATAATAGATAAATAAACCTAAATAAGATCATTATGCTGGTTAGACTCTACAGTTTATAATTTTAAAGGTACAGAAGGCAAGCACTGTGTTGGCGAAAGCTCTAACATTCAACAGGGTTAAAGCAATAGTAATGGTTACCACACACAGCAACTAGCATTAATCTTCATAGTAAGTGGACCATGTAACTCTATATTTCAATAACATCCATGTAGTAGTTCAAGAGTAATTCAATTTTAAAGGATCCCCCCTCCCCTTTCCCCTACATCTTTCTGCCTTGTTAAACTGGTAGGAACAAGTGAAGCGAGGACAATCTTCAGTGAGCATAAAGAAAATCCTGCACTCGTTTGTCAAGGGGGCAGGATTTTTCTTATGTGGCTGTAGATTGTACCCCCTGCACACTGTCCAGTCCAGGACCCGATTCCACAACTGTGAGAAGGCAGCTAGAGAGAGGTAAAAGGGGCGGGAGAGGGATCCTTTAGAATTGAATGACTCTTGAGCAACTACATGGATGTTATTGAAATACAGCTCTAAATGGTCTACATACTATGAAGATTGATCAGAGCGGGTGTGTCTAGAAAACATTACTATCCCTTTAAAAGTGCAGTTGGTTTGGTCTAAATAGCTCCAGTTCTTGGTTCATCTACCTCAGTGGCTCTCAAGCTTTTTTTCCTCAAGGCACACCTAACATGCAGACTGGGACCCTGGAGCAGAGTGAAACTCAGGAGTTGGGGCTTGACAGGTCTAGGAAGGAAGGAGGCAGTAGGACAGGAAGTGGGGCAGTTTGGGGAGATCGTGAAGGTTGTGGAGGCACAGGAAGTGATGGCTGCAGGTGTGTTATGTCCCGCAGCCATTGTGAAGGAGACAGCCGGACAGTGAGGAGCTTCCTGCCCACCCGCCTCTGTGCTGGACATGTGCTGGGTACACACCTCGGTGTGTGTGCCAAGGGCACATGGGTACAGGGTCTGAAGCGGTGGTGGATTGCGGGAGCATGTGTGGTTTGCACGGTGCTGGCCTGGTGGTGTTATGGTGTCACAGCATGGCGGGCGAAGCATGAGGCTTTGTGGTGATGGCACAGGATCATGGCTCTTGAGCTTGGTCTTAAGAGTTGTAGGTATGGCCGTTGGGCTAACACTTGACACATTCAAATTGTCAGGGTGGATGGTGGCATGACCCTCAGTCACGCAGTGTTAATAAAGTGTGGGTATTATGTGATTAAAGTGGCGGGGTGCTTGCTGGGCGAAGCATGTGGCTTTGCAGTGATGGTACAGGATCATGGCTCTTAGGCTTGGTCTTAAGAGTCATAGGTATGGCTGTTGGGCTAATACTTTCCACATTCAAATAGTAAGGGTGGATGGTGGCATGGCCTTCATTCAAGTAGTGTTAATAAAGTGTGGGTATTATGTGGTTAAAATCAAGTAATGACTATGTATTAGCAAGCACTGGGGGGTTTTAAGTTTACGGGTTATGTTTTCAGTTTCAATTGATAATACATTGAATACATTTCTTAAGTATTGTTTATCTTGGTAATAAATGCTGTGGCTGTTTCAACCCATCCATCGTGTCAGTGTGTGTATTAAAGGGAGAAAATATTGGGAAAGAGTTGGATGACTTGAGGATGCCCTGTCATGCAATTTTCCGGGCAAACCTAACATTTTATGTCATTTGTCAAGGGTGTAATGAAGGTTACAAATACATAAATATACAGTTATTCTTAGATCTCACAACTAACATAAACATATTGTGCATAGTAATTTCCATAAATATACAGTTGTAACTCTACATTCACATTTTTGTCAAAGCCTTATAGATAAAATGGGGCACCCTAAGTGGATGTCCGTGGCACACCAAAGTGCCATGGCACCCTGGTTGAGAAACACTGATCTACCTCGTAGTGCCCTGCATAATCTAGTGAATGAGTGTACATAGACCTAATATGGATTACTACAAATGAGTCATGTTAATACCCATAATCTCATTGACAGACTTCATGACCTAATATTTTATCTGTTTTTTATCATTAGGAAAATGTTACCCTTGCATGTTTAAAATACCACCTGCTTTGAGACATTTTATAGTAGCTTTAGACTTGGCAATTAATGTCAGCATTTTATCAAACTGTCTCAGATTTGACACTGAACTTTCCATTCTACATTTTGTATTTGTTCACATTGTTATCTTGAGTTTGGCCTTTCAGTTCCATCAATCACCTTTGTCTACTCTCTTCAATTGTGCTGCCATGCATTAAGGACTTGTCTACACAGGATATGTGTATGGAAGCAATGTCCTCCTCTTGTTTCTTTGCCACTGTTGCCCCATTAACAGTAGCCTTTCAATAACATGAGTAGGTTTATGCTAATTATATTGCTATTTCTATTGTTTTGAGGATACTATTCTATAGGAGGCACCCCACCCCTTTTTTTCTTTGTCTCTGACAAAGTGAAGGACCTACATGAAATGTTTAAGGACTGCTTAATTTTTTTCATAAATTATTTATATACCCTGTTTGTTTTTTTGGCCAGTGTCTTCATCCCTCTACAGTCATCAAGAAGCCCTGCCCAAGGCTTACTCAAGCTAAGTTTTTTATTTGGGAGGCAGATCTTAGCCTCCATATTAAGTGACATGATTACCTAGAGGATGGTCTGGTGGTCCAGTCACCATTTTATCTGTAGAGACAGTTTCTTCCTCTTTCTGTCCATAGGTTTTCAGTGTCTGAGGGCCGTGACTTGAAGGGAGTCAGAAGAGTGCCGTGGTCACCAGTGGATAATTAATGCTGATAACGCTATATATACTCATAAAGCCTTATGAGCAGGTCCATAAAAAAGCTGACTTGGGGCTTATTCAACCAGAACTACACCTCAGGAGGTGGATTTTAACCCCCTGGTATCCCCCTCGTTTAGTAAGGGTCTCAAGAATGTTTTGTGTAAAGCATTGTAAACCTCTCTATCATCCAAGATATTAAAAAAACCCTTTCAGAGTATAAAACCTATTATATTGTAAGATATACAACATTATATTATTTACAAACATATAACAATAATAGAAACATTGGCTCGGAGCAGGTCTTAAAATGGTGTGGCCATGTTCCTCTTATCCCATCACTTTGCAAAACCAATGTCAGATTTCCTGCTTGGCATTTGCATAGGGAACCAGATTTTGAGGAGTGCATAATCTGTGCTGGTCTTGTGGGTGCGACCTGTACAATCTCAGTGTTCTTTCACCAGTTTATTTACCTCTTTAGTGGCTATTATGTAACACTTTGAAAGCTAAAGGTGTCTCAAATGCAGTGCAAAGAAAGGATTTGGATGTCTCTCTAGCAACCAAGGAATTAAGGGCTCGATCTAAATGTTGGCGTCGACAGAAAAAACTGGCGACGGTGGTTTTGAAAGCCAAATAAGCGATGCAAATGTTCCCACAAGTAAGAACTAATGGCAGTTTTGAAAACACGACGCTCGTCAAAATATCGCCCATTGGGGCCAATGTAAAAGCTAACCCCAGAGCCATTCAAATGTTAGCGGTAGGGACAATGAGAGTTAAATTGCAACATTTACCGCTAGAAATCTATCATCCATTTTTTTAGCCGCACACCAGAAAACTCAGAGTGAAAACCGCCGTTGGAGAAAATATAACAGAGAAGCAGTTCAGACAAGTACATAACCCAAGCATACAGAGGTCAAATATTAACCCCTGCAATGCCAAGCAAATACACCAACAAGGCCTAGACCAGCGGTTCACAATCCTCCCATCTAAGACACCCCTAACATGCAATCTGGATGTTCCAGGGCACCCCTTGAAGGCACAAGGAAATTCCCAACAAGAAATTAACATATGCATAACAGTAGGTCTCACAGTGTCAATGACAATGAGGAGAATATAGTGCATAATATGTACCAGAAACAGAGATCTCCAAAAAATGTTTAACATGAATATTACTAATGCAGAAGATATCATCATGGGAAAAGTGTGACACCCTGAGCTGGTGCTCATGGTACACCAACATGCCATGACACCCTGGTTGAGAACCACTGGCCTGAACCATACAAACAAGTCACAAACAAACAAGAATCCAGCAACCGCACAGGGACAGGGGGAACACAAAGCAGCACAATGTAAGCCATCCCAACACACCCTGGAACAACAGTGGTTTACACACAACACAACACACACATCTGTCACTCACAAAACAAAGCAGGCTCACCTAGGCAACCCCAGCACCCAATGTAAATACAACATGCACTCCACAACATCACATACACATTGACAGGTACATACCAGGTACAAGAAACCACACTACCAACCACAGACACACCAACAAACACTGACATGGTTTACATCATCCAAATAACATGGTATTCTCATGTCAGCATGCGACTCACTGTCCACAGGTGGTGCCGGCTATGGGTGCAAGTTGTGGCTGCTCACACCAATAGCCAAAGTCTGGGTCACTCAAGGGCCACTCAAAAATATGCACCTAGTAAAGCATGTAACATGAGTGTGTGCACATGACACATGTTGCTGAACACACATGTCCAGCTCATGATGTTAAGCCACAACAGCCCATGGAGTTCTCTGTCACCACTGATCAAGATGTGGATACCTGCGTTGTGATGTAGACGTGTACCAGGCTCATCAGGGACTACTTCACTTGTGCATAAAAATCATGTGTGTCCATGTTGATGGGATACCAAAGTGGCCATGTTCAACATAATCCAACCTGAACTGACACAAGTTTTCAGCTAAGTGGACCATTTCCACAAGCCCCTTGCAACCCTTGGAGTCAGAGAGGATATCTAGTTCAATGACATGCAATACATTGGATACCACCCTGAAATATTATGGGTTAACCTTGTGAGTGCCAGAGGGGTAAGCAATGCATATTAAAGCAATGTGTTGTGTACTCCTCTGGCACTCACACCTATGATCATGATTCACCAGTAGCATGACTGTTGTGTTGACAGTTCTGTTGCAAGTCTTGTCTTCACTCTCCATTGGCATCCATGGCATATCCCGTGATGGTCCAGAGGTATGTCCTAGTCACATGTTGATTCCACGTCCATGACGATCAATTGTTGCCAACATGTGTCAATCCCAAACAATGAGCATCTGTAATTGGCCGGCTCAATTGATTACCAATCCAGCATCCATTTTGTCATCCAGATCATGTGCTGGATTCATATGCAGGTGCTAACTGTATTGCTGCTGCTATCTCCATGTATCTCCATGGCCTTTAATAGACATTCATCCATGTGATGGACGGTAGCATCAATCTCCTGCATGTGAAACCAGCCCCATGTCTTCGATGCCATGATGCATCCATCAGGTGTATGTTGCCCAGGTTCAAATCACATCATGGAACACCACACCCTGCTGTTGTGTGGCTGTGCTATGTGGTCTGTAAGTTGAACCTGGACAAAAGTGTCTGCATGAGATGTGCATGCTCACCCATGCTGCGACACCATTGAATGTTCATGAGTTGTGTTCGCTGCATAGCTTTGCAATGCATTGTAGACAAGTCTGCCACAGAGTATGTGCCCTCCTGTTGTTCACTACCTTACACCCATGTCAGATGTGCATGAGTTGTGTTCACTGCATAGCTTTGCTTTGCTTTGGAGATAACTCTGCCAAACAAACAACCTTTTGAATAGGAAACATACATGGACACAGATGTTATGAAGAGGTGCACATTTATTGGTGATTCTGAGTGATGACGTAAGACGCTGAGTGGGTGGAGCGTCAAAGGGATGCATGAGTGCTAATGGTGGCTCAATACTTTGGCGTGAGTTGATGTTCCAGCTTTGATGTAAGCTGGAGCTGTAGATTAACCTCTCCCGATATAATATTGAGTGGTGTCGGGCTGCCATAAGGGAGGAGAGGAGGACAATTTTACCCATGGATTCCATGAGCGGTGAAGTTTGACCCGCTATTCCAGTTCCAGTGTGCTGTGCCATGCCTCCATTGTTGTGGACTGCTGAGTTCTTCCCTGATGGGCTGTGTCCCCACTATAGCAGGACCATAGAATGGAGATAGGCATCATCTGGTGGGGAAGTGGAGCGACCCGTCTTGTCTGTTATCTGTCCGTTACCCCTCAGCAGTGAACGGAGCATTTAGAGTGGCATTGGAGGAGTTGCTGGTTCCATTTGGAGGTACCACTTGGAATTGCCTACAGTTGATGGTGTGAGGAGGTGGAAGCATTTGAGGGTGGCGTCAAGTGGTGCCCAGCAGTGCCCAGCAGGAACTAATGGAAATAGGACCCAGAATATCGGAACCGTATCAAGCAGCTGGTGGTGAGAAGGAAGGAGGTTGGTGGTTGGGGGTGCTGAAATGAGGTATAAAGGTTTATGGGTCTAAATTATTAGAGGAGTTCAGGGCACTGTGGAAGGAGGCTACATGTTAAATAGGAGGAAGCTGAAGAGCCATGAAAGATTGGATTACTGGCTGGGGGTAGAGATTAAGTTTGTTTGGAAGTGATATCAAGGCACAATATGGTGTGAAGAGACTGGTTGTCTAGAACAAGGCGGGATAGAAGCATATACTGGAATCTATAGGAATTTATACAAAGTTTGATGCTGCTTTGAGATACTATTTTGGCATAATTTTTGAGTGGAAATTTTGATATTTTGATAAGTAATTTAAGTGATTGAAGAAAGATGGCTAATAAAAAGGGAGGAGATAATAAGCAACTATCAAAGAAGGATAAGAAGTTGGAGGTTGGTGGGAAAAAGGATAGAAAGATTTCTTCAATATTCTCTCCCCATAAGTGTAAATATTCTGAAGGTCCTCATAATGTGTCAGAGGTTTCAGTGGACCAAGATATGGAGGCATCAAGAAGATTATCAGTTTTGGAAGAAGAACTGCAGAGTGTATCACAGGAACAGTTGAAGAGATGTTTGGATACATAGCTGGGTTTAATTAAGAAGGAGTTGAATAAGCATTTTGGGGAGATTAAAGAGGACCTTATGAAGTTAGGAGAGTGGGTAAAAGAAAATGAGCAGCAAATTGGGGGTCTGAAGTTTGATGTAAAACAGATTGCTGAAGAGAATGGCCTTTTGAAAAATAAAATAGAGGAGTTGGAGATAAAAATGTTGGAATGTGAGGATCGAGCTAGAAGGAAGAATTTGCGCATAAGGGGCATATCAGAGACAGTAGCCCAGATACAATTGAGGGGGTTCCTTAAGGACCTCTTCCACAGTATTGGAGGTGGAAAAGAAGGATGAAGTAGAGAGAGTACATTGTATATATAAGCCTACTCATCTCTCGGAAGAAGTTTCGCTTTTCCTTTTTCTATGTTCGGCAAAAGGTCTTTAAGGCAGGAATGGAGATGGTCCTCACAGTGGAGAAGTTTAAAAACATTTCCTTTTTCCAGGCTATTTCACCAGGAACATTACAAAAAAAGAGAACCTACAGAGACATATCAACAGTATTGAAGAATAGGCAAATAAGATATATGTGGGGATTTCCCCTCAGGCTGATTATTTGGTTTGAGGGGAAATCATTTGTCATGGATACAGTTGTTAAAGCAAAGAGATGGTAGATAGTCATTCAGGTTGAGAGGAGTTGGGGGGGACAGAATTGGGGTGAGGAATAGGATGGAGGGGGAGAAGGCTGGGAGGGGGGAGAGATGTGTGGGAAGAGTTTTTTTCTGTATATATATATATAAATATATATATATATTTATATATATATATATATATATTAGTGATGAGCGAGCATGCTCGGCCGAAGCTCGGTTCGGCTCGAGCATCGCTCTGCTCGGCACATGGCGGTACTCGTACGAGTACCGCATGTGCTCGCCCGCCATGTTCGGGTCTCCTCCCCGCACGTTTCGCGGCTGCTGCGCAGCCAATAAACGTGCGGGGAGGCTCTGACATCAGTGTAATGCCAGCAGCCATGTTGGCTGCTGGCATTAAACTGATTGGCTGGCCAGAACTCGTGATCGGGTGCTGTATAGCACCCGACTCGTGAGTTCTGCTCATTCTCAGCCAGGGAGAGATGCGATCAGGCAGGGAAAGTCAGTGTAGGGAGAATAAAAGTGTTGGTAGTAGTTCAAGACCCAAAAGTCCTTTTTAGGACTGTTGTGTGTGGGGGCAGCATTTATATTTTGTTTGGGAGGGCACAATTTCATTTTTTTTTTTAAGGTGGGATATTAGTAAGGTGACATTGTACTAGGTGCACAGGGACAAATATTGTACAACGCAGTGACAAAAAGGGCCATTTTAAACGTGTGCCTAGCCATAGATTATTGTCACATTCTGTTTAGTGTGCAAATTCACAAATTAGCGTCACATTCTGTTCACTGTGCCTAGCCGCAGATTAGCGTCACATTCTGTTTAGTGTGCCTAGCCGCAGATTAGCGTCACATTCTGTTTAGTGTGCAAATTCATAAATTAACGTCACATATTCCGTTCACTGTGCCTAGCCGCAGATTAGCGGCACATATTGTTTAGTGTGCAAATTCATAAATTAACGTCACATATTCCGTTCACTGTGCCTAGCCGCAGATTAGCGTCACATTCTGTTTAGTGTGCCTAGCCGCAGATTAGCGTCACATTCTGTTTAGTGTGCAAATTCACAAATTAGCGTCACATTCTGTTCACTATGCCTAGCCGCAGATTAGCGTCACATTCTGTTTAGTGCGCCTAGCCGCAGATTAGCGGCACATATTGTTTAGTGTGCAAATTCATAAATTAACGTCACATATTCCGTTCACTGTGCCTAGCCGCAGATTAGCGTCACATTCTGTTTAGTGTGCCTAGCCGCAGATTAGCGTCACATTCTGTTTAGTGTGCCTAGCCGCAGATTAGCGTCACATTCTGTTCACTGTGCCTAGCCGCAGATTAGCGTCACATTCTGTTTAGTGTGCCTAGCCGCAGATTAGCGGCACATATTGTTTAGTGTGCAAATTCATAAATTAACGTCACATATTCCGTTCACTGTGCCTAGCCGCAGATTAGCGTCACATTCTGTTTAGTGTGCCTAGCCGCAGATTAGCGTCACATTCTGTTTAGTGTGCCTAGCCGCAGATTAGCGGCACATTCTGTTTAGTGTGCAAATTCACAAATTAGCGTCACATTCTGTTCACTGTGCCTAGCCGCAGATTAGCGTCACATTCTGTTTAGTGTGCCTAGCCGCAGATTAGCGGCACATATTGTTTAGTGTGCAAATTCATAAATTAACGTCACATATTCCGTTCACTGTGCCTAGCCGCAGATTAGCGTCACATTCTGTTTAGTGTGCCTAGCCGCAGATTAGCGGCACATATTGTTTAGTGTGCAAATTCATAAATTAACGTCACATATTCCGTTCACTGTGCCTAGCCGCAGATTAGCGGCACATATTGTTTAGTGTGCAAATTCACAAATTAACGTCACATATTCCGTTCACTGTGCCTAACCGCAGATTAGCGTCACATTCTGTTTAGTGTGCCTAGCCGCAGATTAGCGGCACATATTCCGTGTAATATGAAGAAGGCGGGTAAAAAGGGACGGGGAAGTGGACGTGATCCTGATAGTTCAGGGCGCGGGTCAGGACGCGTAGAAACTGTGCCTGGTGCCAGAGCACAAGAAAGAAAGACATCCACCATACCTAGCTTCATGTCTCAGTTTACAGGGCGTCGCAGGACATCACTCTCGAGGTCAGACCACTGCGAACAGGTGGTCGGTTGGATTTCAGCTGATACTGCTTCCAGTCGGTTAAGCACCACCCTGTCTTCCACCAAGTCCACTCTCAGTAGCCAAGAGTCTGGTCAACATAATCCTCACCCTGATCATCCTTCCTCCCACCATAGAGGGTCTGGCCAAAGAAGTGATCCCACACTGGGATATAGTGAGGAGCTCGTCTCATCACCAATCCTTGATTTGAACCTCTCCAAGCCCGCTTGCAGAGGAACATGAGATCTTGTGCCCTGATTCACAACCTCTAGAGGGTACACAATCACAAGAAGATGACAGAGGGGAACGGCATTTAAGGTCAAAGGAAGTGGATGATGATGATGATGAGACACAGTTGCCATCAAATCAACCACAATTACTGTCTCAAGACCTTGATGAGGAGGATGATACACAGTTGTCAATGACTGAGTATGTGGTGGGATCAAGAAATGAGGAGGATGATCAGAGTGAGGAAGTGGAGGAGGACTTGGTGGACGATGAGGTCACTGACCCCACCTGGGAAGGTGGAGAGCCGAGCGATGACAGCAGTCCTGAGGGTGAGCCATCTGCAGCACCGCAACAGGCTGGAAGAGGCAGTGGTGTGGCTAAAGAAAGAAGGCGGACCGCACCAAACCGGCCCGCAAATGTTCCACGGAGCACCCCCTTGCGTAAATCTCCCTTGCCAAGGGCTAGGTGTTCCGTGGTATGGCGTTTTTTTAAGGAAAGTGCGGACGACAAAAAAATTGTACTTTGCAACCTGTGCCACACCAGAATGAGCCGAGGCATGAACACTAGAAACCTCACCACCACCAGCATGATCCGACACATGGCATCCAAGCACCGTAATAAGTGGGAGGAACGCCCGGATCGCCAATCTGTGTCTGCAGGCCACACCACTGCCTCCTCTTCCCCTGTTTTCGGTGCCGGCCAATCGCCTGTCGAAGGCGCAGGCCCGCATACCTCCCGCCCTGCACCTGTACCATCTGAAGCACCATCAGCGACCACATCCACTTCCCTGTCCCAGCGCAGCGTCCAAATGTCGTTACCCCAGGCATTTGAGCGCAAGCGAAAATACCCAGCCACCCACCCACAGGCCATAGCACTAACCTCACACCTTTCCAAATTACTGGCCATTGAAATGCTGCCATTTAGGCTTGTGGAGACTGAGTCCTTCCGCAGCCTGATGGCAGCAGCTGTCCCTCGGTACGCAGTCCCCAGCCGCCACTACTTTTCCCGGTGTGCCGTCCCCGCCTTACACCACCATGTGTCCCTTAACATCACCCGTGCCCTGACCAACGCAGTTACTGGGAAGGTCCACTTAACGACTGACACATGGACAAGTGCTTGTGGCCAGGGACGCTACATTTCCCTGACGGCACACTGGGTGAATGTCGTGGAGGCTGGGAGCGACTCGGACCCTGGGATGGCACAGGTGCTACCCACGCCGAGGATTGCGGGCCCTACCTCCATCAGGGTTTCCGCCAGCACCTACGTTATTGGCTCCTCCTCCTCCTCCTCCGTTTCCACCTCCGAATTCTCTGCGCGCAGCGCCACTCACCCATCAGCCGGTAGCTGGAAGCAGTGTAGCACTGCAGTGGGGAAGCGTCAACAGGCCGTGCTGAAGCTGATCTGCCTTGGGGACAAACAGCACACGGCCTCAGAGCTGTTGCATGGGATTAGTCACCAGACCGAGCAGTGGCTCTCGCCACTCAACCTGCAACCAGGCATGGTTGTGTGTGATAATGGGCGTAACTTGGTGGCGGCTTTGGAGCTCGGCAAGCTCACACACGTACCATGCCTAGCGCATGTATTTAATTTAGTGGTTCAGCGATTTCTAAAAACCTACCCCAATTTGCATGATCTCTTCACAAAGGTGCGCCGCGTGTGTGCACATTTCCGTAAGTCATCTACAGCTTCAGCCGGCCTGTTGACGCTGCAGCAGCGCTTACAATTGCCAGCTCACCGGCTGCTGTGTGACGTGAGCATGCGCTGGAACTCCACCTTCCACATGTTGGCCCGGCTTTGTGAGCAGCAGAGGGCAGTAGTGGAGTACCAGCTGTTACACGGTCGTCGCCTCTCCGTTCAACTTCCTCTAATCAGAAGTGAGGAGTGGGAATGGATGTCAGACCTCTGTGAGGTTTTACGCAATTTTGAGGAATCGACACAGATGGTGAGCGGCGAAAACGCTATTATCAGTGTAACCATCCCACTTCTGTGTCTACTGAAACACTCGCTGCTCACAATTAAAACCGACGCTTTGCATGTGGAAGAGGTGGAAATGGGGGAGGAAGAGCTTACACAAGGTGATAGCCAGAGCACCCTCACTTCGTCTTCTCAGCGACAATTGGAGGAGGAGGAGGAGGAAGACACGGTTGCCTCCGCTACAGAGGGTAGCCATGGAACTTTATTTCCATCTCTTCAGCGTGGGTGGGCAGAAGAGGAGGAAGAGGATGAGGAGATTGAGAGTCATCCTCCTGGTGAGGACAGCGAAATCTTGCCTGTTGGTACTCTGGCACACATGGCTGACTTTATGTTAGGCTGCCTTTCCCGTGACCCACGCGTTACACGCATTTTAAACAACACGGATTACTGGGTGTTCACCCTTCTGGACCCCCGCTACAAAGAGAATTTCTCATCTCTCATTCCTCCGGTGGAGAGGACAAGCAAAATGGTGCAATACCAGAAGGTTCTTGTCGAAAAATTGCTCCAAAATTTTCCATCTGACAACGCTGGCGGCAGAGTACGTGCTACCTTGGCCAACCGAGAAGGGGAGAAAAGGGGAGCACACAGCAGTTCCGAGAAAGGCAGGGCAACATTCTCCAAGGCGTGGGACACCTTCATGACACCCCGCCAGCACCCTCACCCTGATGCGCAGCCTAGTGTCACAAGGAGGGAAAAGTTTTGGAAGATGGTGAAGGAGTACGTAGCAGACCGTGTCAGCGTCCTCAATGATCCCTCTGTGCCTTACAACTACTGGGTGTCCAAGCTGGACACGTGGTATGAACTGGCACTCTACGCCTTGGAGGTGCTGGCCTGCCCTGCCGCCAGCGTTCTGTCTGAGCGGGTATTTAGTGCTGCTGGTGGCATCATAACAGATAAGCGTATCCGCCTTTCCACCGAAAATGCTGATAGGTTGACACTTATAAAAATGAACAAGGCCTGGATTTCCCCTGACTTCTCCACTCCACTGGAGGAAAGCCCCGGGTGAACATAAAGTCACTTTAGATATGTTATTTACAATGATGGGAATACTCTGTATTCCCATTCACCCCTTCCACCCAAAAAACGGGTATATGGTTGACTCTTAATCTTCTCATCCTCCTCCTCCTCTTCCATATGCCCAGTGATATAATTTTTATATAGGGCCAGCTCACCAGCGGGCCCAGTGATATAATTTTTATATAGGGCCAGCTCACCAGCGGGCCCTGTGATATAATTTTTATATAGGGCCAGCTCACCAGCGGGCCCTGTTTGACAATTTTTGTATAGGTCAGCTCACCAGCGGGCCTTCTCATATAATGTTTTATTGGGTCAGCTCTCTAGCGGGCCCTCTCATATAATGTTTTATAGCGTCAGCTCACTAGCGGGCCTTCGCATATAATGTTTAGGATGGTCAGCTCCGCAGCAGACCCTGACCCATAATGTTTTAGATGGTCGGCTCAGCAGCAGACCCTCATTCCTAATGTTTTAGATGGTCAGCTTAGCGGCATGCCCTCACCCCTAATGTTTTAGAGGGTCACCAGCAGGCCATTAATCCTAATTTTTCAAGGCTGTGTATGATGCCCTCCTTTATGTGTAATAAAGGGTGTATTGGAGTGACATTTCAGTCTAATTTTTGGCAGCCCTTTCACTTAGTGCATAGGCTTTATGAGTGTTGGACCACTACCTGAACTATTGTACCACAATGTGAATGAGGCCCTCCATTTTGTGATATACAGGTTGTATCGGAGTGCCTCAGGTCCTCCCATTGAATTAAATAGGGCTGGGGTGTTCGACAGAGCAGAAGGTAGTTCTTGGCTTCATCCACTAAGTCACTTCGTCACTTTTACTCAATGAATCAGACCCCACTGTTCCGAGTATAAATTTTGGACTTAACAAGGGCAAACGGACATGTTGTAAAACCTGTGGTAGCTGCGGCCTCCGTTCCTGAATGCTGTACCTTACCCGGGCCATAACCACGTTGAACACCTGCTTTACGCTGCGCACGTTTCCCTCTTAATCATGGCCCCAGTTCCGAAAAATCGATGAAATTTTTTGCAGAATTTGCAGATGATATACAAGTAAATATACAGCAAATACTGTTTGGTAACAATTTTTCGCCTAAAGTCGTTTTTATCTTCCTTTTTGTGTGTTTTACGGTCAGTCTGTAAAAATGGCGTACTACGGGCGAAACATCGTTCCCAGCAGCGACGTTGGAGTCCAAGATGCATCCAGACATCCTCCCTATGCTGTCCCTGAACCATTTCTGTGGTGTTTCCATCATTTTCTGACCTTTTCCTATGAACCAGGCACCCTCCCCTCATCAGAGCAGGGGGTGCCTGGTGTAATGCTCGAGTCCTCCCATTGACTTCAATGGGGCTCGGGTGCTCGGCCGAGCACTCGAGCCTCCGGGGGCGCTCGGCCAGAGCACCCGAACACCCGAGCATTGGGGTGCTCGATCATCACTAATATATATATATATATATATATATATATATATATATATTTTTTTTTTTTTATTTTTTTTTTTTTCCCTTATGCACAATTGGGGTTAGTTTAGAATATGTCATAATAAATGGATAGAGAGAGTTTCACTTATTTAGTATCACTATTTGAAGATATAATACATGGATATTTTTTAGCACATTTAGGAATAGTTTAAATATGTGTAGGTCATTGGGATAAGAATTGGATATATTGAGCTCTTATGTAGCTATGTTCTGCTTAAAATTAGAAAGAAAGAATATTTTGGCACAATTAGGGTTAGGTAAAATGTATGTAGTTCAGTATGACAGTATAGGGATAAAGTTTTATATAACTAATGTTAGTATGGAATAAGGATCTTTATTATAGCTTTGATACTGGGGAGAAAGGAGAACATTGAGATTGAATATTTATTTCGTTATAAATATTTTGGGTTAAATAATTTTTTTCCCCTCCCTTCTCCCCTCCCAAGAGGAAGGCCCTTCTTATAGATTATATGTGGTTTGTCCCACTTTTCATTTTTTTCTTTGCTTTTTTTTTGTTTTTTGTTTTGTTGATTGCCATTTGCACTCGTGTTACCCCTAAAAAGTGGGATATAGAGGGCATAGTGTGGATATGGGGGTCCTGAATATGCTCACTATGAAGGAAATCTTGCCCTTGGTAGGGCAATTTTTGTGTATATAAGTCGAAAGATGAATGTTGAGGGGAGAGCCACGGACAGGGGTGGGGTTATAAAGATTTGAATAAAGAAGGGGACGTGTGATGGAATTACTGCGGTTCACTTCCCTTAATATCCAGGGCATGAATCTTCCGCAAAAATGTTTGAATTTAGTTGATATGATTAGAAGGGAAACGATTGATGTGTGTTGTCTGCAGGAGACACATTGGAGGGAGGAAGATGCTCTTAGACTGAGGGGAGGACTGATCCCATTAGTGGTACACTCCTCCCTTCGGGATAACAAAAAGAGAGGGGTGGCTATTGCGATTACTAGTAGAGTAAAATATGAGTATATATAGTAAAAGGGACGAGAAGGGATGGTTTTTGTTTTTAATATGTAAACTGGATGATTGAGTTTTTTCTATTTTGAATGTAAAGTATATGCCCCGCCTTTGCATTTTGTGAACGGGATTTTGCGGAGAATTTATGACTTGGTTCAGGGTACCTTCCTGTTTTTTGGAGATTTCAATTGTGTTGCAGAATGTGAATGTGATAGGAGAGTGCTGGAGGGTAAAAAGGTAGATCCATATCAGCAGGGATTAGCTAGGGCAATCCAGGAGATGCTGGGTAAAAATAAGGTTTTTGACATTTGGACAAAGCTAATCCCCAGGAGAGAGAATATACATTTTATTCCCCTTGACATAAGTCCTTCTTGAGACTAAACATGATCCTTACCATGGAATCTACAGTCAAAGAGAGTGTAAAAAGGTAAGGATTAGTGTTGAGCGAGCATGCTCGGCCGATGCTCGGATCGGCTCGAGCATCGCTCTGCTTGGCACATGGCGGTACTCGTACGAGTACCGCCTTGTGCTCGCCCGGCATGTTCGGGTGGCGGGGATCTGTGCCGAAGGAGGCACAGATCTGAAGACGCTCCGCTGGACCACCAGGGACTGGAGGTAGGGGGCATTGCGGAGATGAAGGGGGCATAGCGGAGATGAAGGGGGACATTGTGGAAGAGGGGCATAGCGGAGATGAAGGGGGACATTGTGGAAGAGGAGCATAGAGGAGATGAAGGGGGACATTGTGGAAGAGGGGCATAGAGGAGATGAAGGGGGACATTGTGGAAGAGGGGCATAGAGGAGATGAAGGGGGACATTGTGGAAGAGGGGCATAGCGGAGATGAAGGGGGACATTGTGGAAGAGGGGCATAGCGGAGATGAAGGGGGACATTGTGGAAGAGGGGCATAGCGGAGATGAAGGGGGACATTGTGGAAGACGGGCATAGCAGAGATGAAGGGGGACATTGTGGAAGAGGGGCATAGCGGAGATGAAGGGGGACATTGTGGAAGAGGGGCATAGCGGAGATGAAGGGGGACATTGTGGAAGAGGGGCATAGAGGAGATGAAGGGGGACATTGTGGAAGAGGGGCATAGAGGAGATGAAGGGGGACATTGTGGAAGAGGGGCATAGCGGAGATGAAGGGGGACATTGTGGAAGAGGGGCATAGCGGAGATGAAGGGGGACATTGTGGAAGAGGGGCATAGCGGAGATGAAGGGGGACATTGTGGAAGACGGGCATAGCGGAGATGAAGGGGGACATTGTGGAAGACGGGCATAGCGGAGATGAAGGGGGACATTGTGGAAGAGGGGCATAGCGGAGATGAAGGGGGACATTGTGGAAGAGGAGCATAGAGGAGATGAAGGGGGACATTGTGGAAGAGGGGCATAGAGGAGATGAAGGGGGACATTGTGGAAGAGGGGCATAGAGGAGATGAAGGGGGACATTGTGGAAGAGGGGCATAGCGGAGATGAAGGGGGACATTGTGGAAGAGGGGCATAGCGGAGATGAAGGGGGACATTGTGGAAGAGGGGCATAGCGGAGATGAAGGGGGACATTGTGGAAGACGGGCATAGCAGAGATGAAGGGGGACATTGTGGAAGAGGGGCATAGCGGAGATGAAGGGGGACATTGTGGAAGAGGGGCATAGCGGAGATGAAGGGGGACATTGTGGAAGAGGGGCATAGAGGAGATGAAGGGGGACATTGTGGAAGAGGGGCATAGAGGAGATGAAGGGGGACATTGTGGAAGAGGGGCATAGCGGAGATGAAGGGGGACATTGTGGAAGAGGGGCATAGCGGAGATGAAGGGGGACATTGTGGAAGAGGGGCATAGCGGAGATGAAGGGGGACATTGTGGAAGACGGGCATAGCGGAGATGAAGGGGGACATTGTGGAAGACGGGCATAGCGGAGATGAAGGGGGACATTGTGGAAGAGGGGCATAGCGGAGATGAAGGGGGACATTGTGGAAGAGGGGCATAGCGGAGATGAAGGGGGACATTGTGGAAGAGGGGCATAGCGGAGATGAAGGGGGACATTGTGGAAGAGGGGCATAGAGGAGATGAAGGGGGACATTGTGGAAGAGGGGCATAGCGGAGATGAAGGGGGACATTGTGGAAGAGGGGCATAGCGGAGATGAAGGGGGACATTGTGGAAGACGGGCATAGCGGAGATGAAGGGGGACATTGTGGAAGACGGGCATAGCGGAGATGAAGGGGGACATTGTGGAAGAGGGGCATAGCGGAGATGAAGGGGGACATTGTGGAAGAGGGGCATAGCGGAGATGAAGGGGGACATTGTGGAAGACGGGCATAGCGGAGATGAAGGGGGACATTGTGGAAGAGGGGCATAGCGGAGATGAAGGGGGACATTGTGGAAGAGGGGCATAGAGGAGATGAAGGGGGACATTGTGGAAGAGGGGCATAGCGGAGATGAAGGGGGACATTGTGGAAGACGGGCATAGCAGAGATGAAGGGGGACATTGTGGAAGAGGGGCATAGAGGAGATGAAGGGGGACATTGTGGAAGAGGGGCATAGCGGAGATGAAGGGGGACATTGTGGAAGACGGGCATAGCGGAGATGAAGGGGGACATTGTGGAAGAGGGGCATAGCGGAGATGAAGGGGGCATAGCGGAGATGAAGGGGGACATTGCGGAGATGAAGGGGGACATTGCGGAGATGAAGGGGGGCATTGACCAGGCACCCTCCCCTCATCAGAGCAGGGGGTGCCTGGTGTAATGCTCGTGTCGCCCCATTCAATTCAATGGGGCTCGGGTGCTCGGCTGAGCACTCGAGCCTCAGGGGGTGCTCGGTCAGAGCACCCGAGCACCCGAGCATCGGGGTGCTCGCTCAACACTAGTAAGGATTGGTATGGTTCCATGGTTGGATCATGATCAGTGATTCTGGATCTACCAAGATCATATAAAAGGGGGAGTTATTCTTGGAAATTACAGGATTTTTTGTTATCTAGCCCTGAGGGAGTTGAAAAGGCCTTGACAGTAGCAAGACAGTTTTTTGAGGAGAACAATACTGGGGATGTAACAAATACGGTGGGATGGTGTGTGTTTAAATCAGTGATGCATGGACATTTTATTCAATCAGCTGCGCAGATCAGGAAAGATAGGGAGAAGAATCTGTCGGACCTCTATATTAAACTGAGTAATCTGAAACGGGAGGGGGGTAGTTTATTAGATAAGACCATTTGGGGGGAAATGAATGAGGTAAAGAAAGAAATTCAGCTACAGCTCACTATGAAAGCAAATAGAACTTTGGAAAAACTAAAGCAGAAATGGTATTGCACAGGTAACCGAGTGGAGAAGGCATTAACACAGTTATTATGTAAGAATAATTTAAAATCTAGAATATTTAAATTGGTGGAGGGGAATAAGTCCTTAGGAAATGGGTGGAGTCTTTAGAGACTTTTATAAAAATTTGTATAATATACCTAATCAGGAGAGGGAGATAAAGAAGATTAGGGGTTATTTGGGGAAATCTGGATTAGGAAAGTTGGAATTGGAGCAGGCAGTCAAGCTGGAGATCCCGTTTACGGAAACAGAGATAAAAAATATTATTTTTAAAATGGAATCTAGGGAGGCTCCAGGCCCGTATGGGTTCTCCAACTTGTTTTATAAAAAATTGGGCCAAATGATTAGTCCCCATCTAGTGCGGGTATTTAATGAGATCAGGTAGTTGAGGAAATTTCCAGCAGAAATGTTGAGGGCCATTATTATCCCCATCCCTAAGGAGGGGAAAGATGGGTCAAGAGTTACAAACTATAGACCAATTTCCCTGATTAATGGGGATACCAAGATTTATTCGGCAATTATCACAGAGAGGTTGAAACAGGTAATCCCCCTCCTGATTCTTAAGGATCAAGTGGTATTTGTAGGTGGTAGACAGGCAAATGGGAACCCTAGGAAAATATTAAATTTGATAGACTTTGTTAATAATCAACATGTACCCACACTGGTTATTTCATTGGACGTGGAGAAGGCCTTTGATAGGGTCAATTGGTGTTTTCTTGAAGGAGTATTGAGAACTTATGGGTTTGGGGAGAGCACCATTGGCTCAGTCATGGCCTTATATACGTTTCCAACTGCTAAAATTTTGGTACAAGGGCTGGGATCTGATTGGTTTGTAATAGGAAATGGAACAAGGCAGGGCTATACCTTGGCTCCCTTGTTGTAAATTCTCTCTTTAGAACCACTGGCAGAGAGAATTGTCAACAATGAGAATATAAAAAGAGTTAGAGTAGGGGATCTGAATTGTAAATTGAGTATCTATGCGGATTACATTTTGATAATGATAACCGACCCAGAGCAATCTTTGAAGATGACTTTTGAGGTTATTGAGGAATATGGGCTGGTTTCTGGATATAGAGTTAATCTAGGTAAGACTCAAGTTATGGGAATTGCGATTGCGGAACAGGTCCTGTATGAATTAAAGTCTAGATATGCTTTTTAATGGGTCACGGATGGGATTGATTATCTGGGAATAAAGATAACCATGAAGGTGGTGGATATGGTTGAAATAAACTATGTTCCACTTTTGAAGGATTTGAGTCGGCAATTGAATGTATGGAAGGGTTTATCTATAACATGGATGGGTAGAATGAATGTTGTGAAGTCGTATGTGTTTCCAAAGTGGCTCTATTTCCTGAGGATGATACCTATCTCTTTAACTAGAGAGCTGATAGCCCAGTTTCAGAGGATGGTAATAAGGATTTATATGGGGGGGAATCTAGAGTTAATAGGAAAGTACTTTACTTGGATAAAAGAAAGGGGTAATGAAGGTTCCATGTTTAATTAGATATGTTCAAGCTAATATGTTGATGCATTTTCATAAAATTTAGATTACCCAGTTTAAGAATGAGGATTGGTATTTGACTGAGCAGGTGATGCTTTACCAATTTGGAATGTTTATTGTGGCTACATCAGGAGAAGGCCAAAGAAGTGCTAAAGAATATGAAATCAATTATTTTAAGAAACCCTATCAGGGTGTGGCTTTGTTTTAAAGGGAAAATATTAGACAGAAATCAAATTATGGGTAATGCTCCCCTTGAAGTGCTTAGGTACAATATGAAAGATTTGAATTGGTTGGATTAGGATAGGGGGGCGCTCAGAATATCAGATTTGTATATTGAGGGGGAAATTAAAATCTTTTTTCCCAATTAAAAGAGGAGTTTAGGTTACCCAATTCAGAAGCTTTTACTATCCTTAGGATAGGGGATTATTTAAAGAGTCATGCAGTCATGCAGGAGGAAAAGAGTGTGGTAAAAAGGATGGGGAGAATATTTAAGGATAACTGGTTAAAAGGATGTTTGGGAAAGATTCATGATCTGCTTTCCGATGTGGGCCATGAGGTAATTCCTGTATCAGTAAAAAGTTGGCAGAGGGATTTGGGGACCCAGGTGGATGTGGAAGCCTGGGGGGAGAGTTGGATTAGAATTGGACGAATAACACATAGTATGAATCTACAGGAACTACAGTATAAGGTTTTACACCGATGGTATCGGGTTCCCTATATGATCTCTAAGTATTGTTTGTCAACATCCCCGATGTGTTGGAGATGTAATAAATATGAGGGGATGTATAGACATATCTGGTGGGCATGTGAACTCCTGAGTGTGACTTGGGAAAAAATCTTTAGTACTATCTTAAGTTTAAGGGGTGTAGTATTCTGTTTACATCTGAAAATAGCGTTGTTGCACCTGGGTCTTGGAGACCTTTCTGCCCCCCAAAAAGCTTTTGTAATACAGTGCTTTATGGCTATGAAAATGTGTATTGTGAGAGGGTGGAAAAGTCAGGGAGAGGTGTCCTGGGGGGAGGTAAGGAATGAAATTCAACATCAATGTTTAATGGAAAAAGTCTATTACTATGAAAATCTGAAACAGCAGAAGTTTCATGCAATTTGGGATGCTTGGGAGAAGAAATATGGTTGATTCTATAAGGGGGTTTAAGAATTAATTCCCTGGGGGGTCTGTGGCTAGAAGGGAGGCTGAATGAAGAGTGACTGTAGTTGGAATTTATATTTTTGTTTTCTTTAAATATTTTATATTGAATGTATATGAGAAGGTAACTATTATTATTATTATTATATTATCTTTAGATGTAGAAAAAAAAGATTTGTCAGAGTGCACTTATTCTTTTGTATGTCTAAAATTTGAAGAAAAGAATAAAGAAATGTTATTTTTCGAAAAAAAAAAGAAATGCACCTTTATTGAGGGAGCTGAAGAAGGTTGCCCTTACTTCTTTTTCTTAGGAGAGGCTCGGGGGGCTGCAGCAGCGGATTCCCTCAAACTTCGTGGTGGTGGTGGATCAGTGCTGGCTGGGGACCCCTCGTGAGATGCCTGGGCCATGTCCTGGCGCTGGTTTTCCTGGCGGTTTGAGTCCCGCATCTCCACCAGCATGTGGCCAAGGTGTTATGGTTTTTAGGACACTCAGACCAGTAGATAAAAGAAAACACAATTTTATTAGAATAACAATAATGCAAACGATCGCCCTCTAGTGGCGGTTGAAATAGGCACACAGTGAAGACTGATATAGTACAAAGAGATAATGCACAATATAATTGACATATAAGATCTCTATGCAGAAAATGGTGTTCTATACCCCAAAGGGTTAAGAGCATAAATCAGTCAGTCTCAGATGTGGTGGTTTGGCACGCCCTGGGTGTTATGTGCTAGAGCCAATAGCCCCCACGGGCGTATACAACGGGAACCTGCCAGAGCTTGAGCCTTACCTCTACTGCCACACTACCACAGTAGATATCGCCCAGTAAACAACGAGAAGTGAGAGCCAATGACGCCCTGCCGGCCCACTTAAAGTGACTACTCTACAGTAGGATAGATAGAGTCGCCGTCGGTAAGCGGCCAACTCAGCAGACGTAGCACAAAGAAAGAGGCTCTATTCTGGGAATCGAGGTAGCGAGAGTAATGCAGCACTGCAAGGGTTAATATGCATGTTTACACAAGGCTCTGTAAGATAACGAGGCTCTGCAAGTATAGAGAGGCTCACGGAGGCACGCACAGCTCTGCAAGACAACGGTACACTGCACTGATCAATGGCAACACAAGGCAGGGTGGTCACACGGTGGCTGGCAACAGCGGATGAAGAATGTCGCCGCGGCGACAAGGGGAACAGAGGTCACTGGAACAGGCTGGAAGTCGATCTCGGAGCAGGAAGTCAGCCGGGCCAGGTCGGAGCACGCAGGAGGTAGTCATACAAGCCGGGTCTGTCACGGTTTGTTATGACTCTCAGACACAAGTTTTAGGTAAAAAACTAAATTTTATTGAAAAAATAAAATGATCACTTAGAATGGCAATCACATATATATATAACAAGAGTAAATAGCAAAGACAGTATGCAGACTCTACCGGTCCTGTCAATATACCAGACAGGACAGTCTGAGATGATGGAATAATAGGCTCTACCGGCCTTGCCAATACCGGCTAAGGCAACCTGCAGATAGAATAGCGAAAAGGTTCTACCAGCCTTACCAATACCGGGCAAGGCAGCCCAACAACCCTCGATATAGGCTCTACTGGCCTTGCCAATACCGGGTAAGGCAACCTCAAGAGGAATGTGAAGCAAGGTTCTACCGGCCTTACCAATACCGGGCAAGGCAGCCCAGAGGTATCAATAGCTGTCGGATGATAATGACAGAGTGACAGGATCGTAAGCAACCCAGTGTCCGCACACTGAAACCAACAGAGGAATCGGATAGCCGATAGGCTTTGGAGCAAACCAGTGTCCGCACACTGGAGTAACAATTGAATCGTATAGCCGCAAGGCTTTGGAGCAAACCAGCGTCCGCACGCTGGGACCAACCACTGAGTAGAGTAGCCGATAGGCTTTGGAGCAAACCAGTGTCCGCACACTGGACCAACAGGAATCGTACAGCCGCAAGGCTTTGGAGCAAACCAGTGTCCGCACACTGGACCAGCAGGGAATCGTATAGCCGCAAGGCTTTGGAGCAAACCAGCGTCCGCACGCTGGGACAAACCACTGAATAGTGTAGCCAATAGGCTTAGGAGCAAACCAGTGTCCGCACACTGGACTAACAACTGAATCGTGTAGCCGCAAGGCTTTGGAGCAAACCAGCGTCCGCACTCTGGGACCAACCACTGAATAGTGTAGCAGATAGGCTTAGGAGCAAACCAGTGTCCGCACACTGGACTAACAACTGAATCGTGTAGCCGCAAGGCTTTGGAGCAAACCAGCGTCCGCACGATGGGACTAACAAGCAATGTCGCCGACGCGACCAAGCAGAAGGTCGCCAGGATCACAGGAGGCAGGCGAGGAGATGACAGGAACCAGCAGCGATCAGTCAGGTCAGGAAACAGCAGAGAAGAAGGTCAGCAGGAACCGCAACCCCAGAGTACTAGGCCGGAACCAGGACTGGAACAACTCAGCATGCAGGAAACACTGGAACTGTTGTAATCAGGAACTCAGGAACACAGGAACAGAGGCCCAACCATCACTGGACATAGTGATAGCAAAAAGGTCAGAAACAACACGAAAGGGCACTCAAAGGGTGCCCAATCCAGGTTTAAATAGGCAATATGAGGCGGGCTAAATGCAGAAAGCCAATAGAAGCCCCCTACTGGTGACAGACAAGAAAATGCAGCAATCACAGGCACTGTGATAGTACCCCCCTTTCAAAGACCCCCTCTCCTAGAATAGGGTCTAGGTTTCTGTGGGTATTTGGCATGAAAGACCCTAGCTAGCCTAGGTGCATGAAGGTCCTTACTATCCACCCATGATCGATCTTCAGGACCATATCCTTTCCAATGTACCAGGTACTGTACCCTTCCTCTAAGCCTTCGGGAATCAATAATGCTCTGAACCTTGTACTCCTCCTGACCCTCGACCTCAACAGGTCCTGGCACCACAGGTGTGGTAGTATAGCGATTGCAAACCAGAGGCTTGAGAAGGGACACATGGAACACATTATGGATACGCATGGATGCAGGTATGTCTAGTGCGTAGGAGACAGGGTTAATTTTGCGAATGACTCTGTATGGACCAATGAACCGAGGAGCCAACTTATTAGACGGAACCTGCAGCTTGAGATTTCTGGAGGAAAGCCATACTCTGTCCCCAACCTGAAAAGAAACCGCTGGAAGCCTTCTGCGATTGGCATGGCGCTGATGACGCTGAAATGACTGACTAAGTGCCCTCTGAACTTGTGCCCATGTGGAACGGAGTTGCTCAATATGCTCATCCAGAGCTGGAATCTGTTGCGTCTGAAATGAATCTGGAAGCAAACAGGGCTGAAACCCGTAATTAATCAGAAACGGGGAGCTCCCCGATGAAGAATTGACCGCACAGTTCCTGGCGAACTCTGCCCAAGGCAACAAGTCGGACCAATTATCATGATGGTCAGTAACGAAACAACGGAGAAATTGTTCCAAGCCCTGATTAGCTCGTTCAGCGGCTCCATTGGTCTGGGGATGGTAGGCAGAGGAAAAGGACAGCTGTATGCCCATCTGTTGGCAAAATGCCCTCCAAAACCTAGACACAAACTGGCTCCCCCTGTCGGACACCAGTACCCTTCTCTGGCGAACACAATTGCCAATTCCTTAGCTGAAGGAAGGCCACGGAGGGGCACGAAATGAGCCATTTTAGAAAACCTGTCCACCACCATGAATATAAAGGAATACCCTTTAGACATAGGCAATTCTTCCATAAAATCAATGGAAACATGAGACCAGGGGCGTTCGCCATTAGGCACCGGTTGAAGCAAGCCCACTGGGAGATGTCTCGGGGTCTTAGCGCGGGCACAGGTGGCACAGGCATTAGTAAACTCAGCACAATCGTTTCTCATGGAAGGCCACCAAAATGACTGAGAAAGGGACCATAACAGTTGGTCTCTACCAATATGTCCCGCAGCCTTAGAAGAATGGTACGTTTCGAGCAACCTAGTACGAAATGGTTCAGCGACAAAACATTTGCCCACTGGGGTTTCATGGGGAGCGGACCCCTGAGAGGCCAGGATCTCCTCCCCTAAAGGAGAAGTGATACTTGTGCGTATAGTAGCCAATATTCTATCGGGTTGGATGATAGGTGCTGGTGCTTCCACTCTGTCACTGTCGGCCTCAAATTGTCTTGACAGTGCATCAGCCCTAACATTCTTTGATCCTGGTATATATGATACAATGAAATTAAATCGGGACAAGAACAGTGCCCATCTGGCCTGACGAGAGGACAATCTCTTGGCCTCCGAGAGATAAGTCAGATTTTTATGATCTGTTAGGATTAAGACAGGATTCTTAGTACCTTCAAGCAAATGACGCCATTCCTTAAGAGCGAGGATAATGGCCAATAATTCTCTGTCACCTATCTCATAGTGGCTTTGAGTGACGGTCAACTTTTTAAAAAAAAAAAACACAAGGTCTGAGTGTTCCACCTTTATCGTGTCGTTGCGAAAGTACTGCCCCAACCCCGATATCTGAGGCATCAACCTCTAGCGTAAATGGAAGTAAAGGATTGGGGTGGGATAACACAGGAGCCGCAGCAAATGGCAACTTCAATTTCTCAAAGGCTTCCTCAGCAGATACCGGGCAACGAGACGGATTAGCACCCTTGTGCGTAAGATCGGACAGAGGTTTGACAATGGAAGAAAAATTCTTAATAAACCTCCTATAATAATTAGCGAAACCCAGGAAACGCTGTATGGCTTTAAGACTCTTGGGTTTTGGCCATTGTAGGACAGCTGACAACTTTTCCTTGTCCATAGCAATGCCATCATTGCCAATTATGAACCCCAAGAAGGGCACGCTGGTTCTGTGAAACTCACATTTCTCCAATTTACAATATAATTTGTTCTCACAAAGTCGTAGCAATACTGCGGATACATCTTTGATGTGTTGTGACATGTTTTGGGAGTAAATCAGTATATCGTCAAGGTACACCACGACACATGTCTGCAACATATCTCTCAGAACATCGTTTATCAGTTCCTGAAAAACTGCGGGTGCATTACACAGCCCAAATGGCATCACTAGATATTCGTAGTGCCCAGATCGAGTATTAAAGGCAGTTTTCCACTCATCACCTGCTCTAATGCGAACCAGATTGTAAGCGGCCCGTAGGTCCAATTTGGTAAAAATCGAAGCGCCCTTAAGCCTATCAAAAAGCTCGGTGATGAGTGGTATTGGGTATGCGTTTTTTGCCATTAGTTTATTCAAGCCCTGGTAGTCAATGCATGGTCTTAATTCGCCATTTTTCTTTTTTACGAAAAAGAACCCAGCCCCAGCTGGAGAGGTAGATTTTCGTATTATCCCTCTAGCAAGGGCATCAGAAATGTAATCTTCCATAGCTTTATTCTCCTCACAAGATAATGGATAAGTGCGTCCCCTCGGAGGTACTGCTCCAGGAGGCAATTCAATGCAACAATCATAAGGTCTGTGCTGAGGTTGTATACTAGCCTCTCCTTTGCTAAAAACATCGCCAAACTGTTGGTAAACATCCGGTATAGCAGACCGTATCCTACGATCTCTGGCAGTTGATCTCTCATGTATTCTGGAGTCAATTAGCATAACATACTCAATGTAATCATCTAGGTCAATAGGTAGATCTTTTGCAGCGATTTCATCTTTAATGTGGTCATTCAGGCCTTGAGCAAAGGTTGCCAATAATGCCTCGTTATTCCAACCTACCTCTGCTGCCAAGGTGCGGAATTCGATGGCATAGTCGCCCACTGTACGCCTGCCCTGTTGTATCTCCATAAGACGTTTGGCAGCAGAGGTGGTTCTACCAGGAGGCTCAAACACTCTTCGAAAGGATTGCACAAATTCTCTAAAGTTCTTAGTTCAAGGTTTAGCATTCTCCCACAAGGGGTTAGCCCAAGCCAATGCTCTGCCAGTGAGCAGCGATATCGTAAACCCCACTTTACTACGATCATTGGGAAATGCGTGTGCCGTCAATTCCATAAATATTTCAAGTTGGTTAATGAACCCTCTGCAGAGACTAGGGTCACCATCATATCTTAGCGGCAAGGGTGCAGAAGCCGTTAACCCTTTAACAGTACCCCCTAGGGGCCTGGTATCACTTTCCGGTGTCTGATTTGGCGAGACCACCGGGCTAGAGCCAGATTTGTCAGCGAGTACCGTGCGTTCAAGCATCGTTTGAATTGCAACCGCCAACTGATCCAAACGTTGCTTGTGCAAATCCATCCTCCAATGGATATTCTGTGCGTTACCTTCACATTTGCTGTCTGAGGTCATGGCCCATTCGTACTGTCACGGTTTGTTATGACTCTCAGACACAAGTTTTAGGTAAAAAACTCAATTTTATTGAAATAATAAAATGATCACTTAGAATGGCAATCACATATATATATAACAAGAGTAAATAGCAAAGACAGTATGCAGACTCTACCGGTCCTGTCAATATACCAGACAGGACAGTCTGAGATGATGGAATAATAGGTTCTACCGGCCTTGCCAATACCGGGTAAGGCAACCTGCAGATAGAATAGCGAAAAGGTTCTACCGGCCTTACCAATACCGGGCAAGGCAGCCCAACAACCCTCGATATAGGCTCTACCGGCCTTGCCAATACCGGGTAAGGCAACCTCAAGAGGAATGTGAAGCAAGGTTCTACCGGCCTTACCAATACCGGGCAAGGCAGCCCAGAGTTATCAATAGCTGTCGGATGATAATGACAGAGTGACAGGATCGTAAGCAACCCAGTGTCCGCACACTGAAACCAACAGAGGAATCGTATAGCTGTAAGGCTTAGGAGCAAACCAGTGTCCTCACACTGGACTAACAATTGAATCGGATAGCCGCAAGGCTTTGGAGCAAACCAGCGTCCGCACGCTGGGACCAGCTACTGAATCGTATAGCCGATAGGCTTTGGAGCAAACCAGTGTCCGCACACTGGAGTAACAATTGAATCGTATAGCCGCAAGGCTTTGGAGCAAACCAGCGTCCGCACGCTGGGACCAACCACTGAGTAGTGTAGCCGATAGGCTTTGGAGCAAACCAGTGTCCGCACATTGGACCAACAGGAATCGTACAGCCGCAAGGCTTTGGAACAAACCAGCATCCGCACGCTGGGACAAACCACTGAATAGTGTAGCCAATAGGCTTAGGAGCAAACCAGTGTCCGCACACTGGACTAACAACTGAATCGTGTAGCCGCAAGGCTTTGGAGCAAACCAGTGTCCGCACGCTGGGACCAACCACTAAATAGTGTAGCAGATAGGCTTAGGAGCAAACCAGTGTCCGCACACTGGACTAACAACTGAATCGTGTAGCCGCAAGGCTTTGGAGCAAACCAGCGTCCGCACGCTGGGACTAACAAGCAATGTCGCCGACGCGACCAAGCAGAAGGTCGCCAGGATCACAGGAGGCAGGCGAGGAGATGACAGGAACCAGCAGCGATCAGTCAGGTCAGGAAACAGCAGAGAAGAAGGTCAGCAGGAACTGCAACCCCAGAGTACTAGGCCAGAACCAGGACTGGAACAACTCAGCATGCAGGAAACACTGGAACAGTTGTAATCAGGAACACAGGAACAGAGGCCCAACCATCACTGGACATAGTGATAGCAAAAAGGTCAGAAACAACACGAAAGGGCACTCAAAGGGAGCCCAATCCAGGTTTAAATAGGCAATATGAGGCGGGCTAAATGCAGACAGCCAATAGAAGCCCCCTACTGGTGACAGACAAGAAAATGCAGCAATCACAGGCACTGTGATAGGGTCATACACGAACAGGAACGTCAGCCAGGCCGGGTCAGGAAACAGAGGTGGTTCGCAGACAAGCCTGGTCAAAACACGATCAGGAACACTGGAGCGTAGTCAGGACAAGCCAAGTCGGTACACGAGAATCCGGAACACAGGAACACAGCAACAGCACACAGGCTCAGAAACACCACGAAAGGGTATCTGACAGATGTCTGGGCCAGGCATAAGAAGGTCACCAGGGGCGGGCCAAACTGGCTCAGCAAATTAGAGCGAACCACAAGTAAGAGTGACAGAGAATCACAGGCACTGTGATACAAGGACCTCCATCATGCTAGTGTGGAACTGTAGCTGCTGGGTGTTACTGATGACTTGTTGTGCCTCAATGGATCTGAGGCACTCCATGATCCACCCAATGTTCTGCTTGATATGCCTCAGGGCTCGGGTACGCCTCCGGATCTTGGTCAGCTGCTCCCCCTGGACGGCAACACATGCTGCATCCAGGACCGCTGTGGGTGTGGGTGTGATAGGTGTGGAGGGCATGGAGGCTGGCAGAGGCAGTGGGGTGGTTTGGGGTAGCGAACTACAATGGAGTGCCTCAGGAGGGACAGCACCAGCATGGATGCTGTGGGGGGACAGCCCCACCTGATCCCCGGACCCCTCACTCCACTCTGATTCTCCAGCCTCAGAGTGGGCTCACTGGTGTTGGTGTGGTTGGGGGTGATGGCGTTGGTGGGGGTGGTGGTGTGAAGTCAGTGCGGTCCTGTGGCCCCCCCTATTATCCCAAAGTATTGGTAGTCCAGGGGCCACACCTCAGATGCCTCCTGGCTGCCTGATGGCCACGTGCGTGGATGTGATTTTGCCCACGTGCGGGAATCTGCCTGGCCCGGCATTGTTACAGTCTGTGGCATACTGTGCCTTTCTATTGGATGTGGTGTTGGAGGACCCTAGAAGGCAAGATCAGCCCACTGCTGCTGCTGCTGGGGAGGTTGACCCTGGGGGCCATGGTGTGGCCACTGCTGCTACTGGGGAGTTGGACCCTGGGGGCCATGGTGTGGCCACTGCTGCTGCTGCTGCTGGGGAGGTGGACCCTGGGGGTCATGATGTGGCCACTGCTGCTGCTGCTGGGGAGGTAGACCCTGGAGGCCATGGTGTGGTCACTGCTGCTGTGGCTGCGATGGTCTTGGTGGTGGCAGCACCCTGGAAGTGGTGGCCTCCTCAGAGGAGGTGCCTCCGGAGTCCTACGCATGGGATGGCATGTATGCTGTGTGGTCAAATGACATAATGTAATTAGTGACGTGAGCTATGACAGGCATGCTGCAAGTCTATTACACTGACATGTGAGCTGTTGGGTGGCAGGATGGAATCCATTGCATTGCTTTGGTTACCATCCTTACACAAATTACTAAGCTTCACATGATCCCATACTATGATTTTACCAACCTACAGTGGTGTAGCTTTGGTCATCATGTGTATCCTGAGCAGTGTGGATGGCAAGGCATACCTCCTTGCTATCCCCATTCCCCAGGATCCATGTGGTGACCAAAACTGAACCATCACACCTTGAGTGACACAAACTCATTGCATATCATACACTGAGGCCTCAACAGCAAACACATTAGGACCTCTAAACACAGTAATGCACCAGTGATGACCAATGACTACAGAGTCCAACCGATGATGTCAGCAACAGTAACAGACACACCAAGCACACCAACCAACATGATCTGTGGAACCCAACAACCCAATTAGCTGGAGGACACACGAACACACCCCAGGACAGCTAAAATCCTAACACACAGCAAACATGTGTGTGGTTATACTGTAATATTGGAGATTACTTCTACCTTTTCCAATGTTATGTTATGGAGTCTAAGTACTGATATGTCACGTGTTGTTTAGATCTCAGTGTATTGGCTCCACAGAATAACACAGGGATTGCAGGTGTGATGACACTGCAGTTGTCACGTGCACATTGTCACCTCTTTCTGACAACCTAGTGAATCTCCCCCCCATCATGGCTGAGCCTTGTGAATCACATATATCCTGCAGAGTGGTGGTGGCGGTGAATGCCCCCTGGCCATCCACACTCTGCAGGCTACATATGATGCAGAAAGCTGAACCTTGACTATTCCACTTGGACTAACTACCTACATGTACAACACCTAGCCCTGACATGCAGTAACAATACTCCAGAACACACGTCATTTCCCTGCCTTGCTATCTTCCATAACCCTTTGATTGCCAGGGGACTAGCAAATGTACTGTGCATGATGTTGTTGTAGACAGCATGAAGGGGGTTCAACAGGGACCTGACCATTACCATTCAGGCTGGGTTTGTCAAGTATTCCGTCCTTGTTTGAAGTCCCTCAAAGCTGTGTTGCTGAATTTGTGGCGTGGAATGCTGTCCATGTGTTCAGGTATCACTGTGTTGGCCTATGTATGGTAGGTGTCAACTTTGATGTGATATGTATTTAGGCCTTGATGACCTTACCTATGGTCTGGAGGCTCCTTTCATCCCCAGTGTCACTCCATCCCGGGATCCCATGAACCGCTGTTGCAGATAGGGTCCTGCGCACTGCATCCTCCCACTCCGCTGTAACTCTTTCCAACTCCTTCTACCTGTATGAAATGCTCCTATCTCCCTTTCTCTCACTCTAGCCTCCGCTCTTGGGTTTTGTGATCTAGCTCTTGGAACTCGAAACACAGACAAAGGTGCGTCGGTTATTTTGGGTCTATATTTAGTTTATTCGACTGAACTTGATACTTTGGGGTGCTGTGATTGGCTGGGGCACTAGGTAACATCGAACGTTCGCTTCTTTCTTTGATTGGGACGTATCACACGTTATTTATCATGTGCTTTGCGGCGGCGAAGAGATCAGATCTTAGGCAACGCAAGTTTTGTAGTTTCTGTCTATTTTATAGGCTGTCGTCCGTAAGCCCAGTTTTGGTTAACTCTTGAGGGCCTTTTTTTCTTCATGTTAGTTTTAACTACAACATTTGGATTGAGCCCTGAATACTTTAATTTGCTTGTGCTTATTCATTATAGACTATGGGTTGTTTGTGCTTAACAACTGTGCATAGAACCAGAAGCAGGATCATGTGAGTGAAGGTGTTGTCATAGGTGGAGTCTCCTAATGTTCCTTGCAAGGTGTACACTCAACCCTGTCTGAAATAAAAAAACAAAAGCCAAACCCATTCTTCATGATAGTGTCCCACTAATCATGTCATACAGTAGTATGAAATGCACCTTTGCCATTGTGAATGTGACATTTTAACCCTTTACTGCCGGAGGGTTGTGCAACACATAGCAATGCAAGGTGCTGCACACCCCTCTAGCATTCAAAATGTCAAACTCATCACAAAATGGAGGAAATATTGTTATAAAATTATCTGATTTAGTAGTGCATACTGTAATTCTTAACTCCTAGTATGCTGGGAGGGTGTGTGTGGGGTTTCTCCAATTCATTGCTTTGTATCCCACAATTTTTCTTTCTCTGTCATCCAGTATGGCATATAGGTACCATGGGGAGGTGACAGCTCCTCTCAGTAGGCTGGAACATTTCAAGAAAAAGTCTTGTAGGTGGAGCCTACCCCCTAGCCCCACTTCCTGTTAGACTTGTTCCATACCTGTGTGAAGGCTGAGAACTTTTCTGCTTAGTTTTTAGATTACTTTATTGTATTCTATGTTTGATATGTGACGTCACAATTCCCCCATTAGGTGGATTACCATTCCTGGCTTCCCCTGGAGGATTGTCCAGCAGACAGGTTCTGTTGTGGACTTTTGCAGCCCTGTGGAGAGAATCATGCAGCCCATGTTTCTCTCTCCTAACTGGATCTGTCTGAGGCTCTGTTCTCATAATGGTAATCTGAAGACAGAAGGTCATGTTTGATGAGTAACCCTTTCAGTGCCATGGTCCTCATGTCCCATTGTCCCCCTCAATACAGGAACTTCCTTGGAAAACTACTGCACTCATGTTGGGTATCTTATTCTGTTTGATCCCTTGGTCTTTGGAGCTTGGATGGCTGCATTTATGTAATTAACCCCTGCCCTGTATCACGGTGCAGCTTCTCATGCTGTCACTCTCACTTGTGCTGCGCTTCGATTGGTTGAGCCTGTTTGGCCCGCCCCTGGTGACCTTTTTATTCTGGGCTAGTGGCACCTGTCATTTGCCCTTTCGTGGTGTTCCTGAGCCAGTTTTGCTGTGCTGTGCTCCTGTGTTCCTGATCTCCGGTGTACCGACTTGGCTATCCCTGACTACGATCCTGTGTACCTGTTCCGTGATTTGACCCGGCCTGGCTGACGTTCCTGCTCGTTTTCCTGATCCGGCTTGTCTGAGAAACTGCTCCGTGATTCGACCTGGCCTGGCTGACGTTCCTACTCATTTCCTGATCCGGCTTGCCTGAGAATCTGCCCCGTGATTCGACCCGGCTTGCTGACGTTCCTGTTCCGGTCACTGCGGCCGGTCTCCATTCCTGTCCTGCCTTGTCGCCACGGCGACATAGTAACTGTGCTCTTGCTGTTCATTACGGCTCCGTGCTGTGCTGATTCCTGCCTCTGAGCTAATCACTGCTGAGCTGTGTTTCTCTACCGAGCTGTTAACCCGTGCAGAGCTGTGTCCCAACTACCGAGCTGTCTATCCATGCAGAGTTGCGTTCCAACTTCTGAGCTGTTAACCCTTGCAGTGCTGTGTTCCTACTATCATGCTGTCTCCAGTGCAGAGCTGTGTTACAACTATTTGCCATTAACCCGTGCAGAGCTGTGTTCCAGTGAGGGCGCGCAGCCCATACAGAGAGTTGCCTTGTGCCGAGCCGGTTCTCTCCTTGCAGTCCGGTGCAACTCATTACCGCGCCCGGCTCTGGCTACTTCTGTGCACGTCTCTGTGGTTACGTCCGTGGGGCTATTGATCCAAGCTCTTGCAATCCAGTCTCTATTTCGCCCGTGGGGTTATTGGCTCAAGCTCTTGCAAATCCATCACGCACGTTTGGATTATAAGCTCAAGCTCTGGTAATAAGTTATCTCCATAGGCCGTAGGGCTATTGGCCCAAGCTCTTGCAATCCAGTTCCATCCACGATGCCCATGGGGGCTAGTGGTTTCAGCTCCGGTAACTCGGTCATCTCCATTACGCCCGTGGGGGCTATTCGCTCAAGCTCTGGCAGTCTACTCGCTCTGTTCATATGCCCGTGGGGGCTACCATTGCCGTACAGCAGGTGGGAGGCAGGTTTCTCTTTGCTGGACATTTTCTTCAGTTTTCCAGACTGTGGGTGTTGAGTATTCTCCACCTTTAACACCTTGGGCGTGCCAAACTACACAACTGAGACGGACTGATTATTCTATTAACCATTTGTATACCAGTACTCAGTGCCTGTTAATTTCTGTATTACTGTATACTGTGCATACTGCTGCTATTCCGCTGTTTCACAGTGCTTCCCTTAGGGGGCGATATCTGTCATTATTTTTGGTCTTAAATAAATTGCATTTTATTTTTACCCACTGGTCTGAGTGTCTTGAAAACCGTGACACCCTGCTGGTTTCACTGGGTTTGGGGGCTTAGTTTTGACTTTTCCCTTATGGACTGACCATTTATATTTATCCCTTGGATATTTAGGTACATTTAGACACTTTCGTAAATTTTGTATTTTTGGTGTTCCACTCCTTCCGGTCTGACCCAGGTGACTGATTCAGTGACGAGAGCGCAGCGCTACGAGTTCTAAGAATGAACCCAGTGATAGGGTTCATTCATTCAACGAGCACTTAATGGTACAGTGGCTTATACAGCTGTATCAAGAATACGGCTGTATCAAGAAGGCAGAAAATGCCTTTGGGGTCACCCCATGGATCATCTATCCTTTTGGATCCATGATAGGCGGACTATCAGGAGGGGTCCTGGTGCGCCCATGGAGGTCTGAAAGTTTTATTTAAGTATAAAGTATGTGAAACATACGTTATATGCGCATTATTTAATAAACAGGCAATTGTCACCCCCATGCTAGGGGGGGTATCATGAGGGGTCATGAAACCCTCCTTGAGTTCTGATGTTTTGTTTAACCACATTAAACATGTTATATTAAACTTATAATTAAATGTTTTACACATTACATGTTTTACATATATACGGGCAAGGTATGCATCCACTTACCTTGCCTTTTAACCCTTTGAGTACCAGAGGGGTAGGAAACACATTGCAAAGCAATGCCTTCCTACCTCTCTGGTACTCAAAGGGTTAAGTGTTGAATGAAGGATAGGTTCTGTTGAATATATGGCAATTCCTGTCCAATGAAGAGGTGAAAGTCGAATGGAGTTAATATGTGGAATATATGCGATATATGTTGATATACTAAAAGGGTGGGGGATGTCAAAGGGGGGAACATTATGTAGTGCTTGGTGTACTGGTTCTGTTTATTTTAACCCTTTGAATGCTATAGGGGTGAGCAATACATATCCCTATGGCATTCAATGCTGTCCTTGGTGCTGAAAGCCTTTTCTTTATTCCCCTAATGATTAGGTAGGGAAGCACAAAGAATGCTGTTCAGAATTGTCGTAACTCTCCCTGCTCTTACTCTATAGGAAAATACAGGGGAGATCCCAACTATGACAGCCTGAGTTAGGTGAAGTGGAGACTGTGAACTCCGACAGCAGAGGCTGCTATCAGAGTTTACTGAATGCGTTGAAGTGTCACATTATTATATCAACACACCCCCTTGCATACAAATGTGTCTCAGTATTCAGGATTTCCATATGGAAATGAGTCATTATGCTTCATTACCATATGGAAGTAGCCATTGTCAATGTGATTAATGAAAATTCATAAACCTGTCGGATTGACGTAGATGTGGGCATCTTTTTGTTGGAGTGCTGGTGATGTAATGTCATAGTTTTGTGAATACTGTGGAGGCGCTTATGACACTGCTCTGACAGAACATCGACATTCATAGCCCTCTTTGACCTTTAGTGCATGTAGGCCTTTGTCTTGAAATGTTCCAGCCTACTGAGAAGAGCTGTTGCCTTCCCATAGTACCTGTATGTCATATGGGCAGAGAGAAAAGGATTTAACAGGTAAGACTAAAATCCTATTTGTTCCACATACCTACTCTACGAATCGCTGATGCTCCTACAACAGGGCAGTTCTGTGGATTTAGTCCTTTTTGCCACCGCTGCCTACTGACCTAATGTCTTAAAAGTTCTCCTAGTCTGTGATAAGGGACTGTACATACATACGCCCAGGGAAGGCTTCCAGTAATGAAGTATGGTCCGTTACAAGGTCTTTAACTGTTTGAGTGCCAGAGGAGTATGCAACGCATTGCAGAGAAGTGCTTTGCTTACCTCTCTGGCACTCAAAGGGTTAGATCATTGTAAAGCAATTCGTTGGACACTTCTATGGCAATCAAGGTCATTAAAATTCCCTTTTAAATCAATATTAAAATTTGTTTGGACCAGAATTTATCAACTTTCCTTTGTGCATGGGGCAGATCTAGTGATGAGGACTCTGGTATAAAATAATTTTTTAGCCTCCAATTCATTGCAAATTATTGGAAAATCCTAAAGATATACTATATTCTAGCAGTCAGTGGGCTTCTAAAGTTGGCTGGACATCAGTGATTTGCACTGCACGAATGTGAGTTCAGTGGCAGTTTGTGTCTGTAGCCCATAAATCAGTGATCCGCTACATCGCACAGGACGTCAGCTGTCCGCTTCACTGGGTAAACTTGTCACAACAAGAATCACAATGGCAGGACTCTGGGGGCTCCAGCTACTCTGAACGTCTTGCAAAAAGGCATCTGCTGTGTTTTTGTGCTTGTAATATTAGCTTGTCAATTTCAGTAATAAAGACTTGAAATGAAAATTCGCGTCTTTTACCATTTGCTTTTCCCTTAGAACTCTGGTTGGTGCCCTGCCGTGAAGAGATGTGACCAGTAGGGTTAGCAACAGCTTGTTTTGTATTTTATAATTACTGCTAATGCCAGATAAAAGAGGAGAGAAATAAATGCATTTAGCGCCTCTAATTAAATCACATGAACCTGCAAACATGCTGAAAACTGCCTTGTTTTGATGATAAGCCACAGTAGCTAATACAGATCAGAATGGTATGGCTTTGTGCTCTTGATACTAATTAAACGCAATTAAAAATCCGATTCAGAGATTTTCTACATTTTGATCATTTTGACTTTTAAATTGGAGTAACTACTCCAACTGCTGGAATTTTTATATTGAATGACAACAATCAGAGTCATTGTAAAAACTGAGAAAGTGAGCAGTTGTTCAGAGCCACCTCCCTCAAGTCAAGGATAAACTCTGATTGTCTTACTACACAGTTTATAACTCTTTGGAACAGTGATTCCCAGATTGCGGGTGTAACAATGTTTAGGGGGTGTGAGACTGTTTCAGTACCAAACATCCTCCGTGCTATGCAATGGAACAGCATCCATATTGTCAAACATCAAGCTCGTATGGAAGTTTTGGAGAGACTGGTTCAAAGGACAGCTGTGAACAGCACAACCTGTTGTGTACTAGTGATACATATGCATTTGTTGGTGAGCCTACATATATATACTCACTGGTAGGAATGTTTGGGGGAAAGATGATGTTAATTGAACTGGTGTTTTCCACATCCTATATTATAATTCTCTAGGATGTTTGTCAGACGCTGTCATGGGCAGTAAAGACGGCTGCGCACGCTGCAGTCATGCGTACTAGAGAATGCACGTGCCGCAGCTGATACGGAGCAGGGCGCTCCAAATTCAGACAGGAGTCTTCTCTGCGCACCTTTCTGGAACCGCTTAGTCCTAGGAAGGTGCGCAGAGAGGACCACAGTCTGAATTCGGGGAGCCCCCCTCCATATTAGCAGCGGCGTGTTCGGGCAGTCAGTACTGCTCATGACTGCAGCACCTCCAGTGCTGGCCCTTGTACACGGGCTTTAAAACTAGTATAATATAAAATAAATGCAATTCAAATGAAAAATAATATAAATATGCATGCACATTTACATTTGTTGTAGATGAAGATAGTTAAGATGAGCAGCTGGCTGATTGCCAGTCATTCCGTCCTGAGGGTAACTTCGTCTGTTTTTATTTTTGAAGAAGAACTTCACTTTGGATCTACGATGACAATATGAACGGTCAGGTGATTGGATATTTTTCAATCATACCCAGTTCTTTAAAAAGAGAAGCAAAAGCATTGTTGAGTCTATTTGGAAGGTCTATGATTAAGCATTACCCACTCTAAAATGATTGGACCCAAAGGCCTACTGTGTACACCAGCTGACATTGTGGTGAGTCTAATTTATGGAATTTACTGACATTTTGGATTGATGTTGTGCAGATCGATTCTGTTTTTTACTACTGTACATTATGGAGTGGTGGAAGCGCTCCTTGGTCCTGCTGATAAAATTGCATCAAGTTCAGTATTATGGATATGTTAGTATACTAGTCAAAGAACAGACAATGAGAACAATGCATTGAGCTAACCTACTTCTTGCTCTTCAAATCATAATCTGTTTTGTCATCTAAATAATTATTTTAGTCACATAATCAAGTACGGTATGTCAAAAGTAATACATTTGTTAAGACAACATTTTGTAACAATACACATTCAGTTTGAGAAAAACTTAGTTTTGGACAAAAATTATTTTATGAAACAAAATCTATTTTATGACAAAAACTTTTACTCAGCAAGAAAGCTATTCAATATATATATATTCCAATAATAAAAGTGTACTTGCCCTTTAATCCAGGGATAGGTGAGTTTTAACTCTCCAGCTGTGGGGATGAGTCTACCATTTTATGACAAAACCTAACTTTTCTTATGTTGCTTTTTCCCAGGAGCTGCCTCTTCCTTTGATATTGGAGATCGGTATTTGCAGCCCCAAAGTTGAAGAGTAACACATGGATTGCCATACCCCTTATTGTATATACTTTGCATACACTCTGTCTGCTTTAGATTGATATTTATAACAGGTTTTCAGAGGTAAAATAGTAACATAGTAATTTAGGTTGAAAAAAAGACTTGCGTCCATTTAGTTCAACCCTTTTCATGTTCCTGTTTACCACTGTTGATCCAAAAGAAGGCAGAAAACACCCTCAATATAGCAATTTCAAATTCTGCCTTGAATGGGGGGGAATTCCCTCTTGATTCCCAATGGCAATCAGATTTCTCCTTGGATCAACAAGCCCTAAGTAAATATTAATCCCAATACTAACGTACATAACCCTCTATGTTGTGCTCTTTTAAATAAGTATCCAGGCCCTTTTTAAAGGCATCTAATGTACTCGTTATTTATACATTGTGCCAAACAAATGTGTAGCAAATCAATGATAAAAAAAATAGAATGTTCACTTGTAGATCAAAGTACACCAACCTAGCCTTAGCGCAGAACAATATGAACATGACCAGGATTGAAGATGCAGTTGTGTGTGTGTCTAGCACCCATGAGGCTAACACATGGGAGTTTGTACCGCGTTAGCCATAGAAATACAGAAGGCAAATCTAGCCAAGTTGATACCTTTATTGGCTAACTAAACAGATTTAGGATGCAAGCTTTCAAGATCTCTTAGGTCTGTTTCTCATGCATGTTGAAGAGACCTAAGAGGTCTTGAAAGCTTGCATCCTAGATCTGTTTAGTTAGCCAATAAAGGTATCAACTTGACTATATTTGCCTCTAGAACCCAGGTGAGCATGTGACAAAATCCTAAGAGATTTACTGGGGTATGGCTTGCATCATTCCAGTACCCCAACACCAGATTCCTGCTTTGGGTTATGGTGAACAACTGTTTAATCATTTTACATGATCCTGTAATGCTTTTAACGCAAAATGTGTGTACAAGCATTGCAGAGCAATATGTTAAACACTCAGTTGGCACAAAAAGGGTTAATTGCTATATTATTTAACACTTTGAGTGACAAAGAGGTATCTATTGCAATGCAATGCATGGGCTACCTTTCTGGCATTCAAAGGGTTAACCCATTGGTTGCCAGAATGGCCTCCAATCATTGTAACTGGTAATATGTAGTGTACTTTTTTCACCCATATAATGTAGCGGTATAGAGGAAACAATGTCTCTTTACCCGCTTCAGTTCCTGGTCAGGAGGTTGTACTCTACCGTGCAAGGCACAGCAATACATGAGGCATTTAATAAAGCCTCCTTCACATCGGCAAAAGAACTTAATTAGCCTCCTGAGACAGTCCTGTCACCCTTGTATTTTCACTGGCTTATCTCCTGATTTCCACTGCCAGCTGGAAGGCAGAAGCGTGTTTGATAGACAGTCCACGTGAGTGCCAATGTGGTTCAGCCATTCGTTTGAAGTTGAGATAAGGATTACATGCTCCAGTGCTGCTAGTGTGAAAGGCCTGCCATTGGCCTAAGGACCTGCCAGCAGGCCTCTCACACTAAAAGTATTGGAGGATGAGACCTTCCCTAATAAAACTTTGCTGTGTTCCTGAGGGAATGCAGTGAAGTTGCTGCATGCTGGACTTTGGTGCATTCACATTGGTGATAGTTGCCTGTGTGAAAGACACCACAGTCTACCACATTACCTTCACCACAGCAACATATTTAACACAGCGTCAATGCACTGATGTCATTTACGTGACTGGAGCTTAAAAATATGTTTCTCCTAGACTACTGAAAAACAGTAGATCCATGGTAAGCGCTATTAATGAATTCAAATGTATGCACATGGATCTGTGAATTTTACAATGTACACATTCATTTAAGTGTTGGTCTTATTTTATTAATAATGTTACTTTAAGACTTGGGGTTTGGGGTCCTAATGCATAACTTGTGATTTATCACCCAATTGTGCCATTAATTGAAGGAAGATTAGCAGCACTGCATGCTCCAAGGTAGCAACAAGACCCTGGGCTTTAAGCATAAGAACTGAGACTTTAGTCCCCTGTCAGAAGCCTCTGTTGCCAAGTAAGTCTTAGAAGTTGGGAACCATTGATCTAGGCCTCATTCTGATATCTCCTAGGAATACTTGTGGCCTCTGTTTAAAAATCATGTTAACTCTTTGAATTCTAGGGATGAATCCATTGTGTGGTAAAGCAATGCTTTGGAGTTGTCTCTAGCAACCAAGGGGTTAACCAAATAAACTGTAAGACTGGAGTCCATATAATATGTAATAAATAATGGAAGTGGCTCTGACCCCTTCAATGCTACAGAAGTCACCAATTCGCCACTTCTTGCTTTGCAATGCATTGCTCACCCCTCTGGTACTCAAAGGGTTAAATATAGTAAAAAATGTCATTGCTGCTACAATGTGAAAGACCTGTGTTTTGGATACATTCTAATTACAGTGTAGATACTGCATAGACATATGTCATGCACTTTATTTTATTTGTAGAACTGTAACTATTCCAGTAGGTAATAATGACAAGAAAAGTGTTTTTTGCCCAGATCCATTTTAGAAACTGTCAGATCAACATAAGAAGGTGCTATTAGCTGTGCTAATGCAGATGGTGTGAACTGTTTTTTATACAGAGGGATTTTAATATTGAGTAAGTGTTTTTAGAGATATAATTCAGTTGCAGTATATAGAGGCAGACTAATTCCCGTAATTATAGATGCTTTTTTATATGCTTTCTTGTTCTTTTTTGTACAATTATACTTATTATTTGGAATCCTGTTGAAAATGTTCAGATAAAGATTATGGTTTAAGTGATAGTAATGGATCATTTTAAGTAACTTTAATATTGTAGCTTTTAAAAAAGTAAAATAATTGAGGCCATTCTTATCTCTCAAACCTTTATGGTTTGAGAGATATACGATTTCATAGTTCCCCCTTCACTCCCCTTGCACTGACGTCAGCCTCTATCTTATAGCAAGAGATCCACGGTCCGCAGACCACCTGGCTGCTCTTCAGCAGAGCTGAAATAGCTTGATGTAAACATAAATACTTCGTTGGAACGGTCTCCAAAGTGTGCTTGCAAACCAGGCACGCTTTGCCAGCCGTTTCAATGAAGTAGTTATGTTTCGATCGTGCTATTTTGGCTCTTCTGAAGAGCCGCCGGCCGGTCTGCGGACCGAGATCTCCTGCTGTAAGATAGAGGCAGATGTCAGTGCAAGTTATGCAATCATACCATTCTAGAAAGTAGACATTCACCCACATGAAATGAGGGGCAGTTTGCCTTTCTAACCCTAGGCTGGTGTGCACAATTATTTCCAAAAGTTGGAGCTATAATGACTTTTTTCTTTTTTATATTTCCACCACTTGTATCTTTGAAAACTATGGAATGTCGTACTATATACGATACTTTCTGCTAGCCTAAGAAAAATGGTACTCCTTTGCTATGGGATGACATACCATAGGGGGTGCCAGGAACACCTGCTACTTTTCTTTTGTGAAATGACCTGCCTGCAATAATATGGTCATACGCATTAGAGATATGAAGAAAAGGTGAAAAAATTATACCATTTTGGAAAGTAGACTTTCACTCACATTGAATGAGGGACCACTCACCTTTTGACTGCTAGGCTAGAATGCACAACTTGTTCCAGAATGTGGTGCTACAGGAAAAAAACACATGCTTTTTTACACTTCAAGTCACTTCAAACATACTAAAATCTTTCAAAACCATGGGATTTTCTAGTACCTAGTGCCAGCCTTAAAAAATGGTATACCACTGGCATGGGTTGACATACTATAGTGGGTGCCAGGAGCATGGCTAGTGGTGGAGCAGCAGTATATGTGCGATTCCATGTCTATCAATGGATTAGCGTTCCAAAGCAATGTGCTGGACACTCCTCTAGCACACTGTTTTATATTATTATTATTATTTTTCTTATTTATTTTTAATTATTATTAATGTATTTCATGTGTATATATTTTAACCCTTTGAGTTCCAAGGTATCCAATGCACTCAGCTTCTGATTTCCAACCGATTTGGCTTAGAGACCAATAGAGACAATGCAGGGGAGCAGCATGTTTCCCCTTCTTCCACATGTCCGAGGTTCCAGGTAGGAGTGGGCTGGATCAGGAGTCCACCATGAGATTTGTGAGGTTTTTTTTCAGTTGTGGTCACAGCAAGCCGGTAATACTGGCTTATGCAGTAACTGCAATTAGGCTGTCTGACATACAGGCTTGGCATAACGTGAACACTGGCCAAGTCTGTACATCATACTGCATTGGCACTCTAGACATTAATGAGAAAATAGATCCTAGGAATAAGTGGCTTTTGATCCCTTGTGGATATCAAATCATATCTATGCCTTATGTTTACTAAACGAATTCCCCCTATTGTGTATTCATACCTTTTATTCCGCATGTTTGTGTCATACTCTATGTATATAAATGCCATGTTATTCCAGCCTTATTTGTTAACCCCTGCCTGAAAAAAGCACCTTAGTGTCCTGAAATATTTTTTGTCTCTCTATAAAATAAACTCTATCACCTTTACATCAGTCTTGTGAGTTCTTTATTACTTAAGTACTTAGATACCTATCTACTCTACTGGCTAGCACCATGGACACGTGTGGTGGTGGTGATGGGAGGAGGGGTACAAGAGGGGGCATTTGCCACCCCTACCCTTGCACCCCTCCAGGATAAACATACTAGCTGGGCAGGTTGGCCTGGGGGTATATTATTGCTTTGCCCACTTGGAAAATTTTCTGTTAACTCCCATGGCTAGCACGGTACCGCCTTTTGTCTTGAATCAATGCCTTGGATGCCCTCCTGCCACTCAAAGGGCTAAACCGCAAGGGCAACACAGTGGCACTATTTCTAGTGTTTGTATGTTAAAATCTGTCTCTAGTTCACAACAAACAACAGGCTTCAACAGTGTTTCAACTTATTTAAGTGTATTAATCCATCCATGTCTTGTGAGGATGCACTCTATTTTGTTATGTGCTTTTCAATGACATATAACTCCTCCACTATGCCACTAAATGTATATAGCTATTTCAGTTCCATGAAGGGCTGTTGCTGCTCTCTGTGTAAATCATTAACATCTCCAACAGCTGGATACCTAGAAATTGACTACCCCTGGTTAAACATCTATGTCTGTGAATGTTACAATATGTTCTTTAACCTACTGAGAGTCAGAATTGCTGCCCAGTGTATCAGGATTGCTGCTCAATGTGTTGGGCAGAACTCTGACACTCAAAGGGTTAAAATGACTGCATGCTGTATTTTAGAAAAAGTGATCCATTCTGTCATAACATCTTCTCATTCAATGTTATTAGCATCTCACTACAATGCAATAATGCACATTCCACCAGACTTGCTTCATCTGAGATAACCAAACATCAAACATTGTTGTGCAGGGTAATTGTCACATGTGTCACACAGAGGAAACAGCTTAAAATTATACATTCACATTCTGGTGGAATCAGTTTTACTTTGGAAACACAAAAATATAGAAAATAATTTGCAGTTACAACAAGAAATTTGAATACATGTCAGCAGTACAGTCAAGGCAACAAGAAAGGCATACTCTGAATAATGTCAGATTGTCCTACCTGGATATCAGAGATCTCTGATGGACCCTGAAGTCTAGACAGATCTCTGAGGAGGGTGACAGATATTTTGTGAAACACATTCATAAAGGACACCTGTAGCTCCTCATTGCATTAGTATATTCTTGTATCTCCTACCTAACATGTATATTTTAAAGGGATAGTAATACTTCGTTTTATCTTTATTTTATTTTGTAGGCATTAAAAAAACATGACAAACGATATAAGTCTTATCTCTCAAACCTTTATGGTTTAAGAGATATTCACAAGCAAAGTATCCCCCCCTTCAGCCAGATCAGAAGGGAGGTGCCCAGGTAGACTGCAGAGAGGGACAATCTTCAATTAAGATAAGGGAAAAAGCTGAAAAACTTGTCAAGGGGGGAAGGGCTTTCATTCTTTTCATACAAAGAAGATTGTCCCCTGCTGTTATCTGTCTGGTCTTACAACCAGATTCACATCTGAGAAGAGATGGCTTACACTAGGAAAAAGGGGCGGGATGGGGAAACTTTGCTTGTGAATATCTCTTAAACCATAAAGTTTTGAGAGTTAAGACTTATATCATTCTTCATGTTTTTTTAATGCCTACAAAATAAAATAAAGTTAAAACGAAGTATTACTATCCCTTTAATTATAATCAATTATTACATTGCTATTTGTGAGGATGTTTCTCACTAATCAATCACATACACACAAATCACTGGTAGACTCCCAGGCTCCTTTTCCAGAAAACCCACAGGTAGGCTAGATTAACATAGTAGTTGCACATAGATATACACAGTGCCTTCTCCTATTCAGCAAGCACTGCAGTTCAGCAGTGCTAAAGTGGGACTATAAAGAGATAAAGCTTCTTAGCAATAAACCAGTTTAATTTGAGGGCAGATGCTGAGGGTTAAGTGAGGCTGTGGGTGGACAACACACCAGTGTGGATGCCTCTCCCTCAGTTAATAATAGGACTAAGTAAGACCACCATAATCTTTCTCTGATTAACATCAAAGTACTTATTAATTGAGCCTCCTAGAACTATTTCACTCAACCTGACATCCAGAACCTCTCAAAGAGAGTGACTCGTCTCCAACCAGCATTACCCTCTACAGCATCTACCTCTACTGATCCACTGACTTTGCAAACAGCACAGTTAACCATCCAACTGCTGAAGTGAAAAAAACCTGATTCTTCTCCATCCAGCATTACCCTGTACAACATCTACCTCTACTGCTCATCATCATACTTCATTTAACCCTACACTGACTCCTACCCTCATCAAATACTTCACAACTCTGCAACTGTCTCTCATCATCCTGCCTGACATCTACACCCTGGATTGACCCTTGAATGCAAAGTCACCCGCACTCCCCTGGACTACAATCTGTTGCTCAAACTCCACTTCCGCCCCACACATTAACCCCACTATGGCCAATTTGGCTCCTTGCTTTTTCATTGCCATCCTCGCCTGCTTTAGACTCTCCTCCTCCTGTGTCCACATTAAGTGCCACTCCATCCACATTGCACCCTCACTTCTTCCCTCACCGCTTCTCTGCACCCATGAACTTTTCTCATTCCTCCAGCCCCTATCACTACCATCTCCTTCAACTGCTGCCAAAAAGCCCCACTGCTTCAAATCTCACTCCCACCTTTCCTCCCTGTCCCTTCTCCTCCTGCTTGCTGCAGGTGACATCTCACCCAACCCAGGCCTCCCTTCCATTCTGTCCTGTAAACCAACACCCACTCAAACACGCAACATCCACAACCTACTAACTGTACCACGCCACCTAATCTCCTCCCCCCCTTTTTGTTTTGGTCTCTGGAACGCCCGCTCTGTGTGTAACAAACTAACCGCTGTTCATGACCTATTTATTTCTCACTCCCTAAACCTCCTAGCCATCACTGAAACCTGGCTCGCATCATCAGACACTGCCTCCACAGCCGCACTCTCACATGGCGGCCTGCACTTCACCCACACCCCTAGGCCTGGCAACAGTAAGGGGGGTGGAGTGGGCATCCTTTTGTCCCCTAACCACACTTTTCAGATAATCCCCACTGTCCCCTCTCTCTCCTTCCCTACCTTTGAAGCTCACACAATTCGCCTCTTCTCTCCCTTCCCCCTGCGCGTTGCTGCCATATACAGGCCACCCGGTCCTTCTGTACAATTCCTTGACCACTTCGCTTCTTGGCTCCCTCATTTCATGTCCTCTGATGTCCCCACTCTCATCCTGGGAGACTTCAACATCCCTGTTGATAAACATAACTCCCACCCTGCCATCAAACTCCTTTCTTTAACAACCTGCTTTGGCCTATCACAATGGACCTGCACTCCCACACACAGTGATGGTCACTCTCTTGACTTGGTCTTCACTAACCTCTGCTCAGTCTCTAATTTCTCAAATGCTCCCTATCCCCTCTCTGACCACCACCTCCTCACTGGAAACCTCATCATACCACGTAAACCCGTCCCCTCCACCGGGATCAAGAGCATGCAGTGAAATCTGCATACGCTTGACCTCCAACAATTTTCTGCTTCCCTGCAACCTCTTCTCAACCCCATCTTCACACTTGCTTGCCCAGAGCAAACTGCTACTCTCTACAACAGCATTCTCACAAAAGCCCTTGACACAGCTGCACCTGCTACTCCACGACACCCCCGCACAACCCCACTACAACCCTGGCACACAAGACAAACGCGATACCTCCAAAGGTGCTCACGCACTGCTGAAAGGCACTGGAGGAAATCGCACTCAACAGCTGACTTCATACACTACAAATTCATTCTACGTTCTTATAGCTCTGCACTATCCCTGGCCAAACAGGCATACTTTTCCTCTCTAATTTCTAATCTTTCTTCAAACCCAAAACGCCTTTTCTCAACCTTCAAGTCACTTCTACGCCCACCAATGCAAACCCCTGCCACCAACTTCTCGGCCCAAGATCTCGCCACTCACTTCAAGGACAAGATCGACTCCATCCGACATGACATCTCATCACTTCCACTCCCACCCAGCCAGCCTAGATCCCCCACCCCCCACACACACTCACTAGTCACAGAGGACGAAGTTTCCCTCCTCCTCACTCGCTCAAATCTAACCACATGCACTCTTGACCCAATCCCATCTCAACTTACTCAAGAACTTTCACCTCTACTAACGCCACCCCTTACTCACTTATTTAACCTCTCTCTATCAACTGGCACCTTCCCATCCTCTTTCAAACATGCTCTAATAACACCAATTCTAAAGAAACCCTCCCTGGACCCAAACTCACTGTCAAACTACCGGCCCATTTCCCTACTCCCGTTTGCCTCCAAACTCCTTGAGCGTCTCGCATATAACCAGCTCACTAAATTCCTCTGCTCTCATTCCCTGCTAGACCCCTTGCAATCTGGATTCCGACCTCATCACTCCACCGAGACTGCCCTCACTAAAGTGGCAAATGACTTGCCACTACTCCTTACTTATTCTCTTGGACCTGTCTGCTGCCTTTGACACAGTAGATCACCCACTCCTCCTCCAAGCCCTCCACTCTCTAGGTCTCCGAGACACTGCCCTCTCTTGGTTTTCATCATATCTCCGCAACCGCTCCTTCAGTGTGTCCTACTCTGACTCCACCTCCCCACCCCTCCCACTGTCTGTTGGTGTGCCTCAAGGCTCGGTCCTGGGCCCCTTGCTCTTCTCAATTTACACTGCATCCCTGGGTAAACTAATAAACTCCTTTGGGTTTCACCATCATCTCTATGCTGATGACACCCAAATCTATCTTTCCTCCCCTGACCTCTCCCCCTCCCTCCTGTCCCAGGTATCTAACTGTCTGTCCGCTGTGTCTTCCTGGATGTCCTCCCGTCAACTCAAACTTAACCTTGACAAATCTGAACTAATTATCTTCCCTCCCTCTCCTAACAGTCCTACTCCAGATATTACCCTCACTGTCAACAACACTATCATCACTCCAACCCCTACAGCACGCTGCCTGGGGGTCACATTTGACTCCGCCCTATCATTTATTCCTCACATACAGTCAATCTCCAAATCATGCCGCCTCCACCTCCGCAACATCTCTAGAATCCAACCCTTCCTTAATGAAGACACCACTAAAATTCTAATCCAAACACAAATCATGTCCCGTCTTGACTACTGCAACTCACTACTAACTGGCCTCCCTCTTGCCCGCCTAACCCCACTACAGTCCATAATGAACTCAGCAGCACGACTAATCTACCTAACCAACCGCTTCTCCAACACCAGTCCCCTCTGCCAATCCCTACACTGGCTCCCATTAGCACACAGAATTAAATTCAAAATCCTGGTGCTCACCTACAGAGCCCTTACTAACACCTCACCCCCCTATATCTCATCTCTGATTTCCAAATACACTCTCACTCGCCATCTTCGTTCTGCACAGGACCTTCTCCTCTCCACATCTCTCATTACAACCTCCCACTCCCGCCTACAGGACTTCTCCCGTGCTGCACCCAAGCTCTGGAATTCCCTCCCCCGCCCCATCAGACTCTCCCCTAGCCTTCAGATCTTCAGACGCTCCCTGAAAACTCACCTCTTCAGGGAAGCCTATCAACTACCTCCATAAATATTATCACCAAGAACCAACCATTCCCTGGACCACTGCACTCACTAGCACTTCTCACTCCCACCCACTGACTGGCAGCTCATGTGGCAGGAGGCACTTACACCCAATAGCACTTACACCTTCTGTGTCCTACCCACCTTCCTCTAGACTGTAAGCTCTCACGAGCAGGGCCCTCTGATCCTTCTGTTCTCCACATATGATTTGTACTATTTAATATCCTTGTATGTCTATCCCCTATTGTAAAGCACTGCGGAATAAGTTGGCGCTATATAAATAAAGATTATTATTATTATTATTATTAATTAGGTTAATGCACATTTTGCTTGGTTAGAAAGTATGGTCTAGCTACAATCTTGTGATAGTCACTGACAGCAACAATTTAGAAACTTTCTCTGACATGGCTAGAGGATGTACTAATGCAATAGTAAAATTGTTTCTACTGTTGCTTTTGTGCAGATTTCAACAATTACTCCCTGCCTCTCTTTAGCTACGGTGGGTCTGGTGCAGCTCCTGAATGTTCTGTGCAAGGACTTCAGCAAACAGGAAGCCACAAGATATGAGTTCTCAACTGAACCACCAAATACAAATGCCAGTCATTCAACTTGATGAGCATCATTAACTGCCAATCCACAGTTAATATGATTCTTGAGATGCCTTTTTGTCACTTGCAGTGGCTGCTACAGAGAGAAGCTAGACTGAACCTCTACACAGGGGGTTACAATTCACATGCTGTTCCTTCCAGATACAAGACTAGCAGCAATTTACTATTAAAAGGATGAGCTTTAAAGGGATAGTAATACTTCGTTTTATCTTTATTTTATTTTACAGGCATTAAAAAAACATGAAGAACGATGTAAGTCTTATCTCTCAAACCTTTATGTTTTGAGAGATATTCACAAGCAAAGTTTCCACCTCCTGCCCCTTTTACCTAGTGTAAGCCATCTCTTCTCAGATGTGGAATCTGGTTGTAAGACCAGACAGATAACAGCAGGGGACAATCTTCTTTCTATTAGAACAATGAAAGCCCTGCCCCCTTTGACAAGCTTTTCAGGTTTTTCCCTTATCTTAATTGAAGATTGTCCCTCTCTGCAGTCTACCTGGGCACCTCCCTTCTGCTCTGACTGAGCAGTGTTACATCAGTAAAAGGGGCGGGAGGGGGATACTTTGTCATTGAATTACTCGTGAACTACAACTCTGACCAAATTGAAATAACACTCTCCAAAGTCCAAATACTATGATGATTAATTAGAGCTGCTTTTATTATGAAACATTTCTATCCCTTTAACTCCTTGGTCAGATGAAATATAGGTCTACAACGCATTGCTTTGCAATATATTGGAGATGTCTCTACTTCAAAGGGGTTACATTTTTATTATATCATGTTAACTCCCTTGTAACTTGCATACTCATTCTGATTATTCAGTTTTACATCCCTAACATACTTCACTATTTACAGATTTTTTTCTTCTCTAATTGCTTTTTGATTACTTTTACTAACATTTTAGTGTACTGACTGACATCTGTGACATCTAAAGAACACATCATTGTTTTGACCAGCTGCTCATTGTTAATCCTTAATCACAAAAGACTTCGGAAAATGTCTGTTGTGCTTTCCGCTTTGTTAAATTTAATTTGTAACAGTCACAGATCATGTTACTTATCTGCTTTGTTAATTTCATATCATAATTGCACATCATAGCTTACTCCTCTGCAGGCATAGTTTTAACCTCTTGGCCACCAAAAAGTTTTGGTGAGAAACAGGGCCATTTCTACAGCAGAGAAATGAGTGCAGTTAAACTGCACCCAATTCAAAAGGAGGAACCCCCCAAAAATAGTATTTTATATTATTATTTCACAGTATTATTATTTACAGTATTGTTACCATTGTTCCTCTATCTTGCCAATACCCCTTTTCTATTTCTTGCCATACCCCCCCCTGTTATTTGCTGTTGCCTACCTCTGTCTTGCCATTGCACCTGTCTCTTGGAATTTCCCCTTTTCTCTCATGTAATCACCCGCGCTCTTCCCATTGCTTCACTGTCGCTATTGCCCCCTCTATCTCTCATTATTTACCTCTGTTCATATTACTCCTCTCCCTCTCTTCGCAGTACCTCTCGCTCTCTCTTTTCATTGTCATCCTCATTCTCTTGCCATTACTCCTCTTTTTTGCCATGCCCCCACTTTCTTGGCATTTACCTTCTCTTTCTCTTGCCATTGCACCATCTCTTGCTATTGCCTCTTTCTTTCTACCTCCCCAACTGTCTTTCATATTCTTTGTCCCCTTATCTCACCCCTTTGAACCTCTCCCCCTTAGTCCCTTTTCTCCCCATTGTATCACTCTTTTACCTCCATTTCCCCCTTTCTCCCAATTGCTTCTCACCTGTTTTTCTCTGCAAAACCCCCTTCCTTCTTGTCTCTCAATTACCGTCTTTTATCTTTCTCCATTGCAACCCCCCCTCTCTCCCCATTGTCTCTCCAACACCCCCCTCATTTCCCCCTCCACTACCTCTGTCTCAGTTGTTTGCCTCTCTTTCTTCATTGCCCATTCTGTCTCTCACACTCTCCATAGCCTTCCTCTCTTTCTCACACATTTCTCCTTCTCTCCCATCCTCTCTTGCCCTTTTGCTTCAGTTCCTCTGTCTCCCCCATTGCCTCTCACTTTCCACCACCCTTCTGTCTCTACCCCATTGCCACTTACTCCCTATCCCCCACTTATTCTCCCTCATCCCCAGAGGCGTAGCTAGAAGCCTCCGGGCCCTGGTGCAAGAAGTGCCACAGGCCCCCCAACACATTGGCCCCCCTTGACCACATTGATCCCCTCCCACAATGCCCCTCAATCTTCACAATGCCCCCATCTCTTATCTCCCTGGCAATGTGGCTAAATAAACCATGGCCAGTTCCATTAAAATACAGGGTGTTCTTTTGCATCCTGACTGGTGTGGTGTGTGATGACTGGTGGAATGGTCTTTTGGGAAACTTTCTTCCCAGGAGGAGCACTTTTACTCTGAGAACCAGAGTGGCTACCCATCTTGTAGCCAGCTTTCGCTAAGAGGAAGGCACCAACTACAACCAGGGATGGGACGGACTACCTAGTTTTTCATTACAGTGAACAAGCGAGAAGCAGAGAATAGAGCTCCCAACAGGGAAAATGGCCAGAGAGAGGTCACTTTGATTTCATTTGGTGATGCTGGGGGAAGGACTAGGGGGGTAGAACAGGTCTGGTCAGTTGACAGGACCAGATTTCCCAATAGGCAGGCTAGGCACCTGCCTTGAACTCCAAATTATGAGGGGTGCCTCAGCTGTGCTGGCCACACCCACATTCTGAATTGTGGGCGGGGCCAGAACAATTTCTGTATCCAAGCAATAACAAAGAATTAGCCCAATCCATGGACTAACATAGAATTAGCCCAGTCCATGGACTAACATAGAATTAGCCCAATCCGTGGACTAACATAGAATTAGCCCAGTCCATGGACTAACATAGAATTAGCCCAATCCATGGACTAACATAGAATTCTTTTTTTAAAGGAACATAACAACAAAAAATTAATTAGGTTGACATCATTTTATATCTCAGGAACTTACAACTGCGAAAAAATTCATTATTCATCTAAGATCCCTAAAAATAATCCTAAACTTGCTTTTAATGCACGTATAAACTGTCCACTTCAGAGAGCATTTATTTAATGTCGTTTGTGATGTTTGTATTGAGAGATAAGTGCTAAGAGCAATTTTGGCCTTTTTGGAATGCCTTTGGTCAACCATATATTTCCTCTATTTCTTTTAGTACACTCACACAAATTATATACCATTTATTAAGCATAAGTATTCTTTTGATACTGCATTTTTATGTATACCCCATCAAACAATGTGACATTTTTATGTATAACCCATCAATCAATGTGATATTTTTATAAAAAAAGGAAAAATCCCTTTGTCCCTCTTTCCCACCCTTGTGTCCCTCTTTTAGGAGAACAGACGATGCGGTGTGTATATAAGTGTGTCTCGTTGCTCCACAGCAATAAAACTCACATTAATGTCTGTTTAATCTTCAGAATATATGTTTATAAAGTACTATGTGTAAAGAAAATACTTTTATCTTGCTCTAAATCATTTATTCTGTAACACACGCGGTGGCAATAGATCATCAACTGACAGGGCCGGATTTACATTCCAGGCTCCCCTAGGCAAGGCACTCTGGGCTCCCTTAGCTCTGCCCATGGCCACTCCCCACTCCTCACACGACCATGTCACCAGTCTCATGCACTGTTTCCTGGCACAGAATAAAATACCTTTGGCCTACAACAAGCAAGGACATACAAGCTTTAACCCCTTGGTTGCTAGAGAGATCTCCAATGCATTGCTCAACAATGCGCTGGAGATCGCATCCAAGGGGTTAAATAATAGCCTGTAAAGGGGTGTATAAGCTATAACCCTGGCACTCTAAGGGTTAAAGCGGAACAATTATGCTAATAGGATTGCCCCCCCATATATTTCTTACCTAGCAATATGGAAAATCTTACTGTTTTTATGCTCTATAAGTTTGCGTTATTAGTTAAAAAACACATCTTCGGCAGGCATCGGGCTCCACAGAGCTTACAAGACAAACTGTGTGCACCTGCGCGGTCTGTCCCTTACTGTGCCTTAGAGCAGGAAGGAACATCACCACCAGTGCTGGCAGAGAACAGGACAGACAGCGCAAACTCATAGGTACATTTCCTCTAAGATGTCTGCATTCTCGGTCCTCTGGTTCCTGCCGAAGATGCGTTTTTTCACCAATAACGCAGACTTATTGAGCTTAAAGACAGTAAGACCTTGCATATCGCTAGGTTAGAAATATATGGGGGGGCAATCTTATTAGCATGATAGTTCCACTTTAAAAGTTTAAAATAATGGCCAGCTGTACTATGGGAACCAGACATTCCCAGCAAAGTGTCAGAGACCTCTCTAACACTTAAGACAGTGGTTCTCAAGTGTTTTTTGCTCAAGGCACACCTAACATGCAGACTGCAATTTTCAGGGCAAACCTAACATTTTATGTCATTTGTCAAGGGTGTAATGAAGGTTACAAATACATAAATATACATTTATTCTTAGATCTCACAACTAATATAAACATATTGTACATAGTAATTTCCATAAATATACAGTTGTAACTCTACATTCACATTTTTGTCAAAGCCTTATAGATAAAATGGGGCACCCTAAGTGGATGTCCATGGCACACCAACGTGCCATGGCACCCTGGTTGAGAAACACTGACTTAAGAAGTTAAAATCACAGTTAAATACATGAGAAATTTGGGGAATCTGGTTTGCCCCATCATTTTTCCATTCTATCTTTAACCCCTTAAGTACCAGCGGTCCAGGGAAGTTACCTTCCCTTAAAGGGATAGTAACACTTCGTTTTAACTTTATTTTATTTTGTAGGCATTAAAAAAACATGAAGAATGATATAAGTCTTATCTCTCAAACCTTTATGGTTTATGAGATATTCACAAGCAAAGTTTCCCCCTCCCGCCCCTTTTACCTACTGTAAACAATCTTTTCTCAGATGTGGATCAGGTTGTATGACAGTACAGATAACAGAAGGGGACAATTTTCTTTGTATGAAAACAATGAAAGCCCTTCCCCCCTTGAAAAGTTTTTCAGCTTTTTCCATTATCTTAATTGAAGATTGTCCCTCTCTGCAGTCTACCTGGGCATCTCCCTTCTTATCTGGTTGAACAGGGGGGGGATACTTTGTTTGTGAATATCTCTTAAACCATAAAGGTTTCAGAGATAAGACTTATATCATTCTTCATGTTTTTTTAATGCCTACAAAATAAAATAAAGTAAAAATGAAGTATTACTATCCCTTTAAGGACCGATTTGATCCTTGCCGACGCGCTGGTACACGTGACCTGTTAAGCATACCGGCGCACCACTTTGAGGCCTAAGAGAGATTGCTCTGGTCTTGCAGCGATCAATTTTAGGCCCCGTTTTTACTTACAGCGCTCCCGGTAGAGCACTGTAAGTAAAAAGTACATGACGTGCTATGACCGTCACTGGTCCTTAAGGGTATAAGGACCGTGACGGTCATAGCACGTCACGTAGTCTTTAAGGGGTTAAGCATATAGACCAAATTATTTTATCTGCAAAATGAAAATATGATGCTAAGGGTTAGTTCGGGATTCTCTAAAGGAGTTCATGATAATTACATCCGCAATTTATGAATTTGTTAAAAGTTGTGCGCTCAGTAGATCTAAGTTCCTCTGGGAGTAGCAGGACAGTGGCAATGTGGTTGTGATACACAATGTTGATCTCTGCTGTGCTGGAATAATAACAATGTACCAATTAGGCCCATTCAGAAAAGCCACAAAACAACTCATTAGTACAGTGATTCTCGTTCAGAGTGCCATGGTACTTTGTTGCACTATGGACATCCAATTAGGGTGAATCTTTTTGTGATAAATACTTTGATAGAAATGAGAATGCTGACATATTTTTATAGAAACTGATGTGCACCATATTTTTTGCTTTTATTATTATGATTCTGAGAGTTTAGAATAACTATATTTATATACTTGTCATTTTTATTACACCCTTGACAATTGACATATAATATTTTAGGGGTGTCTTGAAAATTCCATATTGCATACTAGGGTCTTGAGCAAAAAGATTGGGTTAGTAGGATGGACATAAATGAGATGAAACGGAATCTAATAAAATACTAGAATATCATCAGGCATATCGTGAGAGTCCTATTAACTCAAGGCAAGAACAGAATGTGAAAACAAGCAATTTATTAGATGAAACCCATTCCTATTAAGAGGAGGTGCACCTGAATAAAGTCCCTAGGGATCTATGTCCAGCGTTTAATAACAGCACCATCTTGGGCTTGCAGGAAGGATGCAGACCTGAGAAAAAAACAAATTCATTTGTAAAAAGGTTATAGTAATTAGAAGTATTGAAAGAAGCATGCATACTTTGATTGTTCATTTAATCCTCAGGGATATAAGGTGTTGAGGAGGTGTATCCAAGTTTCTTCCCTGCATAAAAGCAGTTTGCCTCTGTTTCTCTGTGAAATCACCTTCACTGTGAATTCAGGATGCTCTAAGTACTGGAAAATGCTTCATTGAAAATGTATTACTGCTCAAACTTTGTGACTGTTTTTTAATATTAAACCATAAGCAACAACTCCAACAGCCCTGTTTTAATGCCTGAGCATACCCAGAATAAGCTGGGGGGTCTTACACTCAGGGGTGTAGTGGAGGTCCCCAAAGAGTTCTGATGGCTGAACTTACTGGGAGTCTAGGGGTTCCCCCAGTGGGCCCCTTATGGTGTATATTCATTATTTTCTGTAGTTAGTGGAACCATGGACTTGCTGTCCTCAGATCTACTGGATCCATTCCACATGCTCTGCTTTGTACCTAATACTTCAAGGTTGCATTGCAGTAAGCAGAATCAGTGCACGCCAGAAGTATTGGGAACAGCTACGTGTGGAATAAATCAGAATAGCATGGCTACAGCACAATCCACTACCTACAGTAAAAAAAAGGTAAAAGGGCGAAAGCCAATGTATGTTAGGATCTGTTAGTGTCAGTGGAAGAAGCGTGGTGTGCCAGGCCATGTATATGTGGTTATATGACTTCCAGATGGACAGTGGAACAAGGCTGTTGTGTCAGGCCATGTACATGTGGTTGTATGACTTCCAGACTGACAATTGTGCCAGGCCATGTATGTATGACTGTGTCACTACCAGTGGAACACAGAAACAATCCTGGGGTATGGGGTATAGTGGAACAAGACTTGTGTATTATACAGTGATGTATGGTTCTGTGAATATCAGTGGAAAAAGAATGTTTTGTTTTAGAATGATAGGAGGGAAAATCAGTCTCCTTCTTCCTCCAAACAGTCTCGCTCCTTTCTTCCACCACATGTTCTCCTACTTCTCACCACTGTCTCTCTTTTTCCCCCTTTCTTCTAAGTCTTCATTACTACGTATCTGCCTTTACATCATTCATGTTCTGTTCCAGTTTTCCCTATCAACCAACTTCAAAACCCAATCTTCTGCAAACTGTCTTTTCTTCTTCATCCAGTTTTTCTTTTCTCCTCCTGTCTCTCTATCTTCCCCTGTCACTGTCCTTCCTCTTCCATCCCTGTTCTCATTTTCTGTCCTTGCACTTTCTCATCCATCCCTGTTGATCTCCCTCATCCCTCACTGTATTCTCCTACTCCTTCTCTGTCCTCCCCGACTCCTTCAGTTCCTTTCCACCCTCAACTCAGGGGGGCCTCCTTGTAGATATATGCCATGGCATCATAAGGTCTTAATACAGGCTTGAACAGCTCCGTCTAGTGTCTACCTGGTTTCCAGATGGCAATGTGTTTGCTTATTGCTGTTTAAGTGAGCTCTAAGCCTTTGGCTACACATCTCCATAGAATGTGATAGCTATGGCTATTAGTGATGAGCGAGCACCCCAATGCTCGGGTGCTCGGGTGCTCTGACCGAGCACCCCCTGAGGCTCGAGTGCTCGGCCGAGCACCCGAGCCCCATTGAAGTCAATGGGAGGACTCGAGCATTACACCAGGCACCCCCTGCTCTGATGAGGGGAGGGTGCCTGGTCCATAGGAAAAGGGCAGAAAAGGATGGAAACAACACAGAAATGGTTCAGGGACAGCATAGGGAGGATGTCTGGATGCATCTTGGACTCCAACATCGCTGCTGGGAACGATCTTTCGCCCGTAGTACGCCATTTTTACAGACTGATCGTAAAACACACAAAAAGGAAAATAAAAACGACTTTAGGCGAAAAATTGTTACCAAACAATATTTGCTGTATATTTACTTGTATATCATCTGCAAATTCTCCCAAAAATTTCCTTGATTTTCAGAACTGAGGCCATGATTAAGAGGGAAACGTGCGCAGAGGCAAATTCTCCCAAAAATTTCCTTGATTTTCAGAACTGAGGCCATGATTAAGAGGGAAACGTGCGCAGAGGCAAATTCTCCCAAAAATTTCCTTGATTTTCAGAACTGAGGCCATGATTAAGAGGGAAACGTGCGCAGAGGCAAATTCTCCCAAAAATTTCCTTGATTTTCAGAACTGAGGCCATGATTAAGAGGGAAACGTGCGCTGAGCTGACCATCTAAAACATTATGGGTGAGGGTCTGCTGCAGAGCTGACCATCCTAAACATTATATGCGAAGGCCCGCTAGTGAGCTGACGCTATAAAACATTATATGAGAGGGCCCGCTAGAGAGCTGACCCAATAAAACATTATATGAGAAGGCCCGCTGGTGAGCTGACGCTATAAAACATTATATGAGAGGGCCCGCTAGAGAGCTGACCCAATAAAACATTATATGAGAAGGCCCGCTGGTGAGCTGACCTATATAAAAATTGTCAAACAGGGCCCGCTGGTGAGCTGGCCCTATATAAAAATTATATCACAGGGCCCGCTGGTGAGCTGGCCCTATATAAAAATTATAGCACAGGGCCCGCTGGTGAGCTGGCCCTATATAAAAATTATATCCCAGGGCATATGGAAGAGGAGGAGGAGGATGAGAAGATTAAGAGTCAACCATATACCCGTTTTTTGGGTGGAAGGGGTGAATGGGAATACAGAGTATTCACATCATTGTAAATAACATATATAAAGTGAGTTTATGTTCCCCCGCGGCTTTCATCCAGTGGAGTGGAGAAGTCAGGGGAAATCCAGGCCTTGTTCATTTTTATAAGTGTCAACCTATCAGCATTGTCGGTGGAAAGGCGGATACGCTTATCTGTTATGATGCCACCAGCAGCACTAAATACCCGCTCAGACAGAACGCTGGCGGCAGGGCAGGCCAGCACCTCCAAGGCGTAGAGTGCCAGTTCATACCACGTGTCCAGCTTGGACACCCAGTAGTTGTAAGGCACAGAGGGATCATTGAGGACGCTGACACGGTCTGCTACGTACTCCTTCACCATCTTCCAAAACTTTTCCCTCCTTGTGACACTAGGCTGCGCATCAGGGTGAGGGTGCTGGCGGGGTGTCATGAAGGTGTCCCACGCCTTGGAGAGTGTTGCCCTGCCTTTCTCGGAACTGCTGTGTGCTCCCCTTTTCTCCCCTTCTCGGTGGGCCAAGGTAGCACGTACTCTGCCGCCAGCGTTGTCAGATGGAAAATTTTGGAGCAATTTTTCAACAAGAACCTTCTGGTATTGCACCATTTTGCTTGTCCTCTCCACCGGAGGAATGAGAGATGAGAAATTCTCTTTGTAGCGGGGGTCCAGAAGGGTGAACACCCAGTAATCCGTGTTGTTTAAAATGCGTATAACGCATGGGTCACGGGAAAGGCAGCCTAACATAAAGTCAGCCATGTGTGCCAGAGTACCAACAGTCAAGATTTCGCTGTCCTCACCAGGAGGATGACTCTCAATATCCTCATCCTCTTCCTCCTCTTCTGCCCACCCACGCTGAAGAGATGGAACTAAAGTTCCATGGCTACCCTCTGTAGCGGAGGCAACCGTGTCTTCCTCCTCCTCCTCCTCCGCCTCCTCCAATTGTCGCTGAGAAGACGAAGTGAGGGTGCTCTGGCTATCACCTTGTGTAAGCTCTTCCTCCCCCATTTCCACCTCTTCCACATGCAAAGCGTCGGTTTTAATTGTGAGCAGCGAGCGTTTCAGTAGACACAGAAGTGGGATGGTTACACTGATAATAGCGTTATCGCCGCTCACCATCTGTGTCGATTCCTCAAAATTGCGTAAAACCTCGCAGAGGTCTGACATCCATTCCCACTCCTCACTTCTGATTATAGGAAGTTGAACGGAGAGGCGACGACCGTGTAACAGCTGGTACTCCACTACTGCCCTCTGCTGCTCACAAAGCCGGGCCAACATGTGGAAGGTGGAGTTCCAGCGCGTGCTCACGTCACACAGCAGCCGGTGAGCTGGCAATTGTAAGCGCTGCTGCAGCTTCAACAGGCCGGCCGAAGCTGTAGATGACTTACGGAAATGTGCACACACGCGGCGCACCTTGGTCAAGAGATCATGCACATTGGGGTAGGTTTTTAGAAATCGCTGCACCACTAAATTAAATACATGCGCTAGGCATGGTACGTGTGTGAGCTTGCCGAGCTCCAAAGCCGCCACCAAGTTACGCCCATTATCACACACAACCATGCCTGGTTGCAGGTTGAGTGGCGAGAGCCACTGCTCGGTCTGGTGACTAATCCCCTGCAACAGCTCTGAGGCCGTGTGCTGTTTGTCCCCAAGGCAGATCAGCTTCAGCACGGCCTGTTGACGCTTCCCCACTGCAGTGCTACACTGCTTCCAGCTACTGGCTGATGGGGGAGTGGCGCTGCGTGTAGAGAATTCGGAGGTGGAAACGGAGGAGGAGGAGCCAATAACGTAGGTGCTGGCGGAAACCCTGATGGAGGTAGGGCCCGCAATCCTCTGCGTGGGTAGCACCCGTGCCATCCCAGGGTCCGAGTCGCTCCCAGCCTCCACGACATTCACCCAGTGTGCCGTCAGGGAAATGTAGCGTCCCTGGCCACAAGCACTTGTCCATGTGTCAGTCGTTAAGTGGACCTTCCCAGTAACTGCGTTGGTCAGGGCACGGGTGATGTTACGGGACACATGGTGGTGTAATGCGGGCATGGCACACCGGGAAAAGTAGTGGCGGCTGGGGACCGCGTACCGAGGGACAGCTGCTGCCATCAGGCTGCGGAAGGACTCAGTGTCCACAAGCCTAAATGGCAGCATTTCGATGGCCAGTAATTTTGAAAGGTGTGAGGTTAGTGCTATGGCCTGTGGGTGGGTGGCTGGGTACTTTCTCTTGCGCTCAAATGCCTGGGGTAACGACATTTGGACGCTGTGCTGGGACAGGGAAGTGGATGTGGTCGCTGATGGTGCTTCAGATGCTACAGGTGCAGGGCGGGAGGTATGCGGGCCTGCGCCTTCGACAGGCGATTGGCCGGCACCGAAAACAGGGGAAGAGGAGGCAGTGGTGTGGCCTGCAGACACAGATGGGCGATCCAGGCGTTCCTCCCACTTACTACGGTGCTTGGATGCCATGTGTCGGATCATGCTGGTGGTGGTGAGGTTTCTAGTGTTCATGCCTCGGCTCATTCTGGTGTGGCACAGGTTGCAAACTACAATTCTTTTGTCGTCCGCACTTTCCTTAAAAAAACGCCATACCGCGGAACACCTACCCTTTGGCAAGGGAGATTTACGCAAGGGGGTGCTCCGTGGAACATTTGCGGGCCGGTTTGGTGCGGTCCGCCTTCTTTCTGTAGCCACACCACTGCCTCTTCCAGCCTGTTGCGGTGCTGCAGATGGCTCACCCTCAGGACTGCTGTCATCGCTCGGCTCTACACCTTCCCAGGTGGGGTCAGTCACCTCATCGTCCACCAAGTCCTCCTCCACTTCCTCACTCTGATCATCCTCCTCAAGTCTTGATCCCACCACATACTCAGTCATTGACAACTGTATAACATTCTCCTCAACAAGGTCTTGAGACGGAAATAGTGGTTGATTTAATGGCAACTGTGTCTCATCATCATCATCATCATCCACTACTTCCTTTGACCTTAAATGCCGTTCACATCTGTCATCTTCTTGTGATTGGGTACCCTCTAGAGGTTGTGAATCAGGGCACAAGATGTCATGTTCCTCTGCAAGCGTGCTTGGAGAGAGGGTCAAATGAAGGATTGGTGATGAGACGAGCTCCTCACTATATCCCAGTGTGGGATCACTTCTTTGACCAGACCGTGTATGGTGGGAGGAAGGATGATCAGAGTGAGGATTATTTTGACCAGACTCTTGGCTACTGAGAGTGGACTTGGTGGAAGACAGGGTGGTGCTTAACCGACTGGAAGCAGTATCAGCTGTCATCCAACCGACCACCTGTTCGCAGTGGTCGGACCTCGAGAGTGATGTCCTGCGACGACCTGTAAAATTACACATGAAGCTAGGTATGGTGGATGTCTTTCTTTCTTGTGCTCTGGCACCAGGCACAGTTTCTCCGCGTCCTGACCCGCGCCCTGAACTTTCAGGATCACGTCCACTTCCCCGTCCCTTTTTACCCGCCTTCTTCATCTTACACAGAATATGTGACTTTAATATTTGAGTTTGAAAACTTAACAGTATTTCTTCCTATTCTGCAACTGTGCAGAGTACACAGAATAGGCTGCTAAACGGCGGTGACACACACTGAATGGAATATGTGACTTTAATATTTGAGTTTGAAAACTTAACAGTATTTCTTACTATTCTGCAACTCTGCAGAGTACACAGAATAGGCTGCTAAACGGCGGTGAAACACACTGAATGGAATATGTGACTTTAATATTTGAGTTTGAAAACTTAACAGTATTTCTTACTATTCTGCAACTGTGCAGAGTACACAGAATAGGCTGCTAAACGGCGGTGAAACACACTGAATGGAATATGTGACTTTAATATTTGAGTTTGAAAACTTAACAGTATTTCTTACTATTCTGCAACTGTGCAGAGTACACAGAATAGGCTGCTAAACGGCGGTGAAACACACTGAATGGAATATGTGACTTTAATATTTGAGTTTGAAAACTTAACAGTATTTCTTACTATTCTGCAACTGTGCAGAGTACACAGAATAGGCTGCTAAACGGCGGTGAAACACACTGAATGGAATATGTGACTTTAATATTTGAGTTTGAAAACTTAACAGTATTTCTTACTATTCTGCAACTCTGCAGAGTACACAGAATAGGCTGCTAAACGGCGGTGAAACACACTGAATGGAATATGTGACTTTAATATTTGAGTTTGAAAACTTAACAGTATTTCTTACTATTCTGCAACTGTGCAGAGTACACAGAATAGGCTGCTAAACGGCGGTGAAACACACTGAATGGAATATGTGACTTTAATATTTGAGTTTGAAAACTTAACAGTATTTCTTACTATTCTGCAACTGTGCTGAGTACACAGAATAGGCTGCTAAACGGCGGTGAAACACACTGAATGGAATATGTGACTTTAATATTTGAGTTTGAAAACTTAACAGTATTTCTTACTATTCTGCAACTGTGCTGAGTACACAGAATAGGCTGCTAAACGGCGGTGAAACACACTGAATGGAATATGTGACTTTAATATTTGAGTTTGAAAACTTAACAGTATTTCTTACTATTCTGCAACTGTGCAGAGTACACAGAATAGGCTGCTAAACGGCGGTGAAACACACTGAATGGAATATGTGACTTTAATATTTGAGTTTGAAAACTTAACAGTATTTCTTACTATTCTGCAACTGTGCAGAGTACACAGAATAGGCTGCTAAACGGCGGTGACACACACTGAATGGAATATGTGACTTTAATATTTGAGTTTGAAAACTTAACAGTATTTCTTACTATTCTGCAACTGTGCAGAGTACACAGAATAGGCTGCTAAACGGCGGTGAAACACACTGAATGGAATATGTGACTTTAATATTTGAGTTTGAAAACTTAACAGTATTTCTTACTATTCTGCAACTCTGCAGAGTACACAGAATAGGCTGCTAAACGGCGGTGACACACACTGAATGGAATATGTGACTTTAATATTTGAGTTTGAAAACTTAACACTATTTCTTACTATTCTGCAACTCTGCAGAGTACACAGAATAGGCTGCTAAACGGCGGTGAAACACACTGAATGGAATATGTGACTTTAATATTTGAGTTTGAAAACTTAACAGTATTTCTTACTATTCTGCAACTCTGCAGAGTACACAGAATAGGCTGCTAAACGGCGGTGACACACACTGAATGGAATATGTGACTTTAATATTTGAGTTTGAAAACTTAACAGTATTTCTTACTATTCTGCAACTCTGCACACTACACAGAATGTGCTGCTAAACTGCGGCGAAGCACACTGAATGGAATATGTGACTTTGATATTTTAGTTTGAAGACTTAACAGTATTTCTTCCTATTCTGCAACTCTGCACAGTACACAGAATGTGCTGCTAAACTGCGGCGAAGCACACTGAATGGAATATGTGACTTTGATATTTTAGTTTGAAGACTTAACAGTATTTCTTCCTATTCTGCAACTCTGCACAGTACACAGAATGTGCTGCTAAACTGCGGCGAAGCACACTGAATGGAATATGTGACTTTGATATTTTAGTTTGAAGACTTAACAGTATTTCTTCCTATTCTGCAACTCTGCACAGTACACAGAATGTGCTGCTAAACTGCGGCGACGCACACTGAATGAAATATGTGACTTTGATATTTTAGTTTGAAGACTTAACAGAATGTGCTCTAATCTGCAACTTTGCACACTAAACAGAATGTGCTCTAATCTGCAACTTTGCACACTAAACAGAATGTGCTCTAATCTGCAACTTTGCACACTAAACAGAATGTGCTCTAATCTGCAACTTTGCACACTAAACAGAATGTGCTCTAATCTGCAACTTTTCACACTAAACAGAATATTTTTTTTTTTTTTTTTTTTGTTTTTTTCCCCCCACACAAAATAACCTGCTGCCCCCACACACAGTAGTCCTAAAAAGGACTTTTGGTTCTTTTTTTTCACAAGTTTGGTTTTTTTCCTCCCTACACTGCCTTTCCCTTCCTATCCTCAGCTCTCCCTGGCTAAGACTGAGCCGAACTCGATGGTCAGGTGCTATACAGCACCTGACCACGGGTTCTGGCCAGCCAATCAGTGTAATGCCAGCAGCCAACGTGGCTGCTGGCATTACACCGATGTCAGAGCCTCCCTGCACGTTTATTGGCTGCGCAGCAGCCGCAAAACGTGCGGGGAGGAGACCCGAACATGGCGGGCGAGCACATGCGGTACTCGTACGAGTACCGCCATGTGCCGAGCAGAGCGATGCTCGAGCCGATCCGAGCATCGGCCGAGCATGCTCGCTCAACACTAATGGCTATACCTTTATGGACCTACATTGACTATCAATAGTGAACACTTGCATGAAGTAGACGGAATTTCAAAACTTGGTATGCATTCACCTCTGAATGTCTGCCCCACCCACTCCTCTATATTGGGTGAAGTGTGAATAATATGCCTCTCCAACATGTATTGAGTTATTCATTTAATCACAGGGCTTGGACTGATCACAGTCTAATATAGTAACAGAGTAAATTAGGTTGAAAAAAGACACAAGTCCATCAAGTTCAACCTTCGCCTCATACCTCAGTAACTGAGAATTTAATATGGTCAGGAAAATCTCATTAAAAGAATCCTATGTTCTGCACACCACTGCAATTGTGCATATTTTTTAAAATATTTAATGTTCTTTTTGTAATACATAGCCCAATGCAACATTGGACTCTGTATAACACGTTCTTTCAATAGTCCATTTATTTTATATTTTAAGCTTTATTGTTTCTTATTATAAGGTGGTATGTATAGAAGGTATATGTATATGTATAGAAGGTATAAGGTTATTGTATAGAATATCTAATTTGAGAAAAAAAACTCAATAAGGAATACAGTCAAGCTATACTTAAGATAAAGAGAATGAGGTGTTTGTGGGAGAGATGTGCAACAAGAGAACAAACAAGCGAAGAAGTCGGTGAGTAAGAACTGTGCTTGTTCAGAAGGATACTTTACTAACATCAAAGTCCACCATCGACAAAGAAACAACAGGATACCATATATCAGATATGACACGTAATTAGTGTTGAGCGAGCATGCTCGGCCGATGCTCGGATCGGCTCGAGCATCGCTCTGCTCGGCACATGGCGGTACTCGTACGAGTACCGCATGTGCTCGCCCGCCATGTTCGGGTCTCCTCCCCGCACGTTTTGCGGCTGCTGCGCAGCCAATAAACGTGCAGGGAGGCTCTGACATCGGTGTAATGCCAGCAGCCATGTTGGCTGCTGGCATTACACTGATTGGCTGGCCAGAACCCGTGGTCAGGTGCTGTATAGCACCTGACCATCGAGTTCGGCTCAGTCTGAGCCAGGGAGAGCTGAGGATAGGAAGGGAAAGGCAGTGTAGGGAGGAAAAAACAAAAATTGTGACAAAAAAGAACCAAAAGTCCTTTTTAGGACTACTGTGTGTGGGGGCAGCAGGTTATATTGTGTGTGGGGGGAAAAAAAAAAAAAAAAAAAAAAAAAAAATATTCTGTTTAGTGTGAAAAGTTGCAGATTAGAGCACATTCTGTTTAGTGTGCACAGTTGCAGATTAGAGCACATTCTGTTTAGTGTGCAAAGTTGCAGATTAGAGCACATTCTGTTTAGTGTGCAAAGTTGCAGATTAGAGCACATTCTGTTTAGTGTGCAAAGTTGCAGATTAGAGCACATTCTGTTAAGTCTTCAAACTAAAATATCAAAGTCACGTATTCCATTCAGTGTGCGTCGCCGCAGTTTAGCAGCACATTCTGAGTACTGTGCAGAGTTGCAGAATAGGAAGAAATACTGTTAAGTCTTCAAACTAAAATATCAAAGTCACATATTCCATTCAGTGTGCTTCGCCGCAGTTTAGCAGCACATTCTGTGTACTGTGCAGAGTTGCAGAATAGGAAGAAATACTGTTAAGTCTTCAAACTAAAATATCAAAGTCACATATTCCATTCAGTGTGCTTCGCCGCAGTTTAGCAGCCTATTCTGTGTACTGTGCAGAGTTGCAGAATAGGAAGAAATACTGTTAAGTCTTCAAACTAAAATATCAAAGTCACATATTCCATTCAGTGTGCTTCGCCGCAGTTTAGCAGCCTATTCTGTGTACTGTGCAGAGTTGCAGAATAGGAAGAAATACTGTTAAGTCTTCAAACTAAAATATCAAAGTCACATATTCCATTCAGTGTGTTTCACCGCCGTTTAGCAGCCTATTCTGTGTACTGTGCAGAGTTGCAGAATAATAAGAAATACTGTTAAGTTTTCAAACTCAAATATTAAAGTCACATATTCCATTCAGTGTGTTTCACCGCCGTTTAACAGCCTATTCTGTGTACTCTGTACAGTTGCAGAATAATAAGAAATACTGTTAAGTTTTCAAACTCAAATATTAAAGTCACATATTCCATTCAGTGTGTTTCACCGCCGTTTAACAGCCTATTCTGTGTACTCTGTACAGTTGCAGAATAATAAGAAATACTGTTAAGTTTTCAAACTCAAATATTAAAGTCACATATTCCATTCAGTGTGTTTCACCGCAGTTTAGCAGCCTATTCTGTGTACTCTGTACAGTTGCAGAATAATAAGAAATACTGTTAAGTTTTCAAACTCAAATATTAAAGTCACATATTCCATTCAGTGTGTTTCACCGCCGTTTAACAGCCTATTCTGTGTACTCTGTACAGTTGCAGAATAATAAGAAATACTGTTAAGTTTTCAAACTCAAATATTAAAGTCACATATTCCATTCAGTGTGTTTCACCGCAGTTTAGCAGCCTTTTCTGTGTACTCTGCAGAGTTGCAGAATAATAAGAAATACTGTTAAGTTTTCAAACTCAAATATTAAAGTCACATATTCCATTCAGTGTGTTTCACCGCAGTTTAGCAGCCTATTCTGTGTACTCTGTACAGTTGCAGAATAATAAGAAATACTGTTAAGTTTTCAAACTCAAATATTAAACTCACATATTCCATTCAGTGTGTTTCACCGCCGTTTAACAGCCTATTCTGTGTACTCTGTACAGTTGCAGAATAATAAGAAATACTGTTAAGTTTTCAAACTCAAATATTAAAGTCACATATTCCATTCAGTGTGTTTCACCGCAGTTTAGCAGCCTATTCTGTGTACTCTGTACAGTTGCAGAATAATAAGAAATACTGTTAAGTTTTCAAACTCAAATATTAAACTCACATATTCCATTCAGTGTGTTTCACCGCAGTTTAGCAGCCTATTCTGTGTACTCTGCAGAGTTGCAGAATAATAAGAAATACTGTTAAGTTTTCAAACTCAAATATTAAAGTCACATATTCTGTGTAAGATGAAGAAGGCGGGTAAAAAGGGACGGGGAAGTGGACGTGATCCTGAAAGTTCAGGGCGCGGGTCAGGACGCGGAGAAACTGTGCCTGGTGCCAGAGCACAAGAAAGAAAGACATCCACCATACCTAGCTTCATGTGTAATTTTACAGGGCGTCGCAGGACATCACTCTCGAGGTCCGACCACTGCGAACAGGTGGTCGGTTGGATGACAGCTGATACTGCTTCCAGTCGGTTAAGCACCACCCTGTCTTCCACCAAGTCCACTCTCAGTAGCCAAGAGTCTGGTCAACATAATCCTCACTCTGATCATCCTTCCTCCCACCATACACGGTCTGGTCAAAGAAGTGATCCCACACTGGGATATAGTGAGGAGCTCGTCTCATCACCAATCCTTCATTTGACCCTCTCTCCAAGCACGCTTGCAGAGGAACATGACATCTTGTGCCCTGATTCACAACCTCTAGAGGCTACCCAATCTCAAGAAGATGACAGATGTGAACGGCATTTAAGGTCAAAGGAAGTAGTGGATGATGATGATGATGATGAGACACAGTTGCCATTAAATCAACCACTATTTCCGTCTCAAGACCTTGTTGAGGAGAATGTTATACAGTTGTCAATGACTGAGTATGTGGTGGGATCAAGACTTGAGGAGGATGATCAGAGTGAGGAAGTGGAGGAGGACTTGGTGGACGATGAGGTGACTGACCCCACCTGGGAAGGTGTAGAGCCGAGCGATGACAGCAGTCCTGAGGGTGAGCCATCTGCAGCACCGCAACAGGCTGGAAGAGGCAGTGGTGTGGCTACAGAATGAAGGCGGACCGCACCAAACCGGCCCGCAAATGTTCCACGGAGCACCCCCTTGCGTAAATCTACCTTGCCAAGGGGTAGGTGTTCCGCGGTATGGCGTTTTTTTAAGGAAAGTGCGGACGACAAAAGAATTGTAGTTTGCAACCTGTGCCACACCAGAATGAGCCGAGGCATGAACACTAGAAACCTCACCACCACCAGCATGATCCGACACATGGCATCCAAGCACCGTAGTAAGTGGGAGGAACGCCTGGATCGCCCATCTGTGTCTGCAGGCCACACCACTGCCTCCTCTTCCCCTGTTTTCGGTGCCGGCCAATCGCCTGTCGAAGGCGCAGGCCCGCATACCTCCCGCCCTGCACCTGTAGCATCTGAAGCACCATCAGCGACCACATCCACTTCCCTGTCCCAGCACAGCGTCCAAATGTCGTTACCCCAGGCATTTGAGCGCAAGAGAAAGTACCCAGCCACCCACCCACAGGCCATAGCACTAACCTCACACCTTTCCAAATTACTGGCCATCGAAATGCTGCCATTTAGGCTTGTGGACACTGAGTCCTTCCGCAGCCTGATGGCAGCAGCTGTCCCTCGGTACGCGGTCCCCAGCCGCCACTACTTTTCCCGGTGTGCCATCCCCGCATTACACCACCATGTGTCCCGTAACATCACCCGTGCCCTGACCAACGCAGTTACTGGGAAGGTCCACTTAACGACTGACACATGGACAAGTGCTTGTGGCCAGGGACGCTACATTTCCCTGACGGCACACTGGGTGAATGTCGTGGAGGCTGGGAGCGACTCGGACCCTGGGATGGCACGGGTGCTACCCACGCCGAGGATTGCGGGCCCTACCTCCATCAGGGTTTCCACCAGCACCTACGTTATTGGCTCCTCCTCCTCCGTTTCCACCTCCGAATTCTCTACACACACCGCCACTCCCCCATCAGCCAGTAGCTGGAAGCAGTGTAGCACTGCAGTGGGGAAGCGTCAACAGGCCGTGCTGAAGCTGATCTGCCTTGGGGACAAACAGCACACGGCCTCAGAGCTGTTGCAGGGGATTAGTCACCAGACCGAGCAGTGGCTCTCGCCACTCAACCTGCAACCAGGCATGGTTGTGTGTGATAATGGGCGTAACTTGGTGGCGGCTTTGGAGCTCGGCAAGCTCACACACGTACCATGCCTAGCGCATGTATTTAATTTAGTGGTGCAGCGATTTCTAAAAACCTACCCCAATGTGCATGATCTCTTGACCAAGGTGCGCCGCGTGTGTGCACATTTCCGTAAGTCATCAACAGCTTCAGCCGGCCTGTTGAAGCTGCAGCAGCGCTTACAATTGCCAGCTCACCGGCTGCTGTGTGACGTGAGCTCGCGCTGGAACTCCACCTTCCACATGTTGGCCCGGCTTTGTGAGCAGCAGAGGGCAGTAGTGGAGTACCAGCTGTTACACGGTCGTCGCCTCTCCGTTCAACTTCCTGTAATCAGAAGTGAGGAGTGGGAATGGATGTCAGACCTCTGTGAGGTTTTACGCAATTTTGAGGAATCGACACAGATGGTGAGCGGCGATAACGCTATTATCAGTGTAACCATCCCACTTCTGTGTCTACTGAAACGCTCGCTGCTCACAATTAAAACCGACGCTTTGCATGTGGAAGAGGTGGAAATGGGGGAGGAAGAGCTTACACAAGGTGATAGCCAGAGCACCCTCACTTCGTCTTCTCAGCGACAATTGGAGGAGGCGGAGGAGGAGGAGGAGGAGGAAGACACGGTTGTCTCCGCTACAGAGGGTAGCCATGGAACTTTAGTTCCATCTCTTCAGCGTGGGTGGGCAGAAGAGGAGGAAGAGGATGAGGAGATTGAGAGTCATCCTCCTGGTGAGGACAGCGAAATCTTGCCTGTTGGTACTCTGGCACACATGGCTGACTTTATGTTAGGCTGCCTTTCCCGTGACCCACGCGTTACACGCATTTTAGACAACACGGATTACTGGGTGTTCACCCTTCTGGACCCCCGCTACAAAGAGAATTTCTCATCTCTCATTCCTCCGGTGGAGAGGACAAGCAAAATGGTGCAATACCAGAAGGTTCTTGTTGAAAAATTGCTCCAAAATTTTCCATCTGACAACGCTGGCGGCAGAGTACGTGCTACCTTGGCCAACCGAGAAGGGGAGAAAAGGGGAGCACACAGCAGTTCCGAGAAAGGCTGGGCAACACTCTCCAAGGCGTGGGACACCTTCATGACACCCCGCCAGCACCCTCACCCTGATGCGCAGCCTAGTGTCACAAGGAGGGAAAAGTTTTGGAAGATGGTGAAGGAGTACGTAGCAGACCGTGTCAGCGTCCTCAATGATCCCTCTGTGCCTTACAACTACTGGGTGTCCAAGCTGGACACGTGGTATGAACTGGCACTCTATGCCTTGGAGGTGCTGGCCTGCCCTGCCGCCAGCGTTCTGTCTGAGCGGGTATTTAGTGCTGCTGGTGGCATCATAACAGATAAGCGTATCCGCCTTTCCACCGACAATGCTGATAGGTTGACACTTATAAAAATGAACAAGGCCTGGATTTCCCCTGACTTCTCCACTCCACTGGAGGAAAGCCCCGGGGGAACATAAACTCACTTTATATATGTTATTTACAATGATGGGAATACTCTGTATTCCCATTCACCCCTTCCACCCAAAAAACGGGTATATGGTTGACTCTTAATCTTCTCATCCTCCTCCTCCTCTTCCATATGCCCTGGGATATAATTTTTATATAGGGCCAGCTCACCAGCGGGCCCTGTGATATAATTTTTATATAGGGCCAGCTCACCAGCGGGCCCTGTTTGACAATTTTTATATAGGTCAGCTCACCAGCGGGCCTTCTCATATAATGTTTTATTGGGTCAGCTCTCTAGCGGGCCCTCTCATATAATGTTTTATAGCGTCAGCTCACTAGCGGGCCTTCGCATATAATGTTTAGGATGGTCAGCTCTGCAGCAGACCCTCACCCATAATGTTTTAGATGGTCGGCTCAGCGCACGTTTCCCTCTTAATCATGGCCTCAGTTCAATAAAATCAAGGAAATTTTTGGGAGAATTTGCCTCTGTGCACGTTTCCCTCTTAATCATGGCCTCAGTTCTGAAAATCAAGGAAATTTTTGGGAGAATTTGCCTCTGCGCACGTTTCACTCTTAATCATGGCCTCACTTCCGAAAACCAAGGAAATTTTTGGGAGAATTTGCAGATGATATACAAGTAAATATACAGCAAATATTGTTTGGTAACAATTTTTCGCCTAAAGTCGTTTTTATTTTCCTTTTTGTGTGTTTTATGGTCAGTCTGTAAAAATGGCGTACTACGGGCGAAAGATCGTTCCCAGCAGCGATGTTGGAGTCCAAGATGCATCCAGACATCCTCCCTATGCTGTCCCTGAACCATTTCTGTGGTGTTTCCATCCTTTTCTGCCCTTTTCCTATGGACCAGGCACCCTCCCCTCATCAGAGCAGGGGGTGCCTGGTGTAATGCTCGAGTCCTCCCATTGACTTCAATGGGGCTCGGGTGCTCGGCCGAGCACTCGAGCCTCAGGGGGTGCTCGGTTAGAGCACCCGAACACCCGAGCATTGGGGTGCTCGCTCATCACTACACGTAATACAAAGATTACAAAGACAAGATAAGGATGTGGAAGAAAGAAAGAGAAAAATAGAAGGCAGAAGAGGAAGAAAGAAAAAAAAGGGGGGAAGATTGGGTAGAGGGGATAGGAGGGATGCAGAAGGGATCCTTGGTGGGGTTCACAGGAAAAGCAGATAAAGAAGGAAGAGAACAAATGGGGTGTCGGGGAGGATGATGGGGGGGCAGATCTCTGTTGTAGGCATTAATTGGGGAGTCTTGTGGAAAATAAAGTATCAGTCAATGCCGACTCTCTACCACAAAATATTAGCATAAGGTGAAGTAAAGCAGTTTGCAAGTTAACCAAATCAATCCATTCTTGTGTGAATTACTCACCCAAAGGAACAAATTGCTATACCACATGCTGCGTGTCCTACAGCGTGACCGGAGACAGTCAGCTTGGTAATGGAAATGTTAAACCTGTCCAAAAGAAAACATATATACATCCATCCTGGTCAGATCAGGATGGAGAGTGTCAAAAATAAAATTAGGTCTTTGGAACCCATAATAACATTTTCTCTAAAAGGAGGGCACTTTTATTCCCTCATTTAATAAATGATAAAATATGCAGTACATTCCGCCCTACATTTTTTAAATTTAAAATACAATTTGATGAAATAACATGAAACGATACATCAGATTCCACACTGATCAGGAACACAGGGCGTGGGAGTGTTTTTATGATGTAAATAGGGGTGATTATAATCTCATACCTGGACAACAAAACACTGTCTAGCCTTCATACAGCCAAACAGGATCTGGTTGTCCACGTGTTGTGATAACTTGTTTGGGCCACAACTAGCATCACCCATGAGATATCAGTTTGCTTTAACCCTCTCCATATATACACTAGCAGCCAAATGGTCCAGAAGTGTTAAAACAGCCATGACCATGGCTGTTTTAACACTTCTACTGTGTTTGTGTTTAGATCTAATTTTCCTCTTACTCATTTAATGTACCCACATATATTGTACTAGTATGGAAGCCCGTGTACACGGGCTAAAGTGCACCCAGCCGCCCTGGCTGCTGCCTCGGAGCCGGGAGCAGAGACATGACGTGAGCCATCCGGAGCAGAGCAGCGCGTTCGGTGGGTCTCTACTGCTCATGACTGTAGTCATGCACAGTAGAGACTCGCCGAATGCGATGATCCTTAGCGGGGAGCTCCAGACGGTTCACAGCGAAGCTCCCTGTGTTCCAAACCACACATGCACAGTAGAGACTCTCTATTGCGCATGTGCGGTTACAACTCACAGTGAGCGACGTATTCTACCACTTTATGTTATAAAAGGATTCTGTTTTTCTTGCCATAAGATGGGCTTTCTAAAGATACCATTATATTCTTCAAATTTCCTGTAAAACAATTTATAAAATATGATGAAGAAATGTAACAAACGCACTTTTTTTAACTTTGGCACTAAAAATCTTTTACAAATCTACAAACGCTAAAAAAAAAAACCTGCTAAATAAATTATAATATTTGTCTTGATTTTAGAAATACCCAATGTTGACATGTTTTTCTAATGTTTTTGTCAGGTTATATGGCAATAACTAAAAGTACCAAAAATTGAGGTTTCTCAAACTTTTGATCGCTAGTGTACACTCCCGCACACTGTATATCTGTATGAACCATTATACTATACTAGTTGAAGAGCCCGTTACACGGGCCACAGTGCCACTGCCAGCTGGTCACGGGGCAGTCATGCACAGTAGAGACTGCCCACTCGGCGGCTGATACAGTGCCAGCTGGTCGCGGTGAAGTCATGTTCAATGGAGACTGCCCGCGCCACGGCTGATACAGAGCGGGGTGCTCCGTAGGAGCGTACCACTCTCTATCAGCCTCGTCACGGGCTGTCTCTACTGCACATGACCGCAGCACGCTCAGCAGTCTCTACTGTGCATGACTGCATCATTAAAACTTTGTAGCAAATTATTATATAGGATGTGCATATTCTATCTATATGAATATAGAGAAAATAAATATAATTCATAAGCAATTGCCCATTAGGTAACACAAACTACAACTCTCATCATTCCCTGCAAGCCATCTTGCATTCTGTGGGTTAATGCCACATTAAATTAATGAGAATTGGTATTGGTCCTCAGTGGTGCAGTTGCTTTGCTGCAGAATTGCTGCATTTCTTCTTAGTATATCCGCCTCAGTGATGCTGATGTTGGAAGAAGTATTGCAATAATTCTGGAGAAAGTGACTTCATCACAGCAAAATATCAATTGATTTAAAGGGGAACTACCACCCCGCAATAATTTAACCTGCATTCATTCTTCATCTGGCGACTAGCTGCTTAGTAGCACTAGTCGCCAGAAATATTACCTGGTTCCGAAGATTTTGTCGTTTTACCAATGCTCACAGGAGCAGGAAGCACAGACATCTCGTCACAGTGACGTCCGTGCGCCTGCCCTGTCAGTCCCTTTTGGAACCGGCTGGCTCCAATGGGGACTGACAGTGCAGGCGCACGGACGTCACTGTGACGAGATGTCTGTGCTTCCTGCTCCTGTGAGCATCGGTAAAACGGCAAAACTTTCGGAACCAGGTAATATTTCTGGCGACTAGCGCTACTAAGCAGCTAGTCGCCAGATGAAGAATGAATGCAGGTTAAGTTATTGCGGGGTGGTAGTTCCCCTTTAAACAGGGCTCATTCACCCTTATATCAAATGGAGTTTTATTTCCCCTATATTTTAGCAAGTTGGCCTAGAATCCCTTGGTTCATCTTAGTACAGCAGCCTCAGTGAGTGGGCCAATTTTTCCAATGTGTTTCTAATTCCCACTTACAATCACAGCACTATAACAGATAATGATCTAAGAATGACCTTGTGTTGTATACCCTTCATACAAGCTGGCTAATATTCTTTTTCGTTCCTGATGGGTGAAATTGAGACTTCACCATAGAATCTTCCAATGTGAGCCTTTATTAGTATGAATAATCATGGTGTCCTTGTAATTTAGACTGACAGTTTGATGGTTCCTTGTTTTGGTTCATTTGACATAGAAACAATAAGAGCCGATAAAATAAAGTCCCCAATGCATCTCGCTCACTTAAATCAGTGGTGCGAATGGTGAATTCTCAGTGATGTTGTTTCAATCACTGTGCAATGAAGCTTGCTGAGCCTTTGATAGACCCTTTAATGCGTGCTGCTTGGCTCTGATATTGAACTCTATTATAAGGTATGTAACCCCTTGAGGACCAGAGGGATGCACAATGCATGTTTTACAATGTGTTGCATATTCCTCTGGGTCCTCAAAGGGTTAATCCAAGCTCTGTGTCTTTAGGCAATATTCATATATTAATGGGTATGTTAAAGCAACAGTAACTTTATTCTAATGAAACAAATATGTTAAAGGTATTTTCCTGCCAAATGGGAATTCCCATTGCTGTCAGATGCTTTGTTTCAACATTAATACAGCACATAATCGTGGGTTTAACTACAGGGGGTGAAGAGGGTGCAATTGCACTGGGGCCCAGCATCGGGGGGAGGCATCTACTCCAGTGTTCAGCATTCTATATTTAATCCTCTGTGAAATATTGTTTGTAATGGGGGCCCAAAACATGTTTGTTCTGGGCCCTGCAATGACTAGTTATGGCACTGCTAATACTTTAATTTTACATGCGGTGTTCTATTGTGGACACCAGGTGGTGCTGTTTTCGTTTACTATGGAAAGCCTTAGGGCTCAATGTTCATAAAGCTATCATAATAAAAACATGTCGGATCGTGAGCTGGTGGTCTATTTAAAAGTCGTTCACAGAGTCTTCTTTATATTAAAATAAACAGAGTATACTATGTGTATATTTCAAAAGTTATTAAGCAATAAAGTTCCCCTGCCGTCCCTTCTGGCCTCCTCCCACTGAATCTCAAATTGAGCTGTGCGACTCCACAGCTGCAGCGAGGGACAAACTTCAGTAAGTATAAGGAAAATCCTGCCCCACTTGATGAAGCAGTGCAGGATTTCCCTTTGCTTACTGAAGTTTGTCCCTCGCTGAAGCTGTTCGGACTAGACTGCAGCTTCAGAGTGACGTGGACAGAAGGGGCGGGCGGGGGATCTTTATCTCTTAATAACTTTTGAACTACACAAAACTAAGGACTTAAATATAGCGCAATCTCTTAATTTTAATATAAAGAAGACTCGGTGAACAACTTTTAAATAGACATTACTAACCCTTTCATGTTTGGAAATGTGTCATAAAGAATTAGAAATGACGGTAAGATAATGATATTGCCCTTTCAATTTCTGATGTTAAAAATCTCTTTAATTTTGTCTTTGAAATAAAAATGTTCAAAAAAACAAATATTTTTTGTCTTTATAACGACAGATTTTCAAACAAATTTTTTTTTGATTCTCACTCCTTCTAATAATACTTTTAATTTTTAATCTCCAAGTTTACACCTTTTTTATTTTATTGGGAAAAATTATGTTAATCATACAAAAAGTGACCTCTAAAAAGAATATTTTTTTCTAAAAATACCTTACAATATGACTGCAGATTAAACCACACCCACTTTTAATATTGTTTTTTCCATTTAACAGACATGGCGGAATTAGGTGCAAAAAATGACAGTAACATGGCTGAGAATTGACATGCCACTGCAAAATACATTTTTTATTCTCATTGTAGATAATTTCAGTTACCACAATTTAACTAAGGTTAACTAATACATCACTTGAAAGATATTTTTAAAAACAATATTAATGTGGATTTTATTTTCTTTTACATGGAGATCTGGTCGAAACAGAAGAAGAAAGAAGATAAGAACACAGAAGCTGAAGAGAAGGAAGATGAAAAGAAAGAAGAAGGACAATAGAAGATGATAGGAGAAGATGGACAGTGGATGAAAGATAGCTGTTTTCCTTTGATGTTCCCATTACTCATACTATGTAGCATGAGTTTTGGGAACTTAAAACACATGATAGACATTTGGCCGCAAGTCAGTTTCTGTGGCCCAATTTTTGCCCAACCAGCTGTTTTACCATATTTCTTTGAATTGAGGAAAGAAGATTGTATGATTGTTTCAGTGCATACCAGTGCACACATTCTGCAGTCATTAATAATTTACTGACAGCAAGCCCAGAATGCCTCTGCTATAGCATGCTCAGGAAAATGGAGTAAAGTTACCCCACCTTCCTCTGCATCTTCTTAGTACATAACATTGAACAAGCCACATAGGAAATAAATACCCTGAAGTGCCTATATAGTTCTGTGTAAGTAGCTTAGTAAATTTCAGCTAGACGGAATTTCTTTCAAGTGCAAGTTTAACCGTTTCAGTGCCAGATGCTGGGGATATTTTTTTGGTACCCTGCTTGTTAGATACATTTTCAGAATTTTTGCTGTCTATCTGTTTAAGTATGATTCACGCTGGTAACTTTCTATTTATATATGGAAAACTATGTAACATTGTTTTCAGAACAAATTCAACTTTGTCATAACACTTCAGAAATATGATATTTTCCATTATGTGACAAGCTATGATGTCATAAATACAAAATAATAAAAAAATACTTATTTTGCCAGTATCATAAACTATATAAAACATTTATTTTGGTAGTGAAGATTTCAATTATTATTAAAGAACAAAAATACCAAATATGTATAATTTTACCTACATGCATGGTCTGCACAGACGCGTAATTATCAAGAGCACAAAATGGCATTTTCAACTCTATGGGCCGTATGTTCAAAGGGATAACGACAAAAAATTGTTGTATGAAAGACAAAAATAAGTAATTGAATGCATGAACGACATACTTTCTATAGAGTATACGACAAAAAACTAGTAATGTCCGTTGTGTACAACACAACTCTAGAATTGATGGGCAAAGGGGCGGGGAAAGGGCATGGCTAAACTATTCTCCAGTGTCGTATAGCGGAAAAGAAAATTTGTGGTAACTAACAACAAAAAAATGTCTTTCAAAAGACAAAATTTGTACATTAAGAAAAAAGTGGAGGGACTGTGTTCTGAATGTGAGATTTTTTGTCTTTAGTTAAGACATTTTTATTAGTTAAGACATTTTTTAAGACATTTTTGTCATTAGTTAAGACATTTTTTTGTCGTTACATATGACAATTTCAGTCAAGACAAATGACATATTTCCAATCACAACCGGCACTCTCTGAAAATATTAATGATCCCAATGACACTGTACTTTGAAAAGTCGTTACAAATGACAAAAGCTATTTTGCTACTTCTTTGAACATATGGCCCTATGAGCTAAAATGTACAGTCAATTGATTACATGGAAAAACTACCCTAAAGTAGCTCAATAACAATATAAAACAATGTATTTCCTGAAAGTAGATATCCCACTACATCAAATGAAGGATCAATTTATTTTCTACCCCTAGCCAGATGCGCACAAATGTGTCCAGGAGGTGGTGCTACAAACAGGAATTTCTACCACTTCAAATGTACCGAAATATTTGAAAACTGTGGAATTTCTTACTATATTAATTACTTACTGCTCTTAAGAGAAAAAGGCACCTCATTGGAATGAGGTGGCATACTGTAGGGGGTGCCAGAAGCACAAAACTATGCCAACTATAAGTTCTAATTTTTCTGACATTTTTGGAAACGTGTATTTTGAAACATATAGTATTTTGGAAAGTAGACAGACATTCACTTACATCAAATTAGGGTATTCTTGCCTTTTTACACACAGACTGATGTGCACAATTATTTCCATAAAGTCATGATATAGGGAATTTTTTTTTAAATATATTTCCACCACTCCAATGATACTAGAATCTTTGAAAACCATTTCCTGCTGTATGCAGTACCTTCTACCCAATTGGTATGGGTTGACATACATTAGGGGGTGACAGAAGAACAAAACACCTGCCACTTTTCTTTTGTGAAATGACCTGCCTGCACTAAAATATTCATAACTAGTTGAACAGCCCATTACACAGGCCACAGTGCCACTGCAACCCAGTCGCAGGCAGTCACACGCAGAAGAGACTGCCCGCGCCACGGCTGATACAGAGCTGGACACTCCTTCGGAGTGTCCAGCTCTGTATCAGCCGCGACGTGAGCAGTCTCTAATGCGCATGACTGCAGCACATGTAGCAGTGTCTACTGGGCATGTCCCGGCGTTACACACGATTTAGCGAATTATTATATAGGATTGTTACAGATATGAAAGGTCAGTAAAGCAAACCATTTTAAAAAGTAGACATTCACTTGTATCAAATAAGGAACCACCTGCCTATTTACCCCTAGGCTAGTGTGCACAACTCTTTCCAGAATGTGGTGCTATAGGTAAAAATGCATCTCTTTTTACACTTCAATCATTTCAAAGACACTAAAATATTTCAACACCATTGAAATTACAGGAATATTCAGTACCTAATGCCAGCCCTAGAAAAATGGTACTCCATTGGTATGGACTTACATGCTGTAATGGGTGCCAGGAGCATGGCTATTGGGGAAGCAGGCAGTATATGTGCAATTCCATGACCATCAGTGAAACAAGGCCAACGACAGGGGATCAAATATCAAACTCACCCACCTAGGTCAATATAGAGTAGCACCTGCAATGCACAAATAAAAGTAATAAGAAACTATCATATGGAACATAAAAGGAAACCTTATACATAATAAAGTCTCAAATTCATCCAAAGTTCAAGGATCTTAGCAGCTTTCTAAAATTCAGTTGGGTTTCCAGTGGTACACATCTGTAACAGAAAAGAAAAAAGCAGCAGCACAGGACGTTCCCTCTAAGTTTAGTAAATAGATATTCTTCCAAACCTTCACTCAGTGCTCTTAAAGGAATAGTAATGGTTCATAATAAAAACAGCTCTAATTAACCATCATAGTATTTGGGCCTTGGAGAGTGTTATTTCAATTCTGTCAGAGTTGTAGTTCAAGAGAAATTGAATGATAAAGTATCTCCCTCCCGCCCCTTTTACTGATATAACACTGCTCACCTCAGATCAGAAGGGAGGTGCCCAGGTAGACTGCAGAGAGGGACAATCTTCAATTAAGATAAGGGAAAAAGCTGAAAAACTTGTCATGGGGGGCAGGGTTTTCATTGTTCTCACAGTAGAATATTGACCCTTGTGTGAGCTGTCTGGTCTATGGACTGGATTCCACATCTGAGGAGTGGGGGCTTACACTAAGTTAAAGGGCGGGAGGGGGAAACTTTATCCTTCAATTACTCTTGAAATACAACGCTCACAGTAATGAAATAACACTCTCAATGGCTCAAATACTATGAAGATTAATTGGAGCTGCTGTTTTTGTGAAACATTACTATCACTTTAAGATCGATACCCACATGTTCTTCAAGCTAAACAACTGCCTGTATAGTACACAGTCCTGGTATAGACCCCAGAATGGTTGAACGCCACTCCACCTCCTTCTCACAGTAAAGATTCTTCCACTCCATATAGTGCTTAAATTGAATTCACAGAAGATACAACAAACCCCCTGTTTAAATCCAAATCCAAAAAGTGAGAGTCAACCTAAATATTAAAGAGGAGTAAATATACTTGCAGGATCTAAAACCCTCCACAGAGACAAAGACCACTAGGAAGAGCCGCTCTATAACAGTCTACAGGCACGCAACACGTAGAGGTTAGGATTTTTATAGACGGCTTTTTATTGACATATTTATTGTTTATTTTCTTTTGTTATAATTTTTATATGATTTGTGCAATTTTTATATTGTATTAAATATTCAGTATAGATTGAACTCTTTGTCTCTGTAGGATTTTTAGATCATACAAGCATATTTACTCCCCTTTAGTATTTAGGGCATTATTGGATTTACACAGGGGGGTTGTTGTATCTCCTGTGTATCAGATTTACTACTGCAATGGCTCTTAAACTGTGCTCCATGGAAACCCAGAGTTCCCCAATAAGAAATGGCATTGGGATCTCCAAGAAGCATGTTGAGGGCTTTAAATTGTAGTTTTATATGTATTTTACCAAGAGATTTTTTTAATATAATACAGCTTTTAAGCCGCCCATCTCTTAGTGCATCTATGTGGATTTGCAAGAGGAGTATTTGCCTGTTATGTCTGTGCAGGAACAAGTGGATAACTTACCCTGCCAGTGCTTGGCGTTCCGTACACCAGTTGAATAATATTTATAATATTATATATTATTATTATTATTTAATATTATAATATTTACTATTTTCTCTTTGATGTTAAATGTCCTCACATTAATACCATTTATGAAATTCAGTGCACCCCCCTAGATTACGTTCTCTTCTGTTTTGGAGTTGCTTACTTTTGATGTTCCTGGGGTGGATGTTAGAGGCTTAGCGATTGGAGGTGTGGCACGGTTTAAGTTCAGGGGGGACCAACTGACCCAAGTAGTGGTGGAATTAATACCCTCCTTACAGGATTGTACTGTCATTAATGCATAAGTGTGTCAGTAACTAACAGGAGGGGTGAGTACACTGATATAAATATAGCAATACTACTCTATGTGGCATCTCCCTCACTTCTCATTTATGTGATTGAAGATGTTATTTCTTAAACCAATGAGCAAGGGCAAAAGACATAGAGGCCATTAAGGTTTCCTGGCCAAAGTAACTTAAGTGTGTGTGTTTCTGTGTGTGTGCGTGTGTGGGGCACAGGGTTTACTATTGGCAGATGTTAATGTTCCTTTAATTGGTGAACACTAACATTTGCCAACATAAGTCCTGTCTAAAGTCAATGTGTACCAAACCTACACATATAGCTTAGTTATCTCCATGCATATTCCCTGGATAGTGTATAATTGTGTGTGCTAGGCAGGAAGTTCTCCCAGTGGTATTTATGAATTATCTCATGCGTACTGAGGTGAAGAACAGCTCTTCCTGCAGAGAGGTACTTTTATACACGGAAGAAGTACTGCTTCTCTCTGGCATTCAAGGGCTTAATCTGAACTTTAACAGTCATCTCTATTCTAAATTTGGATTTTGCAGAGTTGTCCCTGTGGACATCTTATTTTTATGTTTTTTTTCTGAACACCAAGCACTTTCTGCAGGGGATTCATACAGTTATAAATCCAGGTAGCTCAACCTAGAATATAACCCTAATAATTATATTTACTTAACAATTTACAGTGAGCAATGCACCGTATTCATCTGGTGTTTAAGGAATTAAAGAGGAATTCTCTTCTTCTAAAAATAAAATGGAGTTATAGAAATGTAAATATCCAGTACTCCAAGCTATAATCAATCAAAAGGATTCATTCAGTGCAGTCTGATAGTAATACGTAAAATGTAAAAAAAAAATATGTTGTAGGGTTTATCCCCCTGAGTAAAACAAGGGTACTCCCACTGCTGAAAGGTGTTTTATTCAAAAGTTATTACAACTTAAAGTTGAACTTTTTAGGTGCAATATCACAGTGGCCTGAAATTTTACAGTGGCGCTGTCGCTACACCATCCTATGGAGATTTATGGTCTACAGACCAGAGCTGTCTATAGGATGGTGTAGCAACAGCACCACTGTACAATTTTAGGTCACTGTGATATTGCACCTAAAAAATTCCGCTTTGAGCTGTAATAACTTTTGAATAAAACACCTTTCAGCAGTGAGAGTACCCTTTTTTTACTCGAGGAAATAAACACTACAATATATATTTTTTTACATATTAAAGGGATAGTAATACTTAAAATGTAAAAAAAAACATGTTGTAGGGTTTATCCCCCTGAGTAAAACAAGAGTACTCCCACTGCTGAGAGGTGTTTCATTCAAAAGTTATTAATTTTCAAAGTTGAATTTTTTAGGGGCAATATCACAGTGGCCTAAAATTGTACAGTGGCGCTGTTGCTACACCATCCTATGGAGATCTATGGTCCCGGGACCAGAGCTGTCCATAGGATCGTGTAGCAACAGCGCCACTGTACAATTTCAGGCCACTGTGATACTGCACCTAAAAAATTCAACTTTGAAAATTAATAACTTTTGAATGAAACACCTTTCAGCAGTGGGAGTACTCTTGTTTTACTCAGGGGGATAAACCCTACAACATTTTTTTTTTTTTACATTTTAAGTATTACTATCCCTTTAAGTATTACTATCCCTTTAAGCCAGTCTAAAATCCTTAAAACTAAATGCTTCGTTTTATCTAAAAAAATTATGTAACTATATATAATATTAATATTTAATATGTATGTGTAACGGATCTTATCCGTTACTTGAGCCTTGTCTGGACCTCGAACGTTTTTTCAAAAGACTATGGCCCTTTGGCCTCATTTGACCTTAGATGGGGGCTTACTATCTTTTATGTTAAAAGATTTATGCTTTATGTATTGTCGAATGTCGTATGTTTAATGTATGTCGAATGTCGTATGTTTCATGTGTATAGAATGTTACTATCGTATGTACTATGTGCGAGGGATACATGAACACCCAATAGAAGCCGGTGGTTCCCCGGTTCCTTTGCTCGAGGCATCAATGCCGCCTCGAGCGCGGGAAACCGGAAGCAGTGAGTCAGTGCCGGATTGGCCAACATACGACTCACTGCGCACACTGATTCGCCAAGGTTGAAGCCGCACATTCAAACTAGTGTGTACGTGCTTCAACCCCTGGCCTAGTCCCCTAAATGTGTATTCCCTCTAATCAAGTCTTTGTCTTTGTCTAAACCTAATTAAACATGTGGTATTGCAGATGTTGTAAACCTCTTGAGCAATATGTTCATTAGGTTACTTGCCATTGGCCCTTTTTCTCTGCCTGCTATTGGCCATTTGGCTCCATCTGCCATTGGCCCTTGTGTCACAGGTGTCACTTGCCTACTGTGTCTGATTGTGTCTCATTGGGCCAAGTCTGTATTAGAATACCTGGCCCTTCCCATCCCATTGTGGTATTGTGTTTTACTGTATAAAAGATGTGTTTTTTGTTCAATAAAGTGTGTTCCTGTAACGTTCGTCCGTCTGCTGCCAGGATCCCGCTACCGGACTTCGTATCCTGTCAGGCGGCAACGTGGACTCTGCCTTGTGGTTTGCCTGTTCCAGCTAAAGCCTTCAATTGGAGCACCGGAGTGCTCGAACATGCAGTTACGTTGGGGTTCCTGCATCACTTTTCCCTTCTCCGGTTCTGCAAACGATCGACGGTGTTCGAGTGCCCGGGACCCCCGGTCATCCTGGGGTTCTACACCACTTTGAGTCGACCACCGGAATGCTGATTTGCTCAACCGGTGCACTCGACGGCGCCAGTCTGGCATCGAGAAGGAGAGACCTGGGAACGACGGCGGAAGGTGACCCGGTGCCCTTAGCTCCACCCATGATCACACCCCCAATTCTCACATGATCCCATCCCCCACTCCCATACACTGTTACCTGGCATGGAAAACAGCTTTGTCCTATAAAAAGAAAGGACAAAAATAGTTTCAACCCCCTTGGTTGCTAGAGAGATCTCCAGTGCTCTGCAATGCATTGGGCATCTGTTTAGCATCCATCTGGTTAAATAATAACCTGTAAAGGGGTATATAACTGGTCTACGGTCATTAAAATTGCCCTGGCCACACCCACAATTCAGAATGTGGGTGTGGCCAGTAGAACTGAGGATCCCCTTAAAATTTGGAGCTCTAGGTAGTTGCCTATTCTTCCTATTGGGAGATCCGGCCCTGTTCCCAACCTCAGCCCTGTGTGTTTCTCTGGGGGCTATGGATGAGAAGGTTCCCATGTATGTAGACATGTCTCCAAAGTCCAAGAGGTTAAGCAAACTTGATGGGTGTTAGAGATGGTGTTATGTGTTAACCCTTTGAGTGCCAGAGGGGTACCCAAATCTTTGTGAAGCAATGTGTTGAGCACTGCTTTGGCACTTGAAGGGTTAACGTGGACCTGCCACCTTGAATTCAAGTTTGTATAATTATGAATTTCATTAAAAACTGCCCATATATCATGTTAGCCAAATGAAGATAAACTCCACACAAGGAAAGCTCATGAGCAGAAACCAAAGGATCAATGTCTTTTAACCCTTTCATTGTCAGTGGGATGAGCATCACATTGCTTCACATTTGTAACCTCAAGGTGAAGGGTTCACGTTAAATGTTGCATACATCTTTAAAGGGATAGTAATGTCTCTTGATAAAATTAAGTTTCGATCATTCATCATACATTTTCAACAATGCAGAGCATTATTACAAAGCTGTAATCGGTCTAGTTCATGTGTCATTAAATTATAAAATGTCCCCCCTGCCCCTTTTACATACGTAACACCCCTCCCCTCAGAGCAGGAAGCCTATCCGGATGGATCATGATGAGGGGCAATCTTCTGTCAGCATCAGGAAAATCCTTTACTCCTTCGTCAAGGGAGGCAGGGTTTTCCTTATACTGAAAGAAGGAAGATTGTCCCTTCTTGGGATCCGCTGACCGGATCCCAGATCTGAGGGGGAGGCAGCATTACGTGTGTAAAAGGGGTGGGAGGGGGACATTTTATAATTTAATTACACATGAACTAGACTGATTACAGCATTGTAATAACACTCTGTATTGTTGAATAAGTATGGCAATTTATCAAGAGACATTACTCTCTTTACTGCATACGATCACTTTGTTTTAGAGACATCTTTTGGCATTCAGGAAGATAAAACAGATGTTGATCAGTTGCTAGGTTGAAGTGTAAGCACTTTGAAATGTAACATTTATTTTTATCATTGTTGCCCTTAATATTTTACTAGTTAAAGACTCACTTCTACCTTATTTTGAATTCACACATTTTGCAAGTACATAATTATGTAAAATTCATATTACTGTTTCTAGAGAGCTTTTCAGTTGGGGACCACGAAAGCAAAGATATTTATAGAATGTTCACTTTCTCTACAGTTGTGGGTGATCTGAACGTTGTACAGGCACTTGTACTGGGGCCCAGCATCACAATGAACGATATCTGTCCCAACAGGTTGTAGTTATGCTTCTGAAAAAATATTTTTATCAAAGGGAGCCCAAACAAATGTAGGCATGACTAGTTAAGCAACAGTATTGGAGCAAGCTCTTCAACATTGTTTCACTGTAGTTTTTTTTTACTTTGTAACTTTTTGCATTGTTGCACTATTTCCACTTTCAAAATTCCACAGAGAAAGGTTAAAATAAAATAAACAAATAATAAAAAGTATAGGCAATTTCACTTTGCATATTTTTCACTTGCAGAATACAGTATATACAATCAAAATAAGGTGGAACTGTCTCTTTAATTGTTTCTTTATTCCCCTCTTGATGAACAGCTTTATAAACTTTGTGGTCGTATAATTCTCTCCCCCAGCATCTTAAAGTGATAGTAATGTTTCACAAAAACAGCAGCTCCAATTAATCTTCATAGTATTTGAGCCATAGAGTGTGTTATTTCATTACTGTGAGCGTTGTAGTTCAAGAGTAATTGAATGATAAAGTTTCTCCCTCCCACCCTTTTACCTAGTGTAAGCCCCCACTCGTCAGATGTGGAATCCAGTTCATAGACCAGACTGCTCACATCAACGGTCAATATTCTTACAATGAGAACAATGAAAACCCTGCCCCCCTTGACAGCTTTTTCAGCTTTTTCCCTTATCTTAATTGAAGATTGTCCCTCTCTGCAATCTACATGGACACTCCCTGCTGCTCTAAGCTGAGCAGTGTTACATCAGTAAAAGGGGCGGGAGGGGGATACTTTATCATTCAATTACTCTTAAACAACTCTGACAGAATTGAAATAACACTCTCCAAGGCCCAAATACTATTAAGATTAATTAGAGCTGCTTTTATTATGAAACATTACTATCCCTTTAAGCTGGATCTGCATCCTGATTGGTTGTGTTGCTCAGGTGGGTGTGAAGTTGAACCAGCCAACAGGAATCATCAGCTGCCTCTCTGAAGCTCATAACATTATTTGTGCTATTTTTAATTTTTTTAGTTAACACACCTATTATAAAGCAATGTTTTGGAGACCTCTGTAATATTCGTTGGGTTAAAAATTCCAGGTGAATCAATAGGAATTATAAATTGTCCCTATTGCACAGTTGGTTTGTTCCGCTTTAGCCTCCTAAATGTAGCCAGTAATCAAGAAAAATTAATTTATATGCTCACAAGGTTTACAGTTTTTTTTTTTTTTTAACTTTGGAGACATCAATTCTGTCACCAAATTAGTTATTATGCCACAGAAATTGATTTTCTTCCGCTTAGAGTGCCAGAGAGGTATCCAAAGCATTGTGTTGCAATGTGTTGGATATCTCTCTGGCACTCAAAGAGTTAAAGTCACAATTTGATCTTCATCTTTCTCACTCTCCCCAAGCAGCTGCTGAGCAGATAATTAAACACAACATGAGAAGAATGACGCGTTCCCTATAGATAAGATGTGGAACATACGATCCACAGTATCTCTCTGGGAGATTTGTGTAAATGTAACTGAGAAATGAGCAACCTGCAGCCCACTACATATTGATGGAATATTATTGTTTGGGGACAGCTGAGGATGATGGGACATGTGGTTCAATAACAGAAAGAGAGCTGCATGTGTCTGACCCCTATTTTAGAAACCTAAAGAATCTGTTTAGAGTAAACCTAGTGGGTGTTTTTTGTTTGACCCTTAGTCTCAGGGTTTTGTCCCAAATATCAGGGTCTCAGCATGAAGGTCCAAATTCTCAGTGTGAGAGAGCTCTGTGTTACCTACTATATGATCTGTCACAATTAAATGTTTCTTTAGTCCCTAAATTGGTGCCATTTGTACCAGACAGGGGGAAATATCCTGCTTGTCTTGTGTTTAGGCAGTGTGATCTCTAAAGTGTAGCATCTTAAAGGTTCCTGACAGACTAACTGGAGGACTCTTGGTTTGAGCAAGCAGGTACATATTGCATAAAATTTACATTATGGGAAGCTTTAATGGTTAATATGTAAAAGATATCAGGGTCAGCTCATCTTGAAAGATCCCAGGTATGTATATTGATTGACCCTTTACTCCCTTAATGCCCAATGACATGCCAGGACTGTCATGGCTGCCCGGGTGTTAAAGGGATAGTAATACTTCATTTTAACTTTAATTTATTTTGTAGGCATTAAAAAACATGAAGAATGATATGTCTTATCTCACAAACCTTTATGGTTTATGAGATATTCACAAGCAAAGTTTCCCTCCCGCCCCTTTTACCTAGTGTAAGCCATCTCTTCTCAGATGTGGAATCCAGTCCATAGACCAGACAGATAACAGCAGGGGACAATCTTCTTCCTATGAGAACAATGAAAGCTCTGCCCCCCTTAACAAGTTTTTCAGGTTTTTCCCTTATCTTAATTGAAGATTGTCCCTCTCTGCAGTCTAACTGAGCACCTCCCTTCTGCTCTGGCTGAACCGTGTTACATCAGTAAAAGGGGAGGGAGTGGGACACTTTGTCATTGAATTACTGTGGAACTACAACTCTGACAGAATTGAAATAACACTCTCCAAAGTCCAAACACTATGATGATTAATTAGAGCTGCTTTTATTATGAAATATTACTATCCCTTTAAGGACCGGTGATGGCCCTGGAACTTCATGGAAGTTTGTGACCGCAAGGCGCCTACACAGCTCGCTGTAATCACAGACCACTTCAGTGAAAAGAAAGTACCCTGGTACTCCTGGGCCTTGCGGTCCTTAAGGGCAGGGAAGGGCTGGCCTGGGGTGCAGGGGGGCAATTGCCCCCTGGGCCAGTCATATGTCTGGGCTGGTGGGCCACGTCCACTTGTTCTGTAAATGTATCTACACTAGTGATACCACTAGTAGCCATAACCCATTTCTCTTGTAAGTTCTATGGTATCACTAGTGCAGCATTACTTAAACTGTAAGCTCTGTAGTTGCACCAGTGTAACCCCATTTCAGTTGTAAGCTCTGTGGTATTTCTTGCCTTAATTCACAACACTAACCCTTTGAGTGACAGAGGTGTATGCATACCCCTCTGGCACTCAAAGGGTTAATGACAATTTCAAAATTAACAAAAGGCTGTGGGCTGGTACAGTGGGCTGGAACGATAGTAAAATCGGGCCACTTGATCGTTGTTGCCCTCCAGGCCACAAGCTGCCAGCCCTCTACTGCTTAAGGGGTTAAGTACCAGAGGTTAGTACATCTCCCTCTGGTCCTAAAAAGCTTAACGCTTTGAGTGCCAGAGGGATATGCAACGTACCCATATGGCACTCAAAGGGTTAAGGTATAACCTGACATCTAAAAATGAAAATTGTGTTTAAGTGCAGTGCCAGGGAACTCCACATTTGCTCAAAAGACACAGCACCATTAGATACAAGTAAACAATCTATTTGATTTAAAGGGATAGTAATACTTCATTTTAACTTTATTTTATTTTGTAGGCATTAAAAAAACATGAAGAATGATATAAGTCTTATCTCTCAAACCTTTATGGTTTAAGAGATATTCACAAACAAAGTATCCCCCCCTGTTCATCAGATCAGAAGGGAGGTGCCCAGGTAGACTGCAGAGAGGGACAATCTTCAATTAAGATAATGGAAAAAGCTGAAAAACTTGTCAAGGGGGGAAGGGCTTTCATTGTTTTCATACAAAGAAGATTGTCCCCTTCTGTTATCTGTCCTGTCATACAACCAGACTCACATCTGAGAAGAGATGGCTTACACTAGGTAAAAGGGGCGGGGAGGGGAACTTTGCTTGTGAATATCTCATAAACCATAAAGGTTTGAGAGATAAGACTTATATCATTCTTCATGTTTTTTTAATGCCTACAAAATAAAATAAAGTTAAAATGAAGTGTTACTATCCCTTTAAATGGGGAATCTGATCCTTTGACTGCTAATCAGGTTTACAGTGCATTGCTTGGCAATGTGTTCGAAACCTGTCTAACATTTAAGGGATTGAAATATCCATTTAATACTCTGAGTGCCAAAGGGGTATGTGGCACACTGCTTTGCAATGGACTGAACACCTCGCTGACACCAAATGGATTTATATCAATGGACATTTTAATTTGTTTCTAAATGAGCAGATGGTTTGCCTTTCAGTAGCCTTATAGCCCATAGTCCTTATTTTGCGGAAAAAAAAAAATCATATTAAACCCTCTGAGTGCCAGAGAGGTATGCAACACACTGCTTAGCAATGAGTTGCATACCCTCAACACCATTCTTTTGATTTTGTAGACAATTTTTTTCTGTACTAGAGAGAATCTTTTATTTTTTTCCCAGGCTTGTAATAATTGACAAGCCACAGAACGGTAAGAGCAGTAAGGTCTTTGACTCAGGATGTTGTACTTGCAGATACTGTAGTTGTCTACAGAAAAGTCATGGATAAATTTGTAGCTTAGAACAATATTGCAAATTATGACCGTTAGTTTTAAAGCAGATAGGATGTTGATCCAGGGAAATATCCGACTGCCTTTTAGAGGCAGGAAGAAAATTTTAACCCAATTAGGATTTAATTAGAAATGGTGCCAATGTTTGTTTGTTCTGTTTGTTTTTTTTTTTTTTTGCCTTCCTCTGAACCAACAAGGGTAATATGGCATGGACTGCATTTGACGGACATGACTTTTTTTCAGCCTCACCAGGTATTTTACTTTGTTACACTCCTTATTTGTAGTTAGTTTTTCTTACAGGAATTAAAATCTACTTATATGCTGTATTTGCCATTAAAATAATTTGTTATTGAGGCATTAACCTTCATGTTTTGATGGCACAAAGTGGCACTTTATTCTAATACCATAACAGTATGCTAATTAGTTTGCTTGCTATTAGAAATGCCCCCAGTATGTGGGCACTGTCTAGATTCATTCATAGTACAGTAGCCCAAAACAGAAACTGTCAGAGTGCCATAACAAAATAGCCCAGAACAGAAAATATCAGTGTGCCATAATACAGTAGCCCAGAACAGAAACTGTCAGTGTGCCATAACAAAATAGCCCAGAACAGAAAATATCAGTGTGCCATAATACAGTAGCCCAGAACAGAAACTGTCAGTGTGCCATAACAAAATAGCCCAGAACAGAAAATATCAGTGTGCCATAATACAGTATCCCAGAACATAAACTGTCAGTGTGCCATAGCACAGTAGTCCAGAACATAAACTGTCAGTGTTCCATAGCACAGTAGTCCAGAACATATACTATCAGTGTGCCATAACACAGTAGCCCAGAACATAAACTGTCAGTGTGCCATAGCAGAGTAGCCCAGAACATAAACTGTCAGTGTGCCTTAGCACAGTAGCCCACAACAGAAAATGTCAGTGTGCCACAGTACAGTAGCCCAGAACAGAAACTGTCAGTGTGCCATAACACAGTAGCCCAGAACAGAAACTGTCAGTGTGCCATAACACAGTAGCCCAGAACAGAAACTGCCAGTGTGCCACAGTACAGTAGCTCAGAACAGAAACTGTCAGTGTGCCGTAGCACAGTAGTCCAGAACAGAAACTGCCAGTGTGCCATAGTGCAGTAGTCCAGAACAGAAACTGCCAGTGTGCCATAGCGCAGTAGCCAAGAACAGAAACTGTCAGTTTGCCATGGCACAGTAGCCCAGAACAGAAACTGTCAGTGTGCCATAACACAGTAGCCCAGAACAGAAACTGTCAGTGTGCCATAGCACAGTAGCCCAGAATAGAAACTGTCAGTGTGCCATAGTACAGTAGCCCAGAACAGAAACTGTCTGTGTGCCATTGTACAGTAGCCATAGGCAAGAACTGAAACTGTCAGTGTGCCATCGGACAGTAGGCCAGAAATGAAACTGTCAGTATGCCATAGTACAGTAGCCCAGAAATGAAACTGTCAGTGTGCCATAGTATAGTATCTCAGAACAGAAACTGTCAGTGTGCCATAGTACAGTAGTCCAGAACAGAAACTGCCAGTGTGCCATAGCGCAGTAGCCCAGAACAGAAACTGCCAGTGTGCCATAGTGCAGTAGCCCTGAACAGAAACTGTCAGTGTGCCATAGCACAGTAGCCCAGAGCAGAAACTGTCAGTGTGCCATAGCACAGTAGCCCAGACCAGAAACTGTCAGTGTGCCATAGCACAGTAGCCCAGACCAGAAACTGTCAGTGTGCCATAGTACAGTAGCCATAGGCAAGAACTGAAACTGTCAGAGTGCCATTGTACAGTAGGCCAGAAATGAAACTGTCAGCATGCCATAGTACAGTAGCCCAGAAATGAAACTGTCAGTGTGCCATAGTACAGTAGCCCAGAAATGAAACTGTCAGCGTGCCATAGTACAGTAGCTCAGACATGAAACTGTCAGCGTGCCATAGTACAGTAGCCCAGAAATTAAACTGTCAGTGTGCCATAGTACAGTAGCCCAGAAATGAAAATGTCAGTGCGCCATAATACAGTAGTCCAGAACAGAAACTGTCAGTGTGCCATAGCACAGTGTCCCAGTAGTCAGTGTAAAGTGCCGCACTGTGCCACTAACAAATAAAGGTTTATTTCCCAATCACAATGCATATTACAATGGCTAGAACAACATATAGGCAGATTTTAATTATCTTTACAATTAAGTAACATATCTTGAAGCAGACCTTTAAAAACAGTTTTGACAATTAAAAACGTAAACATTTACATTATTTTTATTTTTTTAATGAGAACGTTTCACCCTTCCAAGACCTCTGCTCAGTGGGAGCTGTTATCGTACGTGGATTTGCATGATGTGTCCTATCAATGTATTCCACCCTTATGGGGGTGGATAGAGGTGATTTTCTGGACATGAGAGTAATTACTTATCAGCTTTATCTAACCAAGTCAGAGAACAAAGTTCTGCTGATATTAGACTCCCCAACTTCTAAATCAAAAAATATCTAATACTATTAATCTGTTTGGACAAGGTATAGGCAGTTTAAATAGATACATTTAACTGGTATAAAAGCTGTGTAGGGAACAGGTCCACTTTAAGGTGACAGGTCAACTTTAAAGGGATAGTAATGTTTCACAATAACAGCAGTTCCAATTAATCTCCGTAGTATTTGGGCCATGGAGAGTGTTATTTAAATACTGTCAGAGTTGTAGTTAAAGAATAATTGAATGATAACGTGTCCCCCTCCCACCCCTTTTACTGATGTAACACTGCTCACCTCAGAGCAGCAAGACTGTCCTTATGGATCACAGAGAGGGACAATCTTCAATTGTCAAGGGGGCAGGGTTTTCCTTATGCTCCCAGTAAGAAGATTGTCCCTTTCTGTGAGCTGTCTGGTCCCAGGACAAGGACTGTTCAGATGGATCAGAGAGAGGGACAATCTTCAGTTAGCATAAGGGAAAAAATATGAAAACCCTGTCAAGGGGGCAGGGTTTTCCTTATGCTCCCAGTAAGAAGATTGTCCCTTGCTGTGAGCTGTCTGGTCTCAGGACCAGATTCCACATCCGAGGGGAGGTGGCTTAACCTAGGTAAAAGGGGCGGGAGAGGGATACTTTATCATTCAGTTACTCTTGAACTACAACACTGACAATATTGAAATAATAATCTCCATGATCCAAATACTATGAAGATTAATTGAAGCGGCTGTTTTTGTGAAACATTACTATCCCTTTAAGGCATGCTTGAGATACAATACCATACCAGGGCATATACAGGTGTTGGGGCTGAACTTGAGGATATTGAACCACTAGGATCCTGGAAGTCTCTCTAAAGCACTATGAAGCTTTCAAGAGATTCCAGTGTAAGGGATCAGCAGTTTGAGCACTTAACCATTTCAGTAACTGAGAGGTATGACACTTCTCTGCAATCAAAGGATTAAAGAAGCTGGGACATCTTCTCTTTATGTCATTGATGGTAACATGTGGTCCTAGAGCCCCATGTGGACTTTGTAGACTTCTCTTGCTGCACCCATCTTAGTCTATCTCAGGTGTAGATAACTCTTTGAGGACCAGTGGGGTATACAACTGAGCTATTAAAAATGCCCCCAGCTCATGGGCTCGGTCTAGGTTAATTCACTGCATAGATACTAATTAGAATAAAGTAGCACAGCATCACCAGTAAATAGATGCCCATTTCTCAAAAACTGTCTAAATTAGAACCAAATTGCGAGAATGACATTTAGGCAGTTTTTAATTTAGTTAAATTAATTAAGCTTACAGTTCCACTTTCATTCTTTTACTCCCTATGGACCATAGAAAGGTTAAAGCAAAACTATTTACGTGAGAGTACCCACTTATCAGTTTAGCCCCATGGAATCAGCCAGAGAGCAGATGTGCCTGTGAGATGTAGATGTCTTACAGTTCAGTCTTCATGTATTGTGAGCGCATTTTCTATAGACTCTAAGTTTCAGGTTTTACAAACATGACACTTGGGGGGAGATTCACTAAGCGGTGATGCAGTGACGATGTGATATCACTTCTCCAATTCCTATGTTATTCTATGGAGCCTATGCATTAACATTTATTCAGCTTTGGAGATCTTAGTGAACAGGCTCTATAGAATAACATAGGAACTGGAGAAGTGATAAACTGGAAAAGTCATCTCCACTTTATCACCTCTTAGTGAATCCCACCCTGAGGTCTATGGGGAATGACAATGCAGTAATTGAAGCACCTCTGTCTGCAGTGGAATTGCTTTTTGAAAAACAGTTAACATGAGTAATTTTTGGGCCTTGAGTTTTTTGCTATATCTTCGCCCTAAGAAGCATACCTCGTAAATAAATGGTAGTTGCACTTTAAATATGCATATGCATGTTTGCATGCCTCTGCTTCATGTGCCCAAACCTTACAACAGTGAGCTTGACATACTAAGAAGAACAGGTTCAGTTCTGGGGAAACCAACTACATTATAGGTATGAAATAAAATGTACTCAATCATTGAATTAAATGGAGTGTTTAACCCCTTGAATGCCAGAGAAGTCCCCAACACCTTTCTTCTCAATGTGTTGGGCACATTTCTAGCATTCTATTGAGGAGATGCACTAAGGGTAGGCTGAACATATGTACCATTTTAAACGGGACAGTTCCGTTTTTTTCATATTTCCAGACTGTCCCGTCTTTTAAATATAAACGTCAATTTTGCCTTGTTTTTTAATATAACATATATAGTTTTTAATTTTTTTGTAAAAAACTGAACGTGGCTTGTTTATTTCTCATGAGATGAAGTAAATCGGAACTTCCTTTTGTCACACTAGTGGTTTTCCTGTGATTTTACCATAGAGTCATGACTCGAGTGACTCATAACTGTCTAAGACTCTAGAGTCTATGTTAAATTACCATAGAGTGTCTTAGACAGTGATATGACGACTAGTCATAAGACTCTATGGTAATCAATGTGTACAGGAAACACAGTAAAACCACTAGTGTGAGTGACGAAGAGAGGAAGTTCCAATTTACTTCAGGGACAGGCTTTGTGGCCAGAGAGAGAGAACACTGCTAGTAAGAGATGGAGCAAACGCGTTCTCGCTGCTTGCAGCTTACTATGATTAGACTCGGAGTGACAGAGTCCCACTGTCCATCTGTCCCACACCCCGTCCCATTTTTGTCTCAAGGAAATATGGTCAGCCTAACTAAGGGGTGATAAAGAGTTGATGAAATGGAGATAAATTATCCAGTGATATAACTTCTCCAATTCCTGTGTTATTCTATGGAGCCAAAGTTGGAGAGATCTTAGTGCATTGGCTCCATAGAATAACAAAGGAATTGGAGAAGTAATATCACTAGAGAAGTCATCCCCACTTTATTGCTCCTTAGTGCATCTCCTCCAAGGTGTTTAACCCTTTGAGTGCCAGAGGGGTTTTAGGTGATGTTGTTGGGGGAGTGGCTGGTGGGCGGGACACTATCAAGAATTTTTACATTATTTCATGGCCTATTGACACCTCTTTGTGTAACAGAATAAATTATTTAGAACAAGACCAAAGTATCTTATTTACACAGACTACTGTATGAACATACACAATGAAGTTTAACCAAATATTAATGTGAGTTTTATTGCTGTGGATCAATGTCATACCTCCCAAGTGTCCCTCTATAGGAGGGACAGTCCCTCTTTAAAACCAAAATCCCTCTGTCCCTCTTTCCTACCCTCTTGTCCCTCTTTTTAGGAGATCAGTATGAGTAGTGTGTATTACATTGCTCCACAGCAATAAAACTCAGTTAAATGTGTTGTTAAATAAGCTTCAGCATATGTGTTTATAAATTAGTCTGTGTAAATAAAATACTTTTAGTCTTGCTCAAAATCATTTATCAGTTACACAAAGAGGTGTCAGTTGGTCAAGAAATAACCTAAAAATTGTTGTTAATGCCCCGTCTACCAGCCACACCCCCAGAAAAACCACCTAAAACAGAAGTGTCCCTCTTTGGCCATTTGAAATGTTGGGAGGTATGCAATGTGATACACTTATATACATACCACACATTCTAAGCTCCTAAAAAAGAGGGACAGAAGGATTTGTCTCTCAAAGAGGGACTATCTCTCCTAAAGAGGGACACATGGGAGGTTTGGGGTATGCAATGCAATGCTTTGCAATGCTGGCACTCAAAGGGTTAAACTCCATTTAAATCATTGGGAATGTCCCCCCCCTCGTGGTTCAGTTGTTTTTCTCCAGAATTGTTCTAAGTATTCACACGTAAGGCTCAGTGTCTGCGGTGCTTGATTCTGTTTAACTACTCTTGTTTTGATGTAAATGTATTTAATAAATAATGTGAAATGACAGCGACACTGCTTTTCCAATTTACTACCGTATTCTCTACTGTTCCCACGGGTTGGGGCTGCAGCGGAGCGTTTCTTATACATAGATAATGTAGTTACTAAAACAGCAAGGGTTGTGATTGAGATTCAGTGTACAGTAGACAGCAAGACAGCAATTAACCCTTTGAGTGCCAGAGGGATGCCCAATGCCTTGCTTCACACTGTTTTCTGGCACAGAGAATAGCTTTGGCCTATGACAAGCAAGAACAAAAACAGGATGTGGGTTCAAGGAGTGGGGTGCACTGGAGGATGAGGGTTATTTTATGGTCCTTTAGGGACATCCACCCTGTCACGTACATGTACATCATGGACCGTTAATGGGTTGAAGAGTTATAAAATCTAGTGCAAAGACATTGAGATTGCTCTGTCCACACCCACAAATAAGAATGTAGCATTAACTCAAGGAGCAGTAAACTTTTTTTTATGAAAAAATATATAGTGTAGGGATTTTCCTATTGAGTAAAGTAAGGGTACTCCCACTGCAGAGATATTTATATTTCCAGAGTTATTACAGTTTAAACCCATGTTTATTTACGTTAGCAGTGCCCTCTAGTGGTCAAATTCTAATTAGATTCCCTGTTAGATTCTAATGGAGAGGAAAGTCAGAGACATACAGTTCTCCATAGAATGTGATAGAAACTGCCTGTCACTTCCTGTCAGTTGAACCATCAGGAAGTAAACACAGTAAATTCACTTTCTGGTTATTTAAACTGCTATAAATTTAGAATAAAACATCTGACAGCGATGGGAGTAGCCTTGTTTTATTCAGCAGGAAAAGATCTATAAAATGTGTGTTTTCATAAAAAAAGTTTACTGCTCCTTTCAAATTTGGAGCTACTCTGCCTACTCTGCCTATTGGGAAATCCATCCCAGTGCATCCAGATATCTCTGTGTGGGTGGGGCTTCTGAGCTTCTTTTGCCATAGGTAAATTATTCAGAACTAGTTTTCAAGCCCGTGTACGTGGGCCAACACTGGCGGTACTGCAATCATGTACAGTACTCACTGCCCGCGCCACGGCTGACGGAGCAGAGCGCTCCGAATTCAAACCGTAGTCCTCTCTGCGTACCTTCCTGGTCCCAGGACTCCGGTCTGAATTCGGAGCGCCCCGCTCCGAATCAGCCTCGGCACAGGCAGTCTGTACTGAGCATGACTGCAGCTAGTGCAGCCGTCTCTACTGCGCATGACAGCTTCTGACAAACATCCTTAGCGAATTATAATATGGGATGTTTGTCTACACTGGGATACAGTTGTATCTCCCTTACATTAAGACAATGTCTTTTGTTTCTTTTAGCTCCACTCGTGGCCCAACCCACTTCTCCCATATCTCTCATTTTCAAGTACATCCTGGGTATTCATTTTAACTACCTCAGAAAGGTGATAGGTTTAGGTGATCTTGCCGGGACTAGAACCTGCTACTCTGAGGTTTGAAAAGTTGCTCCAGCTGGTGCATTAACCAACTGAGTTATACTTAGCTTTTACCATACAAACACAAATAAACTGGAAAATACAGGATCAAATGAGTGGTGGATAAACTGGCCAATATAAAATATAAACTAGATTTTACACAATATGTAATCCCTGGCTGGCAAATATGTCCCAAATGCAATGCAATGCATTGGAGATGTTTTGAGATCCCAATGGTTAATCTAGGAAAAAAAACAGCCACCAAAAACCAGGAGCAGCAGTCTGTTACAGTGGAATTAAACTTGTTCCAACAATTCAGCACAGTTGCGACTTCCCTTATAAATAGGAACCCCTAGGCATCTGTATACAGTCCCTGTCTATAATGTTTTTTTAAGACATCCTATAGAAAAATGCACAGACATGATATTTGGATGAAAGAACCCTAGCAAGCTAAGTCTTTATATTTAACCATTGACAGGGGAACTGTAGAATCACTTCTAACCTAGACTAGTGTCCTCTGTGCAGCAGTCAGGTATATCTGTTTACTGTTTTTTGTTGGTTTTTTTTGGTATTTAAACTCAGATACTTTTTAGTTGCCCTAAATAAGTGCATTTGTTTCTTTTATGTTTGTTTTCTTACTTTCTTACAATATGCAATTCTCAGACATTAATGCACATTTATGAGGTTATGACAATATTCCCACATTGGGACTATAACTAGTATGGTGCACCTTACTATTTTTCCCATACGCATGCACAGGTGGATTTCTTTCTGCGGCTAGAACTATAGAGAAAGCTGCCCCCATGATTCTAGAAGGCCAAGTAAACAGATTCAAATGTTCCTGTCAGTTATAGACAACGGAAAAGTTTAAATTAAAACAAGCAAACAAACAAAACACAAACACCAAATAGATGTACCAGACTTCTGTATTGACAAAACCTGCTTATATAAGAACCACTTACTCCAAGTGTATAATTCCACTTAACAGGCTTGTTCTTTCAATAGATATTGTCCCCCCTTAATGTCTGTACATGCCAAATTATAGTGCAATACACTGTGGCAATATGTAGCTAATCTAGACAGCCACCTGTTTCATTTCCTTGGCAAATTTTATCATAAAGAAAAACAGAATTAAACAGCAGTTAAAAGGGGATCTATCATCCCATAAACGTTTGTCTAAAACATTAGTTTATATAGCAATTAGATTGAAAACTGTTTTAATTTTTTTTTTTTTAAATCGTTATTTTGCTCAAATTAAACGAGAAAAGATTACCCTGTGCCTTCCTTCCAGACAGACTGTGTTTACTAGCTCTGTACCGCAGTCTGTCACTATTCCTCCTCTCCCCTCCCTCTACCCAGCCTCCTCCAATGACAGAGGCTTTCTGCCTGTAACCTGGAGCGCTCTCATTGGTCAGAAAGCAATCCAGCTTACAGGTAGAAAGCCTCCATCATTGGAGGAGGCTGGATAGAGGGAGGGGAGCAGAGGAAGAGTGACAGACTGCGGTACAGAGCTGTAACCACAGCCTGTCTGGAAGGAAGCCGCAGGGTAATCTTTAGACATTTAATTTGGTCAAAATAACAATTAAAAAAAAGTGAAAACAGTTATCAATCTAATCGCTATATAAACTAATGTTTTAGACATATAGGGGTGATAGATCCCCTTTAAAAAAGGCGACTGGACTTATTTTTCTAACCAGAAACCATATTTCATTTTCATATTCAGAAGAATAACCCACAAGTGTCTGAATTGTTTTACATTGTTAAAGTTAAAGCAGAACTACCACCACTAAGCAACTTTGTTTCTAATGATTCCCTATTTGGCGACTAAATGCTTAGTAGCGCTAGTCGTCGGAATTATTACCTGGTTATGGAGAAATATGCATTCATCCTCAGCTGACAGACAGGAAGTAGCACGGACATCTTGTCCTAGTGACGTCCACGCGCCTGTGCTGTCAGTCCCAGACAGCTGTAGCAGGCATTGCTAGGAGTCATTCGGCTCCAGAAGGGACTGACAGCACAGGCACGTGGACGTCACTAGGACAAGATGTCCGTGCTACTTCCTGTCTGTCAGCTGAGGATGAATGCATATTTCTCCATAACCAGGTACTAATTCTGGCGACTAGCACTACTAAGCAGCTAGTTGCCAGACAGGGAATTATTAGAAACAAAGTTGCTTAGCGGTGGTAGTTCCGCTTTAACCTCTACCAAGGGTTAAGAACTACTTCCTAATATGTCTACATAACTTTTGGCTTCAGATCATGACCCCTAATTTTGGCAGTTTTCTTTCTCATAGAAACATAGCATTTGAAGGTAGATCTGTCTTGGAAACATACTTCCCTCCTGTAATACTAAAGTAGATATACCAAAAACAATGTTCTCTTCATCCACTTCATTCGTCCATAAAACAGTGTTGTCTGATTGATAATCCTTGTTCAGATAACTACTGTTTACAGATGTTCTCTTCACTGTCAGTATAGTCATTTAACCCTTTAAATACTAGAGAGGTCTCCAGGTCTCCAATGCATTGCTTTACTCTGGAGACATCGCTGGAGTGATTAACCCTTTGAGTGCCAGAGGGGCACACAAAACATTGCAAAGCAATGCATTGCACACCTCTCTGGAACTCAAAGGGTTAAGGGAGTAATAATGCATAAAACAAGTTGATCTTTTTTGACAACAGGCTTTTTATAATAATAAGCAATCATGACAAATGTCTCACTTCTTTTTAGTACTCACTGGGTGAGATTCACTAAGCTGTGATAAAGAGGTGATAAAGTGGAGAACACTTCTCCAATTCCTATGTTATTCTATGGAACCTATGCACTAATATTTCTTTTATTTTGGAAATCTTAGCACATAGGTTGTATAGAATAACACAAGAAACGGAGAAGTGATATCACTTCCACTTTATCACCTCTTTTTCACCTCTTTATCACCTCTTAGTGAATCTTCCCCCAGATTTCTTATATTGCTTGCTGACTTTTTCTAGGAAGATGATAGCCTGTTGATCATGAGGGAATGTTGTTCAAAGTTATATTATTTAGGTCAAGTGGATTAAAAGGGATTAAAATGGTGGGAGGGACCACAAAGAATAAAAAGTGATATTAATTCACAATAAAAGATATATTGTAACGCTTTATTTCCAGATGGATGTGCAACGCATTTCTTTGTAATGTATTTGGCACCCTTAATTAAAAATAAGAAGAAATATGGATTTTAAGGCACAGTTCACAAGAAGATTAGAATCCTGCAGCAATGCTGCTAAATTACAATCACACATTCTTCTTTCCTGCTTTGCCCTGCATTCCCATGGCGATCCTGCTATCAAGCATGATTGACAGACAGCCACACTTTACTAACTGTTGCTCATGTAAGTCAGCCTTTCATTGGAGGTTGCAAGGAGCAGAGCAACCTCAAATGTTGGTTGTATGAATGAAACGGAGGCTGCCATGCAAATCAACTTTTTTCAATTTCCCCGCATTCTGCATTGCATGCAAGGAAACTGCAGCAAGCTGATTAGCCTGACAATATGCAATCATGTGCCCAGCCCGACAGAGTGTAATGTTTACATGGATGACACCATGTAGACATCAGCAATTAGATCACCCTCAATATATGCAGCCAGAGAAGATTGCTTTGTGGTTGGTTGATAACGCCTCACTACACATTTTTTGTTATTAGCTCTAAATTGTATAAATCTATATTGTACATTATGATTTATGACCATCAATATAGAGATATAAAACTGCATACATTACTTTTAACATCCTTCCAATCATGTGTATTACTGTATTTAGTTCATAAACCCTAGTGGGGATTTCACCAGGGTAAGGGAATATTTTGGAATGCCATGTGCAGATAGGTAAAAATATTAATAGCATGCTTAAGCCTGCAAAGAAAATGCGTAAAATAAAACATCTCAAACTCTACAAAGCTAAGTAAAGATTTGCATGCATATCTATTATTTATACAGTCTGATTTTTAATATAAAAACATATATTTAAGCAATACTGATTCTTTATGTTGGTCCAACAGAAACATGGAGAAATGGGAAGGCAAGAATATTTGGTCCAGGTAAATCATAAATAATTGTTCATACATATGTTTTATCCAAATCTACTTTGCATCTGTAAGACAGTCTTTTTCTGTTAGAGCATTGTGAAATAATGCACTTCTTTTAATCATGAAACTATTGAAAGCTAGTGAGGTCTCCCATGTATTGCTTAACAATGCACTGGAGAGCTCTTGAGCTTCCAAGGATACAATTACAGTCACCAGGCAATGGTTGTATATAATTTTACTTTCTGGTGCATGTCCACACTTAGACCTGTGTTGGTGGCTGTCCATTTTCACCAGTGTACCTAAAGCTTCCATGAAATGTAGTAGCACGGAAAGTAAAGGACTGGCCCCGCATTGACCCATCAGGTTGACTATTCTGCTGTTTGTCCTTGCAGCCAAAAAATGTGAGGAAGCCATTCCTGTAGTTCTTGTTCATCCAGCCATAAAGGAAGGGGTTGGCAAAGGTGGAGCACATCGCAATAACATGCAAAATGGTATACAGGAGCTTATATTCATGGATCTCCAATGCCAAATCCAAGTCGATAGCCAACTGAAGGATATGGAAGGGGAGCCAGCACACTGCAAACACTACCACCATCATCACCAGCATTTTTGTGGTATTTCTTCTTCTCTGTTGGCTTTCACTTCTTTGTGTTGGGCTAATATGATTCTTTAGCTTGAACCATATTCTCATATATGCGTAACAGATGACAGCAAGTGGCAGAGCATACTGCAGAATAAGCATGGATAAGCTATAAATGGTTGCATCTCTGCTGTTATTAGAGGGCCACTTTTCAGCACAGACTGCTATCTTCATATTGATGGATGGCAAGTCTTCATATCTATACTCTCTGAAAATAGCCATTGGAATAGCAAAGATGGCAGCCATCAGCCACGTGATAGTGATAATCAGAATACTTAGGCTCTTAGAGATGCGGCTATTCAGGTGAAAAACAATGCACCAATACCTATCCAAAGCGATGACTATTAATGTAAGGGTGGAAACATTGACACTCATGGCTTGGGCATAAGGGACCAAATGGCACAAGACTAAGCCAAATTTCCACTCATCCATTAGTGTATAGACCAGAGTAAAAGGCAGACAGAGACTGTCCACCATAAGATCTGCTACTGCTAAATTGGCAATGAAGAAGTTGGTTACAGTCCTCATATTTCTGTATTTTACAATCATGTAAATGACCAGGGAATTCCCAATCAGTCCCAAGAGAATGATTAAGGAGTAGGCTGCAATGAGGATCACTTGGACCCCCAGTATCTTTGTGCTGTCCATCATGAGGTTTCCAGCACCATGCAGACTATAGACAGAAGCAGAATTACTCATTGAGTGCAGCCCCCTCGAACCCAGCTCTTCGGTCCTGTTGGTCTGCCTTAGTGTCCCCATTGCTGTTTTTTGGCTTGTACTGACTATTTCTTCTTATTTTACCTGGGGATAAAAGAAAAAGTGATACACATTACACATCACATTTAAAAGGCATTATTTCTTTAGGTGGACAAAATACCACTTATTGGAATTATAACATTGACCTCTACACTAGTAGAAGATAAATAAAGGTTAATAAACTAAGAATTGAAGCAAACTATTTTCACCATTGGGGTCAAATACAAATTCTCAAAATGCCCATTGATTTAAATGGGGCATTTAACCACTTGAATGCTAGAGAGAGCTCTAATGCATTGTTTTACAATGCACTAGAAACATGGGCCTAGGAACTTGGGTGGGGACAGAGGGATACATTCCCTACAGATTACATTCAACAAGAATGGAACTGCTAGAGCCTGCAATAGCTCTTTCCCAGCACTAGCATCAGTAATGGTCACTAATCAGTCACTGTGCTCCCTGCGAGAGACCAGAGGGTAGACAAGGGGGAAATGGTCTCGTAAGTGCTCAACTGGATTTTACAGAAGACAGAATAGGCAGTAGCCAGATTTTATTAAGGATGCTAGGCTGGTGCTCAGCATGTCCATACATTTCTACACACACCTGCATGCAGCCTGCTCATAATCTACTCTTGCAATGCACTAGGCACCCCTCTGGTGCTCAAAGGGTTAACTGTTGTTTTCTTGTCCAATTGTGAAAGTTTTCTTGTTGATATAAGTGTAAATTTTGGAGCACCTATGCCCCTGACTGGAAACATCTCTAGCATTCAAATGGTTAAAACCCAATTTGAATCAATGGGGATTTCTGTTTGTGCCCAATAGTGCAATTTTCCCCCAAATTGCTCCAATTCTTCATAGTATATCAGCCACATTGTTCTGTAAACATGGATCCAGAAAGCATTAGGCTAGGTTCATATGTTGACTTAACAGTACTACGTGAGACTCATTCACTTGGGGCGGTTCTGGAGGTATGAATGATGGGCAGAGAGTGTGGGCATCAGCCAAATATGATGGGCTGATGTCCACATGAGTCTCTGTTAATTAGATCCTTGCAGGGAGCACCACATCAATACAATCACCATGTGAACTATGTGCAAAGTGCCTCCCCCAGCTGACATACAGATCAGCTCTGCTATATCTTCTGTGCATTCAGATGTAAGTGCAGTAAAGATGCAGATCTGACAAACGAGGCAATAGTGACCCATGTGAACAGCCCGATAAACAGCAACCTTTCCTCATTTTGGGGATGTCACCAAAGCAATGGAAACATTGTGCTGATGTTGCAGTGGGAACCCATCCTTAAAGGAAAGGAAAAGCAAAACTCAAAAACAACATAATTTAAGCTAGTGATGTTAGTGTACAAATATGAAATGCAGCAAGGAATGAAGGGACTCTCTACACTACTATGGGGACTATGGATTTCCAGCTATTGGAAACTACAGTCTTTGCTGGAGGTCCAAATAATAACTATACTTAAACAAATGCATGTAACAATCAAGTGTTAATTTCCAGTTGAGGTTGAGATTGCATATTTGGGCTTGCTGCAACTTCAAGACACTCAGAATTAAAGTGGAACTTTCGCCTTAATTAAAATTTGCATATTTGAAAACTGCATCAAAAACTGCCTGTATGTCATGTTATCCAAAAATGCAGCAAAATGTTCACACTTGTTACCATATGCAAATATATGCTAATTGTGGTACCCATGCAATACCAATGCCATTTAATATGCTCTCGAGGCCTTTTCAGTGATGTGCCATATGCTAATAAAGGTTTCAATGATGTTTCATATGCTAATGAACCTTTGTGCAGTTCCAGGAAATATTCACTTTCACTTTGCCCAGAAATAAAAGTGTAACTATCTCCTAAACTGTACATCTGCCGGACCTTTATATATGTAGTTTTTAAATGCAGTTTTCAAATATGCAAACTTAATTAAAATTAAGGAGAAAGTTTTGCTTTAAGGAAATTCCTAACTAACATAAATTTGCATGACCGGTGGTTTGCATTGAGCACTTTTAATATATATTTCATATTTAAACATGTATAGTCTTTCAATAGCCTGTCATTAGACCTACAGCTACAATGAGTGGTTGTGGAATAAATTAGGAAAACAATTAGATTAAGATCAATATCAAGTCATATATTCTCTCTGTGTATTTATCTTGCACAGTGCATGTTAGGGACCCACTGGATGTGGATGGTGGTGAGTCTCAGGCCTCTCCCCGCTGCTTAATCCTATGAAAATTGCCATCCCCGTGAATCTCGTTGCATCAGTTCTGCCCTCCCTGGCCACTCCTCGCAAAATTGCTGCCCCTTTAATTTTTGCTACATCAATTTTTTCAGGAGTGGCCAGGGAGTGGCTCCATGCTGAGTCACTGTGTGTTGATGCACTCCACACCCCCTGCTGCCTTGGGTAGGGGCAGACAGTGACAAACAGATTTTACACATGTATACACAAACACATATATATATATATATATATATATATATATATATATATATATATACATATATATATATATATATTTATATCTGCATATATATATATATATATATATATATATATATATATATATATATATATATATATATATATTCAGCAAACATCACAGTCATTGGACATCCTCAAAGGATAGGAAATTTGTGAAATTATTGTGAAAAATGTTCTGTCCTATGAAGAAGTCCCACGAGTGCAGTGTTTACTGCTTATATCTATCTGAATTTCCACAATCAGCTAACTGGCTATTCTGACGAGGCTGAAAAAGTATATATGCATCCATCACATTCAGCTCATGCCACATCACCCTCGTCGGGGAATGCAAACAAAAAACTCTATTGAAGCCATTTACAATTAAGTGGGTGAAAACATTTCTTACTGACTTCAATAGGAAGTTGGTTATTTCATTGCTTTCAACTTTCATAATTCTCAGTATTGCCATGCACTACAAAGGTATCCAATACTTTTTAAAAATTCAGCAAACACATCTTCACAAGCCAAAGAATCCCACAACTTTACTGCCCTTATTGCAGAAAATCCCCAGTTTTGTTTTGGTCAAAAACACCTTTCTAATAGTCTTAACCCCTTTAAGGACCAGCACATAAGGACCACAGAGCTTTTTGTTTTTTCTCGATCCAATTCAGGGCAACCCGAATGGCGTGGAGCCTCGTGAGGAGCCCTGAAATCCATGATGTGCCAGGATCATCACTGGTCCTTTAGGGAAGTTTTCCCATGACGGTCCTGGCACATCATTGGTACTTAAGGGGTTAATGGATGTCTTCACTTTTTTGTTCAGGCCTTTGATTAAATAGCTCCTTAGAGAGTTCTATGCATTGACCTTGAATATACTGTATTTGTGAATGATAATCATATCAGCCCTTAGACATCTCTTCTCTAATGTAAACAAACCCAGTTTATCTAGGCTGTCTTTTTAACTAAGATCCTTCAATCTGATTATCAGATTTGTTGCACGTCTTTGCAACAGCTCAATAATGTCTGCCCTAAACTGCACTCTATATTCCAGATGAGGCCTTATCAATGATTTACATATACAAATATTCCCATCTCTTCAATCTGTTCCACTTTTCATACAGGATAGTATCCTATTGCCGTTTGCAGCAGCTGAGTGACACTGCACACTGCTGTGAAGTCTATTGTCTATCAGTGCTCCTAAGTATTTCTCTAATGAGCATTTCCCCAGTCTCCCATTTTGTGGATATGTTGATGTTTGTTACAGCAAACCACATGCATAACCTTGCATTTATCTATATTAAATCTCATCTGCCACTTTTCAGCCCGTTTACTGAGTTTATCCAAATCTTTCTGCAGAGAAAACCATCCAGCCTTGTATGTATATCCTTCCACAGCTTAGTGTCATCAGCAAAGGCTGAGATGCTACATTCAATACCCACTTCTAGATCATTAATAAACATGCTAAAAAGCATTGGGCCCAGGACTGAACCCTGTGATACCCCACTTACAACTTTAGCCCAACTTGTAATGTTCCATTTACAACTCTCTGTCATCTATCATTTAACCAGTTGTCTATCCAGGTATGGACACCACCCCCTGAGCTGAAGTATTATGCTTTGAAATGCACTGGAGACTTCTCTAACTTTCAAGGGGTTAAAAGATCCATTTAAAGCAACTGGAATTTTAATTTGTCCCCTGTGGTACAATTGCTTTGCACCAGGATTATTCCAGTTCTTAGTACATCAGCCACAATGGGCAGCATGTACAAATGCACCAATACAGCAGCATGGCATTAGCCTCTGCCATCAGCCGCACTCAAGGGAATGTCCTATAGAGTGTGTTTGTTGTAGCAAATACCAGCGGAACACTCTGACAGCATTAGACTTTAAAGGGATAGTAATGTTTCACAAAAACTGCAGCTCCAATTAATCTTCATAGTATTTGAGCCATAGAGAGTGTTATTTCAATACTGTCAGAGTTGTAGTTGAAGAGTAATTGAATGATAAAGTATCCCCCTCCTCCTGCCCCTATTACCTAGTGTAAGCCCCCTCTCCTCAGATGTGTAATCTAGTCTTAAGACCAGACAGCTCATAGCAAGGGATAATCTTCTTACTGTGAGAACAATGAAAACCCTGCCACCCTTGACAGGTTTTTCCGCTTTTTCCCTTATCTTAATTGAAGATTGTCCCTCTCTGCAATCTACTTGGACACACCCTGCTGCTCTGAGCTGAGCAGTGTTACATCAGTAAAAGGGGTTGGAGGGAGATACTTTATCATTCAATTACTCTTGTACTACAACTCACAGAACTGAAATAACACTATCCAAGGCACAAATACTATGATGATTAATTAGAGCTGCTTTTATTATGAAACATTACTATCCCTTAATGCATGCAAGCCCAATAATGCCTGGCTCATAGCAAGCACAAGGAAACTAACAGTGACCAACTTGTCTACACCATGTTAATACATCGTGTAGATCTTAGCACTGTTTAAAGGAACACTGTGAAACACATGCAGACTGCCTCATTGCTCTCCCCTAGGTGCAAATGGGAATATTTTTGGTAAACTGACATAATGCAGGGATAGGGCCATAACAGCAATTCCATCGCCTGATTTAGTGTGGAATCAACCACATACATACACCATACTGAGTTTAAATACATTGCTATACTACTGTGAAAAATAAAACTTGTATTAAATTAAAAATGCCAAAACAATATAATAAAAGACAATGAAAGATCTATGGGACATCTGCAGAATGTAGTGTATCTGCTAGGATGCCTTGATCCTAGTTTTTATCATTTCCTTCTGCAGCAGTGATAAAACACACTAACACTTTTATGACGGTTAGTAAAAAAGATTTGAGATTTATTTACAGGGAGTGAGAAGCCAGCAGGGTAGACCTTGAGGACATGTAGGGAAATCTATTTTACTGATTCACTGCCATCGTGTCTGAGAGCTGGAGATGCTCTGGCTTCTAGTCACCTAGGAAGTTAAATCCATAAAATGCATTATTAATGTGCCCCCAGGTAGGAAAGAGAAAGCAGACTTCACACTCAGCATTCCACAGAAGTCTCACCTCCATGTACCATCTTATTGATCGAATAAACCCTACTTTTACATCAAGATATTTAAAGGGATAGTAATGTTTCACAATAAAAGCAGCTCCAGTTAATCTTCATAGTATTTGGGCCATTGGGAGTGTTATTTCAATACTGTCAGAATTGTAGTTCAAGAGTAATTGAGTGATAAATTATAGCCCTCCCTCCCCTTTTACTGATGTAACACTGCTCACCTCAGAGCAGCAAGACTGTCCGGATGGACCACAGAGAGGACAATCTTCAATTAGCATAAGGGAAAAACCTGAAAAACCTGTCAATGGGGACAGGGCTTTCATTGTTCTCACAGTAAGGAGATTGTTCCATGCTGTGAGCTGTCAGGTCTGTGGACCAGATTCCACATCTAAGCTGAGCAGTGTTATATCAGTAAAAGGTGCGGGAGGGGGATACTTTATCATTCATTTACTGTTGAACTACAACTCTGACAGTACTGAAATAATACTCTCTATGGTTTAAATACTATGAAGATTAATTGGAACTGCTGTTTTTGTGAAACATCACTATCCCTTTAACTCTTTGAGTGCCAGAGGGGTATGCAACGCATTGCAAAGCAATGCATTGCCTACCCCTCTGCACTCAAAGGGTTAACCTCTTGGATACCAGAGGGGTCTCCACTGCATTGCTTCACCATGGGGGTTATTCACTAAGGCGTGATAAAGAGGTGATAAAGTGGAGATTACTTCTCCGGAGATATCACTTCTCCAGTTCCTGTGTTATTCTGCGGAGCCTATGAACAAAGATCTCCAAAACTTAACCCTTTGAGAGTGCAAAGCAATGTGTTCCATTCCCCTCTGGCACTCAAAGGGTTAAGAAATGTTAGTTAACTGGCTCCATAGAATAGAAATTATATCATTGGAGAAGTCTTCTCCTCTTTATCACCTCTTTATCACGCCGTAGTAAATAATCCCCAATGTGTTGGAGACAAAGACCTAGGCTGGGGATTAACATTATACCCTTGGAGTAAATTAATCTTAATTTGTTTAATCCTTTAAGGACTGGGGAGGTATTGTACACCCCCCTGCTCCTTAAAAGGTTAAGGGAACAGTACATTTTTATTATGAAAATAAATCAATATAAATAGATGTAAAATTAAAGTGGATGTGTCACCTATGCATAACATAGTATAAATAGGCTACATAGCGGCTACTATTAAAACGGTATTATTATTTTTTTTACGTTTTATCTCATGTAAATATAAATTAGAAAGTCTGGGCTGCAGCTACTTCCGCATGGACTGCAATCTGTCGCTCTGCCTCGCTCTCCTCCATCCTCCGATGACTGAGATTTCTGTCTATCTCTAGCAATCTCATTGGCTAGATATCGATCTCTGCCAATGAGACCTCTCCAGCTTACAGACAGAAGCCTCCATCATCGGAGGAGGGAGGAGAGCAGAGACAGAGAGACGGACTGCAATTACAGAGCAGGTAACAGCAGTCTATGAGGAAGTAGCTGGGGGACAGACTTTCTAAGTTACATTTACACAAAATAAAACTTAAAAAAAAATGAATAACTTTTTAGTAGTATTCCCTATGTAGCTTAAATATTTATGCTATGTTATACATATGTGACACATCCATCTTAATGAGCATCTCAGTATGTGATAATACTTTTTTGCTGGACTAACATTCAATTTTCAGGTAACAACCTCCCTTGAGCAAGTCAAAAGCAATACTAGTTGTAAAATGAAAATCAGATGAGAGTGGCAATACATGGGTTAAGAGAACACAAACTGAAAGTACAGATCATGTCACTTTAAGGAAAATAAAATCACTTGGTCAGTGTGAAAAGAGTGTGGAGAAGGGGGCTGGATGACAAGCGTACAGAGGGGGACAGAAGTAAGTCTATTACATGCAAACATACAGTACTGTGCAAAAGTCTTAGGCAGATCTGAAAAAATGCTGTAAAGTAAGAAAGCTGTAAAAATAGATGCTAATAGTTTACTTTTTATCAGTTAACAAAATGATAGTGAGTGAACAGAAGAAAAATCTAATTCAAATCAATATTTGGTGTGACCACCCTTTGCCTTCAAAACAGCATCAGTTCTTCTAGGTACACTTGCACACAGTTTGTTAAGGAACTTGGCAGGTAGGTTGTTCCAGACATCATGGAGAACTAACCACAGTTCTTCTGTGGATTTAGGCAGCCTCAGTTGCTTCTCTCTCTTCATGTAATCCCAGACAGACTCAATGATATTGAGATCAAGGCTTTGTGGGTGCCATACCATCACTTCCAGGACTCCTTGTTCTTCTTTTTGCTGAAGATAGTTCTTAATGACTTTGGTTATATGTTTGGGGTCGTTGTCATGTTGCAGAATACATTTTGGGCCAATCAGATGCCTCCCTGATGGTACTGCATAATGGATAAGTATCTGCCTGTATTTCTCTGTATTGAGGAGACCATTAATTCTGACCAAATCCCCAACTCCATTTTCAGAAATACTGCCACAAACTTGCAAGGAACCTCCACCATGCTTCACTGTTGCCTGCAAACACTCATTCTTGTACCTCTCTCTAGCCTTTTGGCGAACAAACCTTTCTGCTAGAGCAAAATATTTCAAATTTTGACAGTCCAGAGCACCTTCTGCCATTTTTCTGCACCCCAGTTCCTGTGTTTTTGCTCATAGTGGAGTCACATGATGAAGTAAGCATGATGTGTCTTTCATCTGCTTTCATCTATGGTCCCCAGCGTTGCTTATTTCTTTGTGCTTCTTCAAAAGAGCTTAGACATCATATCTGGAAACCCCTGTCTTCCTTGAAATTTCTGTCTGGGAGAGACCTTGCTGATTCAGTATAATTACCTTGTGTCTTATTGCTGTGCTCAGTCTTGCCATGGCATATGACTTTTGACATTAAACTGTCTTCAGCAACCACACCTTGTTAGCTGAGTTTGACTGTTCCACACCCAGTTTTATTCCTCCTACACTGCTGTTTCTGTTTCAGTTAATTATTGTGTTTCAACCTACATATTAAATTGATGTTCATTAGCACCGGTTTAGTATAATTGTTTAATCATACACCTGAATATCTGCTTGCAAAATCCCTGATTTTGTGCAATTGTACCTAGAAGAATTGATGATGTTTTGAAGGCAAAAGGTGGTTACACCAAATACGGATTTGATTTAGATTTTTCTTCTAACTCACTATAATTTTGTTAATTGATAAATATAAACTATGAACATGTCTATTTTTGAAAGCATTCTTACTTTTTAGCATTTTTTCCACACCTGCTTAAAACTTTTGCACATTACTGTACATGTAAAAAAAAAGCACATGCGGAAAATGTGTGAAGTGGTTTCCCTGGGTGAAATGATGACCAACAGTTCATTTTTTATCATTGTAATTCTTAAATGATTGTCTGTGTAGATTAATTCTTAAGTTAAGCTTTAGAGTGGTTTTCATCAATGTATTATTCCATTTCACAGTCAGTGCACTGTACCATATATAGAGCATTTGCTGATGTTTGTAAATATGATCCTTTAACCCTTTGAGTGCCAGAGGCGTATGCAATGTGTTGCTTTTTCTGTTGCTCAAAGGGTTAATGTCATATCTTGTTGCTGTGTTTTCACAAATGTGTTGACATAGTTTGCAGCAAGATATATTGCATGGTTGGGTCCTATTACAAGTGTTTGACTGGTCATTTATCAGTTTTCTATTAACCACTTTTTGTGTGAGGTTCGGTGGTTGTCTGAATGCCAAGATAGAAGGTTTGGGGGTAATATGGCTTTCAACACAGCATCCTCTGTTAGCAGTGGTTGTAACCTTTTGATGATGTTGTGTACTTCTTTTTGTGCAGTGTTGTATCCAGCCACTAGTGGTATATGTGTAGTGCTATCTTTCTCTTTGTACTGTAGCAGATGTTCACATGGTGTTCTTAATGCAGATGTTATTTTCTTTGTGACTGTCCTTTTTTTGTAGCAGGAAGGCACTTCATTGAAAAGTTATTGCAGCACAAATGTATTTATTTTATGTGAGCCTATTAGTAGTAGTTCTGAAAGTTTCTCTCTCTCTCTCTCTGGGGAGTTTCAGTTTGTGATTAAAGCTCTCCATAGACATTAACATCAAAAGTACCATCTGGCGACCACAAATGAAGATTGCAGTTTGATTAACCCTTTGAGTGGCAGAGGGGTACAGAATGCATTGCTTTGCAATGCATTCCATACCGCTCTGGCACTCAAAGGGTTAAAAAAAAGCGTATCCTGTAATAACGTGTGACCCAGGCTCAGCCAGCCGTAGGAGTGTTCTTGATTTACTCAGCATATATCATATTAAACATTCCTGCTCCGTTAAAATATTTACTTACATAGGAATGTGTTAATTATGCAGTTATCTGATCCATTTACTCTTTTATATTAGGGTATTTTTGCATTTGAACTCTGCTGTAGTCTGTAGCTGGACAGTCACATTTTACCGTCATGAGAAGATTTTCATGATACTAAAGCAGAGCTTCTGATTGTTAGTCCTTGGGGACACCTACAGTTTATCTTTTCATTACATCTCTCTAAAGTGAGTAATTAGTGGATCAGTGGTGAGCTACTTGTGCTTAATAAGCGGTATCCTGAAAACCGGACCTGTTGGTTAGCCTCAAAGACTTGAGATGAGAATAATTATTCCAAAGGGTCGTGAGTGGGACTGTTTCTGTATTTAAAGAGATGTGATCTACATACAGATCTAAAAAATGCAAAAATCAGCAACTGCACATGCCTTCAAAAATATATAAATAACTATTTCCATCTTCTGTATAGAGCACTCCTCCCTATGTAGGTATTTCAGGTAAACAAATTAAGAGATGCATATACAGGATCAGCAATATTAGAGTAGCTATGAACTGCATATAACAGTTGTTATAAATGCTAGGTTTATGTATTGAGGGTAAATACCAGCGGTACAAAGGATGTATATGTTGTGGAATACTGCATACAAGGGAACCCATTGGCTCTCTGCTGTCCTGCATCACACAGTTTCCTGTCTTGGCTGGTTGCCAGAGACATCATCACAAATGGCCGCTGCCAGCCAGTAAGATGAGAATAGCATCTGCTAGCTCCTTGATCAGGGCCGGATTTGCAATTAGGCAGAGTAGGCATCTGCCAACAGGCGCACCCCACAGAGGGGCGCCTGTCACTGAAGTCAAATTCATTTATTTATTATTTTTTATTACAGGGCTGGCGCTGCGCACAGTGCCAGCAGTAACTATCCGCATAGTAAGGTCTGTGCCACCTTCGGTACAGATCTGTTATGCTGTTGCTCCCTCCTCGGCTCTTTAGTAATGGAGAGCTCTGGGAGATGACATCATCTCCCAGCGCTCTGCATTATTGAAGAGAAGACCGTGGGAGCAACTGCATACAGATCTGTTCCGAAGCACGCACAGACTTTTCCTGCCGCTGGACCACAGGGAGGTAGGAAACAGATATGGGGGGCAATGTGAAGATAATTGGGGCAAAGTGGAGCTGATGGGGGCAATGTGAGGGCAAGTTAGAAGCTGATGGGGGCAATTTAGAAGCTGATGGGGCAACTTAGAAGCTGATGGGGGCAATGTGAGAGTAAGTTGGAGCTGATGGGGGCAAGTTTTAGCTGATGGAGGCAAGTTGGAGATGATGGGGGCAATGTGAGGGCAAGCTGGAGTTGATGGGGCAATGAGAAGGAAAGCTGGAGCTGATTGGGCAAGTTGGAGCTGATGGGGGCAAGTTGGAGCTGATGGGGGCAATGTGAGGTCAGGTTGGAGCTGATGGGGCAATATGGAGCTGATGGGGCAATATGGAGGTGATGCGGGGCAACATGAGGGCATTATGGTTATGTGGGGGGGTAATGTGGAGATTTGAAGCATTGTGTAGGTGTCCAGTGGAGATGGCCAATGGGGTGGGGGCGCTTCAGATTTCTGTGCCTACAGGCTCCTGAGATGTAAATCCGGCCCTGTCCTTGATTACCAGAGAGATGTCCAATGTATACAGTAGTGTGATTCAAACTTGTTCCACGAGTTTAAGTAAAGGTACTGTCAGCAAGCGTTACTCAAACATGCCTCAGACAATGTTGGGGGGCTCTGCCTAAGAGTTTGATCCAGGGCCCAGTAGGTCCTAATTATACCCTTGTCATGAATGCTTGTCTTTGTCATTACATTATTTATATGTAGCCCTAAATGAATTGTTCTTTTCTCACTCTAGGCCTTGAACAAAAAAAAAGGCACACCCTGAGTTATCCAGTAAATGGGAATGTAAGCTGTAAAACAAAATGGATAATTAGTTAATAAACTGGTAAATAAACAAGCCACTATAAACTACTAGTGGGTGTCTAGTGCAGGACCATAGGAATTGTGCTGACCACTCATATAACTCAGGGCAGTGGGTGTGGCCAGCAGGGCTGATACACCTCTCACAATTAGAAGCCTTAATGGGTCATCTACTACAGTTTTTTTGGACCTGTGTTGGTTCCTGGCAATATCAGTTCCAGTCCCTGGATTGCCCTGTGCTTCAATAGACATAAATGGCTTGGACTTTAATAGTGGTCCTTGTTACTTTAAGAAAGTAGTCAGCAGGTCCCTGGCTTCAAAGTATGTGAGAAACATAGGTCTGCTCTACCTTACTGGAGATACAGGGCTGCTGTTGAAGTTGTGCTTCACTGTACTATATAAAACTACTGGCAGGTTGCTGTTTGACTGCCTAGTGGAAAAGTGTCCAAGGATTTTTTTTAATTATGTTAAATATGAAGATAGGAGCTATACATGTTTCACAGCAATTTCTTGGGTTTGGGGCTTCTCTCTGGCTTCCAAAAGATTTTTCCTTTTTTTTTTTGTTTTTTTGTTAAAGTAAATGATAATACTATTTATTTTCCTTTGCTGCTGGGGCACATATGAGTCCATATCAAAACACTGGCATGTGCAATCTCGGTTTGTGCCAATACATCATAATCACAATGAATTGGACAATGGTTACAGTGAATGACAAGTCACAAAAATGCTAAGAGCATGTTCTCCCAATAACAGGCTTTTGTTTAAACTGAGATATCTCTAGGATCTTTAATTATGAAGGGGAAATGAAAGGGGGTCTCCTGCTCTTCACTGCCAGAGATGTCAGGGAAAAAAAGAATATCCTTTTCACTATGATTTAACTCTTTTGCTAGAAGTGTGTCCAGTGCATAAATTGTACTTTCTAAATGTTAAAAGAACAATAACGCCTAAAAATTGGGTAGTACAATTTTTAAATATCTTGTATTGCCAGCTAGCATCCCTACACTAAAATCCCAAACTTGCTTTGTTAATGAATGTGTATACTGTCCCGTATTGGTTAATTTTTTTGCTATCTCTTAAATGCTAAAGCAGTTAATTTATTGAAATTAGTACCTACCTTTCTTGTATTCAGAAAGATTGTGAACTCATATCAGCCCACTTACAGAAACATTGTGCTATCACTTTCAGGTACCCTATCAAGATGATGTAATTTGTCTCGGGGAGCCGTGGCAAGGGCAGGAAAATCTGTTCCCAAAGAGCACATGTAAAACTAGAATTTAAACCTCTGGTAACAAGAGAATGAATTACTGGATATTTAAAGTCACATTAAGGTACGTTTAGTTAATTTTAACGTTAAATAAAAAAAATGCCTATATGTAATACTTAGCATATGTTTTAAATATAAATATATATTTTTAAAATTAAAGGGATAGTAATGTCTATATTAAAGTTATTTTCCGAGTCTTCTTTAAGCTTTTTATAACATGTATCACTATGTTTACGTAATTACAGGTCTGTAGTCCAAAAGATATTCAAGCTGAAAGGATCCCCCTCCCGCCTCTTCTGGCTGCCTCCCCTTAGATCTGGAATCCTGTACTGGGACCGGATGGAAGCAGTGAGGGACAATCTTCAGTCACTACGTATAAGGAAAACCCTGCTCCCCTTGATGAAAGAGGGCAGGATTTTCCTTTTGCTTACTGAAGATTGTCCCTCACTGCTCTCCATCTGCACCAGACAGAAAGGCTCAGTGACACGGCCAGAAGGGGAGGCAGGGGGATCTTTTCAGCTTACCTTAAAATCTCAGGTTTAATACGCACATGTGTATAATACGCAAGTGCAAATTATACCCAAGATTTTGGTTAAACGTGTAGTTCCTATGTACAATATGCACCCCCATCTGCAGGCAGCGGGCGGCATCCCTGCGCTCACCGCCCACTTCCTCTGTGCAGAAATACTGTATAAAAAAAATTAAATGCCCACCTTGATAACCAGGATTCCCTCTCTGTACTCATAAGCAGCCGTCAAGCAGAGACAGCGGGCGGCTAGTGCAAGAATGCCGCCCGCTGTCTCTGCTTGACGGCTGCTTATGAGTACAGAGGGGGAATCCTGGTTATCAAGGTGGGCATTTAATTTTTTTTATACAGTATTTCTGCACAGAGGAAGCGGGCGGTGAGCGCAGGGATGCCGCCCGCTGCCTCCAGAGAGGTTGCTGGACTTACTATTTTACTTAAATTTTTTTTACTCGTGTATAATACGCACCCCCCACTTCATATAAGGTGAAATGGGGTAAAAATGTGCGTATTATACCCGAGATTTTACGGTAAATATCTTTTGAACTACAGAACTGTAAGTACTTAAACATACCGCTATGTGTTATAAAAAGCTTAAAGAAGACTCAGAGCAGAACTTTAATATAGACATTACTATCCCATTAACATTTATCTGTTGATGGCACAGTGTGGTGCTGTGGTAATTAGATTCTGTAATTGCTAGAATCATCATACACTGTGCTATAAATGAATCTAAAGAGCCAACACACTTGGGGCATTTTCATCAGCAGAGAGCAATAAGTTTGGCCTGATCCCAAACTAATTAGCATATGGTGCAAATAATTAACATAAAGTGTCCCACTGTGCCACGAAAATATAAAGTTTAATTTCTCACTATTTACAAGAAAATTGCTTGTACAATTTTTATTATCATAATGTAAACTAAAGCCAAGATTCTATTCCAGCCAGAAATACTTCCTGAATGGCTATCTTCCAATTTGTCAGTTCTCCAATCACATTGTGTTTGAGGGTCAGGATTGGATTATGTTGCCACCCTAAAACCCCCACTGCGGTGGTCGCAGCCTTTGTAGGCCATTTTCTCAGACTCGGGTGCTTTGAGCTGCTGATCCTTGGAAGTCCCATCCAGCCTGAAAAGCGAGACTTGCAAAGGCCATCTTGCTTGTAATACCAGCATAGACATTTGTAATGCTATTTTGGGCTGTTTTTTCCTATGTAGCAGGATAGAAATATTCAGCATACATACCAGCAGGAATGAAAAGATTATAATAAAATACTTTTTTTCTGCTCTTGTGCTGGCTGAACATCTTTTTGTAAAATAAAGGAATCTTGGCCTAATCTTGTATTAAAGTGACAGGTCGACTTTAAAGGGATAGTAATACTTCATTTTAACTTTATTTTATTTTGTAGGCATTAAAAAAATATGAAGAATGATATAAGTCTTATCTCTCAAAACTTTACGGTTTAAGAGATATTCACAAGCAAAGTTTCCCCTCCTGCCCCTTTTACCTAGTGTAAGCCATCTCTTCTCAGATGGGAAATCTGATTGTAAGACCAGACAGATAACAGAAGGGGACAATCTTCATACAATGAAAACAATGAAATCCCTGCCCCCCTTGACAAGTTTTTCAGGTTTTTTCCCTTATCTTAATTGAAGATTGTCCCTCTCTGCAGTCTACCTGGGCACCTCCCTTCTGCTCTGGCTGAACAGTGTTACATCAGTAAAAGGGGCGGGAGGGGGACACTTTGTCATTGAATTACTCTTGAACTTCAACTCTGACAGGATTGAAATAACACTCTCCAAAGTCTAAATACTATGATGATTAATTAAAGCTGCTTTTATTATGAAACATTACTATCACTTTAAGCATATTTAACTCAAGTTTTTTTTTTTTAGGTGTTAGTTCCTTTAACCCACTGATTCTGAATATTAATCCTCAGGACACACCGTCAGTTCATGTTTTCATGAAAACCCAGGTTGATTACACTTGGGTATTCAGTATCACAGTCATTTTGATTGACTTATCTGTGCTTAACCCCTTAACGACCCATGACATACATGTACTTCATGTCATGTATGTCCATAAAGGACCAAGGACGTATATGTACATCATGGAATTCAGGGCTCCCTGTGCGGCTGCACGCCGTTCGGGGAGCCCTGAATCCGATCGTGGTCCTTAAGTGCCGGTCCTTAAGGAGTTAAAGTGATAGTAATGTTTCACAAAAACAGCAGATCCAATTAATCTTCATAGTATTTGGGCCATGGAGAGTGTTATTTCAATACTGTCAGAGTTGTAGTTCAAGAGTAATTGAATGATAAAGTATTCCCCTCCCGCCCCTTTTACCTAGTATAAGCCACCTCCCCTCAGATGTGGAATCTGATCCTGGAACCAGACAGCTCACAGCAAGGAACAATATTTTTACTGTGAGTATAAGGAAAACCATGCCACCTTGACAGGTTTTTCAGGTTATCCTTATGCTCAGTTACGATTGTCCCTCTCTGTGATCCATCCGAACAGTCTTGCTGTTCCGAGGTGAGCAGTGTTACATCAGTAAAAGGGGTGGGAGGGGGATACTTTATCATTCAGATACTCTTGAACTACAACTCTGGCAGTACTGAAATAACACTCTCCATGGCCCAAATACTATGATGATTAATTGGAGCTGCTTTTATTGTGAAACATTACTATCCCTTAAATTAAGGATTTTGTTATAACCTGACCTGTTGGTGTCCTGAGAACTGGAGCAGAGAATCACTGATTTAGCCAAGGGCCAGGAGGCTATGCAGTGCAGTGCAAAACATATCCCACTGATTCTTAACCCTTTCAGTGGCATAGCAGTATCCACTCACTGCAATGCAATGCATTGGATACCTCTCTGGCACTCAAAGCGTTAAAAGTAAAAAAAAAAAAGCAGTAATCTGTGGGGGTACATATCAAATGCACCAATACTGATACAGTTATTATTGTTAGAGTTATCATTTATCCAGGGAAATCTCTCTCAACCTCTTTCTCTGATTTTAGGTGCCCAGGCATTAACCCTTTAAGGACCGGCAGCAGAGCTGGCAATTACAAACTACGTGGTATTTTTTTTTCTCTCCATTTGATTCAGGGCTCCATGAACTGTGTGCAGCCACGCATGAAGCCCTGAATTCCATCACGTGCCAGGACCGCCACTGGTCCTTATGGCAAGTTTACCCATGAGGGTCCTGGCACATCATGGGTTCTTAAGGGGTTAAAGAGCCCTGGTCATACTGTTATAAAATGTTGGACCATATGTATAAAAGTACAGTGGAGCAATTCTGGGGCAAAAACCCAACGTCGTGATAGGGGACTAATGCAATTTTCCATTGAATTGAACCAAGATTTTAAGCCCTTGAACCTGATGAAGCAATGTGTTAACCCATAGAGTGCCAGAGGGGTACGCAACACATTGCTTTACAATGCATTGTGTACCCCTCTGGCACTCTAAGGGTTAAAGACTTCTCTAACGTTCCAGTAGCAAAGCTACTCCATTAAAATTACAAATAATTATTATTTGTACCCAGTGGGACTGTTGGTTTGGCTCAGAATTGCTCCATTTTGCTTTTATAGGTAACTTTTTTTGCATAAAAAGACCACAAAAAATGGCAGATTTGTACATCCTATATAATAATTCGCTAAACGTGTGTAAAGCCGCAGTCATGCACAGTAGAGACTCTACTGTGCATGACTGCCGCGCAACCTGCTGGCAGTGGCACTGTGGCCTGTGTAACGGGCTCTTCAACTAATAATTAATGATAGGTTCTTACTATGTAGACAGGGTAAGAGAATGTAGGGGATTAATCGCCCATGGATGAGGTAAAATAGCTGCTGTAATGAGTCGGTACTTGTGTGAACATGGAATGACAACTGCTGGGAGGATTACAACTGGTGTGGACAAGGTAGGAGAGCTGCTATAGTGAGTTGCTACTTGTGTGTGCAAGGTAGGAGAATATCTGTGGTGGGTTACTACTGGTGAGGACAAGGAAGGGGTACTGCTGTAATGAGTTACTACGTGTGTGGTCAACATAAGATAGCTTTGCAAAGCAATTAGTTGCATTTTCCTCTGGAACTGAAAGGGTCAACAAGTACAGAATTATCACATTACTTTAACTGTTATTATCACAAAACACTAAGGTTTTCCATTTACATTATCATTCAGTACAGGTTGTGTGGCATGATGGATCCAGTTAAAGTTATGTGCATGAAGATAAGGAGCCTCAAGTGTATATAGTGAAAGACAGCGAGAGTTTTATTTTGTAAAATTTACCATCATGCAGTTTGATACTCTGGGAATTGCCTGAGAATATGTATATGAACATGGGCTCCATCTTCACTATGAGAACAGGCAGAGGAAAGATAAAAGGCAAGTACTGCAGTTTTCTGACCTCCCAAAAAGCAACCTCAGGCTTTTACTATGTCTACTCCCATAGGAGCAGACTTTGTAATATATAATAATTGCCTTTCAACTGATCTGGATAGTCTAAGCTTCTGGATCCTCTCTGTGATTCATCCATTGCTAACCTGGCAGTCACACCCATTGATAATTACGAAAAAATATGTTATGATGAATTGTAGCATTTTGTCCCGGTTTTCCTCAAAATCATACAAAAAATCATCCATGGAACATTCATAATTGGTGCAAAGAAGTAATACATTGATTTTCAAAATAAGTTAAACATTTTTTGTGCAACCAGGGATGAAATTACATCCGTAAGTCCCTATGCAAGGCATTTTATGTGTCCTTAGCCCCACCCCCACTCCTTACATGACTCCACCCCCAGTCCCATCCACTGTTTTCTGGAAAAAAAATATTCCATTAGCCTTTAACAGACAAAAACAAACAAGCTCTTAAATACATGAAATAGAAGCACAATTGTTCTCAAGGCTATTGCGTGTTTTTTCTGTAAACATGATGTATCATGTAGAATGCTGTTTTTTTTCTTTATAGTGGTATAGGACAGCATAAGAATAGGAATAGTTATGTTAAACTCAAAACAATAGGTTTAAATATTTATGACTCCATAATCATATTCCTTTAGTTTGTTATATTGGTCATTTCCAATTATAAAGTGTTTATCACCTTTAGACCAGTGGGAAGATAGCTTCATGGTGAATATTGGTTTCCATAATGAAATGTTTGTTTTTTCCTGGACTACGTGACCTTATGTAGGGAAGGAGAATAAATGAGGGGAAAATGTGAGTGGCAGAAGCAAAAAATTGATTTTTTTAAGATTCTCTCAGTGTCAGAGCTGTAGGAGATCCAGCCACCTACAGTGAAAGGATGAGGTAACTTTTTTGGAACAGAGATCTCATACATATGATATGCTTCAGTTTATAGTAGAGCCAAAGGCCTTAACCTCTTGAATGCTAGACATGTCTCCCGCTCATCACTTACCAATGTGTTGAAGATATCTTTAGCACCCAAAAGGTTATAAAATATGAACATACTGTACTATGTATCATTCTTATTGATTGGCCTTCAGTGCTGGGTCATCTCTGACATCTGTCATATTTTATTTAACCTGTTTTACTATCCATCAAGATAGAAAGGGGACCATGTCACCCATATGTACATCACAGATTTATGGCGCGATGCAGGAAACGTGCGCAATCGCTATTTCCCATGTGAAAACCACTAGGGAATAGGTTTGCGCATGGTTTTGTTGAATTACGCATGAAAATTCAAGATTAGTGAACGACTGCGTATATTTTTTTGTGGGCGTGGCTAAGATTAACGAATCTGTGTGAGTGGAATAGCGAATGCGCCTAATGCAGGAAGTGCTATTGTGAATGAATTTATACGTCTGTGTACTGTTGTCGTAAAATTGAATTTTTCATGTGCAATTCAAGAAGCGTTCGCTATTTAGCTTCCTGGATTAGAATATGCGCAAAATCTATCTGCGCACAAAAATGCCTTTATCTGATGCGAATGTTTCTTGCATCGCGCCATTAGTGACCTTAAACCCTCTGACTGAGTGAGAGAGGCAGCCAACTCATTGTGATACAATGTGTTGGATACATACAGAGCACTATTTGAAAGCATATTTTAAAGATAAAATACAACTTTTCTTTAGACATTTTACAAAAATAATTATCTTATTTTATAACTAGAGATGAGAAAACTTTAGGGGGAAAACTTTAGGGGTTTCAGACAAATGTTGCTGTTTCATAAATTCCAAAATATATTTCATAAAATAAAGAACTATGGACACTTATACTTGTTTTAACTGTTAGGAAAACAAAAAAATAGTGCAGCTTTGTGCTGCATTAGTGTCAACTGTAATCAGTTCCTGTGTAGGTTATCAAGTTGGATTCTTTACTGGGTTAGTGTGGGACCTGGAGGTCTGAGAAAGGTTTTACATTTGGCAAGGTGATTACAATCCGATTTGCTAGAACCTGGACTTTTAGGCACTTCATCAAACCAATCCAAGAACATAACCACTGGTGAGTCATTCATTTCTATTCATAATATAGGAGAAGAACCAATATGGAAGAAGAGAAAATATAGGAGATAATGATCCTCACAATTAGATAAAATCAGAGTTGATGGATAACTAATTTTAACTGAAACTAAATTAAAAGTCAGACAGGCAGACAGACAGAAACATGTCACAAAAAGAATGCATCAGACACATTTCTTCTTTCATGCAGCTGATCATTGACATTGAACAAATGTATAAAATGTACAATGCATCTCATGCACCATGAAATGGAGATGACTGTAAGTCTGTCCCGATTCCAATGGTCTTTCAAAAGACTTTGTTTTAAAGGAGCAGTAAACTTCTGTTATGAAAAAAAACATGTAGTATTTTTCCTAATGAGTAAAACAATGGAACTCCCATTACTAAGAGATGCATATTTTCAGCGTTATTACAGTTTAAAATATTGTTTTTACATTAAAAGTGACATCTAGTGGTCAGATTCCAATTAGTTATTCTGTTGCATTCCCTGAGAGAGGTGAGTCACTGACAAGCAGTTCTCCATAGAATGCAATAGAAACTGCTGAGTCATGCTGTCATGGCGAGGTTAATAGAGAGGCAAATACTTCCCCAAGTTCTGGTAATACTCTTGGATGTATTTCTAGACTGTAAGCTCTCAGGAGCAGGACCCTGTGATCCTTTTGTTTTCGTTGTTCCATTTGTACTATTTAATGTCTGTATGTCTATTCCCTATTGTACAGCACTTCGTAATAAGTTGACACTATATAAATAAATAACACTAATACTTCATCTTGACCAGCGGCTAATCTAAATTAAAAGTAGACAGTAACTTAAATGCTTCCTTCTCAGTAAATAGACTATTAATTTTCCTTACCTTTAATGCTTATTTATTGTCAAGGGGAAGTATATCCTAATACGCTATAGAGTAAAACAATGCTACTCCCAAAGCTTTAATATATTTATTTCAAGAATAATTGAAAATATAACTGCATAATTTTTCTGATAGCATCAGTTCAATATATTTTGCAGCTGATTGATGTTGCTATGACACCCTGTGAAAAGCTGATGTCAGACACAGGATAAGAGTGGGGTCTTTCAGGATTGGCCATAAGCACCAAAATGATGTGTGATATCACCCTGCTTGAAGAAAAACAGTGATTGTGGAAGAGTAAAGCTGCTAAACTGATGAAGAAACAGCAATGGTGCTTATTATTTTGTGTAAATTATCTTGTTTTTACCATATACTGCAACTATAAAGCTAGTTACCACTTTTCGTAGTCAACCGTAGTAACTGAGCAAAAAAATTATTTAACCACTTAACGACCCTTGACGTGCCAGGACCGTCGTGCCTGTTCGGCATTTAACCCCTTAAGGACCACCGGTCCCGTTGTGTGTGGTCCTTTAAGAACAACGTAGTAAATTTTGACGTGCTGTCCCACATGTCTGATCATGTGTGCCAGTTCACTGAATGGGGGGGGACTGAAGGAGATCGCTGCTGTCATGGAGCGATCAATTTCAGTCCCTGCTATTACTCACAGTTCTCCTGCAGGAGCGATGTGAGTAAAAAGTATGTGACGTGTCAGGACCGTCACTGGTCCTTAAGTGCCAGACAGCCGTGACAGTCCTGGCATGTAACTAGGAGCGAAGGGGTTAAGGACCGGTGAAGGTCCTGGCACATCATGAAATTCCGGGGTCCCCACATGGCTGCACGACACATGGGGCCCCCGGAATCCATTGCAGCAAAAAAAATAATAAATGATCCATGGTGCAGAGGCTGGTCATTAGGGGGTTAAGTATTCAGCTATTGCCCAATCACCCTTCACATATCTGTCTTCTTTTGTCTTAAGTTACAATACCAACTTTTGTTTCTTCCTGTCACTAATTTACCTAAAGAAAGCTTTGTCACCCCTTTTCATTACCTAGGCTATTTTCTATTATTTCACTTCTAATTATGATTTTATCCTCCTTCTCTTTATCCTTGCATACTTTACTGTCTTCATCAAAGTCTGTCTATATTTTTTATATAAACAATAAGTTTTGCCTTAATACCTGCTATCTTTCTAAAAACAGAGAGTGTATATTTTTTCTTTTAATTTTGTTAGCATGCCTTATACAGAGTTAAGCTGCATCTAATACTGCATGCATTCATTTTCCCACTGTTCTTCCAATCCACCCAATAATCTCCTCTGCCAAAGAATTACTCATGTGTTTTCCAATAAATTAAAAACGATGCCTTCTAAAATTTAAGACATTTTTTTAGTATGATTACGCCGCTCCCGCACACCTGCAATCAAATCAAACTGGCTGCTTATCATTTGATTCCATGTTTTCTTCCACCATTATAGCAGATGTTTTCCCACCATTTGTGAATATTAAATAAAATATTGCTTCCTTGTGAGTTAGCTCATTAACCAGTTGTCTAAGCGAAGCTTCTTGCAAGAACTCCCAGATACCTTTGCTTCTAGCTGATATTTTAACAGAAACCTACAAGTCCACATCTGGCATATTCACCCAGAACTATTACTTCACCCTTTGTTGACATTTGAAATATTCCTCGATCAATTCTTTATCCAATCCTACATCTTGACCTTGAGGCCTCTTTATTACACTAATAAAAACAACAGCTCTATATTCAATTCAGTGACTAACCAAATGCCCTTTAAGCTGTCTTCTGTGTCTTGTATTAAATTAGCTTTTATGTTGTTCTTCGGATAAAGAACAAGTCTACAAGTTTTACACTAGTGGCCAAACGTTTTGGGACACCTTAATTTTTGCTATTTTTAGTTATTGCCATATAACTTGACAAAAGCATTAGAAAAACATGTCAACATTTGGTATTTCTAAAATCAAGACAAATATTACAATCTATTTGGCAGGTTTTTTTTATCATTTGTAGATGTGTAAAAGATTTTTAGCGCCAAAGTTAAAAAAAGTGCATTTGATTTGTTTCATCATATTTTATAAATTGTTTTACAGGAAATTTGATAAAAATAATGGTATCTTTAGAAAGCCCATCTTATGGCAAGAAAAACAGTATATAATATATGTGGGTACATTAAATGAGTAAGAGGAAAATTACAGCTAAACACAAGCACAGTAGAAGTGTTAAAACAGCCACTGCTGAAAGGTGTTTTATTTAAAACTTTTTACAGCTTAAACTTCATTTTTTAGGTACTCACATCATCTTCAGGTAGATTATACAGCACTCTGTAAAGTGAAGGACTCACATCACCTGCAGGTAGATTATACACTACTCTGTAAAGTGGAGGGCTCACCTCACCTGCAGGTAGATTATACACTACTCTGTAAAGTGGAGGGCTCACATCACCTGCAGGTAGATTATACAGTACTCTGTAAATGTTCCTGCTGCAGATCACTGTGCATTAGACCAGAAGCAGAATGTCGCTTTGCTCTATTCACACAAAGCATTCTATGCAGAGGTACTCAGTATTATATCCCAGTGTGGTGTTTTTTTTTTAGAGGGTTAAAAATCATAAGATACCACTTTAGCAAATAGCTATTGTTCTGGTGGTGGCATATAAATCTGTATTGCAGTGCTGGTGACATATAAATATGTCTTGCTCTGGTTGGTGGTGGCATGTAACTCTGTCTTGCTCTGGTTGGTGGTGGCATGTAACTCTGTATTGCTCTGGTTGGTGGTGGCATGTAACTTTTGCTCTGGTTGGTGGTGGCATGTAATTCTGTTTTGCTCTGGTTGGTGGTGGCATTTAACTCTGTATTGCTCAGGTTGGTGGTGGCATGTAACTTTTGATCTGGTTGGTGGTAGCATGTAACTCTGTATTGCTCTGGTTGGTGGTGGCATGTAACTCTGTCTTGATCTGGTTGGTGGTGGCATGTAACTCTGTCTTGCTCTGGTTGGTGGTGGCATGTAACTCTGTCTTGCTCTGGTTGGTGGTAGCATGTAACTGTATTGCTCTGGTTGGTGGTAGCATGTAACTGTATTGCTCTGGTTGGTGGTAGCATGTAACTCTGTCTTGCTCTGGTTGGTGGTGGCATGTAACTCTGTCTTGCTCTGGTTGGTGGTAGCATGTAACTTTTGGTCTGGTTGGTGGTAGCATGTAACTTTTGATCTGGTTGGTGGTGGCATGTAACTCTGTCTTGCTCTGGTTGGTGGTGGCATGTAACTCTGTCTTGCTCTGGTTGGTGGTGGCATGTAACTCTGTCTTGCTCTGGTTGGTGGTAGCATGTAACTGTATTGCTCTGGTTGGTGGTGGCATGTAACTTTTGCTCTGGTTGGTGGTGGCATGTAACTCTGTATTGCTCTGGTTGGTGGTAGCATGTAACTGTCTTGCTTTGGTTGGTGGTGGCATGTAACTTTTGCTCTGGTTGGTGGTGGCATGTAATTCTGTTTTGCTCTGGTTGGTGGTGGCATTTAACTCTGTATTGCTCTGGTTGGTGGTGGCATGCAACTTTTGCTCTGGTTGGTGGTGGCATATAATTCTGTCTTGCTCTGGTTGGTGGTGGCATGTAACTCTGTATTTCAGTGCTGGTGACACATTGCTATGGTGGTGCATATAGGACTATTTTTAATTGACTATTTTGACCTTAATGAACTACAGGTGAATTGTATTGTTTTAAAGCTCTTGCACTAGTCCTAGGGTCCCAATATTTTTCAACCTATGGCTATATCATGCCATTGCCAGTTCAGTTATATGTTACTATAGTTAAAAATAATATCTCAAGCAGTTTATTTGGTTCCATTAGATATGTTATACAAATTGGCATATCTGAATCTGATTAAGGAATACAAATGGACCAGTGAGGAGATGCATCGTGCTAGACCTTTAACACTTTCTAGGAAAACAAATCAGTGTTTTACCAGTCTACCAACGTTTTCCATTAATATAATGTGTGTACATATATACCCACTGGCAGAATGTCATTATTTTAGGTGTAGGGCATTGACATTGCTCATTAAATGGACTCCCCATTTTTTCCTCTGGCCCCTTGTGTGCCCCCCCGAATAGAATTCCTAGAGTCACCACTGCAGTTCCAATGAAGTATGTATTTTAACGTTGCTCTATTTCTCTGCTGAAGAGCCGCCTCGAGTCAGCCGACACTCATCTCCTGCTGTCGGCTTTACAGCTGACATCAGGGAAAGCGGAGGGAGAGGGGAACTTTAGCGTTGTATATCTCTCACACCATAAAGGTTTGACAGATGGGACTGGGATCATTTAGTTTGTTTTTGCAGTAGCTGCAATAATACATTTTTATATAAAGACATTACTATCCCTTTAAGTATTATTATCCCTTTAAGTATTACTATCCCTTTAATATTAGCTATGTAGCACTATCCTCTACTTACGCTTGCTGACTGAAAAGGACACAGAATTGGTCTTGGAAATGTGTACTCTAGTAGGGCCGTGTGTTTAAAAGAAAAATGTTGGAGTTCTGGGGAAAAACATTTGCACTATAGGGGAAAACGAAACATTCCCATGGATTTAAATGGGGATTTGAACCCTTTGATTGCTAGTAATGTCTTCTGCGCATTGCATTGCAACATATTGGAGACCTTTCTAGCATTCAAGGAGTTAAAATCCCCATTTAAATCAAATGGAATTTCTTAGTTCTTCCCTATAGTGCAATGCAGTGGAGACCTCGTTAGCATTCAAGGGGTTAAAAGCTGATTTTAATTTAACGTAGCATTTTATTTCTCCCCTCTGATGCAGTTGGTTTACTCAAAAATAACTCCAGTTTGCTTTTCTGTCACATGTTTTATTCAAAATTTATAGCAGTTCAAACAATCAGGAAGTGAATTTACTGTGTTTACTTCCTGATAGTTCTAACTGACAGGAAGTGACAGGCAGTATCTATCACATTCTATGGAGAACTGTATGTCTCTGACTTTTCTGACTTTCCGCTCCATTAGAATCTAACAGGAAATCTAATTAGAATTTGACCACTAGAAGGCACTGCTAATGTAAAAAAAAACATGGGTTTAAACTGTAATAACTCTGGAAATATAAATCTCTCAGCAGTGGGAGTACCCTTATTTTACTCAACAGGAAAATCCCTACAATATATATTTTTTCATAAAAAAAGATTACTGCTCCTTTAAGGACCATGGAGCATTTTTTTTTTTTTTTTTTTGGTGCGACTCCATTCCGGACTCCTGAACGGCGTGCAGCAGCGCGGGGAGCACGGAATTCCATGATGGTCCAGGACCATCATGGGTCCTTAAGGGGTTAAATGGTAGTGAGGTTGCCAACATATTGTGAAAACAATGCACTGGAGAACTCCATAACATTCAAGCTGCTAAAATCCCCATTTAATTCAATGGGGGATTTACTTGTTTCCTATTGCAGGAACACTCAAACCCATCCTCAAACCCTCCTCCCCCAACAGAGCATGTTTTCAGGATACAGTCAACAGGACACAAAAGAATGTTCAGACTACTGACTGATTGATTCACCTGTGTCCATGTGATGTGAAACCCAAAAGCCAGCACTCAATAGAACACAAGGGAATGTATGAACTCTGATTGACCTGTGTTCAAGTGATGTCAAAACCTGAAAGCTTACACTGTTGGGGGGTCTCAGGACAAGTTTGAGCCCCCCTGCCCAATTGTGTTTGCTCAAGAATTGATCAACTTTGCTTTTATATATACAGCTTTTGGTCTACTAAATATATCATCTATCTTCTTATTTTGTTTTTATTCATCTGAATTTTTATTGTCATTTATTTATTCTGTCACCATATTTGCTACTGCCAAGTGTATTTTCTGCCTCTCCAACCTCATCCTCCCTTCTCCTCTTCCTCCTCCTCTAAAGGTTTTCAGTTTCTCTGTACAGAAATGAGTCTATCTCCAGGCAATGAGAGACTCCTGGCAGGGGAGGACGTTCAGCTTCAATCCTCTCCATGTGCTGCTTCAATCATATTATGCTTCTGATAATTGTCATCCAGTCAATGTTTCGGATGAAGGATTCTGGGGCCATGCAGACTGGCTTGGCAGACTATAACCTAAGTTAAGCATGTTTTCCTGTTTTCTTCAGCTAGAGGATGGGTTGTGTTATGATGTTTGGCTAAAGACTACAGGAAGGAATTGGCAAAACAATCTAATAACGGACACAAGTTGTATGGTGTCATCATCATATCACCCGCATTACAAGCTAAAATATCTTACTAAAGACTTCACAGATGGCACAACATGTAGATTTTATGAAACATATTCATGCACTCCTGAAGGGATAAGGATCACAGGAACATATTGAGTGGGTTTGATATTGATGTGAGATAGACTTTATTTTTAAATAAAATACAAACTAACAAAACATATCCAAGGTATAAAAAAATCTTGCAGTTACAGTATTTTAACCTTTTGAGTGCAGAGAGGTATCCAGTGCATTACTTTCTGGCACTCAATGGGGGAGATTCACTAACTGGTGATAAAGAGGTGATAAAGTGGAGATGTTTTCTCCAGTGATGTCACCTCTCCAGTTCCTCTGTTATTCTATGGAGCCAATTCACTTATATTTCTAGAACAGAGGTTCTCAGCCCATGCTCTCAGTGGCCACTAAAAGGCCAGGACTTAGGAATTTCCCTGCTAGAACACAAGTGTGGTGATCAGAGGCTCAGTCATATTGATTAACTCACCTGTGCTCTTAAAAGGAAATTCTCAAATCCTGGCCTGTTAGTAGCCACTGAGGGCACGGGTTGAGAACCACTGTTCTAGAACTTTGGAGATCTTAGTGCATAGGCTCCATAGAATAACATAGGAATTGGAGAAGTGATACACTGGAGAAGTCATCTCCACTGTATAACCTCTTTATCACTGTTTAGTGAGTCCCCCCCCACAGTGTTAAACCATCACAATAAATTATAAGCAGTGCAAAGTTACATTATATTTTTCTATACTTGCAATTTGGAGAAATCCCTGCAGTCTGGGCTCCTAACACTTTCTTATTTAACAGATCATATAAGAAAAACTTGACAAAAATAACTCAAAAACATCCATTACCGTAAAATCTCAGGTATAATACGTACCTGTGTATAATACGCAGGTGTATATTATGCCCAAGATTTTAGGGGCAAACAAGAGTGCCTATGTATAATACGCACCCTTGTTTTCCCCTTTACTTAAAAAAAATTATTTCTGCCGGCTACCTTCCCTCCCTTCCCCCCAGCGCGACCTGATGTCAAAAGAAGTCTTACTTTCTTTTGCTGCACTTGAATACAGTGATCTGCGTTAAGCTCTGTGTCCCATCTTCCCTGCGGGCGGGTGGCAGGCTTGCATTTTCCTCCAGTTTCCTTCAATGGACTTTCTGGACCTGCCGCCTCCAGTCAGTGGTAAGGTCCTGAAAATCCATTGAAGAAAGTGGGCGGCAAATTCAAGAGCTTAACACAGATCACTGTATTCAAGTGCAGCAAAAGAAAGTAAGGCTTCTTTTGACATCGGATCGCGCTGGGGGGTTGGAAAGGAAGGTAGCCGGCAGTAATAAAAAAAAAATTTAAGTCATCAAAAAAGTCTCGGGTATAATACGCACCCCCCACTTCACATAAGGTGAAGAGGGGTAAAATTGTGCATATTATACCCGAGATTTTGTGGTACTTTGATATAGTCTATCTGAAACACAGATATTTCTTACCTCCCATAAAACCTCTGATAAAACTGATTATTTGCCACAACACTCTTGTCAATGTACCGTTGATAGCGTGAAGTAATGCATATTGAATAAATGCAGGATCTGCTTTAACTCCTTAAGGACAGCTCATTTCGAGGTGGTTTGCACTGGAGGACCAGCGCACTTTTTTTTGGTGGATGGGGGGGCAGCAGGCCAGGTGATTATAGCAAGCTGTGTAGGAGAGCTGTGATGTCAAAATCCTATAATGTGCCAGGACAGTTACCAGTCCTTAAAATGGAACTATCACTCACAGAAAAGTGTCCCCAATTAAGTTTTACTATTGCTTTAAGCATATAAATCCTTCTATAATCCTTATTAAGACTGACATTATTTTGAAATCTAAGTTCTTCAGAGACTTACCGGCAGACGACAGTGCAGACATCTTGCAGAAGAGGCATCTGTGCACCTGCGCTGTCCGTCCCTGTCTCCTCAGTGATTGGCAAGAGGGAGTTGCATTGTACCTTGAGGTACAGACAGGTACAGACAGGTACAGACAGCGCAGGTGCACAGATGCCTCTTCTGCAAGATGCCTTGTGGTGTGTCTCCGAATAACTTAGATTTCTAAATAGTGTTGGACTTAATAAGGATTATAAATGGATGTATATGTTTAATGCTATAGTAAAAATTAATTGGTGGGCACTTTTATATGACTGATAGTTCCACTTTAAAGTTAAAGTTACCCCAAAATAATTATGCACATAGCGATAAGCATATACATACTAGTATTATTCGGAATATTCCAGCATTATTGAGAAATCCAACATCAGTGCAGACATCTTGCCAAAGGGACATCTGCGTGCCTGCACTGTCCATCCCAGTCTCTCTAGGAGGAGTTGCATTGGACCCTAAGGTACAGGAATGGGCTGATGGCGCCGGCACGTAGATGCCTCTACAGCAAGATGCCTTCCTGACCGTCTCAGACCGAGCTGGATTTCTCAGTAACGCTAGACATATTCCGGATAATACCAGTATGCTTATCGTTATGTTCATATTTATTTGGGGGTAACTTTAATTTGGGTGATAGTTCCGCTTTAAGGCACAGATTCCGATGATGGCCCTGGCATGTCATCAGTCATTAAGAGGTTAAATGTTCAAGACAGTTATGGTGTGGAAAACAAAGACAAAATTCCTCCACCGTACTGAGTAAGGTAAAAATGTATAATACTCTTATGTGTACATTTACCTCTGAAACTGGTCAAACAGATCTGGTTCCAGCAAAGAACTGCTAGTTTTACAGCATGTCAGTTGCATTTCCTGAATTCCTTGCAGCAATATGCAAATAAGAGCATTCTAAACTGATATTAATATGGTATTTCCCTTAGTTTATAACTTAAAAGCTTAATCTGCAAACCACAGGCTGGAAATGCATGAGCCATTCAATCCACACACAGCTATTTCAACCCTGTGGATATTGTAAGTGTGGGGCTGACTGACTAATTCACGCTAATGAATCTGGTAAAGGCAGTATGCATAACTATCAAGATAATGGTGAGTAGAATGGTGAGTAGAAAATCACAAAAATCCCACTGACTTTACCAGATTCACTAGCAAGTCTGAGCTGTTATATCTTCTTGAATGAAGGCTATTCCAGCAGTGGAAGCATACTTATATAATAATTCGCTAGGATGTTTGTCAGAAGCAGTCATGCATGGTAGAGACTGCGGGCACTGCAGTCATGAGCAGTAGAGACTGCCCGCTCTGCATACTGCCCGAACGTGAGGGCACTGAGCAGAGAGGCTCCGGGCACCAGTCGAGGCTGCTGGGTGGCACTGTGGACCGTATACACAGGCTTTTAAGCTAGTTTCATAATAAAACTTTACTGCTCCTTTAACACTGAGTGCCAGAGGTGTAGGCAACGCTGGCATTCAAAGGGTTAAAACCAGGAGTCTTTAAGGAAGAGATCCGTGCATGGTCTCCATAAAAACAAAACTTTAATTCACAACATTTAACCGTTCAAGTGCCAGAGCCAAAGCAATGTGTTGCATTATCCTCTGGCCTCAAAGGGTTAAAAGTGAGAGGGATGGGTACTAGCTATATGTATAAGAGTAACAGCAAGTCTTACGCGTTTCACGTTGTACATACCACTTAGTCATAGTCAATGATTTTCTTTATGACACTGTTACAAGCAAAGCATTGGATACCCCTCTGGCGCGCAGATGGTTAAAGGAGAAGTAACACTTCCTAAGAGTAACCTTGCACTTGCCTTACTATATTCAGAAAATCCAAATGACCCCTATGTATTTTGTCCTTCTACCTTTGTTCATGAGTCCTGAATGTTATAAGCATGGACATGACAGTTTCCAGCAGGATACCAGGATACAAACGCAAAAGCAATGCGTTGCGTACCCCTTTGGCACTCAGAGGGTTAAAACTTTCATGTTTACTTCCATAATCATGATGTTCAGTGCTGGTTAAAGATGTTATCTCTTGAACAAAGAAACAAAGGCAAAATTTATAGGGCCATTAGGATTTTCTGGTCAAAAAAGTAAGTGAGAGGGTATTATTAGAGGTATTACTTCTCAGTTTAACTCATGTTTTCATCATAGATATTCTTAAATCTGGCCTGCTTGCTGCCCTTGAAGACTGAACTTCGACACTCCTGATAATTAATCTATTTAGTAATTTAATTAAAATTATCTGCCTGACAGAAACTTTAAGAGGATGTAAAACATAGAAATTCATATCAAGGATGAGGATTGGTGAGGAGAGGGGGATCTCAGTTAAGTTGAATCATGAAAAGAGAGAGAATATCAGTCAGGTTGAACAGCGAGGGAGAGATAATTTCAGTCTGTACAGCAAGGGGATGGAATCTCAGTCAGGATGAACAGTGAAGAGAGAAAGAGAGAGATAAACTCTCAGCCAGGTTTTACAGTGATGAGAGAGAGAAAATCTCAGTAAAGTTGCACAATGAAAAGAGGGATAATATCAGGTTTTACAGTCAGAGGAGATAGAAACTCAGCCATGTTGAACAGTGAGGAGAGAGAATCTTAGGTTGACCAATGAGAAGAGGGAGAACAGGGAGGGGAAAAAGAAGTTCAGTTAGGTCCAACAGTGATGAGCGAGAGAGAGAGAATCTAAATCAAGTTTGACATTGAGGAGAGGGAAAATTTCAGGTTGTACAACAACGTGAGAGAGCGAATCTCAGTCAGGTTAAACTATAAGGAGAGGGAGAATCTCAGTCAGCCCGAACATTGAGGAAAGAGTTAATGTCTGTCAAGATGAGCAGTGAGTAGAAATAATCTCAGTCAGGCTGAACAGTGAGGAAAGAGTGAATGTCTGTCAGGATGAGCAGTGAGTAGAAATAATCTCGGTCAGGCTGAACAGTGTGAACAGAGTGAATGTCTGTCAGGATGAGCAGTGAGTAGAAATAATCTCAGTCAGGCTGAACAGTGTGAAAAGAGTGAATGTCTGTCAAGATGAGCAGTGAGTAGAAATAATCTCAGTCAGGCTGAACAGTGAGGAAAGAGTGAATGTCTGTCAAGATGAGCAGTGAGTAGAAATAATCTCAGTCAGGCTGAACAGTGTGAAAAGAGTGAATGTCTGTCAAGATGAGCAGTGAGTAGAAATAATCTCAGTCAGGCTGAACAGTGAGGAAAGAGTGAATGTCTGTCAGGATGAGCAGTGAGTAGAAATAATCTCAGTCAGGCTGAACAGTGAGGAAAGAGTGAATGTCTGTCAGGATGAGCAGTGAGTAGAAATAATCTCAGTCAGGCTGAACAGTGAGGAAAGAGTGAATGTCTGTCAATATGAGCAGTGAGTAGAAATAATCTCAGTCAGGCTGAACAGTGAGGAAAGAGTGAATGTCTGTCAGGATGAGCAGTGAGTAGAAATAATCTCAGTCAGGCTGAACAGTGAGGAAAGAGTGAATGTCTGTCAGGATGAGCAGTGAGTAGAAATAATCTCAGTCAGCCCGAACATTGAGGAAAGAGTTAATGTCTGTCAAGATGAGCAGTGAGTAGAAATAATCTCAGTCAGGCTGAACAGTGTGAAAAGAGTGAATGTCTGTCAGGATGAGTAGCGAGTAGAAATAATCTCAGTAAGGCTGAACAGTGAGGAAAGAGTGAATGTCTGTCAGGATGAGCAGTGAGTAGAAATAATCTCAGTCAGGCTGAACAGTGAGGAAAGAGTGAATGTCTGTCAGGATGAGCAGTGAGTAGAAATAATCTCAGTCAGGCTGAACAGTGAGGAAAGAGTGAATGTCTGTCAGGATGAGCAGTGAGTAGAAATAATCTCAGTCAGGCTGAACATCAAGGACAGTGACAAACTGTAAAATTGAACAGGAGAATGAGGAACTCTGAAGTATATCATGGAGAAGAGGGAGAACTGACACGACATGTAGGGCTTCTCCCAACCTAGGACTGAGGCAGACATTGCACTGGTGGAAATGTGTTCGTCACCAAATTATAGCAATGAGTCAGTGAAATATTAGGACTTCTTCTTTAATCTAAAGAGGTGTAATCCTGGTGCAAACCAGCTGAATTATAGGGTTGTGGGGGCACAATACCTGGAGATCTACCTAGCATTCAATTAGGTTAACCCCATAACGACCAGCCAATCGGCACGGTCAGTTAAGGACCACGGAGCATTTTTTTTTTTTTTGCTCCTTCCGTTTCCGGACCCCCAGACCGGTGTGAAGCCGCGAGGTGAGCCCGGAATTCCATGACGGTCATAGTACGTCATGGGTCATTCACTCAGATTTACCCATGATGTACTATGACCGTCAAGGGTCGTTAAGGGGTTAAAAGCTCCATTTAACTTAATGAGAATTGTTATCCCCACAATAATGCACTTGGGTTGCTACAGAAATGCAATTCTTGAGCTTACTTTGTCCCATTCATGTCAGTATGTATAATAATAATAATACTCATTAGTAGTAGTAGTAGTAGTAGTAGTAGTAGTTGTAGTAGTAAGCAGTAGTTAAGTCCTTGGATGCTAGAGCTGTCTCTAGACATTGCTAACATCCAAGCTGTTAATAACAATCAGGCTTATGTACTAATGAAATGTGGTGGAGCAAACCAACTGTGCCATAGGGAACAAATAAACATTTTCCAAATTCTTATTGAGTTAAATGGGGATTTTAACACTTGAATGGTGTGGAGGTCTCCAGTGCATTGCTTCACATTGTTTTGAAGACCTCCCTAAAATTCAGTGGGTTAAAGGCCCCATTTAAATCAATGGGAATTTTCATTTGTTCCCTATGGTGCCATTGGTTTGCTCCATAACTGCACTACTTTTCATTAGTACATCAGCCTCAATGGCTTCTCCTTCTCCAGATGTGTCAGTTCACACTAATAACATCAATGAGTAAAACTATACTAACAGCATTAGTGCTCAGATGGTTCCATGGATTCAGTTCATTGTCAGTATGCCCAGGCAAGATCTGAATAAGGGTTATTATATTTCTTTTATCCAGGGAAAGTTTTAGATTCATATAATATATATGTGGGGGTGTAGCCATCTATCTACCAATTCAGTTCCACCTCCTGTCGCCCCCATCACAAGATAGAATAAACTCCTGCTGTGTTTTGCTTTCAGCTCCTCAAGTCAGCTTTCCTCACCTGCACACTCAGTCAAGAGAGCTGATTTCTCCTCATCAGTCTCATTGTCCTCATGCTCAATGAGCCATTCTGTCAGTGCAATCACATAAAAGAGAAACTTAGCTGCTGCTTAAGTGTAGAGCCTTCTTTCTCTGCTCAGCCGTTATTTGCTGTGCTCCTGGCACAACAGAAATGATAGCAAACTTATCTCAAAAACCCTCAATCCACTCTCCAACCCTCCTCTTCCAGAACTGATACTTCAGAACAGCAGGAATTTAAAGGGATAGTAATGTTTCACAATAAAATCAGCTCTGATTAATCTTCATAGTATTTGGGCCATGGATAGTGTTATTTCAATACTGTCAGAGTTGTAGTTCAAGAGTAATTGAATGATAAAGTATCCCCCTCCCACCCCTTTTACTGATGTAACACTGCTCACCTCAGAGCAGCAAGACTGTCCAGATGGATCGCAGAAAGGGAGTCTTCAGTGAGCATAAGGAAAACCCTGATAAAACCTGTCAAGGGGGGCAGGGTTTTCATTGTTCTCACAGTAAGAAGATTGTCCCTTGCCGTGAGCTGTCTGGTCAATTTACCAGATTCCACATCTGAGGGGAGGTGGCTTACACTAGGTAAAAGGGGTGGGAGGGGGATACTTTATCATTCAATTACTCTTGAACTACAACTCTGACAGTATTGAACTAACACTCTCCATAGTCCAAATACTATGAAGATTAATTGTAGCTGCTTTTATTTTGAAACATTACTATCCCTTTAAGCTTGGAAATGGTTTGATACAGACGCACATATACAATCTGCCATTCACATGTTATTTGCATTTTTGTCCATTTAATGAACCACTAACCCTACTTACATTAATCTGGACAGAAAATCCCATTGATCATTGATCAGTTCTGCATGGATTGGTTCTACAAAACAAATCATTAATAAGTATCAGATATCTTGTTCACACTGGCAGACATGATTGTTGTAGAGCTACAGGACCTCAAAATCCTACTACTGAAGGATTCCTAAGAACATTTTACTGCAAATGGTTTAGGGTTTTAGAGTTCTGCAAAATGAATCATGTCAGAATTTCTGCATATGAGTACTAATTAACACTCTGAATGCCAGAAAGGTGCACGATGCATTCCTCTGGCACTCAGAGGGATAAAGGTTCATTATGGAGAACCAGTTCAAGCAGAATTGATTCTTAAAGGGATAGTAATACTTAAATATTACTAATCCCCATATTGTAGACATGTTAAAAATAATTTAATTGTCCCCAGGTTCATCTCTCAAACCTTTAAGGTTTGAGAGATAACCGCCTGCAAAGTTCTCCCCTCCCTCCCCCTTCCCTGAAGTCAGCGTTGTACTGACTGCAGGGGAAGTCTGACATACGACCATCTGGCGGCTCTGCAGCTGAGCTGAGATTGCGTTAGTGAAAAAGAATTATTTCACTGAAACGGTCTTCTACATGTGTGGTTTGCAAGCACACGTAGAAGACCGTTTCAGTGAAATAATTATTTTTCAGTAACGCGATCGTGGCTCTGCTGCAGAGCCGCCTGACGCAAGTAAGACCGGATATCCTTGCAGTCAGTACAACGCTGACTTCAGGGAAGGGGGAGGGAGGGGGAAACTTTGCCTTTGGCTATCTCTCAAACCATAAAGGTTTGAGAGATGACATTGGGGACAATTAAATTCTTTTTAACATGGCTACAATATGGGGATTAGTAATATTTAGGTATTACTATCCCTTTAAAGATAGGATTGTCTGCACAGTTCAAGGCACTATAAGGAGTTGTTAGTTTTCTTAATACTAAGGTGGTCGGCTGTGGCCAACTGGCTGTTGTTGGACAACATCTTCCATCATCCTTAGATATCAATAGGCACTGTAGTTCAACAGCTGAAGGACCTAAGATACCTAAACCTGATTGTAACCCCTTATTTGCCAAATTGGTCAACAATGCACTGCTGCCCCCCTTGAACACTTTATAATTTGCTTCCTTTTAATTGAAAAAAACATTCATAAAGGTAAACCAATACCTAAAATGATCTTAGGTTCTTTGCAGAGCTTTAACCCTTTGAGTGCAAGTGGAATATACTTTGCATACCCCTCTGACATTCAAAGGGTTAATGTTACTAAAAACATAAATCTTCACTTACTTCTTAGAGCACCCGCTTTTGCAGGTGAAAATAATATTGGTTTTACTGCATGCTAGGAGCTGTCACTTTATAGCAAACTGGTTTTAAAGCCTGTGTACACGGGCCAACACTGGCAGCGCTGCAGTCATGCGCAGTACTGACCGCTCCATATCAGCCACTGAGCGGGCAGTCAGTACTGCACATGACTGCAGTGCACACAGCTGTCTCTACTGCGCATGACGGCTTCTGACAAACATCCTTAGCGAATTATAATATAGGATAGGACATTTTAAAGTGCTTTCGAAAGCTCTTGTGTTTATGTTAGCCATTGTTTACTTAAAAGGATAGTAATATAGTAATACTTTATTTTAACAAACTTTAATATTGTTTTAATTAAATAAGTAAAGCAAATGATCTTAGTCTTATTTCCATAACTTGTATAGTTTGTATCTAATAGCTTTGCAAAGTTCCCCCCTACTGCCCCTTTTACCCACATCAGCTCTCTAGCTGATAAATGTAGATAAATGTAGATTCTGGTCCTGGGACCGGATGGCTCAACTGCAGAGCCGAAATAGCATGGCAAACAAATAGAATTTTCATGCGAACGGTCTACAAAGTGTGCCTGGTTTGAGTTAAATGTGTGCAGTGTAAACCAAAAAAATAAATGTGCGTTTGTGATTGTGTGTGGATGTAATGTGTGCGATATGTTCAAAGGTGTAATATGTGTTTTTTAATTCTGCAATTCGCTCCTCCACCAACTCCGACTCTACCTCTCGCTCCAGTTGATCTCCCCTCTCTCTCTCTCTCTCACACTCTAATACTAATCCTCCGTTTCTGGGCCCTGTGCACTAGCTCAACAAATGTGATACACAGGCAGTGTTTGGCATTTTTGGGGGCTTTTTATACATTTTGGGACTAAAATTTATACTTTTATGGCTTGTGATAGGCCGGGGCTTGTATTTGCCCTTTCTAATGCTTAACCACTTAAGGACCGGCCGTGCACACACTTTGCGGTCACTTAAGGACCACAGAGTATTTTTTATTTTTCACGATCCGATTCCAGACTCCCCGAATGGCATGCAGCCACGCGGGGAGCCCGGTATTCCATGACAGTCCTTAAGGGTATAACAACCCATGACGGTCCAGGACCTTAAGGGGTTAACTTGACCTTTCTGTCAAACATACGACTATTTCTTTAGATGCTGATGTTTTGCACATTCTTGAGATGGAAGTTTAAAGTATAGTTGAATAAAAGCAGACAGTGCCATTTTTGTTAGTACGGCAACATGTAATGTCTACGCTGGTTTTGTTTTACTGTGGTTCAACATTTGGATAGCTGTAAAACTCATCTTTGCAATTTACACGGTGCTGGTTTTTACTGTTAGGCCTGCTTTAACTCCAACATGTGAATTGAGGCCACTGTGTATTTTACAGAATGCATTCATAAGGAAGATCTGTCTATAAGTCCTTAAGGATCCATGATGTGCCAGGACCGTCACGATGGTTCTGGCACTTAAGGACCTGTGATGGTCCTGGCACATCATGGATTTCTGGGATGGCAACGTGGCTGCACGCCACTCTGCCATCCCAGAATACCATGTACAAAAAAAAAAAAGCTCTGTGGTCCAGCGAGCGGGCAGCCGTTAAGGGATTAAAATGCTATTTTTAGCTTTGCTCATTTGCATGTTAATTCCCAAGATTGTTGGGGAGCAGTGTAGCCACAGGTGGGCCTGAGTGGGCCATGGCTTGTTGGGGTGAGAAAAACTATTCCATTAGTTTAATATATGCACAAAACAGGTTGTTGAAAAACACATTTTGCAAAATTGGTGTTTCATTTTTGCTTTTCATTTTAAAGGGATAGTAATGTTTCAAAATAAAAGAAGCACCAATTAATCTTCATAGTATTTGGGCTATGGAGGGTAATATTTTAATACTGTCATAGTTGTAGTTCAAGAGTAATTGAAAGATAAAGTATCCCCCTCCCACCACTTTTACCTACTGTAAGCCACCTCCCCTCAGATGTGGAATCTGGTCCACAGACCAGACAGCTCACAGCAATGGACAGTCTTCTTACTGTGAGAACAATGAAAACCCTGCCCCACCTTGACAGCTTTTAACATTTTTTCCCTTATGCTCACTGAAGATTGTGTTTCTCTGCAAGTCATCTGGACACAGTCTTTCTGTTCTGATGTGAGCAGTGTTACATCAGTAAAAGGGGTGGGAAGGGAATACTTTATCATTCAATTACTCCTGAACAACAACTCTGACAGTATTGAAATAACAATCTCCATGGCCCAAATACTATGAAGATTAATTGGAGCTGCTTTTATTTTGAAACATTACTATCCCTTTAAGTTTTAGCTTTGCTTCAAACATAAATAATAACAAGTTCCTGCACCAGGTTACTCATTTGAATATGGAAGGAGAACTTCTTCAGTGGTTTAGACCTTTTCATTCAGGTCTATGTGACATATCACCCCTCTCTCTCTCATTCTGCCCCCTCTCCCACTATCTACTGTTCTCTCCCTCTGTCACTTTTCCCCACTTTCTTCCTTCCTTTTCTCGTCGTTATACTCTCTCTCTCTCCCCTGGATTTCTGCCCCCATAACTTAAAACTCTCCCAGCAGGGCTGAGTGACATTATATCTTCACATGGCATTTCTGGGATATTTCTATCATCTCCATTCAAGCCCTTTGTTGGTGATTTTGCAGACAATGAGCTTCTATGGAGATGATAGCAAGATTGCATCTTCCATATGTTATGATTGAAGAGCTGACATCCCCCACTCCTGCAGATCACGAGATCTGTAGGGGGATTGGAGAAGGAACGTGTGAGTTTTACATTGTGGGAAATCGGTTGATGTGTCAAGACACTACCTGTAGACAAAGGTTTTTACTGACCTTTTACTGAGGAAAAATAATGCTAAAATATGAGTTTTATACCAAAAAAATATTTTTTTTACAGGCAAAGCGTACATCTGCCTGAAGAAATAATACAGCTGGGATTGCCGAACTCCAGAGTAGATCTGCTTTTTCCTCTCGGTCTCTGTGTTTTTGCATCAATATTTTTCCAATTATAAGAGCCCAAGGAATTTAGTATAAAATATGTCACCAGTTTACCGTAGGTAAAGATAAGGCAATTTATACTAATGGCAATGCCATTCTTTGAAGCACTCCCCCGCAGCAAGAGATGCTATATCAATTCAATTTAATGTCTATTTAATAGTAGCTGTCCAAGGTATACAAAAATCCAATCAAGTAAAACATGATTAGTCTACTCTTCTTTCAGAATCTTAAAGGAGCAGTAAATTTGTTTATGGGAAAACCAACAACAATATAATAGGGCTTTTCTTGATGCTTAACCCTTTGAGTGCCAGAGAGGTATGCAAAATATTGCTTCGAAATGCATTACGTACTCCTCGTACTGGATGATTTTTCTTTCAAAATGAATTAAAACTCAGACTTAAAAATGTAAGTATCAAACTGTTAGCAACAGCACCAACTGGTGTGCAAAAGGCATATTTTTATAATGTAGTCTATGGGAATGTATGAGTCATAGATTAAAGGGACAGTAATACTTTGTTTTATCTTTATTTTATTTTGTAGGCATTAAAAAAACATGAAGAACGATATAAGTCTTATCTCTCAAACCTTTATGGTTTAAGAGATATTCACAAGCAAAGTATCCCCCCCCCCTGCTCAGCCAGATCAGAAGGGAGGTGCCCAGGTAGACTGCAGAGAGGGACAATCTTCAATTAAGATAAGGGAAAAAGCTGAAAAACTTGTCAAGGGGGGCAGGGATTTCATTGTTTTCATACAAAGAAGATTGTCCCCTGCTGTTATCTGTCTGGTCTTACTACCAGATTCACATCTGAGAAGAGATGGCTTACACTGGGAAAAAGGGGCAGGAGGGAGAAACTTTGCTTGTGAATATCTCTTAAACCATAAAGGTTTGAGAGATAAGACTTATATCATTCTTCATGTTTTTTTAATGCCTACAAAATAAAATAAAGTTAAAACGAAGTATTACTATCCCTTTAAGTCTTTTTAAAGTAAGTTATAGGAAAAGCACCACCTGGTGAGAACAACAGAATATAGCATTTTAGAACATTGAGCACTAGATGGATGCGCCAAACATTGCTAATCAATGCATGACACATCCATCTGGTCCTCAATGGGTTAATGTGAAAATGGAAAAGAAAACAAGGTTGAGCTGTAATAATGTTGGAATGAAAAAAAATCTCTTAGCATAGGTGTGTCCATGTTTTACTGCTCATTTAAAGGGTAATTATCATGTTTTAGTCCCATGAGAGCAAACAAAGTAAAAAGCCTAGGGCTGAAATCATTTGGCTTAGGGAGAGGGGCCAGAAAAGTGTTGTGCAACCTGCCTTTGTTTTGAGCCTGAAATTTCTTCACTATGGTCAATGCGTGTGCAACCTAAAAAGGCAGAACAGCAAGACTTCCGAGTCTTGCCGTTCAGTCTCTCTCTGTGTCTCTGAAACAAGTCAGCCCTAGAGGATCCCCTTTAAACGCTCTGCAACTGGTCCACTAGGGCTCACAATGCAGACTTCAATGGCAGTTGTGCTGATAGAGCACTATCAGTGTTATAGTTGTTGTTTAACATATTCAGTGCTAGAAATCTAGGCAGCACCTTGTATCTATCTGGCATGGAAATGGCTAATGTTTTTTTTTTTTTTTTTAATTCGGGGGTGTCAACCTGCAGGCCCATCCTCAAAAAAAACTTGACCCATTGAGGATATTGGGAGTTGAAGTTCATCAACAGCTAGAAGGATGCAGGTTGACCACCCTTGTTCAAACGTGTATCTTCAATGGATTACTGCACATTTATTTATATCTTTTTAAATGTTCTTGCTAAAGGCTGTCTGTTGAAGTGATCTGTGAATGGCAGAACGCACTGTTGGCTTACAGAGGGAAAGGTGATGGGGAAGGCAGCAAGCAGGGGCTGACTGATTGCTTTTTTGACTGTCTCTCAGAGCTGTAATTCTCAGTAGGAAGAGTAGGCAGTTGCCTAGGGCAACTGAACATTTGCTAACCACACCCACCCCAGAGAAATTAAAATTCTCATTCTTTTAAATGAGGCTGTTAAATCCCTTGAATGCTAGAGAGAACTCTAAAGCATTGCTTTGCAATGAGATGGAGGCCTCTGTAGCTTCCAAGAGGTTAAAAAGACCTGTTTAACCCTATGAGTGCTAAAGGGGTTCACAACACATTGCAAAGCAGTGTGTTGTGTACCCCTCTGGCACTCAAAGGGTTAAATCAATGAAATTTGCTCCAGAATTGCTTTCACTTGCATCTCATTAGGCAACAGACACACGCTCCTGGTTTATGCTGGCTGCCATTTTATTTCACTGATATAATGTCTATTCATATATTAGTCAAGTTTGTTTAGCAAAAATACCCCATTCACTGACCAGTTTATATGAGTTTGTATGTTACAGGTTAAGCAGGGATATTCAACATTTTACTTTCTGTAAACGAAAAAAAAATATCTTTGGGAAGCCACAGGATCACCAGATCACACTATCATCATTCAAGCAGCACTCTCATTCTCCTGAAGCTGGTACTCTCTCTCTCTCTATCTCCCCAGCACCTCACTATCCTTACAGAGGCCTGCATTACAGTGCATTTGGTAATTTTATTAAGGATTTATTTACAAATGTCTCCATGGATTTCAAAGACAATCTGTTAGATAAACCCAGTGATAACACTATCAACTGCAGTGTACTCTAAGCCAGTGGTTCTCAACCCTTGCCCTCAGTGGCTACTAACAGGCCAGGATTTGAGAATTTCCTTTTAAGAGCACAGGTGAGTTAATCAATATGACTGAGCATCTGATCAACACACCTGTGTTCTAGCAGGGAAATTCCTAAGTCCTGGCCTGTTAGTGGCCACTGAGGCTATGGGCTGAGAACCTATGCTCTAGGCTATAGTTATAGAGGTTGGAAAAGATGGTGATCAAATTGCGTTCTATAAAGGTTCAGTAAAAACTCAGTATATAAAAGCTGTTTAAACTATAAGTTATGTCCTGACAGCTATGGAAACTATGTTCCCACAACTTAAAACTCACCTCTGTGTTTATTTCAGATCTCCATAATCTGCAGGGCTCCATGATGTCAGTGCTTAACTCTTTACTTATTGGATAGATAGCAACATCACTATCCTCTCCATATAATCCCTCTGTCAGTGAATTCACCACCATTGGGTTTAAAACAAGAGTAAGGCACTGACATTAGCCAGCTCTGCAGATCACTGCAATCTACAGGACAAAAGGCAAAGTGAATGGGTGACTTTTAAGCAATTGTAACTTGGTTCCCATATGCATCAATACGCCACTTGTAGTTTAAAAGGACTTTATATTGATGTTTTACTGTCCCTTTAAAGGGGAATTATACACTACAAATAAGTGACACTGCATTTAGTTTAAAGATTAATTTACCAAGATTTATCTGAATGCTGTGAGAAGGACACTTACCTAAATAAATCCTTCTTTTAAATGAATAGGAGCAATGCAATGAGCTGCACACCCCTATGGTCTTAAAGGGGTTAATCACTGCGCATTATATATTGATTTGCCTAAATGATTTGCTAGAAAAGAGTACCTTTCTTGAAAATTTCCTTTGTATCTGCCAAAACTATTCTCTCTGTAGTAAATTCCATGTTTTACTGCTCTTACAAAAAAAATGTAAAAGTGAACTCTCATTTCATCTAATCTCAGTGGACGATCTTTTGAAATCTGCATAGCTCTGCTGGTGAAAAAGTCCTCATAACGTGGCTTGTATTATCCTGGCATATATTGTAAAGGGTAATCATATGACCTAATAGGCATCTCTTTTCCAGAGTAAACAATCTCGGTTTAGAAATCCTTTTCTCATAACAGAAGTTTTCCATTCCCTTTGTTCATTTTGTTGTCATTCTCTGAAGTCTCTCCAGTACCAGTCTTTTTTGTGTGCTGGTGCCCAAAATGTTACTAAATATTCATGGTGTGGTATTACCAATAAATTGTACACAGGCAAAGTTATAATATTCTCCTATGAGCTGTTAAACCGTTTTATGAATATTAACGTCTTGCTGGCTTTTGCAGCTCCTGACTGGGACTGGGATTTTGTACTGTTTAAAGCCGGAGACAAGTAGAGTAAAAGTGATACTTTTATTGGGTAACTAAATAGCTTTGGAGTGCAAGCATTCAAGACCACTAAGGTTTCTTCGACAGGCTCATTGATTCTATAAAGCTATTCAGTAAGCCAAAAAAGGTCTCACTATTACTCTACTACTGTCCAGCTTTATCAATGGCTAACACAGTAATATAAAGCTCTCACTACAACTCTACTAGTCTACTGCTTTATTCATGGCTAACACAGTACTAATAAAAGGTCTCACTATTATTCTACTAGTCTCCTGTTTTATCCATGGCTAATACTACAAATAAAGGTCTATTACTCTACTAGTCTCTTGCTTTATCCATGGCTAACACAGTACTAATAAAGGTCTCACTATTACTCTACTAGACTCTTGCTTTATCCATGGCTAACACAGTACTAACACAGTTAGCTCCCTTCATCTCCATTTTCAAGCGATTGGCTTGAAATAAATGTTGTACTTACTAAAGTAAGCAAACTGGCCTGAACATTCTCCAGTAGAAAAATGTATTACTTTTTTACTAGCAAAATACAAGTTGTTTTTCATAAAAAATGTGAAAACCTGCACACATAAAAAAAATGTTTTCCCTTTTGAGAGAAATGTATCTAAATTTCTCTTAAACGTATCCATTGTATCTGTCATAACCAAATCCTTGGGCAAGGAATTCCATAATTTAACAGACTGTCACGGTTTACCAATAACGTTCAGGACTCAGTACGGTATAGTTAAATGCAAAATGTATTAATAATAGAAAAGTAGAGCACAAGTAGCAAGCAGAGGGTTACAAGCCAGCAAGAACTGCTATCAGGAATAGTAGGCTGCCAAGCTTGACCACTCTTCTGGAGACTAGGCTTCAGCCACTGGTAGTCTCTGCTGGAACCAGGAGCAGGACCAGGAACAGGAACACTGGATCTTGGCCCGATGAAGTGAGAGTACTGACTCACGCCTGCAGTCAGTAGAGAGAGATATCTGACTCACGCCTGCAGTCAAGTATAAGGAAAGGGATACCTGAGTCACGCCTGTAGTCAGTATCAGAGCTAGTCTACCAGAGCCCCAGGTCCGCAATAGATTGGGTGTCTGCTAGGTACAAGGAAGAAATGTAAGAATAGTCAGACAGAGCCACAAGTCAGCAACAGAGGGGGTAGTCAGACAAGCCAGGTCATACACAGTTCAGGTAGTCAGCCAGAGCCACAGGTCTGCACCAGGTTGGGTGTCCACTATAGGGATAGACAAACGAATAGTCATACAGAGCCACAAGTCAGCACCAGGTTGGATGGAAGACTAGCCAGGTCAAACACAGAGCCCAAGGTAATAGAACTGCTATGAACAAAAATGCAAGGGCAACTGAGTCAGGACTCAGACTGCCCTTTAAACCCCTCCTCAGGAAGTATGTAGGAGGAGCAGCTCAGAGGAAGGAAGTAGGTAGGAGGGGACTACAGGAAACATGGCATATAAAACAGAGGCCTGCTGCATGCTTGAAGCCTCGCGCCTGCAGATGATGCTGAAAACAAGGTAAGCTGTAACACAGACTTCACTGTAAAAAACCATTTCCTCTGTTGAAGTCAAAACCTCCTTTCCTCTAATCTCAAGGGGTGGCGCCTGGTTATTTGCTCAGTCCTTGGAATGAATAGCTCACCAGAGAGATCTCATATACTTGTACTTTGTGATAAGATCTCCACTTTTCTTTTTTTCGTTTAAATAAATCAAGTTTTCTAGTTGTTCCTGATACGTCAAGTCCTCCATTCCTTTTTGCTCTTCACTGTACTCTCTCCAGTTCTAGAATATCCTTTTTCAGAACTGGTGCCCAAAACTGCACTACATATTCGAGGTGTGGTCTTACCAATGATTTGTACATGGCAAAATTATGTTATCCACTCTTCAATACCCCTTTTTATGCAAGACGGGACTTTTTGCTAGTGCAATTTGACACTGGTCACTGTTTCCGAGTTTGTAACTTACAAGGATTACCATGTTTTATGCATGTATTGGCTCAATAAAAACACAGGCAACTAAGTATGGGTTTACCTCAGGCCACAGCTTTATTTAGAAATACATGTTAACCATTTTTAACATAACTTTCACCTTAAACTTTAAGCCCTTGCCAATAACCAATTTTTGATAGGCCAACACCTGCCTATCCTCCCTTTTGAGCTGTATGCTCAACCCCAAACTTGTCTCACCTTTCTGCACCCCATTAGCTGGTCAGTGCCGCTCAATGAGGCTGGTGTTTAAACCCGCGACACCATCTGGGTGTCATTACACCTAGGCCCCTGGCCTACAATCTTCATGTAACATATCCAACTTAATGACCTTCTAAACATTGGAAAGGGCCCAAAGATCCACTAGGGGCTAACGTGTCTACTTATTTATTAGACTCTAGCCCACCAAAGCTGCAGCCTGTTCCAAAGCCCCTGCCAGCTCTAGGTTGAAGAAATCCAACCCAGTCTCATTGGGGTGAATCTCATCAGCCTGAAACAAATTGATAGCCGTTTCATCAAAAACCCTATGTCTAATGGCCAAACCCCCCTCTCTCCACGACAAACCAGGACACCTGCAGATTCAACCGAATCAAACTCCTGTCTAGAGCACGTGGATCATGGGCCCCAACCCAGTACCATCGCAGAATGATCTCAGACCACACAAGCCACAAACCTGGAAAACGCTGCAGTAACCTAACAAAATCCACCCGAACAGTCTCCCCCAATAACCAAGAAGGAATAAACCCCAGATCATTACCACCTAGATGGACCAATAAAACATTAGGAACCACCCCCAAGGCATTTACCAGCCGCAACACGTCCGGCAAAAACTGCGACCAGCACATACCCCTGTACCCAAACCAGGAGACCCGACCCAACGAGCTGGCAATGGACAGCTACAAACCTCTATCACGAACCGCCGCCCTTCGACTCAGAACACAAACGAGTGTCCAACGATACACAACTGTGGAACCACCGTACCTGAAAACACATTTTGAGATACACAATGCATGCCAAACCTTAATCCCCTACTACCAGACTAGGCCTAACATAGGGCTGAAAACACCTAGATTCCCAATGGCCAATCCTCATAATGGACTCAGAACCCAAACCCATCCTAGCCGCTTTAGTGGCCGCTCCAATCCAGAAGGAATGCCTGACAAAATCCCCAGTTGGAACCGACAAACCAGTTAGACACAGCTTCAAAACCCGCAGGAACTGAAAGCAAGTATTCACAACCACCATCCTGATGTACTAACGGCCCGTCCGCCACCGATGAACCCCCAAATAATGATGAACACAACACACCGGACACACTGGAGAGCCAAGAATGCTATAAAGGGTCACCCACACCCCGGCAACCACCGTATCGGTCTTGGACCTCCGTATGCGTAATTCAAAGGAATTTACCTCCAGACAAATGTCTTCAACCCGAACACCACCCGGAAGGAACTTACTTCTGCTCACAAGTTCACCAATGCGCAATTATCACGGTTCCCGTGATTCCTTGTCACTCTCTGCTGGGGTGCTCTCTCATTGGCGGAGCTTGATTGGCCCGCCCAGGGTGTCCCTTCATATACCGGGCCTATGGCACCTATCAGGTGCCCTTTCGTGGTGTTCCCATACCTGTGTATTCGTTGCTGTGTTCCTGCGTTCCTGTGTACCGATTCGGCCCGTCTGACTACTCTGATTGTTTCTGCTCCGTGATTGACCCGGCTCTGGCTGACGTTCCTGCTCCGTGATTGACCCGGCTCTGGCTGAAGTTCCTGCTCCGTGATTGCTTCCAGTGTTCCTGCGAGATTCTGATCTCTTTGCCTGGCGACATTCTGAACTGTGCTTGCAGTGCTGTACAGACTGATCACTTGCTTATCATCTGCAGAGCTTGTTGACTCCGTTACGGAGCCTGTCCGTACACTTGCTGAGCTTGTTCCCTACGTTACCGAGTCTGTCCGAGAACGCTTGCTGAGCTTGTTGCCTCCGTTACCGGGCCTGTCACAGAACGCTTGCTGAGCTTGTTGCCACCGTTACAGAGCCTGTCCGTGTACACTTGCCAAGCTTGTTGCCTCCAATTCTGAGTCCGTTATTAACACTTGCTGAGCCTGTTGCCTCCACTACCGAGCCTATCCGTTTACACTAGCAGAGCAATCGTGTCCTCCATTTACGGTGCCTCCACCTTACACCCTTGCAGTTGCTGCACCACGTGGTGCTATTTGGCATTCCGTTAGTTCTTGCAGTGTGTAGCTCCGTTTCGGCACCGGAAGGGTGTCTTGGATCAGGTCTCTTATTGCTCGCAGTGTTGTACCATCATACCGCACCAGGGAGTGCTTTTGGCTCACGTTACATTTGCTTGTGCAGTTTCTCTTCCGTTACCGCACCTAAGGGGTGCTCTTGGCTCCGGTCCCATTTGCTCTTGCAGTGTATCTCTTCCGCTACCGCACCTAAGGGTGCTATTGGCTCTGGCTCCAGTCAGCTCTTGCTATACAATTGGCCATATTACAGAAAAGCTGATCTTGTAGTGATTCAGTTCAGTTGCACTGCTAAGCGCTTGCTATTTGCACCACTACCTGGACTGTTTATATTCACCGGGCGTTGGCTAAGTACCACAACAGAGACTGACTATTTGTATTGGGCATTAACTCTTTTACCTCCATTGATTTCTATTGCAAGCTATATTGCTCCTAACCATATTGGGCCTGTACTACATACCTATACTTGTCAGATAGGTGCTATTACCTATTCTAGGCCTAAGGGGCAGTGTTCCTTGTTTTACCTCAATAAAACTGTGTTTTATTTTAACCTCTGGTCTGAGTGTCGTAAAAACAGTTACAGCAATGCCCCAAAAAAGGCTAATGTAAAGGCAGTGCTACAAAGAAGTGCTTCATAAACACTACTACAAACATCCGGCAACACCCCTACCATCCTGCTTAATAACTGAAATGAAACCGGGCAACAAGAATCCACCTCCACAGACCCCCGCCTCAAACCCTGCAGAGCCATCCTAACCATAAAGTCCTTGGTAGAGTCCTCCCCACCCCGAAGCTTAAATCCAAAGGCCAAACCCGACACTTTACCAGTAAAAGCTGCAGAGGAGAGCCCCCTGTCATGCCAATCCCATATCAGCCACAATACAGCATCCCTCCTCTCCTCATCTGTCAACAGAGAGCCCGCCATATGTTCCAGGCCGGTCCAATCACACCAAGCTGCAGAATACCGCTCCCAGGTGGCCGGTGAAACCAAATTTTGTACCCAGGAGGTTTACGTCACTCCACCAAGCTCCCCCAGGAATGCCGGGCAAAGCGTTCCCATAGCCTTCTCCCTGGGTGGCATGCCGAAATGCTGCCACCTGAAAACAAGATAGCGCATCAGCTGCAGCCTTCAGCACCCCAGGCACATGATGTGCCCGAAAAGATACATTCAACCGCAGACAATACAAAACTGCCAGGACAGGAAGAGAAGAAGCACTGAGGTTATTTACCGCCTGCACCACCCCCATATTATGGAACACCACCTTGCCATCCCTCATTCTGTCCCCCCGCCACAGCATCATGGCCACGACAAGAGGAAACAATTCCAAAAACAAAATATTCTTTGTCAGACCAGCATGTGACCAGGCCGCAGGCCACCGCTCGGCACACCAATCACTTCCGAACAAAGCCCAACGACCCAGCAGCATCCGTGTGCAAATCCAACTCCTCACTAGTCCGCACCGGCGACCTCCAGTAGAACCGCCCATTATAGTCAGAAATAACTCCCACCCCCCCAAATCTTCTCTCAAAGGCAACGTCATCCTTATGTAATGATAAGGTTCGAGGCTCCCTCAGTAGCACGTACCAGCCGCCTGTTGTAAACCCTACCCATTGGCATGATGCGGAAAGCAAAATTGAGCTTGCCCAACAAAGACTGCAGGTCTCGAAGGGAAACCTTCCGAGCCCCGCAGCAAGCTGACACTTCCCTCTTTAAATCATCCAGTTTGTCCTGTGGCAGGCTACACTCCATGGTGACCGACTCCAACACAATCCCCAAGAAGCACAAACATGTATTTGGTCCTTCTGTCTTCTCCCCAGCCAAAGGGACCCCAAAATCAAAGCAAACCTGCTGCAAAGTATCCAGCAAACGCCGGCAGATATCTAGACCCCCAGGCCAAATGTAGAAAAAATCATCAAGATAGTGCAGAATGGAGGAAAAACCAGACTCCCTGCATACTACCCACTCAAGAAAGGTGCTGAAAGCTCGAACAATGCACAAGAAATGGAGAACCCCATAGGTAGACATAGTATTCATCCCCCACCCTGCACCACAAGAGACGATGATTGTCCAGATGCACCGGGAGAAGACGGAAGGCTGATTCCACATCTGCCTTAGTGAACCAGGCACCCTGAACGGCTGTGGCAGCTAGTTCCACAGCCTTATCAAAGGACGTGTAGGAAACACTACAAAGAGACAGGTCAATTGCATCATTGACTGAGGACCCAAAAGGGAAAGATAGATGGTGAATAAGCCGGAACTTCCCTGGCTCTTTTTTGGGCATCACACCTAGCGGCAAAACCCTAAAACCAGGGAGAGGCGGGCAGGAAAAAGGCACCACCATCTGACCCAATGCCACCTCTTTTTTCATCTTTTCCCGAAGGATCCCCGGGACACAGGACAGCCGACTACAAATTGACCACCTCAGATGCCTCAAACCCCTGCCACCCTGGTATCCGGATTCCAAACTCAAAACCCTCTTCCAAGACCCGAGCTGCTTCTCTATCCCTGTACACCCTTAGCCAAGGGCTCCTCCTGTCTATGGACACCGGAATCAACCCCCTTACGACCCACAGAATTGCCTTTTTCACCACCTTTTGGCTTTTTGAAACACTTGCTAAATGGGTGAGAACCTGAACAGCCTGAACATTCGTGTTTAAACTTATAGGATCCTCACCACTTGCAATGCCCCTCATTGAATTGCCAGCAGAAACCAGCCTTCCTTGCTGAGGCAGAGCGTGCGGCAGGGAGCCCCACCCAATCGAAGCACCCCAGTCAAGGTCCTCCCAGGTCCTAAGCCCTGCCACTGAGAATCCCAGGACCCTTTGAGTGCCAGAGAGGAACGCAACGCAAAGCAATGCATTGCGTACCCCTCTGCCACTCAAAGGGTTAAACGGCCACTACCTCACTGCTCCACACGATGCAGTCTTGCATTGCCTCACTCACGCACCTCACTCACGCGATGCAATCATGCACAGTTGAGACTGTCGAACGTGGGAAGTCTCTACTGCGCATGACGGCTTCTGACAAACATCCTAGCGAATTATTATATTGGATATTTTCCCTGTTTCGCATACGCAAAGCAAGGAAACACCACAAATCATTGATGAATACCCGATCTGATTACCGACATGAGATGGAGCAGGGATATCTTGAAAACCAGACCTGTTGGGGTTCCCTAAACATAAATGTTAGGATCACTGCTCTATACATTCCCTTATTGCCTTAACTGTTAGGTGAAAGTGAGGTTTCCAGTGCACTGACAACCTAGGAATTATTTTCTATAAAATGATCAGGGGGTCATACGAATCCAAAGATTTAGCAAATTCATTTTCTGCACTGGTACATTGGCTTCCTACTCATGTGCCTGCTCTTCGTGGTATGAGCATACCTGGGAACTTTTAATTTTTATCTCCTTGGTGGGGGACTCTTTTGGTGCCGCTGTGGGAGCGATTTGTGTCAAAAAGGAGGAGGGGCTTAATCTGAGTGGGGGCAGGGCTTCACGGACCTGCAAGGAGTATGCTGGGGAAGGAGAAGAAATGGGAGAGAAGAAGGAGAAATGGAAGAAACAGACAGAGAAGGAACAGATGTGGGTCGAGTTTCAGAAAAAACTCCCCACATCCGGAGAATCAGCCTCTGCCCCAAAGACCCGGTAATACAGGGGCAAATCCGGAGTCTCCGGGGCAAAACTGGAGAGTTCCAAGCTATGGGTATCACTAGAGCTTGGATGCTCAAAATATGTACTAGGGGCTGGATCTGGCCCGAGCAGTGGGACAATTTAATCTGGCCCTTAGGTCTGGATGTACAAATACAGCAGAACTGATATACAGAATAGCATTTCTGACTTCCCAGCAAAGGAAGAATGATACATTTATTACAAATATATTACTCTACCAGTGCAGACAGAGACAGAAAGTAATGAACCAAAAAATCTGTTTGAATTGCAATAACTTTTGAATAAAACATACCTCAGCAGGGACTACCCATGCTTTAGTCAGTAGGAGTAATCCTGCAATATATATATTTTTCCATATCAAGATTAGCTTTCCCTTTAATTTCTTGGGTGCCAGAGAGGTTTCCATTGCACTGAAATAACCACTTTCCATTTATAAACTATTTCATCTCCTTCAATGACATCCTCAGCTTTCAGAAATCTAATTTCATCCACTCTTGCAGCCAGACAAGCCCAGGCAGCAGTTTGGAATAGACCTAGATACCTAATATTCCTACTGTTAAAGGGAAAAGGTACATACAGGAACAAGACACACTTAATTTTCGTTAGCAGAAGGACACACCTATTTGGTTTCCTTAATATCACAGTCAAATATACCAATTTACTTTATAATATTTAAACTCATTTAGTAGTGTGATAGTGACATTTCCCGATATGCAGATGATCAGAGCAGATGATGCACTAAAGAGACCTGAGTCAAACCAGTTTTTCAGTAGGAGAAAAATAAAGCACCCTATTAAAATAAATTGGGATTTTATGTCCTTGAACTTTAGTCTCCGACACATTACAAAGCAAAGCATTGGATACATCTCTAGGATCCAAGGGGTTACAAGCTCCATTTAAATCAATGGAAATTTGGGCTAATTATATTTGTCCCCTTATGGTGCAGCTGGTTTGCTCCAGAATTCCTTCAATCCATATTAGTATATGAACCTTGCAGTGTTCTATAGAAAAATTGCTCTGTCTTTTTTCTATAGAAATTGTACTTGATGCTATAATCTATTGCAGGTATGGGCAATCTAAGGCCCTCCAGCTGTTGAGGATTACAATTCCCATTGTTTTTGGCCATCTGTTGGCTGGCTAGGGATGATGGGAGTTGTAGTCCACAGCAGCTGGTGGGCCTCAGGTTGACTAATCGTTTTGACAATACAAGGGCACTCCTTTCCCAATGTTACTGTTGTCTCTGCTGAACCCTGTCTGCACACCTCGCTGGCACTCAAAGGTTAAGGAAATTTGTGACAGTCCACAGATGATAAACCAACAGCAAGCTTAAAGGAACAGTAACACATTATAATAATGATATTTTCTCAGTTACCTTAATCTGGACAAAAAATCCTAATGACCATTATGAATCAGTTCTGCATGCAATAGTACTGCAGAATGTTTCTTTAAATATTACTGGATATCACATCCATGGATGTGGACATGTATCTTTTTTTCAGGACTCCAGAAGCCCAAATTACTCCCTGAGGGATTTGGGGTCCTGGAGTTTCGTTAAAAAAAAAAAAAAAAAATTATGTTTGCCTGAAGCAGCTAAAGTGTTGAACCTACGTAACCCTTTAAGGACCAGAGGTATGTGCACAGAATTTGCAAAGCAATGCTGCACACTCCTGTGGCCCAAAAAGGGTTAGGATTGCTATGTGCAGTAGATACAGTTTACATCTCGTGGTTCTTCTAGCAACTGTCATGTCCGCCTCCAGAGGCGAACATGACGGCATATCTCCCAACATTTGAAATGGCAGCAGAGGGACAGTTTTGTTTTAGGTGCTGTTTCTGGAGGTGTGGCTGGTGGGTGGGGTATTACAAATAAGTTTCATGACCTATTGACACCTCTTTGTGTAACTGAATAAATAAGCTGAAGCAAAATCAAAGTATTTTATTTACACACTAGTATAAAAGCGCGTGTACATGGGCCAAGGGCTGTCAGATGTTAACCCTTTGAGTGCCGGAGGGGTACTTACCCCTCCGGCACTCAAAGGGTTAAATGGTCAGTCCTGCTCTGCTTACTGCTGTCACTCACACGATGTGCTGTAGAGACAGCCCGAACACACAGAATGCTCCCAGCACAGAACTCCCAGCATTCCGCACAGAATGCTCCCAGCACAGAACTCCCAGCATTCCGCACAGAATGCTCCAAGCACAGAACTCCCAGCATTCTGAGCGTTCGAGCAGTCTCAACTGCGCATGACGGCTTCTGACAAACATCATAGTGAATTATTATAGAAGAAATTAATTTATAAACACATATACTGAAGTTTAACTAATTGTTACGTGAGTTGTATTGCTGTGGAGCAATGTAATATACACTACTCATTTTGATCTTCTAAAAAGAGGAGCAAAAGGGTAGGAAAGAGGGACAAAGGGATTTGGGTCTCAAAGAGGGACTGTCCCTCCTAAAGAGGGACAGTTGGGTGCATGTGACAGTTGCTAGAAGGACCCCAAATTCGCAACAGGCAAAACCCATAGAGGCCATTAAGCTTTTCTAGCCATGAGAAGGTAATTGCAGGTTAATAGTATGAAGGTGTTAATTCTTCTTTAAAGACTGCACTGAGCAAAGAACAATTAATTGAGAGCCAGTTACTAATAACTGATTATTATTATTCTTTATTTATATAGCGCCAACGTAATCCGCAGCGCTGTACAATAGGGAATAGACATACAGGGATATTAAATCAGAGGGCCCTGCTTATGAGAGCTTACGGTCTAGAGGAAGGTAGGTTGGACATGTAAGTGCTATTGGGTGTAAGTGTCTCTTACTCACTGAGCTGCCAGTCAGTGGGTGGGAGAGAGAGGTGCTATTGAGTGCAGTGGCCCAGGGAAGGGGTGGTTCTTGGTGATAATGTTTATGGAGGAAGTTGATAAGCTTCCCTGAAGAGGTGAGTTTTCAGGGAGTGTCTGAAGATCTGAGTGCTAGGGGAGAGTCTGATGGGGCTGGGAAGGGAATTCCAGAGCTCGGGTGCAGCACGGGCGAAGTCCTGTAGGTGGGAGTGGGAGGATGTAATAAGAGCTGTGGAGAGGAGAAGGTCATGTGCAGAATGAAGATGGCGAGTTGGAGTGTATTTGGAAATGAGAGATGAGATATAGGGTGGTGAGGTGTTAGTAAGGGCTCTATAAGTTAGCACCAGAATTTTGAATTTAATTCTATGTGCTAGTGGGAGCCAGTGTAGGGATTGGCAGAGTGGGCTGGTATTAGAGAAGTGGTGGGTGTGGTAGATTAACAGTGCAGCGGAGTTCATTATGGACTGTAGTGGGGTTAGTCAGGTGAGAGGAAGGCCAGTTAGTAGTGAGTTACAGTAGTCAAGACAGGACATGATGACGAGTGTTTGGATTAGTATTTTAGTATTGTCTTGGGTGAGGAAGGGTCGGATTCTAGAGATTTTGCGGAGGTGGAGGCGGCATGATTTGGAGATTGAGTGGATGTGGGGGATAAAGGATAGGGCGGAGTCAAATGTGACCTCCATGCAGCGTGATGTAGGGGTTGGTGTGATGGTGGTATTGTTGACAGTGAGGTTATGTCTGGGGTAGGGCTGGTAGGAGAGGGAGGAAAGATAATTAGTTTGATTTTGCCAAGATTAACTTTGAGTTGACGGGAGGACATCCAGGAAGACACAGCAGACAGACAGTCAGATACCTGGGACAGGAGGGAAGGGGCAAGGTCTGGGGAGGAAAGATAGATGTGAGTGTCATCAGTAAAGAGATCATGGTGAAACCCAAAGGAGTTTATTAGTTTGCCAAGGGATGCAGTGTAAGTTGAGAAGAGCAAGGGGCCAAGGACTGAGCCCTGAGGCACTCCGACAGACAGTGGGAGGGGTGGGGAAGTGGAGCCAGAGTAGGACACACTGAAGGAGCGGTTGCAGAGATAGGATGAAAACCAAGAGAGGGCAGTGTTACAGAGACCTAGAGAGTGGAGGGCTTGGAGGTGGAGTGGGTGATCTACTGTGTCAAAGGCAGCTGACAGGTCCAGGAGAATGAGTAGGGAGTAGTGGCCTTTTGACTTTGCGGACAGCAGGTCGTTGGCCATTTTAGTGTGGGCAGTCTCAGTGGAGTGATGAGGATGGAATCCAGATTGCAAGGGATCTAGAGGAATTTAGTGAGCTGGTTATATGCGAGGCATTCAAGGAGCTTGGAGGCGAATGGGAGTAGAGAAATGGTCCGGTAGTTTGACAGTGAGTTTGGGTCCAGGGAGGGTTTCTTTAGAATGGGTGTGATTAGTGCATGTTTACAAGAGGATGGGAAGGTGCCGGTTAACAAAGAGAGGTTGAATAAGTGAGTAAGGGGTGGTGTTAGTTGAAGTGAAAGTTCTTGAGTGGGCTGACATAGGATTGGGTCAAGAGGGCATGTGGCTAGGTTTGAGCGAGTGAGGAGAAGGGAAATTTCGTCCTCAGTGACGGGTGAGAAGGAGCTTAGTGTGTATGTGGGGGAGATGGTAGGGCTATGCTTGATAGGTGGGAGTGAAAGTGATGAGATTTCATGTCTGATGGAGTCAATCTTGTCCTTGAAGTGGGTGGCGAGGTCTTGGGGTGAGAAGTTAGTGGAAGGGGTTTGCATTGGTGAGCGTAGAAGTGACTTGAAGGTTGAGAAAAGGCGTTTCGGGTTGGAGGAAAGATTCGAAATTAGATAGGAGAAGTATGACTGTTTGGCCAGGGAGAGGACAGAGCTATGGGAGCAGAGAATTAATTTGTAGTGTATGAAGTCAGTTGTGGAGTGAGATTTCCTCCATTGCCTTTTGGCAGTGCGTGAGCACCTTTGGAGGAATCGTGTTTGTCTTGTGTGCCAGGGTTGTAATGGGGTTGAGCAGGGGTGACGTGGAGTTGCAGGTGCAGCTGTTGTGAGAGTGCTGTTGTAGAGAGCAGTAGTTTGTTCTGGACAAGCAAGTGTGAGGATGGGGTTGAGAAAGGGTTGCAGGGAAGTGGAAAATTGCTGCAAGTCAAGAGAATGCAGATTTCTACGCATGCTCTTGGTCACAGTGGGGGGATCGATTTGCATGGTATGCTGAGGTTCCCAAAGAGGAGGTGTTGGTCAGAGAGGGGATAGGGAACATTAGAAAGGTTAGAGACCAAGCAGAGGTTGGTGAAGACTAAGTCAAGGGAGTGACTGTCACTGTGTGTGGGAGAGCAGGGCCATTGTGATAGGACAAAGAAGGTTGTTAATGAGAGGAGTTTGAAGGCGGGGGGGTGTCATGGTTGTCAACAGGGATGTTGAAGTCTCCCAGGATGAGAGTAGGGAAGTCAGAGGACATGAAATGAGGGAGCCATGAAGTGAAGTGATCAAGGAATTGTGCAGTAGGACCAGGTGGTCTGTATATGACTGTGACATGCAGGGGGAAGGGAGAGAAGAGGAGAAGTGTGTGAGCTTCAAAGGTAGGGAAGGAGAGGGAGGGAACAGTGGGGATTACCTGAAACGTATGCTTAGGGGACAACAGGATGCCTACTCCACCCCCCCCCCATGTCTGTTGCCAGGCCTAGGTGTGTGGGTGAAGTGAAGGCCACCATGTGAGAGTGTGGCAGTGGAGGCAGTGTCTGATGATGTGAGCCAGGTTTCAGTGATAGCAAGGAGGTTTAGGGAGTGAGAAATAAACAGGTCATGAACATCTGTTAGTTTGTTACACACAGAGCGGGCGTTCCAGAGGCCAAAACAAAAGGGGAGGAGGAGGTTAGGTGACGTGGTACAATTATTAGATTGTGGATGTTGCGTGTGTGAGTGGGTGTTGCAATACAAGAGACAATGGAAGGGGGACCTGGGTTAGGTGAGATGTCACCTGCAGCGAGCAGGAGGAGAAGGGACAGGGACATAAGGTGGGAGTGAGATTTGAAGCAGTGGGGCTTTTTGGCAGCAGTTGAGGGAGATGGTAGTGATAGGGACTGGAGGAATGAGAGAAGTTCATGGGAACAGAGAAGTGGTGGGGGAAGAAGTGAGGGTGTAATGTGGATGGAGTGACACTTAATGTGGACACAAGAGGAGGAGAGTCTTAACCCCTTAGGGACCCTTGACGTACCAGGACCGTCAAGGGTAAACTTGCTTGAAAGACCCTTGACGGTCCTGGTACGTCACATACTTTTTACTTACAGCGCTCTACCGGGAGCGCTGTAAGTAAAAATAGGGCATGAAATAGACCGCTCCAAGATCGGAGCGATCTGTTTCAAGCCCCATAGTGACTCGCCGATACACGTGACAGGTCACGTGTACCGGCGCCTCAAAGTGCCCCTATGCGGTCGTTATGGGACGGAAATGTCCCATAACGTCCGGTCCTTAAGGGGTTAAGCAGGTGAGAATGGCAATAAAAAAAAAAAGTCATAGTGGGGTTGATGTGTGTTAATGTGTGTGGGTTGAGGAGTTTGTGTAACAGATTGTAGTCCAGGGGAGTGCAGGTGACTTGGCAGTCAAGGGTCAATCCAAGGTGCCGGGGTGTAGGTTCCAGGGAGGATGAGAAGAGTCAGTTGCAACATTGTTAATTATTTGATGAGGGAAGGAGTCAATACAGGGTTAAATGAAGTAGTCCATTGATGACCAGTAGAGGTAGATGTTGTAGTGGTTAATGGTGGTTGGAGAAGAATCAGAGACAAGGTTTTTTTCCACTTCAGCGGTTTAGTGGTTAATTGAGCTGTTTGCAAAGTCAGTCCTGGTAGTTCTGGTTACTTGGATCAGGGGTTCAGCAGTTTTGATAGAAGGTGCAATGGTAGTGCTTTGTTTAGGTAGATGTGACCCTGTTCTGAATCCAGTGTGAGTTGTTCTTTTGTAGAAAACAGGTGTAACAGAATTAAAGAAAAGCATGCTTGGAAACAAAATGTATCTATTATGACAGTTATACAGCTTAATATATGCAAAGTACAACTAGGCTAACAAAATATTGTACATTTTCCTCTAAAAATGTAACATTACATTTTCAAATTATAATTAGTTCAGAAAAAGATAATTTTATGTATTGCAGAGGGCCTCATTTAAATAATTTATTTGATTATGCGGGGGGGGGGTAGTATTGACCAGGTGGGGGGGGGGCACAAATTTCCCCAGGGTCTTAGTTTGGACATTTCTGCCCTATAACTTCAACCATATTAACTCTTTCACCTTTTGTCAATTTGAAAAATAAAGAATAATAAAACCTAAGAATTATTTCACGATATAGTCTTTTGCTGAATTGCATTTAAACGAACAGTAACAACAAAGAATTAGCGCTTTGAGTTCCAGGGAGGAATCCAAGGAATTGCAATGCACTGCATACCTCTCTGGCACTCAAGGGGTTAACTTTTTATGCACTTAAATACCTTGAACTTCATGCAAGAATCTGTAAAATGTCTGTATTTGTTTTCTGAGGCCTAATAATTAGTCTTACATATGCCCTGAGAAGCAGATATTCCTGCCTTTTCCAGGGATCCCTTTGATTGGCCAGTATTATCTGCAAATGAGCTTAGATAATATCCTTTCTGAATACAAGCACAGTGGATGCTAATCACAGTCAATTAGCTTTACTTCTCAATACAAACAAGCAATATTAAATAAATGCTGTTGTAGTGTTATCACCAGTACGCTGTTGTTGCCTGCTGTTTTAGTGTGACTTTTCTACCACCAACACATCTTTGCACTCCTACTAATTACTTCCCATTACCTGTGCCCCTAGTATCTTTGGAGAACATTATAATAGTAGTGTTGATTTTATGCTGTAAAGTACATAACAGAGCTTGGGAGTGATGTTTTTTCTGACTGAAAATAATGTATCCTAGAATGTCTCTAGTATCTATCACAGTCACTCTTAGTTCATGTGTAGGATCTCTTGCCTGTCTGTTACCTATCAGCCATAAGATTTTATTTAATCCTTTGAGTGCCAGAGATATATCTAATGTACTGTACGTTAGACACCTCTCTGGTGCTCAAAAGGTATTAAGCCATCTCTGTCTGCCAGCGTCAGTGTCTACAAATCACACCAAACTCACTGCTACTACAAGCAATGCCAGCTACCCCTCTTTGCCTTTCTGCCTCTACACTAGAAGGTAGTGTCAAAAATTCAACAGTTTTCTTTTACTCTTGCAATGACCACTAATTTTTATAGTACAGTACCAGATAGACCTGTTAGCTTCAGAATTAGCAGCTTGCAATAAAGGATAAAGTACACAGCAGCAGGTGCAGTATCAAAGTTCATTAACCCTTTGAGTGCCAGAGGGGTACACAACGCATTGCTTTGCAATGTGTTGCATGCCCCTCTGGCACTCAGAGGGTTAACCTGAATATATACTTTCCTTCTTGTTATCTGTTTGGATGTAGTACTGGGTGTGTAAGTAAAACAATATTTCAAACTATACAGGTTGACTGTGTGTCTTGTCTTAAATGTATTATATATAATGTCTGTCTGCACGCTATCTATCACACAGTCTAATTCAAGCCTCAGGCTTAGCCAGATTAGAAAGAATCATGTGCCTTTCTAACTTTCACTGTCACTTAACAGCGGCAATACATGAGGAAACTCTCCACGTGGAGGGAATTATTGCCATTGACTTGAATGCAATGAAAAAGGTGAAAAAAGCAGGAAAAAACCCCATTCCTTGCAAGGATGTTGTTCAGCTAAGGATTAAAGGAGTTGTAGTCACTCAAAAGCTGGAGAGCCATGGTTTAACCATCCCTGGATAAACCCTCCTCATTTGATCTCATTAGGGAATGTTAACCTTGTTATGAATCCATGCTTGGATAAAGAGACTAGTGTACTAAGAAGACCTGTTGGGTTATGTAATAAGGTGTGATAAAGAGATGATAAAGAGGTGATACTCAGGAGAACATTTCTCTGGTGTCAAACACTCCAAGTCCTATTTTATTATATGGAGCCTATACACTAAGATCCCTGACGTTGGAGTAATCTTAGTGCATTGACTCAGTAAAATAATGCGGGAAAAAGAATGTTTATCACACTGGAGAAGTCATCTTCACTTTATCACACATTAGTGCATCTCATCTCTTCCCCTGGAGCAATTCTGGGGCAATCTAGCAGCGCAGTGGGAGACAAATACAAATTTCCTTTGAATGAAATGGTATTTTTCCTTGATCGCTAGAGTGGTCTAAAATATGTGGCTTTGCAATCTGTTTAAGGGGTTAGCCCCTTAAGGCCAGAGATACTGGAGGTTGACGGCAGTTAAGGACCTCATAGGTCATATTCAGTGCTCCGGCACATGTGACTGATGACGTTTACCAGCATGCTGAATGGGCATTTGAGAGAGACTGCTCAGGCCTTGGAGTGGTCAATTTCAGACTCTACTAGTGCTCTCCCCCAGGAGCATTGTAAGTATAAAACAGGTGACATGCAGGACGTCAGTGGTCCTTTCGGCAAGTTTACTGGTGACAGTCCGGACATGTCACATGCCCTTAAGGAGTTAAAAACACTACTGGAATGAGTGAGAATTGTTAATTATGCAGTTGTTTTGTCCCAGAATTGCTTGTGTTTCTTATAGTAACATTTATGTTGGAGAGTCATATGATACCCACAGTTGCATAGGTTTTCAATTGGAATGCTGAGAATGATGGGAATTGCAGTCCAACACCCACTGAAGAGCCACACATTGCCCACCCCTGATATAAATCAACGATACTGAGGACATGATAATGATATGCTACCAGTTCGCAATCCTCAGGCCAACTAGGTGTCTGCAGTCTACTTTTCACCTAGGATTTCTTGTTTACAGTTGCCAGAAATTGTTAATGCATTAAAAAAAAAATGTATACGAAGAGATGCAGACGTTGCATGAAAAACTGTTGAACACACCATATATTTTCAATTGATGCCTTTAACAGGAGAGACCAGTCATAGTGGGGAGGATGAATGAATCTGTCAGAGCAGCTCATTTCCCTTACTAAGATATTAGCATCTGCTGCACTTTGGGGTACATACGTGAACACCTGATCGCTTTTATTACATACCAGGAAACATACTAAACCATTGTTAGCCATTTAAATACCAGAGGGGTGCATAATGCATTGCAAAGCTAACATTTCATAATTACTTGTATTATTCTGAAAGGGCTTTCCAAGTCATCTATAATTAAATTAGACACTTCATTTAAAACTATAGTTTATGAGATATTTAGCATTATTTCTTAGTTTATGCAAATTAGCCAGTACATCCTGATAGGAAGTGACAGTTGGGAAGCAGAGTGGAATGTTTGCCTCTGACAAGGGTCATATTTCCCAACAGGCAGAGTAGACAACTGCCTAGAGTTACAAATTTTGAGGGGTGAATCAGCCGTTTTGAATTGTGGGTGTGGTTATAGCAATATTAATGTTCATGCACCAGTTTTATAACCTCTTCACAGGCTATTATGCAACCTCTTGGATGCTAGAAAGCTCTCCAAAGAATTGTAGAGCAATGTGTTGGAGATCCTTCTAGCAGTCAAGGGGTTAACTCTTTTTTTTCATTCTTGTTGGTTATAGGACAAGGTTATTTTCTGTACCAGGAAACAGTAGATGGGTCTGGAGTCATGTGAGGAGTGGAAGTATGGCCGTGGGCAGAGCTAAGGACTCCTAGGTTGCCTTACCTAGGGGGACCTGAAATGTAATCTGGCACCGTCTAACACACCCAGAGGTGCCAGCCCATACTGCCTAGTGCATAAACTGAAAAAAAAATAAAGCTAAATATCTCCTAAACCAGTGGTTCTCGATCTTTTTTTGTTTGGGGCACCCCTAACACATAATCTAGAACATTCGGGGCACCCCTAACATATTTAATGTACTTTATCAAGGGCATAATGAACAGTACAATACATAAATATACAGTTATTTTTAGGTCTTACAATCATAGTAACAAAACTAAACATATTGTGCAGAACAATTTCTATTAATCTTTATTTAAAAGTCCATTTTTGTTAGTCTTCATAGAAAATGTGGGGCACCCTAAGATGATGTCTGTGGCACACCAAAGTGCCACGGCACCCTGGTTGAGAATCACTGTCCTAAACTAATTATGAATGACTAACATAAAGCTCTTTCAAAATCACCCAACTCATGATAAATTGTTAGTTTCACTATAAAGGGAGACTGTTGCCTATTAAAAGATCAGTAAACAGGGGTAGCCAACCCTAGTCCTCAAGAGCTACCAACAGTGCCTGTTTTCAGGAGGTCCACAGTTGGACTAATTAGTGCCTCAGTCACTTTAATTAGCCACATGTGCTCCAGCTGGCATATCCTGAAAACAGGCACTGTTGGTAGCTCTTGAGGACCAGGGTTGAATACCCCTGAAACATGCATTAGGCAGATGCAGCACTACATTGATTTTTGTAGAGCAGAACTGTAATAATGCATACCCCCTACTGAGTCTGTTCTAATTCATCTCCACATGTCATAGAATGAAGTAACAGAGGCTTCGCTCATAATATAGAATCAGAAATTCTTTAAATAACGTAACATTTTTGTATATCTTTTTTTAATTTATTCCTCCAACATTTACAGTTTTAGAACATGCTGTATTATGGAAAAATTGTTTTTTTACTGCCAAGTAAAATAAGGATACTCCCATTGCTGGGAGATTTTTCATTCATTATTACAGATAAATGTTCTTAAATAAACAGCACCATAATGTTGTCTATGGGAACCTTAAGTCATAGACTATGGCTCTCCATAGCAAGTTATAGGAACAGTACCACCTGGTGGCCACTGTAAAAAAATTTAAGTTCAACACACATTCACATCCATGCACTAAAAAGGTTTCCGTTCCTTCAAGAAACATTGTTGATTCACATTAGACCTGTGTTAGACTATTGCTGGACCTCTAGCTGTTGGGGATTACAAGTCCCATTATCTCCAAATAGTCATTGAATCATGGCTGGTAGGGAATGATGGAAGTTGTCACCTGCAAAAGTTAGAGGTCTATCAATTGACTACCACTGCAATAGACTATGTAAAAGTTGCTGAACGAAAAACACATGCATATAATCCATAAAGTGATTTCTGGTACTCAGAAACAGTGGCAGCAGATATATCACACCAGTTCTACAGTATAACAGGCACTGAAATAGATGTACTGTTCCTACACCTGTCAGAGTTCAATGCACTAAGCTACATACACTAAAAAATCAAACTCCATTTGCACCAAGCAGAGGACAAGGGGTAGTTTGTGGGCATTTGGGGGCTGTCATGATGTTATTGTACACCATTGCCCTGCACATACTATTGGACTGGTGTACGGGCCTTGCTGGCTTTAACCACTAGCTTTGAGTGACATGCCAGGACTGCCACCAAAATCCATCCTTTGAGGACTCATGACATTCCTGGCATGTCATGGGTTAATGATCACAGCTAGCTTCAGGACATACTGCAATAAAAGTGGAGAGGCTGAGCATTCAGTTCCAGCCTTTCATTGGTGGTTCTGCACATGTGATCGCTGCTACAGTGATCACATGAGAAAATGGAGCCACATGACAAAGGCAATGTAAATAAACATTGCCTTTATCTCTGTTTTCTACCTCCCTCCTCCTCATTGTGATTGTGAGGCAGAGAGCATCAGGGAACATGACTCCCAATGCTTCAAGTGGCCAAAGATGAGGCACTTTTGTTTTAGGTGGTGTTGCTGGAACAGAACCGGTGGGGAGAACATTTAACATCATTTTTAGGTCCCTTCATGACCTACTGACACCTTTTTGTGTAGCTGAATAAATGATTTAGAGCAAGAGCAAAGTATTTTATTTACACAGACTAATTTATAAACATAGACTGGAGTTTAAACAAACATTAACGTGAGTTTTATTGCTGTGGAGGAGTGTGATATACTTATATACATACCACACAGTCTGATCTAACAAGAGGGACTCCAGAGTGGGAAAGAGGAACAGAGGGATTTGTCTGTCAGATAGACATTACTTCCCTAAAGAGAGACACTTGGGAGGTATGAATTAATGTTCATACTTTTATCCAGTACCTGTCAGAAAATGAACCAACTGAGCACAAATCATCAACGGAAAACCTATAAAACGTGGGGATTTTTCATTGTTATCCTTAACACTTTGTGTGCCAGAGGGGTATTCAACACAATGCAAAGCAATGAGTTGTGTACCCCTTTGGCACACAAAGGGTTAAAAAAGGTATATAAGTTGTGTGGGTGCACAAAAGGAATTAGAGGAAAAATATGGTTGAACAAAGGCATAATAAAAAATATAAAAATTGCTCCTGTCCTCTAGTGCACAAAGCCCTTGTCACGTAGGGGTAAAACCTGTATGCATACCTGGGAACTTCACAGGCAGGGCTACCCGGAGGGCAACCCTGCCAGCGCGATAGGGGAGGGAAATGACACGACTCACGTCATAAAAAGGGGAGGGACTTAGTCAAGGGTGGTGTGACAAAAAAAGGGCAAAATATATGTTGAATGAGGGTAAGAGGGCGGGGAATGGGAGGAACTGGGGCGGGATGGAGAACAACCCGGAAACTGAGAGACTGCCCCGGAGACCCGGTAATTCACTGTGAAATCCGGGGTCTCCTGGGCAAAACAGGAGAGTTCCCAGGTATGCCTCTATGCTGGCTGAGTGTATCCACCAGTATGAACCACAGCGATTATGTGCAGTAGTGCAAATCCTGTAGTGCAGCCCCATGGGGTTAGACATAAATGTCAGTTGGTATGCACTGGCAATCATGCACACCTACTGTGCACTGCATCCAATGGCAAACCGAGACAGAGGTTCAAGCTGCCTAGAGTTCCTAGTCACCCAAAATCAGGTCAAAATGAGACAAAATCAGCACCCCAATGATGACAAAGATTTTCTGTTGTTGCTCATTTGATTATGCCAGCGGTGTTGTCAGACTAAATTCCCACCATCAGGTTGTTGTTGGATAACAATTCCCCATCATCCTCAGCCTGCAACCCCAATAATAATAATAAATTCCATCACCGCTCAAGCTGTCAGACTTTGATTCTGGTCTGTGTACCAGACGGATCCTCTGGAGAGCTGACATAGGAGTGGATACAAAGGAAATCTTCATGACGATGGTCTACTGCCTCAAACCAGGCACACTTTGTAGACCTTCTTCATGAAGACTTCCTTCGTATTCACTCCTATTTCAGCTCTCCAGACCAGAATTCAAGTCTACGGTAATGTAGATAAAGGGAGCTGGACGGGTAAACTTCAGAATGCAATTACTCTTAAACTAAGAAAGTTATGAGAAAATACATAGATGCTTTGGTTTATTTCTTCAATATATATATACAATATTATTGCCTGCAAAAATGAAGTATTGCTATCCCTTTAACAGAGACATTACTATCACTTTAATGTTCCCCAGCTGTTGCTGAACTGCAATTCTCATCAACCTCAGCCTGCAACCCCATACTGAAACATACTGTCTTCTATTGTTCATATGATTTTGCTAGTGGAGGGCAACTTAGAGTCCTCCAGCTGTTTTTGACTACAACTCCCATCATCCTCGCAATGGCTGGATAAGGATGATAGGAATTGTAATTTAATAACAGTTGGAGCACTGCCCTTCATTGGCTCTCCTTCACTGGCCTATTCAAAGGTAACTGCAGTGGGCATACCTGGGAACTTCTGCCCCTTGAGGCTCATGTGCTGCCAACCAGGGGGATGTAAATTACAAGATTTGCGTAATAAAGGGTTAGGGCTTAATCGGGTGGACCGGTCTTACCATCCTTGTGTCATAAAGTGGGCAGGAAGTGGGTGGGAAGTGAACAGAACAGGATAGGAAGCAGGAGAAGTGGGCAGGATGTGGGTGGAACAGGGTGGAAAGGAGAAGAAGTGGCAGAGTTTCAGAGGAAATTCACCACTACCATGGAATCAGCCTCTGTCCGCGAAGACCCACTACTTCATTGCAAAACCCAGAGTTTTCGGGGCAGATCTGGAGAGTTCCCAGGTATGGCAATGGGTTTTGAATTAGGAAAATGCTTAAAGTGGACCTTTCACCTTGATTCAAGTTTGCATATTTGAAAACTACATTAAAACCTGCCTGTGTGTTATGTATCCAAAAGACCATCAAATGTACAGCTTATGTTACTGTATGTTTCAGTGATGTTTCATATGCTAATGAAGCATTTTCAGTGTGTGTAATATTCCAATTAAGGTTTTCAGTGATATTTCATATGCTAATAAAGCTATGGGCTGTACCAGGATATTTTCACTTTTACTTTTCCCAGAAAAAAAAGTGTGAATATCTCCTAAACTATACATCTGGTGGAATTTTAGCTAACATGTCACATACATGGTTTTTAATTAAGTTTTAAAATACGTAAACAAAATTCAAGGTGATATTTCACTTTAACCCTTTAAAAGGGACAGTAATGTCCCCCCCCCCAAAAAAAAAGTGTCCTGTTTTGCAGGGTTTAAAATATAAAGCAATATGCACCAAACCCTATCTCTCAGACCGCTATGGTTTGAGAGATATAGGGATTCAAAGTTCCCCCCTCCCTCCCCTTCTCCTGATATCAGATGAATCATGTCGTACGACTTGAGGAGGCTCTGCAGCAGAGACAAAATTGCGTTATTGCTAAAGAATTAATTCTTTGGAAAGGTCTAAAAAGTGTGCCTGATTGGCAAGCACACTTTGTAGACCTTTCCAATGAATGAATTCTTTTTATGTAACGCGATTCCGGCTCTGCTGCAGAGACTCCTGCTGGTTTCTGGACCAGCATCTCCTGCTGTCAACTAGACACTGACATCAGGAGAAGGGGAGGGAGGGGGGAACTTTGAATCCCTATATCTCTCAAACAATAGCGGTTTGAGAGATATGGTTTGGAGCATATTGATTAATATTTTAAACTCTACAAAACGGGACTTTTTTGGGGGGGGACATTACTGTCCCTTTAAGGACCAGAAGGGTTCCCAACACAATGTGACGCAATCCATTACATAACCCTCTAGTCCTTAAATTGTTAATAGCCCTCCCACTTATTTTAATATGGGAAGCAACTTCTAATGGTCATTATAAATTAGTTCTACATGAATTGTTCCTCCAATATTTTCTTTATAGCTGGATACCTGGACCTCAATCTCCTCCCACTGAAACCTTCCATCCTAAGACTGAAGTGGGAGGAGATTAGGGTCCCAAAGTCAAGCAACAAAGAATACAGATTAACCCTTTGTGTGCCAGACAGTTATACAATACATTGTATTGCAATGCATTGGATACCTCTCTGGCACTGAAATAGTTAAGGCAGTATTAGGATGGTTGGCATTTATTTTAACCCTTTGTGTCCCAGTGGGTTATCCAAAGAAATGGAAAAGTGCAAATTTTTAGCTTTAGTGCCACCTTCTGGAAATATTTGTGCACATCATGCTAGAGGTAGAAAAGCAACTGACCCCTTATTTTATGCAGTGAATTGTCTTTTTTCCAAAATGGTACACTTTGTCTACCTTTTCTTCATTTCTGTAGTTGATATAACCATATTAGTACAGCCAAGTCGTGGTTGAAAAATTGTAAGAAAAATGAGAGATTGTAGTTGCTATAGTTTGATTCTTCTGGCTCCCCTACAGTACGTCACCTCATACCGACAGGGAACCATGTTTCTCATAAGAACAGCAGCTAATGAATAAAGTAGGAAATTCCATGGTTTTCAAAGATTTCAGTACATTTGAAGGGGCGGACACTTTAAAAATTAGCTATTTTCTCCTTTAGCACGATCTTCTGAAAAATCTGAATTTGTTCCGAATAAAATAATAGTTATCCAGATATAAGTAGAAAGTTACCAATGACAATCATACCTTAACAGATGGACAGAAAAAATGCTGAAAATGTGTCTGTCCAGCAGGGTATAAAAATCCCCATGTCACTCCACTGAAAGGGTTAACCTTTTCATTACCAGTTTTGTGTGGAGCCAAAAAGGGTTATACAGAAATAGACACAAAGGTCTGCTGGTGTCTACTGCACCCATCCTAACACCAGTTATCTAGGAAACAAATCAGATCTGCACACAGCAGGGTGACTGGTTCCTATGCAGCCCTGTAGAATTCAACTTCTATAAGCATCATTTGCATTAAAGGGAAGGTCTTCTTTTTGATGTCAGAACTGCTATGATCGAAATGAAATTCACTCAGAACTCTAAAAATCCAAATGCTTTATTTCCCCTTAATTGTAGAGAGGAACTTAACTCATTGAGAAGTAATGTGTTGGAGACCTCTACAAGGGGCTAACGTTTCAATTTTAAATGTATTTGAATGTTATTATTATATTAAAATGTATCAGTTAATTGTATTGGATAATTATTTGTATGTAGAGAGTTTTAGGCTGAAGGTTCTAGTGCTTCTTACTAGTGGAGTGTGAGTCTTCTGTTTACATGAATCAGCTGTTCTGCACAAACAGCTGATCAGCTGGTTCATGTAAAACAGAACTGGCACAGAAGATGTTCTATATAACTGCTGTTTGCCTGTTCTCACGGTGTGTGAAAGATTGGTGTAGCAGGACAGGGCCTTATTTATATTATGTTTCAGTGCCACAGGCAGAGCAATACGTTGCACATCCATATGGCACTCAAAAGGTTAAGGGAGAGCTGTGGTGTTCTTGGTGCTGAAGTCTGAGTACATCCTCTCCTCCGCTTATAGCTAAAGTGTCTCCCCTTCCCCATTCTTAGTACATATGGTGGTGTGTCATATTCTCCATGGTATAGTGATTGCAATACATCGCCAGACACACTTCAGCACTGCATCAAACCTTTGTGCCCCCCCCCCACACACACACACGAGTACTGTGTACAGTTCTAAACATCACATTTCCAGAAGGAAATTAATAAATGGGAAGCAGTTCAAAGAAGAGCCACTAATGATACAGAACCTCCATGGCAAATCTAACCAGGAGAGATGCAAAGAATATGTATACCTTGGAAAAAAGCAAAGAGATGAGTGATATGATAAAATTTTAAGAATATTATTGAATTCAATATTTTTTAGGAGAAAAGGGATGTTCATGAAAAGAGGAATAGTAAAACAATAAGTCATGATCTAAAGTTAGCAGCCGGAAGATACAGACGTAATGAGCATAAGTGTGGTAAGGAGTAGTTTTGTAAAGGATGCCTAGGATACACATGCACATACCCTCCAGCACATTCACTGCTTATACTGATCTGTTGCAATGCATTGCATACTTCTCTGGCACTCAAAGGATTAATGGCAGCAGTGTGAACGGAATGGTCAGATCAGTAATAATGAGATCTTTTATACATGGCCTGTTCTACCTTGTGAATAGATTCTCATTACATTGTATGCCTTTGATCACTCCTGTGCCTGAGTTTCCCTCTGTTACCTGCAGAATGAACCCAGCAGAAGGTACAGCTGGTGAGCATGCATAAAAGTCTATTCTGAGGAATATATGAGTGTGTATTCTAACCTTTTGAGTGCCACAGGGGTGGCCCTATGACACCTCTCTGGCACTCAAAGGATTAAAGGGGAACTACCACCCCACACAATGTTCACCTTTACTAAGTCCCCATCTGGCGACTAGCTGCTTAGTAGCGCTAGTGACCAGAATTATTACCTTATTTAATAGATTTCTCCTCTCTTCCATGGGCAACAGGCAGGACAGAGTGTGGACATCTTGCCATTGTGACGTCCGCGTGCCTGCTCTGTCAGTCCCAGCCGGGTCTAGGAGGCTAGGATTAGTGTTGAGCGAGCACCCCGATGCTCGGGTGCTCGGGTGCTCTGACCGAGCACCCCCTGAGGCTCGAGTGCTCGGCCGAGCACCCGAGCCCCATTGAATACAATGGGGCGACACGAGCATTACACCAGGCACCCCCTGCTCTGATGAGGGGAGGGTGCCTGGTCAATGCCCCCCTTCATCTCCGCAATGTCCCCCTTCATCTCCGCAATGTCCCCCTTCATCTCCTCTATGCCCCTCTTCCACAATGTCCCCCTTCATCTCCGCTATGCCCCTCTTCCACAATGTCCCCCTTCATCTCCTCTATGGCATAGAGGAGATGAAGGGGGACATTGTGGAAGAGGGGCATAGCGGAGATGAAGGGGGACATTGTGGAAGAGGGGCATAGAGGAGATGAAGGGGGACATTGTGGAAGAGGGGCATAGCGGAGATGAAGGGGGACATTGTGGAAGAGGGGCATAGCGGAGATGAAGGGGGACATTGTGGAAGAGGGGCATAGAGTCTATGCCCCTCTTCCACAATGTCCCCCTTCATCTCCGCTATGCCCCTCTTCCACAATGTCCCCCTTCATCTCCGCAATGCCCCCTTCATCTCCGCAATGCCCCCGTACCTCCAGTCCCTGGTGGTCCAGCGGAGCGTCTTCTGATCTGTGCCTCCTCCGGCACAGATCCCCGCCACCCGAACATGGCGGGCGAGCACATGGCGGTACTCGACGAGTACCGCCATGTGCCGAGCAGAGCGATGCTCGAGCCGATCCGAGCATCGGCCGAGCACGCTCGCTCAACACTAGCTAGGATCCATTTGACTCCGGCTGGGACTCACGGCGCAGGCGTCACAATGGGAAGATGTCTGTGCTCTGTCCTGCCTGTCGCCCATGGAAGAGAGGAGAAATCTATTAAATAAGGTAATTATTCTGGCGACTAGAGCTACTAGGCACTAGTCGCCAGATGGGGACTTAGTAAAGGTAAACATTGTGTGGGGTGGTAGTTCCCCTTTAATTAGATAGGAAAATGGGAAGACTGGATGGGCCAGCTGGTTCCTTCCTCCTGTTAAAATCTATGATTCAATGTTTATTTAAACGGAGATTTAAACCACTTGAATGTATTGGAGATGTCTCCAGGACTGTCAAGGGGGTTACAAGTCCCATTCAAATCAAGGGGAATTAGAATATTTTATTTGATCCCTGGGGTTCTATTGATTTGCTCCATAGGTAATGGTGTGATAGCTCACTGGGTTAATGTACCAGCTATAGAATTTCTTCAAACCTCTGGGTCCCAGGTTCTAGCCCGAGTAAGGTCAGCTCAGCCTTTCATCCCTCTGAGGTAGAAAACATTATTACCTAGGGCATGCTTGAAAATGAGAGATAATCTCAGTGTATCCTTCTTTGTAAAATGCTTTCATACAAAAATATTTGTTCCACTTTTACTTAGTACATAAACCTCACTATATGAAATGTCTCAGTCTTCTGCTTGTCAAACAGCAGTCACAGAGTACCCTCCCTTCCATTACTTACATTTGTTCTGTGGAACTAGCTGAACCATTTCAGGGAACTCTGGGATTCCACAGAATCCATGTGAACCACTGCCTTAAACCATGTACTAAGCTTATACATAATTATCATGGTATGGCGATTTTTGAGGACCAGGCTAGTCTTGAAAGCGTTAAAGAAGACTGTTTCTGCACAGCTTCAGTGTAGTAACAGGAGTACCTTTTAGGCCCTGCCCACTTTCAATTGTTCTTTTAACTCTTTCAGTGCTGGGCAGCACACTTCTAATCACCTAATAGAGAAAACTTGACCAGAGGGGTGTACAACACTTTGAAAAGCAATGCATTGCACATCACCCTGGTCCTTGAGGTGTTAAAATGGTGGACAGAAAGTCACTGACAGAATAAATGGAGAATTCCATTCATTACATCTCAGGACATGTGCAGAGGAATAATAATTAATCCTTATATATTATTAATCCTTAATAATGTATCCTCCGGTGAAGCCCATGGTAGGAAAAGGGTTAATGCACTGCTTTCTGTACTATAATCATTTTCACAATCTGAGCTCTGGAGACCACCCCACATAGACTCTGTTCTGTTCTGTCAGACTCCATTCTGGGCAATATTAGTTTGTCTCCTCTGGGATAAAAGATGTACATCATTCTGGTTTGATCCCCTTCCATCAAACACATTAAAACAGTTCACTGGTCAAACATACAAGAGACGGACCATTTAAAATTGGTTGAATGCTTTTTTGTGTAACCCTTTATAAGCAACAGAAGTACCTAACAAACATCTCAAAGGTCAGAACATTATATCAGTGATAGGCAGCCAATTTCCCCCTAGAGGCCATATATTTTGGCTAAACATTCTAGATAGGGATTGAAAAGAGTAATTTAACTCTTTGGATTTTAGAAGTCGCTAACAATGCTTCATAATATGTTGTAGATCTCTCTAGCACTCAAAGAGTTAAGGTGGAACACAGTTATTGTAAATTAAGGTATTCACTGATGAAAACAAATACATTGTATTTTGGGGTAAAAACAGAGTGTTTACAATGTGGTATAGAACAGTCTAGGGACTGCAGGTGAAGCTTCTGTGGGCCGCTTTCGGCCCCTGGGGCTGCCTGTTTCCCAGCACCACATTAGATCATTAGGAGGCAAGTTTAGTCTTACAGGTCAGATTTGTGAAATTTCCTTAATTAATAAATTCTTAACCCCTGAGATGCTAGAGCAGAAAATCCCACTGACCACTATGAATCAATTCTGTATGGGATAGTCCATTCAATAAATTCCTTATTGCTGGCTTCAGATTCCTCCCAATGTAAACCTGCCTTTCTTACAAGAGGATTTTAATAGGAGGAGTTTAGAGTCCTGTAGTCCAGCAGCAAAGAATCATGTTTGTCTCTGTGAACATGATACCTTGTGCTAATTAACTTTTGATTTTGAAGAACCAATAAATGCAGAATTGATTTATAATTGCAATATTGGGTGTTAGAGACTATTTAAAAGTTTGGGATATTTTTACCCTTTGAACAAAATAGGGGTATACGACACATTGCAAAGTAATGCATTGTGTAGCCCTCTGACACTCAAAGGGTTAATGAAGCTAAAGAATGGCGATTCCAGAGCAACCCATCTGCATCATAGGGGACACATAAAATGCCCCCAAATTCACATTTAATTTAAATGGTGTTTTTAACCCTTTGAGTGCTAGAGGGGTATGCGACGCATTGCTCTGCAATGCGTTGCGTACCCCTCTGGCACTCAAAGAGTTAACCGCTTGAGACGTCTCCAATATATCTTGAAGCAATTTGATGCAGGACCACCCTAGCATCCAATGAGTTAATTAATTAACCCTTCGCTTACTTAGAATTGCTTTGTCCTTAAAATCTAGAGGAACAAACTTAGCCATATTAATGTAACAAAGGTGCTCTTACCTGCAGTTTATCTCATCATGCTATTCCAAGGCTTTGTCAGCAATCTCTGGTCATCCAGGAAGATCTGGTCTCAGTTGAATAAAACACAGCTGTTGTCACCTGTAGGTTTTACATCCCAATCTGTCTGAGCTACAGCCAAGAATACTTCACTCTGCCTTTCCAAGAGGCAAAGATTTCAGCAACTGGATACATGTACAGATGCTACATTAGTGGGAGAGACTAGTGCAAGAGAAGGAGGCGGATTCAGCCCTGATGCTGTCTGTATACAGTGTGACCACACCAAGGGCTTTATCCTCTAGGGAACAAACTGAAATGCTTATCTCCTTTGCCACCCCCTGGATTTGCAGTTGCTGACAGGTACGGGAAAGATTGAGTGTGGAATAAACCTTGAATGAATGCATTAATTAGTATGGTCACATTTAGGTACAGAAAACAATGACTCAATTTCAATAAGCACTTGGGGCTAAGGCTATAAGCATCACTTCATTAAATACCCTGAGATAAGGTATTCTTGGGAGAAAACCCTGAAGATAATAGAAGTGCTTTAACCCTGTACAGACTAGAGGGATGTACAACACATTGCAAAGCAATGTGTTGCATACCTCTCTGGCCTATAAATGGTTAACATTTTGCAAAAGGAATACACTTAGAAGTATATGTTGCTGGAAAACAAATGTAAAAGAGGTAAATACAAACCCATGTGGCTTAGCCGAAAGCATTTATTACTTGTAAATCAAAAGAGAAAACAGCATTTAATGATTATAAGGAATGTAACAAAATCTGGAAATGGGCAATATGGGTAGCTAAAGCAGAAAGTGAAAACTCAACGTCACTGAGAGTAAGATAAATCCAAAAAAATTATTTAAATACATAAATGGCAAAAAAAGATAAAGAGTGGTGATCAATGGACATTGATAACGTACGTCTTTTAGTGGAGATAAGCAAAAGTCAGATGCCTTAAACTAATTCTTTGCTACTTTATACACCAACTAGTTGAAGAGCCCGTTACACAGGCCACAGTGCCACTGACACCCGGTCGCGGGGCAGTCATGCGCAGTAGAGACTGCCCGCGCCGTGGCTGATACAGAGCTGGACGCTCCTACGGAGCGTCCAGCTCTGTATCAGCTGCGGCGCGGGCAGTCTCTAATGCGCATGACTGCAGCACGTGCAGCAGTGTCTATTGCGCATGACACGGCGTTACACACGTTTTAGCGAATTATTACATAGGATGAAGTTTCATTACCTAGTAACGTCCTATAACATCAGCCCTAATATATGCATAGCTAACACAGGATGAAATTAAAAAATCAGTGAGATAATGTTAAGGTGAATAAAGCTTCAGGATCTAATGGCATTCACCAATAATAATGGAGGTAAACATATTCCCAAATAGCCATACCAGTTCCAAAATAACAAGACTGTTATATTTAATCTTCATGGATTCACTTGCATTGGGCAAGTACCACAAGACTGGAAAACGGAATATGCCATGCCATTATTCATAAAGGAAACAAGATTTTAGCCTCAAAATTACAGAGCAGTAAGCATAACAGTTATAGTGTGTAAGCAGCTTGAAGGGTTATGAAGGAAAAACATACTGGAATATGAGCTGCATAACATGACAACATGATCAGAAGTGGGTGCCATCCTGGTTTCAAACAAATCTGCTTGCTTTCCATGAAAACGTTTAGAAGGCACAGTTTACTTTAGATTTAAAAAGCTATCTTACAAGGTGCCACCAATAATAAATTATACCATATACAGCCCTAGAGGAAAATACTTGGACAGATAACTGGTTGAGGAATGGAATGAAGAGAGTTGTCAATAATGGAACATTCTCAAGTCAGACTAACGTACGTGATACATTTGGGAAGTAACAACAGGCATGCAGATCGTACACTAAATTGGACAATACCAGAGCCGGCCCTTATATGGGTCCCGGTGGGTCCATGGACTCAGGCGGCACTCTGACAGGGGCAGCAATTTGCTGCCTCAAGGCATGATATTTTGTGCACGGCGTCTCCCCATTTCCCCGCACTAATGACAGCTGGGACCGCATCACATGCGGAGACGCCGTGTAGAGCATCCCGGGGTTTTCTTCCTCTGTTCGGAGTCCAGTGCAATTTCAAAAATGACGTCCAGATTGACGAAGAATATCCCAGCATGCACCACGCCGCGTCTCCGCATGTGACACGTTCCTGGCTGTCATCAGTGTGGAGCAGTGGGGAGACTGAGTAAAAAGCAAGAGGAAGAGCCAGAAGGAGAAGAGAGAGAGCAAAGGAGAAGAGAAACAGGCAAGGGGGGGAGGAAGAGCCAGACAAGCGAGAAGAGAGAGCCAGGGAGAAGAGAGACAGCGAATGAGAAGAGAAACAGGCAAGGGGGAAAAAAAGAGGCAAAAGAGGGGAAAGAAGAGGCACAAGGGGTGAAAAAAAGAGGTACAAGAGGGGAAAAAAGGTAAAAGGGGTGAGAAGGGGAAAATAGAGGCACCGGGGTGAAAAAAGAGGCACAAGGGGTGAAAAGAGGGGAAAAGGCACAAGGGGTGAAAAGAGGGGTGAAAAGAGGCACAAGGAAGGAAAAGAGGTGAAAAAAGAGGTACAAGGGGTGAAAAAAGAGGCACAAGGGGTGAAAAGAGGGGAAAAAAGAGGCACAAGGGGTGAAAAAAGAGGCACAAGGGGTGAAAAGAGGGGAAAAAAGAGGCACAAGGGGTGAAAAAAGAGGTGTACAAGGGGTAAAAAAAGGTATGGGGGGAGAAAGAGGTACAAGGGGTGTAAACAAAATACATGACAGTTCTATCCAGTTTTAGGGGCAGGAGAGGGGTTAATATAATTAAGGATGTGGTATGTTTTGGTGGGTGTGGTTTTGGTGTGCGGAGGGGGGGCAGCATTTCATCCTTGGACCCAGGCAGCACAATGTCTTGGGCCGGCCCTGGACAATACTAGGCGTAACCTTGATAGAGAAGGATTTGGAAGTAATTCTAGACAGTAGACTTTGCACCAGTGCACAATGCCAGTCAGCATATTCAAACGTCAGCAAGATATTATGCATAAATAGAGGTAAATATATATATATAGCCTCTGTACCAATCTTTGGTAAGCACTCACCATAAGTGTGCAGTATAGTTTTGGCCAACAATACAAAAAAATACATTCTGGAATTATAGTGATCAGAGATGAGTAACAATCAATAGATGTAGTTCAAGACTTTAGTTAAAGGGGAAATATGCCCTTGGACTAAGTAGCTCTGTATACCTAGGTAGGTCTGATGTACATATATTTATTTTTTGCATTATATCTGGTCTGCATTTAGGTCACATCTCCTCACAGCAAACAGGCTTCAATAGACTTGAATGGATTATAAGAAACAGGAGTTATTAATCATTCTTTATCAGGGTGTAAACAGAAACAGCAGTATACTACTATGAAGTACATTTATATGTGTAAATCATTCTTTTAAACAAACTAAGAGTTGCTTATTCCTATAGTGTCTTATTAACATGAAAGGTTTTCCAAAGAGAGATTGAAAGGTGATTTGTTTGCTATTTACAAATATATGCTGGCACAATAGGGAGAAGTCTCTAGGGACATTTTCATCAGTAGATTTTAAGAGGTCATCCACTCAGATCAGAGGAAAGGATATACCACATTCGGCAAAGGAAAGGGTTCTTTACTGTAAGAGCAGTGAAAATTTCTACTTAGAGCGGTGATGCTGGTAGATACAATAGAAATATTCAAGGAAGGCTTGGCCAGCTTTTTAGAAAAGTATGACATAAGGGTTTAGAAGTTTTAAATGGTTGAATCTGATGGATTTGTGTATTTTATTCCACTTCTGTAACTTCTTAAAAAAAGCAGTATATGCTATGCACATGGGGGCATTTGTTAACCTTTTGGATGCATTGGAGTTTTCCCAGCTGCATATAACAAAGTTACTCCACTGATTGATATTTTTCATTCAAGATTTAACCCTTAAGTGCCAAAGGGGTACAGAATACATTGCTATGCAATGCATTCCGTACCCCTCTGGCACTCAAAGGGTTAATACAACTCAAACGTTTAACCGATTTTACCTACTAGTGTTCAAATGATAACATTTTATAGTGCACTGCACTTTATGGAAACTTTGAGTCACTGACTACAGCTTCTCATAGTAAGTGGTAGAAGCAGCACTACCTGTTGACCAGAATAAAAGATTACAGTTTAATTTTTTAAAGAAATTTGAACTGCAATAACTTTTTAATTAATGTGCCTCTAGGTGCATCTTCAGTAATCCTAATCTTGGTTCAAATTTAAAGAAAATAATGGTTTTGCACTTTGGACATTTGCACCCAGATAATACATAACCTGTGCCTGCTCACAGACCACAAGCATGCCCAAAGCATCCATACTGACATACAAATTGCTTTGTACATAGAGGTAAAATGTTAGAAAACCCACTGGAGCTTAGAAGCATCTCTTTGGTTCTGAAAAAGTTTCACTGATGCATTCACATATGTATCACAATGTGCTTATGCTGCCAGCCAGAGCTGATTTTCACCCAGGTCATGCCAAACCAATGACCTGTTTGCTTTTATACTGGTACTACAGGACCAACAGAGTATGCCACCTGCAATGCTATACACCATTACATGCCACAAGCAGAGCAATACACCATTATATGTGAACAGCACGGTAATATACAATCACAAGTCACCAGCACAGCAATGCACCGTTACATGTCACAAGCAGAGCAATGCAACATAACATATTATATAAACCATAAGCACCACAATACTGAAGCATCAATCAAAAAAAAAAAATAGCAACAGAAATTCAGTAAAATTTAGTTTGTTCAAATTAAAATATTTCTAAATCGTATGCATCAAAACAGATTACAAAGAATTATGTTCCTAGTTAAAAAATGTAATTGTGGAAAACAGTAAATATCTTGATCAATATAAAATGGATACTTTACAAACAACAGTGACACAATTAGAACAAATAATTCAATTTCAGTAAAGGAGGAAAATGTATCTAGGTGGTAACAAATATTACCAAAATGTTGATTAGTGATATAGTGTTACAAAAAAGATTATACTCTGAAATTCCCCCTTGGTGGCTGATGTACAAAGATTGACTGGAGTAATTCTGGAATAAACCAAGGGTATCACAGAGGAGAAATTAGAATTTCCCTCTGACTTCAGTGGGCTTTATAACAGTTGAAAGGTTCAATTTTGGAACAAACCAACTGCACCATAGGACAGAAATTAAAATTCTTAAAATTGCCATTAATTCAAATGGGCTTCTATCCCCTTGACTGATAGCATTCAAGGTGTTGGAAACCATTTGTAAGTGAATGGGCATGTTCATTTCAACCCCCTCCCCCTGTGATGCAGTTGGTTTGCTTCAGCCTTAGCTGATGCATAAGACCCACTACATACTTCCCAACATTTCAAATGGCCAAAGAGGGCCATGTTTGCTTTAAATTGTATTGCTGGGGGTTCTAGTTGGTGGGCAGGACATTATAGATAATTTTTAGGTTATTTCATGACCTAATGACATCTCTTTGTGTAACTGAATACATGATTTAGAGCAAGACTAAAGTAGTTTACATACACAGACTGATTTTTAAACACATATACTGACGTTTAAAGGGATAGTAATACTTAAAATGTAAAAAAAAAAAAATATGTTGTAGGGTTTATTCCGCTGAGTAAAACAAGGGTACTCCCACTGCTGAAAGGTGTTTCATTCAAAAGTTATTAATTTTCAAAGTTGAATTTTTTAGGTGCAATATCACAGTGGCCTGAAATTGTACAGTGGCGCTGTTGCTACACCATCCTATGGAGATTTATGGTCCCGGGACCAGAGCTGTCCATAAGATCATGTAGCAACAGCGCCACTGTACAATTTCAGGCCACTGTGATACTGCACCTAAAAAATTCAACTTTGAAAATTAATAACTTTTGAATGAAACACCTTTCAGCAGTGGGAGTAGTCTTGTTTTACTCAGGGGGATAAACCCTACAACATATTTTTTTTTTACATTTTAAGTATTACTATCCCTTTAAACAAACATTAATGTGAGTTTTATTGTGTAGATCAATGTGATACACTTATACACACATACAGTCTGATCTCCTAAAAAGAGGGACATCAGGGTGAGAAGGAGGGACAGAGGGATTTGGGCTTCAAAGAGTCACTGCCCCTTCTAAAAGATAACACTTGGGAGGTATGCCACTATTGCTAATGCATAAAAGCCATCCACAATTCAGTAATATTTTGGTGCTAAATCATTTTTAGTCAAAACTACATTGTAAATTGCTAATTCTCTGCTTTCTCCCATTACGCTCTAAAGGCCTTATCCATCAAACTAAAGATTTATAGAACAATTCATACCTTATTGGTATAATTTGATGGTAATTTTATTAGAAAGTTTCCCCCTCCTGCCCCTTTTCCCTACATCACTCTGCTTCCCTTCAGACCTGAAAGCCGGTCTCTTCACCAGACAGATCGCACTGAGGGACAATCTTGTCTCTCTCTCTGTATAAGGAAACCCCCTTCATGAACTGGAGCAGGGTTTTCCTTATGCTGACACAAGATTGTCACTCGTTGTGATCTGTCCGGACCGGCTTTCAGATCTGAAGGGAAGAAAAATGATGTATGGAAAAGAGACGGTAGGGGGAAACTTTACAAACAAATTACTATCAAACTACATCTATATGGACGTTCAGAACATTACGGAGCATTCTAAAAAGGTATCATGAATAATTGAATCTGCTGTAAATATAGTTATATTACTAGCACTTTAAATCATTGTGAATTGTACCTTCTCTCCAATACTTTGATCTATCCACCATAGTACTGGAGAATCATCTCTTGCAATGGCAAAACTTCCTCTCTTAACTGTGAACTAGGGGGAATTACAATTAAAATTTGAGGAAAACAGCACTTCCATCGTTAGCGTGAATTCCCAAGGAAAGAGGGACATTGTTGTATACGCAAGAAAATTGGAACTTTTGTACATCCTTACGAAGGAAAACCCTCAAATGTTACCGTATCAGAATATAATAATATTATCAGCAATATAGCTTGCTTTGCATCCCCTTTGATAAGAGCTGCAGAATATTCTGACTCTTTGTATAAATGAATAATAATTAAAAACATCAGCCAAGGCCAATTGTCTGGGAAGGTCACTTCAATCCTACAGAACCAATAACAGGCCAGATTTGTGACATTTCCACGGCTAATGCCAACTTAATCTTTTAAACAGGCTTAAACGAACAATTAGTAATGAGTTTGAAATACAATTATTTCTTATGTATACATGAAGCACGCTGAAGCACTCAGAGGTCTAGAATTATATTGAGATAAAAATGAAGATATATAATAACTAGTAAAACTGGCATGTTGTTTCCTGTGCACTGACTCCTCTGAAGCAAAGGATATTTCTTGGGAGGTGATAGGGGATTCCTTACCTTGTGTATGCTGCCTTTATAAGTAACTGCAGTGTTCACTATAAAAACACAACAGTGCATTAAATATGTTGCTGGAATGAAAAGGGCAACATGAGAATCTCGCCCGCATTAAAAGGGTGAGGTTCTCGTGTCACGGGCTTAAGCGTCGCATTTAAACAATGTATTATGTGGGTACTCTGCTCCGTTCACTCAGAGCGTCACATTTAAACATTCAACAACATATTACTTGAGTACTCTGTTCACTCAGAGATCCGAGAACATTTTGTGATATTGCACTTTCTGAGTACCAGAGTGGCACCCCAAGCACAGCAGCAGCGAAATAATGCAGTGCACTGTGTGACACTCATAGTGGAGCAAAGGCCATCAAGTATTTGGTATAAACTATTAAAGAAAGCAAACATAAGCTAAAGGACCCATTTCTAATAGGTCTGTAATCTAAAGCGTGACTGCATTGTGTGCCTTCATTTTCATATTACCACATGGAATCCTGGGAATGCAAATAAAACATTATTATCTTTAGATTCTTTGCTAAAGATAGGTTTTCTGATCTGTTTCAAACATGTAGAGTATGGATGTCCAATATGTGGTCTATGGGCCAAATGTGCCCCTCCAGACTCCATGGTGCAAACCTTCTGACATTTTTAAGAAAAATATTTCTTTACCCATTTAGCTAGCACAAATGAACTAGTATGGCAGTAGAGCACAGCCACCTGCCTGCTGCTATCATTATCTAGATGACACCCTACAGTCATTGAAAATTGTCCACTCTGTTAAATAACTGAATTCTTATTTAAAACAATGAGGAAATTGACTGCACTCTGAGAGCTTGCTCCAAAGTCACCCAAAATACATGAGCGAGTCAAAAGAAGCAGCACAAAGTATAATATATGTTTAATAAATCATAACCACACAAGGAAACACAAAAGCATTTACTAGGGCCTCATAGGGTATACATTATCTCGAGGTCCCTATGCCCCCATATAGTCACTTAACTGTGTCCTCCTAGGTTAGTGTCCCTGGTATCCTGGTCCTCTGCAGCAGCTGGGATTATCCTTCAATATGATTGGTGTCTAGTCTTGGATAAATCCTCAGCCGGCATGTCAGCCCCGCGCTAGCTTTAGGTCTCTCACTAAAGGACACCTTTCCGATGGTAAAAATGAAGGAGAGGCAGGACTGGCCCAGAGTTGCTCACATCAGAGAACCGGGATAGCAAAGTAGGGGGAAATAACTCACCTGGGACATGGGGTGGGGACCAGCACTACAATGTGCAATAAAGTAAATTAAAAACGGGCCAAATGTGCCGGCACATTACATCAGTTTATAGCTGCCACCACTTCTGTTTGTAACAATACAATAATAGTGTTTAAAAGTTATACACAAAATCCATAATAAAACATTACATTTGAACAAAAAGTACACTTAGTTTTTGTTTTGAATTCGTATATACTTGGTCAGAATTATCAGTGACTATCACTTGGCCTGTAATTGTACACTTTATAAGGGGGCCCTCTACCATGAACTTTGCCCAAGGCCAAACAGTGTGTGTGTGTTTGTGTGCATGTATGGATGTATATATATACATCTCAAAGGTTCTAGTCCCAGACAGGGTCAAATATCTGTCAACCCACACTGGATCAGTGTGGCAGATTATGGTACTTATATATAATTCCAATCCAGGTATGTTGTGCTTGCCACCACACCAAGGTACCCCATTATAGGTAAGTCCTAACCATAATACACTTTGTCCTATGAGGTGAATCTTTCCTTCTTTAGTCATTTACTAACCTTAATTTACTTTATCCTGAGAGCTGGAACTTTACCAGCTTTATTCTTTGATAGGGAGAGACTCTCTGACAGACATTATATAGTGTCCTAAGCCAATGAGCATTGCTCCTGGAGGTGGGAAGGGTGCTTAAACCAATGGAAGCTGATCAAAGCTTCCCAATGTACAATTCCAGCCTAGATCTTGGTAAGCACACCCAAAGAAAAAACACATTTAAAATTACAGGAGTGTACCCAGTTGTGACTGAAATACCTAAAAGCAAATACAAAAAGAGTGTTTGTTCTCACATATGCATATATATTTTTTTATTTTTGCAATATACCATTTCATGCACGAAAAAGCTATGTTTTACCTTTGTATTTCTTTTAAATATCACTAAGACAAATTACCCTGGATTGTGATGGCCCTAATATCTGGTAGGTTTGTGACTCTAAAGCTCTGACCTTTGCCGTCCCTGCCATATGTGATTCATGGTCTAGTTTGTCATAGATCCTTAACGATAAGAAAATAACAGAGGTTACTGTAACAGGTTAATGTGATACCATAAAGCATAAAATAATTACATTACATTTAAAAAATTAGGCCAAATAGTAATCATTTTTTAAGCTTGTGTGCCACAGAAATCTCAACACAATGTCTTGTGATCCATTAGAGGACTTTCTGATTATCAAGGGGTTAATACTTCCATGGTAACCCCAGGATTAAGGATATTATATATGATCTTATCCAGTTTGTTTTGTGATAAAACTATTTACAAGCTATTGCAGCTGTAAGCAAAACACTGTGGGCACCGTTTGTTTTGTGTAAAATAATTCTGATACCATCACTAGTCAAACATAAGCGCTATGTGGGAGACAATGGGTGTCTGGTACAATTAGACTCATGAGAGACTCAGTGCAGTAAATTTCAAACATGAATTTTGAACTTGATGGGATGTGATATACTGAGCTGTATAAGGGGTGATAAATCATGAAGCACAAGATGTGTTCCTCTTCTGCACCCAATCATTCGTCCAGATCCTATATAATAATTCGCTAGGATGTTTGTCAGAAGCCGTCATGCGCAGTAGAGACTGCCAGAACGCACAGAATGCTGGGAGCACAGAATGCTGGGAGGCGTAGGAATGCTGGGAGCATTTCGTGCTTTCGGGCAGTCTCTACAGTGCATGACTGCATTGGCGGCAGGATGCAGAGCAGAACCGGCCTCTTAACCCTTTGAGTGCCAGGGGGTAAGCAACTAATTGCAAAGCAGTGCGTTGTGTACCCCTCTGGCACTCAAAGGGTTAACATCACCCGGTCCTTGGCCCGTGTACACGGACTTTTACACTAGTTAACAAATAAAACGCAAACACAGCTGTATGTCAATGACCCTAGTGTAATAATTGCCTGCCGATCTATATGTGTTAAATCTGACATTTTCAGAGACTGATGGATGTGTAGAAACTTGCACAAACATATATTTAGAAAAATGGAGGAGTTCTGGAGCAAACTATATGCACAATAGGGGAGAACTAAAAATTGCCATTAATTTAAATGAGGAATTTAACCCTTTAGATGCTATAGATTTCTCTCCTAAAAAACAAATGGTTTGCCCAGAACTCCTCCACGGCTTAGTGACACAGGTATACGCACTGTGGATGCTGAGGCTAATATTTTAACCCTTTCAGTGCCAGAGGAGTAAGCTTCACATTCCTCTGCAATGTGCTGCGTAACCCTCTGGCACTGCAAGGGTTAAGAACTGGAAACATTCTGGAGGAAACCAACTGAACCATAGGAGACACACAAAAAATATTCCATTGCTTTTCATTATATTTTATTTATTTATTTTATTTAGAAAGCGTTTAATAAGAAGGAACACATTTAGAAACATAGAAACATAAAATTTGACGGGAGATAAGAACCATTCGGCCCATCTAGTCTGCCCATTTTCCTACTGTAAAAACCTCAAACCTTTTTTGGTCCTTGTATTTTTCTTATATTAAGGACAGATTTATGCCTATCCCATGCATGCTTAAATTCTGTCACTGTATTAATTTCTACCACTTCTGCTGGTAGGCTATTCCACTTATCTACTACCCTCTCAGTGAAGTAATACTTTCTTACATTACTCCTAAACCTGTGTCCCTCTAGTTTTAGACTATGGTCTCTTGTCATAACATTTTTACTCATTTGAAATGAATTTCCCTCCTGCACTTTGTTGAATCACTTCATGTATTTGAATGTTTCTATCCTATCCCCTCTCTCTTCTCTCCTACAAGCTATACATGTTCAGATCCTTTAGTCTATCCTGATATGTCTTTTCCTGTAAACCAGTCACCATTCTAGTAGCCCTTCTCTGAATTTTTTCTAGTGTATCTATATCCTTCTGGAGTAGGAAGACCACATTTCCCTTCTGCCATTCCGGGACGTGGTCACCCTAGCCGTCATACCTTAAGTCCCTGGTGGTCTAGCGGCGTAGAATGTGCTCTGTGCCTCCTCCGGCACAGAGCTGAAGCTCCCGCGCGGTATGGCCAGTAATGCAGAGCGCTGGGAGTGATGTCATCTCCCAGCGCTCTGTATTACTAGAGCGCTTGCCTCCAGGTAAGCTGCATTGCCGCCCTGGATGTCAGCCTGCAAGCGGTGTGTCATATCATGGACACTTCATTGTCCCGGTTGAAGGGGACCCGGGACGCGGGACATAGCCCTGAAATAAGGGACAGTCCCGGACGTTCTGGGACCCGTGGTCACCCTATTCTGGAGATGGGGTCTCCAGTACTGCACACAATACTCTAGGTGAGGTCTAACTACATATCTGTAGAGTGGCATGACCACTTCCCTTTTTCTGCTACTAATGCCCCTAGCTATACAACCCAGTACCCTACTTGCATTCACCACTGCTTTATTACATTGCCTGCCTACCTTTAAGTCATTAGAAATAATTACTCCCAAATCCCTTTCCTCTGTTGTCTCTGACAGCACAGTCTCTTTAATAGTATATTTTTCCTTTGGATTTTTATGTCCCAAGTGCATTATTTTACATTTACCAACGTTAAACTGCATCTGTCACACTCTTGTCCATTCTTCTAATTTACTTAAATCATTTGTCATTTGGCTTATCCCCCCTGGAATATCTACCGTATTGCAAATCTTGGTTTGTACATCCTGGAGAACATTTTCAATTCAAGTTACACATGAATAAAAAAAAAAAAAAAGTAGCAAGAAAATAAACAAAAAATGCACATGCCAGCCTTTTTATACAGTTGCAAGCAATTTTTAACCCTTTCAGTGCCAGAGGGGTATGTTTTGCAATGTACGCCTCTGGCACTGAAAGGGTTAAATACAAAGAAGCAAATATTCTGGGGCATTATAAGCTGTCAGAAGATTTGATTTTCTTTGGTATGTTTCAGAGCTCAGTAGGAGATAGCAGATTGACCTCATTCCTTCTTGTGATGTGGAATGGCAGTGATTAGACTTCCCCCGGATGGGAATGCAGTGTACAGGGAGAGGAAGCATGTCATATGGGAGGGTTGACCAAGACAGGAATTCGATAGGAGGAAAAAAGGCGTATTAGGTTTGGTGGCAGGAAGTGGACTGCAGTTAACAGAAGAGAGGACAAGGAGAGGCATCCCTCCCTAGGTTTGTGTGTGTGCGTGGTGTTGGTTGTTTGTCACAGCAGGGCAGGTAACCTTTGCTTAATTTGCAGAGCTCGATAATTTATGTGGTAAAAGTTATATGGATTTAACCTCAGGACTTGCTGACATTAATATCCAGCACTGGTGGATGTCATGAAGGAAAGGAAGGCACACTTAAAGGGATAGTAATACTTAAAATGTAAAAAAAATATGTTGTAGGGTTTATCCCCCTCTTACTGCTACATTGTGTTTTATTGAAAAGTTGTTACAACTCAAAGTTGATTTTTTTTAGGTGCAATATCACAGTGGCCTGAAATTGTACAGTGGAGCTGTTACTACTCCATCCTATGGAGATTTATGGTCTACAGACCAGAGCTGTCCATAGGATGACGTAACAACAGCATCACTGTACAATTTCATACCTCTAAGCAGTGAGAGTAACCTTTTTTTACTCAGTGGGATAAACACTACAATATATATTTCTTTACATATTAAGTATTACTATCCCTTTAATTTATTCACTTTTATTCCATATGCATGTTACAGAGCAATATAATGAATTAAACATGATCTTTATACAATGATAATGTTAAAAGAACAGAAGAAACTCAAATAATAAAATCAAGATCAAGCTTAATGTGGAGCACCACTGCTCTATAACTATGTATACATGCATCTCAGAATCTGGGATTCCGTGGTATAGTTTATGGTAAAGACCAAAACAAAATCAGAGACATGCCAAGGCAGTGGTTTTTCATCCTGCTCTGTGACAAGTATCTTAGCAGTCAATTGAACTATGTTTAACCCATCATATCACTGGAAATGGGGCCTACATCGATATTAGAATGCCGACATCCATCCAGAGAAAACACTCTCAGACACACACACACACACACACAGACACATTCTCTCACACACATTCATTCCCCATACAAACTCAGTGCACAACAGTGTGTTTGTATAAGAGTCCGTACAACACACACACACTGTTATTTCACACTAAGTTTAATTTTTCACAAACTGCATTTCAAAGAATCTTTGTTTACATCTTTTTATAGATTAGCAAAGAAGAAATATCATTTAATTGTAAAGGTTTGCAGACGACTCACCAAATAAGGGGTGAGGTGCTTCAAGGTTCATGAAGTTTTGGGTTTCATAGAAGTAATTGGTGGTTGGAAGATATGTAAAGTTGGGCCTCTGCACCTTACCTCATTCAAACTGTTAAAGTCTATTGCAGGATCAGTCAGTTGGACCACTAGCTTTTGGGGCATACAAATCCTATATTCCTCAACCAACCAATAGCTGGTTAGGAATGATGGCAGTTGTAGTCCTCAACATCTGAGGGAGATGCACTAAAGTGTGATAAAGAGTGAGAGATCTTAGGACATAGGCTCAATAGAATTACATAGGAACTGGAGAAGTGATATCACTGGAGAAGTCATCTCCACTTGATCACCTCTTTATCACACCTTAGTGTATAACCCCCCTGGGGTTCCAGAAATTGACTACTACGTGCTCTGTTGTGTATTTTGAAATGTTGTGACCTAAATGCATATCAATTCATTGGAAACCTCTTTTAAATCCAATGGATTGTGAATATTGTGCAGAATTGCACCACATTGACTTCATACATATATCATCATATTAAAATATGCTTTTTTTAGATATAAACATATTGTTTTATAACATTTTTTTCCTTTGACCCTTTGGGTTAATTGCCCTTGAAAATAATATCACTGGAGATTCTTCAGGAATAAAACAGGAGTTAATTGTCAGTGAAAGTGAAAAGCAATGTATTGCAGGTCCCAGTAGTATTCAAGTGACAAACTGTTCTTCAAACGAGTCTCCGTGGGGTCTGCTTATTGAAGGATTGCTACGCCATACTATGGCCTGTTTCCTTTTAATCTAGTGTAAATGGTAAACCAGCTTCCTTAAGTGTGGCTCCAATTGTTTATCATTGCACTTAAGAATATTATTTTAACTGGGATGAAGGCAGAGGGGAAACAACGTGGAACAACAGAACATGACGTATCTGCTTGTGATGTGAATCTGGATAATTGTTCTTGTCAAGGGAAGGCTTGCTTGGTGTCTGGCAGAAGCAGGGTTTGGGCATAACTGCTCCACATATAGGTAAGACTTTGATCCATGCTAGGGAAATCTCTATAACGATTAGCTTTCAAAATAAGCTGACTCTGAGATTATAGAGATATTTACCATTATAGTTCCCTATTATGCAATATATCCTTGTGGTAAACTGAAAATGCTTCAGTCAACCACAAAGAACATTTAACAGGTTTCAGCTTGGAGATATTTCTGTCTTTCTGGCAGAAAATACACCAATTAAGAGACTACAGAAGCAGTAAATTGGTGGAGATCACATTGTAGGTAACACAGTATCACGGTTACCCAGAGAAGTTCAGGAGTCAGTACGGTTTAGTTAATACAATTTATTAACAAATGACATAAAGAAGATACATACAATAGGAATAAGCACAGGATAATAGCCAGCAAGCCTGCTATCAGAAATAATAGGTTGCAGTGCTAAACCACTGTGCTGGAGACTAGGCCTTTGCCACTGGAAGTCTCCGCTCAAACTAGGAACAGGAACTGGAACAGGAACCCTGGATCTTGATCTGATGAGGAATGAGGTCTGACTCAGCCTGCAGTCAGAAGGAAATATCACTGACTCACACCTGGAGCCAGTAAGGGTGAATACTGACTCACGCCTGCAGTCAGTAGGAGCGAATACTGACTCACGCCTGCAGTCAGTAGGAGCGAATACTGACTCACGCCTGCAGTCAGTAGGAGCGAATACTGACTCACGCCTGCAGTCAGTAGGACCGAATACTGACTCACGCATGCAGTCAGTAGGACCGAATACTGACTCACGCCTGCAGTCAGTAGGACCGAATACTGACTCACGCCTGCAGTCAGTAGGAGCGAATACTGACTCACGCCTGCAGTCAGTAGAAGTAACGTTAAAACTGACTCACGCCTACAGTCAGCTATGCAAGTCTACGAGAGCCCCAGGCCTGCACTAGATTGGGTGTCTTATCACCAGGGGAAAAGACAAAAGAATAGTCAGACAGAGCCACAAGTCAGCACCAGAGGGGGTAGTCAGACAAGCCAGTTCATACACAGTTCAGGTAGTCAGCCAGAGCCACAAGTCTGCGCCAGATTGAATGTCCACTATTAGGGGTTAACGCAAAAGAATAGTCAGACAGAGCCACAAGTCAGCACTAGAATGGATGGAAGACTAGCCAGGTCATACACGGACCCAAGGTAACAGAATTGCTATGAACAGCAATGCAAGGGCAACTGAGTCAGGACTCAGTCTGCCTTTTAAACCCCTCCACAAGACGTAGGTGGGCGGAGCAGTAGGTAGAAGGAAGTAGGTAGGAGGAAACTACAGGAAGCAAACACATAAAACAGAGGCCTGCTGCATGCTTGAAGCCTCGCTCCTGTAGATGATGCTGAAACTAAGGTAAGCTGTAACACACAGGAATCTCTCACAATGAGAATATGGCCTTTTGCCTTGAGACCCTGAGATCTGTGGTAAAACTACTCAGAGCTCTCAGGTATGGACATCTCAAAGGCATTGATTAGCACTTAAACGTTTAATGATGTAGGGCACAATGTTCTGACCTCTATGTCCACCAAATAGGCTAATGCAATTAACCCTTTGAGAAGTAGCATAACTAATCATTTGAGGGCTCCAAACATTTTTTTGGGTCCCAACTCCCCAAGACAAAATATTTTCCCTGGAGCATGTGTCTTCAATTAAAGTGGAAGTCTAGTCAACTTAAAGGGATAGTAATACTTAAAATGTAAAAAAAAAAAAAAAAAAAAAATAATATGTTGTAGGGTTTATCCCCCTGAGTAAAACAAGGGTACTCCCACTGCTGAAAGGTGTTTCATTCAAAAGTTATTAATTTTCAAAGTTGAATTTTTAGGTGCAATATCACAGTGGCCTGAAATTGTACAGTGGCGCTGTTGCTACATGATCCTATGGACAGCTCTGGTCCCGGGACCATAAATCTCCATAAGACTGTGTAGCAACAGCGCTACTGTACAATTTCAGGCCACTGTGATATTGCACCTAAAAAAATGAAAGTTTGAAAATTAATAACTTTTGAATGAAACACCTTTCAGCAGTGGGAGTACTCTTGTTTTACTCAGGGGGACAAACCCTACAACATATTTTTTTTTACATTTTAAGTATTACTATCCCTTTAATGGAACCCTGACAACTCTTATTAAAAAAACCTGCACTTACCTTAGACTGGACTGAAAATCATAACAGCCACTATAAATACACTCTGCTTGGATTATTTCACCAAAAAATGATTTTACCCTTTAGTATCAAATAGGCTATACAATAATGTTTCAAATTCTGTGCCATAACACACAAGGTAATTTATTTAATCTCCTCATTCATCTAAAAGGACTGGGAAAACTCAGTGGTGATAGCACTCAGTGTCTGGTGGTGGTAAAGTCAGTCTCCTGTCTGTGTTGGTAGATGATTTGATCGACTCTCAACACATTTGTTTAAAGTTATGTAATTTAGATCGATTGATTGGCAATGAGGAAGTGAATAGAGGGTGATGTCAGTATTGACATCACACTACTGTGCTCTCACACATGTGAGGGAAGCTAGGCTGTAAGGGAAAGCTTGGATTCCCTTCTTTCTACTGGGACTTTGTGAATGTTTACCAGTGGTAAGATCAGAATAAACATAATTAAATGCTAACTCTGCCACAGAGTTCTCATTTAAAGGGACAGGAACATGCTCCATTGCATTCCCAAGTTGAGGGGGCTGTTACAAACAGCCTGTACACCTCATAAAATGTAAAAATAGAAACATAAATATAAAATAATACAAATGTAATTACGATGCATTTAGAAATTGTAAGATGTACTTTATACTTTTAACCCCTTAGCTGCCAATATATATTGCATGAGTAAACGTAGAGTAAAAAACATATACATTATAAGTATTTCCCTGGTGAGTAAAACAAGGATGTTCTGAGATATTCTCCATTCCAAAGTTATTGCAGTTCAAACTATTTATTTTTTTATATTGAACCTTTAGTAGCAGCGCCATCTTATGCCCAGATAGTTTACCTGGTGTACAGACAGTTATTTTAATACATTCTATGGGAGAGGTAAGCCACTGGCTACAGTTCTCCATAGAATGCAAGAGTAAACATTTAGGGTAAAAAACATATACACTGTAAGTATTTCCCTGCTGAGTAGAACAAGGATGTTCCAACTTCTGAGAAAATGTCCACTCCAAAGTTATTGCAGTTCAAACTACTGATTTTTTTTTATATTGAACTGTTAGCAGCAGCGCCATCGTGCGCCCAGATAATATTTTAATACATTCTATGGGAGATGTAAGGCACTGGCTACAGTTGTACTACAGAATGTAAGAGTACTGGCGCTACCCCTTATCAACAGTTTGAACGGTAATAGCTTTTGAATATAGCAGCTGTCAGTTGTGGGGGCACTTTTGTCATGATAGTCATGATTAAGCGTGTGTAACGCAAAATGCATGGACTATATACACAAAGTGTTACATGAATATCTGAGACTGTAACCGGATGTCCGAAGTTTGGTATATGATTTTATATTGGATCTAATAAAATATTGCTTTTTACACATTGATAATTGTCTTTTGGACACCACTTTTGTTTAAGTAGTGCAGTCTATTGCTTATATGCTTCATATGTATGAGGACTGGAGGTAGTCCAGGCTTGCACCTGATCCGGTGGTTTTTAAAGTTAAGCCCATGGCTGAACCTGGTGGGACAGGAGAATCTTTTTGTAGCACCAGTTCGCCATACTCAGCAGTAAAAGCCAAACAGTATGCTTTTCTCTTCACAGAACAATTTTATAGATCTTTTAAAATATACTTGCGTTTTCTGCAGAACCTATTAAAAGCCAGAGCTGTCAATCATCACCCTTCTGCTGTAGAAAATCCTACCCCAATAATTGCTATAAGTAGTTTCAAAAAGCAGGGCACTGACTGAAAGAGATATTTGCTTCACTATTTTATTAGATGTTGCCAGAGGATTATAGGTACAGAAAAAGCCAATACTTTTATTTCTTTTTTAATTTGGGCTTGTACACACAGGTAACATTAGTGCATTGTTTCTAAAGCTGCACTTATCATCCAAAAATAGAACATTTTGCTGTCAGTCATGCTGTTCACATGGGTTACTATTGCCTTGGATAAACAAAGCTTGTTGCAATGTCCCTATATTCAGTGCCGAATGCAGCAAAATTGCACAATGGATTATTTGTTCTACAGCCTAAGGGGCCGCCATACATATCAGACACATGGAAGTTATTGGCCGTCATGATGCTCTTCACAACCTCAAGTGAATAGCCAACCCATGTGGGCCTCAACCAATCATGTATGGCTGCTGTTGATGTGGATCAGACATCTAAAAGTTTTGAGGCTATATGAAGAATCCAAAGGCTTCCTGAGAAGGTGGAAATGAGTGTATCTGAGAGACATTAGCACTAGGGTGTTGACCAGTGTTGGCCCTCAAGCTGTGAAAGCCAATTTAAGCTTCTGAAAATTGTTAGTATAACTCCTGTCTCCATGGTATTTGCTGAAGACACAAAAGAACACTACAAATACTACACTAAGAGACTGTGTGAGCTGACCTCGTTTTCTTTTTTTTTTTGTTTGTGGCTATTTTAATGGAAATAACCTACCCATCTGACATTGTTTCCAACCTTATGGACTATTCACTAGACTTGAGATTATTTTAGTTTATATTATATATTTTTTTTCCTTTGTTGCACATTATATATTGTTTACAATGCAGTGTTTGTAGCTGAGATCCTAGTTTTCTCGTTTTTGCAGTTCTACAGATCTGCAGCTCTTCAATTTTCAGAGTTGTACTTTACGTATGAATACTAATTAGGTAGGAATCCTTCATACAGCATACATGAAAGTACGTCCTTCTACTGAACAACTTAAGCACCCTTTATTATTTAAGATACCAATTTATTTTAACCCTATGAGTGCCAGAGAGAATCTAACACACATGGAACAAGGTCAGCTGTGTGACATGTCCATCCCAGTAATACCAATGGTGGTACCTGATGAGCAAATTGGTAGAGGTAACTAAGAACTGGATTCCTTTGCAAATGATGGACATATGTGTAAGGATAGGGGAGGGGATTACATTGTTAAAGGAACATTAAACCCCTAATAGAAAATCCTAATTGACACTACAGACAGGGATCATGAACACTATACTCACATGAGAGAACTACTGGTGTAGAGAGAACTACTATTGTAGCATCCGCTAGAAAAGTGCAAAAATTTTCACCTGTACCAGCTCAGCTATAATCCAGATATGATGAAAATAGAAAGTGACCAGTAACAAGTGATAACATAATGACAGTCAGTAACATAAAAACAAAAATATTAAAAGATCTCAATGCATTTATTGACCCATGAGTCATTTGAGTTGGGGCAGGTAAATATACAAAGACAAAGCAGCAGAGTGAGGGGGATGACTGAAAGACTTGGGAAGAATGAGGGGGGTCAAAGACAACTAGACTGGAATATCAGACAGTGCATGGGTGTGGGTTGGAAATTACCAGTCTCACTCTTCTTCTTATCCCCTCTTAGCCCCACTTTCTTTCACTTCAGTCCCCCCAGCACCACTCTTACTTTTTCAACCATTGCCCGTTTTGCTGCATTACTCCCCCATCAGCCCACTCTTGTAATTATCCAATCTTAGCCCCAGTCTCTCACTTCAATACTCCTAGCCCCACTGGCACTGGATCTTCACTGCTTGTGGGACATTTCCTTAACCTGGAATAGACCCTGTGCCCCTTATCTGACCCCCGAGTCCGACCAATCAGAGTCAGATTCAAAAGAAAAATCATACATGGGCATCCGCAGGGAAGGGCAAGAGGGGGCACTTTCTGCCCACACTTTCCCCGGGGCATCATTTCGGCGTGAGGTAAGGGTACAGTACACCCAGCCCTATAACCTCAGTACCTTTCCTGGATATAGGTCTATTCCTTTTTAGCACAGACCTGTTCAGACAGCTCCCTCATGCTCAAATAATGCAGATCTACTGGCTATGACATTATATCCTGTGTGCTGTATTACTCAACCAGTGGGGACCTCTGAGGAGCTGGCTATCGTGTTCTACACTGAAGGAGGCACAGATCTCATGTTTGACCACCAAGGATCATGTATTATCCTGCACCAGCAAACTTAGGCAAGCAGGAGAGGGTCTCAAGAAAGGGGGGTGACACTGGAGGGGACAAGACAAGTAGGGAGAGGGAGGGGGGGTTGAAAGACTGAGGGGAATGATGGGGGTTAAAGACAATAAGCATAAATGTCAGACAGTGTATGAAATGGTTGGAGATTACCAGTGCACAGTAGAATAAGCCACTCTCTTACTCCCCATCAATTCTCTTGTTTATCCCCTCTCAGCCCCCCTCTCACTTCAGTCCCCCATTGCCCATGTTTATCCCCCTATTGCCCTCTTCCACCCTCTCTCTCACACACACACACACCTACCTTTCCTATTGCCCCCTCTCTCTCCTACCGCTCCCCCTTCTCCCTTTTTTCTCCCTATTGCCTTTCTCAATGCTTTATACCATCTCTCCCCTCATACTCTTCCTATGCTTTGTATTATCAATAATGTGGCTCCATTTCAATTGTAACTGTATGGTATCACTAGTATCTCTCAATTTCTGTTGTAAGCTTTGTGGTATCACTAGTGTTGCTCCATTTCAACTGTAAGCTCTGTGGTATCACCAGTGTAGCAATACTTACATTTTTAGCTCTGTGATATCACGAGTGTAGCACAATTTCAGTTGTATTATTATTATTCTTTATTTATATATCGCCAACTAATTCCGCAGCGCTGTACAATTGGGAATAGACATACAGAGGTATTAAATAGTACAATCAGAAGTGGCGAACAGAAGGATTAGAGGGCCCTGCTTGTGAGAGCTTACTGTCTAGAGGCTCTGTGGTATTACTAGGGTTGCCACCCAGCCGGTATTTTACCGGCAGGCTGGTAAAAAATTGGCTTCTGTCCAATGTTAAGTCTATGGAGGGAATGCCATGGTCGGTATTTTTTTGAAGAAAAGGTGGCAACCCTAGGTATTACTAGAGTAGGTCCATTTCAATTGGAAACTCTTATGGTATCAATATCGTTGCTCAATTTCAGTTGCAAGGTCTGAAGTATCAATAGCTTAGCTCAATTTTATTTGTGAGCTCTGTGGTACTGCAAGTGGTATTATTTCATTTGTAAGCTCTCAGACACTATTTGTGCCTTTGAGCATATGAGACATAAATTCTGACAAAAGCCTATCCTCATTTTGACTTTGCCCCCACCCCCTGCCAAAAAATATTACGTGCAAGACAGCCATGAACATTTTATTCATCAGGGCTTCACAAGAACCAGTGCAAACTTGCAGTGTGTGGTTTTCATAATTGTCCAGCATTAAAGGGATAGTAATACTTCGTTTTAACTTTATTTTATTTTGTAAGTATTAAAAAAACATGAAGAACAAAATAAGTCTTATCTCTCAAACCTTTATGGTTTAAGAGATATTCACAAGCAAAGTTTCCCCTCCCGCCCCTTTAACTAGTGTAAGCCATCTCTTCTCAGATGTGGAATGCAGTCCATAGACCAGACAGATAACAGCAAGGGACAATCTTCTTGCTATTAGAACAATGAAAGCCCTGCCCCCTTGACAAGCTTTTCCGCTTTTTCCCTTATCTTAATTGAAGGTTGTCCCTCTCTGCAGTCTACCTGGGCACCTCCCTTCTGATCTGGCTGAGCAGTGTTACATCAGTAAAAGGAGCGGGAGGGGGACGCTTTGTCGTTGAATTACTCCTGAACTACAACTCTGACAGAATTGAAATAACACTCTCCAAAGTCCAAATACTATGATGATTAATTAGAGCTGTTTTTATTATGAAACATTACTATCCCTTTAAGGTCTGGTCTAAACTGCCCATAGTCTTCCATATAATCTGTGACAGAAATATGCATACATCAAGGCTGCACTGAAATCAAAGCAGCCCTACAGAATGAGTTTTTCATATTAAAAGGTAAGATCTGGTCAGTCTTGTGTGATTACATTAGACAACAGAAAATAAAACATATAGTAAGGTGACCAGATGGATTCCTTTAAATTCAGGATGCTTATGATAATGTCATTCTGTAGGACTGCACAATTGCACGTAATTTATAAAGAAGCATTATCAGGTTCCCAAAAGACCTGGGGCTTGGGCCCACTAGTTGGATTATTCATGTGTAACGATTTCTGATTGCATCATTACTATTAAGGAGAGCAGCAGGTTTAACACCATTACATGCATCAGGCTGGCAATAAGTCTCAGGGCTTTAAACATTAGATCTGGGGCTTAAGCATCCTCAGCCAGTATCTATCAAGTCCCCTACTTTTATGGTTAAAATAAACCGAACAGACCTTCCCTTTAACTGGAGGTATATATGACACATGCATATTTCATGGCTGCATTGAAATCATGTGTGTCCCCATTAAAAGTGACTTATGGCAAGCATAACTTAAAATATAATTATACCCTAAGAGTAAGTGGCAGTTGTTAGGTGTACCTAAGGTGACCAGACATTCTATTGCAGTATTATTATGAAAACTCCATTCTGAAGTACTGCACAGGAATCAGTTCAGCCCTGAATTTTGCTTTTTGCACCAATATTTCTACACCATTGGAGATCTTAGTGCATAGGCTCTGTAGAATAAAATAGGAACTGGAGAAGAGACATCACTGCAGAAGTTAGCTCCATGTTATCTCCTCTGTATCACTTCTTTGTACAACTACCCCCTGGAAAACATACCAATCTATATGTTCTATACATTATATCTAGTGTTCTGTATATCATGGTTAACCAATCCTCAGCCTCCAGAGCTACAAACAGCGCATGTTTTTAAGGATATCTCTGTTTGAGCACAAGTGTATTAATTACATTGATTGAACCACTGACTGATTAATCTGTACTGAAGTTGAGATATGCTGAAAATATGAAGGGGAGATTCACTAAGTGGTGATAAAGAGGTGATAAAGTGGAGGTCACTTCTCCAGTTTATCACTTCTCCAGTTCCTATGTTATTCTATAGAGCCTATTCACTAAGATCTCCAAAGTTGAAGAAAACTTAGTGCATAGGCTGCATAGAATAACACAGGAAATGGAGAAGTGATAAACTCGAGGAGTCATCTACATCTTTATCACCACTTTGTGAATCTCCCCCTAAGTGTTGTTAGCTCTTGAGGACCGTGATTGGCCACCCCTATTGTATATAAGTTGGCTTCGCCTCACCTTAACACTAAATGCATATGAGAAATGCATGATGCAATAGATTTTCATACTCATTTAAAATCCTAGTGATATCTTTGAAATCTGCCTCACAACAAACAATAGTCTTCAACAGACCTGAATGAACTATAAAGTAGGATGCCCTGATCTCACTGGTGGCACATAAGGAAAGCACATTAAGTAGGGTTGCTTTGATTTCAGTGCAACCATTGAATGTGCCTTTTTCATATGTGCTACTGATTAAAGGGATAATAATACTTAAAGTGTTAGTAATGTCTAAAAAAAAGGTGTTTTTTTGCATTTAGAAGAGCTTAAAAAGATGAGCTAAATGCAAAAAAACATATCTCTCAAACCACTATGGTTTAAGAGATACAAGTGTTTGAAGTTTGATCTCTCCTACTGACAGCTGTAAAGCTGTCAGCAGGAGATTCGTGTCGGTCGACACGGAGGCGCTTGAGAAGTGCCGAGTTCTCGTTACTTACAAGGAATCCCTTCAAAAGCTTGTATCTCTTAAACCATAGCAGTTTGAGAGATACGATTTTTTGCATTTAGCTTAGCTTTTTAAGCTCTTCTAAATGCAAAAAAACATTTTTTTAGACATTACTAACACTTTAATATGTAAAAATATGGATATTGTAGTGTTTATCCCCTGAGAAAAACAAATGTATCCCCAATGCTGTTTTATTCAAAAGTTTTTACAGCTCAAACCTGAATTTTTTTTAGATACAGTATCATAGTGGCCTGAAATTTTACAGTGGTGCTGTTCCTACACTATCATGTAGATTTATGGTCAACTCACCAGAGCTGTCCATAGGATACTGTAGCAATAGCACCACTCTACAGTTTCAGGCCACTGTGATACTGCACCTAAAAAAAAAAAATCAAGTTTTAGCTGTAATAACTTTTGAATTAAACAACATTCAGTGTTAGGAATACCCTTGTTTTACTCAGGGAGGTAAACACTATAATATAAAGATTTTTACATATTATGTATTACTATCCCTTTAAAGGGAAAATCTAGTCACATTATTATAATGGTCAATTATCTTTATCAGTGTAAACTGAAATATCTGCCAGTAGCAATAACAAATATACAATGCAAATAAAAAATAGATATAACTAATTACTGTTTGCAGGAAACACACCTTAGTAAGCTCTTCTGTTAAACAAATTAAGAGTCTTTTATTCCTATTTCCCTTTTAAGTCATATAAATGGAGTTTAACCATTTGAGTGCTGGAGGGGTATCTGATACACTGCTTAGCACTCCGAGCTTTAAAGAGCCAGTGTTTACTCCTAGCCAAAAAGTGCACACGTTATTTCCTTGGCTTAAAGGGATAGTAATGTTTCATAATAAAAGCAGCTCTAATTAATCATCATAGTATTTGGACTTTGGAGAGTGTTATTTCAATTCTGTCAGAGTTGTAGTTCAAGAGTAATTCAATGACAAACTATCCCCCTCCTGCCCCTTTTACCGATGTAACACTGCTCAGCCAGATCAGAAGGGAGGTGCCCAGGTAGACTGCAGAGAGGGACAATCTTCAATTAAGATATAGGAAAAACCTGAAAAATGTGTCAAGGGGGGCAGGGCTTTCATTGTTCTCATACAAAGAAGATTGTCCCCTTCTGTTATCTGTCTGGTCTATGGACTGGATTCCACATCTGAGAAGAGATGGCCTACACTATGAAAAAGGGGCGGGAGGGGAAACTTTGCTTGTAAATATCTCTCAAACCATAAAGATTTGAGAGATAAGACTTATATTGTTCTTCATGTTTCTTTTATGCCTACAGAATAAAATAAAGATAGAACGAAGTATTACTATCCCTTTGAGAGTCCTAAAATCAGTGATGTACTTGCTCTTCTCACAGATATATAGGCAGTTATGCATGAACTCTTGACCCTTTGAGTGCCAGAGAGGTATCCAATGCATTGCTTTGCAATGCATTGGATACCTCGCAGGCACTCAAAGGGTTAATTCTAGTCATTTATCCAATTTTCTGAGAAGAGATAAGTTCAATATATGTTATAATAAAGATAAACTGACAAATAAGAGATACTGTTTTCTGTGAAATGTTCTAATACGAGTTCAGTTATATGTTGAAGGTTTTATCTGTAGATTTTTAACAAGCTTGACAATCAAATATTAACACAGTCATTTGGGGCTGCCTAAGCATTCATGGAAATGTCACGTTTTTGACAGATGTTAGGGACTTTGTACTAAAGAGACATTTGTTAAATGCTGCCTAGAAGAATGTGATATTTTAATGAATATTATAAACCTTTTTTTCTCTCTTTTACAAGAATATCATAAACAAGGTTATATGGCATGATAAAATGGGAACATAACATAAAATAATGATCAGTCCACACAGAGCTTATTTACAACATGGTCACCAGTGGCTCTGTACCTTTTATCATTGACTGATGAATGGCACTTAGTCAACAAAGAATACATTGACCTGGTTCCTTTTTTATTTTTAGAAAATAACTCCAGTCCCGGGGCCATAAAGTATTAATGTATTTATGACGTTTCCCATAAGAGTCTATGAGTTAGCATTAGTTTTAGAGTGAAATGTGTAAGACTGTTTGGAAATGTAGGATTCATACTTATTTGTCCCATCTCTCAGAGCCTTTGGTTTTTTTAACTTTGCAGTAAAATGCATGTTTTTATGAGATGGCTGGTATCTCATTTCATTTGGAGTACTACTACCAATACTTAGTACATGCAATACTTTCTTGATTGTGTGGAATACCTGTGTGGAGTGGCATCACCCTTTCAATTCCATTGGTGAGTTTTCTTTACTTTGATATATGGTGACTGGATGTTATATAATTTTTTCCCATAAGAGATCCTTAAGGAGAACTTGGGTGTCTTGATTATCATAATGAAAAAGAGGATATTAACCATGGGAGATTTATCTTTGAAAAATTGTTAATGCAGACCTATGATACAGTATTAAGACAGGAATAGTCAATTGTTGAACCTCCACCACCTCTGCCTCCACCTGTTTGGGAATAAAACACGGTTGATTGGTTGTTTGGGAATAAAACACAGTTGATTGGTTGGTTGGTTGGAAGTTTTAGTCCTCAACTAATGGAGGTCTAGCCACTGACTACACATGCCTTATGACCAGACTAATATTAATAGTAACAAGAGTTAAAAACTGCCTATATGTTGTACTAGGCATTTTTTTTGTAAATAATGTGTGTCACATTATGCCTACTCTTACTATGCCAATATTATTACACACTATGCCATGAATGAATCTAGACAGAGTCCACACACAGGGGTCACTTATGATAGCATATCAAATAAGGTTGGTCTCAACATAATTAATACACATACTGTGCAGAAAACTAGCATAAAGTGCTACACCGTGCCATCAAAGTATAATCAAACTTGTCTTAGGGTGACTAATGCCTAAATACATTTGGAGGAATGTCCATGTACAGATTGCAACTTTTGGTTGAGAAATCAGCAATAGAATGGGTAATTATGATGCCTAAAGACATGCTGCCTCTGTTGCCATTGCCACCATTGCTGTACCTGCAGCCACTAGTGTTGTACCTGTTTCCAGATGTGCTGCCCCTGCTGCCAGTGTCACCATTTCTGATCCTGCAGCCACTGGTGTTGTAACTGTTGCTAGTGCTAAAACTTCTGCCAGTGCTGAACCTGCTGCCAGTGCTGAACCTACTGCCATCAATACTTTGCCTGTTGCTAGTGTTTCTTGTAGTACTCAGGGGGGGAAAAGAAAATTATGCCATGTGTGACAGCAGTGGACCCTCTGTCACATTGCTTGTCACCTCCTCCAAAAAGCAGTGAAATGTCTGGAATAGAGCAGCAGCACGTAGGGAGTAGTGGTGGTGGTGGTGTTGGAGAAGCTGGGGTGGAAGAGACATTCATGGCCTTTTTTTCAGAAACTGAGAAGGAATGGGAGACAGGGATGAGGATGGGCATCACCACCACCACTAGCAGGCAACTTTTGAAATTAACGGAAATTGCACCTGCTCTAACTTCTGCTGCTGCTGAGATGAAAGGGCAGCAGGGAGCTGAGGAGCAGGCTAGTGCCACAGACCACCGTGGACACAGTGGGAATGGGGTCAACAAGTATTGCCGGACGAGGACAGGACAGGTTCCACTTGCCAGCAGTAACAATACTCCTGATCCTAGTTGCAGTGCTGAATCTGAGGCAGTAACAGCAACAGCAGCAACATTATCCACTGCCACAGAAAGTGGATAATGGGAATTTGGAGGACAAGAAGAAAGAGGCCAGTCTCCTCCACCTGTTCCCTATCCCTCCCCTTAGAAGTCATGGGTGTGGGACTATTATACTCTTCCAGCAGGCACAGTGCAGTCATCATCAACAATGGTACAGTGCAAATTTTGTGACAAGTTAGTGAGAAGGGGCAAGGAGGGAACAGTTACGGTTTTATTGACACTCAGACACAGTAGGTGAGATAAAACACAGTTTTATTGAACAGACTCAGAAAAGATAACCCTCACGGGTCCAGCAGTAAATGTATTCATAATACAGGACAGGTTATAGCAAGATATATACCCACACAGGTCCAGTATATGTACAATACAGAATTTACAATATACTGACACAGGTCAGGTAACTTTCGTGTGAAGCTCATCCGAGGCAGCAAGGAATGGGTTACTATTAGGCCAGGAATGCCGACAGGCCCTAATAGTGCAAGGCCCTTAAGACTCCCTCTCTGCAGGGAGTGCATAAATAGTGAGAAACGCCCAGTAGACAACGGAGGCCCAGGATCAAGTTAGGACTGCTTATAGCTGTAACGGAGGACAAGACAGTATGCCCGGGAGGGCGCCCAATGGAGACTGCACGGTAGAATGACCGGTGAAATAGTGGCACCTTCCCCGAAGGGGTTAACAAATGCTAAGACCAATAACGTCTGCCTGATGTAAGCACAGCCTGAGGCGCTCAAGTAACACCAACCTCAGCTAAGGCAGGAAAGAGGGTCAAGCGTACCATGATGCACTGATGGAATAGACACCGGAATGTAACCCACGCGACAATGACTGAACCGAGACTAGACTGCAGGAGGCAGAGAGGCACAATGGGACTGTCCGGAGACAAAAGCCTGGAGGAGGAGCCCAAACCGAGAACCGGAATGGAACCGCAGACTATAGCGATGCTCTGGAACAGTAGCCCTACCGGGCCAGTACACTGAGCAGGAACGTCAGCCAATCCGAGTTGGTACACAGAGCAGGAACGTCAGCCGGGCTGGGTCGGGACAGAGAGCAGGAACTTCAGCCAGGCCGAGTCGGTACACAGAGCAGTAACGTCAGCCGGGCCGGGTCGGTACACAGAGCAGGAACGGATACAGCAGAGTAGTCAGGCAGTCCGGATCGGTACACAGGCAGGAACAGATACAGTAGAGTAGTTAGGCAGTCCGGGCCAGTACACAGAGATCACACGAGAAATGGAACAAGCGCTGGTAACGGAAACACCACGAAAGGGCACCAGAGAAGTGACAAGACCCAGTATTTAAGGACAAATACTGGGCGGGACAACTCACTACAGCCAATAAGCATCAGCAGTAGATAGAGACTGACAGAATGTCGCCAGTATAGCACGGGCACTGTGATAGGAACACACCTTGGCACAACCTCCCTGATAACACACATGAAACACAGACACCGTGACATTTACTCCAAAAATGTTAAAGCCAAACGCCCATTACATAAATCTAGCACCACTGTTACTGTACCCCCTGACTCTCCAGAAAGGTGGAGATCAAAGAGGAGGAACAGACAGACACTGAAGTTCCATGACGAGCGAAACAACTAGCTCGCCATCACCATCACCTAGGGTAACTACGTCTTCTGCCAATCCACCCCATTCATCGTTACCTCCCCCGCCAAATGATAGCCACTTTATTAATGTTAGGATATGGCAGTTTATATCTACCCATTGCACACCGTGTGGTGCACTGACCACACATGCCAGTGTGGTGGAGGAGAATCGATACCAGGTCATCAGGTGGCATCTGAAGAGATTCCATCCCGCAGAATATGCTAGGATTCTGGCAGGGAGGGTTTATCATTACTATTAAAGGGGTAGTAGTACTTCATTTTATCTTTATTTTATTTTGTAGGCATTAAAAAACATGAACGATATAAGTCTTATCTCTCAAACCTTTATGGTTTGAGAGATATTCACAAGCAAAGTTTCCCCTCCCGCCCCTTTAACCTAGTGTAAGCCATTTCTTCTCAGATGTGGAATCTGGTTGCAAGACCAGACAGATAACAGAAGGGGCCAATCTTCTTCCAATGAGAACAATGAAAGCCCTGCCCCCCTTGACAAGTCTTTCAGGTTTTTCCCTTATCTTAATTGAAGATTGTCCCTCTCTGCAGTCTAAATTGGTACCTCCCTTCTGATCTGGCTGAACAGTGTTACATCAGTAAAAGGGGCGGAAGGGGAACACTTTGTCATTGAATGACTCTTGAACTACAACTCTGACATAATTGAAATAACACTCTCCAAAGTCCAAATACTATGATGATTAATTAGAGCTGCTTTTATTATGAAATATTACTATCCCTTTAAACTGTCAGCAAGTTGTCATGTGTCCTTAGGGGGGGTCTGCACAAGGGGTACTGTAACAGCGGCAGTACTTGGTTTCAGGTGTCATGGTGTTTGGATACAGTTGTGCCCCCAGATGTTATTTACCACACACATACTGTGCACATTGCAGTTGCTGAGGAGACCCACTAATCCTGCTCTCAAGGGAAAAAATATATTCTAATAACAACACACCCATGATGATTTTGGAGGAGGGGCAGGTGGAGAAGATTTATTGGCCAACTTGTTCTTTTCTCCACAAATACTGAGGGCTACTTAATCTGCTGCTACTGCCCCAGTCGCATCACTGGAGCCAGTCTTTCCAAATGGAACCTTCATCATCCATCTTCCATGTTACTGCTATTGTTGATCCCATTCCCTTTCAGCTTCCTAATTATCCTGCTGCTTAATCCCTTAACGACCCTTGACGGTCATAGTACGTCAAGGGTCGATTTGACTTAAAGACCGATGACGTACTATGACCGTCATCGAGTTCCGGGCTCCCCCCGCGGCTGCACGCCGTTCGGGGAGTCCGGAACGCAACGGAGCAATAAAAAAAATTGCTCCGTGATCGTTAAGTCACTTCCGCTTCCGGATTCCCCGGTCGTTAAGGGGTTAAACAACTCAGCAGCAGCAGTACGAACAGCAGTTACAACTCAGGAGGACATTTGACAGTGGCCACTGGCCAACATGATCTGCTGGCATTAGGTCAGTAGGGCATTTTTATTTTTTTCTCAGGGCTTGTGTTTAAAAAAATAAATAAATAAAATACAAATAAATAAAAACTAGTCCTACAAAAAAATAAACAATTTTTGGGGGGTTTGTTTCAAACAAGCCTAAGTCCTACAAATCAATGTTTCCTTAGGGCTTGTGCCAAACAAGCTTAAATCCTACAAATCAATGTTTCTTCAGGGCTTGGGCCTCTAATAAGTCCTACAAAGGCCTCTAACAACAAATCAAACAAATCATACTCTATCAAGTCAAGTATCAGTCCACCCCAGTGGCAGCTTATGTCAGGGGGTTCCTGTCTCTGTCACTTTAAATACAACTGTCTTATTTTATTGATTTATTTTTTTATTAACTGTCCCCCCAATAGCAATCAAGAAACCCCCCCAAAACAAATTCCCTGTTCAAATGATTCATTAATTCACCAACACAGGCACCCTCCTCAGACCTCTTTATACCATGTCTTAGGTTTTTACTTTATTTTATTTAGGATTTCTTGTTTATTAAGTGCCCCCCAATCCAAGTAAATAACCCCCCAAAAATCATCCCTTGTTCAACTGATTCTTTTGCCACACCCCACCAACACAGGCACCCTCATGCCCCTTTTATACTGTGCCTTTGGGAAATAAAATATTATTTGTAATGTGTTGTGTGTAACTTCTATGTTCCCATTGATTTCAATGGGCGAAAAAAAAGTGGAAAAGTGGAAGATCTGCACTTTTCGTAGGAAATTTTTCGCCAAGGGAAAGTGCCATTTTTTTGCCGATTTCAGTTTGAGGCGGAAAGTTTTGCCCATCCCTACTGATAACAAGTATGAGTCCCTCATTCAGGTCTACTGAAGCATGTTGATAGTGTATGGAAGTGTGACCTAGAGAGAGACTTCAAGAGTGTTTTCTGTGGAGAACTACCGTACATCTGTAAAGGGCCCTTACAGTGGGTTTGCTAATACACATTGAATTGACAAGGATCAGACAGGAGGACTTTTTCAACAAGCTTTTATTTTTATCAAAAGGACCATAGGGGATTGGAGCACTGCCTAAGCATGTCCCCACCACATAGGAACAACTAAAACATAAAAAAGGCTGTACCATGAACATCATCACCTATTCCCTGTAACTCTTTCAACCACAATTTACAGCTGTGACTGTACAGTTCACTGAACTCCAGAGCACTGGCAACCAATACTGAGTCAGAACACAATGTAAGACTACAGTCACATTACTGGATATGTTTTCCATTCCTTACTGGAACCATCTAAAAGCTGGAAATATCCCTTTTATAGCTGATTTTATTCGTTTGAAGGACCCCCTCAGATTTCTCCAAAGCAATGGGTACACATCCAATGATGCTTTAAACCTGGCCAGGAGTCCATGAATGACTTATTTTATACCTCCATAACTGCAACAGTATGTTCATACAAAATGAAATAAAACATAAGCATACAAACAAAGCGTAACAATTTTTTTAAAATATATACAGTAATGTGCAAAAGTCTTAGGCAGGTGTGAAAAAATGCTGAAAAGTAAGGATGCTTTCAAAACTAGACATGTCAATAGTTTATCTTACAAAAATGTATAGTAAATTTATAGTAAGTGAACAGAAGAAAAATCTAAATCAAATCAGTTTGGTGTAACCACCCTTTGCCTTCAAAACAGCATTCGTTTTTCTAGGTACACTTGCACACAGTTTGTTAAGGAAAATCAGCAGGAAGGTTATTCCACAAATGTTGGAGAACAGTTCTGTGGATTTAGGCAGCCTCAGTTGCTCCTCTCTCGTAATATATTACCAGACTCAATGATGCTGAGATCAGGGCTCTGTGGGGGCCACACCATCACTTTCAGGACTCCTTGATCTTCTTTAAGCTGACGATAGTTCATAATGACTTTGGCTGTATGTTTGGGGTTGTTGTCTTGCGGCAGAATAAATTTGGAGACAATCAGACGCCTCCCTGACAATATTGCATGAAGTATCTACCTGTACTTCTCAGCATTGAGCAGATCATTAATTTTAACCAAATCCCCAACTCCATTTGCAGAAATGCAGCCCCAGACTTGCAATGAACCTCCACCATGCTTCATTGTTGCCTGTAGACACTCATACTTGTACTGCTCTTCAGTCCTTCAGCAAACAAACTGCCTTATGCTACAGTCAAATATTTCAAATCAGTCCAGAGCACCTGCTGCCATTTTCTGCACCCCAGTTCCTGTGTTTTCATGCATAGTTCAGTCACTCGGCCTTGTTTCTACGATGGAGGTATGTCTTTTTGGCCACAAGTCTTCCATGAAGACCACTTTTGACCAGACTTCTGTAAGCAGTAGATGGGTGTACCAGTACCCCACAGTTTTCTGCCAATTATGAGCCGATTACACTGTTGGACATTTTCAGATTGCGATGGAAAGTAAGCATGATGTGTCTCATCTGCTGCACTAAATTTCCTTGGCTGTCCACTGCACCTACGGTCCTCAACATTGCATGTTTCTTTGTGCTTCTTCAAAAGAGCTCAGCCTTGCCATGCTGTATGACTTTTGACATTTAACTGTCTTCAGCAACCTCATCTTGTTAGCTGAGTTTGGTTGTTCCTCACCCAGTTTTATTCCTCATACACAGCTGTTTCTGTTTCGGTTAATGATTATGCTTCAACCAGCATATTAAATTGATGATCATTAGTACCTGTTTGGTATAATTGTTTAATCATACACCTGACTATATGCTTATGAAATCCCTGACTTTGAGCAAGTGTACCTAGAAGAACTGATGCTCTTTTGAAAGCAAAGGGTGGTCATACCAAATATTGATTTAATTTAGAGTTTTCTTCTGTTCACTCACTATGCATTTTGTTAACAGATAAAAAAATCAATTATTAATGTCTATTTTTGAAAGCAAATCATTTTTTTCACACCTACTTAAGACTTTTGTAGAGTACTGTATATATATATATATATATATATATATATATATATATATATATATATATATAAAGCCCTTTCCAACGTATTATACATGAATAAAGCAATATCAGACAAGTTGATAGAATCACCTCTAGAAAGGCATTCATCACCAAACTCTATCTCGATGCCATTTTTTAGGTAACTGTGACAAGTGTCTGTGTGTGTGTGGGGGGGGCACAATGATGCCCCCTGTATACATGGCCTAGTTTCATTCCTTCCCTTAATAAATCAAACAAAAAGAAGTTACTGAGTACAGTCACCCCATATTTTATCAGCATATTGTTATGGGGTCCATACACCAAATATGTATTCAAGAGAAGACCAGAAACAACAAGAAAAAATATTATTTGGCCAAATCACCAAATGCCCAAGAATGGTTCAAAGACCACATCCTCTACCTACATACCCTGTTTCACACCCCAACCCTTTTCTAATTGTCCTGCTGGTAGCCCCAAAACCACATACACTGCTAAACCCCCAGGCTTGCACAATGGTCCCGGGACCAGAGCTGTCCATAGGATGGTGTAGCAACAGCACCACTGTACAATTTCAGGCCACTGTGATACTGCACCTAAAAAAAATTAAACTTTGAGCTGTAATAACTTTTGAATACAACACCCTTCAACAGTGGGAGTACCCTTGTTTTACTCAGGGGGATAAACCCTAAAACATATATTTTTTTTACATTTTAAGTATTACTATGCCTTTAAGCAAGACATTGCTATTGTCTATTGCATTGCTATTGTCTCTTGCATCCAAGATGATATATATAGAAAGTATTTTTTTAATTTATTTTTTCAAATAAAATGCATTTTTTGAACAAAAATAACACATTAATGATTAAAACAAAGACAATCATGATTTACTTGCCCTTTAAGGACATTGTTTAAGAGATAAGTGGCAGCACTGAAATATAAATACCATCATAATCATACATAATTACATGAGATTAACATCCATTATGTGAGAAATCTCTACAGTTCACATTGGTAAGTTAAAATAAAATGAATGTCAGAGAAATGTGTTACTTTGTGCCAGAGGGCTTTGCAACATATTGAACAGCAATGCATTGCACTCTGGCACTCAAAGTGGTAAAGAAAATTCATCATGAAAAAATATTTTTCAAAACATATTTTGTATAGAATAGAACACTGGATTTCACACCAGTGCTCAAGAGCTATCAATATGCCAGGTTTTAGAGATACAGAGAACTAATGTGCTGTAGCATTTTCCTGTAAAATAAGGATACGCCCACTAAGGCTGGTGTACTAAGTAGTGGTGCAATTCTGGGGAAATTAACTGTATTGCAAAAATACAAATTCCCTTCGCTGCAGATCTCTCTTACATTCAAAGGGTTAAAAAACTAATATTAATACAACAGGTTCCTCAGCAATAGTGATAGCTATGTCCAGAAGGCATTTTTTTTTATAAACCACTCTATGGCATAATGAGCCTTGGACTAGAGCAGTATTTCACAACCTTTCCAATAACAAGTAGGTCTGCAGTTCTTGCTTCAATATTTACAAACTAAAATGGTCACTTGTCCAAACGTGCACATAAGGTACATTAGGGTGACAGTCAACCCCTGTCTTCAGGGGAACTAAGGAGGGGGGATTGACTGGTTGGGGGAAGGACAGGGGTAGGTTAGGAACAAGGTGGTAAAGATTTACTTAAAAAAAAAAAAAGAAAGTAAAAGAATGGTAAAAAACAGAATTAACCTTTTTCTTTGTGTTCTCTTAGCCCATCTGTTCTGGAGCTGCTCTCATCTACCTGCAGCATGGTAGCATGACCAGCAAAAGAGGTCACGCTTAGGTCAACAGATCTCCTGAAGACATTTTAGGTCCATAATGTGGTGTTCCATGCCCCTTCAATGCAGCTTAGCCATAGAAGATTTGTTGGCAGGGCAATTGGCTATGTAGCAGTTTCTCTTCTGTTTGGATTGTGTATTGCCATACAAGCACTGAGACAAGGTGTGTGTAAGTGTGTATGTGGGGGGGGGGTGGGAGCTTTCTAGAGCTGTTGGTGTTTACTGGTACTTGCCCACTTGCCCTCTCCCAGGGATAGTGGTAGTGCCACCACTGATGATCTGGTTGTGTTGTAGGCAGTTGTGCCTGAAAATTCCACCCATACTTTGGTTGGTAGGCAGCTGGATTTTATGTGATTTTATAGCTGGACATGAGATTTAGTCAATGCTGTCCATGACCAGGTACCAGGTTCATTCTGGCTGTTGGCTTGTAGCTCTGCATTAAAAAAGAAGCAGAGGGTCTTCCAAGGGTAAATAACGTAATAAAGCTGATCCCCATAATGTAATAAAGCTGATGCCCTCATTTTTTTTCCATCTTATCCTATCTTTATTTTATTATGTTAAGGGCATTATAATAAAGTGTATGGGTTTGCTTAGAGATTATATAAGTGTGGTTAGAGTTTATGCATTTGGGATGAGGTGGGTGGTGATGTGTTGACATTGAAATAAAACCTGTCATAGTAATGAAAAAGGGCAGAATCTGATATTATGGCTGTATGTGCGCTTTTGTGAGAATAGCATTCTAACACGATGACACACAGACATTCACATCCCACACAAACGTCTTTTTTCTTTAATACGTTCTAATATTTTAAGAATATTTTTGTCATTCTTCATAATAAAATGAATGCAGCGAGATAATACTATTAAGGTTCAAGAAAAACAACGGATGGGAGGTCTGTAAGGTCTATCAATCACTAGCTACAACTAGAAAAAAGTAATGGGTGAATCTAAATAGTGTGGAAAGTCTCTCCCTTTTCACATGCTTGCAGAAGGAAGGCTACGCCTACAGGTATTTGCCTAAAGTTTATTATTCTGTAGGACATTCCTACAGTATAGACATTCTGGGGTTAACCTCAATCACATTATGAAAGCACACCCACTGTCACAGCTTGCGGGTACTACCTAGCTGGCACATCTTCACAGCTATTACATCCCAACGGCAAGTACCCCCTGCTGTGTGCCAAGTATACCCAGGAGTGCTGATAGCACAAGTTAGAGGAGCAGTAAACTTTTATAATGAAAAAATATATATCGTAGGGATTTTCCTATTGAGTAAAATAAGGGTACTCCCACTGCCGAGAGATTTATATTTCCAGAGTTATTACAGTTTAAACCCATGCTTTTTTTAAATTACCAGTGCCCTCTAATGGTCAAATTCTAATTAGATTTCCTGTTAGATTCTAATGGAGAGAAAAGTCAGAAAAGTTAGAGACATACAGTTCTCCATATAATGTGATAGAAACTGCCTGTCACTTCCTGTCAGTTAAATCTATCAGGAAGTAAACACAGTAAATTCACTTCCTTATTTAAACTGCTAGAATTTTTGAATAAAACATCTGACAGCAGTGGGAGTGGCTTTGTTTTATTCAGCAGGAAATGCCCTGTAAAATATGTGTTTTCATAAAAAAAAAGTTTACTGCTCCTTTAAGATACACTGGACTGAAAATCTTCATAATAAGTTATAGCAATGGTGCCAACTGATGATCACAATAAAACAATTCTGTTTAGTCCCCTAATGTACCTCTGTGTTGTCTGGTTTTGTGCACCTCTCTGGCACTCGAAGGTCTAATTTAAATCAGACAAGGTAGATATAATAACTCTGAATGAACTGTCTCAAAGTGGAATGACCCTTGTTTTGCTTTGCAGGAAATAATGAAACATTTTTGCTCTTATAGATTATTATTTAATGAGCACAAATAGGTCAGTCAAAATGATGTGAATCTGACTGACACCTCTGTATGCTGACCCGAGCTACATTGTAATATGGGGCTTATGAAAAATACACACTGCAGGGCTGCACTGATTTCTGTGTAGTCTGGATGAATACACTTTGTATATGTATCCTCCATTAAGACTGGAAGTCACTTTACTTGTCAGGTACTGATATATTGTCCAATTATCCTGTTAACAGTTCCTGCTTTTGAATACTACTGACAATTAAATTATTGTACCCTTTTCCAAATTAATATTTTCTTTTGTTTATATTCTACTCCAGGCATAGGTAATGTCAGTCCTCACTAACAGCATGTTTTCAGGAAATCCCTGCTTGATTGCAGGTGTATTGATTAAACTGACCAAGTCAGTAATTTATCCACCTGTAATCAAGCAGAGATTTCCTGAAATCATGCACTGTTAGCAGCACTTGAGGACCAAATTGTCTAATCCGGGTCTACTCTTCTATTCTTGCAGAGGTCCTTAATACTAAGGTAATTATGTGATGATGTCTGCTTCCTTCAGAGCAGTATTTCTCAACCTTATCCTCAGGGACCCCTAACAGGCTTTGTCTGTAGGACTTCCTGATAGAATATAGGGTTAATCAGATGTGCAGCCATTGTAATTAAATCACCGGTACACAAGTAGGGAAATCCTACAGACATGGCATGTAAGGGGTCCCTGAGGGTAGGTTTGAGAACCAGTTCTATGAAGGCTAAGGAATGCCTTTTGATTTGTGGAACCAAAAAACCCTCGCTTTCCCAGCAACTACCGCCAGTTTCTGGCTTTAACCCTTCGAATGCCACATGGGTATCCAATGCGTTGCAACACAATGTGTTGCAACACAATGTGTTGGATATCTCTCTGGCACTCAGTCTTACATTTAATATTATTTATTATACAAATTATTTTCATAAGACATACAATTAGTATTTATAATTTGATCACATGTCCACTTTAACCTTGTAAGACAAGAAGAACGTGCAATGCATTGCACACAGCTCTGATCATTGTAGTATTAATGCAGGGTGCTTATGAATGCATAATGAAATACATTGGACACCTTGCTAGCATCCATAAGGTTAAAAATATTATTTAACCCTTTGAGTGCCAGTGGGGTATGGGATGTATTGTTTTGCAATGTGTTCCCTACCCCTCTGGCACTCAAAGGGTTAAAACAATGGGAATTTGGGCATTTGATGCAGAATTACTCTGGAGGGGTTATGTGCTAAAATTTCTATTTTGTTTTTTTGGACTATATGCACTAAGAAATCTCAAGATGGAGACATGTTATCACATAGGCTGCATAGAATAACAGGCAGGGATTCTCTCACTGGAGGAGCTATCACCTCTTCATTACACTTTAGGAAATATCCCCCCTGGAGTAATTGTGGGGCTAACCAGCTGCACCATAGGGGACAAATATAAATCCTCATTAATTTAAATGGGGCTTTCAACTCCTTGAATACTAGAGAGATCTCCATTGCTTTATGGCCCCCGTGGCAAAACCAGTGGAAGGGGATTCATGGGAGGTGGCAATGTTCACATCAGTGGTACAGGTTGACATACTTTAAGGGGTAAAAGCAAATACACATTATTGGTGCACATCCAAATTTTCATTACAATTAAACCTTTACTCTGTGGCATTGTGCCTGCATATCACTACTATATTATAGATGAGGATTTAGTCACATCGTATGACCATAGAATGCTAGGCTTGCCACCAACATCAAGGTACCTCATTTTAGGCAAGTACCTAACCTTAAAATGCTTTGTCTTATGAGCTGACTTTCTCCCACTTTAGGCAATTACTAACCTTAATTTACTTTATCCTGAGAGCTGAGTCTTAGTCAGCTTTACTCATTAATGGAGAGAGACTCTCTGACAGGCATTATATAGTGTCCTAAAGACAATGAGCATTGCACCTGGGGGTGGGAGGGGTGTGAGGGGTGCTTAAACCAATAGAAGCTGGTCAAAACTTCCAAAAGTACAATTCCAGTCCAGGTTTTGATAAGCACACCCAAAGGAAAAAAAATGATACTGGAATTATACTTTAAGGGGTGCCATGAGTACTAATCTACATCTGCCACATTTCTTTTTGAAATGAGCTTCCTACACTAAAATGTTCATAACCATTACAGATCTGAAGAAAAGGTTAGCAAGGCACACCATTTTGGGAAGTAGAAATTTACTCCCATCAATTTAGTGGTCACTTGCCTTTATACCCCTAGGCTAGGCTAGTGTGCACAAGCTTTGCAGAAAATTGGGGAGTCCAGAAGGAAAAGTTCCCAGGTATGGGAATTAACCTTTTGAGTGCCAGAGGGGCACGCAACATATTGAAAAGCAATGCATTGTGTATCCTGCTGGCACTCAAAGGGTTAAAATAGCCATTTAAAGCAATGGAATTTTGAAAATATTGCTATGGTTCAGTTGGTTAGCCCCGGAAATTTCTCCAGTTCTTCTCAGTACATCAGCCAGAAAGTATGAACACTCCGAGTGTCTAGTGTAGTGCAACAAGTGGTTGAGCAATGCATTGCACACCCCTCTGTCACTCAAAAGGGTTAACTGTTTGGCAACCAGCCTACAGCATGCCTTGTAGTAACCAAGTGTATAATTTGCTGTAAATACATGTAGTTAATAGGTGCATGAGATTTCCTGACTGCGTGTTCTGCCTGAGATGAGCCCAGGAGCAGGCAGAATGAGATAAGACTAACTGTAATTACAATGGAAATCAGCTAGGGACCCTTTGACACAGGAGAAAAACCTGTACTCTCCCCAGCTGCAGAGATAGTCAGCGGTGGTGGGTCTGTGGGAGAGTGTCACAAATGCAAGAGAATCCACACTCAATTAACAGATGCTAATTAGTGAGATATAACGGGGGTGGCTGGAATTTTTCATTTAACAAAAAATCACTTTAACCCTTTAGATGCTAGGGATGCCTGCAAAACATTGCAAGGTGATACATTTTAGGCATCCTCAGCATCCAGAGTGTTAAAGAGGAACCATAAGAATAAGTGGCTCTTAATTTGTTCACCAGAAGGACTTAATTAGGTAGGTTTCCTTCAACAAACAGTAAGTTATTCCTGTTTACATTTTATCTCTGTAATATAGGCTGACCAGATCTCCCCTTTAACCGGGGACACGTAGGAAATAGGCATTTTTCAGTACTTCACTGAAATCAATGCAGTCCTGCAGTATGCTTTTCTCCTATGTGTCCCCGGTTAAAGGTGAGGTCTGGTCAGCCTACTGTAATAGTCTTCTGCTAATTGTTTCGGTTGTTCAGTTAGGAGTCATTCAGGATTACTGTTTGTTGTAAGAAATGTAGTCTTCAATAGAGATCATAATATACACACTGTACGACCAAAAGTATGTGGACCCCTGACCATCACACCTATATGAGCTTGTTGGACATCCCATTCCCAAACCATGGGCATTAATATGGAGTCCCCCGCCCCTGCAGCTATAACAGCCTCCACACTTCTGTGAAGACTATCCACAAGATTTTAGAGTGTGTCTGTTGGAAATCGTGCCCATTCAGCCAAATGAGCATTTGTGAGGTTAGGTACTGATGTTGGACGAGAATTCCTGGCACACAATCAGCATTCCAATTCATCCTAATGGTGTTCATTGGGGGGCTAAGGTCAGGGTTCTAAGCAGGCCACCCGAGTACCTCCACAGCAAACTATAAAAGCAGTGTCTTTCTGGACCTTGCTTTGCGCACAGGGTCATGCTGGAACAGGAACAGGAAAGGGCCTTCCCCAAACTGTTGCCACAAAGTTGTAATATAGACATTAGATAGGATGGGCACTCCTATGCTTGAGTTCTTGGTGAAAAATGACTGGGTGCTACTTAAAATGAAATTATGTAAAAGAAGAAATGGTCCAGTAACCATGGCAAAAAAAGTACACTCATAGGAATTGCTTGAAGAGCTGCATTTAACCCTTTGAGTGCCAGAGGGGTATGCACCACATTTCTTTGCAATGCGTTGCACACCCCCTGGCAATCAAAGGGTTAACGTCAATGTTTCAGCCACCTAGGCACTTTAGGGGGCCAAAACTTTTACATTAGACACAACACTTCAAGCAAGTCCCGTGAGCGCATTTTTTTGGCGTGGTTATTGGGTCATTTCTATACACACAAAAAAAGAAGTGAATAAAATATGAAGTGTAGCAAGGAATAAGGGGGAACCCTCCACAATCCCCAAATTAAAAACAAATCAAAAGATACAAGACAATCCATTGAACGCTCTCATGGCTGAACTGACCTGCTTTCATTGGTATAATATATGCTCTAAACTGGGTTCACATTTAAAGGGATAGTAATACTTCATTTTATCTTTATTTTATTTTGTAGGCATTAAAAAAACATGAAGAATGATATATGTCTTATCTCTCAAACCGTTATGGTTTGAGAGATATTCACAAGCAAAGTTTCCCCTCCCACCCCTTTTACCTACTGTAAGCCATCTCTTCTCAGATGTGGAATCCAGTCCATAGACCAGACAGATAACAGAAGGGGACAATCTTCTTCCTATGAGAACAATGAAAGCCCTGCCCCCCTTGACAAGTTTTTCAGGTTTTTCCCATTTCTTAATTGAAGATTGTCCCTCTCTGCAATCTACCTGGGTACCTCCCTTCTGATCTGGCTGAACAGTGTTACATCAGTAAAAGGGGCGGGAGGGGATACTTTGTAATTGAATTACTCTTGAAGTACAACTTTGACAGAATTGAAATAACACTCTCCAAAGTCCAAATACTATGATGATTAATTAGAGCTGCATTTATTATGAAACATTACTATCCCTTTAAGTAATTTATACGAAGCAGCACATGATTATCTTCCCAATATTTATAGATATGTGTAAACCTGTTAGAAACTTGATAGAATTTAAGATTTATGAAACTGCAGGTTCAATTCAATAAACTAATGAGTTGCAATTCTAAAGCAAAGCATATGGATGACATGGACATTTTCTAAATTTGCTTTCATTTAAAGGGATAGTACTGTTTTAAAATAAATGCCCCGTCAATTATTCTTTATAGTTTTTTTTCCATGCATGGCTTTATTGCCATATTCTACGATTTGTAGTTCAAGAGTAAATAAGTTATAAAGAGTCCCCCTCCCGCCCCTTTCACTTACGTAACACTGCTTGAATCAGAGCAGCAAAATCATCCAGATGGAGCACAGAGAGGGACAATCTTCAATCAGTCTAAGGAAAAACCTGCCCTTCTTCGTCAAGGGGGCAGGGTTTTCCTTATGCTCACAGCAAGAAGATTGTCCCTTGCTGTGAGCTGTACTGTCAAGTGACTGGATTCCACATCTGAGGGGAGGTGGTGTACCATAGGTAAAAGGGATGGGACGGGGACTCTTTATAACTTATTTACTCTTGAACTACAAATCACAGAGTATTGTATTAATACTGCCCATGGCCAAAAATCTATGCTGAATAATCTACGGAGCATTGATTTTAAAACATCACTATTTAAATAGTGTTTTTAAACCATTGAATTCTAGAGAAGTCTCTAGTGCATTTCAATGCACTGGAGATTTCTTCAGCATTAATAGAGTTAGAATCCCCATTTAATTCAAAGAGAGAATATGTTTGTTTGAGGAATTCAGTTTCCTCTAGAATTGCACATCTTATTTTATTCCATTGCACTGTGCAAGTGCTGTTTTACACAAGATGGCTGAAGTAATTTTCTTTGCATGTCTCACTTCCTGCTGAATCTTGTAAAGTGCATCCATATGGACTATTATTTGCTATATTCTATTAGAATCTGTTACATTAGGTGAAATGTGGTTTTAATATTTTTTGTGCAGTGGGCTGGCTTCCATTGCAAGTAGCAAATGTCACTGGAGATCAGCAAATCTCTTCAGGTTCGGTTTGTTGCTTGTTTTGTTAAAGATGGATACCTACAAAAAGAACCCTATTTCTGCTGACAAGAATTATACACAGATGTGCTGTTACATCCCTCTCTGGCACTCGAAGGGTTAAATATTTTGACATTATGCAATTTCTTTTCCTAGAATCAGTTGATTAACACAATATACAAAATGTACACAATACTCCTGGTGAAATGCACATCCAGTTTGGAGATATGGTCCTGAACTGGACCCAAATCCATATCCTGGTATGCACTATGCTGTTTTCTCCATCTTATCGCTGTGATCACACCTTAAATAGGCCTACATCCCCATGCCTTCTCCAGGTTTTGTGTATCCTTCTCCAGTGGCCCACTTGCATATTGAAATGTGGCTTCATGAGCTTTTATTGTATTCCTGAAAGCATGTTTATTTGTTAATGTGGCTATTTGCCACATATAATAATCTCTCATAGCTGGCTATGCTGTCAAAGCGTCCAGAAACTAATTTACTTACCTGAAGGTAGAGAATTAGGGTTCTTGCCATAGTTTACAATGCAATCAAAGGAATGTCCAACACAAAACAACAAGCTGGACACATTTCTGACACTCAGAGAGTTAAATTGCCCCCCTCACTGGTAAGGGCATAAAATATATTCACACTACATGTCCATTGGAGCAAGTGGTGCCCTGATATGCTTCACCGTGCTGCGACCTGTGGTACCTGCTTCATCTGACCAACCCGATTGACTGATCCTGAATTCATCAGAATGCTTGGTCATTGGGTCTTGTCAGATGAAGCGGACAACCTAGTACACACATTGTATTGTGTATTAAATAGCAGAACAAGGTTCAGCATGGAGAAGCAGATCGGGGCACCGTTTGCTCCATGGACAGACATGGTATCTATTATTTTATTAACTTACCAGTGTGGAGGGCAAGTTAACTCTTTAAGTGCCAGACATCCGTCCAAAGTGTTGCAATGTGCTAGACACCTCTCAGGTATTTCAAATGTTAACTCTTTGAGTGCCAGAGAGGTATCCAATGCATACCTCTCTGTCACTCAGAGGGTTAGGGTGGGTTGCTATAGTCCTTGGTGCTGAATACTCTGAAGGGGAAAGCATCCTCTCTGCTACTTTACATACCATCCCTAATAACCATGTCTCTCTCCCTCCTCTTGTATATGTAATTCTCAGTGCATATGACTAGGTTTGTCTTAATCTCCATGTTCAATTGATCTCCACTCATCACCAGACATCAAACCTTAGTTCATCTCTCCTCTAGTTTGTAAAAAATGTTTTAGTACTTAAAAAATAGCAAAACCCGGACATATGCTAAACTTACTGGTTCAAATCATTTATTCTAGATATCAATGCTTTTATCTCACTGACTCCTGTTTTAGTCTATGATGAAATTTGGAGATAAATCTAGTGATCCAATTATCAGCTGTAATGGAATATGAGCAATATATTTTAAAACTGCTAGCCGTGGACTATTGCAGGTGAATTGTTATTGTCCCTTATTATCAAAGACATAGTAAGAGTTTTTCTTCCTTGTAGTCACTGCGGAAGTGATTGTGTTGCATTCGCAGATACTGAACTCATCAAATAGGCTGTGATTATCTGGACTTGATTTCTTTACAAATCACTGGCTTGACAAAAGTCCATATAGGTTCAAAACATCGCCAGGTCAATTTGGTGTGGGTCTGCAATAAACCACTTTTGGTTATCAAGTTCTAGTATTCCTCGGATTATTCAGATATCTCCATACCTGGGAACACCTTTGACCCCCAACCCCCAAGTGACATTATTTGTGAGTCATGAGTCCAGGACCTTAATATGTTCCGCTTTCAGGAAAGAACAGAGAAGGGTGATATGACTGAAACCTTCAAATATATTAAGGTATTTAATAAAACTCAGGAGTGATAATTTTTTATCATAAAAGTTATACTACAACAAGAGGACATGACCTAGATTTGAACAGTGGAGAAAGAAGAGGAAATGTGATAAAAATAGCTATTTTACAGAGAGGGTGATAGATAAACAGAATAGTCTCTCAGCAGAAGTGTTTGGAGCTAGTATTGTAAATGAATTTAAGAAACCTTGGGATTGACATATGGCTAATCTAAAATGTGTCTTATCCGACTAGATAGGGAATGGACAGACTATTGGGGCCAGTTGGTTTTTACTTGATATTGAATTTGATGTTTTTTGTAATAACATGGGTGAGTTTAAACAGAATGGGTTGGATTAGGGTAGGTGAGTTTTGTCCCTCAAGGGAGTGTGAAAAGGCTGGGAAGTGGGCAGAATGAAGCAGAACACGGGTGAGGTTACCAGAAAGCTCAACATGATACATAAACATCCTCTGTCCACGGTGACCCAGCAATGAACACTGAAAACTGCAGTCTCCGGGACAGATCCACAGGGTTCCCCGGGGTATCCTATTTTAATATCGCCACCTACATCACAAGCCAGGTGAGACTAGGTTAAGATCTGTTAGGTTACAGTCATTTACATTAATGTTTCTTAGGTTAGGTTAGGGTCGGTTAGATTAGGTTGGGTTACAGACAATTAGGTTACTATCTGTTAAGTTAAGGTAAGATAGGATCAGTGTCTACTATCTGTTAGGTTTGGGACACTGTCTGCTAGGGTCTGTCTCTGTTAGGTTTGAGGGATGGTTTAGGTTAGTTGTTAGGTTCAGGCTAGATGTTAGGTAGGGCACCTTTCTGCATTTTACTGGCAACATTTTAGATGTGTCCTTTTTAACCTGTCATCATTTTGATGTACATTATTACAAGAGTGACATTTCAATAGTAAGTTGGTTCCTAGGAATGGAATCCTCTGCAGTTTATATATATACATTTTGGTGTACAACAGCTATACAGTATGTATATGTATTGTTTTACTTTATACAATCAAGAATCACAGCTTGTATTCTAAATCATCCAAAATAACATGGAGGTCTAATTAAAGCCAACAAATTCAAACGCTACTAAACATTTAGGACTCTTCTACATGGGTGACAGAGCAGCAGCAGTTCCATGCTACAGTTCTGTTTCCAGTGTTCTATATTCATCTTTGTTCTGCATTCCCTACACCATATCTCTCATAGTCATGCAGAGGAATACATGATATAAATCCTGTGATAACAATTATCACCTGCAATGTAATCTAGGCCTTAGTTATGAGAACTGGAGCAACTGGGGAACAGACCAACTGCACTACAGCAGACAAATAAATATTGATTTAAATGGGGCATTTAACCCCTTCAATGCTAGAGAGTTCTCCAGCACATTGCTTATCAATCCACTAGAGACCACTCAAACATTCAAGGGGTTAAAATCTCCTATGGTTCGGTTGGTTTACTTCAGGATTGCTCCAATTCTTCTTATTAAGCCTTTGAGTGCCAGAGGGTTACTCAAAGTATTGCTTTGCAATGTGTTGCGTAACCCTCTGGGACTCAAAGGGTTAAATCAGCCTCATACTATAAGACCATTTGGCATGATCCAGAAAGAGATAAACTTGAAATATTCAGACACATGACCTTTTCTACAAATTCAACTCTGTATTCCCACCAGCCATTTTTTTGTCTATTTATTCAATTTTATTATTTCCCTGAAATTTTGAGATAATTTAGCTACTGAACAAAATTAATATATTAATATCCCCAATAATAATCCTCAACCTCACTTACTATGGCCAGAAAAAAAACTAACGGCCCTATGAACTTGACTTGTATTTCTTGGTTCAATAGATAATATCTTCAATCAGTCCTTGAGGTCATATCCATGGAGGCGGACATAATAGTTGCTAGCAGGACCACAGTACCTTAAACTCTTCTCATTGCACATAGCAATCTTTTTTTTATCCCATTAAAGGGATAGTAATACTTAAAATGTTAAAAAAAATATGTTGTAGGGTTTATGCCCCTGAGTAAAACAAGGGTACTCCCACTGCTGAGAGGTGTTTCATTCAAAAGTTATTAATTTTCAAAGTTGAATTTTTTAGGTGCAATATCACAGTGGCCTGAAATTGTACAGTGGCGCTGTTGCTACACCATCCTATGGAGATTTATGGTCCCGGGCCCAGAGCTGGCCATAGGATCGTGTAGCAGCAGCGCCACTGTAGAATTTCAGGCCACTGTGATATTGCACCTAAAAATTTCAACTTTGAAAATTAATAACTTTTGAATGAAACACCTTACAGCAGTGGGAGTACTCTTGTTTTACTCCGGGGGATAAACCCTACAGCATATTTTTTTTTACATTTTAAGTATTACTATCCCTTTAATGAGTACAGCGTTGGGCAAAAAATTGCTTCTCAACTCATTGTGCACCCTCTGGTCCCTAAAGGGTCAATTAGCTCATGCACGCTGCCCGAATCTGTTTGCAAAGACTGTCAGCAACTATCATGTCCACCTCCATGAACATGACTTCCAGGATAGAAGGAAGATATTATTTATTGAAAAAAAAGGGACAAGAACAAAATTCGTAGGGGCCATTATGATTTTCTAGTCACACTAAGATATGAGGTTCTTGTTCTCCTTTAAGAAATAGGTAAGGTGATGTATTAAAAAAAATTAGAATAATTCTGAAGCAAACCAACTGCAGAAGAGGGGACAAACACATTTCCAATTCATTATAATAGAGCATTTAACCCATTGAATGCTAGAGTGGTCTCCAACATATTGGTCTCTAGCATTCAAAGGGTTAAAAGTCCTATTTAAATGAATAGGAATTTGGGACATACTTAGTTGTCCCTTGTGGAGCAGTTGGTTTGCTGCAGTATTGTAGCAGAGCAGTCGCCGGAAGACATTTATCCATAACGGAATGGAAAAGAAATGAACCGCAATAATCTCTCATCTGTTAGTATAACCACTATGGAAACCTATTATACAACTCAGACTAGATGGTATGTAACAGCAGGCACTCTGTTATGACTGTACCTACAGCCCTACACATACCGGAAATGTCAGGATAAATCAGGTAGTGTGCTTCTTATCTGGTGGTCCTGTCATAAAAGCTACAGCCCTTCTGGGAAGAACAAATAACTACTTTCAACAAAAAAGCCACATAAAATTACCGTCAGCAAAAACCTTTACAAACAAGAAAAGGACCAAGAACGCTTTGCAAGAACATTAAAGGGATAGTAATACTTAAAATGTAAAAAAAAATATGTTGTAGGGTTTATCCCCCTGAGTAAAACAAGAGTACTCCCACTGCTGTAAGGTGTTTCATTCAAAAGTTATTCATTTTCAAAGTTGAATTTTTTAGGTGCAATATCACAGTGGCCTGAAATTCTACAGTGGCGCTGTTACTACACGATCCTATGGACAGCTTTGGTCCCGGGACCATAAATCTCCATAGGATGGTGTAGCAACAGCGCCACTGTACAATTTCAGGCCACTGTGATATTGCACCTAAAAAATTCAACTTTGAAAATTAATAACTTTTGAATGAAACACAAATAGACAGAGAGGGCACAGAGACTGAAGGGACATTCAAGTATCTAGCAGTATCTAGCAAGGAAGGCCCATTGGATTTCAGTGGAGAACAAAGAACTTCATCCTGCCTCTGAAATGCTTTAGCCCCAAGATGTCTGTCCGTTGAGTGCAATATATAGGTGCATGGATTCTAGGGATGCCCGACGTTCGGATTTGCACATCCTATATAATGTAGACACTGCTGCGCGTGCGACAGTCATGCACAGTACAGACTGCCTGCGCCGCGGCTGATACAGAGCTGGGCGCTCCGAAGGAGCGTCCAGCTCTGTATCAGCAGTGGCGCGGGCAGTCTCTACTGCACGTGACTGCCCTGCGACCGGCTTTCAGAGGCACTGTGGCCAGTGTAACGGGCTGCTCAACTAGTTTAGCATATTTGCTATGGGCAAAGTATTAGAAAGTGTCAAATGTCCACATGTGGTCTTTGCCTATGATACATGCGTATCATCCATGTCAGTGATTTTGTCTCTTTAAGTTAATCCTCTTTATACATGGGGTATGAACTTTGGATACTCGGGACTACTGGGGTCCACCATGTTTTTAATCTTGATTTGTTTGTTTTTTCTCTCCAGTTTTTACCTTGTCTTTTTTGGGTTTATTTATTGATTCATGCACTACATATAGTGATCTATTTGGGCCATATTGTTTTAAATTAGTGATTTTTGCATGAGGCAGCTGATCTGGTATTTTAACGTGCATCGATTTTCATATATTTTATTCCACTGAATAACTTATCAGTTTTATTGGTACTTTGGCCCACAGATCACATATATTGCACTTAGATCCCTCTTGTGCGCTGTGTCTCTTTTTTTTCTATTGCTAGAAAAGTCTCCAACATGATCAGCCCCACTGGAGAAATTGAATTCACAAGTGTGCATTTACCATAGATATAATAACACTTCACTAAAGAGTATGTTCACACAGGCGACTTTAGTACTGCATTGCCAATGAATAATTTAACATAACTTTATGAAGCAGCTTGCCCCAATGGTGCAGTCCACATGGGTGATTTTTGCCTTGTACAACACACTCAAAACAGAGCATGTTGAAAGCTGGTTGAATTATGTGTAGTAAAAACCAAATTTCAGCATCCTTGATCTACACAGAGGCCGAAAGGGTCATTGTGTACACTATTAACATTATAGATACTGGATGTTGAAGTGCTCATTGTATCTTCCAGTACACAGCTAAGCCACATGGGTGATATCTATTAACATATGGTCATGCCAACTTTGAAGTCCATCTGTCAGAATGCAGATGGGTTAATTTGGGAGGCTTGAGCCATGGTAAAATGGAGCATGGTTGAGTTGCCTATGTGAATATAGCTTAGATTAACATATAGAATTTTATGTAAGGAATGGTGGAAGGCAGTCATATATTAATTTACAAATAAAAGGATTTACAAATAAAAGGTCTAAAAGAAAAATGTATAATAATAATAATAATAACAACACTGATAGAGACCTACAGTACTGTGCAAAAGTCTTAGGCAGGTGTGAAAAATGCTGTAAAGTAAGAATGCTTTCAAAAATAGACATGTTAATAGTTTATTTTTATCAATTAACTAAATGAATAGTGAGTGAACTGAAGGAAAAATCTAAATTAAATCAATATTTTGTGTGACCACCCTTCGTCTTCAAAACAGCATCAATTCCTTTGCACAAAGTCAGCGACGTTGTAGGCATATAGTCAGGTGTATGATTAAACAATTATACCAAACAGGTGCTAATGATGATCAATTTAATATGTGGGTGAAAGACAATCATTAACTGAAACAGAAACAGCTGTAGGTAGAATCAAACTAGGTGAGGAACAGCCAAACTCAGCTAACAAGGTGAGGTTCCTGAAGACAGTTTAATGTCAAAAGTCATACACCATGGCAAGACTGAGCACAGCAACAAGACACAATGTAGTTATACTTCATCAGCAAGGTCCCAGGCAGAAATTTCATGGGATACAGGGGTTTCAAGATGTGCTGCCCAAGCTCTTTGAAGAAGCAAAAAGAAACGGGCAACGATGAGGACCGTAGACACAGTGGTCAGCCAAGGAAACTTAGTGCAGCAGATGAAAGACACATAATTCTTACTTCCCTTCACAACTGGAAGATGTCCAGCAGTGCCATCAGCTCAGAATTGGCAGAAAACAGTGGAATCCTGGTATACCCATCTACTGTCCGAAGAAGTCTGGTCAGAAATGGTCTTCATGGAAGACTTGTGGACAGAAAGCCATACCTCCGACATGGAAACAAGTCCAAGCAACTCAACTCTGCACAAAAACACAGGAACTGGGGTACAAGAATGAGTTTCTGCTGGAAACAGTGAAGTATGGTGGAGGCTTCTTGCAAGTTTGGTGCTGCATTTCTGCAAAAGGAGTTGGGGATTTGGTCAGAATTAATGATTTCCTAAATTCTGAGAAGTACAGGCACATACTTATACATCATGCAATACCATCAAGGAGGCATCTAGTTGGCCCCAAATTTATTCTGCAGTATGACAATGACCCCAAACATACAGCTAAAGTCATTAAGAACTATCTTCAATGTAAAGAAGAACAAGGAGTCCTGGAAGTGATGGTATAGCCCCCATAGAGCCCTGATCTCAACATTATCAAGTCTGTCTGGGATTGCATGAAGAGAGAAAATCAACTGAGGCTGCCTTAAGAACTGTGGTTCGTTCTCCAAAATGTTTGGAACAACCTACCTGCAGAGTTCCTTAACAAGCTGTGTTTAAGTGTACATAGAAGAATTGAACTGATCAGTTCGTTCCTCCAGATGTAGAAATAAGCAATGATAGATGATAATGGAAATGTCAGTAATAGATTAGTAAAATGACAATGACAATTAATTAGAACATGGAGATGTCCTGCTTCTTTGATGCTGCTAAAATCGGAGGTGGCCTGGTCCTCTAAGTGCAGAAAAACTAAAAGAAGATAAAAACAGAAAACAGTTCAAACTCTGTCTGTGTAGTAAATTTATTATAATAGCAGGAAAAAAAAATCATAAAACAGATAAAAATCAAACCCCCTCCCAAGAACTGAACTCACATGATACCCTTCTTGGACTGTAAGAGCCTCTTGGATCTCTTCCGTTATCAGCCACATACTGTATCCACCTCAAATTCTGATTTGTAGCCAAATCTCCAGCTGAATGCTGTGTAAGTAGGTAGATATAACTGTGGCAGTCTCTCATCTGGATAACTTTTGAGGAGAGTATATTCAACCTGCATTTGTAGAGAATTTCACACGTAACAAAGATGCCAAGTGTGGCAGCGAAAGCGACAGTTGGCAGGATGCCAGGATGTTGACAGGTTCTCACAGGGTGCCTGGGAGGGAGCCAGCACTGATGGAAATGTAGGAGTAGAACTAATGGGAGGGGAAGAATAGACTAATGCCTGATGCTTATCATGGAGATGCGCTCTGCTTCCTCATGGGTACTTCATGTAGAGCAGTGCTATCATATTTATACCAGAGACTTCACATAATAACCATATTGCTTCTTAATAAGATAATCTTATATGAGCAAAAAATGATAATAAAACCAATAATGAAAGTTATATATTAATAAATATTAGCAATTCACAGTATAATTCTTATTCATTTAAAAATACAAAAGCTTGTGAATCAAGAAAAGGGATTATTAGAGAATAAAACAGAAAGCATGGAAAGTAATAAGTGGTTAATGAGATGAATGAATATGTATGTGTGTCATGAGTAGAACCATTAAAGCATTGTGATATTGAAATGAGACTATAATTCAATCAAAACTAATTAAATAATAGAAAAGCAAGATAAATATAATAGAACAAAATAATATAATAATAATAATAAAAAGAAATTAAGAAACTGTAGAATTGGCGACTCAAGAATAGAAACTGCCAAATTCAGACCACAATTTAAAAGATTGCATTTAACAATAAAAAAAGTAAAATAGTTGACAAAAAAGCACTGGAATATTCAGAAATGTGATAGAGCAGGGGTTTAAAGGTATGAAATAATTCAAAAATCCTAAGTGCCAAAGAATTAAATGGTAATACTCAGGGCCAGATTTACAATAAGGGAGAGTAGGCATCTGCCTACAGGTGCATCCCACAGAGGGGCGCCTGTCATTGTGATAGTTTTTTTTTGTATTATTATTATTATTATTTTTTTAATTAGCCTGCCAGCCTTTTGATCCGTGTCTGGGTGGACTACTGGGGGGAAATGTCGAATGCTGCGCTGCTGTTCTTGTGACAGACCACCTGAAGAGAGATAAGAGCTGCGCCCCTGGAGTCAGCAGTGTCACGGAGGCTGCGCATTACATTTACTCCTGAGCCTGACTCCTCACTTGAATCACTTCACTAGAACGGTGCTGCCCCGCCTCCTCCCAGACTCAGTGCAGCCTGCAGGGAATCACAGCCCTGCCCACCATGGTTCCAAATGAACAAAGTGACAGCGGCACATGAAGTCCACACAGAGCAGTGAGCAGAGAGGAGCGAGTTGCAGCCAGAACGGTCGGCCCCACGGTTTATTTAACCCCTTGAATGAGGTAAGCCGGCTGTCTGCAGCCCCAGTCCATGAACCCACACACCTCCATATGTCCCAGTAACTTGAATACGAAACATTAGCACAAAGTAGGTTTCCCAGAGAGGATAGCAGCCTGGGGCAATGACAGTATTCATATGTAGCAACTCTCAATTGAGATAAATAATTTGTGTTGGTAGACCACTAACTTATATCAATTAGTCCCAGAGGTGGTTTGACTGCATCATTCATCAACCACACAAGGGGTTACCTTCCATACTGCCTGGGTATCCATAAATGGAGAATAAAAAATGGCCATATTTGTGTGGAAATTAATCACTGAATAAAATATTTCAGTCAAAACTTTTTGCACTTTTTTTTCATGGGGGGGGCTTCAGATTTCTGTCCCTACAGGCTCCTGAGATGTAAATCCGGCCCTAGTAATACTCTCATGATAATATCCCTAAAATGCATACCATATATAATCCCTAAAATACAAAAACTCGTTATTGACATATGATATACATGTTATAATGACATCTGACACTCCAATAATACTCCTAGGATATCTAAAACATCAAATAAAATAAGTTTAGATCAAATATCAAATATATATTCAAGTGCATAGTATAAGTTTCTGGAGCATACTTGATATCCCATCATAAAAAAACATTTAAGTCATGTATATAACATAATTTATAAAAATGATAAAAATGTCTATAAAGAAAACATAAAAAATATTATTAAAATAGAGAACACATATATTTTTTATATTGTATTAGAAAATGCACAAATACCCAACATCCAAGTAAAAAGTTTTTTCAATATATTTGTGGGACAAAAGGGGGAGAGATAGAGAGGGGAAGGGGCATGTGGGATAAGAGAATTAATATGTAAATATATATAACATATGAAAAATATTTTATAAAATTCCTAAACAATATTCATACATAAACACATATATAGAAATACCCATAAGTATACTCATACCAAAGTTGAGTGTAGTTGGAGATGTTAATAATGGACATCCACACATGTGCAATGCTTGAGATTACCACAAGAGCCAATAAGATGACATAAACTCCTATACCCTTTGTAAGATATAATTAAATCCACATCTAGAAAGAAAGTAAAAATAAAATCCAAATTATAAAAAGGCAACAAAATCAAAATCTAAAAAAGTTTAAATATTGCCTGAAAAGCCAAAATCTATCTAATATATCAAAATAGTGTTTTCTAATAGCTGAATGACAAATTATATCTGGCGTACGAATTGAAAATCTACATTGAATTCACTTGGAGCCAAAGTTTATAATTCATGGATCCAAAAGGATTACCTTTGTCTCAGTTTTTAAAGGGATAGTAATGTTTCATAATAAAAGCAGCTCTAATTAATCATCATATTATTTGGACTTTGGAGAGTGTTATTTCAATTCTGTCAGAGTTGTAGTTCCAGAGTAATTCAATGACAGAGTGTCCCCCTCCCACCCCTTTTACTGATGTAACACTGTTCAGCCAGAGCAGAAGGGAGATGCCCAGGTAGATTGCAGAGAGGGACAATCTTTAATTAAGATAAGGGAAAAGCCTGAAAAACTTGTCAAGGGGGGCAGGGCTTTCATTGTTTTCACAGGAAGAAGAATGTCCCCTGCTGTTATCTGTCTGGTCTTACAACCAGATTCCACATCTGAGAAGAGATGGCTTACACTAGGTAAAAGGCGCGGGAGGGGGAAACTTTGCTTGTGAATATCTCTTAAACCATAAAGGTTTGAGAGGTAAGACTTATATCATTCTTCATGTTTTTTTTAACGCCTACAAATTAAAATAAAGTTAAAACGAAGTATTACTATCCCTTTAAAATAACCATCTTTCCTATGATCATGTTTAACCTATTTGATACTTAGAAATGCTTACAATTATGTTGGATCTTACAATTTTTGGATAAACTGTGCGTCTCAATCCCTTTAGTAAAATGTTTGATGTGATGCAGGTTTTGAGCTTCCTATTAGTTCTCCCTACATATTGTAATTCCCAGCCGCAGGTAATAAGGTAGACAACAAAAGAACTATAGCAATTTATAAATTGTTTGATGTTATACTCTTTACCTGTATCTGCAGATGTGAAGCTCTTAAAGGGATAGTAATACTTCATTTTATCTTTACTTTATTTTGTAGGCATTAAAAAACATGAAGAACGATATAAGTCTTATCTCTCAAACCTTTATGGTTTAAGAGATATTCACAAGCAAAGTTTCCCCTCCCCACCCCTTTTTCCTAGTGTAAGCCATCTCTTCTCAGATGTGGAATCCAGTCCATAAACCAGACAGATAACAGCAGGGGACAATATTCTTCCTATGAAAACAATGAAATCCCTGCCCCCCTTGACAAGTTTTTCAGGTTTTTCCCTTATCTTAATTGAAGATTGTCCCTCTCTGCAATCTACCTGGGCACCTCCCTTCTGATATGGCTGAGCAGTGTTACATCAGTAAAAGGGGCGGGAGGTGGATACTTTGTCATTGAATTACTCTTGAACTACAACTCTGACAGAACTGAAACACTCGCCAAAGTCCAAATACTATGATGATTAATTAGAGCTGCTTTTAGTATGAAACATTACTATCCCTTTAAATTGGGACATGTAGAGGAATGTGTTTCACCACATTTTAATATTCCTATAGCTTTAGGTAGAAAGGTCTTATTATGGGATGTAGTATTTTTCCTATGGATATCACTTGGAGTAATCTGATTTCCTTCGTTTTTCTAAGATTTTTTGCTAAAATTGGATCCTGCACTAAAATATACCATTGCTTCCTAAATATGTTTAATATGAGCAGTTTTATAATTATAAGTGGTGATAAAGTAAAGGGTGTTACTGTGTTCTATTTTCTGTTTTTTTCTTTGTACACTATTAATGAATCTCTGTTATATGCTAATTCCATACCATAATCCTTTTGTTTGAATTTTCAATACGTATTTGTGCTACTTTTTCAAAATTCTCTTTTGTGGTAAGTTCCTTTTGATTCTTTGTCTATACGGATATTCTTTTGTTACACAGATTATTGTTTATCCATTGTTTATAATGGCCACTTTTAGCATTCAGTTAGCTGTTGCTGTCTACATTTTTTCTAAAATTACATTTCAATTTTGTCATTATTATGGTATAAATTAACATCCAAAAGTTCAATACTATCCTGTTGTATGTTATTTGTAAAGGATAGGCCAAACTAATTCAAATTCTTACATGTTGAAAACTTAGTGAACTTATTCTGAGTACCCTTCCAAATAAAAATGATATTATCTATATAGTGCTTATAAAAAACTATAGTTTGTAAGTATGGATTATTGTTATAAATGCATTATGTGTCCCACTTATTCATGTGATGATGGTGCAAACATGTGTGTGTATATGCTATGGATGTGCATGTATGTGTGTGGATGTGTAAGGGTGTGGTATGTGTGTGTGTGTTTGTAGTGTGCATGCATGTATATGTGTGTGTGTATTTATGTATATGTTTCTATGTGTGCATCTGGGTTTACCATGGAAATGTCATCTTTTATTTGGTGACCAACAAAATGGTGCTGATGACCACAGAAGGTGACAAAAATGGTAGTCTCACCAAGGGCAAGGATACATAAAACATGGTGCTTAAACTGTATGCACTAGCATACTACTATCTCCCATGGGAACTTCTGCATCAACCCTTTGAGTGCCAGAGGGGTACGCAACACTTTGCAGAGCAATGCATTGTGAACCCCTCGGGCAGTCAAAGGGTTAAAAAATGGCATTTGTGGACTTTCCTGTGGGAAGCAATATACCTGCAACTTCTCTACCATCCAGGGGGCCACTACATTATACTTTCCAACAATGAATTAACCTCTTGAGTGCCAGAGGGGTATCCAACACATTGCATTGCAAATCATTGGATACCCCCTCTGTCACTGAAATGGTTAAAATGGCCCTGCATTTATAGTTCTCAGTTTAATCAATCTGAACTGGTGACTTCTCTCATTGCCATTAATGTCATTAGTGTTTTTGTTAAAGAGAACAAATTAAAGTAAAATAAAATGTTGGAAAAAAATCAAAGTGTATGTTATTATACGTCGATATTGCTTTGAGTGCCAGAGGGGTATGCAATGTATTGCTTTGCAAAGCATTGCGTACCCCTCTGTCACACAGAGGCTACTCGGCTGCTTGGTGACAATTAAGCCTGCAGCATCAGAATGTAGCCCTTTTGGTGCGGGTGACATTTATAATGAACGGTTTTGTTAGTCGCCAAAGAGAGGTTGAGATTTCAATAGGATACTGTGTGTGTGTGTCTATGTGGTGAGTGTCTATGTATGTATGTATGTGTGTGTGTGTGTATGTGGTGAGTGTCTATGTATGTATGTGTGTGTGTGTGTGTGTGTGGTGAGTGTCTATGTATGTATGTGTGTGTATGTGATGAGTGTCTATGTATGTGTGTATGTATGAATGCATGTATGTCTGTGTGTGAAGTGTGTATATGTGTGTGTGTGGTGTGTGCATGCATGTATTTATGCATGTGTATGTGTGTCTGTGTGTGTGTACTGTGTATATGCGTTTGTGTGTTTGTGTTGTGTGTATGTGTTGTGTATGATAATGTGCCCTTTATCTATTTGTACCCTTGATCCTCCTCCTCCGTATGACCTGAAGAGGAGATAAAGGGTACATCTGGATCAAAGAAGAGATTAGCTACATGGGGTGCAGATGGTATCAATTTCGCAACTGGTAGGAGGAGACTGAACACACCCCAGGATGCTATCTAAACTTGTACTCTTCTTCCCTCCCATGTCGATGGTCTTTCTTCCTACCTACCATTTGCTCTGTTAATTTTTCCCGGCTCAGTGATAAGTTTCATGCAATGAACAGTAGATGCACTGGAAAACATTTTATACAAGGTGAGCAACACAAGGTCTTCCAGCAGTTACTGGACTACAACTCCCATCATGCTCCATAATGTGATAAAGTGAATTATAGTTTAGTAAGAACTGAGAACCTCACACTGCTCAACCCTGTTTTACACATCATAACACTAGATATAATATAAAAAGAGCAAAAGGAAGTTGGAAATATTGTTTTAGACTATTATTACCAGGGGAGCTACAATAGTAATTCAGGTTCTTTCCTGGAGGAACCAAAGTGGCTTGCAGTGCTAATTCATTTATTTCATGAAATAACTGGCCAATATCTGCCCAGAGTGAACTGAAACAAAATTATACACTTTAACTAGTTATTTAATAAAATACCAATCTTAAAGCAGTTAAAGTATATAATGCCCAGAAACATTATATATGTATCTAGCTATTTCATCGAAGTACATTGTATAAAACACCTATCACAAAGCAATTAAAGCATAAAACACCTAGGGTATGACCATTTGTCTTTAGTTATTTTATAGAACAACTGCCTACTACATAAACTACATATTACAAAGCAGTTGCATTGTGAAATGCATAGAAGATTACGAAAGACTTAAAGTGTAAAACGGCTGTAAATAAAGCAATGTATATTGCAGGTTTATAAATGATGCAGTTTATATAATGGTTAAAGTATTAAATAGCAATTAATCAAATACAAATCCTATATAATAATTTGCTAAATCGTGTGTAACACCGCGACATGCGCAGTACACACTGCTGTGCGTGCTGCAGTCATGCGCAGTAGAGACTGCCCGCGCCGCGGCTGATACAGAGCTGGGTGCTCCGAAGGAGTGTCAAGCTCTGTATCAGCCGCGGTGCAGCCAGTCTCTACTGCGCGTGACTGCCCCGCAACTGGGTGGCAGTGGCACTGTGGCCCATGTAATGGGCTGTTCAACTAGTTTAGCAATAAATTCAATGTTATATTGCAGCTCGTCATTAGCTGAGGATCAGAAATTATTTTCTTTGAAAACAAATTATATATTGTGGGGCTTTTCCAAGCTGAGTAAAGCAAGAATACTTACACTACAGGTTGTTGTTTATTCAAAAACTAGTTAAAGAGCCCGTTACACGGGCCACAGTGCCGGCCGGTCGCGGTGCAGTCATTCGTGGTGGAGACTGCCCACGTCGCAGCTGATACAGAGTGGGTCGCTTGCGCCCCGCTCCATATCAGCCGAAGAGCAGGAAGTCTCTACTGCACATGACTGCACCGTGCGCAGCTGTCTCTACTGTGCATGACGGCTTCTGACAAACTTTAACGAATTATTATATAGGATATAAATGTTCAAACGGTTACAAAGCGATGGATCTTTTACTATCACATTCGACAGAGAAATGTAGTGAGGGACTCCGTTTTTATTGTCATTATAAATGGAGAACTATAGTCAGAGACTCACTTGTCCCATAGAATGCAAGAGAATAATATTTCTCCCAGCAGTCACAGTACCGTCATATTACTTAGCAGGAAAAGCTCTATAGTATGGGTTTCTTTTATAGAAAAGGCCTGCGTTATATACATTTTTCTACAAATTAACCAAGGTCAATTAATTATTCTATAAAATAGCTAGTAAGTGTGGAATTGTCCCTCATTCATCACGTGAACTAAGGTTTCTTATTTATTTTATTAAATAACTGAAGTATGGAATAATCCCTCATTCTACACTTTAATTGTGGAGGCTTCCTTATTCTATGAAATAACTAGATTAACTGGTAATTTCCGTTATTTACTGAAATAACAGATATCACACCTTCACTGTAACATATACTAGAGATAAGGGTTGTTATAGGGTTGTTATAGATTATCTTTTTTTAGTGTATATATGAGATAAGGTTGTCAAGGAGTTAAAAAGTGAAAAATGTTAAGGTAAAAATTTAAATCAAATAAACAAAGCATGCTGTATCTCAATCATTAAAAAAAGTAAATTGAATAATGAAAAAATGGAAAACTGCAAATAAAAAAAAAACTAGTAATAGAACAGCTGCAGAATGCTTGATGGACTGCAATTTATAGGCAACAAAAATGAACTAAATTATACTATTCCTAACAAAAATGAATAGCAGGAACATTGAAAGCCTTGAAATAAATGCAATGCTGCACTGCCATCTACTGTTCATACATGATAAAGCAACAGATCATATATTATTGACTAGGACAGATTTATACTTAACATAATATTTTGTTTTAATACCTTACTGCCCCCCCCCCCATGGTCCTCAATGGGATAATATCATTATGGTAAATTACTGGCATGTTACATAGCATTCACTTGGTTGCAGATCATTTTTCTACACAACACTGATTGTATCCCATTCAAAAAATCGTACTTAATGGCAAGTATATATTTTGTGAGAGTTGGGCTGTTTCTGCGTTCCAAAATATTTTGGTCCCATAGCTAATTTTGTTACACAGAACTGATTTTATGATTTTAAAACAAAAAATATACACATATTATATGCTGGTGAATGCTTTTATTTAACAATCACCTTTAAAGTACCCTCCTCCTAATAAACATACACTTCTTCCAAGTCAGCTTTGTTAATGGCTTTCCGAAGGTCTGTCATGTTGGAACTGGTGACTTTGATCGTGTCAGATAACTTCCTTTTCATCACTGTTTTCACTCTGGGGAAGGCCTGAAGTCATACTGTGCAACACTGGGAGAATAAGTATCACAGTGTGCTTGGCAGCCATGCTACCTGCTTCCCTGTGCTTCTCCTTGTTGCTGTCTGGGGGTCACGGGTGCAGACACGTGTCTGTGACATTGGGCTTGTTTATATGCACAGAGCCTATTTGCCTTCACATAGTCACCTAGCCCTTGTGAAAAGGCAGCCACAAGTGCCTCATTGTTCCACCCAACCTCGGCTGCTAGTGTACGGAACTCAGTCGCATACTCCGCCACCATATGATTGCCCTGGTGTATGGTCATGAGGTATATGGAAGCCGAGGTCTCGCGACCAGGCACATCAAAGACACGTTTGAAGGAGGCCCTGAATTCATTAAAGTTATGAATTATGGGTTTGTCCATCTCCCATAAAGCATTTGCCCAAGCCAAAGCCTTGCCAGAAAGGAGCAAAATCATAAAACCAACCCTACTACGCTCGCTAGGGAAGGCCTGCAGAATCATTTCCAGGTATATGCCCAAATGGTTCAAGAATCCGCAACATAACTCAGGATCTCCACTATAATGCTGAGGTAGTGGAGCAGATCCTGACAACGGGTGGGCGAAAGTTGTCGCCGTGTTCCCGCGGGAAATTTAGTGAAAACCACATTGTTATCTGCTTTTTCGCGGGAAAATCTGCTTTAAAACTAGCAGATACAATTTTTGCATCTTTCGCCCATTGGCCAAAATCTTTCGCCATTTTTTCAATGGCTAAAAAGTTTCTGCTCATTGATTTACGTTGTTTTCGCACTTCCGCTATAAAAATGTGATTTTTTCGCTGAAAGCAGACACAATAAAAGCAGCTACAGAGCGAGATAGACTTGCTGTGCTGTTCTCTTGTGATATTTTCAAAAATTGAGGCAGGAGAGGCTCATAGTGACTCCTATCACTATGAGCAGAAAAAAGAGGAACTGGAAGGACCCTTATTATGTGTCTACTGAGTCTGAGGAGGAAGGGACCACTGCTGTGCCAATGCTGTCCAGTCCCCCTAAATCACCCTAAGGGATATTGGGGAATTTAATAGGAAGGGAGGAAGAAAAGGGAATGGGAAGGGAGAAAAGGGTAGAACTAGTGCCTGCTGCAAGACGTGCTGCCCCTGCTGCCAGTGCCACCATTGCTGTACCTGCAGCCGCTAGTGTTGTACCTGTTGACAGACGTTCTGCCCCTGCTGACAGTACCACCATTTCTGATCCTGCAGCCACTAGTGTTGTACCTGTTGCCAGATGTGCTGCCCCTGCTACCAGTGCCACCATTTCTGATCCTGCAGCCACTAGTGTTGTACCTGTTGCCAGATGTGCTGACCCTGTTGCTAGTGCCACCATTTCTGATCCTGCAGACACTAGTGTTGTACCTGTTGCTAGTACTGAACTTGCTGCCAGTGCTGAACCTGCTGCCACCAATGCTTTGCCTGCTGCTAGTGTTTCTTGTAGTAGTTGGGGGGAAGGAGCAAATTATGCCATGTGTGACAGCAGGGGACCCTCTGTCACATTGCTCGTCACCTCCTCCAAGCAGCAGTGAGAGGTCTGGAATAGAGCAGCAGCACGTAGGGACTAGTGGTGGTACTGGAGAAGCTGGGGTGGAAGAGAAATTGATGGCCTTTTTAGCAGAAACTGAGAAGGAATGGGTGACAGGGATGAGGATGGGCATCACCACCACCACTAGCAGTCAGCTTTTGAAATTAGCGGAAATTGCAACTGCTCTAACTTCTGCTGCTGCTGAGATGAAAAGACAGCAGGGTGCTGAGGAGCAGGCTAGTGTGCCAAAGACCACCTGGACACAGTGAGAATGGGGTCAACAAGTAATGCGGGACTAGGACAGGTTCCAATTGCCAGCAATAGCAATACTCCTCCTGATCCTAGTTGCAGTGCTAAATCTGAGGCAGTAGCAGCAACAGCAGCAACAGTATCCACTGCCACAGAAAGTGAAGGGGAATGTGGAGGACAAAAAGAAAGAGGCCATTCTTCTCCACCTGTTCCCTATCCCTCCCCCCAGAAGTCATGGGTGTGGGACTATTATTCCTTTCCGGCAGGCACGGTGCAGTCATCATCAACAACGGTACAGTGCAAAATGTGTGACAAGTTAGTGAGAAGGGGAAAGGAGGGAACACACCTTGGCATAACCTCCCTGATAACACACATGAGACACAGACACCATGACATTTATTCCAAACATGTTAAAGCCAAACACCCATTACAGAAATCTAGCACCGCTGTTACTGTACCCCCTGACTCTCCAGAAAAGTGGAGATCAAGGAGGAGGAAGAATAAAGAAAACCAGACAGGCACTGGAAGTTCCATGACAAGCGAAACAACTAGCTCACCGTCAACATCACCATCACCTAGGGTAACAAGTAAATCTCCTGCCAATCCACCTCATTCATCGTTACCGCCTCCACCAAATGATAGCCACTCTGTTAATGTTAGGATATGGCAGTTCATCTCTACCCATTGCACACTGTGTGGTGCACTGACCACACATGCCAGTGTGGTGGAGGAGAGTCAATTCCAGGTCATCACGTGCATCTGAGGATATTCCATCCCGCAGAATATGCTAGGATTCTGGCAGGTAGGGTTCATCATTACTATTAAACTGTCAGCAAGTTGTCATGTGTCCTTAGTGGGGTCTGGACAAGGGGTACAGTGACAGCGGCAGTACTTGGATTTGGGTGTCATGGTGTTTGGATACAGTTGTGCTCCCTGATGTTATTTACCACACACACATTGTGCACATTGCATTTGCTGATGGAAGCCACAGTTCCTGTTCTCAAGGGAAAAATATATATTCTAATTACAACACACCCATGATGATTTTGGAGGAGGGGCTGGTGGAGAAGATTTAATGGTCAACTTGTTCTTTTCTCCACATATACTGGGGGCTACTTATTCTTCTGCTACTGCCTCGGGCTCATCACTGGAGCCAAATGGAACCTTCATCATCCATCTTCCATGTTACTGCTTTTGTTGATCCCATTCCCTTTCAGCTGCCTAATCATCCTGCTACTTAAACAACTCAGTAGCAGCAGTACGAACAGCAGTTGCAACTCAGGAGGTCATTTGACAGTGGCCACTGGCTAACATTACCTGCTGGCATTAGGCTAGTAGGGCAATTTTATTTTTTTTCTCAGGGCTTGTGTTTTGAAAAAAAAAAAAAAAAAAAAAAAAAAAGAAAAAAAACAAAAACAAAAAAACTAGTCCTACAAAATAATAAACAATTTTGGGGGGTTTGTTTCTAACAGCCTAAGTCCTACAAATCAATGTTTCCTTAGGGCTTATGCCAAACTAGCTTAAGTCCTACAAATCAATGTTTCCTTAGGGCTTGCGCCAAACAAGATTAAGTCCTACAAATCAATGTTTCTTCAGGGCTTGGGTCTCTAATAAGTGTAAGTCCTACAAAGGCCTCTAACAACAAGTCAAACAAATCATACTCTACAAAATACGCTATCAAGTCAAGTATCAGTCCACCCCAGTGACAGCTTATGTCAGGGGATTCCTGTCTCTGTCACATTAAATACAAATGTCTTATTTTATTTTATTTATTTATTTTTTTATTAACTACCCCCCCAATAGCAGTCAAGAAAGCCCAGCAAAACAAATTCCTTGTTCAAATGATTCATTCATTCACCAACACAGGCACCCTTCACAGACCCCTTTATACCATGTCTTATGGTTTTTATTTTATTTAGGATTTCATTTTTATTAAGTGTCCCCAATCCTTGTAAACAACCCCCCCAAAACATTCCTTATTCAACTGATTCTTATCACGGTGCCCGTAATTTGCTGCAGTTACTTGTCTGTCACCAGTAGGGGGCTTCTATTGGCTGTCTGCAGATAGCCCGCCTCTTATTGACTATTTAAACCTGGATTGGGCACCCTTTGAGTGCCCTTTCGTGTTGTTTCTGACCTTCTTGCTATCACTATGCTAGTGATAGCTGGGCCTCTGTTCCAGTGTTCCTGAGTTCCTGATCTCATGTGTTCCTGAGTTCCTGATCTCTACTGTTCCAGTGTTTCCTGCATGCTGAAGTACTTCCAGTCCTGGTTCCGGCCTAGTCTCTGGTGTTGCAGTTCCTGCTGAACTTCTCTGCTGTTTTCTGACCTGACTGATCGTTGCTGGTTCCTGTCATCTCATCACCTGTCTTCAGTATCCTGGCGACCTTCTGCCTGGTCGCGTTGGTGACATTGCTACTATTCCGTGTTGGTCCCAGCGTGCGGACGCTGGTTTGCTCCCAAGCCTTGCGGCTATACTAACTCGCTTGTTACACCAGTGTGCGGTCACTGGTTTGCTCCAAAGCCTATCAGCTATACAAATCTGTGTTGGTCCCAGCGTGCGGACGCTGGTTTGCTCCTAAGCCTTGCGGCTATACAAACTCACTTGTTACACCAGTGTGCGGTCACTGGTTTGCTCCAAAGCCTTTCAGCTATACAAATCTGTGTTGGTCCCAGCATGCGGACGCTGGTTTGCTCCTAAGCCTTGCGGCTATACAAACTCGCTTGTTACACCAGTGTGCGGTCACTGGTTTGCTCCTAAGCCTATCAGCTATACAATTCGGTGTTGGTCCCAGCGTGCGGACGCTGGTTTGCTCCTAAGCCTTGCGGCTATACAAACTCACTTGTTACACCAGTGTGCGGTCACTGGTTTGCTCCAAAGCCTTTCAGCTATACAAATCTGTGTTGGTCCCAGCGAGCGGACGCTGGTTTGCTCCTAAGCCTTGCGGCTATACAAACTCGCTTGTTACACCAGTGTGCGGTCACTGGTTTGCTCCAAAGCCTATCAGCTATACTAATCTGTGTTGGTCCCAGCGTGCGGACGCTGGTTTGCTCCTAAGCCTTGCGGCTATACTACTCGCTTGTTACTCCAGTGTGCGGTCACTGGTTTGCTCGCTAAGCCCTACGGCTATACTATTCAGTGTTGTTTCCAGCGTGCGGACGCTGGTTTGCTCCAAAGCCTTGCTGCTTAACGATTCTGCTAATTTGCCAGTTCCATCTGACTGCTGCTATTATCTCTGGGCTGCCCTGCCCGGTATTGGTAAGGCCGGTAGAACCTTTTTCCACATTCCATCTGAGGTTGCCTTACCCGGTATTGGCAGGGCCGGTAGAGCCTACATTGTGTATCTATTGAGGCTGCCTTGCCCGGTAATTTGGTAAGGCCGGTAAAACCGTTATGCTATTCCATCTGCAGGTTGCCTTACCCGGTATTGGCAAGGCCGGTAGAGCCTAAAGACTGTCCTGTCCGGTATGTTGACAGGACCGGTAGAGTCTGCCTTCTGTCTGTGCTATATTCTGTATATATATATATGTATGTTATTGCCATCCTAAGTTATCATTTATTATTTCAATAAAATTGATTTTTTTTACCTAAAACTTGTGTCTGAGAGTCATAATAAACCGTGACAGTACGAAAGGGCCATGACCTCAGACAGCAAGGGTCAAGGTAACGCACAGAATATCCATTGGAGGATGGATGTGCTCGAGCAACGTTTGGATCAGTTGGCAGTTGCAATTCAAACGATCCTTGAACGCACGGTACCTGCTGACCAATCTAGCTCTAGCCCGGTGGTCTCGCCAAGTCAGACACCGGAAAGTGATACCAGACCCCTAGGGGGTACTGTTAAAGGGTTAACGGCTTCTGCACCCTTGCCGCTAAGATATGATGGTGACCCTAGTCTCTGCAGAGGGTTCATCAATCAACTCGAAATCTTTATGGAATTGACGGCACACGCATTTCCCAATGATCGTAGTAAAGTGGGGTTCACGATATCACTGCTCACTGGCAGAGCATTGGCCTGGGCTAACCCCTTGTGGGAGAATGCTAAACCTTGTACTAAGAACTTTAGTGAATTTGTGCGTTCCTTTCGAAGAGTGTTTGAGCCTCCTGGTAGAACCACCTCTGCTGCCAAACGCCTTATGGAGATACAACAGGGCAGGCGTACAGTGGGCGACTATGCCATCGAATTCCGCACATTGGCAGCAGAGGTAGGTTGGAATAACGAGGCATTATTGGCAGCCTTCTCTCAAGGCCTGAATGACCACATTAAAGACGAAATCGCTGCTAAAGATCTACCTATTGATCTAGATGATTACATTGAGTATGTTATGATAATTGACTCCAGAATACGTGAGAGATCAATTGCCAGAGATCGTAAGTTACGGTCAAAAAATAATGAGCCTAGTAGCATGTTTTGCCCACCCATCCCTCCCTTGGCATTGAAGTCTAGTGAACCAGTACGGGAAACAAGTGAACCTATGGAAATAGGCTTCACTAGACTAACCAAGGCAGAGAGACTATATCGCAAAAAACAAGGGTTATGTTTATACTGCGGTAAAAAAGGGCACTTGCTAAATTCCTGTCCGGTACGTCCGGGAAACGCACACACCTAGGGTATCTTGGGGGACAGGCCCTAGGTGGTGTACAATCGTCCCCAGTGTCGGGCATAATGAAACCCACCATACAGGTGGTATTGTCTTGGGCACAACGCTCTGTGGAGGTTTTGGCCTTGGTTGACTCCGGTGCAGCAGGGTATTTTATGGATAATACCTTTGCTGAATTGCACGGAGTTCCACGCATTGAAAGAGAAAACCCCTTGACTATTGAAGCGATTGATGGTAGACCCTTAGAACCGCCTCAGGTTATATTTGAAACTATGCCATTGTCTATGACTATTGGGGCACTTCACAGAGAAGAGCAGCAGTTTCAACTGATTAATTCCCCGCACCATGCGGTGATATTGGGATTTCCGTGGTTACAGTTACATAACCCACAATTCGATTGGAAAAAGTGTGAAATTGCTGCTTGGTCCCAGTTTTGTATGGACAAGTGCGTCATCCAGCCTATTAAGGTCATGTGCACCTCCTCTGCTATGCCGGATGTGTACCAACAGTTTGGCGATGTTTTTAGCAAAGGAAAGGCTAGTATGCTACCCCAGCATAGACCTTATGATTGTTGCATTGAATTGCAGCCTGGTGCAGTACCTCCGAAAGGACGCACTTATCCATTATCTTGTGATGAACATAAGGCTATGGAGGATTACATTTCTGATGCCCTTGCTAGAGGGATCATACGTAAATCTACCTCTCCAGCTGGGGCTGGGTTCTTTTTTGTAAAAAAGAAAAATGGCGAATTAAGACCATGCATTGACTACCGGGGCTTGAATAAACTAATGGCAAAAAACGCATACCCAATACCACTCATCACCGAGCTTTTTGACAGGCTTAAGGGCGCTTCGATATTTACCAAGTTGGACCTACGGGCCGCTTACAATCTGGTTCGCATTCGAGCAGGTGATGAGTGGAAAACTGCCTTTAATACTCGAGCTGGGCACTACGAGTATCTAGTAATGCCTTTTGGGCTGTGTAATGCACCCGCAGTTTTCCAGGAACTGATAAATGATGTTCTGAGAGATATGTTACAGACATGTGTTGTGGTGTACCTCGACGATATACTGATTTACTCCCACAACATGGCACAGCACATCAAATATGTATCCGCAGTATTGCTACGACTCCGTGAGAACAAATTATTTTGTAAAATGGAAAAATGTGAGTTTCATAGAACCAGTGTGCCATTCTTGGGGTTCATAATTGGCAATGATGGCATTGCCATGGACAAAGAAAAGTTGTCAGCTGTCCTACAATGGCCAAAACCCAAGGGTCTTAAAGCCATACAGCGTTTCCTGGGTTTCGCTAATTATTATAGGAGGTTTATTAAGAACTTTTCTTCCATTGTCAAACCTCTGTCCGATCTTACGCACAAGGGTGCTAATCCTTCTTGTTGGCCGGTATCTGCTGAGAAAGCCTTTGAGAATTTGAAGCTGGCATTTGCTGCGGCTCCTGTGTTATCCCACCCCAATCCTTTACTTCCATTTACGTTAGAGGTTGATGCCTCAGATATTGGGGTCGGGGCAGTACTTTCGCAGCGACACGAGAAAGGTGGAACTCTCAGACCTTGTGGGTTTTTCTCTAAAAAGTTGACTGTCACTCAAAGCCACTATGAGATAGGTGACAGAGAATTATTGGCCATTATCCTTGCTCTTAAGGAATGGCGTCATTTGCTTGAAGGTACTAAGAATCCTGTCTTAATCCTAACAGATCATAAGAATCTGACCTATCTCTCGGAGGCCAAGAGATTGTCCTCTCGTCAGGCCAGGTGGGCACTGTTCCTGTCTCGATTTAATTTCATTGTATCATATTTACCTGGGTCAAAAAATATCAGGGCTGATGCACTGTCAAGACAATTTGAGGCCGACAGTGACAGAGTGGAAGCACCAGCTCCTATCATCCAACCTGATAGAATACTGGCTACTATACGCACGAGTATCACTTCTCCTCTAGGGGAGGAGATCCTGGCCTCTCAGGGGTCCGCTCCCCATGAAACCCCAGTGGGCAAATGTTTTGTCGCTGAATCATTTCGTACTAGGCTGCTCGAAACCTACCATTCCTCTAAGGCTGCGGGACATATTGGTAGAGACCAATTGTTATGGTCCCTTTCTCAGTTATTTTGGTGGCCTTCCATGAGAAACGATTGTGCCGAATTTACGAATGCCTGTGCCACCTGCGCCCGCGCTAAGACCCCGAGACATCTCCCTGTGGGCTTGCTTCAACCGGTGCCTAATGGCGAACGCCCCTGGTCTCATGTTTCCATTGATTTTATGGGAGAGTTGCCTATGTCGAAGGGGTACTCCTTTATATTCATGGTGGTGGACAGGTTTTCTAAAATGGCTCATTTCGTGCCCCTCCGTGGTCTTCCTTCAGCGAAGGAATTGGCAATGGTGTTCGCCAGAGAAGTATTCCGGTTGCATGGAGTGCCTAGGGTACTGGTGTCTGACAGGGGGAGCCAGTTTGTGTCTAGATTTTGGAGGGCATTTTGCCAACAGATGGGCATACAGCTGTCCTTCTCCTCTGCCTACCATCCCCAGACCAATGGAGCCGCTGAACGAGCCAATCAGGGCTTGGAACAATTTCTCCGTTGTTTCGTTACTGACCATCATGATAATTGGTCCGACTTGTTGCCTTGGGCAGAGTTCGCCAGGAACTGTGCGGTCAATTCTTCATCTGGGAGCTCTCCGTTTCTGATTAATTATGGGTTCCAGCCCTGTTTGCTTCCAGACTCATTTCAGACGCAACAGATTCCAGCTCTGGATGAGCATATCGAGCAACTCCGTTCCACATGGGCACAAGTTCAGAGGGCACTTGGTCAGTCATTTCAGCGTCATCAGCGCCATGCTAATCGCAGAAGGCTTCCAGCGGTTTCCTTTCAGGTTGGGGATAGAGTATGGCTTTCCTCCAGAAATCTCAAGCTGCAGGTTCCGTCTAATAAGTTGGCTCCTCGGTTTATTGGTCCATACAGAGTTATTCGCAAAATTAACCCTGTCTCCTATGCACTAGACCTACCTGCATCCATGCGTATCCATAATGTGTTCCATGTGTCCCTTCTTAAGCCTCTGGTTTGCAATCGCTATACTACCACACCTGTGGTGCCAGGACCTGTTGAGGTCGAGGGCCAGGAGGAGTACGAGGTTCAGAGCATTATTGATTCCCGTAGGCTTAGAGGAAGGGTACAGTACCTGGTACATTGGAAAGGGTATGGTCCTGAGGATCGGTCATGGGTGGATAGTACGGACCTTCATGCACCTAGGTTAACTAGGTCCTTTCATGCCAATTACCCGCAGAAACCTAAACCCTATTCTAGGAGAGGGGGTCTTTGAAAGGGGGGTACTATCACGGTGCCCGTGATTTGCTGCAGTTACTTGTCTGTCACCAGTAGGGGGCTTCTATTGGCTGTCTGCAGATAGCCCGCCTCTTATTGACTATTTAAACCTGGATTGGGCACCCTTTGAGTGCCCTTTCGTGTTGTTTCTGACCTTCTTGCTATCACTATGCTAGTGATAGCTGGGCCTCTGTTCCAGTGTTCCTGAGTTCCTGATCTCATGTGTTCCTGAGTTCCTGATCTCTACTGTTCCAGTGTTTCCTGCATGCTGAAGTACTTCCAGTCCTGGTTCCGGCCTAGTCTCTGGTGTTGCAGTTCCTGCTGAACTTCTCTGCTGTTTTCTGACCTGACTGATCGTTGCTGGTTCCTGTCATCTCATCACCTGTCTTCAGTATCCTGGCGACCTTCTGCCTGGTCGCGTTGGTGACATTGCTACTATTCCGTGTTGGTCCCAGCGTGCGGACGCTGGTTTGCTCCCAAGCCTTGCGGCTATACTAACTCGCTTGTTACACCAGTGTGCGGTCACTGGTTTGCTCCAAAGCCTATCAGCTATACAAATCTGTGTTGGTCCCAGCGTGCGGACGCTGGTTTGCTCCTAAGCCTTGCGGCTATACAAACTCACTTGTTACACCAGTGTGCGGTCACTGGTTTGCTCCAAAGCCTTTCAGCTATACAAATCTGTGTTGGTCCCAGCATGCGGACGCTGGTTTGCTCCTAAGCCTTGCGGCTATACAAACTCGCTTGTTACACCAGTGTGCGGTCACTGGTTTGCTCCTAAGCCTATCAGCTATACAATTCGGTGTTGGTCCCAGCGTGCGGACGCTGGTTTGCTCCTAAGCCTTGCGGCTATACAAACTCACTTGTTACACCAGTGTGCGGTCACTGGTTTGCTCCAAAGCCTTTCAGCTATACAAATCTGTGTTGGTCCCAGCGAGCGGACGCTGGTTTGCTCCTAAGCCTTGCGGCTATACAAACTCGCTTGTTACACCAGTGTGCGGTCACTGGTTTGCTCCAAAGCCTATCAGCTATACTAATCTGTGTTGGTCCCAGCGTGCGGACGCTGGTTTGCTCCTAAGCCTTGCGGCTATACTACTCGCTTGTTACTCCAGTGTGCGGTCACTGGTTTGCTCGCTAAGCCCTACGGCTATACTATTCAGTGTTGTTTCCAGCGTGCGGACGCTGGTTTGCTCCAAAGCCTTGCTGCTTAACGATTCTGCTAATTTGCCAGTTCCATCTGACTGCTGCTATTATCTCTGGGCTGCCCTGCCCGGTATTGGTAAGGCCGGTAGAACCTTTTTCCACATTCCATCTGAGGTTGCCTTACCCGGTATTGGCAGGGCCGGTAGAGCCTACATTGTGTATCTATTGAGGCTGCCTTGCCCGGTAATTTGGTAAGGCCGGTAAAACCGTTATGCTATTCCATCTGCAGGTTGCCTTACCCGGTATTGGCAAGGCCGGTAGAGCCTAAAGACTGTCCTGTCCGGTATGTTGACAGGACCGGTAGAGTCTGCCTTCTGTCTGTGCTATATTCTGTATATATATATATGTATGTTATTGCCATCCTAAGTTATCATTTATTATTTCAATAAAATTGATTTTTTTTACCTAAAACTTGTGTCTGAGAGTCATAATAAACCGTGACAATTCTTTCCCCACACCCCACCAACATAGGCACCCTCATGCCCCTTTTATACAATGCCTTTGGAAAATAAAATATTATTTGTAATGTGTTGTGTGTAACTTCTATGTTCCCATTGATTTCAATGGGCAAAAAAAGCAGAGAAAAAGCGGAAAATTGGCACTTTTCGCGGGAAATTTTTCACCATGCGGAACGTGACATTTTTCGCAAATTTCAGTTTGAGGAGGAAAGTTTTGCCCATCCCTAATCCCAACAACCCTCTGACCAATCCTGCATCAGAGAGAGTAGAATCTGACGGTGCCAAGGAGGGAGCTGGAGTGGCCACTGTTGTGGATTAGCATGTTCCAAGTGAGTAGTACGTGTAAGCAAGGTTTGCAAAGCCAAGGATAAATGATCAATACGTTGATCCTGAACCTGCATCCTGTCCAGTATGATCTGGAAAGGTGAATCACTATTACCGCCTGTTGTCATGACCTTTGCATACTGTCAGCGATGGCAAGCAAGACAGGAGTCAGATAGTATAGTAAAATTTACCTTTATTAGAATGACACAACAAGAAGAAATACAGTGAATAGGGGGTGATAGAGAGGCTAGAACTCTATCAGCAACAGGAACCTTCTCTGGTAAACCAGAACTGCAAGAGACTAGGCCGGAGCCTACTGGAGTCTCAACACCCTGGGAAAGGCTCGGATAAGAATCGGTGGACTCCCAAAATGGATGGCAGCAGGGAGACTACTGACTCACGGTTGCAGTCAGTAAGGCCAGAGTCCATCAGAGCCACAGGTCTGCACCAGATAATGGACATCCTGTCAGGAGGCAATACGGAGGACTTAGCTGGACAGAACCCCAGGTCAGTACCAAGATGGATAGTCAGACAGGCCAGGGTCATACATGGAGCGGGTAGTCAGCCAGAGCCACAGGTCTGCACCAGATAGGATGTCCACTGTCAGGAGGCAATACAGAGGACTTAGCTGGACAGAGCCCCAGGTCAGCACCAGGATGCTTAGTCAGACAAGCCAAGGTCGTACGCAATACACAGGAACCAAAAGCACAACAGCACAGGACAAAAACGTAAGGGTAACTGGATTGGAATCAAGTTCACTTTAAATTCCCAGAGCCAGGAAGTAGATAGAAGGAGACTGACAGGATACCTTGTATGAAGTTGTAGCCTGCGTCATATAGAGATCTTGTGCACGTAACTGACGCATCTCGCCGAGATGCGTCAAACACCTGAACCACCGTCGCGTCATTTGGAGCCTTCGCACCGCCTATCCAGAGGACACGGGAGGCCACTACTGATGCCTAGTGCGCCAAGACCTAGTCTCTATAATGAGGCATGGGACGACGCCGAGGAGTATTTCATTTCCTGTTGGATACAGGTAAGCTGTGACACATGCAGACTGTAGATGACTACCAGCTCTGGTGTTCCAGGTGGGAGAGAGTGTGTGGCTATCGTCTCGTAACTTTATCCTCCAGGTGCCTTGAAGTTGGCTCCTCGTTTTGTTGGCCCTTTTAGGGTTCTCTGTATAGTGAACCCTGTAGCCTACGCCCTCGAACTTCCTGCCAATATGCGCATTTCAAATGTGTTCCATGTATCTCTACTGAAACCCTTGGTTTGTAACCGCTATACTACGGCTCCTGTCTGTCCGAGACCTGTCCAGGTGGGGGGTCATGAGGAATATGAGGTGCAAAGTATTCTGGACTCTCACAGTGTCAGAGACCAGGTACAATATCTGGTTCATTGGAAAGGGTATGGGCCTGAGGAGCATTCCTGGGTCGCTAAGAGAGATCTACATGCACCTGCCCTTCTCTGTGAATTCCACTCCCGCACTTCCTCTGGTGCTGGTCCTCTTCCACGGGGCAGAGGTCGTTAAGGGGCGGTACTATCACAGTGTGCTTGGTAGCCATGCTGCCTCCTTCCCTGTGCTTCTGTTCGTTGCTGTCTGGTGATCACAGGTGCAGATGCGCATCTGTGACATTGCGCTTGTTTATACACATGAAGCCTGTTCACCTGATTGGTTCCCACCTTGTGTGTACCTATTTGAATGTCCCTGGGCCTAGTACCAGTTGCCTTTATGTTGTGTTCCTGTTAGTCTTGTTTGTCTACTCCGTTTCGTTGTGACTCGTGTTTGGCCTCCGATCTCGCTCCATGTATGACCCCGGCTTGTATGACTATCCACATTGGTACTACCTGTGACTCTGGCAGATTCTGCTCCGTGTATGACCCCGGCTTGTCCGACTATCCACATCGGTACCGACTTGTGGCTCTGGCTGACTACTCGTTCTGTGTATGACCCCGGCTTGTCTGACTATCCACAACGGTACTGACCTGTGGCTCTGGCTGACTACTCGCTCTATGTATGACCCTGGCTTGTCTGACTATCCACCGGTCCTGACGAGTGGCTCTGGCTTACTACTCACTCCTTGTTGTCCCCAGTTGTCTGACTGTCCACTTGGTTCTGGCATATGGTTCTAGCTAACTACTTCCTCCTTGTTGCCCGGTTGTCTATCCTTTTGGTACTGAACTGTGGTACAGGATGACTGCTCGATCCTTGTGGCCTACGCCGGTCTGGCTATTCGTAGTACGCTACTGTAGCCGTGCTTCCCTTTCTTCGACTGCCACTATCTGCATTTGGTACCATACGGTAGGACACACATATCTTTGGGCGCTCGGTCCTACCAACAGATAGAACCTAGCCTATGGTTCTACATTCCGCTTCTTCTTCAAGTAGCACAGGCCCCTACCTAGGTCTATTTGTCATACTGTTCGGGGTGTTACTGGGGCATTGCCTATGATATTAATATTCTAAGTAAAGGTGGTTTTATTTCTAATTACTTGTGTCTGACCTTCTGTTTGTACTGATTTCCGTGACAGTAAGGAGGATGTGGGATAGCAGGAATTGATAGATACATCATCATCATCATGTTCCATCGAGTCATATTTGACTTTTGGTGACCCCCATGGACTGGAGCTCTCCACTTTACATGGTCTTGGATGTTCGCTCACAGCTCTTTCATTTTGAGTCCTGTACCCTCCTGGATTCCATCAATCCCTCTGATACTCTGCCTATCTTTTCTCATACTGCCTTCTACTTTGCCCAATACAAGAGTCTTCTCTAGAGAATCGTGAGACTGTACCACATGGTCAAAATATTTCAGCTTGTATTCTTTGTTTCCGAATCGATTTGTCTGTTTTGCAGTACATTGAACTCTCAGGAATCTACTCCATGTTCAGCGTTTAAAGCATCAATGTTTCTTCTTTCACTTTTTCTTGTTCTCCAGGTTTCACAGCCATACAGGGCAACAGGAAATACCAATGTCAATACTAATATAACTTTAGTTGCCTGTGACATAGCATAGTATTTTATGATTTTGGACTGTTACCAATATAGAAGATCTTGCAAGGAACAATTTTTTCTGATCTCATTATCACACTTTCAAGACCTCTTAGGTCTTTTAGGTCTCTTCCTCAGGCATATTAACATGCCTGAGAAAGAGACCCAAGAGATCTTGAAAGCTTGCAGCCTAAATCTGCTTAGTTAGCCAATAAAGGTATCAACTTGACTATAATTGCCTCCTATATTTCTACAGCTAACATGGTACCAGCACTCATCTTTCATTATCACAAAGACGCTCAGTTGTTATGGCTTATCGAAGTAGAACAAATTTGTTTACAACTTCAGTGCTGTCACCATCCACACAAATTCTCACTTATTTGTGCAGATGTTTTTTGTTTTGTTGATGTCTAGGGCAAAGCCACATTTTGCACTTTTTTTTCTACTTTCCTTAAAATCTCCTCCAACCAGTAGTGTTGTTTCATCTGCATATCTGATATTATTGATGTTACAATACTGCAATCTTGACACCCACTGACATCTCATCCAGTCCCAATTTTCTAATGATGTACACGGCCTACATGTTTAAAGGATATGGTGATAGGATGCAACCTTGTACCACACCTTTTTTGATAGTGAATCACTGTCTCTCTCTCACTGTTGCCTTATCATCATCATATGGTGCTTGAGCAATATAGTGAAACGATCTGGAACAACCATGTTTCTTAGCACATTCCACATTCTATTATGGTATATACAGTTGACAGCCTTACAGTAGTCTATGGGACACATATCCTTTTGAAATTCTCTTGCGTTTGCCATAATCCATCATATGTTACAGATTTGGTCCATTGCTCCTCTTCTCTGTTCTTGTGGTATTTCTTGCTGTAAGTAAGGTTCTACTCCCTTTGGCAATATCTTCAAAAGGACTTTGGTGCATGTCTTTTTAGTGCAATTGTTCTAGGGTTTTTGCACAACCCTTAACATCTCCCTTCTTTGGTATGAGAATGAACAAATATTTTCCATTCCTCAGACCATGCTCCAAATCTGCTGGTATAGGCCAGTTAGTACTTTGATTGCCTCCCTTTGATTTGATGTTCTCATGTTTCAAACAAAGCAAACTCCTGGCACACTTATGTAGTGCATGATTGTCTTGCTCAATGCCAGCTGGTGGAGCCTATCACCTTAATAGGGTCTCCCCACTGGCATAAGCAATCATGCAAGCAAACATTCCGCCTTCTTGTTGGAAACGCAACCATTCACTGTCATCCCCTTTCCATATGGTGGTGGGCATGCAGTGTTTGGTCTCCATTTTGGAAACATGTTACATTCACTATGTCTGCTATTCCAGTTTTCATCCCAATGGATTCTTTAGTGCTACTATTCTTTCTTAGAAATTCTGGTCATACAAAAACTTCCCAAATCACAACACACGCACTTTTACATTCTGGCCAATTCAGCCAAATGTCTCATTCCTCTCCTATGGAAAAATACACTTTTCACCTCCATTGCACCATGGAGGGAACACACTCATTCATGCTATGGCCACTGTACAAGAGGTGAATTCCGGGAAGTTTGGTTCCCCTGGGAGAAATACTGCGCTGACAAGGGTTCTAACCAACACATGTACCAATCACATGATACTTTATTATCCCACTGTTCCTGTTCAGTGATACCTTGCATACCCCTGTCAGTCAAGCCTGTACACTTCTCCCCCCTCCTTTTCTTCTCATATGTCCATGCTTTATATCTTTTCATTGATCTTTTTATACAACATCCTTGTCTCATGTTACTAGACAGTCTTCAGCTACCTCATGGAAGGTATTAAATACTTGTTTCCTGCAATTCATGGCCTTCACACTATACTACGATACAGATATTGTATATTGTTGATCCTCCTAGATGGGCTTCGTGCACATGTGTCACCAAGATGTGTTATATATTCTGTATTAATATGTCATGGCTGCTGCTTTCTTTGATTCTGTATTTCTTTATTAAAATACATTAAAAATATATATTTTTTTATATTGAGGGGGGCACAGTTGTACCTGCTCTCATTGGCGGCTTTGGCTGTGCCCACCCTTTGTGGGAGAATGGCACCAGACAGCAATGTCTGGCCCTGCCTACCAAACACACCTTGCTCGTATAGAGCAATTGTGCAGACAAATCAGCTATTCTAATTTAATCTGTCAGGAGAGCGACACTACTTCCCAAAAACACATTTGTATCTCCAGTTTTGCCTACCTTAAGGCTTTGTACGCGAAGATGTCAGAGGTCAGTTTAGAAGGTGGCCTTGCCCTCCTCATGTGACACCAGTGATGTTACAGGGGCTGTTCTCGCTAGTTTCTAAGTCTGGCACAGGAGGTGGGAAAATTGGGCTTACCCATCTCCATGAAGCAACAAAATAGAATGTAACCCTTTGAGTGCCAGGGGGTATCCAATGCATTGCAATGATACCCTTCAGGCACTCAAAGGGTTAATAAAGTCCAAAAAAAAAAAAAAAATTCTGCTGTGCGCGTCAGACCAGCATATAGTTAGTTGATTTATTACTAGGGGGGGGGAATTCATTAAGCGATGATAAAGCAGAAAGGACTTTGCCAATTCCTATGTTATTCTATACAGCCTATTCACGAAGATCTCCAGAGTTGAAGAAATGTTCGTGCATAGACTCCATAGAATAACACAGGAACTAGAGAAGTAATAAGCTTGAGAAGTCATCTCCACTTTATCACTGCTTAGTGAATCTCCCCCAGATTTGTGGAGTGATATTGTATAAAGGGACACACAGGAAGAACAAACAGAAAGACTGATAGGATGCTCAAGCAACATTTTATTAAATGTTAATAGCCTTATTGAATATATTATAAAGGCAACACTTTCGAGAGTCACTTTAGACATTTGTACTGTGTTTCCATTGGAATTTTGTAGGATAGATTTACACCCTGCATACTAGAGATGCAGTTCTCAGACATCCAAGTTGGAAACAGGACATTTACTATGTAATAAAGTACCCTTGTTTAACTCAGGCTGGTGGAGTAAAAGGGATACCTTTATTGGCAGAGGAGTCTTCTCACTCTGGCAGCCATTAAAAAAAAAAAAAAAGTAAAAAAAAAAAAAAATAAATAAAGTGCATCACTTTATGCTACCAGGCTCCTGCTTTTTTACAGCCAACATCGTACCACATTTTACCTTTGTTTAACTCCAGAGAAAACAGCCTTTAAATGGAGAGAGAAAAAAAAATGTTTTAATACTTTGCGTGCCAGGGAGGTATTTAAAGAATTAGATACCTCTTATAGCTAAAGGTTACGGTGATGCAGATTAGAAAGTATGGAATTCATTAAACTAGCAGCATTGTCCCCCCCCCCCAAAGACAGAAAGAAAAAAAAAACAAACAAACACTGAAACAGTGAAAGGTTAGAAACTTAGAAAAATACAGTGTTATTGATCCATATAAAGTAACTTTTTTGATGATAAAGACCACAAATGTATTGTGAAACAGTATACTGAGGCTTCTCCATCAAACAATGATGTAAAACATGCTGTATGTAAAGGCAGGACTGAAATACCAGACATGTTATACAACGAACTCATGGACCAGGGACTTCCATTGCAGTAGAACTAAGTAAGCCACAAGGTTAAATGCTTTGGGCGAGATGTTCAAAAAGTCGTCATAATGAAAGACTTGTTGGCTTATGAGTTGGCGGTAAAAGGACAATATTTTCGGAAGTAAATCCGTCACGTTTGAAAATTCATCTAAAGAATTAAAAATGATGGTGACGAGATCTCATTGAACATAGTCGTTAATGATCTTAAAAATTGTCTTTGATACAAAAATTTTCAAAGAAACAGATATTTGTCTTTGAAACAGAAATGGCTTCTCGCAAAAATTTTTCTTCTCCAAGTTAAAACCTTTATTATGGTCGGGAAAAGAAAATGACGTTAAATCAGACAAAATAACATTCAAACAAATATTATTTTCTGAAAATACCTTACACTGTGATGGAAGATTAAACCACACCCACTTTTAAAGTGTTAGTAATGTCCAACAAAAGTTTTTTGCATATAGAAGAGCTTAAAAAGCTGAGCTATATGCAAAAAACCATATCTCTCCAACCGCTATGGTTTAAGAGATATAGATGTTTAAAGATCGCTGTCTCCTACTAACAGCTGTAAAGCTGTCAGCAGGAGATCCGTGGCGGCCGACACAGAGGTGCTTGAGCAGAGCCGCGATCTTGTTATTTATCACGAATCCCTTCATTGGAATGATCTAAAACGAGTGCTTGAAAACCAGGCACATGTTTTAAGTCATTCCAATGAAGGGATTACTTGTAAGTAACGAGATTGCGGCACTGTTTTTTGCCTTTAGCTCAGCTTTTTAAGCTCTAAATGCAAAAAACTTTTTTTTGGACATTACTAACACTTTAAGACTGCTTTTTTCCTTTGACGGAGATGACTGAATTGGATGCAAAAAAATTACGGAGCCATGTCTAAGAACTGACGGATCATGGTGTAAAATTTTTTATTTTTTTTATTTTTCTTACAGACAATTTCAGTTACCACCACTTTCTGAACATCTCGCTCAGTCTTAGTGCCATATGCACAATGAAAGTGGAATGATTTTGGTGCAAACTAGAGTTTTTTTTAAATGGAGCTTTTCACTATTGAATGCTAGAAATAGACAACACAATGGGATGAAAAAGCTTGCGACCCCTACAGTTCATGGGCTTTAATGTCCCATTTATTCAATTGGGGTTTATTTTTAGGCTTCAATATGGTGCAATTTTTGGTCCCAGAATGGTGCCATGTTTGTTCTTATGAAAATGGCACTTAAAATGGTCACTAAGACAGGAATGAGCAATGTGATGTCCTCCAGCTCTACTACAACATAGTCACCAGCCAGACATTGGTTGGAAAGGGATGTTGTAAGGACTGGCAGCAGCTGAAGGGTCTTCTATTGACCACCTCAGGTCTAAGAAAAGGTTTTCCAGATAATTAAAATGAACCTGCATGAGGTACTTGTCAATCTTTCTGCACGTTGGATTGTTTGATAAGTTAACTGTTTGGTGGCACTGAGTTCCCTGAACAGTACTGTACTTCATTCTGTCTGAGGCCATACTTCTGCTCAGTGAACTATTAGATAGAAATGCTTGCAGTTCATGAATTCCAAGTTTAGTTTATTCATAGCACGGTGTTTGGAAATATTCATCCAGCACAAACAAAGTTAGCATTTAGAGTCAAAGGTTATTTCCTAAAAAGTTAAAGTGCTAACAGGAGGTTTTAAAATTCTGTTCAAACATCTCTTAAAGGGATAGTAATACCTAAAATGTAAAAAAAAATATGTTGTAGGGTTTATCCCCCTGAGTAAAACAAGAGTACTCCCACTGCTGAAAGATGTTTCATTCAAAAGTTATTAATTTTCAAAGTTGAATTTTTTAGGTGCAATATCACAGTGGCCTGAAATTGTAGAGTGGCGCTGTTGCTACACGATCCTATGGACAGCTCTGGTCTCAGGACCATAAATCTCCATAGGATGGTGTAGCAACAGCGCCACTCTACAATTTCAGGCCACTGTGATATTGCACCTAAAAAATTCAACTTTGAAAATTAATAACTTTTGAATGAAACATCTTTCAGCAGTGGGAGTACTCTTGTTTTACTCAGGGGGATAAACCCTACAACATATTTTTTTTTACATTTTAGGTATTACTATCCCTTTAAGTTGACAAGTTAAGGTTACACACCTGCAAGTACTACTGCCCTGGCCTGAATGACAGCAAGTTATTACCACATTATGGAGGACTGAAGCCACACATTATACAAAACATTGTTTGGATCCATCACCTTAAACATATTTCAATACTAAATTCAAGACTGCCCATGTTCTCTTAAACAAAAGGCAAGCAAGGACATAGCGTGGGGATATTCATACTTTTCAGGAAAGTGTTCTGTCAGAGTGCAGCACCATACACTAATTTAGGTATTCTTTGTATACCTTTCTGCACTAAAAACACACCCCTTTCCTGGAATTAAAGGGATAGTAATGTTTCAAAATAAAAGCAGTTCCAATTAATCTTCATAGTATTTGGGTCGTAGAGAGAGTCATTTCAATACTGTCAGAGTTGTAGTTCAAGAGTAATTGAATGATAAAGTATCCCCCTCCCGCTCCTTTTACTGATTTAACACTGTTCACCTCAGAGCAGCAAGACTGCCCAGATGGCTTGCAGAGAGGGACAATCTTCAATTAGCCTGTCAAGGGCGCAGGGTTTTCATTGTTCTCACAGTAAGAAGATTGTCCCTTGCTGTGATCTGTCTGGTCTCGAGACCAGATTCCACACCTGAGGGGAGGTGGCTTAAACTAGGTAAAAGGGGTGGGAGGGGGATACTTTATCATTCAGTTAACTCTTGAACTACAACTCTGAGTCTTGAAATAACTCTCCATGGCCCAAATACTATAAAGATTTATTGTAGCTGCTTTTGTTTTGAAAAATTACAATCCATTTAAAGTCTCAAAAGTATCAGCTAAATTGTACACCTGCTGTCCTTTTGGCTAAGCTGAAATACGTTTTCTAAGTATCAACTTAATTCAAGGTGACAGATCCATTAATAAAAGGGCAACATTCCCCTTCATATAAGAAATATGGGGGTTTCTATAAAAAAGGATGGCCATTCTGGAGCAAACCAGATGCACCAAAGGGGACAAAAATGACCAAGACCACTTGAATAATTTGAATCCAACACACTGGAAAGCAATGCACTGGCTACCTCTGTATCATTCAAGATATTAAAGACTTAAAAGAAAAAAAAAAAATATATAATAATAATAATAATAATATTTATCCCCTATAGTGCAGTTGGCATACCTCAATTATGGACAAATACCCAAAGCTAGAGCTCTTGGTTCAGGATTAATATATTTATTTATTTTTTTATTTAAATCAGCAATTACCCCAATATTAATTGTGGCAGACATATCTTCTGGTATATATGTTGAGACCTCTGCAATTGATGTTTCATACCATCTGAGACAACATTACATGCTGCAACTTCTTTAGTAGTATCTTCAGTATTGTAAGATACTGGAGAGGATTCCATTTGTCTTCTAGTATCAAGAACTAAACATAAGCAGATGTTTCCTCTGCCCACTCAGAAGCAGGCTTCAGATTAACCTTTTGAGTGCCAGAGGGATGTAGACTGCACCACACTTCACACCCCTCTGGCATTCAATGGCCAATCCTAACTGAAATGCAGCCACTTAATTCACAGGTTAAAATGGCATATTCTCATTGGCTCTGCATTTTTTGCACCATCATGAAAACCTGTGCTGAAGAAAGGGTAAAAGCCATCAGCCTGTGCACCTTTAAAGGTGAACAAATGAACCATGCTGTCAGCATTGAAAAAGGACACCGTCTCCTCACCACAATCCAGGTATACCCCAATCTTTTTTAGAGGAGAGTCTACAAGCAGACATGTCCAGGGTACAGTGGCTGCAACATACTTGTGCCAATCTCTCATTCGTATGGTCCAGTAACCATTCTGTGGTGTGAGCTTGACCCTGACTTTGCGGTCCACACAGCTTGAGGCCACCCCCAAATCCCATTTTGTTTTGTTTCCCACCCAGACCTCCCAATAGTGCCTGCCTGTGTAAAAGGCCTGAGACCCTAGTACATTAACACACTGAGCAAATCTCCGAGATTTCTCGCCAACAGGAAGAAGAGGAGGACGTTTCTCACTGTCACTAACACTTCTCAGGTCCTTGGAAAACATGAGGCTTGGGTGCGCTGAGGTGGTGTCGAAGGTCAAGGGCTCTGGAACTAGAGGCAGAGGAGAAAAAGAAAAAAAAAATATATATATATTATATTATATTATATATTCCAGTATGTATCTGGACATTTATTTCTTGCATAATTTGGGGTGTCACAGATGAAAGACACCATATATAAAACTTACCGGGATTTATGTATTTAAACATTCTGCGCCACATCATATACTGAAAGGGGCCTTTGTACTTGTTGAATAGGTCACAGTTATCCAGGACTGGAGATTCTACACTCACAGGTGGCCTAAAGTGGGTAGATATTAAAAATCTAAGACTCACGGCAACTACCTGCATAGAGAAAAGGGGGCATATGTAGAAAGCATCAGGGAGCGGGGAAAAAAAAAAAAAAAGCCGTAGATTTAGTGAAAGTGATTAACTGGATTATTTTACTGTAGGAGGTTTATAGCAGTTATTTGAACAGGAGGGATTGAACATAATCTATCAAGTTATATACTGCCATTTATAATTAAAAAGGTCAGTAAATAAGGAAACTGGTTTATAATATTGCTCTATTTCATACGATTCATGTCTACATTAAATTCACATGTAGACTACTGTATTCTAGAGTTGTTAGCGCATACAACGGATCACTATATCCAATGCTTAAAACTCCTCTCCAGAGGAGTTTTACATTACTGAAAATAGAAAGTGTGGACTGGTCTATAGCAGAGACTACAAGTTTTTCACCACACGAGAACCTCCATAAAACTGAGGCGGATGCCAAAAAATATACAGCATTTTCACAAAAATGTTGAGCAATTCAGTTACCTGTGCTATGAATACTGGAAAATAAATACATAAATAAATAAGTGGTGGGCTCCACTGCTGTTACTGGGAGAAAGTGAGGCTAACAAAATCCCCCCTTGGTACCTTTCAGGCCAATGCCCGAGTCAGTGTGTGGAAAACTGAACACAGACTGGCTTTTATATGGCCAGTCTGTACAAAACATCTCCCAGACATCCATTGGCTGAGATGTGTGCTTATGTACTTCCCAGCCAATCAAGCTACTAGCTGTGGTGGGGGGGATGAATTCCATCAGAAGCTGATTGGATAAGACGTGCGCAAGTACACATCCCAGTCAATGGACATCTGGGAGCTATTTTGAACAGAGACTGGCCATATAAATGCCAGTCTGTTCATATTTCTCATACACTGGCTTAAGCATAGGCCCAAGAGGTACCAGGGTGGGTTGGGGGATTCTGTTAGCCTCACTCCTTGCCTCTGCCAGCATTTTTTCCCTTTTTTTCTTCAGTGAAACAGTATTTTCACTTTAGCCTTAATCTATTTAGAAGAGGGGAAAAATAAATAAAAATTAAAAGATATAAGATTGTTTTTCGCTAAATGAATTGGGACGGGAGCATTGTTTGGCAATTTGAAATGTATGCATTATATTAATGCATTGTGTACCCTTCTGGCAGTTAAAGGGTTAAACAATGAACATTTCCAAGTTATGTTTTTTTTTTCCCCTCTTTACAGGTAAGTAATGGATAAAAGGATGAAGAGAAGGAAGACGACAGGATTGAGAGATTAATGAAGACAGACACAAAACGGACAGTGGATGACAGGAAAGTGTTATACAGCTGTGGGTGTTAGGACTAGTATTGTTGCATTTCACCATTTGTGGTATTATAGTGTTAGGGAGGGTGACAGTTGAGCTCATTCTTGGTGCTTGACCATCAAGCACCAAATGTTAGCTCTTTTCCTTTGTTGTTCCCATCCTATATAATAATTCGCTAAATTGTGTGTAACGCCTGACACGCGCAGTAGACACAGCTGCGCGTGCGGCAGTCATGCGCAGTAGAGACTGCCCGCGCCGCGGCTGATACAGAGTATCAGCCGCGGCGCGGGTAGTCGCCACTGCATGTGACTGCCCCGCGACCGGCTGCCAGAGGCACTGTGGCCCGTGTAACGGGCTGTTCAACTAGTATAATATAATACGTTAAATCAGACAGAGTGTTGGTTAAAACATTTTTCTGTAAATACCTTAGATTAAAGGGATAATACTCAATGAAAAAAAAAATTAAATAAAATTTTCTTTAATGTTGTAGGGTTTATTCCTCCGAGTAAAACAAGGGTACTCCCACTGCTGAAAGCGGTTTTATTCAAGTTATTCCAAATCAAACTTGAACTTTTTAGGTGCAGTATCAGTGGCCTGAAATTGTAGAGTGGCGCTGTTGCTACACCATCCCATGAGGATTTATGGTCTATCCCTTTAAAGCACACCCACTTTTAAGACTGCTTTTTCCCTTTGATGGAGATGGTGGAATTGGATGCAAAAAAAGTGACAGTAACATGTCTGAGAATTGATATTATGGCAAAATAAAGGTTTTATTCTGATTAGATCATTTCAATCACCACCTCTTTTTGAATATCTCACCCTTAGACAATTTTTTTCTACGGTAAGTTGATTTTTTGCTCTACCAGCGGTTTCACCTTACTACTTTGAATCAAGGCAGAGGTATTTGGAAACAGTTGTAGTTGAAGTTGTAATGGGAATAAAGCACTACATTGCCATAGAGAATCCACTTATTTGCATGTGGAGCAGGGGGTAGAGCACAACCTCTTCCATCTACATGTAAACAAGAATTTTAAAGGAGAAGAATGCTTACCAATATCCCACTACTTATACTTTACTAAGGCCAGAAAATCCTAAGTGTGTGTGTGTGTGTGTGGGGGGGGGGGGTAGGTGGCAATTCATTTAAAAGGGGTGTTCTACCTATTGAATACAAGCTTACATTTGATAATGGGGGTTATGCACCAAGGTGTGAAAGCAGTGAGAAATCCAATAACTTTTTCCTCTCCATGTTAAAGGGATAATACTTCGTTTTATCTTTATTTTATTTTGTAGGCATTAAAAAAAAACACGAACGATGTAAGTCTTATCTCTCAAACCTTTATGGTTTAAGAGATTCACAAGCAAAGTATCCCCCACCCTGTTCAGCCAGATCAGAAGGGAGGTGCCCAGGTAGACTGCAGAGAGGGACAATCTTCAAGATAAGGGAAAAACCTGAAAAATTTGTCAAGGGGGCAGGGCTTTCATTGTTCTCATAGTAAGAAGATTGTCCTTCTGTTATCTGTCTGGTCTATGGACTGGATTCCACATCTGAGAAGAGATGGCTTACACTAGGAAAAAGGGACGGGAGGGGGAAACTTTGCTTGTGAATCTCTTAAACCATAAAGGTTTGAGAGATAAGACTTATATCGTTCATGTTTTTTTAAATGCCTACAAAATAAAATAAAGATAAAACGAAGTATTACTTTAGATCCTAGTTAATTCTATTGCGACTATGTACCAAAATTGCAAACAAGTGATTGGAGAGATTTCAAAGTTGCCTAGGTTTTAAAAGTGATAGGTACATTGTAAACACTAAGGTAGGGCAGAATGGCTTATTTTAAGAGATAAGTAGGAGGTGTGTATATTATATTTCTATCTATCTTTTAAAAAAAAAAAAACAAAAAAAAAACCAAAAGTGCCAAGCTAGACTGTTTCTACTCTACACAGAGCAGGCAGTTTTCTTCAAAAATACTGGCACAATAGGATCCAAAAGCCCACAGTTATCAAAATTTGCAAGTTAGATATTTTATACATACCATTTTTTTAGGACTTGTGCCTGCAACAGGAAGAGATTGAGTTTAAGGTTATTTCATCCAGCCATTCCCTTTTGTTGTTACCCTCCGCCTTGTACCCCACATACCTCCAAAAAGAAGGAGTCCCCAGTCTTGCTGAGGGTCTCCTTAATAAAGGCAATGTCCCCAGACAGATCATCCAACTGTTGATCCAGTGAATGAACAATGTCCTGCAGGCGAGACACTGCCTCTTTCTGTTCCATCTCTACTGAAGACAACAAGGCTTTTTCCTCCTTTATCAGTATATTGTGAAGATGCTGGAATTCTTCTGTAATGTGACAACGGATGTTCTGGCCTGTTTCCTATGGAATAGTTGAGCAAGATTAAAAACCAAGTTTTCACACCAAAATTTAGACCCCCTAGTTCATATAAAAAATAAAATACATCTTAACATGTCTGCTTTTGTAAAATCTTAAGCACATCTAAGTATTTATAGAGTCATTTTTTTCTATACTTTAATAAGCAAAATTATATGTTACTTCCATTATATCTCACTAATTTATGGGAGTGTATATTTCAATGTATCACCATCACCTGTTTTGCACTTTTAGCATATTTTTGGAGACATTTACACATTATCTTATGTCAAATCCAACTTCAATTTGTTGGCCTTTTCTCCTACCAGTTACAACAGTGATTCTCAGCCAGGGTGCCCCATGTTTTCTATGAAAACTAACAAAATATATAAAAAATTATAGAAATTGTTATGTACATTATGGTTAATCTTGTTATGATTGTAAGACCTAATAACTGTATATTTGTGTATGGTACCTTCATTATGCCCCTGATAAAGTACATTAAATAAGTTACGGGTGCCCTGAATGTTCTAGATTATGTGTTAGGGGTGCCCTGAACAAAAAAAAAAAAAAAAAAAAAAAAAAAAAATTTGAGAACCACAGAGTTATGATCTAGTTGCACTTACATGGAAATACAAACGTTCCATGGTAATAGGCCTTTCTTGAATACAAGTCTATAGAGAATGAGATTTTTCTTTGTAGATTTTAAATTGTGTAAATAAAAGTTATATCTTAAAGGGATAGTAATGTTTCATAATAAAAGCAGCTCTAATTAATAATCATAGTATTTGGACTTTGGAGAGTGTTATTTCAATTCTGTCAGAGTTGTAGTTCAAGAGTAATTCAATGACAAACTATCCCCCTCCTGCCCCTTTTACTGATGTAACACTGCTCAGCCAAAGCAGAAGGGAGGTGTCCAGGTAGATTGCAGAGAGGGACAATCTTCAATTAATGTAAGGGAAAAACCTGAAAAACTTGTCAAGTGGGGGGAAGGGCTTTCATTGTTCTCATAGGAAGATTGTCCCCATCTGTTATCCATCTGGTCTATGGACTGCACTCCACATCTGAGAATAGATGGCTTACACTAGGTAAAAGGGGCAGGAGTGGAAACTTTGCTTATTAATATCTCTCAAACCATAAAGCTTTGAGAAGACTTATATCGTTCATGTTTTTTTAATGCCTACAAAATAAAATAAAGATAAAATGAAGTATTACTATCCCTTTAAGTCACTCACTAGCTGCACCACACTCAGTTGGACAATACTTTTTAGGCACCTGATTGAGTGTCTATTTGATTTGCAAAACAATTCCGATCACATAGTTATCCTATATAACTAAATGCTAGACTGTTCTTGTCCAATGCAGTCATGTGCACTAGAGGCTGCCCGAACGCACAGAAAGCTGGGAACATTGTGCGTTCGAGCAGTCTACTGCACATTACTGCATCATGTGTGCCGCCAGTGAAGCGGGCAGTGGCAATATACAGAGCAGCTGATCAATAGTGCTAGTCGCCAGAATAATTACCTCCTTACAGAGAAATTCTACTGTCCTGATAGTGACAGCCAGGAAACAGCACAGACATCTTTGCATAGTGACATTGGCGGAAGGGACTAACAGCGCAGGTGCACAGATGTCACTATGAAAAAAATGTCTGCCGTTTCCTGGCTGTCTGTATCGGGAGCAGAAGAATTTCTCTGTAAGGAGGTAATTATTCTGGCAACTAGCACTATTGATCAGCTAGTTGCCAGATGGGCAATTCTTGGGATTTAACTTTGTGGGATGGTAGTTCGCCTTTAATATCACCCTGACCTTGGCCTGTATACACGGGCTTACACTAGTCTTAGATAAAAGGAGCATGGCTGCATGAACCACTAATCAGTGTAGAACATAAGACAGTGCTCCAGTTATCTTTAACTCTTTAGACATTTAAATAAAGTGTGTTTCAGGGTGTGCCATTCCATGTACAAACTGGATAGAGGGCAATGCAGCACAAGAGCCTGCATTCTCCTCTTGCTAGCTATAGTGTTGGTGTTAAGGTATTTGCATAGAATTTGTGCTCCAAACTGTACCAATGCATCACAAGCACACACATTAGCAAAAGCATAGCACTTGGTATATTCCTTAAGTACTGATTTCTTTTTGGGAAATTTCCAGAATTAGATTGGAGTAATTCATGCAAATAAATGGAGTTTTTTTAAACACTGTAGGCTGTTTTCACACACTCCACTTTAGCACACTGCTAATGCAGTGCTAAACATCTGTGTTCCGATTGTGCCATTCACACTGGTGATTTCCACCTTGCAAAGTTTCTGGAGGACACAGTGTCATTGACTGAATGACCCATGTGGGCATTTGCCAATTCTATAATGGCAGAAGCCAAAAGCAGATCATGCTAGTCACATTTCTGTTTGCCTCCTACAGATGTAAACCATACACTGCATGGAAGTTTGCTTGATACACTGAAATGCAACAGTCCCCCCACCATAAGATGTTTGTGTGGGGCCGGCTGATCAAACTAACACAAGTCTTGGAAATTCAGCTCATGGGTTATCAAACTTAGCCATACCTCTACAGTAGATATCTTCTTTTCTACCTCTTCTTTTTTCTGTGCCAGTGTTCCCAGCATAGTCTCCCGGGCCTTTAATATTTCCTTTAAATCCTTCTAGAGAAAAAAAAAAAAAAAAAAAAAAAAAAGGGAAGATACTACAGTCAGGATTAAATCTCAGATGCCAAGGCATTATAGGTGTCACTTTGTTCACTTGTGACCAAACCCCCAGTCACTTGGGTAGTCCTATGACAGCACCACTAGGGGTACATGGTACTTTGTACAGTAAATGGATACAAAACTCAACAGCTGTCTGAATAAGACTTAAGCTCATTTGATTGAGCTCAGAACAGTAAAATCAAACTGTACCATAGGGCAGAGTTTCTAATCTATAGCCCTAAAGGACCCCAACAGCAAGGGTTTTTGCCATTTCCCAGTCTGAACACAAACAAAATAATCAGACTGAAAGAACCATTAATTACACAGCTGTGCTCATGGGGGTAAATCCTTAAAATCTGCACTGTTAGGGTTAATGTGGTTGAGAAATGGCTTTAGGAAAAAAACAAAAAAATCCTAGAGATTTACAGAACACTTACAAATATTCTATATCATATTTGCCAAATGTTCAGCAGACACATAAGCTGGGAGATAGATACTTTTTTTCTGAAAGAGTGGAAGTCAAAGCACAGACCCTTATTAGCACATGGTGTCATTCAGTACAGAAATAGGAGTCGCTCAAACTGCCTGCTGTGCTTTAGGCCAACAAGATACATAGGCAGTTTTAATGAACTTCTCATACAAGCAAACATTCAGGATGACCCGTCCATTTACACACTGACAGCAAGTAGGGTTGCCACCTAGCTGGTATTTTACCGGCAGGCTGGTAAAAAATTGGCTTCTGTCCAATGTTGTCTATGTAGGGAATGTAGGGTTACCACCCAGCCGGTATTTTACCGGCAGGCCGGTAAAAAATTGGCTTCTGTCCAATGTTAAGTCTATGGACGGAATGGCATGGCCGGTATTTTTTGGAAGGAAAGGTGGCAACCCTAAGGGAATGCCGTGGCTGGTATTTTTGAAGAAACGGTGGCAACCCCAACAGCAAGTCAAAGCCACTCCTAGAAATCTGGGACATATTGCAGACAGTTTTAAGTTCAGGGTGTCAAACACCAGTTTTTAAAAGCATATACAATGTTAACCCTTTGAGTGCCAGAGGGGTACGCAACGCATTGCTTTGCAATGCGTTGCGTACTCCTCTGGCACTCAAAGAGTTTAAAAGCATATAAGCTAAAACAAAAGCCATGAAATATTTTAAACTAGTAAATAAACAACCAAAATCCAGGAGCCAACATCTAATGGACTGATATGGCTCTGGTAACTCCCAAGAGTTGCCAACACAGTCTACATGACCTAAAACGGTGGTTCTATGCAGAGACGGATTTTAACTCCATGGGGCCTTAAAGGAATAGTAATGATTCATAATAAAAGCAGCTCTAATTAATCATCATAGTATTTGGGCCTTGGAGAGTTATTTCAATTCTGTCAGAGTTATAGTTCAAGAGTAATTCAGTGACAAAGTATCCCCCTCCTGCCCCTTTTACCGATGTAACACTGCTCAGCCAGATCAGAAGGGAGGTGCCCAGGTAGATTGCAGAGAGGGAGAATCTTCAATTAAGATAAGGGAAAAACCTATAAAGCTTGTCAAGGGGGGCAGGGCTTTCATTGTTCTCATAGGAAGAAGATCGTCCCCTTCTGTTCTCTGTCTGGTCTTACAACCAGATTCCACATCTGAGAAGAGATGGCTTACACTACGTAAAAGGGGCAGGAAGGGAACTTTGCTTAACATCTCTCAATCCATAAAGGTTTGAGAGAAGACTTGTATTGTTCATTTTTTTTTTTTTTTTTTTTTGTAGGCATAAAAAAAAAAAAAAAAAAAGATAAAAAGGAAGTATTACTATCCCTTTAAGCAGGGTCTCAATATGGGGTTCCCTCCCCCCAGACAATAGACTTCACAAGTCTTATGTACTAAGGAAAATCAGTGCAATTTAGTGGCAAACCAACAGCACCAAAGAGTACAAATAATAAGTGTTATGGAGTTAAATTAACCTTTTAAACCCTTCAGTGGTACAGATGTATCCAATACATTTTATTTGTTCTTTATGGTGCAGCTGGTTTGCTCCAGAATTGCTCTTTTGTTAGTACATCAGCCTCAGGGGACAGAATCAACCACTGCAAGAACCAAAAGAATAAAGAGGTGTAACCATCACAGGGATCAGACTAGAAGGCTGTGGGCCTTATTTATTTATCAAGCTAAAGACATACAGTTCTGGAGCAAACCAATGGCACCATATGGCTGAATCAAAAATTCTGCAAGTTCCTATTGGATTTAAATGGGGCTTTTACCCCCTGAACGCTAGGGAGGTCTTCAACACTTTTCAAACCAATACATTGGAGTCCTCTAGCATTCAAGGGGTCAACAGCCATGGAAATAATTTGGTGCTCCAAAACTGCACTTCCCTTGTTAAATATGGCAGTCTGTCTATATCCTTGCTAAATCCTCAACAGTGGTGCACAAATAAATGCTTTTTAGTAGTATAAATAAAAATTATAGTTTAGGACACTTAACATTGTTACACACAATTGCACAAATGTAAAGGGGCAAATTATAATCCCCCTCAAACAATGGGACAGGACTGCTGTATGTAAAATATACTGAGATTGCATTGAAATACACTGGACACCCTATGGCAGGCAAACGCATGGGACTGTACATCACTCCCAGCTGGGATCAAGCAGGGCTCTCTGCTTATCAGTGTTCCACTTAGAGCACACTTGTCCCGCCAAGCACAGAGATTACAAGTGCATTTTATTGTTGCAATCCTGAATTACACATTTAAAAGAGCTCAGTCCACAGAGCCCAGAGAAGCAGAGCCCTGGTTTTCCCAGCTGGGAGCAAGTCAAGTGGGGGAGCTGCCTGTGCTGTTGCTTTTGGTCGCTTATGGAATAAAGAGATTTTAACCCCTTGGATATTAGGCTTCCCAATGTATCTAGTATCCAAGGTGTTAATAAATAGTAATTTAATAGCAATCAAAGCACTGTGTGAGAGATAATTAAGTCTGTTTCAACATTTTTTGGGCTCCTACACCCGAACGGGAGGGGTGGGGGAATGGGGTTCTGAGGGAAAGAATAGAGCAGTGTTTCTTAACTCCTGTCCTCAGGACCCACTAACAGGACAGGATTTGATGATTTCCTTGTTAGAACACATGTGAGTTAATCAATGTGAATGAGCCTCTGATCACCACACCTGTGCTCTAGCAGAGAAATCCCCAAGTCCTGGCCTGTTAGTGGGTCCTGAGGGCAGGAGTTGAGAAACACTGGAATAGGGGGTCACAAAAGGGGATAGGGAGCCGAGAGAAGTGACTCACTGTTCACAGCCTCCATCTTTACTTTTGAGTTAGAGTCAGCCAACAAGAGGGAGAATTGGCTAATAAATGGAGAAATGGAGTCAGATTAGCTGGAGGGCGAGTAGGGTGGCAAGGGAACTGGAAGACAGAAGAGATGGCAATAGAAGTGGGCAAGGCAAGAATATCAGCGGAATGAGAGGGAGTTTGGCCCAGCAAGAGAGGTGGAAAAGCAAGACTTGAGTGAGGGAAGAAGATTGGGGATGAGTTTGCATTATGTAAGGAGAGGAGGTAGGATGTAGGATGGGGGAGGTAGGAAGAGAGGGGCAAGGCAGGAGGGGGGATTTTTGGAACTAACTAGGTTATATATTGGGGAAGGAGAGAGCATTACTTAACCAGCCACTTCTGAAAATGAAGACTGGCCCAGCAGTTGGAGTTAATCTGAGGGCCTGGCCACAGACTTGTATGGGCCCTAGGTACTCTCCTAGGTTGCCTATTGCATAATCCGGCTCTGGTTCCCAGACCATACCCTCAGGATTTCCCAGCTTGAGCATAGGTATTTTATAAAACAAAAAAACCACAATGCCTGACTGGTTCACCTGTGCAGAAGCATAAAGTCATGGCCTGTTAATGGGTCCTGACAGCTTAGGTTGAGAACCCCTGCTCTAGGAGATGGCCTATGGAGAAATCATGTCAAGTCAAACAGTGTTGCCACTTTTTTCTTAAAAAAAAAAAATACTGGCCATGGCACTCTCCATAGACTTAACATTGGACAGAAGCCAATTTTTTACCGGCCTGCCGGTAAAAAATACTGGCTGGGTGGCAACCCTAGTCAGTTATTTGATTCATTAAAAGTCAACAGTAAGGCCCCACTTATCAATCTTGGCAGAATATCTTAATTGCCACAGTCATTTCTGCTTTGACTGGTTCACTGAAATAATCTTTGGTGCTGGATCGGAGAACGCCAGCTCCTCAAACTCATCACACTGAATGCTTTCCAAGATGCTTTTGATGTAGGAATTCCACAAACAGAATAATTTCTGCCAAAGTCTGCATGATATCCACTAAGAACAAATTCATACAATGGATTCCGTGGCCCACAGGATTTTCTGCACAGATTAAAGCAAGTGGAGGCAATTGTCTTAATTGAAGAAAAGCCGTAATGAAATACTTTAGCACAGTTGGTTGCCCTATAATTACTTTCCTTTGTGTATATAGATCATTGTTGTTTTACAGCTACTTAACCCCTAAAGGCCCAGAGGAATACATAATGCATTCTAAGCAATGTATCCACACACTGTCCTGAAGGGGCCAAGGATATGTGATTAACATGCTGTTCAATTACAGGCGATTGAAGGAAGAAGCAATGCAAGGGTTTACATCTTAGGCAACCATAAGCAAGTTACACTAACCATACCCATGGCCTTAACCAGTCTTCATATAACCACTTCAGGTCTACAGCTGACTGCCACATTAAGTACTATTATGTAGTGTTCACAGCATCATCATAGCATTGAAAATACTGCTGATCACAAGTAAAGTTCACACTGTCCCATCGTATTGCTCACAGCATCTTCTAGGTGTTTATACATTTCTGCATGCTTACTTACCTGCACTGGAGATTATGAATACAAATCATTCATGCAGACATCACAACCTCCAGACTGCTGCCATCCCATATGGGAGTCATGCAAACATATGGCTAATACCAATATGAACCATCCAGTAACACTGCTACCACATCTCCCCAGTGATTAGATTGCTAGGGAACACAGGGACAGTGCATGTAAGCAACACTGGTAATTTGAATGGAGCTATGTTGCAGCTCTGTTCAGCTGTCTGTTACCACAGCAATAGTCTAACTTCCAACGTTTAACCATATATTAACTGATCAATGTGTACTTAAAGACCAGGGGAAGAGATGCATTAAAGAGCAGAAAGGGGTCAAGGTGGCATAAGTGTCCGTTAAGATATCTTCAAATCGTTGTGATCTGCTATGCCTTCATTCTGCTTCACAGCAAGTAATTTTCTTATTGAAATGCAGTTTAACGACCCACTGGTCTATTCATGTGGGTGATAAAAAAAAATAATTATATATTGTATGTATATTATGGTCCAGCTGGGAAGCACCATCTTTCAAAGGATGAGTGCCTGGGTGCCAGTGAGATCCCTCATCCTATATAATTCGCTAAATCGTGTGTAACGCCGCAACATGCGCAGTACACACTGCTGCGCGCGCTGCAGTCATGCACAGCAGAGACTGCCCGTGCCACGGCTGATACAGAGCTGGGCTCTCCGACTGAGCGTCCAGCTCTGTATCAGTCGTGGCGTGGGCAGACTCTACTGAGCATGACTGCCCCGCAACCGGGTAGCAGTGGCACTGTGGCCCGTGTAACGGGCTGTTCAACTAGTCTAAGTATAAAGGAGAGAGAACTCACAGGACTTTGTAAAGATCATGCAGTTTTCAGACAGCTTGTCAACATTTCAATGTTTAAACCACATTTTCAGGCTGAACAATGTGGTTTACACACTGAATCATTGACAAGTTCTCAGTAAATATTTGGTGCAGACTGGGATTAGCCACTCCCAACGACTCCACAAGAGTCCACAGAAATACCATTTTCACAAAATCCTGTTAGTGCTGGCTACCCTTTATACATGTACTCATTCTCTTAACCCCATATTTCCACCTTATAAATATGGCATCAAAAGAGCCATACTTCTTAACAAAAATCACTTGTGTGGGTGTGCTATATGAATATGTATATCACATCATTTAATTAGAAAATAATATCTATTTATTAAACACTTTATATGTTCTCCTGTGAGGGTCTGTGCTCAATTAGTATCACATAGCTCCACAGCATTAAAATGCACATTAAATGTTTGTTTAAACTTCAGTATATGCTTTTATAAAAGCTGTGTAAATACTTTAGACTTGTGCTAAATCATTTATTCAGTCACACAGTGAGGGGTCAGTATGCCAATTTTTTTTTTTTTTTTTTTTTTTTTTTTTTTTTTTAAGCTCCTCAGCAGTCCTGCTCCCAGCACCACTAAAGTGTCCAATCTTTAGGCATTTGAGAGAGTTGTGTTCTGCTTCTCTTCCTCTCAAAAAATGAGGTATAGAGAGGCAGAGAAGAGTGTCAAATACAATGTTTACATACACTGCCTTTGTCATGTCATTGGCACATTGTAGTGTGGTGACATGTGCCTAGCTGCCAAGACCAGCTTGAACGGACTGCTCTGGACTTGGAGCAGTCAGTTGCAGCCTCACTGTGTTGCAATAGTTAACCAGTAATGTCCCAGGACAGTCATGCATGCTCAAAGGACAAGATTGTGTGATGGCCCTAGCACATTATTAAGGGGTTAATGTGGCTGTTCGCAACATGCAGTTCAGTCCCAACAGGTTAGATTTTCCTATAGCTCACTATAAAGCAATTGGACAATTTCCTGTCTCCGCTAAAGAAATTCAGTGTCATATGGATGTAGACTGTTTGGCACCCTTTCAGGGGTGTACACTGTCAGAAGCTATATATCTGCTTCTTTGCCCTTCTGGAAAGACAGCCTGTTGAGCCAGGTATCCATCTATCAGCTGATTTAAGCAATCACAGGACTGGCAAGGCACTCCACTGCAGAAAGCCTTGAGAGTCTTGCAATTACCTGAATCAGCCAATCCCTGGATCAGATTGCTTCTTTTCCCTTCTGTATTGGTAGAACAGATCTATAGCTTCAGTGCAATTCACATGCTGGAACACTTTCAATGCAAAAGGGGTGTGCATTCCACATTCTTCTGGCACTGAATGGATTATGGGATTAGGTAATTTGTGGTGCCGAAGTAGGGTCAGATCCCTAGTGGGAAAATGGGAGCAGAGACAGTGAACAGACTTAAACATTTCCAGCAGTTCAACAATGTTGAAGGGAGGGCACTACTTACATATTGCCAGCAGATTGATTCAGTCCTTCCTTCCCCTGCATACTCAATTCTTAGTGCATATGGCAACGTGTATCCCTCAACAAGGAGATGTGCATGTTGCCCCTGGTGCAGGGACACTGGAATTGTGCTGACCACACATGCACCTCACAATGGGCATGAAAAGCAAAGATATTCTGTTTGAGCACAAATCTTAGGCAGTTGCAATCTTTATTAAATCCAGGTTCAAGTAAGGTTAGGCAGGTCACCATATATGGAGATACAGGGGTCATGCCATTTCTTCTATGGGTCGGTTTTCTCTAATAAGGATAACTTTACAAGGATGACTGCTGTCATTCACATTTTCAATGTCCTGTATTTTTACTAAATGAAACTATTTACAATAGAACAAATGCCAAGGAATGCATTTTTGTTGTGTAAACAGCCTGCAACCAATTGTACCTCCCCGATTCTTGCTCAGTTGCTCAGTTAAGGACAGATGATTGTTAAATATACATTTTGATGAAATGCAGTAAGAATATTTGAGAGTTAATTCTTCAGATATTGATAGGACAACCTCTAGTTGCTTATGAATACAACTCTTGTTGGTGGCAGTTGGCTAGAATTATAATCTAACAACTCGAAGGCTGCGGGATGTTCATGTCTGCCTAGAGACTACATTGGTTAAGTGACACATAACATTTGTTGAGCCACAGCCCTGGGGCCCACCACTTCCCAGAGCCTATGCATTGAACTGGAATTTCAGTTCTTGAGAAAAGAGAACAATCCTTTTCAGTGAGCTGATCTAGTTTTACCCACCTGGATTTTGCGATGATGCTCAGAGCTGCTGCACATCTTCACTAGGTCAACCACCTTTTGCAGTAGATGGCTGCTCCTAACAAACCTGTTGGGTATCACTCTGCGACATTGAGGACAGTTGGGTTCTCGGTGTGTACTGTCCCAGAAACGCATGATGCAGGTCCTACAGAAATGGTGCATGCAGTCCAACATGACTGGGTCACTCAAGAGGTCATAGCACACAGAGCAGGTCAACTCCTCAGCAAGGTTAGACTCCACAGGAACGGTAGCATCCATGATCACTTAAAAGAGGTGATAGATGAAAATCAACTTGGAGAAATTAATCTTAGATCAATGCTTTTCAAGCCTTTTACAGGTAACATATATAGACCAGAGTTTAACTCCTTAGGAGTTAAATTAATAATGCCAAGATTATTGTTTAAGCCTTCACCTACTGAGAAGCAGAGGAACATGCAAAAAATTGTGAAGCCATGTGTTTAACTCCTAGAGGACCAAAGGAGTGTGAAAGTATGATGCAAATATATATATAGTTTGTACATTAAATCCACACAAAGTGTTGTCCACCCCCCACTAGAAGAGCAAGCAAGCTCACATCCCAGCAAATTGGAGACGGCCAATTATTTTGAACAGAGACTGGCATATAAAAGCCAGTCTGTTCAAAATTATTGCAGTCTGACTTGGGCAACAACCCTATAGGTATAAAAGGGTTAATTTCTGAAAGGTTGCACGCAAAAGAGCATGCAACCATTAAATGGCGCCATGAGAACCTCTCACTGCATGACACAGCAAGATTCTCATGTCGCCTAGTGAATGGTCATGTAGAATACTTACACAAAAAAAAAAAAAAAAAAAAAAAAAAAAACTTTCTGCAAAGGCAGCCTCCTTCCACAGCTTTATGAACAGGCCATTATAACAAAACCCCTACACAAATACGTATGTGAGCAGCTCCTGACTCCCTCTCCCCTCCTCGCTCCATCCTCCCTGTTATTCTGCACGCAGAGAAGGAGAGAGAGGCAGGAGCATCTTATATACGTATGTGTAGGGGTTTTGGTATAATAGCCTGTTCATAATGCTGCAGAAGGAGGCTGCCCTGGCAGAAAGGTTAAAAACAAACTGTTAAGGCTCAAACACACCACAGTATGATCTCCTGAAGAGGGACACCAAGGTGGGAAAGAGGGACAGAGGGATTTGGGTCTCAAAGAGGGACTGTCCCTCCTAACGAGGGATATGTAGAGGAATAACAGCAGGGACAGTTATAATGGTGTTTGTTTTTTGTTTTTAAGTTTGCAGAGCATTCATTGCTGAAGAGTGCAACATTGTATTACATCCTACTTTGATGGTCTTTCAGTCAGAAAAACTGGAAACCGATCCAAGCAGCTCATTCAAAATTACAGAAGAGCAACGAATATAGGTGAAGAGGAAACCAAAGCCTTAAAGAAACAGTAAACTGTTTAATGAAATCCTATAGGTTAGAGATTTTCCTTTAGAGTAAAATAAGGGCATTCCCAGCACAGTCTGTTGCTTTATTCAAAAGCAATAACAGGTCAAATGATCAAAAAGTGACAGCAGGACTCAGCAGTTTCTATCAGATTTTATGTAGATTTGTTAGTGACTTTGGTCTTCAATAGAAGAGATTAAGTAATTGGAATCTGACATCTAGAGGACACTTAATGTAAAGTGTGTTTAAACTATAATACTCTCATATTGTTCAAGAGGAAAAGCAATACAATAATATCTATATCTATTTTTTTTTTGGAAAAAAAAAAAAAAAAAAAAAAAAAAGTGAGTTTACTTCTCCTTTAAATGCTCCAGAAGTCTACAATGCATTGGGAAGCTTTGATGGCCATTTTAGAGTTTTAGGTGTTAAAAGCCACATTTAAGTCAATTTAAAAAAAAGGGTCTCATTCTCCCAATGCGGTTGGTTTATCCTACAAATACTCAATTTGTAACCAGCACACTGAAGGCAAGTGCGTTTACCATCTTTCTTGCATTGGATAGTTCTCTGGCACTCAAAGGGTTAATAGTATCCATCACCTAGTTAGAACCCTATCTGCAGATCTGCGCACCTCTAGATGAAGCCAGGGCTGCATTGCAAGCTCTAGCAGACAAGCAGGGCAGGTGTCTGAAAAGCAACCAGACTGCACCAAGACTGGTTCAGTCTCACTGGATTACATTCATAGCTTCCACAGACACTAGCAAAAAGGCCTCCAAGCCATTCACTAATGACATATGGAAGCTGTAAACACACACACTTCAGAAGCGTGGTGCTCACAGCCATAAGTTTCTTGCCTGCAAATTGCTCATGTGAGCCATTTTGGGGCTTCATATTGCGCCGATCTACTCTCATAGGAAGAGACTTAATAACCCATAATAATTGCCCTTTAATGAGAGATCTCAGACAAAGACTTCATATTCCAGGATAATGCTGCTTCCAATACCAGAACTGAATGTACAAAACAGTTCTCAATGAGGGGGCTGTGCCACTTTGGTGTACCACTGACACCCACTCAGGGTGCTCCAATTTTTCTATAATAACGCAAATATTATGTATTTCGTTATTCTGATTGTGAGACACCAGGATAGATATATTTATATCCTTGATTATCCCCCAGGGGAAGCAACAAGGTAGCCTAAATAGTCCAGCCTATATGTTAAGCGAGGGATGCCTTAAAATAAATACATAAATAAAACATACTGGTGCATAAGGACAGGACAATATACTACGTAAAGTCAAACATGCAGTAACAGCACATTGAGAAGCTCAGTCTATTAACCACTTGGGGACCAGAGGGGTGCACAATGCAATGAATACCTCTCTGGCACTTAAGGGGTTAAATATCTAAACCACAGAATATGACTAACCTTTTAAGGACTAGAGTGGTGTGCAACATATTGCAAAGAAATGTACTCCACATTCCTCCAATACCAAAACAGTCAAAGTTACATTTACAAGCAAAAAAGAGCTACAGTAGTAGTATCCTGAACCAGAACTATTAACAGAGTCAAAAAACACATTAAAGTCATTGCATTCCCACATGCACTGAAAGGGTTACCACATCTAAGAAAACATGAGAAGTCATGTGATCACCCAGCCCATTAACATATAGCCATCATGTCCCCAGATTCTTCTGCAGAACCCACTAACCAGATTTTCTCTTCGATACAAGTATTATTCCATCAAGCCAGATCACAACATAACTTCCAGAAGACTGCCCTGCATGTAACCAATCACACCTGAACTATGTAACCCATGATTGTGTCTTATTGGCTAACCAAATCTCACATGATCCCACCACTACTGAGTCACATGAGGAAACTGTTTTTAGTGAAATAACAACAACTTGATCATTAACCTTTAGAGTGCCAGAAAGCTGTGCAATGCGTGACTTCAGTGCAGTCAGTTAACTCCTTCAGCCATTAATGAGTTTAAATTTCAACCTTCATCAAATATCCTCCATTTGGATTAATTGATTACAGTTTTTCCAAGTTTTTTCTGCAAAGCTCTGCATTAACCCTTTGAGTGCCAGAAGGGTGCAGACCAGTTTTAGCACTAGTGCGGACCAGTTGTAGCACAGGTAACAAATAGACATTCCTCTTTGATTTACTGCTAGAGAGGTCTGCGAGGCATTGCAAAGCAAGTTAAAAGGAATATGACCAGAGTCATATTTTAATGAAGGAAACATTTGTTATATGTTCATTCTGCAGGACTACACAGTACGATCCTGCGGTGTGTATAATTCATTCTGGTCACTGTGTTTGTTTGTTTCTTTAATTTCTTATGAGTAGACTGACCAGACTTCATAGCTCCCAACATTTCAAATGGCCAAAGAGGGACACTTTTGTTTTAGATGGTGCTGCTGGGGGGTGTGGCTGGTGGGAGGGGCATTACCGAGTATATTTCATGACCTATTGACACCTCCCTTTGTAACTGAATAAATGATTTAGAACAAGACCAAAGTATTTTATTTACACAGATTAATCTATACACATTTACTGAAGTTTACACAAACACTATTGTGAGTTTCATAGCAGTGGAGCAATGTGATACACTTATGCACAAACCACACGATCTGATCTCCTAAAAAGAGGGACACCAGGGTGGGAAAGAGGTACAGAGGGAAATGGGTCTCAGAATGGGACTGTCCCTCCTAAAGAGTGACACTTGGGAGGTATGAGACTTGTCCTTTATATGGGGACCATACTGGGGAATTCTAATGGTTTGACCTAGAGAATCTGGGTTTTGACTCACATTTCAGCGTAAGGAGAGTCCAGGATTACCTAGTACATGGTCTGCAACATTTAAATACTTCAATAGTCTCCAAATATGTCCCATTTCTACCAGGAAGGCAGGGAGAGAACTCTTGTGTGTGATCAAGAAGTGATATCTTCAAGTTGTAGCTAGAGCTGAATTAAGACTCCACAGGGCCCTAGGAAGGATCCCAAGTTGCCCACCACTTCCTCTTGGGCCCTCCCACCACATCCCTGCTGCTAACCTCTCACTGTTTTCTCGTTGTCCTTGTCAGTAGAGGTACTAGTATCAACTTAATTAAAGACAAAATTAATGCTTTAATCCCTTGGATGCCAGATAGGGCATCAAAGTATTGTAAAGCAATGCATTGGGCACTTCCCTGGCATAGAAGGGATTAAGTATATGAAAAATGTACTGCAGAACTTATAATGGTGCTTCATAAGTGATACCACGGAGTTTACAGTTGAATGGGGCTACACAATTTACCACAGAGTTTTCAATTGAATGGGGCTACACTATTAATACCACAGAGCTTGCAATTGAAATGGAGACACATTTTTTATACCACAGAGCTTACATTTGGAATTGAGCAAATCTAGTGATACCACAGAGCTTACAATTGAAAGGGAGTTATAGAAATTATATCCACAGTGTCTGTAACGGAAATAGAATTGCACTAGTGATACCACAGAGCTTATACTTGAAATTCAACTACACTAGTGATATCACAGAACTTACAACTTACAACAATTGAGAAGGGCAAAATCAGAGAAGAAAACCAATAGATGTAGGAAGGAAGAACATGGAGGAAGAAGCTGGAGGGGGAGGAAAAAGATGGAGGAAGAACGAAAATGGAGGGAAAGAGATTGAGTGATGCAGAAGTAAGACGCAGAGATGGACTGGGGGTGGAAGGGTTGGAAGCAGAATCCGGAAGGAGGGAGGTAGGAAGAAACTGTAAGAAAAAAGCTGGGAGGAGGAAGCATGGAAGGAGTGAGGAAGTAAGTAGATGTAGGAAAAAGTTGGAAGAAAGAGGGTGGAAGAAAGGAAGAATATGGAAGCAGGAAGATTGGACAGAGGAAGAAGATTGACGAAGAGACTAGATTGAAGAAGGGAGGAGGAAGCCCATAGTCACCAGTCACAACACACCCCATCCCTCTTTCCCATCAGAGCCCACAATTACCAAGTAACCATTCCCCATTGCTGCATAAGATACCTCATGCCCACTACAACCTTCAGCCCCCTCTTCCCAATACATACACATGTGTAATTTATTTTTACGTGTGGATGTCTATTCACAATCAATCTTGCCCATGTGTGGCTGAGCAGCACTGGCCTCATGTGATGTGATGAGCCCACCCATGTCTTCATGGGGAGGCAGTCTCACATGCAATATAAGTGTGACTATCAAAATGTACGTCATTTGAGTAGCTAATGCCGGCTAACAGATTTTATGCACTGGGGGAGATTACGGTATCTGTGTTTTATGAAGGCTTTCTCCTAACGAGTTTCTTTTGTCCCTTACAGGTACGTACAAGCCAGTCCTGTTGTGTGGATTGTCTCCCTCACAATTTTAACCCCTTGTGTGGTATGTACAAGCCAGTCCTGTTGTGTGGAAGAGCAATTCTCATACTGCATCCCCTCATAATTTTAACCCCTTGTGTGGTATGTACTAACCAGGGCTTTTTAACTGGAACTTCAAATCATATGTAATCTCCCTGTTTAAGTTTAACCCCTTATGGTATGTACTAACAATTAGCCATATATAACACCTTTTTCCAGTCTCCAAATTGCTTACCTCCCCCATCTCTCTCCTATATGTCTGTGTCTGTTTCTTATCAGATGTTTTAATGGAGTCACAGCTGATTGCGCTCAGGGCGAGTCAAGTGCAAAACAATTTGGAATTCCCTCAGTCAGGGCTCGATCCAAATGTTGGCGTTAAGCAAGACCAGGTAACGTGAGATTCAAATCTTCCTTACCCAGAAAGGCTAAAGAGCGATAACCAACAAAATACACGTTAACCTTAAAACTGCGTTGCATAGAAAATCTTACCTAAAAACACACAATAAAAATGTTACCTAGCACCACAGCCAATCACAGCACTTCAAAGTATCAAGTTCAGTCAGAAAATCCAAAACCCACGTTGACAGTTCTGAACAGCTTTCTCTGTGCTTCCCTACCCAGCCACTAGGGGAACACAGAGATGGCTTTCAGCACCATGGACAGCTTTGAATGTAGTCCATACCTTGCCTATTAACCCTTTGGGTACCAGAGGGGTAGGAAACATGCTAAGCAATGCTTTGCTACCTCTCTGGTACTCAAAGGGTTAATTGTGGAATAAAAGACAGATTTGTCCACTACATGGAAGTCCATGAGGTGGATGTGGATGGGGTTAGTATGTCACATATATGCAATATATGTGACATACTAAGGGGGGGGATGTGGAAGGGGGCATTGTGTAGTGCTTGGTGTACTAGTTTTATTGATTGTAACCCTTTGAATGCCACAGGGGTGAGCAGTGCACATCCCTATGGCATTCAAAGCTGTCCATGGTGCTGAAAGCCTTCTCTGTGTTCCCCTAGTGGCTGGGTAGGGAAAAGCACAGAGAATGCTGTTCAGAACTGGAGACGTTGGTTTTTTTACTCTGTGTGGTGTGCTGTTCTCCAAAAAAAATAGGCGTTAGATTTCTGGAGAGAAATGTTGCAATTTAACGCGAGTTAGCCCTAACTCCAACATTTGAATAGATTTTGGCGTCGCTTGTACATTATCCTCTATAGGTGAGATCTTGCTGTTCTGGCGACCGGCGAAGTGTGTTTCAGAACTGGCGTCACTTGTTACTAGTGGAACATTTGCATTGCTCAGTTGACGTTAAAACCAGCGTCGCCAGTTTTTTCTGGCGACGCCAACATTTGGATCGAGCCCTCAGTCAGTCTTCCTAGGGTAGGCTGAGCAGATCTCACCTTTAACCGGGGAAACATAGGAAATAGCCATTTTGTAGTACTTCACTGAAATCAATGCAGTCCTGCAGTATGCATTTTTCCTATGCGTCCCCGGTAAAAGGTGAGGTCTGGTCAGCCTGTCCTAGGGGCTCCATCTAGTATATATTTAGAGCCCAGTTAGGGGTGGCATTTGCCAGGGGTATTACTACCTTGTCTAAGTAACACCTTATCAAAGTATGGAGAGTTAAACAATGAGAGTTGGACAGGAAAGAAAGACAGCAGCTGCAGCACACCTACTGATTAACACAGGCAAGTAAACAAAAAGGAATAAAGTGGAATTGAAGAGAATAGATTAAATAAATTTTACTAGTATATAATTATTTTTAATCTCAGCTGGTTTCTGTCTACCTGTATGTACCCTGCAAGCCTTGTCACTGCATGCCAACATGAACGTATTAGTTCTATCTGTTCTAACTATTCCACTATTAATACAGATTTCCTCTTATCCCTGCAACCATGCCCCGCACCCGCCCCATAACATATTAATACAGCATGGACTTCTGCATACATGTGCACTTCCCTCTGAATACTGGTGGAGAGTATTAAAAACAAGCTCACCCAGCCCCAGTAATTATAGCAACAGACTCACTGTCTTGCCATATGCTCACCGAAATCAAATCACCAAATCTTTATGCATTCTATTACTTGTCTTTTGTGCACTGCAACATACGTAGTATACTGCCCAAATGGATAAACTAAAAGCATGGTGTTACGCATACAAACCTAAAATTCTTATTCTTACTGAATCCTGGTTATCCCCAAAAATACCTGATACTCCTGTTACCATAGATGGATACTCATGCTTTAGAAAAGGCCGTGCAAAGTGAGGAGGAGGGGTAATCATATACATACAGGAATCAGTAAACTTTGCACTTCTAAATGACTCTCATAACCCTGGTTCGTATGAATACATTGCTGGCAAAATTTGTCTTCCATACTCAAAACAAATCATCATTTTTGGCATCTACAGACCACCAAATACCCCAGCACATTCCCCTTCAGACATAGCTCAACACCTAAAGGAGATTGACACACAAAACAAGAAAAGCGAGCTGATGGTTCTTGGAGACTTCAATATTAATTGGCTAGACTCCAGGAATGAAAAATGTTGTTCATTGTTTAAAACATTGAACTTATCACAGCTACTTGCATAAATCTTAAAACATCCAATCATACTCTGCTAGACTGGATCCTTTCATCCTGCACAAGCAGAATCCAAGATTCAGGTGTACTAGCAAACGTGTTTAGTGATCACTCCATAGTTTACTGTGTCAGCAAAATAAAACCAGTCAAGTTCCAAAGCCATACTCACGAGATCATTTAGAAAATTTAATCTTCAGTCCTTCCTAAATGATTTAAGAAATTGTTCATGGCATAGAATACATCGTAATACCAGACCTAGACTCAGTGATTGCATGTTTTAACTCGGAATTCTTACAGGTCTGTAATACCCATGCCCCACTAAGGAAGGTCAGGGTTAGGAGGGCACATCTACCCTGGGTCTCAGCTGACTTGATTCAATTATACAGTCTCAGAAATGCCTTATGGACAAAATTTAAACAAACCGGCTCTGTATATGATCACACTGCATACAGACAATTAAGGAATACATGTACAAAACAAACAAAAATAGCAAAAGCACAATATTTTACTGACAACTTAAACAGTAACATTTCAAAGCCAGCCAACTTTAGGAAGGTTATTAAAAACCTCTACAACTCTCCTAATCATTCTCACCCATCAACTATAACCATAGACAAAGAAACAATACAGTGCCCCATAGCCATAGCCAATGCATTTAACAGTTACTTTGTTGGATGTGCCACCACCCTGATTACACAAAACAAAGATAACTCGGAAGTTCAGCCATCTACAGAACACTCACTGGCACCTGTTGCCCGGTCCAGTTATGAAAATGAATTCAATTTCATGCCAGTAAATGAAAGCAAAATATATGATCAACTCCTCAACCCAAAAATGAAATGCCAATCTAGCCCTGACAAACAACCACCAATGCTATTAAAGCTCAGTTCCATGGTAATAGCGAAACCGATTGCATCTTTAATTAATGCCTCTTTGGCAACAAGGTATATGCCCAAATCCTGGAAGGAGTTGTGCCTATCCACAAAAGTGAGGATAAAAATATAGTATCAAACTACAGACCAATATCCCTACTCCCCACTTTATCCAAAATCCTAGAGAAATGTGTACACGTGCAACTGAATAAATATTACCAACCGTCCATTTTTTTCACCCCACTTCAATAAGGCTTTCAACCAAATCACTCAACAGCCACAGCCCTCCTAAAAGTAACCAACAATATCAAGACGGACATGGAAAATGGTGACCTCACAGGATCTTGCCAAGGCCTTTGACACAGTAGACCATAATATTCTTATAAACAAACTCCAAAGATCAGGACTGCGTAATAATTCTCTAAACTGATTCCAATCCTATTTATCAGACAGAATGCAGTATGTGTCGGTTGCTGGCAATGACTCCCTTCCACTCAAAGTAACAAGTGGAACTCCTCAGGGCTCCACTCTTGACCCTCTCCTATTTTCCTCTTGTTATAAATGATCTGCCCAAGGTTTGCAAATTATCTTCAGTACACATGTATGCAGACGACACCATACTCTATGCTAAAAACTCAAACATACCACACCTTGAAGCCAAATTACAACATGATTTCTGCGAGGTTGAAAGATGGATAGCAAGGAACAAACTGTTCTTAAACACAGACAAAACTGTCACAATGATATTTGGCACAAAGCACAAACTGCGTAATCTCGGCAATACCCACCTATCCATTGTAAAGGAGTCTAATCGTAAATTGGCCCCAGTGGACTCCTACAAATATCTTGGTATGTGGCTTGACCCCAACCTCACTTTTGGTCATCACGTTGACAAATTAACCTCCAAGCTTTATCCCAAAATCAGTACTCTTTTTAGACACAAATCATGTTTAAGTCCCCTGGATAGAAAACGTATTGTGCAACAGATGTTGCTGCCTGTCATAGACTATGGTGATGTAGCTTATGCTCCAGCGCCAGAAATCCATCTTAGTAAACTTGACACCCTGTATAATTCAATATGCCGCTTTAGCCTCCAATGTTATTACACTACTCATCGCTGTGATATGCTAAAAGAACTAAATTGGTTAACACTCAAATCTAGACGTACCCTTCACCTTTCTTGTTTAGTACACAACCACTTCTCTAGAAAGCTACCAGACTATCTGAGCAGTATGCTCACTCCTGCTCTCGATACTAACTATAACCTCCGCTCCACCGCAAACAACTCCCTACGTATACCACAATGCAAGAAAGAAGCAGGAAGATCTGCCTTCTCCTTCAGAGCGCCAAAGGCCTGGAACAATCTGCCTGAAATAATCAAATCTGCTCCCAGTCTAAAATCCTTAAAAGTAAATGCTTCTCTATATCTATGTAACTGTTTATAATTTTAAAATATCCATATGTATGTATATTCATATGTGTATATATATTTAATAACATGTAATATATAATGTTTCTCAATTTGTGTAAATATGCAACCTTCTACTGAAAACTGTCCAGGACATACTTGAAAACGAAAGAAATCTCAATATATTCTTCCTGGTAAAACATTTTCTAAATAAATAAAAGTAAGTTAATTCACTGTGATCACAGCTGTAATACTAGGAAATGCACACAGTAACTTCCAGTAACGTGAGAAGACTAACAGTGACAGACAGACAGCTTTCACTGTTACTGATGAGTAATTCCCTTCCATCATACCTTCCTTTTAAACAGAACCATCTCAATTATGGTAGGAGAGTAAGTTTTGCTGTCTTGGGCAGCCATACATTTGTCCCAGTTATCCTATTTTATCCGCTGTTGTAAACCGAACCTGATGGCCTATTTTTTATGGTTATGCCACATAATATCCTCACATTATAGCATCATTACACTGTAACACTTAAGGATTTACTGTGAAGACTCAGTAACTTAATGGGATCAGAGAGAGCATGGGAGACATTGGTGCACCAATATTCAATGCCAATGAGCATCAGTCCCTCTGCATTTGATGTTGCATAGTTACATAGTAATTTAGGTTGAAAAAAGACTTGCGTCCATCAAGTTCAACCCTTTTCCTATTCCTATTTACCATCGTTGATCCAAAAGAAGGCAAAAACACCCCTCAATACAGCAATTTCAAATTCTGCCTTGAATGGGGGGAAAAATAATCTTCTTGATTCCAAATGGCAATCAGATTTCTCCTTGAATCAACAAGCACTAACTAAATATTAATCCCAATACTAACATACATAGCCCTCTATGTTCTGCTCTTTTAAAAAACTATCCAGGCCTTTTTTAAAGGCATCTAATGTATTCTATATCACCACCTCCTCAGGCAGTGAATTTCATACCTTTAGTGTTCTTTCCTCAAGTCTTAGGGTGTGACCCCTTGTCCTTTGTACTGTTCTGTTAATGAACAGGTCTTTGGAGAGCCCTTTGTATGGGCCCTGAAGATATTTATATAATGTTATCATATCCCCTCTAACACACCGTTTCTCTAGTGCAGTGTTTCTCAACTCCTGCCCTCAGGACCCACTAACAGGCCAGGACTTAGGGATTTCTCTACTAGAGCACAGGTGTGGTGATCAGAGGCTCATAACAAGGAAATCATAAGATCCTGGCCTGTTAGTGGGTCCTGAGGACAGGCATTGAATAACACTGCTCTAGTGTGTACAAGTTTAACTTTTCTAGCTTTCCTCATAACTAAAACTTTCCATTCCCCTTACTAGTTTTTAGCCCGCCTCTGCACTTTCTCTAGTTCCATAATGTCCTTTTTCAGAAAGGAGGCAAATATAGCTTTTGATACCTTTTATTGGCTAACTAAGCAGATTTAAATGCAAGCTTTCAAGACCTTAGGTCTCTTCCTCAGGCATGTTATACAGATAAATATGAAAACATCTCTCTTAAATACAAGTACACATCACATTGTTTAGCATGGAAATCAGATAACAGAATGCAGTCCAGATCCAGATATCTTTGATCAGTCAATGGTAAAAGATATCTGGATCTGGACTGCATTCTGTTATCTGATTTCCATGCTAAACAATGTGATGTGTACTTGTATTTAAGAGAGATGTTTTCATATTTATCTGTATAACATGCCTGAGGAAGAGACCTAAGGTCTTGAAAGCTTGCATTTAAATCTGCTTAGTTAGCCAATAAAAGGTATCAAAAGCTATATTTGCCTCCTGTATTTATACGGCTAACACGGTACCAACTCTCATCTTTTTCAGAAAGGGCACCCAGAATTGAACAGCATATTCTAGGTGGGGTCTTACCATGGACCTGTAAAGAGAAACCTGTTTATGCGTTTACATTTAATCCCTTAACGTCCATTAGCCTGTATATACATGGCCTTATATGTTTAAAGTGACTGGGACTGGGAGTGCTGTCAGCAGTGACACACCTCCCAAACCACATCAAGGAAACTAAAGCCAGCTGTCCCAGCCAGACAGGGTCTTCTGAAAGGGATCCAACTGATCCTATACTTTCACTTTCCTTTAATACTGACATTGTGCTCTAGTGCTAATGCATGAGTGAGCAAGTAAGGGACCCAAAGTTTTCAAGAGAAATTTCTGCTTATTACTTAAAGCTATTCATGGCTTTCTGTAGTAAGGCTGTATGAATTACCCTAACATCAATGTTCAGAGTTTACATTTAAAGAGACAGGGGATGCTGAAGCACATGTCCCAGATTGAGGGGTACAGGCTGTGACATAATTAAAGTGTAAATGTAGAAAATAAGTATAGAAATTATTTTTAAAAAAATGGCAGTGTATTTTTTTAATAAAACCTGCAAATGTAGGGTTTTTCCATAAATACAAACCAGGTGACAATTTAACTAATTGTTTGCAAACAATAAGGATCTGAAGTCTTAACTGGTTTGCTGATTAATATATATGTATCAATAAAAAATAGTCTATATATTTACATATGGAGTCAAATAAATTTTATTATATCCGCAAAAAATAATGAACTGATTGCTTGGGTGCTCTAAATAAAAAACTGGTGAAACCTCAGTTAATGCATACATATCAAGAAAAGTGAAATTTGATGAGGACCATGGTGCTTTTTTTTAAAAAAAGGAGACTTTTAGTTCATGTTTGCCTTGAGTTTCGTTTTTAATTTGGTGTCTCCCTTTAAACAGACTGGGAGTACTGCCAGCAGTGGCATCACACCTGCCCCACTTCCTGGGCACACTAGTGTAGACTTGCATGGATATTTTTGATGCACTAGTATGCCTAGATATGGTTTTGACACAGTGTGATGTTTATGCCAACATTTTTGACACTGTGTGGTGATGATGTGCCTGTTCACACTTCTTTTGATGTTAGGTCTTGAGCCTGTGCACTTAGTCAGCTGTCACAAAGTGGTGTCTCATCGCTGCTGCCACTCACAGGTGCTCTTTTCTGTGCATCTTTGATGTTCTGCTGTGACATTGTGGCACTCGATTCAATTGTGGCCAGTAAAATCGCTGTCAAGGCAAAAAAGCCCAGTGATAGTTTGCCATATCTGATTAAGCAGGATTCAGTTCTCCGTCTACCACAATGGCTAATGAGTGCAGTCCCAAAAAAATTCACGTAGCTCAAAAACCTGCATCGCACCTTTTTTTACTTCTCCGTACGTCCAAATCAGTCGATAATTAATGTACAATATAAAACATAGAAACATAGAATTTGACAGCACATAAGAACCATTCAGCCCATCTAGTCTGCCCATTTTCCTACTGTAAAAGACCTCCTTGGTCTCTTCTTACGTTAAGGACAGTTTTATGTCTATCCCATGCATGCTTAAATTCTGTCACTGTATTAATATCTACCACTTCTGCTGGTAGGCTATTCCACTTATCTACTACCCTCTCAGTGAAGTAAAACTTTCTTACATTACGTCTTAACCTGCGCCCCTCTAGTTTTAGACTATGGCCTCTTGTCCTAACATTTTTACTCCTTTGAAATATACTTCCATCCTGAACTTTGTTGAATCCCTTCATGTATTTCAATGTTTCTATCATATCCCCTCTCTCTCTTCTCTCCTGCAATATGTCCAGTTCAAAGGAAAAAGATAACGGACAACTTTATCTAGCAACGCTGAATATTGTCAAGACAAGTTCAAACTCACAGCCAATCACAACACCCCAAAGTATCAACTTCATTCAAATACACCTATATATACACCCCATAATAACTGACATACCTTGTCTGTGTTTTGAGTTTTTGTAAGCTAGAGCATAGGAACTAGGAGCAGAGGATAGCCATAGAGAGACAGAGGAGAGTACATTCGATTTTCCTGTGAAAAAGTGGACAACAATATGGTTTTTGCATATTTTTTCATGGGAACATGACGGGACCTTTCGCCCAACCCTATTGGTGATGTGCACTTTCTTTTAAGAGCTCCAGGGTTTATAGCACGGAGTCTTCACCCAATTTTCATAACAAGTGAACAAGTGCTGAACAGTTAGCCTAGGTAATCATGCAGCCTTAGCTAATCCTAAAATGAAAGATTTTTTAGTTTAAAAGAGTGACAGGGAACATAAGATGAGAGTGATCAGTACTCATCATTCTTGGATGATTCTCATAATTACAGAAACACTGTGGGAGGATTGCATACAGTGTAGCTACATATCTAAGAGCCAAACCTCAGAAGCTGCTTTTTATTACAATAGTTTTCCTTATTACTTGCAGAACGTCTTTCAAATATAAGAAGGCATTTTCAGGACTCCTTATTTTGTTAGCCATTGAGGTAAACACTTAAAGACTGACTAACATCACTATCCTGAGAGATAACATTTTCACTTGAAGAACATGATGTGCTATCCAATGACAGTTCCGTCTGCTGTTGGTGAATGATGCCCCTTTCTGAACAGTCTTTCACCTGGAGAAGCAAGGAAAGTGATATTATGTGTCAGTAGAGGACTGAAGGGGGGTAGACCATAGAAACACTTCTTATGATCAGAGAGGGATTCTCCCTTCTAGAGACCACATTTTAGGAACAATCAGTTTTCTGAATACAAGACCAAGCCATTAATTATTAGGCTGGAAGATAATTGTTTGGACCTCTGTGGATGTCCTATTTTGTGGATGTATTCTCCATTTGTGACTCTATTAGTCCATCCCTTTCTCGCTGTTTGGGTACTTATCCATCTGGTGAATGCCTCCATGGATGTACAGGTAAATGAAAAATTAAATCACAATTACAATTTTTTCGTTTCCTGGACATAGTCCAAGACAGCATTCACCAGTTTTCCATCCTTTGATTAGTTTTTAGGTTTGAGACTATGCAACAAGAGGTGGGGAGGCATTGTTTGAAATTTATTTGACTTGTTCTATACCTTATCAACGGAAATGGGAGGAGTTAACCCATCTTGTTAATGCTGACATGGACCATATTGTCATGGTTTGTTATGACTCTCAGACACAAAGTTAAGATAAAAACACAACTTTATTGAAAAGTTTAAGATAACCCTTGTGGGTAGCATACACATATAACATTAGCGATCATACATAGTAGCATGAGTAGTGGTACACAGAATGTGATACAGGCTCTACCGGCCTTGCCAATACCGGGTAAGGCAACCTAGGTGGCACAAGGTAGAATAGGTTCTACCGGCCTTACCAATATACCGGGCAAGGCAGCCCCTGACTAGTAATGTAGGAAAAGGAGGCTCTACTGGCCTTGCCAATATACCAGGCAGGGCAGCCTGAGACAGGTAACAACGAATAAAAATAGGCTCTACCGACCCTGCCAATATACCGGGCAAGGCAGCCTAGAAACTGGTACTACGAGGACGTAAGGCTCTACCGGCCTGCCAATATACAGGGCAAGGCAGCCTGGAGACCAAGACAGCAAATAATAGGCTATACTGGCCCTGCCAATACCGGGTAAGGCAACCTTAAGTTGGTACAATGAGGAATAGGTTCTACCGGCCTTACCAATATACCGGGCAGGGCAGCCTGGACTGCAAGTACTGGATAGCAGCAATGGTTACCTCAGTAACTGGCTTAAGGTGTAATAGACCAGTCTCATGAGATGGACAGACTGAGGCCCACTGGATAGACAGGATGGTATAGGCACCATATAATGCTGGAGCGAACCAGTACCCGTGTACTGGAGTAAACAATCTCGGCCGGTGCTGGCAAGCAACCGGTTAGTACATGGAGCGAACCATTACCCGCGTACTGGAGTAACCAAAATCTACCGGTGCTGAGAGATACGCGGCAAGCCACTGGTAACCCATGGAGCAAACCAGTATCCGTGTACTGGAAAAACGGGAACTTTACCGGCGCTGTCTAGGACTGAACAGCAGCCAGTTAATACATGGAGCGAACCAGTACCCGCGTACTGGAGGGAAAAATCTCCACCGGTGCTGAGAGATGTCTGACAAGCAACCGGTTAACACATGGAGCAAACCAGTACCCGTGTACTGGAATCACTGATACTTCACCGGTGCTGTCTAGGACTGAACAGCAGCCAGTTAATACATGGAGCGAACCAGTACCCGCGTACTGGGGAGACTGAACCTCTACCGGTGCAACTAGCAGCCGGTTAAACATAGAGTGAACCAGTACCCACATACTGGAGAGACTGAACCACTACCGGTGCAACGAGCAACCGGTTAATACATGGAGTGAACCAGTACCCCGTACTGGAGAAACCAAACCACCACCGGTGCTGACAGGAACACTAAGCAGCCGGTTACAGGGAGCGAACCAGTACCCGCGTACTGGAGAGACTACACCCATAACGGTGAAACTAGCAAACGGTTAGTACATCGAGCGAAAAAGTACCCGCGTACTTGGGAAACCAAACCACCACCGGTGCTGTCACGGTAACACTAAGCATCCGGTACAGGGAGCAAACCAGTACCCGCGTACTGGGGTAACCTAGATCTCTACCGGTGCACGCGCAACCGGTTGTCAGTGGAGTGAACCAGTACCTGCGTACTGGGGAGTGAAACACAAGTGAATGAAAATGTCGCCAGGGCGACTGGAGGAGAGGTGCACACTGCGGGTGAACCAGGAGCTGGAACACAGTCGAGATGGACAGGAAACGAATCTACTGGCAGTCAACCGGATCAGGATGGCAGCAGGAAATAGCAGCAAGGACAGCAACCCCAACCGGATCAGGAACGGATGCTGGAACCAGGAAAGCTGACGTACAGGAACTCAGGCGATCACAGACGAGCAGGAACAGAAGAATGACCCAGGAAGCTCAGGAACACAATGCAGGCACAGGCAGCATAGAGACAACATGAAAGGGCACTCAAAGGGTGCCCAAGCTCAGTTTAAATAGGGAATACAGGGCGGGCTGAAAGCAGGCAGCCAATGGAGAGCCCCCTACAGGTAACTGACAAGGAAAGGCAGCAATCACGGGCACCATGATACATATCCAGGAAAAAATATCTATCTATCTATCTACCAAAAGCAAAAAACAATATATTGTTTTCACTAAATAATTTAGTGACACCTAGTTTATCATATATATATATATATATATATATATATATATATATATATATATGTAACCAGAAACAGGACATTTGAAAATAGCTTAGGTGTGGCTTAGCATTTTTCCTAAAGGGTTCAAGGTGCGAAATACATATGATCATCAAGGGGATAATGGGATCTGTATATATCTATAGAAGAACAGACACCAAGTAGTTGTAATAGCATCTAGTTCAGGGGAAGTCAACTTCTGACATAAGCTTTTGGGGACTAAAACTTCCATCATTTTCTCTATCAGTTGTAACTAGAGCAAGTCTGCATCTATAGACTTTGTAAACAAACTTTCATGCAAGAACATGAGAAAGTCAGATGTTTTAGACTGAAAGCATTGCAACATATCTGGGCACACACTGGATGGCTGACTGTCTTGAACCTTGAGCTGATTATCAGGTGGCAGACAAGTCCCCAGTGAAGGAACTTTCATAGCCAAGAGCAAGGGATTTGGTCACTGGAAGCTTACACCATACGGCTGATGTATGGAAAAGTGGTGAAATTCTGATGCAAATCAAGTGCACCATAGGAAATAATTACACATTCCCCAAAATATCCATGGATCTAAATGGAACTTTGAACTCATTGAATTCTAGAGAGGCCTCCAACTCATTGTGAATGCATTGGGGATGGACTCCTCTGTCATTCAAGAGGTTTAAGTCAATGGGTTTTTCTGAATTTGTATTTACTTCTGTGGTGGAGTTGGTTTGCAGCAGCATTGCATTACTTTTGCTTAGTGCATCAGGCCACTTGTCCAGAATTCATTTTGAACTCAAATATATTGTTTATATCCTCTTAAACTAGATTGTGAGTGTATCTACCCTTTTACCTTTTTTATCCTATAAATGGTTTTACACTACGTGTGTCTGTTTCTCTTTTTAGTTGTTTGGTGTGAAGTTAGGCGAGGAGGCTTATAATCCATTTCCAGTTTGAAAGCACATTCGCTATTCATTCCTTTGTTGAAATATAACCTGCCCATACTTTACTATTGTCATAAAATACTAATGACTCCTTTGCATTTTGTCCTTGAGCCTTGGTACAATAGATACCATATTTAATCAATCCTTGATATCGTATCAATGGAGGCGGACATGACAGTTGCTAGCAGGGCTACTGGAACGTCCATGTTTTTTTTCACAGTGAAGCAGGCAGAGTGCATGACTCTGCAGTAGTTTCATAAAAACATTATAATGATCCTGTAAGCATAATTTAAATTATTTTTAACCCCTTAACGACCCTTGACGGTCCTGGCACGTCATGAGTAGATTTGCCAGACCGATTTGCCAGGACCGTCATGGAATTCAGGACTCCCTGCGCGGCTGCACACCATTCGGGGAGCCCTGAACCGGAAGCAACAAAAAAAAATGGTCCGTGGTCCTCAAGTGACGTCCGTTTGTGCAACCGGACGTCCTTAAGGGATTAAGCATGTGCTGCTTCTAGATATTATCCTTATAAGGAAAGGGAGTATTTTACCTCTTAATGGCCACATCAAATTTCACATTTATTGCTGTGTGTCTGTTAAATTAGGTTTTGCCTGTTTTAATTTCAGTGCACCCATGCAAACAATGTATAGTTTTACTAAGGATAGAATAAGCTTTAGTTTTGAAAGCCTCTATTTTTAATAGATAATATATATATATAAAGATGTGAAAAGACAAACATCAATATTTTTACAATGTACTTAAGACTTCTCTAGCATTGGAGATGTCCATTTTAATTTAGTGGGAAGGCAGGTGTGTGGGCATCTTAAAATGGGACAACTAATGAAAAATTCCTTGTGCAAGATTTTGTTAATTCTAATCCAGGCCTGCAATATTCATTGTATTTAACTCGTGGGATGCCGGAGAAGTCTGAAGTGCACTGCTTCATCATGGGTCTGAGACTCTCAGTCATCCAAAGCAATAAAAGGGACGCCATGTGAATTTATCATGTTAGTGTGTGTGTTCTACATTTATGTGAAAAATGTATTTTATGACGAGTGTGATCCAATCTACATGCAGCTCCATCTCTTCATATGTTAACCCTTTGAGTGCCAGAGGGGTACACAACGCATTGCAGAGAAAGTCTAAGGTCTTATGGTGTGCATTCTATCACTAAGCTTCCTCCCTGCAAGCTTGAAGATGTAATTGCATAACCAGACCACGTGCCTTTTGCATAACAATGCCATATCTGATATGTAAGAAAAGTGTTTTTTTGCTGATTGTGACAGTTTAACTCTTTGAGTACCACACATGGGGGAGATTCACCAAGTGGTGATAAAGTGGAGATGACTTCTCCAGTTTATCTCTTCTCCAGTTTCTATGTTATTCTACAGAGCCTATATATTAAGATCGCTAAAGCTGAAGAAATCTTAGTGTATAGGCTCCATAGAATAACATAGGACTTGGATAAAGGGATAGTAATACTTCCTTTTTATTATCCCCCATCTTGTAGCCCTTAAAAATCGGAATAAAATGAGACCAGCGGCATCTCTCAAGCCTTTATGGTTTGAGAGATATCCGGTTTCAAAGTTCCCTCTCCTTCTCTCTCCCCTGATGTCAGCTTTCCAGCTGTCAGATTTGGAATCCGGTCCGCAGACCGGCCGCGGCTCTTCAGCAGACCTGAGATCGCGTTATGGAATAAGAAATCATTCACTTAAATGGTCTTCTACGTGGGCTTGCAAACCAAGCACATGTAGAAGACCATTTCAGTGAAGGATTTCTGTTTCTATAATGCGATCTCAGCACTGCTGCAGAGCCGCCGCTTGCTCACAGGCCGGATTCCCCTGCTGTCAGCTAGAATGCTGACGTCAGGGGAGAGAGAAGGAGAGGGAACTTTGAATGCGGGTATCTCTTAAACCATAAAGGTCTGAGAGATGCCGCTGGTCTCATTTTATTCCAATTTTTAAGGGGGGGTTAATAAAAAGGAAGTATTACTAACCCTATAAGTGATAAAATTGAGAAGTTATCCCCACTGTATCACCTCTTTATCAGAACCTAGTGAATCTCCACCATTGTGTTTCTCTTTCCTTGTCATTCAAAGGATTGATAAATGAACCTGTTCTAGTTTGATTCTTGTGATACAGTATTTCATTAGAAATACCCACTGAAAGGGGGCGGGGTTGTTCATGTGATGCAGCTAGAGCTGTAGGACAAGGTTTACTTGAGCTCTGGAGCTGTTGGACATGGTTTGCTCAAGCTCTGACTGGATCTTAAAGTGGAACTATCACCTTTGTACATCATGCCCCCACATGAAAATGGAAGCAAAAACAACTGTAAGCAGTTATGCAATTGTTGTTAAAATTGCTCTGTTTTTTTATTAAATATACTTACAAATTGCATTGGTGATATCGGCGTGGAGCTTGCCTGTGGTACAAGTTCTTCTGCAGGCATTTAACTGTAATGAAGGTGTTCCCCCTGTGACCTTGTATGCCCGCCCATCAGCTTCCAACATTTCCCATGGTGTGTGTCTAAGAGCTGCCAGCAAGAAACAGCGACATGAAGGAACAAGTCAGACACTGAATACATGATAAAAAGTAATATACTGCACTGATATATTCATTGTCTGGCTTGCTCCTTCATGTCTCTGTTGCCTGCAGGCAGCTGTTTAGACACACTTAAAGGGATAGAAATGTTACACAAAAACAGTAGCACCAATTAATCTTCATAGTATTTTAGCCATATAGAGTGTTATTTCAATACCGTCAAAGTTGTAGTTCAAGAGTAATTGAATGATTAAGTATCCCCCTCCTGCCCCTTTTACCTAGTGTAAGCCATCTCCCTCAGATGTGGAATCTGGTCCACAGACCAGACAGCTCACATCAAGGGACAATCTTCTTACTGTGAGAACAATGAAAACCATGCCCTCATCGACAGGTTTTTCCCTTATGTTGATTGAAGATTGTCCCTCTCTGCAATCCACATGGACACCACCCTGCTGCTCTGAGCTGAGCAGTATTACATTAGTAAAAGGGGTGGGAGGGGGATACTTTATCATTCAATTACTCTTGAACTACAACTCTGACAGTACGGAAATAACACTCTCCATGGCCCAAATACTATGAAGATTAATTGGAACTGCTTTTATTATGAAACATTGCTATCCTTTTAAGGAGCCAAAGGAGGGAAAGGCGAAGGCGTATGACAGGGAGAGTGCTGCCAATCATGTTCAACGTAGTTAAGATGACTGAGCTCTCTCTTATCTCAGCTGAAAAGTTAAGGTATGTTTCAGCTATGAGAAAGTGATATAGCAATTGAAACAAGCTTTTTGAAGTAACAAAAGTATTTATAAATGATTTGTGTGAGGAGGGTGGGTTTAGTAGCTGACTGTTTCTCATTAATATATGCTGCTAACAATAGCTGATGCTGGTTGAGTTGAAATTACGAATTTGACTACTAACCCTTCTGAAGCGGTGTGCCACATATAATGACCAACAGTACAAGAAATAAGGCAGTGAAACAAGCTAAAGTGGAGAAGTCAAAACTTTGCCATTGTCTCAGATGGAGCTGTATCCTAGAATCACGGATGTAATGAGAACAAATTTATCCTGCCAGGCTATTCTTTCTTTCAAAATTGACCTACTTCAAGTGGATCTAAAAGTGGATGAGATTCATGTCGACGTTACTCTTATCCGGCAAGGCATGAATAATCTGTACCATACAATCACTGATCAATGGTTACAGTTTGAGGAATACACCAAAATGTTAGACAACATGGATGGTCGATTAAGGAAGAGCAAAATTAGAATTGAGTGACTACCAGAGAGTACATTTCTGAAGAATTTGCAGAAAAACTGTTCTGTGACTTATTCGGCCCAGATATGGATTTCCAGCATTTGTGTGTTGAGATTTCACATGGAGTATATACAAGAGCCTCAACTCACAGAGCACAACCCCCTCCAATTCATATGGCATTCATACATTTTTGAGACTGGATTGCATACTGAAGAACCAAGGGAAAGCTATGGCTGGAGAATACTCATTTAGCCTTATTTCCTGAATTTTCAATGTCTGACCAGAAGCAAATAGCATCCATTCAATATGTCAGAGAAAAGGATGAGGAAGAATAATATGAATTCTATGATGTTCCCTGCCAAGAAGCTAATAACAACTGCAGTTATCATCCGATGGAGCAACTGTAGGCCGGACAGCAGAATTTATAGGAGACCAATATCCCCCAGGGATGAAGCTGGTGAGAGCAGGACTGGGAGTGTAACTCAGGGACATAGAAGCCCTCTGGAGTGCTCTTGCTGTAGCCAAAGTTAAGTTTAAAGTTGCTGGCTGCAAAACCAGATGTTTGATTGCCGCTGAGCTGTCACTGGAACCACGATAAGCACCCCTTTGGACTAATGTCCCCTGGGAGGATACTAATGTGTAAATGACCTCTAATAGTGGAAGTGTGGCAGGAGTAGAAAAAAACAATAAAGGAGTAAACATAGAGTGAGATCACTCCAAATACTGTGGGAAGTCAGCAGAATATCTGACTGCCTGCTAGACAAAATGGGATGGCCTGCAGGTACCAAGGCCACCTCTAAAACCGCAGGTGAGTCACAGGGTGGAGTATGGCTCTTACTGTAATGTCATTGAAATATATTATGTATAAAGTATTCAGCATCAGATAAGCAGTACAAAATCTCCAACAGGAGGTGGTAAATTCTAAGACCTCCATTAAGAGGTCAACACTGAGGCAAATAAGAAGAAAGATTAAGTCCTGAAGAGTTGTGTCCGATGACAGGTTGCAGAGCACTCAAGGATACCTCTGAGAAGTCAGTGGTCGACTGGAGGAGAAGAGCATTCAAGGAAACTCTGAGGAGTCAGTGTTTGACTAAGAGTCGAATAGAATACAAAGGAGACTCTGAAGAGCTGGCCTCCAGCATGTTGCAGAGCACTCAAGAGATCTCTGAAGAGTCAGCTTTTTGATAGGAGTCAAAGAGCTGGTCTCCAGCAGGTTGCAGAGCACTCAAAGATACCTCTGAAGTGTCCGTGTTCAACTGGTAGGATAAAGCTGAATACAGAGGAGTCAATGTCCGATGAGCAGTCAAAACAACTGGAAAAAGCAAGAATCGGGTGAGTAAATGAGCTGGGGTCATAAACCAGGTAATCAGAAGCCTGGGTACCAAAGGGAAATGTGGAGAGAAGAGTCAGTAAGGCAGGAATCATGTCAGCAACAGTTGAGTCAGATAACAAAGCAGGATCTACAGCAAACTGGCTCATAGAATAGGTGCCGAGTACCAAAAGGGCTAAGGATTTAAAACACCCACAGCCATTGGGCAACCAGCAAGTAACTAGGCAACAGGTACACAAAGGCTACTAGCGGCTGACAGCTACCAGCTTTTTCTCAGATCCAAAAGAACGTAATAGTTGGCTAGACTGTCATGTAAATTAGTGACCGTTTTTAAGTTTACCTGTTTGATTTTGATAACAAAACCTTCTGTTCTATCCTGAAATGTTAAAAGTCTCAATTAATACCTGCTTCAGAGATGTGGCGATTTCTCTGCATTAAGCATTTCCTGGGTCTACGCCCTATAAAATCTGTTTGGTCATCTCCACCAACCTCCACTGAATCTCTCCTTTTAGCATCTAAGGCTCCATCTGGCAAGGTAGGGAGGGTATACTCCATTCTTTCTTCCCCCTCTCCTTCTTCCAAACCTGGGTATGCTTCCTCATGGGAGTGGGAATTAGGCCATGTGCTGTCCCTGGACGGATGGAACTCTATCTGGAAGATAGCCTCTCATGCATCAATTTTGGCTTCAGTTCTGGAATCACACTTTAAATTTTTATCTAGGTGGTATCTCACACCCTCGAGACTTCACGTCATCTCCCCTTACGTTTAGCTTTTTTTTGGGAGATGCCACAAGAAGGGCACACCGTCTCATATCTGGTGGTTATGCAGAAAAATCTGGAATGCTTAGATTCTGTCTCCAAATATCTGGACATTTCTCTATCCAAAGATATTTGGCAGACACTTTTCTTGTTGAACCTTCCAAAATTACCTCTCCTGCAGAGGTGTCTTTTACTGACAATGCTCCCAATGGTTAAATCCCTTATTCCTCGACATTGGAAGGAGGAGAACCCCCCCCACACGTTACAGGAATGGGCAAGAAGCATGAGAACACAAGTTTCTATGCTGAGAGTACCAATAATTCGGTATGGTGGCGACCCCGATATGATCAGCAAATTTTTCTGTGATTGTTCTCTCTGAACTTTTATTGAACACAGCTGGAGGACTCCCATGGATGTGGCATGCCGAATTAGTGTATATTGCTTTACACTTCTCAACATCTCATCCTTTACTCCTTTTTTTCCTCTGCACTCTCTTTCTGCCATCTCTCTATTTCTAATACTTGCTCTGTCTCCTATATATGTCTCTCTGCTTTAATATTACAACACTGTGAAACAAGCTACCACACATGCTTGTCCTACCATGTATTGTTAATTGCGGTACTTCCTTCAAATGAATGTACTTCTCATTGCTATTTTTCCACATGATATTTTATTCTGTCATTGTAATACAGTGCTGTACTTGATTGTTATGTTTTGTCTAGATATTTCTTGCTTGTACTGACGTTTTTCTCAATAAAGCTTTGAAACGAAAAAAAAAGTCTCAATTAAAAATTCAAAATACCACTGGTGTTCAGTTGTATTTACAAAATATAGCCTGCATATTATCTTGCTAGAGAAATTCACTTTGTGTGAAGAAATGTTATGGTAATCAAAAAAACATGGGTTGTATATTATAAAGCAGATTTTTCATCCTTGTCCAGGGTTTTGCTAATACAGAAAATGTTTCCATTTGAGTTGATGAAGCTCAGGTTATATGTGAACAGATTATATGTATTTTTAATGTTTGATATGTAACATAAATAATGTTAAAAATCTGATCAGCAATATATATGTGGTGCTTAATCTAAATTAGGCCCTAATCTATGTGACTGAGCATCAGAAAATAAAGATAATTCACTTTTACAACACATTGGAAGGCTATAAAAATATATCTAAATCCTCCCTGCTTGTAATTTCCACTGTCCAAAATGTAATTAGTAAATGGAAGTTAAGAGGAACTGTTGAAGTGAAGACAAACAATTTATTGCCAAATTTCCTGTTACCAAACTGGTATTATACAGGGAAAAATCTACGTGACTAATCTTAGAAGGCTTCATACAAACAAACATCTCAGAAATGAACAGACTGGAACAAAGGTTGTGGTATCATTGATTCCTACCAAAACCACTGATTCAATTTAGTGGCTGTATCTATGGAAGGTGTTGCATGTTTTTATTTTTGGGCCTAATATGATCACATGAGTCAAAACTCAAGAGTACAAATTCATCCTGGCAAAGAGGTGTCAGAATGGTTTGATTTGGGGTGGGGGACTACGCAATAGTGCCCTCTGTTCCGGACATTATTTTCTTTGGCAGTGAAGCTTCTGGGAACAGCAGATCCTAATGTGGCTGAATTATAAGGACAAGTAGAGAAGGTAGAGCTTAAACAGATGATCTCCTCTTGTTCCATAAAAATCTGTATCATTTACTAGAAGCAGTCCTGAACAACATTTGGAATATACTCTGGTCCTTCCATATATTGTCAAGATCAACTATCTTTGATATTCATTTATTTTGAAATTGTTTTACCAGTAAGAATACATTGAGATTTCTCTTGTTTTCAACTTCGACTCAGCTGCTGAGCAATATGTTAGTCCAAGAAGTTGGATAATAAGAAATATCTTGGAATCACAGTGTGATGGGGGGACACCTGATTGAGGGGTATCTCACCAATCAACAAGCCCTCTGAGAGGCTCCTATAACCCGAAGACCCCTAGAGGCACTTTCTAAACTGGGTCAAGGAATATTTAGCAGCTTTACCAAAGTAGTAGACAAAAGGTGCGGCTATAATTTTATATACACATGTAATACATTTATATAAAATATAAACACCACCGCAAAACCTAAAAGGGGTTCCAAATTAAGGGATACATATTAGACTAATATATAAGAAAATATACACAGTAATACAGGCAGATCTCAAACCCTTAGATAGCATTCAGATCTGGGCAGTACTTTACTGTGGGAAGATAGCATTCTAGGACTTTTTAGGCCTTTTCCTTTCCCGCAGGCCCTGAAGACTTCCTCTCCCCTTGGTGATTTCAGACAAAGAGAATCAAAATTCCCACTTTTACTCTGCTAAATACATCTGCCGTCCCCAATTTCTCAAAGCCATCACTGGTATGACATCACTGCTTGTGGCTAGGAATTCCAAGAATTCCAGAATGGGTTTGGGCAAAAATGGTAAACGGATGGCAACTGACCAAAAAACAAACCATTACATGGAAACCCATCTGAAAACTTCTACCCTACAAATTAAAAGTTCAGCCCCCCCCATTTTTTATCCTACCTAGCATCACACAAAGTAACAAAGACCCCCAAAAAATCTCACACAAAGCTTATACCCCATAACGGCATACACTGGATAAAAAAATGTAAATACTGTCAGCTCTAGTATGCTTATGGTATCCTTGATTATGAGCATCATGGTTGAACTCAATATTGGATGATCTCCATTGGTATTAAAGATGCCTATATCCACATACCAGTCCTAGCAGTTCAACAGAAGTTTCCCAGACTGCATCAAAGGCCAACATTTCTAATTTACATCCTTACCATTTGGCCTATGAACAACATTCTTTCTCCAAAGTTCTGTTGCCTCTTACTTCAGAACTAAGAAGAGGTCTCAGGATCTTCAATTATTTGGATAATCCTTGCACAAAACAGAAAACTCAAAAAATAAGACGGTTGGACACTTCTACAATAGTACTTTCTTTGTGGAAGCAGAAGGGGTCAATGTTCTAAGTAAGTATTTGAATCTGCAATTGAACCCAGTGATTTCCAAGTTTCCATGGACGTTCAAAATGAGAAAGTCAAGATCATGGCGATCATTCCTTATTGGCCCATAAGACCTTAGCTTTCATTCCTGATGACCCTAGTGGTAGAGGAACAATTGAATCTGCTGCTCCAGATCCACACAGCCTACAGTTAGATGAATAGAGATTGAGCAGCAAAGACTAAGAATTTGTGGTCTATTATATGCCACTGTAGCCCTTCTCAAAACAGCAAGAAGGTCCTCATGAAAAGCATAGTATAGGATCTGGATTGTATATCCAGACTGACTCACTGTGGTGCATATCTTAGACTGTCTAATGGAGGGCTATAAGGCCGAATACCAGCTCTGTGAAAATCTAAGTCTCATGTTGACCTTGTCTGTGTTGAGTGGTGTGAGATGGGCTACTAATGGATTGGTTGTAAGAATCTTCAAGGCCATGAATAGACTCTGTCCTCCTATCACAAATATGTCTCCATATTGTGACTTACCTCTTGTCTTACATGCACGTAGTAGTTCACCCTTTGAGCCCCTTGCCACTATTTTGTTGAACTCTATTTAAAGTGATAGAAATTGTAACGGAAGCTAGAAGGGACCGGGTCGCCTTCCGCCGTCGTTCCTGGGTCTCTCCTTCTCAACGCCAGATAAGCGCCGTCAGATGCACCAGTTGAAGTATGAACAGTCACTGTAAACAGCCGCAGGATCGCTGGAAGCAGGGAAGAGTCCACGTCGCCGCCTGACAGTCCACGAAGTTAGGTCGCAGGAAACTGCCAGCAGGCGGTTGGCTATTCAGGATACTTGGCGCAGATGGGTATCAGAGTGGATACTTTAGACCATAAGCAATACAAGACTCCAGGACTCCTTGTTCACTCCAAAACAGAACTCACTTTATTGACACAAACTACAGATATTTATGTACAGTACATTGGATCACATGGGGAAACCTGATACAATAGGGAACATGATTAAATCATAACACATCAGACAAAAGGCCAGCAGATACAATGCCTTAGACAGGATTACATTTCAGATACAACAGGGTTTGATTGAACAAAGACTTGAGGGGTGTGAATGGATTAACACACACAGCAGGGGGTCTCAGGACAGCTCTCAATACAATGACTTGAGTGGCTAGAATATACATTTCCTTAACAATGGCCAGGGGTTGAATAATTAAGCAAAAGGCTTGGGAGTCTGCAATACATATTGAAATAATTAACCCCTCACTGCCTATTCCCTTGGATTAAACCCTCAAACATACTACATACAATAACTAAAACGTTCTCCATACATTAAACATAGTATGTGATCCAAAGTCTATGAATTTAAGTCTTTCTCTTAGGGAATAGCTGGCCAGTTTGTACGCCAAGGCACAGCACAGAGTCCAAACAGTAATAAATGTCCATAGTCTTTGGATAAATAGTTTGAGGTCCAGACAAGGGGCTCAAGTAACGGGTAGGATCCGTTACATTTCTCCCCCTTTTTTGTACCAAGCCAGCGGTTGCGGTAGTAAATGCTGGCTTGGGACTCTAGGAGAGCCTTGCTGCTGTGAGCCGCTTGTCTGGACAGTTTGTTAGTCCATCGGCCTTGGTCCTAGGCCAGTCACAAGTGTGGAGCCCCTTGTATTGGGCCAGGAGAAAATGCAAGCCTCTTGTCTGGGCCTGGAAATAGGAAACAAGCCCCTTGTCATGGGCCAGGGGTACAATCTTGGCCCTTAATCCTGGGCCAGGGAAATTGGTGCTTTCTTGTCCTGACTAGCACCAGCTTGTGAGGCCTCTCCTGGGCCATGCTCCATGCAGAGCTGGTGTCCAATGTTCCTGGGTCTGGGGCCAGTGGCTCAGGGTCCAGAGTCAGTCTATAAGGCAGATCCTTTTGTGGAAGCAGGGCCTTTGAGCTCTCAAAGGCCTGGGGGTCACAGTGTGGGGAGAGGGGCACATCTCCCCCTTCTTGTTGGGCAAGTGCCCCAGGAGGATAGGAGCGGCGGTTATTCCCACTCTCCTGGGCTGGGGCAACGTTCAGAGTGCTGAGAACTTGTTTGGTCAGGGCAGGGGTATCCAAAGGGCCGGTGAGGAGCACACTACCACTCACCAACCCAGGGCAACCAGACTCTGGGCACAGCGCAAAACCAGGGCAAGACCCAACTTCAGTGGTCAGTGGTCCCACTCCCTTTGGCTGGGTCAACAGTTGGCCTGGTGGGGAACGAATTCCCACCCACCAGGCTGAGGTCACAGAATTCAGGGGGCACAATCGTTGGGCTGGGGATGAGGACTGTTGTCCCACTCATCCCAGCCAGAGTTTCACAGGACCTGGTGCGCTCGCTCCCATGCACCAAACCAGGGGTTACAAGGGTGCTGATGGCGAACGCATTCCCACCCATCAGTTCACAGTTCAAATCCACAGGAGGGTCAGCAGCACTGCTCTCTTCCAGTTTGCTGGGTTCCTCCTCTTGTTGGCCGCTAACCGCAGGGCCATTCTCTGTCTTGAGGGAGACCGCAGTCCCATCCCTCAAAACGGCATCATCTGTATCCCCTGGGAGCACACACTGCTCCTGCTCCAGGGCACAGTCCATGACACCATAGGGCCTCTCTCTGGGGCTGCTGGTGAGCTCTTCCCCACTCACCGCAGCAGGGGGTTCACAGGGCCTGGTGGGTTCACTCCCATCCACCAGGCCAGGGGTCACATAGGGGCTGGTATCCAGGGCATCAGTGCTGCAAAGGGGCAATCTGCTGATCTCCTTGGCTTCCAGGGCCCCCTCCTCAGGGCCATTTCTTTTCTTTAGCAGGGAGGTACTCCCAATCCTCCTAGCCACTTTACTCATGTACCTGGAGAATACAGTCTTTCCTTTTTCCAGGGCACCAACAACATGGGACGGACTGGGGCTGCTGGTGGGGACCTGCGTCTCTTCCACCGCAGTAGGGTTTTCCCAGATCCTGGTGAGCTCGCTCCCACTCACCAGGTCAGGGTTTACAGGGGGGCTGATGGGGCACTCTTCTCCACCCATCAGTTCACACAACAAATTCACAGGAGGGCCAGCAGAGCTGCTCTCTTCCGGTCCGCTGGGGACCTCCTCTTGTAGGCCATCACTTTCCAGGGCCTTCTCTGCCTTGAGGGAGATCGCAGTCCCATCCCTCAAGGCGGCATCCTCTGTGGCTCTGGAGAGCACATACTGCTCCACTTCCAGGGCATTTTCCAACCCCACAGGGGGCACCATCTTGGGGCTGCTGGTGAGCTCTTCCACACTCACTACAGCAGGGGGGTCATAGGGACTGATGGGCTCTCTCCCACCCATCAGTTGGGACATACAATCGCTGCTGGTGGGGACCTGCATCTCATCCACCGCAGCTGGAAAGACAGGGGAAGGGGCAACATGTCTATCAGGGGAGACGTCTGTCCCATCCCCTGATGCAGAGGCATCTTCTGAGCTGAGGAGGAACGAATTCCCACTCCTCAGCTCAGGCAACACACAGTCCAGGGGCAAAGGGGTATCAGGAAGGACGATTTTCCCACTTCCTGATGCAGGGGCAACAACAGGGGCACTGGTGAGGAACGAATTCCCACTCACCAGTGTGGAGTGAACAGGGGTAACACAATCCTGGCCCTCAAAGTCGCTGAAGTCTTCCTCAGATGCGTTACCCCCACATTCTTCTTTCTCTTTTTGGAATTCCCGGACCTCTCGAATGAACCCAGCATATAGTTGCTCCAGGTCCCATTCACATCCTGCCAGAATATCCAAATTTCCCTGGCAGTCCGCAGGAATGTATCCACCAAAACGGTCCTCTCTTTTGTCCCGGATCTCCCAATATCTGCTGGAGCCAGGGCACCCAAAAGTAGAGTCCATGTGGTAGGCGTTCCATACCAGCCCTTGGATGTCCCATCGCAAGCGGGCTGGGCACCAGTCGAAAAGGCCCTCGGATCCATATTCCTGGTCCAGGTATTTAACAAAGTCCCAGTACTCCTCCTGTACTCTGAGCTCCTCTGTAATGCACGCATCCAACTCTGGAATGAAGTCGTAGATAACATCGCCCATCCGGGTCCACCACTGTATTCGGATGGCGCTGTAGCGATCCTCGTATGCTCCCAGAGTGTCTGCCAGCACTGCTTCATCTGCCATGCCTCAATTGCTGCACCCAATATGAAGGAGAAATCCCACCGCTATGCCACCAATGTAACGGAAGCTAGAAGGGACCGGGTCGCCTTCCGCCGTCGTTCCTGGGTCTCTCCTTCTCAACGCCAGATAAGCGCCGTCAGATGCACCAGTTGAAGTATGAACAGTCACTGGAAACAGCCGCAGGATCGCTGGAAGCAGGGAAGAGTCCACGTCGCCGCCTGACAGTCCACGAAGTTAGGTCGCAGGAAACTGGCAGCAGGCAGTCGGTGATTCAGGATACTTGGCGCAGATGGGTATCAGAATGGATACTTTAGACCATAAGCAATACAAGACTCCAGGACTCCTTGTTCACTCCAAAACAGAACTCACTTTATTGACACAAATTACAGATATTTATATACAGTACAGTACATTGGATCACATGGGGAAACCTGATACAATAGGGAACATGATTAAATCATAACATATCAGACAAAAGGCCAGCAGATACAATGCCTTAGACAGGATTACATTTCAGATACAACAGGGTTTGATTGAACAAAGACTTGAGGGGTGTGAATGGATTAACACACACAGCAGGGGGTTTCAGGACAGCTCTCAATATAATGACTTGAGTGGCTAGAATATACATTTCCTTAACAATGGCCAGGGGTTGAATAATTAAGCAAAAGGCTTGGGAGTCTGCAATACATATTGAAATAATTAACCCCTCACTGCCTATTCCCTTGGATTAAACCCTCAAACATACTACATACAATAACTAAAACGTTCTCCATACATTAAACATAGTATGTGATCCAAAGTCTATGAATTTAAGTCTTTCTCTTAGGGAATAGCTGGCCAGTTTGTACGCCAAGGCACAGCACAGAGTCCAAACAGTAATAAATGTCCATAGTCTTTGGATAAATAGTTTGAGGTCCAGACAAGGGGCTCAAGTAACGGGTAGGATCTGTTACAGTAATGTTTCACAAAAAAGCTGCTCCAATTAATCCTCATAGTATTTGGGTCATGGAGAGTGTTATTTCATTAAGTTGAAGTTGTAGCTCAAGAGTAATTGGATGATAAAGATCCCCCTCACCTTTTACCTAGTGTAAGCTGCCTCCCCTCAGATGTGGAATCTGGTCTCTTGACCAGCCAGCTCACAGCAAGGGACAATCTTCTTACTGTGAGATAAGGAAAACTCTGCCCCCCATGACAGGTTTTTCCTTATGGTCACTGAAGATTCTTCTTCTTTTGACCGTACAGGTCGCAGCAAGGGATAAGCCTCCTACTGTATGCATAAGGAAAACCCTGCCCCCCCCTTGATAGGTTTTTCTATTTTTTTCCTTATTCTCACTGAAGATTGTCCCTTGCTGTTCTGAGGTGAGCAGTGTTAAATCAGTAAAAGAGGTAGGAGGGGGATATTTTATCATTCAGTTTCTCTTGAACTACAACTCTTACAGTATTGAAATAACTCTTTCCATGACCCAAATACTATGAAGATTAATCGGAGCTGCTTTTATTGTGAAACTTTACTATCCTTTTAAATTAGGGATTTTTAATTGGCTATCAGCTCTCTCAGGCATGATTCAGAACTCCAGGCCCTATCAGTTTAAGAACTTTGTCCCAAGGTCTTTCAAGACAAAGTGATTCTTTGACCTTTTCATGGGTTCCTTCATTGTAGGTTGGACTTTGGGCAAATTTGGACATGGTAAAATGTCTCAGTATTTGTCTTCTTAATTCAGTTTGTTTGGACTCTTTGTGATCCCTTCAGAATGCAAAAAGTGCCACATTGCGTCAAAGTCTTCAAACAGCAGCAGTTGGGTTGTTTCCACTATTGCGAAGTCTTTCTAGGTACAGAGTCTGAAAGCACATTTGTTGAGAGCTCAGCCATTTCCTATGCGGAGCAGGAGGCAGTTCCCACCATGACATCTACAAGGCTGATCTTCAAAGTCTGTTATCAGACATTGCCAATTTATGTCCAGTCATCCTCTGCTGCTACCTCTAGCCTTTGAGTTCTAGAGTCTGTGGCTAAGGCTTAATGATTAGCAACTTCCTTTATTTTCACATTTGGTGGTGTTGGCTCTTGTTTTCTGGTTCAGGTCTTTTTGAGTAATGATATATGCTTGTTACTACCCTTTGGTGAATGCTACAGGCAAAGGGAACATTATGTCAGTTTACCATTATTTTTGTAATTCCTGCCTACATTCACCCAGAATACCATCCCTTACTTTTTTCCTTGATCCAGGATAAAAACTCAGACAAGGGGGTGTTGGAATAGGGGTGGTCTTTAAAATATCCATTAAGAGGAAGGAAACATAACCATTTGATGAATGGTGCCAGGGATTATAATCAAGAAAAGTACAATTTCTGTGACAAATTCCAATTCAGTGTAAACAATATAGACCGCACAACTTTTTTAACCCTTTAAAGACCAGGGGAGTGTGTAATGAGCTGCCAAGCAATGTTTTGTACACAGCTCTGGTACTTGAAGGCCAGAATATTATATTGATAAGCCATCAGCAAATCTCTGTTGCTCTATAACATATGACCTGTGCAGACTATGGGGTAGACTTAATGGCAGCCTATAAACCAGCCGTTAAGTAAAAAAAAAAGCACATCTCTTGCAAACAATACATGATTTACAGAGGATTTAAAAGTAAGTGTAGGAGAATAGCTAACGAGCGTAGGCACAACAAAAACATGTAACACAAAAACCTACGTCACACCTGTTTTCGCATCACCGTGCGTCCCAAACACCTGTTAAAACACAACTTAAGTCAAAATGTAACATTACACCTGCCATTGGCTAGCAACCCTGAAAGGTGCACAAACAAAATTCAAACCTACAGCCAATCCCAAGGCCTCAAAGTAGCAAAAATATTCAAATACACCTATATATACCCCCAAATAATGGCCACACCCTGTCTGTGTTTCGAGTTTTAGCGAGCTAGGGCACAGGACCTAGGAGTGGAAGCTAGTGATCGAGAGAGAGAGAGAGGGAGAGGCACGTACACCTGAGGTAGAAGGAATTTTAGGACTTTGGAGAGAGGTGCACTTAAAGGGGAACTACCACCCCGCAATAACTTTACATTATTTAATTCTTCATCTGGCGACTAGCTGCTTAGTAGCGCTAGTCGCCAGAAATATTACCTGGTTTCAAAGATTTTCCAGTTTTTCGGAGGCTCACAGTAGCAGGAAGCACGGACATCTCGTCATAGTGACGTCCGTGCGCCTGCGCTGTCAGTCCCTTTTGGAGCCGGACGTCACTATGACGAGATGTCCGTGCTTCCTGCTACTGTGAGCCTCCGAAAAACTGGAAAATCTTTGAAACCAGGTAATATTTCTGGCGACTAGCGCTACTAAGCAGCTAGTCGACAGATGAAGAATTAATTAATGTAAAGTTATTGCGTGGTGGTAGTTCCCCTTTAACGATACACATTTTACACTTTTGCACATATTACATACACCCATACAAACACTAACACATACACATACATACACATAGTCTTTTTTTTTAACACTTTACACATATCTTAAATTTTATTTTTACAGTTTGAATCTGTGAGTGAAAGGGTATGACAGAGAGTGAGTGGAATAGAGTGTGTCTGTGAGAGCCTGTGGGAGTGCCTGGGTGTGAATGGGTGAATGATGGCCAGGAGAGGAGGACAGGAGAGAGAGATGGGGAGATTATTGGAGGATGAGGAATGATTGCAGGACATCCCTGTTGAGAGTAAGAGTGGGAGAGGGAGATCCACAGGACGGAAGGGGAGCCGGCCCAGAAGATCAGGCACACAAAGGACAAGGACAGAACCTGCAGTGGGATGAGGGGTACATGGTGGGGACCACCATAGACAGTCAGGATCAGTACAGGCAGGGCAGTTTGGTTCAGACTCCTCGCAGGCCGGAGGTGAGGAGGAGAGGATCAGGGATCCTGGTTATACTGAGGAGGAGAACAGGACCCTCGTGGAGGCTGTGCTTGAGAGGGAGACCATCCTGTTCCCTGGCCTGGCTGCGAGGAGGAAGGTTGCCGGGAACCAAATATGCAGCACGGTGAACGCGGTGGCCAGCTGTAGATGGGACGTGGACTCGGTAAAAAAGAGATGGGGCGACTGCAAGAGGCAGGTGAAAAAGAAGATGGGGGATGCCGCCCTGCACACCCGAGGCACATAGAACCGCTGGGATGCTGCGGCAGACCATGTCCTCCACACTCATTGAGGAGGTCCCTGGAGGATCTGATACTGGGGATGAGAGGAGCCTCCACACTACCGGTAAGTGCATCATCACAGAACTACACATCTCATCAAACAACACAAGCTGCAAATACAGCCACACCTCCACACATGCCCATCATTCATCCACACAACTGCACCAACACAGCACCCTGAGGGTTAAAAACAGGACACAATACAAGGACAAATGGCAAGGTTCAACCAGGCCCAAACCTGTCCAAGTCCAAGCTCAACACTCTTGTTGCTGTGCTGATCACACACAATCCACACCAACCATGCTGTTTAAATTGTTGTCTGTTAAACATCATTACTGTTCCTCCACAATGTCACCCATGTACCCACAGGGAAGTCAGCACATAACCCCTTGAGTGCTAGAGGGATTATCAATGCATCGCTCAACAATGCTTTGGCAGCTTCTCTGGTACTCAAGGGTTAACAGACAACAAAAACAAATCGACAGGGTTAGGATTACATGCTACACAAGGGACATTCACTAAGTGGTGTAAAAGACATGAGTGAAGTTAACCATTCCGTACCATCACTTCACCAATTCCCATGTTTGTCTATGGAGGCTATTCTAGAAAATGTTTCAAGTTATTGAGGGCTCATTGGTAGACTCCATAGGAAAAAATTGGAAATGGAGAAATGATATCATTGGAAAAGTCATCATTTCCACTCTACCTCGACTCCATAAGGTCTTCGTCACCGCTCACTGAATCTCAATAAAGATGGATGAGGACGAACAGTGCCACTAAGACTAACTTAGTGTATGTGCAACACACAGGACTATAAATAACCAACACTGTGGAATTAAAGGAGAACTAAGTCGTCCTTTGTATTGTGTATGCAATCATGTACTGTCACTTGAACTGTCACATCATACATTTGCTTTCCACATGTATCCTCAGGAGTGGTGATGCTATGGATGGATGTTAGACCATCCACTATTTGCAGGATACACATGGGAACAAAATGTCAACCACTATAGGTGGCACGCCAACAGGCCATGACTGTTGGATATCACCGATTAAGCATGGCTGGGTCACTCACAGAGATTGAGCGAATGATACAAACAGCCACAGGCCTTAATCAGAGAAATCCCTCAATACTGACATGATTGGTGGCCTGGGGAATTAAAGTGGACAGACCTCATGTCTCTGTGATTGCCAGGGTGGTATTCCATGCAACGCAACGCAATGCATAGGATATCATCATGGCAACCAGCGATCCACATGTCAACAAAATCATCCTGCATTCATTCTGTCATTGTCAATATTACTAATCACACCATTTCATTTCCCCACACAACAAAGGGGCCTGCAGCACAGCAGGAGGCAGTGGAGGAGGTACACACATCCCCAGATGAGATTCCTCTTGGGGAGCAAGAGGACGGGACTGGCACATGGTCACCCTACACAGCTGCACCACCAGTTCCAGCATCCTCTGTTGCACCACCAGCTCCAGCATCCTCTGCTGCACCACCAGCTCCAGCATCCTCTACTGCGCCAGCAGCTCCAGCACCCTCTGCTGCGCCACCAGCTGTTGCATCTATGCTGCACCACCAGCTGCTCCCCCACACTACTAGGGCTGGTTTCAATTAGACAGGTCCATGCAGCCATCCTCCACAGTACTTTACCACCCTACTGCAGCACCACCACCACCAGGAAGATCCTGGCTGCCCGGAACTGTGGCCACCCCTACATATGGGCCATATGTCCATTCCTCAGACTTACTCTTCTGGATGGCTCCCCAGCATGGCCCCAGGTATGATCCCAGGTGGGGGCCAAGCACCTACCAGTGGCCAAGGTATGACTCTTGGCCACTCGACTACCAACACCTGGGCCTGCTTGGGGAGCCCCAGCACCCTCTGGTGAGGGACCTGTTTACTCCACCACCTCAACCAGCACAAACATCAGTGGGCAGCAGTGAGATGATTGATGTGGTAGGCATATACCCATCTGCAGCAGCCACAGCACACACATCACCAGCTGAGGACACAGCACCAGCTAAGGACACAGCACCAGCTGAGGACGCAGCAGCAGAGTCACCGGACACAACCATCTCGATCAGTGAACTCCCCACTGAGATGGAAGCAGAGTGTATGGCCCTACAAAGGTGACTACTCCGGTCAAGCCACAGCACACATGAAAATATCACAAGGAGCCGGAGGGAATCCCGGAGGAACACCAACAGGATAGAGGCAAGGATCCATGCCCTGGAGTCGGAGGTCACAAGTATCAACACTCAACTCCATCAGCTCCACGCGGGGATGATGGACATGTTTGCACAGGTGCTGGTGGAGTTGAGAGAGCAGAACCGCAGGGAGAACCTGAGCGTAGAGAGGGATAACCTGCATTCCACAGAGGGCTCCACTGCACTCACCACTCCCTCCAGTGTGATCTCTGAAGCCACACCTAGGGTGCAAAGGGTGACCAGGCAAACAGCCAGGGCATCCACCTCTGGCACCCAGTCTAAGGTCCCCCCCCCAAAAAAAAGAAATGAAATGCCCAACTTGTTCTCTTCCCCTTAAATAAAAGAACATTGTGCTTTTGAATCCTGTCTGATCTGCTTTGTATTTAGTAATACATTAGGTGGCAGAGTTGCATCCAATGCATTGCCAAACAATGCAGTGAACACAACTTCTGCCTAGGTAAAATGTTTGTGGGATATTACAACATGGGTTCACACACACACACACACACACACCGTTGTCCAAATTCAACTGGCAATCCATCCCTGGACCCATATAACACGACAGTGTTATATGTCCATGATGTGGTTTGAATTTGTACAGAACAACTGGTGCAACACTGAACATTTGTCTGCATCAATTGTTGTGTTTAAGGGGATAAACAAACAAACAGCTATGTGACTTAGCAGTGACATAACAAGCAGGACAGATGGAACATGCATCAATATAGTCTTTGTTTCAAACTCTTATTGCGCAACTGACTTTCTGGGGGACCCAATGTTCATCATAGGATTTCAATGTGTAGCACACACGTTGAAATCCTGATGTGAGCATTGGGTTCTCCAGTAGGTTTAGTTGGTATTTTACTAAGGTTGTAACACACTTCACCAGTGATAACACTTGTCCACTTGATTTGGTTGTTTGTTGATGTAGCCCATGTACTGAGATACGTCAAACTTAAGCAATCTCAGGACATTGATTATATTGAGCAACACAGAAACCGTGGACATGAAATCACTGTGGAAGTATATCCCCTGTATCACCTCTTAATCACTCACAACACACATTAGTGTATCACTGCCATAATGTCATTGCATGAATACATCACAAAGTCCACTCATGGTCAAACAACTAGTGGACTCTCGTGATGTAGATCATTACTTCCTATGTATGAGGGATACCCTAGCCTTGGGTATGGTTCCACATTGACAAATGTGTAATCCAACATGTATTCATACAGACACATATTGAATAGTGATAGTTATCCTTTATTGTGTCTCAGACTACATTAAAACATACATGTGTTTTCTGGGTATATTGCCTATATGCATTACACATGTATGAGCACACAAAAGGTACATTTAAACTAAATATGACTACATTAGAAACACTACTGCACTGCTCATGTGTTGTCCACATGGTTTGGCAACTCTGTGGATGAGCAGTCTTACTGTACAGGTTTGATACCTGGATGTTCTTACACACATAAATTCAAATCTATATGAGAATATTCCATTAGAGGTTGCTGTGAACATCAGGTCAAACATTGCATCACCAACAAAATCACTTGAAACACCAGGGGGTGAGCTTCATGGAAGTGTTGTCAAGACTTCAGTCCAGTCACATGGAAACTCCTCTGTTCAAGGATGGATCGTGCTATGGATGCCTGTGGGACAAGAGGACAGGATTTTGAACAGCACCCTCAAACTGATCGTCATGCAGCAGCTACAACATCATTATCCCCTTAATCTTTTTCGTTACAGAGGTGGTACACAAACAATTGCTTTGTAATGTGTTGTGTACTGGTCTGTAAACCATTATGGGGGGAACTAAGGGGATGTCAACCAGCCCTAGGGATATATGCCGCTGACATGAATACACACATCAACAAATATATCCTAATAGCTCCATGACACTAATATAATTGGGCTGCCACTGTCAGAGGCAGCCCAAATATGTTTGGTTCATGTAGCTATTAGGACATATTTGTTGATGTGTGTATTTCTGTCTGGGGCACATATCACTGCACACACACACACACAGGTCAGCATGGTGTCCCTGGAGATGCGATCCACATTTCATGAGCTCTATGTTGTGTAACACACTTACACTGTAGATCCATCCCTCTGTTGCTTTTTTCAGCTGTACCAAACTACAGGTCCCATGTTTACTCGAATGTCCCCTTAACCCCTGATGTAACAGAGTGTTATCTGATGCATTGCCTTGAATGAGACTCCCTTGCTGCAGGGGTACCATGTTTGCTATGGGTCTGATCCTAGCAAAACACTTAAGCTGGTGCCTATTGAGCCGTGGGATATGCTGAACATGGTTACAGTGTTGTACCTTGGTTTCCACGGGGGCATGCTTGACATCCTTGAAATAGCACTATCAACATGGATGACAGGGTGTCAGATGTTATTGTAATCTCTAGCCCCAATATGACTGGTCCATGGAATAGTTGATGTTGGTGGTCCATAATGCAGCCAGTGTCAGGGCTGTGTCACTGATCCTGTGGGGTAAAACGGAAAATGTGTGTTGTGGTGGGTGTGTATGCATGGATTGTGTGCATACATGTATTATACTCACAGCTGAAGTGATCCCTGATCAATCTGTCTCTCATCTGGGTCCCTGTTAGGGTTTCCTCACCCTGGACAATGTCCACAGGGTCATCAGGTATGGGTGGAGGCTGGATGTCGTCCACAAGTCTGGTGTCCACCGCTATGTTGTGCAATATCGCATATGCCATTATTATGTCACAGATTTTGGGTGGGGCATACGGTAGTGCTCCCCCTGAGTGATCCAGACATCAGAATCTTGATTTTTGGAGGCCAAAAGTACGCTCAATGGCATTCCGAGTCCTGGCATGAGCCTGATTGTAGTGCTCATGGGCATCCGTTCAGGGATTTGCGACTGGGGTCAGTAGCCATGGTTTGCATCCATAGCCAGCATCACCTGTTGAACCTGAATAACATGATGAGACAGGGAACACATGTTGTGTGAATGATGTTTTATGAGGTGAACGTACTAGCTGTGAGTGAGGTGCATGCTGAGCATTGTTGTGTGTGCATGTGTGTATGTGGTGTGATTTAGTATTGTTAACTCACCCAGAAGCCATCCCCCTGTATAGGTTCCATTTTCGAAATCTCCCTGTACAGATAAGTATATAAGAATCGTGACAGCTCCCGGGATATTTGGCACAGACGTTCATGATGGCCATGTTGCTGTCGCACACCATCTGCAGGTTCATGGAGTGGAAGTTTTTGCGGTTGATGAACATATGTCCTTGATGTGATGGTGCTTTGATACTGACATGGGTGCAATCTATTGCACCCATGACCTTGGGCATGCCTCCCCTTGTGTAGAAGCCCTGCTTCAGATGTGTCCACTCCATGTCGGTGATGGGGAAATGTGTATAGATACTGGCCTTGCCTTTGAGGGCTGGCAAGACCTGGGCTAGCACCCTGGAGAATGTGGCCTGTGACATGCCAGATGCGTAACCTTCTGTCGACTGGAAGGCGACACTTGTCATAAATTGTATGGCACACTGGAGTTTTTGCAGGCCAGCTAGGGTGTAGTTGTGAGTGCATATGGGATCCACCTCATCCTTGATGACCTCATACAGGGCAATGATGCTGTACGGCCTCAACCTTTAGCGATCAATTACCTCGTCATCGGTCATTCCTTGGTGGGCCTTGGTGGTCGTCTATACATCCTACGCTGCTCCAGGAGTCCCTGTGGCAGCTGGGGAGCATCCTGTTGCTGTGCAGCATCCTGTTGCTGCAACTGTGCATCTGCAGGCAGGTGCTGTCATCCAGGTGGGGATAGGTTCCTGTGTGGCTGTTGAGCCAGAGCCTCCTCACTTGCAACAGGTGAAGGCTGTTGATCAGGTGTGCCTGGGGGTTGCTGGTGTTCCCTAGCTCTCTCCCTTGCATGCTTCTCCTCAGTCTTCGCAACAATATGTTACCCAACATACTGATTGCGTTCTATCTCTCTCTCCCTGAGTGGAAAACAAGCCACAAGTGAGTGTGGTGAGCTGTCCCTTTAAGTAGCTGGTAGGGCGTTGTGTAGGTGTGGTGATGAGGTGAGTGATGACCAATGGGAAGGTGTTTGTTGTCCAGGTAAGTGTTTGCAGGTGTGTCTGTGTTTTAAAATGTGGTGTATCCTGATTGCTGTGTCTCTATCAGTTGTGGGTGTGAAGTTGTGGGGTGCAGGTTTCGTCTGGATCGTGTGGTGATGTTGCACAGGTGAGCTTGTTATGTATTGGCAGGTGTCCGTGTTGTGTGATAACCCCCATTGTTCCGTGCCATGCTGTGTTGGTGTTTTTTTGGAGGTCCATGTCCCTGTGGTGTTGCTTGTTGTTGTGTGTGACAGTGATTTGTGGTGTCTGTCCATGTTTTTGTGTTCTTTTGGCATTGCATGGGTTAATTTTTCCATTTACATGCTTGTGCAGTATGCGGATTGTCTTTAACGATAGTTTCTTTTTGACCGTTATGTGTCTAATGGCTAACAAAACTGGGTCTTAAGTTTTAGCCGTTAAGTGTATCTTTTTTTCGGCCGTTAGCAGTACCACATTCCTTTAAATGGCTCCGGGGAATCTTGTTCTGTGCGTCTCAATGCACATCAGTCTATCGGCCATAAGGATTTGTGAACTGCTGTTAGGTGTTCTTAAGACAGACCTTTAAATGGCTTACAACACGTTAACGCTTTTTTTTTCTTTGCTAACGGCTGCCTTTAAATCTACCCCTATGTTGTTTACAAAGTAAATATATGTTGCTTTTCACACATATGACCAGTAGATGTCAGTGCTGCATTACATTTTTTGAAGGCTTTTGCAATGTAACTGATGTTTGGGTCATGTTTACTAAGTTAAAGAGGTGCAATTCTGGAGCAACTGTGACATATGGGAGAATTAAAAATTCCCATTGCTTTAAATCAGTGATATCAAACTGTGTTCATAGAGGGCCAAGATAGTGTACATTTCTGGGATATACCTGATTTTTGTAATGTGTTGCAGTCAAATTGACGGAACTATTTAATGACATATGTGCAAAATCGGGGATAACCCAAAACCACTGTCTTACCCTCCCCCCCAAAAGCAGTTTTAGACCCCCTGCTTTAAATTATGCTTTTAACCCCTTGAATACTAGAAAGGCCTCAGAAGCATTTCTTCAATCAGTGTAATGGTTTTAGAGGTTTTGCGTTAGTAGTTAGGAACTCTTTATAATCAGTAGAGCTGAGTAAATGTGCAGTGTGCTTTTAACCCAATAAACAGAATATCTATTAGTAGCGAACACTATCAGAGAATATTGTGGTCTATTTTATAAGATTGTGGTGTGCAAGCACTGTGCAAATTTATATTGTGATTTATTTAATAATATATTAGCACTTGCACATAACCCTTTGTGTGCCAGAGGGGTACAAAATACAACCCCTTCCCCATATATACACTGTGAGGAGATTTAATGTAAATATGCATGGTCATGTACTCTGTGCATCTTCTCACCAACAGAGCTGAATCGTGTCTGCTTCGAGAATTGTAAAGTCTTAGTAGGCAAATGAGGTTCCCTTGCCACAGAGTCTGAAAGCACAGTTGTTGAGAGCTGTAGCCACATCCTGGGAAGAAGAGGAGGAAGTTCCCACCGTGATATCTACAAGACTGATCTTCAGTGCGTATGTTCATCAGACATTACCTTTTATGTTCAGTTGTTCACTGCTGCTAACGTTGGCCTTTGAGTTCTGGACATACTTGGGAACTTTCAGAAATAGCTCACCCTTTAACGTCATTCTGGAAGTACATTACTGATCTCATCAGTCTGCGCACAGACTGGCAAAACCAGGGTACCAAGACTTCTGTGCCAATCTGTTACTCTTTAAAGAGTAACACACTGATGAGGCCCACATAGGCTGAAATGTATGTCTGTGATTTTCGCTGTTTCTCTCGTGTGGAGAGGACCTGACATTTTGGTGTTGGACTGCCTGTGGGCAGGACCAGTCTGATATTGATATGAGTATGTATATGACAATTTTCTCTCTGCAATGGCACGTGCTAGTGAAAAACATGACTTGTAGCACCAATAAGAGGCCACCCTGCATTCCTGCTATCACCAGCAACAGCGGCATACTTTAACTCTTTGACTGCTACCATATCTTTGCTACTTAGACTGCCAGCAACAATTTAACCCTTTGTGTGCTAGAGAGGTACCCCTCTGACACTCAAAGGTTTAGGCCAGCATATTTTTGGGGACATATTTAATTTATCCTCTTTTTTCCTTCTTTGCAGTGACATTAGATTTGCCACAAAGAAGAATATCAGAAGGAGGAAGATGAAGAGAAAGAAGAGAACACAGAAGATAGAAGATTACAGGAGAAGGCTGACATTAGCTGACCAGGGTGCTGAGGACCCCTCTGGACATCAGGATTACTGGAAAGTTTTTATTTTCATGTTATGATGTTAGCTTTAGTGGGGTTAACCCTGTGAGTGCCAGTGGGGTATGCAACATTCTGCAATTCGTTGCATACCCCACTGGCACTCATAGGGTTAATTTTTCTAACATTTCACACATTTTTTTCAGTACTTTGGCTATACTGATATGGGGCTTAGGGTCCCATATCAATACATCCATTGTCCACTTAGTTTTTCTCCCCTTCAGTTCCTGCATCGGCAGGTTAAAACATGCTTTAGGGGACTCTACTCCAGTAAAGAGTAGCTCTACTTTTTCTGGAGTTAAAGTGGGCCCCTTAATGCATGTTCCTGCCTAAAGTATGGAATTGAATGGGAAAATCAGACTTCTTTTCATGAGTTCCAATGGGCGCTAAATTAACGTCTGACCTGCGTCTTACAGTTCAATTCTGAAAAGTTGTAGAAACGATCAAGGAGAGTAGGATAGCTGCCTCTTTTGCTCAGGTTCCTACAGAAGGTCTCATATCACCTTTAGAGGTTGTCCCTAAAAAGGCAAGTTTAGGATGATTCAGCATCTATCTTACCCAAATTCAGTTAATGATACTTTAGATCCTGAGTTTACAACATCAGACTTCTGATGAAGCATTGTCTATTGTACAGACGGTTGGGCCAGGTACACTGATGGCATTAATGGATGTAGAGGCATCTTTCAGGTTGCTTCTGTTCCATCCAGAGAGTTTTATATTCACAGGTTGGGAAGGGCAATATTATGTTGACCCGTGTGCCTGTAGGGTGTTATATCTCAATGTTCAGCATGTTTTTAAATTGGAACATGAGGTCCAGGGTAGGGGAGGCATCTGTGGCTTGTTACATAGATGATTTCCTATTTTATGGCCCTTGTGCATCTAATGCCTGCAAGCAGTTGTTGGAGTGGTGGGGGGGCAGAAAGTGTTTACAGATTTGGGAGTGTTGGTAGAGCAGGATAAGACTGTATTGCCTTCTACATGCCACACTTTTTGGTGGATAGAAATAGATTCTGTACCCAGAGGAGAAGGTGGAAAAGACTAGAAGTGGTACTAGTAAAAGAGAACATTTCCCTTAAGGAGCTCAAATCTTTACTGGGGTTGTTGAATATTGCCTGCAGGGTTATTCCCATGGGAAAGGTTTCCAGCAAAGGTTTGGAAGAGGCTACCACTGGGGTGACTAAGCAGTGTCTTAAAATCAGGTTGAACTGCTCTGTACAAAAGGACCTGCAAGTGCCAATGATGTGAGCAACATATTGTGTTACCCACTCCTCTGGCACTCAGGATTTTAATGGGGTTCAGATGGTGGCAGCAATAGGACAAAATTGGTTGGAAGTTACAGTTACAGACAAAGCAGGAGCCATGGGTTTGGAGATTATTTGCAAGGCAAGTGGTGCAGAGATACTTAGTCTGAGTGATGGCACAGGTTATGGTTAACAAGGAATGTAACTCTGATCACCCTATCCCTCTCATCACTCTCTGTCCATGCTGCCCTTTCAGCTCCTGAAGCCTTGTGGCTCTCACAGCCCCTGCAAACCTCAACACCCCCCCCAGCCCTGCAGCCCTGGTAGTCCCCTCAATCCTCACAGCTGTCACGACCTGCTGCCCTCAGAGCCCCCACAAAGTCTTTGCCACAATGGCCCTCTCAGTCCCTGCAGCCCTCTCAACTCTTGCATCTGTCTTGGTTCTCACAGCCCTGTAGCCCACACATCCCCAGCAGCCCTCACAACCCTCACAGCCCTCGCCACCCTTGCAGCCCCCACAAGTCTCAGGCTTTGCTACCTTAGAATAAGATGCTTTGGCCTAGATTTAAATGTCCCCACTAAAACAGTCGGTCAGGCAAAATAGGATAACATCCCGTTAGCAATACACTGGGGATTTTGTATTTTTGTTTTTGTTTTTTTGCATTTCCAATTCATGTGTCGGCTGTTTAAAGATGCGTTATGGGATTCTGCGCCCAAATAAAACAATGGCAGATTTTCCCAGCGTATTCAGCTTTGTAGTATGTTTCTATGGGGTCAAACGGGTTCTAACTTTAGTGCCCGAGGTGCTTATTTCTCTGCTGGCATTTCTTCATACCACAGGTAATTGAATGGTTTACCAAGCTATTGGGGACATTTAAATTGAGGCCTTTATCTTGTTTGTGCTTGATGGGCATACCTGGGAACTCTCCGGATTTGCCATGGAGACTCCAGTTCTGACAGAGCTTTACCGGGTCTCTGGGGCAGAGGCTGATTCCTTCGGATGTGGGGAGTTTCTGTTGAAACTCTGCCACATCTGCTTTTTCTCCCGCTGTTCCTCTGTCCCCAGCCTTCTGTGTGACAACCCCCCACTCACATCAAGCCCCTCCCCTTTTTGACACGATTAGCTTCATTTTTGTCACCCCCTGCTGAACAGAGAACTCCCCTCCGGGTAGCCCTCAACTGGAAGTTCCCAGGTATGTTGATGGGTGCTTGTGACAATTGTTTGTTGTAGGTCTCCCTGAGTATAAGGGTATCCCAGGCATGGCCCCTTTCTTCCATGAGCCTAGAGGAAGTCAGCTGTACCACACTGATGAGGCCCACATAGGCTGAAATGTATGTCTGTGATTTTTGCTGTTTCTCTCATGTGGAGAGGACCTGACATTTTGCAGCTGGACTGTTTGTGGGCAGGACCAGTCTGATATTGATATGAATATGTACATGAACATTTTCTCTCTGAAATGGCACATGCTAGTGAAAAACATGACTTGTAGCACCAATAAGAGGCCACCATGCCTTAGAACAAGACACTTTATCTTGTTTGTGCTTTATGGGTGCTCATTTATTTGTTTGTTGTATGTCTTCCTAAGTATAAGGGTATCACAGGCATTGGTCCTTGCTTCCATGTGCCTAGAGAGAGTCAGCTGCACCACAGCGATGAGGCCCACATAGGCCTAAATGTATGTCTGTGGTTTTGCAGTCGCTCTCGTGCGGAGAGGATTTGCCTGACATTTCGGAGCTGGACTGTCTGTGGGCAGGATCAGTCTGATATGAATATGGAAATTCTGTTTCTGCAGTGGCACATGGGAGGAAAAATTAGACTTGTAGCACCACTAAGAAGCCACCATGCCTAAGCACAAGACACCTTATATTGTTTGTGCTTGATGGGTGCTTATCACATTTCTTTGTTGTATGTATTTTATAGAGTAACTGATTGTTCCATTACCTACTGCTGCAAAGCAGATAACCATTTGAGTGTGTTGTATACCCCCAGGCACTCAAAGAGTTAAGGTGTAAAATACTTATAATCTTACATACTTTAGTTATTTAACATAATTGCATAAACTAACTACTACAAAGCAGTTAAATTATGAAGCACCAATAAAATTATCACTGGCTATTAAAACGTAAAACAGCTGTAAATGGAACAATTTATAATGCAGGTTTAAGAATGATGGTGTTTATTTAACAGTTAGGTTATGATACATCAATACAGCAGATATTTATTTAGCAAGAAATAAAACAAATTATATTGCACATTGTCATTTATTCAGGATTAGTAAAGTTTTATTTTAAAAACAAATTATATAGTGCACGGCTCTTCCAAGCCAAGTAAAACAAAGGTAGTCCCTCTACTGGCAGTTGCTTTATTCCAAAGTTATCACCATTCAAATGGTCATAAACTGATGGATCTGTTACTATCATATTCCATGGAGAACTGTAGTCAGTGACTCAGCTGACACTATCACACTCTGTGGAAAACAGTAATCAGTGACTCAGCTTTTACTGGCACATTCTATTTTAGAACCATAGTAAGTGACTCACTTCTTCCACTTTATCTACTCATTTCAGTTATTTCATTAAATAAATGGGTATTAATAAAATAACAGATTTCATCTTTTAACCATAATATGTACATGAAAAGGCTCACTTCATAATCACACTAACATTTATACAGTATACTATAACACGGCTGCCTATGTTCGGTCCTCAAGGGCCATCAACAGGCCAGGATGTAAGGATTTCCGATTTAGCACAGGTGAGCTCATTCATTTTTACTGACTCACTGGTGCTTAATCAGGGAAATCCTTACATCCGGGCCTGTTGATGGACCTTGAAGACTGAACTTGGATATCCCTGTACTATAATGTTGGCTTTATTGTACTTTAACCCTTTCAGAGCCAGGTGGTAGGTAAAGCATTGCTTCGCAATGCGTTGCGTACCCCTCTGCCAATAAAAAAGGGTTAATGTATGACCACCATAAAGGAAAATCTTGATACTCAACAGTGCAACTTTTAACCCCTTTGTTGCTATAGACATCTCCAGTGCTTTGCAAAGCAATGTCCTTGAGACTTTTTCAGTATACAATGAATTAACAGTCAATCACTTTCTTATATATTATGTAAAAAGTTAATTTTTTTAGGCCTGGATTACATTGTAGTTGATCATTTTATTAAGGTTTTTAGCTACAAGTTCCTCTATAGACTTCAATGGGGATTTGTTGGAGGAATCCATTGATAGCTCTTACTCATTGATGGCTCTTATAAACTGCCTGAATTCTCCTAATCATTTTCAGTTGATAAAAATACATTGGGCCTTATACATCAAGATAAAGTGGCTCTACCCCGGAGCAAACTGGAACAAAAATAGTTCCATCTATTTAAATGGGGTGTTTAACCTTTTGAGTGCCAGAGGGGTTTGCAACACATTGAAGAGCAATGCATTGCATACTTCTCTGGCAATCAAAAGGTCAACCCCATGAATGCTAGGAATATATCCAATGCATTTCAAAGCTATTCATTGGAAACCATACTCACACTCATGGGATTAAAAGTCCAATTTAAATCAACTGGAATTTTGTAGAATTTGCAATTCAGCCCTATGGTGCAGTTGGTTTCCTGCAAAGTTGAACCATTTTAGTTTAAAGGGATAGTAATACTTAAGTAAAGTCCTATTGAAAATAAATGTATTGCCCCCAGTGTCATCTCTCAAACCTTTATGGTTTATCCCCCTGAGTAAAACAAGAGTACTCCCACTGCTGAAAAGTGTTTCGTTCAAAAGTTATTAATTTTCAAAGTTGAATTTTTTAGGTGCAATATCACAGTGGCCTGAAATTGTACAGTGGCGCTGTTGCTACACCATCCTATGGAGATTTATGGTCCCGGGACCAGAGCTGTCCATAGGATGGTGTAGCAACAGCGCCACTGTACAATTTCAGGCCACTGTGATATTGCACCTAAAAAATTAAACTTTGAAAATTAATAACTTTTGAACGAAACACCTTTCAGCAGTGGGAGTACTCTTGTTTTACTCAGTGGGATAAACCCTACAACATATTTTTTTTACATTTTAAGTATTACTATCCCTTTAAGGAATAAGGTCAATGATTCCATTTAAGGGAGAACTTTGCTTCAGTCTGGACTACATCTGACCCTCTACTGTCAGTGACTGGCAAGGCAGCATGCTGCTGATGTCAGTAAATAAACAGGAGGGAACTTTACAACAGGCAAATACACAACACATTCTCACCTTTTTTTTGTTAATGGAAATACTTCTCTCATCTTATTGCATATTCAATAAGGTGAGAGAAATCTTTCCAATAACAAAAATGTTACAATTGCTTAGTAGAGCCCAGGATAGACATAGTGAATTGTTGGACCACCAGCTGTTGGGGACTGCTAATGGTAGGTATATTCCCCAACATCTGGAGGTCCAAGAATTGACTAACCCGACCTAGGCACTAAAGCAAGGTTATCCTAACAGTGCAGATGTTTTGGATCTCCCTGCTTGAGCAAACACAAAGAAATAGCCATCAATTGTAAATGGAGTTTTGAAGGGGCTGCCACCCAGTAAAAGTTTTTTTGTCTTAATTTAAAGAGATAGTAATATCTAAAATGTAAAAAAATATATATTGTAGTGTTTATCCCCCTGATTAAACAATGGTACTCGCATTGCTGAAAGGTGTTTTATTCAAAAGTTATTACAGTTCAAACTTGAATTTAATAGGTGCAGTATCAAAGTGGCCTGAAATTGTACAGTAGTGCCACTATACAATTTCAGGTCACTGTGATATTGCACCTAAGAAATTCAAGTTTAAGATGCAATAACTTTTGAATAAAACACCTTTCAGCAGCGCGAGTACCCTTATTTTACTCAGGGCGTTAAACCCTACAACATTTTTTTTACATTTTAAGTATTAATATTCCTTTAAATGAGGCAAAATCATGTATTTAAAATTCAGAATTTTACCACGTAAAAAAAATGAGTGTGTGGCGACAGTGGTGGCTATTTCTCTATGCTCTCTCAGTGACATAGGGATTTTTAAAAGTAAACATTTTTCCTTCTCCATTACTAGGTATGTAACACAAACTTTTGTGTCAAAACTTTGTACATAACATTAAAAACAGGGACTTTTATATTGCAGCTAGTGTAAAACTCATATGATATGGGCATTTAACTGCTAGCTCCTAACTTGTTTTACTGTTGGACCACTTCAATGTAAAACGTGCATTTTATTTTGACTTCCCTAAATAATTCCTGATTTTAATGCCACATGCAGAGTTTTGATGATTTCTGACAACACACTTCATATTACATATTTATGCAGGGAAATGATTGAGTGGTGGGAGGCAGATGGCTGTGATGGGGGTTGATGGTAAGCAGGGAAAAGTGGGGGTAGTTGGAGGCAGGTGATGATGATACAGTGGGAGGTAGAGGGTGGAGGCATAGAGGGAGGTAAGGGATGAAAGTACAATGGGAGACGGTGAGGTGATTAATGCTAGGCAAGAAATGGTGGGATGGGTAAAGAAAAATGATGGTGGCAAAGTGGGATACAAAAGATGGTAGGGTGATTGATAGTAGTAGGGAATGTTGAAGTAGATGGGAGCAGGTGATGATGGTGTCATAAGTGCAACAGTGAAACTAGGACCTAGGCCATGGTGCAAAATATTGTAAGTGAGGTCCCACCATAACTACAACCTCTGTACCCCCTCTAGATATGCCCCTGATATGCACCAGCTACCCCCCCTTCCGCTCATGTTTCTCTCCTGACTTCCCCAAACCAGTCTCACTTTCTTCTCTCTTAAGGTCTTTCTCTCTCTTTCTCTATCTCTTTTGCTCTCTTTTCGCCCAACCAACATTCATTTCCCAGGCTCTTCATCACCCACCCTGATACACACCAACAACCATGATTCTCCTTCCCAACAGATCTCTCAACCTCCAAACTCCCTTCCAAAAAAATATGAACCCCCTCTAGGAGATTTTCCCCCATTTATAAATCTCTTCCTCATGCATATACCCCAATAGACATGCACTCCTCTCACCTCCCCCCTTACCATGTTATATCAATACTGCTGCTGATGTGTCCTGCCTTGCTTTCTCCTGGAAGATGGACGCAGAGATGATCACTGAAGGCAATCATCACTACTGCAGACAGGAGCAGCATGTGGTTACGCACTACTCTGAAAATAGGACTGAAAGTGAGAGTGTGTCTGTGTCAGCCCAGCCTACAAAGCCGCATTTTATTATTTGCTGTTATTGACTGACTTATTGAATGAGCTCTGACAATGAAGAGTGATCCCAGAATCCCCACCAATCAGTGAGCTTGGTTGCAACTTAATGTTCCAGCACTAGCACTACCTAAGTGTTATCACTGCATCTGCCACGGTCCCCCATCCTTGAATATTATCTGGGGGATGATGGATTGTAGTCATCCCTGGTTCCGACTCCAAGAAGCACACTTATAGTTACCGCAGCTGCCCTTCAATGATGTTTGTCTCTCTAGCCATTCAAGGAGTCTAAGCAGTAACCTTGTTTTAAACTCTCTTCAAAGAGATAAGAAATAGTGTTGAGCGAGCACCCGGATGCTCGGGTGCTCGGGTGCTCTGACCGAGCACCCCCTGAGGCTCGAGTGCTCGGCCGAGCACCCGAGCCCCATTGGAATGAATGGGGCGACACCAGGCACCCCCTGCTCTGATGAGGGGAGGGTGCCTGGTCAATGCCCCCTTCATCTCCGCTATGCCCCCTTCATCTCCGAATGCCCCCTTCAGCTCCGCAATGTCCCCCTTCAGCTCCGCTATGCCCGTCTTCCACAATGTGCCCCTTCATCTCCGCTATGCCCCTCTTCCACAATGTGCCCCTTCATCTCCGCTATGCCCCTCTTCCACAATGTCCCCCTTCATCTCCTCTATGCCATAGAGGAGATGAAGGGGGACATTGTGGAAGAGGGGCATAGCGGAGATGAAGGGGCACATTGTGGAAGAGGGGCATAGCGGAGATGAAGGGGCACATTGTGGAAGACGGGCATAGCGGAGATGAAGGGGGACATTGTGGAAGAGGGGCATAGAGTCTATGCCCCTCTTCCACAATGTCCCCCTTCATCTCCGCAATGCCCCCTTCATCTCCGCAATGCCCCCGTACCTCAAGTCCCTGGTGGTCCAGCGGAGCGTCTTGTGATCTGTGCCTCTTCCGGCACAGATCCCCGCCACCCGAACATGGCGGGAGAGCACATGGCGGTACTCGACGAGTACCGCTATGTGCCGAGCAGAGCGATGCTCGAGCCGATCCGAGCATCGGCCGAGCACGCTCGCTCATCACTAATAAGAAAGAAAAACTTTGGACTTGAAAGACTTCTATGTTGTAAACATCTTTAGGATCTAAGGGATTAAGGAGTAACCAGGCACAATGTTATTTGTCCCCTTTGCCTCTCCAGTTCCTATAGCCATTCCTGAATCAAGGGACACACATTCTTAGTATTGCACTACTGATACACCAAAAAGATATACTTGATCATTGTGTGAACGACCTTTACCTAGCTAAATAATTATGCAAAGCAAAGTAAGAGCCAGTGGTTGCTAGAGTATGGTCCCCCTTTAATCAGTGACATCCTTAAATTCCACCCTGTATACAGCCCATTAGGGTTGTATAAATGGTCTGTTGCAGGAGAAATCAATTTTTAGTTCTACATCTGATCCCCATCTGTTGGTGACTACAACTTCTTTCATGGCTGTTTGAAATGATGGGAATTGTAGTCCCCAACAGAAGGGAGTCAAGGATTTGACTACTTCTGGTGTACGATCTCCCCAGCTGTAAAATGAGCCTCCTCTGATTAACATAAGGATTGGGGAGATATTTCTTGACTTTTAGTGAATATTCCCCATTTTGTTTACATTTTAATAAGGCACTGGAAATATTAAAAATAATAATAAAACAATTATTACAAAAATTATCATTTTGAAAAAAATGACATATTGTGAAGGATTTAAAGCTTGTAATAGGATTCCAGCAACTTCTGACATTTCTTTTATTTTTTGTTTCAAATACAACACTCATAGTATGACACACACACACACACGACACACACACACACAAACATTCACATGTTTAAAGGAAAACTAACAACCCCTAACAATGACTTCCACTTATCTTATTATGGCCAAAATCCTAAAAGACCTTATAAATTTTGCTCTTGAACATTTTTATCAAGAGACATCTTTAATTAGTCCTGGATGTCATATCCATGGATGCAGTCATGAAAGTTGCTGGCAGGTTTTCAAATTGACGCAGTCATTGTGTGAACCTGTTTAAATCTTTAAGGATGAGAGGGGTGTGCAATGCATTGCATATTCTTCTGATCCTTGAAAGTTTAATACTACCATGTGCAGTGGTTAGAGTTTGTGTCCCGGGGTCCCACTAGCACCTGCCATGTTTGATATAACGAACATGACATACAGGACTAATTGAAGATGTTATCTTCTGAACAGAGGCTCAAATCGTAAGGACAACTGGTATTTTTGGCCATAATAAGTTAAGTGCAGGTATTATTTGGAGGTGTTACTAATTGGTCAGTATCAGCAAATGTGAAAAATGTGTTTGTTAACCCTCTGTTCTTGTTAATCCCTTATTATCTGAGGATGTTGTAAGCTTAGATTTCTTGGTGCACTGTGATGATTCATGTCCATCTTTCCCACCACAAAATGCTTCTTTCACCATTGTCCTGAAATCCTGTGACATGTAATAGTAGACAAATGGGTCAATGCAGCAGTTAAAGGAAGTTAATGACAATGCCACTGTGTACCAAATGTACAGTTGGTTATGACATTCCCACTCGCTCTCCAGGTAGTGAAGTAAAAGAAGTATGTTGCTAGGTGTGAAAAAGAGAATAAATGTGACAAGGACCAGGAGTATTAGTTGTATTACATGCCTGTGGGATCCCCTGCTCTTCACCAGCACTATCAGAATCCGCACATAGCAGGATACGATTACAACCAAAGGAATGGCAAATCCTACAGCAAAAAGTCCAATAAAATATTTTGTGTACCAATCATAACCTTTGCACGTTGCCCAGATCTCATGGCATGTGGTAATGCTTGGTGTCTCAAAACGTCTGGTTTGAGGAACAACTAGAAATATAGAAACTCCTACTGCTACCACCAGCCAAATTCCAACAGAAATTATTATGGAAGATCTCCATCCTCGTAGACATTTTGCAGAGAATGGATGGACCAAGGCAATGTAACGATCAATACTAATGGCCATGAGGAAGAAAACAGAACAATACATGTTTCCATAAAAAACGGCGGTAACAATCCTGCATACAATTTCTCCAAAAATCCATTTGTTTCCAAGGAAGTGGTATGCAATCTTTAAAGGTAAAGCTAGTAAAAATAAAAGATCAGCAGCTGCTAGATTAAGTAAAAGAAGCGAAGATGGCACCTTCTTGGTTTTGAAGGTGAGAACCCAAAAAGCAATGCCATTTGCAGGAAGACCCAAAAGCAACACAAATGAGTAGACTGATGGCACCATGATGGTTGAAATGGGATGTTCCAAGTTTTCCTGAATATCGAGGTCAAGTATTGAAGCGTTACATTTATCCTGTCGGAGTCTTGTCACTCTTCCCTTTTGATTCGGAATGTCCGTAATCTTTCCTAAAGAAAAAGAGAGCAATGACTGAATTTTGTAGACAATATAATTTAATTTATATAGTTTACCTTAGTTTATTATATACTAGCAAAAAAAAAAAAAAAAAAGAAAACAAAAAAACACAACTTTGTCAGTGGGAGAAGAGACAGAGGGAACAGAGAGATATTCCACTGTCTCACCAGTAGTCACAGAACTACATATGCACTGTCTTACACTCCAGTCTTATTCCACTGTCCATTGATAGTCACAGAAAAACACATACATTTTGTGACAACCCAGCCATGTCCCATTGTCCACTGGTAGTTAAGAAAATCACATAAACACTGTTTGACACCCCCAGCCTTGTTTCCCTGACCATTGGACATTACAGAACCCACTTTGCTGACAAAACATTAGAGAAAATGGACTTGAAAGTTTTTTCTGATTACTTGAAGGTAAGAAACTGCAGTAAAGCAGTGAAAAAAGCAAATCATGTACTTGGCTGTATAGGAAGAGGAATTATCAGCAAGGAGGTAACTGGTAAGGCCTCACATGGAGTACTGTGTACAGTTCTGGAGACACTTCATAGTATCTGGGCCTTGGAGAGTGTTATTTCAATACCGTCAGAGTTGTAGTTCAAGAGTAATTGAACGATAAAGTACCCCCCTCCTGCCCTTTTAGTGATGTAACACTGCTCACCTCAGAGCAGCAGGGAGTGTCCAGGTAGATTGCAGAGAGGGACAATCTTCAATCAAGATAAGGGAAAAAGCTGAAAAACCTGTAAAAGGGTGCAGGGTTTTCATTGTTCTCATAGTAAGAAGATTGCCCCTTGATGTGAGCTGTCTGGTCTGTGGACTGGTTTGCACATCTGAGGAGTGGGTGCTTACACTAGGTAAAAGGGGCGGGAGGGGGAAACTTTATCATTCAATTACTCTTGAACTACAACTCTCACAATATTGAAATAACACTCTCTATGGCTCAAATACTATGAAAATTAATTGGAGCTGCTGTTTTTGTGAAACATTACTATCAATTTAATGACACAGGGTATGAGGACAGACATTAATATGTACAACTTGGAAGAAAGGGGGGAGCAGGGTGATATGATAGAAACCTTTAAATATATTTAAGTATTGAATGTATTCTAAGATGGAAGCATTATTTCACTAAAAGAGCAATATCGTAAAATCTCGAGTATAATAAGCTAAATCTTGCCCTTTTTCATCTTATGTGAAGTCAGAGTGCATATTATACAAGATGGGAGAAAAAAATTATCTTGCCGATCTGATTCTCTCCCTCCCCGCTTACCCTCATCCTGCTCACCCCCTCCAGAGTCCAATCCAGCAGCCTGACAGTGTCACAGCTGGTAGCATGCTTGGCAAGGTCCTCGCAGGACAATACCGTAGATCAAATGTGTATTTCTATGTGCATTGGATTTATGGTATTGCCCTGCAATGACCTAGCAGTCCTCACAGGGCATTACCGTTAGCTTAAAGGAAGAGGTCCTGACAGGGCATTGCTGGAAGTAGGCAGCAAATGCAAGCATGCCACCGCTGTGACCCTGACAGGCTGCTGGATTGGACTATGGAGGGGGTGATAAGGATGAAGGTAAGTAAGCGGGGAGAGAGGGAATCAGAGCAGCAAGATAAAAAAAAAATTAGTGAGACAATGGGGAAAACAAGGGTGTATTTTATACATATGCACCCTTGTTTTCCCCTAAAATCTTGGGTATAATGTACATCTGCATATTATTCACAGGTGCATATTATACCTGAGATTTTATGGTACTAGAACAAGAAGCAATTATCTAAAGTTGGTGGGTGGAAAATTCAGACATAGTGTGTTTAAGCAGCAGTAATACCTTACAGTATGAGTGATAGATTCATGGAACAGAGTCCCAGCAGAGGTGGTTGGAACTAATACTGTAAGGGAATGCAAAAATCTCTGGGACAAACATCAATGTATTTTCGAGAAGAATGTAAGTTTGTGTATTTTGATAAGATAAGGAAATGATGGGCTACTTGGTTTCTATCTCCGGTCAAAATGTATATTTCTACCTTGATAGACATATAAAAATTACCATTGATGTAAAAGGGGCTTTTAACCCACTCAATGCTAGAGAGGTCACCGTTGCATTGCTGCTCAATGTGTTGGAGAACTGTCTAACTTTCAAGATGTTTAATGACGCATTTACATCAATGTGAATTTGTATTTGTCATTGGTATTCCAGTTGGTTCTCCCCAGAATTGCTCCAGTGCATCTTAATCCATCAACCTTCGATATGCAATTGACACCTTTCTAGCACTGAAGATGTTAAAAGTCCCATTTAAATCAATGGGAATTTGGGGATTTTTAGTTCTCTTGATGTTGGTTTGCTCCTGAATTGCTTTAATTTGCCTTGCAGAATATGGCCCGTAGTATAAGCAATTTTGCATATTGTATCCAGCACATGTATTATCCAGCCTGTGCACATTATATACATCAGTAGAGGGTGCATGCATGTGGGCCTTTCTAGACAAGTTAAAGGAAGACAGTGATTAAAGGGATAGTAATATTTCGTTTTATCTTTATTTTATTTTGTAGGCATTAAAAAAACATGAAGAACGATATGTCTTACCTCTCAAACCTTTATGGTTTGAGAGATATTCACAAGCAAAGTTTTCCCTCCGCATCTTTTACCTAGTGTAAGCCATCTCTTCTCAGATGTGGAATCCAGTCCATAGACCAGACAGATAACAGAAGGGGACAATCTTCTTCCTATGAGAACAATGAAAGCCCTGCCTCTCTTGACAAGTTTTTCAGGTTTTTCCCTTATCTTAATTGAAGATTGTCCCTCTCTGCAGTCTACCTGGGCACCTCCCTGCTGCTCTGGCTGAACAGTGTTACATCAGTAAAAGGGGCGAAAGAGGGATACTTTGTCATTGAATTACTCTTGAACTACAACCCTGACAGAATTGAAATAACACTCTCCAAAGTCCAAATACTATGATGATTAATTAAAGCTGCTTTTATTATGAAACATTACTATCCCTTTAAGTGAAACAGGAAACTGCCCTCAGCCTCATCTTGTTTTCCAATACCTTCTATTTCCACCTGGTTCTTCCCCAAATACATTTCTTTCTTATTGTGGTTTCAGTATTATACTACTGCTTGATTTTGTGTTTTCACATTTGCTTGATTTCAACTTTATTTAGAATAGTGTTTTGGAGTTTACTATTCCTTTAATTTCCTACCAAAAATTAATTCTTGTGACCTTGATTCAGATTCTGATTGTGTGAATGGCATTTACTCATGCACCATATCTGCTGCCCCAGCCTTTGTATTGTGACTACATAAACAAACCTGGGTGGAAATTCACTAAGCGGTGATAAAGTGAAGATGACTTCTCCAGTTAATCTCTTCTCCAGTCCCAATGTTACTCTGTAGGGCATATGCACTAAGATCTCCAAAGTTGAAGAAATCTTAGTGCATAGGCTCTACAGAATAACATAAGAATTAGATAAGTGATAAACTGAAGAAGCCATCTCCACTTTATCACTGCTTAGTGCATCTCCCTTTCCCTGGTCTCCAGTCCTGACATTGGCTATTTTCCGACTATGAATACTGATTCCAGGAGCCAGACCTGTGCCCTTTGGTTTGTGAAGCAAATCTTACACATCCCTGCTGGTCCGCATTCAGCTTTGGAGAAGAGAATTTCACAGTCATAGCCTTTGTTTAGCCATGACATGTTGAGGGACACATCTGCATGAAGATGCATTTACAGTCCATCACACAACAGCAGAACTCTCAAACTGATTATAAATTAATGATTATGTTTATTTATATAGCGCCACAAGTGTAAGCAGCACTTTACAATTTAAGGGTTTAGACAATACGGGGTTACAAGTGCTTAGCAAGTGAAACACTGGAAGTGAGGTCCCTCCCCAAAAGCTTACAATCTAATGTGTTAATGAGAGACATACACAGTACATAAGGATCACATTACTATGAGATTCAGTTCACTTACATAATGTATTTCTTCGATTTACTGACCTGGAATCAAGGCCAGAGCTTTTCTGAGACCCATGGCTGGATACTTTACCTTGGTCCATTTTAGAGCCTGCAGTGGGGCGTAATAGGCCACCTTTCCGGATGTTAATGTCCCCATAAATAGGATGGACACTTGTGACAATTCAATGTAGGGAGCACTATCCAGCTCATTGGTAAGCAACCTTTGGCCCTCCAGCAACGGAAAGCCAAGGGTGTCTATCAAATTCATGTTGGTATGTTCTTGGTTGTGAGTCTCAGATTTTTAAATTAACAGCATCTCTAAATCAGATAGCTGCAGATGTCTTTTCAGAGCAAATAGGATAATTGGGGACTTGAGCCCCCCTAATCTACTGCACACATTTGTGTGCATTTTATGCTATTGACGCGGTTCTACCAGGCTGAGTTTGGATGATTGAAACCTCAGCTGTTGCCTCTCACCTACCTGTAGCTGTGCTCTGATAGTACCTCACTTTCTGGCTGATAATTTGTAGCTACGCACAATGTTCTTGCCAACCTTTCTCCTAGTCTAACTATTTTTCTGTCCTGGTATGACTCCCTAGGCTAGTCCTGTTTCATTCTATCTCCATAGACCATTTGCTTTCCATTCTTACTCCCTAGGCCAGTTCTGTTTGTTATGTATTGGTCTGGCTTGCTAGGCCAGTCCTATTTGTCCCATCCTGGCTCTCTGTCTCATTCCTGTTTGTTCCCTCCTGACTCCATGGGCCAGTCCCATTTGTCCCATACTGGTTTCCTAGGCCAAGTCCATCTGCCCCATCCTGGCTCTTTAGGCCAGTGCCATCTGTCCTGTCCCGGCTCCGTAGGCCAGTTCTGTCTCTGTCTAGTGCTACTAGTATTTTGTAGTCATTAATGCTTCTAGTTGAGGGAATTAACATTGATCCGGACAGCTCAGCACACTGCCTTGGACTATATTTGATTCCTCCCTTTCTTTCTCCCCTAGTATTAACCCCATGTCTTCTTTCTCTGCAACATTGCTAAAATCCTCCCGTTCCTCACCCAAAAAACTACTAAAACTCTTGTGAATGCCCTCATTCTGTCCCACTTAGATTATTGCAATGTCCTACTAACTGGCCTCTCAGCTTCCCATCTTTCCCTATGCAATCTGTCTTAAGCTCAGCTGCATGAATCACCACACTCTCCCCAAAAACTGAACCTGCTCACATTGCTCCCTATTCAGCAACACGTCACTTACAAAGTCCTTCTTCTTACCTTTAATGCTTTCAAGTGATGCAGCTCCCCTTACATCTCTTCTCTCATCTCCACTTATGTTCTTGTCCGCCTCCTTCGCTCAGCACACAATGCCCTTCTTGCTGCCCCATCCACACCCTCTGCCCTCTCCCATCTCAAACCTTTTTAACTGCCCGCTCCCTACCCATGGAATGCCATATCTCTCTCCCTACATCTGGAACAATCCCCCTCTGTCTTTAAGTCTACCCTGAAATTGTATCTTCTGGAGCACTAGGACCATGCACTACCTTTTGCCAAACTCAGCACTTGAACTCACAGCACTCAACATCCTTGTACCTTGTTGACTGTAAGCTCCTATGTACAGGGACCTCTCTCCTATTGGTTCTGTGATTGTGACATTTATTTTATCCCTATTTATTTATTGTAACATACTACTATTGTAAGGTGCTGCGTACAGTATATGGTGCCATATAAATAAAGATATACATACATCCATTCTAGCATGCCCCTGAGCCATAATCTCTGAGGTCCTGCCATCAGCAGTGTATGATTACTCACAAAATTATTCAAATTAAGTATGTCAGATAAATTGGTTCTCTTTATTGTTACAGAACTGAAAGCATATTACGGTAATCAAAACCACATTTTGATGAGAAGCACGAACTAGAAGACAAAGGCATAGTACAAATTCCCCTACGTCATCACTATTCAACATGTGGGTTTGAGACCTTTGGATTCCTGACACCTAAAACAACTAATGGGTCTGGACATTTCAGTGCTGACAGCAGACACAAGACATGTACTAATGGAGCACAGAGTGCCAGTTCCCCTAATGTATTTAAAGGGAAACTATCACACTATCACAAATTTAGTTTGCTTTACAGCTACTCTGGCTATAAGTTGTACTGGCCATTATTCTGTAAAATAAATTGTATTTGAGAAATTAACCTTTACCTTAACCAAAAGCTAACACAACATATTCGTAGTTTTTAATTATCTTTATTAACTTATTTTAAAGGGACAGTAATGTCCCATAAAAATATTTTTCTTTGTTTTGTAGATTAAAGAAAAATAAATTCTATGCAGCAAATCCTATCTCTCAAACCGTAAAGGTTTGAGAGATATTCACCGCTAAAGTTCGTTCTCTCCTGATGTCAGCTTTAAAGCTAATAGCAGGAGATCCATGTCAGCCGACACGAGGAGGCTTTTCAGCAGAGCCGCAATAGCGTGATTTAAAACAAACTACTTAATTGGAATGGTCTAAAAAGTGTGCTTGCAAACCGAGCACACTTTGTAGACCGTTCTAATGAAGTGTTTCTTTTAAAATCACGCTATTGAGGCTTTGCTGAAGAGCCGCCTGTCGGTCCCCAGACCAGGATCTCCTGCTGTCAGCCCAAGACGTATATATATGTTGTGTGTCCTTAAGGGGTTAAGGAGCAGAGGGGTGAGCAACACATTGTGAGGAAATACATTGCACACACCCTCATGTCCTTAAAAGGTTAAAGAAAGCTGTTTCGATTAATCTACATAGTATTTGTACCATAGAAAGTATTATTTCAATACTGTCAGAGTTGTAGTTCAAGAGTACTTGAATGATAAAGTATCCCCCTCCCTCCCCTTTTACCTAGTGTAAGCCACATCCTGGTCCTGGGACCAGAAAGTTCACAGCAAAGAACACTCTTCTTACTGTGAGTATAAGGAAAACCCTGCCCCCTTTACAGGTTTTTCCTTATGCTCACTAAAGATTGTCCCTCTCTGCGATCCATCCAGACAGTCTTGCTGCTCTGAGGTGAGCAGTGTTACATCAGTAAAAGGGGCGGGAGGGGGATTCTTTATCATTCAATTACTCTTGAACTACAACTCTGACAGTATTGAAATAATGCTCTCCATGGCCCAAATACTGTGAGGATTGGAGTTGCTTTTTTTGTGAAACATTACTATCCCTTTAAAATTACCATGTGCAATGAGCAGAGTATGAGGTCCTGTGGTCTTGCTAGCAAGTGTCATGTCCACCTCCATGCAAATTATATCTAGGACTGATTGAAGATATTATTTTGTGAAGCATTAGGCTTATATAATCATAGAAAGATGAGTGGGGGTTAATAGTAGGAGGCTTTAGTGTTCCTTTAACTGGTTGAGCACCAGAGGGGGTGTCAAATGCATTGCAAATACATCAGGGTTAAACTGAATAGACAGTGGTGTAATTGCGACCCCCTCGCATGACGCCCGCAATTAAGAAATGCAGAGCACCGTGTCTCTGAATTACGAGAGTGCCGGTCTCCCAGAGGGAGGTCAGTATTCCCTCCGGCAGACCGGCACTCTCGTAATTCAGAGCACTGGGAGATGACATCACCTCCCAGCACTCTGCATTACTGAAGAGGACCGCACGGGAGAAGATGTCTGTGCAGAAAGAGGCACAGACCTGTCCTCTGCCACTGGACCACAAGGGAGGTAAGAGATTTAGGGGCATTGTGGAAGGGGCATTGTGGAGATTGAGGGGCATTGTGGAAGTGGCGATGTGGAGATTGAGGGGCATTGTAGAAGGGGCGATGTGGAGATTGAGGAGCATTGTGGAAGGGGCGATGTGGAGATTGAGGGGCATTGTGGAAGGGGCAATGTGGAGATGGGGGTATTGTGGAAGGGGCGATGTGGAGATTGAGGGGCATTGTGGAAGGGGCAATGTGGAGATGGGGGTATTGTGGAAGGGGCGATGTGGAGATTGAGGGGCATTGTGGAAGGGGCAATGTGGAGATGGAGGGACATTGTGAAAGGGGCAATGTGAAGATGGGAGCATTGTGGAAGGGGCAATGTGGAGATGGAGGGACATTGTGGAAGGGGCAATGTGGAGATTGAGGGGCAATGTAGAGATGGGGAACAATGTGGAGGTGGCCAATGTGGTTGGGCCCCGTGGCTTCTAGTTACACCTCTGTGAATAGAATAGGGGTGGGAACCAAACTCATTAACCTTCTTAGATCTTGCCACTTATTGCAAGCTGTACAGACTTAAGTAAATAATCAGTGATTGCATACCAGAATCTGTGCATACATTAGATAAACAAGTTTGCTTTTTATATTTTAGGTATCTACAATGAAATAAATATTTTGTACAGATGATGACTAGGGGTTATATGCATGTAAATAACTATGTACTCCATTTAATATCTAGATGTTCCTTTACGCGTGCAGCAATATTGCCTGTGCTTTGAAATAAGCATGTTCATTTATTGATTATTGGTAGATTCAGTGCTTAGTGACGCATGTAGTTTCGCTGATCAAGGTTATTATTCCAATAAAAAGCCTTTTTTGTGTTGATATGGACAGTTTAGTTGAGTTAGAAAGCTTTGGGCTGTTAAATGCATACCTTCTAATAACCCGCTCCCCTCCCACACACACAAATACGTACTTTTCCCAGAATATCCCAATGGCCAGTATGAATTTTGCCCTTGCTTCTCGTTTAAAGTGATAACACCTCCAGTCTTGGATATCATGAAGTCCATGGAGGTGCACATAATTTTTACCAGCAGGATTCATGGGCTGCAAGTTCAGTTTACTGCAGTACTGACATGCACCCCGCCTGCTTTAATTTAAAAATAAGAGATCCATTGGGTGGAGTTTTGGGCCCAGGAGTCCTGCCAGCAAGAGACACATCCCCTTCCATTCACATTCAGGATTGACTGAAGATGTTACCTCTTACAAGATAACCATGAATTATTATATAGGATGGCAGTGGTTTTCAGTCTTTTTTTTTTTTTATTTTGCTCAAAGCATCCCTAACACGCAGTAAGGATTTTTTGGGGCACACCCAACATTTTATAGATCATTTTCAAGGAGAAAGAAAGGATATAAATACATAATTAAATCTTTTTTTTTTCAGTTCTCCCTATTAGAATAAACATAAATAAATTATGTGTAACGATTCCCATAAATATATATTTGAAAAACTCTACATTCACTTTTGTTGAAGGTTGTATAGAAATGAAGGGTCACCCTGTTTTGAGAACCACAGATTTCCCATAGACCTGAAGGCAGTGGTGTAAAACTCTTTGCCAGTAGTTTAAAAGGGTCTTTTATTGACCTATACTGCCCCTTTACGTCATGAGTTAGTGTTAGTGTTCATGTAACCCCTTGGATGCTAGTGATATCACTAGTATGCAAGAGTTACAAAAATATATGAAAGGCTTATGTGCTGTTTATAGCTAATAAAGGGGAACTTCCTGACTACAGTGGCTAAAACATTTAACATTTCTGACCTCTATATCTTATCTAACTGAAGAGCAGTACACCATCTGTGTCCCATGTGCAGGGTGAGCTTTTGTGAAAGTCTTGCCTGTTCAGTTTCCTTCCTTTTGATGCCTCTGTCACTAACTTGGACACCCCATAAATCTCATATTAGACATAACATTATATATATATATATATATATATACACGATTTGAAAAGCCCGTGTACACGGGCCACAGTGCCACCCAGCAACCTTGGCTGGTGGCTGGATCCTGTTGGCCGCACTGCAGTCATGTGCAGTAATGACTGTGTGAATGCGCCTCGGCTGATAACAGATCGGGGCACTCCGAATTCAGACTGTAGTCCTCTCTGCGTCCTCTCTGGTCCCTTTGCTTTGCAATGCGTTGCGTACCCCTCTGGCACTCAAAGGGTTAACCCCATGGTTGCTGCAGAGATCTTCACATTGTTTTACCATGCAATGGAGAAATTTGTGGCATTCAAGGGGTTTTAAGACCTATATGTTGTACAGTGTTTTCCTGTTGAGTAAAACAGGTTTACTCCCACCGCTGTCAGTTGTTTTATTCAAATGTAATAACAGTTCAAGAATGTAAATTGCGTATTAGGGGTGCTCTGAACAAAAAATGGTTGAGAACCACTGACCCAGGAAGTTGCACTGATGTCAATCTATGTCAGATCCCTGTGCTGTGGTGAGCACTGCAGTGTTTCCTTCTTGCCAGACTTTGCCAAGCAAGTACATTTATTAGGCCTCCCAAGAGCAAAGGTCATTCCTCTTATATGGTACTGGCATTACCCAACGTTTTGTGATCTCAAAGAGGCCATTTAAATGTGGAAATGGCTTTTTACACAGGCATTAAAATAACAGCCAATTTCCTTTCTGATATTAAATATTTTGCAAGTGCATAATATGTAAAGTCAGTTTTGCTGTACTGTTTATTTTTTATTCAGCTTCACCAACTTTTTTACACTTTTATGTGTCTGACAGGAAGCAGAGGGAGTGCAACATAGGGTGACCACATTTCCCTTCTGCCATTCCGGGACGTGGTCACCCTATTGCCTTACCTTGAGTCCCTGGTGGTCTAGCGGAGTGCGGAGTGCAAAGTGCTCTGTGCCTCCTCCGGCACAGAGCTGAAGCTCCCACGCGCTGTGCTCAGTAATGCAGAGCGCTGGGAGATGATGTCATCTCCCAGCGCTCTGTATTACTAGAGCGCTTGCCTCCAGATCAGGTAAGTTGCATTGCCGCCCTGGATGTCAGCCTGCAAGCGGCGTCCATGATGTGACATACCGCTTGCAGGCTGACATTCAGGGCGGCTTGGCTTCATTCCGGGACACTTCATTGTCCCGGTTGAAGGGGACCCGGGACGCGGGACATGTCCCTGAAATAAGGGACAGTCCCGGACGTTCCGGGACCCGTGGTCACCCTAGTGCAACAGTGTAAACAAGATGCAATGTAAGAATTACAGTGCCTGCCTCTAATGCATACAGATCTATCGGTGTGGCAGCGAGGCTTGCAACGTTGTTTAAAGGGGCTCTATCACCCCTATACAAGTTGGTCTAAATAGTTAGTTTATGTAGTGACTAGATGTTATAAAGTTTTCATTTTTTTTCATAAAATCACTATTTTTCTGAAATTAAACAAACAAATATTGCCCTGCACCTACTTCTGGACAGATTGTGGTTACCAGTTCTGTACCGCAGTCTGTCACACTTCCTCTGCTCCCCTCCCTCGATCCAGTCTCCTCCAATGACAGAGGCTTTCTGCCTGTAAGCTGGAGTGGTCTCATTGGCTTTTAATAAGTTGCAGTGAACAACATTTAAGTTATATCTATGTGCCTGATCTTTAACCCCTTAGTGACCGGCCATGTGCACATGCGGCCGTTACTTAACGCCCAGCTAAGATTTTTTTTTTTTTTATTATTCCGGAGTCCCCAAACAGCGTGCAGCCGCGTGGACTTCCGGGACAAACATGTATGTCCTCTGTCACTAAGTGACAGTTTTTGTGGGACGTACAGGTACGTCCATTATTGGGAAGGGGTTAAAGGGATAGTGATACTTCTTTTATATAAGATTTAATATTGTAGTTATCCTATATAATAATTTGCTAAAACGTTTGTAACAACGCAGTCATGAGCAGTAGAGACTGCTGCGCATTCTGCAGTAATGCGCAGTAGAGACCGCCCATGATGAGGCTGATACAGAGCAGGGAGCTCCAAAGTCAGACCAGAGGACTGACTTTGGAGCGTCCAGCTCTGTATCAGCCACGGCGTGAGCAGTCTCTACTGACCATGACTGCACAGCAACCGGCCGGCACTGTTACGTTAAATAAAGCAAAGCAATGAAATCTTTTGGCTATGGTTGCATACTTGTAGTGTAATATCGATCTAAAGTTTACCCATCCCGCCCCTTTTAGCTATGTCAGCACTCTAGCTGACAAACTTGGATTCTGGTCTGCGGACTGGACGGCTCATCTGGAGAGCCGAAATAACAGTGGATACGCAGCAAATCTTCACAACAAAGGTCTACTGCCTCAAACCAGGCACACTTTGTAGACCTTCTTCATTAAGATTTCCTTTGTATTCACTCCTATTTCAGCTCTCCAGACCAGAATTCAAGTCTACGGTAATGTAGATAAAAAGGGCTGGAGCGATAAACTTTAGAATGCAATTACTCTTAAACTAAGAAAGTTATGGGAAAATACATAGATGCTTTGGTTTATTTCTTAAATATGTACAATACTAGTCTAAAGGCCTGTGTGTACAGGCCATGGAGCAGTGAGGTAACGGCAGTATGCAGAGCAGGACTGGCGTTACCTTACTGCTCCATGCAATTGCGCCGCCTCACTCACGCCATGCAATCATGCGCAGTAGAGATTGCCGAACGCGGACAGTCTCTACTGCGCATGACTGCATCGTGACAAACTTTCTGGCCTTTTATTATATAGGATTATTGCCTGCAAAAATGAAGTATTACTATCCCTTTAATAGAGACATTACTATCACTTTAATGTTCCCCAGCTGTTGCTGAATTGCAGTTCTCATCAACCTCAGCCTGCAACCCCATACTGAAATATAGTCTTCTATTGTTCATATGATTTTGCTAGTGGAGGGCAACTTAGAGTCCTCCAGCTGTTTTTGGACTACAACTCCCATCATTCTTAGCCAGCCAATGGCTGGCTGAGGATGATGGGAATTGTGATTTAACAAGAGCTGGAGCACTGCCCTTCACTGGCTCTCCACTGGCCTGTTCACAGGTAACTGCAATGGGCATACCTGGGAACTTCCGCCCCTTGAGGCGCATGTGCTACCAACCAGGGGGATGTAAATTAATGAAATCTTTTGGCTATGGTTGCATACTTCTAGTGTAATATCGATCTAAAGTTTACCCATCCCGCCCCTTTTAGCTATGTCAGCACTCTAGCTGACAAACTTGGATTTTGGTCTGCGGACTGGACGGCTCATCTGGAGAGCCGAAATAACAGTGGATACGCAGCAAATCTTCATGACAAAGGTCTACTGCCTCAAACCAGGCACACTTTATAGACCGTTGTCATGAAGGTTTGCTTTGTATCCACTGCTATTTCGGCTTTCCAGACCAGATTCCAAGTCTGTCAGCTAGAGTGCTGATGTAGCCAAAAGGGGCGGGAGGGGTAAGCTTTAGGTCACTATTACACTAAAAGTATCAATGTTATAGCAAAAACACTTCAATACTTTGCTTTATTTAATAACTACAATATTAACATAATACATAAAATAAGTATTACTATCCCTTTAACCTATTGAGCTCAGGAGGGGTAAAATGCATTGGATACCCTCTAAAAGATTAATATGGATGGCAGATCATGTGTATAGCAGTTTATTGGCCAGATCTGGATTTATATCCAAGGTGCGTCTAGGCAAGGCTCTATAGGCACACTCTGCTCCACCCATGGTCCCACCCTCATTCCTTACGTCACCCCACCCCAAGTCCCATCCACTATTTCCTGGCACAGAAAATACCCTTGTCCTATAGCAAGCAAGAACAAAAAATAGCTTTAACCATTTGGTTGGTTGGAGAGATCTCCAATGCACTGCAATGCCATGCATTGGAGATCTCTCCAACCAACCAGCATCCAAGGGGATTCAATTATAGCCCATAAAGGGTATAAAACTGGTACAGGGACATTGAGATTGCTCAGTTTACAATGTGGGTATGGTCAGCACAGCTGAGACACCCCTCAAAATCTGGAGCTCTAGGCAGATGAATGCTCTGCTCATTGGGAAATCTGGCCCTGTTGATGGCTTCTTACTAAGATTACTGGAGATATTTGGGAGACCATCTCTGTGAGGCTAGCACCAGACTGGATCTAGATATTGGATCTACATGGATATGAAGCAAGAGGTAGTGAATTTGTTGAAACACCCCTCCCCCCATGTATACTTCTTCACATGTCTGGAGAATGTAAGCTATCAAGGAATATTTTTCCAGTACTTTTTTTATCAGTATTCACTTCAGTTTGCAAATAGGAGATACTTATAATAAATGATATCCATTTGAAAGGTTGCACGCAAAACAGCGTGCGTCCACATAACACATTTACCATGTTGCCAGTATAAAAATGGCGACCTGAGAAATGTGTTGCATTAAAGCGCAAGATTCTCAGGTCACGTTGTTAAAAGTCACAATCTAGTGTCTAGACCTCACCAACTCTATATTTTCTATGTACTGAATTCTATTTAGGACATACGCTATGATGCGCTTTATCCCAAACCAATCATTGTCCTAAATGCCTTGCTCCTTAAGCCAGCCTGCATCACATGCATTGGATCCTGATGCAACATGACAGAGAGGCTGGTAATTGGGGAGGATGTGGAGCCATTTGCTGCTGAAGTCACAGAGCACGGACTTTGAGAGCATGGACAAGCTGCTGCAACTTGTGGGTACAAGTAGAGCTTTCCTCCTCCTGCAGCCTCTCCCTCTCATCTCTGCCCTGCTCTGTCACTTTGCCTTTTTCTTCATAGCAGACCTGACACTACATTGCGACCTGAGAATCTCGTGGTTTCATGCAGCGTGAGAATCTCAGGCCGCCTTTTTTATACTGGTGACATGGTAAATGTGTTATGTGGTCACATGCTCTTTTCTACATGCAACTTTTAAAAAATTAACCCTTATAAATTCCATAGGTATAATATAGACATACTACTTGAAGAGCCCGTTACACGGGCCACAGTGCCACTGCCACCCGTTCACGGGGCAGTCATGCGCAGTAGAGACTGCCCGCGCCAAGGCTGATACCGACCTGAACACTCCGAAGGAGTGTCCAGCTCTGTATCAGCCGCAGCAAGGGCAGTCTCTACTGCGCATGACTGCAGCACGCACAGCAGTGTCTACTGCACATGACGCGGCGTTACACACATTTTAGCGAATTATTATATAGGATAGGGCTGTATGTTCAAAGGGATAACGGCAAAAAATTTTCGTATGAAAGACAAAAATAAGTCATTGAATGCATGAACTACATATTTTCTATAGAGAATACGACAAAAAACTAGTAATATCCGTTGTGCACGACACTACTCCAGAATTGATGGGAAAAGGGGCGTGGTTAAACTATTCTCCAGTGTCGTATAGAGGAAAAGAAAAAAAAATGTCTTTCAAAAGACAAAATTTGTACGTTAAGAAAAAAGTGGAGGGAATGTGTCCTGATTGTGAGAATTTTTGTCTTTAGTTTAGACATTTTTAAAGACATTTTTGTTGTTAAGACATTTTTTAAGACATTTTTGTCTTTAGTTAAGACATTTTTTTGTCGTTCCATACAACAATTTCAGTCAGGACAAACGACATATTTCCAATCACAACCGATACTCTCTGAAAATATTAATGATCCCAACGACACTGTACTTTGAAAAGTCGTTACAAGCGACAAAAGCTATTTCGCTACTTCTTTGAACATATGGCTATAGTGTAAACAGATTCACTCACCCCTAATGAATATTTCATATAATTATAAAGACATAAGTTTTCTTTTTTTTCTTAAGTAATATCGGAGTCAAGCTCAGGCAAAATGTATTAACCCCTTGTATTCCAAATATATCTCCATCACATTGCTTTACAATGATTTGGAGATCTCTCTACCATTCAAGGAGATAAAACCCCATTTAAATCAACTGAATTTTTAGGAACTTTTACTTATCCACTGTGGTGCAGTTGGGTTGATCCAAAATGACTCCTCTACTGTGTATAAGACCACTACCATGGAAACAGGAAGTTAATAGTGCAATAATGGAAATGTAAAAAATATGACTTCTTAGGAAATTGCATACATTTTTTTCTCCAATTTTTTTTCATCAGGACCCCAAAAATACCTAAAAGAAATAAATCATTCAAAGCATAGTCCCAATTAACCCGCTGAGTGACAGAAGCATTAGATACCTCTCAGGCAATCAGAGGATTAAGAGAATATTATTTATTAACCCTTTGAGTGCCAGAGAGGTAAGCAATGCATTGCTCTGCAATGCGTTGCGTACCTCTCTGGCACTCAAAGGGTTAAGAGCTACAGCTGTTATTACTAAAACCTATTGAAAGCCACAAAGTGGTAGACTTCTAGGACAGTGACGGATGTAATGTCTTAGTTGTGTTGTAGTTACCAGTTTAGGGTGTCATTTTTTACTCTAGGAAGACTGACAAAAAGTGAATATTGTGTTTCAAATTTATTTTTATGGAAATTAATATTTACAATTTGTTTCTTCTTTTTTTTTATTATGACTGTGAGACTTAAATATAAGTGTTTATACTTTCTTTACTTTTTATTCCTGACAAATGACCTATAGAATGCTACAGGCGCCCTGAAATTTACAGAATGCACGTTAGTGTATCGAGCCAAAAAAAGGTTTGTGAACCTCGGCCCAAGGAAAAACACACACACATAAACATAAGTGCATTAATTTACATACACACATATACAGACACACATATACAGACACTCACTCAACCTCACAGTTTAAAGGGGATAAACAAGATTACGTTATTTGGCTTAAACACACAAACACACATCCTTATTGTTAATCTTAAACATGTGATCCACTGTCCTAGGAATATCAAACACGCACACACACGTAAACATAATTTCATTAATTTACCTACACACATATACAGACACTCACACAACATCACAGTTTAATCCTTTGAGTGCCAGAGGGGTACACAACACATTGCTTTGCAATGCGTTGCGTACCCCTCTGGCACTCAAAGGGTTAAGTGGGATAAACAAGATTACATTAGTAGACATACACACATCCTTATTGTTAATCTTAAACATGTGAACCACTGCCCTAGGAATAACACACACGTACACACACATACATGTAAACATAATTTCATTAATTTACCTACACACATATACAGACACACAAATACAGGCACTCACACAACCTCACAGTTTAAGAAGGATAAACAAGATTACATTAGTAGACAAACTAACATCCATATTATTAATCTTAACCGTTTCGGTAGCAGAGGGGTACGCAAAACATTGCCTTTCAATTTGTTGCGTACCCCTATGGCACTCAAAGGGTTAAGCCCAAGGAAAAACACACAGGCATGCACATAACTATAATTGCATTCATTTACCTACACACATATACAGACACACATATACAAAACTCACACAACATTACATTTTAAGGGGCATAAACAAGATTACATTAGGTGATTTAAACCAGTGGTTCTCAATCTTATTTTCTTCGGGGCACCCCTAACACGTAATCTAGAACATTCAGGGCACCACTAACATATTTAATGTACTTTATCAAGGGCATAAAAAGGGTACAATACATAAATATACCGTTGTTATTATTATGTTTTACAATCATAATACCAAAACTAAATATATTGTGCATAACAATTTCTATAAATCTTTATTTAAAAGTCCATTTTTGTTAGTCTTCATAGAAAACATGGGGCACCCTAAGTTGATGTCCGTGGCACCCCAAAGTGCCACGGCACCCTGGTTGAGAATTGCTGACTTAACCCCTTAAGGACTGGCAGTCATGGGACATTTCTGTCCCATAATGACCGCATAGGCGCATTTGGACGCGCCGGTACACGTGACCTGTCACGTGTATTGGCGCGTCATTATGGGGCCTGATAGAGATCGCTCCGATCTTGGAGCGGTCAATTTCAGGCCCTATTTTTACTTACCGGTAGAGCGCTGTAAGTAAAAAGTACGTGACGTACCATGACCGTCATCGGTCCTTGAGTATTTCAAGGACCGTGACGGTCCTGGTACGTCAAGGGTCCTTAAGGGGTTAAACACACACAAACACACATTCTAATATACACACACACACACGTTAAGCAAATAGAATGGCATTAGTTGACTTACATACACACTCTCTCATACACACACAGATAACTCTTTTTAAAGATGGTCTCTTCCAATATAATTTTTAAACAAATTATGGCATGAATTGAAATTATTTCACTACAGCCCTGGAGTCTAATCTCTATGTTGTTGTGCTGTAGAGGAGGGGGACAAGGCAATGTGCATTAATTTTATATATAAACTTTCATCTTCTTAAATATAAATAATAAAACCGTAGCATACTAATAATGCTTTCCGGCAGTGCCTGATAACTAAGGATGATAGATTATCTTTAACAAAAAAGGATGAAAAAAATATAAAATGTAAAACTGAAAAATAACATTTTACTTAATGACATACATTTGAACATTATGTCAGTTTATTATGTTAAATGTAGAATAAATAAATCCACTATCTACAAAGATAACTAAAATTACCGTTTAAACAGCCAGCACTGGATACAGTTGAAAAAGTAAGAAAAATGATGACTGTATATAAAATCCATGTAGCCATTGTGACAATCCGTAGTTCCTTATCTCCTGCAGCCTCCGCTTCTGAATGCTTTTATGTTTCTTTGACTTCTTGTTCATGTACAAAATTCTTGAAACGATGTAGGAAATCACATGATCTCACATCTGGCTCTAAATAGAATGCTGAATTACAAAACCCTTATGTGTCACATTAGCGTAACATCTGGGGGGTTTATCTAATCTTCACATATCCTTTTCAGATTATGCAACATACAGAAAAGCAGCAGTGGAACAATCTGTGGTCAAAACAGCCACACAATAATTATTTATCATTTATTAATTTATTAATACATAGAAATGAAGCTCAGTATGTGTAGAATTCATATAGGAGACATAAAATTAATCATACATCAAATCTAAGAGGGGGAAAAGGAAAAGAGGGAAACAAAGGACAGGGAGTGGGGTAGAAAAGGTGTGGATAGGAACGGTGAATAGGGAGGAGAGGCTCCCAACACCCTGTGGTGACACTTTACTATTTTCAGATCAGTTACCCATTCCTAAAGCTATCAAGGCTATATGATACATGATAACAAAGAGGAAGAGGCTTGTGTATGAGGCATATATGTCCATGTGGGTGTTGAAAAGCCAGGGTTCCCAAATCTTGTTAAATTTACAATTTCTCTATCCATAGCTGTAAACTTGTCCATTGTCAGATAATTATTGTTTTTTTTCATAACTGCAATAGTAGGGATTGTTTGCTATTTTCAAAACTTTCCTAGCAGTCAGGATGATAAATGAGAGATATTTATTTTACTTCATAGTGAGGTTCTTAGATGTTTATAAAGGAGCATTATCTAGAGATCATTGGGAAAATTGAGGCATGCACAGCTTCCCAGAATTCCTCAACCATTGGACAGGTTCACCACTGATGCTTATACAGTAAATGTCCTTCTGCCCACATCCCTTCCATCACAGATCTGAAGCAATATATATGTCTTGAATTATATAATATACATGAAGTGTAAAACTACCACAAGAGTGTTTTATAAGATTGTTCTTTATACCGTAAAATCTCGGGTATAATACGCACAATTTTACCCCACTTCACCTTATGTGAAGTGGGGGGGGTGTATTATACCCAAGAGTTTTTTTATAAAAAAAAAAATTAAGCCTGCCAGATCCCTTCACTCCCTCTCCCAGTGCTATCTGCTGCTAAAATACCGTTTACTTACTTCAAAGTTCAAGTCCCCGCATTTTCCCCATTAGCAGGCAACATATAACAGATGTCAATATTCCCTGCGGGCAGCATGCTTCCATTCGCCGCCCACTTCCTTCAGGACCTACCGGCTCCAGCCAATGGTAATGCCCTATGAGGATCTGAAGGTCCTCACAAGGAAATACCATAGCTAGAAGAAAGCAGGAGGTGAATGGAAGAGTGCAACGCACAGGGAATATTGACATGGGTTATATGTTGCCTGCTAATGGGGAAAATGCGGGGACTTGAATTTTGACGTAAGTTAATGGTATTTTAGCAGCTGATATCTCCGGGGGAGGGGGGGAAGGGATCTGGCAGGCTTAATTTTTTTTTTCTTAAGAGTGGAAAACAAGGGTGTGTATTATACATAGGCACTCTTGTTTTCCCCTAAAATCTTCGGCATAATATACAACTGCGTATTATACACCTGCGTATTATACAAAGGCACGTATTATACCTGAGATTTTACGGTAGTTAAAGCAAAGAGAAGACTGACAGAATGCCTCCTATGTATTACCCAATCTTCTAGGTATTTGTATGTATGTATATTTTTATTTATATAGCGCCAACCTGTGTACTTGGCACTTGACAGTTTACATTTAGTATAGAAGGGGTACAATAAGTGCAGTGATTAAAGGGATAGTAATACTTTGATTAAAACTGCAGCTCAGAGTCTTCTTTATATATTTAAAAACACATAGCGCTACATTTAGTTACTTACAATGTTGTAGTTCAAACGCTATTCCTGCAGAAAGGTTCCCCCTCCCGCCACTTCTGGGCTCCTCCCCTAAGATCTTGAATCCGGTCATAGGACCAGACAGATGCAGCGAGGAATAATCTTTATTCAGTAAGTATAAGGAAAACCCTGCCCCCTTGAGGAAGGAGGGCAGGATTTTCCTTTGCTTACTGAAGACTGTCCCTCGCCGCTCTCCATCTGGACCAGCAGAGAGGATCATTGACGCGGCCAGAAGGGGTGGGAGGGGGAACCTATCTGCAGGAATAGCGTACAATCATAATGGGAACACCAGGTGATACAGTAAGATAAAAGGTCCCTGCCCCGTAGAGCTTACAGAATAAGGTATTTAACAACTCTTTAAGGACCAGAGGGTTGTACAACATATTGTACAGTAATGTGATCTAGAAAGGGTTCAGTTAGGGTTAAATTAGCTGCTTGGATCCTAATTAACCCCGTGGATTCTAGAGGTCTCCAATGGACTGTGAAACAAAAGAAGTCACTAATAAGAACTGAAGCAACTCTGGGATGAACCAACTGCACCACAGGGGCAAATAAAAATCCCAATTTATTTAAATGGGACATTTAACCCTTGAATGCCAGAAAGGTCTCCAGTACATTGCTTTGCAATATGTTGGAAACATCTCTAGTATTCAAGTGGGTAAATACCCCATTTAAATCAATGGCAATTTGGGAAATGTTTATTTCTCTGTGTTTTGAAGAGCTCTGGCATCCAAAGGGTTAAAAAATGAATTCTGAAACAATAAGGATTTTTGTTGTTACATATGGTTAGATTCTTATTAACAAACTAGTTGAAGAGCCCGTGTACATGGGCCACAGTGCCACCCAGCAACAGCCGAGGTGCAGCCAACATCCCCACCACCCATGGTAGGGTGTGACATCCCCAGGGGGTGACTCATCTGGGGATGTAGTGATGATGTCCCCATGCTCCCTTCACATGGGAGCACATGGCTCCACACCATCTCCCCCACCGCCTGTGGTGGAGCCCCAGGACAGCCAGAGGGCATCCCCACCACTGTCCTGGTCTCCTTCCACACCACACACTCCTGACAACACCATGATCATGGACCAGGAGTGTTTGGCAATCCAAAGGAGGCAACTCCGGGTGGCCAGGAGGTGTGCGCGGACCCTCAACAGGCTGGAACAGCATATGGCACACCTGGACAGCATGAGGGCAATGGAGGCCCAGCAATTAACTATCACCAACCACCTAGTCACCTACACCAACAGAATGTCAGCTTCATTGGACCAGGTGGTTGTTGAGATGAGGAAAAGAAACAGGCTGGACACCTTTCACCAGGCCCAGGTTCTAGTGCCACAACCCCTGCCAGCACTTCACCAGTGGCACCCACAGCCTCTAGACCCACTAGGGCCTCACGGCATCAAGTGCAGGAGGCCCTCCCTGCAGCCCTGCCCAAAGCACCCCCCAGGAGAAAAAAATAAACGTGCATTTGTTGCTTTAACACATGTCCATGTCTGTTTGTTTTATTTCATATCCGGTTAGTGGCAGAGTTGTCTCCAATGCATTGCACAGCTATGCAGTGAACACAACTCATGCACGATGAATGGCGTTGCAATCTTTTAAAGCAGGAGTGAACACACACATCACATGCAGACATGTTTGTACAAGTTCAACTCACAGACATATCAAAGCCAAACAACATCAGGGTGTTGTTCCATGATGTGACTTGAACTTGAATAACATGAACATATTAGATAGATCAACAGATCAACAACATGATCACAATTAAGGGGATAGTAATGCTTAGAATGTTTCAAGACATATGTATTAGGCTTCATCCCCCTGAGTAAAACAAGGGAACTCCCACTGCTGAAAGGTGTTTCATTCCAAAGTTATTCCAGCTCAAAGCTTTAAGTCATAGATCAAATATCACAGTGGCCTGAAGGTGTCAAATGGCGCTGTTGCTACACCATACTATGGGGATTCATGGTGCAGGGACCGGAGCTGTCCATGGGATGGTGCAGCAATAGCCCCATTTGACACTTTCAGTCTACTGTGATATTTGATCCATGAATGTTAACTTTGAATTGGAACAACTTTTGAATTAAACACCTTTCAGCAGTGGGGGTTCAGTTGTTTCACTCAGGGGGATGAACACTAATACCTAGATTTTAAAACATTGAAGGTATTACTATCCGTTTAAAACCCTGATGAGGGAAAGGTAATCAGTGACACGAGATAGTCATATACGATCATATGTTTTATTGACATCAACACTAACAGATGATCCTCATGGACATGGAGTCAACATGTCACCGGAACAAACCTCTGGACCATGAGGGATCATGCCATGGATGCCTGCAGAGAGAGAAATGAGATATGAAGGTGCACTATGAATACAACAGTCATACTATTGCTGTACCAGCATCATGCTCTTGAGTGCCAGAGGTGTACGCAACACATTGCTCAGCAATGCTCTGGAGACCTTACTGGCATTCCACAGGTACAGCTTTGTTATTGACATGGAGTGAACAATCCATTGCTTGTCAAGGTGTTGTCTAGCCATCATGACCTCATGAGTTTTGTATCAAGGGGATGGTAAGCAGACATAGGTATATGTGAGTGGGCGCACACATCATAGTGTAAACCAAGACCCCTGGAACAGGGGAGCTATTTCATGGATCTCGATCTACATACTGATGAGGTGTGTGTGCTCAGTGTCAATGTCACACACATACATATGTCTGCTTGCCATCCCCTTGATGAACACCTCATATGGTCATGATGCCTGGACAACACATTGGGAAGCAATGGAGTGGAATATTCATTGTGTTATACACACACACAAACAAGTCAGCATGGCAGGCCTTGCAACCTGACTAATGGATCGTTACTGCCATACCTTAGCCAACACCACACACAACCACCATCCCCATTCAGCTCCATTAGGCATTGCTCACATGCTAGCTAAGTCTGATCCATTATCCCCTGAACTAATCGAGTGCCAGAGGGGTACACAACTGATTACCTTGCAACGTTTTGTGTGCCCCTATGGCACTCAAGGGGTTAACACATAGTATTCCAGAGTGGCATCCATTGCATGTCATTGCATTGGTATCCCTCTGTGACTCAAAGGGTTCTACATGTGTCATGGCTATGTTCAACTTGGTAGATGTAGTTTTACATCAGTACAACTCATTATGTGATGTACATGAACAATATGGCTTACCTTTGATCCCAGGATGAAGGATGATGCCCTTGACATGCTAGGACTGTGTTGTTGGGTCATCCTGTGGAGTGGAACAGATAATTATTGTTGGTTTGCGTGTGTTTGCATGCATTCCACAAGCACATCCATGATCACACATGCATAGTACTCACGGGTGAAGTAGTCCCTAATGAGCCTGGTTCGCATCTGTGTCCCACACAACATATCCTCCCCTCCATCAATGGGAACAGGGACCTCCATAGGCTGGTGTGGCTGAACATCCTCCACGAGACGTGTGTCCACAGCAATGTTGTGTAACAAGGCACATGCCTGGATGATATCACACACAGGTGAATACTGCAGAGCGTCCCCAGAGTGATCCAGGCAATGGACCCTGGATTTGAGCTGCCCAAAGGTGTGCTCAATGACATTCCTGGTCCGGACATGTGCCTCGTTGTAGCGCTCCTCAGCAGGTGTGCGGGGACTGGCAATTGGCGTGAGCAGCCAAGACTTGCACCCATAGCCAGCATCACCTGTAGATGAGTATTAAACATGGTGTCATGTGAATCACATGTTACATGGATGATGTATTCATGGGGGGATATTCACAAGGCAGTGATGTAGAGGTGATGTGATGGAGATGACTTCTCCGGTCCATCACTTCTCCAATTCCCATATTATTCTGTGGAGCCTATGTACAGAGATATCCACAGTTTACGGGACCTGGGCACATGAGCTACATGTCATTACATGGGAAGTGGAGACGTCACCACTTGGTGGATCTCCCCCCCTTTTGTGTCATGCACATACTGAGGTGTGTGCGTACATGCGATGTGTGCTTGCACCTGTGGATGTGGTGGTGTGTGTTCTCTGTTCACTCACCCAACAGCCATCCTCCTGTATGTGTCCCGTTCTCAAAATCCCTGTGTATAGAAGAGTTGTTGAGGATATGTGAGTAATGGCAACTCCCAGGGAATTTGGCACACACGTTGGTGATCCTCATCCCAGCATCACACGCAATCTGGACATTTATCGATTGGTAACTCTTCCTGGTGATGTAGATATTTGAATCATGTGTGCAGACGTGTGTGCAGTCAATGGCACCCATGACCTTGGGCATTCCACCCCTGGGATAGAATGCCTGTTTAACCCGTGTACACTCCATGCCTGTTGTGGGGAAGCACTTGCCTTCCACTTCAGTGCTGTCAACACCTGTGTCAGTGCCCTGGAGCAGGTGGACTGGGACATGCCAGACACGTATCCTTCTGTGGATTGGAATGATCCACTTGCCATGAAGTGGATGGCACACATCAGTTTCTGCAATCCTGTCAGGGCACGGTTTGCACATCATCCTTTATCACCTCATATAGATTTATTATGCTCTCTGATGTCAGTCTGTAGCGGTCTCTGACTTTTTCCTCTGTCATTCCCAGCAGTGTGACCCTGGTGCAGTATATCCTAGGCCTGGCCATTTGTCCACCATCCCTCTGCTGCTCCACAGGTCCCTGTGGCAGCTGGGGGGTGTCCTGTTGTTGCAGCTGGGGCGCTGCTGGCAGGTGCTGTCCCCCAGGTGGGCATGGCTCTTCAGCCGGAGCATGAACCGTTGCAGGAGGTGACGGATGTTGGACAGGGGTGCTTTGGGGAGGAAGGTGAACCCTAGCCCTCTCACTCCTTCGCCTCTGCTGTCGTCTCAAGTACAGGTATGTGTACATACTGCTGTTGGTCTGTCCTCTATCAGTCTCTCTCTCTCTCTCACACTACATCTGAGGAGGGTGGGCTGTGTGTGTTATCCAGGTAATTGTTTTCTGGTGTGTCTGTGGTTAGTGGACCTGTCAGGTTGGTATGGACCTGTCAGGTGTGTGTTTTGTCTCCATGAGAGCTTGATTTCTTCTTGGAGTGACAGGTGTGCATGTTGTGTGTTAACCCATGTTGTTCAAAGGTGTGTTAGGATGGCTTATGTTGGGATTAATATTTAGTTAGGGATTGTTTATCCAGGGAGAAATCTGATTGTCATTTGGAATCAAGAAGGAATTCCCCACCCCATTCAAGGCAGAATTTGAAATTGCTACATTGAGGGGTTTTTTTGCCTTCTTTTGGATCAACGATGGTAAACAGGAATAGGAAAAGGGTTGAACTAGATGGACGCAAGTCTTTTTTCAACCTAAATTACTATGTTACTATGTTATTATGTTGTGCTGTTTTGTATTCCCCTTGTCCCTGTGGGGTTGCTGGAGACTTGTTGTTCGTCTGTGACTTGTTTGTATGGTTTAGTCCGGTGTTTCACAACCATTGTGTTGTGGCTCTTTGGTGTGCTATGAGCGCAAGCTCAGGTTGCCTGACTATTCCCATGCAGGTTACAACTGCTTTGTAGACGTGTTCTGTGATGTATGTTTGTAGTGGTCATTCTGCTCAATTATCTCCTTCTTGTCATCCCCACTGTGAGACCCACTAATAAGTATGTATCCATTTATTGTTCCTTTCACTGAGCCCGTTCTAACAACTGCAAGGGGTGCCCTGGAACATCCATATTGCATGTTTGGGGTGTCTTGGAGGGATTGTGAACCACTGTTGTAGGCCTTGTTGTTGTATTTGCTAGGCATTGCAGGGGTTAATATCTGACCTACGTATGCTTGGGTTCTGTCCTTGGATGACCTGCTTCTCTGTTTTGTTTCCCTCTACAGTGGTTTTCTACTCTGAAGTATCATGAAGTAGTGATATCTGCAAGTTGTTGTGTATTAATGGCTCCATGAATGCTGACTGGAGCAACTCTCGATTACAGCGATGAGGGATATAGTGCGGATAATCTATATTGTGGAAAATGTAATGGTTAATATTTACACAATCTCAGGGTCAGCTCATTTTGAAAGTTCCCAGGTATGCCCATTGTGCTCCCATTGGTGCAAATGGCATGAAGGTGAGGAATTTTGTGTATGTAGATTAGTACAGTGACATTAGAGACTGAACAGAGCAGAGTCTTCATTGTACAATCATCTCTGATTAGTGTGTCCGGTTTTTGGTTCTTGAATGCACATCAAATTCAGTTAACCCTTTGAGTGCCAGATGGGTACGCCTTGCATTGTGCACACCTCTGGCACTCAAATGGTTAAAAGGCAACACTTTATCTTCTGGGAACAGAGCTACCAAGGAAGCTGATGCAGCATTGTGAGCCCTGGAAATCCATCTACTAGAGAGTTGACTAGGGGTCAGAAAAATGACCCCATCTGATCCCAAGAGACATACTAAACTGCAAAACTTTGAACTCTCACATTTCAGACACGTGGAGTCTCTAACTCATTGATAAATATAGGGATTGAAAACACTCCAGAAAATTACCATTTTGTTTTTCTCATCTGGTTCTAGTTCATGCTTCATTAACTAGAAGCATATTTCTCTACATGATTGTTGGGTCCTGGTTATGTTATAAAGGAACTTCACAGTGTGTTGGAGACCCCTCTAGCATCCACAAGGTTAAGTAATAAATAAATCTGATTTCCCCTCTTAAAGGGATAGTAATACTTCGTTTTAACTTTATTTTATTTTGTAGGCATTAAAAAAACATGAAGAATGATATAAGTCTTATCTCTCAAACCTTTATGGTTTATGAGATATTCACAAGCAAAGTTTCCCCCTCCCGCCCCTTTTACCTAGTGTAAACAATCTCTTCTCAGATGTGGAATCCAGTCCATAGACCAGACAGATAACAGAAGGGGACACTCTTATTCCTATGAAAACAATGAAATCCCTGCCCCCCTTGACAAGCTTTTCAGGTTTTTCTGTTATCTTAATTGAAGATTGTCCCTCTCTGCAGTCTACCTGGGCACCTCCCTTCTGATCTGGCTGAGCAGTGTTACATCAGTAAAAGGGGTGGGAGGGGGACACTTTGTCATGGAATTACTCTTGAACTACAACTCTGACAGAATTGAAATAACACTCTCCAAAGTCCAAATACTATTATGATTAATTAGAGCTGCTTTTATTATGAAACATTACTATCCCTTTAATAAAGGAGCATGCTATATGCTCACATCTAGTCTCACACAATGGAAAGTATTTACACCCATAGTAGCTTGACACAAAACTGAGTTTTCACATCCAATTTGTTTATCAGGAGTTACATAGGTATTTGACATAGTAACATAGTTGACAAGGCTGCAAAAAGATATGCATCCATCAAGTCCAGCCAATGCCAAATCACCCCTGTTGATCCAGAGGAAGGCAAAACAAAAACCACTGAAGCCATTTCCAATTAACCCCCCAATGGGTAAAACATTCCTTCCTGACTCCTCCCTGACTAACTGGCAGTCAGATAGTTTCCTGAATCAACAACCCATCTGCTTTGAATTCTCAGTATTGTTCTGCGCTAGATAGGTATCCATTGCTTTTTGAAAGTGGTTACAGTATCTGCAAGTACAACCTCCCTGCCTTTGTTTTTGTCGAAAGCGCTTTTCCTCTGGTCTTAATGGATGACCTCTCGGTCTCAGTTATTTGAGTAAATAATTAATTAGTTTTTTTTGTATTGACTTTGAATATATTTGTAAATGGGGATCATATCACCCCCTTACACTTCTCTTCTCTATTGTAAACAAACCCAGTTTGGCTAGTCTCTCTTTATAAGTCAGATCCTCCAATTCCTTTATCGGTTTTGTTGCACGTCTCTGCACCTTTTCCAGTTCAATAAAGTATTTTTGAAGTACTGGTGCCCAAAATTGTGCTGCATGTTCTAGATGAGGCCTAAGCAAGGATTTATATAGAGGTAGACTGATATTAGCATCCTGTGCATTTATGCCTCTTATTATGCAGGATAGTACCCTATTTGGTCTTGTAGCAGCTGAGTGATATTCAGACATCAGTCAGCTTGCGTTTTTTGTTTTAGTACACTTCTAGTGATTTCAATCTGTTTTAAGTTAACAACTACAGTTCCATACAAGCCATTAAGGCCCAGGGTTCTTGTGACCTAAAGGCAGTCTTCAAGAGATCACAAGCAACATACAGAAACTACAGAGAAGATGTAAATGATAAATATGTATATCTGACTGACGTATGCAGCAGATAAGTTAATGTGTTGAAAAATAAAGAGTGGCTTATTGCTAGGATATAATGACTATTTAATATATTGTATATTGCAGTACAGAACAAAACAGAGGATAAATAAATCTTTCCAGTGATTTAGATGGTGTTTTAACTACTTAAAAGAGGTCTCCGATGCATCTGAAGGCATGGCACATCTAAAGAGCAGTACACTTTTTTAATGAAAACCTATATGTTACATGGTTTTCCTGCTGATAAAAGCAAGAGTATTTCCACTGCTGACAGTTGTTTATTCAAGTGCTCTATCGGTTAAAATTACAGTAACAGTTAGATTACTTCATAAAAGTTCTTATAGCATGACTCAGAAATTTCTAACAAATTCCATGGAGAACTGTTTGTCAGTAACTCCCCTCTACTAGAGAATGCAGCAGAATAACGAACTGGAATCTGGCCACTAGAGGGCACTGTTAATGCAAAAAAACATTTGTTTAAACTGTAATAACTCTAAAAATATGCATCTATCAGTGGTGGCAGTGCGTTATTTTACTCAACAGGAAAAGCCCTACAATATATGTTTTTTTATTCAACAAACATTTACTGCTCCTTCTAACCCTTAAAGTGTCAGAGGCGTACCCAACGCATTGCTTTGCAAAGCGTTGGATTCCCTTCTCTCACTCAAAGGGTTAAGGGAATAAATGTACCAACACCTAAAATCTCTGAGGAACTAGTAATGAATCTTGGAAGCAAAATTTTAAAAGTTCATTACATTCCAGCATATGCATAATGTTTCCATTATGTGAAAGCTAGCTGTTCCCTAAAACCTACATGTGTAATGTATCCACTTCCTGCTTTACATGGTAAGGTTAAACATAGTAACATAGTAGATAAGGCTGAAAAAAGACGTGTGTCCATCAAGTCCAGCCCATGCCAAAAACACCCCTGTTGATCCAGAGGAAGGCAAAAAAAGCCATCTGGAGCAATTTCCAATCTAGTCCCAAGTGTGTGTGTGTGTGGGGGGGGGGGGGATTATTCCTTCCTGACTCCAATTGGTAGTCAAATAGTTCCCCGGATCAATATCCTATTTGCTTTGAAGCCAAGAACTATACTAAGTACTAAGAACTATAGCAAATTTGGAGAAAACCAACTGTATCATAGGGGTCAGATAAAAATTCCCTTTGATTTAAATTGGGGTTTAATCCTGTGAATTCTAGAGAGGTCTCCAAAGCTTTGCCTTGCAATGCTTTGGGGACCTTTTTTTCATTCAAAGGATTAAAATCACCATTTAAATCAATATCCATTTTGTGAATTTCTGTTTGTCCCTATAGTGCCATTGGCTTATTCCATAATCGATCCTCTTTATTTTTTTAATACAGCCCTTAGTGGTTGTGCTCCTCTCTTGCCCCACCTCAGTGGGAATGCATACCTCCCAAGTGGCCCTCTTTAGGAGGGACAGTCCCTCTTTGAGACCAAAATCCCTCTGCCCCTATTCCCCACACTGGTGCCCCTCTTTTTAGAAGATCAGATTGTATGTGTGTGTGTGTATATGTAAGTGTATCACACTGTTAAAGAATCCCCCCTCCCGTTCCTTTTACTTACTTAATGCTGCCTCTCATGTAGGTTTGGATGGAGAGCAGCAAAGGACAATCTCCAGTGAGCATAAGGAAAATCTTTCCATCCTTCATCAATTGTCCCTCTCTGTTATCTATCCGGTCCCAGGCCTGGATTCCACATCTGAGGTAAAAAGAGGCGAGAGGGGAATAATTTATAATTGAATTGCTGTTGAACTACAAGTTCAATACCATTGATATACCACTCTACATGGTTAAAGAAGTATACTGGTGATCAGAGCTTTGTTCGTTTTATTATATTACTATCCCTTTAATGTGTGTTTAAACATCTGGACATCCTTTATAATAAAAGGCCAGAAAGTTTGTCATGATGCAGTCATGCGCAGTAGAGACTGCCTGCGTTCAGCCTGTCTCTACTGAGCATGATTGAATCGTGTCAGTGACGCTGCACAATTGCGTGGAGCAGTGAGGTAACGGCAATGGGTTGCGTACCCCTCTGGTACTCAAAGGGTTAAGAGGCCGGTCTTGCTCTGCGTACTGCCGTTACCTCACTGCTTCACGGCCTGTGCACACGGGATTTTACACTAGTGTGTTTATAAATTAGTTTGTGTAAATAACATACTTTGGCCTTGCTCAAATCATTTATTCACTTATACAAAGAGACATCAGTAGGTCATGAAATACCCCCAATTTGTTTGGTTACGCCCCGCTCAACAGCTACTCCCCTAGCAACACAGCCTAAAACAAATGTGTCCCTCTTTGGCCATTTGAATTGGAGGTATGGGAATGTATCAGTCTACTAGCACTATTAAATTGGGTTTGGGTTATAATGTCAACAGTTGCATTTTGGTTAATGAACGGTGCTGTGGCCCTTTGGTTTGCCACCTATATCCACTTAGCGCACCCTTATTTTTCTATGAATACTTTAGAAAGATTTGAATTTTAAATTACAAATGTATGTTTATGGAAATTTTGATGCAAAATTGTTTGCGTTATTCTCATTGTAAGATCTACAAATACATCAGTATTTATATATGTGTACCCTTAATTATACCTGTGACAAATGACATACAAAATGTTAGTGGTGCCCCAAAAATTTCATACTGTGTGTTAGGGGTACATTGAGCAAACAGAGATTGAGAATGACTGTTTTAATGCATAATGGCACAAACACTCCAGTATCATTAAGACTTTAATGCCTGCAATCCCCAGTTTCCGCTTGCTCAGGGAAATAACTAAATTACATCACTTTTCTCTGCTCCTTGAGTCATGCATATTTTAAAGCAAGATGCAGAGGAAAGAAATACAATACCCATACATTTCCACACTCGTTCCCTACCACCCCCGACACACACACAGACACACATACACATACACACAGACATACACACACAGACACACACACACACACACACACACACACACAGACACACATACACATACATACACACACATACACACACACACATACACACACATACACACACACACACACACACACACACATACACACACACATACACACACACTCGAGGTGATTTTCATCTGTGCTGGCCACACCCATATGTATATACACTAGCAATAGTGATATAACGTTACCCATAATAGTCACAGTCACACACACTATCACACAAAGGCAGATAGACACACATGCTTACACTGACACACTATGTAATACATGCACAGAGGTTGATATAGGATAAGAAGGAGAAAATGGAGAAAGGAAAAGACAAGGGGAGGCAGGCATGGGGCAGAAGAGGAGAGACAGACATGTTAGAGATGGGGGAGAAGAGGAGGGAGAGTGGGGAGAAGGGTGAGAAACATAGAGGAGGAGAAGAGTAAGAAATATGGAGGAGAAGGTGGCAGAGACACTGGGGATAAAGGGGCAGAGGCATGGGGGGACATTAAAAGAGACACATAGAAGAGATAGGGATAATAAGACAAAGAGAGCCCCCTACTCACCTGCTCTATCAGTGTTGCCCTCCATATAAAGTGGGATAACCTAGTTTATATGGAGAGCAACACTGGTGGAGGAGGTAAGTAGGGGGTCTCTGTTTTCTTTGTCGTATTCTCCCTATATTGATCTCTTCCTTCTCTTCCATGTCTGTGCCCTCCTCCTTCCCCCCCCCCCACCCCAGTTGTGTTATCCAAACGTCTCCCTTTCCCTCCCTCCCTCTCCCCCCCCCCCGGAGGCAGCCTCCAGATACATTTGTGAAGAAGTAATGGGAGGACAAAAATAAAAGCATAGCAGATGTATTTTTGTGCTTCAACATACTAATGTACTTATGTGTACTGTGCCCATTTAATGGCCTGTACAGATTTTTACTTGAATTTAAGTGTTTTTGTTTTGTTTTTTTAATTGTACTTGCTCATGGTCCTGTGGGTGCAACATCTGAGCATGTGCTAATGTCTAGCATAGAATGATATTGTAAATGCATAATAATTCAACCCATCTCCAATGAGCACTACCACCCTCCGGAGGCAGCCAGAAAATCACAACAACGGGCAGCATGCTTGAATTGGTGCCCACTTCTTCTACTGTTGTGCCTCCTCCTTGCAGGATGTTATGCACTGAATATATTTTGTGCCCTGCCAGTACCTGACAGGGCACTACCATAGTTTCAATGTGTAGAGCTCTGTGCATTGAAACTATTGTAGTGCCCTGTCAGGACCTGAAGGTTCTCACATGGCACAAACCTATCTTCAGTGCAACAGATACTGCAAGGAAGAGGCATAGCAACAGAGGAAGCAGGCGCCAATTCAAGCATGCCACCTGCCAAGCATGCCACCTGCTGCACTGATCTGCTGGCTGCCTCCGGTGGGTGATCCTGCTCATTGGAGGTGGGTAGAAAGATTACGAATTTACAATACCCTTCTATGCTAGGCATTAACACATCCCCATGTATTTCACACACAGAGAAATGATCAAATACAATTTAAAACAAAACACTTCAATCTGAGTAATAATCAGTATAAGCCATTAAAAGTAGACAGTTCACATAAGTGCATTAGCATGTTGAGGCACAAAAAATACATCTGTTACATTTTTATTTTTTGCTCCTATTACTTAGTCACATAAATATGTGACATCTGCCTCTGGTGGGGGGGGGGCTGTAATCATTGGAGGTGGGTAGGAGGAGAGAAAGGGGGACGTACAGATAAAATTATTAAGGGGTGGAGCACATTCCAGTGGAGAGAGGCTGAATGGAAGGAAAAGGGAAATAGAAAGGAGGGCAAGTCCTTGCAGAGATATTTCCAGGAGTGGTCACTTCTGTCAAAATCATGCCCCCCCCCCCTACATGTTGTAGGGAAGCAGAATGGAGGCATGCCTCCCAAGTGACCCTCTTGAGGAAGGACAGTTCCTCTTTCAGACCCAAATCCCTCTATCCCGCTCTTTTCCACACTGACGTCCCTCCTTTAGCAGATCAGACTGTATGATGTATATATAATTAATGTTTTTTTTGTTTTTTTTTATATACTTCAGTATGTGTGTTTATATCTTAGTCTGTGTAATTAAAATACTTTAGCTTTGTTCTAAAGCATTTATTCAGTTACACAAAGATGTGTTAATAGGTCATGAAATAGCCCACCAGCCACGCCCCCAGCTACACCATCTAAAACAAAAGTGTTCCTATTTGGCCATTTGAAATGTTGGGATGTATGTGGAGGAGATTAGAATATCTCTTCCTTACTGCTGCCCCAGGGTGTGTCTGGCATGGACAGAGAATTTTGGTAATGTGCCTGCCTTCTTGCATTATGAATATACTAGTGTACACAGGCCTCCCATAGATCGGGCAGCCTCTACTGCACATGGCCTGCGTTCCTGTGTTCGGGCAGTCTCTACTGCATCGGACGGTAGGGTAGTCTCTATTGTGCATGACTGCATCGGACAAACATACATCTGGCCTTTTATATTATAGGATATTTCCAAAGAATGTAACAGTTTTGAACTGTTATAAAATTTTAATAGAACAACTGCCAGCAGTTACAGAGTATTAAACTATAATATACAATATGTTCTCATAAAAAGTTCACTGCTCCTTTAAGGGGAGAATTTCCAGAGTAGATATCTTATCAGTCTCTTAGATAGGCACAGAATCTGGAAATCAACTCCAATGTCTGGTCACTGGTATAGTGGAGAATCATATTAGTACCCTCCCCACACACACACACACACATGCACACTTCACTTGTTCAAATAAAAGCAATTCTGGGTCAACCCAAATGCATGACATGGGAGAAATAATAATGGCAGCAGGCAGCTTGTCTGCCTAAAGCAACGTGAGGCAGCTGCCCTCCCCCTCCCTGGATACCCCCCCTACCATAGGTCAGTCCCTGGACACAGGGAAGGGCTGGCCACTACAGTCTGGCAGGAAAACCTGGGTGAAGTGGGAGGCGGTCCCTCTTACCTTCCCTGGGTAAGAGGAGTTAAATGGGTGGGGAATAGAGTATAAAAATGGCCCAAGTTGTAAAAGAAAGTTCATAACCTTTTTGTTTTCCTCCCTCCCACCCAGAATAAAGTCACAAAAACCACATCACCAGGAGTAGGTCATGGATAGCTCATAAGAATGACCCCTGCAGGATTAGTTTATCAAAGGTCCGACAATGTAGATCTACTGGGCACTGTGCAGGTGTGGCATACCTGAGTGTTCTGGTTAAGTCAGGACACTGATTGTGCAGCTGGTGTGGCCTGATGGGGAGAAGTGTTGCCAAGTAACAACACCAAGAGCACAAAGTGGTGAGCTGCTGTGGATGGTGGGGAGGTTGGACTATGAATGTCTGGGAAAAGGACTCAATATCTAGGTACCTGCCCTGGGTGAATGTGTGGGTAGTGCCGTTCCATGCTAGGAAATCATGGTCCGGGAGCTCCACATTATGAGTGTAGGTTCAAGGGTTTAAATAATTAAATAGGCCTTAAAGGGGTAGTAATACTTAAAATGTAAAAAAAAAAATATGTTGTAGGGTTTATCCCCCGAGTAAAACAAGCGTACCCCCACTGCTGAAAGGTGTTTATTTCAAAAGTTATTAATTTTCAAAGTTGATTTTTTAGGTGCAATATCGCAGTGGCCTGAAATTGTACAGTGGCGCTGTTGCTACACGATCCTATGAACAGCTCAGGTCCCAGGACCATAAATATCCATAGGATGGTGTAGCAACAGCACCACTGTACAATTTCAGGCCACTGTGATATTGCACCTAAAAATTTCAACTTTGAAAATTAATAACTTTTGAATGAAACACCTTTCAGCAGTGGAATTACTCTTGTTTTACTCAGGGGGATAAGCCCTACAACATATTTTTTTTATACATTTTAAGTATTACTGTCCCTTTAAATAAACCATGACCTCCATTTTCCCACAACTGTTGTGTTGTGTCTTTATTTCAAATAGGTAGGCAGAGGATGTGCAATTGGGTTGTGTGTTGTTGGGATGTCTGGGGATGGTAAGGAGGGGGTCTGGCATGTGCGCCTCAATATTCCAAAAATTCCCACTTTTTTAGTGCATTGTTCGCTTTCTAGCATACAAGATGTTAAAGCACATCTATATCTGTGATTTTTTTATTTCTCTACTATGTTGTACTTGGTTTACCCCAACATTACTCCACTTTTCTTTTAAGGTAAGGCCCCTAGCATGTTTATGAGATCCAGCTGTTCACAATATTCCAACAGTGTTTGTTTAGACCAATAAACATGCACGAGACCACCAGTGCGCATGGAATACTGTCAACACTCTTATATCTGTAACTAAAAACAAGAGGAGTTTATACCAACACTACCTTGGACATTGTCCAGTTCAAACCCAACCAAATATGGCAAATGTGTTGATATGAGAATCACATTTGTGGTCGATGATCTTAAGGAGCTAAGCATCACAGTCGCCTGGACCTCCAACATCAAGATATGTTTTAAACATATACAAACATGGGAGATGCTTTATTTTTGTAACTACTCTCCCTTTGAGATTTTAGAAGAAAAGGGTCAAGGACCCCTTTTTTTGGGCTTCTTTGGATTGATATGGGTTCCTCATACTAATATTGATTTTTGTTGTTTTGATTCCTCTCCTTAGGATGGCAGCGGAAGGGGGCTCATACCCCACCTGGGTGTTTTTCACATTGATGTTAAGTTGTTTTTTAACGTAACCCTTTGAGTGCCGGGGAGGGTACGCACTCAAAGGGTTAAATAAGTGGGATACATTTACCCATGTTTTTCTGCTTAATTCTTTAACCCCTTAACATCCAATGTCGTGCCAGTACCATCGCGGCTGTCCGGCACTTAAGGACCAGTGACGGTCCTGGCACATCATTGGGGAACTGGGGAGCCACTGGGGAGCCCTGAATCAGATCTAAAAAAAAAATTCCCCGTGGTCCTCAAGTGTCGGCCGAGCGTGCTGGTCCTTAAGGGGTTAAAATGGTTCTTTTAACTGTACCATAGCGCAAATATAAATAATTCTCCAGATTCCTATTGATGCAACAATGCATTAGGGACCTCTCCAGAACTCATAGTATTAACCCTTTGATTTCCAGAGAGGCATCCACACATTGCAAAGCAATGTGTTGTATACCACTCTGGCACTCAAAGGAGTTAAAGGTTCCATTTTCATCAAAGGGGTTGATCATTTGTCCTGAATGTGTCAGTTGAAATAAATCAAATAAATGTTGATTTCTCATAGAACTAAATTGCTCATTGGATCAAAATATATGTCTAACATCATAGAAATAAAATATGATTATCTCTCCTAGAATCAAATTGCCTCTAAGCGTGAGAATTCTGCTTGCAAAATTTCTTAGTTTCTTCACAAATGTTAAAGTTACCAAATTAATGCATTTTCACTGATTACCACACACAGGCAAGATCTTGTCCAATGAATAAGAATTCATAGTAAAATGTGTGTGAAACAAGGAAATGTGTTAAGTACAGAAGGGTTGAAGGCCTTAATGCTTTTACTTCATATAAAACTCATTTAAAAGACTGCACACAATATATGGATACATGAGACGTTAGGGAAATGATTGAAGTACATATGATATCAATACATTTATAATGGGATGCACCATTTTGCAACAACAATAAAACAAACAAAAAATTCCTTTCACAAGAAGCCAGGTGCCTTCTGGTCCTGGTCATGTGGCTGAGCACGTGGAGTTTCTAGGTTGACCACTTAACATCAACTGGTGTCCAATTAGATGGTAAGAACGTTTACCTGGCATTATACCTCTCTGCTGAGCTTCTCAATTTTTGATTGGCTGAGAATAGGTGTGGCCTATCTAACACAAGCTGGCTGATTTTCTTTATTCTGTGGATTAACAGAAAACTCAAGTTATAGTCTTCAAATCCGGAGACTATATAAAAACTTCCTTAGTCTAAAGATTTGGAGAAAATTGGATAGGTTTTAGCCCCTCCAAAAAATAATAAAGGTGCACCTTTAGGTATATTCCTGGGTCTCCTGAATCTAAAAGATTACCAAAGACCTATATGAAAAAAAGGTGTTATAAATTTGCAGATAATATTCGCAATAATATAAAGATTATATATCTAACTATATTTATAGTCCATAAAATACTCCTCAGACGTTCCTCCTCTGCTAAGACTATGTAGGTTTGAACATCCCCACGATTCACCATCTACAGCAAGAACAAAAGACAAAAAGAAGGTGCAGAAGGTTCCTCTGAGTGTAGTATTTAAAATAATCTTTGACCTTCACCTTCACCACAGTGCTCTCTTTAGACTTGTACTCACATGTCTGTGAGGCTTTTACTCCGCCTCCAAGATATAACCTACCCAGGGTATGTACCGGGAGAGTGATTATATCTTGGAGGCGGAGTAAAAGCCTCACAGACATGTCTAAAAGTCTAAAGAGAGCACTGTGGTGAAGGTCAAAGATTATTTTAAATACAACACTCAGAGGAACCTTCTCCAACAGCTTTTTGTCTTTTTTTCTTTATTTTGTGCCTGACACCCAGAAAAAAATGTCTGCATGAACTACTAATGCAAAATAACTACCCTCAGACAAGGAAACAAAAGATTGCCCAAATATTTACTCCAAAGAAGAAACTCCCTGGAATTATAAATTCATATGACCCAAAAGGAAGGAGAGGAAGGAAAATATAACAAAAGACCTAAAATACCATAATTTTGTTGGATTATTTAAAAAAGGGCATATGAAAAATAAAACCGGGAAGGTAATAAGTCACAAATGTCCCTATAGTAATATTCTTGTGTCTATATATAAATGTTAGAAAATCAAGCGGCTCAGATCACTTGTTATACTGGATAGTCCTGATGTCTGAGGCTCCCAAAGTTCATAAACTTATAGTTATTCAGTAATCGTATGATGAATTTTACCCCTCCCGCCCCTTTTTCTGTTCTGAAGCCTCCTCCCCTCAGATCTGAAGTCCAGACAGATCACAACGAGGGACAACCTTCCCTCCCAGATAGGATTTTCCTAATACTGACACAAGATCGTGCCTAGTTGTGAGTCTCTGTCGGATCTGAGGGGAAGCGGCTTCAGAATGGGAAAAGGAAGGAGAGGGGTACAATTCATCATACGATTACTGCATAAAAAAGAATTATGTATTCAAGGGGAGGGGTAGAGAAATTGTCATTTGCAAGTTATGTTGGCATAAATCTTGTCTATGTTTTGTAATTGTATAAGTCAGGAGTGATCTTAAAAACAGGCTAATGACTATAATGAAATTTGCCATGGAAGTGTATTTCACAGATCACCATTTGTCAGAGTTTGTCAGTGTCTTTCAAAGATCAGCAGTGTATTTCATATATCTCTATAACAGTCTAAAGTTATACTTCACCCTAATTCTTATGTGATGTTTCACATTAGACAGCAATGGATATTTTAAAAAAGGTTTTTATTTGGAAAACTTTGAAATAGATTTCTATATGGAGAATCCACCAAAAGAGAAACAACAGGTTACTGCATAAATTGAAAGGCTTCGGTTTGGGAGGTGATATCTGTGCATGTTTAGACAACTGGTTAAATGATAGAGGGCACAGAGTTGTTGTAAATGGAACATTTTCAAGTTGGTCTAAAGTTGTAAGTGGGGTGCCACGGGGTTCATTCCTGGACCCACATGTGTACAACTCATATTTCTGTCATTCTTGTTAATATTACAGACAAATTAATCAAAGTGACCCCCATCCCTCATCCCACACAACCAAAATATCATCTATGAATCTTATCCACAACTTGATGTGGAGATAATATTTATTGGTGGGAGTGAATATATAGTCCTCAGCCCATTTCCCAAGAAATATATCACAATATATAGGTTGAACTATTCCTCTCCAAAAATGAAGGCGTTATGTTTCAAAATAAATGAAATTGAGTGCAATAAGAACTGTATCACCACATGCTGTCTCTTCCCTTTGTGCAAAAAAAACTCATGATTAGTTTATTGTGATTTGCGGAAATTGAAAGTGGTCTCTTGAACTCATGAGGTGGGCATAGAGATAATGCATTTGTAAAAAGTGAATACAAATAGATTAGTGTTGAGCGAGCATGCTCGGCCGATGCTCGGATCGGCTCGAGCATCGCTCTGCTCGGCACATGGCGGTACTCGTACGAGTACCGCATGTGCTCGCCCGCCATGTTCGGGTCTCCTCCCCGCACGTTTTGTGGCTGCTGCGCAGCCAATAAACGTGCAGGGAGGCTCTGACATCGGTGTAATGCCAGCAGCCATGTTGGCTGCTGGCATTACACTGATTGGCTGGCCAGAACCCGTGGTCAGGTGCTGTATAGCACCTGACCAGCGAGTTCGGCTCAGTCTGAGCCAGGGAGAGCTGAGGATAGGAAGGGAAAGGCAGTGTAGGGAGGAAAAAAACAAAAATTGTGAAAAAAAAAGAACCAAAAGTCCTTTTTAGGACTACTGTGTGTGGGGGCAGCAGGTTATTTGGTGTGGGGGGAAAAAAACAAAAAAAAAAAAAAAAAAATATATATATTCTGTTTAGTGTGCAAAGTTGCAGATTAGAGCACATTCTGTTTAGTGTGCACAGTTGCAGATTAGAGCACATTCTGTTTAGTGTGCAAAGTTGCAGATTAGAGCACATTCTGTTTAGTGTGCAAAGTTGCAGATTAGAGCACATTCTGTTTAGTGTGCAAAGTTGCAGATTAGAGCACATTCTGTTAAGTCTTCAAACTAAAATATCAAAGTCACGTATTCCATTCAGTGTGCGTCGCCGCAGTTTAGCAGCACATTCTGAGTACTGTGCAGAGTTGCAGAATAGGAAGAAATACTGTTAAGTCTTCAAACTAAAATATCAAAGTCACATATTCCATTCAGTGTGCTTCGCCGCAGTTTAGCAGCACATTCTGTGTACTGTGCAGAGTTGCAGAATAGGAAGAAATACTGTTAAGTCTTCAAACTCAAATATCAAAGTCACATATTCCATTCAGTGTGCTTCGCCGCAGTTTAGCAGCACATTCTGTGTACTGTGCAGAGTTGCAGAATAGGAAGAAATACTGTTAAGTCTTCAAACTAAAATATCAAAGTCACATATTCCATTCAGTGTGCTTCGCCGCAGTTTAGCAGCACATTCTGTGTAGTGTGCAGAGTTGCAGAATAGGAAGAAATACTGTTAAGTCTTCAAACTAAAATATCAAAGTCACATATTCCATTCAGTGTGCTTCGCCGCAGTTTAGCAGCACATTCTGTGTACTGTGCAGAGTTGCAGAATAGGAAGAAATACTGTTAAGTCTTCAAACTAAAATATCAAAGTCACATATTCCATTCAGTGTGCTTCGCCGCAGTTTAGCAGCACATTCTGTGTACTGTGCAGAGTTGCAGAATAGGAAGAAATACTGTTAAGTCTTCAAACTCAAATATCAAAGTCACATATTCCATTCAGTGTGCTTCGCCGCAGTGTAGCAGCACATTCTGTGTACTGTGCAGAGTTGCAGAATAGGAAGAAATACTGTTAAGTCTTCAAACTAAAATATCAAAGTCACATATTCCATTCAGTGTGCTTCGCCGCAGTTTAGCAGCACATTCTGTGTAGTGTGCAGAGTTGCAGAATAGGAAGAAATACTGTTAAGTCTTCAAACTCAAATATCAAAGTCACATATTCCATTCAGTGTGCTTCAACGCCGTTTAACAGCCTATTCTGTGTACTCTACAGAGTTGCAGAATAGTAAGAAATACTGTTAATTTTTCAAACTCAAATATCAAAGTCACATATTCCATTCAGTGTCTTTCACCGCCGTTTAACAGCCTATTCTGTGTACTCTGTACAGTTCCAGAATTATAAGAAATACTGTTAAGTTTTCAAACTCAAATATTAAAGTCACATATTCCATTCAGTGTCTTTCACCGCCGTTTAACAGCCTATTCTGTGTACTCTGTACAGTTCCAGAATTATAAGAAATACTGTTAAGTTTTCAAACTCAAATATTAAAGTCACATATTCCATTCAGTGTGTTTCAACGCCGTTTAACAGCCTATTCTGTGTACTCTGCAGAGTTGCAGAATAGTAAGAAATACTGTTAAGTTTTCAAACTCAAATATTAAAGTCACATATTCCATTCAGTGTGTTTCAACGCCGTTTAACAGCCTATTCTGTGTACTCTGCAGAGTTGCAGAATAGTAAGAAATACTGTTAAGTTTTCAAACTCAAATATTAAAGTCACATATTCCATTCAGTGTCTTTCACCGCCGTTTAACAGCCTATTCTGTGTACTCTGTACAGTTCCAGAATTATAAGAAATACTGTTAAGTTTTCAAACTCAAATATTAAAGTCACATATTCCATTCAGTGTCTTTCACCGCCGTTTAACAGCCTATTCTGTGTACTCTGTACAGTTCCAGAATTATAAGAAATACTGTTAAGTTTTCAAACTCAAATATTAAAGTCACATATTCCATTCAGTGTGTTTCAACGCCGTTTAACAGCCTATTCTGTGTACTCTGCAGAGTTGCAGAATAGTAAGAAATACTGTTAAGTTTTCAAACTCAAATATTAAAGTCACATATTCCATTCAGTGTGTTTCACCGCAGTTTAGCAGCCTATTCTGTGTACTCTGCACAGTTGCAGAATAATAAGAAATACTGTTAAGTTTTCAAACTCAAATATTAAAGTCACATATTCCATTCAGTGTGTATCACCGCCGTTTAGCAGCCTATTCTGTGTACTCTGAACAGTTGCAGAATAGTAAGAAATACTGTTAAGTTTTCAAACTCAAATATTAAAGTCACATATTCCATTCAGTGTGTTTCAACGCCGTTTAACAGCCTATTCTGTGTACTCTGCAGAGTTGCAGAATAGTAAGAAATACTGTTAAGTTTTCAAACTCAAATATTAAAGTCACATATTCCATTCAGTGTGTTTCACCGCAGTTTAGCAGCCTATTCTGTGTACTCTGCACAGTTGCAGAATAATAAGAAATACTGTTAAGTTTTCAAACTCAAATATTAAAGTCACATATTCCATTCAGTGTGTATCACCGCCGTTTAGCAGCCTATTCTGTGTACTCTGAACAGTTGCAGAATAGTAAGAAATACTGTTAAGTTTTCAAACTCAAATATTAAAGTCACATATTCCATTCAGTGTGTTTCACCGCCGTTTAGCAGCCTATTCTGTGTACTCTGCAGAGTTGCAGAATAGTAAGAAATACTGTTAAGTTTTCAAACTCATATATATTAAAGTCATATATATCGTGTAAGATGAAGAAGGCGGGTAAAAAGGGACGGGGAAGTGGACGTGATCCTGAAAGTTCAGGGCGCGGGTCAGGACGCGGAGAAACTGTGCCTGGTGCCAGAGCACAAGAAAGAAAGACATCCACCATACCTAGCTTCATGTCTGATTTCACAGGGCGTCGCAGGACATCACTCTCGAGGTCCGACCAGTGCGAACAGGTGGTCGGTTGGATGACAGCTGATACTGCTTCCAGTCGGTTAAGCACCACCCTGTCTTCCACCAAGTCCACTCTCAGTAGCCAAGAGTCTGGTCAACATAATCCTCACTCTGATCATCCTTCCTCCCACCATACACGGTCTGGTCAAAGAAGTGATCCCACACTGGGATATAGTGATGAGCTCGTCTCATCACCAATCCTTCATTTGACCCTCTCTCCAAGCACGCTTGCAGAGGAACATGACATCTTGTGCCCTGATTCACAACCTCTAGAGGCTACCCAATCACAAGAAGATGACAGATGTGAACGGCATTTAAGGTCAAAGGAAGTAGTGGATGATGATGATGATGATGAGACACAGTTGCCATTAAATCAACCACTATTTCCTTCTCAAGACCTTGTTGAGGAGAATGTTATACAGTTGTCAATGACCGAGTATGTGGTGGGATCAAGACTTGAGGAGGATGATCAGAGTGAGGAAGTGGAGGAGGACTTGGTGGACGATGAGGTGACTGACCCCACCTGGGAAGGTGTAGAGCCGAGCGATGACAGCAGTCCTGAGGGTGAGCCATCTGCAGCACCGCAACAGGCTGGAAGAGGCAGTGGTGTGGCTACAGAAAGAAGGCGGACCGCACCAAACCGGCCCGCAAATGTTCCACGGAGCACCCCCTTGCGTAAATCTACCTTGCCAAGGGGTAGGTGTTCCGCGGTATGGCGTTTTTTTAAGGAAAGTGCGGACGACAAAAGATTTGTAGTTTGCAACCTGTGCCACACCAGAATGAGCCGAGGCATGAACACTAGAAACCTCACCACCACCAGCATGATCCGACACATGGCATCCAAGCACCGTAGTAAGTGGGAGGAACGCCTGGATCGCCCATCTGTGTCTGCAGGCCACACCACTGCCTCCTCTTCCCCTGTTTTCGGTGCCGGCCAATCGCCTGTCGAAGGCGCAGGCCCGCATACCTCCCGCCCTGCACCTGTACCATCTGAAGCACCATCAGCGACCACATCCACTTCCCTGTCCCAGCACAGCATCCAAATGTCGTTACCCCAGGCATTTGAGCGCAAGAGAAAATACCCAGCCACCCACCCACAGGCCATAGCACTAACCTCACACCTTTCAAAATTACTGGCCATCGAAATGCTGCCATTTAGGCTTGTGGACACTGAGTCCTTCCGCAGCCTGATGGCAGCAGCTGTCCCTCGGTACGCGGTCCCCAGCCGCCACTACTTTTCCCGGTGTGCCATCCCCGCATTACACCACCATGTGTCCCGTAACATCACCCGTGCCCTGACCAACGCAGTTACTGGGAAGGTCCACTTAACGACTGACACATGGACAAGTGCTTGTGGCCAGGGACGCTACATTTCCCTGACGGCACACTGGGTGAATGTCGTGGAGGCTGGGAGCGACTCGGACCCTGGGATGGCACGGGTGCTACCCACGCCGAGGATTGCGGGCCCTACCTCCATCAGGGTTTCCACCAGCACCTACGTTATTGGCTCCTCCTCCTCCGTTTCCACCTCCGAATTCTCTACACACACCGCCACTCCCCCATCAGCCAGTAGCTGGAAGCAGTGTAGCACTGCAGTGGGGAAGCGTCAACAGGCCGTGCTGAAGCTGATCTGCCTTGGGGACAAACAGCACACGGCCTCAGAGCTGTTGCAGGGGATTAGTCACCAGACCGAGCAGTGGCTCTCGCCACTCAACCTGCAACCAGGCATGGTTGTGTGTGATAATGGGCGTAACTTGGTGGCGGCTTTGGAGCTCGGCAAGCTCACACACGTACCATGCCTAGCGCATGTATTTAATTTAGTGGTGCAGCGATTTCTAAAAACCTACCCCAATGTGCATGATCTCTTGACCAAGGTGCGCCGCGTGTGTGCACATTTCCGTAAGTCATCTACAGCTTCGGCCGGCCTGTTGAAGCTGCAGCAGCGCTTACAATTGCCAGCTCACCGGCTGCTGTGTGACGTGAGCACGCGCTGGAACTCCACCTTCCACATGTTGGCCCGGCTTTGTGAGCAGCAGAGGGCAGTAGTGGAGTACCAGCTGTTACACGGTCGTCGCCTCTCCGTTCAACTTCCTGTAATCAGAAGTGAGGAGTGGGAATGGATGTCAGACCTCTGCGAGGTTTTACGCAATTTTGAGGAATCGACACAGATGGTGAGCGGCGATAACGCTATTATCAGTGTAACCATCCCACTTCTGTGTCTACTGAAACGCTCGCTGCTCACAATTAAAACCGACGCTTTGCATGTGGAAGAGGTGGAAATGGGGGAGGAAGAGCTTACACAAGGTGATAGCCAGAGCACCCTCACTTCGTCTTCTCAGCGACAATTGGAGGAGGCGGAGGAGGAGGAGGAGGAGGAGGAGGAAGACACGGTTGCCTCCGCTACAGAGGGTAGCCATGGAACTTTAGTTCCATCTCTTCAGCGTGGGTGGGCAGAAGAGGAGGAAGAGGATGAGGATATTGAGAGTCAGCCTCCTGGTGAGGACAGCGAAATCTTGACTGTTGGTACTCTGGCACACATGGCTGACTTTATGTTAGGCTGCCTTTCCCGTGACCCACGCGTTGTACGCATTTTAGACAACACGGATTACTGGGTGTTCACCCTTCTGGACCCCCGCTACAAAGAGAATTTCTCATCTCTCATTCCTCCGGTGGAGAGGACAAGCAAAATGGTGCAATACCAGAAGGTTCTTGTTGAAAAATTGCTCCAAAATTTTCCATCTGACAACGCTGGCGGCAGAGTACGTGCTACCTTGGCCAACCGAGAAGGGGAGAAAAGGGGAGCACACAGCAGTTCCGAGAAAGGCAGGGCAACACTCTCCAAGGCGTGGGACACCTTCATGACACCCCGCCAGCACCCTCACCCTGATGCGCAGCCTAGTGTCACAAGGAGGGAAAAGTTTTGGAAGATGGTGAAGGAGTACGTAGCAGACCGTGTCAGCGTCCTCAATGATCCCTCTGTGCCTTACAACTACTGGGTGTCCAAGCTGGACACGTGGTATGAACTGGCACTCTACGCCTTGGAGGTGCTGGCCTGCCCTGCCGCCAGCGTTCTGTCTGAGCGGGTATTTAGTGCTGCTGGTGGCATCATAACAGATAAGCGTATCCGCCTTTCCACCGACAATGCTGATAGGTTGACACTTATAAAAATGAACAAGGCCTGGATTTCCCCTGACTTCTCCACTCCACTGGAGGAAAGCCCCGGGGGAACATAAACTCACTTTATATATGTTATTTACAATGATGGGAATACTCTGTATTCCCATTCACCCCTTCCACCCCAAAAACGGGTATATGGTTGACTCTTAATGTTCTCATCCTCCTCCTCCTCTTCCATATGCCCTGGGATATAATTTTTATATAGGGCCAGCTCACCAGCGTGCCCTGGGATATAATTTTTATATAGGGCCAGCTCACCAGCGGGCCCTGTGATATAATTTTTATATAGGGCCAGCTCACCAGCGGGCCCTGTTTGACAATTTTTATATAGGTCAGCTCACCAGCGGGCCTTCTCATATAATGTTTTATTGGGTCAGCTCTCTAGCGGGCCCTCTCATATAATGTTTTATAGCGTCAGCTCACTAGCGGGCCTTCGCATATAATGTTTAGGATGGTCAGCTCTGCAGCAGACCCTCACCCATAATGTTTTAGATGGTCAGCTCAGCGCACGTTTCCCTCTTAATCATGGCCTCAGTTCTGAAAATCAAGGAAATTTTTGGGAGAATTTGCCTCTGCGCACGTTTCCCTCTTAATCATGGCCTCAGTTCTGAAAATCAAGGAAATTTTTGGGAGAATTTGCCTCTGCGCACGTTTCCCTCTTAATCATGGCCTCACTTCAGAAAATCGATGAAATTTTTGGGAGAATTTGCAGATGATATACAAGTAAATATACAGCAAATACTGTTTGGTAACAATTTTTCGCCTAAAGTCGTTTTTATTTTCCTTTTTGTGTGTTTTACGGTCAGTCTGTAAAAATGGCGTACTACGGGCGAAAGATCGTTCCCAGCAGCGATGTTGGAGTCCAAGGTGCATCCAGACATCCTCCCTATGCTGTCCCTGAACCATTTCTGTAGTGTTTCCATCTTTTTCTGCCCTTTTCCTATGGACCAGGCACCCTCCCCTCATCAGAGCAGGGGGTGCCTGGTGTAATGCTCGAGTCCTCCCATTGACTTCAATGGGGCTCGGGTGTTCGGCCGAGCACTCGAGCCTCAGGGGGTGCTCGGTCAGAGCACCCGAACATCCGAGCATTGGGGTGCTCGCTCATCACTAAAATAGATAGAAGGTTACAAGCCACCTCAGCTTGTCACCTTTTTGACAATGGTCTATTGTTTTTATGAGAATATGTTTTCTTACTTTTACATTCATGAGGTTAAATATTGCTTCTATTTGATATGGTGTGTAGATGAAACAAATAATTCAATATTTTAAACTGTAACATGTATGTTTTAAAATTGGGTTTGTTATGGGATGTGTGTATGGTAGTGTGCTGCACCTTTAATCCAGGTGATTATACCTTTGTGGTGGGATGCAAAACTCTATAACTAGCAGCAAGATTCTTTACTAAACACTCTGACAAAGAGACAGCAAGAAACAACTGTCAGCGTTTTTGTTCTATGAATCTGCACCATGAACATTGAATAAATGGGTCACACATTCCATATGTCCAGAGAATAAAAGGGAAGGGTATATAATCTAGAGCAAGTATAAAGGGGAGTACATGTAGGATGTGAAGAGTCAATAAAAGAGGGAGAATATATGAATAAAGGAGATTGTAATGGAATATTCCATTACATCTCGTTGTTATGGAAGAGTATATTAAGTATGGCCTATACAGGAGTGATGAAGATAATGTAATAGAGTGACATGAAAGGAGAGGAAGAAATGGTAGAGGCCAAAGGGAAATGGTGGGGGGCAGAAAAAAAAGGGTGGGGGGGAACTTCAGATCAGGTTCAGAGCCTTGATAGGATAACAACTGGTTGACCTTAGCAGCAAATAGTATCCTATGAGGGTTATGGCAATCTAATGAGGAAGAGAATAGGATGATGATATTAATTGCATCACTAGGATCAATGCCAAGGGTAACCAGGTGAGAATGTAAAAAAAATAATTAACGGAGGGACTAAGATAATGAAAGTCTGTAGGAACACCAAAGTAACCAAGCTTGTAAAAAGGTGGGCAAGGTGTCTGTCTTGATCACATCAGAACCTGTAAAAATGTCATTAATAAACAGTGGTTAAACTCAGTTCCCTGGAACTATCATCCAAGGTGTTGCTAACATCTAGCATTAGTGGTTGCGTCAACTCTAGTGGGGGCTGCAGTGTGAATCACATAATCCTCTCTTCATCCTGTCAATATGAAGTACAAAAGGCACCATTAATGAAGCATAATGAGAAATAGATTCAATCAGGCCAATCTGATGCATTTAAAGTAGGGCTGTCACTTTGTTACAAATAGGGGATTTGGAAAGAAAGTATTAAGCACCTATATTTTTGATAGTCATTTCTTTATTTATTTCTCTTTCATACACTGGTGAACAGGAACCATGAGGAAAGTATTATCCCTCTGAAGGGCAGGGCACTGGCATAGAAAGAATTATCTGATGGTGGAGACTTCCTCCCTACTTCACTTTACTCCAACAGACATGCTCAGTCATGCAAGCTATTTCATTGGAGAGGGTCAGGGCGAAGATTCCCTTTTTAAAATTTATACTGGGCTGTTCAATTCCCCAGTAAGCAGGCTCCTATTCTCTTTTCCTCCAGGATGGATATGGACCAGGTAGCAGGCTTTTACAGGACCTGTGTCGGCTTGAGGATGACTTTCAGAACATTATTTAACCACTGTTCCCTCTCTACATGATATTAACTTCCAACATCAGAGTGTGCAGAACTTGTGAGTATTTCTGGCACTCTGGTATTTCACAGTCGCCATGCCCCCTGGCTTTTTATAATTGTCCAAGGATTGTTTTGTGGTGTGTTTTTTACATTATTCTTATTTTTTGCACTGTATTGGGCTGTTGTGCCTTTAAGAACCGGGAGCTTGTGGCTTACATCTTGGATGAGGCATCAGCTGTGCTCAGGGCGCTGGGTGGGCTCCGACCCGTGGGAAGGGACTGTTGGAGTTACAAATACACACATATTAGGGGTACTCCCTCAGGGGGTCTACCTGCAGCTATACCAGAAAATGAGCGAGGGTGGCTGGAGAGCTACTGCTCCATTTCACTATTAATGGAGGGAGAACTTTCTTCTTATAAGGCCTGTTTTTTATGCCTCTCTCCTCTTTCTCTTGAGAAACATGACCCATGACATAGCTGCTCTAAAGCTCTTTATCTGGGTGGCAGAAAGTCCCTCCTGGCACCTTATCTTTAGCCCATAACAGGCAGATAAGTTTCTGTCCTGTATTTTCTCATTTGGGGTCTCCTGGTTATGTCTGAGCCCATGAGATATGGGGAAGTTGAAGACTGGGGTTTCCAGAGTTTCTTCATTACACCCCTTTTCCTTTTGTTAGACTAGTCTATTGCTAGTTCATTATTCCCCACTTATTCTTTGGCCCCTATGCTGCAATCTCCAGACCCCTCTACCTGTGAACAGAAGCCTGCATGGGTCAAAACCCTTATTTCGAATATGGCTACTATTCCTTCATCTATTAAGGGGGTCTTTGAGTCCTGGAACCAAGACCATCTGGTTCCCACCAAACTACATTCCCCCTTTTGATGGGGGGAGTCTTTCCTCTGGTAGAGGGGGATTCCTCTATTAAGGAAGGAGAAACTGAGGAGGAGGATAATGCTTCCTCCCTTAGCCCTGGGTATTCATTCATATTCATCTACAGAGGACCTTATTCAGGTGTTTTTGGTGACCCTTAAGGTTTCTGAGGCTCAGACCCAAGTTCCTCTTTCCCAGACATTTGGTGCAGGATGCTCTTAACTTCCTATCACTCCATGGACTAAGGGGTTCTTGATGAGTGGAAATTGCCTGATAAGAAACTATTTGTTCAAAGTTGCTTTTCCCTTCACTACAGCAGTTACCTACCCCACCAGCTGTTGACTCTCCTATTTCATATCTTTCTAAGAACACAGCAATGCCAGTTGCAGATGCAGCAGCAATTAAGGATCAGGCAGATAAACTCATGTAGTCCATTCTTAAAGTCAGTTTTGTGGCCTCAGGGGCTGTTTTACATCCAGCCTTTGCTATGGCATGGGTGACTAGAGATACGGCAGTATAGGTGGAGCAGCTGTTAGGTGCCATCCATTAAGATGATATTAAAAATGGTATAGTTCTTACTGTTTTAAGATTCCTGAGGCTAATGCATAACTTGCTGCGGCTGCATTTGATACTGCTGAGTCATTTTCCCAGCACTCTCAGTTGCAGTGAGGAGTATTCTGTGGTCTGCAGACCAGTCTTCTAAGAAGTGTTTAGTCTGTCTTCCATTTGATGCAAACAGATGTTTGACCCAGAACTGGAAAGTATTATTAGACATAATACTGGAGACAAGAATGCTCTTTTGCCTTAGGTTACAACTTAGGTTGCTCCAGGACCTGGGCAGTTGAAAGCTCTTTCAAAATCACCTATTTGTTATAAAATAACAGTTTCACTTTAATTGGACTCTGTTACACTTTAATAAAGGCCCCTTTAGACAGATTACAGAGACACAGGTATGCGGTGATTGGCTAAAATCCCAGTCCAAATATTCCCTATAAGTGATATCAATGACTGGTAGGGCCTTCAGATTGAAAATTAATACATAACTTGTACTGAGCTGGCAAACTTGTAAAAATGTGGTCTGCAATCGTATAACCAGTATTTTCTTCCGAAAAGCTAGCAATCAAAATCGCTGCTTACATACCTTTCAGTGTACAAAAAGAAAAACTGAGATGTTACTACACCACCTGACTCACATAATTAGTAATCTAGCAAAGCTAATGTTCTGTGAACAAACTTAAATTTATTTAACTGTAGATGATGTGAATTGTAGTCAAACTAATAGATTGAGATTGCAATGCGCCACCACTGAATTAGAGGGAACAATGGTTCTAAATAAATCATTGAGTTGGTTGGACCATGACCCTGTTGGCTCAGCCCTTTCTTCTGCTTAGGATATTATGCTATCACAGGGCAACAATGTATTGTAGTTCCTCAAAAACACATACACATGCAAAATTTCTGCTTAGCTAAGGTTAAAGCAGAGTCAGCAGTTCCACTGCTAACAAAGTAGTGCAAGCATCTTCAGTATTGTTGTACTGTCAGACAAATCACAAAACCAACAAATAAATAACTAGGAAGTCATTTCACAAACATTTGCCTGAAAAACAAGCTACAGTATGCCCTCAGTATCTGTTTTATTATGTCTTAAAAAAAGTTTAAAGGTTAGTTCACTCATTTTCTCCACATTTGTTCATTGTGTCAGATGTTCAAAAGAAGAGTGGAGTAGTTCTGGGGTAAACCATTTGTACTACCGTGGAGAATTGAAATTCCCTTTGATTTAAATGGAGATTTTAACCCCTTGAATGCTAGAGAGGTCTCCAATACATTGCTTTGCAATGGGAATGTTTGGAATTTTTAGTTCTCCCCTATAGTGCAAATTATCTGCCCCAGAACTCTTCCACTTTTCTTTTGATATTATCATCATCTTCAGCCATTGTAGATCCACTGCAGGATGGAGGCCACCTCAGCAAGTTTCCAACTTCTGTCTTGTGTTTTTTGTTGTCACTGTGTACCAGCAAATTTGGTAATTTCATCAATCCAACTTGTCTTTGGTCTTTTTCTTGAGTGTTTAGTATTGAGTGGAATCCATTCCAAAATTTGTTCGGTCTATCTACCATCAGATCTTTTTGCTCTGTGACCTGCTCAATTCAATTTTAAGCGCTTTACTCTTTCAATAGTGACATAAACCTTTGCTTATGAATCCATGCACACATTTTTCGATCTCTTTTTGTTAAGTTTAGAATTTGATGTTCTGTACTTCTCTATATAACTTTTAAGTTTTTGTATGACTTTGGCAATCAGTGTCCATGATTTACATCCATCCTTAAGAACTGAGAGGACAATTGGTCAAAACCCTTTCACATGAGGCAGAGTGGTAAGTTTATCTTAAATACACTACTGCTAAGTTTTCCAAATGGTTGCCGTTCCAATTTTATTTATCTCTCAATTTCTGTTATGGGATTTCCAGCTTTTGACATATCCTGTCTAAGATATTCATCTTCAGACCAACATTTTTGCTTTCCTGTTGTAGCATTTCAAAGCATTCTTGCAGTTATCAGGAGAACTGGCAAAGAGTACGATATTGTCTGCAAAACATAAGTAATGTAGGTAGTCTCTATTGACCTTAAGTCCTTTTTTGTTCCACTTTAGTTTGCAGGAATTTTCTTCTAAACAAGCAGAATATAGTTTTAGGGACATTGGGTCTCCTTGTCGGACTCCTGGTGATCTGGACTTTATTAATTTTGACCTGTATTGATGTAGTTGCATTTTCATATATTGATTTCAGGATATTGCTATAAGCTCTATCTATTCCTATACCTGTGCTATCAAGTATGGAACAAGAATCCGTGAGGAAAAATGCTGTAGAAAGCAAGAAGCTCTGGAGTCAAGGAGTATATAAAAAATTATGATTTATTATTAAAAAAATCAAAAATCCATTAAATGATATTTTTTGATAATGAATCATTATTTTTATATACTCAACTCCAGATCTTCCTGCTTTCTACAGCATTTTTCCTCACGGATTCTTGTTCCATACTGGATGTTACACGTGTACAGTCATCGATATGACCGCATAATGGAGAACTGGAGTTGTTTCATTCCACAATCCTGGACCACATGAGAGTACCTAGTGGACGTTCAGTCAGCTGGTGAGAATATGTATTTTATTATTCATATGAACTGTTGTCTTATTTGCCAAAACTATACAGGTGTATACCTGCGAAAGAAACTATAATGTACTGAACCTGAATATCGCCAGTATTTCAGATTCTTGAGTGTTTGCCTTAAGAATTGCCTGCCCTTACTCATTACCTGATGTTATCGCCAGTTTCCATGACTTAGCGAGAATTCGGAATAAAATACTAAGAATTTTTTTTTATAAGTCCCCCACCACACACTGAAAGTCCTTATATTCAAAAGAAAACATGGCGTTAAAAACTGTTAATAGCATCAAAATATGATACATTAAAGTTGAGTTGAGAGAACTCCACCTTTTTATTCTAGACAAGATTCTAGATAAAACCATAAAGGCTGTTTTAGAGACATTGTCTATAAAGTAGGCATGGCCAAGATTAACACCAGATCATATTTTATGTTTAAAAAAACAAAAAAAACAAACTTGTGATATTAACTCAAATTTTAACTCCAAAAATTACCTCCAGAACAATTCTGGTTCTAAAATGTCTATATCAATAAAATACAAAAGACATGTATATAACCTTATTTTCAAAGAATACTTATTTATGTATTTTCCTGACAAAATGGTTCTAATAATACTTGGGAACGTTTTTGTTCCAAGCCTCTGAAGGTCCACTAACGTCTGGGGTGGGAATGTCCAAATGACGTGATGCACGTAATAAAGTGGGTGAGACTTAATAAGTGTAACTGGGATTAGGAGGAGGGGAGGCAGAGTTTGCCCTTAAAATGGGCAGAGAGTGGCAAGAACAGTGCAGGAAGTGACTGGAAGTGGAAGTGGCAGAGATACACAGGAACTCACTGAGCCCTGAGAGTCAACTTTTGTCCTCAGAGATTCGGGGTAGGGATGCACTAAGGTTCAATAAGCGTCAAGGTTGGTAATATTTTGTCACATTTGCACAGATTCCATCTTGTCATATGCACATAGATGTCTTTTGCCATCATACCCCTTTGAACATGATGCAAATAAGCCAACAACGCTCTGCTTTTGCCATGCCTTCACCAGGTTTATGATGTTGCAGCATCTACTCCAACAATGGCTCATTTGCATATTCAAATGCAGCTAAATGAGCCATTGTCATATTCCTGTGGGTGTGTTTATATGTGTATGTGGCTATTCACCATGCACTCTGCTTCAATATCTGGCTATGCTGTTGGAGTGCAAAGTCCAAACTTTGTCAAACTGAGATGGTGAAGTGGGGATCTTCAAGCTTTTTATGGAGACACAGAGGACACTTTGCTGCCTCTAATGGAGAGCAGAGACAGCAGCTATTCTCCCTTAATCCTTTCCCTGCCATAGAGATGTGCAACACATTGCTCTGCAATGCTTTGAACACCTCCATGGCACTCAAATGGTTATAAAATAACCCCCAGCCCCATGTCACACACACACACAGAGCAGCTGTAATATGTAACAAGTTCTCGCCAGGCTCTATGTTTAACTGAACCAGCTGATTATTTATTTCAAGTCCACAGCAGACTATGTACAGATCAGCTGAGATTCATGTAAACAGAAGACTCTGCTACACCCCGCAAGGCACTCAGTTTGCTGGGCTGGTATGTTTTTAGAGCTGAAGTCTAAGAACATCCTCTCCACTCCTCCACTTGCCCTACCTAACACATGCCCAGCATTAGCCAACCCTCTATGCTAAAAATTAAAGTGTATTCCCCACTTCCTATGCAAGGATAATCCTTAGTGCATATGGCGAAAGCCTTACATTGCCAGACATACTTTCCTATTGCATCTACCCTCAGTGCATCTTGCCCATGGTGATTAAATCCAGAAAGTTCTAGGTATGGGTTTAATACCATAACATTTTCAAAAGTGATGTTCTGCTTCTTTGAATTGCAGTCTAAAAAAAACTAAAGCAAAACCTGACTTTAAATTTAGATCAGAATTTCCAAGCAGCCATTTTGTAAACATAAGGCTGTATGTTTTTACTATATTAGAATAGTTCTGAGATAGATAGGGTTGCACCGATACCGACACTGGTATTGGTATAGGTGCCGATACCGGCATTTGAGCGAGTACTCGCACAAATGTGGCCGATGCCAGCACCGATACCCTGTGTCAGGGTCGGTGCTGCAGAGAGGGAGCCCGGGGAGCTGCTCACAATGCTCCCTGGTCGCCTCTGTCCCTCCTGCAGCATCAGAGCGTTGCTGTGGGTTACCATGGCAACGCTCCGACTCTGTCCTCTGCCGGGGCTCGCGAGAGAACAGCGAGCACCCGGCAGAGGAGGGTAAGGCAGTCAAAGGGGATCAAGAGCGGGTGGTGAAAGAGGCAGAGAGGGGGGTCAAGAGGGAGAAAAAGACGTAAAAGTGACTAAGGGAGAGAAAAAAAGAGGCAAAAGGAAGAAGGATCAGGAGACAAAAGGATGGGGGCCAAGAAGAGGCAAAAGTAGGGGGGATCAGGAGGGAGAGAGAGAGGCAAAAGGGTGGGATCAAAAGTCAAGGAGGGGGAGAAAGGGGGATCAAAAGGGAGAGAAAAAGCCAAGGCAAAAGGAGGGGACTCAAGAGGGGGAGAATGAAGCAAAAGGTGGGAATCAAAACTGGGAGAAAGAGGCAAAAGGGGAGAATCAAGAGGTGGTGTGTGTATGTATGTGTGTGTGTATATATATTTCAAGTACTCACCGATATCAATTACCGATTGATTTTTTTGCGGTCATTTGCCAGTTTTCCAAGTACCTAAAGCATATACACTTTAGGTACTTGAAAACTGGCAAATGACTGCAAAAAAAAGTATTGGTAATTGGTATCGGTGAGTACTTGAAAAAAGTATCGGTACTCGTACTCGGTCTTAAAAAATTGGTATCGGTGCATCTCTAGAGATAGACTTGTTGTAGGCCTGATTTCTATCTATGGAGTGCCCAGAACAATACTGTAAGAAGGAACTGATACTGATGACAAAGTTGAAAAGCAGACAAAGGGAACAAAAAGTGACAGAAAAGAAATGTCTGCACCAATAACAAATGAACCCTTTAAGTGCCAGAAAGGAGTGCAACTCATTGCAGAAAATGATGACACAGTCACTCAAAGGATTAATAAAACCAACCCCAATAAACATAATTAAAAACACAAACAAGTTATATATTCAAATAATGGGAAAGTTCTGGACACAAAGACATAAACACAAACACACTCACCTATATATAACACATACACTTACACTGTCACATACACACACACACACAATCATACCTTCACAGACACACATATACATAGGCACACATACAAAAACACACATACGTAGACACTCAGATACACAATTTCACACACACACACACACACAGTCAAATACACAGACACATAAAGACACATTCGCAGGCACACACAAACATAGATACACACATAAACACTCCATCACATACACACAGACACACAATCATACACAGGTGCACATACACGCAGATACACAATCTCACACACACGGTCACACGCATAGAAACACATTAAAAGCACAGACACACACACAATCATACAAACACACCGTTCCACACACACAGACTTACACACACATTCATGTTTTCCTTGCTAACTCTACAACTTTATTAAATATAAAGTGTTAACCAGCACTAAGAAAGATCATAGTAACAACAAGGGTATAATAATTATTATAATAATAATAATAATAATATTAATAATAATAATACAACATAACAGTTGTTGAGGTTAAAAAAAGAAGTGTCCGTCAAGTTAAACCTTTGCTATCACCTTTGTTTTTGATTATCCAGAGGATTTCAAATTCCCCCTCCATATGAAGCCATTTCCACATATACCCCAAGTGGGTAAAAAAATATCCTTCCTTTTTCAAAAGCCAGTCAGATACCTCCCTGGAGCAACATCACATCCTATATAATAATCCGCTAAATGTATGTTTGTCAGAAGCTGTCATGCTCAGTACAGTCTGCTGCACACGATGCAGTCATGCTCAGTAGAGACTGCCCGGTCTGAGGCTGATAACGGAGCGGGGTGCTCCGAATTCAGACCATAGTCCTCTCTGTGCACCTTCGTGGTACGCAGACTGGTCCTTAAGGGGTTAATAGATACCCCCACTTGTTTTTTTGCACAGACACACATACACACACATTCACTTAGACACACAGTCACACATACACACAATTGTAGTACTCCACAGCTGGTTGGTTCACTATTAAAATGTTGCCATCTATTTGGCAACCAACTATATGGAGCATTAAAAATGTTGCCTGCTTGAAAAGGGTGACATTCTGATGTTGATTAGCCTCCAGCTATCAGAAAGTCACAATATGCTTCACTATATGCCAGCAATATGTTCTGATTTGATCGTCTTGTGTTCTGGTGAGGTCTCACTATGTGCTTGCATCTTAACCCTATGAGTGCCAGAGGGGTCCACAATGCGTAACAAAGCAATGCATTGTATACCTCTCTGCAGTGCAAAGGGTAAATGTAAAGTTTAAAACCAATATAAATTATGGGGCCAATAAAAATCAATTCATAATAACACAGCTGTGTTAAATTTTTGTCCAGGATATCACTAACTTTGATAAAGAAATTGTGAAATCTGTTTATGAGAAGCACACAGATGTGTATTTTTCTGGAAAAAGACAAAATATTACAATAAACAGTGATTAATACATGGGGTTACCAGTCATTGTAAAGTACTGGGAAGTGGAGGAGACAGACAGCTCTCAGTCTCCTCTCATGTCCGCCTCTCGGTCGCCTCTCGGTCTCCTGTCTGCAAGCAGATCAGAGAGAAGACTGAGAGGTGGACCTGAGAGGAGACTGAGAGGCGGACCTGAGAGGAGACTGAAAGGCGAACCTGAGAGCAGACTGAGAGCTGTCTGTCTCCTCCACATCCCAGTACTCTACAGTGACTGGTAACCCCATGTATTAATCACTGTTTATGGTAATATTTTGTCTTTTTCCGGAAAAATACACATATGTGTGCTTCTCATGCCTGTCTGAGAACCTAGTTTGCCCATTATTTGGTCATTTACATAATTCTTGAGGATTTATTAGGATATGTGCTTTCATTTACTGATATATCCTCAATATTGTTGAGATATGCATGCTAGATTATCTACCTGTCCATGGTACAAGTATTAGTGCAATTCGTAATATCAGTTTGGTTAGCACACTGGTAGATGTGATGCCATAACTTGCTTATTAAAAATGATTTATTTGTTTTAGTTGCACCCTGGGAGTGGGGGGCATTTTCCCAAGCTGCTTACCTATCTGCCAGGTCTGACTATCTATAGACTGTTGCATCACAATTTGGCTGTATCAAACTTTAACAAATTTAAATGTATTATTACCAAAATAGAATGATATGAAAATTCATTACTTAAGTTTACATTGTTGTTTTCACTGTCTATGAAGAACTTCAGTATTGGCCAAGAAGCTCTCCAAAGATGGCAACAGAAAATATTTATAATGGTAATGAAATCTCACTACCAAACATATCAATGATACAGTTGAAAGAATACGTACACCATTCACACAAGAAGATCCATATCAAGCAACAATTTCACTAAACCAAATAAAGTATCAGGTCATAATGAATTCAGGAACATATATTATAAAAATGTCTTTGGAAATCTTGCACCACATCTGTTAAATAATATTTCCTGAAGATATGATAAAATATCTATTGCATAACATGTACCAAAGCAGGTCGTTGCCAGCAATGAGTGTAGCAAACCCTTATATGGCTCACTAGCAGAAATGTCAGTGATGCTGATGGTGAGTAACATACACACTTTCTCACATACATCCCAATGTATAATGCTGCAGTCTGTCTTTCTCTGTGTCTCTCTTTCTCTATTCTAGTGTCTTTCAGTCTGTCCTCTCTCTCTCTCTCTCTCTCTGGATGTCACTGTCTTTAGACATCTGTCTCTTGACCTGTGAGTGTCTCCCTGTCTGTGGATGTCTCTCTATGTCTGTCTGTCTCTTTCTCTCTGTCAATCTCTCACTTTTTGTCCATCTCCCTCTCTGTGTCTTTGTATTTCTCACTCTGTACATCTATAGAATTTACAGTCTATAGGAAATGAATGACTGACACATGCTGGAGTTGTTGACTGATCCAAACACAGATTGTGACACAAGAGGAAAGTGACAAGTGCTGTAAGGGTGATATCAGCACTGTGATGATTTCCCCAGTGTGAACTTGCCCTTAAACCAATTGTAGTCAATATTTAAACTTCCAACTGTCGAAGACTACAACTCCCATCATCCCAAGCAGCTGGTGGATGCTCCAGCAGATGGAGATCCAAAGATTGAATACATTTGTATTAAACACTGATAACAAATATGAAAATTAATAGAAACTGATTTTCCACAAATTTTCCACAAATAATTGATTCCAAACATATGGAACTTATTGCAAAGTGGAAATCACTAAACAGTGCCAGAAGTAGTATAGCTCACAGTTAATTAAAAATCTCAGGCATCTTGATTCCTATTAGAGATTGGAGAAGGGAAGAACTTGTTGGCAAAAACTTCTTGCTCTGTACACCAATTCCTCTGATGCTGTTAAATACTGTGGTTTTATATCCCCCCAACTAGGATAAGATATGGGATGATACAGGGATACCCCTTTCACCTCTGTTTTTTTGCATGAGCTTTGGATCTATAAGCAGAGAGAATTAGAAACCCATCCTATATAATAAAACGCTAGAACGTTTGTCATGGTGCAGTCATGCGCAGTAGAAACTGCCCGCGTTCAGGCAGTCTCTGCTGCGCATGATTGCATCGTGTGAGTGAGGCAACGCAAGACTGAATTGCGTGGAGCAGTGAGGTAGTGGCCTCTTAACCCTTTGAGTGCCAGAGGGCTGCGCAACACAAGGAATGCGTTGCGTACCCCTTTGGCACTCAAAGGGTTAACATTACCGGACCTTGGCCCATATACACAGTCTTTTACACTAGTTAAAAATAAGAGAGAGAGAGAGATGACGTCAGACATCTACAACCTAGTATGAAGAAAGCATTCAAAGAACAAACATCAAACTTGCGCTCCTCCAGTCTAATTGTGAATAGTGTGCCCTGTATTAGGCATGTTTAATAACACTGTGAATAAATTTGAGGCATTGGTGCCCACATTTTTGGCCAAAAAAAGAGGTATAAGCTTGCCAACCCGCCAAGGTACCTCAAGTGTGGCAAGTACCTACTCTAAACACTTGAAGTCCCTATCTAGAAAAAAATTACAATGAAATTACAGATGACCCCTGAGAAGATGTTATAGCAACGAGTAGGAGGAGGACCCTTTCATACACTTTCTTGTTAAATTCGTGGAGGTCCCCAAGTATACAATTAAAAACAAGTATCAAACAACACTTTAACCCCTTAAGGACCGGGAAAATCTGAGGAGCAGTTCTGACCTTTTTGACTATGTCTTTGCTCAACAGCGTTTTCCCTCTAAGTCTTTTATCCCACCCCCATAAATTATATACTGTTTTTTTAAGCACAAATAGGGCTTTCTTTTGATACCCTACTTATATGTATAACCCACCATTTAATTTATTAAAATTAAAAAAAATGTTAAAAAAAAGTAAAAAAAAAACACCATTTTTGTTTTTTCTCTTGGGATCAATTGGGCACAAAGGGTTAAATTTTTATGGAGACTGCATGAAAGGTATGACCGGTCAGTCATACCTACAAAATGCAAAGTTTAAAGTGGCCACTGTCCCCCCTGGGTGAAAATCCCCATGTCCCTTTTTCCTACCCTATTTTGTCACTTTTTTTATCCCTGACATTCGGCGGTGTGTATAAGTGTATTACATGTCTCCACAACAATCACACTCCCAGTTTTGTTTATTAAGATATATATTTTTTTTTTTAAATAAAATATGTTTTTGAAAAAAAAGTGTGTTTTGTGTTTAAAAAAAAAAAAAAAAAGTGTATTATTGCAGGTCAGAAATTGACCTGCATTTAGCCAGCCTCCAAAACCAGCAGTGAAGGGGTTAAAACCCCCAGCTGCTGGATTTTATTTGACCACTAGCTGTCTCCTCTCTACTTCTCTCTCCCTTACTTTGATAGCAAGGGAGACAGAAAAAGAGGAGACACACAGAGGTAAGCATGCGTTGTGTGCTTACCTCTGTCTCAGAATGCCGGTACATGTGATCGCTGATACAGCGATCGCATGAACTGACAGAAGCAAGAAGGGCTGAGACTAAATGCCCCGGTCTCGGAGCGCTCAGTCTCAGCCTGGAATTAATGATAGCAGCGTGCATAGAGGCACGCTGCTATCATTTAAGCCATGACGGTCCAACGCCGTCATGGGTCGTTAAGGGTATAACAACCCATGACGGTGCAGGACCGTTATGGGTCCTTAAGGGGTTAAAAAAGTGTAAAAGAGGACTTGCCTATGCCTGCATTGAGTGGACACCCATACAAAGGAACTGAAACACCGTCAGCCTTTATAGGTAACCACCCCTGCAGGCCACATGAGGAATAATCAGGTTGAAACAGAATGTATAAGTTAACCTCTTAAAGGCCTAGAATGTGAAGAAAAGAATTGGTGCAATGAAACATTCATGTGTAATATTAGTGAGAGTGAGAAGCTGCTAAAATAAGCTAAAGGAGATAGGTAGAAAGCGTTCATGTTTCCCTCGCTAACCCTGCAACTTGATTAAATACGAAGTGTAACCCACCACTAAGGAAAATAATAATAACAACGATATAAAATAATAATATAAGAGAAACACAGCTGATGAGGCTAAAAAAAAGTATCCATCACGTTCGACCTTTGCTACAGATCAAATACTTCCTTCTTTTTTTTTAACATTAGCTCTCTGTGATAGAAGCCTTCAGTGACTGCTCACGTGTTTCTATAGATTTGACTAAAGGGCAGAAAAAAACAATAAAAACAAAACAATATAAATGAAGGAATGTGACATATATGTCTATCACAGTGCATGGAAAACATACACAGATCAAACATCCATTTTTGTTCCTACTCACAGTGCATGGAATAAATGCACAAATCATACACTCATTCTTGTACCTACCCACAGTGCATGGAATGAATATACAGATCATAGCCTGAACAAATTCATAGATTATACATCAATTAATGTACTTATTCACTGTGTATTGAATAAATGTACAGATCATACAGCCATCCCTGTGCATACTGACAGTGCAAATCCTCAGATCATATACTCATGTCTGTACCTGTTGACAGCACATGTAATAAATGCACATATCATACAACCATTCCTGAACTTAGTTATTGTACATTGGATAAATCCACAGTTCATACAACCATTCCTGTACCTACTGACAGTGCACGGAATAAATGCACACATCACACATCCATTCCTAAACCTACTCACTGTGCATAGAATAAATTCACAAATCATACACCCTTTCCTGTGTCTACTTACAGTGCATGAAATAAATCCACAGATTATACACCGTTTCCTGTGTCTACTTACAATGCATGAAATAAATCCACAGATCATGCACCGTTTCCTGTGTCTACTTACAATGAATGAAATAAATCCACAGATCATACACCGTTTCCTGTGTCTACTTACAGTGCATGAAAAAAATCCACAGATCATGCACCGTTTCCTGTGTCTACTTACAGTGCATGAAATAAATCCACAGATCATGCACCCTTTCCTGTGTCTACTTACAATGAATGAAATAAATCCACAGATCATACACCGTTTCCTGTGTCTACTTACAGTGCATGAAAAAAATCCACAGATCATGCACCGTTTCCTGTGTTTACTTACAGTGTATGAAAAAAATCCACAGATCATACACCGTTTCCTATGTCTACTTACAATGCATGAAATAAATCCACAGATCATACACCCTTTCCTATGTCTACTTACAATGCATGAAATAAATCCACAGATCATACACCGTTTCCTGTGTCTACTTACAATGCATGAAATAAATCCACAGATCATGCACCGTTTCCTGTGTCTACTTACAATGCATGAAATAAATCCACAGATCATACACCCTTTCCTATGTCTACTTACAATGCATGAAATAAATCCACAGATCATACACCGTTTCCTGTGTCTACTTACAGTGCATGAAATAAATCCACAGATCATACACCGTTTCCTGTGTCTACTTACAATGCATGAAATAAATCCACAGATCATACACCCTTTCCTATGTCTACTTACAATGCATGAAATAAATCCACAGATCATGCACCGTTTCCTGTGTCTACTTACAGTGCATGAAAAAAATCCACAGATCATGCACCGTTTCCTGTGTCTACTTACAGTGCATGAAATAAATCCACAGATCATACACCCTTTCGTATGTCTACTTACAGTGCATGAAATAAATGCACAGATCATACATCCTTTCCTATGTCTACTTACAATGCATGAAATAAATCCACAGATCATGCACCCTTTCTTGTATCTACTTACAATGCATGAAATAAATGCACAGATCATACACCCTTTCCTATGTCTACTTACAATGCATGAAATAAATGCACAGATCATACACCCTTTCCTATGTCTACTTACAATGCATGAAATAAATACACACATCATACACCCTTTCCTATGTCTACTTACAATGCATGAAATAAATACACACATCATATACCCATTACTGTCCTAGACACTGTGCATTGACTAATTGTACATATCCTACACTCATTCCTGTAACTATTCAAATTGCATGAAATAAATACACAAATAATAACCCATTCATATAAACTATTCACAGAGGTTGATAGAGTGAGATTAAATATATTGATTCTGGTGTGAAATAAAGACAAATAACAGTCCTCAAATCCCCACTGATTTTAAATGCGACTTGTAATTACTTGAATGATAAAGGTTTCTCCAATGAACTGGAAAACATTCAAAGAATTCAGAGAATTATTTAAATCTAGGGAATTTTCAGTTCCTCTCTATGGTACAGTAAGTGCAATAGATGTTCACACCATGGGGATTATTCTCTAAGGCGTGATAAAGTGTAAATGACTTCTCCAGTGCTAACACTTCTCCAATTCCTATGTTATTCTGTGCAGCCAATTCACTAACACTTCTTAAGTTTTGGAGATGTTAGTGATCACTGGAGAAGTCATCTAAGCTTTATAACCCCCAGTTCTCCTAAAGACATCAGCCCCACAGTGCAGAGAAATCAGGGGTGGGCAAAATAAGGCATTCAGGCTTCTGCAACTATACAGCTCCCATTGTCCTCATCAGCCCAATTCTAGCAGGGGGTTATGGTGTATTCTGGAAGAAACTGGAGAGCCTAATCTTGCTTACACTTCTCATAGGCCACATTTTTAGACTTGGCTTACCTTTTAATGTCCTCTGCTTGTCACTGAATTGTGGACAAGTTTAAAATATTTCTTGTTCCACGCCACCTTTTTTTCGACCCTGTCACTTAACCCTTTGAGTGCCAGAGTGGTACGGAATGCATTGCTTTGCATTCCGTACCACTCTGGCACTCAAAGGGTTAATGCAGCGTCTTCAGTGTCATAAAGGCAAGACCTTTTTTGAACCTTACTCACAAGGTGGTTCAGGTCTATCATCTTCTTTCAGGTCATCTCCTCATGCGCCTTGATATTGCTAATAATTTGTTCTCATTTCTAGTGCGGAAGCTGCAGCGATTACCTACCACAGCTTTAGTATAGCACGGTAATCGGATAACATGCATTATTTGGTGAGGTACCATTAGGATCAACAGAAATTCATTTTTGGATAAAACATTTAACAAATATTTCTGATTTCTTACCTTGCAACACATACAGCGTTTTTCTCATTCATTGTGAACTACCCCGAACAAGGATTCCCCAACCAGTATTCATGTACGTGTAGCATGCTTGTTTATGCAACAAAATGCTTGATTTTACATTTATCTACATCAAACTTCATTTGTCACTTTTCTGCTCATTCATTCAGTTTATCAAAATATCTCTGTAGAGAATAAATATCTTACTGTGTGTGTATTTCTTAAATGATAATAATAAATATAATAATAATAATTTACTGATATTGCAATGATAATAAAATAAAACGCTTCTAGCAATATCTTACACAACACACTGTGCACCAAATAACTATGAATATAATCTACAAGAAATAACACTAGCTCCCTCTTGTGATTAACCAAAGAATAACATTATAAATCTTGCCAAGTAGAGAAAGAAACTTGAAAGTCTCAAAGATATCTTTAGCATTGAAGAGGTTAATAAAAAGCACCCAAAAGTAGAAAGTGTATGAAACATACTATGTAATAATAACACAGAATGTGAAACAACCTGCATTCAGCACATTTGTTCTCTAAAAAAAGGATGATATCTGTTATTTGTTAAAACAAATCAGGAAGTGACTATTACACTTCCCTCTTTCCCAAGAATATTTCATTATGAAAAAAATATTTAAAAAAACATAATATTGTAGGGCTTTTCCTGCTAAGTATAACACAGATACTGCCACTGCTCAGAGATGCTTAAAGGGATAGTAAACCCCCCAACAACTTGACGCCAAAATACAGCAAACATACAAACATACTGAACGCACTTAGTCCCATCTCTCAAACCTTTATGGTTTGAGAGATGTAAGGCAAGACAGACCTCCGCTCCCTCCCCCTTCTCATACGTCCGCTGTACAGCGGACGTCATGAAATCCAGCTTCCAGCACCAGACGGCGGCTCTGCAGGAGCGCTGTCATCTAGATATCCCCGTATTATTACTTCATGGGTATGTTCTAAAACATGTGCCTGGCTTGCAAGCACATGTTGTAGACCATTCCTATGAAGTAATTATACGGAGATATCTAGATGTCAGAGCTCCTGCAGAACCGCCGAAAGTCGGCTGACCGGATTCTGCCTCTGACAGCTTTACAGCTCGTCAGGCAGAAGGGGGAGGAACCGGAGGACTGTCTTGCCTTACATCTCTCAAACCATAAAGGTTTGAGAGATGGGACTAAGTGCGTTCAGTATGTTTGTATGATTGCTGTATTTTGGTGTCAAGTTGTTGGGGGGGTTACTATCCCTTTAAAGGGATACTAATGTTTCACAATAAAAGCAGCGCCAATTAATCTTCATAGTATTTGGGCCATGGACAGTGTTATGTCTGAGTTGTAGTTCAAGAGTAATTGAATGATAAAGTATACCCCTCCTGCCCCTTTTACCTAGTGTAAGCCACCTCCCATCAGATGTGGAATCTGGCCCTGGGACCAGACATCTCACTGCAAGGGACAATCTTCTTACTATGAGCATAATGAAAAACCTGACCCCTTGATAGGTTTTTCAGGTTTTTCCTTATGCTCACTGAAGATTGTCCCTCTCTGCGATCCATCCAGCAGTTTTGCTGCTCTGAGGTAAGCAGTGTTACATCAGTAAAAGTGGCAGGAGAGGGATACTTTATCAATCAATTCCTCTTGAACTACAACTCAGACAGTATTGAAGTAACACTCACCATGACCCAAATACTATGAAGATTAATTGAAGCTACTTTTATTGTGAAATATTACTATCTCCCAGCAGTGGCAGTATCTGTGTTATACTTAGCTTACCTGCCAAATCTAAAAGTAGATTTAGAACTGAGTGGATATACAATTTGGGCACATTAGTACCTCAAGGACTTAATGAGAATATAGACATTAGTAATAAAATATAACACTTATAAGTTTTATTGTTGCTGATGGGTGGAATGCATGAAAGCATTCTTGCGATCACTATAAAGTATTCATGGGAAGGTTTGGTCGCAATAATGGCAAGTGTAGACTTGGTAGGTGCCCACTCTATCCCTAAGCTGTCTAGTGGTCCATTGAACGTGCCGTATATCACAGCCACATTGGATAAGAAATACTACATATCTATTATTACAGTATATAAAACTAATAACTTGATATTTTTTGTAGGCATAGGTACTTTTAAAATTATTTTTTGTGTTGCCATTAGTGGACAATCATAGCATTTTCTTGATCCACAATTATAGTTACCTTGTACCTTTTTGTCTATAGTGATCGATGGACCTTTAGATTTATTCTCTATATCTATTTGGGTTTTATTTAAGATGCTCCTATGTGCCTTTAACAAGAGATAACTTAATATTATATCTTGGACATTATCATGTCCATGGAGGTGGACATGACAGTTGGTAGAAGAGCAACAGGAGTTCAACTCTGGTTACTGCACATAGGAATCTTAAGGCTTTGTTGAGAATATACAAAAGGGGATTCCATAGTTAACAGACTTGGTTAAAAATAATCAGTTACACATATTCATGCAACAATATATGTGATTTTAATTAAGGATAAATAAATAATAAAGTGATATATACACAATAATAATAATAATAATCAGTAAATTGGGATTTAGGTGTACACAAAATGACTCAGTGATATATCTTAATTGTTCCTTATGGTACAGTTGCTTTGCCCCATGACAGCTCCAATTTTGTACTGTGCATTTGGCCTTTATACTTGTCATTCTGCTTAATTCATTCTCCAAAGCATTGCTATGTAGGCAGTACATTACATACATCATAACCCCTATTATCCAAGAGGATGAATTGTCTCTGGACAAAACCCAAACAAATACACCTACGTTTATCAGTGGGGAACAGCTGTAAATAGCTCTACCCTTTATGTGAGACTCCCATAGGCATACCTGTTATTGCTGGGGGGATGGTGTTGGCATTTAAAGGAGCAGTATAGTTTTTTTAAATAAAATCCATATTTTACAAGGCTTTTTCTGCTGAATAATACAAATGTACTCCTACTGCTGGAACAGGTGCCTTTTCAAAATTATTACAGTTTAAACTGTTGATTTTTTTACATTAAGAGTGCACTGTAGTGGCCAGATTTCAGATAGTTATTCCGTTGCATTCTATGGGAGAAGTGATTCACTGACATCAGTTCTGCAGTGACTATTATAGTAACAGCTTTATTACTTTCTGTCAGTAGTAATTTCAGGACATAATTATACTATGATACTGACAATTTGAGTTGTTATAAATGTTGAAAAAACACCTGCCAGCAATGGCAGTATCGTTGATTTATTCATTAATAAAAGCTCTATAAGATATGTTTTCTTCAAAAAAACATTTACTGCTCCTTTATCAGATGGTGGATGAAGGACATCTGATAACAGATTAGCTTTTCCAACATGGATGAATGCTGTACTGAATAAGCATAGGCAAAAGCTTAATTTGTACTTGTATGCTTAAGAGGTAGTTTGTGTATGCGATTGAGGCTTAAGTATTAAAAAAACTGAGAGTTTGGGGATTTTTTTATTTATTCATTATTGTGCTTTGGTTTGCCCTAGAAGTACTTCACTTCTTTTTATTACAGCGGTCTCCGCAGGGGTACACAAACCCACATGTATATAAGCTGATAGGCATGTTCAGTGAGACACACACTGCAGTGACACATGCACACCAGGATCCTAACAGTACTTTCCTTCATCTATTGCCACCTGCTGGTAGAGGAGGAACATAATCAGTCACCATCAATACCTTAATTAATGATCCCCAGTTGGTGCTGAAATGTTACTTATTTTTGTGTTTATTAATGGCAACTGATCATGTTCCTTTGCTACAACTTTGGCTGCTGGAGCACAATGCTTTAGTATCACAATAAATGGGTCTTGGTCTATGCATGTTGTTTGAACCAATTATTTTTACAAGAATTTCACCACAGTTAATGTTTGCTAAATGTAACAATTCACCTGAAGCCAAGTAAGGGACAGGGTCTTCATGCCATCATGCTTCTCTCCCCATATCTTTGGTGGGTGCAAGATTGGGTTTAATGTCTTCCTCAGCCAATCGGAATGATGAGTCACATGTTCCTCCCAAGATGGGAAAAAGAGGGAGTGGATTTAAAAGTTGACACTAAAATAAAAAAGTTTATACTATCCTTTTTAGGGCTTCAGCTCTCATCATTCCCAACAGACCAATGGCTGGCTAAGAATGGTGGGGATTTTATTTTATCTAAAAAAAATTATAGGTATTGTTTTAACATACTAATTTTACTTTTTGGAGAACCTCAGTAAATCTTTGTTTTGCTCAGTGCCGGATTATGTCCCAAGTGCCCTGTAGGCAAGGAGCTCTAGGTGCCCTTAGCTTTGACCATTTACACACCCTCACTCACATGATCCAGCAATCTTATTCTTCTTTGTTCCAACAAAACACCAGTACATGACCCTTCTTCTTGGCCTTGATAGAAATTGTCCCTTATTATGGGGTGTGAGGTGGATATTTTGCATTTAGGGTCAGAGAACATTGCTGCTGCTGACCGTGGCTGATAATATTGTCAAAGAAGAAAGATTCTGCCTAGAGGGGGCTACTGATGTAATAGTGTTCATCTGTCTGCTTTCTCAGGGCACTTCTGGCCACACCATGAGAAGTGGCAGCACTCCCAGAAATTTCAATTACTAGAAAATGTATTTATAAAATACCTGTTTTAAGTGTTTATTTATTTTTAATGTTTTATTTTGTTTTCTTATTTTAATTTTTTAAATTTAACACTATCAGGATCAGAAATAAGAGGAGAAGTTGCTGGAGACTACAGTGGAGTCTGGATGGAACAATGCCTGTGCACACTGCCTATTTGTGTGCACAGTTTGAACAGTAAATATAAGTGGACATGTTTTAAAATTAAATTAACACACAGGCTTAGTTGCTGGAGACAGCAGTGGAATCTGGATGGAACAATTATTATTATTATTATTCTTTATTTATATAGCGCCAACTAATTCCGCAGCGCTGTACAATTGGGGAATAGACATACAGAGGTATTAAATAGTACAATCAGATGTGTAGAACAGGAGGATCAGAGGGCCCTGCATGTTAATAGTGTATATTTGTTTGCGCAGTTGTCCACTGAAGTTTGAACAGTATGTATAAATGGACTTTAAAAAAAAAGAAATGTAATCAACACACTCAGAATGAATAACAGTCTCACGTGTGGAGACAGCAGTTGAGTCTGGATGGAGAAAAGCATTTCCACACTGTCTCAAGGTGCGTTTACTTTTGCACTGAAGTTTGTGGGTGCTAGTTTGCACTGCAGTATTAACACTAAATATAATTAGACTTTTTTAAATTACATTAACACACCCAGGAATAATAGGCATAGTTGCTAGATACAGCAGTGGAGTCTAACTTAAGCAGTTCAGGTATGAGCTTAAGTTTGAACAGTAAATATAATTTACTTATTTTAAAATTAAGTTAACACACTCAGGATCAGGAATAAGAGGCATAGTTGCTGCAGACGGCAGTGAAGTCTGGATGGCACACTGCACATGCATAGGTCCTGCCTATCTGTGTGCAGGTGTTCACTTACGTTTGAACAGTAAAAGCATTTGTTTTTCTTTTTTTTAAATTATATTAACCCCCACTCATTGGGTAAACACACAGTCAATAATAATCAGTGTAGTTGCTGGAATTATTTTTAGCTAACTTACCTACAAACCAATTATATTTACTAGCTAACATAGCTATTAATTATATGCTAACCTACCTAGTTAATTATTATTACTAGCAAACCTAACTATTACAGAATAGGCATCCAACATGCCGACTGTGGGCCAAATGCAGTCCACTTGACCCTAGGATGTGGTCCACTTGGGATTTAAAAAAAATATATTCTACTTAATAAATTAACATACATGGACTAGTAAGACAGTAAGACTAACCCCCTGCTTTCCAGTACCATAAAGCTCAAGGATAAGTGTCTGTTAAATATCACTATCATCAACTTATTCTATATAATAATTCGCTAAATTGTAACGCCCGACATGCGCAGTAGACACAGCTGCGAGTGTGGCAGTCATGCGCAGTAGAGACTGCCCGCGCTGCGGCTGATACAGAGCTGGGCGCTCCGAAGGAGCGTCCAGCTCTGTATCAGCCACGGCGCGGGTAGTCTCTACTGCTCGTGACTGCCCCGCGACCGGCTGTCAGAGGCACTGTGGCCCGTGTAACGGGCTGTTCAACTAGTCAATAAATAAATAAATAAAATACATATTTTCTTTTTTGGCTAACAGTCTATAATTCACCATAAATAGCCAAAAAACAAAAGGGGGAGAACATCACAGTGTATCTTCTTTGGGTATAATGTATATTCAGTAGCCTTGTTTTGTATTGGCTAGCAGGGAAATGTTGGCAGTCCTCCCCCCAATTGGACTACACAATTGGCCGTGGCACTCCAAGGGTTAAATCCACCGTGGAGCAAATAAATCCAAACCAGATGTAATCCAGACAAATAGATTTTTTTTTAAAAAACTTTTGTTTAAAACAATATAAATTAAAAACTATTGCTTCACAAATCTTCTGACGTTTCGTGATCTACTGACCACTTCTCAGAGGAAATATAAGGTCTACACTGCTATGTGCTATATGTGAGTGGTGTGTGAATTACTGTTGGATGTGTGGTAATAGATACGGGTGAATGTCCCTATATCTGTGTTAGTAAGGAGTGAAAGAGAACAGTGATAGTGTTAAATGGAATCCCCAAAGTGTCACTGATATATACATGGTATACATGTATGTGAAAAACGTAGAAGTGACAAAATCAAGGACAGCGGGGAAAAAGAAAAAAAATGGACCAAAAAAAAGTAGAGGGAAAAGGTGAAATTGAATGGGACTAGAAGGTACAGACAACCAACTCATTGAAACCTTCTGGATGCACGGTCCTCAAACAGAACATCCAAAAGGACTCCCTGTTGTTGAGCTGCTGCACCCTATTGCATCTTGGGGAAGAAACAATGTACTCTATAGGATAGACAGTGAGCACACTGGGATCCTTATTGTGTCTGTCATTACAATGTTTAGAGACACTGTGCATCTTGAAACCCTTAAGGACATTGCGCCTATGTTGTCCGAATCTAGATCTAATGGCCTGTGTGGTTCTGCCAATATATTGTGCACCACACTCACAATTAAGTAGATAAATAACAAAGTCTGAATCAGAATCTAAAGTATGTTTGATATCAAAATATTCCTCTGTGTTATTGGATGTAAATTGATTCATCTTATGGGGGATATGTGTACAAGTTTTATATCTGTACGTAACACGTTTGTAAACCCCCCAGGGTTTCTTTAAAAAGATAGTGGATTCTTGTGGGGATTTTTTTTATTTTGCGAGGAGCTAACATATTTTTAAGTGTTTTGTTTCTCCTGAAAACAAGTTTAGGTTTTTCAGGGATTAACCCCTTCCATGATGTATCATGGGATATGATTGACAAGTGTTTTGTCAAAATGATTTGAATGTCTTTATGTGCACAGTTAAAGTCCGTTATTAAACCAGTTTGAAAGATGTTATTGTTATGTGATTTTTCTATATTAGATTGTTTTTGCTAGGCTTTTGATATCTCAGGAGACTTTTTCTTCCTACTTTGGAAGCTTTTACAATTGCTCCATTTATTAAATCTTCTGGGTACCCTTTTTCAAGGAATCTACTTTTTAAAAAATTGTATGTGAAATTTCTCAAGTGAATCACAGTTACATCATAAGAGTAAAAACTGGGGAAAAGGACCATTCCTGAGCCAACATTTGTAGTGACAGCTGTCAAATTTGATAAAGCTGCTAGCATCAACAACTTTAAAATGGGAAATTGTGGCAATTCCCCCAAACACTCCAGCTGACAGAACTAGATCCACATATACAATATGGTGACTATTCCAGGTATGTGTTATCTTCATGCCCCATCTGTTATTGTTCAGATGGTCAACACATTCCTGTAGACCAGAGACATCACCCTCCCATATTATTAGGAAGTTGTCTGTGTAGCGATGATAGAAGACAAGGTTCGCCCCAAAGTCATGCCCTTGGCAAAAATGATGGTGCACAAAAAACTCATGAACAGGTTGGCATAGCTTGTGGCAAACCTTGTCCCCATCGCCGCTAACACTGGTCTGCAGGAAAAATTGGCCATGAAAAAGAAAATAGTTGTAATACAATTTTTTTTGTTTATTGGGCATCAAAAAAATCTTCCTGTAGGAAGAAACTGACTGCCTCCAAACCTCCCTGGGGATGACTTTTGGAGTAAAGACTCAACACATCTAGAGTAACCCAGTGACACTCCTCATTACAAGTGACATCACTGAGTAGTTGTAACAGATGTATTGAGCCCTTAAAATAAGAATTCAGACCTGTTACTAGTCGCTGGAGGTGATAGTCAACCAACTGGGAAAAGTTACAAGTGAGGGAGTTGATAACCGAAATGATGGGGCGACTAGGGGGAGAGGAGAAGGACTTATGGATTTACGGAAGATGGTAAAATAAAGCCGTTTGTGGATCATCCACTGTGTATTTAACTCTTGGAGTGCAAAGGCCGATTGTGTTGTCCGATTGCAGGGAGGACTGGCAACATTTTTCAGCTAGCCAATACACAAGTGCCCACTGACACAGGCCGGTGGGAATTTACTATGTAAGTTCTATCTTATACTTGTCCTTGAGGAGCAGATTGTTTTGTCTTCCAACAACATAGGGAGATAAGATGATGATCACAGGTCAGTGACACACTACTTCTCTTCTGGCTGCTAAACTGCAAGTAATGAAAAAGATTATATAAAGTTGAAGGGCCATTCCTTTGGAAATAAGGATTGGCCAGAGTATACAACTCGTTATGTTCACCTTCCCGTTAGTATGTAATATTACTCTGAATACCACAAAATACGTGGTATTTGTTAAGAAATGGCTGCCCAAGTCTAATGCTTATGGCTTGGTGCTGACCTGCTGATTCCTCTGCTAACTCTCTGACACCTTGGCAGGTTACAATTTTTTTTTTAAAGAAACATAAATGCATTTAATTCATTTGTTAATTTTAGTATTGTACTGAATCAACATCTGAGTGCTGCATGTTCCTTCTGTCCTTCCACTGCCTTGTGCACAAGGCTGAACACCCATTTCACCCAACCAAGTTCAGTCCTCAAGGATTATCAACATGCCAGGATTAAAAATGTTATATGTGAATTAATCAGGGGATCATTAAGTTTGCCTTAGGTACTGATTAATCAGTCTGCTCTTAATCAGGGATACCTTGTTTAAATCCTGGCTTTTTAGTGGTCCTTGAGGACCCCTGCCTTAATCAACAGAAACATTTTAAAACACCACATTTAACTTTTTTTGCTTCAGTTCTAATAAAATATGTTTCTACTAGTTGAACAGCCCGTTCCACGGGCCACAGTGCCTCTGGCAGCCGGTCGCGGGGCAGTCACGCGCAGTAGAGACTGCCCGCGCCACTGCTGATACAGAGCTGGACGCTCCTTCGGAGCGCCCAGCTCTGTATCAGCCGCGGTGCGGGCAGTCTGTATTGCGCATGATTGCCGCACGCGCAGCAGTGTCTACTGCGCATGTCGGGCGTTACACACAACTTAGCGAATTATTATATAGGATACATTGGAACAGAAAACATATTTCTTAATAACTGAAACTAAAAAAATGTTTAAAAAATGGCATTGAAACAAAAAACATATTAATAACTGAAACTAAAAAAATGTTTAAAAAATGGTAAAAAAGATATTAAAACAAGAAATAGTAGGAGGTTCAGAAGAGTGCCCAAAGCATAATGAGTTTCCAAACACATAAGTTGAAATCTCTTACTAAACAACATGTTGAAAAGATTTAAAAAGCTGTTAAATAAGCAAGCAGTCTGGAACGGATAAGTCTGCTGCATGCTGAAATAGATCATTTTGTTAAGAGATAGGACATATGAGTGTATTTTTTTTAAAGGGATAGTAATGTTTCACAAAAAAGCAGCTCCAATTAATCTTCATAGTATTTGGGCCATGGAGAGTGTTATATCGATACTGTCAGAGTTGTTGTTCAAGAGTAATTGAATGATAGAATATCCCCTCCTCCCTTTTACTTAGTGTAAGCCACCTCCCCTCAGATGTGGAATCTGGTTCTGGGACAAGACAGATCACAGCAAGGGACAATCTTCTTACTGTGAGAACAATGAAAACCATGCCACAGGTTTTTCCATTATGCTAACTGAAGATTGTCCCTCTCTGCAAGCCATCTGGACACCACCTTTCTGTTCTGAGGTGAGCAGTATTCAATTACTCTTGAACTACAACTCTGACAGTACTGAAATAACATTCTCCATGGCCCAGATAGTATGAAGATGAATTGGAGCTGCTTTTATTTTGAAACATTACTATCCCTTTAAAGATACCTTTAGAATTCCAGGCTCATTCAATGAATGAGCTTGGACAGCTCTACCTACTGTGCCAAACCAGAACATTGTACGGGCTATATGTGGTCACTGCATAAGCTAATATTATCAGCATGCTGTGACCGGAGTAAAAAAAAAAAAAAAAAAAAAAGCCAGCCTTATTTGGGGGGCAACAGGACTTCTCCCCGATCATTGATCTCCCAGCCAATCATGTTGGGAGATAAAGATTTGCAACAGAGAAGAACAGCTTGCCATCTTCCTCCTCTCCTACGCAAACATCTGGATAGGAGTGGGTGAGATCAGAGAAAGCCTCCTCACATTTCTGGTGACGTGAGAAGGCTTTTCCTGATCCCTTTCACTCCTACCTGTTGATGTAGGAGTGAAGCAGGAGAGCATGTTACTGCAAAATGGGCTGAGAGGTCAATAACTGGGGGGGGTTCTGATGTTCCCCTACAAGGTCTGATCAAGATTTAACAAAAACAAACCCAGTGTGTGTGCATGTGTGTGTGTGTGTGTGTGTGCCACACAGAGGACCAGTGCATTGCTTTGCACAAAAAGGATGTACTGGTTAGTGCAATTTTGTATTCAGACCTGATGGGGGGCATCAGGAGGGTACCTGATGTCCCCTCAATGAGGTCTGAATTAAAAAATGTCAAAAGAGGAGGTGGCAGCGAAGGCAGCATACACTTAACAATTGAAATGCCAGCATATTTTTAACAATCCGAATTCCAGCACACATTTAACCCTTGGAATGCCAGAGGGGTACGCAACGCATTGCTCTGTGATGCGTACCCCCTCCGACACTCAGAGGGTTAAGGGCTGCATATCTTTGCTGCAGATCTTTGGGGGGCATCTATAACTTAGACATTTTTTTCCTTACATTGACATTATATTTGGGACAAAGAAGAAGATGAGAAGACAGGAAACAAGAAGAAAGAGGATGAGAAGAAAGAAGAAAAAAGAAGATAGAATATTTACAGTAAGAAGAAGATTTACACTGGATGACCAGGGTGGTGAAGACCCTGCTGGACATCAGGATTACAAGTAAGTGTTTATTTTCAGGGGATATTGTCAGCTTTAGGGGGATTAAACCTGGGAGTGCCAGTGGGTTATACAACATTCTGCAATGCATTGCATACCTCACCTGCACTCATAGGGGTAATTTTTGTTACATTACACACATTTTTTCAGTACTGTGGATGTATTTATATAGGGCTTAGGGCAATAAATTGGGGTTCCTTAATGCATGTTAGTGCCCAACTCATGGAATTGAATTGGAAATTCAAAATCATTTTAATAGCTTCCAATGGGCTCAAAATTAGTGCCTAACGTGCTTTTTTTCATGCAGTAGTTTTTCACAGCACAGGTAATTGGATGGCTTGCTGTGCTTGAAAAACTTTTTTTTTTTTTTTACGGCCCTATGGATCAAACCCTAGGTCTGCAACTCTTAGAAGATGCATTCTTCCAAAGCAATATATAGATATGCCAGGTTTCTGTATGAAACACTGGGGAAGATTGATACAACTGGCGTTAATGGGAAAAGAAGCTTTAAAATGGGTGTAAGATGGTTGCTGGTAGTTATAAAAGTATTAAAGGGATAGTAATGTTTCATAATAAAAGCAGCTCTAATTAATCATCATAGAATTGGGCCTTTGCAGCATGTTATTTCAATTCTGTCAGAGTTGTAGTTCAAGAGTAATTCAGTGACAAAGTATCCCCCTCCCTCCCCTTTTACTAATGTAACACTGCTCAGCCAGATCAGAAGGGAGGTGCCCAGGTAGACTGCAGAGAGGGACAATCTTCAATTAACATAAGGGAAAAACCTGAAAAACTTGTCAAGGGGGGCAGGGTTTTCATTGTTCTCATAGGAAGAAGATGTCCCCTGCTGTTATCTGTCTGGTCTATGGACTGCATTCCACATCTGAGAAGAGATGGCTTACACTAGGTAAAAGAGGCGGGAGGGGAAACTTTGCTTGTGAATATCTCTCAAACCATAAAGGTTTGAGAGATAAGACTTATATCGTTCTTCATGTTGTATTTAATGCCTACAAAATAAAAGAAAGATAAAACGAAGTATTACTATCCTTTTAAAAACAGTTTAGGAGGACATAACTCCAGCTAGTATGTTTTTTTATAAAATGGAGTAAGGAAGTTTGTAAAAAGTGGCTCACCAAATTTATAAAGAAATATTGCTATTTGCAACAATTTAGTAACAGAATTTTTAGCAACTATTTAAGGCCATGAATGACCTGTTCTTATTATGTTTATAAATGTAACTAGAACACTTTATAAATAACAACACTCATAATATGAAATGAGGACATTATAAAGGGATAGTAACACTTAATACATAGTAAAATTTATATTGTAAAGCTGAGGATAACACAGGTACTCCCACCGCTGAGATTTGCGTTATTCAGAAGTTTCTGCAGCTCAAACTTGAGTTCTTTAGGTGCAGTATCTCAATGGCCTGAAATTGTACAGTGGCGCTGTTGATACATCATCCTATAGCAACAGCGCCACTGTAATATTTCAGGCCATTGAGATACTGCACCTACAAAAATCAACTTTTAGCTGCTATAACTTTTTAATAAAAACCTCTCAGCAGTGGGAGTACCTTTGTTGTACTCAGGAGGATAAGCCTTACAATATAAACTTTACTATATGTTAAGTGTTACTATCTCTTTAAGGATTCGTTCACAATAACAAACAAGAACACTTTTTATAAATCTCCCCCATTGGCCCATATTTATAAAAGCAAACTGGAGTTATTCTGGAATACACCAACTGCATCATAGGGGATAAATAATAATTCTTAAATTCCCATGCACTTGCATAGAGTGTTTTAAGCCCTTTGAATGCCAGAGAGGTCTCCAATGCATTACTGTCTCTAGCAGTCAAGTGGTTAAAAGGGCAACTGAATTAAAAGCAATGTTTATTTGTCCCCTGTGGAGCAATTGGTTTACTGCAGAATAGCTACAGTTTGCTTTTATAAATATGAGCCATTGGGCTTTATGGATAAAGGCAAAGTTGAACAATTTTGGAAGAAACCATCTTCACTGCAGAGGACAGATATAAATTCCCCAAATTCCTGTTGATATAAATGGGGCTGTAAACCCCGTCAATGCTAGAGTGATCTCCAACACATTGCTTTGCAATGCGTTACAGACCTCTCTAGCATTTACATGGTTAAAGGGATAGTAATGTTTCACAAAAACAGCAGCTCCAATTAATCTTCATAGTAGTTGGGCCATGGAGAGTGTTATTTCAATACTGTCAGAGTTGTAGTTGAAGAGTAATTGAATGATAAAGTATCCCCCTCCCACCCCTTTTACCTAGTGTAACACTGCTCACCTCAGATGTGGAATCTGGTCTCTTGACCGGACAGGTCACAGCAAGGGACAATCTTCTTAATGTGAGAACAATGAAAGCCCTGCCCCCATTGACAGGTTTTTCAGGTTTTTCCCTTATGTAAATTGAAGATTGTCCCTCGCTTACAATCCACTTGGATACCACCCTGCTGATCTGAGCTGAGCAGTGTTACATCAGTAAAAGGGGCAGGAGGGGGATACTTTATCATTCAATTACTCTTGAACTACAACTCTGACAGTATTGATATAACACTCCCCATGGCCCAAATACTATAAAGATTAATTGGAGCTGCTTTTATTATGAAACATTACTATCCCTTTAAAAGCTATCTTTAAACCAATGGAAATTTTGATTTGTCCCCCTACTGTGCAAATTGTTTGCTCCAGGTTTGCTCAAATCTTATCTCAGCAAGTTACAGGGGATCTATCACCCATGTACATGTTTGTTTAAAACGTTAGTGTATATAGCGATTAGATTGAAAACTATTTTCATTTATTATAAAAAGTCTTTATTTTACCCAAACTAAATATCTAAAGATTACCCTGCAGCTTCCTTCCTGACAAACAGCGGTTATCTGCTCTGCACCGCACTCTGTCACTCTTCCTCTACTCCCCTCCTCTATCCAGCCTCCTCCAGTGATGGAAGATTTCTGCATGTAAGCTGGAGCACTCTCATTGGCCAGAGACCGCTCCAGCTTACATGCAGAAAGCCTCCATCATTGGAGGAGGCTGGATAGAGGGAGGGGAGTGACAAACTGCGATACAGAGCTGGTAAGCTCAGTCTGTCTGGACGTAGGGCGCAGGGTAATCTTTAGATATTTAATTTGGGCAAAATAAAGATATTTTTTGTTAAAATGAAAACAGGTTTAAATCCAATCGCTATATACACTAACATTTTAGACAAACATGTATAGGGGTGATAGATCCCCTTTAAACATATCACAGTTTTCCAATCGATACAGCTTCCTCTTAACAAGAGTGTTTTTATGTACCTTAACCCTTTGGGTGCCAGAGGGGTACGCAACGTTAACTCTTTTGTTATCCATTGCAATGCATTGGATACCTCTCTGGCACTCAAAGAGTTAAGGACCATAGTGGCACGCAAAACAATTATAGTAACACAGTAATTTAGGTTGAAAAAAGACTTGTGTCCATCCAGTCCAGCCCTTTGGTTCATAAAGGGTTAACTGCCATCATGTTTCAGTTTGTGTTGCCTTTAGCCTCTGTTTTCATTTAATGACAATACTAAAGTATCTTAAAATTAAATATATGATACACCATAAATGTGTTGCCATATACAGTATATGTAACCTTTTGTATTAAAAATAAACAACATCATGGTTTTATTTTTAACCCCTTGAGACATTACCAATGTATTGCTTGGCAATGCAATGTAGATGTCTCTAAGTACTACCATGATTTGCATTTTTTATTTTAATCCAAAAGAATAAATACCCCATAAATTTGATGCCGTGTTTTAGGTCCAAGTGTAAAGAGCATATTAGTAATTAGAAGCAATCCTGTGATTTGTATATTGCTGCAAATGACGGCCATTGTGTAGCCTCTTAGAACAATGGCGGGCAACAGGTGTCCATTAAAATTACCTACATGTTGCACTAGCCATTTGGTTGTTCTAAGTTTCAAGAAATTAACTTTTATTTGTTGCTGGCACAGTGTGGCACTTTATGTTAATGAGTGTCTGTGCTGGGCGAGTATTAAAACACACACTGTTCGATTAATGAATCTTGGCAGAGCCCACACACTGGAATGTTTATAATTGCACAGAGAGAGATACGTTTGACCTTAAACAGAACTAATTAACATTCTTTGCAGGGAATTAGCATGTACTGCCTTGCTGTGCCACCAAAGCATAAAGATTAATTTCTCGAAAACAGTTTAAATGTGTCTTAGGGTGATATGTCCCCATATCTCCTTTCAGACAGGTCTACCTTAATCCCTTGGAACTAATAAAGGAGAACGCCCCAGCATCCAAAGATTACTCAGTTTTTCTAATGACTCTTCACAATCTGAAACAGTTTACTACTAGTGTCTCGAACAAAACATTAAAAGTGATGTGTGGCCCCTTGAAGCACTTGATGGCTACATATAAGCCATTGGAGGAAACAGATTTGTCTACCACTGTCTTAGAATATACTGTCCTAAAAAAGAAAACAGGAATTACACTGCTCAGTTAGTTTATTTTGACATTAGCAATGAAGTACAGCATTGCCTGTGAATGATGAGGTAGGGGAAGAGGGAGACATATTCCATTGCCAACCAGCCTTGTTGCACTGGTAGCCACAAAACTACTCTACAATGTTTGCCAGCCCAGCCTTGTTCCACTGGTATCTACAGGGCCATACTACACTGCCTGCCATCGCACACTTTTTTTGACTGGTGCCACATAACCACACTATAGTCTCTGCTAGCCCAGAAAACACTCACGTACAGTCAACTGCACACATACACACACTGATACACACTTAATGGGCATTAAAACAATAAAAACAAAAGGAAACTGTTTACTTACGCCTTGACAACAGTGAGGGGATGTGCTGCATCGTAGTCTGGCTTTGGTTGACAGCACAGCCACTCTAACCATCCTCGCCGAGGACACAATGAGCAGTGAGCCAATGCTGAGAACCAAAACTGGATTGGGATGTGGAACATCCTCCAGGATTCAATGCTATTTCTTTTTTTACTGAGCTGTGGAGGGTGGTTGATATAAAGAGGCACTCTGTGGCGGATGGGTAAGGGAGGCAGATGACCCTCACTGAGAAAGGTGGGTGAAAGAAGGAGCTGACTGCACTATGAAGGGTGGGTGAGTATGGGAGGTGAGACACAGTATGGAGGATGGATGAGGAATGGAGATGATCTGTACTGTGGAAGACGGGAGAGGAAGGCAGATGATCTGCAGTGTAGAGGGTAAGTGAGGGAAGGAGACAGTCCTCACTGAGGAAGGTGGGTGTGGGAGAGAGAGACAATTTGAACTGTGGAGGTGGATAAGGGAGGGAGATGAGCCACACTTCTGAGAGTGGGAGAAAGGGGGAGGTGTGCCTCAGCATGGAGAGAGGAAGCTGACCTGCACTGTGGAGGGAGGATGAGGGAGGTGAGACGTAGCGTGTAGGGTGGTTGAGGAAGAAAGACGATCTGTGCTGTGGAAGGTGGGTGAGGGAGGGAGATGATCCGCACTGTGGAAGGAGGGTGAGGAAGGGAAGCAAGCTGCACTGTGGAAGGTGGGTACGGGTGGAAGGTAAAGCAAGCTGCTGAGGGTGGGTGAGGGAAGGAGGTGAGCCGCAGCATGGAACATGAGTGAGTGAGGAAAGTAAGCCGGACTATGGAAGTTCGATAAGGGAGGGAGACAAGGAGGGACAACAGGGAAAATGGGTTTGCAGAAGAGGACTGTCTCTGCAGGTAATGTTTTGACAAAAATGCATGTCAGGTATAGCTTCTGTGGCTATTTTGGACATGAATCATCCCCCCTGACAATGGACATAGTTAGACATGTCGGGGCTCCACCCTCACATGTCTAATTATGCCCTTAGAATGCCCAGGGGTGTGGCAGGCATGGAATCAGAAACTCTACAAGCTCTAGCTCATGTGACTTACATGTTTTAGACACATTCATTACTTCCAAAGGTTCATTGTTTTATAGAACATATAACTTAGTATGTGCCTACAGTTAAATAGTTATAAACAAAGACCACTTACACTCTTCTTCAAGAATATGTGTAAGTATTCCATATGACATTGTGCAGAAGAATGGTACATTTTATGGTACACTCACAGACATAAATGACTGTTTTTACAAAATATATACAGTACACAGTGTATATCTAGACCTAACATAGTCAATTTTGTCCCTTCACATGTTTTATCTCCAAGATTTGCTAATTGGGGATGATGAAAGTTGTAGTCCCCATATAGCTGTAGTTACAAAGATTGACTAGCCTTATCTAGACTGTAAATAACAGACTACAGAGTACAAACTGCACATATGAAAACAGCCAGATTTAGCTCAAGTCACTGTGCAATGCTTCTATGTCATCATTGTCATGTTCCAAAATGTCTTCAATATGCTTTGTACTGCAGAATACTAGGCCTTTGAGTTCAAAATGGTCCTAGAAATGACAAGGAGTTTCATTACACATGTCACGTGACATGCTGTCCTGTCTCTGATCCTGGATCATTTTTCTTAAGGATGACAGTATTAAGTTCTTGGAGCAACTTATCCTGTATGTGAGTGGAAACTGGAGATGCTTTTTTCCACACGGGATTCTTCAATGTGTCTGAAGGCTCGAAAAACAATGGTGGCAAAGCGCTCAAGTCCAATGCACTCTTTGCCCCTTGACATCTTGCAGAACCAGCCTGAATTCGGTTTGGCTCTAGATGCCTTTCAAGAGAAGCAGTTTTTCCAAGGCAAGTGCTACTTCCCTCTTCAGACATGGAGGAATTTGTGTCACTACTAGAAGCAGTCTTAAAACTGTCCACACAAAGGTTTCTGTCTAGAGATTGAGATTTACTTTGGCTATCCCTTTCTGGCCTCTCTGGAGAACTGTTCTTTATTGTGACTGGTGTTGTTTGCAGGGTATGTTTTATCTTCTCCATGTTGAGAGAGGGTTTCTTTGTTCGATCTAAAGGAGGAGGCAGCTGCTGTTGGTCTGGCAAAAGGCTACAGTCCGGATCTGATTGTGGTATACTCTGATACTGACCCACTTCCTCATATACAGCCTCATATTCTTCACCCTGTTTTTCCTGCAGTTCCTCCAGGGAGTCTTGATGCACTTTCATTGGCTAACCAAGAACAAAGAATGCTGTTTTAAAAAATATATATACTTTCCAATTTGAGTAGTCAATATCTGAGCCTCCAGATGTTGTACTACAACTCATATCATCCCCACCTAACCACTGGCTGATTAAGGATAATGTGATTTGTAGTCTACAACAGCTGGAGAGCCAAAAGTTGCCAACCTCTGCTGGAAAACATTAGCTTTCAAAAAACATGCTATGAGTTGCACATGCAGATGAATCCATACAAACAGTACAAGCATAAAACAAAACTAAATAGATATTTATGTTAGGTCTAAATTGGTTTAAAGGATGCGCACGTGCATTAATATTTCAAGTGATATGCACAAACAAAAAAAAGGGAGCAAGTCTAGGGAAAAAAAACAACTGCTCCATAGTGGCAAATCATATCCTAAATTCTCAATTATTTAAAGCGGAACTACCACCCGACACAATCTTTAGCTTCACTATGTCCCCATCTGGCGACTAGTTCCTTAGTAGCGCTAGTCACCAGAATAATTACCTTATTTAATCGATTTCTGCTCTCTTCCATGGGTGACAGGAAGGACGGAGCACGGACATCTTGCCATTGTGACGTCTGTGCACCTGCGCTGTCAGTCCCAGCCAAAGCCAAATGGCTCCTAGCAACGCCTCCTAGACCCGGCTGGGACTGACAGCGCAGGCACGCAGACATCACAATGGCAAGATGTCAGCGATCCGTCCTGCCTGTCAGCCGGGTTCCGCTTTAAAGATATAAATGCATTCCTGTATTTAATTCATTGTGAAGACTGATGTCATTAACACTCCTTTAATAGTCACTAGTTTTGACTAGTTATGTACACCATGTACCTGATTTCAGCCTCATCTCTAGTGAAGGGGCCGCACTGGCAGTTGACCAGTGGAGCTCGCTTTCCATAAAACTCAACCCAATGCACACTCAAAGGGGTACATTTGATCTGTATGTGAGCAGTTTTAATGTGTCCTGAGCACCCTCGGAGCTGTCGACAGTTCTAAGGATGCATTAAAAGTGCTCACACAGAGACAAATGTCTCTGTGTAAGTGAACAAGGGGTTCAGTTGTCATGGCAACTGAGCTGTGCTGGCCAGCTTACTGCTTTTTAAGTACAGAAGGAGCTGAGGTCAGGGAAAGAGGGGGGCATTAAACTCTGAACAGTTTTTTGGTGCTGCTGGTATGTCCCCAAATTGTTCCTTTGTTTAATATTTGCATATGGCCCTTCCTAACTAAATTATTTTCAAGTACTCAGAACTGAAAGCCTAAATGTTTTTATTTTTTAAGAAGGAAAAAGATGATCTGTCTCCAAGGTAGTTAGTACTGTACTAGTTACATTTACAAATAAAGCAAACAAAAAAAGTATTTACTTGTGAAGAGGATTATAGTTTAAGTATTTTTGTTATGTCTGCCACTCTCCCCCTTTTTTTTCTTAACCCTTTGAGTGCCAGAAGGTTGTGTAACACACTGCAGTAAAATATGATGCACAGTCCTTCGGTACAGAGAGGTGTAAGATTGTTTATTGTCTCTTACAATATTAGTAGTTACAGCTTCAGAGCTAGGGAGGTTGATGTACTAACTGCAGCAATTCTGGGACAAACCAAAATTCATCACAGGGGAGAAATACAAATCCGGAAATGCCAACTGATTTGAATGTGGGTTTAACCCCATGGATGGTGCAGTGGTCTCTAAGGCATTGCTCAGCAATGTCCTGGAACTCTCACTAGCATTCCAGAGGGCTAAATAAATGAGGATTTTATTTCTCCCCTGTGAAGCAGTCGGTTTGCCCCAGTTTTCCTTAGCACATTAGTCTCAGAATCTTTCACACAGGATGCTTATAGAGAAAAAGGAATTAAGCATACTCCATTGTTACATTTGGAATCTATGATATCAGCATGCATGGTGCAAAGCATTATGGGTGAACATACTCAGTACCACCATGCGTATACTTACAAAAAACATTGACAGAGTCCTTCGTGTATGGAGACGACGCTGAGAAACAGAAATAACAAGAACGAAAACTGAGACGTTAAGGATGTGAAAACAGGAGGCATGGAAAGTAGATCAGGTGGGAACATGATGTAAACTGAAAAGTTCTGGATATCTAGGGCCTCATGTACAAAGCAAAGAAGAATTCTTGGGTGAACCAACAAATAAAAGGGACAAATAAAATATACCCCAAACCCCACTGATTCAACCCTTTGAGTGCAAGAGAGGAATCCAAAGAATTGCAAAGCAATGCGTTCAGTACCTCACTGGCACCGAAAGGGTTAAAGATATTTGAGCGCTATAAAGGAGCACTATAAACGTATTGCCTTGCAATGTATAGACGTCTAGCATTCAAGGGGTTCAACTCCCCATTAAATCAATGGGATTTTTTTATTTCTCCCCTATGGTGCAGCTGGTTTATCTCAGAATGGCTCCTTTTTTGTTTTGTTCATAAGGCCTCTGGGCCCATAAATGTAATAAAAATTATTGTATCATTTTTCCATGATTCTCCAAGTTCTCCATGTAACTGAACATAACAAAATCCCCCAAAAAGTGCATAAAGTCTTTTTCACATTCGTTATTAGAACTGCAGAGCAGTCCAAATCACCCAGTTAACTTGCCTGCAATGTTAATGCATTAAAGCGGAACTTTCATCCGCTATAAAGTCGCTATAATTAAGCAGGTAGCGACTACCTTCTGAATATATAGTTTACCTTTCACAAGTAGCCCGATGTGAAGAAATCCATCGTTGAAGGAGACTGATGGTCTGGTTAGCGCAGTCTGCATGCCTGCGCTGTCAGTCCCTTCCGGTAACCATATGGTGCACTGCAGTCTACACAATGGAGACTGGGACTGACGGCGCAGGCGTGCAGACAAGATGTCTGCACTGTAGCCTGGGTTCCGGTCTCCTTCAGTGATGGATTTCTTCAGATCGGGCTACTTGTGAAAGGTAAACTATATATTCAGAAGCTAGTTGCTACCTGCTTAATTATAGCAGGGCGACTTTACAGCGGATGAAAGTACCACTTTAAGGCAGTAGACCCTAATTATGAAAAAATATTTTAGGGTTTTTGCTAGAGAGTAAAAGAAGGGTACTCTCAATGCTCGAAGGTGGCGCTACTGTCATCAATGGGAATCGTATGGGTGTTTTTCACAGGTTATAATAGCAACAGTGCCATCTGGCTGCAAAACATCTGGAACTCAACTAACAGAAAAATTACCAAGTAATCTTTTTAACACTTTTTAGAAGGGATATGTCCAAAAATTGGAAGTACTCTTGTTTTACTCTATAGGAAAATCCTTACAAGATATTTTTTTAAAATGAGGGCAAACTGCTCCTTTAAGAGGGTGTTGCAGCGGCATGACACTTTCCACTTGGTATTCAGTCATATATCAATGAATAACAGCCACTTGGTTTTACCATTCATTAGATGCTGCAAAGTGAACTACAACATCAACACTGCTAATGTGAACAGATCTTCAATGCATCCCGTAGGCCACCATGATGATCAGCTCTGCAGGAATTTCCTGCTTTCAACACAGGAAAGTTGTATCAGTGTGTTAGGCTATGTCACTTGTGACAGACAATGGTGTGGTCTGCCACATTGGAGCCATTGCATTAACTTCATTGATGATTAGTGTAGAGTTACAAAAAGTTGTTCTGAAATCTCCACTGTGAACAAGGCCTTACTTACAATGTGCCTACACAGGTACACTTTGTTCATCTAAACTGATGCTTATTGTGCACTGTGCCCTTATCCACGTGTATTATTCTCCTATTAGTTGCACAGTGTGCCCTGGGCACAAGTAAAATGTGACCTATGCAGCATAATATGGAACATGAATCTGAGTTCATTTTTAAATGTGTTATAATGTCTGTACCAAGTGGTGAGAAAATGCTCCTCCCATGACTGTTAGGCTTATCTTGTGAGAGAGACTGAACTTTGAAACTATGAAGTCTCAGTCCAGTCTCAAGAAGCTGTGATCTCAGACCACACAGACTGCAAAGACACTAGTCTATTGGACCTACGAATGCAGCAAATGAAGCCTGAAGCTTAAAGGGATAGTATTACTTCAAAATTACTATGCCTCATATTGTAGCCCTTAATAAATTGAGTTAAATGACACCAGTGGCATCTCTCAGACCTTTATGGTTTAAGAGATAGCCACTTTCAAAGTTTCCTCTCCCCTGCTGTCAGCGTTCTGCTGTCAGCAGGGGAATCCGGTCTCTGAATCAAGTGGAGGCTTTTAAACAGAGCTGATATCTCGTTATGGAAGGAAAAATGATTAATTGAAACAGTCTTCTACGTGTGCTTGGTAACCAAGCATACGTAGAAGACTGTTTCAATTAATAATTTTTCCTTCCATAACGAGATATCGGCTCTGTTTAAGAGACTCCGCCTGTCCCGGGACCGTATTCCCCTGCTGGCAGCAGAACGCTGACAGCAGGGGAGAGGAAACTTTGAAAGCGGCTATCTCTTAAACCATAAAGGATTGAGAGATGCCGCTGGTGTCATTTAACTCAGTTTATTAAGGGCTACAATATGAGGCATAGTAATTTTGAAGTAATACTGTCCCGTTAAGCCACAAATTTCCTTGTTTAGTCCTCCCCCTTTCCAACCAAGAAGGTTAGTATTTTACCCCCTAAATGGGTGACAGGTGTATTTTAGAGCTGCTCAAGGAAGCTCCCAGCATTTTACAAAATCTACTCATTAGGACCAGTCACAGTAAAACACAATTTTTGCCCTTTCAGTTATTTTATTATGCTATGGAGCTTAAAGGGTTAGTAATGTTTGCATTGCACTGAAGCTAGGATCCCTCCTCATAGTTTGTACTCATGCTCCATTAGGTTGCTAATGCCGACATCGCAATATTTCATCTGAAATTATATCATAAATTGTCCCCCTCCCATCCCTTTACTGTAGAGAAAGCCACCTCAGATGTAAAGTTTGGTCACTTGACCGGACAGATCACAACGTGGGACAATCATCCATCATCAGTATAAGGAAAAACCTGCCCTCCTAGCTTCAGTGGAATGCAAACATTAACAACCCTTTAATTATCAAAGTGTCTAATGAATTTTCAGTTTGATATACAGGACACATGAAATAGCACAGGATTTTTTTCTGACTTGAGAGATGTTTTGATAAATAAAGGCTTATACAGAAGCAGAAAGATAAATGACAAAGCCAATCTACAGAACACTGATCTAAGGCCAAATCTTCCATTAGGCAGAGTTGGTACCACCAGGAGTGATACATTTACTTGTGATGCCACAGCTATACTGGCTATGCCCATATTCTGATTTTTGGGCATGGTCAGTTAAATCCAAATCCCCATTCAGAAGACATCCACTTCCGATTTATTGTGGACAGCTGATTTACCATAAAATGTATATACTAATTTACTTACCAGTTAATATATTCCTTTACTGCCCGTGTTTAAACCCTTGGATGCTAGCGAGGTCTTCAATGTTTTGCTTTAACCCTTTCAGTGCCAGAGGCAACGCATTGTGGAATAACGTGTTACTTACCCCTCTGGCACTCAAAGGGTTAAAAAGTGTTGGGGACCCCTCTAGGATCCAAGAGGATAAACACCTTTTTTGTGGTTGTAATAACCCCTTATAATATAATGTCATTTTATATACCAGGCAAAAGTGGATGAGGCTGGGGTCTGGTAGGGGGACGTATGGGGTGGGGGCATGGCTAAGAAAGCCTAGGATTGCTGACTGACTCCTGAAGCATTAATAGCAGACTTACCAGTGTCTGATTGGCCGAGACCATGGTAGAGTTGGTGTCATCACCACGAATTGGAACAAGAGGCATTGTGCCAAACTTCTGCTTCGTGACATCGGAAGAAGAGTGACGTCTTAGGATCACAGGTCGTAGGTCATCATGCTGCAGGATGAGTCAAGGTGATGCATAGGTTATAAAGGCTTGTATGAACAAATGAAAATGGAGTAGTTTCAAAAACTCAAAAGCACTGCAGGGAACAAATAAAAGGGGATTTTCACACCTTGAATGCTAGGGAGATCTCCAACTCACTGCTTCGCACTCAGGGGGTTAAAAGCCCAATTTAAATCAATGGCAAATTTGAGAATTATTATTTGCCCCATACAGTGCAGTTGTCCCATAATTTGTCCACATTGTTTTGTGTATATGGTCCAAAGAGAGTTTAACATAAGTAATATCATCACTTGATCAGTGGATATAGATGTTATCACCCTCTCAGTTGACAATGTTTTTAAATTCATTGTTTGTATAGACTGCACAGATCGATGTGTTAAATTTTGGCTAATCAAAGAGGATAATATACTAATAATAGTAATTTCTCTATAGGGAAGACACATATTATATGCCTTGTCTTTATGATTAATGCAATGCTACTCTCACATCTGCAAGATGCTTCCTTCAAAAGTTATTAAAGATCAAGCGCTTTTACATTTAATTGTTGGCAACAGAACTGTTTTTTTTGTATTGCTCTCTATAGTCTTAGACTAAATTCTCTCCTTAGAAAGTGACAGACGCAGCATCACCCAGTGAATATAGTAGCCTCTGTTTACTCAGCAAGAAGAGCCCTAAAAAATATTTGTTTCATGCTGAGACATTACTTTTCCTTTAATATTTACATTACTGGATAATTAGTGTAGGATATCAATTTCACATTGTAATTTCCTAAGGATGTGTGAACATCTTATGGACATTTATGTGTAACATCAGCTTTCACCTCTTTATTGAATCTTTACCAAAAAGTGACATTTTAATCCATATCCATCAAAGGGAAAAATTTACATTCACTCATTCTATGTCATTCTATGGAGCCTATGCAGTAAGATCTGTACTACTTAGTGCAGGTGTAGACAATTATTTGACCATCATCCCTAGCGAACCACTGGCGACATCCTTAGTATTCAATGAATCAAAAAACAAAACAAAAATAAACCCTATTTAAATCATTGTGTCTAGAACATTTTCATAAAATTGCATGCAGATTTAGATGCTTGAAATGCGTGATTAGTATTGATAATGATTGTTAGCAGAAATATATATTTTATTAGCAGAAATGCACATTTTTTAGCACTGCTATTTTTTTCAAATGTGATTTTTTTTTAAAATTAGCATTTCTAATTTTCCTTAACTCCTTAACGGTCATAGTACGTCATGGGTAGACCTGAGTTAACGACCCATGACGTACTATGACTGTCATGGAATTCTGGGCTCCCCCCGCGGCTGCACGCCGTTCGGGGAGTCCGGAACCGGAAACAGCAAAAAATAAATAAATAAATAAATGCTCCATGGTCCTTAAGGGGTTAAAAACAATGGAAATTAAAATTTTCAGAATCAATGGCAAATTTATTAGCAGCATGTTTTTCTAAGCTATGCCCATTTTTTATTTAATAAATGCTAATTTATATTGTCACTAAATATGGCAAATGCAATCATAATCACTATTTATTTTGCTCCGAATTTTTACAGTGAAACTTTATTAAATAGATTTCTTTGACTATAAATTGACACTGTAATGGTCACTGGACAGAAGCTGGAAACTCAGCAAAATTAATTAGGGATTGGCAGTTTTGTTAATTTTTGTAAGTGTTATATCAGAATACAGGATTGTTATAAATACCTGAGCCTTGAGAATACTTGTAATCCAGTCCCACATCTCTGGCTGAGTTGCACAACACAGGCACCTGTAGATGCAACAGATATGGTACTTTCAGAATGGCTCATAAGCAAGTCTTCTGTCTTTGTACATGGAGAGATCTTCATAACAATGAAAAGTAGGTTGATATCAGAAAATGCTTCTCTCTCTACAGCAGATTCAGATCGAAGCTTGTTCCTCAGATATGCCCCACTGATTTCCTTAAAAATCAAACAACTATTTATATACTTAGGAATCTATTTGATATGCACTAAATCCATATGTGTATATGTCTGCACTATAACAAACCCTCCGTCTTGGATTTCGTACATCTTCACTGTCTGTCTGTCTGTCTCTCCATCTATCCATGTAGCTACCTTACACAATGCATTGCATACCATTCTGCTCCTTAAAGGGTAAAGTTATCGATATGTACATTGAAAACATTGTTAGATTTGGTTCTAGATTCTGCGGTACATCTGAGATACAATTGTTTTCATGAACTATGGAATTGTTCAATCATTTTATCTGCCATACTGTAAAGTTTAAAGGGCAATTATTTAATAGATAGTGTCTGGGGTGGCACTGTGATACCAGGTACAACAGATAGAAAAGTGATCCGGGAATTATCCTGTAAGAGACACTGAACTGCAGGACAAGTCTCACAGTTGAGTCTTTCGGGGCTATGACCACAGTATCAATAGACTGCAAATGAGAGATTTTCACACTACTCTGCAGTCTACTGGGGACTGTGAGCACAAGAAATGAAGCCAGTGACTTAAGCCACAGACTCCCTTGTGTAACCCTCGCCTTAATCAGAAATCACAAAACACTTACAGCTGATGTTTGTCCAGATAGATGGTAAAACCCCACCTGAGAGGAAGAAATAGAGAAAAAAACAATATATTCATTACCTGCCTGCAACTGAATTGCACATAACAATTCTGACAATCAGATAATTTAAAGGAACACTAAGGGCAGTATGTTCAAAATAAAAGTGGAGGCGTTCAGGAGCAAACCATTTGCACTGTAGGAAGAACTAAAAATTTCCATTTAACCCCTTTAATGTTAGAAAGGTCTCGCATTGGAGACCTCACTAGCATACAAGGGGTTAAAATCCCCATTTAAATCAATGGGAATTTTTAGTTCTCCCCTACAGTCCAAATGGTTTGCCTTAAAACTCCTCCACATTTCTTTTGAAGACCTATTATGAAAGATTCAATGCTGTGCTATGGTGCCATCATGCGACACCTTTACCACTGTCCACACAGGAACAGATGCAGTAAGAAAGGTCTGTACAGCTGCCTATGGGGCTTTCTGGCAGACCTTTCACGAGTGATGCAGGAAGTTGAGATGCTCATCACAACCTCTAGTGAATGTCCATCCCACGTGGGTGCCAGCTAATAAAACCTTGCTGGAGCTAACATGGGTCAGCCATCCGACACTCTATTTTATATTTCACATGTTCCTTATCTCCCTGTAGACTATAAATTGTCATGATAATGCCCTCAACATTAAATATGCTGTAATAAGGAAGACCTTGTTGCTGGGGCATTTGTGCATTCAGTGGCAAATGAACAGATTATCTTTAACAATAATTTAACACCCCAAACTTTTTATGGACTTTTTGCCAAAATGTATTAGGAACAAAAATTTACAGGAACTAAGTAATTTGTACAATGGCACAATTCATGGGCAAACCAACCTCATTATAAAGTACCAATACACATTCACATTTATTTAAAATTGGACTTTTAAAAGCATTCGGGGAGTTAAAATGTCCCATTTAATGAGTGGGAATGCAGGGGAATTTTATTTGTCACTTATATTGCAGTTGGATTGCATCAGAATTGCTCCACTTTCCCTTTATTCATAAGGGCTGTAGAGTTTTTTCACTGTTAAATAGATGTTGGTCTTTATGGCTGGGTAAACTAACAGCAGACAGCTTAACAACATCAGAGCTTATGACAGTTTCATGAAATATCTTAAGGCTCCGTTGTAAACTCACCTTTCTCTTGCATTCCACTGATGATCCAGAACATGAGAAGTACGTCTGAGGGCCAACCCACATAAGCTCCAGGCGAATATTATTGGCTAGCGCCAACGTAGGTCAGCCATTCATTAGAGGTTGCAATGAGCCTCTCAACTTCCAGTATCACTAGTGAGAAAGGTCTGCAGGTGGTCTCATATACCTCCATGCACATCTGCCTGGCTGCATCATTACTGCATTCCTGTGTGAACCCAGTATAGATACAGTATTCTGGAATTTGGGGAGGTCACATGAGGCAATTATTGCTCATGTAAACAGCACAATAGTCCAGCATTATAACTTTTACTACAGGTGACATCACTAGTACAATTTGGTGTCACCTGTGTGAAAGGGTCCATAGAAAATTGACATGAAATAAGTTAAGCTCATAATGATGCACTAAGGAAAAGAAATTCCTGACTTAGATTTTCAGTACTTACGGAGATGGAGGTTTTAGCTTCTTCCGAATTCCCATGTAAACCTTGGCAATTTCAAGAGGCCATTCTCGCTCTGGCTTGGAGCTCTACACAACAGTGAAATTCCACAAAAAACTTCAGTTTAGAAAGGAGTTGCACCTAGATTGATGTACTAAGAAATGTTATGAAAAACCAAAGGGGAGAAAATAATTTGCTTTACTTTAAATGAGGCTTTTAACCCCTTGAAAGCTCAAGAAGTCTCCAACGCATCTCTCGAGCATTCAAGGAATCACAACCTCCAATAATTGTCAACTAGCTTGTGTTTCATCCAATCTTATATTACTGATTACCACCTGGGCCAGAGTTTGACACACTTTAACCATTGCCCCCATGCAAGAGGATCACTGGAGGAATCAGGACATTGGAGATAAGTAAGTTCTGGTGGCTTGGTATGTGCTAAAAAGGAGAATAGCCAAGACACCAGCATGAACAAAGCCTAACTCTTTCACTGTTAGTAGTTCCCCTTTCACAATGATTCTCACATACAGTCTTTGAGGCACGCCAACAGATCAGAGTTTAGAATATCCTACTTAACCCCTTAACGAAGAGCAGTCCGTAGAAGTGATGTTCCCTTAAGGACTGCTTTGATCTTTGTTGGTGTGCCAGCACATGTGACTGATAACATTTACCAGCATGCCAAACAGGGGTATGAGAGAACTCCAGTCCTGAAGCAGTCAACTTCAGACCCCACCAGTGCTTACAATGCTTCCTCAGAAGCCCTGTAAGCACAAAATACATGACGTGCCAGAACCGTCACTGGTCCTTCAGGAAAAAAAAACGGTGATGGTCCTAACACGTTACCGGTCATCATGAGGTCTGTGATCAATTAGGGATATCCTGAAGTTCTGACCTATGGGTGTGCTCTGCGGACTATCATTGGAAAACAGTGCCTTAGAGGAAACATGAAGAAGATAAAAGTGTTTGTATTCCTGGTATCATTAAAGATTTATGCCTGAGATTCTCAACCAGGGTGCCGTGCATTTTGGTGTGCCGCGGACATCAAATTAGGGTGCCCCATGTTTTCTAATTGTAGACACATGGAAATTTTTATGCACAATATATTTATTTTTATTACTATGATTGTGAGACCTAATAATATCTGAATATTTATGAACTGCACCCTTTATTATGCACTTGATAAATTACATTAAACTTGTTAGGGGTGCCCCAAAAGTTCCAGATTGCGTGTTAGGGGTTTCTTGAGCAAAAAAGTTTGAGAACCCCTGGTTTATGCACTAGAACTGCTGGCTGAATAAGAAGTGCACTCAGAGATTACAGGATGACTAACAACTCTTAACAGGGGTGTAACTACTGGGGGTGTAGAAAGTGCCAAGGGGTGCAGCTGTGAGTCCAACATTCAAGGGGATCCATCAGCCTCAGGGCCCTCTCAGGGTTCTTGGTATGATCCTACAAGAATATTTCTGTGTTGGGAGTCTGCATTTTATTATTTTAAATTATAATAAAGCTCTTTGGGAAAAAAAATGTTTGCGCAATGATTCTCTATTTACATTACTGATAACCCCCTCCAATTACCTTACTATGGCCAAAAAATCCTAATGGCCTTTATAAATTTTGCACTTCTGCTGCTGTTCAACAGATCGTCTGTCAGTCCTGGATGTCATGTCCATGGAGGCGGACATGAAGGCTGCTGGAAGTGTTTTCAAACTGCAGGAGTGCAATGTTTTACAGAGCAATGCACTGCACACCCATGTGGTCTTCACAGGCTTAAGATTACCAAGTCCAGTAAGTGGAGTTGGAGGTTTTGTGGTCCTGCTAGCAACTGTCATGTCTCCCTCCATGGGCCTGCCATCCAGGCATGAATATGTTACGCCTTAAAATTAGGAGCAAAAGGCAAAAGTCATAGGGTTCATTAGGATTTTCTGTCCATAGTAAGGTAAGTGGGCGGCTATTAATAGGAGGCGTTAGTTCACCCTAAACTAAAGATAGATACTAAAGTTAGATACAGTCATGCAATGTTAAAAGCTTTTCTAGAAATATTCTCTTTTTAGGGGACATTAAACCCTATTTCTTAGCTGAGAAGCTGTCATTATCCTAATCTGGTAGCTCAGGGGTTCATTTTTAACAAGTTACTCACCCACTCCTGTTCTGATTCCTGCAGGGTCAGGTGTAGGGTTGCCACCTTTTCTTCAAAAAAATACTGGCCATGGCATTCCCTCCATAGACTTAACATTGGACAGAAGCCAATTTTATACCAGCCTGCCGGTAAAATACCGGCTGGGTGGCAACACTAGTCAGGTGAATGGTTCCTCTACTTCCTGCTTGACAGGCAACTGGTAATATGGTGCCATAAACTTCCTGATTTCCCAAGCCCCCAAATCATGCTCTGTGCAACTGCAGTAATAACATGGGGTTTAAGAAATCAGGACGTTTGTCCTTCTCAGACACTATATTAAAATAAGGTGTCCAGATCACCATTTTATTGCGGGATGCTGATTACATTTTCATTCTTCAGGACTGCATAGGAATCTGCGCAATCTTGCAGTGTGTATTTTGAATTAGCATCCCCATTAAAATGACAATATGTTCACATAAATATTACCCAGTTGCCAATGAAGCAGGTGGTAGAAGCCTTTACCTGACCTTGAACAAACTGGCAAAGGATGAGGTGAGAGACATAAGTATTAACCACTGAAATATTGCACTAAGATAGTGATTAACAGGGACATGTGGCTACTATTTTCAGATAATTTAGAAATATGGTTCACTATTCCATTAACTGCCCATTGGTAATGTTGCCTTTGACCTCTGGAAATGTAGTGGTTGGTGCTACTGAAGCAACAAGTAGCTGCTGTGATGACATTTCCAAAATGTCTGCAACATCTCAAACCCTGCATGTTCAGAGGTATTTAAAGGTATAAACCAGGTGAAGTCCTGTACTTCTACAAGCAGCACCATCATAACAACATTATTTTGGAGTGTGAATTCTCCTCTACTAATGGATGACACTCATACTTGGTCACAGCAACCAAGATCAGATCCCACAGTATATTTCCAAACCTTTTTCTCTTTAAGAAGCAGAAGTTTCCGATCCCTGATGACGAAATATCTTTCCTGGAACTTGCTACACAGCAGCTTAGGGGTCTCTTCTCTGCATTTTAACAGTCCACATTTTGGAATTTCTCTTTTTGTACCTATGGAAAGATATAGTAGAGGGAATTATAATAAAGAGTCCTATGTTTAAAAGTTGCCTTAACCATTTGAGTGCCAGAGGGGTACGCAACACATTGCAGAGCAAGGCAAAATTATATTTTGCCTTTAAAATGACCAATTTTTAAAAAAGATAAAAACATGTTTACTAATTAATTCCAAGAAAGCCAAGTTTATAGAAATATTAACTCAATTTTTAACTCCAAAAATTAGCCCCAAAAAAGAAAGGAAAGTAATTTTGGGGTGAACCAACTGCATCATAAGGGAGAAATAAAGATTCCCCAAATTCCCATTTATTGAAGAGGGTCTTTTAATCCCTTGAATGTTAGAGAGGTCTCCCAATTTATACTTTGGGAATTTTTGTCCACTATGGTGCAAATGGTTTGCTACACATTTTTGTACATAAGGCCGTAATGTCAGTGTAACAAATGTTTCTTCCCTCCATATTTGTGTTAACTAAGTATTTTCAAAGTAATGTTATGCTTCCAAACATCCTGGTCTAATAACAAAAGTGATTCTAACACTGAATTTAACCCCTAACACTGAACGACATGTCAGGACTGTCACATAATTCCGCCCTTTGACTGTCATAGCACATAATGGAGGTTATTCTTTAAAGCGTGATAAAGAGGTAAAAAAGCAGAGATAACTTCTCCAGTCATATCACTTCTCCAGTTCCTATGTTATTCTATGGAGCCTATGCACTATCTCCAAAGTTCTAGAAATTTTAGTGAACTGGCTTAATAGAATAACATAGGAATTGGAAAAGTGATATCACTGGAGAAGTTATCTTCACTTTATCACCTCTTTATCATGCCTTAGTGAATCTCCCCCTGTATTATTAATCACAGCATGCTGCAGGACGATCTGTGATAATTGCAGGGAGGCTGTAACTGACTGCTACAGGACCGGAGCAGTCATTTTCAGCCATTCCCCAGTGGTTACGCCATGTGATCACTGCTACAGTGATCACATGTTTAAATGGAGCTACATGATAAAGGCAATGTATGTGAACATTACATTTGTCAGTGTTCTCTGCCTCTCTCCTCCACCCTGTGATTGTGAGGCAGAGAGAGACAGAGAACACACGCACCAAATCTGCAGATGGTGAAAGAAGGGGGCACTTTTGATTTGCTGAGTGCAGGACTGACAGGTAGAGCATAACAATTAGTTTATTTCATGACCTACTGACACATCTGAATGTAAATGAATAATGAATTAGAGAAAGACCAAAGTATTTTATTAGCACAGACTACTTTATAAAAAGATATACTGGAGTTTAAACAAGCATTAATACAAGATTCTTTGCTATGAAGCAATGGGATATTCATATAAACCCCACACAGTCCGATCTCCTAAAAGAGGGACACCATGGTAGGAAAGAGAGTTCTAGGGATATCTTTAGAATGCAAGCTTTCAAGACAAGTCTGGTCTTTTCATCAGTCACGTTTAGAATGAATACAAAACATGTGACAGGTTATACATTCATGCAAACTCCTGGTAAATTTGAATTCCACTGGAGCTGAAACTCTTGTCACAAGCACCTACGTAAATTATCCTTTAGACCCCAGTAGAGGCATCTGTTTGTAGCTGGCCAAGCAGTACAATATTTATTTCCTTTTTTATAGGTGAATAGCTCCAGTAAATTTAGTGTATAGAGAGTTTGTGACTTGAAGCCAATAAAGGTATCACTGTTACTCTACCAGTTTCCTGTTTTTTCTACATCACCACTTTTTACCTATATATAGGGATTTTCATCTCAGAGGGACAGTACCACCTACTAAAAGGGGACACTGGAGAGGTATAAACTAACATTCATACTTTTTATCCAGTCCATGCTAGAAATGCACCAACTGAGCATAAATCATCACAGGAAAACTATATAAAATGTTGTTTTTTTCAATTTTTATATTATTGTCAAAATAAGTGATGGGTTATACATATAAACATGGCATCAAAAGAAAGCCCTACTTATCCTTAAAAAAATGGTATATAATTTGTGTGGGTGTACTAAATGAATTAGAGGGAAATATGGTTGAAAAAAAGGCATACAAAAATACTTTGTCACAGAAGGGATAAAGAAGCAAACATTTATTTTAATGAAAATGTATATGTTATATGGCTTTCCTTCTGAATAAAATAAGGGTACTCCTACCTCTGTGAGATATTGTTTTTAAAACTGTCAGGAAGTGAGTAAAAGCGTCATTACTTCCTGAAAGTTCAAACTGACCAGAAGTGACTGTGTAGTTTCTGTCACATTCTTTGGAGAACTGTTTGTCAGAGACTCCTCTCTATCACAGAACAACTCATTGAAATCTGAGGTTACAGTTACCGAAAAAAACAAAACAACAGTTTAAACTGTAATAACTTTAGAAGATGCATTTCTCAGCATTCGGAGTACACTTGTAATCAGTAGGGAAACAATATATGGGTTTTTTTTAATAACAAAGTTTACTTATCATTTAATTTAGACCAGAATTTCCAAACATCCATTTAAAAAAACAAACAAACAAAAAAACTATACTATTTGTGAAAAAGAAAACCTCTCACACACCTGTGAAAAGACAGCTTCCTTCACCAATGGGGATTTTCTTTACAAGCAGAAAAGCAGAACTAGGTTCTGCCAACTTGCACCACTGCAGAGCCTGCTCTAGAACCTTCTCTTTGGGATGCAATGGACGTTCTATAGAAAAGAAAAGACAGAATAAGTCAAAGAAGAGAGCAGTTGCACTAAGAAGAAATGGGTCAATTCTAGGTCTAGTGGACCTGCAACATTATTATAAGGTTAGTTAATGTTAAATACGTAAAAACTGCATATATATCATGCTAGACATTTGTTTGGAATATAAATAGTTTCTGAGAAATTAACCTTTATGTTCTGATGGCACAGTCTGGCACTTTATGCTAATTCTGCATACAGTATGCTAATAAGATCTGTTTGAGGTAAACTTTTAGGGCTCTGTCTAAATTCAATCATAGCACAGTGTGTGGTAATAGTGGCCCTTCACGTAAACTAATTAGCATAAAGTGTCAAACATTGTCACCAATAAATAAAGGTTTATTTTCAAAACTATTTAGATTATAAACAAATAACATGTACAACATATAGGAATTGTGGAAATATGTATTTGTCCCCTATGCTGCTGTTGGTTTTCTCCAGTATTGCACCTTTTAAAATACGAACCTATGGCCCATATCTATAAAAGCAAACTGGAGTTATTCTGGAGTAAATCAACTGTGCCATAGGGGTCAAATAAAAATTCCTAAATTCCCATGCACTTGAATAGAGCCTTTTAACGCCTTAAAAAGGGTTAAAAGACCAATTTAATTGTACATAATTTTTTTATTTGTCCACTATTGTGCAGTCGGTTTACTCCAGAATAGCTCAGTTTGCTTTTATAAATATGGACCTATGAGGGGAGATTTATAAAAAAATACATTCTTAGTGTACATTTAACCCATTGAGTGCCAGAAGGGTACCCCTCTGGCACTCAAAGGGTTAAGAATTGTTCCTAAAGTTCATAATTTTGGGTAATATTTATAAAGGAGTAAAGTGAAGTTTATATATATGTCTGAAAATATTATGAGAACACTTACAGCTGAGAATAGTTTTTTTTGCATACATATCCTATCATATAAAAGGCCAGTTGTATGTTTGTCCGATGCGACAGTCATATGCAGTAGACACTGCCCGAACGCACAGAATGCTGGGAGGTGTAGTGCTGTGTTCGGCCAGACTCTACTGCACTGGTCTTATATATTATAGTATAGGATACGCCCGTGTGTACGGGCTTTTACACTAGTCTACTATATACTTCCATTAAGAACAGGTTACACCTGGCGTTACGATTTAATCACTAAAATTGCCTTTATTTCTGGCGTAATTAGCTCATTTCTTTATAAATACATTGAGCCACAATTCTTATCTGGACAAGACCATTTCCCTTCCACTTTTCAAAAAAGTCAGCTGAATGGAGTTAGTACTTAGGGAAAATGTTGCTAAACATTTATACATATCCTTATGTCACTTTGAGACAATTTTATTGCTTTATAACTCCAGTTTTATAAATCTCCCTTTATGTACCTTAGGGCAAAATATCCTTTAAAGGGATAGTATTGTCACATTTGTACAAAATGTAATCTTGTAGGCATCAAAAAAATTAAACCAAATGCCCCCAGTCCCATCTCTCAAACCTTTATGAGTTGAGAGATATTCGGGACCAAAGTTCCTCCCTCCCTCTCCTTTCCCTGACATCAGAGCTTTAGCTGACTGCAGGGGAATCCGGTCCGGGACCGTCGGACGCTCTTCAGCAGAGCCGAGACTGTGTTATTGAGAAAGAAATCCTTCACTGGAAAGGTCTACAAAATGTGCTTGGTTCGCAAGCACACTCTGTAGACCGTTCCAGTGAAGGATTTCTTTCTCAATAACATGATCTCGGCTCTGCTGAAGAGCCTCCGCTTGCCCAGGGACCAGATTCCCCTGCTGTCAGCTAGAGCGCTGACGTCAGGGAAAGGGAGGGAGGGGGGAAACTTTGGTCCTGAATATCTCTCAAACCATACTGTTTGAAAGATGGCATTGGGGGCATTTGGTTTTATTTTTTAATGCCTACAAGATTAATGTTTGTACAAATGTAACAATAATATCTCTTTAATACCTACTTTGATGCTGTTGAACCAATTGGAAGACTATGGGGCATTTTTGGGCACTCTTGGGGAGAATTATAAAAGTGTAGTTAAATGAAAAGAAGGATTAAAATGGCTGTAAGATTGTCTCTGGTAGTTATAAAAGTATTAACGACAGTTTAGGAGGACATAACACAGCGTAGTATGCTACTTTAAAAACTAAAGGAGGCTTGTGAAAAATGGAGCAGTGTATTTATAAAGAAATGTGCAACAATTTAGTGATAGAATTTTCGCCAAATGTTTAAGGCCATGCCTGACCTGTTCTTATGCTTTATGTAATTAGAATACTTTATAAATATCATTACTCATAATTAGGAATAAGTACATTTTAAGGATACTTTCACAAAAATGAACAAGGACAATTTTTATAACTGATATACAATGATCATATGTTCTAGTGCATACCCGGAAGTGCAGTCACTGGAGTTAAAGGCTAACTCCAGTGAAGACTGAAGCCACCCTTTTGAAGCCATTTCCAATTAAGCCCCAAGTGGGTAAAAAATTCCATTCTGACTCCAAAAGGCAGTCGGATACTTTCATGGATCAACATCCTATCTGCTGTCATAATTCTCAATATTTTTCTGAGCTAGAAAGGTATCCAATTCTTTCTCGGAAGTAACTACGGTATCGGCAAACACAGCACTCCAAGACAAAGAATTCAACAACTTTTCCTGCCCTTACTGTAAAAAATCCCTGTTGTTGTTTTAGTTGAAAGTGCCTTTCCTCTACTCTTAACTCGCTGAATGCCAGAGGGACACACAACACATTGCAAAGCGTGCCCCTCTGTCACTCAAAGATTTAATGGATGACCTTTTGTATTGTTTGTTTTCTGGTTTGTAAATGGTTGCTTTCGGAGCAGAGGGAGACTGAAATCTGTAATCTGCAAGCTGAAACAAGCTAAGTAGTTGTGGGATATTTCTGGTTCACTATGTTGAATAACTGTTTTTCTGTCTGGATGTGTTTCTTTTTGAATGCTTGCTTGTAATCAGTGGCTTTCTACTAAAGAACAGAGGGAGAGTGAATACTAGACAATAAATACATTTAAAAACAAGGGACTCAATGTGCTTTATTTTAGCTAAACTCTCATAAAATGGCATCAGTAAATGTTATTTCAGATCTCTCAGCAGGAAGGAAGGATGTCATTTTCAAAATGCATAGGGCAAGGGGCAGCATGGGTGTGGAGATTTAAACAGCTGGTCCATGATCTTTATGGATACTACAAAGGATGTTGACAATTGAGCTATGTTGGTTATCTTAAATCACTGATGCTAGAACTGGCAGATCAGTCCTGTGGGAGTTACAACTAAGGAAGAAGAAGAAGCTTACGGAGTTTGATGTGCTAAGAAGTGGAAAAAATGTTGGGCAAACCAACTGTATCACAGGAGACAAATAAAATTCCCCAAATTCCAAATTATTTAATTGGTACTTTTAACCCACTGAATGCTTCACAATGCATTGGAGTCCTCTCTAGCATTAAAGGGGTTCAAAACACAATGTAAATCAATTGGTTGTTTAATGGTTCCCCTGTGATACAACTGGATTGTCCCAGAGTTGTTCCACTTCTTCTCAGTACAACAACCTCAGTGGGTGTGTGTATGCCTGTAGTAAGATTAGTAAAGATCCTGAAGGATAAGTGAAGAAGGCAGAATTAGGTGAGCAAAACAGTTTATATCATCATACTGACAAACAAGCAAGTGACACAGGTCAGAAGAGTTTGGTGTAGCAAGGCCTGTTTTTTCCTCACTATCTATGTACAGTCTATGCTTCCTTAGGAACCTACGCTCTTAAAGGTACAGTAATACTTAATATGTAAAAAAAATACACGTTAGGGTTTATCTACCCTGAGTAAAAGCAATGGTACTCGCACTTATGAAAGGTGTTTTTTTCAAAAGTTATTACAGCTCAAACTTGGACTTTTTTTAGGTGCAGTATCACGGTGGTCTGAAATTTTACAGTGGCGCTGTTGTTACACCATCCTATGGGCAGCTCTGGTCAGGTGACCATAAAGCTCCATAAGATGGTGTAGCAACAGTGCCACTGTACAATTTCAGGCCACTGTGATACTGCACCTAAACAAATTCAAGTTTGAGCTGTAGTAACATTTGAATATAACTCTTCGGCAGTGGGAGTGCCCTTGTTTTACTGTGGGGGATAAACCCTCCAACATATTTTTTTTTTTACATTTTAAGTATTACTATATCTTTAAACCTTGAGTCATGGCAGTGTAGATCTGTGCCAGATTTTACTATACTGTCCCTCTTGTGGCACTAGCCCACGGGAATTGCTGGGTACTGGCAAAGTAGGCTAAAGTCCCGATCACATGCATATAATCCTGTATCTTTTTGCCTGCCCAGGGTATATCCTATATAATAATTCGCTACAAAGTTTGTAGCGATGCAGTCATGCACAGTACAGACTGCTGCGAGTGCTGCAGTCATTAGCAGTAGAGACTGCCCGCGCCGAGGCTGATACAGAGCTGGACACTCCTTATAAGCCTCTGCGCGGGCAGTCTCTACTGAGCATGACTATACTGCGACCGGCTGGCACTGTCTCAGCCACAGTGTGGGCAGTCTCTACTATGCATGACTGCCCCACGACCGGCTGGGCACTGTGGTCCGTGTAGCGGGCTCTTCAACTAGTAATGCTATAATACACTGCTAATTTCCCTTGTAGAAATTATACATTTGGGCAGTGCAACACACTCATTTTGCATTACTGGAATCCAAGCCCCATGTTTTTTTGGGAACCTATCAACTCCCCTGCTCACCATAACTGTGACAATGCTGTTAACTATAATTATTTAATGTCTACCATTTAACACTTGCATGAATATTAGTCATTTAGTTTATTTAGGGTTTTGCTAGGCACATGAAATTACTGATTTCATTATCAACACCTTCTCTTTTGAAGTAATAAAGCACTGATATTTATTATGCAATAAACAACTGCAACACTCATGCCTATTGTCTCTTCTCCACCAGTCCTTACCAAGTTCACCATTTTCAAACACTTCAAAAGTAAGCCAGACGTCCATGCTTGCAGACACGTTCCTCATATCTAGGACCTGATTAGTCAATTCTTCTGCTGTCATTACTGGAGAAACCTGTGGGTGAATGATACCTCACATCAAATAACTAACAAAGTCTTCTAAATGCTGCTCTGTTTCTATTCAGTAATTTGTTATAAGAGATTACTGAAGGCCCATGTTGTTCCTAAGTTACCATAAAATCTCAGGTATAATACACATCTGTGTATAATACATAGGTGTAATTATACCCAAGATTATAAGGGAAAAGAAGCGTGCCTATGATTAATATGCATCCTTGTTTTCCCCATCTACTCACAAATAAATATATGTTTTTGGTGCTGATTCCTTCCCTCCCTCCACCTAGCACAATCCTCTCCCAGCTTGCCCTGCTTCCACTCTCCCCTTACGGAGTTGGCTGTGATCTCTACATAGCGGGTGGCATGCTTGAATTTGCCTCCAGCTTCCAGCTATGTCCTGTGAGGACCTTTTCATTTAAGCCAATGGTAATGCCCTGCAGGGCAATACAGTAGATCCAATGCAGAGATCTTTGTGCATTGGATCTATGGTATTGTCCTTCGAGGACATTGAGGTCCTCACAGGGCATTACCATTGCCTTAAATGAAAAGGTCCACACAGGGCATTACTGGAAGCGAGTGGCAAATGTAAAGATCCCAGCAGACTCCAGAGGAGGTGAGTGGAAGCAGGGCAAGCTGGGAGCAAATTGCACTGGGGGTCAGAAAAATATATGGGCTTTTTTTTTACTTGAAACCCCCCAACCCACTTCACATAGGGTGAAGAGGGGCAATATTGTGGGTATTACACACAAGATTTTACGTATGTTATTGAAGGCCGGGCAAAATTTGACAACCACACTTGTTGTTTAATGCATTGTATTTATATAACATGTAGTTCTAATGTCATGATGCACATTCACAATATAACTTGTCCTTTGTAAAGTACAATAATTACTTAGCTATTATCATGGGATAACTAATTGAATTTAAAAGGGGGAATACTTTAAATTGCTTTAGAATTACTGACCTTTAAGGTGACACAACAGTCTGGTAGTTTCTTTTCCAAGTAAACTTCAATGATTAGATCTCCAGCTTGTGACAGCTACAATGATAAAAGTGACAGATACACACATCAAATATATCTAGCTGCAACTTACATTTTATTAGTATAAAGTTCATCATATGAAAGTATAAAAAGATAAAAACTGTCCTGGAACAATACAATTGTCCTGGAACAATACAATACAAACAATTTCATTCAGTAGATGGGATGTACACAAATGATCCTGCACTAAAACAAGGTCTGGAACTGATTTATTGGTTCTATGCCTACCTATCGCTTATTTACTAACATGTTTAGACCAAACTTTCTAGCCCTAACAGCACTGCACTAAGGAAAGGGAAGTGTGAGGGCTTTTCAGGGTGTGCCATTCCCCCGCTTCAAGTTTAATGCCATTTACTAAACAAGGCACATAGGAAACTGCTGTACCTTTACTCCAGTTCCCTGTGTATGCTATAGAGGAGATGGTTTTAATGATGGTGGAGTGTGTGTACACCTCTGTGCACTAAAGCGATCATGCACTCTAGTGCATACTTCAGAACGTAGGAACATGAGTAGGAGGCTAAAGTCTCAGTTGCACTGGTGAATTTGTACATTCCTCCAATTAACTGCAACACTCAAAAGCCTATGGTGAACGGAACTCCCTAAGACACCCATACACCCCACTCTGTCCCCCCTCGCCAAAAGTGGGGTAAAGAGGAGAAATTTTCAGCAAAAGTTGCTTAGTAAATAAGTATTGAGCAGAGCTAACACAACAAGAAAGATACAGCTTTTTAACCCCTTGAATGCTAGGTATCGCAAGGCATTGGAGACCTCTCTAGTATTCAAGGGGTTAACCTTTTAAGTGCCAGAGGGGTACTTTGCAGGAATTTTAATTTGTACCCTATGGTGCTGGTTATTTTACTCCAAAATAACTCCAAGTTTCCATTTATAAATATGGGCCAGTACGCCTTCAAGACCTCATTACCTGAACAGCTTTCCATGTGGTAATTAAGCTGTTTTCTAGATCCATTTGGGTCACTTGCTCTTCATCAATCTGGAACAGAAAAACAATGTATCAGGAATGTAGGTGACTGATTACCTATCACCATTTAATTACCTTATCTCAGTCCATTTACAGATAATCCTTCACCATCAAATCTGAGTAGAACACATGTAAGACTAGATTCTATGCTTCAGGAAAAATGTACTTTTTACAGATGTTGGTATAAAGTGCAGGATATCGAGGAGCACATAAACCCATGTTTTAGCATTTCTTCAAGATTATATAAATCACAGATATAATACGCACCTGTGTGTAATATGCAGGTGTAAATTATACCCAATATTTTCAGGGAAAACAAAAGTGCCTATGTATAATACGCACCCTTGTTTTCCCCATCTACTCACAAAAAGAAAAATATATTTTTGGTGCTCCAATGCTCCCCTCGCTTACCCTGCTTCATTCACCCACTCCGCAGTCAGCTGTGATCTCTGCACAGCGGGTGGGATGTTTGCATTTGCCCCCCGCTTCCAGCAATACCTGCATGGACCTGTTCCTCTGAACCAATGGTATTGCCCTTTGAGGACCGCAAGGTCCTCACAGGGGAATACAGTAAATACAATGCATAGATCTCTGCTCATGAGATCTATGGTATTGTTTTGCGAGGGCCTTGAGGTCTTCAAAGGGCATTACTATTAGCACAAATAAAAAGGTCCTTGCAGGCATTGCCGGAAGTGGGAGGCAAATGTAAGCATGCTATCCGATGTGAAGAGATCACAGCAGACTCTGGAGGCGGGGAGTGAAACGAGGGCAAGCTGAAAGCAGATTGCACTGGGGGGGAGCAAATATGTATTTTTTGACTCTGCTTTTTTTTATTAGCATATAATATGCACCCCGACTTCACATAAGGTGAAGAGGGGCAAAATTGTGAGTATTATTTGCAAGACTTTACAGTAATAATTTATTTTCTGTTCTGCAGTAACATTTTCATTTATAAGGACTAATGTAATCGGGAGTTGGTAACACCTTCTTTTACGTTTGGATGTAAAGATTTAAGGCAATAAACAAAATTTAAACCAGAAACACTTACACCGAATATACAGGCATAATTATCGATTAGATCCTCCATCACCTTGACCTCGTGTTCCCCTTTCCCATCTGTCTGAAACAGGCTTGGCGCAAACAAGAGAGAAAGGTTCTTGGTGGTCATCTGGTTCAAATCAGCACATTTTTGAACCCTGCAATATGAATCAGATTAGAAATCTCAACCACAAGAGTTTCAGGCCATGGAAATAAGAGGATTTTAGTCTTACCTGTTTAATAATTTTCTCTTAGTCCATACAAGTTACTGGTAACTTTGGGTAGGCGATCCACCCCTTTAATTGTAGGCAGGAACAATTCTAGAATTGTATGCAGGGGGTGGAGCCTACCTTCCCTCCTTGGCTGCAGCTAGCCAACCAGCTGCAGAAAGATTTGAGACACTAACTATTGACTAGATAGTGGAAGGGAAAGAAGACTCCCGTAAGCATGACTCCGAAGGACCCCCACAGTCTGCCATGGTCCCTTGACAGGATGGGAGACCAGTAACCTGTATGGACTAAGAGAAAAGGATTTAACAGGTAAGACTAAAATCCTCTTTCCTCTGTCGTCCAATACAGGTTACTGGTAACCCAACCACTGAGTTTCCCAGAGGTGGGAAGTAAGGCAAGGACCAGGCGCAAGGCCCCCAAAGTCACCAGAGCAGTTATGAACCACCAGATCAGAGATAGCCCAACAAACAAAGAAGTGTCAACGGACACTGAACAGGGGTAACAACACCCCAACTGTTACACAGCACACTGAACTAGAGTCAAAGGGGCTCAAAAGTGAAGGAAGCACCAAGAACCAAAGAAAATCCTAAACAGGCAAAACTGCCTTCAGGATTTTCCTCCCAAAGCTGGCATCAGCCGATACCAAAACATCAATACGGTAGTGTTTCGAAAAAGTGTGCACAGATGACCAGGTGGCAGCCTTGCACGACTGATCAGCAGAGGCTTGATTCTTGTAAGCCCAAGAGGCCCCAATAGGTTGTGTAGAATGAGCCGTGACCCTGAAAGGGATAGGCTTCTTCCTCAGCTCATAAGCCTTATGAATAGTGGACTTGATCCAAGAAGCTATACTCACTTTGGATGCAGGTCTTCCTGCCCTAGGACCCTCAGGAATGACGAACAATGCATCAGAATGCCTGACAGACTCAGTACGATGTACATAAAACTTGAGACAATGCACCACGTCTAACAAGTGGAGATCCCTCTCCTTGTCAGAGGTGAATTCAGGGCAAAAAGAGGGTACCACAATCTCCTGATTGATGTGGAACTCTGAAACCACCTTGGGGAGAAACTCCTGAGAGGTGCAAAGCACCACCTTGTCCTTGTGAAACACCAAACAGGGTAGTTTACTGTACAGAGCATGTAACTTTGCAGCACAGCGGACAGACACAAGCGCCAGGAGAAAGGCCATTTTCCACGCCAACAGACGCAGAGGAATAGTAGCCAAAGATTCAAAGGGAGGGAGCTGAAGAGCGCCCAAAACCAAATTAAGATTCCACAGAGGAGCAGGATTCTTGAAGGCAGAACGAGAATGAGCAACACCCTGGAAGAAAACCTTGACATCGGGAAGGATGGCAATACGCCTCTGAAAGAAAACAGAGAGAGAGCAGATGTCTAAACTTTAAGGGAACTCAAACTGAGGCCCTTATCCACACCGTCCTGCAAAAAGGCCAGGACTGTAGGCAGATCAAACTCCAGAGACAGGTCCTTATCGGCACACCAAGATAGGAAGGCCGACCAGACACGATGGTAGATCTTGGAAGAAACAGGCTTGCGGGCACTGAGCATAGTAGCCACCTCGGCAGAAGAAAACCCTCTCGTCTTCAATATTGAGGAAATATTGAGGATTCAATTTCCAAACCATCAAAGCTAGCCGATGAACATCCGCCTTCCACAGGTAACTGTCATGGTTTTTGAAGACTCTCAGACTTAAGGTTTGGTAAAATAACTTAACTTTATTAAAAGTTAAAGGCAGTCTCCGTAGGGTAAACATACATAACAATACAACAGTAATAGAACATACAATAGGTTCTACCGGCCTTGCCTAAATACCGGGCAAGGCAACCCAAGTGACAGTTTTAATGACAGGCTCTACCGGCCTTGCCTATACCGGGTAAGGCAACCGTGAGATGACGTATACCGGTTCTACCGGCCTTACCAATACCGGGCAAGGCAGCCCAATGGAATGCTGAATGTAGGCTCTACCGGCCCTGCCAATACCGGGTAAGGCAACCTTAAAGATGGTGAATGACAAGGTTCTACCGGCCTTACCAATACCGGGCAGGGCAGCCCCAAAGGAGTACTGTAGTAGGCTCTACCGGCCCTGCCAATACCGGGTAAGGCAACCTTAAAGATGGTGAATTACAAGGTTCTACCGGCCTTACCAATACCGGGCAGGGCAGCCCAAAGGAGTACTGTAGTAGGCTCTACCGGCCCTGCCAATACCGGGTGAGGCAACCTACAGGATGGTATCGTCAAGGTTCTACCGGCCTCACCAATACCGGGCAGGGCAGCCTGAGCAAGTAGACCAGCTGTCAGGACACTAGGACAGCAGAGAGCATAAGTATAGAGGTCTAAATCAGCAGAAGTCTATTGCCAGGGATAATCAGACAACTGAAGGAAGTGGACAGCGACTGACCACAGTACTGGATGTTCAGGAGCAAACCCACGTCCGCACGTTGGGACTAATGGTAAATAGCTCCACCAGGTTAAATGGAGCAAACCAGCGACCGTACGCTGGAACCAACAATGTATATCGCAACCAGGTTTAGTGGAGCAAACCAGCGTCCGCACGCTGGAGCCAACAAACTATCTCGCAACCAGTCTAGTGGAGTAAACCAGCGTCCGCACGCTGGGACCAACAATGTATATCGCAACCAGGTTTAGTGGAACAAACAAGAGTCCGCACGCTGGAACCAACAATGTATACCGCAACCAGGTTTAGTGGAGTAAACCAGCATCCACACGCTGGAACCATCAATGTGTATTGCAACCAGGTTTAGTGGAGCAAACCAGCATCGCACGCTGGAACCAACAATGTATCTCGCAACCAGTTAGTGGAGTAAACCAGCGTCCGCACGCCAGAACCTACAATGTGTATCGCAACCAGGTTTAGTGGAGCAAACCAGCGTCTGCACGCTGGAACCAACAATGTATATCGCAACCAGGTTTAGTGGAGCAAACCAGCGTCCGCACACTGGAGCCAACAAAGTATCTCGCAACCAGTCTAGTGGAGTAAACCAGCGTCCGCACGCTGGGACCAACAATGTATATCACAACCAGGTTTAGTGGAGCAAACCAGCGTCCGCACGCTGGAACCAACAATGTATATTGCAATAGCGAGGAGAACAATGTTGCCGAAGCGACAGCTGGAGTGCGAGACCCAGGAACTCGTACAGGTTAACCCGCACGGTGCTGGAGCACAGGAACCCCGGAATACAGGCACACAGGAACGCTGGAACACTGGAACACCGGAACGTTAGCATACAGGAACACTGGAACGCTGGAGCACCGGAACATTAACGTACAGGAACACTGGACCACTGGAACACCGGAATGTAGCATACAGGAACACTGGAAACAGGCCCAGAGATCTGACAAGCAGGTCAGGCAGAGTGGAGTCAGAAACACCACGAAAGGGCCACCTGGAAGTGCTCAACCTGGGTTTAAAAAGGCTGTGTGAGGAGGGCTAATGACAGACAGCCAATCACGAATACTCAGCAAGTGACAGACACAGAGCAGCACGAATCACGGGCACCATGATAGTAACCCTGTAGAAGAAGATCCGGACGGCAAGGGCTCCGGAATGGCTCCGCCCCTGACAGATCCAGAAGCTCCAGAAACCATGCTTGGTGAGGCCAGTACAGAGTAATCAGAATGACTGGACAGAGCTCCAGTCGTAATTTCAGTAACACCCTGAGCAACATTGGGAGGGGAGTAAAGATGTAGGCCAGAGGAAATAACCAAGGAATGGACATGGTATCCACCGCCAGAGCTAGAGGGTCCCTCCATCGAGAGCAGAACCTCGGAACCTTCCTGTTGTGTCTTGTCACCATCAGGCAGATGTAAGGAAGACCCCACTTCTGAACATCAGCCGATGTGTGCAGTTCACATTGTCCACTGTGTGCCGACTGAGGAAGTGCGCCATGATGTTGTCTACGCCAGGAATGTGTACTGCGGATATGGCAGGAACGTGTTCTTTTGCCCAGGACAAAACAGCCTTGACCTCTAACCAAGCGGCGAGACTCCTTATTCTGCCCTGCTTGTTGATGTAAGCCACGGCCGTGGCATTGTCGGACTGTACCCGGACTGGACAGTCTTCCAGCTGAGATGTCCAATAACAAAGGGCATGGAATATAACCCGAAGCTCCAATATGTTGATGGGAAGGAGAGATTCCTCCGGAGACCAATGACCCTGAGCACTCAGGCGACCCAGGACCGCTTCCCAGTCGGAGAGGCTGGCATCCGTCGTCACCGTGGTCCAGAAGGATACCAGGAAGGGCTTGCCCTTCAGCAGATTGGAGAGGTCTAGCCACCACTACAAACTCAGTTCCACATGAAGAGGGAGGGACACAGACATCTTCAGAAAGTCTAGCTGACCCCTGCACACCTGGATCACAAACCGCTGGAGTTCCCTGGTATGCACCATGGCAAAGGATACTGCTTCTATGGTGGAAATGAATTTCCCCACTAGAGAGGACAGCTTCTTGGCTGGAATTGGATCCTGAGCCAGGACCGCAGAAACCCTGTGGCCGATCTGGTGAGCCACCTCGTCTGTGAGAAACACCATGCTCTTCTGTGTGTCAAAGAGGAGGCCCAGGAAGACCAGACACTGGGATGGAACAAAATCTGATTTGTCCATGTTGACAAAATGCATTGCTGAACCTGCTGATGAAGAAGTCCCGCCAAGGGGGCCTTCAGAAGCAGGTCGTCCATGTATGGAGTAACTCTGAAGCCGTCCCAGTGGAGGACGGACACTAAGGCTCCCAGGACACGGTTGAAGACTTGAGGAGCTGTCGTCAGACCAAATGGAAGAGCTGAAAACTGAAAATGCCCCTGGTCGCAGGCAAATCGGAGATACTGCCAGCTCTCTGGATGAATGGCGATGTGTAAATATGCATCCTGAAGATCCAGAGAAGCTAGGAATTCCCCCAGGGACATGGCAGCAATCATCATACATAGAGACTCCTTGTGATAATGAGTCCGAATCACAAAGAAATTCAGATCCTTCAAGTCCAAAATGGGACGACAACCTCCATCCTTCCTGGAAACCACAAAGAGGTTTGAGTAAAAACCCATACCTCTGTCCTGAACCGGAACCAGCTATAGAACGTCCTTGTCCAGAAGAGCCTGAATAGTGCAGTCGAACAGACGGCCTCTCTCTGTGCCCTGAGGTGTATGAGAAGGAAAGAAGCGAAAGGGAGGAAGAGAAATAAAAGGGATCCTGTACCCTTGCGTCACCACCTGTAAAACCTATGGGTCCGCCACTGAATCCTCCCAAATGCTGTGATAGTGACACAGATGACCACCCACAGCAGAGTGCGGACCCGAGTTTGGTGAGTCATGCCGAAGAAGGCTTGGAAGCCTTGAGGTTGTAGGAGACCTTGGGCTTCCATTGCTGTCTGGGCTTGGAGAAGGTACGCGGAGCTGAAGGAGCCGTCTGGTTCGCCGGACGTGTCTCATTCTGAAAGGAACGCAAATACTGGTTACGCTTAAGCAGTGTTTTCTTCCTAGGGACCAAGGGTAGAAGGGTACTCTTACCCCCTGTGGCCTCACTGATCAGATCCTTCAGATCTGGCCCAAACAAAGAAGTGCCTTGAAAAGGTAAGGAGAGCAATGCTTTCTTGGAAGCAGTGTCAGCAGACCAGATCTTGAGCCAAAGAACTCGTCTGGCAACCACAGACATGGTGGAAACCCTAGACACCAAACGGATGGCATCAAATAATGCAGCAGAAACATAGTGCCGAGCCTCAGAAATGTTGGCAAGGAGGTGCATCGTATCCAAAGTAGGAGCACCCTGACGAACAGCAAGGGTGAGCTGTTCAGTCCAGACCCCAATGGTCCGGTTCACCCATGCTGCAGCAAATGCTGGCCGCATGGCAGTACCAGCAGTGGCAAAGATGGACTTGAGGGAGATCTCAAGTTTTATGTCAGTCCAGTCCTTTAGAGCAGACGCATCAGACACTGGCAAGGCAGTAGACTTAGATAGCCTGGAGATAGGAGCATCTGATTTGGGAGGATGAACCCACTGAGCAAGTGCAGCCTCAGAGAAGGGATAAAGCTTGGCAAATTTCTTGAGACAGTTTTCTGTCTGGAGACTTACACTCTTCAGACACAAGGCGGTCAAGAGTGGGGTTAGGTGGAAAGCAAGTAAGGGGCTTTTTAGGCTCCTGAAATACATCAGAAGGAACCTCCTGCACTAAGGGAACGTTTAGGGTAATTAAAACAGCCCTGATCAGGCCCTCAGCCGAGGGCTCAGGATCAGCCTCAAAAGGATCCCCAAAAAACTGAAAGGAGCCCACCGCAGAACATTCCTCAACATCTGAATTTACCAGCAATTCCTCCTCAGAGGAATCTGACACGTCAGGTACAACTTGAGGTTTTGGCAGGGAAGACTAGATGGAGGTGGGGGTCTGCCAAGAATGGAAGACTCCCTGTAACTGAGATGGAAAGAGTTGCAAGGTGACCTAAGGTCCCTAGCAGTAGTCTTGAACTCTTGCACCCAAACTGGCTCTAATTCATGATTGGAGGTCCCTGGAAGACTCTCAGGGACATCAGAAAATGCTGGGCATAAATGACCTAAGAATTCTCTAGGTAACCCTGAATGACAGGAAGAGCAATGCGCAATAGGGGATACAGAGACCCCAGCATCCTTAGTCTTAGGTCTGGCCCAAAGCTCCAACGGTATAGACATTCTCACGGTGTCAATAACCTTACAGTATAATAAATCACCCAATTACAGTGTGTAGGATTAAAGTTTCACCCCACAAATTGTTAATTTAGACTTATCTGGCAGGCGAACGGTTAATCAGAAGAGGAGAGAAGGAGAGTCCAAGACCTGCGTAGGATACTCATTCTTGAAATAGAACAAAATGAATCGCTGCAGGAGCCAATCAGAAACGAGCGTGCAAAGCAAGCGCTCATGGGAAATGTAGTTTTCCCAGATAAAGTATCCCAACAGTGTCCAAAGCCCCCTGAGCATCCAAACACACAGGAAACATGAACCGGATGATAGAGCAAGGGCAGACAAGAAGAATGAGCCATCTCTGAAGTCGCTAGGTTAAACGTTTGCAGAGATATGTCCCAAACTGTAAAGTCCAATAGGAGTGAATGGAGCAATGGTGCCTATGTGGTAAAGTGCGGGAACCCAAATTTACAAAATTGAATGTGTAATATCAAAAGACATGAAACATCACTAGTACATGTTAGGATACCCAAAAAACACAGAACCAGTGGGAAAAGTGTCAGAAAACCCTCAAATGAATGCCAAACCAGCAGCTAAAGGGTTAAGTACCACATAAACCTACTCCAAAACACACAACAGACATACAGATAGACCCAATGAGTGCAGGAGTGTGCAATAGAAACTCCAAGGAAAAACCCATGTGCGGAGGGGCACTGTGGGACATGTGGACCTGCAGCACTCAAAGGGTTGCTCACCTTTCCTGCAGATCTTCTGTTTTCAGATTACCATGTTTTAAGAAGACGCCATGGTGGGCAACTCCTGAGGAAAGAACTTGTAGCCAAGATTTTCCCCCCAGTGCTTAAGGTCCACAAAAAGCACCTGGTCACTGAGCTAACCACATCTAAGGGCATTGTCAGTTATAGTAATCCGCCTAATGGTGGTATTCCGTTTCTAACAGAAAAATAAAAAACTTCTAAATCTATAGCAGAACTGTAGGTAGGGAAGGTAGGCTCCACCTGCTGCATACAATTCTAGAATTGTTCCTGCCTACCCAAAGTTACCAGTAACCTGTATTGGACGACAGAGGAAATATATTTCTATTTAACTCAGTGAGGACCAGAGGGATCTTATCCAAAAAAGAAAAGAGGTGGAATTCTGGAGCTAATCAACTGCACTATAGAGAAGAGATAACAATTTCAGTTAAATGGTGCTTTTAACCCCTTAAATATTAGAGAGATAGCAAATACACAAATAAAGCTGTGGCGCTATTGTCTATCCTAAAAGTGCTCTCTCTCTCCTTATTGGGTTTCTCCAAAAGACACTTAGGTGAAATAATATTATCTAGGGATAAAAAATTCCCAATTTCTCACCACAACATAAAAGTAAAACAATAAAAATTGGAAAAAGTCTTTCAAAAATCCCAGTAGCCCTCTGGGATAAGAGTATCAGACTCAAATAGTCCTCTGTGGGTCCAATAACTTCCTTAGGCAATGCAGCTTTAATTTATTATATTATGAGTCTTCCAATCACACACATACCCAGAAATCTCAGGCAGGTCACAGCCCCTCAAATACACCGGTTTAGTGTAAAGCAGCACTAGAACAAAACACAAAGAAAAAGAGGCACAGGCCTCATCTAAGAGTATCCTATAAGATAAAGTCCTGGAATGCAGAGAGCTCCGGAAGGCTGACAGCCTGTCTGTGCTCCGGGGCAGCAGCAGAGGCGGCTGGGTGACAAACGCTGCTGCCCCGGAGCCGGGAGCACAGACAGGCTGTGAGACATCCGGAGCTCCCCGCACCGGATCAGCCCGTGTATATGGGCTTTGTAACTAGTATCTTTATATTGTTATTGGAATTCATGACCCCCAATATAATATGCTCACTGGATAGTAGTTTCCAAAAGACACATAAAAGTCATTATTGGTTCTCTTCTCTGAATATCTCAGAAGGCCACTCAGGACTCAGGAGTATGTAGTATACAATTATTTATTCGCAAAGAATTATTTAAAACAAACCCATTCAGGGTATAACAGTTATCAATTGTTTTTTATGTGCCTTTTGGAAACTACTATCCGGTGAGCATATTACAGTGCGGGTCTTGAATTCCAATAACAACATACAGATATACTCTTAGATGAGGCCTGCGCCTCTTTTTCTTTGTGTTTTGGTTTAATATTAGAGAGGTATCCTATGCATTGGAAATCAGCATTTAATTTTAATCAATAGGAAGTTTGGGAAATTGGATTTATCCCTTTCATGGAGTTGGTTTTCTCTTTAATTGTACCACCTTTTTTTGTGTATAAGACCCAATTCTCTCAAGCCTTCAGTATCACCCAGTCACGAGATGAGGTCTCTGAAATTACCCAACCATGAAGTTCCTTACCTGTAAAGGTGGCCAATCAGGGTAGCCAGCGTAGCTCTATTTACTCTCGGAAGATGGTTAATTAGCTCCACGTATTTCTCTAGTCTTTTTGATTTTTCAGAATTTGCTGCAAAATTTGAGTAAAATATATCACACCAAAACCATTAAAAGAAAAGCTAAATGTAATATTTTTTACATTTACACTATATTCAGTCCAAAAAACTGAATTTGCAGCATTTCTGTTCTATGACACATACAGTATGCTGGAGAAGGCTGTGGTTCTGTATGCAAAATTCACAAGTTCTGAGACTACCACTGCCGTTAAACTGAGCAAGACAGATTCAGCCTCTTGCTAACTATTTGTCACTATGGCAAAGCCACTTTATCTGTATGGCTCACATTGCAGTTATGAGAAATAGTCTTCAAAATCAATTTATATGGCAAGTAATATGAAAATAGAAACAAAAACACATTTTAATCAGGGATGTGTTTCCCATTAGTTTAGAGCAAAGCTGTCCAAGTTCAGTCCTCAAGGGCCACCAACCAGCCAGGATTTAAGGATTTCCCTGCTTAAACGCAGTTGAGTCAGTCAGAATTAATAAGCCACTGATTAAATCACTTGTGCTTAATCAGAGAAGTCTTTAAAACCTGGCCTGTTGGTGGCCCTTGAGGACTGAACTTGGACAGCCCTGGTCTAGAGTGTCAAGCATTGAGAGGTGCATCAGGTCCCAAACTCTAAACTGTGGGTTTGGCAGTAGTAATTCCAAAGACCCAGGTTTATGGTAGATGGTATGAGTGTAATTCAGAGGGGGAGGGTGTGGCAGTAGGTGGGGCTAAGGAATCCTTCAGTGCCTTTGCATATGGATGCCTATGATGTAAATGCATCCCTGCTTTTAAACTTTTTGGAATGCCAGAAAGGTATTCAATGTATTCCAACCTGGATTTTTGGGATTGCTAAGATCTAGAGTTAAAGGGATAGTAATGTTTTGCTATAAAAGCAGTTCCAGTTAATCTTCATTGTATTTGAGAGTGTTATTTCAATACTGTCAGAGTTGTAGTTCAAGAGTAATTGAATGATAAAGTTTCCCCCTCCTGCCACTTTTACTGATGTAACACTCCTCACCTCAGAGCAGCAAGACTGTCCGGATACATCGCAGCAAGGGACAATTGTCAGTGAACATAAGGGAAAACCTGAAAAAAGAAGAGTAGGGTTTTCCTTATGTTCACAGTAAGAAGATTGTCCCTTGCTGTGATCTGTCTGGTCTCAGGACCAGATTCCACATCTGGGGGGAGGTGGCTTACATTAGGTAAAAGGGTCAGAAGGGGGATACTTTATCATTCAATTACTCTTGAACTAAAACTCTGACACTCTCCATGGCCCAAATACTATGAAGATTAATTGGAACTGCTGTTTTTGTAAAACATTACTATCCCTTTAAAGGAAGTGTACAGATGGGTGGGAATTTCTTTTCTGGAATTGACAAGTGGAGAGAAAGTCTTTAATTTTGTAGGTCTTTTATTTTGTAGGTATTAAAAAAACATGAAGAACAATATGTCTTATCTCTCAAAACTTTATGGTTTGAGAAATATTCACAAGCAAAGTTTCCCCTCACTGTCCGAAACGGTCCAGTCTGCCATCTAGCTGTCAGATTTGGAATCCGGTCCAAATCTAACAGCTAGAGCGCTGACATCAGTGAGGGGGAAACTTTGCTTGTGAATATCTCTCAAACCATAAAGGTTTGAGAGATAAGACTTATATCGTTCTTCATGTTTTTTTAATACCTACAAAATAAAAGACCTACAAAATTAAAGACTTTCTCTTTAAAGACTTATATCGTTCTTCATTTTTTTAATGCCTACACAATAAAATAAAGATAAAATTAAGTATTACTATCCCTTTAAGGCCTACTGGAGAGAAAAAGGCCCAGACTCCTTAAATGCTGTGTTCTGCACTATTGGCTGATCCTTCCCACAATTAGATACTGCCCAGATATACATGCTAACTATAACTAAGGGTCTGATATTCACCTGAATATCTGTATATATATTCTTACTTATATGTCTAATGTGTATCCCTTAATTTAGAACCCCTTTTGGGTTTTGCTGTGGTGTAGATATTTTATAATAATGTATTAAATGTGTATATCAAATATAGCCACCCCTTTTGTCTAATGCTTTAGTAGAGCTGCTAAATATTACTTGAGCTAGGTTTAGAAGGTAACTCTAGGGGTCTTAGGGTTATAGGAGCTTTTCAGAGGTGGTATTGATTGATGTGATACCCCTCTACCAGGTGTCTTCTGTCACAATATGAATAATTAATTTTTACATATACTAGCTATAAGTATACGATACTTAAAGTTATATGCATCTATTTCAGTTTTTCATGTTAGTGATCCTTTGAGAACCTTTGCCCTTTAAAAATCATTAGGTATCATACATGCAGCTATTTTCCATTGTGGGTGTAGTTCTGTTGTAAATATCGGATCATCCAATTCCCTGAAAAATCTTTTTAGTACATCAGTGACGTCCTCAATGAAGTTGTCACTGATACGAAGCTTGACATTGCGAGCGTCCTTGCGGAATTCATCCATAAGCAGCTTTATCCGAGACTTGGCACCATTTTTACGATAAATACCCTCGTGGCAAAGACCTATGGAATAGTTAAATACAGTTATGAACGAGGTGGTGGGCTAGTTATCTAAAATAAGGGGAGTCAATTACTGGACCTCCAGCTGTTGGAGACTACAACTCCCATAATCCCCAACCAGAGATTGATAGGAACTATTGTTCCCCAAGCAGCTGGAGGTCCAACAACTGACTGCCCCTCAATTGCATGGGTTTCAGATGTGCCTAATTCTCAGTGATGATCATAGATTAACACATTAAAGGGGATATATCACCCCTATACAAGTTAGGCTTAGTACTTAGTACCACTCTGCCTCAAGCAAAATGTTTTTGGCCAGTGTGTCCTACCAGTTCTTATGTAAGGTTGTAAACCATGGACACAATGCCAAAGTCATACAAAAACTTAAGGTTACATAGAGATGTATGGAGCGTTGAATTCAGAACATAACAAAAAGAGACCAAAAACCGTGTGCATGGATTCATCAGAAAACAAAGGTCTATGACATAACTGGAAGAGTAAAGCACCTGAAATGGAAATGGGCAGGCCACATAGCAAGAAGATCTGACAGTAGATGGCTAAAACAAATTTGAGAATGGATTCCACTCAATACTAAATGCCCAGGAAGAAGACTAGAGACAAGATGGGTAGATGGAATTACCAAATTTGTTGGCACTCAATGACAACAAAAGTCACAGTACCGAAGTTGTTGGAAACTTGCTGAGGTGGCCTTCATCCTGCAGTGCATCCACAATGGCTGAAGATGCTGGTGCTGATATATATATATATATATATATATATATATATATATATATATATAGTCAGTATAAACTAATTTTGTGCAAGATTTACTTTACAGGAGACTAATACCTCCTAATAATAATCCCTCACTTACCTTACTATGGCCAGAAAATCCTAATGGCCCCTATTAATTTTGCTTTTGTGCTTGTGTTCAAGAGATTGGGATGGTAGTGGTCCAAGTAAGAATTGTGTTTGCAACATAGGTATCAATAAATCTGTTTCTTATACATGCCCCTGTCATTTTCCAATGATTTCTTAGACAGTACCCTGCAAGACCTGATGCTACCAAGATGGTGATGGATTGTGATGCTAGAAAGGAATGCAGTAGCTGGTGTGGCCATGTTATGGCAACAGGCTGTTAGTAAAGGTGGCAACTGCAAGGTAAGAAACCAGAACCAAATGAGCCAGGACTGGGTCAGGATAGCTACACTAACAGAAGTAGCAGGCCCTGAAGATACCAAGAAGATTGTTAAGCTCAGAAGCTGGACCCACAGTGCACAAGTGGAAGGCAAGCACTGTGTCAGAAAATCCCAGGCTAAGCTGATGGCCCCGGACTGTAGGCAAATGTAGTCAATGTTCAGGACAGGTGACTCCGGTATGTGGTCAAAGAAGAAGCTAGTGTTAAAGATAGACGGCACTAGATTGTGGCCAGGACAGACAGGTCAGGGACACAGACAATAGTCAGCACACAGAAAGCCAAGTGGAACTAAGAACATCCAGAGCTACAGATAAAAACTGCATGAACAAGGATGTGGTGCAACTGACTAGGTATAATTACCCATTGTAACAAGAACTGCACATGCGCACAAAAACATGAATTTCCATCACATATGCCGAGAAGCTGCAAAAAAGGCATGTGTCATAGCACCATAGAAGACAATGGGCAGGAGACCACGGAGGAAAGAAGAAAAGGTGGACAAGATCCCACCACCACCACTCAGAGTGCTGTAAATGTATAATGTTGCTACGCCTGGAGGGTCGAGCAATGGGGATTTACTACAAAAGCACAGACTTTCACACCCACATTATATATATTATATATATTATACATGTTAGCTAATTTTTAACAATTTGCACCAAGCAGAATCCATGTCATATATACATCTCACCGTATTGGGTAAGAAAGGCGATGCAGCTATCTACGATGATGGGTATGTCATTCCTGCTTAGCTGTTGGTCCCTTAACAAGTTGCCGCTGCTGCAAGCAGCTGCTTGGATATCTGTACTCCATGCCAGGAAGTCAGCTCGAGTGAATCCTTGAAGATATAAAGTCCTGAAGACAAGAAAAATAAGGTTACAGATAGTACAATGAGGCAGCACAATTACTACTGAAACACTAAGGCAGGCAATGATTTATCAATGTGTCCAAAGAGTATCTGATGAATTACTCTCAACCAGTATATAATGTGATCATTCACAAGTACTTTGGGGTATTTATGAATGATAGAGAGTATTTCCCTGCAGGAATGTGTACATTTGAACCAATACTTTTACAAACCCTGTTGTTCTAAACATTAGTCAGCAGATGGCGCCGTTTTCCTATAGTTAAAAAATCATGTTGAAAATATAGAAAACTAGTGTAAAAGCCAGTGTACATGGGCAAAGGTCCAGGTGATGTTAACCCTTTGAGTGCCAGATGGGCACGCAACACAACTCTGGTACTCAAAGGGTTAAAAGGCCGGTCCTGCTCTGTGTCCTGCTGCCTACACAGTCATGCACTGTAGAGACTGTCCGAAAGCACAGAATGCTCCCAGCACAGAACTCCCAGCATTCTGTGCATTCAGGCAGTCTCTACTGCACATGACGGCTTCTGACAAACAGCTTAGCGAATTATTATATAGGATGTCATTACTTAAGAAATAACTTACCGTCCTTTCTCAACGAGTATCAGTATATCCTTCTTCTCTGTATTTTCAGATACTGGTGATACAGCTAATAAAAAAAAATCAAATAGTAAATTTATCCTGCTGACAGAGGTACAGGTTTAAGGCTTGTGATTGTGAGAACGTCTCCTTGAAAACCTTGATTATCATTGTTATTTATTTATAAAGCATCAACAGATTCCTCAGTGCTGTATCCAATGGCTCCATAAAGTAGTACAAAAAATGCATATTTTTTTTCATTAGAGGTGTGTGCAATCTATTGGTTTGTAATGTGTTGTACACCCCTCTGGTCCTCAAGAGCTTACATACCGTACCTTATGAAGTCTAAATATCAAGAAGCAATGATCGTTAGACACATAGGGGCATATGTATAAGGCCTGTTTCGCATGGGTGACTTCAGTGCACAGTTATTAATGCAGAGCTAAACACACCCTTGTGAAAGAGTTTGCCCCAACAGAGGTGTTCACACAGGTGATTTCTGCATTTTAACACACCATTAGGCCTATTTCACATGGATAACTGTGTTGCAACAGCACATGGCAAGTACCCACTGAAAACAATGAGATGTATTTTGTGAAAAGTATTGCTGGAACAAAGTCGTCCATGTGACCTAAGCCTAAAACAGCAGGCTGCAATACGGATGCTCTCATTCTTTGGGTACAGGTTTTAGCATGCTTGATCTACATGCAGCTTATAAGCCACTGCACAGATTGCTGACAAAGGCAACTATATTTTTTAAGTGGCGATGAGTGTGGTGGAAGGTTTTTAGAGATTCCTCTATATTTGTAGGTCACTAATGTGGAGGAATAGAGCATCATGGACACTAAGATGACTAAAAGTTTATGCTTCATATTTTTTACACATTATCACCATTCGAGAGGACAGGGAAAGGTGTCCCAGACCCCTTACTTTGGCATTTTTCTGATTGATACGGGGCACTGGATATCACATCAATCTTTACTTTTACTTGGCTAGTGCATGTTTCAATATGGAGGGCCCCATAGTGATTTAAAGGGATAGTAATACTTCTATTGAAGTGCAGCTTCAAGTCTTTTTTTTTTAACATGTAGCGCTATATTCCATTACTTACAGTGTTGTAGTTCAAGAGATACTCAAACAGAAAGGATACCCCTACCGCCCCTTCTGGCCACCTCCCATCAGATCTAGATCCAGTCGTGGGACTGGACGGATGCAGCAAGGGACAATCTTCATTCAGAAAGTATAAGGAAAATCCTGCCCTGCATTGATGAAGGAGGGCAGGATTTTCCGTTTGCTTACTGAAGACTGTCCCTCTCTGCTCTTCATCCGGACCAGACTGAGAGGCAGCGTGATGTAAGAAAAAGGGTGAGAGGGGGATCCTTTCAGCATGAAGACTGCATGAACTACAACACTGTAAGTAATTAAATATAGCGCTACATCTTCAAGCAAGAATAAAGAAGACTCGGACCATCACTTTAAAATATGTATTACTATCCCTTTAATTCATTGGCTTTCATTTTTTTTTCTTAGGTTTTCTTTTTCAGTGCATTAATATGGGGTATATATACACCATAATAATGTATTTTGTTGTATTTTAATGTAAAGGGTGCAAATGTACCCCATTTATTTATTTTACTGAGTTAAACGAAAGAACAAACGTTGCACTCCTTTCAATATAGAAATAATCTGTTTTGGGGTCCAAGGATCCCTTTATTTTTTGAACCCTCTCCATCCTCCTCTGCTTAGGATGGGGAGATGGATAGTTATTCCCCACAAAGGCCAGTTGGGATATATCAAGAAATGATTCATTTTTAACAAGTTTACCCCTCCATTCCTAGGCTGTCCGAAATATATTCATAGCAATGCGCTCCCAGCCAATCTAGAGGGTTAATGATGGTCTCAGTCAGGTTAGAGAAGGGTGTGCAGAATATGTTTGCACTATATAAATAAAGAATAATAATAACAGTGTATGTTTGCTTTTTAGTCTGTTAACCCCTATGATGCCAGACAGTTAACAATGCATTGCATAGCTATGTGCAGCAAGTTACCTGGCATAAAAGAGTTTAAGGAGGACTTGCGTGAGTGTGGGGAAGTTAGGTAAGTGCAGATGGGGAAACTGGCGGGACTGGTGCTGTGGTGGTTGCCGCCATTTAAGGCAGAATGGCCCATAATTATAAAAGCAAACTGGAGTTATTCTGAAGTAAGCCAACTGCACCATATGGGACAACTACAAATTCCTAAACCCATGCACTTGAATAAAGCTTTTTAACCCCATGAATGCTAGAGTGGCCTCCTCTGGCATTCAAGGGGTTGAAAGACCAATTTACTTTATCACAAATTTTTATTTGTCTCATATGATGCAGTTGGTTCACTCCAGAATAACTCCAGTTTGCTTTTACAAGTCTTCGCCAATATGGCTCTACAGTCCTCAGTTGTGAAGACCTGTCTGGCCAGAAAAGGAGGTCTTGCAAAGGCCATACTGCTACAGTGAAATAGCAGAATCACAATTTGCAGTGCTTTTTTGCGTAATTTTTGTATGCATGCTGGATTGCAAAATACAATATACATACTGGCAGGAAACAAATAGCAGAAGTAGGAAAGTGGCTAGAAAAAAACATTTTCCCCTACTCGCCAGCCAAATTTAAATTCTGATGGAATGGAATCTCGGCCTAAAAGCAAATGATTTCCAGTGCACTGTTCCCCATTAATGTAAAACACTACTTTACACAGTGTCCAGCAGTTGTTTAAAACGGACCTTATAGTTTGATAAACAGAAACAAAGGAATTAGAGATTTATTTCAGTGCCTCAGTTTATCCATTGTGGTTCCTTATGAATGTGGATACCCCAGTGCAATAGAGCAAGATGCATAAGTATTAGAAAATGGAAGATAAAAGCAGGTTAATAAAAGGCTGCAGTAGTTGAGTCAGGGGAGGATGAGGGCTTGATAGTGGCAGACAGTCTGATTCAGTCTCCAGACTTACTGAGCTCTTGGAGTCTTCGTAGATTGATACTGTCCTCGGCTGCACTTTGATCCTCAGGGCAAATAAAAAGGTGACATTTCCGGAGTAGGAAGTAGCCCTCCATCCAGTGATCTGGGTTTAACATTGCCTTGTAACGCAATCTTCCGACTCGCTGGAATTCGTGGCCTAGCAGGCAATGACAGCTCAGAGGGGTGAACCACTGCATCAAGAGAGGGCCAGTTTCTGTTAGGCTATATTCAGCTACACAATAGAGGATAGACACCCATTTTAATCAACTTAAAGTGGAACTGTCACTTTGTAACAAATAATTTATGAGATGTTTAGCTTTAGCTGTTTGTCACTTTATGCAAAAGAGCCAATACTTTCTGGTAAGAAGTAGCAGTTGGGATAGGGACCAGTGTGACAGTGCCTGAAAATGCCTGGCAAAATTGCACTTACTGACAAATTAAAGATAAATATAGGTGCTTTTGAAAGGTCATTCAAAATCCCTTACATGTTACAAAGTCATAGTTCCACTTTAAGGAAGTTTTAACCGTCTGAATGCTAGAGAGAGTTCCAACACATTGCTTTGCAATGCACTGAAAACATCTCTAGCATCCAAGGGGTTAAAAAGACCCATTTAAATAATTGTGAATATGAGGAATTTGCATTTGTGCCTTAATGTGCAGTTGCTTTGCTCCAGAACTATGCCATTTTTATACGTAAGGCCCATTTTTCCTAACTTTGCTTTTTTCCATGGGCAATTTTTAAAATACATGTTGCAAAGTAACGCAGAGTTTTTGATCAGTCGTATTTCTAACATTGGTTTCAACAGATCACAGTGGAATTGTAGTAAAAACATAGGTATCTGTATTTTCAGTGTGTTTTTGATCAACTTTTTATAGTGAGAGCAAGGGATGTTGGGAGAAAAAGAAAAAAAAACTTTGTAAAATTGAATCTAAACAGAATTTAAAAGCTGTAAAATCGTATGAAATACAAATGAAGAAAGCTGTCAAAATGTATCTTTTTTTCCACTCATTTTTAATACTTTAAAACAGTCATCCATGTGAACATAGCCTTAGTTATGCTAATTAAAGGGTTAGTAATGTCTAATTTTAACACAATTTAAGATAGTAAAAAAATAAATGAATTGATGTAAGTCCTGCCTCTCAAACATGTATAGTTTGAGAGATATACACATTTAAAGTTCCCCCTCCCCTTTACCAGATTTCAGCGCTCTAGGTGACAGCATGAGATTTGGATTGTGTGACCCGACAATGGCTCTTCAGGAGAGCTGAAATAGCACTATCTAAAAGAAAAAATACTTAATCGAAACAGTCTACAAAGTGTGCCTGGTTTGCAAGCACACTTTGTAGACCATTCCAATGAAGTACTTCTTTTTCGATATCACTATCTCGGCTCTGATGAAGAGCCGCTGTTGGGTCGCACGACCCGAATCTCATGCTGTCAGCTAGAGGCTGACGTCTGTGAAAGTGGCTGGAGGGGGGAACTTTATAATCGTATATCTCTCAAACTATACATGTTTGGAAGACAGGACTTGCATCAATTAATTAATTTTTTTAATATTTTAACACAATATTAAATTGTGTTAAAATCAGACATAACTAACCCTTTAACCACATTTCTTGATTGCTAGAAAGAGCTACCTTTCCAATGACGGTAGTCCAGGCCTGGAGTATTTCTGCAGCATCAGTACCAAAATGGTGTACTTTTTCTGAAGACAGGAAGATCTCAAACATGTAGCGGAACCTAAAACAAAAGGTCAATAAATTATTATTATTTTTTATTCATATAGCACCAACTTATTCCGCAGCGCTGTAATAATAAATAAATAAATCTGAAGTCTATGGCTCCTCACACAACACAACAGTTATCAATTTACGTTCCATGAGCGGCTAGCACAGTCTCACTGAGGATGATGTACTAAGTAAAACTGGTGCAATTTTGGGGGCAAATCAACTGAACAATAGAGAACAAATAATAATTCTCATTAATTTAAATGGGACTTCTAACCTCTTGAATGCTTTGCAATGACTTGGAGACCTCACCTGCATTCAATGGGTTAAAAGACCTGTTTATATCCATGAGAATTTTTATATGCCCGTCCCTCCTCTTGTGCAGCTGCTTCAACCGACAGTTCTCCCAATTCTTTTTAATTCTTCAGCTCCACAATGGCTTATAGAATATGGCAAAATGTTAGTAAATGAGAAGCAAACAAAAGCACTTATGTACCAAAGAAAACACATCATTACAATATCCTGGCTTTTGCATTCAAAATGTCCCACTGATTCAACCCCTTAGTGACACATGATGTGCCAGGGCTGTCACGCCATTTTGGCAGTTAAGGACAGGTGACGGTCCTGGCATGTCATGGAATACTGGAATACCAGAGTGTCTGCATGCCTCTCTGCCATCCCAGAATTCATTGTGAAAAAAAAAACCTTTATTAAATTACCCACTCTACCGTGCCCTCTCACAAAAAAAAAAAAAAAATACGAGCATTATTATTTTTTTTATTGTGAGGTGGCATGGTAGTGTGGGTAATTAAATGGTCACACTGCAGTGCCCAGAGGTTGCTAACTTCTCTTTGTATAATTAATAAAATATATATTTTATATTATTACCTCTTGTGGCTTTTTGCAGATTACTTTTGGGGTTATATATTTTTAAGATACATAGATACTGTGTATCGTTTTTGTTTATATTATAGGGCTGAGAGGAGAATTATAGCACCAAGTTCCTTATTTAAAGTGACTATCTAAAGGCTACACTCACCAATGGTAAGTGTTTTATTCAAATGTTATAACAGTTCAGATAATCAGGAAGTGAATTTACTGTGTTTACTTCCTGGAAGTTCTAACAGACAGCATGACTACTCAGTTTCTATTACATTATAGGGAGAACAGTTTGTCTGTGACTTTCCTCTCAAATAGAATGTAACAGAATAACAACCTGACCACTAGAGGGCACTGTAAATGTGAAAAAAACATGAGTTTAAATCAGTGATTCTCAACCAGGGTGCCGTGGCACTTTGGTGTGCCGCGGACATCAATTTAGGGTGCCCCGTGTTTTCTATAAAGAATAACAAAAATGGACCTCTAAATAAAGATTTATAGAAATTAGTATGTACAATATGTTTAGTTTTGTTACTATGATTATAAGACCTAATAATAACTGTATATTTGTGTATTGTACCTTTCATTATGCCCTTGATAAATTACATTAAATATATTAGGGGTGCCCCGAATGTTCAAGATTATGTGTTAGGGGTGCCCCAAGCAAAAAAGGTTGAGAAACACTGGTTTAAATTGTAATAACTCTGTAAACACACATCTCTCAGCAGTGGGAGTACCTTATTTTTTCTAGCACTCAAGGGGTTAAAAACCACATCCTTTGAATGCCAGAGGGATCCACAACTCATGGAAGAGCAATATGTTGTGTATCCCTCTGACACTCAAAGGGTTAAATCAGTTGGAATTGTATTTGTTCCCTATTGTGTAGCTAGTTTGCTCCAGAACTGCACTTCTTTTCTTAGGATATACCCCCAACATGTCTCCTATGCTTTTTATATTTTAGTTTCCATCTTCTCCAATTGGGTTACACTTTTACACCCTGACACTGAGCTACTTGAATTTCTGTCAAGGATTGTGACATCAGGGATATTGATGCAATGCTACACTATTGCGGCAGCATTGAGGGCTCTGTATGCTGAAGTGGAGGCAGTTTTTTCTGATGCAGGGATAGTACAACATTGTATCACGATCTCTGTTTTCGGGATTCAGTGTAGCAAAAAACTTACCAGAGTGATATAAAGGTGATACATTTTAATGGCTGAGGACATAGAAATACACGCTTTCAGCCACTAAGGCCCCTTTTCAGACATGGGTTAACAAATAAAGCTAGAATAACACTGCATTTATATTTACAGAGCATAACATACATTTGAAACAAAATATACAAGTACACAGAGGGGGTCAAATAAGTTATTAAACATAAAATCTGCATAAATATGAAATGATATGCATACGGTTAGATCAAAGTCCTGGGAACAAGGAAATGTTCATTAACACGGTGTGAAGAGCTTGTTAGTCTGTGAGTTGAAAAGAGCTATCTCTATACAATTTCTATATCAAGATGTTCTATCTGGCACTCAAAGGGTTAAGAGGTTTTTTTTTTTTTTTTTTTTTTTTTTATGTTATAAGATAGAGCTATTTTATGAGTAAGGCAATTAAGAAATAAGTATGGCTCTGGGCCCTCTATATATACACTGACAGTTTAATAAATTGTTATTAATCTTACAAAGACAATTGTGAGGGCATACAGCAGTCTCTTAACCCCTTAAGTTCCAGAAGGGTGCCCAGTGCGCAAAGCAATGAGCTGGGAACCCCTCTGGTCCTTAAGGGGTTCAATAGAACTTTTCTTGGAAAATATTTGTACACTATTGAGTCACGGAACCCAGCGTATTTGTGGTTCTTTGGCTAGCAGTAGACAGTGGAACAAGGCTGGGGAAGTAGACAGTGTTTCTGTGGCTACCAATGGACCAAGGCTAGGGATGCAGCAATCTATTTGTGGACTTGTGACTACTACTGTAACATGGCTGGGGAAGCAGACAATGTATGTTTGGGTCTTTGGCTATCAGTGAACAGTGGAACAAAGCTGCAGAAGCAGTATATGTGTAGTTCTAGGGCTAACAGTGGGGTGTCAAACAGTGTATGTGTGGCTCTTCTGTGACTACCAGAGAGACAAGGCTGGGGTATCAACAGTGAATGTGGGCTTTTATGGCTATCAGTAGACAATGAAAACAGGCTGAGGTGTCAGAAGTGCATGTGTGATTCTGTGGCTACCAGTGAAAAATGGAACAAGGCTGAGGAAGTCCACAGTGTATGTGTAGTTATATGGCTACAAGTGGGACAAGGATGTCTTGTTAAACACTGTCCGTAGTTATGTGGCTATCAGTGGACAGTGGAACAAAACTGGGGAGTCAGACACTGTATGTAAGGTTATGTGGCTACCAGCAACTGGGGTCTAGAAAAGTGTGTGTGGTTTTGTGGTTACCAATGAAAAAAGGCTTGGGAAACAGATAATGTGGTTCTGTGGCTACCAGTGGAACAAGGCTGGGGAAGCAGACAGTGTATGTGTAGTTCTATGGATACCAGTGGACAGTGGAACAAGGCGGGTAAGCAGACAGTATATGTGTGGTTCTATGGTCACCAGTGGACAATTTCAATATTTTCACATCTCCTTGAACAGTCAAAATTAACATTCTGGTAAATATTGTGTTGCATTGGCTCTCATAAAATCTGATCACTAACTTTACCCTTTAAGGACCAGTGGGCTGTGCAAAGCATCACAAAGTAATGCTTTGCAGACCCCTCTGGTCATCAAGGAGTTAATGTTCCATGATAGTCAGCAATAGTTTGTCGGTGTTACCTTTCCACAGGAGCTGGGCTGTTTAACACGTCCTGCCTGGTTACTCCCATACAGACAACTTCAGAAGGTCCGATCTTTCCAATGGGTTCAGAGCTTTTGTCATTCTCATAGAAGATAAGGGATCTTTCCAGAACACACCAGTGTTTGTGGAATTCTGCATGGGATACAAATAAAACAATAAACAAATAAAACAAGTGAAATGTTTAGGATATTTCTGTTTTCATATCTATTAGACATATTCCTGTTTCTGTAGTGAGTCTTGTACTTAGATTGCCTGCCCATGTGACAAAACAAAGGACACCGAGGCTGATGTACTAAGTAGAATTGGAGTACTTCTGGGGAAATCTAATAGCATCATAGTGCCCTTGAATGCTAGAGAGTTCTCCAGCGTATTGCAAAGCAATTCTTTGGAAACCTCTCTAGCATTCAAGGGGTTAAAAGACATTTTAAAACATTGTTCATTTTTTTGTCCTCTATGGTGCAACTGGTTTGCCCCAGTGTTCCTCCGGAAGGGATACACACTAAGGTGTGATAAAGTGGAGATGATTTCCCCAGTGATATCACTTCACCAATTCCTATGTTATTCTATGGAGCCAATGTGCTAAGATTTCTCCAGCTTTGGACATCTTAGTGCATTGGCTCCATAGAATAACATAGGAGATGGAGAAGTGATACACTGGAGAAATCATCTCCACTTCATCACACCTTAGTGAATCTCCCCCTCAGTTCTTCTTAGTACAGCAGCCTCACTACATCTCACTGGGGCTAATGTATTTAACCCCTTAATGAACCTGAGGTGCCAGGACTAACACGTCATGGAATTCAGGTGTCCCTGCATGGCTACACATCACTCAGGGACCCCAGAATGCATTGTGCAAAAAAAAAAAAGAAAAAAATTACCCATGGTCCTTAACTGCTGGCTGTGCACTGCGGAGGTTGGTCATTATGGGGTTATAAAAGGGTGCAATTCTGGGGCAAATCAACTGCACTATAATGAACAAGCAAAGGTTCTCAATGATATAAATGAGGCTTCTAATCCCTTGAATGAGTTGAAGACCTCTCTAGCATTCAAGGGGTTAAAAGATGTATTTATCAATGGGAATTTTTATTTGACTTGATTTCAGGGCTCCCAGCAAAAAAAAAAAAAAATGGTCCGTGGTCCTTAAGTGCCAGCTACATGCGCACGCAGCCAATCCTTAAGGGGTTAATAAGAATTTTTTAATTCTGTAGCAATCATGCCTCTTTAAACATCCCTTGAGAAATAGGATGGCTTCACATCAGCTCACAGGGTTATACTATGTATATTTCAGCATCAGTTTCCACTGTCCACTGTACACATAAAACCACCAATACAAATTCCCGTACCATCTTTCGATTTCTTAGTTGTCAAAACTTTGCTCAGCACGGCTGTCTTGTTCAGGTACCCAGAATGCACTACTGGCTGCAGGATCTCATCATACACTCTGACTTGGTTTGAGTCGTCTGGGATTAGGCACTCGGCTGAAAATGTTAAGATTTAAAAGTTTGCATATTTTCTTGGTTAAATACATTAGTTTCAAAATAACAAGAAAATGAAAGATAACTGTATCAAGACTGTAACTTCCATGATCTTGTTTACACTCAGTAGCCTTAAAGGGATAGCAATAGTTAATATAAAAAATTTGTAGGGTTATCTCCTGAGTAAAACAGGTGTACTCCCACTGCTGAAATGTGTTTTATTCAAATTTATTGCAGCTCAAAATTGAATTTTTTAGGTTCAGTTTCTCAATGACCTGAAATTGTACAGTGGTACTGTTGCTACACCATCCTATGAAGATTTATGATCAACTGACCAGAGCTGTCCATAGGATGGTGTAGAAACAGCGCCACTGCACAATTTCAGGCTAGTGAGATGCTAAAAAATTCTAGTTTGAGCTTCAATAACTTTTGAATAAAAGATTTGTTACCAGTGGGCGTACCCTTGTTTTACTGAGGGGGATAAACCCAACAACATATATTTTTTTTTACATAGCAAGTATTGCTATCCCTTTAAGAACTTTGGCCAACTAAGAAATCTAATATTTAATTAAAACATTATTACAGATGAAACTCGTTTTCATTTTTAATTATACAGTTAGTGAAGGCCAAGTATTGTGGTTTGTTAACCCCTTAAGGACCGGCCGTGAACACAGGCATTTTTTATTATTATTGGATCGATTCGGGGCTCCCCAATTGGCGTGCAGCCACACGGGGAGCCCTGAATGCCATGACGCCAGGACCGTCATGGGTCCTTATGGCAAGTTTACCCATGATGGTCCTGGCACGTCATGGGTTCTTAAGGGGTTAAAAAAACAGCCATGTTTTATCAGGAGATTTGTTAGGTCATTTATGCTTTCACATAAAAGCAACTGCTCCTTTGAAAAAATATTATCTGCTGTAAAATCAATGATCCAAAAGTTATTATACCCCAAACCTCTATTTTAAATTCAATTATAATGTTCTATTGTGTAGTTTTGTATTGTGGTCACCAGGTAGAACTGTTTCTATAACTTTTTATGGAGAGCTTTAGTTTAAAGGGTTAGTAATACTTAAAATTTAAAAAAAACATATGTTGTAGGGGTTATCCCCCTGAGTAAAACAAGGGTACTCCCACTGCTGAAAGATATTTTATTAAAAAAGTATAACAGCTCAAACTTTAATTTTTTAGGTGCAATATCATGGTGGCCTGAAAATTTACAGTGGCGCTGTTGCTACACCATCCTATGGACTGCTCTGGTCTGTAGACCATAAATCTCCATAGGACAGTGTAGCAACAGAGACACTGTAAATTTTTAGGCCACTGTAATATTGCAACTAAAAAAATGAAGTATGAACTGTTATAATTTTTTAATAAAATATTTCTCCTTGTTTTATTCGGGGACATAAACCCTACAACATATATCTTTTTACATCTTAAGTATTACTATCCCTTTAAGGCTCAAGCTCTCTAATGGTGAGCAATACAGCAACCAAGATACCAGGCGGGGCTGTTGGTAGCTGTGTAATTAAACAAGAAAAACTGTTTCACCTGTAATAATTTTGGTATGAAGTATTAGATTTCTTACATAATCTAAAACAATAGAAAACAACATAATTGACATTGTTGAAAACAGTTTGAGTAAAAAAAAATATACTGAAACTTCTTTTGAATGGGGCATCTCCCCTATAAATATGTGTATGTAAAGATATGCACTCATGGTGTATGGTATCAAAATCCCAAATATATTAAAACAGCACCATTAAATGAAACAAACAGCAAATCTAGCTCCTTGATCAAACCTGGTATAGTATAATTCAATGGAATAAGTGTATGTAAAGATACGTACTCTTAGGGCGAGATGTTCAAAAAGTCATCATAATGAAAAACTTGTTGGATCATGAGTTGGTGGTAAAAGAAGGACAATATTTTCAGAAGTTAATCCGTCATGTTTGAAAATTTATCTAAATAATTAAAAATGATGGTAAGAAGATCTCATTGAACATTGCCGTTAAAAATTCTGATCTTAAAAATTGTCTTAGAAGAAGAAACAGGAATCAATTTCCAAGTCGTCAAAGCTAGATGATGAACATCTTTCTTCCACAGGTAACCCTGTAGAAGAAGATCCGGATGGCAAGGGGACCGGAATGGCTCTGCCACTGACAGATCCAGAAGCTCCAGAAACCAAGCCTGTCAAGGCCAGTACGGACGAATCAGAACGACTGGAAAGCGTTCCAGTCGCAATTTCTGTAACACCTTGTGCAACACTGGGAGGGGAGGAAAGATGTAGGCCAGTGGAAATAACCAAGGAATGGACATTGCATCCACCGCCAGAGCTAGAGGGTCCCTCCACTGAGTAGAACCTCAGAACCTTCCTGTTGTGTCTTGTCGACATAAGGTCGATGTAAGGAAGACCCCACTTCTGAACAATGAGGGTGAACACCTCTGGATGCAGTTCCCACTCTCCTCTGTCCATTGTATGTCGACTAAGGAAGTCTGCCATGATGTTGTCTACGCCAGGAATGTGCACTGCGGATATGGAAGGAATGTGTTCTTCTGCCCAGGACAAAATAGCCTTGACCTCTAACCAAGCGGCGAGACTTCTTGTTCCGTCCTGCTTGTTGATGTAAGCCACGGCCGTGGTGTTGTCAGATTGTATCCGGACTGGACAGTCTTCCAACTGAAATGTCCAATGACGAAGAGCATGAAATATCGCCCGAAGCTCAAACACGTTGATGAGAAGGAGAGAGTCCTCTGGAGACCACCGACCCTGAGCACTCAGGCGACCTAGGACCGCTCTCCAGCCAGAAAGGCTGGCATCCGTCGTCACCATGGTCCAGAAGGGTACAAGGAAGGACTTGCCTTTCAGCAGATTGGAGAGGTCGAGCCACAGACTCAATTTACATGAAGAGGAAGTGACACTGACATCTTCCGAAGGTCCAGCTAACCTTTGCACACCTGGATCACAAACCTCTGGAGTTTCCTGGTGTGCGCCATGGCAAATGGAACCGCTTCTATGGTGGAGATGAATTTTGTCATTTATATCTAGTTTACGCAAAAACACTGTGCAGGCAGTGTAGGTTAACCAGATCTCTTGTTTAAGAAGGGACACATGCAGTCTGATGGGTTGCTTTGTTTTCAGTGCAGCCCTGAAATTTGCAGAAATTTGCAAGTATCCACACTTGAAAGATACAGCTGGTCAGCTTAAGCCTTTGAATGCCAGAGGAGGTGCCCAATCTCCCCTCCATCTTTGGAAAAAATGGTACACGATATATTGCTACATGGTGTTATTTAAAGTATTGGTTTTACTTTAACCCTTTCAGTGCCAGAGAGGTATACAACACATTGCACTGCGATGCAATGGATACATCGTTGGCACTCAAAGGGTTAAACTTGCAGTCTACCCTTCATTGCGGCACAATGTGTCGTAAGACTCTCTATTTTTAGACAGCACCACATTTGAACTTCCTCTTCCGCTTAAAAACAAATTTCCAGTATGTCAAAGACATTTTGTTTAATATGTAGATGTTTAAAAGTGAAGTTAAAATTTAAAAGCTGATAACTATTGTTTAATGACCCACTGGTTTCAGAAGAATTCAATATTTTTGCTAACTGCACCAAGCTGATTTCACTAAAAATAATTTCTAAAGTTATCTTTAACCCTTTGAGTGCCAGAGTGGTACGCAACACATTTGCATTGCGTACCATTCTGGCACTCAAAGAGTTAAGTTCTGATGGTTCTGATCTATTGCAGGTCAGTTGACATCAACCCTACAACTCATTGCACAGTACTGCATTGGTGACCTCACTAGCATCTAAGTGGATAACAGACCAAAAATCGTATCATTATCCTAGTGCAATATTCAACCAAATTCAGTCCCAACACTGCAGATTTTCAGGATATCCAGAGAGAGCACAGGCATAGCCATACCTGGAAACTCTCCGGATTTGCCCCGGAGACTCCGGTTTTGACAGTGCTTTACCGGGTCTCCGGGGCAGAGGCTGATTCCTCCGGATGTGGGAAGTTTCTATTGAAACTCTACCCACTCCTGCTGTTTCCCCCGTTATAACTCCTTCCCCAGCCTTCTTTTCAGCTCTGCCTCATACGTTTAAGCCCTCCCCCCCACGTGTCAAGCCCCGCCCCTGTTTGACTCAATTTGCATCATTATTCTCACCCTTTGCTGCACCAGAGGACTCCCCTCTGGGAGGACATCAATGGAAAGTTCCCAGGTATGGGCATAGCTAATGAACAGATGAGTCTTTCATTCCGGGGGAAGATGTACTAAACTTCAATAAGGGCTCAGTTTGGCAATTTTGGGGCAAACTGCATCTGTATCCATTTCTTGGTATGCAATAAAATGTATCACCATAATATCCCTGTGATTACACCTGAAATAAGGCTACATAATCATGTTTTATTCAAGCTTTTACTTGATTTACATTTTTAGTGGCTATTTCACAAATGGCTAATTTGCAAATTGAAATCGGACTTAATGAATAATTATTGTATTCCTGAGGGAGCGCTTATATGTTAATGTGGCTGTCTGTCATTTGCATGAAGCACTGATAGCTGGTGATGCTGAATGAGCTCATGTTTATCTTACTCATCCAACAAACTGGGGATTTTGTCTTAGCTTACCGTGCAGAAAGTAAGGTAACTATCCTGGTGCTGTATGCAAAAGGTTAAAGGGATAGTAATACTTAAAATGTAAAAAAAAATATTTTGTAGGGTTTATCCCCCTGAGTAAAACAAGGGTACTCCCACTGCTGAAAGGTGTTTCATTCAAAAGTTATTAATTTTCAATACACGTTCCTATGGACAGCTCTGGTCAGTTGACCATAAATCTCCATAGGATCGTGTAGCAACAGCGCCACTGTACAATTTCAGGCCACTGTGATATTGCACCTAAAAAATTCAACTTTGAAAATTAATAACTTTTGAATGAAACACCTTTCAGCAGTGAGAGTGCCCTTGTTTTACTCAGGGGGATAAATTCTACAACATATTTTTTTTTTACATTTTAAGTATTACTATCCCTTTAAAGGGATAGTAATGTTTCTTTTAAAGTGCAGCTCACAGTCTTCTTTGTGTTTTTTTAACATGTAGTGCTATATTAATTTACTTATAGTGTTGTAGTTTAAAAGCTATTCAAGCTGAAAGGATCCCCTCCCACCCCTTCTGGCCACCTCCCCGTAGATCTTGAACGCAGTCGTGGGTCTGGACGGATACAGCGAGGGCCAATCTTCATTCAGTAAGTATAAGGAAAACCCTGCCTCGGAGCTGCACTTTAATAGAAACATTACTATCCCTTTAACCTTTTGCATACAGCACTGGGATAGTTACCTTACCATCACTTTAAGTTGCTTCCTGCCTGGTTACATCATCATCAGCATCATCTATTGCATCAACCAGGCAAGCTATCAGCTGCTGCAGGTAAACACAGAACTAGCCACCGATCAGCTCTCTGAACTAAATTCAGGACTCAGCAGGCTTTGGGGAACTTGGCAAAGCAAACAGTGCTACTTCATTTACCTGTAGGAGTGTCCAGAAGCCAGCTCAGTCTTGTGTTTACATCAAACAGCCTATTGACTACTGGTTCTGTGTTTACCCATAATAGCAGAGAGATGGCTTGCACTCTTGGAGACCCATTACTGTGGACTTTTGTGAGCAGCCACTTGGCTGTTCAGTACAATGTCATGGCCAGGAAGAAAGATGAGTGAGCAATGTTTAAAGGGACAGTAATGTCCCAAAAAATGCTTTACAGTTATGTGGAGTTTAAAATATTAATCAAATCTCTCCAAACACTATATCTCAAACCGCTGTAGCTGTGTTCCTGAGTTCCAGAATACATCTTGTTCCTGAGTCTTCTGTCTGCAGAGTTGTTCCAGTGTGGTTCCGGCCTAGTCCTGAGAGGTTGATGTTTCCTGCTGATCGCCTTCGCTGAGTCTTCCTGACTGCTTGGCCTTTCTGCGAGTTCCTGTCGTCTCTTGTTCAGCCAGATGTGTTCCTGATGCCTGGTCGCCTTGGCGACATTCTTGTAGTCCCAGCGTGAGGACGTTGGGGTATTCTTCCAGCCTTGCAGCTATACAATTACTTGTTGGTTCCAGCGTGTGGACGCTGGTTTGCTCCAAGCCTTGCGGCTATACAAATACTTGTTGGTCCCAGCGTGCGGACGCTGGTTTGCTCCAGGCCTAGCGGCCATATGAATTACTTGTTGGTTCCAGTGTGCGGACGCTGGTTTGCTCCAGGCCTAGCGGCCATATGAATTACTTGTTGGTCCCAGCGTGCGGACGCTGGTTTGTTCCAAGCCTAGCGGCTATTCAAATTATTTGTTGGTCCCAGCGTGCGGACGCTGGTTTGCTCCAAGCCTTGCGGCTATACGAATTACTGTTGGTCCCAGCGTGCGGACGCTGGTTTGTTTCTGGAGCCTTACTGCTATACTAATTTCTCGTTGGTCCCAGCGTGCGGACGCTGGTTTGCTCCAAGCTTTTCTGCTATACAATTTACTTGTTGGTTCCAGCGTGTGGACGCTGGTTTGCTCCAAGGGCATTCAAGACGTACTCTCTGTTGGGCGTTCCTAGAGTGAAGTTCCTTAGGGCTGCCTTGCCCGGTATTGGTAAGGCCGGTAGAACCTGGCATATTATTCCATCTGAAGGTTGCCTTACCCGGTATTGGCAAGGCCGGTAGAGCCTACGCAAAGCTCCTTTGGGCTGCCTTGCCCGGTATTGGTAAGGCCGGTAGAACCTGGTACATATTCCATCTGCAGGTTGCCTTACCCAGTATTGGCAAGGCCGGTAGAGCCTATTGTTATAAGAATATCTGGCTATCTTGCCCGGTATATTGGCAAGACCGGTAGAGCCTGTAAATTTGTACTTCTCAATTAATAAATGTTGTATGTCATGTTGGAGTCCTAAGGGATCATTTTTAATTATTTTCAATAAAGTTGTGTTTTTACCTAACTTTGTGTCTGAGAGTCGTAACAAACCGTGACACAAGTGGAGATCCCTCTCCTTGTCAGAGGTGGAGTCAGGGCAGAAGGAGGGCACCACAATCTCCTGATTGATGTGAAACTCCGAAACCACCTTTGGAAGAAATTCCTGAGACGTGCAAAGCACCGCCTTGTCCTTGTGAAACATCAAAAAAGTGGTCTACAGGACAGAGCATGTAAATCCGCAACACGGCGAACGGACACGATCACCAGGAGAAAGGCCATTTTCCACATCAACAGGCGTAGAGGAATAGTAGCCAAGGGCTAAAATAGAGGGCACTGAAGAACGCCCAAAACCAAGTTAAGATCCCACGGAGGAGCGGGATTCTTGAAGGCAGGACGAGTATGAGCAACGCCCTGGTAGAAAACCTTGACATCAGGAAGGATGGCAATGCGCCTCTGAAAAAAAACAGAGAGAGCAGAAGTCTGAACCTTAAGGGAACTCAAACTGAGGCCCTTATCCACACCGTCCTGCAAAAAAGTCAGGACCGTAGGCAGATCAGATTCCTGAGACAGGTCCTTGTCAGCACACCAAGATAGAAAGGTCGACCAGACACGATGGTAGATCTTGGAAGAAACAGGCTTGCGGGCACTGAGCATAGTACCCACCACCCCGGAAGAAAAACCTTTCTCTTCAATATTGAGGATTCAATTTCCAAGCCGTCAAAGCTAGCCGGTGAACATCCTCCTTCCACAGGTAACCCTGTAGGTGAAGATCCGGACAGCAAGGCAGCCCGGAATGGCACAGCCACTGACAGATCCAGACACTCTGGAAACCAAGCCTGTTGAGGCCAGTATAGATCAATCAGAATGACTGGACAATGCTCCAATCGTAATTTCTGTAACACCCTGTGCGACATTGGGAGGGGAGGAAAAATGTAGGCCAGAGGGAATAACCAAGGAATAGACATTGCATCCACCACCAGAGCTAGAGTGTCCCTCCAACGAAAGCAGAACCTCGGAACCTTCCTGTTGTGTCTTGTCGCCATCAGGTCAATTTAAAGAAGACCCCATTTCTGAACAATGAGGGTGAACACCTCTGGGTGCAGCACCCACTCTCCGCTGTCCACTGTGTATCGACTGAGGAAGTCCACCATGACGTTGTCTACGCCAGGAATGTGCACTGCAGATACGGCAGGAACGTGTTCTTCTGCCCAAGACAAAATAGCCTTGACCTCTAACCAAGTGGCGAGACTTCTTGTTCCACCCTGCTTATTAATGTAAGCCATGGCCGTGGCGTTGTTGGACTCCACTTGGACCGGACAGCCTTCCAGCTGAGATGTCCAATGACGAAGGGCATGAAATATCGCCCGAAGCTCCAATATGTTGATAGGAAGGAGACCACCGACCCTGAGTGTTCAGGCGACCCAGGACTGCTCCCCAGCAGGAGAGTCTGGCATACGTCATCACTGTGGTCCAGAAGGATACCAGGAAGGACTTGCCTTTCAGCAGATTGGAGAGGTCGAGCCACCATGACAAACTCAGTTCCACATGAAGAGGGAGGGATACTGATATCTTCAGAAGGTCCGGCTGACCCCTGCACACCTGGATCATGAACCTATGGAGCTCCCTGGTGTACGCCATGGCAAACGGGACTGCTTCTATGGTGGAGATGAATTTTCCCACTAGAGAACACAGCTTCTTGGCTGGAACTGGATCTTGAGCCAGAACTGCAGAAACCCTGTGGGCGATCTGGTGAGCTACCTCGTCCGTGAGAAACACCATGCTCTTCTGAGTGTTGAAGAGAAGGCCCAGGAAGACCAGATGCTGGGATGGGACAAGATCCGACTTGTCCAAGTTGATGATACACCCGTCATGGGTGAGAGCATGAATGCATTGCTGAATCTGCTGATGAAGAAGTTACGCAGAAAGGGCTTTCAGAAGCAGGTCGCCCATTTATGGAGTAACTCTGATGCCGTTCCGGTGGAGGACGGACACTAAGGCTCCCAGGACACGGCTGAAGACTTGAGGAGATGTCGACAGACCAAATGGAAGAGCTGAAAACTGAAAATGTCCCAGGTCGCAGGCAAATCGGAGGTACTGCCGGCTCTCTGGATGAATGGCAATGTGTAAGTATGCTTCCTGAAGATCAGAGATGCAAGGATTCCCCCGGGAACATGGCAGCAATCACCATGCGTAGAGACTCTTGGTGATAATGAGTCCAGATCACAAAGGAATTGTGATCCTTTAAATCCAAAATGGGACCACAGCCGCCGTCCTTCTTGGAGATCACAAAGAGGTTTGAGTAAAAACCCATACCTGTGTCCTGAACTGGAACCAATTCTAGAACGTCCTTGTCCAGAACAGCCTGAACAGCGCCACTGAACAGATGGCTTTTCTCTGCGCCCTGAGGCGTATGAGAAGTAAAGAAGTGAAAGGAAGGAAGAGATACGAAATATATCCTGTACCTGTTCCGTCACCACCTGTAAAACCCAAGGGTCTGTCACAGAATCCTCCCAAATGCTGTGATAGTGTCGTAGATGACCACCCACAGCAGAATGTGGACCCGGGTTCGGTGAGTCATGCCGAAGAAGGCTTGGAAGCCTTGGGCTTGGAGGAGACCTTGGGATTCCTTTGGTGTTTGGGCTTGGAGGAGGTACGCAGAGCTGAGGGAACCGTCTGGTTCTCCGGACGTGTCTCATTCTGAAAGGAATGAAAATACAAGTTACGCTTAAGCGGTGTCTTCTTCTTAGGAACCAAGGGTAGACGTGTACTCTTACCCCCTGTGGCCTCATTGATCAGATCCTTAAGATCTGGCCCAAACAAAGAAGTTCCTTGAAAAGGCAAGGAGAGCAATGCTGTCTTAGAAGCAGTGTCAGCAGAGCAGATCTGGAGCCAAAGAGCCCGTCTGGCAACCACAGACATGGTGGAAACCCTAGCCACCAAACGGATGGCATCAAATAAGGCAGAAGAAACATAGTGCTGTGCCTCAGAGATGCTGGTAAGAAGGCACAACATGTCCAAAGTAGGAGCTCCCTGACGGACAGCCAGGGTGAGCTGTTCAGTCCAGACCGCAGTGGCCCGGTTTACCAATGCTGCAGTGAATGCTGGACACATGGCAGTACCAGCACTGGCAAAGATGGACTTGAGGGAGACCTCAAGTTTCTTGTCAGTCCAGTCCTTTAGAGCAGACGCATCAGATACTGGCAGGGCAGTAGACTTGGATAGCCTGGAGATAGGAGCATCCATCTTGGGAGGATGAACCCACTGAGCATGAGCGGCCTCAGAAAAGGGATAAAGCTTGGCAAATTTCTTGGAGACAGAAGGTTTCCAATCCAGAGACTTCCACTCTTCAGACACAAGGCGGTCAAGAGTGGGGTTAGGTGGAAAGCAAGTAAAGGGCTTTTTAGGCTCCTGAAATACATCAGAAGGGTCAGAAGAAACCTCCTGCACCAAGGGAATGTTTAAGTTAATTAAAACAGCCCTGATCAGGCCCTCAGCTGAGGGCTCAGGTTCAGCCTCAAAAGGGTCCACAGAAAACTGAGAGGAGTCCACCGCAGAATATTCCCCAACATCTGAATCCACCAGCAGTTCCTCCTCAGAGGAATCTGACACGCCAGGTACTCCATGAGGTTTTGGCAGGGAAGACCTGATGGAGGAGGGGGTCTGCCAAGAATGAAAGACCCCCTGTAACTGGGATGGAAAGAGTTGCAATGTGGACCTAAGGTCCCTAGTAGCAGCCTTGAACTCTTGCACCCAAACTGGCTCTACAGCATGGCACTGTGGGACAATTGGACCTGCAGCACCCAAAGGGTTGCTCACCTTTCCTGCAGATATTCTGTCTTCAGATTACCATGTGAGGAGATTCTGATGGTGGCTTATGAAAAAGGGGGTACTCACATGGTGAGATAAACTCTCAGTTCCAATGTTAGGGACTATTAATATGCAAGAACAAGTGGGGAGGAACAAGAAAAAGTGGGGGAGGTGAACTAAGGATTGACAAAATTGGGATTGTGGAAATTGCAGATACAATAGATACTTTTAAGAGAAGATTAGATACATTTATATCAAAATGAACATACAGGGTTATACTATATATTAGTAGGCATAATAGGATAAAGGTTAATTTATTTGGCAGCAGGAAAGCTATATAATCCTCATGTCTCTGGGTTATGAGGCAAAGGTTGAACTTGATGGTCTTATTTCTTTTTTTTTTTTTAACTTAATTTACTATGTTACTGTTAGATGTGATGAGAGCATTTTGCCATGAGGAATACTTTACCATATTACACTAGGAATAAGATATGCAAGGGGGAGGGTTAAATGGTTATTAGCATATGATGCAGGTGTAAAGCTAGCTGATATGTTGTAATTGCGTAGTCAGGTTAATGCATAGGCTATTGTCAAACTACTGCATTTCAAAGTTCTACATAGGAATCTAATGTTAAAGGGATAGTAATACTTCATTTTATCTTTATTTTATTTTGTAGGCATTAAAAAAACATGAAGAACGATATAAGTCTTATCTCTTAAACATTCATGGTTTGAGAGATATCCACAAGCAAAGTTTCCCCTCCTATCCCTTTTACGTAGTGTAAGCCATTTCTTCCCAGATGTGGAATGCAGTCCACAGACCAGACAGATAACAGCAGGGGACAATCTTCTTCCTGAGTTCTCACATTAGACAGCTAAGGAGAGGTTTGAACTAGACCTCTATGGAGAGCTTTGAAATACACCAAAATTTGATGCCAAAGTTACATGTAAGGTGGAATATTTAAAAGTTTCTGTATGCTCCGACCATCAACCCTTAATGTTTATGGTGAATAGTCACATTAACATTAAGTGACTCATTAAGTCAAATTTAAATATGTAAATGAGCCACTGGCAAAGCAAAAGACTGAAACATCGTAAATGAGGCTAAGGCATGGTGATGTAGGCATATGTGAGTTATAATAACAGGGATAAGATGGTCAAAACAGATTAGTGCATACCACAAGATGGATCTGGGTCAATTCACCACAATAATCAACAAACAGGACTCTTATTAAACATTTATGCATCGCCCGTGAGATGGCACTTTCATTACCGTTTAAGCTGTTGGTGCTCTTTCTCCAGTTTTCGGAAGCTTGTGTGGACATTGGTGAGTTGTCCAGCAAAACTGGATCAGCAAGAGACTCTGCATCCGAGAAAAACTGCATGACAGACTTTAGCAAGTTTGGGCCTGTCACAGCAGTGCAGAGTAACTGCAAAAAAACAAAACAAAACACATTTACAACTCAAAGCTAGAACTAGTTAATACAATTATCAAGGTAGGGGCTATGTATGATACAGATATGTAAGAAAATCAGGCAGTCTTTGCACCTGTTTCCCTACACCTAGCTAAGGCCGCTGCAAATGGGGTGCCCCAAAACCTCCCCTCACCCACACACACACAGTAAACTTCATTAATCCCTCTGATACCAACTAGCATCTACTTAACAGTAAAAGCCCTACCAGCTTTTTGGCCAGCTTGGGGCATGTATATGGGCTGGATATTGCACTACAAAGTCCTATGTATTTTGGGAGTAGCCTCTGGTCCTTGGGAAACTAACAACTCCCACTGCTGCCTCGATCTTGAAAGGTTTAGTGAAATCTGATACAATCTGTAACTGGGCATTACCTTCAGTATCTCCTCCTGAGTGCTCAGTTGAGGGTGTAGGCCTCTGTATCTGCCTTCCTGATACTTCTTCCTGATGAAATCTCGTCTTTGTTCTATGCTGTCATCAGGATGAAGCACCTCTGATGGCGGAACTTTTGCAGCCCAGAACCGATTTGCTCTGTCATTACCCAGGATGATGAATAGCTACAAATAGTAAAGGCCAGATTCATTTACAGATTAAACACTACCCAACTCTTAAGACAAACCTTCCGTGACATTCAGTCTGATATTTAGAAGTATGGAAGCTAAAAATAAACATTCATACTGATTTAAATCCGGCTTTTAACCCTTTGAATGCTAGAGAGATTTCCAACACATTGCTTTGCAGTGCATTTGAGATCTCACTAGCATTCAAGGGTTTACAATGCAATGTAAATCTATAGGAATTTTGAGGATTTTCATTTGTTCCCTACAGCGCAGAAAAACCCAACAGAGAGAGATCACTCAATGCAGAAATATTCCAAACCTGTTGCTTCATAGACACACAAACTTTATTTACGTCGAGAAATAACAGGCTTCATAACTGAAAAGAGTGAGGCCTCCACCTATGCTGCAGTTGGTCTGCCACATAATTCTTCCACTTCTTATTAGTGCATCAGTATTATGCAATTTATAAGGACAACTACATTACAAAAAGGAGGAGGATATCTCATACCTGCACAATTTCGTTACTCCAGATGCTTGTGTCAAGTTTCAGGCTCTGGACTTTGGAAATATTAGTGCCAAGGCTTCTGTGCTGACCTGCAGAATAAACACAAGTGGAGCCCTGAGACATTATTATCATTTGGTATAAGGAATATATTCATTATTGTTAATTTAATATTAATTTAATTTAGTATTTATAAGGTTTAGTGTCTGATAAAACAAGGGGAATGTAATAATGTAAGAATAAATTGGGTACTGCGCCCATTAGCTTTTATGTACTAAGCTCTTTGTGTATCTAATTTAACTCTCTGTGTCCTGTGTGCCAAGGGTAGACAGTGTGGAAGTGTGTGGATATTTATGGGCATACCAATCCTCTGTGCACAAGCCAAATCAGGGGCAGCTAATTGCTGGACTTGCAGCTGTTGGGAACTACAACTCCCATCATCCCCAACCAGCCAACGGATGGTTGATCATGAGGGGAGTTAGTTCCTAACAGCTGTGGATCCACCGATTCATTACCCCCTGGACTATATAAAAACAAAACGCAGAGGAAATAGGTACAAACCCATACATCTGCTACTCTGTTGCGTTAAATTTGGGTTAGTGAGCTCGAAAGTAGTTACACCACTATTTAATAAGGCATCTTTGCACAAGCATGCTAACAGCAGTGTTTCTCTAACATTGCCCAAAGAGACTGAAAACACGCACCAACCTGCACATTGCTTGCATATCACAACACACAGGTTAATGGAAGCCCAGTCAGGATTGGATGTTTTGCAGTCAGCACAAGTCTTGTTCGCTTTATTTGACCAGATTTTCTCAGCTACTTCATAATCAGAAAGTAACTCTGAGATGCATTCCAGCAAGGCCCCCATCCACTCCTTCTTTTCCCTCTCGGATTCTGCAGTGAAACTAAGAAACACATTTACTAAAGAGGCAATAATGTCTAAATCAGCATCTTTCTGGGGTGACTGTACAAATCTAAAAGTGCATATCTGCTGGAATTAACCTCTTAACCTTCACCTCAAGCAGCCAGACTGATACAGTATTTACTGGAGCACAAAGTCTGCTGTCATTAAGACTTTAATACCAACAAGCCAGTTATGCCTACCTCTTAGCACGAGCAGGAATAATATACATTTACACCATTTCCTCTGTGCTCTGTTTAACATATCATGTAAAGATGTAGAGGAATGCCCCAAAGCACCCATAGTCTGCTCATCTGTTCACCCCTTGGTGCAAGTAGCATCGAGGGGAGACTTGCTGGGTGGGATAAGTAGCTCAGTAAATTGGCAATAGGCAGGTGCAGGGCTAGAAAATTGGTTCCTGAGCCTGTTTTTTGCTTGAAATTATATTTCTACATTTAACCATATGAGAGGATTAATAATTATTTAGAAACATATTTTAACATTTTATAGACCTAGCAACCTTGCATGCTAAGGGAAAGGCCAGTTTTCCCATTTCTGTCAATATGTTTGTCAATCCAATATCTCCTCCCCAATACATAAAAATTAAATGGTCATACCTAGGAACTTCCCCAATTTTCACCAGGGGCACCAATAAAAGTGTTTCTACAGGTGGAAGTTCCCCGAAGCTTCTCCTCCTACTTTTCTGCTCTATATCTGTTCCATTCCATTCAATTCCCACCCTGTTCTACCTATCATAACACCAAATCTTGTCTACGCCTTAGGCCTGGTCTGCCCAGTTTTTTGGCACTGTAACCACAAAGCTCTTTATTTCTACTACAAAGTGAATAACTGAAACAAATATAAGCAGATGCTATCATAATGCTGCCTATGATTTTTGGCACAAAATTACAGGAGAACTAGCACCTCCCAATTCTGACCCTCGCACACCTTACTATGGCCAAAAAATACTAAAAGCTCCTATAAATTTTGCCCTTGTGCATTAGTTAGAAAAATAACAACTTCAATTAGTCCTGAATGTCATGTCCATAGAGTCAGACATAACATTTGCTAGCAGGACCACAGGACCTCAAACTCTTCCTGCTACAGTCTGAAATACTGCCAGCAACTATCACGTCTCTTTCCATGGACATGACATACCGGACTGACTGAAGACGTTATCTCTTGAACAGGTAAAATTCATAGGGGCAATGAGGAATTCGGGCCATATTACATGAAGGATTATTATTAAATTCTTCATAACATATTCAGCTAGTTTTCTGATTATGAAAATTCCAAAGAGCCCTATATTTAACATATATGTTTAGGAATTACACATTAAAGGGATAGCAATACTTAAATTTAACTATAGTTCATCTTGTAGCCCTTAAAAAAATCAAATTAAATGCCCCCAGTGCCATCTTTCAAACCTTTATGGTTTGAGAGATATCTGCTTTCAAAGTTTCCCCTCCCTGACGTCAGTACTCTAGCTGATTGCAGGGGAATCCTGTCCCTGAACAAGCGGTGGCTCTGCAGAAGAGCCGAGATCGATTTATTGAACAAGAAATCCTTCAATGAAATGGTCCTCTACGTGTGCTTGCAAACTAAGCACATGTAGAACACCATTCCAGTGAAGAGATGGTGCTGGGGGCATTTAATTTGTTTTTTTAAGGGCTACAAGATGCATTATAGTTAAATTTAAGTATTACTATCCCTTTAAGGCATCCACTTCAATTTCAGCATTTTTAACAGACTGTAAATTTTGAGAGACTGATGCATGGGACTTGATCTTAACAGAAATCTTGTAAAAGTATTCGTTTTTTAAACTCTGTCCTGCAGCTACTTCTGCATAGACTGCAGTTACCTGTTCTGTAACTGCAGTCCATCGCTCTGCCTCTGCTCTCCTCCCTCTATCCAGCCTCCTCCATAAGCTGGAGCACTCTCATTGGCTAGATATCGATCTCTGCCAATGAGATCGCTCCAGCTTACAGACAGAAGCCTCCGTCATCGGAGAAGGCTGGATAGAGGGAGGAGGAGCAGAGGCAGAGCGATGGACTGCAGTTACAGAGCAGGTAACTGCAGGCTATGCAGAAGAAGATACAGAGCAGAGTTTATAACTTCAGTTTAGACCAAAAAAAATAAAAATTAAGACACTTTTAGTCATATTCGATATATAACTTAACTATTTAGGCTAAGTTATATAGAGGTGCTACATCCCCTTTAACCAAAAAAAAATCTGTTTTATGAAGTCATTTCCTGGTTACCTGAAGATTTTGTGCAGAGTGATCAGCTCAAAGTTCTTGTTGCGTGCATCTCTGATAGTGGAGCCTTTTATTGCAATCACAAACATCCCAATGCCCATCTTAAAAAGCTTCAATGGAAAGACAGAGTCCATTAGAATACATGTAAAGTTGGATAAACATTCGCTGAGATTCCATTGAATTATTGATTACTCAGTCACTATCACTGACAAGCAGAGCTTCTGACAGAGAGGAATCACACCTTGGGTCTCATTAATTTTTTCACCCTAATTGCAAATTGTAGGAAGACATTAAAGCGGAACTACCACCCTAAATAAAGTCCCACCCCCAATAATTAAGCATATAGCAATAACCTTACAAATAGTGATATTACTTAGCATATAAGTACCGCGTTATTAAGAAATCCTTCTTCTGTGATTGGTGGCCAGGCATGCGTTCAGGCATCTTGGCTTAGAGACATCTGCGCATCTGCAATGTCCTTCCCGGTGGTGATAGTTCCATTTTAAAGGGAAATTAACAGTTCCTAATAATAACGCCCCATGGACTTTCATTTAATATGGCCAGAAAATCCTAATACCCTACATGAATTTTGGTTCAAAAGATAACATCTTAAATCACTCTTAAATATCATGTCCACAGAGGCAGACATGACAGTTACTGGTAGTATTTCAAGCTGAACCAGACAGCGTGCATGAAACTACTTAAGCTTTAAGGATCAGAGTGGCATGCAAAGTATTGTGAAAGATTAAGCTTACCATGTACATTAGGCAGAATTTGTGTCCTGTGGTCCTTCTAGTAACTGTCACACCCACCTGCTGGACATGACATCCAGGACTGACTATGTATCTGACAGAAGGAGAGGGTGATACCCCTTCTGAAACACAGTAGTTTGATACTGTACACCACAGATTAATGTAGGTGTTAAACACCATTCTGAAGTATGATAGCCATAATTCATAATATTGGATCTAAGATAGAGGGATGAAGCTGAATGTCTGCTAACGATAAGGAACTGGGTGAAAGGAGTATAGTACAAGTGCCCTTGGCACTGTGAATGCATATTATGCTAACTCTTGAATCAAGGACCACTAAAAAAAAATGGGACATTAGAAGAACCTATCCATATTAAAGTGGGAGAGGTTATTATTAGGAGTTGGTGATTCCCCTTTAAGGCATCAGAGTACATTTCTAGACTATCTTTGGTTTATACTCAACAATCAGCAATATTTTTGCTGTTGTAATACTGAGACTGAAGACAAAGTGGAGCTCTTAGTGTAATATTGCCATATCATTGTACCACCACCAACATACCACAGTACTCACAATATGAAATTACACTATAAGTGGTCAGCTGAACAGGTGAGGTATTCAAAACAGCCCCCACTCAGTCTATCCTCAAATGGAAAATGGATGCTGCTCACCAACACAGCAGAGGATCCTTCACAAAAGACAAACAGACAACCAGAAGGGGCGCAAACCACCAAATATGAAATGAAATATGAAAGTATATATACATATATATGTACTCACAATTGTGATTGTAAACAACAGGTGAAGCAAGGGGGGTATTAAAATCCACCCTGCTACGTAGACATACCTCCCGTGATAGATGAACAATACAAAATCTGGATCCGCTGAAGTGGCAATGATAAATCTTACTTTATTTAAAAAATAGTATAAAATAAATTATACAAGTACTCCCAATTACCTAACGCTCAACATTTTTTAAAACACGCTGTAATGTAATGTAAAGTATAATATAAAAAAAAATATATTATATTTTTACATTACATGTTTTGCCTAAAGAGCTCCTGAAGAAGAAGCAGAGTGCTTTGAAACACTTTGAGCGTTAGACAATTGGGAGTACTTGTATAATTTATTTTATACTATTTTTTAAATATAGTAAGATTTATCATTGCCACTTCATCGGATACAGATTTTTTTTTATTGTTCATCTATCACGGGAGGTGTCTCTCCATAGCAGGGTGAATTTTAATATGCCACTTGCTTTACCGGTATTGTACCTTCAGCCGGTTAACCATCATAATTGTGAGTATGTATACCTACACATACTTTCTATATATCATTTCATAGTTGCTGGTTTGCACCCCTTCTGGCTGTTTGTTAATATTGAGATTACTTATCTACATGTGTAATCTACTGTAATTTAGTAAAGAAATTTCAAAGATTAACTGAGAATGTGACAAACTAACAAAAAATAACGTACACTATGAATTAGTTCTGTGTGGACTTGTTATTAAATACTAATTAAAGGTTAATTTTGGAAATCATGTCCACGGATGCAGCCAAGATTCGGTGATGTTATTCTATTAGACCCTATTGGAGACCATCAACAAAGGTCATGTCTACCTCCGTGGGTATGATATCATGTAGCTGGGCTCCAGGACCCCAAGCTCCTTCCATTTTTTTTAACTTTTTTTTTTAATGTTTTTATTGATTTACAAATTCAAAAGAAATACATAAAGAAGGAAGTACAGCCAACCAATGTAAATACAATAATATGAATTAAATAACACAGTATAAGTATGGAATGTATAAACTGTATAGCAATAAATCATACATAACTAATGACATGTATTTGAATGAGTAACAGTTCTCCGTATGTCTGAACCCTGTACCTCCCACGAAGCTCCTTCTGTTTAGCCCTTTGAGTTCCAGAGAGATCCCCAATACATTGCTTTGCAATGCATTGGATATCTCTCTGGCACTCAAAGGGTTTAAACTTCTCTTGATGAAGTATGGGGTCCTGGAATCCAGCACCAACTAACCATGTCTGCTTCCATGGATATAATGTCCAGAACTAATGAAATATTCATTTTGAAGAACCAATACACAGAACTGAATCATGGTAGCCATGAAGATTTTCTGTCCAGATTAAGGTAAATGGGGTTTTAGTATGAGGATATGTTAATGTTCCTTTCGTGTACATACACCATAACAATAACAGTACCTGCTCATTTTTGTGAATCCAAAGTTCATCTGGGGTCAAGACTGCAAAAATCTTAGATTTATAGCCTTTTATCTCCAGGTAGCCAGATCTTTGACATGATAAGTAGGAGCAAAAACGTTGTCGAGGGAAGATCATGCGATGCTCCTTAACCCTGTTCTGGATAGTGGAGCACCATTCAGTTCTCATAGCTGCAGAGGATAAAACAATCCACTGTTTGTCATGTGGGGGAATCCTTAAATGTAATTTGAAGTCCCTATTGAAACCAAAGGAGTACTGAAATTCTTTAACCCCTTGTATGCTAGAAAGGCATCAAGCTTTGCATTGCACTGGAGACCTTTCTAACATTCAAGAGGTTAAGCCATAATAAAATGTATGTGAGGACTAATTGGTAAGTGTTTGAAATCTGAATGGCAATTTTTCTGTATTAAACACATGTACACTCTGCCACGCCTGCCTTGTCTACTGTCCTGAATTACTAACATTTGTTCTGTACCTTTTTGGGGAATCTTGGGGTTCTACGGAACACTTGGCCTTATGTATAAAAGCCAAGTGGCGCAATTCAGGATTTCACATTAAACATCCTTAAAGGGATAGTAAAGTTTCAAAATAAATGCAGCTCAAGTTATCCTTTATAGTTATTGGACCATGTAGAATGGCATTATCATTCTCTACGATGTGTAGTTCCAAAGTAATTGAATGATAAAGTATCCCCCTCCCACCCCTTTTACCTATTGTAAGCCACCTCCCCTCAGATGTGGAGTCTAGTTGCTTGACCGTACTGCTCACAGTGAGGGACAATCTTCTGGCTGTGAGTATAAGGAACACCCTGCCCTCCTTGAACTTTATCCCTTCGATTCATCTGGACAGTCTTCCTGGGCATCTTTACATTTAGTGTTACAGAGGTCTCCAATAAATTGCAAAGCAATGAGTTGGAGACCTCTGTAGCATTCAAGGTGTTAAAATCAGTGGGTATTTGAGTATTTTTTTTATTTATCCCTACAATGCAGTTGGTTTGGTCCATCATGGCTCTACTTTTTCTACCTTTGCCTTTATACATATGGCCCGTTGTTCTAACCCACTGTTCTAAAGGTTCTAAATACATAATGCACTAAGAAGAACGACAGAAATTTTGCAGCAAACAAATAAAAGTTCCCTCTGATGTTGCAGAATTCTGCATTCGGTTAAGTTCTGCGAGTCAAGGATTGTCTTTGGGAACAACATCAGTAAGTGAAAAACGTTCCATATTTAAAGGGATAGTAATACTTCGTTTTATGTTTATTTTATTTTGTAGGCATTAAAAAAAACATGAAGAATGATAGGTCTTATCTCTCAAACCTTTATGGTTTGAGAGATATTCACAAGCAAAGTTTCCCCACCCACCCCTTTTACCTAGTGTAAGCCATCTCTTCTCAGATGGGGAATGCAGTCCATAGACCAGACAGATAACAGAAGGGGACATTCTTCTTCCTATGAAAACAATGAAAGCCCTGCCCCTCTTGACAAGTTTTTCAGCTTTTTCCCTTACCTTAATTGAAGACTGTACCTCTCTGCAATCTGCCTGGGCACCTCCCTTCTGATCTGGCTGAACAGTGTTACATCAGTAAAAGGGGTGGGAGGGGATACTTTGTCATTGAATTACTCTTGAACTACAACTCTGACAGAATTGAAATAACACTCTCCAAAGTCCAAATACTATGATGATTAATTAAAGCTGCTTTTATTAGGAAACATTACTATCCCTTTAAGTTATTAGAGCATGATTGTAAACTAATTATCACCTGTGTGAACTTGTGTTCAAGTGTTCTAAATGCGTCATAAATCTGAGTATAACAGAGAAATGAAAACTCACCTTCATTCTCAGCTCTGAAAACGAAAATCCTGTGCTTCGTGACTACTTCAAACTTATTATCCTTGGTGGCACGTGCCATTTCTATAGAAGTGAGAGGAATCACTCCTTTTGAGTACAGCTCCTACAAACAGAAAAAAAGTGGGAGATTTATAAAAAGTCTTCTTAGTCTACATTTAAGAACTGTCGCTAAAGTTCATAACATTGGGTCATATTTATAAACAAGTAAAATCAAGTTTATAAATATGGCTAAGAATATTTTGAGAAAAATTTGCAGAAAATTTGCAACTGTGATTATTTTTTCGCATACATACCTATCACTATATACTTCCATTAAGAACAGGTTATAACTGTTATTAAGATTTAATTGCTGCCTTTATTTTTGGTGTACTTCGGAAATTTCATTATAAATACATTGCACCACAATCTTATTTGTACAAGGCCATTTCTACTCCACTTTTCAAAGTAGTCGACTGAGTGGAGTTAGTACTTAGAGAAACTGTTGCTAAATGTTTGTACATACCCTTATGTCACTATGGGCGGGATGCAAGAAATCCCTAGTGAATAAGTTTGTGCATTATATTGTTGAACTGCGCATAAAAAAATCCAAATCAGCAAACAGCTGTGCATATTTTTGTGGGCGTGTTCACGTGGATGTGGATCTGAGTGGAATAGCGAATGTACCTAATGCAGGAAGTTCTATTGTGCATTATTTTATACGTCTCTGGAGTGTTGTCTTAAAAGCTAATTTTGTATTCACAATTCAAGAAGCTTTTTGGCTTAGAACGTGCACAATATGTATTTGCTCAGGAAAAATGCCTTTAGCCCGTACACATTTCTAGCTTTCCGCCCTATGAGACAATTTTAGAGGGACAGTACTGTCCCCCCCAAAAAAATATCAAGGTTTGTAGCCTGAAAGGGATAGTAATACTTCATTTTATCTTTATTTTATTTCGTAGGCATTAAAAAAACATGAAGAACGATGTGTCTTATCTCTCAAACCTTTATGGTGTAGCCAGAGTAAATTAAATCTGGACCAGATACACCATGGTGCTGTGTGGCATGTGTATGTATGTGTGTGTGTGTGTGTGTGTGTGTGTGTGTGTGTGTTCGGCAATATGTGTGTGCATGTGTGAGTGTGCGTAAGTCTGTTTATGTGTGTGCATGTGTGTATGTATGTGTCTGTGTGTGTGCATGTGTATGTGTGAGTATGTGTGTGTGTGCGCATGTGTATATGTGTGTTCTACAATGTGTGTGTGTACATCTGGACCAGATACACTATGATGCTGTCTGTGCATGTGTATGTATATGTGTATGTGTGGGTGTGTGTGTGCATGTATGTGTGTATGTATGTGTCTGTGTGAGTGTGTGTATGCGTGTATGTGTATGTGTAAGTGTGTGTGAATGTGTGTGTCTGTGTGAGTGTGTGTTGGATTAACCCCCGCACAACTCTACTTTCACAGTGACCACGGTGCTCAAACTCCAAAAGGACAGCCAGCTAGCAACTCCAAATATCAACACCAATCGCTATGTTATGCTATGACGGCAATGCATGAAGGTGTGATAAAGAGGTGATCAAGGGGAGATAAACTCTCCAGTTCCCATGTTATTCTATGGATTGTATGTACTAAGAAGTCTCAAGTTAGAGAGGTCTTAGTCCAGAGGTGCCCAGACATTAGTGACATGGAGCGGAATGCAATCACTTCATGTCAATTTACTTTTGATGGCAAAATGATTAGAACCAAAATGTTACTGAATTTCACATGTTATTTCTCAGTTAGAGAACATTTGCTCACTTTTTAGCTAATGCATTTCAAAAAGTGGGCGCTGCAAAAATTTCACTGTTTTGTGAGAGGATTACCAATTGAGCCTAATTCAGCAAAGCTATTACCACACATTTTCCTACGTTTGGCTAACATTGCAGTTAATTAAGGAGCATTCACTAACTTTGCTGTTAATTTAGGAGCATGTGCTCTTCAGTATCAAGGCGTTAAAGTGGAACTACCAACCCAAGTAAAGTTAAACACCAAAAATTACCCATCTGGGACTAGCTGAACAATAGTACTAGTCGCCAGAATAATTACCTCCTTATAGCTAAATCCTACTGCTCCCGAGACTGAAGGCCAGGCAACAGTGCTTTAAAAGAATCTGCTCGCCTGCGCCGTCAGTCCCTTTTGGTACATACGGTACCTAGCAACACCTCCTAGAGCAGACTAGAACTGACAGCACAGGCGCGCAGATGTCACTATGCAAAGATGTCTGCGCTGTTTCCTGCTGTCAGCCTGGGGAGCAGTAGAATTTATCTGTAAGAAGGAAATTATTCTGGCGACTAATACTATTGTTCAGCTAGTTGCCAGATGGTTAATTTTTGGGGTTTAACTTTACTTGGGTTGGTAGTTCCACTTTAATAGGTTTCTTGCATCAAAACAGGAGCAATCGCAAATAGCACATAAATTTATGGCTTTTATAAAATAGAGAATGCTCCACTTTCTTGCATAACACCCGTTGAATCTACTTTTTTGTATTCTTCCTAACATGATTTACTGCTGTACCAGCACATCAGTAGTCCCTCACCATCACATTAAAATATGGTGCATAACGCAGGTATGCTTATATTGCTTTTCTGTAAAGAATACAATTGGAACAAAATAACACTTATAGTACTGTAAAAATATGGTAAAAACAAGTAACATAGTAAATTGGGTTGACTAGAGACACAAGTCCATCAAGTTCAACCTTTGCCTCATACCCTAGTAACATGAGAACTGTATAGCTTTCCTGCTACCAAATAAGTTAGTCTTTATCAGACCATCCTGATTTGCCTACAGTATAACCCTGTATGTTCCCTTTTTGAAAGAAATGAATCTAATCTTCTCTCAAATGTATCCATTGTATCTGCCATTACCACATCCTTGGGCAAGGAATTCCACAGTTTAAAAGACTTTACTGTACAAAACCCCTTCCTCTGCTGAAGTCTAAACCTCCTTTCTTCTAATCTCAAGGGATGTCCCCTGGTCACCTGATCAGGTCTTGGAATGAATAGCTCACCACAGAGATCCTTGTATTGACCTCTCATATACTTGTACATTGTGATAAGATAAGATCTCCTCTCAGTCGTCTTTTCTCTAGAGTAAATAAGTATTCGTTTGCATGCTGATCTAGATAAGAGTCTCTGTAGTGTATATAAGCTGTGTACTTGAGTCAATAAAAGAGAGTTCTTCCCTTCATCAAGTCTCGGCTGATGTTTGGGAACAGGAGGGTCAGTTTACTATTGGAGTGTTATTCTGAGGGAGAAGGGAACTATAAAAGAGGTATCCAGCTTATGATACAAGGCGTCACGTTACAAAGTCCCCAAGTAATTCCTTGGCAAACCATTTGTACCATATACAACAAATAAAGCTTTCCAAATTCCTATTGATTAAAATGTGTCTTTTAATCTCTTGGATGGAAGGGAGGTGCCTGATACATTGAAAAGCAACATATTTGAGATCCATTAAATCAATGGGAATTTTTAATTCTCTCCTAGAGTGGAACTTTAAAATGAGAACACTGTGACCGTATACACGCCTTCAATGCTGGGATGATTTGGCTGCGTCTCTTTCTCTACCAGTAACCACTCAGAGATCTATAGGTGTATCAGGACCTACCTGTTGGACACCCCTGTCTTTAGTGCATAGGCTCCATAGAATAGAACAGGATTTAAGAGGTTATCACACTGCAGAATTTATCTCACTTTTTTCTCACCTTTGTGCATCTCCCCCAATTGAGAGCAACCTGTGGTTTTCCATCTGTTGTTGAACTACATCTGCTCTCATCCTCAGTCAGTCATTGGCTGGCAAAGGATGATGGGAGTTGCAGTCAAACAAAGCTGGAGAGTCTCAGGTTTCCCTCCCCTGAGCTACATTATAAACCAAGCTGACCACCATTCTCCACATAGAACTACTAAAAAATTGAAACAGAATGTCATAACAGAGCTCCACAGTTCTTAATAAAAATGGCAGTTTGCCCACAAAAGTAACATTGTTAGTTTTGCTGGGTAGAACTCTATTATGCTCAAAAGGAAACTGTATACATTTCAGAGCAAACCAATTGCACCATAGGGGAGAAATAAAATTTCCCAGTTTAGATCAATGGAAGTGTGAGGTCTTTTTGTTTGTCCATTATCATGCAACTGGCTCTAAGTCTATTCCTCAGACAGACATCATTTATATGAATCTCCTTTTAGACCCTTCAATCTTTCTATATACTGTGTGTCCATCCAGTCCCCAAGCTTGCTTAGGGGATCAGTTTTCTGATCCTCCCGCCAACAACTGGAAGGAGTTTTCTGGGGATGCACATCTCATCCCCCCAGAGGCTCTTTACTAGGTCTAGTGTGTAAAGGCATAGGAGACAGATGTGCACTGGCTTACCAGTATAAAAAGCAAATGAGAATGAAGAAAAAGTACAAATGGAATACTTCTGGGGCAAACCAAGTACACCACAGGAGACAAACAAACTTATCCCAAACACCCATTGATTTAAATGGGGGCTTCTAACCTCCTGAACTTCTCCAATGCATTGCAAAGTTCAAAGTTCTATTTAAATCAATGGAAATATGCCCCCATGGCGCATTTGCTCCGGTCTTATTTCAGCTCTTCTAAGTATTTCACCTATTATAAGTAATTTGCTCCGGAATTATTTCAGCTCTTCTAATAATCTAAGTATTAGTTTAGCTCTTGTAAGTACTTTGGTGATTCTCCACTAAATCAGGCTCTGGAATTGATTTGCAGTCCATACACCTGCCTAACATCAATTTATTAAGCTATGTATGCTAATTTTCTTCCCCATAACTCTACTTGTACCAAGCAAAGGCCAGTGGGGCCGCTTGTGAGATTTCCTTTCATCTACACCTTGTTACCAGTTGTGTACTACACATGCTATGGAGCTGGCATACAGGGAATTTTCACTGGTGCAGTCTGTCCACTGGCATGCATTATAGCAATAGTACATTGTAGTGAACACCCCCAAGTGCAGCCACTAAAAGTAGTGGCTGACGCCAACAGAGCTGCAATATTGAATTTGTACATTCACTCCCAATCAGTCCACAAGCTTCTAAGACTAGTGCTGCTTTATTTAGCATCTGGCAGTACAGGTAATATTTCAACTAGTGGACCCTAATCCACACTATATCTTACAATAGAAGGTTAATCGGAGGCTATATCATCGTAAAACATGATGTCTGTCCTTTATTTTACTGTTTCGTGACCTAAAAGTTAAATTAAGAATCCTGTAGTTTGAAGTTATAGGGATGATAATGATCACTCGAACACAGCTCTTCAAAATGCATTATAAAATGGTTGCTTCACAGTTAGCCTCCACAACATGCCTGGTATATTACCTTACAGGTCTGCTCATCTCCTTTGGTTGTGCAGATTGAAAGAAATAAAAGATATACAAAGATGGTCAGGTAAAGGGTTTGAGATAGAAAAAGAAGGAAAAGAGGAAAAAAGGTCTCTTACCTTGTCATTGCTGAAATACATTAAATTTTGCCCATCAAACTTTACAAATCTTCTCTGGAATACATAGTTCCTAGACCAAGAAGAAAAAGAAAAAGGCTGAAACCTTAAATCAAAATCTGCAATTAGCTTTAACCCCTCTGGTCATCAGTGGGTTAGGAAAATAAAACTTAAAGGGGCACTATACCATATTATAGAGTTAAAACAAGGGCACTCCTAATAATTGTAGATGTTTCTTTTAAAAGTTATCAAAAAGATAACTTGGCAACTTTATATTAGCTTGAGTTAAAGATGTTTTGCATCTAGGTGGCGCTGCTGATCTTGCCACCTGTCTGCAAACCATCTTGAACTCAACCTATAAGAATCATGCTAAATTAACTTTATAATAAATTTTGAAGGACATACCGTCAAAGGTTGAGAGTGCCATTGTTTTATTCGAAAAGCACAATAACATATTTTCCATATACTGCTCATTTAATGAATACTTGCACAATTATCAATTTCTCACGCTGTGCTTTGCCCCGTCCCCTTTGAATTTATCATCAAAAAATGCATACAGCACTCAAAAGAGCATTTTTAAAGGGATAGTAATGTTTCACAATAAAAGCAGCTCCAGTTAATCCTCATAGTATTTGGGCCATGGAGAGTGTTATTTCAGTACTGTCAGAGTTGTAGTTCAAGAGTAATTGAATGAAAAAGTATCCCTCTCCCGCCCCTTTTACTGATGTAACACTGCTCAGGGACAATCTTCAGTGAGCATAAGGGAAAAAAATGTCAAGGGAGGCAGGGTTTTCCCTAGGCTCACAGTAAGAAGACTGTCTCTTACTGTGATCTGTCTGGTCTCAAGACCAGATTCCACATCTGAGAGGAGATGGCTTACACTAGGTCAAAATGCTATGAAGATTAATTGTAGCTGCTGTTTTTGTGAAACATCACCATCCCTTTAATATATGAATATGTATGTATGTATGATCAAAGCAGTTACTTAATGAATATTAACCCCCTGGATCTTATGGACATCTTCTCATTGTCTCAAGAGATGTCTCCAGTGCTAGGGTTAATGGAAAACTAAAACTACCTAACAAACACCTAAATACTCTGCAACGGGAAACTAAAATCTGTAAAGATTTTCTATTCAATACCTGAGGTCAAAAATCTCATCTTACATGTCCCTCAAATCAACATATCTGTTAAAAGTGACACTATTGTCTGTAAACTTTGTGAAATAATAGAAAAGCCTTTCTGATTAGAGAAGGGGTGCCTACTAATCTGAATAGATGATCTGCCTTTGATCACATCACTTATCGCAAGATTCCACAAGGAAATGTATCACACAGTGACAGTAAAGAAGAATAATCTAGCTTTCAACACGTACATTGTTAAAGCAAGTTTAGATTTTAGTTTGTTGTTACCTGGAATTAAATAAAGGTGCTAGCTTGGAGTACATGATATTTAAACCTGCATAACCCTATTTTAAAATGGGCGTGATCCTTACACTCATTTCCCACAGGCAGGGAACACTGATGCCTGAGCTGTGTTGATAACCTGCCCTGCAAATCACTGAGATGTTATTCACCGCCACAGTAACTAGTCTGTCTGTGACTGAACTTGCACACAGGGCACATTTCCCATTAGACAGAGTAGGCAACTGCCTAGAGTGCTACAATGTTCCTTCACTAGCCACTAGCTCAGAGGACTAGCTCGTTTTTTTTAGTTTTTTTTTTTTTTTGCGGGGGTGTTAAGAATCGGGGCTTGGGCCAATCTAAGGCTTTACTAGTGTAATGTGCAGCCTATATGCACCATTAATAGTACGGAGATTAACACCATTACATTCCTGGCATCAAGATTTGGAACTTTAAGCACGAGACCTGGGGCTTTAACTCCCCTCATACATTACCTAGCAACACCCCTACACTCGCTCTTGGTTTATTGTGGCTGGCTAATTTATCAGTTTATATACTAACTAGTTTTAAAGGCCGTGTACATGGGCTAAAACTGGCGGTGCTGCAGTCATGTGCAGTACTGACTGCCGGAACGCACTGTGGCTGATAGGGAGCGGGGCGCTTAGAATTCAGACTGTGGTCCTGAGCACCTTCCTGAGACCAAGCAGTCCCAGGAAGGTGCTCAGAGAGGACTCCGGTCTGAATTTGGAGCGCCCCGCTCTGTACCGGCCGCGGTGTGGGCAGTCTCTGCTGCACATGACGGCTTCTGACAAACATCGTTAGCAAATTATTATATAGGATTTTTTCAGTTGATTTACCCATTTGTATACCCATTTATCGACCATTGTTTAACTTAATGGCTGCTAGAAACGTTCCCTAGAATCCAGTAGTTTAAGAGCTTATCTGTGTTTACCCGTTATTGGTTAAAGAAGAACTAACACCATCCAATAACAACCCGCCCCATTACCTTACTATAGCCAGAAAATCCTAATGGTCCCTAGGAATTTTGTTCTTGTGCCTTTGTTCAAGAGACAGTATCTTCAGTCAGTGCTGTTGTCATATCCATGGAGGCAGACATGACAGTTGCTGGCATTTTTTTCAAACGGATACATGCAGAGTACATGAGTCTACTTAAACCTTTAAGGACCAGAAGTGTGTGCAATGGATTGTGAAGCAATGCAGTGTACACCCATCTGGTTCTTAAAGGGTTAAGATTACCAATTAAGTGAGTGGTCCTGTGGCCCTGTTCCTCCATAAACATGACATACAGGATGACTGAAGATGTTACCGGATGAGCAAAGTCACAAGGACAAAATTCACAAGCCACTGGGATTTCTTGGCCATAGTGAGCTAAGTGGGGTATTATGAGGATTTTTTTCTGTGCAAGGCAACAGTAGATGGGGTAGTGTGTGGAATATGGGTGTGGCCATGGGTGGGGCTAAGAGATCTTTAGGTACCTGAGGTGTAAATGTTTCCTGACTTGGTAACAGTTTGGAGTGGGTCCCATCTTGCTAAGAGGCACTTCATAAATGAGCCACTGGCAACCACAAGGGGAAATGACAATTCATCACAAGAAATTTGCTGAAAATGTAAATGTGCCCCTTAATTTGGACATGTCACTTATGGATCAGATACATAACAATCATGGCATGTGACACCATTTGCAATGGATATGCATATAAGCAATGTATCAACGCAGTACCAGTGCCTTCTACCCATTACAGTATCATAAACACTGTCCCTAATCCCACTGATTTAAATGGATCCTTAAACCTCTTGAAGTAAGAGTTAAAAGCCCCACTTCAATCATGGGAATTGTGGGAATGTTCATTTGTCCATTATGGTGCATTTGGCTTGCCCCATAATTTCTCCAGTTGCTAGACCAGCTCCAGTGTGCTGCTCTAGAGGACAAAGTGCATAAACCCAAAATACTAATACTGTTTTACTAAATCGTTGGCATTAGTGTACAATTAGGAAATCAGCTATTGTTTTACAGCACTAGAATCTCCATGAATGATTCAAGAGCTTGTTTTGCTACTTGTCAAATGATTGCTACTCAATTACATAAAGGATATATTAACACACTTGACTTACCCTTGTGGAGAAAGTTTGTCTAGCCATCCACTTAGCACTGGTCGAGGCCGATCTGAGAGAGAAGTGAAGCTGGCATACGGAGAGATGGTCATGTCATCTAAGATCTCGTCTTTGTACAAGTGAGAGGGGAGACTAAACCTATTATTAGCTGGTGGAGCATCAACAGTGGAGTAACCTTCCTGTTCATTGTGAACAATCTGTGTGATCCGCTGTGTCTTTCCCTCTTCACCTTCACTCTTCCTCTCCTTGACTGTATCACTAGTAATCCTTATCAAAAGGACAAGAGGTTTTAATGGCAAGAGAATGGAAAGATCAATATAACGCTTCTCAAAATTTTTTTAAACGTTTTTTTAAAGGGGATGTATCAACTTATAAAAAGGTGTTACCATCCTCTTTGTAAAAGTTATTGTAGGAAAGCTGTTTTTTTTTTGTTTGTTTTTTTAAATCTTACTATTTGTTGAGATAATGCCTATTCTATTACAGGAGAGATTTGCCAATCATCATAACGTGTCCCCATTATGCTGACCAGAAAAGGTCTTCTGCACGTCCTATTTCTCCTCCCACCTCCCTCCCAGCTGCCCCAGGGAGCGCGTTCACGCTTCCCTTCGGTGTGCTGTGAACGGTTACTAGCGTTACAGCAAGCTGCGATTAGCATTATACTGAGGTTGCAACCTCAGTATAATGCTAACCCCAGCTTGCTCTAATGCCAGGAGCGAAGGGAACTCTCTCCCTGGGGCAGCTGGGAGGTAGGTGGGAGGAGAAATAGGACAGGCTGAAGAGGCATTATCTCTACAAATAGTAAGATTTAAAAAAAAACAAAAAAAAACATATTTCCTACAATAACCTTTACTAACAAAGCGGATGGTAACGCCTTTTTATAAGGTGATACATACACTTTAATGTCTAATGTGGGCAAAGTACCCACATGGACCACATAGCCATCGCCTACATCACTGCAGAGTATCAGCTGACATCCTTCAAATAATTGCTAAGAAAGTAGGCCTTGAGAGGGTGGGATAAGAACCACTGTGGTAGAGAGTACAATACTTTCAAGGGTATTTATGAACAGTAGTCTTAAACATCATAACATTTTTTATTCCAATACACATTTACTTTGCTATCATTAGCAACGTGAGTACAACCTTCAAGGGGATGTATCACCCCTATACAAGTTAGCCTGTATAGTTTCAAAATATAGTGAATATGTGTTAACGTTTATTAATTATTATTATTATTATTTTTTTGTAAGCTCCAGTTCGTTGAAATTAAAGTAATAAATGCTGCCATGCACCTACTTCCGCATAGACTGCGGTTACCTGCTCTGTAACAGCAGTCCGTTACTATGCCTCTGCTCTCCTCCCTCTATCCAGCCTCCTCTGATGATGAGGCTTTCTGCCTCTAAGCTGGAGCTTTCTCATTGGCTAGATATTGATTTCCGTTCTGGCTATCAGGCAAAGTCACATATTATGACATAGTTAGGATAAAAGGCCTAATTCATTGTACATTTCTGGAGGAAGCCAACCAACCAACTGAACCGTAAGGGGCTTTTAATCCCTTTTTTTTGCAATGCGTTGAATACCCCTCCGGCACTCAAACGTTTAAATCAAGGTGAAGTTTTAGTTGCAGAATTGCTCATTTAGATTGATGAATAAGACCCTATGTGACAACTTCCCTGCAGTATAATTTGAAGCATCAATTCATGTTATCTTGTAAGATCTGTCATTCAGTTCTCCCATTTTCAATCAATAAGTTTCACAATTGTGCATATTTCTCTATTATGCACAGAACTCAGGAGGTGTAAGGAAAATGTGAAGATAGGGCTGGTGCAAGGATTTTTGCCACCCTAGGCAAAACCTCAGTTTGCCGCCCCCTTGAGTCTGCCCTGAGTGTTCTGCCCCTTTATAACAAACCCTCTTACAGGCTGTAAACTAACTAACTGAGCCTAAACTGAAAATCAACCCTATGAATGCCAGGGAGATGCACACAGCTCATTGCTTTGCAATGCAACATAAAGCAATGTGTTGTGTACCTCTATTTAGCTGTTAGCATTCAAAGGATTAATATTCTAATTAGGCTATTTAGATTAGGTTATTCATTTTACAGGCATCTCCACAGTCCGACTATCTGGATCAGGGGGCAGAGAGAGGGCAAAAATTACCCTAACCCTGGCTTCCTAGCTACACACAGTATAAAAGTTATTTTATTTGCTCTCCTGCCATTAAAGCAGTAAAAGGCAGGAGCTGGTTTTATTGAGCTAAATTGCACAACATAATGTGACTGTTCATTCAACTATCAGAGTACTAAGTCGAAATTTCATGTAAACATTGTGATCACATAGACAGTAGGATTTAACTTATTGCTCCATCGTCAGATATTTTAAAATACTGTCCATATTAAGCAAGAGTGTATGTGTCCTACCTGGAAAGTTTAAGTTTAGACCAGGTCCCAGGAGGAATCTAGGCCCATATGTATAAAAGCAAACTAGAGTTATTCTGGAATAAACCAAATGCACCACAAGGAACAAATACAAATTACTATTACATTGTTTGGGATTTTCATGTTTTGAACACTAGAAAGGCCTCAAGTACATTGCAATGTAATGCATTGGAGATCTCTAGCATTCAAGGGGAATTTAGAAAGGTTTATTTGTCCCTATGGTGCAGTTGATTTACTCCATAATAACTTCAGTTTGCTTTTATAAATATGGGCCCTTGAGTTCAGGAATGACAATGGACCAAAGGTGACTACAGTAAGGCCTTGTCGTGGTGGCAGTGGCACCTACCTTTCTGTCTCTGCAGTCAGCACTGTGACACTGAATTGCTCCTGTCCAGACACAGGAGGAGGCAGCAGGAAAGCATTAGCAAGTCCACTAGATCAACATCACCTCTAATTTTCTTTGTAACCTTTTACTGCCCCCCTTAACCCTTTGTGAACCAGAAGGGAGTGGATTTATTATGGAACAATAAATTTGCACACCCCTCTGGCACTCAAAGTGTTAAGATGTGCTTGATCATAGAAATAGGATATTAGCAGCACTGCAAATACCCCCAAATACATGCAAATACCCCCAAATCCAACAGCTGCATTATTTCAATATCAAAGATGTTTCCAGTGCAGTTTGTACTACACTTGAGATATCTCTAGCATCCAAGAAGTTAACCCTTTGAGTGCCAGAGGGGTATGCAACGCATTGCAAAGCAATGTGTTGCGTACCCCTCTGGCATGCAAAGGGTTAAAGAATATAGGCCCATATTTATAAAACCAAACTGGAGTTAATGTGGAATAAACCAAATACACCTTAGGGGACAAATAAAGAAGTCTACATTCCCATTCACTTGGATAGAGTTTTTTTTAACCCCTTTAGCGTTAGAGAATTCCCCTATACTTTTCTTTGCAATGCACAGGATACTTCTCTATTATTCAAGTGTCTAACACCTTGAATACCAGAGAGGTCTCCAGTGCGTTGCAAAGAAAAGTATAGGAGACCTCTCTAGTGCTCAAGGGGTTAAAAAACTCTGTTTAATTTTGTCCCCTATGGTGCAGTTGGTTTTCTCTAAAATAAGTTGTTTGCTTTTATAAATATTGGTCATTGCACAGAGCAATGCAGCCATTCAACTATCCAAAGCAACCAGTCCACCTTGAGAAAGAATGTTACAGTTCTATAACTGGAATAAGATATTTGGATGTTACTTGTTCTCTCAGACCTACATGAAGGAGAGGGAACCCCACTCTAAAAAAAACTTCATGTTGCTGTTTCTCCTGTCAGCTTCTTCTAGCTTCCAGTGACACTGCCACGCCCTGCTGTAACCTTTCCTCAATATCTACACCTCAGCCGGCAAAGGAGGGAAAACATGAGGCTAATATGGCTGTGCAGCTATTCCAGCTGCTATCTTCCTAACATTGCTGTGCTGTTCCTATTTTATGAGATTATAGGAAATCCTAGTACAAACACTGAGAAATAAATATAGTAATATGGTGTGCAGACAACCTAGGTGCTTGAATGTTTGCAGTGAGACTGCCCACAGGCTGATTACTTACAACACTGCTACCTCACAGACAGACCGGGTACTGCCCTAGGCTTCTAGCACCTCTATCACATACAGAACCACAAACCATCCAATGAGAGAGAAGTATGTTATGACAGTACTCATCTTTCATTGGCTGGAGGTGCTACCTGAGGAAGACTTAATATTATTTCAACTCGGCCATGCTTCCAGTCCAATCAGCAATAATACATGTAGGACTGTGAGAGACAGCTGTGTTGGCACTTGGCAAAAGGCCAGCTACACGAAACTGTCTCTCCACTTCTCCACTCGGTACTAATGTCTCCAGCATTATGGTGTCTCTCTCTTTCTCTCTCTCTACTCACAGCAGCTGACTAGGTGCAGATCTACTCTGCGGCCCTTGGCAAGGTAGGCACCGGCCCTGAACAAGATACAGCTGGATAACCATGAACTTCTAGCGAGTTTCTGTTCTCACACACAATTCCATTCTTACGCATACAAGACACACAGTACTACTAGGTAAATCAAGGATTTTATGTGACATTGCTCAATTCTGCAGACAAAGTTACCCCATTGTGTCAGCTTCCATGCTGTTAAAATGAACAGAAACACCTATTTATGAAAATTGTATGTGGTAGGGTTATTCTTACTAAATAAAACAAATGTATCTCCAATGCACAGAGATGCTCCTTATAAAAGTAATTACACAATTAACTTGGCTTTTTAGGCTAGCTTGAGTCATAGTTGTTTTGCTGCTAGGAGCATTTTGCTATATCCATCTATGGAACGTTTGTGCCTGAGACACTTTTCAGAGGCAGTAATGGAAAAAACAAATTGAATTCAAACTCTCAAAACATAAAAGTTTTCTCATTAAAAACTGTTTGCCAAAACATCTCCTGACAATAGTAGTACACTCACTGAGCCAGAAAAGTAGAACAGTATAAATATATTCATAAGGGTTACTGCCCCTTTAAGAGAGGATCTGTCACTTTAAGGAAAGTGTAGTTTGCGTTACAGAGAATTAAAATTGTCCAGTATGCTGTTTTTAGCCCTGCACAGTAATTAATTCTGTTGGAGGCAAAACATATTGCTCGCTGCGCTATAAGAAATGTCCCTAACGTGTATTCTGTCTAGATGCATTCATAGATTAGCATGTGGCAGTAATGGCCCAGCACATAATCTAATTTTGTAATGTGAAATACTGTTCTTCCAGGAAACAAAGGTTCATTTTTCAAACTCTTTTTCTGTTACAAAAAAAATTCTACTATAATGTGTAGGCAGTTTATAATTCTCTTTAAAATAACTTATCATAGTGTGACAGGTCCACATTAAAGGAGTAATAAACTTTTATTATGAAAAATATATATATTATAGAGCTTTTCCTCTTGAGTAAAACAAGGGTACTCTCACAGCTGAGAGATGCTTATTTTCAGTTATTACAGGTCAAACATGTTTTTTTTTACATTAACAGTATCCTCTAGTGGTCAGATTCCAATTAGTTATTCTGCTGCATTCTGTGGGAGAGATGAGTTACTGACAAAAAAATTTCCATAGAATGTGATAGAAACTGCTGAGTAGCTTTCTGTCAGACTAAACTTACAGGAAGTAATCAAGCGGTAATTCACTTCCATGGTGTTACTCAGCAAGACCAGCTTTATCACATAGTTTTTCATAAAAACATTTACAGCTCCTTTAAGCAGAAGAACATATATTACACAAAGCAGTTGCAAGGAGTTTTGGAAAGTTAGGCTTCTTACCTGAGCTGAACCCTGTCTTCCCCAGGTGTAAACATGGGCATTGTGGAACATGTCCGAATTTTGGCGTTCTTGCCATCCTGTATAAGAATGGAAAGTTGGCTCATAAATAATAATTTACTTTATTTAACTGAAATGTAAATTACTCAATTAAAATAAAAGGTAGATTTTATTCTATGCTTTTAAAGGTTAAAGGAAAAGCAACACCTTCTAATAAACCACCATCCACATACAAAATCCTAATGGTCCCTATGAATTCCTTGTGCTTTTGTTCTTCAATTAGTCCTGGATGTCATGTCCATGGAGGTGGACATGACAGTTCCTGGAAATTTTCTAAAACTGAAACAGGCAGAATGCATGAGCCCAATTCACCCTTTACAGACCAATGGGGTGTGCAACACAGTCAAATGATTAAAGGAGGGCTGGTGGTGTTCCTCTTGCTGAAGTCTAAGTGCATCCTCTCCACTACCGACATGCCCTCCCAAACACATTGCCAGTATTACTCCAACCCTATATGCTAATGATTAAAGTATCTCCCCTCTCCTTGCATATATAACACAATGCATATGGAGAAGTGATAGTCATACATCACTAATGCATCAACCCTTCATGCATCTCCCCCAGTCTAAGAACCACAGTTGTTGGGAGAAGGCCTGCCATTTGCCTTACTGGATTTTATTTAAAGGCTCCTCCATAGCAATTCATTTTAAACATCCCTGTTTTAGAATAGCTACATAGCACAACTTTCTACCTACCTTTGCGTCCTGTGTTTGAGGGCACCGGTTGAAGACTGCCTCACAATATGGGTTGACTGGCTCAGAATTTACTAAATGAAAAACAAATAAACTTCAGCAAATACAGAAAATTGCAAAAAAATAATCACAAAACACGTAATTCTGCATACATTTAAAGTGTCACCAAACCTCTTTTTGACTTTCAATAAGTAAAGTACGGTTGCCTGCCTTTTTCTTTCAACTTCACAATGAAATGAGAAATGTTAAACACATTGACCCCTTGTAAAGTGAAGGAATTAAAAGCACTATTTAATTCAAGGGGACTTCTGGGAAATTATATATAGTTTGTCCCAGCATTGCTCCAATTTGTTTTTATACATGATGCCCTATGTACATGGCTCTTAATTTGCATAACAGATGGACTTACCTTGGCAGGTGTCATCCACACAGCAGACAGGTAGTTTAGTGTTTTTTACATTTAATTAATTGGGCCATATGTTCAAAGGGATAACGACAAAAAATGTTGTATTATTGACAAAATTAAGTAACTGCATGCATGAATGACATTTTTTATACGACAAAAAACTAGTAATGTCCGTTTTGTACGACACAACTCTAGAATTGCCAGGCAAAGGGGTGGGGCAAGGGCATGGCTAAACTATTTGCCAGCATCATATAGCAGTTAAGAAAATTTGTCCTATACAATGACAAAAAAAGGTTGTGCAAACGGCAGAAGTTGTACGTTAAGAAAAAAGTTCAGGAAATGTCACATTTTTTTGTTACATATGACAGTTTCAGTCAGGAATCATACCTCAATTACATATTTCCAGCACTCTTTGAAAACATTACTGAGCCCAGCAACATCGGACTTTGAAATGTTGTTACAAACAACAAAAGCTATTTTGCTTTTTCTTTGAACATATGGCCATTTAAATGGCAGAGAGGTATACAACGCATTGCAATGCAATACGATGGATACCTCTCTGGCACTCAAAGGGTTAAACTACTTATTATTATAACTGCCACAAGTCTTACTATGGTCAGAAAATCCTACTGGCTCCTGAATTTTGCACATGTGATTTTGCTCAAAAGGTAATATCTTCAATCAGTTCTGAATGTCATATTCATAGAGGCGGACATGACAGATGCTACAGTGCCTTGCAAAAGTATTCACCCCCCTTGGCATTTTTCCTATTTTGTTGCATTACAACCTGAAATTAAAATTGATTTTAATTGGGATTTCATGTAATGGACATACACAAAATTTGTGAAGTGAAATGAAGAAAATAACTTTTTTAAAAGAATTCTAAAAAAAAAACAAAAACAAAAAAAAATGGAAAAGTGGTGCATGCATATGTATTCACCCCCTTTGCTATGAAGCCCCTAAATAAGATCTGGTGCAACCAATTACCTTCAGAAGTCACATATTTAGGTAAATGAAGTCCATCTTTGCGCAATCTAAGTGTCACATGATTTGTCACATCATCTCAGTATATATACGGTTCTGGAAGTCCAAAGAGTCTGCAACACCACCAAGCAAGAGGCACCATGAAGACCAAGAGGCTCTCCAAACAGGTCAGGGACAAAGTTGTGGAGAAGTACAGGTCAGTGCTGGGTTATAAAAAAATATCCCAAACTTTGAACATCTCACAGAGCACCATTAAATCAGTTATTAAAAAATGGAAAGAATATGGCACCACAACACACCTGCCAAGAGAGAGCCGCCCACCAAAACTTACGGACCAGGCAAGGAGGGCAATAATCAGAGAGGCAACAAAGAATCCAAAGACAATCCAAAGATTCCATCGCTGTTGGAATCTCCCACATGCCTTTTGGCAAACAGCAAACGTGTTTGCTTATTTTTATTCTTGATGCAATGGCTTTCTTCTGGCCACTCTTCCGTGACTCTGTGCAGTGTATGGCTTAAAGTAGTCCTATGGACAGATACTCCAGTCCAACAGCGATGACTGGAGTATCTGTCCATAGGACTACTTTAAGCCATACACTGCACAGAGTCACGGAAGAGTGGCCAGAAGAAAGCCATTGCATCAAGAATAAAAATAAGCAAACACGTTTGCTGTTTGCCAAAAGGCATGTGGGAGATTCCATAAACATATAGAAGAAGGTACTCTGGTCAGATGAGACTAAAATTGAGCTTTTCGACCATCAAGGAAAATGCTATGTATGCCACAAGCCCAACACCTCTCATCACCCCTACAACACCATCCCCATAGTGAAGCATGGTGGTGGCAGCATCATGTTGTGGGGATGTTTTTCATAGGCAGGGACTGGGAAACTGGTCAGTATTGAAGGAATTAAGGATGGAGCTAAATACAGGGAAATTCTTGAGGGAAATCTGTTTCAGTCTTCCAGAGATTTGAGACTGGGACGGATGTTCACTTTCCAGCAGGACAATGACCCTAAGCTTATTGCTAAAGCAACGCTCGAATGGTTAAACGGAAAACATTTAAATGTCTTGGAATGGCCTAGTCAAAGCCCTTACCTCAATCCAATTGAGAATCCGTGGCATGATTTAAAGACTGCTATACACCAGTGGAACCTATCCAACCTGAAGGAGCTGGAGCAGTTTTGCTTTGAAGAATGGGCAAAAATCCCAGTGGCTAGATGTGCCAAGCTTATAGAGATGTACCCCAGGAGACTCGCAGCTGTAATTGCTGCAAAAGGTGGCTCTACAAAGTTTTGACTTTGGGGGGGTGAATAGTTATGTACGCTCAAGTTTTCTGTTTTTTGTCTTATTTCTTGTTTGATTCACGATAAAAATATGTTGCATCTTTAAAGTGGTAGGCATGTTGTGTAAATCATATGATACAAACCCCCCAAAAATCCATTTTAATTTCAGGATGTAATGAAACACAATAGGAAAAATGCCAAGGGGGGTGAATACTTCTGCAAAGCACTGTAGTAGGACCACAGGACCTCAGAATCTGCTCTTAAAGGACCAGATGGGTGTGCAATGCATCCACAAATCTTTAAGTGGACCCTTGCCTGCTTCAGTTTGAAATAACTGCCATCATCTGTAATATCTGACTCCATGGACCACTTGAATAAAGGCACAAGGCCAAAATTCATAGGGAAATTAGGATTTCTTGACCATAGTAAGGTAAATGAATGTAAGTGTGGGTGTGTGTAGGGAGGGTTATTATTAAACCTGTTAGTGTTCCTTTAAATTCTTCTTTTTGCTGTAAGTAAACAGCAGAGGAATTTTACAGTATTGCAGTTGTTTAGAGGACCGTTTAGTAACATAGGTGGGGATTGTTAGAGCCACAGAAAGAGAGACCCACCCAAATTCTAAAGTGGCTTGTAAAGATAATAAGTAATCTGTGTGTGCGACGGTATACGTAAACCTGTATATGTTTGTGTGCATCTGTCTATGGAGTCAGTGTATGAATAAACTTTTGCTTTAGATAAGGAATTGGTCCACTACCCCATGACTGTCCATGTGGCAGCGCATGAGCTCAATGTGGTCCGCCATGCCTTCATATGTGGTCCATAGCTTGCTTGTCCAGGGCGGTAGTTTTAAGCTGTATATTCTGAAAGTATTCCCTTTAGATCAGGAATACTGTCAGTGCAGCTTAAAATCTGATCCAGAGATCTATTCTGGCCACTACTGCTCAACTGAAAGGGATAGTAATACTTCGTTTTAACTTTATTTTATTTTGTACGCATTAAAAAACATGAAGAATGATATATGTCTTATCTCTCAAACCTTTATGGTTTAAGAGATATTCACAAGCAAAGTTTCCCCCTCCCGCCCCTTTTTCCTAGTGTAAGCCATCTCTTCTCAGATGTGAATCTGGTTGTAAGACCAGACAGATAACAGCAGGGGACAATCTTCTTTGTATGAAAAGAATGAAAGCCCTTCCCCCCTTGACAAGTTTTTCAGCTTTTTCCCTTATGTTAATTGATGATTGTCCCTCTCTGCAGTCTACCTGGGCACCTCCCTTCTGATCTGGCTGAACAGGTGGGGGGATACCAGGGCCGGACTGGCCTACCGGGATACCGGGAAAAATCCCGGTAGGCCGCCAGCACTGGGCTTCCCAGGGGCCGGCCGGGGCTTCTTCAATAAAAGTTTGAATGATCTTTCCAATCATCTGCGGCCGCAAGGTAACAGGCGGCCACGAGATGTGAACAACCGTCGGCCTGTCTACTGAGTGACGTCAGGCGCAGCACGGAAAGCACTGCGTCTGCACACCGGGTAGGCTGGCAGCTCCTACCTTAAACAGTGGTTTGCGGAGACAGAGGTAAGAGGGGGGGAAAAGGCAAAAGAGGGATCAATAGCGGGTAAAAAAGGCAGAGGGGGGTCAAAAGGGAGAAAAAAAGGCAAAAGGAGGGAGGGACCAAGAGGCAAAAGAAGGGGGGGTCAGGAGGGGGAGAAAGAGGCAAGAAGGGGAGCGAGGCAAAAGGTGGGATCAAGAGTCAAGGAAGGGGTGAAAGGGGGATCAAAAGGGAGAGAAAAAGGCAAAAGGAGGGGGGTTAAGAGGGGGATAACGAAGCAAAAGGTGGGAATGAAGAGTGGGAGAAAGAGGCAAAAGAGGGGAATCGAGAGTCAAGAGGTGGTGTGTGTGTGTATATATATATATATATATATATATATATATATATATTTTCCAACAGAGGCACTCTCGTTGCTGTTATTGTTAGTGCCTGGGTGCTCGTGTAGAAAGCCGTATGAATAAATCCAATAAAGAAACAGCAGCACTCACAGGTCTTCCATATAATATGTGTCACATAGTGAAAATTTTATTGATCAACGTTTCGGGTGCATTACAGCAGCCTGACGATTTTCACTATGTGATACATATTATATGGAAGACCTGTGAGTGCTGCTGTTTCTTTATTGGATTTATATATATATATATATATATATATATATATATATATATCTTTCCAAGCAGAGGCACTCACGTTTTCAAAATGGACAACTGCCTGGGTGCTCGTGTTCAAGCCACAGTATAACTCCAAAATAGAACAACAGCACTCACAGGTCTTAGACTGAAGAAGTGACAAACAGTGAAGCTTTATTTGATCAACGTTTCGGGTGCACTAGTGCACCCGAAACGTTGATCAAATAAAGCTTCACTGTTTGTCACTTCTTCAGTCTAAGACCTGTGAGTGCTGTTTTCTATTTTGGAGTTATATATATATATATATATATATATATATATATATATATATAAATAATTCTCTATTGTTCTGGTGGCATTCAGATGTCTTTTAAAATGCATGTTTTCCCCTTGTATAAACAATGCTATGGGGCTGGTCAGCAATTTTTTCCAGGGCTGGTTTTTATTCCCAGTCCGGCCCTGGGGGATACTTTGCTTGTGAATATCTCTTAAACCATAAAGGTTTGAGATATAAGACTTATATCGTTCTTCATGTTTTTTAATGCCTACAAAATAAAATAAAGATAAAACGAAGTATTACTATTCCTTTTTAATTCAGAGGCAATTCTCTGAAGTGGCAGATTGGGGCTGACCTCAGTGCTGGTTTACACTCTGCAGTGATGTCATCCTCAAATGCCATTTCAAGCGTGCTTCCCCTGCATGGAGATAAGCAGTACTGACCATTATGCAGTATTCGGTCAGGGGTAAGATGTTCTGCTAATGTAGAAGGATTTATTTTATATATTGAGACAGTACCCTCTGGCTTTATTTGAAACAATATTCTCTGGATTTATTTCAAATTAAGATAGTAGCCTTTGGATTTATTTCATATTGAGTTAGTAGCTTTTGGATTAATTTCATATTGAGATAGTAGACTTTGGATTTGTTTTTTATTTACTGACATTATCTGATTTAATGTCAATAAATATGAAATAGATCCAAAAGCTTCTATCGCAATATAAAATAAATCCAACGGCTACTAACTAAATATGAAATAAATCCAAGGGCTACCGTCTCAATATGAAATACATTCAAAGGCTACTATAAAGTAAATCCATTGCCTACTTTTTTTCCGTTTTGTTAAAATATTTTTAAGTTAAAATTGGGCCTACTATGTGAGGAGAGTGAATCTGTGTGTGTGCGTGTGTGTGTGTGAGTAGAGTTAAATCGCTAAAATAGACTTATCTGGCAGACGAAGGGTTAATCAGCAGAGGAGAGAAGGAGAGTTCAAGCCCTGTGTAAAATACTCGTTCTGGAAAGATCACAAAATGGCTGCCTCGGGGGGAGCCAATCAGAAACGAGTGCGCGAAGCAATCACTCATGGGAAATGTAGTTTTCCCAGAAAAGTACCCCAAACAGTGCACAAAGCCCCCTGAGCCCCCCAACACGCTAGAAACATGAACCGGATGATGCAGCAAGGGCAGACATGTAAAATGAGCCATCTCTGAAATCGCTAGGTTAAACAGTTGCAGAGAAATGTCCCAGACAGTACAGTCCCATAGGAGTGAATAGAGCAATGGCGTCTATGCGGTAAAGCACACCTGTTTTTTTACAAAATTGAAGGTGTAATATTAAAAGACATGAAACATCGCTAAACATGTTAGGATACCCAAAAAACACTGAACCAGTAGGAAAAGTGTCAGAAAACCCTCCAAATGAATGCCAAACCAGCAGCTAAAGGGTTAAATTCCACATAAATCTGCTCCAAACACCCAGCAGACATACAGATAGACCCAAAGAGTGCAGGAGTGTGCAATGGGAACTCCAAATGAAAAACCCCTGTGCGGAGGGGCACTGTGGGACACGTGGACCTGTAGCACTCAAAGGACTGCTCACCTTTACCATGTTTAAAGAAGAAGCCTCTGTGGGCAACTCCTGAGGAAAGAACTTGTAGCCATGATTTTCTCCCCAGGGCTTAAGGTCTACAAAAAGTACCTGGTCACTGAGCTAGCCACATCTAAGGGCATTGTCAGTTATAGTAATCCGCCTAATGGTGTTATTCCATTTCTAACAGAAAAATAAAAAAACTTCTAAAGCTATAGCAGAACTGTTCTCTTGCCTGTGTTATCTTCACCAAGGAACAAATCTTTTTGGAGCTGGTTGGCTAGCTGCAGCCAAGGAGGGAAGGTAGGCTCCACCCCCTGCATACAATTCTAGAATTCTTCCTGCCTACATAAAGGGGCAGATCGTCTACCCAAAGTTACCAGTAACCTGTATTGGACGACAGAGAAAATAATTTATGTTTTTGTAACATATCCTAAGTAATCATAAAACATATTTTAAAATATTTAAGCCTCTGAGGACCACAGGGGTGTCCAACAAAACTAATTTTTAACAGAATATCTGCATTTGCTGCAAATGGAGAATTCTTCAACAAAAGCAAAGTTTGAAGGACACAATTATTATTTAAATTAAAAATCATTATTAATAACCTTGCAACATCTTGACTGTATTTCCTATTCATTTTGCAAATTATTTGATGTACTTTTCATGGAAAACAAGGTAATTTCTGAAATGACCCCAAACTTTTGAATGGTACTGTATATACATAAATAAAGACACAGTTACCTATTACATACATGGCTTTCTTTTTTAAATGTGTATACACACACACACACAGAGTTATGGCCTCACACAGACACGTCATCTCAAACACACATAAACACACTTTCACACACATGCACCGTAACAGTGTGTCACATATACACTCTGTTTCACACACAGACATACTGCTACACAGAGACGTTAATGTGGGCAAAAAATTTCAGTGGCCACCAATGTATCTTTATTGTGTGTGGACTGGTTTTACAAGATGGATTTAATGCCCACGGAGGCCACCATGATTCTTTGTTGCAGGACTCCAACAAGCCAGACTCAACCTTACTAAGAAGACTTCTGTGGCAGGAGTTGAGTCTAGGAGCCCTGAAAAAACTAACGCGTCTGCCTTCATGGGCATGATATGCAGTAACATTAAAGATACATTTCGAAGAATCAACAAAAAACAGTTTCATAGCAACCGTCAGGATGTTCTGCCCAGGTTAAGTAAATAAGCATTTATTATTATGAGGTGTTAGTGTTCCTTTAAGCTCTATACCTCTGCAGTACAGTAACTGTCCAAAACATATTGCACCATCACTTCTCTTCTAACCCCTTCTATGTTCCTATCAACATTACTCCTTTCTGCAGCCAGCAGTTCCTTCCTCTTCTGCTCCTCAGCAGAAATTGTGTTTGTATAAATTGCAACCACATTTTCTTGCTCTTTGTTTCCTCTCGTTACTTAATGTTGGAGACATCTCTCATGACCCATGCTCTTTTCATATCTCTCTTGCTTATGCATCATCTTTATAAGTCAAAGCCTTTTCATTTAGCAGTAGATAAAAGTGCACAGCTGCCCAGAGCCCACTGGTGGAAAGGGACCATCACAATTAGAAACTCTGATTGTCATAAATCACAACTTGGAATTCTCTGGATTTCGATTTCTCCTTTCATCTTAAAGGGATAGTAATGTTTCAAAATAAAAGCAGCTCCAATTAATCTTCATGGGGAGTGTTATTTTAATACTGTCGGAGTTGTAGTTCAAGAGTAATTGAATGATAAAGTATCCCCCTCCTGCTCAACTCAGAAGAGAAATGTGGTGTCCAGATGGCTTGCAGAGAGGGACAATCTTCAGTTAAAGTAAGGGAAAACCCTGAAAAACCTGTCAAGGGGGGGCAGGGTTTTCATTGTGCTCCCATTAAGAAGATTGTCCCTTGCTGCGAGCTGTCCGGTCTCAGGACCAGAGTCCAAGTCTGAGGGGAGGTGGCTTACACTAGGTAAAAGGGACGGGAGGGGGATACTTTATCATTCAATCACTCTTGAACTACAACTCTAACAGTAGTGAAATAACACTCTCCATGACCCAAATTCTATGAAGATTAATTGGAGCTGCTTTTATTTTGAAACATTACTATCCCTTTAAGAACTCTATACTGACTGCTCAATGTGTGAAGACAAGTGTGAAAACTCAGTATTATGTGAAGAAAAGTGTAGAAACTCAGTGGGGGAAATCTACAAGTCCACCAGTATATCTCCACTTGTATTAGCAGCTACACTTCTTAGACTCCACTAGAGTATGGATGCTTTAGTGTGTTTTGCCATTGGTACAATTTTAATGCCAGCAAGCCCCTTACGCATGCTTCAAAGCCTGCACAGGAAAATCCCTTTGTCTTGTTTAATACATGCTGTTAAACAAGGAACGACAAGCCAGAAAATGTTATACACTGCCCCAATGCACTAAAGGGGCAGTAATTTTTTTAGAGTTTTGTAGAGCTTAAAAAATAAGCTAAATGCCACAGATCTTAACTCCCAAACCGCTATGGTTTGAGAGATATCATACGCTAAAGCTCCTCTTCTCCTTTTCTCAGCTGTAAAGCTGACAGAAGGAGATCCATGTCGGCCGACACAAGTAGGCTCTTCAGCAGAGTCGCAATAGCGAGATTTAAAAAGAAGAACTTTTTTGGAACGGTCTAAAAAGTGTGCTTGCAAACCAGGCCCTGGACCAGGAACTCCTGCTGTCAGCTTACAACTGATGTCAGGAGAAGAGGAGGGAGAGGGGAACTTTAGTGGTTTTAGAGATAAGTTTTGTGGCATTTAGCTTATTTTTTTAAAGGGATAGTAATACTTGCAAATTACTAATCCCCATATTATAGCTTTGTTAAAAAGAAACTTATTGCCCCCAGTGTCATCTCTCAAACCCTTATGGTATGAGAGATGATAGCGCTCAAAGTTCCCCCTCCCTCCCCCTTCCCTGACTGAACGCTGACTGCAGGGGAAGCTGTCATACGACAGTCTTATGTGCATCAGGCAGCTCTGCAGCAGAGCCGAGATTGCTTTTATAAAAAATAATTATTTCACTGAAACAGTCTTCTACGTGTGCTTGGTTTGCAAGCACATGTAGAAGACCGTTTTAGTGAAAGATTTATTTTTTATAAATGCGATCTCTGCAATGCTGCAGAGCCGCCTGATGCAAGTAATACTGGATATCCCTGCAGTCAGCGTTCAGTCAGGGAAGGGGGAGGGAGGGGGGAACTTTCAGCTCCATCATCTCTCAAACCATAAGGGTTTGAGAGATGACACTGGGGGCAATAAGTTTCTTTTTAACAAAGCTACAATATGGGGATTAGTAATTTGCAAGTATTACTATCCCTTTAAGCTCTACAAAACTCTAAAAAATATTTATGGCACATTACTGTTCCTTTAAAGGGACACCAACAGTAAAACTGATATTGTGATATATAATTTTAAAAATCATGTACTTCCAGCTAGCATCTGTTATTTGATGTCATCTGTAAAAAGTATTCCAAAACATGCATTTTTATTGTGTGTAGTCTGTCCTGTATAGACAAAATCCACTAAAGTGTTTGAGCACAGCTAATACTGTTAATGTACTGAGATTAGTTCCCCACTGCTCTTCTGTTCACAAAGCTGATATCTTATCTCATGCTCATTAACAGACAATAAAACACTATCACTTCTAAGACACATATCAAGAATGCTGTTGTAATGGGAGACCCCCAAGCATATGTAAATCTAGATTTTTAAGTCTCAGAAAACAGATAATGTTTACAGAGGCTAGCATGCAGTACAAGTTATTAAGCGATAATAATGACTCATTATAACCTAAGCTGCGATTGTCCCTTATAGTATATACTAACGCTCTCCAATGTTGGCAATGTTGACATCTCTCTAGTTTCAATGAAATTATATTATAAAGTATCCCCCTCCTGCCCCTTTTCAATATTTTAAGCAGCCGCCCCTCAGGTCTGAAAAATGGTCGCTTGACCGGACAGATCACCATGTGGGACAATCTTGTGTACATCATTATAAGTAAAACCTGTCCCCCTTTGAAGAAGGAGGGCAGGTTTTTCCTTATATTGACAGAAGATTGTCCTTCGTCACGATCCATCTGAACCAGCTTTCATCTCTGAAGACAGGAGAAGTAAGGAACAGGGGAGGGAGGGGGACACTTTATAATATAATTTCATAGAAACTAGAGTGATGTCAACATTGCCACCATTGGAGAGCATTAGTATATACTAAAAGGAACGATCATAGTTTAGGTTATAATGAGCCATTACTATCTCTTTAAATATAGTAATGTTTCATAATAAAAGCAGCTCTAATTAATCATCATAGTATTTGGACTTTGGACAGTGTTATTTCAATTCTGTCAGAGTAATTCAATGACAAAATATCCCCCTCCCACCCCTTTTATTGATGTAACACTGTTCAGCCACAGCAGAAGGGAGGTGCCCAGGTAGACTGCAGAGAGAGACAAACTTCAATTAAGATAAGGGAAAAACCTGAAAAACTTGTCAAGTGGGGCAGGGCTTTCATTGTTCTCACAGTAAGAAGATTGTCCCCTGCTGTTATCTGTCTGGTCTATGGACTGGATTCCACATCTGAGGAGAGCAGTGTTACACTAGGTAAAAGCGGCGGGAGGGGGAAAGTTTATCATTCAATTACTCTTGAACTACAACTCTGACGGTATTGAAATAACACTCTCCATGGCCCAAATACTATGAAAAATAATTGGAGCTACTTTTATTATGAAACATTACTGTCCCTTTAAGTTTGTAAAACCCCATGATAATTTTAGGTGTAAGTGTTCCTTTGAGTGTCAGAGGGGTATGCGATGCATTGCTGTGCAGCTTCAGTATTTTGGCAAGCTACTGGGCCTTGTTTTACCCTTTGAATGGAAAAGGGGTATGCAGTGTATTGACTTGCAATATATTGTGAAGCCCTCTGACACTCCAAAGGTTAACTCTTTGAGTGCCGGGGCCTTTGGCATGCAAAGTGTTAATATACATTGTTAAGGCATAAAAGAAAGGAAAATATCAAAATGCATATACACTGCCTCCCTTTGGAGCGAGCTGTGTCAAGGGGAGATTTTTTGGCATTGGTAGCTTAGTCATTTGTTTTAGGCATGCATTGGGCTTGAAAAATGGACTCTAGTACCTGGTAATCCCACTGAGACACACTAAACTATAGTGCAGTTGGTTTGCTCTACAATTGATCTCCTTTAGTTTCTTGAATACAGCCCATGGTACCCAGTCACAAGAGCTGGATGGTAACAATAAAAAGGAACTGATTATATTGCTGTATTAGCTGCATAGAAGAAATACATTTCTCTCTATACTGAAATGTATTTTTGGTAAAAGCCACATTTTACTCAATGGGAATTTGTTCACCATGGAGCAATTGTTTTGCCCCAGAATTGTTCCATTTCTACTTTGCACATATGCCCCTAAGAGTAAATACATTTACTGCAGAACTCAGCAGTGCTGTACACTATTTTAGGATAAATGACTCTTTCGTCAGGTGCTTTACAGGGCTTATGAGTCTAAACCTGTGGTCTCCAACGAGTAGCATTAGCTACTTGTAACTCTTTGGCTACTAGTGAGTAGCTCTCTCCACTCCAGTCAGGTACAGTTAGGGAAAAAATGATTTGATCCCCTGCTGATTTTGTATGTTTGCCCACTGACAAAGAAATGATCAGTGTATAATTTTAATGGTAGGTTTATTTGAACAGTAAGAGACAGAATAACAACAAAAAAATCCTGAAAAACGCATTTCAAAAAGTTATAATTTGATTTGCATTTTACTGAGTGAAGTAAGTATTTGACCCCTTTGCAAAACATGATTTAGTACTTAGTGTCAAAATGGTTGTTGGCTATCACAGAGGTCAGACGTTTCTTGTAGCTGGCCACCAGGTTTGCACACATCTCAGGAGGGATTTTGTCCCACTCCTCTTTGCAGATCCTCTCTAAGTCATTAAGGATTCAAAGCTGACGTTTGGCAACTCAAACCTTCAGCTCCCTTCACAGATTTTCTATGGGATTAAGGTCTGGAGACTGGCTAGGCCACTCCAGGATCTTAATGTGCTTCTTCTTTAGCCACTCCCTTGTTACCCTGGCCGTGTGTTTTGGGTCATAGTCATGCTGGAATACCCATCCACAACCCATTTTCAATGCCCTGGCTGAGGGAAGGAGATTCTCACCCAAGATTTGACAGTACGTGGCCCCGTCCATCGTCCCTCTGATGTGGTGAAGATGTCCTGTACCCTTAGCAGAAAAATACCCCCAAAGCATAATGTTTCCACCTCCATGTTTGATGGTGGGGATGGTGTTCTTGGGGTCATAAGCAGCATTCCTCCTCCTCCAAACACGGTGAGTTGAGCTGATGCCAAACAGCTCGATTTTGGTCTCATCTGACCACAACACTTTCACCCAGTTCTCCTATGAATCATTCAGATGTTCATTGGCAAACTTCAGACAGGCCTGTACATGTGTTTTCTTGAGCAGAGGGACCTTGCGGGCACTGCAGGATTTCAGTCCTTCACGGCGTAGTGTGTTACCAGTTGTTTTCTTGGTGACTATGGTCCCAGCTGCCTTGAGATCATTAACAAGATCCTCCTGTGTAGTTCTGATCTGATTCCTCACCGTTCTCATGATCATTGAAACTCCATGAGGTGAGATCTTGCATGGAGCCCCAGAGAGAGGGAGATTGACAGTTATTTTGTGTTTCTTCCATTTGCGAATAATCACACCAACTGTTATCACCTTCTCACCAAGCTGCTTGGCGATGGTCTTGTAGCCCATTCCAGCCTTGTGTAGGTCTACAATCTTGTCCCTGACATCCTTGGACAGCTCTTTGGTCTTGTCCATGGTGGAGAGTTTGGATTCTGATTGATTGCTTCTGTAGACAGGTGTCTTTTATACAGGTAACAAGCTGAGATTAGAAGCACTCCCTTTAAGAGAATGCTCCTAATCTCAGCTTGTTACCTGTATAAAAGACACCTGGGAGCCAGAAATCTTGCTGATTGATAGGGGGTCAAATACTTATTTCACTCAGTAAAATGCAAATCAATTTATAACTTTTTTGAAATTAGTTTTTCTGTATTTTTTGTTGTTATTCTGTCTCTCACTGTTCAAATAAACCTACCATAAAAATTATAGGCTGATCATTTCTTTGTCAGTGGGCAAACTTACAAAATCAGCAGGGGATCAAATAATTTTTTCCCTCACTGTATCAAGCTATCTGGCCTGCTATCTGGCCTACCAGAGACAGGTCCAGTGATTGAAATCGGCTCCCCAACTGGCTGCTGCTTTCATCTGCAGTACCCAACAGTCGTGAATCAGAGCGATAACAGCAATGCAGATAGAGAGCCTCGCAGTATTTTCATGGTTTTCCTGTCCCGCTGTCATTAATAGCTGCTTACAGATTATCCCACATGCATTGTCAAAGTGGGTCACAGCCAGAGTGTGACTCCATATTTACTCACTCACTGTAACAAAAGATGCCAGTTCTCTGTTACATTCATTAAATGTTTAAACAAACTAATCTAATAATTTGAAACATTCATAGTAATATGGCATAGTGTTAGAATGGGAAGACTCTTCAATCAGAAAAAAAACTGTGGGTCACTGGAGAGCTGCAGGTTTTGTTTTCTGTAGTGAATATAGATTTCTTCTGCTAAAAATGATACATTATGTAACAGAATTGTATCACCTTGAGCTGTTAGGTCACTTGTTTTCTTGTGCAGAACTTTGTTTTTGGAAGGTGTGGGAGAACAGCTTTGGAGATGTGTTAACTCCTTGTGCAACGCATTTCGAACGTAGTTATAAATCCATATAGTTTAAATATATGTTTCAGAGTAGCTTGGTACTTTTTATCGATTAAAAGTAGCTCTCATTAACCCCTCAATGACCGGTGATGTGTCAGGACCGTCACTGTTTTTTCCCCTTAAGGAGCGGTGATGGTCCTGGTACGTCCTGCGGGAGAACTGTAAGCACAAATTGGGTCTGAAATTGAACTCTCCAAGACCGAAACGGTCACCCCATTCAGCGCTCCAGTACACGTCACCAGTCACGTTTGCCGGCACTCTGAGAATGATCAAAGCAGTCCTTAAAGGGGAACTAACACCTCAAATAAAGGCCCCCAATCATTACTCATATAGCGATAAGCTTAGAAATAGTACTATTATCCAGCATAAGTACCGTGTTATTTAGAAATCCTACTTCTGCTGAGACTGACGGGCAGGCTTCTTGCTTTAGAGGCATCTGCGCTCCTGCGCCATCAGTCCCTTCTTGTTACCTTAAGGTACCATGCAACGCCTCCTAGGTGGCCGGAACAGACAGTGCAGGCACACAGTTGTCTGTAAGCCAAGATGTCTGTGCTGTTGCCTGGCCATCAGTCTCATCAGAAGTAGGATTTCTGAATAACGTAGTAATTATGCTGGATAATAGTACTATTTGTAAGCTTATCGCTATATGACTAATTATTGGGGGGGGCTTTATTTTTATTTATTTTATTTAAGGGAAGGTAATTTCCACAGATCACTGATCATTAAGGGGTTAAAGGAAAGGTTGGCGATAGCTAGTCTAAACTATTGCATCCCACCAGACAATTATTTACAGAGCATTTATGCCTAAGTGAAAAAGTTATGGAACAAGGTGGATATAGGAGATGGTGAGACATAAAGGTGGGGGAGTGGAGGACTACATACATTAAAGGAACAGTAAATATTTATTAAGGAAAAAATATTGGAGTCAGAGGAGTAACTAGAGGCTGCCGGCCTCTGGTGCTAAATTTGCCACGGGCACCCCCACCATGTTGACCCCACTGTCCACCAACACCAATGTGCCCCAACTGTCCACCTCCTACCTGGCTCAGGAGGAGGGGGCCTCATCATCCCTGGTGGTCCAGCAGCATGACAGGAGAGGTCTGTGCCTCCTTCTGCACAGACCTCTATATGCAGCTGTCATCTCCCAGTGTTCTACATTACCAGACAGCCAGGAACCACGAGGAAGCTGCTCACAGCTTGCCGGTGGGGAGATCAGTGTGATATTCCCACCGGCAAAACTTTTATAATTCTGCCAGTGGCAGTGGTAGCAGGGGGCGGCCTGGCCCTTGGAGTGACGGGTCCGGTCGCAGTTGCAACCCCTGCGACCACTATTGTTACACAACTGATTGGTGAGCTTTTCCTGCTGAGTAAAACAAGGATGCAGCTACTGTTGGGAGTTGTTTCATTCAAATGTTATTACACTTTGACTATTAGCAACAATAACTGACTCACTAAACTTTGATTAGGATCCAGTTTGGTGAGAGCACAGAACAATATTGAGAATTATGACAGTTGGCTTTAGATAAGTAGATAAGATGTTGATACAGGGAAATATTTGACTGCCATTTGGAATAAAGAAGGACATTTCTTACCCATTTGGGGCTTAATTGGAAATAGCTCCATTGTTTTGTTTTTTTACCGTTCTCTGGATCAAAAGGGGTGATTTGGCATGTGCTGGACTTGAAGGAGTCATGTCTTTTTTCATCCTCATCAACTATGTTACTATATGAGCAAATTGGGGATCTTGTCATAGCTTTCTATGCAGACAGAAAAGGCCCCACCTTTAGTTTATTACTTTGTAATGGACTAGATTAAAATCAGGCAAGTGGCTTCTCACTTAAAGGGATATTAATACTTCATTTTATCTTTATTTTATTTTGTAGGCATTAAAAAAACACGAAGAACGATATAAGTCTTATCTCTCAAACCTTTATGGTTTAAGAGATATTCACAAGCAAAGTATCCCCCCCCCCGTTCACCCAGATCAAAAGGGAGGTGCCCAGGTAGACTGCAGAGAAGGACAATCTTCAATTAAGATAAGGGAAAAAGCTGAAAAACTTGTCAAGGGGGGAAGGGCTTTCATTCTTTCATACAAAGAAGATTGTCCTATGCTGTTATCTGTCTGGTCTTACAACCAGATTCACATCAGAGAAGAGATGGCTTACACTAGGAAAAAGGGGAGGGAGGGGGAAACTTTGCTTGTGAATATCTCTTAAACCATAAAGGTTTGAGAGCTAAGACTTATATAATTCTTCATGTTTTTTTAATGCCCACAAAATAAAATAAAGTTAAAACGAAGTATTACTATCCCTTTAAGTGCCTAAAATATAGCAGCTTAAATGAATTCTGCCTTCCAGGAGCTGTCAGACTTCAGGAAGCCCAATTCGAACACTCTGCTGATCAGCTGATGGATGTAAACAAACAACTAATGGTTGTCAGCTTCTATGTGCTTCTAGCACAGAGCAGTCCTACAGATACAGTGGAATACAGGAGCACTCAGAAACTGACAACCATGCTCCATCTGTTTACATGCATTAGCTGATCAGCAACATGTTCAGAGAATGCTTGAGGATGTCTGACAGCACTTGGAGGGGACATTTTTTAAGCTGTTATACATTATGCAAAAGCCCTTACTGTTCTATTTGTGACAGAAAGGGGAACCAGGGAGGGCTAGCTGGGAGAGCGGAGGGCTGGCATGTTTCTTCACAGACACATTTCATGTTCTTTCAGACAGTGCATTCATAAAGTCTCCTTCTCATTATGCAACTCCCCACTCCATGCTTCTATGCTTGTGCCAGTAAGGGAATATGTACAAATTTATCTGACTGCACTCTAACCTACATGATATCTCTCTGCAAGCACAGAAGCACTGGGAGCTGTGCAGTAAGGAGAAGACAACTTGAATACACTCTCTAAACAAACAGGAATGCCTGCACCCCTTACTTCATCCTTTCACTTAACATTTTGAGTGCTAGAGAGGTAACCAGTGCACTGTGTTGCAACAATGCACTGAAGAACAAGAATGAAAGCCTGTGGGTGGTCCCTCTTCCCCCTTATATGTCACCCCCTCCATGATACCACATGTTTCTCCAACCCTCCATGACACCCCATGTTTCTCCAACCCTCCATGACACCCCCATGACTCTTTACTCCCTCCAGGATTCCTTACCATTACTCTCTGACTCCTCTTACAACACATGGCAGCTTTACACCAACATCATATGATAATGATGAATGTCCCTTGGATCCTTAATTGTAAGTGCATATAGCAAAGTGTGTCTTTTTTCCAAAGGTGAACTGTTCTCATCAGTCTGAACCTTACTGTGTCTTCCACCTGGTGTCTAGACAGTTTACCTATTGTCCACTTAGTTATTCTAGTAAGCTCTAAGACAGAGCTGAACCACTAGCTATGTTTCTCTATAAAATGTGATAATTATAGCCATGGGCATCCAAAGGGGGGGGGCAGAGGGGGCACTTTTCCACCTCCCCTACACTTGCCCACTCCACATAAACATGGGGGCTGAGTGGGCTGGCCTGGGGGAAGTTGTTTGGACGCCCATGGTTACAGCATCATTACGTCTCAACAGTTTAAAGTGTAATAACTGTTGAGTAAAGTACCGTGAGCACCACTGCATTACTCAACAGGAAAAGCCTTAAAATATATGCATTTTTTCATAATAAATATTCCTGATCCTTTACAAGGATAGAAGAGTTATAAAACACTGGAGATATTTCCATTCCTGATAACTTTTACAGTTTTGCATAAATAAACACTGAATAATTTTAAAGAAAATCAAGCATGCCAATGACTTACCTATAGTAGAGCTTGGTCTTTCAGGAATGACGGGCAAATCCAGGTCTGAAAATCCTGAGCAGCTGTCAAAATAAAATATTTTGCTTAATACACCCATCAGTAACATACAGCTCAATAACAAATTGTATTAACCCTTAGGAAACCGGAGAGGTATCCACAGCATTGTGTTGCAATACATTGAGTACCTCTCTGCACTCTGTTGACCCAAAATGTCTCCTATGCTGTTTCTGAGGGTCAGGAAATGGATCCTCTTGGCTGGAACACAACCTGGAAGTATATGGATCTCAGCCACAAGCTCCTGAGTTGTGTGCTCAGCCTATGTAAACTAGCTGTGTGGGTCTTTCAAGTCCAATATGGGGGTCTACAAGGAGCTGCATAGTGTAGGACAGGAAACTGGACTTTGTGACTACAATCTTTTCCTGTGTGACCACAGAAGGAGCAATGGAGGTGTCTTTTCAGACCTCCTTCCTTCTTTGTCCTTTCTCCGCCACAGCACACAATGCAGCCCCAGCCTCATCGGCAGATGTGTTCCCATGGAAACAGATCTTCCATCAGGGCCCCACCTGAGTGATAGTTGTCCTTTCAGTACGAGAGTATTGTGCAACACCCTGCTCATCCTTAAAGGGTTAAGGTTGGCATATACTAGTGAAGAATGACAATGCCTCCACCTCATCATGCTCTGCTTAAGTATACATCTATTAAAATACTTTTGTGTCTTCTCCTTTCTTGTAAAAGTACTGCTGCATGGCAGAGCTATCTAAAACTGTTTCAGTTCTACTCTGAGTACCACCACAACGTCCAGCCATGAACAACTCCACAAAGAGCATAAGATATTAATATTTCAATCCTGAAAATTATTAGCTTTTTAAAAAATGACAGTCATTCAAACTGCTAAATCCTATGCAGACTGGCACCTGTGTGAAACAGGAAATTGATAAAATGGCTGATTCTCTATAACATGGGTTGCCAACAAGTAGCTTGGGATCTAATGGCAGCTCTTCAGGTACCAGTGAGAAGCTCTCTCCAGTCCAATCAGGGATCAAGCTGCCTGGCCTGCCAGAGACAGGCCCAGTGGATGAAATCTGATCCCCAACTGGCTGCAGCCAGTCTGGGCAACGTCTTTCATCTGCAGTAGCCAGCATCATCCAATCAGAGAGCTGATAGTAATGCAGATGCAGTGCTTCACATTATTTTCATGGTTTCCCTGCTGTACTGCCATAATACTTACAGATTATTCTGCATGCTTTGTAAAGATGACTTACATAGTAAGTGTTGTGGGAAATATGTGGTGTCAAAGTGGGTAAGAGCCACATGTGACTCTGCATTCACTCACCCATTATAACAAACAATACCAGCTTTCTGTTATGTTACCTAAATTATAAACCATTTTAATAAGTTTAAAGATGCATAGTAATAAGGGATAGTGTTGTTAAAGATGGTAAGGTACTATCAATTAGAAAATCTGTGGCTCAATGGAGAGTCATAGGTTTTGTCTTCTTTATGGATTGCTTATGCTGTTAAAGGGTTAGTAATGCTGAAATTTAAGTCTATTAAATATTGTAGATGTTAAAAAAATAAAGTATATGAAGAAAGTCCTATCTCTCAAACCTTTACAGTTTGAGAGATATTCACCTCTAGAGGAGTAAGAAGTATAAAGTTAATATGGCTGATAATAGGATTTGGGGGATGGATGATAGGAATGGAAATAGCGAGTATTGAATGGTGTTTAGCGCAGCATTCTCCAGTCAGATATATAAGATGAGGCAAATTTTGGATACATTTTGTCCTATTCTATTGGAGGATAAAGTGTTGAGACGCATGATTCCGGCTAAGGTGTGAGTTATTTGTCGTAAAAAAATGTGGTAATTTTTTGGAGAATAAATCACCGGTGATAGGTTGGCACTACTGTGAACACTGTGTACTTGTCCAAGTTCCCAGAAAAAGAAAGTGAAATTATAGGTACATGAAACAATTTTACCGTGTGGCAGTGTGAGTGTGATCTATATACTTGAGTGCCCTTGTGGGCTGAAATATGTTGAGCAAACGAAAAGAGAATTTAGAAAAAGACCTTATGAGCATAAGAGGAAATATCACTAAAGAATTTTTAAATATTTTTTTTTCTGAGAAACATGGAAATAATGCCAGATGTTGTCAACCCCTTGACTGCTAGAGTGGTCTTCAAAGCATTACGGGTGAAATGAATGAGTATCGCAATATGTTATAATACCTTTTTATTGGGCTAACATTCAATAATATGGAAACAAGCTCTAGAGAGACATGCTCCCTTTATCAAGGGTAAAGAATACCTGTAATATGAGAAAAAGCAAAAAAGCAATATAAATGAAAGTTTAAAACTGATAAAAAAAATGAATCCCTTGATAGGAATGTGAGGAGACGCAGTAGCAGCTTGGGAGATTTTAGTGTTCTTACCTGTTAAATACTTTTCTCTATAGACAGTATGGAACACAGGTCAAAATCTCTGCAAGGAGTTTGCCCTCCCTCAACTTCTTCTTCAACAAACAAAAAACATGGCTGACACACACACACACACACACACACACACACTCTGACTCCCAGTGGCTTCAGCTGTACCTGCAGAGGATGATAAGAATTGTAGTGCAGCAATGTCGCAAGGCTCTCAAGTCCTGGTATATATACCTTATCAATAGCACAGAGCTTCCTGTCCACACCCAGACTCTATTCTGATGCCCATTACACAGAGGCAATGTCAGAGGCCTATCACCGTGGCCTCCAGCCCACACACACACATGCCCAGAGGGAGTTGGAGAGATAGCACAGCTTCACTGCCAGCTAACAAAATAGCTGTTCGGGCCTGTGGAAAGTGATAAGCCTCCCACGGTCCATGCACTGGAACTCTGACCACAGACCCGAGAGCCGGCCCTCCTCCTGGCCTGGATACTGGCCTCTCTGGATCCCTATTGTCTACCCAGTGCCTGGAGCTCAAAGAAGGCTGGGTGAACCTGAAAATATATCAACATGAATGGGAGACAAGATGGAATACAAAAAGACTCCCCAATTACTGCGCCTCTTCCCACAGTGTGCACTCAAAAATATGGAAGAAAAATAGGGGGGAAACACAATCACATAAACAGCTATATGAATGAGCAATAGATAAACAACAAACCCAAATGCTTTTCTATCTTGATAGTTTCTTTTTTCAATATATTATGCTTTATGAGTCCAATGCCGCACGCTCCTAAGGAGATTGGGTTCCCACTCCAAGCTGAACAGACTAAAAAAGAAAAAAAGAAAAAGGAACGGCGCAAAAGAGTTCCTCTAAGCGTAATATCTTTGTCACAAAGGTTGGTCCTTCACCCAAACACCGTGGAACAAATCATCAGAAAATTACTCACATTTTTCAGAGGCATACAACTTGCCTCCTGGTATCCACACCTTCACTGGCTCACACCCCAGTACAGTGATCTCCTCCACTCAGGGTTATAAGTAGACTCAGTTCCTTTGAAGATTCTTCAATAGGAGTGATGAATTTTATATGTGGAATTCGCCACTCAGACAGAGGATATATATAAATCCAATGCTACAGTGGACCCAACCTCATATGATCTTTTCAAAAAAATTTCCACTCCTATAGTTCATTAATGGAACTGCTGCTTTTTATCTTATAAATAAGCCAGTGATAAATGTGAGTGTAATCTTTTATTACAAAAATTAAAAATAAGTAATATTAAAAAAATATAATATTGATAATACAACAATATGCGCATATATTCAATCAATATTTTAAAAAACAAAATTAAAACCAATTTTGGATTAAAGAACAAAACTAACAATTCACTAGCTAACGCGTTTCGTCACCCAGTGTAACTTTCTCAAAGCTAAATCATGAAAAAAGCATGAATCTATGCATAGACCTTTAAATACCTGTGTATCTCAATAGCCATCCAATTAGATTCTTCTCCAGTAATAATATATATCCTTTCCAACAGCGTGCGTTCCACCATACATATGTTCCAATAGGACATTTGCCCACAATTCATCCTGTACGTTTCATCTACTGAACCTCCAAATGCCCATAAGGCGTGAAGGACCGGGGCGCTAGCAAACAGGAAATGGTTTACTAAAAGAAAAAGTCCCGGTCCCCCAGGTATTGCCGAACTCGACGGCAAACATCGAGGTTACTCGGAAGCGCACATATACGCTCCACGTGCGTCCACACATGGAACGCACCCACCGGAACTTCAGCAATATTTGGAGAAGGATATTATACCTAGGCGATTGAGGATTGTCAAAAATTGTCCCTTTCCTGATATTTCCTTCTCCAATCTATGGAAGAATACTCTGGAACAATGTTCCAGATCTCTAATGAGGTCCATTATACAACACAGAGAGGAATGTCTGAAGAAAATTGAAAAAGAATTAGGTATAATATCCTTCTCCAAATATTGCTGAAGTTCCGGTGGGTGCGTTCCATGTGTGGACGCACGTGGAGCATATATGTGCGCTTCCGAGTAACCTCGATGTTTGCCGTCGAGTTCGGCAATACCTGGGGGACCGGGACTTTTTCTTTTAGTAAACCATTTCCTGTTTGCTAGCGCCCTGGTCCTTCGCACCTTATGGGCATTTGGAGGTTCAGTAGATGAAACGCACAGGATGAATTGTGGGCAAATGTCCTATTGGAACATATGTATGGTGGAACGCACGCTGTTGGAAAGGATATATATTATTACTGGAGAAGAATCTAATTGGATGGCTATTGAGATACACAGGTATTTAAAGGTCTATGCATAGATTCATGCTTTTTTCATGATTTAACTTTGAGAAAGTTACATTGGGTGACGAAACGCGTTAGCTAGTGAATTGTTAGTTTTGTTCTTTAATCCAAAAATGGTTTTAATTTTGTTTTTTAAAATATTGATTGAATATATGCGCATATTGTTGTATTATCAATATTATATTTTTTTAATATTACTTATTTTTAATTTTTGTAATAAAAGATTACACTCACATTTATCACTGGCTTATTTATAAGATAAAAAGCAGCAGTTCCATTAATGAACTATAGGAGTGGAAATTTTTTTGAAAAGATCATATGAGGTTGGGTCCACTGTAGCATTGGATTTATATATATCCTCTGTCTGAGTGGCGAATTCCACATATAAAATTCATCACTCCTATTGAAGAATCTTCAAAGGAACTGAGTCTACTTATAACCCTGAGTGGAGGAGATCACTGTACTGGGGTGTGAGCCAGTGAAGGTGTGGATACCAGGAGGCAGGTTGTATGCCTCTGAAAAATGTGAGTAATTTTCTGATGATTTGTTCCACGGTGTTTGGGTGAAGGATCAACCTTTGTGACAAAGATATTACGCTTAGAGGAACTCTTTTGCGCCGTTCCTTTTTCTTTTTTTCTTTTTGGGTGAACCTGAAGTCACTTTAGTCTTAACTTGCCCCCAAATATATTTTGGAAAATCCCTTACAACTGCCCTTCCATTGTGGACTGAACTTTACTGCTTCACTCTGTCAGGACCAGTCACTTACTCACTCCTATTCACCCCTCTACACAATCAAGTTTCCAGCATGCACTGAAACTGACCATTAAAAATGCGATGCTGTACTTGTAGTAGTCTGAGCGAGAGCAGTAGCAGGGGACAACACAAGGATAGTACATACAGAATCATTGTAATTAAAGTAGGTAGAGATGAAGAGGTAACTGAAGGAAGGGTATATGACAAAGCGGTGGCACTTCCACCAGAAGTGCCACACACAGCACAGGATATGTACTGTGTGTATGTGTCTTTAATTCAGTGGCTGAGTCTGCTTAACCCACTGGATGCTTAACACCTCACCAACATCTTTAAATCCAAAGGGTTTATCTTGTTATATTATTTAAATTCCAGACTCTCAGTCTGGTTTACATATTGTAACTTATTATTCAGTTACCCTTTGGAATAGAATATAGACACACACAACACATCACAATTACTCTGTGTTCTGTGTGTCAGCAAAGAACAACACCCAGATCCCCACCATTGCTGATATTATACGGCAATCATTGTAAAGCTCAAATATAGTGGAGGACTGCATACCACGTTGCCCCTGGGGATTAAGTCCTTTGAGTGCTTCAGGGGAATTGAACACATTCATTGAAATGGTTTGGGTATGTTTGCAGCAGTGAAAGGGTTGTGTTTTACACCCAAACAGGGATCCATGCAGTGCAATGTGTTGGATAGTTCCTTGTTACTGAAGGAACCTAACACACTGAAACTGTTTCTTTGTTTTCTTTAAAACCCTTCAATGCCAAAGAGGTATCCAACATATTCCACTGCATGGATACCGCTTTGGATCTCACTTAACACTTTCACTGCCACGAACGATAGATAGATAGATAGATAGATAGATAGATAGATAGATAGACTTAAATAGAAATTTCCAGTCTTGAAGTTTCCTTTTTAAACGCCACAAATGCCAATGTGTTATATTTGGTTAGAAGGTTTCCAGTTATTAACCACACACCTTTGAGTTACACACAGGACAAGTGAGTGTTTTTACTCCGACCCCTTTTATCAGAATTGTTTTACTTTTACGAATTGCTTTACTTTTACGTCTGTTTCTTGGAAGCCTGCAAACAAATACAAATTGTACAAATATGATTCTAAGCTGAAAAAGGTGCTGGAATCGATTTTCTAGTCTATCCCATGCCTAAAATTATCCCATTCACACCACTTGTGCCAAGGAGGGCAGTAGGACAATCTATGGGCATTCCAAGCCATTTGTTTCCTCTGCATTTTTTAACATCTTGTATTAACCCTCTGAGCACCTGAGCAGTACCCAACACATTGCTTTGCAATGCATTTGGCAATGCTCTGGCACTCAAAGGGCTAAACATAGCACAGGGAAAATGCTGTAACTTTAACCTTTTCAGTGCCAGAGGGGTACACAATGCTTTCCAATGCATTGCATACCCCTCTGCACTGAAAGGGTTAAGCCATTTTCTATGCATGCTATGTGCCAGGCATAAGGTTCTTGAAAACAGTCAAGTAGAATATACCTCTGCGATCAATTATATATTTGGTCCTGGGTCACTCAAACCTGTCCAGATGTGGACCCCTTGCTCACAGTGCCTAGAGGTATCAGCTGCACTTCACCAACGATGCCGAAGAAGGTTGAAACGTACGCCTGGGGTTAGCTGCTTCCCTTGTTCAGAGAGGACTTGTCTGGCATTTCGCGGCTGTACTGTCATTTGGCAGGACCTGTATGATATGCTTCAGAAGATTTCCTCTCTGTGTATGGCACTGGTGAGCTAAAAGAGATTGCACCCTGGGAGTGAGGACACAGTCCCAGTGAGCTTCTTGCATGTATTTGCTAGCTCAGGAGCATAGTTGAGCATCTCTGGCTTTTTTTTCTACATATGCAAATTGCTCTTGGGGTTGGTCACCCTAAGAGTAATGAGGGGAATCCAGACGTGGACCCCTTGCTCACAGTGCCTAGAGGGATCAACCGCACCTCACCAATGAGGCCCAAGAAGGATGAAATGTACATCTGGGGTTAGCTGTTTCCCTTGTTCAGAGAGGACTTGTCTGGCATTTTGTGGCTGGACTGTCATTTGGCAGGACCAGTATGATATGCTTCAGAAGATTTCCTCTCTGTGTATGGCACTGGTGAGCTAAAAGAGATTGTATCCTGGGAGCGAGGACATAGTCCCAGTGAGCTTCTTGCATGTATTTGCTAGCTCATGAGCCTAGTTGAGCATCTCTGGCTTTTCTTTCTACATATGTAAATTGCTCTTGGGGTTGGTCACCCTAAGAATAATGAGGGGAATCCAGACGTGGACCTCATGCTCACAGTGCCTAGAGGGATCAGCTGCACTTCACCAACGAGGCCGAAGAAGGTTGAAACGTACGCCTGGGGTTAGCTGTTTCCCTTGTTCAGAGAGGACTTGTCTGGCATTTCGCGGCTGTACTGTCACTTGGCAAGACCTGTATGATATGCTTCAGAAGATTTCCTCTCTGTGTATGGCACTGGTGAGCTAAAAGAGATTGCACCCTGGGAGTGAGGACACAGTCCCAGTGAGCTTATTGCATGAATTTGCTAGCTCAGGAGCATAGTTGAGCATCTCTGGCTTTTTTTTCTACATATGCAAATTGCTCTTGGGGTTGGTCACCCTAAGAGTAATGAGGGGAATCCAGACGTGGACCCCTTGCTCACAGTGCCTAGAGGGATCAACCGCACCTCACCAATGAGGCCCAAGAAGGCTGAAATGTACGTCTGGGGTTAGCTGTTTCCCTTGTTCAGAGAGGACTTGTCTGGCATTTCGCGGCTGTACTGTCATTTGGCAGGACCTGTATGATATGCTTCAGAAGATTTCCTTTCTGTGTATGGCACTGGTGAGCTAAAAGAGATTGCACCCTGGGAGTGAGGACACAGTCCCAGTGAGCTTCTTGCATGTATTTGTTAGCTCAGGAGCATAGTTGAGCATCTCTGGCTTTTTTTTCTACATATGCAAATTGCTCTTGGGGTTGGTCACCCTAAGAGTAATGAGGGGAATCCAGACGTGGACCCCTTGCTCACAGATCAACCGCACCTCACCAATGAGGCCCAAGAAGGCCGAAATGTACGTCTGGGGTTAGCTGTTTCCCTTGTTCAGAGAGGACTTGTCTGGCATTTTGTGGCTGGACTGTCATTTGGCAGGACCAGTATGATATGCTTCAGAAGATTTCCTCTCTGTGTATGGCACTGGTGAGCTAAAAGAGATTGTATCCTGGGAGCGAGGACATAGTCCCAGTGAGCTTCTTGCATGTATTTGCTAGCTCATGAGCCTAGTTGAGCATCTCTGGCTTTTCTTTCTACATATGTAAATTGCTCTTGGGGTTGGTCACCCTAAGAATAATGAGGGGAATCCAGACGTGGACCTCATGCTCACAGTGCCTAGAGGGATCAGATGCACTTCACCAACGAGGCCGAAGAAGGTTGAAACGTACGCCTGGGGTTAGCTGTTTCCCTTGTTCAGAGAGGACTTGTCTGGCATTTCGCGGCTGTACTGTCACTTGGCAAGACCTGTATGATATGCTTCAGAAGATTTCCTCTCTGTGTATGGCACTGGTGAGCTAAAAGAGATTGCACCCTGGGAGTGAGGACACAGTCCCAGTGAGCTTATTGCATGAATTTGCTAGCTCAGGAGCATAGTTGAGCATCTCTGGCTTTTTTTTCTACATATGCAAATTGCTCTTGGGGTTGGTCACCCTAAGAGTAATGAGGGGAATCCAGACGTGGACCCCTTGCTCACAGTGCCTAGAGGGATCAACCGCACCTCACCAATGAGGCCCAAGAAGGCCGAAATGTACGTCTGGGGTTAGCTGTTTCCCTTGTTCAGAGTGGACTTGTCTGGCATTTTGTGGCTGGACTGTCATTTGGCAGGACCAGTATGTATGCTTCAGAAGATTTCTTCTCTGTGTATGGCACTGGTGAGCTAAAATAGACTGCACTCTGGGTGCGAGGACATAGTCCCAGTGATCTTCTTGTATGTATTTGCTAGCTCATGAGCCTAGTTGAGCATCTCTGACTTTTCTTTTTACATATGCACTCAAACCAGTCCTCAAGACCCCAACAGTACAGGTTTTCTTGGAAGCAATGGCACCTCACTGGCCCTCAAATGGTTAAACAGCTTGAATATTGTACAATAGTTCTCTTGTAAATATGGTTTGCAGCTTGCAAAAATTACATTATTGGTTTCACAACCTTATTATCAATATTTCTGTATCTCCTTTGCCTGCTAGCTGGAGCTCTCTGGGGGGTTATGCAATAAGGAGTGATAAAGAGGTGATAAAGTGGAGATGGCTTCTGCAGTTATATCCCTTCTCCAATTCCTATATTATTCTATAGAGCCTATGCACTAAAATCTCCATAGTTGGAGAAATCTTTGGAGTGCATTAGCTCCATAGAATAACATAGGAACTAGAGAAGTGATATCACTGGAGGAGTCATCTCCACTTCATCACGCCTTATAGGTAAGTATCCCTTTTTAATGAAAATATATATTATAAGGCTCTTCCCAAGGGAACTCCCACTGCTGAGAAATGCTCATCTGATACTTTGCAGAACATTTAACACAAATGTAAAGAACAGAAAAAGTACATAAATATAATATGAAGACAAGCTCTCGAGAGACATGCTCCCTTTATCAAGGGTAAAGCTATGAGAAAAAATCAAAAAAGCAATGTAAAAGAGGATTTTAGTCTTACCTGTTAAATCCTTTTCTCTTAGTCCATATAAGTTACTGGTAATTTTGGGTAGGTGATCCGCCCCTTTAAGTAGGCAGGAATTATTTTAGAAGTGAATGCAGGGGTGGAGCCTACCTTCCCTCCTTGGCTGCAGCTAGCCAATCAGCTCCAGTAAGATTTGAGACACTAACTATTGACTAGATAATAAGAAGGGAAAGAAGACTCCTGTGAGCATGAACCCAAAGGACCCCCACATGTTGCCACAGGAAAGCCAAGCATTGTCCCTTGACAGGGTGGGAGACCAGTAATCTATATGGACTAAGAGAAAAGTATTTAACAGGTAAGACTAAAATTCTCTTTTCTCTCTTGTCCAGTATAGGTTACTGGTAACTTTGGGATGTCCAACCGTTGAGTTTCCCAGAGGCAGGAAGTAAGGCAAGGACCAGGCGCAGGGCCCCCAAAGTCACCAGAGCATATATGAACCATAAGATCAGAGATACCCAACAATAACAAATGAAGTGTCAACGGACACTGAAAAGGGGTAACAACACAGCACACTGAACTAGAGAAAACAGGGCTCAAAAGTGAGGGAGCACGGAAGAACCGAAGAAGATCCTAGACAGGCAAGATGATGCCAGCACATCAACACGGTAGATGTTCCGAAATGGTGTGCACAGACGACCAGGTGGCAGCCTTGCACAACTAATCAGCAGAGGCCTGATTCTTGTAAGCCCAAGATGCCCCAATGGATCTTGTAGAATGAGCCATGACCCGAAAGAGAACAGGCTTCTTCCTTAGATCGTAAGCCTTACGAATAGCAGACTTAATCGAAGACGCAATGGTCACTTTGGATGCAGGTCTCCCTGCCCTGAAACCCTCAGGAATGACGAACAGCACGTCAGAGTATCGAACGGACTCAGTGCGATGCACATAAAACTTGAGAAAACGCACCACATCTAACAAGTGGAGATCCCTCTCCTTGTCAGAGGTAGGGTCAGGGCAGAATGAAGACACCACAATCTCCTGATTAATGTGGAACTCAGAAACCACCTTCGGGAGAAACTCCTGCGAAGTGCGAAGCACCTCCTTGTCTTTGTGAAACACCAAAAAGGGTGGTCTACAAGACAGAGCATGCAACTCCGCGACACGGCGAAAGGACATGATCGCCAGGAGGGCGTGGAAGGACGCCCAAAACCAGGTTAAGATTCCACTGAGGTGCGGGAGACTTAAAAACAGGACGAGTATGAGCAAAGTCCTGGAAGAAAACCTTGACATCAGGAAGAACAGCAATGCTTCTTTGAAAGAAAACAGAGAGCACAGATGTTTCAACCTTAAGGGAACTCAAACTGAGGCTCTTATCCACACCTTCCTGCGGGAAGGCCAGGACCGTAGGGAGATCAAAATCCTGAGATAGGTCCCTAGAGAGAAAATTCGAACAGACTCTATGGTATGCCTTAGAGGAAACAGGTTTGCGTGCACTAAGCATAGTAGCCACCACACCAGAAGAAAAACCCTTCTTCCTCAGATTCAATTTCCAAGCCATCCAAGCTAGACGATGGACATCCTCCTTCCATAGGTAAACGTGCAGAAGAAGATCCGGACAGCAAGGGAGCCGGAATGGCTCCACCACTGATAGATCCAGAAGCTCTGAAAGCCAAGCCTGCCGAGGCCAGTACAGAGCAATCAGAATGACTGGACAGTGCTCCAGTCTCAGTTTCCTTATCACCCTATGCCATATGGGAATGGGAGGAAAGATGTAAGCCAGAGGAAATAACCAAGGAATGGACATTAGATATTATACCTAGGCGACACTAGATATTATACCTAGGCGATTGAGGATTGTCAAAAATTGTCCCTTTCCTGATATTTCCTTCTCCAATCTATGGAAGGATACTCTGGAACAATGTTCCAGATCTCTAATGAGGTCCATTATACAACACAGAGAGGAATGTCTGAAGAAAATTGAAAAAGAATTAGGTATAATATCCTTCTCCAAATATTGCTGAAGTTCCGGTGGATGCGTTCCATGTGTGGACGCACGTGGAGCATATATGTGCGCTTCCGAGTAACCTCGATGTTTGCCGTCGAGTTCGGCAATACCTGGGGGACCGGGACTTTTTCTTTTAGTAAACCATTTCCTGTTTGCTAGCGCCCTGGTCCTTCGCACCTTATGGGCATTTGGAGGTTCAGTAGATGAAACGCACAGGATGAATTGTGGGCAAATGTCCTATTGGAACATATGTATGGTGGAACGCACGCTGTTGGAAAGGATATATATTATTACTGGAGAAGAATCTAATTGGATGGCTATTGAGATACACAGGTATTTAAAGGTCTATGCATAGATTCATGCTTTTTTCATGATTTAACTTTGAGAAAGTTACATTGGGTGACGAAACGCGTTAGCTAGTGAATTGTTAGTTTTGTTCTTTAATCCAAAAATGGTTTTAATTTTGTTTTTTAAAATATTGATTGAATATATGCGCATATTGTTGTATTATCAATATTATATTTTTTTAATATTACTTATTTTTAATTTTTGTAATAAAAGATTACACTCACATTTATCACTGGCTTATTTATAAGATAAAAAGCAGCAGTTCCATTAATGAACTATAGGAGTGGAAATTTTTTTGAAAAGATCATATGAGGTTGGGTCCACTGTAGCATTGGATTTATATATATCCTCTGTCTGAGTGGCGAATTCCACATATAAAATTCATCACTCCTATTGAAGAATCTTCAAAGGAACTGAGTCTACTTATAACCCTGAGTGGAGGAGATCACTGTACTGGGGTGTGAGCCAGTGAAGGTGTGGATACCAGGAGGCAGGTTGTATGCCTCTGAAAAATGTGAGTAATTTTCTGATGATTTGTTCCACGGTGTTTGGGTGAAGGACCAACCTTTGTGACAAAGATATTACGCTTAGAGGAACTCTTTTGCGCCGTTCCTTTTTCTTTTTTTCTTTTTGGGTGAACCTGAAGTCACTTTAGTCTTAACTTGCCCCCAAATATATTTTGGAAAATCCCTTACAACTGCCCTTCCATTGTGGACTGAACTTTACTGCTTCACTCTGTCAGGACCAGTCACTTACTCACTCCTATTCACCCCTCTACACAATCAAGTTTCCAGCATGCACTGAAACTGACCATTAAAAATGCGATGCTGTACTTGTAGTAGTCTGAGCGAGAGCAGTAGCAGGGGACAACACAAGGATAGTACATACAGAATCATTGTAATTAAAGTAGGTAGAGATGAAGAGGTAACTGAAGGAAGGGTATATGACAAAGCGGTGGCACTTCCACCAGAAGTGCCACACACAGCACAGGATATGTACTGTGTGTATGTGTCTTTAATTCAGTGGCTGAGTCTGCTTAACCCACTGGATGCTTAACACCTCACCAACATCTTTAAATCCAAAGGGTTTATCTTGTTATATTATTTAAATTCCAGACTCTCAGTCTGGTTTACATATTGTAACTTATTATTCAGTTACCCTTTGGAATAGAATATAGACACACACAACACATCACAATTACTCTGTGTTCTGTGTGTCAGCAAAGAACAACACCCAGATCCCCACCATTGCTGATATTATACGGCAATCATTGTAAAGCTCAAATATAGTGGAGGACTGCATACCACGTTGCCCCTGGGGATTAAGTCCTTTGAGTGCTTCAGGGGAATTGAACACATTCATTGAAATGGTTTGGGTATGTTTGCAGCAGTGAAAGGGTTGTGTTTTACACCCAAACAGGGATCCATGCAGTGCAATGTGTTGGATAGTTCCTTGTTACTGAAGGAACCTAACACACTGAAACTGTTTCTTTGTTTTCTTTAAAACCCTTCAATGCCAAAGAGGTATCCAACATATTCCACTGCATGGATACCGCTTTGGATCTCACTTAACACTTTCACTGCCACGAACGATAGATAGATAGATAGATAGATAGATAGATAGATAGATAGATAGATAGACTTAAATAGAAATTTCCAGTCTTGAAGTTTCCTTTTTAAACGCCACAAATGCCAATGTGTTATATTTGGTTAGAAGGTTTCCAGTTATTAACCACACACCTTTGAGTTACACACAGGACAAGTGAGTGTTTTTACTCCGACCCCTTTTATCAGAATTGTTTTACTTTTACGAATTGCTTTACTTTTACGTCTGTTTCTTGGAAGCCTGCAAACAAATACAAATTGTACAAATATGATTCTAAGCTGAAAAAGGTGCTGGAATCGATTTTCTAGTCTATCCCATGCCTAAAATTATCCCATTCACACCACTTGTGCCAAGGAGGGCAGTAGGACAATCTATGGGCATTCCAAGCCATTTGTTTCCTCTGCATTTTTTAACATCTTGTATTAACCCTCTGAGCACCTGAGCAGTACCCAACACATTGCTTTGCAATGCATTTGGCAATGCTCTGGCACTCAAAGGGCTAAACATAGCACAGGGAAAATGCTGTAACTTTAACCTTTTCAGTGCCAGAGGGGTACACAATGCTTTCCAATGCATTGCATACCCCTCTGCACTGAAAGGGTTAAGCCATTTTCTATGCATGCTATGTGCCAGGCATAAGGTTCTTGAAAACAGTCAAGTAGAATATACCTCTGCGATCAATTATATATTTGGTCCTGGGTCACTCAAACCTGTCCAGATGTGGACCCCTTGCTCACAGTGCCTAGAGGTATCAGCTGCACTTCACCAACGATGCCGAAGAAGGTTGAAACGTACGCCTGGGGTTAGCTGCTTCCCTTGTTCAGAGAGGACTTGTCTGGCATTTCGCGGCTGTACTGTCATTTGGCAGGACCTGTATGATATGCTTCAGAAGATTTCCTCTCTGTGTATGGCACTGGTGAGCTAAAAGAGATTGCACCCTGGGAGTGAGGACACAGTCCCAGTGAGCTTCTTGCATGTATTTGCTAGCTCAGGAGCATAGTTGAGCATCTCTGGCTTTTTTTTCTACATATGCAAATTGCTCTTGGGGTTGGTCACCCTAAGAGTAATGAGGGGAATCCAGACGTGGACCCCTTGCTCACAGTGCCTAGAGGGATCAACCGCACCTCACCAATGAGGCCCAAGAAGGATGAAATGTACATCTGGGGTTAGCTGTTTCCCTTGTTCAGAGAGGACTTGTCTGGCATTTTGTGGCTGGACTGTCATTTGGCAGGACCAGTATGATATGCTTCAGAAGATTTCCTCTCTGTGTATGGCACTGGTGAGCTAAAAGAGATTGTATCCTGGGAGCGAGGACATAGTCCCAGTGAGCTTCTTGCATGTATTTGCTAGCTCATGAGCCTAGTTGAGCATCTCTGGCTTTTCTTTCTACATATGTAAATTGCTCTTGGGGTTGGTCACCCTAAGAATAATGAGGGGAATCCAGACGTGGACCTCATGCTCACAGTGCCTAGAGGGATCAGCTGCACTTCACCAACGAGGCCGAAGAAGGTTGAAACGTACGCCTGGGGTTAGCTGTTTCCCTTGTTCAGAGAGGACTTGTCTGGCATTTCGCGGCTGTACTGTCACTTGGCAAGACCTGTATGATATGCTTCAGAAGATTTCCTCTCTGTGTATGGCACTGGTGAGCTAAAAGAGATTGCACCCTGGGAGTGAGGACACAGTCCCAGTGAGCTTATTGCATGAATTTGCTAGCTCAGGAGCATAGTTGAGCATCTCTGGCTTTTTTTTCTACATATGCAAATTGCTCTTGGGGTTGGTCACCCTAAGAGTAATGAGGGGAATCCAGACGTGGACCCCTTGCTCACAGTGCCTAGAGGGATCAACCGCACCTCACCAATGAGGCCCAAGAAGGCTGAAATGTACGTCTGGGGTTAGCTGTTTCCCTTGTTCAGAGAGGACTTGTCTGGCATTTCGCGGCTGTACTGTCATTTGGCAGGACCTGTATGATATGCTTCAGAAGATTTCCTTTCTGTGTATGGCACTGGTGAGCTAAAAGAGATTGCACCCTGGGAGTGAGGACACAGTCCCAGTGAGCTTCTTGCATGTATTTGTTAGCTCAGGAGCATAGTTGAGCATCTCTGGCTTTTTTTTCTACATATGCAAATTGCTCTTGGGGTTGGTCACCCTAAGAGTAATGAGGGGAATCCAGACGTGGACCCCTTGCTCACAGTGCCTAGAGGGATCAACCGCACCTCACCAATGAGGCCCAAGAAGGCCGAAATGTACGTCTGGGGTTAGCTGTTTCCCTTGTTCAGAGAGGACTTGTCTGGCATTTTGTGGCTGGACTGTCATTTGGCAGGACCAGTATGATATGCTTCAGAAGATTTCCTCTCTGTGTATGGCACTGGTGAGCTAAAAGAGATTGTATCCTGGGAGCGAGGACATAGTCCCAGTGAGCTTCTTGCATGTATTTGCTAGCTCATGAGCCTAGTTGAGCATCTCTGGCTTTTCTTTCTACATATGTAAATTGCTCTTGGGGTTGGTCACCCTAAGAATAATGAGGGGAATCCAGACGTGGACCTCATGCTCACAGTGCCTAGAGGGATCAGATGCACTTCACCAACGAGGCCGAAGAAGGTTGAAACGTACGCCTGGGGTTAGCTGTTTCCCTTGTTCAGAGAGGACTTGTCTGGCATTTCGCGGCTGTACTGTCACTTGGCAAGACCTGTATGATATGCTTCAGAAGATTTCCTCTCTGTGTATGGCACTGGTGAGCTAAAAGAGATTGCACCCTGGGAGTGAGGACACAGTCCCAGTGAGCTTATTGCATGAATTTGCTAGCTCAGGAGCATAGTTGAGCATCTCTGGCTTTTTTTTCTACATATGCAAATTGCTCTTGGGGTTGGTCACCCTAAGAGTAATGAGGGGAATCCAGACGTGGACCCCTTGCTCACAGTGCCTAGAGGGATCAACCGCACCTCACCAATGAGGCCCAAGAAGGCCGAAATGTACGTCTGGGGTTAGCTGTTTCCCTTGTTCAGAGTGGACTTGTCTGGCATTTTGTGGCTGGACTGTCATTTGGCAGGACCAGTATGTATGCTTCAGAAGATTTCTTCTCTGTGTATGGCACTGGTGAGCTAAAATAGACTGCACTCTGGGTGCGAGGACATAGTCCCAGTGATCTTCTTGTATGTATTTGCTAGCTCATGAGCCTAGTTGAGCATCTCTGACTTTTCTTTTTACATATGCACTCAAACCAGTCCTCAAGACCCCAACAGTACAGGTTTTCTTGGAAGCAATGGCACCTCACTGGCCCTCAAATGGTTAAACAGCTTGAATATTGTACAATAGTTCTCTTGTAAATATGGTTTGCAGCTTGCAAAAATTACATTATTGGTTTCACAACCTTATTATCAATATTTCTGTATCTCCTTTGCCTGCTAGCTGGAGCTCTCTGGGGGGTTATGCAATAAGGAGTGATAAAGAGGTGATAAAGTGGAGATGGCTTCTGCAGTTATATCCCTTCTCCAATTCCTATATTATTCTATAGAGCCTATGCACTAAAATCTCCATAGTTGGAGAAATCTTTGGAGTGCATTAGCTCCATAGAATAACATAGGAACTAGAGAAGTGATATCACTGGAGGAGTCATCTCCACTTCATCACGCCTTATAGGTAAGTATCCCTTTTTAATGAAAATATATATTATAAGGCTCTTCCCAAGGGAACTCCCACTGCTGAGAAATGCTCATCTGATACTTTGCAGAACATTTAACACAAATGTAAAGAACAGAAAAAGTACATAAATATAATATGAAGACAAGCTCTCGAGAGACATGCTCCCTTTATCAAGGGTAAAGCTATGAGAAAAAATCAAAAAAGCAATGTAAAAGAGGATTTTAGTCTTACCTGTTAAATCCTTTTCTCTTAGTCCATATAAGTTACTGGTAATTTTGGGTAGGTGATCCGCCCCTTTAAGTAGGCAGGAATTATTTTAGAAGTGAATGCAGGGGTGGAGCCTACCTTCCCTCCTTGGCTGCAGCTAGCCAATCAGCTCCAGTAAGATTTGAGACACTAACTATTGACTAGATAATAAGAAGGGAAAGAAGACTCCTGTGAGCATGAACCCAAAGGACCCCCACATGTTGCCACAGGAAAGCCAAGCATTGTCCCTTGACAGGGTGGGAGACCAGTAATCTATATGGACTAAGAGAAAAGTATTTAACAGGTAAGACTAAAATTCTCTTTTCTCTCTTGTCCAGTATAGGTTACTGGTAACTTTGGGATGTCCAACCGTTGAGTTTCCCAGAGGCAGGAAGTAAGGCAAGGACCAGGCGCAGGGCCCCCAAAGTCACCAGAGCATATATGAACCATAAGATCAGAGATACCCAACAATAACAAATGAAGTGTCAACGGACACTGAAAAGGGGTAACAACACAGCACACTGAACTAGAGAAAACAGGGCTCAAAAGTGAGGGAGCACGGAAGAACCGAAGAAGATCCTAGACAGGCAAGATGATGCCAGCACATCAACACGGTAGATGTTCCGAAATGGTGTGCACAGACGACCAGGTGGCAGCCTTGCACAACTAATCAGCAGAGGCCTGATTCTTGTAAGCCCAAGATGCCCCAATGGATCTTGTAGAATGAGCCATGACCCGAAAGAGAACAGGCTTCTTCCTTAGATCGTAAGCCTTACGAATGGCAGACTTAATCGAAGACGCAATGGTCACTTTGGATGCAGGTCTCCCTGCCCTGAAACCCTCAGGAATGACGAACAGCACGTCAGAGTATCGAACGGACTCAGTGCGATGCACATAAAACTTGAGAAAACGCACCACATCTAACAAGTGGAGATCCCTCTCCTTGTCAGAGGTAGGGTCAGGGCAGAATGAAGACACCACAATCTCCTGATTAATGTGGAACTCAGAAACCACCTTCGGGAGAAACTCCTGCGAAGTGCGAAGCACCTCCTTGTCTTTGTGAAACACCAAAAAGGGTGGTCTACAAGACAGAGCATGCAACTCCGCGACACGGCGAAAGGACATGATCGCCAGGAGGGCGTGGAAGGACGCCCAAAACCAGGTTAAGATTCCACTGAGGTGCGGGAGACTTAAAAACAGGACGAGTATGAGCAAAGTCCTGGAAGAAAACCTTGACATCAGGAAGAACAGCAATGCTTCTTTGAAAGAAAACAGAGAGCACAGATGTTTCAACCTTAAGGGAACTCAAACTGAGGCTCTTATCCACACCTTCCTGCGGGAAGGCCAGGACCGTAGGGAGATCAAAATCCTGAGATAGGTCCCTAGAGAGAAAATTCGAACAGACTCTATGGTATGCCTTAGAGGAAACAGGTTTGCGTGCACTAAGCATAGTAGCCACCACACCAGAAGAAAAACCCTTCTTCCTCAGATTCAATTTCCAAGCCATCCAAGCTAGACGATGGACATCCTCCTTCCATAGGTAAACGTGCAGAAGAAGATCCGGACAGCAAGGGAGCCGGAATGGCTCCACCACTGATAGATCCAGAAGCTCTGAAAGCCAAGCCTGCCGAGGCCAGTACAGAGCAATCAGAATGACTGGACAGTGCTCCAGTCTCAGTTTCCTTATCACCCTATGCCATATGGGAATGGGAGGAAAGATGTAAGCCAGAGGAAATAACCAAGGAATGGACATTAGATATTATACCTAGGCGACACTAGATATTATACCTAGGCGATTGAGGATTGTCAAAAATTGTCCCTTTCCTGATATTTCCTTCTCCAATCTATGGAAGGATACTCTGGAACAATGTTCCAGATCTCTAATGAGGTCCATTATACAACACAGAGAGGAATGTCTGAAGAAAATTGAAAAAGAATTAGGTATAATATCCTTCTCCAAATATTGCTGAAGTTCCGGTGGATGCGTTCCATGTGTGGACGCACGTGGAGCATATATGTGCGCTTCCGAGTAACCTCGATGTTTGCCGTCGAGTTCGGCAATACCTGGGGGACCGGGACTTTTTCTTTTAGTAAACCATTTCCTGTTTGCTAGCGCCCTGGTCCTTCGCACCTTATGGGCATTTGGAGGTTCAGTAGATGAAACGCACAGGATGAATTGTGGGCAAATGTCCTATTGGAACATATGTATGGTGGAACGCACGCTGTTGGAAAGGATATATATTATTACTGGAGAAGAATCTAATTGGATGGCTATTGAGATACACAGGTATTTAAAGGTCTATGCATAGATTCATGCTTTTTTCATGATTTAACTTTGAGAAAGTTACATTGGGTGACGAAACGCGTTAGCTAGTGAATTGTTAGTTTTGTTCTTTAATCCAAAAATGGTTTTAATTTTGTTTTTTAAAATATTGATTGAATATATGCGCATATTGTTGTATTATCAATATTATATTTTTTTAATATTACTTATTTTTAATTTTTGTAATAAAAGATTACACTCACATTTATCACTGGCTTATTTATAAGATAAAAAGCAGCAGTTCCATTAATGAACTATAGGAGTGGAAATTTTTTTGAAAAGATCATATGAGGTTGGGTCCACTGTAGCATTGGATTTATATATATCCTCTGTCTGAGTGGCGAATTCCACATATAAAATTCATCACTCCTATTGAAGAATCTTCAAAGGAACTGAGTCTACTTATAACCCTGAGTGGAGGAGATCACTGTACTGGGGTGTGAGCCAGTGAAGGTGTGGATACCAGGAGGCAGGTTGTATGCCTCTGAAAAATGTGAGTAATTTTCTGATGATTTGTTCCACGGTGTTTGGGTGAAGGACCAACCTTTGTGACAAAGATATTACGCTTAGAGGAACTCTTTTGCGCCGTTCCTTTTTCTTTTTTTCTTTTTGGGTGAACCTGAAGTCACTTTAGTCTTAACTTGCCCCCAAATATATTTTGGAAAATCCCTTACAACTGCCCTTCCATTGTGGACTGAACTTTACTGCTTCACTCTGTCAGGACCAGTCACTTACTCACTCCTATTCACCCCTCTACACAATCAAGTTTCCAGCATGCACTGAAACTGACCATTAAAAATGCGATGCTGTACTTGTAGTAGTCTGAGCGAGAGCAGTAGCAGGGGACAACACAAGGATAGTACATACAGAATCATTGTAATTAAAGTAGGTAGAGATGAAGAGGTAACTGAAGGAAGGGTATATGACAAAGCGGTGGCACTTCCACCAGAAGTGCCACACACAGCACAGGATATGTACTGTGTGTATGTGTCTTTAATTCAGTGGCTGAGTCTGCTTAACCCACTGGATGCTTAACACCTCACCAACATCTTTAAATCCAAAGGGTTTATCTTGTTATATTATTTAAATTCCAGACTCTCAGTCTGGTTTACATATTGTAACTTATTATTCAGTTACCCTTTGGAATAGAATATAGACACACACAACACATCACAATTACTCTGTGTTCTGTGTGTCAGCAAAGAACAACACCCAGATCCCCACCATTGCTGATATTATACGGCAATCATTGTAAAGCTCAAATATAGTGGAGGACTGCATACCACGTTGCCCCTGGGGATTAAGTCCTTTGAGTGCTTCAGGGGAATTTAACACATTCATTGAAATGGTTTGGGTATGTTTGCAGCAGTGAAAGGGTTGTGTTTTACACCCAAACAGGGATCCATGCAGTGCAATGTGTTGGATAGTTCCTTGTTACTGAAGGAACCTAACACACTGAAACTGTTTCTTTGTTTTCTTTAAAACCCTTCAATGCCAAAGAGGTATCCAACATATTCCACTGCATGGATACCGCTTTGGATCTCACTTAACACTTTCACTGCCACGAACGATAGATAGATAGATAGATAGATAGATAGATAGATAGATAGATAGATAGACTTAAATAGAAATTTCCAGTCTTGAAGTTTCCTTTTTAAACGCCACAAATGCCAATGTGTTATATTTGGTTAGAAGGTTTCCAGTTATTAACCACACACCTTTGAGTTACACACAGGACAAGTGAGTGTTTTTACTCCGACCCCTTTTATCAGAATTGTTTTACTTTTACGAATTGCTTTACTTTTACGTCTGTTTCTTGGAAGCCTGCAAACAAATACAAATTGTACAAATATGATTCTAAGCTGAAAAAGGTGCTGGAATCGATTTTCTAGTCTATCCCATGCCTAAAATTATCCCATTCACACCACTTGTGCCAAGGAGGGCAGTAGGACAATCTATGGGCATTCCAAGCCATTTGTTTCCTCTGCATTTTTTAACATCTTGTATTAACCCTCTGAGCACCTGAGCAGTACCCAACACATTGCTTTGCAATGCATTTGGCAATGCTCTGGCACTCAAAGGGCTAAACATAGCACAGGGAAAATGCTGTAACTTTAACCTTTTCAGTGCCAGAGGGGTACACAATGCTTTCCAATGCATTGCATACCCCTCTGCACTGAAAGGGTTAAGCCATTTTCTATGCATGCTATGTGCCAGGCATAAAGTTCTTGAAAACAGTCAAGTAGAATATACCTCTGCGATCAATTATATATTTGGTCCTGGGTCACTCAAACCTGTCCAGATGTGGACCCCTTGCTCACAGTGCCTAGAGGTATCAGCTGCACTTCACCAACGAGGCCGAAGAAGGTTGAAACGTACGCCTGGGGTTAGCTGTTTCCCATGTTCAGAGAGGACTTGTCTGGCATTTCGCGGCTGTACTGTCATTTGGCAGGACCTGTATGATATGCTTCAGAAGATTTCCTCTCTGTGTATGGCACTGGTGAGCTAAAAGAGATTGCACCCTGGGAGTGAGGACACAGTCCCAGTGAGCTTCTTGCATGTATTTGCTAGCTCAGGAGCATAGTTGAGCATCTCTGGCTTTTTTTTCTACATATGCAAATTGCTCTTGGGGTTGGTCACCCTAAGAGTAATGAGGGGAATCCAGACGTGGACCCCTTGCTCACAGTGCCTAGAGGGATCAACCGCACCTCACCAATGAGGCCCAAGAAGGCCGAAACATACGTCTGGGGTTAGCTGTTTCCCTTGTTCAGAGAGGACTTGTCTGGCATTTTGTGGCTGGACTGTCATTTGGCAGGACCAGTATGATATGCTTCAGAAGATTTCCTCTCTGTGTATGGCACTGGTGAGCTAAAAGAGATTGTATCCTGGGAGCGAGGACATAGTCCCAGTGAGCTTCTTGCATGTATTTGCTAGCTCATGAGCCTAGTTGAGCATCTCTGGCTTTTCTTTCTACATATGTAAATTGCTCTTGGGGTTGGTCACCCTAAGAATAATGAGGGGAATCCAGACGTGGACCTCATGCTCACAGTGCCTAGAGGGATCAGCTGCACTTCACCAACGAGGCCGAAGAAGGTTGAAACGTACGCCTGGGGTTAGCTGTTTCCCTTGTTCAGAGAGGACTTGTCTGGCATTTCGCGGCTGTACTATCATTTGGCAGGACCTGTATGATATGCTTCAGAAGATTTCCTCTCTGTGTATGGCACTGGTGAGCTAAAAGAGATTGCACCCTGGGAGTGAGGACACAGTCCCAGTGAGCTTATTGCATGAATTTGCTAGCTCAGGAGCATAGTTGAGCATCTCTGGCTTTTTTTTCTACATATGCAAATTGCTCTTGGGGTTGGTCACCCTAAGAGTAATGAGGGGAATCCAGACGTGGACCCCTTGCTCACAGTGCCTAGAGGGATCAACCGCACCTCACCAATGAGGCCCAAGAAGGCCGAAATGTACGTCTGGGGTTAGCTGTTTCCCTTGTTCAGAGAGGACTTGTCTGGCATTTTGTGGCTGGACTGTCATTTGGCAGGACCTGTATGATATGCTTCAGAAGATTTCCTCTCTGTGTATGGCACTGGTGAGCTAAAAGAGATTGCACCCTGGGAGTGAGGACACAGTCCCAGTGAGCTTCTTGCATGTATTTGCTAGCTCAGGAGCATAGTTGGGCATCTCTGGCTTTTTTTTCTACATATGCAAATTGCTCTTGGGGTTGGTCACCCTAAGAGTAATGAGGGGAATCCAGACGTGGACCCCTTGCTCACAGTGCCTAGAGGGATCAGCTGCATCTCACCAATGAGGCCCAAGAAGGCCGAAATGTACGTTTGGGGTTAGCTGTTTCTCTTGTTGAGAGAGGACTTGTCTGGCATTTCGTGGCTGGACTGTCATTTGGCAGGACCAGTGTGATATGCTTCAGAAGATTTCCTCTCTGTGTATGGCACTGGTGAGCTAAAAGAGATTGCACCCTGGGTGTGAGGACACAGTCCCAGTGAGCTTCTTGCATGTATTTGCTAGCTCATGAGCCTAGCTGAGAATCTCTGGCTTTTCTTTCTACATATGCAAATTGCTCTTGGGGTTGGTCACCCCTAAGAGTAATGAGGGGAATCCAGATGTGGACCCCTTGCTCACAGTGCCTAGAGGGATCAACCGCACCTCACCAATGAGGCCCAAGAAGGCCGAAATGTACGTCTGGGGTTAGCTGTTTCCCTTGTTCAGAGTGGACTTGTCTGGCATTTTGTGGCTGGACTGTCATTTGGCAGGACCAGTATGTATGCTTCAGAAGATTTCCTCTCTGTGTATGGCACTGGTGAGCTAAAATAGACTGCACCCTGGGTGCGAGGACATAGTCCCAGTGATCTTCTTGTATGTATTTGCTAGCTCATGAGCCTAGTTGAGCATCTCTGACTTTTCTTTTTACATATGCACTCAAACCAGTCCTCAAGACCCCAACAGTACAGGTTTTCTTGGAAGCAATGGCACCTCACTGGCCCTCAAATGGTTAAACAGCTTGAATATTGTACAATAGTTCTCTTGTAAATATGGTTTGCAGCTTGCAAAAATTACATTATGGGTTTCACAACCTTATTATCAATATTTCTGTATCTCCTTTGCCTGCTAGCTGGAGCTCTCTGGGGGGTTATGCAATAAGGAGTGATAAAGAGGTGATAAAGTGGAGATGGCTTCTGCAGTTATATCCCTTCTCCAATTCCTATATTATTCTATAGAGCCTATGCACTAAAATCTCCATAGTTGGAGAAATCTTTGGAGTGCATTAGCTCCATAGAATAACATAGGAACTAGAGAAGTGATATCACTGGAGGAGTCATCTCCACTTCATCACACCTTATAGGTAAGTATCCCTTTTTAATGAAAATATATATTATAAGGCTCTTCCCAAGGGAACTCCCACTGCTGAGAAATGCTCATCTGATACTTTGCAGAACATTTAACACAAATGTAAAGAACAGAAAAAGTACATAAATATAATATGAAGACAAGCTCTCGAGAGACATGCTCCCTTTATCAAGGGTAAAGCTATGAGAAAAAATCAAAAAAGCAATGTAAAAGAGGATTTTAGTCTTACCTGTTAAATCCTTTTCTCTTAGTCCATATAAGTTACTGGTAATTTTGGGTAGGTGATCCGCCCCTTTAAGTAGGCAGGAATTATTTTAGAAGTGAATGCAGGGGTGGAGCCTACCTTCCCTCCTTGGCTGCAGCTAGCCAATCAGCTCCAGTAAGATTTGAGACACTAACTATTGACTAGATAATAAGAAGGGAAAGAAGACTCCTGTGAGCATGAACCCAAAGGACCCCCACATGTTGCCACAGGAAAGCCAAGCATTGTCCCTTGACAGGGTGGGAGACCAGTAATCTATATGGACTAAGAGAAAAGTATTTAACAGGTAAGACTAAAATTCTCTTTTCTCTCTTGTCCAGTATAGGTTACTGGTAACTTTGGGATGTCCAACCGTTGAGTTTCCCAGAGGCAGGAAGTAAGGCAAGGACCAGGCGCAGGGCCCCCAAAGTCACCAGAGCATATATGAACCATAAGATCAGAGATACCCAACAATAACAAATGAAGTGTCAACGGACACTGAAAAGGGGTAACAACACAGCACACTGAACTAGAGAAAACAGGGCTCAAAAGTGAGGGAGCACGGAAGAACCGAAGAAGATCCTAGACAGGCAAGATGATGCCAGCACATCAACACGGTAGATGTTCCGAAATGGTGTGCACAGACGACCAGGTGGCAGCCTTGCACAACTAATCAGCAGAGGCCTGATTCTTGTAAGCCCAAGATGCCCCAATGGATCTTGTAGAATGAGCCATGACCCGAAAGAGAACAGGCTTCTTCCTTAGATTGTAAGCCTTACGAATAGCAGACTTAATCGAAGACGCAATGGTCACTTCGGATGCAGGTCTCCCTGCCCTGAAACCCTCAGGAATGACGAACAGCACGTCAGAGTATCGAACGGACTCAGTGCGATGCACATAAAACTTGAGAAAACGCACCACATCTAACAAGTGGAGATCCCTCTCCTTGTCAGAGGTAGGGTCAGGGCAGAATGAAGACACCACAATCTCCTGATTAATGTGGAACTCAGAAACCACCTTCGGGAGAAACTCCTGCGAAGTGCGAAGCACCTCCTTGTCTTTGTGAAACACCAAAAAGGGTGGTCTACAAGACAGAGCATGCAACTCCGCGACACGGCGAAAGGACATGATCGCCAGGAGGGCGTGGAAGGACGCCCAAAACCAGGTTAAGATTCCACTGAGGTGCGGGAGACTTAAAAACAGGACGAGTATGAGCAAAGTCCTGGAAGAAAACCTTGACATCAGGAAGAACAGCAATGCTTCTTTGAAAGAAAACAGAGAGCACAGATGTTTCAACCTTAAGGGAACTCAAACTGAGGCTCTTATCCACACCTTCCTGCGGGAAGGCCAGGACCGTAGGGAGATCAAAATCCTGAGATAGGTCCCTAGAGAGAAAATTCGAACAGACTCTATGGTATGCCTTAGAGGAAACAGGTTTGCGTGCACTAAGCATAGTAGCCACCACACCAGAAGAAAAACCCTTCTTCCTCAGATTCAATTTCCAAGCCATCCAAGCTAGACGATGGACATCCTCCTTCCATAGGTAAACGTGCAGAAGAAGATCCGGACAGCAAGGGAGCCGGAATGGCTCCACCACTGATAGATCCAGAAGCTCTGAAAGCCAAGCCTGCCGAGGCCAGTACAGAGCAATCAGAATGACTGGACAGTGCTCCAGTCTCAGTTTCCTTATCACCCTATGCCATATGGGAATGGGAGGAAAGATGTAAGCCAGAGGAAATAACCAAGGAATGGACATGGCATCCACTGCTAGAGCTAGAGGATCCCTCCAGCTATAGCAGAACATCGGAATCTCTCAGTTGTGTCTTGTCGCCATCAGGTCAATGCATGGAAGACCCCACCTCTGAATAATGAGGTCGAACACCTCTGGATGCAGTTCCCACTCTCTGCTGTCCACTGTGTGCCAACTGAGGAAGTCTGCCAGGACGTTGTCTACGCCGGGAATGTGAACTGCGGATATGGCAGGGACATGTTCCTCTGCCCAGGACAAAATAGCCTTGACCTCTAACCAAGCTGCAAGACTTCTTGTTCCGTCTTACTTGTTGATGTAAGCCACTGCCACGGTGCTGGCTTTTTTTTCTACATATGCAAATTGCTCTTGGGGTTGGTCACCCTAAGAGTAATGAGGGGAATCCAGACGTGGACCCCTTGCTCACAGTGCCTAGAGGGATCAACTGCACCTCACCAATGAGGCCCAAGAAGGCCGAAACGTACGTCTGGGGTTAGCTGTTTCCCTTGTTCAGAGAGGACTTGTCTGGCATTTTGTGGCTGGACTGTCATTTGGCAGGACCAGTATGATATGCTTCAGAAGATTTCCTCTCTGTGTATGGCACTGGTGAGCTAAAAGAGATTGTATCCTGGGAGCGAGGACATAGTCCCAGTGAGCTTCTTGCATGTATTTGCTAGCTCATGAGCCTAGTTGAGCATCTCTGGCTTTTCTTTCTACATATGTAAATTGCTCTTGGGGTTGGTCACCCTAAGAATAATGAGGGGAATCCAGACGTGGACCTCATGCTCACAGTGCCTAGAGGGATCAGCTGCACTTCACCAACGAGGCCGAAGAAGGTTGAAACGTACTCCTGGGGTTAGCTGTTTTCCTTGTTCAGAGAGGACTTGTCTGGCATTTCGCGGCTGTACTGTCATTTGGCAGGACCTGTATGATATGCTTCAGAAGATTTCCTCTCTGTGTATGGCACTGGTGAGCTAAAAGAGATTGCACCCTGGGAGTGAGGACACAGTCCCAGTGAGCTTATTGCATGAATTTGCTAGCTCAGGAGCATAGTTGAGCATCTCTGGCTTTTTTTTCTACATATGCAAATTGCTCTTGGGGTTGGTCACCCTAAGAGTAATGAGGGGAATCCAGACATGGACCCCTTGCTCACAGTGCCTAGAGGGATCAACCGCACCTCACTAATGAGGCCCAAGAAGGTCGAAATGTACGTCTGGGGTTAGCTGTTTCCCTTGTTCAGAGAGGACTTGTCTGGCATTTCGCGGCTGTACTGTCATTTGGCAGGACCTGTATGATATGCTTCAGAAGATTTCCTCTCTGTGTATGGCACTGGTGAGCTAAAAGAGATTGCACCCTGGGAGTGAGGACACAGTCCCAGTGAGCTTCTTGCATGTATTTGCTAGCTCAGGAGCATAGTTGAGCATCTCTGGCTTTTTTTTTCTACATATGCAAATTGCTCTTGGGGTTGGTCACCCTAAGAGTAATGAGGGGAATCCAGACGTGGACCCCTTGCTCACAGTGCCTAGAGGGATCAACCGCACCTCACCAATGAGGCCCAAGAAGGCCGAAATGTACGTCTGGGGTTAGCTGTTTCCCTTGTTCAGAGAGGACTTGTCTGGCATTTTGTGGCTGGACTGTCATTTGGCAGGACCAGTATGATATGCTTCAGAAGATTTCCTCTCTGTGTATGGCACTGGTGAGCTAAAAGAGATTGTATCCTGGGAGCGAGGACATAGTCCCAGTGAGCTTCTTGCATGTATTTGCTAGCTCATGAGCCTAGTTGAGCATCTCTGGCTTTTCTTTCTACATATGTAAATTGCTCTTGGGGTTGGTCACCCTAAGAATAATGAGGGGAATCCAGACGTGGACCTCATGCTCACAGTGCCTAGAGGGATCAGCTGCATCTCACCAATGAGGCCCAAGAAGGCCGAAATGTACGTTTGGGGTTAGCTGTTTCTCTTGTTGAGAGAGGACTTGTCTGGCATTTCGTGGCTGGACTGTCATTTGGCAGGACCAGTGTGATATGCTTTAGAAGATTTCCTCTCTGTGTATGGCACTGGTGAGCTAAAAGAGATTGCACCCTGGGTGCGAGGACACAGTCCCAGTGAGCTTCTTGCATGTATTTGCTAGCTCATGAGCCTAGCTGAGAATCTCTGGCTTTTCTTTCTACATATGCAAATTGCTCTTGGGGTTGGTCACCCCTAAGAGTAATGAGGGGAATCCAGACGTGGACCTCATGCTCACAGTGCCTAGAGGGATCAGCTGCACTTCACCAACGAGGCCGAAGAAGGTTGAAACGTACGCCTGGGGTTAGCTGTTTCCCTTGTTCAGAGAGGACTTGTCTGGCATTTCGCGGCTGTACTGTCATTTGGCAGGACCTGTATGATATGCTTCAGAAGATTTCCTCTCTGTGTATGGCACTGGTGAGCTAAAAGAGATTGCACCCTGGGAGTGAGGACACAGTCCCAGTGAGCTTATTGCATGAATTTGCTAGCTCAGGAGCATAGTTGAGCATCTCTGGCTTTTTTTTCTACATATGCAAATTGCTCTTGGGGTTGGTCACCCTAAGAGTAATGAGGGGAATCCAGATGTGGACCCCTTGCTCACAGTGCCTAGAGGGATCAACCGCACCTCACCAATGAGGCCGAAATGTACGTCTGGGGTTAGCTGTTTCCCTTGTTCAGAGTGGACTTGTCTGGCACTTTGTGGCTGGACTGTCATTTGGCAGGACCAGTATGTATGCTTCAGAAGATTTCCTCTCTGTGTATGGCACTGGTGAGCTAAAATAGACTGCACCCTGGGTGCGAGGACATAGTCCCAGTGATCTTCTTGTATGTATTTGCTAGCTCATGAGCCTAGTTGAGCATCTCTGACTTTTCTTTTTACATATGCATTCAAACCAGTCCTCAAGACCCCAACAGTACAGGTTTTCTTGGAAGCAATGGCACCTCACTGGCCCTCAAATGGTTAAACAGCTTGAATATTGTACAATAGTTCTCTTGTAAATATGGTTTGCAGCTTGCAAAAATTACATTATGGGTTTCACAACCTTATTATCAATATTTCTGTATCTCCTTTGCCTGCTAGCTGGAGCTCTCTGGGGGGTTATGCAATAAGGAGTGATAAAGAGGTGATAAAGTGGAGATGGCTTCTGCAGTTATATCCCTTCTCCAATTCCTATATTATTCTATAGAGCCTATGCACTAAAATCTCCATAGTTGGAGAAATCTTTGGAGTGCATTAGCTCCATAGAATAACATAGGAACTAGAGAAGTGATATCACTGGAGGAGTCATCTCCACTTCATCACGCCTTTTAGGTAAGTATCCCTTTTTAATGAAAATATATATTATAAGGCTCTTCCCAAGGGAACTCCCACTGCTGAGAAATGCTCATCTGATACTTTGCAGAACATTTAACACAAATGTAAAGAACAGAAAAAGTACATAAATATAATATGAAGACAAGCTCTCGAGAGACATGCTCCCTTTATCAAGGGTAAAGCTATGAGAAAAAATCAAAAAAGCAATGTAAAAGAGGATTTTAGTCTTACCTGTTAAATCCTTTTCTCTTAGTCCATATAAGTTACTGGTAATTTTGGGTAGGTGATCCGCCCCTTTAAGTAGGCAGGAATTATTTTAGAAGTGAATGCAGGGGTGGAGCCTACCTTCCCTCCTTGGCTGCAGCTAGCCAATCAGCTCCAGTAAGATTTGAGACACTAACTATTGACTAGATAATAAGAAGGGAAAGAAGACTCCTGTGAGCATGAACCCAAAGGACCCCCACATGTTGCCACAGGAAAGCCAAGCATTGTCCCTTGACAGGGTGGGAGACCAGTAATCTATATGGACTAAGAGAAAAGTATTTAACAGGTAAGACTAAAATTCTCTTTTCTCTCTTGTCCAGTATAGGTTACTGGTAACTTTGGGATGTCCAACCGTTGAGTTTCCCAGAGGCAGGAAGTAAGGCAAGGACCAGGCGCAGGGCCCCCAAAGTCACCAGAGCATATATGAACCATAAGATCAGAGATACCCAACAATAACAAATGAAGTGTCAACGGACACTGAAAAGGGGTAACAACACAGCACACTGAACTAGAGAAAACAGGGCTCAAAAGTGAGGGAGCACGGAAGAACCGAAGAAGATCCTAGACAGGCAAGATGATGCCAGCACATCAACACGGTAGATGTTCCGAAATGGTGTGCACAGACGACCAGGTGGCAGCCTTGCACAACTAATCAGCAGAGGCCTGATTCTTGTAAGCCCAAGATGCCCCAATGGATCTTGTAGAATGAGCCATGACCCGAAAGAGAACAGGCTTCTTCCTTAGATCGTAAGCCTTACGAATAGCAGACTTAATCGAAGACGCAATGGTCACTTCGGATGCAGGTCTCCCTGCCCTGAAACCCTCAGGAATGACGAACAGCACGTCAGAGTATCGAACGGACTCAGTGCGATGCACATAAAACTTGAGAAAACGCACCACATCTAACAAGTGGAGATCCCTCTCCTTGTCAGAGGTAGGGTCAGGGCAGAATGAAGACACCACAATCTCCTGATTAATGTGGAACTCAGAAACCACCTTCGGGAGAAACTCCTGCGAAGTGCGAAGCACCTCCTTGTCTTTGTGAAACACCAAAAAGGGTGGTCTACAAGACAGAGCATGCAACTCCGCGACACGGCGAAAGGACATGATCGCCAGGAGGGCGTGGAAGGACGCCCAAAACCAGGTTAAGATTCCACTGAGGTGCGGGAGACTTAAAAACAGGACGAGTATGAGCAAAGTCCTGGAAGAAAACCTTGACATCAGGAAGAACAGCAATGCTTCTTTGAAAGAAAACAGAGAGCACAGATGTTTCAACCTTAAGGGAACTCAAACTGAGGCTCTTATCCACACCTTCCTGCGGGAAGGCCAGGACCGTAGGGAGATCAAAATCCTGAGATAGGTCCCTAGAGAGAAAATTCGAACAGACTCTATGGTATGCCTTAGAGGAAACAGGTTTGCGTGCACTAAGCATAGTAGCCACCACACCAGAAGAAAAACCCTTCTTCCTCAGATTCAATTTCCAAGCCATCCAAGCTAGACGATGGACATCCTCCTTCCATAGGTAAACGTGCAGAAGAAGATCCGGACAGCAAGGGAGCCGGAATGGCTCCACCACTGATAGATCCAGAAGCTCTGAAAGCCAAGCCTGCCGAGGCCAGTACAGAGCAATCAGAATGACTGGACAGTGCTCCAGTCTCAGTTTCCTTATCACCCTATGCCATATGGGAATGGGAGGAAAGATGTAAGCCAGAGGAAATAACCAAGGAATGGACATGGCATCCACTGCTAGAGCTAGAGGATCCCTCCAGCTATAGCAGAACATCGGAATCTCTCAGTTGTGTCTTGTCGCCATCAGGTCAATGCATGGAAGACCCCACCTCTGAATAATGAGGTCGAACACCTCTGGATGCAGTTCCCACTCTCTGCTGTCCACTGTGTGCCAACTGAGGAAGTCTGCCAGGACGTTGTCTACGCCGGGAATGTGAACTGCGGATATGGCAGGGACATGTTCCTCTGCCCAGGACAAAATAGCCTTGACCTCTAACCAAGCTGCAAGACTTCTTGTTCCGTCTTACTTGTTGATGTAAGCCACTGCCACGGTGTTGTCGAACTGGACCCAGACCGGGCAGTCCAACAGCTGTCATGTCCAGTGGTGAAGGGCATGAAATATTGCCCAAAGCTTCAACACGCTGATGGGAAGGAAAGGTTCCTCCAGAGACCACCGTCTTCTGTCTTCAGATTAACATGTATCAAGAAGAAGCCTCAGTGGGCAACTCCTGAGGAAAGAACTCGTAACCAAGATTTTCCCCCCAGGGCTTAAGATCCACCAAAGCACCTAGTTACTGAGCTAGCCATATCTAAGGGCATTGTCAGTGATGGTAATCCGCCTAATGGTGGTATTCCATATCTAACAGAAAAATAAAAAAATAGCTAAAACTATAGCAGAACTGTTCTCTTGCCTGTATCTTCATCCAAGGAACAAATCTTACTGGAGCTGATTGGTTAGCTGCAGCCAAGAAGGAAAGGTAGCCTCCACCCCTGCATTCACTTCTAACATTGTTCCTGCCTGCTTAAAGGGGTGGATCACCTACCCAAAGTTACCAGTAACCTATATTGGACGACAGAGAAATGAAAGTTTAAAACTGTTAAAAAATGAATAGGAATGGGAGGTGGGGCAGCATGGGATATTTTAGTGTTCTTAACTGTTAAATATGTATTATGGACAGGAGCAATTTTGGGGCAAACCAACCACACCATAGGGGACAAATAAAAAATCCTACTGATTTAAATAGGACTCTTAATCCCTTGAATGCTAGAGGGGTCTCCAACATATTGTTTCACAATGTGTTGAGGACCTCTTTAGTATTCAAAGGGTTAAGAAGCTCAATTTAAATCAGGGGTGTCCAAATTTGATTGTCAAGGGCCACCAACAGGCCAGGGCTTAAACCTTCGAGTGCCAGAAGCAAAGCAGTGCGTTGCGTACCCCACTGTCACTCAAAGGGTTAAAGTGGAACTTTCACATATTAATAAGTCACTCTTCAACATATGGCGACTAGCTTGAAAATACGTCTTACCTATAAAAAGTGGCAGATTCTAAAAAAATCTTTACCATTTGGAGATCAGAAGCTGGTAATAGCTCAGACATCTTGTCTGCGATCCTGCACTGTCAGTCCCGGTCTCTGTAAGAAGCATTCCAGTGTGCCGCAAGGTAACCGGAAGGGACCAACGGCTCAAGCGTGCAGACTGCACTAACCTGGTCGTCATCCGTAAAGATTTCTTTAGAATCTGACAGTTTCGATAGGTAAGACACAGATTTTCAAGCTAGTCGCCATATGCTTAATGATTGAAGGGCGACTTATTAATATGTTAAAGTTCCACTTTAAAGGGATAGTAATACTTGCAAATTACTAATCCCCATATTGTAGCTTTTTAAAAAGAAACTTATTGCCCCCAGTGTCATCTCTCAAATCCTTATGGTTTGAGAGATGATAGCGCTCAAAGTTCACCCCTCCCTCCCCCTTCCCTGACTGAACGCTGACTGCAGGGGAAGTTGTCGTACGACAGTCTTATGTGCATCAGGCGGCTCTGCAGCAGAGCCGAGATCGCGTTTACAAAAAAGAATTCTTTCAATGAAAAGGTCTTCTACGTGTGCTTGGTTTGCAAGCACAAGTAGAAGACTGTTTTAGTGAAAGATTTCTTTTTTATAAACGCAATCTCGGCAATGCTGCAGAGCCGCCTGATGCAAATAATACCGGATATCCCTGCAGTCAGTTTTAAGTCAGGGAAGGGGGAGGGAGGGGGAAACTTTGAGCGCTATCATCTCTCATACCATAAACTACAAATGGGGATTAGCAATTTGCAAGTATTACTATCCCTTTAAGGATTTTCTTGCTTAAGCACAGATGAGTTAATCGTTGTCTCATTCATTTCGATTAGCTCACCTGTGCTCAAACAGAAAAATCCTTAAACCGGGTCAGTTGGTAACACTTCAGGACTGAACTCAGACACCCCTAATTTAAATCAATGGAATTTGTTTACAGCAGAACTATCATGTACATGTCTGTTTAGGTATGATTCCCACTGGTACCTTCTTTTTTTTCCTCAGAAAAATTCAGCATCTTCATGGCAACTCGAAAAAATGAAATTGTGTATTGTGCCACAAGCTATGATATCATGAATATAAAACAATTACTTAATTTACCAATATCATAATCTATATATCTAAAACATTTATGTTGGTTGGAAAATGTTAAATTATTTTTATGTCCGGAATCCACTGAGTACAAAAGTATCAAATACGTATAGTTTTACCAACATGCATGGCCTGAACAGACTCCTAATTAACAGGATCACAAAATGTTTTTTTCAACTTTATGAACTAGAATGCACATTCAGTGGTTACACAGTTAAAGGGATAGTAATGTTTCATAATAAAAGCAGCTCTAATTAATCATCATAGTATTTGGACTTTGGAGAGTGTTATTTCAGTTCTGTCAGAGTTGTAGTTCCAGAGTAATTCAATGACAAAGTGTCCCCCTCCCGCCCCTTTTACTGATGTAACACTGTTCAGCCAGATCAGAAGGGAGGTGCCCAGGTAGACTGCAGAGAGGAACAATCTTCATTTAAGATAAGGGAAAAACCTGAAAAGCTTGTCCCCTTGAGATTTCCCCAGGGATTTCATTGTTCTCCTAGGAAGAAGATTGTCCCCTCCTGTTATCTGTCTGGTCTATAGACTGCATTCCACATCTGAGAAGAGATGGCTTACACTAGGTAAAAGGGGCGGGAGGGGGAAACTTTGCTTGTGAATATCTCATAAACCATAAAGGTCTGAGAGATAAGATTTATATCATTCTTCATGTTTTTTTAATGCCTACAAAATAAAATAAAGTTAAAATGAAGTATTACTATCCCTTTAAACTATCCTAAATAACTCTATAACTTTCCCTAAAGTAGATATCCCACTGCATCAAATGAGGGGTCACTTGCCTTTCTACCCCTAGCCTGGTGTGCACAAATGTTTCCAGAAGGTGGCACTAGTAATTTAAAGCAAGAGCAATTTGTTTTATTTATACAGGCTAGCTTATAAACACATATACTGATGTTTAAATAAACATGAATTTGAGTTGTATTACTGCTGAGCAATGTGATAAACTTATATACAAATCACACCTTCTGATCTCCTAAAAAGAGGGACACCGGAGTGGGAAAGAGGGACAGAGGGATTTGGGTATCAAAAAGGGTCTGTCCCTCCAAAAGAGGGACACTTGGAAGTATGCCAGTGGACAAAGTGGAGCAGGAGGCTGAGTTAGGAGACTGTGGGTTCCAGAGGGGTGTCCAATACATTGCAAAGTAATTTGTTGGATCCCCCTCTGGTACATACCTTATTTTCTTAGTTCATTTTTATTTTTCAGACCTCGTTAGGGAGCATGAGGGACTCTCCTGATGCCACCAGCTACTGGCCTCCCTGCCAATAGGCTAGAAGAAGCGTGAGCCACACTGCTCTCCAAGGTCCTGTCTGTTGATCTTTATTATTGCTCCAGCTTCACAGTTTTTTTTTAAGTGATAGTAATACATGAATTTAAAGAAACTGAATTAGGTAGATATTAAAAAAAATGAATTAATTGCGCTGTTTCCGCTCTCCCTCCCCTTACGCTGACATCAGCTTTCTAACTTACAGATGGAGATCCCGGTCCACAGACCTTCCTGCTGCTCCCGTCAGCAGAGCCGAAATCACACTAGTTACAAAGAAATACTTCATTTGAATGGTGTACAACGTATGCCTGGTTTGCACGCACACATTGTAGACCATTTAAATGTAACATAGTAACATAGTAGTTAAGGCTGAAAAAAGACATGCATCCATCAAGTCCAGCCCATGCCAAAAACACCCCTGTTGATCCGGAAGAAGGCAAAAAAAGCCCTCTGGAGCCATTTCCAATCTAGTCCCAAGTGTGTGTGTGTGTGGGGGGGAATTATTCCTTCCTGACTCCAAATGGTAGTCAAATAGTTCCCCGGATCAATATCCTATTTGCTTTGAAGTCATCTGTCATAATTGTCAATATTGTTCTGTGCTAGATAGGCATCCATTGCTTTTTTGAATGCAGCTGCATTATCTGCAAGTACAACATCCCGAGGCAAAGAATTCCATAGCCTTACCGCCCTTACTGTAAAGAATCCCTGCCTTTGTTTTAGTCGAAAGCGCCTTTCCTCTAGTCTTAATGGATGACCTCTTGTTCTTAGCTCAACTCTTTGCATAAATAAGTCATTCAATGAAGTATTTCTTTGTAACTAGTGCTATTTTGGTTTTGCTGAAAATCCTCAGGTCGGTCTGCAGACCGGGATCTCCGTCAGTAAGTTAGAAAGCTGACGTCAGCGCAAGGGGAGGGAAGGGGGAACTTTGCAAACTGATATCTCTCAAACCATAATGGTTTGGGAGATCGGAAACAGCGCAATTAATTACGTTTTTTAATATCTACCAAATTAAATTTCTTTAAATCCATGTATTTCGATCACTTTACATGTATTCAGTTAAACAGAACTCATCAGGGGTTATCAGGACCCGGTATTGACTTACCAACAGATAAACCGTTGGCCTTGGCACCCTAAAGGGCAACTATACCCTGAGAATAATGGTTTTCAACTTGGTTAACAGAAGGACTAGGCAGGTGTTACTCAAATAGCAGCCAGTTACATCTATTTACTGCTATTTTGTTTTATTTTAAACTCTGTTGTAGTCTATAACTCAATAGAGACATTTTACTGCCTTGAGAATGTATACAAGCCCCTTGGGTGGGGTTGCCTAGAATGCAAAGAGAGCCTCATCCTTTATTAACATGGGCTGACAAAGGCCTAGAAAGCCCCTCCCCCCACACACACATTATTCTGTTGTATACATTCTCAATGAACTATAATGTCCTTGCTCAGTTATAGCAGAATCTGAATGCTAAAAACATGTTTAAAAATAATAAACAAGTTAATTGATATATCTTACAGCGTATAAAGGATATTAGTCTAGAAAAGTGCTTTTGTTAAATTAAGGGCCAATTATTCCAAGGGTATAATTCACTTTTAAACAATTCAAGCCCTAAATATCTTTAAGAAACACAATTATTGTGCATTTAGCTTACACCAGTTACAGTTCAGGATGTCAGAAACAAAAAGTGTCATTTTCTGCAACAATGGTAAAAAAAAATATTGTGATTTTCAGGAAGTATCTCAGGGCCATCAGAGAGCTGGCAGTAGAGATTTACACTTTGCTAGACAATGACTTTAGCAATGAAGCAAGGCAACTTTAACTTATTGTGCCATATCCTGTTACTGCAAGTGTAGAGTTAACTACACATGTTTAGCTGTTTTAATTTTTGTTTATTTTTCATACATGCAAGAGAAATGTAGCACTCCCTGCTACACCTATATTACCTCCACCACACATCATTCATCAGCTTGTACTGCCAATTACCAGAACGTGTTAATCCAGGCAAGGTCTCATTTCAAACCAGCAATCTTCATGTAGATTACTATAACGTGTGTTCCACTTTTCAAAATGGAATAATGGTTTGGGTGCATTCAAAGAGCTTTCTCTCTCAGCTCACAATCAAAATCTGGCAAGAAACTGGAAAAAGCACACTTCCATTCCAAATCCATATCATTCAAACAGATTTATTTGTAGTACATGAATTAAAACATTCATTGTGCCTCCAAAATAAGTTTTTCTTTCACATACTCATACACTAAATGGAGAGACTTACAGTTATGGATCTGCAAACCAGTGACAATATAGCATCTTGCCGATCAATGCGTTTCACGTATTACACACTTAGTCATGACCAGAGACCCGTGAGGTTTTTCCAGTTTCTTGCATGAACGAATGAATGATTCCCAGCCTACATGTGTCAGTCAAAAATTACTACTTGACACCCACTCAGGTTGGCCATTCACTGGAGGTTGTGAGGAGCATTGCAACCTTCATTGTTGTTTGTGTGGGTGATCTGCCAGGGGTCCCACAGGTTGCAATGTAGAAGATCAGCCCTGCAGCAATTTTACTGTGCTCCTGCACAGTTGCAGCTTGCTGGATTTTGGTTAATTCACGAAAGGAGATAGTTTCCCATCTAAAGGCCACCTTAGGCCAGCAAACAGAAAAGAAATGGGCAGAGCAAACAGTCTCTGAGTCTAATAATTCAGAGGAATTAGTCTCCAGCCCTCTCCCTTTGACAGATACTCATATCTCACTGTGGCCACCCTTGCCTCTAAAGATCTGCAGCATGCACTGGTATTGGCCCCTGGAAGTTCTTCTACTGTTCACCGTGTTTGGATTGATTCTGTTAGCTGCTCCTGCCCACTGAACCAACTACTGGTATGTGCCAAAAAACCTCTGACTCTGTTTAGTGGTATTTCTTATACTTGTAAGATACCAACTGGCTAGAGGTACCATGGGAGTTAAATATGGTGATAAAGGGAGACTGGAGTATATGGCTCTTGGGGCTGTGGGATGGGGCTAGCAAGACTACAGTATGAATGTACATTTTAATTACACTCATTCAGGTATAAAAAGTAAAAAGCAGTACAAAAATACTATATATATATATATATATATATATATATATATATATATATATATATATATATAGATAGATATATACATATATATACTAAAATCAAACAATATAAAAGATTGGGCTGATAAAAAGAAATATTAAAGTATATGTCACTCTGCATGTTTTACGGTCTTATTTTTTCACATCACTTCATCTGGAGTGCTAACAATTAGCTAATCAGAGGCAGACGTCTCTTGGCACATACTAGTAGTTGGTGTAGTGGGTTGAAGCAGCTAATTGAAGCTCAGTGAACCTCCAGCATGGGGAGTCAATACCAGTGCATGCTTAGAGTAAAGGATGGCCTCAGTGATAAGTGAATACCTGTCTAAGGGAGAGCGCTGGAGACTAATTCCTCTAAAGATTGTGACATTACCATACTCAGAGACTGCTCCCACTGTCTGCTTCTTTGTTTCTGCTATTGATTGTGAATTGTTGAACTTTAAAACCAGAGGGAAGAGCAACAACTGTTTTTAGGGGGATTATTTTAATTTACTTAGGCTATTTTGAAGAACATACAAGTAAGTAGAGCACATTTACATGGTTTGCTTTTCATTACAGTAGGCCGTCAGCTTACATTTCAGCAAAGACAACATAACCAATGTATCATTGCTGAGTTAAAGTCATCCGTATGAATGGGGTCCTAATAAGATAGTGAGGTTGGTATACTGAGAAGTCCTGGACTCATTCAGGCAAGCCAAGTCCACTCTAGGGGATAAATATATATCCCTTTGATTTAAATTGGGCTTTCTAACCCAATGAGCTTTTAATCCCTCTGCAATGCGTTGCATACCTCTCTGGCACTCAAACAGTTAACTAACCCCTTGAATGCTATGACTCTATAGTGTAGTTGGTTTACTTCAAAATTACTGCAGTTCTTCTTAGTATACCTGTCTCTGTATTGTTGGTAAGAGTTTTATGCCCCGCCCATTATATCTGGCCAATAACAAACATCACCAATTGGGCAGTTATTATAGCGGAAAGAAAATGGCAGACTCCAGAAGATGTATTGTAGAATTTACGTTTATTTATACTCAAAGTTGTGCAAGCACAAATAAAAAAAAAATATATAACTGTTATACATACGCCTAGATTCAATGTAAATTGAATTACATAAATGTTCATCAAATATATCAAAACAGTGTACAGACCATTTAAGTGCTCATCAAAGACATGAATACAGCCTGTAGATCTTTAGAAAACTCCCAGTAATCCAAACTTAACCCCTTAAGGACCCATGACTGTCCTGGCACGTCATGGGTCCAACATGTGATAAGGACCCATGACGTGCCAGGACTGTCATGGATTCAGGGCTCCCACGTGGCTGCACGCTATTCGGGGAGCCCTGAATCGGATAGAAGAAAAAAAAAAGCTCCATTGTCCTTAAGTGCTGACTGCATCAGTCCTTAAGTGGTTAAATTACAAATATTGAACTGCCCATAACAATGCCCTTTAGTTTCAAAGCATCCCTAACAAAAAAGCTCTGGGACTCCCTTAACATACTAGAGGCATCCAACGCCTTGCCACAAAATTACTAAAAAATGCAAATACTCAAGAGTGGAATACTGACTTAAAGGGACAGTAATGTCCCATAAAAACTTGTTATAGTTTTGCAAAGGATGAAAAAATAAGCTTAATGGCACAAACCCTATCTCTCAAACCGCTATGGTTTGAGAAATATAAGCATTGAAAGTTCCCCCCTCCCTCCCCTTCTCCTGATGTCAGCTGTAAAGCTGACAGCAAGAGATCCATGTCGGCTGACACGAGGAAGCTCTGCAGTAGAGCCAAAATCGCGTTATTGCAAAATAATTACTTCATTGGAAAGGTCTACAAAGTGTGCTTGCAAACCAGCCACACTTTGTAGACCTTTCCAATTAAGTAATTCTTTTGCAATAACGCCTTTTCAGCTCTGCTGCAGAGCTGCCGGCTGGTCCCCTGGGGAAGGAGGGGGGAACTTTCAATGTGAGAGACAGGTTTGAGAGACAGGATTTGGCTCCATTAAGCATATTTTTTTCATCCTCTACAAAACAAGTTTTTTATGGGACATTACTGTTCCTTTAACAGTACTCTGCTGACCACAACGGCAAGGTAAAGGGACACTGGACTATATGAGATGATTTAAAGGGATAGTAATACTCGTTTTAGCTTTGTTTTATTTTGTATTCATTAAAAAAACATGAAGAATGATATAAGTCTTATCTCTCAAACCTTTATGGTTTGAGAGATATTCACAAGCAAAGTTTCTCCTCCCCGCCCCTTTTACCTAGTGTAAGCCATCTCTTCTCAGATGTGGAATCCAGTCCATAGACCAGACAGATAACAGAAGGGGAGAATCTTCTTCCTATGAGAACAATGAAAGTCATGCCCCCCTTGACAAGCTTTTCAGGTTTTCCCCTTATCTTAATTGAAGATTGTCCCTCTCTGCAGTCTACCTGGGCACCTCCCTTCTGATTTGGCTGAGCAGTGTTACATCAGTAAAAGGGGTGGGAGGGGGATATTTTGTCATTGAATTACTCTTGAACTACAACTCTGACATAATTGATATAACACTCTCCAAAGTCCAAATACTATGATGATTAATTAGAGCTGCTTTTATTATGAAACATTACTATCCCTTTAAAGGGATTGTAATGTTGGAAAAAAATAGATCTTCAAGTCTTCTTTATAATAAGTAACACATTGCACTATTTTAAACAACTTACATTTTTATAGTTCATAAGACATTAACTGAAGAAGGATCCACCTCCCACCCCTTCTATCTATGTCACTGTTGCATCTCTATCTGGTCCAGACAGATGTGGCAAGGGACAGACTTCAGTATGCAATGGAAAACCCTGTTCTCCTTCCTCAAGGGGGCAGGGTATTCCTTATACTTACTGAAGTCTGTCCCTCGCTGCATCCGTCCGGTCCCATGACCAGATTAGAGATTCAATGGAAGGTGGCTAGAAGGGGAGGGAGGGGGATCCTTCTACAGTTAATATCTTTTGAACTACAGAAATGAAAGTTGTTTAAAATAGTGCAATGTGTTACTTTTATTATAAAGAAGACTCGGCGATCTCGTTTTTTTCCAACATTACTATCCCTTTAAGGAAAGCAAGCAATGCAGTGAAGCTGTGGGGACAGCCAGAAGATTACTAGCTTGTATAGAAGAGACATTAGAAGCTGAAAAAGAGAAAGTCTAATGCCACTTTATAGATTACTAGTTAGACCTCACCCAGGACACTGTGTACAATTCACCAGACCATGGGGAGGAATAATAAACCGATCCAACAGCGCAGATCGATTTCTGCACATATACATTAGAATAAAAATCATGCACCTATCTTTATTATATATATATATATATATATATATATATATATATATATATATATATTAGTGTAAAAACCCGTGTACATGGGCCAAGGTCTGGGTAATGTTAAGGTAATGTTAAGCTGTCACTACCTCACTGCTCCACGTGATGCAGTCTTGCGTCGCTCACTCACACAATGCAATCATGTGCAGTAGCAACTGCCCAAACATCCTAGCGAATTATTATATAGGATGAACGCTTTAGTCACTAGTGCATACTAGCACATTCAGCTCCGTCAGTAATAATTATTTAATTTGCGCAGGATCCAAACACCACCACTGGAGAATGGACAAGAAAAAAAGAAGACTATTACACTGATTTCCTCTGTCCCTGATAGTATATGGTGGCAAAACAACATGCGGAGGAACTGCACGCCTCAAAACTCACCCATCGCCTCTCCACTTGGAAACACTGCATGAGTAGCTTTGTGTATAATTAGGCAGGAGCAGCACACACTGCACCTATTTTAGCACAGAACTGGATTCAGACATTCCCTCCTTTGATTTCTTGAATGCTAGAGGTCTCCACTACAGTTAACAATATGTTGGGAAACCTCTGTAGAATCCATGAGCTCACCATAATATTTGTATGGAATAAGGTTACTATTCCATTAAATTAATTGAATGCTAGCTAACACTACATTATTACCCTTCTTACAGTTCAACTCTTATAAAAAACTAGACTGCGTCATTCTAGCAAACACCACTGGGAGTCACAGAGCCACGTCTAAAACTATCTGCCACCCTAGCACTGACTCACTATCAATAGTCTTCCATGAAATCTCTTGTGCTTCAGGGAACCCAGAATGAGAACTGATGGCGAACAGGGCTGTAAGGGTGGCTGCTGCCATAATATGAACACACTGATCAGTATATAATGCAAAAGGACCTGTACTGTTATTAAACTTAGGAATGGCAGAAGGAAAAATACAACATAATCTCCATCTTGAGCATATGATTTTTGACAATCCTGTTTTAGAGATCCTATTTGTCAATGAATTTAACTCCTTGAGTGCCAGATTGGAATACAATGCATTGTCTTGTGATAGCTACCCCTCTGGCAATCAAATGGTTAAAAATTATGTCAGGAGTATGGCCTTTATTTGGATAATCATTGTGTTGACATGTAATCTACCACAGATGCTGGCTAACTTCTTCTGAGGAGTTTTTCATTTATTAGAACATTATCTTTTATCACTGATACACCATAGGCCCTCACATGATCTGCCATTGATGTCCATGTGGTCTGCATCTTTATCACAAGCCTCTCATATATATACGTGCAATGCTGCAAAAGTATCATCAAGATTTACAACTCAAGAAGGGAAGAGTAACTAATCAAAAAGGGACAGTTAGTAGCCTTATATTGTTGTACATTGCTAAAAGTATTCATTTGAGGAATGTATGAATCTGCCAGCTCCACTCGCCACTGGCTTTAGCCTCCCACTCAGTCAGCTACAATCATCTCCACGGCCTTAGCCTCCAACTCAGTCAGCTACAATAATCTCCACTGGCCTTAGCCTCCAACTCAATCAGCTGCAATCATCTCCACTGGCCTTAGCCTCCAACTCAATCAGCTACAATCATCTCCACTGGCCTTAGCCTCCAACTCAATCAGCTACAATCATCTCCACTGGCCTTAGCCTCCAACTCAGTCAGCTACAATCATCTCCACGGCCTTAGCCTCCAACTCAGTCAGCTACAATAATCTCCACTGGCCTTAGCCTCCAACTCAATCAGCTGCAATCATCTCCACTGGCCTTAGCCTCCAACTCAATCAGCTACAATCATCTCCACTGGCCTTAGCCTCCAACTCAATCAGCTACAATCATCTCCACTGGCCTTAGCCTCCAACTCAATCAGCTACAATCATCTCCACTGGCCTTAGCCTCCAACTCAATCAGCTACAATCATCTCCACTGGCCTTAGCCTCCAACTCAGTCAGCTACAATAATCTCCACGGCCTTAGCCTCCAACTCAGTCAGCTACAATAATCTCCACTGGCCTTAGCCTCCAACTCAATCAGCTGCAATCATCTCCACTGGCCTTAGCCTCCAACTCAATCAGCTACAATCATCTCCACTGGCCTTAGCCTCCAACTCAATCAGCTGCAATCATCTCCACTGGCCTTAGCCTCCAACTCAATCAGCTACAATCATCTCCACTGGCCTTAGCCTCCAACTCAATCAGCTACAATCATCTCCACTGGCCTTAGCCTCCAACTCAATCAGCTACAATCATCTCCACTGGCCTTAGCCTCCAACTCAGTCAGCTACAATCATCTCCACTGGCCTTAGCCTCCAACTCAGTCAGCTACAATCATCTCCACTGGCCTTAGCCTCCAACTCAATCAGCTACAATCATCTCCACTGGCCTTAGACTCCAACTCAGTCAGCTACAATCATCTCCACTGGCCTTAGACTCCAACTCAGTCAGCTACAATCATCTCCACTGGCCTTAGACTCCAACTCAGTCAGCTACAATCATCTCCACTGGCCTTAGCCTCTAACTCAATCAGCTACAATCATCTCCACTGGCCTTAGACTCCAACTCAATCAGCAACAATCATCTCCACGGCCTTAGCCTCCAACTCAATCAGCTACAATCATCTCCACTGGCCTTAGCCTCCAACTCAGTCAGCTACAATCATCTCCACTGGCCTTAGCCTCCAACTCAATCAGCTGAAAACTGGAGCATATGATCATGTTAATACATTGCAGATCATGCACTTCCTCCATCAATATCACATTAAAGAGACACTAATGTCCAATAGTAACTTTATGTTGCTTTGTAGATTAATATGTATATATATAGAGAGAGAGAGAGAGAGAGAAAGAGAGAGAGTGCAAGTCCCATCTCTCAAACCTTGCATCTAAAGTTCCCCCTCTACTAATGACAGCTGTAAAGCTGACAGCAGGAGATTTGAGTCGGCCGACTCAAGGCGGCCCTTCAGCACAGCCGAAATAGTGATATTTAAGAAGAACTACTTCATTGGAATGGTCTACAAGTGTGCCTGCAAACGAGGCAGATTTTGTAGACTGTTCCAATAAAGTTATTCTTTTCAAATACAGCTATTTCGGCTCTGCTACAGAGCCACCAGCTGGTTCCAGGACCGGAATCTCCTGCTGTCAGTAGCGCGCTGATGTCAGGAGAAGGGGGGGGGGTGTCGGAAGTGATATGCTTATATTTAGGGGAATGTAAGGGTTAACCAGGTGCCGACACACCTTCCAGCTCTGTCTAGGAGTATAAAGTGTATCCATGTCCACAGGGGGGACTTTAGATGCGAATATCTCTCAAACCATAAAGATGGGATTTGCGCCACATAATTATTTTTTTTAAATATACAAAACAACATAAAGTTATTATTGGACATTAGTGTCCCTTTAAAGAGATGGTAATACTTAAAATGTACAGAAAAACATGTTGTAGGGTTTACCTCCTGATTAAAACAAGTGCACTCCCACTGCTAAAATGTATTTAGTTCAAAAGTTATTACAGCTTTAACTTGACTTTTTTAGGTACAGTGGCCTGAAATTTTACAGTGGAGCTGTTGCTACACCATCCTATGGACAGATCTGGTCAGTTCACCATACATCTGGTGTAGCAACAGCTACACTGTACAGTTTCAGGCCACTGTGATACTGCACTTAAAAAAAAATTAAAGTTTGAGCTACAATAACTTTTAAATACAACACTTTTCAGCAGTAGGAATGCACTTGTTTTACTCTGGGGTGGGGTAAACCCTACAACATATTTTTCTTTACATTTTAAGTATCACTATTCCTTTGATGTGCTAATGATTTCAGCAGTGCACTTTTTGTACTCAAGGGATAAACCTTACAACATATTTTTTTACATTTTAAGTATTACTATCCCTTTAATGCCAATAAGCCCAATATGCCTGCTGCATTGAATGCACAGGATAACGCAGTAAAGTCATATCATCTCCTCTGCACTTTTTTGAAGTACAAGGCATTAAACAAGGTGCAAAGGAAAGTACCTCCCCATAACTCCCATGGACTGCCCCCTTGCCTTGGTGCAATCAGAGTTAAGAGGATTGTAAGTAGTTTACTAAACTGAATGAAAGAGGCGTATGGCTAGACAATGGATTCCAGCTCCTAGTTTCATACCTCCCAAGTGTCCCTCTTTAGATGGGACGGTCCCTTTTTGAAACCCAAAACCCTCTGTCCCTCTTTCCCACCCTGGTGTCCCTCTTTGTAGGAGATCAGACTGTGTGGTGTGTATATAAGTATATTACAATGCTCCAAAGACAATAAAATACACATTAATATGTGTATAAACTTCAGTATATGTGTTAATAAAAATCAGTCTGTGTAAATAAAATACTTTGGTCTAGCGCTAAATCATTTATCCATTTACAGAAAGAGGTGTCAAGAGGTCATGGAATCACCTGAAAATCCTCAGTAATGGCCCACCCACCAGCCATGCCCCCAGCAACCCCCCTAAGGCAAAATTGTCCCTCTTTGGCCATTTGAAATGTTGGGAGTAGGGTTGCCACCCAGCCGGTACTTTACTGGCAGGCCTGTAAAAAATTGGCTTCTGTCCACTGTTAAGTCTATGGAGGGAATGCCATTGCCGGTATTTTTTTGAAGAAAAGGTGGCAACCCTAGTTGGGAGGTATGAAGTTTATCTCAGAAAAATATTCGTATACACCCCTCCCCCAATTTTCACTAATCTTTAAAGCAGAACTGGTAGAATTTGAGGACATACTAACTACACCATCAGGGACAAATACGATTTCTCAAAATCCACATTGATTTAAAAGGGGCTTTTAAACTGCTAAAGGCTAGAAAGATCTCCAACACATAGCACAGCAATGCTCTGCAGACCTTTCAGCAGCCAAAGCCCCAAAATAATTTGTATTTGTCCTCAATGATGCAAGTTCGTTTGCTCTGGAAATAGTCTAGATCTTCTTAGTAAATAAGCCCCTTCATTTTCTGGTTTGTCCTATGTCAATTTCCAGTCCCTCTCATGATAATTACAAAGGTTACAAACATGTCCAAACTAGATGAAAAAAATAATAATAACAATTAAAAAAACAAAAGGAAAGCCAGCTTTCACAGATACTGCCTGGTTGATTAACAATAAAAAAATCCATATATTACATTATTATGCATTAAATATATTTTTCAAAGGAGAGTACAAAAATAGAGAACGGATTACATTTATTATGACATTTCATGCAATAAACAAGTGCTTTAATACAAAATAAATGGAACTGCTATCGCCCTTTGAGTGCCAGAGGAGTGTTCAATGCATTGCAAAGCAATGAATTGGACACCTCTCTGGCACTCAACAGGTTAAATATCTATCAGGTTTTATCTCCCAATCTATATTAGTTTCAGCAGCTAAATCCATATGCTTGATTTCATAGTCACAGTGGTACTAAATGGGAATTATAGGTTACTAGTGTAAAAGCCGGTGTGCATGGTTGTGAAGCAGTGAGGTAACGGCAGTATGCAGAGCAGGACCAGCCTCTTAACCCTTTGTGTACCAGAGGGGTACGCAACGCATTGGCTGGACCTGCTCTGCGTACTGCCTCTACCTCACTGCTCCACGCGATTGTGCCACCTCACTCACGGAATGCAATCATGCGCAGCAGAGACTGGCCGAACGCAGGCAGTCTCTACTGAGCATGACTGCATTGTGACAAACTTTCTGGCCTTTTATTATATAGGATATGTACAGTGCAAAAGCAGTCAATACACACAGCACTATTATGAGCGAATTAAAATTCCCCAAATTCCTACTGATTTAACCCTTTGAGTGCCAGAGGCCCTCTGGCATTCAAAGGGTGAAATTGGGTCTTTTACCCATAAATTGCTAGAGAGGGCTCCATTGCATTGCAATGCAATGCATTGGGAGAACTATCTAGCCTTCAAGGTTAACCCGCTGAGTGCCAGAGCGGTATGCAACACCTTGCAGAGCAGTGTTACAAAAGCAGTGAACCTTTTTTTAATGTAAAATTACATGTTATAGAACTTTTCCTGCTGAATAAAACAAGGGCACGTGACAACTGGCAATGCCAACTGGTGCCCAAAAGTTTTTTCTGTTTCTATAATACACTCTGTAGGAGAGGTTGAGTCATAGACTATGACTTGGCATATAAAGTGACCAAAACGTACAGCAGAGAACTGCAGGATAATTAAGAAAAAAGGAGTCTAGAGATGAAATAGCGTTTGAATGAAACAATTCCAGTTAGTGGGAGTAACACTGTTTACTCAACAGTGAAATAATTACCATATCTTTATAAGAAAAATGGCCTGCTCCTTCAAATCAAAGGGAATTTTAGTTGCCCCCTCTGATACAACTCTTTTTGCCTCAAAATTGGTCCAATTGTTGTGTACATAGCCCTATGTCTGCTGGGAAATATTTTACTTAAATTCTATTGGAAGTATTTTATATAAGTGTTTTTATAAACACAGACACACTAAAATCCAAAATTCATTTAAAAAAAAAGTAAATTGCTTCCCTACCCATCTTTTGCTTTGGAAGTCCAAAACTGGTGTTCTATGATAGTGTCAGTTAAATGAGATCCCCTTAACCTAGGCCTTACAAGTACTAAGTGTTCACTTTGTATTGGTTTAAATGCAGTGGCATTAGCTAAGAGTGCTGATTCTAGTGAGTCATCTGTTAAACTCCGTTTCCATGAAGTGTCACCATAGATGTCGTCCTCTATTACTGGTAATGGAGATACATTCTGACAAAGATATATTGAGTTACCGTCCTCCTCTTCTGTGACACTATGTGAATAAACATTTTTCCTCCCTGGGCTGGTGAGTAAATAATCATTCTCCCCTGCTCTGGAACAAGAATCCTTAATCAATGCTGGCTTTGGTGGAGATTTTTTCTGCATAAATGGCAGTTTTGGTAAAATGTGGCTGGCCATAGTTTTCTGAGGGGTCCTGGCAAAACTTTTCATCAATTTCCCATTGTCTGAGGAAGTCTCCCCCCTTGGTTTAGACGATGTTGAGGAAATATTTCTCACTGGCGGCGTTCTTGTTGAAGTAGTGTTAAGTATTGACTTTTGCTTTGCTGGTACACCAGCATCCTGTCTTGGTCTTGCTGAAGGAACAGTTTTAATCACTTTTGTTAATGATGAAGCAATACCACTCACTGGTCTGGTCACATTAGGTTTCTGACCCAATACGTTAACATCTGACTGTGAATTTTGTATGGGTGGCACTACATTCTTGCATTTGGGATATTGTACAATAGCATTTCCCATTTGCTTTGGCCTTTGGAAGGTCACACTTCCTGCAGATTTTTGTATTGATAAATCATATTTTTCTACTGGCTTTTGCTTCGCTGAAAGCTTGTTTCCACCTACTTTTGTCCTTTCTGTAGAAGAATGTTCCACTTCTATTGACCTGGGTGATGAATCATTTTTTGTGCCTTTCAGTTTTTGTGTAGAAACATTCGCTACACATTTCGTCCTTGACAAATTTCCAGCTGGCTTGATTTTTGGCACAGCAACGGTTTCAGGAGATCCTTTGTGTGATAAACTGAGTCTTGCTAAATCCAGTTTGGGTGTAAGTAAATTTTTGACTGGTACTGGCTTTGGCGAAGGAGTCTTTAGTGCAGATGTACCTATAATGGACTTTTTAAGAGTCGATGATGGTGAAATTCCCATGGGGATGGGTCTCTCAGAAATATGATTACCAATTGAAACTGTAACGTATGAAGATTCTTGGTCTGCATCATCTAACCTAGGAGAAAAATCAGATTTCACAGAAGATGAATGTGAAGAATAAGAACTTTTTAATACATGGGGCCTTGGAGGAGCTGTATATCTCATCAAAGATGATTTTGGAGGAGGAGTATTACCAGTTGGTCTATTTGGTGAGGCAGCATTCCCAACTGGATTTGGTCTCTGTGAAATTTCATTCGTCAACAGTACTGGGTTACTTGATGAATTGCTTCTATCACCTGCTGGTGGTGGTAGAAATGTATTTTTCACAACCTGTGTTTGTCTCGGGAGTGATGTCTTTCTTGTTACTTCTTGTCTCGCTGTGGAAGGTTTCTTCTTCACTGCTTTGATTGATGGTGCACGAGTCAAAGCTGTTGTAGGAACACTATCACTTTTTGGGCTGTCTGTTTCTGTTGTATGTAAATAATTTGTCACACGGGGTAATCTTGGCGAAGCACAATGTCCTATTGGTGGAGGTCGTGGAAATGCAGCATGTGCTTTGTGTGGTAGTCTTGGTGAACCAGAGTCCCCAAGTGGAGTTGGCCTTAGAGAGGCAGCAGTGTATGGTACCTGTGTAATGTTCACTGTTGGTGATGCAGCGATCCTCCTATGGTTCGGAATTAGCTGAGCATTGTTACCTACTGGCAGTGGTCTTGTTGTAGTAGAACTCTTCACTCGTGATGCTCTTGGTGAATCAGAATTCCCTATTGGTGCAGGCCTTGGTGAAACGCCATCTCTTATCCACCCTGGTGTTGGTGAAGGTGTGTTCCTCATTTGGGCTGGTTTGAGAGATCCAGACTTCCTCATCTGTAGTGATCTAAACGAAGCAGCCACTAATCAGCTACAATTGCTAGTCACGATGAAGTAATACTATGCATCCTCACTGCTCTTGAGACAGCAGTACCTAATATCCATGCAAATAATGTTAAGGCACATAGCAAAAAGAAACTTCAGTTTCTTTATTAAATATCTATGTATATTAAAATAAATTAAAATCTAATTCTTGCTCTCTAAAGCTGGCATTGCTTGGGTGTAGCTTTTGCCTTTAACACGTTATGTAAAGCCATTAAATAATTTCTGCAAGGTTAAGACTTCCTACAATTGTCTAAATGCAGCTGTAAAGAACCCTCCACCCTTTCCTCTAGCAATGGCTCCAGGAAACCATCTAAGACTTCCATCCTTGGCTCCCACTGCACACTTATCTGTAGGAACCCCCTGTTCTCAGCCTTAGAAACTGTATGGACTTATTATATTAACCTCTTCCTATCCGCTTTTGAAAAGTCTTAGTACTTTACATAAAAATTAATAATAGTGCTGATAAGAAATGCAAAAGGTTGTTTTATCAACTCCCACTTACCTCCCTTATTTTATTATAGTTTGGATCATAGAAGGGAGACAGTGATATGTTAGAAACATTAACCCTTTGAGTGCCAGAGGGGTACGCAATGCATTGCCTACCTGTCTGGCACTCAAAGGGTTAAAATATTGGAAGGGTAGGAAAAGTTTGTGGTTTTTTTTCAGGACAAGAGGAGGAAAGCATGATCTCATGGTGTTTAGCAGTTGTAAGAAAAATCAATATATTATAGAAAGTTATAGATATGTGGAAATGTCTCCCAGCAGAAATGGTAAATTACTGTAAATGAATGCAAGAACGTCAGGGACAAATATAATCTGAGATTATGCACAACTGATGTCTTTTAACCCTTTCAGTACCAGAGAAACGCACAATGTGTTGATTTGCAATGCATTGCACAGCCCTCTGGAACTCAAAGGGTTAAACAGATGGGGAAAAGGGCCAAGTCACTCATCAATGTTGTGAAATGTTATGTTTTTCTATTTTTATATCTGTACTACCACTATAAGCATTTCAGGACCAGAACTCATTGATTTTATTTCTGTTTTACACACTCTCCTGTCATGTAAAATTTTTCTTTGAATACTAATTCTGGTCACTAGATCCAGTACTGAATACCCTGCTGGATCTTTAACATCACATAACACAACCTCTTCTATAGCCTGATGCACACATTTGAGTTCAAAGATAATATATTTATATTTAACTAAGTCTTATGTTAAAAAAAATATTAATTCTGGAAAATCCACAAGTTACAGTGAAAACGTATAATTCTTCCTTCCATTTGTCAAAGTTGTATAGGCGTGGTACCGAAATGCATGAAAACTGCACTGGAGTAAAGTTAACCCTTTGAGTGCCATTGCTCTATGGCACTTAAAAGGTTAGTGCTGGGGTAGTTAATTGCTGCACCACCAGCTGCTGTGCCCTACAACTTCTACCATCCCCAGCGAGTCATTGCCCTGTTGGAGATGACTGTTGCTGTTTCCAACAGATGGTGGTCCAGCAATTGACTGTATCTGGATTAAGGAGTCACAGGTGATACTAGGTCTTATTACCCAACCAAAATATACAGGTTTTAATATGCAATATATAGTTCTAAAAAAACAGACTTACTTTAATCTTTCCAGTGCTGGACTTGCTTCTTGTTTTATCAAATCAGGAGGTTTTGGATTAAGACTGGTTTTCGATATGACAGTGTCAGCAACAGAGCTGACGGACAAAGCCCTGGGATCAAACCCTGAATAGATTTCATTGGATATCATTGTTAGTGTTTCCTGTGGAGAAGGAGTGCTGGCTGACATGGAGTTCACTTCCTCCCCATTTCCAGCAAAGGAAGGCAAAGATGATAGCTCAGAGCACTGTGTGGTATCGGCTTCCATCTGTAGCAGGTTTCTGTGGTTTGACAAGCCAGACAGAGAAGTCCTTTTGTTCTGTCGTATAGGGAGAGACGGAATGGCATGAAAAGGTTTCCCAGCCCCAGCGGATGCATGTCTAGGAGACCCAACCTCCAACTCCACCCCTTCTGGCTGCTGGCCTTTACATGAGTTATAATCCTCTGAATCCAAGCTGTTTCCTCTTGAAGCATAATCTTCCTGCTGAAAAAAGTTTCCAGCATAATTTACTGAATAAGAGGGTGATGGAGCGGGTGCTGTTATAGATGGACCAAGATGATACTCCTTGTGCAATGCTGTAGCTGATTTATTAAACACTGTCCTTGGTTTTGGAACAGGCTTGGCATTATGTTCACACTGGGTCCTTTTATCATTGGAATTTTGTGAATCAGTCCTGTTGCCAAATCCTTCAATAGTTCCCTGTAACACATTTTTATTGTCTTTATCACCTTTACTGGGAAACTCCTGAGAGTCCTCCCTCTCCATGATTCCCATACTGGCCAATGAACACGATTCTCCAGAAGTATGTCTCAGACGACTTATGATCCTTTTCCTGTGGCCGGTGGCACCAATGCCAATCCGCTGCAGGTCCTCATTATTAAGTGTGAGGACATCTTGAACCTTATGGTAGCCATTTTGCTTGAAGATCTCCTGGTACCTCTCTAGGTGGATAGCAGAGAGCCACTCAGCAATATCCAAGTCTTCATTGCCAACAGAAGACATGACCTCGGTGGCCACACAGCAAATAACTTACAAAACAAAGTGCCAGTAGATCATTTTCAAGTATAAGTTGGAACAAACCTAGAAAACAAAGAATACAATTTAGAATTACTACATTTTTGGAAAATGATTGTTATAAATTAATTACTGTTATAGTATAAATATACAGAATGACTTACTCTATGCTCACACACATATATCACTTTCTTCTCAACAAGACGTGCTAATTCACATTATAATACTGTGCTGTATAGGCCCCAATTTGTGACAAGCAGAGAGCATGCTGTGCAACAAAATGAACACACACTGGGGGTGATGCACTAAGACAAAGTGTTTCAATGCTGGAGCAAGGCAAATGTAGCATAGGACACCCATTCCCCAAATCCCCATTCATTTACAGACCCTCCAAAGTAGAGGTATCCAGCATATCTCAAAGAAATTTGCTGGAGACCACTCTAGCATTCAAAAGGTTAACCCTTTGAGTGCCATAGGGGTATGTAACGCATTGCTTTTGATGTCAGGATGTAGGTCTCAGTTCTCAGGAATTAGTTCTCAGCCATTTACTTGTAGCCCAGCACAGGCATCACTTTCTGTCACAGTAGGCAATGGGCAGTTCTACTTACAGTGTACAGACCTATGTGCTATGGAGTCATCATTCTAGGACTGTCACAGAATGGGGCTTCCCAGGACATGGGACACACATTTAAAAATAAGGTAGTGTCTTGAGCATTCAGACCTATGTGCTATGGAGTCATCATTCTAGGACTGTCACAGAATGGGGCTTCCCAGGACATGGGACACACATTTAAAAATAAGGTAGTGTCTTGAGCATTCCAGGGAATGTGGTCATCCTGTGTTATTCCCCTTTTTGTACAGTACTGCGGAACATCATGGTATGCTATAAATAAAATATAATTCAGTGGCACAAAATATTAATTAAAGCTACAGTTAAGTTCTCACTCAAATGCACATAAACCATGAAGTACAGGTTACATTCTTTTGACTTACCCTCATGTGCTTTACTGACGACTTCACTTATTACATCACAAATTATGTCATTGATAGCATCATTGTTAATGCCGCAAATATCAGTAACATCACAAATGATCTTATCAGCAACAATGATCTAATTTGTGATGTGATATCTGATGTTATCCACAAAGCACATAGAAGCATGTAGTTAAATTGGAAGATTGTAATCTGTATTTTACCACCTTTGTGTGTTTGACTGAGAACTTAACTATGGCTTTAAAGGGATAGTAATACTTCAAAATTACTAATCCCCATTTTGTAGCCCTTAAAAAAGAACAAAAATGCACCCAGTGGCATCTCTCAAACCCTTACGGTTTGAGAGATAACCGCTTTCAAAGTTCGCCCCTGCTGTCAGCTGTCAGCGTTCAGCTAGAACACAGACATCAGACAGGGGCGAACTTTGTAAGTGTTTATTTCTCAAACCATAAGGGTCTGAGAGATGCCACTGGGCGCATTTTTGTTCTTTTTTTAAGGTCTACAAAATAGGGATTAGTAATTTTGAAGTATTACAATCCCTTTAACAAAAGTTTTTGCCATTCAATTTCCATAGTTTTTCAAATATTCAAATTGGTGCAGTTAGTTTATTCCAGAATCGCACTTTTATTAAAGTGATACAGTTCTGAGCAAGTCAACAGTATGCATGGGTAAAAAAAGTTCTATTGCTCTAAATATTTAATCCAATGAATGTGAACGAGGTATCACAGTGGGGCAGTGTATGTTGAGGTCTATGAGAGAAGGTAAAAAATGTAGGAAATTTAATGAGTGAAGAAAAAGCTATTAAGCATCAAAGAGGTCACGTCCACCAATTGTCAGAAGGCAGCAACTTTCCATTACCTAAAAAATCCTGCTTATACTAAAATGCTACCTACTGAGCCTGTGCACCAATTATGTTGTCACAATAAATACTCCTGTTTGCTTGATTTTTTTTTTAAACGTTAAATTAAAATATCTCTGGTTCTACTGTTTGAATTTACTAGCGTTAAAAAAGTAGGTAGAACAGGTAGAATAGGGTTATTCTCTCTCTGCCAGTTTATGGTGAGAATCCATTGGCTAGTTTGGGCTGTAGGTTTGACTAAAGCACCAAATGTGACAATGAATTTTTTAAACAGTTTGGTACTAGGAAATTATACAACATTTTTTATAAAATCTGCAGAATTTAAAGATACTGCATATATGAGCTGGACTCAGTGTTGTACCATCAGGGAAACATCTGATTGGCCCCAAACTTATTCTGCAGCATGACAAAGACCCAAACATACAGCCAAACTTTTAAATAGGAAATATCACCAAAAATAAAAATTGTCCCATGGGTTTTAACCTTCAAAACAACATTAACGCTGTGTGTCTTTTTTTTACGAATCCCCTAGTATCGAAGATATTTACCCATCAACATCAGGCGCTTCTGCATTCTATGGTACCCTGTATGTCCCGCATAACGTCTGAGGACTTCCCAGCTGCACCAGGCAGCGCGTTCACGCTCCCCTTTGTAGCTGTTTTTTTGTGGGCTAACATTACAGCAAACTCCGTTTACAATGCTACTGAGGTTGCTCCCTCAATAGAATTGTAAACGGAGTTTGCTGTAACATTAGCCCACAAAAAAACAGCTACGAAGGGGAGCGTGAACGCGCTCCCTGGTGCAGCTGGGAAGTCCTCAGATGGTACAGTGGCCCGTAGAATGCGGAAGTGCCCGATGTTGACGGGTAAATATCTCCGCTACTAGGGGATTTGTAAATAAAAAAGACACAGCTTTAATATTGTTTTAAAGGTTAAAACCCATGGGACAATTTTTATTTTTCGTGAACGTTCCGCTTTAAGAACTATCTTCAGTGAAAAGAAGAACAAGGAGTCCTGGAAGTGATGGTATGGCCCCACAGAGCCCTGATCTCAACATCATCGAGACTGTCTGGGATTACATGAAGAGAAAGAAGCAAATTAGACTGCCTAAATCCACAAAAGAACTGTGGTTAGTTCTCCAAGATGTTTGGAACAACCTACCTGCTAAGTTCCTTAAAAAATTGTGTGCAATTGTACCTTGAAGAACTGATGCTGTTTTGAAGGCAAAGGGTGGTCACATCAAATATTGATTTGATTTAGATTTTTCTTCTGTTCACTCACTATGAATTTTAATTGATAAAATTAAACTATTTACATGTCTATTTTTGAAAGCATTCTTATGTTACAGCATTTTTTCACACATGCCTAAAAGTTCTGTACAGTACTGTTTGTAAAAAGTAAATAATAATTAAGTTAAAAACATTAAAAATCCTAAATTGTACCATAAACCCAAATGGCAATAAGAAATATTTGTGCTAATATCCACAAAAGAAATAGGAGCGTTAGGACAGAGCAAACCAGCTGAACCACAGTGAGCAAGCACAAATTCTCACAAATCAAACCCTTTAATACTAGAAAGATCGCTATTCTCAAACACACTGTTCCCCATTTAAATCAGTGGGAAACTTTTTTTTTTATACGTATAGTATAATTGGTTTGCTCCGGAATTGCTATTCTTTACTTCTGTGCATATGGGACTTATTATCAAGATTAAAGTGATAGTAATACTTGAATGGTCTACAACGTGTGTCTGGTTTGCAAGCACAAGTTGTAGACCATTCAAATAAAGTATTTCTTTGTAATTACCGCGATCACGGCTCTGCTGAAGAGCCACAGGACGGTCTATCATACCTCCCAACATTTCAAATTGCCAAAGAGGGACAGTTTTGTTGTAGGAGGTTTGCTGGGGGCGTGGCTGATGGGTGGGGCATTACCAAGAATATTTAGGCTATTTCATGACCTACTGATACCTCCTTGTCTAACATAATAAATGACTTATAACAAGACCAACGTATTTTATTTGCACATACTAATTTATAAACACATATACTGATGTTTAAACAAACAATAATGTGAGTTTTATTGCTGTAGAGTAATGTGATACCCTTATATACACACCACACAGTCTGATCTCTTAAAAAGAGGGACATCAGGGTGGGAAAGAGGGACAGGAGGATTTGGATCTAAAAGAAGGACTGTCCCTCCTAAAGAGGGACACATGGGAGGTATGGTCTATGGACTGCGATCTCCGTCTCTAAGTTAGAAAGCTGACGTCAGCACAAGGGGAGGGAAGGGTGAAAGTTGCAGACTTATATCTCCCAGAACATAAAGGTTTGGGAGATCGGAAACAGCAAAATTAATTTATTTTTAAAATATCTATTGAATTAAATGTATGTAATTTCAAGTATTACTATCACTTTAAGTGGTGCATTCTGGAGAATATGAAAACTTCCATAATTTAAATGGACACCTTTACATAAGTGGCAATATTGGAAATGTATGTTTTTTTTCTCCCCAGAATTGCATCTCTTGATGAATAAAGTACAAATGATGAAATAAATGCAAGAAAGTGGAGAATTAGCTATTTTATGGAAGCCAAAAATGAATGTGCTCACTTTTGATGCAAGAAACATAAAAACGCCTTGATGCTGAATAGTACATACTAAATTAATGGTACAGTAGGCACCTGTTCCTATACAAGTTTGGCTCAGTGTGATCTTCATATAGCGATAAGCTGCAATGGTTGCCTTATTTTGTTATACAATGCATATAGGGTTGCCACCCAGCCGGTATTTTACCGGCAGGCTGGTAAAAAACTGGCTTCTGGCCAATGTTAAGTCTATGGAGGGAATGCCACGGCCGGTATTTTTTTGAAGAAAAGGTGGCAACCCTAAATGCATACTTTGCATAAATTTAAAATTGTAAAAAGAAGGCTGGGCCCTACTTCCAGACAAACTGCAGTTACAGCTCTGAACCGCAGCCTGTCAATCTTGTCTCATTCCAACCTCCGTTGATGGAGGATTTCTCCGTGTAAGCTGGAGTGCTCTCATTGGCTAGAGAGTTCCGCTTTAACCCTTGAATGCCAGAAAGGTATTCAAAGCATTGCATTACAATGCACTGGATTACTTCTATGGTACTCAAAGGTTTAAATCCATGGAAACTGCGGGGGGGCTAGGCACTAACTCCCATGGTGCACCAGAAATGGACTTTTCAGCCTGATTATGGAATGTTCAAAAATGCTGACATCAGGCGGGGGAAGGGAAATAAAGCAGCATGACTTGTGTGTGCTGTGTGAGAGCCTGAGAGAGGTCAGGACTCCAGAGGAAATCAGAGGAAGCGAGAATTCTGATGCTTTTCAGACGTGTCTATCTATTATCTGGCAACTCCTATGCACACTGATCTTACTTTACTAATTTAAAGTGACACTAATACTGGAGTTACATATAGTTACATACCACATGCTTCATGTTAACATCTGCAATTTACTTGTTTTCCTTTGGCCTAGAATATGGAATTCAACTAGAATGTGAGCTGCACTCTAGCAGCAGCTGGTAGGGTGACCACATTTCCGTTCTGCTATTCCGGGACATGTGGTCACCCTACTCCTCTTCATCTCCACATTGCCCCTCGTTGCCCTACCTTGAGTCCCTGGTAGTCTAGCGGTGTGGAAAGTGCTCTGTGCCTCCTCCGGCACAGAGCTGAAGCTCCCGCGCGCTGTGCTCAGTAATGCAGACATCATCTCCCAGACCTCTGTATTACTAGAGCGCTTGCCTCCAGGAGATCAGCTGGATTGCCGCCCTGGATGTCAGCCTGCAAACTGTGTGTCACATCATGGACGCCGCGAGGGAGCGCAGATTTATGCTACCAAGCGCTCCCTCGCGGCGTCCATGATGTGACACACCGCTTGAAGGCTGACATCCAGGGCGGCATATATAAAAAAAAAACACAGCAAACACTGCTGTGTGGGTGGCTTGGCTTCATTCCGGGACACTTCATTGTCCCGGTGGGAGATGACCCGGGACGCGGGACATATGCTTGCAATAAGGGACAGTCCCGGAGATTCCGGGACCCGTGGTCAACCTAGCTGGAGGGCCACATGTTGCCAACCCCTGGACTAAAATCTAGTCTTATCCATGCCCTGGGAAGCACATATTCCTGCCTTTTCCATGGCTCCCATTGATTGTCCAGGATTATATGTGAATGGGCTGACATAAGACAACTATCTTTCTGAATACAATCTCAGCAGGCTTTAATGACAATCGATTAGCTGACCCATCTCTTACCATCTAAGCTAAATAATTGCTCTCTGGACCGGATCATTTACATGGGTTAGAAAACAAGTTTAGGATTTTATTTTAGAGATGTAACAATTTAACAATTCACATTTACATAAACTACCTATAAATATGTGATATTTCTAGTTATATCAACAAGTTCCTTTTGACCTTAACCCTTTGAGTGCCAGAGAGATGCCTATCACAGCACTCCTGTGGCACTCAAAGGGTTAATGTTCCTTTAACAGATGAAAGCAGAACTGATTTCCAGCCAGGTCATGAAATGTCAGTGACCCCTGTAATTTCTGTCAGTGACTCAGTAGTTAACATTTTATCAATCACTCTGTAAATTTTTTTGGTGCTTTGTTCACCAAGAATAAGGTTACCTAGTACCTTTCTTTTTAGAAAATCACTCCTGGATTAGCTTTTATTTTAAACTTAATTCTTATGTATAAAAACTGGGAACTTGTCTAATGTTTAACTGGAAGAAGCTACGGCATAAAATATGAAAGTGGTTCCCATGACCACCATAAAGGAAAATATGGCATTATATGGAAAATATATATTATGTAGGGATTTTCCTGTCTTGAAAAACTAGGGTACATCCACTGATGGAAGTTTATTGGGTGCATTAAAAATCCATAACCTGCCATTTCAGGGTGGCGCTGTTGCTATTGCTCCCTATAGATTTTGCCAATGAGGCTGATGTACCAAAAAAAGAAAAGGTGCAATTCTGGGACAAATATGCTGCACCATAGCGGACAAATGAAACTTCTACACTGATTCAAATGGGACCTTTAACCCCTTGTATGCCACAGAGGTTATTTATTTATTCCCTATAGGGCACATGGTTGCATTAGAATTGCACAAATATCCCTTAATATATCAGCTGAACTTATAACAGCCCTCCACAGAGTGATGTATTAACAGCACTATCTTACAACAGCAGGTCATTAAGGTACTGCACCCAAACATATACAAGTTTGAACTGTGATAACTTTTGTATGAAAAAGTGACAAGAAATGATTGTACCATTTCTTTACTCAGAAGGAAATGCTCTGCAAAATATATATTTTCTTTTATTACTCTCTACTTTTCCAAATAAAACTGTCACCTTGTATTTTCAAAAGAAGCATCTGGACATAATTAGTAAGTACTTATTTTAACCCTTAACTTATTTTGCAATGTGTTGCGGTACTCCTCTGGCATTCAGATACACACATTTGACCAATTTAATTTTGCCAACATTCTCATAAAGACAAACTCGAGATTTCCAGACACGGGTTCCATAAAAAAATTACCAAGTATACAGCAGCGAAATTGAGAGATTTGTGTAAGTATACATCAAGAAGTCATTGCAATTGCTTCTACACAGATCAAGAATAGGGAATTCCCAGCACACCTTGGAGAAGATGCACTAAGCTATGATAATCATAAAGAAGGGATACATGAACCACTTTTTCAAGCCTTAGTGAATCTCCCCCAAGTTCTTTTATCAGTGCTGGATGTCATGTGTATGTAGGCATAATGACAGTTGCCTGTAGTTTTCTCAAACTAAAGGAGGCAGAGTGCTTGAGCCAACTTAACCCTTAAAGGGACAATAATGTCCCAGAAAAAATATTTAGCATTTTGTAGTGCTTCAAATCTTGAATTGAATGCAAAAAACCCTATCTCTCAAACAACTATGAATTGAGCGATATATGCATTCAAAGTTCCCCCCTCCCACCCCTTTCCCTGAAGTCAGCGCTGTGCAGACAGCAGGGGGGATCCTGTCTGGGGACCAACTAGCGGCTCTGCAGCAGAGCTGCAGTCGAGTTATTTAAAAAGAATGACTTCACTGAAAAGGTCTACAAAGCTTGCCTGGTTTGCAAGCACACTTAGTAGACCATTCCAATGAAGTAATTAATTTCAAATAATGCAATTGCGGCTCTGCTGAAGAGCCTCCTCGTGTCGGCCATTACGACTCTCCTAAAGCTGACAGCAGGAAACGTCAAACTTTGAATACATATATCTCTCAAACCATAGTGTTTGAGAGATAGTTTTTTTTTTGCATTCAATTCAGCTTTTTAACACTACAAAATTTTAAATATTTTTTCTGGGACATTACTGTCCCTTTAAAGAGCCAGAGGGGTGTGCAATGCACTATGAAGTAATGCACTGCACATACCCTCTGATCCTGAAAGGGTTACTGTACCATGTGCAGTGTGCTGATTTTGAGGTCCTGTGAATCTGCTAGCAACTCTCATGTCCACACCACATCCAGGATTGAGTGAAGACTGTATCTCTCAAAGACACAATGACAAAATTCATAAGGCTATGACAACAATTGATATTTTAATTATATTGAATATGTCACTTTCAATGCAGTAAAGCTATTGGCATGTACACTAGCACATATAGCTATGCACAGGTCCATTCGCAGTTATGTTCATGCACATTCACAATTATGCACATTTGCAGTTATGCACATGCAAATTCGCAGTTAGGCACATGCGGATAGCACTGCATGTGCAAAGCTGCTTGAAAGACAGTCCTGTAGTTCTGACAATGATATTGAATAATCAAAGCAATAATCTATAAAATAATCAATTAATGACATATTTCAAACTTGCAACACTACATAAGGCCATTAGAATTTTCTGGTCTTAGTATGGTAAATGAAATGGTATTACTATGAGGTGTTAGTTCTCCTTTAAGGGCTCTTTGCCATGGACAACGTTTTATGTAGTAACTAGTTTTTATAGCAACATTTTGCAAGAGATCACATAAAAAAGCTGGCCTGTTTTTACTTCTATATAATGTTGAAAGGTTTTCCCAGCATTCCCTTCTCCCAATATCAACAGCAGTGACAACATCACAGAAAAACCACAACTACATTAGATATTTGTGCAATTTCAGTGCAACTTTATTGAAACCCATACTACAAATGTGTAGGAGCATTAATATGCTGTCGGTGGAAAGCGACAGTATGTTAACATTCTCTAAAACAAGTAAAGCAAATTACCTTGTGTGAAATGCTCCATACAACATGATTCACAAATCATAGGCTGCTGACTGTCACTGTGATGGTTCTGACCATGTGAAATGACTCTGGAGAAACAATCCCATTTTTTTTAGATCATTTAGTGCAAACGATATAAGCATATTGGAATGTAGTTTATATAATTAAAGATTTAGTCTCCATGGGTTTAGAGAATTTGAACTACTTAATGATAGCATTTGCCCTCTTTCAAGATGACAAATGAGGAACTACAATCTCTCAGGGCATGTGGAAACCGTGACATTAAAGGTTATCATTAGTTACTGGCTAATGGCAGTTTCCTCTCTGCTGAAGTCTGAGCCCAGTAACTGTTGTAAAATAATGCAATTTATTTCTCAAATAGTGATATATTGTTCTGTGCAGAAACCCTAAACAATTTACAAAGAGAAAATAAATATTACATACTTTAAGGAAAAATTAGACTAGCATAATGATTTTTAACAAGTTGTTGTGTTATTTATCTATGTTTAAACTAAGGATACTGCTGAAAAATAAATAATTTGTACCAGCTAATAACTTGGTCAGGGGCTGTAAGGGAAGGATATATTGAGGCCAGTGCCATTTTGGGAATCTATGGGTACAATGTTTAAAAGGTCACTGTAACAGAAATCGTGAGCAATTAGTCTGGAAAAGTATTTGCACTGTGGTATATTGGTCAATTCTCAATTGTATTACTATAATTTTTTGCATTCAATTCTGCTCTCTCCGTCAAAGCGTGAAAAGAAGTCTTAAAATTGGCCGTGGTTTAGTCTGCCATTTTACTGTAAGGTACTTTAAAAAAAAAATCTTTCTCTAGCCTTTTTGTTTGGCTTATTTACATAATTTTTTTCATATAAAATTTAAATGGTCTAAACCTGAAGAAGATCATTTACAGGAACATTAGCAGAAAAAGAGTAATTTCTCTAACTATAATTCTGAATTCTTTATGACACATTTTCAAAAGTGACTAATATACTTCTGAAAAATATTGTTCTTCTTATGCTGAAGCCCATGGACTGAGGGTTTTTATCCAAAATTGTGCCTCCTTAGCTTATTGACTGTAGCCCACAGATTCAGGGGTGGAGTAAATGATCAAGCACCGTGAAGCTACAAATAATTTTAAAGAGCTAGGACACAATACAGACACACACACAACATTCTGGGGAAATTTTAAATAAATATATATTTATATATATAACCTTATATAATAATTCGCTAGGATGTTTGTCAGAAACCGTCATTTGCAGTAGAGACTTCTGCGCACGGTGCAGTCATGCGCATTACAGACTGCCCTCTCTGCAGGCATGCGTAGCACTGACTGCCCGAATGTGCCACGGCTGCGGGGCGCTCCAAATTCAGACCAGAGTCTTCTCTGCGCACTTTCCTGGGACCGCTTTGTCCCAGGAAGGTGCGCAGAGAGGACTACGGTCTGAATTCAGAACGCCCCACTCTGTATCAGCCGCAGCACGTTCGGGCAGTAAGTACTGCGCATGACTGCAGTACGGCCAGTGAGAAGAGAGGCTCCAGGCACCAGCCGAGGTTGCTGGGTGGCACTGTGGCCCGTGTACATGGGCTTTAAAACTAGTAGGTATATATATATATATATATATATATATTTATATTAGGGGGAAATTTTATAGATATAGATATATTATGTGGAAATTTTATAGATATAGATATAAAAGGAACCACTCACGCTTTATATAATAATTTGCCCGGGTGTCACATCCTTTGGCAAATGAACAGTCAATATTCCAGAATGAACAGGTACTCTCAGGACTTAGCGAAAAAAAAAAGTCTTTTTATTTGATCAACGTTTCAAGGAAGATTATGTAAAATAATCTAAACAATTATCAAATTAAAGAAAAGTCCCTTTTTTCACTTACTAGAAGTCCTGAGAGTGCCTGTTCATTTTGTACTATATATATATATCCTATATAATAATTCGCTAACGATGTTTGTCAGAAGACATCATGCGCAGTAGAGACTGCTGCACTGAATGTGGAGCGCCCCACTCTGTATCAGCCGTGGCGCGTTCCAGCAGTCAGTACTGCACTTGACTGCAGCGCCACCAGTGTTGGCCCGTGTACACGGTCTTTAAAACGAGTATATATATACACACGCAAACACACACAATCGAAATGCTGCACGGTGTTGTTGGTGGGAGTCAGCGCTCCATCTTTGTTTGTGATGCACATCAGGGAACTGCTGTAACTCAATGACGGTGAATTTCACTGCAGTGATTTTGACAGACGTGTCAAAATCAACACCACTGTGCATCTTGTTGCAGAAATTTTGACAGGTGGCCGGGGGGAAAAATTCTGTGAGCACTGAAGCCCATACTATATATCTATATAGCCCATATTAGCTATATCTGTCTCTGGTTTGCTGTCCGCCCCATCCCCAGGGTGGCACTGGAGTGGAGCTCACCCCCTTGGCCACTCTTGTCAAAATCAATGCTCAGTCATGATTCGCTGGTGTATGGATGAACTCTGCCCCCCTCCCCTGCAGCTCTAGGGAGTGGCAGCCATGAACCACAAACAGATAGCTGCTCATGACTGCAACGCGTGCCCCACCAGTGAGGCGGCAGCAGTACGCAGAGCAGGACCGACCGCTTTTCCTCACCGCACCTTGTCCAGTGTACACAGGCTTTTACACTAGTATATGTATATATGTAACATGAGGATGCAGAGGCTACACTTGTAATTGGCTGATCTCTAAATCTTAACTAAAAGATTATATATAACAGTCTAATTACTTATAAAGTTTTCAAGCCAAAATACTACCAAAACATAATATACGATTGTGCTTTTTTAGACAATATATGTGGTTCAATTAATTATTCATAATAGGAACAAACATTATTTGCATGTCTTAAAGGATTAATAACATTTTACTTTGACAAAACGTATGTTGTAGGGTCTTTCTGATGAGTAAAACAAGAGTACTCCTGTTCTATCTATCACAAAGTGGTGAAGCTGTTACTCTAGACTGTAAGCTGTCACGAGCAGGGCCCTCTGATCCTTCTGTTTTCCACATCTGATTGTACTATTTAATACCTCTGTATATCTATTCCCAATTGTACAGCGCTGCGGAATTAGTTGACGCTATATAAATAAATAATGATAATACTGTCATATCCAATGCAGAACCTCAGCCTAAGGCACACCTCAATCAATGTGCTGAGGAGGGAGGGGCGGAGCAGAGACTATTCAGAGAGACTTCAGTACCAAGAACAGCAGCCCCTCACTCAGCCAGTGGGGTGAGCAACACCTTGCAGAGCAACCCCTCTAGAACTCAGATTATTAAGTATTTGAAGGAAAAAAACAAACAAAATACAAACACGCAGGGGCACCTCATATTGTTATAAAATATAACAAAGTTCAATCACATAAGCATATGAGCCAAATGGATACTGATAAAAAAGGTTATCATTCATAGTTAACATTATGAACAGGTATACATTACTGCCCCCCTGCAGATAACTGAGGTCTCACTGGTTGCTGCACCACTTGCAATGCACCACTTACCCATGAACCTAAAGCCTCTGCTCTAGCCAGTACAAGATCATGATCTCTTCAAATGTGAGATACACTTACTTGTGGTATAAAGCCCAGCAGTGGGGTTGTCTACTAGTAAATCGCTGTCAGGGACACAACACCAACCCTCTCCGCTTAAGGCTGTAGAATTGTGGGCATCTCTTCAAATAATAGGTCGTTAGAGATAATTCATCCTTGGACAGTCCCACTACTGGGCTACATACGCCAAGTAAGGGTCTCTCATGTGTAACTGTTATTTTGAGTAGATTGTTATTTTATAATTGCAATTTTGTCACCCTAGGTCTAGTCAAATTTAAAGGGATAGTAATACTTAAAATGTAAAAAAAAATATGTTGTAGGGTTTATCCCCCTGAGTAAAACAAGAGTACTCCCACTGCTGAAAGGTGTTTCATTCAAAAGTTATTAATTTTCAAAGTTGAATTTTTTAGGTGCAATATCACAGTGGCCTGAAATTGTACAGTGGCGCTGTTGCTACACGATCCTATGGACAGCTCTGGTCAATTGACCATAAATCTCCATAGGATGGTGTAGCAACAGCGCCACTGTACAATTTCAGGCCACTGTGATATTGCACCTAAAAAATTCAACTTTGAAAATTAATAACTTTTGAATGAAACACCTTTCAGCAGTGGGAGTACTCTTGTTTTACTCAGGGGGATAAACCCTACAACATATTTTTTTTTACATTTTAAGTATTACTATCCCTTTAAAGAAAAGGAAAAACTGCTTATATGATATTCTAGCTGTTTGTTTATAATATAAATAATTTGGAGAAATGAAGCTTTATTTCTTGGGAGTACAGTGTGGGAGTTTATGCAAATGAGTCTGTGTGTTGGAATAATATTACCACACAACTGTACTATGATTACATTTAGGAAGATCCCACATACGTTAATAGCACATCACACCTCAACTGAATACATTAGGTCAGGGGTAGCAAAGCCTGGTCCTCAAGAGCTACCAACACTGCTCGTCTTCAGGAAATCCCAGCTGAAACATAGGTGGACTAACTAGTGATTCATTTACCTTAAAGGGATAGTAATGCCTCAGACAAAAGGGAGCTCTGATTCTTCTTCATAATAGTTGTCCCATGTAGTGTTGTATTTCAGTACTATCAATCTTGTAGTTCAGCAGCAATTGAATGAGAAAAGGTCAACCTCCCACCACTTTCATGAGCCTCACTCTGCCTCCCCAAGCCAGTCAAGCGAGGCACAATCTTCAGTAAGCATAAGGAAAATCCTGCCCTATTTTGTCAAGGAGGCAGGGTTTTCCTTTTACTTGTGCTTGAAGATTGTCCCTCTTATGTGATCTGTTCGGTCCCAGGACCGGATTCCGGATTCCACATCTGATGGGAGGAGGCTAAAAGGGTTGGGAGGGGGATCCTTTATCATTCAATTGCTGATGAACTACAAGACTGATAGTACTGAAATACCGCGCTACATGAGTCAAATAGTATGAACAAGAATCAGAACTGCATTTTGTTAGAAGTATTACCATCCCTTTAATTGGTCCATCTGTACTCATCCTGGAATATCCTGAAAACATGCACGTTTGGTAGCTCTTGGAGAACAGTGTTGGCTACCTCTGAATTAGCATGTTATACAGATAATTAGCCACACTGTGTATGGTTATCTGTAAAATAAACTATACATGTCATAAGGGGACAGGTCCACTTTATTGAAACTTCTGAGACTATGATGGCACTAAAATTTACCCATTAGAGAGGTCTCCAAACAGGGCTGGATTTGCCTACAGGCGCACTCCAACGAGGGGCGCCTGCCATTTGGATTTTTTTTTTAAATATTTCAAAAAAAAAAGAAAAAAAAAAACTAGCCACCTCGCTGGCTGTGCAGGCGGCACCCACTCACATTGTCCGCCCCCCCAGTCTTGTACCTGATGGAGCTCTCTCGTCGTCTCTTTAGGAATGCAGAGCGCTGGGAGATGACATCATCTCTCAGCGCTCTGCATTCCTGAATAGGAGACCGTGCGGGAGCTCCATCAGGTACAAGACTGTGCCAAAGGAGGCACATACAGATCTCCTACCAGGGAGGTAGGAAACGGACAACGGGGGGAGGCAATGTGAGGGCAATGTGGAGCCAATGGGGGGCAAGTTGGAGCTGATGGAGGGCAATGTGGAGATGGTGGGGGCAAGTTGGAGCTGATGGGGTGGGGGGCAATGTGAGGGCAATGTGGAGCTGATAGGGGCTATTATGAGGGCAATGTGGAGCTGATGGGGGCAATATGGAGCTGATGGGGGGCATTGCGAGGGCAATATGGAGCTGATGGGGGCAATGTGAAGGCAATGTGGAGCTGATGGGGGACAGTGTGAAGGCAGTATGGTATATGGAGATGATGGGGGCAGTATGGAGCTGATGGGGGCAATGTGAGGACAGTATGGAATATGGAGATGATGGGGGCAATGTGAGGGCGATATATGAGATGATGGTGGCAAGCTGGAGCTAATGGGGGGCAATGTGGTGATGATGGGGGCAATGTGAGGGCAATATGGAGATGATGGGGGGCAACGTGGAGATTAGGAGCATTGCTGAGGTATCCAGTGCAGGAGGCCCACGGGGGGTGGGGCTTCAAATTTCTGTGCCTACAGGCTCCTGAGATGTAAATCCAGCCCTGTCTCCAACACACTGCAAAGCCTTATTCATCAGGTGCAATTCTGGAGCAAACCAACTGCACCTTAGTGTTCAAATGAAAATTCCACTAGTTCCCTCTAATTTAAACAGGGAAAGATGTCTCTAGTATTCAAGGGGTTAAACAGGCCAACTTAAAACAGATTAAATAATTTATAAATAAAACCTTAAGGACTTAGGGAAAGAGAAATAATTCTGGGGCAAACCAATGGCACCATAAAGGACAATTAAAAACGTACAAATTTGCCATTGACTTGAATAGACCTGTTAGTTACAAAGATACAAGGTTGTCCAATGCATTCAAGGGGTTACACTCCCAATGTAAATCCACAGGAATTTTCATTTCACCCCAATGGTGCAGTTGCCTTGCCCAGGAGTTATTATTATTGTTTTTGTTTATTTCTATAGCACCAACTTTTCCAGAGCCCTGTACAATAGGGAATAGACACAATAAAGACATCAAACAGTGTAATGGAACATAGAAAACAAGACAGTCATAGGGCCCTGCTTGTGTGAGATTACAGTCTCCATACCTCCCAAGTGTCCCACTTTAGGAGGGACAGACCCACTTTGAGACCCAAATCCCTCTGTCCCTCTTTCTCACCCTGGTGTCCGTGTGTTTAGGAGATCAGACTGTGTGATGTATATATAAATGTATCACATTGCTCCACAGCAATACAACTCACATTAATGTTTGTGCAAACTCCAGTATTTGTTACTAAATTAGTCTCTGTAAATAGAATGCTTTGGTCTTGATCTAATTCACTTATTCAGATACAAAAGAGGTGTCAATAGGTCACAAAATAACCTAAAAATTATTGGTAATTCCCTGCTCACCAGCCACACCCCTTAATACAAATGTGTCCTTCTTTGGTCAGTGGAAATATTGGGAGGTATACAGTCTATAAGGAGCTACACCTTCTCATATAAACCAATAGAGCTTTGAGTCTAGTAGTTTTAACCCTTTGAGTGCCAGGGGGTATCCAATGCATTGCTTTTCAATGTGTTAGATATCCTCTGGCACATGGGGATCTGTAACCTCTTTACCTTTATAAATAAGGTCCTTAAATAAAATATATAAAACATAAACACAAAAATGGAGAAGTAAATAGTTAAAAGGGGAGATACTGGCACAGTATGAGGTCCCTTTAAGTTCATTTTGGCTTTTAATTAATAGAAATGAAGCAAAGTTTTGCATGGTGATTACACAGCAGTTTGTAGAGTGGAAGGCTGCCTACCATAGGGGAAGAAATAGAAATTACTCAAATTATTATTGACTTTAATGAAGTTTTACCCTCTGAACGCTAGAGAATTTTCCAATTAAAGGGTTAGTAATGCCCAAAATAAAGTTGATTCTATACGATAGATTTTACAAAAATAAAGTATTTGGAAAAAGTCCTCTCTCTCTCTCTCTTTCAAACCGTCCGTTAACCCTTTCAGTGCCAGAGAGGTATGGAATGAATTGCTTTGCAATGTGTTCTGTACCTCTCTCGCACTCAAAGGGTTAAAGTTCCCCCCCCCTCCCATTCTCCTGCAGGAGTTCCCAGTCTGGGGGCCGACAGGCGGCTCTTCAGTAGAGCCACAATAGCATGATTTAAAAAGAAATACTTAATTGGAATCAGGTTCGGATCTGCCATAAGGCAGAGTAGGCATCTGCCTACAGGCGCACCCCACAGAGGGGCTCCTTTCATAAAAATAAAAAAATGATATATTTTTGTTCACAGCACTGCGCAGTGTGCACAGTAAAAACCCGCCCAGCGCATTTTAAGGTCCGTGCCTTCTTCGGCTCAGATGTAAGGCACAGACCTGTAGCTGCTGTTGCTCCCTCATCGGCTCTAATGCAGAGCGCTGGGAGATGACATCATCTACCAGCACTCTGCATTCCTAAAGAGACCGCGCAGGAGCAACAGCAGCTACAGAAGGAGGCACAGACATCTGCCGCTGGACCAGCAGGGAGGTAGGAAGCGTACGCGGGAGGCAAAGTGGGGGCAATGTGAAGATGATGTGGGCAATGTGGAGCTGATGGCAATGTGAGGGCAAGTTGGAGCTGATATAGTGGCAATGTGGAGATGATGGAGGTAATGTGAGGGCAAGCTGGAGCTGATGGGGCAATGTGGAGATGATGGGGGAAAGTTGTAAATGATGGGGCAATGTGGAGATGATGGGGGAAAGTTGTAAATGATGGGGCAATGTGGAGATAATGGGGGAAAGTTGTAAATGATGGAGAAATGTGGAGATGATGGGGGCAAGTTGGAGATTATGGGGCAAGTTGGAGCTGATGTGGCAAGTTGGAGCTGATGGGGTCAATGTGAGGGCAATATGGATATGGGGGGTAATGTGAAGATTTGGAGCATTGTGGAGGTGTCCAGTGGAGATGGAAAATGGGGGGGGGGTGCTTCAGATTTCTGTACCTACAGGCTCCTGAGATGTAAATCCGGCCCTGATTGGAATGGTCTACAAAGTGTGCCTGGTTTGCAAGCACACTTTTTAGACCGTTCCAGCTGACATCAGGAGAAAGGGATCTTTAGCAGAGGATATCCCTCAAATATTTTATTTTTTTAAAAGCTAACATATAGAATCAACTTTATTTTGGGTATTACTAACCCTTTAACTAAAAGCCCCATTTAAATAAATAGAAATGTTTAATTCTTCCCTGGGGTGCAGTTGATTTGACCCAGAATTGTTCCTACTGTCTTTTGTGCATAAGGCCCATTGAATTAACATAATGGGATCTACGTAATAAAATTGCTTCTGAAAATCACAGGCAAATAGGTAAGGTATTTAATCTATTATTGCAATTAGCACAACCTGCATTTTTGATGAGCAAAAAAAATTTGTGTTACATCTAAAAAAATGAACATAGAAATACCTGCAGCTTTAGAAGCTTGGAAATTAGAATTGCAAACTTTTTTTACAAGCAATGATAATTTTTATTAGCAGAAATGCAAATATTTAATATTTTTATTTTCTTTTTATTGGTATTGCTAACTTTTCTTAGAAAAGCTGCACATTTTATTAGCATTGCTAATTTTTAGAAGAAGATCCACATTTATTGGCAATGCTAAATTTAATTAAAGAGTGAAATTACTTTCTCTAACTATTACACATGACAAACGTAACCATAATTTCTATTTGTTTTGATCTGTGTTTTCAAAGCACAATTTCTTTAACCCCTTAACGACCCTTGACGGTCATAGTACGTCAAGGGTCGATTTGACTTAACGACCGATGACGTACTATGACCGTCATCGAGTTCCGGGCTCCCCCCGCGGCTGCACGCCGTTCGGGGAGTCCGGAACACAACGGAGCAATAAAAAAAAATTGCTCCGTGGTCCTTGAGTCGCGTCCGCGTCCGGATTCCCCGGTCGTTAAGGGGTTAAATACACCCTAATGAGGCAGATGTATTAAGAAGAACTGGGGAGATGTACTAATGTGTGCTAAGGAGGTGATAAAGAGAAAATAACTTTTACAGTGTTATTACTAGAGATCGTTCAAGTGAGAGAGATCTTAAAGGGATAGTAATACTTTATTATTACTATCCCCCATATTGTAGACATTTGCAAAATAATTTAATAGCCCCCAGGTTCATTTCTCAAACCTTTATGGTTTGAGAGATAACCGAAGGCAAAGTTCCACCCTCCCTCCCCATTCCCTGGAGTCAGTGTTGTGCTGACTGCTGGGATATCCGGTCTGACTTTCATCAGGCGGCTCTACAGCAGAGCCGCGATCGCGTTAGTGACAAAGAATTATTTCACTGAAACGGTCTTCTACATGTAGTTGCAAACCAAGCAAATGTAGAAGACCATTTCAGTGAAATAATTCTTTTTCACTAACGAGACTTCGGCTCATCTGCAGAGCCACCTGACTGTCATACGACAAACTTCCCCTGCAGTCAGTACAACGCTGACTTCAGGGAAGGGGGGGGGACTTTGCCTTCGGTTATCTCTCAAACCATAAAGGTCTGAGAGATGAACCTGGGGGCTATTAAATTATTTTGCAAATGTCTACAATATGGGGAATAGTAATAATAAAGTATCACTATACCTTTAAATGCATAGTAATATAAGAAAATAAACAGCGCTCTAATTTACCAGTATATTTTTTAATCATTTAGAGTGGTATATCAATGGTATTGGAGTTGTAGTTCAACAGCAAATCAATTATAAACTATCCCCCTCCCACCCTTTTTACTTATGTAATGCTGCCTCTAATGCAGGTACAGATGGAGCGCAGCAAGGCACAATCTTTACTGAGCATAAATCCTGCCCTCCTTCAACAAAGGGGGTAGAGGTTTTCCTTTTGCTCAGTGGATAAAGATTGTCACTCGCTGCAAACTGTCTGCTCCCAGAACCGGATTCCATATCTGAGGGGAAGCGGCATACCTGAGGTAAAAGGGGCAGGAGGGGGGGGGGATCGTTTATAACTGAATTGCTATTGAACTCCAATACCATTGATATACCGCTCTACATGGCTGAAGCGGAATTTTCAGCTATTACTAAGTCGCCAAGCATTCCTTAAGTGCATTAAGTGACTAGCTTAGAAATCCACCTCTTACCTTTAAAAAGTCTCAGATTCTAAAGAAATCCTTGCCGTTTGGAGACCGGACCCCAGGTTACAGCGCAGACATCTTGTCTGCGTGCCTGCGCTGTCAGTCCTGGTCTCCATTGAGTAGCACTGCAGCGTAACACATGGTAACCGGAAGGGACTGATGGCGCAGGCGTGCAGACTGCATTAACCTGCCTGTCAGTCTCCAAACGGCAAGGATTTCTTTGGAATCTGAGATTTTTTAAAGGTAAGAGATGGATTTCCAGGCTAGTCGCCATGCGCTTAATGAATGCATGGCGACTTAGTAGTAGCTTAAAGGGATAGTAATACTTCGTTTTAACTTTATTTTATTTTGTAGGCATTAAAAAAACATGAAGAATGATATAAGTCTTATCTCTCAAACCTTTAGGGTTTGAGAGATATACACAAGCAAAGTTTCCCCCTCCCGCCCCTTTTACCTAGTGTAAGCCATCTCTTCTCAGATGTGGAATGCAGTCCATAGACCAGGCAGATAACAGCAGGGGACAGTCTAATTCCTATGAAAACAATGAAATCCCTGCCCCCCTTGACAAGCTTTTCAGGTTTTTCCCTTATCTTAATTGAAGATTGTCCCTCTCTGCAGTCTACTTGGGCACCTCCCTTCTGCTCTGGCTGAACAGTGTGACATCAGTAAAAGGGGCGGGAGGGGGATACTTTGTAATTGAATTACTCTGGAACTACAACTCTGACAGAATTGAAATAACACTCTCCAAAGTCCAAATACTATGATGATTAATTAGAGCTGCTTTTATTATGAAACATTACTATCCCTTTAAAGTTCTGCTTTAAAAAAGTATAATGGTAAATTGGAGCTCTGTTTATTTTCTTGTATTACTATCCCTTTTATGCATTGCCTCCATAGAATAACATAGGAATTAGAGAAGCGATCCCACAGGAAAGATCATCTCCTATTCATCATCTCTTTATCACACTTTAGTGCATAACTCCCCATGAGTATATCTAAAGTAAACCATCTGCATCATAAGGGAAGGAAGAAATCCCCCAATTGATTTTAATAGGGCTTTTAACCCCTTGAATGCTACAAATATCTGTAGATTTCAAGGCATTAAAGATTTTATGTGGGAATTTGTATCTGCCCACTAGGATGAAACTGGTTTGCCACAGAATTATTCCAGTTCTTACTAGAACAGCAAACTCATTATGTTAAAGGGGAAGTATCTCCTCCTAATAATAACTTTCCACTTACCTTCATACAGCTAGAAAATCTTAATGGCTCCTGTGAATTTTGCTCTGGTGCGTTTGTTCAAGAGACAACATTTTCATTCAGCCCTGGATGTCCTGTCCATGACATGACAGGTGAGGACTGTTATTTCAAACTGAAGAAGGAATATTTGAGGAGATTAGTTAACCCTTTGAGTGCCAGAGGGGTACGCAAACCATTGCAGCGGGTTGCATACCCCTCTGGTACTCAAAGGGTTAAGGACCAAATGGATGGCAACACATTGCAAAGCAATGTGTTGCACACTCCTCTGGCCCTGAAAGGGTTAAGATTACCATTTGCAGTGGGCGGAGCTTTTATCTTGTGCTCCTGCAAGCAACTGTCATGTCCTCCTTATGGACTGAATCAAGGAAAAGAATCAGAGGGCCATTAGGATTTTCTGGCCAAAGTAAGATAAGTAGGAGGTTTTTATTAGAGGTGCTGCTCCTTTCATTCAATGGGCCTTATGCATAAAAGACAAGAGAAGCAATTCTGCAGCAAACCAATTTCACTTTGGGTGGGGAGACCTTGCTACATTGGAGACCTTCACAGAATGTGAAGAGTTAAAGCCCCATTTAATTAAAAGAAAATGTTTATGTATCCTCTATGGGATAGTTGGTTTGCTCCAGAAATCTGCCAGTTGGTCCGCTTCCCTACCCTGTCAGGTTACATTTACCTGAATCATTGGTCTAATGAAGACCAGCCCCACTTTCCATCCGCTTCAGCCTCCAGCAAATCTGTGTTACTAAGAAAAGCAGCCGCGTTTGGCTGTTGCCAGTCAGGCGTCCTCCTTGCCAGGTCATCTTCTCTCTTTGCTCAAGGCATCGGGGCTCTTTCTCACAAAACGGAAAGGGAAAAGGAAGTGACGGCAGTTTAAAAGTGAACTGTAAGCAGTGACCATTACTGCTGATGTTATCAGCTACAGCAGGGGCTTATCTTCCCTTACACTGGCAGCCTTTATTTTGTGATTGCAATCCAGTATCCTCCCCCTGCAATGTGTTCTTTCCTATGATAAATTAACGTTTTTAACTCAGTTATGTTATGTTATGCACATTCACTTGGCACCCCGTTTTTTTCCTATAAAGACTTTGACAAAAATTTGTTGAGTTTCAAATGTTTATTTATGTAAATGGTTATAGCAAATGTTTGTTTCTGTCACTCTCACCCTGAGACCTACAAATAACTATATATATATATATATGAAGTGTCACTTTGGCTTAATGCTCTTAACCCAGTTCTGTATTTTTGTACTGTATTATTTCAACTTCTTTTAAGCACTGTGTATACGTATGGTTCTATATTAACCCCATAACGACCGGGGAATCCGGAAGCGGATGTGACTTAACGACCACGGAGCAATTTTTTTATTGCTCCGTTGCGTCCTGGACTCCCCGAACGGCGTGCAGCAGCGGGGGTAGTCCGGAACTCGATGACGGTCATAGTACGTCATCGGTCGTTAAATCAAATCGACCCTTGACTTACTATGACCGTCAAGGGTCGTTAAGGGGTTAATAAAGATACAAACATACATACATATCTATATATATCTATATATATCTATATATATATATATATATATACACACATATATATTGTATATTTTATTTATATAGCGCCAACCAGTGTCCTTGGCACTTTACAGTTTAATTTAATTTAATACAGAAGGGTATAATAAGTGAGGTGATTAAGTGCTTATAAAGACAATCATAAGGGGAACAACAGGTGAGTATATATTAGGATTAAAGGTCCCTGCCCCATAGAGCTTACAAGCTATAGTATATATATATATATATATATATATATATATATATATATATATACATTAATATACTTGTTTGTACCATTCATTATGTGCTTGGCAAATTACATAAAATGTTGAGGTGACAAAGACTAAGAACCGCTGTTAGTCCGTCCTAAACCTAGAGTGACTTAGTGGCAGTGATATGTTAACCCTTTCAGTGTCAGAGGGTTGAACATTGCATTGGGTATCACTCTGGCATGTAGCATCATAGTCAGTGTGTATCAGCGCTGGAGAAAACCAAGTGAACCATGGTGTTTGACATAAAAACATCCTCAACTTCCCATTAATTTAAATGGACCTCTTTTATAGATAAAGAATATTATTGTAGATATTGGAAAAATAAATCCATTGATGCCCTTTTATTGACACCAGCGTCTAGCCAACAGAAGAAGATCCTGGTCCCGGGACAGGCAGGCGGCTCTACAGCAGAGCTGAGATATCACTATATAGAAAGAAATACTTGATTGGAACCGTTACAAAGTGTGCTTGCAAACCAGGAACACTTTGTAAACCATTCCAATTAAATATTTCTTTCTACATAGCGTTATCTCGGCTCTGCTGAAGAGCCACCTCGACTCGGCCGACACTAATCTCCTTCTGTCAGCTTTACAGCTGACATCAGAGAAAGGGGGGGAGTTTAAAACACTATATCTCTCAAACCAGAACGTTTTGAGAGATAGGACTGGCATCAACGGATTTTTTCAATATCTACAATAATACTTTTTTATTTTTATATGCCATTACTAACTCTTTAATCCCTTGAATGATAAAGAGACTACTCCATCATGATGCTCTTCAGTACACTGGAAACCTCTCTAGCATTCCAGGGGTTAAAAGCCCCATTTAAATCAAAAGGATTGTTTATTTCTCCTCTATGGTGCAGTTGGCTTGCCCCAAAATTCCTCCGTGAATACAAGGATCTACGAGAGCGCCTTTTTTTCTACCAAGTCTGACAAAAATGTGAATGTTGAGTTTCAGATGTATATTTCTGGAAACTGCAATGCACAATATGTTTATTTTTGTCATTTCCGTTTCGAGACCGAAGAACAATTTACGTATATTAACCCGCTGAGTGCCAGAGAGGTATCCGATGCATTGTGCTGTGATGTGTTGGATACCTCTATTTCACCTAAAAGGTTAATGGTACCCTTTATAGCAGAAAGACAGCAGAAGTCCTGTTTGCCTTGTGCATTCAGGCAGTGAGATCTTTTAGTTGTAACATATTAAAAGATCATTGAGGACTGATTGGAGAACCTCTGGGATAGAGCATGCAAGGATATATAGCCTAGAATGTATGTTCCAGGGAGCTTTAAGGGTTAACATTTCATAGATCTCAGTGTCAGCTCATATGTAAAGTTTCCAGGTATGGTCATACATTTTTATACCAAGGGGGAGATTCACTAAAGTGTGATAAAGAGGTGATAAAGTGGAGATGACTTCTCCAGTGATATTACTTCTCCAGTTCCTATGTTATTCTATGGAGCCTATGCACTAAGATTTCTCCAATTTTAGAGATCTTAGTGAATTGGCTCCATAGAATAACGTAGGAATTGGAGAAGTGATCTCACTGGAGATGTCATCTCCACTTTATCACTCCTTAGTGCATTATCCCCAAGGAGTTCTTGTAATTATTTACTGTTTTAGCCCCTGCTGCATCTGCTGGGAGGCTATTCTATGTATCTATCACCTTTTATGTAGTTTTTTTCTCAAATTTCTTAATTTTCTACCCTTCAATTTTAGATCTATTTTAGTCATCTTGTTCTTGTATTCCAGTTGTTCTGAAAAATAGATTCCTCCTGAACTGTACAAAATCCCTTAATCAGATCACCGCTCTCCCTTCTATCCTCCAAGCGATACATACATTAACCCTTTGAGTGCCAGAGGGGTACGCAAAGCATTGCTTTGCAATGCGTTGCATACCCCTCTGGCACTCAAAGGGTTAAATCTTTAACGCTTTGAATTCTACAGGAGTATGCAATGCATTGTACACCACTCTGGCACTCAAAGAGTTAAGGACCAGAGGGGTGTGCACTGCATGCCAAAATGTGTTTTTTTGTTTGTTCTGTTTTATTTATAATAGCTTATGTATTTTCTATGCCAGAAAACAGAGGATGTGGCTGGGGTTATATGAGAAGTGAAGGGCAATACTAAGAGTTCTTAGAATGCATTGCCTGTGATAGGGATGGACAATTTGAGGCCCTCCGGCAATTTATGAACACAGTTCCCAAGCAATCCCATGTGCATGATGGGAACTGGGGGATCTCAGGCTGCCCCCTTCCAGCATATCGGCACCTGGGATGTAAATCTGTTTATATACAAACCCTTATTTCTAAGCTATAACCTCTTCATAGCTCTCCTGCTAACTAGCAGCTCCAATCAATGGAAGCTTTTTTTTTTTTTTTCTTTCATCAAAAATGTTATAACATTATTAGAAAGTAACAAACTTTCTTCCTACTTCCGTATTCTGGTTAGGCCTATCCACTGCTTGTGGCCTTTTTCTTGTAAATCCCCTAGCTAAGCTCTTAGCACATTGGTCTACTACCAGGTCATTCCAAGGTTTTACTGTTAATGATGATTCACTGGTTGTGAAAGCTCATTTTTTGGTTCAATCTATGGAAGTCTTCAATTCAGTTTATTCTTTACTAGTGCTTTGGGGCACTAGCATACCTGAAAACTCTGGATCCACCAAAGACTCCAATTTTCAGTGTCCACTAATAGTTCTCTGGGGTCAGAAAAGAGACCCTGGTATTCCCTTGTCAGTCCTGCCAGAAGAGAAGTATTGCAGTGCAGTCTCGTTGACCTGTACAACGCTTTCACCATAGATGTTCTATGTCTGGCTTGAAAGCCTGGCACTGAGGGTTTATGGAGGATGCATGACCAACACGAACTTTGTGTCTGAGAGCCACAGACTTTCAGTTGCATTCCATGCAAAGGGGGGCAGTTTTTGACCCCCATGAATGGCAGAAAGGAACCTTTTTTGAGGGCTGCAAAGTGAAACCCCAAACTGTTTGCTAAGTCTGCTCCCACAGGAGTATTCTTTGTAAAATATGCTAATATGCCTTGAAACCCATGTCACATCACCAACCTCACACCATTTGGACAAGAGGTAGCCAGACCTGGTCCTCAAGAGGTACAGGAGGACCAATTACTGGGCCAGTCTCTTTAATTGGTCAACCTGTGATAAATCCTAAAGACGTACTGTTGGTAGCTCTTGAGGACCAGTGCAGAACTCCTCAGCTGTCTGTGTGGAACTGAATGCAAATGTTTGCAGGTATGGACACTGGTCTCCCTTATCACTGATTGGCTTTATGAAAATTACTAAAAATTAAGCTAAGGAGGTGCAATTTTGGCGAAAACCAACTGCACTATAGGACTCAAATTATAATTCATATATTCCAATTGATTTAAAAGCTTAAAAGCCCCACTTACAGCAATGGAGATGTGTCATCGCCCCCTATGGTGCTGTTAATTTGCTCCTGAATTTCACCTCCTTAGCATGATGAAAAAGGCCATATGGCCAATATTTATAAAAGCAGTTATTCTGGAGTAAACTAACTGCTCCATAGGTAACTAAATGAAAATTCCTAAAGTCCCATGCACTCAAATAGAGCTTTTTAACCCCTTAATGACAGGGTTTTTTTTTTTCCATTATAGCGAATATAGCGTCTGTCACTAAGGGGTTAAACCCTGGAATGCCAAAGAGGTCTCCAATGTATTGTTTTTCAATGCATTGGAGACCCCTCTAGTATCCATGGGGTTAAAAGCCCAATTTGATTTAACAGGAATTGTTATTTGTCCCCTGTGGTGAAGTTGATTTATCCCAAGAAAAACTTCTATAAATGCTTTTCTAAATATGGGCCTATGTGCTTGTTCACATACCAACTGTTCCTAAGATATACTGTGACCATGAGCAGTCACCCCAAATGGCACAGATCACATGGGTACCAGTCTTTACTGCCCCTGAACAAATCATATTATAACTTTACTACAGTTGGCAATGGTTGACAGAATGCTGTAGCACAGAGAGTCTGCATGGAGACCTGTGGAGCTACTTGAAGACATTAACCCATGGAATGCTACAGCGATCTCAATGAGTTGCAAAGCAACGCATGGATACCTCTCTAGCAGTCAACAGATTAACACAAGTGATTGGATTGTTGTGATGATCAATGGAGCATTTGATCACTGATAGCCCCAAGTGGGCATTGGTTTATCATGCTTGACTGTTGTCCCACCTGCCTTACCCACTGCCATTGTACCTGCTTCCTGCTTAGGCTGTCTTGCTATCTGAACCCATAGGAGAAGCAGGTATGCAACATGGGCAATTAGTGAGCAGTGGCAGAAGTATCAAATTCAAATAGCCCAAACAAACATAGCCTATAAGACGTGGTTCTCCAATTATTTGCAGTAGTGGAACCCTTTTTTGTCCAAATTAAAGCTCAGTGGAACACTAACAATCAGAATTTTTTTACTCCTTGGATGCTAGAAAGGTGTCCAGTGCCTGGATTTGTCATGTGTTGGTGACCACTCCACCACCAAAATTGTTAAAAATGTATCAATATAAGTTGTATTAGAATGCTAGATGACATACATTATTAGGTAGACTGTATTGGGTAACATAACATGCAGTTGTATCTAGTAATAATATTCTAATCCCCTGTAATGGGCTAGCTTAAAGGGATAGTAATGCTTCACAATAAAAGCAGCTCCAATTAATCTTTATTGTATTTGGCCCATGGAGAGCATTATTTCATGACTACTGAAAGAGGGCACAGACACCATAAACATTCCCTTTCTATGCAAGAATGACACATGACTCCTGCTTGGGTAAGAAGAGGCCACAGCTTTTATTAACGTAACATAAAACATTTTTTGCCAGCCTCGGCATGAATTAATCTCTGCCCTTCCCGTTCCATTAGCCAACGGATGAGGGTCTAACTCCCTAAAGCCCTGGCGGGCAAGTACCATTTCTTCCTCCACTGGCGAGGACCCATTCGCCTTCCAAGAACCTGCTGTGACAACAAAAAGAAAGGGGAGGGTGGCACAAAGTAACCTATCCTGCATACACCTAATGGTGGCTACTGGTAAGGAGCAGCCTCCAGGCCCACAGGGGTATATATCATTTTTTTCCCCTAGCCTACCCCCCTTTACTGCAGAGCTAATGCTCACTTTTCCTTACCACAATATTTTGGGGGACATAGCTTGGTGCCGTGCACCCAGCAGTCAAGCCCTCTCATTCCTTTCAGTCCTGGAAGGTTACCATACTGTCAAAGTTGTAGTTCAAGAGTAATTGAATGTTAAAATATCCCCCTCCTGCCTCCTTCACTGATGTAACACTGCTCAGCTCAGAGCATAAAGACTGTCCGGGTAGATCATAGAGAGCAACAATCTTCAGTGAGTATAAGGAAAAACCTGCAAAAACCTGTCAAGGGGTCAGGGTTTTCCTTATGCTCACAATAAGAAGATTGTCCCTTGCTGTGAGCTGTCTGGTCCCAGGATCAGATTCCACATCTGAGGGGAGGTGGCTTATACTAGGTAAAAGGAGTGGGAGGAGATACTTTATCATTCAATTACTCTTGAACTACAACTCTGACAGTATTGAAATAACACTCTCCATGACCCAAATACTATGAAGATTAATTGTAGGTGCTGTTTTTGTGAAACTTTACTATCCCTTTAACTCTTTGAGTGCCAAGGGGTACACAAAGCATTGTCAAGCAATGTGCTGCATACCTCTCTGGCATTCAAATGGTTAACACTTTGAGTGCAGATGCACTGTGAGTGTTAAAAGTACAAATCAGAAGAGCAATCTGACAAAAAACTAAGTGTAAAAGCTTCACTCTCTCTCACACTTCTTCATAATCCCTTTGAGTCATATTATTATTATTCTTTATTTATATAGTGCCAGCTAATTATGCAGCGCTGTACAACAGGCATATATACAATCTCAACCACCCCAGCCTTGTTCCAATGAGTGCCATAACTTACCATAGTTCTGTGGAACCCCAGGGAACCCTATGGTTCCACTCCACTGAACACAGTTTGAGACCCACTGATACGAGAGATGTTAGAAATCAGCCAGCTGGGGATTATAGGAAGCTTACACCTGGAAAGCCACTACTGGATTAGGATAGTGTTATATCATTCCTAGGGTTCTATTCATTAACCCTTTGAGTGCCAGACAGCTATCCAACCTCTCTGGAACTGAAAGGATTAAATAGATTGTCTTATTTCTCTTCATGATATGTTATGTAAAAGGAAGATTCAATAGGAGTCATTCTGGAGCATCCCAACTGTACCATGGGGGACAATGAAGGTCCCCATTGATTTAAGTGGTTTGGTAAACCCTTTGAATGATACGTAAAGGGGTTAATAATTGCAAGCTCTACACATGAAACGGTGTCAAAAGTACACTGCAAATATTTGTAAAAGGTCAAGCTGTTGGAGGGAAGGGGAGGGGTCTGTTCCCATATAGCAGACAATATCAGAAGGAAATCTTTTCCTCCATTTCCTGTAAGCTCTCTCTTGTTAATGGAAACAACTAATGCTGTATTACAATAGTAAGAAAAGAAAGCCTCCATGTTGTTTCATTAGTACATGCTCACATGGGTGTAGGAAGAGGGGGCAAAGGGAACAAATACCCCCCAGATCCATTGAGAGGACACCAGCCCCTTGCAAATCCCAATGTTACAGAGGTTATCTGCAGCACATCCTGCCACCTGGGTGGTGTGCACACTTATGCCAACCCAGTTAGTCTGCTCTGTTGTTAAATCACCTATGCAATAAAAAATGGCAGCAAGACATGAGTGTGAGAGAAACAGAAGGAGCTGGGCAGGATGGTATCCTTTTGAAATGTTTCACGCTTAAGAGCGTGCAACATTTCAACTAATTCACCACTTTGCTATGATCAAAATGGTAACATGACAATCTTGCACTGCATGACAGCACGAGATTGTCATGTCGATACCTAATGGTCACATACGGAGATACCTCCATGTGCTGCAGATAATACTTTTTCATGATATCAAAACGAAGATCACCACTGTATACCAAGATCACCAGTGTATATTGGATATGGCACTATTTGATTTTCTGATAGCCAATATACAGTGGTGATCTTCGTATATAGTGGTGATCTTCATATACAGGTGTGATCTTCATTTTGAACTCATGCAAAAGTATTATCTGCAGCACACAGAGGAATCCCAGTTGCTACAACATTTTAAATAAGAGACACTTTTAGCTGGAGTGCCTTCGTATGCGACCATTAAGGAGGAAACGTGACAATCATGCTGTCATGCAGTGCGAGATTGTCATGTCGCCAATTTGATCATGGCTACATGGTTAATTGGTTGAAATGTCACATGGTCTTAAGGATGCAACATTTCAAAAGTGAACCGGGCAGGACCTCTGTCTCATCTGACTTACTGCCAAGGTAAAGGAAGTGGGGGAGGTAGCAATTCTGTCACCCAAGTGTCTTAAAGGGATAGTAATACAAAAATATAAATAGTAGGTTTTATCCTCCTGAGTAAAAAACAGGGAGTCCCACTGCCAAGAGATGTTTTATTCAAAAGTTATTGCAGATTAACTTGATTTTTTTAGGTGCAATATCTCAATAGCCTGAAATGTTACAGTGGTGTTGTTGCTACATCATCCTCTGGAGAGTTCTGGTCAACTGACCAGAGCTGTCCATAGGATGCTGCAGCAACAGTGCCACTGTAACATTTCAGGATATTGAGATACTTCTCACCAAAAAAAAAAATCAAGTTTGAGCTGCAATAACTTTTGAATAAAACACCTCTCAGGAGTAGGGATATCCTTGTTTTACTCTGGATGATAAACCCTACCATATATATTTTTACATATTACGTATTACTATTCTTATAAGAAATGGATGGTATGAACCTATCATCTCTGGGTCTATTTATTGTAGTATGTGTGTGTGTATAAGTTGTGTGTATGGTGTAGTTTGTGTTTCTGTGTGTGTGAGGTAGTGTGTGTGTCTGTGTGGTTGTGTGTATGAGGTAGTTTGTCTATGTGGTTGTGTGTGTGTTAATGTGTATGAGGTCCTCTTTGTGCAGGTGTGTGTGTGTGTGTGTGTGTGTGTGTGTGTGTGTATGTAAAGTAGTGTGTATTTGGTAGTAAGTATGTTAGAGGGTGTGTGTAAGTATGAGATAATGTGTGTAGGTAAGAGGTAATGTGTGTGTGCGTGTGTGTCAGTGCAGTGAGAGTGTGTTTTTGTGGTGTAATGTGTTGGATGTAGTGTGTGTGTGTGTGTGTGTGTGTGTATGAGGTAGTGCATGTAAATATGCATAAGGTATTCTGTGTATGAGTTGTGTGTATAAGGTAGTGAGTGTGTGTGTGACTGTGGGAATGTGTGTGGGGGTAATGTGTATGAGGTAATTTGTGCGTGGTGGGATATAGTGTGTGCAGTAGTGTGTATAAAGTAGTGTGTGTGTGTGTGTGTGTCAGTGAGAATGTGTGGAGGGATGTGACTAGGTAGTTTGTGTGTGGAGGGGGAAGTATGTGTGTGTGTGAAAGAGTGTGTGTGTGAGAGAGAAAGAGAGAGAGAGAGAGAGAGAGAGAGAGATACAAGAGACTTGTGTGACAAATTCTTACCAAACTAAGGCTGTAACTAGGATGCAGCCATTTTTAAATTCACTTTTCCACTGTTCCACTACTATGTAAAATAAAAATCTAAAAACATTTTTGTAATTATTCTGAAGGATTTCTGAGGCTGACTCCAAGCAACACCGTGAAATGTGGAAAAAAAGGAGTCAGATGTTTAACAGCCTTAAAAATCATATGGCCTCACTACTAGCTATAATTGTTGTATTCAAGTAGAGAAATAATAAAATACTAAGTTAAAATACATTTAAATACCTTTATTCTTTGACTGCATATCTTCCATTGAGGTCCTAAGTGTTGTTAACCTTGAAACGGTATGTCAGTGGCACAAGGCACCATCTGGTACTAATTCAAGGCATGACCTCTCCCTTAGAAGGGTGTGATTAAGCTTTGAATTTTTATCTGTGGAGCTGTTATTAGAAGGTGCCCTGGAGCATGACTTGACAGGGGCCTGGACAAGAGATACTCAGTCAGAAAATAAAAGTAACTAAGTCTGTGAATGTCCTTAGGACTGTTTACAGCAGTGATTCATAAACTGTGATCAGTAGAACCCCAGGGTTCCCTGAAGCAGTCCAAGGAGTTCCATAGAATGAGTTTTAATAATAGCAGACAGTAGAACAATACAATTACCTGGCAGCACTGACATACTTTAGCATAATAAATTATCCTCAAGTTACCTATACCAACCAGAAAGTCTGGATTTACATCTCAGGGGTCCCTAGACAGGGCACTCTAGGAACCCTTAACTCTGCCCACTGCCCCCCCCACACACACACACAAACTTCTCATGAACAAACCCTCAATCCCATCCACTTCTTCCTGGCACATAAAATACCCTGTCCTATAATAAGCAAGAATGCAATGTAATGCATTGGAGATCTGTCTACCATGGAAGGGAGTTAAATAAAATAGCCTGTAAAGGGGTATTCAAATGGTGCAGGGACACTGAGATTGCTCTGGAGACACCCACAATTCAAAATGTGGGTGTGGCCAGCACAGCTCGGGCACCCCTCAAAATCTGGAGCTCTAGGCAGTTGCATAATCTGCATTTTGGGAAAACCAGCTCTGCCAACCAACATTTAAATACTGTACAGACAAAAAGGAAGCGCACACAGAATGCCCTAGTGCAATCAAAACTATGAAGCACTTATCCACCACCAATTGACACCTCACACGTGGGTAGTCACAAAGGAAACAGCTGTAGAATCATATATATGAGCAACAGCAAATGCGCTTGCTGAGTAAATCTCCTGACCCAGCTCAGGCAATGACCCCCTGAATGTTATAGAGGTCTCCAATGAACTGTTTCACAATGTGCAGTTGCCCTCCCAGTCTGCTCTAAGAGGCGCTGCTAGGAGCCGCACGGCACCAGAAGGGACTGACAGCGCAGGTGCACAGATGTCACTATGCAAAGATGTCTGCACTGTATCCTGGCTGTCATTCCCGGGAGCAGTAGGAATTCTCAATAACGCAGATTAATATTTAGTTGGGGCTTGTTGATCCAGGGAGAAATCTGATTGCCATTTGGAATTAAGAAGGAATCCCCCCCCCCCATTCAAGGCAGAATTTTAAATTGCTATATTGAGGGGGGGGGGGTTGCCTTCTTTTGGATCAACGATGGTAAACAGGAATAGGAAAAGGGTTTAACTAGATGGACGCAAGTCTTTTTTCAACCTAAATTACTATGTTACTATATAATAATTCTGGCGACTAGCACTACTGAGCTGCTATTTGCCAGATGGGCAATTATTTGAGGGCAAGTTTAGAAGGGGTGGTAGTTCCGCTATAAATGGTAATAACCTAAGCAGTAGGAGTACCCCATACATACCAACATTTCAAATGGCCAAAGAGGGAGCAGTAGGAATTCTCAATAACGAGGTAATAATTCTGGCAACTAGCACTATTGAGCAGCTAGTCGCCAGATGGGTAATTATTTGGGGGCAAGTTTAGAAGGGGTGGTAGTTCCGCTTTAAAGCGCAACTATCACTTTCATAATATTGCCCCCCCAATCCTTAACTAATTCAGCGATAGGTAAAGCCATACTGTTATTATGCTGAAAAAGTCCCAGTTATTAAGTAAAGCAGCTTCTTCTGTAGGCATCCAGCAGACAACAGCGTAGACATCTTATACGGATGAGACCTCTGAGTCTGTGTGTCCCCTGCTCTGCCCGGATTGGTGGTGACTTTCGCTGGTTACCTTAAGGTAACAAAATCTGCTGAAGGCGCAGGCGCACAGAGCTTCTCTTGTAAGCGCTGTGACCGGGATGCCTACAGAAGATGTTTATTTTCTTTAATAACGTGGACTTTTTCATCATAATAACAGTATGGCTTCACCTATCGCTACATTAGTAAAGGATTGGGGGCATTATTATGATGGTGATAGTTCTGCTTTAATCTGACATTTTTTTTTTTTTTTTAACATAAACAGGGCCATCTGGTGTCCAGAAAGTTCACCTACAGTTCTCCTTATGTCCAAACAATTATTCTACTGCCTTCTATGAACCACAGACTATAGTTCCCCATAGAATGCTATAGTATTAGCCACACACATCATGACAGCTTTAAAAACCCTTTGAGTGCCAGAGGGGTATACAATGCACTGCAGAGCAATGCGTTGCATACCCCTCTTGCATACCCCTCTGGTACTAAATGGGTTAACTGTTATCAGGGCTTAAAATGTGAAGTCATTTGCTACTAGCCAGACCTGAAAAGTTACTCGCAACTGCAAGCCATAACATACCCACCAGGGCTGAATTTCTACTCGCCAGGGCTGAATTTTCACTCGCCATTAGCTAGTGGCGAGTGGAAATTTTGAGCCCTGCTGTTATAACTATTACAAAAGCAACTGCCCATAAAGCAAAAAATAACTATTTTAGAACAAACACTCTGTACCACGGGAAAGGGACAGTTACACCTTTTTTATCTTACATATCCTGCAAGTAAATAATATGTAAATTCAGCATGCCTATACTTTTTGTTTTTTGTTTTATCTTCAACTATTTTTTACACTCCTATCTTGCTGACAGGGAGCACTCTGAATGTTGCTTCCAGAGAGCTTTCTGTTTGGGACTGTGAATGCAGAGAGAGTGCAACAATGTAAAAAAAGATACAATGTAAACAAAGTGAAACTATGTAGAAAAGCCTGTCTTTACAGAATACTGATTAATCACTCTGCAGGGAGAAAGCAACACTATATAAATAGCTCTGATTCCATACTTTTGCACTTGTATAACATAAAATGAAATAAGGTGGAACTGTCCTTTTAAGGAGAACTTTTTAACCCCTTGAACATTACACAGATTTCCAGTGGCGGCATATGTAGTATTCAATGGGTTCAAATCCCCACTGGAATCATAAAGTCTGACCCCTATGGAGCTGGTAGTTTGCCTCAGTAGTGTTCCAGTTCCTAAGTACATCAGCCAGACTGTAGAGTTTCTCAGTATTTAGACTTCTCACTGCCCTCAAGTGAAAAACCCACTAAAGAGGTGTGCCAGGCTCTTTTTGATACTAAAGTATGGTGCCCTCCCAAGTTAACAGATGTGTGGCTGCCTCTAGCACGTTGCCAGTTTCCATTTTCTTGCCTGTTTCCAGCTATTGTTCAAATTCAGACTTCCTTCCTCTCTCCAGATCTCCCACGCGCCCATTCCCTCTCCCCCAGAGAAAGAATAATAAGCGATCTCAGTGCTCCTCAACCACAAGTATTCTCTTTTTGTATCACAAAGCCCCCAAGCCAGCTTGTAGACCCGACTGGAAATAGGATCTGAGAAACACAAAGGTTTATGGGACAATGACTAAGATGAAGTGAAACAATTCTGGAGTAAACCAATTTAAAAAAAAAAAACCTCAAACCTCCAGACAAAAATGGAGCATTTCAAAACAAATGCCCTGTGGGGGAGATATAAACATTCACCAAATTCCTATAAATGTGTTGCACACCCTTCTGGCATTGAAAGGGTTAAATGAGACTTTTAGCCCCTTGAAAGCTAGAGAGGTCTCCAATGCATTGCAAAGCACTGCATTGGAAACCTCTCTAGCATTCAAAGGGTTAAAATCATAATTTCAAATCAAAGGAAATTGTATTTGTCCCCTGTGGGACATAAGCCACTCACTGTAAAACCACAACATACAGACCTTGCCAACTGGAACATCTGGCACACAGGAGACAACCTGAGGTTCTCCAGCTTGTTCTTGGACTGCAATTCCCATAGTCCTTAGCTGGCCAAGGATGATGTGGCTTGTAGTTCAACAGGTGGTAGAAAGTCAAAAGCTGCCCACCAGTGATGAAGAGACCAGCAAATGCTGACATATCTCTATAAACAGCCCAGCCCGTGTTTAAAGGGATAGTAATGTTTCACAAAAACAACAGCTCCAAACTTCACAGTATTTGAGCTATAGAGAGAGTTATTTCAATACTGTCAGAGTTGTAGTTCAAGAGTAATTGAATGATAAAGTATCCCCCTCCCACCCCTTTTACTTGGTGTAAGCCACCTCCCCTCAGATATGGATTTTGATCCTGGGACAAGACAGATCACAGCAAGGGACAATCTTCTTACTGTGAGTATAAGGAAAACCCTGCGCCACTTGCAAGGTTTTTCCAACTTTTTCCTTATTCTCACTGAAGATTGTCCCTCTCTGTGGTCCATCCGGGCAGTCTTTCTGCTCTGATGTGAGCAGTGTTACATCAGTAAAAGGGGCGGGAGGTGGATACTTTATCATTCAATTACTCTTGAACTACAACTCTGACAGTATTGAAATAACACTCTCCAAAGTCCAAATACTATGAAGATTAATTGGAGTTGCTTTTATTGTGAAACATTACTATGCCTTTAAAGCTGAAGTCACACTTCTAATACAGCCATTTTAAAAGGTTTAATTGAGATTCTTCATGGTCTGTTAAACCTTTGAGTGCCAGAAGGGGTATCCAAAGCATTGTATTGGACACCCCACTGGCACTCAGAGGGTTAAAGGAGAAACAGCACTTGATAATAATATCAACCTACTTCACTTATTATGGCCAAAAAACCCTAATGGCCCCCTATGCATTTTGCCCTTGAGCATTTGTTCAAGACATGACATATTTAATTAACCCTTTAAAGACTAAGCGGTCTGGGGGTGGGGCACTACGGAGGACCAGGGCACTTTTTTTGTTTTTTATATAAACGTGTACATGTGATGGTCCTAGCACGTCTCGTTTCCTTAAGGGGTTATATCAGACCTAGATATCAAGCACGTGGAAGCAGACATGACAGTTGCTAGCAACAATACAGGATGCATCGCCGCCCATTGCACACAGTAAGCTTAACCATTTATGGAACAGAGGGGTGTACAATACATTTCTCCATAATGTGTTGCATACCCGGTTGGCCCTAAAAGGGTTAAGTAGGTTCATGAATTTTGCTTACTTCTGTTTCAAAAAACCTGCCAGGAACGACATGTCCTCCTCCATTGACATGACATCCAGGACTGAAGGCACAAGAGTAAACTGCATTGAGGCCATAGTAAGGTATGACAGTTATTATTAGAAGTTATTTCTCCTTTAAAGGGGTAGTAATGTTTAACTCCTTCAATTCTAGAGTCATCTTAGAGTGTCTTAAAGGGTTAGTAATGTCTTAAAAGAAGAAGAAATAATATTGTAGCTATTGCAAAAAGAAATAGATCGGTGCAAGTCCTATCTCTCAAACCTGTATTTGAGAGATAGAACGTTTTAAAGTTCTCCTCTCCCTCCCCTTTCCCTGATGTCACCGTCTAGCTGACAGCAGGAAATCCTGGTCTGGGGACCTTCGGGTGGCTCTTCAGCAGAGCCGAGATACTAAAATCTAAAAAGAACTACTTAAAGGGACAGTAACGTCCCATAAAAAATGTTTAGAGTTTTGTAGAGATTAAAAATAAGCTAAATGCCACAAATCCTATCTCTCAAACCACTATGGTTTGAGAGATATCCTCCGTTAAAGTTCCCCTCTCCCCCCCCTTCTCCTGACGTCAGCTGTAAGCTGACAGCAGGAGTTCCTGGTCCGGGCTGACAGGTTGCTCTTCAGCAGAGTCGCAATAGCGCGATTTAAAAAGAAATACTTCATTGGAATGGTCTACAAAGTGTGCCTGGTTTGCAAGCACACTTTTTAGACCGTTCCAAAGAAGTAATTCTTTTTAAATCACGCTATTGCGGCTCTGCTGAAGAGCCTCCTTGTGTCGGCCGACACGGATCATCAAGAGAAGGGGATCTTTAGCAGAGGCTATCGCTCAAACCATAGAGGTTTGAGAGATAGGATTTGTGGCATTTAGTGGCTCCAAATTCAGACCCTTCAGTGTGCAGAAAGGACTACAGTCTGAATTTGGAGCGCCCCACTCCGTATCAGCCGCAGCGCAGGCAGTCTCTATTGTGCATGACTGCACCGCGGCCATTGCTGGGTGGCACTGTGGCCCATGTACACGGCCTCTTGAACTAGTATTTGATAAAACGGGGGGTAACATTTATCTCCTGCATTTGAACCCAGCCTTATGACTGTTACGATGTGCCCTTTCAAAGAAGGGACATTAGATTTTTGTTGATTTTACAAACTGATAACATTTTTCTTTCTACTCTGTAAGGGTCATAGCAGCATGCTTAACACTTGTTAAAAAGTTACAAAATGTTGCAACAATCACACTGTAATATAGTCTATGGCCTCAATCATAGTAGGAAGAAGAATGCAAGTAAAATTGTTTTCCTAATCTGCTGAAAATCAGGCCAGATACTTCCATGAGACTAGATATAAAGAATTATACATTAAAGGTAGATTCCAGGTGTGTTTTTAATGTGTTCAGTTACAGCATGATTCAAACTGTCGTGTCAAAACTAGTAGGCAATCTCTGCTTTCCATTGTTGATGTGTCACTGGGAGGCAATACAGTGGTGGAGTTAATGTCTGGCCTATGTGTTTTCCATTGATTTGATTGACTCAGTGAACAAACAATTGATCCCATAAGCAAAACCAGCTCTGAAACTTTCCTGTGTTGTACTCTGAGTGCAGGTAAGTTACAAAAAGATGTGTTCGGTCAGAGTGACAAGTGGCCAAATTGCTTGCATGGCTAGCCCAATCCACAACATTGGGAAGCACATTGTGTTTAACTGTCATTCATTGGCCACAATGTTAGATTGAGGATTTGCAGGCCAGAACTGAACAGCACTTTCTGAAACACAAAATATATTGTTACCCTACACTATAGTATCCTGTATCTCCAAGTGGAATGGTCTCATCCTCCTAATAAAGGAAATGGCTCTTATATACATTAACACCTTAAGGAACTATTACGTGCCAGGACCGTCATGGGTAAACTTCTCATAAGGACCCATGAAGGTCCTGGCATGTCATGGGTTAAATGATAGCAGCGTACATCAGTGCATGCTGTTATCATGCAGTACAGGCTGAAACTGAGCACTCCAGGACCGAATCTCTCACAAAATTGAAAGAACACTCTCCAAAGTCCAAATACTATGATGATTCATTAGAGCTGCTTTTATTATGAAACATTACTATCCCTTTAAGTGCAAACATCCCAGATTTCCCCAGTCCTTAAAGGGACAGTAATATGTAATTTCATGTTTATTTAGTATTGTAGGCATTAAAAAAAAGAACTATGTAAGTCTTATCACTCAAACCTTTATGGTTTGAAAGATATTTGCAACTAAAGTTCCCTCTTCCTGGCTGTTTTCATCAAGTCTACCATCTAATTGACAGTCTTCGATTCGGGTCCACAGACTGGCCGGCGGCTCTTCAGCAGAGCCGATATCACAATCTTTAAAAAGAACTACTTCATTGGAATGGTTTACAAAGTGATTGTAAACCGTTACAATGAAGTAGTTCTTTTTAAATATCTCGATCTTGGCTCTGCTGAAGAGCCGCCGGCTGACCTGCGGACCAGAATCCAAGTCTGCCAGCTAGAGTGCTGACGTCACGGAGGGGGGAACTTTAGTTGCGAATATCTCTCAGACCTTACATTGTTCTTAATATTTTTTTAATGCCTACAATACTAAATAAACATGAAATTAGGTATTACTATACCTTTAAGGGGTTAACACAGAGGAAAACATCTTTGATTTTCACCTTGTGAAGCTGTGGTAAAAACTCCATCACTTTCACCCCAAATATATATATTACCAGTGATATGTTTCTAGGTCTCCAGGTTTTCATTTTTATAACTGTTCTCCCTATATATTGCATGTCATTTTATAATATATAATATATATGCACTGTTTTTAATCAGATGTTTTATCATAAGCAATTTTTAATTTAAAGTAGCTTTGTAAATTTTAATGATACTAACATATACGATAGGACTCACTTGAAATGGGATATCTTTTTAAGCGAGCTTAAACATACTTTGGCCAAACTATGCAACAACATCCTCATTGTCTGAAATAAATTAGCACATTGGTATAATATATGCTTTACACAGGGTTCAACACTTTAGGTAATCTGTACGGATTAGCACAGGATTGCATTTGTCTTTTAATTTTCATAAGAGCCTAAATTCCACAGATCATTGGCTCTTAAAGTGATAGTAATGTTTCACAAAAACAGCAGCTCTAATTAATCTTCATAGTATTTGAGTAATAGGGAGTGTTATTTCATTACTGTGAGCGTTGTAGTTCAAGAGTAATTGAATGGTAAAGTATCCCCCCCCCGCCCCTTTTACCTAGTGTAAGCCCCTACTCCTCAAATGTGGAATCTAGTCCATAGACCAGACAACTCACATCAAGGTCAATCTTCTTACTGTGAGAACAATGAAAACCCTGAAACATTTAACCTTTTGAGTGCCAGAGGGGTACGGAAAGCGTTGCAAAGCACTCAAAGGGTTAAAGTTACAATAATGTCCAATAAAAATGTTGTCTTGTTTTGTAGATTTAAAAAATAAATTATGTGGCACAAATCCATTCTCTCAAACCTTTATGGTTTGAGAGATCTTCACATCTAAAGTTTCCCCTTCTCTTGAAGTCAGCTGTAAAGCTGACAGAAGGAGATCCGTGTCAGCTGACACGAGGCGGCTCTTCAGCAGAGCCGAAATAATGATACTGGAAAAGAATTACTTCATTGGAACGGTCTACAAAGTGTGCTTGCAAACCAGGCACACTTTGTAGACCTTTCCAATGAAGTAATTATTTTCCAATACTGCTATTTCGGCTCTGCTGCAGAGCCTTCGGCTGGTCCCAGGATTGGGATCTCCTGCTGTCAGTAGAGTGCTGACATCAGGAGAAGCGGAGAGAGGGGTAACTTTAGATGCAAATATCTCTCAAACCATTAAGATTTGAGAGATGGGATTTGTGCCACATAATTTATTTTTTTAAACTCTACAAAACAAGAAAAAAAATTTATTGGACATTAGTGTCCCTTTAAAGGGATAGTAATACTTTAAAATTACTAATCCCAATATTGTAGGAGTACAAAAAATGAAATCATTTGCCCCCAGTGATATCTCTCAAACCTTTATGGTTTGAGAGATATTCACTCGCAAAGTTCCCCCCTCCCTCCCCTTTCCCTGAATTCAGCGTTGTAGTTGACTGCAGAGGACGTATGTCCTACAAATATCCCACGGCTCTGCAGCTGAACCGTGATAATAAAAAATAAATTATTCACTTAAAAGGTCTTCTACGTGTGCTTGGTTTGCAAGCACACGTACAAGACCTTTTAAGTGAATGATTTTTTTTTATTAACGAGATCGCGGCTCAGCTACAATGCTGACTTCAGGGAAAGGAGAGGGAGGGGGGAACTTTGCGGGCGGGTATCTCTCAAACCATAAAGGCTTAAGAGATATCACTGGGGGTAATTCATTTCTTTTTTTTATTCCTACAATATTGGGATTAGTAATTTTAAACTATTACTATCCATTTAAGCAAAAACTGCAAAACACAGAAAACAAAAAACGAACACTAATGCAATTTTTTCAGCATGTTTATTCAGATAAATAAATCTTGCTTCTTGACAAAAGTTCCCCTTTAATTCCCTCAAGGAAAGATAAATGGTGCAGTCTATGGGGGGTTTGGAATGTTTAACTCCCCCAAGAAAAGAGCAATGGGGCAGTCTATGAAAAGTTTGGAATGTCCCTCCCCTCCACAACTTAACACGTTACATTAAACAAGGCATATGGTGTGATTTTTTTATTCTTTCCATGTGAATACTATGGGGCAGGTCTAGGGCCTAGCTTGCATTCAACCTCTTGAGTGCATTAAAAGGCTTAAGTACTAAGAAGGTAGAGATTGTCCACCAATATTTACTACAGCAATCTAGGTTTCTCAGTCTTTTTGGCAAAGGTATCCTTACAGCTGTACAAAACTTTCTAACTACCCAACACTCAATTTCTTTAAAGGGGAACTTTCACCTCCTCATTATCATTATTGTATCCCTTCCTTTGTGTCCCGTCTGTACAGTGCGGTCTTTCTTTTTGCCTACAAATCTGTTTAAATGAAGAAAAAAGATACTTGAATTGTGTACCTGATGACGTTAGCAGCCGCACAGCCGCGCACCGTATGGTGCAGAAGACACTCCCACAGCCTCAGCTCCTTTCACTTGCCCCAGCATCCTCCGATGACGGAGGCGTTCTGTTAGTAAGCTGGAGAGAGATCTCATTGGCAGAGATCGATATCTAGCCAATGAGATCTCTCTCCAGCTTACTAACAGAACGCCTCCGTCATCGGAGGATGCTGGGGCAAGTGAAAGGAGCTGAGGCTGTGGGAGTGTCTTCTGCACCATACGGTGCGCGGCTGTGCGGCTGCTAACGTCATCAGGTACACAATTCAAGTATCTTCTTTCTTCATTTAAACAGATTTGTAGGCAAAAAGAAAGACCACACTGTACAGAGGGGACACAAAGGAAGCGATACAATAATGATAATGAGGAGGTGAAAGTTCCCCTTTAATATTTACAAAGTAAAGAAAAAAACATCAAGACAGTGGAAAAATGCAGAAACTGATACTAGGACAATCTTCTATTCACCCCTCTCACACACAGACACATACTCCTACACCACCATACAACCTTTCATAGACATTCACTTTTTTTTTAACATTTTTTTTCCCACAATTAAGATTTCAAACACTTGTTCTTTTGGCGTTATTGTATATCTTCATTAGTTTTACTTAAATGCAAGAATATGAACTTATTTTAGGGAAAAGGGCATAGGAGAAGAAATAGGGATAGCTAACTTCAATATCATGAACAATTAAGCTGTTTTTCATTCACACAGATTCACACAGATTCACACTCAGACTCACCTCTCAGCAGTTGGAACCCAGAAGATATACCCACAGTATAAACAAGCAGGAGATCATTGTGCAAGCACAGTCACTGACCTAGCTGAGCACACTTATAGTAAGGACCACCAGGGATACTAGTTCTACCATACCTGGGAATTTCTGGATTTGCCCCAGAGACTCCGGTATTTACAGTGCAGTACTAGGTCTCTGGGGCAGACCCTGATATTCCGGTGGTAGGGAGTTTCTCATGAATCTCTGCAAACTTCTCTTCATTCCCCACCCAGTTACTCCCAGTTCCCACCTACTTTTGTGACACATCTTTAAACCCCACCCCTTTTTGATGCAAGTTGTGTCATTTATAACCCCCAGCGGCACCACAGGATTCCAGAAGACAAAGTTTCCAGGTATGAATAGTACAGGTTGGGAAATACTGCTTTAGCACAGTCACTGTTTTCAGAGGCTAATGCCAATGTCTCCAGTGATATCACTTCTCCAAGTCCTATGTTATACTATGCAGCCACTGCACTAATATTTCTCCAACTTTGGAAATCTTAGCACATAGGCTCCATAGAATAACATAGGAACTGGAGAAGTGATATCACTGGAGAAGTCATCTCCACTTTATCACCTGTTTATCACGTCTTAGTGCATAATCCCCCAAGAGGCTGATACATAAAGAGGAATTGGAGTAATTACAGAGAATCCATCTGGCCCACAGGGAACAAATAACAATTGCCAAAATTCTAATTGATTAAGATGAGGCTTTTAACTCCTTGACTGCGAAATAAATCACCTCTTTAGCATTCAAGAGATTAACCCCTTCAGTGCCAGAGGGGTACGCAAAGCATTGCATACCCCTCTGGTACTGAAGGAGTTAAAAGACCTGGGAATTTTTTTTCCCCATGGTGCAGTTTGTTTACTGTAGAATTACTCTGTTCTTCGTATACATCAGCATCTATGTCCCTTTAAAGGGATAGTAATGTTTCCCAAAAACAGCAGCCCCAATTAATCTTCATAGTATTTGGGCCATGGAGAGTGTTATTTCAATACTGTCAGTGCAAGAGTAATTGAATGATAAAGTATCCCCCTCCCGCCCCTTTTACTGATGTAACAATGCTCACCTCAGAGCAGCAAGACTGTCCAGATGGATCGCAGAGAGGGACAATCTTCAGTGAGCAAAAGGAAAAACCTGAAAAACCTGTCAAGGGGGCAGGATTTTCCTTATACTCACAGTAAGAAGATTGTTCCTTGCTGTGATCTGTCTGGTACCAGCACCAGTTTCCACATCTGAGGGTAGTTGGCTTACACTAGCTAAAAGGGGCCGAAGTGGGATACTTTATCATTCATTTACTGTTGAACTACAACTCTGACAACAACACTCTCCATGGCCCAAATACTATGAGGATTAATTGGAGCTGCTGTTTTTGTGAAACATTACTATCCCTTTAATGTGCACAATAACATCTGGAAAAGTGATCTTCTATTGTATTAGAAGCAAAGCACTGGAGTTGTCTTTAGTATCCAAGAGATTATATCTGTGTTTAAAGGTAAACACATTATAATCTAAAAACAAAAAAATCCCCCCCCCAAAAAAAACTGTTTGCATTTAACCCTTTAAATGCCAGCAAAGCCTATGGAGCTGTCAAATTAGTTCATTTTAAACATCATTTAAAACTGCCTATATATTATGCTAGCTGTGTATTTGCACTATAAACCCTTTTGTAATATTTCTCTTTATATGTTGGTAGCATATTAGGGAACATCATACTAATTAGTTTTTTTGCTGCGCCAGTATTACCATACATGGTAGTATAAATGGATCTAGGTAGGGCCCACACATATCTAATAGAACAACAGGCAATATTTGCCATTAGAACACAACTAAGTAGAATGTTATGCAGGGAATTAGCACCAAAATTAAAAGCACATTTTTCAAAAACTATTTTACACAGAAATGAATTGTAAAACATGCTGGCAGATTTTCTTTCGGTGTCTAACAAACTAGACTTGTTTTATAGGTAAAAGATGATGCCATGTTATCTGTAGAAAAACAAACAGGAGACTGATAGAGTAAAACTAATACCTTTATTGGCTAAGTGGCTCTAGGATGCAAGCTTTCAAGACACTTTAGGTCTCTTCTTCAGACATATGCATCCTAGAGAACTTACTTAGCCAATAAAGTTATCATATTTACCTTACCAGTCTTAAACTTGTCTTGTGACCTAGGATGACCACATTTAGATTCTGCCATTCAGTGACGCTGTGGAGATGATAGCAGTAGAGTTCTTGCCTTTGACTCTAGTACCGCTATACTGGAGAGGTCACTATACATCACTGGATATCTTTATCTTTCTTTCCCCAGCGCACTAGAGAGTTCTAAACACTAGAGGGAGAACTGCCCATTGACTGCTGCGACAGAAAAAGATGACTGTGGTCTACCAGAAAATGTACATCAGGCCCAAAGCCTTAGACTAGCATTACACTACAATAAAACTGTACTACAATCCCTGTTTGATGTCAGAAACAAGGCTCAGTTCTCTCTCTAGTGTTTAAATCTCTGTCTGGAGGCCATTTTATTGTAGCCCAGCAGAGGCATCCCTTTCTGTCACAGTAGATAATGGGCAGTTCTCTTTTCTAGTGTTTAGAACCCTGTGCTCTGGATTCTTCATTACAGGAATTTGTATTGTCCCAGAAGGTGGCTGCCCAGGACATAGGGCACACACTTAAAATCTGGGACTGTCCTGTGCAATCCTGGACACGTGGTCACCCTAGCTCTTGCCTCGGGTCCACTTTAACCCTTTCAGGACCAGAAGGTTGCACAGGGCCATTACAAAGCAATGTGTTTCACACCCATCTGGTCCCCAAAAAGTTAAATGCATGCACTGGAGACTTCCCTAGTATGCAAGAGGTTAACAAATGAAACACAGATGACTGTTATTTGAACAACAATGCATTCAGTCTTGGACATAATATATAGCCCACTTAATTCTCAGACAGGCAATAATAGCTTTTTTCTTTTCCCAGCCCACTCATGAGAGACTTTGAAACTGACTCCTACTCCCGATGCACGATGATCTGCTCTCCTGGCTCACTGACTGCAATGCTTTTATTTCTCGGGTTCAAAAGATACACACACGTTAGAATTTGTTCACTATTTTACAGGCTTCAATCACTTCAAACCAGCTCCATTTATGTTCAGCATCCCATGAACTTTTAAGGGCAACTGTCATGTTTTACTACGTGTGTTCCTATGGGAACTTAGCCTAGGATACTCCAAGGGATCGTAAGAGACATCTCTGGAACAAGGGCCTTATGGACTGAAAACGTTAGGCATGGATGCAATAAATTAATCAAGCTTTTTTATTTTCTTGAGGGCTGTCTCTTACGATCCCTTGAGTTTCCTAAGCTGAGTATACTTTTATACCTATCTTTATGCGATGTGAACCTTATCACGTTGCACTATTGGATATGCCCGCGCAACGGCTGATATGGCGCAGGGTGCTCCGAATTCAGACTGTAGTCCTTCGGTGCACAGAGAGGACTATGGTCTGAATTCCCATTATCAGCCGCGGCACGGGCAGTCTCTACTGCACGTGACTGCAGCGCACGCATCCGTCTCTACTGCGCATGACGGCTTCTGACCACACACATTTAGCGAATTATTATATAGGATATATATATATATGTGTGTGTGTGTGTGTGTGTTAGTCATGTTAGTCCAGTGGTGTAGACTATTGTGGTATGTAATGAGACCATTTTTATTGGACTAACATTCATACATAATATACACAAGCTTTAGAGAGAGAGATGCTCTTCATGGAAAAGCTTAAGTCACTGATTGCAGCTATCTATAGGAAAATACAAGTCACCCAGTGACCAGAATAGAACATAGCAGTTACATTAAAAAAGAAACAAAACTAAGCTGTTACAACTTTTAACCCTTCGAGTACCAGCGAGTTATGCAACACATAGCTTGGCAATGCATTGCATACCCTTCTGGCACTCAAAGGGTTAAATTAAAACTCTTCCAGCCTGGTAAATGTCTTGCATTATTCAGCAGACAAAACCTTATCCTTATATAATAAAAGGACAGAAAGTTTGTCACGATGCAGTCATGCTCAGTGCCCGCATTCGGCCAGTCTCTTCTGAGCATGATTGCATTGCGTGAGTGAGGCGGCGCAATCGCGTGGAGCAGTGAGGTAACAGCAGTACGCAGAGCAGGTCCGGGTAATGTTAACCCTTTGAGTGCCACTGCTTTGCAATATATTGTGTGCCCTTCTGGCACTCAAAGGGTTAAGAGACCAGTCCTGCTCTGCGTACTGCCATTACCTCACTGTTCCACGGCCCATGCACACGGGCTTTTACACTAGTTGTATAATAAATGTTTACTGCTCCTTTAACATGTCCATTATCCAGAACTACTCCATTTTTGACTTTCAACATAAGGCCCTTTGTATCTGATTCTTCCTGCAATCTCCTAAAATCTGCAGGGCTGAATGATGTCAGTTCTTCACTGAGCGCTTCTGGTAGAAGATCATATCCTCTTCAATAGTTCCGTGTCAGCCAATTCACAGACACAAAGCTACAATGAAGAATACAGTGATTTCCCAGAAGCACCCAGTGAAGATTTATTTATAAAAAAGAAATTGTAAGTTTATAAATGTCTATCTGCAAATATTCGCACATGTTACGGTTCCCCAGAGATGTTCAGGAGTCAGTACGGTATAGTTAAATGCAATTTATTAAAATATAAGTAACGTAGTACACAATCGTAATATAGCAAGAACAAGCAGAGGGTCACAAGCCAGCAAGCACTGCTATCAGAAATAGTAGGCTGCCAAGATTGACCACACTGCTGGAGACTAGGCCTCAGCCACTGGTAGTCTCTGCTGGAACCAGGAGCAGGAACTGGAATGGAACAGGAGCAGGAACAGGAACACAGGATTTTGATCTGAAGTAGTGAGGAGACTACCTGACTCACACCTGCAGTCAGTATGTAGCAGAGGATACCTGACTCACACCTGCAGTCAGTATGGAGAAAGCGGAAGCATGACTCACACCTGCAGTCAGTTTAATAGCTAGTCTACTGGAGCCCCAGGTCCGCACCAGATTGGGTGTCTGCAAGGGACAGGGGAATAACAAGAGAATAGTCAGACAGAACCACAAGTCAGCACCAGAGAGGGTAGTCAGACAAGCCAGGTTATACACAGTTCAGGTAGTCAACCAGAGCCACAGGTCTGCACCAGATTGGGTGTTCACAATAAGGATACGGTAGGAGAATAGTCAGACAGAGCCACAGGTCAGCACCAGATTGGATGGTCAGACAAGCCAGGTCATACACAGAGCCCAAGGACACAGAACTGCTTTGTACAACAATGCAAGGGCAACTGAGTCAGGACTCAGACTGCCCTTTAAACCCCTCCTCAGGAAGTAGGTAGGAGGAGCAGGCTCAGAGGAAGGAAGTAGGCAGGAGGAGACTACAGGAAGCATGGCATAAAACAGAGGCCTGCTACAACTCTGAAGCCTCGCGCCTGCAGATGATACGTCCAACCCTGCCATCTTCCTGCGTCATCCGTGCAGCAGAAAGGCCTCTGAAACCAAGATAAGCTGTGACAGCACATGAGAATTTTTTATTTCGCGTGCAAAACTATCAGTATATACTTCCATTAAGAACAGGCTATACCTGGCATTAAGATTTAACCTATGATTGCCAGAGGGGTATGCAACGCATTGTGATGAAATGCATCTCATACTCCTCCAGCACTCTTAGAGTTAAAACAGAACTATCACCCAAATTAAAGTTACCCCCAGATAAACATGCACATAACCATAAGCATATCCATACTAGTATTATCCAGAATAATTCCAGTATTTTTGAGAAATCCAACTCGTTCTAAGACTGTCAGACAGGCATCAGCACAAACATGTTGCCAAAGAGAAATCTGCATGCCTGTGCTGTCTGTCCCGGTCTCCTCTAGGAGGAGTTGCATTGTACCTTAAAGGAACAGGTAGAGACTGGCTGTGCAGACGCACAGTTGCCTCTACAGCAAGCTGCTTGCTTGACTGTCTCAGAACGAGTTGAATTTATCAGTAACGCTAGACTTATTGCGTATAATACTAGTATGCATATGCTTATTGTTATGTGAAAAATTATCGCATATACATTTTAACCCGTTCACAGTCTCATACATTTCACCTTTATTTCATTAAAGCAACTTCTTTTGCCTTTATCTCACCACAATACTCTTCCAGCCAGGCGTTCTTTCACCTCTCATACCATCACTTACTAAATGAAAGCAGTAAAACAAAATCACTCTGAAAAAGCAAGTCGCTCCGCTCTCTCCACTCCTCCCTGTCATTCTGCACGCAGAGAAGGTGAGTGAGAGACCGGAGCTAGAATATAAGTGCTTGACATAAGTATTACAGGTAGTTGCCTTTTCAGAGCGCATTTGTTTTACTGATATGATTTAGTAAGTGATGTTATGAGAGGCGAAAGAAACCCTGGCTGGAAGAATATTGTGGTGAGATAAAGGCAAGAGATGTTGCTTTAATGAAATAAAGGTGAAATGTATGCGACTGTGAACGGGTTAAAATGTATGCGACCATTAAGTAGGCAACATGACAAATCTCGCTCTGTCATGCAGTGCAAGATTGTCATGTCGCCATTTTGATCATGGCGACATGGTGAATTAGTTACATGGTTGCACGCGCTTTTGCATGCAACCTTTTAAAAGTGAACATTGTGTGCATACACACAGTGAGATCTCTTTGTAGCATATTAATGTTTCCTTGAAAACTGATTTGAGCAGCTCTGGGTTACTGCAAGAGGATATTAAAATGAAATATTTGTTCTAGGGAACTTTTAGGTTAATATTCAAAGATCTCTATGTCAGTTCATTTTGAAAGTTCACAAGTAAGAAAACATACCTCCCAACATTTCAAATTGACAAAGAGAGACAATTATGTTTTAGGGGGTGTTGCTGGGGGCATTGCCTGTGGGCGGAGCATTACCGAGAATTTTTATGCTATTTCACGACCTATTGATACCTCCATGTGTAACCTAATACATGATTTAGATCAATAAAGTGTTTTATTTACACAGACTAATGTATAAATACACATATACTGATGTTTAAACAAACAAGAATGTGAGTTTTATTGCTGTAGAACAATTTGATACACATATATACACCACACAGTCTGATCTCCTAAAAAGAGGGACATGAGGGTGGGAAAGAGGGAGAGAGGGATTTAGGTCTAAAAGAGGGGCTGTCCCTCCTAAAGAGGGACACTTGGGAGGTATGAGAAAATCAATCTGGATGACATGTCCAAGAAGGTGGACCTAACCACTGTAGGTAGAGAGAAGCAATGCACTGGAGTCCTGTTTAGAATGCAGGGGTTTAATAAAGACAATTTAAATCAATAGGCATGTTTATCTGCCCTTTAAATGCAGTTGTTTGCTCCAGTTCTTCTCAGTACACCAGTCTCAATATATATTTGTCTCAAAGAGAAATGTATATTTGTATATTTAATGACAAACATTTCTCTACAGCATCCGAAGGGTTTATTTGTACAATGCATATAATATACACGTGTCTCAAATGGAAACGGATATTTATTTGTTTAATGACACAACAATTTCCCAAGCATACTGAATAAAAAAAGAAATCTGATCCCAGTCTGGCACAATTTGTTAGATACAAGTTCCATTGCAAGGGAGGGGTGCTAATTCTGCATCGCCTTAGTAAATAATTCCGTTCTGTCAGTTTAACAGCCCATAATATTGGTAGGATTCATTTTTTCCCTCAGATAACTATTTGACTGTACCAGAAAGGCTTTGACATTGCAATTCCCTCAGGAAGGGTTCATGAGAATTCCAGCTTTTTGTGAATTTCCCAGAACACTGAAGACATGGTGAAGATTACATTCATTTAATGTCACACTAACACCAGACTCTTGTTGCTACACAAGTGGTTTGCAAATGTGTTTATGGTCAGGGCCGGAATTACACTGAAGACTACCCTAGGCAAGGCACAACCATCCAGGGGGTGCAGACGTGCCAGGTCCAGCATTCAAGGCGTGCCCCTAGGTCCAAACGGTTCTTGTTATGCATCTGTAAAAATATTTTTGTGTTAGGGGCCCAAAAAAATGATTGCACTAAGGCCCTACAATGACTATTTACACAACTGCCCCATCCCTCACACAGAACTTCCCAATGGCCAATTCACATACACACACACACATATATGTATATAATAGTGTAAAAGCTTGTGTACATGGGCAAAAGTGCGGAACTACACGGCAGGTGTACTACCGCAGAACTACACCTCCCAGCATTCTGTGCGTTCAGGCAGTGTCTACTGAGCATGACTGCATCGTACAAAGATATATCTGGCCTTTTATATTATTGTATAAATATATATATATGTATATATATATATATATATATATATATATATATATATATATATATATCAGGGCTCAAAATTTCCACTCGCCTCCTCGCATATGGTGAGGAGAAACTGAGTGAGGGCAAGTGGAAATTGAAGCCAGCAATCTAATCTGCCACCCGTCCTCACTGTAAATAACTAGATTAACCTATCACTCCAATGAACGTCATTTCGAACTTCCGTGGTAAAGGTAACACAATAACCATGTTGCCTGGATAAAAATGCCACGTGAGAATCTCGCACTGCATGGCAGAGCGAGATTCTCATGTCCGGTAGTGAAAGGTCACGTAAGTCTACCAAGAGAGGCTGGCGCTGTACCTGGCTGAGCTGGAAAAAGCCGGACTAGTACTTGCGGGAGCAGCAGCGGTATCGTTTCCACATCATCACAGATGGGAACTGTTTGTATCAGGCGGTCAGCAAGGGCTGGCTACCCAGAGTTACTGGCAATGGGCCATATGTTGGTTGTGAACATCCACCTGACTACCGGGTGAAGGTCCAAGTGCCCCACCACATTGATGCATCGGTGCATCTCTATCCCCATGAACATTCTGAATGGATTAAAAGCACACTTACATCTTTTATGCACACATCCAATATTAAGGCACATACTGTATTCTGTGGCTATGTTGAAGGGGAAGGTGGTTGCCCAATATGCTTAACCCTTTGAGTGCCAGAGAGGTACACAACTCATTGCAAAGCAATGCGCTGCATAACCCTCTGGCACTCAAAGGGTTAAACAGCACTCATTTTTGATGATCAGCACTCCCAACTCAGCAAGTCTGGAATGCAGCATTTTTATTAAGGCGATATAGTTAATGTGTCATAAGGTTGCACGCTCTTTTTTGCATGCAAACTTTTAAGAGGATACTGCCCCGGATGGTCGCACCTTTCAGGTCTTGCCTCTCAGTGTTGGTGGTGTTTACAGTCTGAGCACTTTGCCCTTCCTGTTGTGGTATAAAGTCAGCACTTTTCCCTGGTGGGGTGTCTTCACTGCCAGTCAGCACCACTCTGGCCGAGGTAGTCCGACAGCTAGGCTCAGCGACTGCCACGGTAGAGAAGGAGTTCCTGGGAGGAGTTGTGGGAAGAGACTGCATATCTCATGAGTCCTCATCCAGCCGGAGTAGCAGTTCTTCTTGCATCGATCACACGGGTCAGGTGCTTGAGCTGTACTGTAAAAACTGAACTGTTCCCTGCTGCAGGAAATGTCTTGGAGCCCTCTCTAGCATTCAGGGAATTTAAAAGACAAATTCAAATCAATGAGAATTTTAATTTGTTCCCTATGTTGCCATATCTCTGAAGTGTCCCTCTTTAGGATATATTAGGGTCCATGCCTCCCACGTGTCCCTCTTTAGGAGATATTAGGGGTCTATGCCTCCCAAGTGTCCCTTTTTAGGAGATATTAGGGGTCCAAACCTCCCACCTGTCCCTCTTTAGGAGATATTAGGGGTCCATACCTCCCACCTGTCCCTCTTTAGGAGATATTAGGGGTCCATACCTCCCACCTGTCCCTCTTTAGGAGATATTAGGGGTCCATACTTCCCACCTGTCCCTCTTTAGGAGATATTATAGGGTCAGTACCTCCCAAGTGTCCCTCTTTAGGCGATATTACAAGTCTGTACCTCCCAAGTGTCACTCTTTAGGAGATATTAGGGGTCCATACCTCCCACCTGTCCTTCTTTAGGAGATATTAGGGTCCATACCTCCCAAATGTTCCTCTTTAGGAGCTATTAGGAGGTCGATACTTGAGATGGGTGGGGTTAAAGGTGTTGATATGGGTGGGGTTAAAGGTGATGATATGGGTGGGGTTAAAGGCGTGGAAACTGGTGACAAGTAACTTTTCAGGCCTGGCTAGTAGCTCAGAACTTGAAATTCTGAGCCCTGTATATATATATATATATATATATATATATATATATATAGAGAGAGAGAGAGAGAGAGAGAGAGAGAGAGAGATACACACACACACACAGGTAAAGGGACACTGAGATTGCACTGGTCACACCCACAACTGAAACTGTAGATGTCGCCAACACAGCACAACACTTGTCTCCCTTTCAGTTGCCTACTTTGCTTAATCCAGGCCAATTCATGCTACTTATATGTCTGGTCATATCTCTAGTGGTTCCTAAGTCTACCCTCACGAGCACCTAACAGGGCTTACCTTTAGGATTCTCCTCTTTGTTCACAGATGTGTTCATAAAAGAACAGAAACTTTGATTAACTCAAGAAGGGAAATCCTAAAGACACGGGTTGTTAGGCACACCCAAGGATAGTGTTGGAAACTTGGGAACCACTGCTTTATCTACTCCATTTAGGGTTACCACACATCCCTGAATGCCCGGGACCAGGCACGTGCACACATAGACACCAAGGGGGGCTTGAGCACCTGCCCTTTTTGTCCAATGTGCCCTCGTGCCCTTTAAACAAAAAAAAAAAAAATAATAATAATAATTATGAGAAGTGCCCTTTTTTTCATTTGAGCCCCTGCCCCCCAAAATGTCTGTGCACATCCCTGCCCAGGACTGTCCCTTATTGGGGGTCTGTGTCCCGCATCTAGCGTCACCCCCCTCCGGGACAACAAAGAGTCCCGGAAGCAAAATGCGCCAGTCCAGCCAGCCAATAAAATGTATTCGCTATATGATCCTCATTGGCTGGCTGAGCCAGCCAATGAAGACCATATAGCAAATACATTTCACTGGCTGGCTGGACTGGTACGTGTGAGACAGCTGGGGTGGAGCAGGTATGCTGGTGCTGCAAGTGAGACCCGCGGCTGAGGCTCCCACCAGCGTTGACCATCTTTCTGAGGCTGACACAGAGAAAGAGTTCCCAGTGGGAACACTTACTATGTCAGGCTCAGAAAGATGGTCAGTGCCGGAGGGAGCCTCAGCCATGGGACTAGGGTGACCGCATGTCCTGGAATGGCAGAATGGAAATGTGGTCACCCTAACTCCAGTTCAATGCGGAAAATTCATTTTTCATGGTGCGTACAGTCAAGAAATTAGCAGTGTGACTGCTCACACAGCCATTTACAATTACATTGAAATTGGATTAATTGAGGGAGAGATGTATAAATAGCATTCTTAGTGTATGTTTAAAAATTGTCACTAAAATTCACGATAGGTCATATTTATAAAGAAGTAAATTCAAGTTTATAAATATATTTACCCAAGAAAATTTGCAACAAATTCACAACTGAGAATATTTTTTGCATACAAAACTGTCACTGTATATATCAGTCAAAGGAATAGTAACGGTTCTTATTAGAAGAAAAAGTTCCCAGGTATGCTAACAGAATTTCACTCTACAATAGGCGCAGGAACCAGCTGACGCTTTACTAATCAATTTGCTCCTCTTTATGCTTCTTGAGGCAAGGGGAGGGCAGAATGGGAATGTATATGGGAGTTTTGAAGGGGGCTGTGTTGTTCTCCTTGCTTCTACCTATGTACTAAGAAGGTGCACGGTGGAGTGGGAAAAAAGCCCCCTTTGCTGTGCATGGTATAAGGAAAGCATCGGGAGCTTATTCATATTTAGCTCTTAACCATTTTAGTCCCAGAGAGGTGTACAACATACAGCTAAGAAATGTGTTGGGTACCTCTCTACCACTCCAAGGGTTAATACTGGCAGACTGTGCATGCTGGTATGCAGTAAAATGATTATACACATCCACAGGTGCATGGTTTTTAACTCTTTGGGTGGTAACACATTGCATCTGTTGTATACTTATCAGGAACTCAAAGAGTTAAAGGGCAGTTATCATGTTTTACTAAGTCTACATTTATGGGAGAAGACTTAGTAAAAAGCTGGTGCTGCTGTCACGCATTTGGTGTGGGGAGGGGGGTTAAGAAAAATTACCCCCTCAGCTGGAAAACTAACTGGACATTTGGGCTGAGTCACAGATTTCACAGGTAGCCCCCATATACCCTCTATGTAGGGTTTTCAAGCTGTAAAGGCTGAAGTCCTAGGGGTCCCTTTTCAGAATCCCATTCTGCTCCCCCATTGGTCCGCAAGAGCTCACTTTGCAATCCCACATTCCAAATATGGAGATGGGGTCCTATCTGAGTGATAGCTGACCTTTACATCCAGAAAATGAGTTGCACTGACAGATTTGCCCATTCTTCCAGCAGGACCTTTTTTGTGGGGGTACTCAAGTGTACTCGGTAATGGCAACTTTTTTCCAAAAATAAAAATAAAATGCTATACAGTACTCTTCTCTAAAAACAAAAATAGTGTATTTTACACTGACAGAAAAATAACCTTGCCCCCTCCCCAGGTACTGCGAGACTGTTACATTGCTTTGCACTTCTGTTGCAGGGTAAGAGACATCTCTCGCCTTAGGCCCTTTTCACATGGACAACAACAACGCAAAAAAGCTGGACAGATTTTGTTTCCTATTATGTATATATTTCTGTGACGGGCAACGGTGCTTTTCATGCTGGTGACTATTGCATCTCATGAATGTACCAACACCAACGCAAAAAAGCTGGACTGGTTTTGTCGCCTGCTATGTATATAGTTTGATGTTGGGCAACTGTGTTTTTCATGCTGGTGACTATTGCATCTCATGAATGAACCAAGTCCAGCAAGTTGCAACTTTACTGCTTTCCCTCAAGAAAGCAATAAAGTTGAAGTAATTAAGGTTTGCACAGAGGTCTATAGGTCTAACTGCAGACCTTTCACATGAGCACTGCTGGAGATTGCGATGCTCATAGCAACTTACAATGAATGATTGAACCAGTCAACCAGTCATTCTGGCGGACACTCACATGGGCCGGTTGTAAGACACAACCCTCTTGCATCAAGAAATGTGGTGGAATTCAGGAGAAAGTGAGTAGAATTATACAGGTGACAGAACTGTGGCAAGTGACTGAAACAGATCTGTCTCCCATATAAAACAGACTTTAATCTGTTTATACAAGAGATACAATTAGTAAACCCAATAAATAATGAATTAATTAATAAAGTAATTTTTCTTTAAGCTGGCACCCATATTAAAATGCTACTTTATGATTTAACCCCAAGAAGACCAGCAGGAAGAGCAAGACATTAAGAAGCAATGCGTTGCACACCTGACTGGTCCTGAAGTTGTTAAAAGAACACTGAGGCGAATATATCACACCCATTTCAGGCAATAAAGGGTGCTGGAATCAGTGTTCTGTCCCTATGACTGTCTAAACATTAATTTACTAAGCTACAGTGTAGTCCATATGTATTTTGACATTGACACAGGTTTTGTTGTTTTGGCTCTGTACTCCAGCACATTGGATTTGAAATGAAACAGTGACTAAGAAGTTAAAGGGCAGACTGTAAGTTTTAATATGAGGGTATTTGTGTCCATAAACTATGAACGATGCAGGAATGAAAACATTCTTTATACAAAGTTTGTCCATATAATTGGTCAGTTGGCTGCTCATCTGTTTCTTGGCCAGGTTTGTGGTGTTGCATTGTTAATGCATGCACAAGAGAGCTAACAAAAGGCCTACAGGAGATTGCAGGTATGGTATTTACCTTTGGAGTCTGTTGCTGTTGTCTTAATATGAAGAGCAAAGAAGTGTCAATGCCAGTAAAGTAGGCCATCATGAGGCTGAAAAATCCCAATAAATCGATCAAAGACGTAGTCAAAATATTAGGTTGTCAAAATCAGTTATGTGGTACATTGCTAGATGAAAGAATGCACAAGTGAGCTCACCAATAGCAAACTACCTGGTACACTAGTGGGCAAAGGTTTTGGGACACCTACATTTTTGCTACTTTTAGATATTGCCATATAACTTGACAAAAACATTAGAAAAACATGTCAACATTGGGTATTTCTTAAATCAAGACAAATATTATAATCTATTTAGCATTTTTTTTAGCGTTTGTAGATGTGTAAAAGATTTTTAGTGCCAAAGTTAAAAAAAAAGTGAATTTGTTACATTTGTTTCATCATATGTTACTAATTGTTTTACAGGAAATTTGATGAAAATAATGGTATATTTAGAATGCCCATCTTATGGCAAGAAAAATAATATATAATATATGTGTGTACATTAAATGAGTAAGAGGAAATTACAGCTAAACACAAACACAGTAAAAGGGTTAAAACAGTCATGGTCCACACTTCTGCTGTGTTTGTGTTTAGCTGTAATTTTCCTCTTACTCATTTAATGTACCCACATATATTATATACTGTTTTTCTTGCCATAAGATGAGCTTTCTAAAGATACCATCATTTTCATCAAATTACTGTAAAACAATTTATAAAATATGATGAAACAAATATATGCACTTTTTTTTAAACTTTGACACTAAAAATCTTTTACACATCTACAAACTCTAAAAAAAAACTTGCTAAATAGATTACAATATTTGTCTTGATTTTAGAAATACCCAATGTTGACATGTTTTTCTAATGTTTTTGTCAAGTCATATGGGAAAAACTAAAAGTAGCAAAAATTGAGGCACCCAAAACTTTTGGCCACTACTGTAGACTATGGAAGACCACTGTAGTGGATGACCGAAGAATGCTTGTAATTGTGAAGAAATACCCCTTTTCAACTGGCAAATAGTTCAAGAACACTCTCCAAGATGAAGGCATAGTAGTTTCAAAGAGTACCATAAAGAGAAGACTGCACCAGAATTACCACAGTAGGTTTACCACAAGATGAAAACCAAAGCCTCAAGAAAAGAAAGGCCAGGTTTCAGGTTTCAAAAATGTAAAACCTGTAGAATTCTGGAACAAAGTCATACGTACAGATTAGATGAAGATTAACCTATACCAGAGTGATGGAAAGAAAAATTGTTGTGAAAAAAGGAACTGGATACCACCTCATATGGTAGAAGTTGTATTATTATGGCTTGGGCATGTACGGCTACAGTTGGAACTTGCTCACTTGTCTTGTGATTGCTGACGGAAGTGGCAAGATAAATTCTGAAGTGTAAAAACATCTTATCTGCCCAGATCCAACCAAATGCCTCAAAACTTATTACAAAGCATTTCAATTTGCAGCTTGCAACTTCTGAGGTCAGGCATTACCATTGGCTGGAGGCAGAAGGTCCTGACAGCCCACTGCAGGAAGCGGGCGGCACGCTTGCAAGAGATCATGGGGACTTCTGATGGATAATAGTAAGGCATATTATCAGATCGATTGAGCTGGGGAGCGGGAGGGACCATGGGAGACTTATGTGGGATGAAATTAAGCTTATTTGGAGAGTGGAATGTGCTGGGGGGAGGGAGGGAAGGTATTTGAGGCATTAAAAAAATGTTTTAGTAAGGGTGAAAACAAGGGTGCGTATTATACATAGGCACTCTTGTTTTCCCCTAAAATCTTAGGTATAATATGCAACTGCGTATTATACACAGGTGCGTATTATACCTGAGCTTTTACGGTTTGATGACTTTTTTATGATTATGTTATTTGTCCATTTACATTTGGTCCCTTAAAATGGATTGTCAGTGCATAAAAAGAGCTGTAATTCCTGCAGCTTTCACAGTTTATGGATATAAATACCCTCAAATTAAAGCTGATAGTGTGCACTTTATCCTCTTAGTCATTGTTTTATTTCAAATCAAAATGTGCTGGAGTATAGAGCCAAAGTAAAAAACTTGTGTCACTGTCTAAATACTTATGAACTGCATTGTAAGAATGCACAAAATCCTCCCAATAACGCCACTTGCACTCAGGGGAAGACAAATGGGAAGTCTGCGAGCGATACTCTTGCCAATGTACTAAGCAAGGCATAGAGGAAATGGTGTTAGCATATGCCATTTCTCTGTGCATACTATGGGACTGGAGTGTGGGGATTGCTGGTGTTAAAGTCCTACATGGTCAGTGTGTGTCTGCAATACAGTGGTGATTCCCAACATTATTTCTTAGGACACACCAACAGGTCACATTTTCACTACAAACCTGCTTGTTCACAATTGTGCAATCAGTGGCTCAATTATTGTGATTGCTCCAATTTTGACTAAATAGGGATATGCTTCACCCCTTAAAGCAGAACTACCATCAAACAAAAGTTTCCCCCGAAGAATTACCCCTCTGGCGACTAGCTGTTCAATAGTACTAGTCGCCAGAATTATTACCTCCTTATAGAAAAATTCTGCTGCTCCCAGGACTGACAGTCAGAAAACAGAGCAGACATCTTTGCATAGTGACGTCTGCGCTGTCAGTCCCAGTCTGCTCTAGGAGGCATTACTAGGTAACAGAAGGTACCGGCAGGAACTGACAGCGCAGGTGCGCAGACGTCACTATGCAAAGATGTCTGCACTGTTTCCTGGCTGTCAGTCCCGGAAGCAGCAGAATTTCTCTATAAGGAGGTAATAATTCTGGCAAATAGTACTACTGAGCAGCTAGTCTCCAGATGGGTAATTCTTTGGGGGGAACTTTTTGTGGGGTGGTAGTCCCACTTTAAGGTCTGTGGTTGTGCCAAGGCCATCACAACTTTTGGTCCATTGTCCTGGAACGTCATGAGTTTAATGATCACTATGTCACTATGATCACATCACGCCTGGAGGTGCAATGTGATCATGTTGGGAGGCTGACACCGACTGCTCCAAGACCGGTGCAGTCAGTTCCAGCCTCTCTCTCAGACAGCCGGTACGTGTGATTGATCACATGGTCTGGCTCTGCATATAATATGGCCCTGGTACTCCTGTGCACAAAACCCCTCGTTCTTAAGGGGTTAAACATGACTTTTGGTGTATCTCAAGGACTGAAGCAAAGTATCACTGCACCACAGCGATCATACACTGTAGTACATACCCTTAAAGGGATAGTAATACTTAAAATGTAAAAAAAAATATGTTGTAGGGTTTATCCCCCTGAGTAAAACAAGAGCACTCCCACTGCTGAAAGGTGTTTCATTCAAAAGTTATTAATTTTCAAAGTTGAATTTTTTAGGTGCAATATCACAGTGGCCTGAAATTGTACAGTGGCGCTGTTGCTACACCATCCTATGGAGATTTATGGTCAACTGACCAGAGCTGTCCATAGGATCGTGTAGCAACAGCGCCACTGTACAATTTCAGGCCACTGTGATATTGCACCTAAAAAATTCAACTTTGAAAATTAATAACTTTTGAACAAAACACCTTTCAGCAGTGGGAGTACTTTTGTTTTACTCAGGGGGATAAACCCTACAACATATTTTTTTTTACATTTTAAGTATTACTATCCCTTTAAGTGCAGCCTCTGGCTTTAGAAACGAATGCCAGGGTGGCTGCACTGAGGAATTAGTACATTGGCTCCACTAACACCTACAAATGAACTGGGGATATTTGCACTTTCATACTAGAATATGTATACATTCTCTATTTGTTTTCTGATGCCTAATATCTAGTCTTACACATGGCCTGAGGGACCTTCCATTGTTGCAATTTCCAGGGCTCTCTGACTCCCAGTAGCATATTCATTTTGATAGGTGTCTGAGACGTGATAGCTTGTGCTATATAATAATTCAATAATGTATGTTTGTCAGAAGCTGTCATGAGCAGTACAGAATGCCCGCTCTGCGGCTGATAACGGAACGGGGAACTCCGAATTCAGACCGTAGTCCTCTCTGTGCACGAGCATCCCGCTCCGTTATCAGCCGCGGTGCGGGCAGTCTGTACTGCGCATGACTGCACCGCAGCTGTTGCTGCCTGGCACTGTGGCCCATGTACACGGGCTGTTCAACTAGCATCTCATTAAAAAGAGAACAAACAAAAAGCACAGACTACAAATTCATCAAAAAATACAAGTTTAACATTATATTGTATGGCTCTAACAAAATATAAATGTTTTTTTACAGATACCAGCTGTTTCAGTTTCGGGTGTTACTGCACAATTGTGGATAGCAATATAAAAAATATAAAATATATATAAAATATAAATATAAAAAAAGGATAGCAATATAGCAATAAAACTTTAGCTTTTATTATTACGTACACTTTTTTTAACATGTTGCTATATATCTATTTACTCACATTTCTGTGGATCAAATGCTAATGAACTGTAAAGGATCCCCCTCCCGCACCTACTAGCCACCTCACCTTAGATTTGTGATCTGGTTGGGGTACCGGACGGATGCACTGAGAGACAAACTTCAGTCATTAAGTATAAAGAAAACCGTGGCCCCCTTACTGAAGTTTGTCCCTTGACGCTCGCCACCCGGACTTGCATGAGACGATCAGTGACGCGGCCAGAAGGGGCAGAAGGGGAATCCTTTACGCTTCAATAGCATTTGAACTACAGAAATGTGAGTAAAGATATATAGCGCAACATGTTCAAAAAAGTGTAAGTAATAATCGGAGCTAAAGTTTTATTGAACTATTACTATCCCTTTAAGGCTATGTTTAAAGGGATAGTAATTTCTTGACAGCAACGCAGCTCCAGTTGACCCTCCTATAAAGAGGATCATGTAACGCTCTATTTTAATATGCTCCATGTTCTAATTCAATAGAAATTCACTGGTAAAGGATCCCCCTCCCGCCCCTTTTTACAGCCTGCAAGCCGCCTCCCCTTAGATGTGGAATACGGTCAAGGGATCGGACAAAGTGCAAAGGGGGACAATCTTCATCCACTAAGTATAAGGGAAACCCTGCCCCCTTGAGGAAGGAGGGCAGGATTTTCCTTATGATTATTGAACAGTGTCCCTCGCTGGGCTCCATCTGGCTGGCTGAAAGAGGCAGCATGACCCAGGAGAAAGGGGAGGGAGGAGAATCCTCTACCAGAGAATTTCTATTGAGCTACAATACGGAGCACATTAAAATAAAGCGTTACATGATTCTCTATATAGGAGGATCAATCTGAGCTACGTTGGTTTCAAGGTATTACAAACCCTTTAACGGCAGCTTACAGTAGGCTGACCAGACCTCACCTTTAACTGGGGACACATAGGAATATTTAAGGACTGCACTGAAATCAAAGCAGTCCTGCAGTATGCATTTTTCATATGTATCCCTGGTTAAAGGTGAGGTCTGGTCACCCTAGCTTACAGTAAAGGAATTAAAAAAAATTCTGCAACAGATATAAGATTATTCTGACATTTAAATAAAGCATTTTACATAAGATAAGGAAGTGAGCAGTCTAGATAAGTCAGGTGGTTCTTATCTGGGATCAGATTCTATGACTAAAGAATGCAGATTTTAATACAATTAAATACAACACCTTTAACCCTGGGGAGGTGACTGCAATACACTGCAGACTCATCTCAAGCAGGGAAAGAGTAAATCCATAAAAATGGAGACACTGGACAGGAAATTTCTGCCATACCAGTATTTCCAAAAGGGACTTCCTGCAGAGCACTGAGGTCAAAGGGCATGATGGTATTAATGGATCCTCTGTTAGATAATCATTAATTTGAAACCTCTGTGTTACACTTTTTTTCTGATTTAGCCCCTTGGATGCTAGGGATGATGCCAAAACACTGTTTCACGAAGTCTCTAGCATCCAAGGGGTTACATTTCTGACTTCCTGTTTAAACAAACTAGGTTTATTTTGGATACTCGCTCTTCCTCTCCACCCTTAGTTTATCTATAAATATTTCAACATCTTAGGTACGACCAGAATGGTGTTTTCCACTATGAAATCGTTCACATATTCTTCACCCATTCTGGTGACAATAAATGCGTTTACTAACCTCTTGCATGCTAAAACCTCAATTAATGCACTGTAAACTGACGTGTAGGAGACTTATTTAGTATCTAAAGGTTTAAGACTGCTTTGTAAGTGAAACAGACCAGTGGCATATCACTGGTCTGAGCTGTGTTATTACAGCATAGTAACCATTTGGCTATACCTCCCAACATTTCAAATTGCCAAAGAGTTGACACTTGCGTTCTAGGGGGTGTTGCTGTGGGTGTGGCTGGTGGGTGGGACATTACTGAGAATTTATACGCCTTATAAACACATATACTGACGTTTAAACAAACATTAATGTGAGTTTAATTGCTCTGGAGCAAAGTGATACATTTATATACACACCACACTCTGATCTCCCATAAAGAGGGACACCAGGGTAGTAAAGAGGGACAGTGGAATTTGGGTCTAAACAATGACCTGTCCCTCCTAAAGAGGGACACTTGGGAGGTATGATTTGGCTGTTATCTTTAAAAGAGAGATAGTGAATGAGAGGTGAATTGTGCTATTTCTTATCGAACACTATTTGCAAATCTAATTTTTGTGATTTATGAGATGCTTTCATGGATATACAGGCATATGTTAGCCCATTCCAGTAATTCACGGTAGGCTGTGTTCAAATGGGTAATGGTCAAATCAGGATTGATCTGTGTATTGTGCTCTCCCTGCAGGGGAAGGCATACAGTGTGACACTGATGGTTAGTGCAAGTGAACAAAAGACTATACAGGACTGGTTGATGCCCATGTGGGACAGACTGTAACTGTATTCATGAATAAGGCTACATTTCCCAACAGGCAGTGTAGGCAACTGCCTAGAGCTCCAAATTTTGAGGGGCACCTCAGCTGTGCTGGCCACACCCACATTCTGAATTGTGGGTGGGCCAGAGAAATCTCACTGTCCCTGCAACAGTTTTATACCCCCTTTTCAATCTATTATTTATGTATTATTTATTTTGTAAGCCACATTGTACCTGCACCAATCAGCTAAAGTTTTTGTGTAGTTAGTTAGCACGGACATGCTTGCTGTAGTGCTGCAGGTTACATATTTAGATCTGGATCTGATCTATCCCATAATTTGAAGGCAGTGTAATAATTCTTTGGACATAAATTACTGCTCTATCTAATCTGAATCTGATCTACTTTTAACTTCTTGTAAAACGTCATAACGCTAAAACAATGTTTTACTTTTTTTAGTTTCTCAAAAATTAAAAAAAAATTACAATTCGATTATTTGCCCCACCCACCCTGCCCCAGTTGTTAGGGGCATTTCCTAGATATCGCTAGGATCCAAGTAGTTAACACTGTTACGCAATGTGTTAGATACCTCTCTGCCAGTCAATGGGTTATTTAAAGGGACATTATTGCCTAAAAACAAATAAGGTTCATACCCTTTTAAACATCATGTACTCCTAGCCAGCATTTGCACAAAATAATTATTAGGTGCGTAAACCTTAAAATATATTGTAAACATGCTTTTCCTATTCATCTGGAGGTAGCTGTGCATGACCATTTGACCTCTCTTTGTTTACACAAGTGAAAAGGGCAATGTATGGCACCACTGAGGTAATCAAGTAAGAGATAAGCGTTTAACCCTTTGAAAGCCAGAGAGGTATCCAATGCATTGTGCTCAAAAGGTTATGTGAACTGAACTCGGTGGGTTCTAATCTCAAATCAATTATTGCTGTTTCTGGTTTTAAAGGGATAGTAATGTTTCACAAAAACAGCAGCTCCAATTAATCTTCATAGTATTTGGGTCATGGACAGTGTTAATTAAATACTGTCAGAGTTGTAGTTCAAGATTAATTGAATGATAAAGTATTCCCCTCCTGCCCCTTTTACATAGTGTAAGCCACCTCCCCTCAGATGTGGAATCTGGTCCTGGGACCAGACAGTTGACAGCAAGGGACAATCGTCTTACTGTGAGCATAAGGAAAAGCCTGCCCCCTTGACAGGTTTTTTCAAGTTTTTCCTTATGCTCACTGAAGATTGTCCCTCTCTGCGATCCATCCGGACAGTCTCGCTGGTCTGAGGTGAGCAGTGTTACCTCAGTAAAAGGGATGGGAGGGGGAAACTTTATTATTCAATTACTCTTGAACTACAACTCGGACAGCATTGAAATAACACTCTTCATGACCCAAATACTATGAAGATTATTCTGAGCTGCTTTTGTTGTGAAACATTACTATCCCTTTAAGAGTTTCTTAACAGGCCTGGTCAAAAGTAGCCACTTTTATTTTAAAACATTTTAGAACTTTCTCATAGTAACATAGTTGATATGGTGAAAAAATACATGCATCCATCAAGTCCTGCCCATGCCAAATCATCCCTGTTTATCCAGAGGAAGGCAACAAAAAAATATATAATTTTATGTAGGGGCCCAAAAAAAAAATGTTTGCACCAGGGCCCTCCAATCATTAACTATGACACTGATTTAAAGTGGACCTTTCACCTTGATTCAGGTTTGCATTTTTGAAAACTGCATTAAAAACTGCCTATGTGTCATGTTAGCCAAAAGACCAACAAATGTACATTTAAGGAGATTTTCATATTTGCTGCCATATACTAATGTATGCTAACTGATGTATATGTGCCGAACCAGTGACATATAATATGCTAATTAAGATTTTTAGTGACATTCCACATGCTAATTAAGCCTCTTCAGTAACATTTAATATGCTGTGGAATATTTTCATTGTGATGTTTCATATGCTAATAAAGCTCTGTTCTGCGCCAGGAGGCTTTCACTTTCAGTTTTCCCAGAAATAAAAGTGTGAATATTTCCTAAATTATAATCTGCTGGTATTTTAATTACTATGACACATAGGCAGATTTGAAAGAGTTTTCAAATATGTAAAAAAAATTGAAGATGATAGGTTCACTTTAAGGGGTTGCTTTTTATCTTAAAACTGTCAGATTTATCAATGGGATTTTGCTTGTAGTCCGGATGACGTTTTGTACACTATTATCTATGTGTTTTATACCAGTTTGTAATCCCACTGATGTCAGTATGAGAGTTGTATGACACAACTGGTATAAATGGGTATGCTACATGTGAAATGTAACAATTTTCTGAACTGCCTGTACCATTCATTTTTCTTAGTAGTATTTATTTGAATTCAATAATTTTAGTCTGAAATACATAAAGCCACAAACTACTCAATGTGCAAGAAAATGAAAAGATTTCCTTGCATGTAAGCCATTCACATATTCAACAATGACCAGACTGTATCTGGCCAGATTCATCAGTAAGAGATGGGAAGATAAATCTGACAGTTCCATCCACCATAGATACGTATGTGCCTGTACTACCATAACGTCTGTGTTTATACCATTTTACATTGATTTTCCTTGACATACATACGCTACACAGGGATATATGATCCATAATTGATGAATAACCAAAGATATAATCAAAGATCTCATCGAGAAACCGGATAAAAGCAGTGTATTTGACACAATGCTTTTCAAACAACTTGATGAAGTTTTATATCAATCTTTCGGCAATGTAGGGTAAAAGGATGATAAATCATCTCATGGTTCAATTCACTGCAAAGAAGAATTCTGTGTCTATCAGTGGTTAATCCAGTGCAAGTCAATAAAAAAAACTTTACTCGTTATCTTACTAAACCAATGAACGCATATTTTGTGTGCTGGTCATAAATCATGTACAGGTTGTAGATAACGGATGACCAAGCTGAGGTTGTCCAACTATTGCTAACTACAAACTCAGCTTGGGAATTGTAGACAATAACAGCTGGACGGCCTCAGCTTGCCCACAGCTAATAGAAACATATGACCCCTCTACAACTAAGGAGCTTTGCACCCATTCTGATAATGTATTTAGTTAGGGGGAGGCAACCTTTTCCTCCCCAAAACACCAAGCCAGCATATCCAACAGCTGGAGAGCCAAAGGTTACCTACTATAGGTAGACTTAAAAAAATCATCACTAAGGGGAAGATTTAGTGCAGACAGAGGCTGTCAGCTGTTGGGGACTACAATGCCAACATCTGTCACTATAGTCTCCAACAACTGGAAATCCAAAAGTTGTCTACCCGTGATTTAGACCTACCAAATGATCACTGAGGAAAAACTTTATAACAGATTGATGCTGTGTAACCCTTCGGGTTTACTGTGTATGAGATTATTCACAGAGAGACAACAGATATTTAGTAAAGAGTCAATCTAAAAAAACCAATTGGATGAATGTAAAAAAGCAGACACATGAATTCTGGGTGCCTACTTTGTAGCATACAACAAGTGAGATGGCATCTGTGTGCATGAAAGAATGCAACTGTGTCCATGTGTACATACACACCCACTACACTGCTGGCACTGACCATCTAGGTCATGGGTGGCCAACCTGAGGCCCTCCAGCTAAAAGGATTACAATTATCATCATCCCTGCTAACCAATGACTGGTAGCAGATGATATGGATTGTAGTCCTCACAGTTGGGATAGCCTCATGTTGCCCTGAGTTAAAGTAAATGTACATTTACCCCTTGAACACAAGTACTGTGCAGCTTGGTCTTCCTAGCCGGGCCCAGTACATAGCCTGTACCAGGTTACAGATAAAGAACATGACCACATTTCCCACTTCCTGAAGGTCAATTTGACAAAAGGGTACAAATGTCACAAAGCACTCTTTTTTGCAAGGCAGATTCTTTCTACAAAAGTAAAGCAGGAACTAGCTAGCTCTCTTTGCAACTAGAAAATGTATTTTGTGCCCTAAAAGTCTATTCTGATGTGTAATATGTTCGTTATAAAATTGCCCAACTGTATTGAAGGTGGTCTGAGTTCAACTCATGGTACAGCATAACAGGAATTCCTGGGTTTTTTTTGTTTGTTTTTTTTGTAACTTTGATGATTTGCTTGCTTTCTTTGGGTGCAAAATGGGAACATCGTAAAACTTTTTTTCTTTTGCATTAGACGAGTCTCTCCCTGGTACAGGGAGGGTTACACTCCTTTCCAGGAGATAGTATACATATAGAATAGCTCACACTACTATCACAGTACAAGCTCAAAATGTCATACTGAAATCGCTCCTGCCGGGCACCGAGTCTGATGCAGTATTTTAGAAGAACTGAAGTAATTCTGGACCAAACCAACTGCTTTACAAGGGGCACGTAAAACTGTCCTTTGCTTTAAATGGGGCTTTTAACCCCTCAAATGCGTCAGAGTTCTCCAACGCATTGAGAAATCTCTGTAGTAAGCAAGGGGTTAAAACAACTCTTTAATTAATGGGAATCTGGGGACATTTTATTTGCTCCATTGGTTTGCCCCATAATTGCTCACTTTTGGATTAGTATTGTTGAACTCACCTCAGTAAGGTCTTCTTTCCAGGCTCATCGCTGTGCAATGTGCTGTGTACCAATCACTGTGCTGCAGGATCATTGGTACTATCCTCTGGTGACTGAGAAGTGCTATCCTCTGGTGACTGAGAAGTGCTATCCTCTGGTGACTGAGAAGTGCTATCCTCTGGTAAGTGTACTATACTCCGGTGTCTGTACTCTCATAGGTTCGATGATTCTCAGTCCAAGAATTCAGAGTCTACTCGCCAGACTGTGCAATGAGGTGTCTTTCGGTGACTTGTAGTCTCACCGTTACTATCCTCTGGTGACCGGGCTCTAATTACTGCTATTCTGTGCCCATGACTCCCGGGTCTCCTCGCCGAGTTGTGCAATCAGGTGCCTGCCAGCGGCGCACACTGGCACTGCGATCCTCTCCCCTAGGCTCCTGAGTCTCTCCCAGCCAGGCTGTGCAATGAGGTGTCACCTGGTGCGATCCCCTGTCCAGGACTAAGATGTGCGTAGCCTAATGCATCCAGTAGAAGCTCCTTTCCCCTTATTCTGTGTTATTATTCAGCTCTGATGGCTCCCGGATCCCTGGCCCGGATGTCTCCTATCAGTCTCCCTGCCCTGCTCTCATACACACACGACCGGGGCTGTGCCCGACCTCCGTTCCCAACCTCCCACAGCTCTCCCGGCTCTGATCAGCACAGAAGCCGGGGATCGTAGTGTGGATTTTTTTTCGCAATTAAAGGGGAGGTCAATTGAAGATAAGAAACCTCCGACAGGAATCCCCCTAACACTCCAGCTCTGTTCGCTTTCACACTCCTCCTATCTATACACAGGACAGCCTACTTTCTGTAGCGGTGCTGGACAGCCGGTTGGAGTTGGGTGGGTTGGATGTTTTCACCGTTAACCCCTTGAGTGAAAGAGGGGTACGTAACTTTCTGGCACTCAAATGGTTAAGGACCAGAGGGTTGGTTGGCGAGGGGCCCACCCGAGTGGTCCTTAAAGGCACAAGATTGGAGTAAGGCCAATCTTGCTATCACCTAGACATCAGAATTCTACTATCCAAAACTGTGGCTTTGCAGACGTGTCTGTACTATAGCTACATCATAGGAATAATAATGTCAACTGTAGGTGATCATCGGATGGGAAGCCACACGTTTCCAGTGCAGTACTACTACTTACCAGTCTCTTTGCTGCCTTTCTATTTAGAAAGCTGAGCACAAAACACTTAAACAAGAGTGGGCAACCTGAGGCCCTCCAGCTTGGAGGATTCCAATTTGCATCATCCACAGCCATCCTGCAGTGGTTTGGGGTGATCAAACCTGCCAAGTGGCCCTTTTTAGCAGTGACAGTGCCTCTGAAACCCAAGCCCCTCTGTCCCTCTTTCCCACCCTAGTGTCCTTCTTTTTAGGAGATCAGAGTTGTGGTGTTTCTATATGTGTATCTCATTGCTCCACAACAATACATTTAACACCAATATCTGTGTAAACCTCAGTAATTGTGTTTATACGTTAATCTGTGTAAATAAAATACTTTGAACTTGTTCTAAATCATTTATTCAATTACACAAAATGGTGTCAGTAGGTCATGCAATAACCTAAAAAGTCTAGGTAATTTCCCACCCACCAGTCACACTCGCAGCAAAACCACCTAAAACAAAAGTGTCCCTCATTGGCCATTTGAAATGTTGGGAGGTATGGACAATGGACATTGTAGTCCTCGACACACTGAGATGGAGTAAAGGGCTAAGCTTTGGAAATGTCTGATAATCACTTCAACATGGAGAAGGCAACACAATCCCATAGGTACTAAGACTATGATATGGAAGGGGAGAGAACTAAATTATTTGCATGTAGGGTAAGACTAGAGACGTGTTGGGGAGGCCAGGTAGGGAGCGGAGAGGATTCACTCAGACTTCAGCACCATTCCATGGAGAGGATTCACTCAGACTTCAGCACCATTCCATGGAGAGGATTCACTCAGACTTCAGCACCATTCCATGGAGAGGATTAGCTCAGATTTCGGCACCATTCAGCAGAGAGGATTTGCTCAGACTGCAGCACCACAAATTCTACCATCGTTCCATAAACTTTCAGTGCCATAGGGATGTGCATTGAACACCTCTTTGGCACTGAAAGTGTTCCAACATTAAAGTGGATGTATCACCTATGCACCACATCCCCTAAATAGGTGACACATCCAATAGCATTAAAACCTTTTAATTATTATTATTATTTTAAGCTTCTGTTTGGTTTAAATGTAACTTACAAAAGTATCTGCTGCAGCCACTTCTCTGCTGTTCTCCGCGGTTACAAAGTTCTGCCTCTTCTCCCCTCCCTCCTCCGATGACAGAGGCATCTATCAGTAAACTGGAGAGGTTTCATTGGCAGAGATCGATATATAGCCAATGAGACTGCTCCAGCTTACAGACAGAAGCCTCTGTCATCGGAGGAAGGAGGAGAGCAGAGACAGAGTGTCGGGCTGCAGTCTATACGGAAGTGGCTGCAGCCCAGACTTTTATAAGTTACATTTAAACCAAACGGAAGCTTAAAGGGATAGTAATACTTCGTTTTAACTTTATTTTATTTTGTAGGCATTAAAAAAAACATGAAGAATGATATAAGTCTTATCTCTCAGATCTTTATGGTTTATGAGATATTCACAAGCAAAGTTTCCCCTCCCTATCCACTAAACAACTGATTCATGTAAACAGTGGACTAGCAAGGCACTCCAGAGTTGAAATAACAATTCTGCAAATTTCTGTTTTCTTCCCAGTATATTGATACTCCTGTCTAGTATTCACTGTCAATCTCAGACAGTTAATCACTCTGCCGCTCTTGTTTCATGATGATGTTCCACAGAGATTAACCAGGAAGAATACATTAAGATTTCTCTCACTTTCATGTATATCGTGGAGCGCATTTAGAATAAAGTAAGATATTTATACAAATAGAAACAAAAATACATAAAATAACGCATTAACATTTTTATACAGTTTCATGTTTTTAAATGCAAAGAAGCAGTTATTCACCAGGATTTTAAACTGGGAGAACAGCTGATTTTTTTGTGTGTAGTTTATTCCAGGCATTTGGAGCTAGGCAGAAGGACACAGATCGCCGTGCTTCATAGTAACATAGCTGATGAGACTGAAAAAGACATGCATCCACCAAGTCCAGCCCATGCCATGTTGATCCAGAGGATGGCAAAGAAAAAACACTGAAGTCATTTCCAATTAAGCCCCAAGTGGGTAAAAACATCCTTCCTGACTCCAAATGGCAGTCAGATAGTTCCTTGAATCAACAACCTGTCTGCATTGAAGCCATCTGTCATAATTCTCAATATTGTTCTGTGGTAGATAGGTATCCATTGCTTTTTTGAAAGCAGTTACAGTATCTGCAAACACAACATCCCGAAATAAAGAATTCCATAGCTTTACCGCTCTTACTGTAAAAAACCCTGCCTTCATTTTAGTCGAAAACACCTTTCCTCTTGTCTTCATGGATGACCTCTCTTTCTTAGCTCAGCTCTTCACAACTGCAAATGGGTCTATATATTACACATCAGGTAGGACAATTAATGAACGTGTGAACTTTATAGATTTTGTTGTTTATGTCTCATACCTCCCAACATTTCCAATGGTCAAAGTAAGTCACTTTTGTGTTAGGTGGTATTTCTGGGGTGTGGCTTGTAGGTGGGGCATTACCAAGAATTTTTAGATTATTTCATGGGCTATTGATACCTCTTTGTGTAACTGAATAAATGATTTAGAGCAAGACCAATGTATTTTATTTACACAGACTAATTTCTTAACACCCATACTGAAGTTTAAACAGACATTAATTTGAGTTTCATTGCTATGGAACAATGCGATACACTATAAAAAATGTGTACTGTCCATGTGATACAATTATTGAACCACATTTAAAGTTACCAGTGCAACTAAGGAATGCTCCTTTGGGTTTTGTTAATTTAGCCTTTCCCAGAGGCTAAATAATTTTTAATATTCATAAATCTTTTGAATACAATATGCGGTTTCTTTGAAATCTGATCTTTCAGAAGTGAGTCTCCCAAAAGAACATTACAATGTTTACATAAAATACCTCCTTTGATTTGCTGCCATATTATATTGTGTAATAAAAACATCTTCATTTATTTTATTGACTTTATTCTTTCTTCAAGATAGTAAGATCTATCTAATGTATGAACTTGTTGGACAGAGTAATCTATAGTCTGGATACTCATTTTTCATAAAAGCTGCTTCTACTAATTCAAGAGATATTGTCCTATCATAGCAGGTTTGTCATCTCTTACTTCTAATCACAATGCAAAGCTTCTTCTAGAATTATGGGGTTAAACCAGCTTGTTATTCAAGAGACGCTTTACATGAGTTGGAACCATTTCAGATATAACATGGCATCCTAGTTATATTGAGGCCTTTGATGTAATAGGTTTGTATTCAAATATTCAGCTTGAGTTGGGTATTGAGGAGATTACATATTATCTTTTGTTGGATGTAAATATATGTAGCGTGCAATCTGATCTTATCCTCAAAGCTACCAATTTAACCCTTTGTGTAACAGGGGACAGCATAATGCACTGCTTTGCAATGTGTTTTACAGCCCACAGGCACTCAAAGGGTTAATTCTTAATCATATCATTTTTAGATGTCATGGGTATTTTTACCAGCAGGTCTTTTGAGTGGCAATGGATACATGCTTCTTTGTTAGATAGGATAACTTATTAATGGGACACTGGGAGAATGACATGTTACATGCAGTGGATCCTATGGTCAGAGCTTGTGTTCTGTGTCCACATTATTGATGACCTGCTGGTGATATGGAAAGGATCCAGGGAGGATTTGTTTAGTCTCTTCAGTGACTTTGATTCAAACAAGAGAGGGGAACAATTCACTATGAATTATAGTAAAGATCAATAATAATAATGATAATTTGTGATTTTCATAGAGCTTTTCCCCCTGTGAGACTCAAATCACTTTACAAATCTATAAAAAGACATGAAATCTAAGAGTTCCTTATGGTCACATGAGTTGACTGAATGCCTGATAAAAGAGATGGGTCTTTAGCTTTTTTTTTTAAAGTCTGTAATGATGGTGCCTCTCTGACTGAGGATGGAAAAGAGTTCCAGAATGTTGGAGCAGCATGGCTAAATGCCCGGGATCCTGAGGTTGTCTTTATTCTGGGCACTTCTCACTCAGAAATGGAAAAGGCTAGCACTAGTCAAATATAACCTATCTTTGAAGTAATATAGACTTAAATAATCTGGTGCACTCAAAGGGAATCTGGTGAACTTTTTATAAAGGGAATCAAAAGAAGACCCCCAACACAGAAGTCCTTTAACAAGGAGGCACTCAACTCAAAGTATAGAAAAAATAGAAATAGAGGTTATCCTAATGCATGTTTAAAGAGAGGGTTCCAAAGACCTTCAGGTACCTCGAGAGATACTCTCCTGAATACAGGTAAACCCAAAAATTCATTTCCAACAAAAATCAAACTGATTACCATGTTCAATACACAATGGAGTAAGGTTTCACATTTATTTCAGAAACACTGGCATATCTTGACCAGTGATGCTACTTTAAAACCATATTTGGATGACCACCCTTCTGTGACAGCCAAAAGAGAAAAAAATCTATCAGATTTGATGGTACGCAGTCATCTTTCAAGTACAACAAGGTATGTAGATGGACATAAAATCATTGGTAGTTAAGCGTGTGGCTCTTCCTCCGTTTGTCAATACATTGAAAATGTCAAAAAGATCTATAGTCCAGTATCGAAAAGAGATCTCAGTGTAAGATCGTTTATTAACTGTCGTACAACAAATTGCATTTTTTCCATCAAATGTCCCTGTGGACAAATCTATGTAGGACAGGCAACCCAAAAGTTAAAAGCACGCTTACAGAAACACCTCTCGTTGATACGTAATGCTCAAAGAGATGCAGGAAGGGGTACTACGTTAACTACTGTAGCGCAACATTTTTTTGCTTACACACAATAGCTCCGTCACAGGCTCAAAGATCTTTGGCCTTGACAGAATAAATCTGGGCATATGTAGGGGCAATGTGAGCAAACATTTGCTCAAAAGAGAGACTTGGTAGATCTATATGCTGCAAAGCTGCCAACCAACTGGCATGAATGAAGAAATATCTTGTATGAGTTACATTAATTGATTTGATTTTTCGTATCTTTTACAGGTTCTCTGGTGTGCCTCCACGTATGACTTTCAATATTCCGTTTGTGGTCTACCAAGTTGTACAGACTCTATATTGGAAAGACAAACAAATTCAAATGACAATTACTTGTATATTGTATCAATTGTTTAGCCATGTTTAAGTTTCACACACTGTGTGAATATGTTTATAATCTGCTCTGTGAATCAGTTTATTTGGGACCATACAGTATTTACTGTTATTTTATATGCCGAGGGGGTCTAGGATTTTGCTTTTGCTGAAATTAGGTGTCTGGCATTTGCATATCTTACGAGGGTATTAGTGTACCATGATTGGATTTGATCCATTCATTGTATACTTTTTGTAAATTTTATACAGACCTAATACAATGCTTGATTTTGACTATGTATATGCGTCGCCTATTAAATAAACTATAATATATGAAATGTGGTTAGGAAAGCTGGGATATTTTATATGTATGACCTTCTTTATTATAGATATCTGTATTATGGGCTATACCTTTGGTTTTAGGGTAAAAAGTGTGCGGGTCTAGGAATTATACAATATTGGACTTATTTAGTGTGACTTGAGTCTGATAGATTTATTGTACGATCTTATATACCAATACATACTCTTTTTGCGACCATGATAAATCCCAACTTTTATTCCTTGGGTATCGTGCGACCTTATACACTAATTTATACTTTTTTTATAAATTCTAAATTATTTTCCTTGAGTATCTTGATAGATATATATATTATTTTGTTTGTTCCTGTGTGGTTATTACAAATTTATATTTTTACATCTTGGAAAATAAAAATTGGGACATTCTAATTGGGACTATTATTATATCTGTGAGATGCATAGTGAATGATATAATGTATTGTATTATATTTTTTTCTTATACATGCACTTTAAAAAAATCACAATTTGTCTACTGATACGAGTACTCAATGATTAAAGTATGAGGATGGTTTGTGTGTATGTAGTGCACGTTGTTGTCTGAGACCTGGTGAGGGCCACTTGGATGTTGCCCCGTGCTATGTATCGGGACACGGCGGGTGCTTTATTTATCTATTTGCCCTTCCCCTCGGCACGTTTGTCTATCCCTGATCTCTCAAGATTCATGGGGTGATTTTTATGTGCTGATGTTTGTTTGCAGCTCGCTTAAATCCTCATTCTATCGGATGTTTACATTCTGTGGAGAGGGTCATGTGACTTTTGTCATTGGGCTTGGGTCATTTGTTTTTTCTCGGGCATTTTTAGCAGACAGCATCGGCATTACAGCATCAGGTGTTTCTCTGGAGATAGGGGATTGGTCCCGGGTGCTGATTTATACAGAGCTGTGCCACTATATGTTATCCCCTGACGAAGCCTAGCAGCGACACACGTTGGGATCCGTGGCATGGTTTGGAGGGGCTACTCACCCAATTGTACCTTAATGATCGGAGGTTTGATGGTTTCATTTATGTTGTTTATTCATTTTTCTGTATTTTTTATTTATTTTTCTTGGTTGTATCTTACACTGCATGCTTCAACGTTTTTTAAGTTGAAGGTGTTTTTTTCACATTTAAGTGAGTCTTACTTTTTAGACTCCATATGGTTATTTTGTTGTGGACACAAGAACACTATTTATATATTTTATATTTTGTCTTTAGATTCATTTTTTCTATCTCCTACGGATCTCCTTTATTAGGATTATTATTTGGTTACATTGGGATTCTTGATTCTGTATATTTTTGTGTTTGACATATGACTTCTCTTGATATATGATATATCAGTGGACCCCTCCTGCCTGTAATGTGTTTTTAATGATGTTTTATTCTAGGCACTGACAGCAGGGATTTGTTGGCTGACCGCAGTGAGCGGGCATTGAATATAGGGTATCAGGAGCTCTTTCAGGTACTGTGGGCCTTGATTATTAAAGGCTTTGAAGTTCAGCAGTCCATTTTTAAAATATGTTCACCATTTAATTGTAAGCCAGTGCAGGGGGTGGAGAACATGAGCAAATTTGATTGGTCAATAGTCTGGCTGCTGCATTTCGTACGGTCTGTAGGCGATAGAGTTCTTTTTCTGGGAGGCCCAAGTAACATAGTAACATAGTAAATTAGGTTGAATGAAGACACAGGTCCATCAAGTTCAACCTTCGCCTCATACCCCAGTGACTGAATATTTTATAGCTTTCCTGCTACCAAATAAGTTAGTCTTTATCAGACCTTCCTGATGTGCCTACTAATAAACAGTGTAACTCTTTATGTTCCCTTTTAAAAGAATTGTATCTAATCTTCTCTTAAATGTATCCATTGTATCTACCATAACCACCTCCTTGGGCAAGGAATTCCACAATTTAACAGACATTACTGTAAAAAACCCTTCCTCTGCTGAAGTCTAAACCTCCTTTCCTCTAATCTCAAGGGGTGTCCCCTGATCACATGATCAGGCCTTGGAACAAATAGTTCACCACTATATATATATATATATATATATATATATATATATATATATACTTGTACAAGTAAAGTGCATTACAGTAATCTAGATGAGAAGACACAAATGCATGGATTAATGTTGGCATATCATCCGGTGGAATTAAGTGTTGTATCCTGGCTATGTTTCACAGATGAAATAAGTCAGATTTTATTATGGAAGATATCTGTTGTTTAAATGACAGTCCAGAGTCGATCATCGCTCTGAGATTTCATACCTCTGTTGATCTAATGAGTTCAGAGCCACCAGCTTCCAGGCCAGTTGAGTGATCCTGAGATATTCTTGTTGCCCAGAGTCCCCTTACCAAGAGTAACTGTGTTTTGTCATGGTTCAGTTCTAGCCAACTAGCATTCATCCACTCTATGAGGTCTGCTAAGCAACTGTTGATGAGGCATGTTGGGTCTTTAGTATCTGGAGCAAAGGAGAAGTAGAGTTGTATGTCATCTGCATATCAAAGATATCTTAGGCCGTGTCGCCTAATGATGATAGCAAGTAAAATTTGAATAGCATGGGGGACAAGATGGAACCTTGTGGAACTCCACAAGCTAATTATGTTGGTGCCAATGAGCAAGATCCTGATGTTACTCTCTGTGATCTACCAGTGAGGAAAGATTTAAACCAGTTAAGAACTGTGCCCACTAGACCACAGATGTGCTGCAAGCTCTCTTTTAAAATTCCATGGTCAAATGCAGCTGAGATATCCAAGAGGATTAGGATGGAGTAATCACCTTTGTCTCTCGCCAAAAGGAGATCATTTAGCACTTGGACTAGCACTGTTTCCGTGCTGTGGCGGCGTCTGAAACCTGACTGGAAAGGATCAGAGATGTTATAGCTTGATAGATGGGCCTCCACTTGAGTTGCCACTACTTTTTCAATGATTTTCCCCAGAAATGGAAGGTTGGATACTGGTCTGTAATTTGCTACACAGTCTGGGTCTAATGAAGGTTTCTTTAGGAGGGGTTTTACCACTGCTTCTTTTAGAGGATCTGGGAAGTTTCCAGTTTTTAGTGAACACTCCACTATTTTTGTGAGGGCTGGGGCAAGTGTTTCAGTGCATGCGGATATATGACGAGTTGGGGCAGGATCTAAGTCACACGTAGTGGGGTGCGACTTTTGCATGGTTCTTTTAACTTCCTCTATATTCACATTTGTAAAGGTAGACCATAAATTGGGGAAATCTGGTCTTCCACTGTAGTGGTTCTGGTGGGTAACTGGTTGGCCTGCTGTAATGGAGGCTCAGATGGAGTAAATCTTGTCTGTGAAATAGTGTTCTTAGATCTAGAGCTAGGATAGTATAATGAAAACAATATTACTACCAATATTTACAGAATACCTACTAGTGCTAATCATTATTTGCATTTTACCTATTGTCATGATAAGGGATGAATCTCAAATATAACTTTGGGCTAAGTAAATAATTGTAAAAAGGAAGTGTAGTGCAGATGTTTCTTTTGAATATATAGCTAGTAACTTTAAAGGGATAGTAATTTTTCACAAAAACAGCAGCTCCAATAAATCTTCATAGTATGGAGAATTTTATTTCAATACTGTCAGAGTTGTAGTTCAAGAGTGATTGAATGATAAAGTATCCTCCTCCTGCCCCTTTTTACCTAGTGTAAGCCACCTCCCCTCAGTTGTGGAATCTGGTCCTGGGACCAGACAGCTCACAGCAAGGGACAATCTTCTTACTGTGAGCGTAAGGAAAACCCTCTCCACCCCATGACAGGTTTTTCCTTATGCTCACTGAAGATTGTCCCTTTATGCAGTCCTTCTGGACAGTCGCTGCTCTGAGGTGAGCGGTGTTACATCAGTAAAAGGGGGAGGAGGGGGATACTTTATCATTCAGTTACTCTTGAACTACAACTCTGACAGTGTTGAAATAACACTCTCCATGGCCCAAATACTATGAAGATTAATCAGAGCTGCTTTTATTCTAAAACATTACTATCCTTTAAGACAGGTTATTCAGAATCAATGATAGATGACTCTATCGAACAAGTTAATACATTAAATTGATCTATCCTCTTTAAAAAAGTCATAAAATGAATGAATATGTTGTTTTTGTTACATAATACAATATGGCAGCAAATCAAAGTAAGGTATTTTAAGTAAATGCTGGAATATTCTGTTGGGGACCAACTTTTGAAAGATCACATTTCAAAGAAACCAAATATTCTATTCAAAAGAGTAATGAATATTAAGAATTCTTTAGCCTCTGGTAATCCTAGATTATCTAAACCCAAAGGAACATTCCTTACTTGCACTGGTAACTAAATGTAGTTCCACCTATTGTATTACTCAGGGCCGGCCCAAGACATTGTGCTGCCTGGGTCCAAGGATGAAATGATGCCTACACCAAAACCACGCCCATTATGTTATATAATGCTGGGTGTGTGTGTGTCTCAATTATGTATACTAACCCTTTGAGCGAGGCACTGAGCCCTGCTTGTCTCTGCACTGGGTTCCTTCACCTACATTGGCCTCAACCTGATATGGGATTTTAACCAGAAAAATCCTGGAGAGGTCTCCAACTCATTGCTTCAAAAGCTGTTGGAGATCTCTCTAGCATTCATGGGGATAAAAGCTCCATTTAAATCAATGTGACTGTTTTGAAATTATATTTGTCCACTTTGTCCAAGTTGGTTTGCCCCACAATTCCTGCTCCTCATGTATTAATACATTAATAAAAGCTCTACATATAACAATGGTTAACATGTATCATCAAAATTTAGCTGTCACCCATTTTGTACATGCAGCAGCCCCCACTCAGTTTCCACTGTCACCTGGCAGCTCTGACTCTTCATTAGCAACACCGAGCTCAGCACGAGAGGAGAGGGATGCACAGACACCATAGCAGGATAATCAGTAAGTGCACGGTGCCCCTACAGCAGGGCTCAATGCGCCCTATGTACCGTTCACCGCTCACTGCTCCCCGTGGCGCTCGCTCTTTTCAGAGCGGTGACTCTCTCTCTCTCCTTCTCAGCAGCCGCTGAGGTGTATGCGGCTGTGCTCTAACTGCACCCCCATTAGATGTGTACCCTAGGCTGGTGCCTACCTCGCCTATAGGTGGAGCAAGCCCTGGCTGAGAGGCACAGTTTTTTGAAGGCGCGCTTCCTGTGACAGCGTACCAGGACTTGCAAGGAAGTATAACTGGGCTGGAGGGCCCCTCCAAGTCACCGGGCCCTAGTTAGATGCCTAGGTTGACTTGCCTGTGATCCAGCTCTGCTGGCTGGCTGGCTGCTGAAGCTCCATATTCAGGCAGCGCAGCAGCCACTTTCCTCATTTCCTGATCACCTAGAACATGCCTTGTGGCGGCAAATTGCCGCCCCTGTCAAAGTGCCGCCTGGGTCCATGGACCCATCAGGACCCATGTAACGGCCGGCTCAAAAGGGACTGACAGCGCAGGCGCACGGACGTCACTGTGACGAGATGTCCATGCTTCCTGCTCCTGTGAGCATCGGTAAAACGCCGAAATCTTCGGAACCGGGTAATATTTCTGGCGACTAGCGCTACTAAGCAGCTAGTCGCCAGATGAAGAATCAATGAAGGTTAAGTTATTGCAGGGTGGTAGTTCCCCTTTAAGTGATGGTAACAACCTAACATTCTTTAATTAAAATATTGAAATAAGTTGAAATATGATAAAATATGTTAAAAAGCCATTAGAAGGTTAATCAATATTCTGTCCTCGTCTAAATATTCTTGCTGACACACAACTGTAGGGGAACCTTTGTGTGGGATTCATATCTGGAATCCAATATAACTACAATTATTATGTGTACCTTGGGTTCCAATATCAAAGTATAAAATGTAAAGTGTAATTGAATACCCAGATGTTATAGAATCTTCATCACATTTATATTACATAGTAAACGGAACTTGTCCAATTTCCAATCTAATTAGATATACATTTATAACCAAAGATGATGTCTTCAGGTAACGTGTCCCACGGGTTCAATCCAGACATATATATATGTATGAAAAAAGCCTGAATAAACACCTAATGAGACAGATGTGGATGACATATCTCCCATACCTCCTAAGTAGGTTAATAGGGAAGCCAAACAATAACAATAATAATTTTGGTAAATAAAATGTGTGTTAAATGTCTAATAAGTCCTCATTATGGATGCCTATGAAAAAGCCATATAATCAAAGTCAACATTGAGACCTTGAGGATGCATGGTTTTAAGTTCGAATATCCAATATGATTCTCGCTGTCTCAATTTCTTAAAGCTTCTATAGCTACCAGTGTCAGTATCTATGGCTACCTGAGCCTTGTCCTCTGTACTGTTAGCCATAGAACCACACATACTGAGTCTTAACCCCTTCCGACCCATATTGTAGCTTGAATTCTCAGACCATAGGAAGCATAGGCTTTTATTGGGGATAGTAAATATGCTATTAAATACGCAGAACTTTTATGGGTTTTCTATTCAAGGAACTTTCCACAGAAAAGGCAGCAAATTGTAGCATACTATTAGTCCATTTCTTAGAGCACAGAAGGGGGGATTCTGGGTAATGAAACAATGGATATTGGGGACATTTATAAAAGTGGAGTTAATGGAAAAGAAGCATTAAAATGTCTGTACGATTGCCACTGATAGCTATAAAATTATTAAGGACAGTTTAGGAGGTCATAACGCAGTGTAGTCCATTTTTTTTTTAATAAAAAATATTTTCTCCAAATATTTAAGGTTATGTCTGACCTGTTCTTATTCTTTATGGTCACCACATTTATAAATATACCTAGATCCTTAGGTTGTAAGGATCCGTAAAAACGAACAAGAACACTCTTTAGAAATCTCCCCCATCATTCCAATATATATTTTCTGCAATTTCACAACAGTGATCCAAAATTCCATTAGGGTTATGGGACTGGAAGATAGCCCTCACAGGTTTCAAAGACTATGCAGCACCAGCCTTTGAACCGACAATATAAAATCCTATATAATAATTTGCTATATGTATGTTTGTCAGAAGCCGTTACGCACAGTAGAGATGGCTGCACGTGCTGCAGACATGCGCAGTACAGACTGCCAAAGGTGCGCAGAGGGGACTTCAGCCTGAATTCTGAGCTCCCAGATCCGTTATCAGTGGCGGCATGGGCATTCTCTACTGCACATGACTGCCCTGTGGCCGTTGCTGCCTGGCACTGTGGCCCGTGTACACAGGCTGTTCAACTAGTAAACAACAGATAATTAACCCCATGGGTGCTTGAAAGATCTCCAGCTCATGCATTAGAGTCCACTCCTGCATCCAAGAAGGTATTTTTTGTGTCTAAGGAGTTACATGAACACTAACACCAAACAAAATAAATAAAAGCAGCTCTAATTATTCATCATAGGCCTTGGAGAGTGTTATTTCAAATCTATCAGAGTTGTAGTTCAAGAGTAACTGAATGATAAAGCATCCCCCTCCCGCCCCTTTTACTGATATAACACTGCTCACCTCAGAGCAGCAGGGAGGTGCCCAGGTAGATTGCAGAGAGGGACAATCCTCAATTAAGAAAAGGGAAAAAGCTGAAAAACCTGTCAAGCGGGGCAGGGATTTCATTGTTCTCACAGTAGAATATTGACCCTTGATGTGAGTTGTCTGGTCTGTGGACTGGATTCCACATCTGAGGAGTGGGGGTTTACACTAGGTAAAAGATACGGGAGGGGGAAACTTTATCATTCAATTACTCTTGAACTACAGCTCTCACAGTATTGAAATAACACTCTCTATGGCTCAAATACGAAGATTAATTGGAGCTGCTGTTTTTGTGAAACATTACTATCCCTTTAACCCCTTAAGGACCATTGACGTGCCGGCACTTAAGGACCTGGCACAGTATGGAGTTCAGGGCTCCCAGCGTGGCTGCACGCTGCTCCGGGAGCCCTGAACCGGAACATTAAAAAAAAAAAAAAAAGCCCCGTGGTCCTCAAGTGCTGGCCGCGCGTGCGGTCCTTAAGAGGTTGAATATCATATGCATATGGTTAGCATATGTAATATGAATTATTCATCCTTAAAATATAATTCAAAACGTGCTTTTTAACACACGTATAATGTTTCCTGTTCAGAAAGCGTCTATTTAATTTTGTTTTTACTGTTTGTATTGCAAGATGAGTGAAAGTCAGTTAATTTGCTTTGGTTATTAGTACCCACTGTTCTTGAATTCAGAAAGATTATCTTTACCCAACCCAGTCACAGACAATCCTGGGCCATCACCTCAAGTAGTTATGGTATTTGGTGCCCTAGAACAGCAGGAATGGCTGCTCCCTTAGGGCATATGTAAGATGAGGTTTTATGGCTCACAAAGCAAATAAAGATTTTTTTTTTTACAAGTTGTAGCATGAATTACAGTGTTTTAGTTTCCTATAAAGAAACAAAAACAGAGCTCATTTCAGAATTGCCTCTAGGTTTTCTAGCCTGGGTATCTCTATAAAACATGTCTGTGGTTTACAAAGCTGATTTGCTTCCTCTCTTGTAATGATACATTTTATGTTCCCAGACTGTGTGAATCAGCAAGTTATTTTGCATTGTTGAACTGTAAATTAGTTTCGATTTATAAACAATCTACACGGTGCATTAACCCTTTGAGTGGCAGAGGGGTACACAACGCATTGCAGATCAATGCGTTGTGTACCCCTCTGGCACTCAAAGGGTTAATTTAAAGTGGAACATACCCTAGGAATAAGTAGCTCTGTTCAAAAGAAAATGGTGTAATTCTGGGGCAAACTAATTTCGACAGAGGGACAAATACAATCTACCACTGATTTAAATGAGACTTTTAAACACTTAAAGGGATAGTAATACTTAAAATGTATAAAAAAAAATATGTTGTAGGGTTTACCCCCCTGAGTAAAACAAGGGTACTCCCACTGCTGAAAGGTGTTTCATTCAAAAGTTATTAATTTTCAAAGATGAATTTTTTAGGTGCAATATCACAGTGGCCTGAAATTGTACAGTGGCGCTGTTGCTACACGATCCTATGGACAGCTCTGGTCCCGGGACCATAAATCTCCATAGGATGGTGTAGCAACAGCGCCACTGTACAATTTCAGGCCACTGTGATATTGCACCTAAAAAATTCAACTTTGAAAATAAATAACTTTTGAATGAAACACCTTTCAGCAGTAGGAGTAGGAGGGGGATAAACCCTACAACATATTTTTTTTTTTTTTTTTTTTTACATTTTAAGTATTACTATCCCTTTAAGCAATAATAATGTGTACTTTTTACAGTACAATCGAGTCTTCTATATATTTTTCTATACTGATCTGTAGCTTTATAATCATGCAAAAGTTTGCCATTTTACTTTCATTCTATAACTAGTATAAAAGCCTGTGTACATGGGCCAAGGTCCAGTAGGGTTGCCACCCAGCTGGTATTTTACCGGCAGGCCGGTAAAAAATTTACTTCTGTCCAATGTTAAGTCTATGGAGGGAATGCCATGTCCGGTATTTTTTTTAAGGAAAGGTGGCAACCCTAAGGTCCGGTGAGGTATAGAGGCCGGTCCTGCTCTGCCTACTGCCACCACCTCACTGGTGGAGCAGGCAATGCAGTCATGCGCAGTAGAAGCTGCCCGAAAGCAAAGAATGCTCCCAGTTCAGGGCTATATCTCCCAGAATTCTGTGCGTTCGGGCAGTCTCTGTTGTGCATGACTGCATCGGACAAACACTCTGGCCTTTTGTATTATAGGATATAGCTTCCCCGTACCACCCGTTTTACTTACATCAAGCAGCCTCAGAAAGCCAGTCCAGACAGATTGCAACGGCGGGCAATCTTCTTTCAGCATAAGGAAAAACCTGCCCTCCTTCATCAAGGGGACAGGGTTTTCCTTATATTGATGAAAAGAAGATAGTCCCTCGCTGCTATCTGTCTGGTCCAATGATCGGATTCCAGATCTGGGGAGAGGTGGCTTCACGTAAGTAAAAGGGGCAGGAGAGGGAAACTTTATTATGAATAAAAGTAAAATGGCAAATTTATGCATGGGGATAAATGTACAGATCAGTACAGAAAAGTATATAGAAGACGTGATCGTATTGTAAAAACATTACTGTCCCTTTAAATGCTAATTCCCACCAGCAGCTTTGCGGCCTTATATTGCCCATCCTTTATATAGACCATAATATAAAAATCTTTTAAGTTTATGTGTTTTTTTTTACCTTTTGAACACCAAGAGGCATCCAATGCATGGAATACACCTCTGGGACTTGAACGGTTAACCTCCATCCCTTCTCTTTGTCACCCGTATGCTGATTCTGGAGAAAACCCGCTGCATTGTAGAGGGACATCCTGAAAATTTCCATTTTTTAAAAAACAGACTTTTAACCCCATGAATGCTAGAGAGTTCTCAATGTCTTGCTTTGCAAGGCTTTAGAGGCCACTCTAGCACTCATATGGTTAAAAACCCCATTTGTAATCCAAAATATTTAGATAATTTTTTTATTTGTACCTTAGGGTGCAGCTGATTTGCTCCAGAATGACTCCGTTCCGACACTGGGAAGTGCGTCTGGTGATCTGCTGAGATCACTTCACAGTGGAGAATATGACATATCATCATACACACTAAGGATGAAGTATTCAAGGAGAGGGGGAGACACTTTGGCCCATGTTTATAAAAGCAAACTGGAGTTATTCTGGAGTACATCTATTGCACTTTAAGGCACAAATCTAAATCCCAGTTAGATTAAACTGGGCTTTTAACTCCTTGATTGTTAGAGACGTGTCCAATGCATTGTGAAACAATGCATTTGAGACCTCTCTAGCAATTAAGGGGTTAAAACAAGTTCTCTTCAAGAGCATGGGAATTAAGGAATTTTTATGTATTACTCCACAATAACTTCATTGTTCTTTTATAAATATAGGCCTTTATCATTAGCATATGATGTTGGTGTAAAACTGGTGATGTGTTGGGGAGAGCACGTGGGGCAGTAGACATGGATGTGGTCATTGTCAGACCTCAGCTCCAAGAACAGCAGTAGTTGTCCCCTTAACACTTAAAGACAGATGACAGTCCTGGCACATGTCAAGGTGTCCGTGCCTTGAGAATAGGTGACGGTCCTAGAACATCATGGGTTTTGCATTCATAGCGCTGTAATCATTACAGGAGTCTGAAACTGATTACTCCAAGACCAGAGAGGTCAGTTTCAGCCTCTCTTTTGGTGAGTTGTACATGTGATCGCTTACGTGTGCCGTCTCTCAGAATGACGCCTAAAGGTCCTTATTTCTTTGAGTGACTTAGAGATTTCCTAATTCATTAGTAGCATCTCTCCTAAGAGAAATAACACCCCATCAGTAAGAGAAATATCCAGAGGCGTAACTCGAAGCCTCCGGGCCCTAGTGCAAGAAGTGCCATGGCCCCCCCTCGATCACATTGTCCCCCTCTACATTGCCCCCCAATCTCCACAATGCCCCCATCTTCTACCGCACTGGACTGACAGGAGAGACGTGTTGAGCTCCCATGCAGTCTTCTTCAGTAATGTAGATCGCTGGGAGATGATGTCATCTCCTGGCGCTCTGCATTACTAGAGTGCCGGAGGGAGATTGCGGGCGCCAGGTAGAGGGTTTGCAGGGGGTGGCCGGGCCCCTGGAGTGACGGGCCTGGTCACGGGTGTGACCCCTGCGACCCCTATAGTTACTCCATTGGACATACCACAGGGGGTACCAGAAGCACAAAACCTAACCAAAATGTATATTTTTTCTTGTAGTCTTCAGATATGTTCTGGCTCTGCTAAATAAATGGCTGTAAAAAACAACTAGAAATATAATCAAATGTTAGGCAAAGCATACCGTTTTGGAAATAAGACAACCCACTTCCTCAAATGAGGAACCACTTGCCTCCCTACTCCTAGGCTGGTGAGCACAAATGTTTCCAGAATGTGGTCCTAACTGAACAGTTTATTTTTTAACATTTCCACCACTAAATACTAAAATATTTTAAAGCCATTGAATTTTCCACTGTTCCTACCGCCTGCCAGACTGTAACAAATGGTAGCATATTGATGTGGTTTGACATCGTAGGTGGCACAGGGAGCACTAAACTACACATATCATTTTTATTTCCTATTATTAACTGGCTGCACTAAAATGGTAATACACTTATAGATATGGGTAAAAGACAAAGCGTATTATTTGGAAGTAGATGTAACGGACTTTCTGTTTGTTGCGGACTCATATGTTACTCACAGTGTTGTGCATTACTGTACATTCACATATCCATCTTATTCCCATTTATTTATTCATTTTTGTATTTATAGCCTATAAGTACATCAACACCACTTTAGGTTATATATTTTGGGGATTTCTATACACATTTAAATGAGCGCAGCCATGTGCTTTTGATATTCACACATATCCTCTGTGGTCACCGAATTCCCCATGCCTTTATGACTTGCTGTCCCCACACCTACTCTGGCTGCCCAGCCACATTAAAGTTTACATACTGGGGCACTCAGAGACTCCCAGGCCCTGTTTTAAAATGTTGGTGGCTTTCTGATTGGTCACCACTTGTTCATTAATCTGTATTTTGTTTACATTTGGAATTGTTGCCCTATATATACTCCCTGTGTTCCCAGATAAAGTGGTTGGATCCCTGTTATCGTGCATGGTTTGTGTTATTCCAAGTATGGTCTGTTGAGTCCCCTTTGGCTCCCATTCACTGGATCCCTGCTATTCTGGGCTGGCATGGCTACCCTCCTTGTATCCGCATTGCAGAGACGGAAACCCGGCAATGAAGGGCAGGGTTCGCTTGCATCACCTGGTTCCCATTATACTGGTGGCAGCAGTAAGGAACTTGCAGTAGAGATCTTACTGGGATATCGTTCTCTAACTGAGTGTCCAAACCATCACCTGGGACTATGATGAGAAGGATGGCTAGGCATGCTGGTATCTGACTGTGACAGCCTTTCAGGACCTGGTAACCCAGAGGGGGAAAGATGGCAGTGGACTGAAGAAGCCTGAGTTACTGGCCTTCCTGAGGGAAACTGATGTGGAGACTGCACGGCTAGCCAGATCCACTGACCTCCCCCGGGATTCCAGCTCTCTATCTGGAGGCTCTAGCTCAATGGTGGGGCCTCCCAGTGATAAGCCCACAGACCATGTGGTGAAAAAGGTCCAGAGATGCCTAGCCTGCCTAGGACCCAATCCATCAGAGGAAGTGGCACTTAGAATTATGGTTCCAGTGGAACAGGAGTACCTGGCAGAATTGTCACATCCTCCGGGGCAGTTCTCCAACCACATGAGCGTCTGTCACCATCTGGGCGACCCACCAGTCTTTCAAAGCCTTTGATGACTTGACGGGCGACATTAATGGGTTCTTGTAGGACTTTCAAACATCAGTGTCGCCTGGACCGCTTGGGTATCCTTTTAAAATGTTGCACACTATTGTGTGACCAACTAAACAGGTCATTAACTATGTCGCCAGGATGAAAAGGGTGACATGAGAATCTCACCCGCACCAAAAGTGCATGATCCTCATGTCACGGGCTTAAGCACTGCATGAACATAAACATACTATCCCATACAATCTAGCAGTGCTGTACTTAAGCATCACATGAATATAAACATACCATCCCATAAAATCCAGCAGTGCTGGACTTCCCATAGAATGCTGAACTGTTTAGTAAACACCATAACAAAATATTATCTGTATTCAACAGACTGTGTAGAAATAAATTAGAAGTGAAGTAGTGTACAAATACTCGGGACCATAAACATACCTTGGTGATATCAGAGCTGGGCGCTGTCCAGCCAGAACAGGTCTGTGTGCACTCCCGCTCTCCTTCCCCTCAGTGTCCACAGCTCATAATAATAATAGTAATAATAAAATATATCATATCACCATCTGAATTGTGCTCCTGTGTCTTTGATTTTTTTTTAAATTTTATTATGAGCCGCGGACACTGAGGTGAAGGAGAGCGGGAGTGAACACGGAATCCACTGAGCAAAAAAAATAGAAAAAAAGAAGCTCAGTTGTCCTTAACTGCCGGGCGGTCATTAAGGTCTGTAGCTGTTGTGGACTATAGTTGTCATCACTGTCCATCTGGGAATCATGAGAGTCCTAGTCCAACAACACCAGGGGCAGATGCACTAAGGTTTGATAAGGGGTCAGGTTGGCAATACTATGTCTTATTTGATCTGAATACATATTGGTATATGTCTTTCCCATCACATCCATGTGAATCCTCAGCAAACATGCCATCATTGCCATGTATCTGCCACCCCATCACCAGGTTTACGATTTCAGAGTGCCTACTGCTATTTTGCTTATTGAAATTCAACTTAAACCCTTAGTGACCAGCCCCGCGTGTACGCGGACGGCACTTAACGCTTGCCGAACTTTTTTCTTCATTTTATTAAATGACTTCCGGGATGTACATGTACGTCCTCTGTCCACCTGGGACATCCACTCGGGACGTACATGTATGTCCTAGGGCGGTATGGGGTTAATGGTTCATTGTCTTATTCCTGTGGGTGTATTTGTATTTTAATGTGGTACTCTACTACATGCACTAATCTCTGATAGCTGCCTGTGCTATCAGAGTTCACAGTCACAACATTACCAACCTGAGGGGTGACGCTGATCTCCCTGTAGCTTTTTATGCCACTACAGCCTCATACCTCCCAACATTTGAAATGTCCAAAGAGAGACACTTTTGTTTTAGGTGGTGTATGTGGAGATGTGTCTGGTTGGCGGGGCATTACTGATAATTTTTAGGCTGTTTCATGACCTAGTGACACTTGTTTGTGTAACCTAATAAATGAGTTATGCCAAGACCAAAGTATTTTATTTACACAGACTAATTTATTAACATATATACTGACGTTTATACAAACATTAATGTGAGTTGTATTGCTGTGGAGCAATGTGATACACTTATATACACAACACACAGTCTTACCTCCTAAAAAGAGGGACACCAGGGTGGGAAAGAGGGACAGAGGGATCTGGGTCTCAAAGGGGGACTATCCCTCCTAAAAGGGGACACTTGGGAGGTTTGCAGCCTAGTCATAACCATACTTAACCCCTTGAGTGCCAGTGGGGTAAGCAACACATTACAGAACAATACATTGCACACCCCTCTGGAACTCGAAGGGTTAACTAATGAGTGCCTCAGTGATATTAGCAAATTTCTGTATAATATTGTGCAATTCACATGCAAGCAAGGCAATTTAGGCCTTCATCTTTTTAAATTGTGAAATGGTCACAATTCTAATCAATTGCCCTGTCTTGTTAAAGTCAAATCCGTACATCTCAATCTGTATTATTTATGGAGCAGGGGAGGCCAGTGAAATGTATTGTATTAACAGGGACAATTCATTACAGGAGAACTGACTAGAAATGGAGAACAAATGTCTTCTTTGGCAGTAAATAATAATGAACCAGCCAGTGTTCATCTTGCTAAAAATGTGTCTCTAATGCAGTAGGGAAACAATTTGTTTGTTAAACTGTTAACTCTTTCACTGCTGTAGGGTGCACACAAACACACACACCAGATCCACTGACATCACCAGACAGTCACACACACACATGGTTCACATCTGCTCACATCGCCAGACACACACTCGCGCTTCACATCCTCTCACATCGCCAGACACACTGCTAAAGGCCAGTGGTGCTAAATGTAGTAACACAGATTGCCTTGCTCAATGTATCTAGAGATGTGAGTGGTAGGGTTTTAAGCCTCGACCCAAATGTTGTAGATGACTGTTTTTCTGCCAACGGCATTTTTTCCAGCACAGTAAGCTATTCAAATGTCTGTGCTGTGAAAAAATACCAGCAAAAAAAAGAGCCGTCGTGAGTTAAAGTTAAGAGGTGTTTTCATTCATTGAAAACGCCGTAAATTGCAATTCAAATGTCTGAGTTAGCCAAGAACAGGCGATAAGGGACTCAAGTTATCAGAGGAAAGTTAACACCTGTCTCCGCCGCTGTGTGAGGCGGCGGTGGAGACAGAATAAGGTGGCACACCCCTCCCCACTTCTTCTTCACAGTCCGATGCCTGCTCCGGTCTGAGAGAATTAGAATTGAGGCTGCCCTTATATATGGGCAGCCTTACTTCTAATTATCTCACGCATCTCCCAGCCAATCAGTTTGAAGCACAGCAGCTCAAAGCACATGTAGAAGACTGTTTCAGTGAAATAATTCTTTATCACTAGCGCAATGATGAAAGTCAGACCGGATATCCCAGCAGTCAGTACAACGCTGACTTCAGGGAAGGGGGAGGGAGGGGGAACTTTGCCTTCGGTTATCTCTCAAACCATAAAGGTTTGAGAGATGGACCTTGGGGCTATTAAATTATTTAGCAAATGTCTACAGTGTGGGGGATAGTAATAATAAAATATTACTATCCCTTTAAGAACTAATGATGTGCCAGCACTGTCACTGCGGTTCTGCACTGAAGGACCAGTGATGGTTCTGGCATGTCATTGAATTCAGGGGTCTGTTCTACACTGAACCCCTCTTGGGATCCCTGAATCTTTTGCGCAAAAAAATGCCCCGTGTTCCTTAACTGCTGGCTGATCGCTGCACGGCTGGTCATTAGGGGTTTAAAGTTTAAATAATTTTTTGCAAAGGTAGCATTCTTGATTTCTCCTAGTCAGTTAAAATGGTACGAAATTGAAAATAAATAAAAAGAAACTCATCACTCCACAGTAATAATAATAATAATAATAATCCTTTATTTATATAGCGCACACAGATTCCGCAGCGCTTTACACTCATATTGGTTCCTGTCCCCATTGGGGCTCACAATCTAAATTGTATGTTTTTTGGAGTGTGGGAGGAAACCGGAGTACCCGGAGGAAACCCACGCAAACACAGTGAGAACATACAAACTCATTGCAGATGTTGTCCTTGGTGGGATATGATAATTAGTTGGTATTTCTCTTGTTCATGGTGGCTTTTTTTGAAATTCAAATAATCTGTAGTGTTCATTTAGCAGAAATGAGACAGTAATGTTAAGATACTTCTAATCTCTTCTTTTACAGAGAGACCTCTTATGGGCATGTGTTTATCTGGTTTCCTTTGCTCTAAGATAAACTAATCAGACACGTGAATGTTCTTCCTGCAGATCAAATGAAACAGAGAAGGAGATGGGTCATTTTAACATATAAAAGGGAAAAACTGATTTTAAAGGGCAATTATTATCATACCTGGGAACTTCTTTGCCTGCCCCGCCCCCGGAGGGGAGCCCAGTGATGGTCCGGGGGGGGGGGGGCAAAGAAGTCCCCAGGTATGATAATAATTGCCCTTTAAAATGAAGAAAAATGAAGCTATTCGCATCATAAAAAGGGGAAGGGCTTAGTCAAGAGTGGGGGGTGGGACAAAAACAAAGCAAAAAAAAAAAATACCTAGAATAGACTGGGGAAGGAGGAGAAAAGGCAGCGGAGTGGGAAGAACAGGGTAGGAAGGAGCAGATGCGGGCAGAGTTTCATAAGCATACCTGGGAACTTCCAGCTGAGGGCTACCCAGAGGGGAGTCCTCTGTTCAGCAAGGGGTGACAAAAATGACGCTAATCGCGTCAAAAAGGGGCGGGGCTTGACACGAGTGTGGGGGGGTGCTTAATGCTTTGAGTTTCAGAGTGGTATGGAATGCATTCCGTACCACTCTGGCACTCAAAGGGTTAAAAATGTCACACAGAAGGCTGGGGACGGAGGAACAGCAGGAGAAAGAGTGTAAGTGGGTAGAGTTTCAATAGAAACTCCCCACATCCGGAGGAATCAGCCTCTGCCCCGGAGACCCGGTAAATCTCTGTCAGAACCGGAGTCTCCGGGGCAAATCCGGAGAGTACCCAGGTATGTTCATAAGAAACTCCCCACAACCTGAGAATCAGACTCTGCCCCGGAGACCCGTTAATTCAGAGTGAAAACCGCAGTCTCCGGGGCAAATCCGGACAGTTCTCAGCTATGATTATCATGTTTTACTAAGTTTGTTCCTATGGGAAACCTGAGGCTGCATTATGCAGTGATAAAATGACTCCTGTTCAGGTGGACAAAAATACTGACCCCCAAACTGGGAGTCTGCAGCTCTAGCAACAAACCTCTGGGTCACATGTGCAGTCCCCCAAACTCACTGTGTCCAGCCTTAATGCCCACTACAGAAGGACTATGGGGTCTGCATCACATAGGGTCCTATGCAAGTTACCAGTTTGGGGCCCCACATGATTTGATCTGTTTCTTCTGACACATGGCGCTGCTAGCTGGTGGGAGCATTGTGGCTCTAATGGAAGTGAGAACAACTGTATAGTGCTGGCCACTCAACAAAAAGAGCATCTGACAAGATGTTAGTGGCTGCAACAGCAGGGCCGTTGTACCCCTCCGTTGGAATGCCAGGGATCACAATGCAACCCCAGCTTTATAGACAGGCCTGTACCCAGAGAAGACAATTACAAACAATTACAAACAAAGGGAATGGGTAAATGAAGTCTTAAAGGGATAGTAATACTTAATTTTATGAAAGTTGTTCATAAATGAATTAAATGATATAAGTCATGTTCCTTAAAGGGATAACAATACTTTATTATTACTATACCCCATATTGTACATATTTGCAAAATAATTTAATAGCCCCCAGGTTCATCTCTCAAACCGTTATGGTATGAGAGATAACAGAAGGCAAAGTTCCCCCCTCCCTCCCCCTTCCCTGAAGTGAGCGTTTTGCTGACTGCAGGGATATCCGGTTTCACTTTCATCATGTGGGTCTGCAGCAGAGCCACGATCGAGTTAGTTACAAAGAATTATTTCACTGAAATGGTCTTCTACATGTGCTTGCAAACCAAGCACAAACCAAGCACATGTAGAAGACAGTTTCAATGAAATAATTCTTTTTCACTAACGGGATCTTGGCTTAGCTGCAGAGCTGCAAGCCTGTCGTACAACAGACTTCCCCTGCAGTCATAAAGGTTTGATAGATGAACCTGGGGGCTATTAAATTATTTTACAAATATCTACAATATGGGGGATAGCAATAATAAAGTATTACTATCCCTTTAAAGTTTTATAGTGTTTAAGTTATAAAGTTCCCTCCTCCTGCCCCTTTTAGAGACGTCAGTAATGTAACAGACAGATTGAGATTCTGGTCCCGGGACCGGACGCTCTTCAGCAGAGCCGAAATAGCGTTGTCTACAAAGAAATGCTTAATTATACCATTTTAAATTAGTGTCATTTATACCAGACTCTGGTAGAAGTCTTGCTTGTCTTGCTTGTCTTCTGTGTGTTATACCATCTTAAAGGTATTGAACACTTAATATGTAAAATATATATATTGTAGGGTTGATTTTCCTGAGTAAAATAAGTGTACTCTCACTGCTGAGAGATGTTTTATTAAAGATTTACTGCAGCTCAAACTTGATTTTTTTTAGGTGCAATATCACAGTGGCCTGAAATTTACAGTGGTTCTACACCATCGATGGAGATTTATGGTCAGCAGACCAGAGCTGTCCATAGGATGGTGTAGCAACAGCTCCACTGTACAATTTCAGGCCACTGTGATACTGCACCTAAAAAATTCAAGTTTGAGCTTTAATAACTTTTGAATAAAACACATCTCAGGTGTGAACCCTATTTACAGGGCCAAATTAGGCAAGTGCCTAGCGCTCCAAGTTTTTAGGGAAATCTCAGCTGTGATGGTCAAACGTTCTGAGTTGTGGGTGTGGCCAGAATAATGTCATGGCTGCTGTACAGGCTATTATTTAACCCCTTGGATGCTAGGGACTCTCTAATACATTGCAGAGGAATGTGTTGGAAATATTTCTAGCAACGAAGGGCTTAAAGTTTTTTTCGTTCTTGTTTGTTAAAGGCCAAGGATTTTTTTCTATCTCGGGAACAAAAAAATGGTACTGAGGGTGGGGTCATGTGAGAAGTGAGTGTTCATTGGTGGAGCTAAGGCAGCCTAGAGTGCCTTGCCTATGGTTGCCTCGGATGTAAGCCCAGATCTGTCTATTCATTTTTAGGCAATAATTCCCTTTAATTTTATTTTATATATATTTTAATCAAGGTATCTGAAGACTCCCTCACCTGATAAAGAGGCTCCATAGAATATCATGAAGATTTCTGTCACTGGAAAGTTTCCACAACAATCAATGTTGTTTATTGATAAACACAGAAGTGGAGAGGCCAGTTGTATATCTACTGTGCAGTTGTTTTACACAATGGCCTATTGTGACTACACTCTTGGGGCGCATTGACATTATGCACAGCCTGTCAGGCAGCTAAGAATGATGGGAGGTAGTGTAGTCCAGAAGCTGGAGGGCCACATGTATTGAAACAGCTAAAAACACAAGTAGAGAATTAACCCTCTGGCATGCAAAGGGTTAAACAACCCCACCACTTGCAACATGTGGCCTTTCAGCTTCATGATTTCATTTTCTCTTCCCAGACAACTTTTTTGCATTTCCTATATGCTTTGCAATGCGTTGCGTACCCCTCGGGCACTCAAAGGGTTAATATTGTTTCACTAAGTGACTCTGAGGCTGCATGAGCAATTCTGGGGTAAACAAAGTGCTCTACAGGGGACAAATAAACTTTCACCAAATGTGCATTGATTTAAATGAGGATTTTAACCCCTTGAATGCAGCAAGGGGTTGGAGACTTTTCTTGCATTCAAGGGGTTAAAAGCCCCATTTAAATCAAATGGCATTTTGGGAACTTTTGTCTGCTGATGGTTCTGTTGGTCTGCACCAGAATTGCTCTACTTTTGCCTTGTGTATGAGGCCTGGTTTTCTGTCCCTCCATAACAGTTTATAATCTAATTGTTTTATGCTGAAGACAAAGAGATAAAATTACCTTTTTTTGGCTGCAAGTAATCTTCAGTGGAACCGAACCAGCTTTCCCATGCCTAAGGTACAGTGCCATTGTGTTCAGAGTTAATTATTTACTTTGATTCACTGGGAAGAAGCAACAAAAACATGAAATACTACATATTTATTTTACATTTGATTTACTTAAATATGGCAGCACTGCAATGATCAGGGTTGATAAACTGGATTACATACTTCCCACTGAGAATGTTTAGGTAATTTCATGACCTATTGACAGTTCTCTATATAAATACCATGGAACTTTCAAAATGAGCTCACCCTGAGATCTTGTAAATTTTAACTCGTAAAGTTCACCACAAAACAGATTATCGGCAAAAGGTCACTGCTGGCTCTATCGAGAGGTGTTCTAACCAGTGCTCAACGAGCCCAACTTAGACATATTATTGCATGAACACTTACAAGATGAACAAAACCTCTCACTTTGCCTTTCTGGTATAAATGGCACACATTTAGGGACTAAAGATGTAGTAAAGAAGTAGTTAATAGGAGAGATCAGATAGTAGTAAACATGGAAGTCTCTTACCCTGAGAATTTAGCTCTTCACCTTGAGATCTTGGTCAAAACAATGAGTGGCAGGGTCAAATCCTGAGAGTTCCTATGTATGTCTGTATAACTGAATACATTATTTAGAATCAGATCATATTATTTTATTTACCCAAACTAATTTATAAACCCATATACTGAAGTTTAAACAAATATTAATAGGAATGTTATACACTGTGACAGAGTAAAGAGGGACACTTGGGAGGTATATCAACCTAGACCCACTATCGAACTGTGTGGGCCTATACACCTGTGCCTCAGGCTCTCCCCTATAACCAATGGGATTTAATTTATAAGACCTATACACATGAACAAACCATTTGTTCAGTGGGTCATGAAGTTGGTGGAACCATGACCCTGGTGCCATTTCCTTTCCGGTGTGGCTTTTCATTTGTTAAAAAGGAAAATGTATCTAGGTATGGGTTCATACAGGAGTCTGGTGTATATGCTTTTAATTAATTTGGAATTCAGTAGCCTATAGCTGGATTCTTTACAGTTTGGTAAATATTAGTGGTTTGCAGAAATTAAAGTGGGTCTTTTCATTAAATTATTTCTTATTTAGACTGTTGAATCACATTATTTGACTTAAATGGAGCACAATAAATACAGGCAACTACAGATAGTATGTATATTAAAAGTCGGAGACGCTCGACTAAGAACGAGCATGCATCACAAATTTGCAGGTTCTATAGGAATGGTGTCCTACCCAGGGTGCAGTCTCACTAGTGCCTTTCACAGAGAGGAACTATCCTAAATCATATCAAACTGGCCCTGCCATAACAGCAGTCCAGCCATGAAATGCCAGACAATTCTTCCCTGTAAAAAAGAGAAGCAGCAAACCCCAAACGTACATTTCGGCCTTGTCAAGCCTCGTCAGTGAGGTGCAGCTGATCTTTCTTAGCACTGTGAGCAAGGGGTCCAGTGTTAGATTCCCCATATTACCCTTGGGGTGACTAATCCCAACGATAATTTTCTTTATGCTTTAGGATATTTCCTCTCTGTGAAAGACACTAGTGGGCTAAATAAGACTACACCCTTGGTAGGACACCATCCCTAGAGAGCCTGCAAATTTGTATTGCAGGCTCATTCCTAGCTGAGTGTCTCTGACTCTTAATATACAGCTAAAGATAGCATACAAGAAATAAATAATAAGAACAGATATAATGGACCTATATATTAAGGAGGTCAACCCCAGTAAACCCTTCTGTTAAATCGTCACTTCTATATTTACAGTTCCTTTTAAAGGGAAATCATCTGTAACAGTTACAATTAAAAATGGGTCTTTAACCTTTGAAAGCTTGAGAGGTCTTCAATGCAATGCTTTCCAGTAACCAAGAGGTTAAATAGTCCGGCATGCATCAGTAAAAATGCTTTATATGTTGCAAGAGCCCAAAGCAGGAATGAGCACCGTAACTCTCTCTAGCTGTACAATTCTCATCATCCCCAACCAGTCTTTAGCTTGTTGGGGATGATGGGAATTATAATCCTTCATAGATAGAAGGTCTCAGGCTGCCCTCCCTTGCCCTAAAGGGTTGTTTAATCATACACCTTTGTTATCAGTGTGCTAGAAAGAATACCGTACTGACTGCACAGGTAAGAGAGAACCATGTACTAAGACCAGTCGACTCAAGTACGCTAGCGGTCAAAAGTTTTGGGACAACTCAATTTTTGCTACTTTTAGATATTGCCAAATAACTTGACAAAAACATTAGAAAAACATGTCAACATTGGGTATTTCTAATATCAAGACAAATATTATAATCTATTTAGCAGGGTTTTTTTTTAGCGTTTGTAGATGTGTAAAAGATTTTTAGTGCCAAGGTTAAAAAAAAAGTGCATTTGTTACATTTGTTTCATCATCCTATATAATAATTCGCTAGGATGTTTGTCACGATGCAGTCATATACAGTAGAGACTGCTCACATTCTGGCAGTCTCTACTATGCATGATTGCATTGTGTGAGTGAGGCAACGCAAGACTGCATCGCGTGGAGCAGTGAGGTAGCGGCCTCTTAATCCTCTGAGTGCCAGAGGGGTATGCAACGCATTGCAAAGCACTCAAAGGGTTAACATTACCTGGACCTTGGCCGGTGTACACGGGCTTTTACACTAGTATTTTATAAATTGTTTTACAGGAAATTTGATGAAAATAATGGTATCTTTAGAAAGCCCATCTTATGGCAAGAAAAACAGTCTATAATATATGTGGTACATTAACCCCGTAACGACCGGTCGATTGGCGTGGTCAGTTAAGGACCATGGAGCATTTTTTTTTTATTCCTTCCGGTTCCGACTCCCAGAACGGTGTGCAGTCGCTGGGGGAGCCTGGAATTCAATGACGGTCATAGTACGTCATGGGTCGTTAAGTCAGATCGACCCATGATGTACTATGACCATCAAGGGTCATTAAGGGGTTAAATGAGTAAGAGGAAAATTACAGCTAAATACAAACACAGTAGAAGTGTTAAAACAGCCATGGTCCTTAATTAATTTGGGGTATATGGAACCCATATTTATTTATTTAATTAAAATCCCTAAAAACTAATATGGGATGCATAGACCACATACTATTTTATTTAATTCATGAATGTTTCCCCCTCCTTTGTCCGTAAATATTAATGTGGGGTCTCAGAACGTCATAGTATTTAACACATTCTCAATCCTGATCTCATACATGGAAATCTGAGCAATATTTACTTGTTACTTATTTTTCTGTTGGTTTGCCCCAAGAATTGCTAAACTTTATCATTATACAGCAACTCAGTTATCTTATCTTATATATTGATAAAACAATATATAAATAAAATGTATGTTTAAGCTCCAATGTTGTATTCATCACTTAAAGGGATAGTAATGTTTCATAATAAAAACAGCTCCAATTAATCTTCATAATATTTGGGCCTTGGAGAGTGTTATTTCAATACTGTCAGAGTTGTAGTTCAAGAGTAATTGAATGATAAAGTATGTCCCTCCTGCCCCTTTTACTGATGTAACACTGCTCAGCTTAGAACAGCAGAGAGTGTCCAGGTAGCTTGCAGAGAGGGACAATCTTCAATTGAGATAAGGTAAAAAGCTGAAAAATCTGTCAAGGGGGCAGGGATTTCATTGTTCTCACAGTAAGAATATTGACCCTTGATGTGAGCTGTCTGGTCTATTGTCTGGATTCCACATCTGAGGAGTGGGCGCTTACACTAGGTAAAAGGGGCGAGAGGGGGAAACTTTGTCATTCACTCTTGAACTACAATGCTCACAGTAGTGAAATAACACTCTCTACGGCTCAAATACTATGACGATTAATTGAGGCTGCTGTTTTTGTGAAACATTATTATCACTTTAACCCTTATGTGCTCTGTGTGTCGCCAGTATTCACAATAGATTGTAAGCTGTAGAGAAAGGACTCCACCACCTTTCTTTTCCTCACTGAAAACAGTTTGTACCCTGCATTCTCTGAAGCCTTAAACTGTAAAAGCTGCGTATAGTGTGGCTCTATATAAATATTTACTAAAAACTGAAACAATTTTGGGGCAAACCATCTGCATCTGTTTTTTACATTACCAGTCCCCTCTAGTAGTCAAATTTCAGTTATTTATTCTATTGCATTATATGGAAGAGGTGAGTCATCCCCGATAGTTTGAATTTTATGGAAGTAATGAAGCTACTACTTACTTTCTTTCAATTTGAATATTATAACTTTTGAATAAAATAAGTACCAGGACAGGCAGCATCCATGTTTTACTCAGCAAGAAAAGCATATAAAAAATAACCTTTTCATAAAATAAGTTAGCACTTCTTTAAATCAGGACCTTATTTATAGATATTTGTTTTGCACGCTTTGCGCAGCCCTCCAGGATCCATAAGGTTAAATCTATTGAATCACTGATTGTCTTCATTTTTAATGTTGATATATGGTAACCTTAAGATGGCATGGTTAGGGATGGCATGGTATCTGAATATTAATCTGACTCCTTAATTTGGACATTACTGTGCTTTTTCTTCTCCCACTTCCTATCCCAACTGAGAATTTTTCTAAACTTAGAATAAAGAAAAAAAATTGCTTGAAAATTCTCAGTGCCCTTTTATGAAATCATGACCCTTCATTTTGGCTCATGTTTCAGCAGTCAATGTCGGGTCATTCATTTTATTTATATCTTTGTGTTAACTCTTTAAAAGGGAACTACCACCCCACACAATTTTTACCTTCACTAAGTCCCCATGTGGCGACTAGCTGCTTAGTAGCGCTAGTCGCCAGAATAATTACCTTATTTAATAGATTTCTCCTCTCTTCCTTGGGCGACAGGCAGGACGGAGCGCGAACATCTTGCCATTGTGACGTCCGCGCACCTGCACTGTCAGTCCCAGCCGGGTCTAGGAGGCGTTGCTATGAGCCATTTGACTCCGGCTGGGACTGACAGTGCAGGTGCGCGGACGTCACAATGGCAAGATGTTCGCGCTCCGTCCTGCCTGTCGCCCACGGAAGAGAGGAGAAATCTATTAATAAGGTAATTATTCTTGCGACTAGCGCTACTAAGCAGCTAGTCGCCAGATGGGGACTTAGTGAAGGTAAAGATTGTGTGGGGTGGTAGTTCCCCTTTAAGGACCACTGATTGCAGTGTGTTGCACACCCAACTGGTCCTTCAAGGGTTAAAGCAGCTAGTTCCGCTAAATCCTTCTGAATGTGTTTTCAAAAGAAAAGATGAGGAATTCTGGGGCAAACCGACTGCAGTATAGGAGAGAACTAATTATACCCATTTCCTAAAATGAGGATTTTTAACTGGTTTAATGTTAGAAGCATCGCTAAACTATTGCATCACAATGCATTGGAGACCACTCTAGCATTTGAGGGGTTAAAACTCCCATTTAAATCAAAAGGAATTCAGGGAGTTTTAATCGTCGCCTGTGGTGCAATGGTTTGCTCCAGAATACCTCCAGATTTTCAAAACACGGCCCTTAGTGTTAAACCTTTGAGTTTCAGAGAGATTTCCAATGCATTGCAATGCGTTGGATATCTCTCTGGCAGAGGTTAGACACTTTTGTACAGCACCCAGAATCAAAATGGTCCATATGTAGAAAAGTATAGTGGCACAATTCTTGAGAAAACCAACTAAAACTAAAACCAATTAAATAAACATTTCCATTGATTTAAATATAACTTTTTCCCCTTGAATGTTAGAGCAGTCTCCACACATTGCAGGTTATTTTAGGACAGGAAGAAAATATAATGATCTACTTGTACTACAAGTAAAATGAGGTCTATTTATTGATGTTGTTTTTCAGGTTGATAAAGAATTGTAATTGTAAGGTCCACTTGAGCTTTTTGTCCCCAGATTGTTATAGTTTTAAAGGGATAGTAATGTTTCAAAATAAAAACAGCTCCAATTAATCTCCATAGTATTTGGGCCTTGGAGAGTGTTATTTCAATACTGTCAGAGTTGTAGTTCAAGAGTAATTGAATGATAAAGTATCCCCCTCCCTTCCATTTTACCTAGTGTATGACTCCTTCCCTTAGTTGTGGAATCTGGTCCTGGAACCAGACAGATCACAGCAAGGGACAATCTTCTTACTGTAAAAACAATGTAAACCCTGCCCCCATTGACAGGTTTTTCAGAGTTTTACCTTAGGCTCACTGAAGATCGTCCTTCTGTGAGATCCATCTGGACACCACCTTGCTGCTTTGAGGTAAGCAGTGTTACATCAGTAAAAGGGGTGGAAGGTGGGATACTTTATCATTCAATTACTCTTGAACTACAACAATATTGAAATAACACTCTCCATGGCCCAAATACTATGAAGATTAATTGGAGATCCTTTTATTTTGAACTATCCCATTAAATATTTTATAAAATATTACATTGTACTTAGCTTCCTTATCTGCAAGGATCTATAATCAGGGCCGGATTTCCCAGTAGAGTAGCCCCAAATTTTGAAGGGAGCCTCAGCTGTGATAGCCACTCCCATATTCTGAATTGTGGGTGTGGCCATAGCAATCTCAATGTTCCTCCACCATTTGTATACCCATTTACTGGGTATTATTTAACCCGTTGGAGCTAGTGAGATCTACAGCACATTGCGGAACATAAACAGGTTAGTTACTAAAGCTTGCCAGCTCAGCCGGCCAGCTTGTAAAGACCACCCAACCATGGTCCCACCTTTAAAATTTCCCACCGCCTGGGATGGCCCAATGGGCATGCTCCTCACATTTGGCAATGCCCGGGAGCAAAGAACCTTAGTGATGCTCACTCCTATGCAGTCCCTCACTACGACTTTTGTGTCTGTATATTAAAGACAAGAGGTATTTTCTGTTCCAGAAAAAGTGCATGGGGCTGGAAATGGAGTCACGTGATTAGAGGGGTGTGATCATGTGGGGGGCAAAGGGTGCCTTGGGTGCTTTGCTTAGGAGAGTATGAGATGAAAATTCATCCCTGGATAGGGGTGTGGGGTTTAACCTTTATTTGGCTGGAATCTCATTGTTCTGCCAGTACCAGGGATGCCACCTTTTCCTCTTGCCAAAGCAAACAGAGGCACAATGCTTTGTGCCAAAAGCAGCTTGATACATTGCATTTTTGGTGGTCAATTTCTATCTTCATAATTCTGTCCTGGATAATAATCCTTTATAATAATCCTTTATTTATATAGCGCACACAGATTCCGCAGCGCTTTACACTCATATTGGTTCCTGTCCCCATTGGGGCTCACAATCTAAATTCACCTATCCTGCAGACCTGTTTAAGCAAGTAATATACTGGGGACCTCTGACTCCCCTATGGTGAAATTATTAAATGGATAGTAATGTTTAATAATAAAAGCAGCTCTAATTAATCATCATAGTTTTTGGACTTTGGAGAGTGTAATTTCAATTCTGCCAGAGTTCTGTCAATTCTGTCAGCCCCCTTTTCCTGATGTAACACTGCTCAGCCAGGGCAGAAGGGAGGTGCCCAGATAGACTGCAGAGAGGGACAATCTTCAATTAAGATAAGGGGAAAACCTGAAAAGCTTGTCAAGGGGGGCAGGGCTTTCATTGTTCTCATAGGAAGAAGATTCTCCCCTTCTGTTATCTGTCTGGTCTATGGACTGGATTCCACATCTGAGAAGAGATGGCTTACACTAGGTAAAAGGGGAAGGAGGGGGACATTTTGCTTGTGAATATCTCTCAAACCATGAAGGTTTGAGAGATAAGAATTATATCGTTCTTCATGTTTTTTTAATGCCTACAAAATAAAATAAAGATAAAACGACGTATTACTATCCCTTTAAGTTCTAGTTCTTCTACGCCAGGGGAAGGTGACTACCACTCCCATGACCCCTAACCAGCCCTAGTAACTGCAGTTATAGGCAAGCATTGGTTCTTCAGCTGTTGGATATTACAATTCTCCTCAACCCAACCAGTCAATGGCTGGCTGTGGATGATTAGATTTGTAGTCACAAGAGCTGGAAAAACCAAAGGTTTCCTAACCCTGTTCTACAGCAGTCTCAGAGTATGTGACAATTGCTTTTTCTTCTTCCCCTTTGACATTGGCACAGGCTTGGTGAGAGGAACTTGAACAACTGCTTATCAGGAGTTTGCAAAGACAGAGTTTTATTGCTACTTCCGGTCCTGTTTTCACTGACAGCCATAGTTTTACAGAACATTAGTAACCACTCTTTGGGGCTAATGTATGAACTCACCAGTGTATCTGCACTGACATTAAAGCAATAGTAATATATTAAAATAAATGATGCTCCAATGAATCTTCATAGTTGTTGGCCCATGTAGTGCTTTATTACATTACTGTCCAAAGTGTAGTTAAAGAGTAATTACATTCTAAAGTATCCTCCTGCACCTTTTACCTATGTAACTGTCTCTCTAAGCCGTTCAGATGGAGAGCAGCGGGACACAATCTACTATGAGCATAAGGAAAAACCTGCCCTCTTTCGTCAATGGTGGCAGGGTTTTCCTTATGCTCACAGCAAGAAGATTGTTGCTCGCCGCAAGCTGTCTGGTCCGATGACCGATTCCACATCTGAGGGGAGGCGACTTAGAATAGGTAAAAGGGGCAGAAAGGGTATACTTTATATTGAAATTACTCTTAAACTACACAATGGACAGTATTGTAATAAAGCTCTACATGGCCCAACAACAATGAAGATTAATCGACCTTCATTTATTTTGATATTTTACTATACCTTTAACATCTAATGCCACAAGTTGCACTTTAGGGTATGCTAGACTTTATTGATAGCTCATCCCTTATTGCTGCCCCATAGCAAACACAGGGAAATGGTGTACACTACACTTACATAATTTACATCAGTGCTGTCCAAGTTCAGTCCTCGAGGGCCACCAACAGGCCAGGATGTAAGGATTTCCCTGATTATGCACAGGTGAGTCAGTCACAATGAATGAGTCACTGATTAACTCACTTGTGCTTAATCAGGGAAATCCTTACATCCTGGGGCTGGATTCAATTGCAGGACATAAACGTTACCTCCCGTTTTATCGAACATTTTCTTATTGAAGTCAGTGGGGAAACCTGGAGATAAAAGCAGAGATAAAATTAGCACCTGCACTTGAATCCAGTCCCTGGCCTGTTGATGGCCCTTGAAGACTGAATTTCGACAGCCCTGATTTATATAATTTCCTATATGTCTTTATCAGTACATTTACTTTTAAATGAAATTAATTACCACACTAAAGTGCCCCACTGTGTTCTGCTTATCGCAAGTGGTGTTAAGGGTAGGAATTTTAGTGCAAAAAGCTTAAAAAAATTGATGTTCGTTAAATGTAGGGGAGAAAATTTAATCCAGAGCCTGTTACTGCACAGAAACAACTTTGTATATTTAACCCCTTAACAACCGTCCAATCTGGCGGGGGGGGGGGGCCCTAGAGGTCCACAGCACTTTTTTTTGCGCAATGAATCCTGGGATGGCAGAGTGCTGTGCAGCCGCACTGCTATCCCAGAATTCCATGGTGAGCCAGGACCTTCACCAGTCCTTAATTCGCATCCAGTGATGATGGTCCTGGTACATCATCGGTCATTAAGAGGTTAAAGGTATATCAATACTTAAAATGTAAATGTTATTACAGTTCAAACTTGAGTTTTTTAGGCGCTGTTGCTATACCATCTTATGGAGATTTATGGTCAACTGACCAGAGCTGTCCATAGGACGGTGTAGCAACAGCGCCACTGTAAAATTTCAGTCTACTTTGATACTGCACCTGAAAATTTCAAGTTTGAGCTGCATGGTTTGAGAGATATAACGTTTTAAAGTTCTCCTCTCACTGATATCAGCTGTAAAGCTGACAGCAGGAGATCTGTGTCGGCCGACTGGAGGTGGCTCTTCAGCAGAGCCGAAATAGCGCTATCTAAAAAGAGATACCTCATTGGAACAGTCTACAAAGTGTGCCTGGTTTGCAAGCACACTTTGTAGACCATTCCAATGAAGTATTTCTTTTTAAATAGCACTATTTCAGCTCTGCTGAAGTGTCAGCTGCCAGTCCCGGGACCAGGATCTCCTGCTGTCAGCTTACAATTGACATCAGGGAAGGGGAGGGAGGGGAGAACTTTAAAACGTTACATCTCTCAAACCATAAAGTTTTGAGAGACAGGACTTGCATCGATCGATTTCTTTTTGGATTATCTACAATATTACTTTAGATTCATGTAAGACATTATTAACCCTTTAACCCATAAAGACCCCATAAAATAGATTCTGCTTAAAGGGTTAGTAATGTCTGCTTACAATGTCATGTTATATTGTATGTATTAAAATAATAAATTATCTGTAGCAAGTCCCGTCTCTGAAACTTTTATGGTTTGAGAGATATAATGTTTTAAAGTCCCACCTCCTTACCCTTTCGCAGACGTCAGCCTCAAGCTGACAGAAGGAGATCCTGGTCCCGGGACCAGCCGGTGGCTCTTCAGCAGAGCCAAAATACCACTATCTAAAAAGAAATACTTAATTGGAATGGTCTACAATGTGTGCTTGCAAACCAGGCACACTTTGTAGACTGTTCCAATGAATTATTTCTTTTTAGATTGCGCTATTCCTGCTCTGCTGAAGAGCCGCCTCTAGTCGCATGACTCAGATCTCCTTCTGTCAGTTTTACAGCTGACAACAGTGCAAGTGGAGGGTGGGGGGGCTTTAAAACATTATATCTCTCAAACTATAAATGTTTGAGAGATGGGACTTGCTACAGATAGTTTATTTTTTTTAATATCTACAATATAGCATCACATTATAAGAAGAAATTACTAACCCTTCAATATAACCCTTCCTGCTCTAACTCATAGGTGCTCCAGTCAGTCCACAAGGAACCCATAACATGCCATTACTTAGATATATCACCATACCTTGGGACTTTTGTCTGTTGAGACCCTGGAGAGGGCTCATTGCCTGTTACTGGGCATTTGTATAAATGTTGCAAATAGCATCATAACATTGGGTGGGGCTTAACTGGATTAAGTAATGGCTTAACCAGGATTGGGCAGGGAAGTGGGCAGAACAGGGTTGTAAGAAGGCAGAATGTATAAGAAGTGAGCAGAGTTGCCCAGGAAACTCAAGACAGCCATAGAAGTTGCCCAAAGCTCCAAATTTTGAGAAGCACCTCAGCGGTGCTGGTCACACCCACATTCTGAACTGTGGGTGTGGCCAGAGCAATTTTAATGTCCCTGCATCAATTATACACCCTTTACAGGCTATTATTTAACACATTGGATGCTAGAAAGATGTCCAATGCATTGCTGAGCAATTTACATGTACAGAAAATAAAATGAAAAATCACCACTCTTCACCATTTTGGGCTGCTAAAAACAACCAGTTTCCAACAGAGAGGTTTTGCTCCAATTCTGAGACATTTTGTGCCCATTTTGCTCCAATTTTGTGCCCTTTTTGCTCCAATTTTGCAGCCTTTTGCTCCCCTATTGCTCCAGTTTTGGTCACGTTTTGCTCTAATTCAAATCCATTTTTGAGCCAATTTTGATCTGATTTTTGTGCCAGTTTTGGGCCTGTTCTGCTCTGTTTTTCCCGCCTTACTTTGCTCTGTTTTTTTGCTCATTTTTTTGCTTCATTTTCTTGTATGGTCTCTAAAATTGGAGAGATTTTAATATATTGGCTTCATAGAATAACACCTGGAGCACCATTTTTTACTCTATGGAGTCAATGTTCTAAGACCTCTAATGCTGGATAAATATTTACGCATTGGCTGCATAGAATAGCGTAAGACCAGGAGCACCATTTTTGCACCATTTTCTTGCTCCTTTATTAGCTACATTTTTACTCTATTGTCTTGCTCCATGTTATGATCCTTTTTACTCCATCTTCTTGCTCCTTTTTTGCCCCATTTTCTTGCACTAATATCTCTAAAGTTGGAGAAATCTTTAGGCATTGGCCCATGGAATAACATAGGACTGGGAGCACCATTTTTTGCACCATTTTCTTGCTCTATATTTTTGCTTCACTATGTTTTTGTGCTACAATGTTTTGTTCTTTTTTCTTGCTCCATTTTTTGCTCCATTTTCTTGCTCTTTTTATTTTATTCTGTTTTCTTGCTTTTTTTTGCTCCATTTTCTTGCACTAAGATCTATGAAGTTGGAGAAATCTTACTGCATTGGGTACATAGAATAACATAGGACTTGGAGCACTGTTTTTTGCACCATTTTCTTCTTCCAATTTTTGCTCCTTTTTTCTTCTTATTGAATCTCATTGCTCAAATATGAGCCTCAAATACATATAGTGCATGCTGGGGTCCTCAAGGAATGATCACCAGTCATTCTTTTCCCAAGACAATTCATTGCTGTGACTGCTTACCAGAATAAAGAGATTATAGCAATTAAAGTTTAGGAAAATCCATTTTCAAAGGCATTTCAAGATACAAGGGCATTTTTTAGAATCGGTATTCCCAAAGTAATGACTTTCTGGGATTAGAACTATAATAAGAACACACTAATAAAAATTACACTGTAATATTTGGTGCTGTGAATGAGGAAGTGATAATAATGCTAGTACTTTTAGGCAGAAGAGACTCCAGATGGCAAATAGTACTGTCATACTGCAACCGAAAGTGATCTGTACTGTATGATTTGATACTCACTGCTAGAATTTTCAGTACTGGTTTGGTACCCATACCTTCCCATAACTTGGGTCTTAACACGGCGAAAGGGCAGGCTCCATATCTAAAAAAGGTCACTTATGGTTTCTTTGTGTGTGCTGTATATACACCTTATCCCTATCTATAACATTTTCATCCACCTCTCAAAAATTGCCACATGAAGAATAAATGTAAAAATGAGCTAGGTCACAAAACAGGGTGTGGTTAAATGAGCGGGTGTGGTTAGGAATGGCACCAAGGCGGAGCTAAGAGCACCATAGTGTGCTGTACCTAGGGGTGCTTGAGATGTAAATCTGGCCCTGATGGTAAAAAATGCACCACTTTAGAGACTGAAAAAGCAGTTAATTGATGTAGATAATATAGATAGTAACACAGGATTCAGAATTTGGCCATTCACCCTTAGACCCTGAGATTTGGGTCAAAACTTTGTGTCTTAGAGTCAAACCCTGATATTTCCCAGGTATGCTCATATGTAATGTACTTTTTCCTTTTGTATATCTTCCTCCGAACATAAAGGAACACTAACACGTCACATTTACCGTAACATGGGCAGGAAATCCTAATGGCCACTATGAATCAGTTCTGTGGATTAGATTTCTAAATTAATCTTTATATGGATATCATGTCCAAGGAGGCAGACATTACTTTTTTTTTGCAGAACTCCATGATTATGACCCACTGAAGGCTTCTTAGGAACAGGAGATAAGACGAGTATGGGCTATTAGGATTTAATGCCCAGATTAAGATAAGCAAGAGTTTATTAATAAGTGTTAGGGTGCCTTTAAAATTCAGTATAAGGGGTAGTAAAAATAGGGAAATAGACATTTTTTATGTCTACATTTTGGGTCATATGCACAAAGAAATAGTTATAAGTCTGGAGCACTGGGGGTGGGGACTAAGTGGTAGAATCATGTAATTTAAAGTTTGGCCTCTGGGGAGGCAGTCCTAGATTTGCTTCCAAGGCACAGCAGGTTCCAGTAACACATCTGGCTCCACCCAATGACACTCCCTAACTCATTATATGATCTCACCCTGCCCATACAAATTGACCTTGTGTTAAAATTACCATTAGTCTATAATTCGCAAACCTAAAAACTTTTTAACCCCTTGGTTGCAAAGCAATGAGTTCAATTTCTATCAAACAATAGGTTAGTGGTTAGTAAAGGGGTATAAAACCTGAAAACTCAGCCACCATAAACCAAGAGCAGGCATGGCTCTGGACACAACAGTTAAACTTGATGGACTTGTGTCTTTTTAACCTATGGCCAGCACAGCTGAGGTGCCTCTCAAAATGTGGATCCCTAGACAACTGCCTACTTCAATAGGAAATGTAGCCTTATATATTGGACCAGCTGTACTGTACAGTAGCTACACTTCAAGCCCCTCGGCACAAGTGAGGAAAGTTTATTTCTGCAGTCCAGATCTCCCTGTAATCTTTTACATGACAGGAAGCCTATTTACAAGGGCTCTTGACAAAACCACAGTGTAAAGCAGTACAGTTATGAAAGAAGCTGAGTCCTATTCAGTCAAGAAATGTATTTCCTTTGAGAAATCCGGTGCTATTGTCTTGTAATCATTTGACCCTATGGCCAAATGACAATAACAACTGATAACAAAATGAGAAACGTGAAGAAAATCATTGAGGGAGTTGTAAACTTCTTATTCTTCTTATTATTGTTATTATAAACAATGAGTGTCTAGCACCCAAGGGGTTAATGGACAATTACCATGCTTTAGTATTTTTGAAGCTATGGGCTCCTGTCAGCCGATCAGTGTGAATGGTGGGGTGGGACAGAAAACTGATGCCCTCTACTGACGGTGGGATGGAACAAAATCCACTACATATACACATACACAATAATAGTGTTGCCCATAAGAAGTAGAGGGTGGAGGGAGGGATAGAGACAGATGGGAGACTAGAGAGAGAGAGAGTGCGAGAGACACAAAAGGGCAGAGTAAAGCAGCAAGATGGAGGTAGAGAGCTATAGGGGGAAGGGATCTAGGAATGGAGGGAGGAAGGAAGTCTGATGAAATCGGGGAGGAGACAGAGAAAGATGGGGAAGAAAGCAAGAGGGACTGGGAAGACAGTAAGGGAGAGAGGAAGAATCAGTATGGTAAGCAAGAGACAGAGGGAGGAATATAAAGATATATGGTAGGGAGTTATAGGAAAGGAGTGAGGGGAAAGAGAAGAGAAACTATGTGGGGAGGGAGGAAGAGTTAGACAGATGGAGGGCAGAAGAAGTTGAAGAGGGAGAGGGGAAGAGTTAGACAGAGGGAGGGTAGAAGAAGTAGAAGAGGGAGAGAGGAAGAGTTAGACATAGGGAGGGTGGAAGAGTGAGATTGGATGGAAAGCGAGAGGGAAGGGAGAAAGGGAAAGAGGAGACGATATAGATGGTGGATGGTGAGAGGGAGGGGAGTGACAGGAAGGGAATGGGACACAGATGGGGAGGGAGGGAAGTAGGGAGAGGAGAAGGGGGGATGGAGACAGAGGGAGGGAGGAGGAGAGAGATGAGGTGAGAAGAGGAGAAATAGGGGGAATGATGTGGGGAGGAGGAAGAAGACAGGAAGGGAGAGGTAACCGTAAAAAAATAATAGAAATAAAGTTAGGGAGTAAGAGAGACTGAAAATGGGGTGAGCGGCTGTTAATATATATAGAGTAATGTGCAAATGTTTTAGGCAGGTGTGAAACAATGCTGTAAAGTAAGAATGATTTCAGAAGAATAGACATGTTAATAGTTTATTTTAATCAATTAACAAGATTATAGTGAAGGAACAGAGGAAAACTCTAAATCAAATCAATATTTGGTGTGACCACCCTTTGCCTTCAAAACAGCATCAGTTCTTCTAGGGACACTTGCACACAATTTGTTAAGGAACTGGGCAGGTAGGTTGTTCCAAACATCTAGGAGAAATAACCATAATTCTTCTATGGATTTAGGCAGCCTCAGTTGCGTCTCTCTCTTCATGTATTGTATATTTTTATTTATATAGCTCCAACCAGTGTACGTGGAAGTTTACATTTATTATAGAATGGGAACAATAAGTGTGCTTATATAGACAATCATAAGGGGGAACACCAGTTGAGTATGCATTATAATAAAAGGTCCCTGCCCCGTAGAGCTTACAATTTAAGTATAGGATGGGTGACATACAGATACGAGCATGGTTGAGAAGGAAGTGCAGTTCTTGACATATGAGATGTTTCCCTAATTACGGTAGTGCTATATTTAAGAGGGCCTCTTTTAGCTTTAATTTGTTGAGGATTGAGGCTTGGCGAATGGTGGGTGGTAGGGAGTTCCAGGGGTAGGGAGCAGCAAGGTCTTCAGTCGCGATACAGCGATAGTGGCTAAAGGGTCAGAGTGTCGTCCACCATGCATGGTGCGTAGTGGAAGTGCAGGTATATGGTGGGATATGAAACATGAAATATAAGGTGGGGACAAGTGATTGAGAGCCTTTAAAGTAATGAGGAGGATTTTGAATGTGATACAAAGTGGTCGGGTGAGTACTGTTCTGGAGGAGAGGAATTAACAATTAATTGAAGAGAAGTGATATGGTTAGCAGGAAGACCAATAAGTAAAGAGATGCAGTAGTCCAGGCGAGAAAAAACAAGAGCAGGCATAAAGGTTTCTATTGTAGAGTGAGAGAGGAATGGCCAGATTTTTGCTATATTCTGAAGAAAGAAGTAAAAGGTTTTGGTTACTTCATTAATGTGGGTGGTGAAGGAAAGAGAAGAGTCCAAAGTTATCCCGAGGCAGCAGGCCTTGTCTACAGGGTAAATTCTGGAGCCCTCGACAGTTATAGAGAATGGAGGTATTATGCAGGATTTAGGAGGGAAGATAAAGGAGCTCAGTCTTAGACATGTTAAGTTTAAAGGGATAGTAATGTTTCACAAAAACAGCAGCTCCAATTAATCTTCATATTATTTGAGCCATAGAGAGTGCTATTTCAATAGAGTTTTGGTTCAAGAGTAATTGAAGGATAAAGTTTCCCCCTCCCGCCCCTTTTATCTAGTGTAAGCCATCTCTTCTCAGATGTGGAATCTGGTTGCTAGACCAGACAGATAACAGCTGGGGACAATCTTCTTCCTATGAGAACAATGAAAGCCCTGCCCCCTTGACAAATTTTTCAGGTTTTTCCCTTATCTTAATTGGAGATTGTCCCTCTCTGCAGTTTACCTGGGCACCTCACTTCTGCTCTGGCTGAACAGTGTTACATCAGTAAAAGGGGCGGGAGGGGGATACTTTGTCATTGAATTACTCTTGAACTACAACTCTGACAGAATTGAAATAACACTCTCCATGGTCCAAATACTATGATGATTAATTAGAGCTGCTTTTATTATGAAACATTACTATCCCTTTAAAGCAATGATGAGCTATCCAGGAAGAAATAGCAATAAGGCAATCTGAGACCCGCTGCTATTTCAGGTGATATTGAGGGTATGGAGAGATATATTTGTGTATTGTTTGTATAGACATGGTAGTTAAAGCCCAAGGATTTTATCAGTTGCCCCTGGGAGAATGTATACAGAGAAAAGAGAAGAGGTCCTAGAAAAAAGTGTTGAAAGGGGGATCGGAGGTGAGATGGTGTTAGCGTAAGTCACAGAGACAGACTGTTGAGAGATATAGGATAGAAGCCAGGAATGTGCCAGGCCACAGATTCCAAGTGATTGGAGAACCTGGGAGAGAAGGGTAGGGTTGACTGTGTTGAATGCTGTTGATAGGTCTAGGAGGATAAGAAAAGAGAAATGGCCATTGTTTTTTGCAATGTGGAGGTCATTTCTTACTTTAATAAGGACAGTTTCTGTAGAGAAAGTGGGCCAAAAGCCAGACTGCAGTGGGTGCAGAGTATTATGGGAGTTGAGGAAGGTAAGTAGCAAGTGTAAGCTAGGCACTCAAGGAGCTTAGAGGCAAAGGGAAGAGAGATACTGGGCGGTAGTTGGATGGGGAGGTGGGGTCTAATTAACTTTTCTTAAGGATTGGAGATACTATTGAATGTTTGAAGGAAGAGGGGAAGATGCCAGTGGGTAGGAAGGAGTTGGATAGACGAGTTAGCATGGGAACTAACGTGGATGACAGAGGATTGAGGAGGTGGGATGGTAAAGGTTCAAAGGAGCAGGTGGTGAGTGGTGATGTGGACAGCAAAAGGGAGACCTATGATTCTGTGACTGAAGTAAAGGAATCAAATAAGTAGGAAGAGGATCAGGAAGATACAGTTGTGTACAAAAGAGGCGCCGTGGGTTACATTTGTGAGTATTGATTAGTGAGGAGTAGTAGTGTTGTTTGGCAGAGGATAGAGCAGTGTTGAAGCAGGACAGGAGGAATTTGTAGTGGATAAAGTCTGCGTGAGAGCGGGACTTCCTCCACAAGCATTCAGAAGTACAGGCACAGGAGTGGAGAAAGCGTGTTTGTGAGTTGGGCCAAGGGAGTGGTTTTGAGGGGCATTTGTGACGGGCCTGGATGGGTGCACACAGATTAAGTGATGAGAGGAGGTTGTTGTAGTATTCTATAAGTCTTTCAGGTTCAGAAAGAGTGTTGAAGGTGGAGAGGTTTGACTGCAGTGCAGAAGATAAGGCAGGAATGTCTAGTGAGCAAAGGTTGCTGGTGCAGTGTGGGGTCGTAGCTGGTGGGGGAATGAGTCAAAGGGTTGTAGAGAAAGTTATGAGGTGGTGGCAGGAGAGTGGGAAAGGAGATATGGAAAAATCTAGTAAGGAGCAGTTCTTTGTGAAAACCAAGTAAAGGGAGTGACCGTCTTTGTGTGTGCTAGAGTCAGTCCATTGTTGAAGGGTGAAGAATGAGGTTAGTTGAAGCAAGCGTGAAGCCCAAGAGAGGTAAGGATCACCAATGTGACAGCTGAAGTCCCCAAATATTAGACAAGGAGTGTCAGAGGATAGAAAGGATGCAAGCCAGCACTCAAAGTCTGAAAAGAAGGCAGAGGGTGTGGTTGTGGGAGGTCTCTATACTACTGCAACATGCATTGCTACAGGGTGGAATAATTGGATTGCATGTACCTCAAAGGAGTTAGCGAAAAAGGACGGGACAACAGGTATCAGCTGAAAGCGACACAAAGAAGCAAGCAGTACACCTGTGCCACTACCTCTGCCCACTATGCATGCTGTGTGTAAGAAGTACAAGCCTCCATGTGAGACTGCAGCCTTCACGACTGAATCATGTTGGGAGAGCCAGGTGTCAGCAAGACACTGGAGTGCTTGTGAGCAGAAAAGGTCATGTATGAGAGTAGATTTGTTAGTGAAGGAATGGACATTCAGCAGGACATAGGAGAAGGGCTGGGCAAGCAGTGAAAGGGTAGGGATGGGGATGAGGTTATACAAATTAGAGCCCATGTGGAATGGGGAGGTAGGTGGGCGTGGGCTATGGCATATGGAGATATTATTAGTGCCTGAGTTTTGGGGAGATGTCACCAGCCAGAAGAAGGAGAATAACACATACACCTATCAGGTAGGAATGAGATTTGTGTCTGCTGTGGGTTGGAATAGAAGGTTGGGTCGGTCTGAGCAATAGATACAAGGCGTGGTTGCAAAAAGGATTTGATGAGAGCAGGGAGGGGGAAATATGAATATGGGGAAAAGTAGGCAAATCAATAGAGTGCTGGATTTTGCAGTCTAAGAGCAGAGTTGAATACAGCAGTAAAAGGGCAGGCTGGATTGTGGGGTGGGGTAACAGAGCAGATAGAAGGGAGAAAGCAAAAACAAAACAAAAGTCTTTAGAAGCAAATGTTGCTGCAGGGAGGGATGTCTATCTTCAGTCCCACTTCTCACCTCTGCTCCAACATACCTGTAACTCCATTAACTCCTTAACAGAAACACTTGAGATGTTTGTTCATCCTAGCACAGCGATTCGTATAAAGTCCCAGACAGTCCAAGTGCTAAGAGTGCTTTATTTTGTATTACACTCCAGAGGCTGATGGTGAGTTTGGAAGCTAGCCTTTTAAGAGGACTGCAGTGTTCTCAAATAATCACAAACAGACTTGATGTTGAGATCAGGGCTCTGTGGGGGCCATACCATCACTTCCAGGACACCTTGTTCTTCTTTATTCTGAAGATAGTTCTTAATGACTTTGGCTGTATGTTTGGGGTCATTGTTATTCTGCAGAATACATTTGGGTCCAATCAGATGCCTCCCTGATGGTACTGCCTGTACATCTCAGCATTGAGGATTCCATTAATTCTAACCAAATCCCTAAATCCATTTGCAGAAATGCAGCCCCAAACTTGTAAGGAACCTCCACCATGCTTCACTGTTGCCTGCAGATACTCATTCTTGTACTTCTCTCCAGCCCTTCAGCAAAGAAACTGCCTTCTGCTACTCCCAAATATTTCAGATTTTGACTCATCAGTCCTGAGCACCTGATGCCATTTTTTCTGCACCCCAGTTCCTGTGTTTTCATGCATAGTTGAGTCACTTGGCCTTGTTTCCATATCGGAGGTATTTATTTTTGCTGAACATCATCTTATTGTGAAGGGAAGTAAGCATGATGTGTTTTTCATTTGCTGCACTAGGTTTCTGAGCCAACCACTGAGTCTACTGTCTTCATCGTTGCCTGTTTCTTTGTGCTTCTTCAGAAAAGCTTGGACAGCACATCTGGAAACCCTGTCTGCTTTGAAATTTCTGTCTGAGAGAGACCTTGCTAATGCAGTGTAATTACCCTGTGTCTTTTTTGTTGTGCTCAGTCTTGCCATGGTGTATGATTTTCACATTAAACTGTCTTCAGCAACCTCACCTTGTTAGCTGAGTTTGGCTGTTCCTCACCCATTTTTCCCTCCTACACAGCTGTTTCTGTTTCAGTTAATGATTGTGTTTCAACCTACAAATTAAACTGATGATCAGTAGCACCTGTTTGGTACAACTGTTTAATTATACGCCTGACTATGGGCTTGATTCAATAGAGCCTGGTAAAAATAGCCAGTAGGGTTAAATTGGATACTGGCCCGTTAGCAAACAGTGCTAATGAGCTATTCAATTGTCGTATGAGCTGAAAGCACAATGGACATTAGGCCACAGAAAATTGCATGTGGCCAAACGGCCATTTTGTACATTAGATTCCTAAAATGCATCTAAATATTGGCAATAAAGGGAACATCAAAAGAAAAATGTCAAGCACTGATCGTTAACTTATCTGTGTTACACTTACCTGTCATCCACTGTCCTTCCCCTTCTATCTTTCTTCTTTCTCTTATCTTCTTTCTTCTATCTTGTATCTTTTCCATCTTCTTTCTTCTTCTATCTTCTTTTCTTGTAGCTGTAAAAAGAAAAAAAAAAAAAAAGCGTCATAAAAAAAATGTTCACTGAAAATAACCAGCGCATCCTATATAATAATTCACTAGGATGTTTGTCACGATGCAGTCATGCACAGTAGAGACTGCCCTCATTCGGGCAGTCTCTACTGTGCATGATTGCATTGCGTGAGTGAGGCGACGTAAGACTGAATTGCATGGAGCAGTGAGGTAGCGGCCACAATGCGTTCTGTACCCCTCTGGCACTCAAAAGGTTAACATTACCAGGACCGAGGTCCGTGTACATGGGCTTTTACACTAGTCTATTAATATTTTAAACCCTTGATTGCCAGAGGTGTACACAACGCATTGCAGAGTAATGCGTTCCGTACGTCTCTGGGACTCAAAGGGTTAAAGAATACTGGTTCATTGGTTAATAAAATGCCCCAATTCCATATAAACAGAAAATATCAATGCACTCAATCCTTACAAACGCTGGTTCATAGATTTCTTTCAATTACAGCACTGTGAATGTAACTGGTGCTGCAGGGATGGATATACAGAATATAACAAGATACAGAAACCCTGCATAATAGCACTCAAAGCCAATGTGCACGAATGTTGTCTGAAAGTAGAGCAAAATAATGGGACACAACTTAACTTTTAATATATAAAGAAATAAAAAGAAGAAAAGTGAAATAATGATGCCGGGGCTATCTTGTACACATTTTTTGTACGTTGATCTTAGGTAGCCCCGGTATTGCTTTTTTCGCTTTTCTTCTTTTTATTTCTTTATATATTAAAAGTTATGTTTTATCCAATTATTTTGCTCTACATTCAGACAGCATTCGTGCACATTGGCTTGAGTGCTATTTAGGCAGGGTTTGTGTCTTTTCATATCCCAATTCCATATAAAATTGTCACCGTGAATTACTAAATGTCAAAACATTTTAATGAAAATAATATGTCCTTGTTCCATTTCTCCACCCCTGTTTGGGGCCGCTGTGGTGGTGCAAAAAGTGAGTTACAGACCCCCCCTCTTTGTACCTTATGGGCTGATACCTGTTCCATTGGCTGGGATGTGTGCTTACACACCTCCCAGCCAATCAGCTTCAAGCTCCTCTGCACATCTATGCATTCCTTAACCCTTTGAGTCCCAGAGAAGTACACAATGCATTGCTCTGCAATGCGTTGTGTATCCCTCTGGCACTCAAGGGGTTAAACTATGAATTGAAGTGCGGGTTAATTTCAGTGAACATTTTATTCAAGAAAAGAAGATAGAAGATAGAAAGAAGTTGGAGAAGATACAAGATAGAAGAAAGAAGACAGACAGTAGATTAACAAGGTGCTCAGGACCCTGCTGGACATCAGGATTAGTGGTAAGTGGTAAGTGCAGAGGCTGTTGCTTCGTACTTTAGTCAGGTTAATCTTACGAGTGCCAGTGGGGTAATTATACCCCACTGCCACTCATAGGGTTAATTCTACTAAGTCTGGACACCTTTTGGGTGTACTTTGGATGTATTGATATGGGGCTTATGGGGCTTATCCAATTTACCCTACACATTTTGAGACATAATAGTTACATCATCAGGGTTACAGGAACAATAGATGTTTAACCCCTTAAAGGGATATTAACACTTAAAATGTAAAAATATATATATATTTTAGGGTTTATCCACCTGGGTAAAAGAAGGGTATGCCCCCTGTTTTATTCAAAAGTTAGTGCAGCTCAAACTTGAACTTTTTTAGTTGCAGCATCAGTGGTGCTTTTGCTACACCATCCTATGGAGATTTATGGTCAACTGACCAGAGCTGTCTATAGGATGGTGTAGCAACAGCGCTACTATACGATTTTAGGTCACTGAGATACTGCACCTAAAAAATTCAAGTTTGAGCTGCATTAAGTTTGGAATAAAACTCTCTGCAATTGAAGTGGCCTTGTTTTACTCAGGAGGGTATACCCTAAAATATATATATTTACATATTAAGTGTTACTATCCCTTTAAATGATAATGAGGGCTCCATTGCAATGTTCTTCAATGTACTGGAGAAGTGTTTAGCTTTCAAGGGGTTAAAGATCCTATTAAAATCAATGAAACCCCCCCCATGACGTAATTGGTTTGCCCAGAAATATTCTCATTTTTCTTACCACATCAGACTAAGTGATATATTCTGCAGCATCTATCATCTTTGCTATTTTAAACATATTTTATGCTTGAAAATGTCCTATCCTGGGAAAACCATCTTTGTTTTGATTTATAAAGCAGATGATATTTGAGTCATCCATTTTAATTTAGTATATGGCAATAAAAGAAGATATACACACTACTGCAAAATGAATTGGAATTCCTATAAAACTGCATCTACTTTATCATTTTAATGTTTTTTCTATAACTTATGTTTCAGTGTTTAACATTTTGTAAATTTAAAACTACAATTATATGAAGCTTAACAAAAAGACGTAAAATGTAATTTATATGTTGCTTCTGCTACAACAGGAAATTATCAAGTTTGAAAACAGCAAGTTACTTTCCTTTTGAATTAGGCTATTAATTAAAAACACATTTACATATAGTTGCATAGTAAATTAAGTTAAAAGGCACAAGTCCATCAAATTCAGCTTTGCCACAGTATAACCTAAAAATGAGACTTACATTATCCTTCCCGGCTCCAAGATGGGTGTTAGTCTATTTACCAGAAATTCTTGCTTAACCTACTAATACTTAGTATAAACCTGTATGTGCCCTTCTGCTAGAAATGCATTTAACCTTCTCCATTATATCTGCCATTACATCTTTCTTGCATAAAGAATGTCACAATTGAACACACCTTACTATAAAGAACCCCTTCCTGTGCTTAAGTTGAAAACTCCTTTCCTCTAATCTTAAGGGGTGGCCCCTAGTGATTTGATCAGGCCTTGGAATAAAAAGCTCACTCGAGAGATATTTGTATTGACCTCACATATACAATATTACAACATCCACTGTTAAGTATCTTTTCTCTACAGTAAACAAACCAAGTTTGGCTAGATGTTCTTCATACTTCAATTACTATATTTCCTTAATTAACTTGATTGATCTTCTATATACTCTCTGCAGTTCTAGAATATCCTTTTTAAGAACTGGCACCCAAAACTGCACTGAATATTCCAGATGAGGTCTTACCAAAGATTTGTGCAATGGCAACATTATGTTATCCACTTTTGATTCAATAATGTTGGATAGTGTTTGTTAGTGCTGTTTGACTCTAATCAACACTGTCAACTTTGCAGTTGAAAGTAGTCCCATATCTTTCTTTAGCTACGTATTCTAGATTGCTCCTGTTAAGTGAAAATCACCAAAACGGAAATTGTAATTTCATACAAAAACAGATTTTTTCAACAAATTCAATTCAATCTATTTGCCTATACATCATGTAGTTATACAAATCATACCTTTCAGTTCACAAGATACAAATGATCTAATTTAGACTTAAAACCTAGTCATATGAACAGCTGTATTGCAAAACAGTAGGAACCTGTATCACATAATGAGAGGGGGGTGTACAAATATAATTCCAAGATAAACCAGGCTCTCTAATTAATTTTGTAGCTCTATCTGACCTAAAACCAACTTACAAAGTTATTTAAATCTGACATTTCTCCCCTTACACCACTTGCAACTAGGTGAAGATTGTGGGGACGTTTTCAGGCATTTTGGGGCATTTCATTCCTTTGATTCTTGTTTAATGTTATGGACTAACAAGATGCAGAGGAACTTGGCGTAACTTGATTCCTTTTTCCTATGTAAACAATGGGGTAGGACTCCTACCGTAGGAGTATGGAGCTTGCTGACATTAATGTCTTAATTACAGTGTAGAATGTATAATGATAAGCAGTAAAGAGATAGCACATTCCAATGCAGTAAACAGAACTACCACACACGTAGTACTACATATAATTCTAATGCCTAAAAAAACTCAAGGATTAGTGTAATAGTAATTACTCCTACAATCTTACACTAGACAATGTGCACAGTATAGATATCTGAAGAAAAATTATGCAAATGTGAGGGTGCTATCATTCCGGGTGGTAACTACAAGGGGCCCAGGGGCTGCAGTTGTGACTGTGTCCAGAATCAAAGGGTTCTTCACTGCCCTGCAACCCTTATAATCAGATCAGTTTTCTGTATTGGCAGCCACAGGCATCCTGCCAGCCAGTGATAATATTAGCATTACTGAGCCCCTACCCATTTCTTCATTCACCCATTGGTCAGCAGACTCAGATTTCATTCCAAGGCCCAATAAATTTTAGCAGGCCTGGAATGGCCATCGGGCATAATGGGCATCTACCTGGTGGGCCGGTCTGGGGCCGGTCCAGGTGTTTAAAAAAAAAAAATGAATCATTAAACAAGTTTGGGTCATCTTTCACTTTCTGAAAGACGGCCACCTCGTTACAAGTTTCCTGGTGAGCAGGCAATCAACATGCAGCTGTGCAGAGCACTGCACGTGATTATAAGCTCCGCCCACAAAAATGGGCTGCTCAGCCTTAAGTGCCCAGGCCTATTTTTTGTCCCAGTCCGGGCCTGAATTTTAGTGCTAATGCAATGCTCAATTCAATAAAATATTAAATACCACAACTGATTATATGTAGCAATTATTTTGCAATGCATTGGAGATTTCTCTGGCAGCCTAAGAGCTAAATAATAACTAAATTTGTTTCCCTTGGTTCTAAAAGAGTATTTAATTTATAGTAAATTCACACTAATTTGAGCTTACATTAAGTTATCTTAATATAATGTTTTCTGCTCACACACAGATATTCAAAATGCTGAGCACTTGCACATAAAGTGGCTTGAAAATCATATCTGGCTTCACATTCAGACTGTATTGTCTGCCCCTGATCATTGTTAAGAGGGTTACCCAGAGGGCTCTAAACTATACTGTATGTCAGGCAGATTTTCTCTTCTCTTTAACTGGGAGGGGGGTCCCTTCTACCAGTTTGCCCTTGACCGTTGTAGTCGTTGCTAATTGTTAAAATGGCCCTGTCTCAAAGGGAGAAATCTGTCACTCACCCGTGGTCTTCCAGCCCTCCAATCTGTCTTTATTTTTTCCAGAGATACAATTTCCCAGAGATATGACATCAAACATCAGTCAACTCCAGTAGAGAAGAAGGTCACTTATGGTTCAATATCTTTGATGACTGTGTTATTTCAGTACGTACTGGGAATTCCTGACTAGAGAGGAAAAAAAAATCATCATATCTTCTCTGTGTTTATTCCAAAATGAAACAAAACACTGTAGTATGAGCAGACCTAGAGGGATCTGACCTTCTCACAGCTCCCAATATCCCTTCACAGACTGTGCAGATGAAATCAGGGAAACTGTAAAGAGTTTATAGTGAGCTGGCAATTATGAGCTAAGCTATATTTACATGAACAGTAGTATCATGGCAGTAGTCAGCAGCAGGACAAATACAGACACTTAGATGCTAGAGACATCACCAACCCAATGCATTGGAAGTCTCAAGCATCCAAAACAGTGGACTCCTTTATACCACACCTTAAATATACTCACTATATCCTATGTTATAATTCGCTAAGTATGTTTGTCAGAAGCCGTCATGCACAGTAGAGATGGCTGCATGCTCTGCAGCCATGCACAGTACAGACTGCCTGTGCCGTGGCTGATTCGGAGCAGGGCTCTCCAAATTCAGACCGGACTTCTCTCTGCACACCGGAAGGTGCGCAGAGAGGACTACGGTCTGAATTTGGAGCTCCCCGCTCCCTATCAGCTGTGCCGCGTTTGGGCAGTCAGTACTGCGCATGACTGCAGCGCCGCAAGTGTTGGCCCGTGTATACGGGCTTTAAAACTAGTACTTATATACGGTACCAAACACAGAATGCACAGGGACTTAAATACAAGGGTAGAGAGGATGCTATTGTGCTGAGGAGGCCCCATTTCCCCAGGGTCCAATATGTTCTAGTTATACCTCTGTAAAAATATTTGTGGCTAACAAAACATATTACATTATACACACATCCCACACAAAGACACACCCACCACCACAAAATAATTCTAATTGGTTGACTGCAGTCAGAGAGATTACTGTAGTGCGTGGCAACCAATGTCAGACACATGTGATTGGTTGTCATCTCATGGTAACCTCCCCTTCCTCTGCTCCTCAGCAAAATGCCCACTATCAGTGCATGCCATACAGTGCAAGTGCAATAGAATTTATCAGTGACAACTAGAATAAATTATAAATTCCTTCTTGATGGAAATTCAGTTGACAAAAGAGTAAGAAAAGGCTTTTCTAGTCTATTTCTTACTTCTGCTATTGAATGTCAGCTGGTATGTACAGAGAATTTTGCAATTCAGTATACATACCGAAACAGCTCAAAAAAAGCACTGAAATGGCTATTTTGTTATCACACTGAAGCTGAATGAAGGTTTCCTTTTCTGGACAGACACGGCCTTCTTAGCAGGGCTGTTAATAGGGTTTGAGTGAACAGGTTCAAAATAATTTGAAGTGCTGTTTTTTGGGGGTGGTTTTGTAAAAAAACAAACAAAAACAAAAACATACAATTAAAATATTTGACATTTAATTAAACAAACACACTCCCCCTCAAATACACACTCATACACACTCTACTACACACACACACACACACACACACACACACACACACACACACCTCTCATACACATACACACTGACATCTCAGCCTTGTTCCACTGACCACTGATAGTAATAGACCTTTCCATACATGTTCTTCTTCCTAGCTTGTTCTACTGTCCCACTGGTTGTTTCAGATGCACATATGTCCTGTCTGATACCCCAGCCTTGCTCTACTGAAAAGTCATAATATTTCATAAAATCGAAAAAATATATATTGCAAAGTTTCTCCTTCTAAGCAAAACAAGGGTACACCCTGCTGAAAGTTATTTTATTCAAAAGTTATTGAAACTCAAACTTGCATTTTTGGGGTCAATTATTTCCATGGCAGAAAATGTACATTAATGTTGTTAATACAGCAGTATATGAACAGTTATTTTCCTTCATAGAATAATGTAGCAACAGTGCAACTTTAAAACTGCAGACAGTAAAGCTACTGTACTCAAATATGCAAGTTTGAGCTGTTATAAATCTCAAATAAAGCATCTCTGAACTGTGGGAGTAAACTAGTTTTTCTCAACAGGATAAAGTCTAAAATATATTTTTCCATATTACACAATACTGAATGAATAACATAAATGTCGTAAAAATTGTGCTGGAAAATTGAATATCTCAGTGTTCAATATGGGAAAGGTTTAATGTATCAAGCACATGGAAAAAGATAGAACAGAGAATAGGGAAAAAACTCTTAAGTGTTTGAATAATTTAAAAGCAGATGAAAAACACACAGATATAATAATAACTTTTGATGAATGCAGGTGTCCCAAAAAAGTAATTAGACTTCAATTAACCCTTTGAGTGCCAGAGGGCTACTCAACACATTGTAGAGTAATGCGTTGTGCACCCCTCTGGCACTCAAAGGGTTAATGAGTCTAAAATTAGTAACTAGAACTTATAACTTATAAGGGGCTTGAAATATTAGACACTGTTTAAAGTACATTCCAAATTTATCAAACAGTCAGGTAACGCTGCAATAATTTGATGCATTTTATCACTTAAAACTAATTTTTGGTGATTTTAAAAGAGCATCCAAATTCACCTCTAAGTTCTATTAAACATTTAACTTAGAGAGCTAGTTTTTCAGATTTATGGAGTACGCTAATCAAGCCATGCCATGCCTTTGTCGTCAGTCTTAGCCCTACATTACCTCCCCTACTCACTGACACATAACTGTTTCAGTGCACTAAAAAAAAACTTTACAACTATGACTGAAGTATGTGAATGGCATAAGCAAGTTCTAAATAACGGAAAAAATGGTTTTCTCAATAAAAATGACTAATATAACATTTAGAAAATCACCAGTTATTTTAGGTGATAGTATCGCTTTAATGGAAAAATGCAAAACTGCCTGCATTATATAATCTACTTAAAGCTCATGTATCTTAGTCCTTAGGCCATTTAAGGAGCTTTATTGTTGCTGTGGTTGTGAGTAGTCAGACTGACTGATGCAGCAGGAAGACATTGATTATTGGGATGTGAATCACAAAAGTACTGTCTCCCTTGTGACAATTTATGCTTCGGCAGTCACAGACCACAGTGCAGGGATACCTTTATATAACTGTCTACATTATTAATCAGTTACGGGAAGGTTTTGAGGCAATGTAAAAGTAAACATTGTCCAAGAAAATTTGGCTGATTTGGTGATGGCCACATAGTCTCCAGTAAACTACAATATAAGCATGCTGTAACATTCACTTATGGATTTCTCAGTTTCCTTTCCATGCATACAAAGAACATACCATCTGTGAGATTACTAGTGTTGTTTTCCTGCAGAGTTGGGAAGACATTTTCTTTTGCATTTTTCACTTCCTGTGTAAGCAGGAAATGACATACCACCTATTTCAAACGGTCAAAGAAATTTGCTTTACCTGGTGTTGCTGGCAGCGTGGCTGGTGTGTTGGGCATTACCAAGCATTTTTAGGTTATTTCATGGCCATTGATATCCCTTTATGTTACTGAATAAATGATTTAAAGCACGATCAATGTATTTTACTTATACAGACTGATTTATAACCACATGTACTGAAGTCTAAGCAAACATTAATGGAAGTTTTATTGCTGTGGAGTAGTGTTGAGCGAGCATGCTCGGCCGATGCTCGGATCGGCTCGAGCATCGCTCTGCTCGGCACATGGCGGTACTCGTACGAGTACCGCATGTGCTCGCCCGCCATGTTCGGGTCTCCTCCCCGCACGTTTTGCGGCTGCTGCGCAGCCAATAAACGTGCAGGGAGGCTCTGACATCGGTGTAATGCCAGCAGCCATGTTGGCTGCTGGCATTACACTGATTGGCTGGCCAGAACCCGTGGTCGGGTGCTGTATAGCACCTGACCATCGAGTTCGGCTCAGTCTGAGCCAGGGAGAGCTGAGGATAGGAAGGGAAAGGCAGTGTAGGGAGGAAAAAAACAAAAATTGTGCAAAAAAAGAACCAAAAGTCCTTTTTAGGACTACTGTGTGTGGGGGCAGCAGGTTATTTTGTGTGGGGGGAAAAAAACAAAAAAAAAAAAAAAAAAAATATTCTGTTTAGTGTGAAAAGTTGCAGATTAGAGCACATTCTGTTTAGTGTGCACAGTTGCAGATTAGAGCACATTCTGTTTAGTGTGCAAAGTTGCAGATTAGAGCACATTCTGTTTAGTGTGCAAAGTTGCAGATTAGAGCACATTCTGTTTAGTGTGCAAAGTTGCAGATTAGAGCACATTCTGTTAAGTCTTCAAACTAAAATATCAAAGTCACATATTCCATTCAGTGTGCGTCGCCGCAGTTTAGCAGCACATTCTGTGTACTGTGCAGAGTTGCAGAATAGGAAGAAATACTGTTAAGTCTTCAAACTAAAATATCAAAGTCACATATTCCATTCAGTGTGCTTCGCCGCAGTTTAGCAGCACATTCTGTGTACTGTGCAGAGTTGCAGAATAGGAAGAAATACTGTTAAGTCTTCAAACTAAAATATCAAAGTCACATATTCCATTCAGTGTGCTTCGCCGCAGTTTAGCAGCACATTCTGTGTACTGTGCAGAGTTGCAGAATAGGAAGAAATACTGTTAAGTCTTCAAACTAAAATATCAAAGTCACATATTCCATTCAGTGTGCTTCGCCGCAGTTTAGCAGCACATTCTGTGTACTGTGCAGAGTTGCAGAATAGGAAGAAATACTGTTAAGTTTTCAAACTCAAATATTAAAGTCACATATTCCATTCAGTGTGTTTCACCGCCGTTTAGCAGCCTATTCTGTGTACTCTGCACAGTTGCAGAATAGTAAGAAATACTGTTAAGTTTTCAAACTCAAATATTAAAGTCACATATTCCATTCAGTGTGTTTCACCGCCGTTTAGCAGCCTATTCTGTGTACTCTGCACAGTTGCAGAATAGTAAGAAATACTGTTAAGATTTCAAACTCAAATATTAAAGTCACATATTCCATTCAGTGTGTTTCACCGCCGTTTAGCAGCCTATTCTGTGTACTCTGCACAGTTGCAGAATAGTAAGAAATACTGTTAAGTTTTCAAACTCAAATATTAAAGTCACATATTCCATTCAGTGTGTTTCACCGCCGTTTAGCAGCCTATTCTGTGTACTCTGCACAGTTGCAGAATAGTAAGAAATACTGTTAAGTTTTCAAACTCAAATATTAAAGTCACATATTCCATTCAGTGTGTTTCACCGCCGTTTAGCAGCCTATTCTGTGTACTCTGCACAGTTGCAGAATAGTAAGAAATACTGTTAAGTTTTCAAACTCAAATATCAAAGTCACATATTCCATTCAGTGTGTATCACCGCCGTTTAGCAGCCTATTCTGTGTACTCTGCAGAGTTGCAGAATAGTAAGAAATACTGTTAAGTTTTCAAACTCAAATATTAAAGTCACATATTCCATTCAGTGTGTTTCACCGCCGTTTAGCAGCCTATTCTGTGTACTCTGCAGAGTTGCAGAATAGTAAGAAATAGTGTTAAGTTTACAAACTCAAATATCAAAGTCACATATTCCATTCAGTGTGTATCACCGCCGTTTAGCAGCCTATTCTGTGTACTCTGCACAGTTGCAGAATAGGAAGAAATACTGTTAAGTTTTCAAACTCAAATATTAAAGTCACATATTCCATTCAGTGTGTTTCACCGCCGTTTAGCAGCCTATTCTGTGTACTCTGCACAGTTGCAGAATAGTAAGAAATACTGTTAAGTTTTCAAACTCAAATATTAAAGTCACATATTCCATTCAGTGTGTTTCACCGCCGTTTAGCAGCCTATTCTGTGTACTCTGCACAGTTGCAGAATAGTAAGAAATACTGTTAAGTTTTCAAACTCAAATATCAAAGTCACATATTCCATTCAGTGTGTATCACCGCCGTTTAGCAGCCTATTCTATGTACTCTGCAGAGTTGCAGAATAGTAAGAAATACTGTTAAGTTTTCAAACTCAAATATTAAAGTCACATATTCCATTCAGTGTGTTTCACCGCCGTTTAGCAGCCTATTCTGTGTACTCTGCAGAGTTGCAGAATAGTAAGAAATAGTGTTAAGTTTACAAACTCAAATATCAAAGTCACATATTCCATTCAGTGTGTATCACCGCCGTTTAGCAGCCTATTCTGTGTACTCTGCACAGTTGCAGAATAGTAAGAAATACTGTTAAGTTTTCAAACTCAAATATTAAAGTCACATATTCCATTCAGTGTGTTTCACCGCCGTTTAGCAGCCTATTCTGTGTACTCTGCAGAGTTGCAGAATAGTAAGAAATACTGTTAAGTTTTCAAACTCAAATATTAAAGTCACATATTCCATTCAGTGTGTTTCACCGCCGTTTACCAGCCTATTCTGTGTACTCTGCAGAGTTGCAGAATAGTAAGAAATACTGTTAAGTTTTCAAACTCAAATATTAAAGTCACATATTCCATTCAGTGTGTTTCACCGCAGTTTAGCAGCCTATTCTGTGTACTCTGCACAGTTGCAGAATAGTAAGAAATACTGTTAAGTTTTCAAACTCAAATATTAAAGTCACATATTCCATTCAGTGTGTTTCACCGCCGTTTAGCAGCCTATTCTGTGTACTCTGCACAGTTGCAGAATAGTAAGAAATACTGTTAAGTTTTCAAACTCAAATATTAAAGTCACATATTCCATTCAGTGTGTTTCACCGCCGTTTAGCAGCCTATTCTGTGTACTCTGCACAGTTGCAGAATAGTAAGAAATACTGTTAAGTTTTCAAACTCAAATATTAAAGTCACATATTCCATTCAGTGTGTTTCACCGCCGTTTACCAGCCTATTCTGTGTACTCTGCAGAGTTGCAGAATAGTAAGAAATACTGTTAAGTTTTCAAACTCAAATATTAAAGTCACATATTCCATTCAGTGTGTTTCACCGCCGTTTACCAGCCTATTCTGTGTACTCTGCAGAGTTGCAGAATAGTAAGAAATACTGTTAAGTTTTCAAACTCAAATATTAAAGTCACATATTCCATTCAGTGTGTTTCACCGCCGTTTAGCAGCCTATTCTGTGTACTCTGCACAGTTGCAGAATAGTAAGAAATACTGTTAAGTTTTCAAACTCAAATATTAAAGTCACATATTCCATTCAGTGTGTTTCACCGCCGTTTAGCAGCCTATTCTGTGTACTCTGCACAGTTGCAGAATAGTAAGAAATACTGTTAAGTTTTCAAACTCAAATATTAAAGTCACATATTCCATTCAGTGTGTTTCACCGCCGTTTAGCAGCCTATTCTGTGTACTCTGCACAGTTGCAGAATAGTAAGAAATACTGTTAAGTTTTCAAACTCAAATATTAAAGTCACATATTCCATTCAGTGTGTTTCACCGCCGTTTAGCAGCCTATTCTGTGTACTCTGCACAGTTGCAGAATAGTAAGAAATACTGTTAAGTTTTCAAACTCAAATATCAAAGTCACATATTCCATTCAGTGTGTATCACCGCCGTTTAGCAGCCTATTCTGTGTACTCTGCACAGTTGCAGAATAGTAAGAAATACTGTTAAGTTTTCAAACTCAAATATCAAAGTCACATATTCCATTCAGTGTGTATCACCGCCGTTTAGCAGCCTATTCTGTGTACTCTGCAGAGTTGCAGAATAGTAAGAAATACTGTTAAGTTTTCAAACTCAAATATTAAAGTCACATATTCCATTCAGTGTGTTTCACCGCCGTTTAGTAGCCTATTCTGTGTACTCTGCAAAGTTGCAGAATAGTAAGAAATAGTGTTAAGTTTTCAAACTCAAATATCAAAGTCACATATTCCATTCAGTGTGTATCACCGCCGTTTAGCAGCCTATTCTGTGTACTCTGCACAGTTGCAGAATAGTAAGAAATACTGTTAAGTTTTCAAACTCAAATATTAAAGTCACATATTCCATTCAGTGTGTTTCACCGCCGTTTAGCAGCCTATTCTGTGTACTCTGCAGAGTTGCAGAATAGTAAGAAATACTGTTAAGTTTTCAAACTCAAATATTAAAGTCACATATTCCATTCAGTGTGTTTCACCGCCGTTTACCAGCCTATTCTGTGTACTCTGCAGAGTTGCAGAATAGTAAGAAATACTGTTAAGTTTTCAAACTCAAATATTAAAGTCACATATTCCATTCAGTGTGTTTCACCGCCGTTTAGCAGCCTATTCTGTGTACTCTGCACAGTTGCAGAATAGTAAGAAATACTGTTAAGTTTTCAAACTCAAATATTAAAGTCACATATTCCATTCAGTGTGTTTCACCGCCGTTTAGCAGCCTATTCTGTGTACTCTGCACAGTTGCAGAATAGTAAGAAATACTGTTAAGTTTTCAAACTCAAATATTAAAGTCACATATTCCATTCAGTGTGTTTCACCGCCGTTTAGCAGCCTATTCTGTGTACTCTGCACAGTTGCAGAATAGTAAGAAATACTGTTAAGTTTTCAAACTCAAATATCAAAGTCACATATTCCATTCAGTGTGTATCACCGCCGTTTAGCAGCCTATTCTGTGTACTCTGCACAGTTGCAGAATAGTAAGAAATACTGTTAAGTTTTCAAACTCAAATATTAAAGTCACATATTCCATTCAGTGTGTTTCACCGCCGTTTAGCAGCCTATTCTGTGTACTCTGCACAGTTGCAGAATAGTAAGAAATACTGTTAAGTTTTCAAACTCAAATATCAAAGTCACATATTCCATTCAGTGTGTATCACCGCCGTTTAGCAGCCTATTCTGTGTACTCTGCACAGTTGCAGAATAGTAAGAAATACTGTTAAGTTTTCAAACTCAAATATTAAAGTCACATATTCCATTCAGTGTGTTTCACCGCCGTTTAGCAGCCTATTCTGTGTACTCTGCAGAGTTGCAGAATAGTAAGAAATACTGTTAAGTTTTCAAACTCAAATATTAAAGTCACATATTCCATTCAGTGTGTTTCACCGCCGTTTACCAGCCTATTCTGTGTACTCTGCACAGTTGCAGAATAGTAAGAAATACTGTTAAGTTTTCAAACTCAAATATCAAAGTCACATATTCCATTCAGTGTGTATCACCGCCGTTTAGCAGCCTATTCTGTGTACTCTGCAGAGTTGCAGAATAGTAAGAAATACTGTTAAGTTTTCAAACTCAAATATTAAAGTCACATATTCCATTCAGTGTGTTTCACCGCCGTTTAGCAGCCTATTCTGTGTACTCTGCAGAGTTGCAGAATAGTAAGAAATAGTGTTAAGTTTACAAACTCAAATATCAAAGTCACATATTCCATTCAGTGTGTATCACCGCCGTTTAGCAGCCTATTCTGTGTACTCTGCACAGTTGCAGAATAGGAAGAAATACTGTTAAGTTTTCAAACTCAAATATTAAAGTCACATATTCCATTCAGTGTGTTTCACCGCCGTTTAGCAGCCTATTCTGTGTACTCTGCACAGTTGCAGAATAGTAAGAAATACTGTTAAGTTTTCAAACTCAAATATTAAAGTCACATACTCCATTCAGTGTGTTTCACCGCCGTTTAGCAGCCTATTCTGTGTACTCTGCACAGTTGCAGAATAGTAAGAAATACTGTTAAGTTTTCAAACTCAAATATTAAAGTCACATATTCCATTCAGTGTGTTTCACCGCTGTTTAGCAGCCTATTCTGTGTACTCTGCACAGTTGCAGAATAGTAAGAAATACTGTTAAGTTTTCAAACTCAAATATTAAAGTCACATATTCCATTCAGTGTGTTTCACCGCCGTTTAGCAGCCTATTCTGTGTACTCTGCACAGTTGCAGAATAGTAAGAAATACTGTTAAGTTTTCAAACTCAAATATTAAAGTCACATATTCCATTCAGTGTGTTTCACCGCCGTTTAGCAGCCTATTCTGTGTACTCTGCACAGTTGCAGAATAGTAAGAAATACTGTTAAGTTTTCAAACTCAAATATCAAAGTCACATATTCCATTCAGTGTGTATCACCGCCGTTTAGCAGCCTATTCTGTGTACTCTGCAGAGTTGCAGAATAGTAAGAAATACTGTTAAGTTTTCAAACTCAAATATTAAAGTCACATATTCCATTCAGTGTGTTTCACCGCCGTTTAGCAGCCTATTCTGTGTACTCTGCAGAGTTGCAGAATAGTAAGAAATAGTGTTAAGTTTACAAACTCAAATATCAAAGTCACATATTCCATTCAGTGTGTATCACCGCCGTTTAGCAGCCTATTCTGTGTACTCTGCACAGTTGCAGAATAGTAAGAAATACTGTTAAGTTTTCAAACTCAAATATTAAAGTCACATATTCCATTCAGTGTGTTTCACCGCCGTTTAGCAGCCTATTCTGTGTACTCTGCAGAGTTGCAGAATAGTAAGAAATACTGTTAAGTTTTCAAACTCAAATATTAAAGTCACATATTCCATTCAGTGTGTTTCACCGCCGTTTACCAGCCTATTCTGTGTACTCTGCACAGTTGCAGAATAGTAAGAAATACTGTTAAGTTTTCAAACTCAAATATTAAAGTCACATATTCCATTCAGTGTGTTTCACCGCCGTTTAGCAGCCTATTCTGTGTACTCTGCACAGTTGCAGAATAGTAAGAAATACTGTTAAGTTTTCAAACTCAAATATTAAAGTCACATATTCCATTCAGTGTGTTTCACCGCCGTTTAGCAGCCTATTCTGTGTACTCTGCACAGTTGCAGAATAGTAAGAAATACTGTTAAGTTTTCAAACTCAAATATTAAAGTCACATATTCCATTCAGTGTGTTTCACCGCCGTTTAGCAGCCTATTCTGTGTACTCTGCACAGTTGCAGAATAGTAAGAAATACTGTTAAGTTTTCAAACTCAAATATTAAAGTCACATATTCCATTCAGTGTGTTTCACCGCCGTTTAGCAGCCTATTCTGTGTACTCTGCACAGTTGCAGAATAGTAAGAAATACTGTTAAGTTTTCAAACTCAAATATTAAAGTCACATATTCCATTCAGTGTGTTTCACCGCCGTTTAGCAGCCTATTCTGTGTACTCTGCACAGTTGCAGAATAGTAAGAAATACTGTTAAGTTTTCAAACTCAAATATTAAAGTCACATATTCCATTCAGTGTGTTTCACCGCCGTTTAGCAGCCTATTCTGTGTACTCTGCACAGTTGCAGAATAGTAAGAAATACTGTTAAGTTTTCAAACTCAAATATTAAAGTCACATATTCCATTCAGTGTGTTTCACCGCCGTTTAGCAGCCTATTCTGTGTACTCTGCACAGTTGCAGAATAGTAAGAAATACTGTTAAGTTTTCAAACTCAAATATTAAAGTCACATATTCCATTCAGTGTGTTTCACCGCCGTTTAGCAGCCTATTCTGTGTACTCTGCACAGTTGCAGAATAGTAAGAAATACTGTTAAGTTTTCAAACTCAAATATTAAAGTCACATATTCCATTCAGTGTGTTTCACCGCCGTTTAGCAGCCTATTCTGTGTACTCTGCACAGTTGCAGAATAGTAAGAAATACTGTTAAGTTTTCAAACTCAAATATTAAAGTCACATATTCCATTCAGTGTGTTTCACCGCCGTTTAGCAGCCTATTCTGTGTACTCTGCACAGTTGCAGAATAGTAAGAAATACTGTTAAGTTTTCAAACTCAAATATCAAAGTCACATATTCCATTCAGTGTGTATCACCGCCGTTTAGCAGCCTATTCTGTGTACTCTGCAGAGTTGCAGAATAGTAAGAAATACTGTTAAGTTTTCAAACTCAAATATTAAAGTCACATATTCCATTCAGTGTGTTTCACCGCCGTTTAGCAGCCTATTCTGTGTACTCTGCACAGTTGCAGAATAGTAAGAAATACTGTTAAGTTTTCAAACTCAAATATCAAAGTCACATATTCCATTCAGTGTGTATCACCGCCGTTTAGCAGCCTATTCTGTGTACTCTGCACAGTTGCAGAATAGTAAGAAATACTGTTAAGTTTTCAAACTCAAATATTAAAGTCACATATTCCATTCAGTGTGTTTCACCGCCGTTTAGCAGCCTATTCTGTGTACTCTGCAGAGTTGCAGAATAGTAAGAAATACTGTTAAGTTTTCAAACTCAAATATTAAAGTCACATATTCCATTCAGTGTGTTTCACCGCCGTTTACCAGCCTATTCTGTGTACTCTGCAGAGTTGCAGAATAGTAAGAAATACTGTTAAGTTTTCAAACTCAAATATTAAAGTCACATATTCCATTCAGTGTGTTTCACCGCCGTTTAGCAGCCTATTCTGTGTACTCTGCACAGTTGCAGAATAGTAAGAAATACTGTTAAGTTTTCAAACTCAAATATTAAAGTCACATATTCCATTCAGTGTGTTTCACCGCCGTTTAGCAGCCTATTCTGTGTACTCTGCACAGTTGCAGAATAGTAAGAAATACTGTTAAGTTTTCAAACTCAAATATTAAAGTCACATATTCCATTCAGTGTGTTTCACCGCCGTTTAGCAGCCTATTCTGTGTACTCTGCACAGTTGCAGAATAGTAAGAAATACTGTTAAGTTTTCAAACTCAAATATCAAAGTCACATATTCCATTCAGTGTGTATCACCGCCGTTTAGCAGCCTATTCTGTGTACTCTGCAGAGTTGCAGAATAGTAAGAAATACTGTTAAGTTTTCAAACTCAAATATTAAAGTCACATATTCCATTCAGTGTGTTTCACCGCCGTTTAGCAGCCTATTCTGTGTACTCTGCAGAGTTGCAGAATAGTAAGAAATAGTGTTAAGTTTTCAAACTCAAATATCAAAGTCACATATTCCATTCAGTGTGTATCACCGCCGTTTAGCAGCCTATTCTGTGTACTCTGCACAGTTGCAGAATAGTAAGAAATACTGTTAAGTTTTCAAACTCAAATATTAAAGTCACATATTCCATTCAGTGTGTTTCACCGCCGTTTAGCAGCCTATTCTGTGTACTCTGCAGAGTTGCAGAATAGTAAGAAATACTGTTAAGTTTTCAAACTCAAATATTAAAGTCACATATTCCATTCAGTGTGTTTCACCGCCGTTTATCAGCCTATTCTGTGTACTCTGCAGAGTTGCAGAATAGTAAGAAATACTGTTAAGTTTTCAAACTCAAATATTAAAGTCACATATTCCATTCAGTGTGTTTCACCGCCGTTTAGCAGCCTATTCTGTGTACTCTGCAGAGTTGCAGAATAGTAAGAAATACTGTTAAGTTTTCAAACTCAAATATTAAAGTCACATATTCCATTCAGTGTGTTTCACCGCCGTTTAGCAGCCTATTCTGTGTACTCTGCAGAGTTGCAGAATAGTAAGAAATACTGTTAAGTTTTCAAACTCAAATATTAAAGTCACATATTCTGTGTAAGATGAAGAAGGCGGGTAAAAAGGGACGGGGAAGTGGACGTGATCCTGAAAGTTCAGGGCGCGGGTCAGGACGCGGAGAAACTGTGCCTGGTGCCAGAGCACAAGAAAGAAAGACATCCACCATACCTAGCTTCATGTGTAATTTTACAGGGCGTCGCAGGACATCACTCTCGAGGTCCGACCACTGCGAACAGGTGGTCGGTTGGATGACAGCTGATACTGCTTCCAGTCGGTTAAGCACCACCCTGTCTTCCACCAAGTCCACTCTCAGTAGCCAAGAGTCTGGTCAACATAATCCTCACTCTGATCATCCTTCCTCCCACCATACACGGTCTGGTCAAAGAAGTGATCCCACACTGGGATATAGTGAGGAGCTCGTCTCATCACCAATCCTTCATTTGACCCTCTCTCCAAGCACGCTTGCAGAGGAACATGACATCTTGTGCCCTGATTCACAACCTCTAGAGGCTACCCAATCACAAGAAGATGACAGATGTGAACGGCATTTAAGGTCAAAGGAAGTAGTGGATGATGATGATGATGATGAGACACAGTTGCCATTAAATCAACCACTATTTCCGTCTCAAGACCTTGTTGAGGAGAATGTTATACAGTTGTCAATGACTGAGTATGTGGTGGGATCAAGACTTGAGGAGGATGATCAGAGTGAGGAAGTGGAGGAGGACTTGGTGGACGATGAGGTGACTGACCCCACCTGGGAAGGTGTAGAGCCGAGCGATGTCAGCAGTCCTGAGGGTGAGCCATCTGCAGCACCGCAACAGGCTGGAAGAGGCAGTGGTGTGGCTACAGAAAGAAGGAGGACCGCACCAAACCGGCCCGCAAATGTTCCACGGAGCACCCCCTTGCGTAAATCTACCTTGCCAAAGGGTAGGTGTTCCGCGGTATGGCGTTTTTTTAAGGAAAGTGCGGACGACAAAAGAATTGTAGTTTGCAACCTGTGCCACACCAGAATGAGCCGAGGCATGAACACTAGAAACCTCACCACCACCAGCATGATCCGACACATGGCATCCAAGCACCGTAGTAAGTGGGAGGAACGCCTGGATCGCCCATCTGTGTCTGCAGGCCACACCACTGCCTCCTCTTCCCCTGTTTTCGGTGCCGGCCAATCGCCTGTCGAAGGCGCAGGCCCACATACCTCCCGCCCTGCACCTGTACCATCTGAAGCACCATCAGCGACCACATCCACTTCCCTGTCCCAGCACAGCGTCCAAATGTCGTTACCCCAGGCATTTGAGCGCAAGAGAAAGTACCCAGCCACCCACCCACAGGCCATAGCACTAACCTCACACCTTTCCAAATTACTGGCCATCGAAATGCTGCCATTTAGGCTTGTGGACACTGAGTCCTTCCGCAGCCTGATGGCAGCAGCTGTCCCTCGGTACGCGGTCCCCAGCCGCCACTACTTTTCCCGGTGTGCCATCCCCGCATTACACCACCATGTGTCCCGTAACATCACCCGTGCCCTGACCAACGCAGTTACTGGGAAGGTCCACTTAACGACTGACACATGGACAAGTGCTTGTGGCCAGGGACGCTACATTTCCCTGACGGCACACTGGGTGAATGTCGTGGAGGCTGGGAGCGACTCGGACCCTGGGATGGCACGGGTGCTACCCACGCCGAGGATTGCGGGCCCTACCTCCATCAGGGTTTCCACCAGCACCTACGTTATTGGCTCCTCCTCCTCCGTTTCCACCTCCGAATTATCTACACGCAGCGCCACTCCCCCATCAGCCAGTAGCTGGAAGCAGTGTAGCACTGCAGTGGGGAAGCGTCAACAGGCCGTGCTGAAGCTGATCTGCCTTGGGGACAAACAGCACACGGCCTCAGAGCTGTTGCAGGGGATTAGTCACCAGACCGAGCAGTGGCTCTCGCCACTCAACCTGCAACCAGGCATGGTTGTGTGTGATAATGGGCGTAACTTGGTGGCGGCTTTGGAGCTCGGCAAGCTCACACACGTACCATGCCTAGCGCATGTATTTAATTTAGTGGTGCAGCGATTTCTAAAAACCTACCCCAATGTGCATGATCTCTTGACCAAGGTGCGCCGCGTGTGTGCACATTTCCGTAAGTCATCTACAGCTTCGGCCGGCCTGTTGAAGCTGCAGCAGCGCTTACAATTGCCAGCTCACCGGCTGCTGTGTGACGTGAGCACGCGCTGGAACTCCACCTTCCACATGTTGGCCCGGCTTTGTGAGCAGCAGAGGGCAGTAGTGGAGTACCAGCTGTTACACGGTCGTCGCCTCTCCGTTCAACTTCCTGTAATCAGAAGTGAGGAGTGGGAATGGATGTCAGACCTCTGCGAGGTTTTACGCAATTTTGAGGAATCGACACAGATGGTGAGCGGCGATAACGCTATTATCAGTGTAACCATCCCACTTCTGTGTCTACTGAAACGCTCGCTGCTCACAATTAAAACCGACGCTTTGCATGTGGAAGAGGTGGAAATGGGGGAGGAAGAGCTTACACAAGGTGATATCCAGAGCACCCTCACTTCGTCTTCTCAGCGACAATTGGAGGAGGCGGAGGAGGAGGAGGAGGAGGAGGAGGAGGAGGAAGACACGGTTGCCTCCGCTACAGAGGGTAGCCATGGAACTTTAGTTCCATCTCTTCAGCGTGGGTGGGCAGAAGAGGAGGAAGAGGATGAGGAGATTGAGAGTCATCCTCCTGGTGAGGACAGCGAAATCTTGACTGTTGGTACTCTGGCACACATGGCTGACTTTATGTTAGGCTGCCTTTCCCGTGACCCACGCGTTATACGCATTTTAAACAACACGGATTACTGGGTGTTCACCCTTCTGGACCCCCGCTACAAAGAGAATTTCTCATCTCTCATTCCTCCGGTGGAGAGGACAAGCAAAATGGTGCAATACCAGAAGGTTCTTGTCGAAAAATTGCTCCAAAATTTTCCATCTGACAACGCTGGCGGCAGAGTACGTGCTACCTTGGCCAACCGAGAAGGGGAGAAAAGGGGAGCACACAGCAGTTCCGAGAAAGGCAGGGCAACACTCTCCAAGGCGTGGGACACCTTCATGACACCCCGCCAGCACCCTCACCCTGATGCGCAGCCTAGTGTCACAAGGAGGGAAAAGTTTTGGAAGATGGTGAAGGAGTACGTAGCAGACCGTGTCAGTGTCCTCAATGATCCCTCTGTGCCTTACAACTACTGGGTGTCCAAGCTGGACACGTGGTATGAACTGGCACTCTACGCCTTGGAGGTGCTGGCCTGCCCTGCCGCCAGCGTTCTGTCTGAGCGGGTATTTAGTGCTGCTGGTGGCATCATAACAGATAAGCGTATCCGCCTTTCCACCGACAATGCTGATAGGTTGACACTTATAAAAATGAACAAGGCCTGGATTTCCCCTGAAAGCCCCGGGGGAACATAAACTCACTTTACATATATTATTTACAATGATGGGAATACTCTGTATTCCCATTCACCCCTTCCACCCAAAAAACAGGTATATGGTTGACTCTTAATCTTCTCATCCTCCTCCTCCTCTTCCATATGCCCTGTGCTATAATTTTTATATAGGGCCAGCTCACCAGCGGGCCCTGTGATATAATTTTTATATAGGGTCAGCTCACCAGCGGGCCCTGTTTGCCAATTTTTATATAGGTCAGCTCACCAGCGGGCCTTCTCATATAATGTTTTATTGGGTCAGCTCTCTAGCGGGCCCTCTCATATAATGTTTTATAGCGTCAGCTCACTAGCGGGCCTTCGCATATAATGTTTAGGATGGTCAGCTCTGCAGCAGACCCTCACCCATAATGTTTTAGATGGTCAGCTCAGCGCACGTTTCCCTCTTAATCATGGCCTCAGTTCAATAAAATCAAGGAAATTTTTGGGAGAATTTGCCTCTGTGCACGTTTCCCTCTTAATCATGGCCTCAGTTCTGAAAATCAAGGAAATTTTTGGGAGAATTTGCCTCTGCGCACGTTTCCCTCTTAATCATGGCCTCAGTTCTGAAAATCAAGGAAATTTTTGGGAGAATTTGCCTCTGCGCACGTTTCCCTCTTAATCATGGCCTCAGTTCTGAAAATCAAGGAAATTTTTGGGAGAATTTGCAGATGATATACAAGTAAATATACAGCAAATATTGTTTGGTAACAATTTTTCGCCTAAAGTCGTTTTTATTTTCCTTTTTGTGTGTTTTATGGTCAGTCTGTAAAAATGGCGTACTACGGGCGAAAGATCGTTCCCAGCAGCGATGTTGGAGTCCAAGATGCATCCAGACATCCTCCCTATGCTGTCCCTGAACCATTTCTGTAGTGTTTCCATCTTTTTCTGCCCTTTTCCTATGGACCAGGCACCCTCCCCTCATCAGAGCAGGGGGTGCCTGGTGTAATGCTCGAGTCCTCCCATTGACTTCAATGGGGCTCGGGTGCTCGGCCGAGCACTCGAGCCTCAGGGGGTGCTCGGTCAGAGCACCCGAACACCCGAGCATTGGGGTGCTCGCTCATCACTACTGTGGAGCAATGTGATACATTTATATACACACCACACAGTTTGGTCTCCTAAAAAGAGGGACAGAAGGATTTGAGGAATTTCACATGTGTTGAAATTGAGCTTTTAATGCTACAGAGGTTTTTAATGCATTGATTCTCTATCTGCTGTAGACATCTTAAGAAAGTAATGGGTTAAAATCCTAAAATAAATCCATGTGCATTTTTAATGTTCACTTCAAACCTAAGGGGCAGCTGGTTTGCGCTTCATCTTCATGAATCCAGTGTTTTACAAGCGTGGAAAAAAAATGAAGGCTATTGACTCTGCAAAAATGAAACAAAGGCCATACTAAAGCTACACCCTATTGCCTTCTTCTTCCCCTCAGCATGGGGAGGCTATGCCTGCTGAGCTAATAAATGAAGTGAGTGGACCATCTCCCAGCTAACGGGAAACCTGTGGCAAGTAGGAGGAAGGATAGGGAAATTAGTGGCAGGGGAGACAGGAATAAAGGTGGTTGTAGTCATTTTATCTTATCCTCGGCCGGATTTGTCAATAGGCAGGCAAGGCACTTGCCTAGGGCATCCTATTTTCAGGGGTACCTGGCAAAGGCCTTGTCACCGGGGCCACCTCATGTGACCCACTGCAGTGACTGCAGCTGCATTCCACTGCCTCCAGCCTCCATTGGTCACCTCACTAGGACCTCCTGTGACATCATCACTATGTTGCCAATGGCAACTCATGTAGTCAAAGGCAGCTGAGCATGTCGGTGTAGCTTGCACGGCTGCATAAAAGCCATGGGAAGCAGCCTATGTCAAAGATTTGGCGGCTGTTGACTGGGCATAGCGCATGGGAGTGTGCTTGGAAAGCAGACAACAGGTCAGTTGTTGGTGGACGGGTGGCAGCAGCTGCACGCAGTAGCCCCCGCAAAAACCTCAAGTGCAGCATCAGGCTTGTATGTGTTGCCCACAATTTTTAATTATTATTATTTTGATGAAGTGATGAATCAGCAGTGCACTGCACAATATGTTTCTCCACTCCATTCTCCTTGTGATGTAGTCATCAATATTTTTAGTCATGTGGTGACTAAATAAATATAAATCGATCTACAAAATGTTTTTTTGTGTGAGCACCCCAAATAGATGCACTATGTGGCCAAATAAGGGGCGATTGGGCATGATTGTACACAGTCAGCGTGAACATAAGCCATAATGCCACACTGCAAGAAGATTGTATAGTGGTCAGTGGACACATACACCACATGAAAAAATACAGGTGATCTTCCTGCAGTGTATGGTGTTTGTTGTCTGTACAATCAAAATGCACTGTAATGTTTCTGGCATTATGGCTTATGCTCCCTCTGACTGTGTACAATCACACCCCATTGCCCATGAACATCAGATTCAGTTTCATCCCATGTAAACTTGAGAGTTGTGTATGTGAATTATTTGTCCATATGTGGACAAATAATTAACATACATAACTCTCAAGTTTACATTGCATAAAACTAAATCTGATATTCAGGGCGATTGGGCATGATTGTACACAGTCAGAGAGAACATATGCCAGTAATGCCACATTACAGTGCATTTTGATTGTATAGACAACAAACGCACCATACACTGCAGAGATATTGTATAGTGGTCAGTGGACACACACACCACATGAAAAAATACAGGTGATTGTATAGAGGAATTAAATATGAATGGTATCATCATTATGGTCTGTGAGGATGATACCATTCATATTTAATTCCTCTATACAATCACCTGTATTTTTTCATGTGGTGTATGTGTCCACTGACCACTATACAATATTCCTTCAGTGTATGGTGTGTTTGCTGTGTATACAATCAAAATGCACTGCAATTTGGCAATACTGGCATATGTCCCCTCCGTAAGAAATATACTGTAGTGTAATGTGGTATATGTGACATCTGCTCTGTCCAACCACAAGAGGACATGGTTAATTGAGGGGTGTGGCTGTGAGGGGTGTGGTTGTGGGTGGGGCAAAGGCAGGGCTAGGGGCGCAGAGGGTGTTATGCCTAGGGGTGCCTGAGATGCAAATCCGGCCCTGATCTTATCTCAAAGGGATAGTAATACTTCGTTTTAACTTTATTTTATTTTGTAGGCATTAAAAAAACATGAAGAATGATATAAGTCTTGTCTCTTAAACCTTTATGGTTTGAGAGATATTCACAAGCAAAGTTTCCCCTCCCGCCCCTTTTACCTAGTGTAAGCCATCTCTTCTCAGATGTGGAATGCAGTCCATAGACCAGACAGATAACAGAAGGGGACACTCTTATTCCTATGAAAACAATGAAAGCCCTGCCCCCCTTGACAAGTTTTTCAGGTTTTTCCCTTATCTTAATTGAAGATTGTCCCTCTGTGCAATCTACCTGGGCACCTCCCTTCTGCTTTGGCTGAGCAGTGTTACATCAGTAAAAGGGGCGGGAGGGGGACACTTTGTCATTGAATTACTCTTGAACTACAACTCTGACAGAATTGAAATAACACTCTCCAAAGTCCAAATACTATGATGATTAATTAGAGCTGCTTTTATTATGAAACATTACTATCCCTTTAACTATGTACAGCTCATTTAAAGGAACAGTAATGTTTCACAATAAAAGCAGCTCCAATTAATCGTCATAGTATTTGGGCCATGGAGAATTTTATTTCAATACTGTCATAGTTGTAGTTCGAGATGTCATAGTTGTAATTCAAGAGTAATTGAAGTATCCCCCTCCCTCCCCTTTTACTGATGTAACATTGTTCACCTCAGAGCAGCAATACTGTCCAGATGGATGACACAGTCGATCACCCACTCCTCCTCCAAGCCCTCCACTCCCTAGGTCTCTGCGACACTGCACTCTCCTGGTTTTCATCTTATCTCTGCAACCGCTCCTTCAGTGTTTCCTACTCCGGCTCCACTTCCCCACCCCTCCCACTGTCTGTTGGTGTGCCTCAAGGATCAGTACTGGGACCCTTGCTCTTCTCAATCTACACTGCTTCCCTTGGAAAACTAATAAACTCCTTTGGGTTTCACCATCATCTCTATGCTGATGACACCCAAATATATCTTTCCTCCCCAGACCTCTCTCCTTCCCTCCTGTCCCGAGTGTCTGACTGTCTGTCTGCTGTGTCTTCCTGGATGTCCTCCCATCAACTCAAACTTAACCTTAGCAAAACTGAACTAATTCTCTTCCCTCCATCTACAACCAGCCTTATCCCAAACATTACCCTCACCGTTAACAACACTTCCATCACACCAACCCCTACAGCACGCTGCCTGGGGGTCACATTTGACTCTGCCCTATCCTTCATTCCTCACATCCAGTCAATCTCCAACTCATGCCGCCTCCACCTCCGCAACATCTCTAGAATCCGACCCTTTCTCACAGAAGACACTACCAAAATTCTAATCCAAACACTCATCATGTCCCGTCTTGACTACTGTAACTCTTTATTAATTGGCCTGCCTCTCACCCGACTAACCCCGCTACAGTCCATAATGAACTCTGCTGCAAGACTAATCTTCCTCACTCATCGCTTCTCTAACACCACACCCCTCTGTCAGTCCCTACACTGGCTCCCGTTAGCATACAGAGTAAAATTCAAAACTCTGGTGCTAACTTATAGAGCCCTCACTAACACTGCACCCCCCTATATTTCATCTCTCATTTCCAAATATACTCCCGCCCGCCATCTTCGCTCTGCACATGACCTTCTGCTCTCCACAGCTCTTATCACATCCTCCCACTCCCGCCTACAGGACTTCTCCCGTGCTGCACCTGAGCTGTGGAATTCCCTCCCCCGCCCCATCAGACTCTCCCCCAGCCTTCAAATCTTCAGACGCTCCCTGAAGACTCACCTCTTCAGGGAGGCTTATCAACTGCCTCCATAAACATCATCACCAAGATTCACCCCTTGCACGGACTACTGCACTCAATGGCACTTCTCACTCCCACCCACTGACTGGCAGTTCATGTGGCAGGAGGCACTTAAACACAATAGCACCTACTCCTTCTGTATCAAACCTACCTTCCTCTAGACTGTAAGCTCTCACGAGCAGGGCCCTCTGATCCTCCTGTTCTACACATCTGATTGCACTATTTAATACCTCTGTATGTCTATTCCCCAATTGTACAGCGCTGCGGAATTAGTTGGCGCTATATAAATAAAGAATAAAGAATAAAAAGAAAAAAAGATGGATCTCAGAGAGGGACAATCTTCAGTGAGCATAAGGAAAAACCTGTCAAGGGAGGCAGGGTTTTCCTTATGCTCACGGTGAAAATATTGTCCCTTGCTGTGAGCTGTCCACATCTGTGTGGAGGTGGCTTACACTAGGTAAAAGGGGCTGGCGGGGGATCCTTTATCATTCAATTTCTCTTGAATTACAACTCTAGCAGTATTGAACTAACACTGTCCATGGCCCAAATACTATGAATATTAATTGGAGCTGCTGTTTCTGTGAAACATTACTATCCCATTAAGACATTTTCACCTTTCTCTAAGATTCTCCAAGTCCAGTAAATCTGGTCTCCTCCTTCTCACATCGAGACTGCAGGTTCCACCACTATCTAAGCAATAAGATCCAGGCACTTTATAAATAAGGCACTGGCATCGCAACAGTAACAACCTTGCAATTGCAGAAAATTAATAATACATTGTTTTTGCTCCCCAAAAAGGCTCCTGTCATCCATTTTGAGAGTAAGAATACTCACCCCCTCTGCTGGATCATAGCCAGAAACTTTGTGTAACTGTAGGTGCAGCCTCCATAGATTGTTAAAGGGATAGTAATACTTCAAATGTAAAAAAAATATGTTGTAGGGTTTATCCCCCTGAGTAAAACAAGGGTACTCCCACTGCTGAAAGGTGTTTCATTCAAAAGTTATTAATTTGAATTAAGTTGAATTTTTTTAGGTGCAATATCACAGTGGCCTGAAATTGTAGAGTGGCGCTTATGCTACATGATCCTATGAACAGCTCTGGTCCGGGACCATAAATCTCCATAGGATGGTGTAGCAACAGCGCCACTGTACAATTTCAGGCCACTGTGATATTGCACCTAAAAAATTCAACTTTGAAAATTAATAACTTTTGAATGAAACACCTTTCAACAGTGGGAGTACTCTTGTTTTACTCAGGGGGATAAACCCTGCAACATATTTTTTTTACATTTTAAGTATTACTATCCCTTTAAGGATTGGGGTTGTAAACAGAACTAACACTTAATAATCACCTATAATTATGTTAGCTTTATTTATTTGTCAGTTTATGCAAATGAGGCAGTACTGACTGGCACAGCGAGTGTGTCAGATGCTACCATCCCACTCTCCCTCCCAACTGCCACTTTGTACCAGGAAATACTAGCTAATTTGCATAAACCGACATATAAGTAAAAATAAGTAACGCAACTTCATTACATCCTGAAAGTCTAAACTGACATGAAGTGATAAAGTGGTTACTATAATATACTATGGAGAACTGTTATCAACGACTCACCTTTCTCACAGGGCGCAGCAAAATAATTACCTGAAATCTGACCACTAGAAGGCACTGTTGAAGGATATGTTTATTTATATAGAGCCACAAGTGTACATAGCACATTAGAATTTTAGGTAATATATAGTTAATATAAAAAAACAGCAGTTTAAACTGTAATAACTCTGGAAAAGCTATCTCCCAACAGCAGGTGTACCCTTATATTACTATGCTGGAAAAGCCCTGCAAAATATATATACATTATACAGAAATGTTTACTGCACCTTTACCTATCATACTGAATAAATAATATCTAAGATAAATTGTGTTGATTTATTTGTCTCCTGTGCTGCAGTTGGTTTGCCCCCAAATTGTTCCACATTCTTGACATATCAATTTGATTGTCCTGAGCTGTGCATATGGGCTATTGTATTCATTATTTACTCATTCAGTGCTAAAGAAATCTGGAGTATTGTGAAATAAAGTTGCATGCAAAGCGACTTGAGAAAGTAAAGCTGGAATATCCGGATTGTGATAAATATGTCTCATAGACTCAGTGATATATATCAGTACTTGTTCAATGGGACTTTTTTCTGAGGGAGGGTAAACCTGGATTCAAAAATCTGATCAGAGTTTGGTCACTGGAGATTGACATCTTTGAATTGTTCTTCTGTAACAGTACGGTATATTCTTCCGGATTTAAATAGAGGGAAATAAAATACATTGTGGACCCTTTGTTCGCCAGCATCCTTGTGTTTCACAGCTGTTCATTTATCTCAAGCTCAGCAGCACTTCCCATTTCCTCTCCAGTATTGAGTTTCAGGAAAATGGACGTCAAGGCTCAATCAGGGACAGGAAATCAATGAGCCACAAAGAATACACAGCCAGAGATTAATAAAATTGTGCATTGTCATTTACTGAATTATATATTTATGTTAAGCATCTTCTAGCCTATATCTGGTTATTAAACAGTTTTGGCCATTAAAAAGTTCTCATCATGCTTAAAGGAGCAAACACATTTGTTTATTAAGAAAATATATATATATACATACATGTGCTTGTGTGTATATGTGTTTGTTATATATATATGTACGTGTTGTATATTAAAGGAAAAACAATGGTGATTCCAGAGTGGTGAAGTTTTTCATTAAAATTATTATGGCACAAACTTGTTTTTCTTTTAATAAAGCTGCAATTTTCTTTTCTGATCACCAGAAGGTGCTGTTGCTTCCTTTTATTAGGGAGAACCATAGTCTATGACTTAAGTTCACTCACAGAGGGCATTATAAAAAAAATCACTTATAGATACAAAATAGTGTTGCTACTAACAGTTTTATTAAAACAAATGATTGAGCTGTAATGACTGTGGAAAGAAAATACTTCCAAGGGCAGGAGTTTCATATTATTCAACATTTAAAGTAATTTTGTTTATAGTCAGCATAAATATGGATAGTACCCTCTGAATGCTTGAAACAGCTCCCTAGCATTCAAGGGGTTATAAGCGCCATTTAACTCATTGTAACAATAATGCCGTACTAAAATCATGTGCTGTCTATATCAGGGAAAGACAAGTGCTGGACCTCCAGCTGTTGGGGACTACAGTTCCCATCATCTCCAGAAAATCAGAATTAAATTATTTTTTCATTGCATGCTATGCTATAGAGGTGGAGCTTGAACTTCATCTCGCTAGTCTTAAAGCTGGCACAGCTGTGTCCACCTATGCACTAATGCATTAGAACATAATCATGAGTGCATTATGTTTAATGAATAAGAGCAGCACGTGGTCTATGCTGGCATATTTGTTGTAATGGACCCCTCTGTCTGTCACAGCATTATGCCATGCTTCCTGTAGTCTCCTCCTACCTACTTCCTTCCTCTGAGCCTGCTCCTCCTACCTACTTCCAGGTTTAAAAGGCAGTCTGAGTCCTGACTCAGTTGCCCTTGCGTTGTTGTTCTACACAGTTGGGTTTCCTTGGGCTCTGTGTATTACCTGGCTTGTCTGACCATCGAGTCTGGTGCTGACCTGTGGCTCTGTCTGGCTATTCTTTTGCCTGCTCCCATTGTGTAGTGGACACCCAATCTGGTGCGGACCTGTGACTCTGGCTGACTACATGAACTGTATATGACCCTGCTTGTCTGACTATCCAATCTGGTGCTGACCTTTGGCTCTGTCTGACTATTCTCCTGCCCGCTCCTTGTGTATAGTAGACACCCAATCTAGTGCAGACCTGTGGCTCTGGTTGACTATCCGATTTGTGTATGACCCGGTTTGTCTGACTATCCGATCTGGTGCTGACCTGTGGCTCTGTCTATTCTCCTGCTTGCTCCCTTTGTGCAGTAGACACCCAATCTGGTGCAGACCTGCAGCTCTGGTTAAGACCTTACTCCCTGACTGCAGGCATGAGTCAGGATCGCTCTGGTGCCTCTGAGAAAGGAGACGGCCATCTCCTTACTGACTGCAGGCTTGAGTCAGAACTTCTCCCTTACTGTATCATCGTTAGGGAGATCCCTAGATCTACCTGCTGACTGTAGGCGTGAGTTAGTTAGTCTCTTACTGGGATTCCTGCTGGGCCTTCGTTATATAGAAACTCCAGAGGCTTCTTCCGGTCTCTTTAAGAGCGTTCCAACTTTTGGCCACTAGAAGGACCTCTACTCATTGTTCTGTGATTTACTTACTCATTGTTCTGTGATTTACTGTATTTATATTTATTCAATAAAGACTGTTTTACTATACCGTACTGACTCCTGGTTTGTTCCTGGGAAAACATGACAGTACGTAAGGGCCATGAATACGGCCAGACCACATGGTCTTGGCTTCAAAAAACCTCATGACCATTCGCCAGGGTGCTCGTACTGTAGCTGAGTACGCCACTGAGTTTCACACTCAGGCAGCAGAAATAGAAATAACGAGGCCCTGGCAGCCACCTTCTTCCAGGGGATAAATGATGCTATGAAGGATGAAACTGCGGCCTGCGATTTACCTGACATACTTGATGAATTGATTTAATTCTGTGTCTTAATAGATACCAGACTCAGAGAACAACCCTCGTTAGGGAGCACCTGCGGAGGGCTCCAGGCAGACTATCTCCTCATAATACTGGCCCACTCCATCCTCCCTCACCTCCCATGCCTCCTGGGCTTGCCTCTGAAGGGAGTGAACCTATGCAGGTGGGTATTACCTGGCTTTCGAAGGAGGAGAGGGCCTTCAGGAGGAGGGAAGGACTTTGTCTGTACTGTAGCAAACCAGGACATATCTTGCGTTCCTGCCCAGTACGTCTGGGAGAACGCTTACAACTAAGATCCTGTTGGCATTTCTCAGTCCCCAGAAAATGTTTCAGATAAGCCCATGTTGAGGGTGTGCATCTCTTGGGTGAACAGGTCAGTCTCTGTCCCAGCACTACTTGATACGGGTGCTGCGGGCTGCTTTATTGATGCGGAATTTGTGGCCAGTAAAGAGGTTCCGTTGCAGTCCCATTCTTCTCCACTGGCCGTGGAGGCTATTGATGGTAGATCCCTGCTACCATCTCACATTACGCATGAAACCACTCTGTTAACCCTGAAGGTGGGAGCCCTTCACACCGAAACCCTGAAGTTTCAGGTGATTAACTCCCCACATTATACCATTGTGCTGGGTTTTCTGTGGTTGCAGACGCACAACCCTAGGATGGATTGGCACACATGCAACATTTTGGCCTGGTCTCCACTGTGTTATAAATCATGTCTCTCCTGTCCTGTGAGACTGACTACCTGAGGAGTATTTACCATTTAAAGAGGTGTTTAATGAAAGACAGGCTGGGGCCTTACCACCACACAGGCCATATGATTGGCCATATGATTGCTTTCTGGAGTTTATGCCTGGCACATCACCTCCTACGGGTCTTGTCTATCCCTTGTCGGTAAAGAGAATAGAGTCACGGAGGAACATGTTTCTGATGCCCTGGCCAGAGGCATCATCCGTAAGTCCTCATCTCCGGCAGGGGACGGATTTTTTTTTGTTAAAAAAAAAAGGACGGAGAGCAACATATCGATTTTTGCGGGCTTAACAAACTGTTGGTTAAAAACGCTTACACGATTCCCCTGATTACTGAATGCTTTGACCGTGTCAAGGGGTCTAAGATCTTTACGAAACTCAATCTAAGAGTGGCGTATAATTTGGTTTGGATAAAGCAGGGTCACGAGTGGATGACAGCTCCTCATTGGAGACCCATCGTTCGGATGTATCCAAGGTATTGAGCCTATTAAGTAAGAATAACCTTTATTGTAAACTCGAAAAGTTTCAGTTCCACAAACCACAAGTGACATTTCTGGGGTACATTATTTATGCATCTGGGTTCGCTATGGACCCCCAGAAATTGTCCGCAGTAGTGGAGTGGTCTTGCCCTGTGGGACTCAAAGCGATTCAGACATTTCTGGGGTTCACAAATTATTACCGGAAATGTATTAAAGATTTCTCCACTATTGTCAAAACTCTGACGGACATTACCTGTAAAGGTGCCAAGACCACTGAGTGGTCCCAGGTGGCCATAACTGAAGACTGAAGGCAGCATTTGCTTTAGCCACAATTCTGGTACACCTGAGTCTGTCCCTGCCCTTTACCCTGGAGGTGGACGCATCCGAGATTGGAGTGGGCGCCCTATTGTCTCAAATCTCAGCCCCTGGTGAAGCTCTACGCCTGTGTGTCTATTTCTCGAAGAAACTGTCTAAAGCTGAGATGGTGTACCAAATCTGGGACATTATTGGCCATTATTTTGGCCTTGAAGGAGTGTCAGTATCTCCTAGAGGGTACTAACTCTCCAATCCTGATCCTTACGTATCACAAAAATCTAATTTATCTATCGGAAGCGAAACGCTTGTCTTCTAGGCAAGCCAGATGGGCTCGATTCCTTTCCCGATTTAATTTTGTGGTCTCCTACCTCCTGTGCTCCAAAAATATGAAGGCAGACGCTTTGTCTCGCCAGTTCTGCAGCCTTTCCAGAGAGGAGGTTCCACCGACCCCGATTATTCCTGCTGATCAGATCCTCGCGACCATACGTACATGCATCACTTCTCCCCTGGGAGAGGAGATCCTGGAAAGTGTTTTGTCCGGGCTCAGTTATGTATTAAGCTGTTGGAGACTTACAATACTTCTAAAATAGCAGGCTAAATTGGTCGGGGCCAATTGATCTGGTCATTGTCAACAGTGTTCTGGTGGTCAAGTCTCACATCTGATTGTGCTGCTTTTACTGCTGCTTGCATGACTTGTGCGCAGAAGAAGACTCCTCGACACTTGCCAGTTGGCTTGCTGCAGCCTGTGGCTAATGGGGACCGTCCATGGTCTCATTTATCAATAGTTCCATGGGCTTCACGGTCATACTTATGATCATGGATACATTTCTGAAAATGGCACATTTCGCCCCTTTCAAGGGATTGCCATCTGCGGAGGAGTTGGTGGTGATATTTGCCAAGGAGATCTTTCGGTTTCACGGCATACCCAGGGTTATTGTGTCTGATAGAGGAAGCCAATTTGTGTCCCAGTTTTGGAGGTGCTTTTGTGCTCAAGTGGGAATTCAGCTGGCATTCTCTTCCGCTTACAACCCTCGGTCAAAAGGTGTGGCAGAAAGGTCCAACCAGGTCTTAGAGCAATTTCTCCACTGTTATATCTCCAACCACCATGACAATTGGGCTACCCTGTTGCCTTGGGCGGAGTTTGCCCTGAATTGTGTGGTTAACTCTTCCTCATGGAGTACGCCATTCCTGATCAATTATGGGTTTCAACCCTCTGTTCTGCCTGAGGCCTTCCAAGCAAAAGAGATTCCGGCTCTGGATAAGCATTTAAGGGCACTCCGTTTCTCATGGGCACGGGTACAGCATATCCTACATGGTTCCACACTGCGGCAGAAAAGGCAGACTGACCGTAGGCGACTGCCGGCACCTACTTTCCACGTGGGAGATAAAGTGTGGCTGTCTTCCCGAAACTTGGACCTCTAGGTTCCATGTGATAAGTTGGCTCCTTGTTTCGTTGGTCCTTTCAGAGTGATACGTAAGATTAACCATGAGGCATATTCACTTGAACTTTCTGTAAATATGCGTATCCATAATGTATTTTACATGTCATTATTAAAGCCCTTGGTCTGCAACCAGTATACCTCTGCTCCTGTTCATCCCGCTCCCCTGAGGATTGCAGATCACAAGGAATATGAGGTATAGAACATTTTAGAGTGAGCTTACAGTATTTCATTCATTGGAAGGGCTATGGCCCTGAGGAGCGCTCATGGATACCTGCTAGTGATGTACACGCTCCTGTATTGGTACACAGGTTTCACGCTCGATTCCCTGACAAACCCTGATTGGATCCTAGGGGGAGGGGCCTTTGAGGGGGGTACTGTCACAGCTTACCTTGGTTCCAGCGCCACCACTTCTGCGATGCTAGGCTTCATTCCACGCGTCATCTGCAGGCGCAAGGCTTTAGAGTGAAGCAGGCCTCAGTTTTATGCCATGCTTCCTGTAGTCTCCTCCTACCTACTTCCTTCCTCTGAGCCTGCTCCTCCTACCTACTTCCTGAGGAGGGGTTTAAAAGGCAGTCTGAGTACTCAGTTCACCTGTGGCTCTGGCTGACTACCTGAACTGTGCATGATCCGGCTTGTCTGACTATCCAATCTGGTGCTAACCTGTGGCTCTGTCTGACTATTCACCTGCCCGCTCCTTGTGTATACTAACATGTCAAAAGATGTGAGACGCTCTGGGCACAAACAAAAGCACAATGTCCTGTTCTCCGGCTACTCACCGCACAAGAGCATCACATTTTATCTCTCTAGTGCCATTACAAAGGAGAAATTTCCACAAAGGGAGGTCCAGTACCAAAATGATGGGCAAGTCCCCTCTGCATGGAAAAACCAGCTAACCCCAGACATACATTTCAGCCGTATTTGGGCCTTGTCAGTGAGGTGCAGCACGCTTACCTAAACACTCAGAGCAAGGGGTCCACATCTAGATTATCTTTTACACTTGGGGAGAGACCCTAAGTGTTTCACAGAAACAAACCAAAACATGTGAGAGGCTCTGAGCACAAACAAAAGCACAATAGCCTGTTCTCCGGCTAGTCACTGCCCAAGAGCATCACATTTTAATGCTCTAGTGCCATTACAGAGGAAAAATTGCCACATACACATTAGACTAATACCGCCCATAACGGCAGTCCAGTATCAAAATGATGGGCAAGTCACCTCTGCATGGAAAAACCAGCTAACCCCGGGCATACATTTTGGCCTTATACAGGCCTCATCAGTGAGGTACAGCTAGCTTCCCTAAGCCCTGAAAGCAAAGGGTCAACATCTGGATTACCCTTTACACTTAGGGAGAGAGCCTAAGTGTTTTGCAGAAACAAGCCAAAAGATGTGAGAGCCTCTGAGCACGAACAAAAGCACAATGGTCTGTTCTCCAGCTAGTCACCGCTCAAGAGCATAACATTTTAGCTCTCTAGCAGCATTACAGATGAGAAATTTCCCCATACACATTAGATTAATCCCGCCAATAAGGGCAATCCTTTACAAAAATGATAGGCAAGTCCCCCTGCACAAAATAAAAACAGCTAACCTCTCTAGTGTCATTACAGAGGAGAAATTTCCACATACACATTAGACTAATCCAGCCTATAAGGTCAGTCAAGTACCAAAATGATGGACAAGTCCCCCTTACACAGAAAAACACAGCTAACCCCACACTGTTCTCCGGCTAGTCACTGCTCAAGAGCGTCACATTTTAGCTCTCTAGAGCCATTACAGAAGAGAAATTTCCCCATACACATTAGACTAATCCCACCCATAAGGGCAGTACAGTACCAAAATGATAGGCAAGTCCTACCAGCTAACTCCAAACATAAATTTCTACCTTATTTAGACCTTGCCAGTGATGTACAGCTGGCTTTCTAGGCACTGAGAGCAAGGGGTCCACATCTGTATTACCCTTTACACTTAGGGAGAGACCCTATGTGTTTCACAGAAACAAACCAAAAGATGGGAGAGGCTCTGAGCATGAAAAAAAGCAAAATGGCCTGTTCTCTAGCTAGTTACCAGTCAAGAGCATCACATTTTAGCCCTTTAGTACCATTACAGAAGAGAAATTTCCACATACACATTAGACTAATCCCTCCCATAAGGGCAGTGCAGTACCAAAATGATGGACAAGTCCCCTCTGCATGTAAAAAACAGCTAACACCAGACATATGTTTTGACCTCATTTGGCCCTCATCAGTGAAGTGCAGTTGGCTTCCCTAGGCACTGAGAGCAAGGGGTCAACATCTGGATTACCCTATACACTTAGAGAGAGACCCTAAGTATTTCGCAGAAACAAACCAAAAGATGTGAAGAGTCTGAGCACGAACAAAAGCACAATGCCCTGTTCTCCAGCTAGTCACCGCACAAGAACATAACATTTTAGCTCTCTAGTGCCATTACAGAGAAGAAAGTTCCACATGCATATTAGAATCATCCCGCACATAAGGTCAGTCCAGTACTAAAACGATGGGCAAATCCCCTCTGCACGGAAAAAAAGCTAACCCCAGACATACGTTTTGGCCTTATTTGGTCCTTGTCAATGAGGTACAGCTAGCTTCCCTAGGCACTGAGAGCAAGGGGTCCACATCTGGATTGCCCTTTACACTTAGGAAGAGCCCCTAAGTGTTTCTCAGAAACAAGTCAAAAGGTGTGAAAGGCTCGGAGCACGAACAAAAGCACAATGGCCTGTTCTCCAGCTAGTCACCTCACAAGAATATCATATTTTAGTTCTCTAGCACCATTACAGAGGAGAAATTTCCAAATACACATTAGACTAATCCTGCCCATAAGGGCAGTCCAGTACCAAAATGATGGGCAAGTCCCATCTGCATGGAAAATCAGCAAACCCTAGACATACGTTTTGGCCTTATTTGGGTCTCATCAATGAGGTGCAGCTAGCTTCTCTGGGCACTGAGAGCAAGGGGTCCACATCTGGATTACCCTTTGCGCTTTGGGAGAGACCCTAAAGGTTTCACAGAGACAACCCAAAAGATTTGAGAGGCTCTGAACACGAACAAAAGCACAATGGCCTGTTCTCCGGCTAGTCACCACTCAAGAACATCACATTTCAGTTCTTTAGTGCAGTAACAGAGAAGAAACTTCCACATGCAGATAAGACTAATCCCACCCATAAGGGGAGTCCAATACTAAAATGATGGGCAAGTCCCCTCTACACAGAAACTCCAGCTAATAACAGACGTACCTTTCTGCCTTAATTAGGCCTCATGGGTGAGGTGCAGCTGGCTTCTGTAGCCACTGAGAGCAAGGGGACCACATCTGGATTACCCTTTATACTTAGGGAGAGACCCTATGTGTTTTACAGAAACAAATCAAAAGATGTGAGAGGCTCTGAGCATGAACAAAAGCACAATGGCCTGTTCTCTAGCTAGTCACCGCACAAGAACATCACATTTTAGCTCTCTAGTGCCATTACAGAGAAGAAAGTTCCACATACATATTAGAATCATCCCGCACATAAGGTCAGTCCAGTACCAAAATGATGGGCAAATCCCCTCTGCATGGAAAAAAAGCTAACCCCAGACATACGTTTTGGCCTTATTTGGTCCTTGTCAATGAGGAACAGCTAGCTTCCCTAGGCACTGAGAGCAAGGGGTCCACATCCGGATTGCCCTTTACACTTAGGAAGAGCCCCTAAGTATTTCTCAGAAACAAGCCAAAAGGTGTGAAAGGCTCGGAGCACGAACAAAAGCACAATGGCCTGTTCTCCAGCTAGTTACCTCACAAGAACATCACATTTTAGTTCTCTAGTACCTTTACAGAGGAGAAATTTCCACATACACATTAGACTAATCCCCCCCATAAGGGGAGTCCATTACCAAAATGATGGGCAAGTCCCCTCTGCAAGAAAAATCAGCTAACCCTAGACATACATTTTGGCCTTATTTGGGTCTTGTCAATGAGGTGCAACAGGCTTCAGTACCAAAATGATGAGCAAACCCCAACCACACAGTACGACCTTATTTAGGCCTCATCAGGGAACTGCAGCTGACTTCCCTAGGCACTGAGAGCAAGGGGTCCACATCTGGATTACCCTTTACACTTAGGGAGAGACCCTATGTGTTTCACAGAATCAAACCAAAAGATGTGAGAGGCTCTGAGCATGAACAAAAGCACAATGGCCTGTTCTCCAGCTAGTCATCACTCAAGAGCATTACATTTTAGTTCTTTAGTACCATTACAGATGAGAAATTTCCACATACACATTAGACTAATCCCTCCCATAAGGGCAGTTCAGTACCAAAATGATGAGCAAATCCCCTCTGCTTGGAAAAACAGCTAACCCCAACCATACGGTTTGACCTTATTTAGGCCTCATCATGGAAATGCAGCTGGCTTCCCTAGGCACTGAGAGCAAGGGGTCCACATCTGGATTACCCTTTACAGTTAGGAAGAGACCCTAAGTGTTTTGCAGAAACAAGCCAAAAGATGTGAGAGGCTCGGAGCATGAACAAAAGCGCAATGGCCTGTTCTCCAGCTAGTTACCGCTCAAAAGCATCACATTTTAGCTGTCTAGTGCAACTACAGAGGATAAATTTCCACATTCACATTAGACTAACTCCCCCCCCAATAAGGGCTGCCCAGTACCAAAACGATGGGCAAGTCCCCTCCGCACAGAAAAACCAGCTAACCCCAGAAGTACATTTCTGCCTTAATTGGGCCTCATCAGTGATGTGCAGCTGGCTTCTATAGCCACTGAGAGCAAGAGGACCACATCCGGATAATCCTTTACACTTAGGGAGAGATCCTAAGTGTTTCACAGAGACAAGCCAAAACAGGTGAGAGGCTCTGAGCAAGAACAACACATTTTAGCTCTCTAGTACCATTACAGAGGAGAAATTTCCACATACACTTTAAACTAATCCCGCCCATAAGGGCAGTCCAGTAACAAAATGATGGGCAAGTCCCCTCTGCACGGAAAATCAGCTAACCCTAGACATACATTTTGGCTTTATTTGGGCCTTGTCAATAAGGTGCAGCAGGCTTCCCTAGACACTGAGAGCAAGGGGTCCACATCTGGATTACCCTTTACACTTAGGGAGAAACCCTAAGCGTTTCACAGAAACAATCCAAAAGATGTGAGAGGCTCTGAGCGCAAACAAAAGCACAATGGCCTGTTCTGCTAGTCACTGCTCAAGAGCATCACATTTTAGCTCTCTAGTGCCATTACAGAAGAGAAATTTCCCCATACACATTAGACTAATCCCACCCATAAGGGCAGTACAGTACCAAAATGATAGGCATGTCACTCCGCATGGAAAACCAGCTAGCCCCAAACATACATTTCTACCTTATTTGAACCTCACCAGTGATGTGAAGCTGGCTTTTCTAGGCACTGAGAGCAAGGGGTCCACATCTGTATTACCCTTTACACTTGGGGAGAGACCCTATGTGTTTTACAGAAACAAATCAAAAGATGTGAGAGGCTCTGAGCATGAACAAAAGCACAGTGGCCTGTTCTCTAGCTAGTCACCGCACAAGAACATCACATTTTAGCTCTCTAGTGCCATTACAGAGAAGAAAGTTCCACATACATATTAGAATCATCCCGCACATAAGGTCAGTCCAGTACCAAAATGATGGGCAAATCCCCTCTGCACGGAAAAAAAAGCTAACCCCAGACATACGTTTTGGCCTTATTTGGTCCTTGTCAATGAGGAACAGCTAGCTTCCCTAGGCACTGAGAGCAAGGGGTCCACATCTGGATTGCCCTTTACACTTAGGAAGAGCCCCTAAGTATTTCTCAGAAACAAGCCAAAAGGTGTGAAAGGCTCAGAGCATGAACAAAAGCACAATGGCCTGTTCTCCAGCTAGTCATCACTCAAGAGCATCACATTTTAGCTGTCTAGTGCACCTACAGAGGTGAAATTTCCACATACACATTAGACTAATCCCCCCCAAAAATGGACTGCCCAGTACCAAAACGATGGGCAAGTCCCCTCTGCACAGAAAAACCAGCTAACCCCAGAAGTACATTTCTGCCTTAATTGGGCCTCATCAGTGATGTGCAGCTGGCTTCTGTAGCCAATGAGAGCAAGGGAACCACATCTGGATTACCCTTTACACTTAGGGAGAGACCCCAAGTGTTTCACAGAGACATGCCAAAACATGTGAGAGGCTCTGAGCAAGAACAACACATTTTACCTCTCTAGTACCATTACAGAGGAGAAATTTCCACATACACATTAGACTAATCCATCCCATAAGGGCAGTTCAGTACCAAAATGATGGGCAAGTCCCCTCTGCAAGGAAAATCAGCTAACCCTAGACATACGTTTTGGCCTTATTTGGGCTTTGTCAATGAGATGCAGCAGGCTTCCCTAGGCACTGAGAGCAAGGGGTCCACATCTGGATTACCCTTTACACTTAGGGAGAGACCCTATGTGTTTCACAGAAACAAACCAACAGATGTGAGAGGCTCTGAGCATGAACAAAAGCACAATGGCCTGTTCTCCAGCTAGTCATCACTCAAGAGCATCACATTTTAGTTCTTTAGTACCATTACAGACGAGAAATTTCCACATACACATTAGACTAATCCATCCCATAAGGGCAGTTCAGTACCAAAATGATGAGCAAATCCCCTCTGCTGAGAAAAACAGCTAACCCCAACTATACGGTTTGACCTTAATTAGGCCTCATCAGGGAACTGCAGCTGGCTGCCCTAGGCACTGAGAGCAAGGGGTCCACATCTGAATTACCCTTTACAGTTAGGGAGAGACCCTAAGTGTTTTGCAGAAACAAGCCAAAAGATGTGAGAGGCTCTGAGCATGAACAAAAGCGCAATGGCCTGTTCTCCAGCTAGTTACCGCTCAAGAGCATCACATTTTAGCTGTCTAGTGCACCTACAGAGGTGAAATTTCCACATACACATTAGACTAATCCCCCCCAAAAATGGACTGCCCAGTACCAAAACGATGGGCAAGTCCCCTCTGCACAGAAAAACCAGCTAACCCCAGAAGTACATTTCTGCCTTAATTGGGCCTCATCAGTGATGTGCAGCTGGCTTTTGTAGCCAATGAGAGCAAGGGAACCACATCTGGATTACCCTTTACACTTAGGGAGAGACCCCAAGTGTTTCACAGAGACATGCCAAAACATGTGAGAGGCTCTGAGCAAGAACAACACATTTTACCTCTCTAGTACCATTACAGAGAAGAAATTTCCACATACACTTTAATCTAACCCCGCCCATAAGGGCAGTCCAGTACCAAAATGATGGGCAAGTCCCCTCTGCATGGAAAATCAGCTAACCCTAGACATACATTTTTACCTTATTTGCGCCTTGTCAATAAGATGCAGCAGGCTTCCCTAGTCACTGAGAGCAAGGGGTCCACATCTGGATTACCCTTTACACTTAGGGAGAGACCATAAGTGTTTCACAGAAACAATCCAAAAGATGTGAGAGGCTCTGAGCGCAAACAAAAGCACAATGGCCTGTTCTCCTGCTAGTCACTGCTCAAAAGCATCACATTTTCGCTCTCTAGTGCCATTACAGAAGAGAACTTTCCCCATATGCCTTAGACTAATCCCTCCCATAAGGGTAGTACAGCACCAAAATGATAGGCAAGTCTCTCAGCACGGAAAACCCAGCTAACTCCAAACATAAATTTCTGCCTCATTTGGACCTCGCCAGTGAAGGGCAGCTAGCTTCCCTAGGCACTGAGAGCAAGGGGTCAACATCTGGATTACCCTTTACACTTAGGGAGAGACCCTATGTGTTTCACAGAAACAAACCAAAAGATGTGAGAGGCTCTGAGCATGAACAAAAGCACAATGGCCTGTTCTCCAGCTAGTCATCACTCAAGAGCATTACATTTTAGTTCTTTAGTACCATTACAGACGAGAAATTTCCACATACACATTAGACTAATCCCTCCCATAAGGGCAGTTCAGTACCAAAATGATGCGCAAATCCCCTCTGCTTGGAAAAACAGCTAACCCCAACCATACGGTTTGACCTTATTTAGGCCTCATCATGGAAATGCAGCTGGCTTCCCTAGGCACTGAGAGCAAGGGGTCCACATCTGGATTACCCTTTACAGTTAGGAAGAGACCCTAAGTGTTTTGCAGAAACAAGCCAAAAGATGTGAGAGGCTCTGAGCATGAACAAAAGCGCAATGGCCTGTTCTCCAGCTAGTTACCGCTCAAAAGCATCACATTTTAGCTGTCTAGTGCAACTACAGAGGATAAATTTCCACATTCACATTAGACTAACTCCCCCCCCAATAAGGGCTGCCCAGTACCAAAACGATGGGCAAGTCCCCTCCGCACAGAAAAACCAGCTAACCCCAGAAGTACATTTCTGCCATAATTGGGCCTCATCAGTGATGTGCAGCTGGCTTCTATAGCCACTGAGAGCAAGAGGACCACATCCGGATTACCCTTTACACTTAGGGAGAGATCCTAAGTGTTTCACAGAGACAAGCCAAAACAGGTGAGAGGCTCTGAGCAAGAACAACACATTTTAGCTCTCTAGTACCATTACAGAGGAGAAATTTCCACATACACTTTAAACTAATCCCGCCCATAAGTGCAGTCCAGTAACAAAATGATGGGCAAGTCCCCTCTGCACGGAAAATCAGCTAACCCTAGACATACATTTTGGCTTTATTTGGGCCTTGTCAATAAGGTGCAGCAGGCTTCCCTAGGCACTGAGAGCAAGGGGTCCACATCTGGATTACCCTTTACACTTAGGGAGAGACCCTAAGCGTTTCACAGAAACAATCCAAAAGATGTGAGAGGCTCTGAGCGCAAACAAAAGCACAATGGCCTGTTCTGCTAGTCACTGCTCAAGAGCATCACATTTTAGCTCTCTAGTGCCATTACAGAAGAGAAATTTCCCCATACACATTAGGCTAATCCCACCCATAAGTGCAGTACAGTACCAAAATGATAGGCATGTCACTCCGCATGGAAAACCAGCTAGCCCCAAACATAAATTTCTACCTTATTTGAACCTCGCCAGTGATGTGTAGCTGGCTTTTCTAGGCACTGAGAGCAAGGGGTCCACATCTGTATTACCCTTTACACTTGGGGAGAGACCCTATGTGTTTTACAGAAACAAATCAAAAGATGTGAGAGGCTCTGAGCATAAACAAAAGCACAATGGCCTGTTCTCTAGCTAGTCACCGCACAAGAACATCACATTTTAGCTCTCTAGTGCCATTACAGAGAAGAAAGTTCCACATACATATTAGAATCATCCCGCACATAAGGTCAGTCCAGTACCAAAATGATGGGCAAATCCCCTCTGCACGGAAAAAAAGCTAACCCCAGACATACGTTTTGGCCTTATTTGGTCCTTGTCAATGAGGAACAGCTATCTTCCCTAGGCACTGAGAGCAAGGGGTCCACATCTGGATTGCCCTTTACACTTAGGAAGAGCCCCTAAGTATTTCTCAGAAACAAGCCAAAAGGTGTGAAAGGCTCAGAGCACGAACAAAAGCACAATGGCCTGTTCTCCAGCTAGTTACCTCACAAGAACATCACATTTTAGTTCTCTAGCACCATTACAGAGGAGAAATTTCCACATACACATTAGACTAATCCCACCCATAAGGGCAGTCCATTACCAAAATGATGTGCAAGTCCCCTCTGCAAGGAAAATCAGCTAACCCTAGACATACGTTTTGGCCTTATTTGGGCCTTGTCAATGAGATGCAGCAGGCTTCCCTAGGCACTGAGAGCAAGGGGTCCACATCTGGATTACCCTTTACACTTAGGGAGAGACCCTATGTGTTTCACAGAAACAAACCAACAGATGTGAGAGGCTCTGAGCATGAACAAAAGCACAATGGCCTGTTCTCCAGCTAGTCATCACTCAAGAGCATCACATTTTAGTTCTTTAGTACCATTACAGACGAGAAATTTCCACATACACATTAGACTAATCCATCCCATAAGGGCAGTTCAGTACCAAAATGATGAGCAAATCCCCTCTGCTTAGAAAAACAGCTAACCCCAACCATACGGTTTGACCTTCATTAGGCCTCATCAGGGAACTGCAGCTGGCTGCCCTAGGCACTGAGAGCAAGGGGTCCACATCTGAATTACCCTTTACAGTTAGGGAGAGACCCTAAGTGTTTTGCAGAAACAAGCCAAAAGATGTGAGAGGCTCTGAACATGAACAAAAGCGCAATGGCCTGTTCTCCAGCTAGTTACCGCTCAAGAGCATCACATTTTAGCTGTCTAGTGCACCTACAGAGGTGAAATTTCCACATACACATTAGACTAATCCCCCCCAAAAATGGACTGCCCAGTACCAAAACGATGGGCAAGTCCCCTCTGCACAGAAAAACCAGCTAACCCCAGAAGTACATTTCTGCCTTAATTGGGCCTCATCAGTGATGTGCAGCTGGCTTCTGTAGCCAATGAGAGCAAGGGAACCACATCTGGATTACCCTTTACACTTATGGAGAGACCCCAAGTGTTTCACAGAGACATGCCAAAACATGTGAGAGGCTCTGAGCAAGAACAACACATTTTACCTCTCTAGTACCATTACAGAGAATAAATTTCCACATACACTTTAATCTAACCCCGCCCATAAGGGCAGTCCAGTACCAAAATGATGGGCAAGTCCCCTCTGCATGGAAAATCAGCTAACCCTAGACATACATTTTTACCTTATTTGGGCCTTGTCAATAAGATGCAGCAGGCTTCCCTAGTCACTGAGAGCAAGGGGTCCACATCTGGATTACCCTTTACACTTAGGGAGAGACCCTAAGTGTTTCACAGAAACAATCCAAAAGATGTGAGAGGCTCTGAGCGCAAACAAAAGCACAATGGCCTGTTCTCCTGCTAGTCACTGCTCAAGAGCATCACATTTTCGCTCTCTAGTGCCATTACAGAAGAGAACTTTCCCCCTACGCCTTAGACTAATCCCTCCCATAAGGGTAGTACAGTACCAAAATGATAGGCAAGTCTCTCAGCACAGAAAACCCAGCTAACCCCAAACATAAATTTCTGCCTCATTTGGACCTCGCCAGTGAAGGGCAGCTAGCTTCCCTAGGCACTGAGAGCAAGGGGTCAACATCTGGATTACCCTTTACACTTAGGGAGAGACCCTATGTGTTTCACAGAAACAAACCAAAAGATGTGAGAGGCTCTGAGCATGAACAAAAGCACAATGGCCTGTTCTCCAGCTAGTTATCACTCAAGAGCATTACATTTTAGTTCTTTAGTACCATTACAGACGAGAAATTTCCACATACACATTAGACTAATCCCTCCCATAAGGGCAGTTCAGTACCAAAATGATGAGCAAATCCCCTCTGCTTGGAAAAACAGCTAACCCCAACCATACGGTTTGACCTTATTTAGGCCTCATCATGGAAATGCAGCTGGCTTCCCTAGGCACTGAGAGCAAGGGGTCCACATCTGGATTACCCTTTACAGTTAGGAAGAGACCCTAAGTGTTTTGCAGAAACAAGCCAAAAGATGTGAGAGGCTCTGAGCATGAACAAAAGCGCAATGGCCTGTTCTCCAGCTAGTTACTGCTCAAAAGCATCACATTTTAGCTGTCTAGTGCAACTACAGAGGATAAATTTCCACATTCACATTAGACTAACTCCCCCCCCAATAAGGGCTGCCCAGTACCAAAACGATGGGCAAGTCCCCTCCGCACAGAAAAACCAGCTAACCCCAGAAGTACATTTCTGCCTTAATTGGGCCTCATCAGTGATGTGCAGCTGGCTTCTATAGCCACTGAGAGCAAGAGGACCACATCCAGATTACCCTTTACACTTAGGGAGAGATCCTATGTGTTTCACAGAGACAAGCCAAAACAGGTGAGAGGCTCTGAGCAAGAACAACACATTTTAGCTCTCTAGTACCATTACAGAGGAGAAATTTCCACATACACTTTAAACTAATCCCGCCCATAAGGGCAGTCCAGTAACAAAATGATGGGCAAGTCCCCTCTGCACGGAAAATCAGCTAACCCTAGACATACATTTTGGCTTTATTTGGGCCTTGTCAATAAGTTGCAGCAGGCTTCCCTAGGCACTGAGAGCAAGGGGTCCACATCTGGATTACCCTTTACACTTAGGGAGAGACCCTAAGCGTTTCACAGAAACAATCCAAAAGATGTGAGAGGCTCTGAGCGCAAACAAAAGCACAATGGCCTGTTCTGCTAGTCACTGCTCAAGAGCATCACATTTTAGCTCTCTAGTGCCATTACAAAATAGAAATTTCCCCATACACATTAGGCTAATCCCATCCATAAGTGCAGTACAGTACCAAAATGATAGGCATGTCACTCCGCATGGAAAACCAGCTAGCCCCAAACATAAATTTCTACCTTATTTGAACCTCGCCAGTGATGTGCAGCTGGCTTTTCTAGGCACTGAGAGCAAGGGGTCCACATCTGTATTACCCTTTACACTTGGGGAGAGACCCTATGTGTTTTACAGAAACAAATCAAAAGATGTGAGAGGCTCTGAGCATAAACAAAAGCACAATGGCCTGTTCTCTAGCTAGTCACCGCACAAGAACATCACATTTTAGCTCTCTAGTGCCATTACAGAGAAGAAAGTTCCACATACATATTAGAATCATCCCGCACATAAGGTCAGTCCAGTACCAAAATGATGGGCAAATCCCCTCTGCACGGAAAAAAAGCTAACCCCAGACATACGTTTTGGCCTTATTTGGTCCTTGTCAATGAGGAACAGCTATGTTCCCTAGGCACTGAGAGCAAGGGGTCCACATCTGGATTGCCCTTTACACTTAGGAAGAGCCCCAAAGTATTTCTCAGAAACAAGCCAAAAGGTGTGAAAGGCTCAGAGCACGAACAAAAGCACAATGGCCTGTTCTCCAGCTAGTTACCTCACAAGAACATCACATTTTAGTTCTCTAGCACCATTACAGAGGAGAAATTTCCACATACACATTAGACTAATCCCACCCATAAGGGCAGTCCATTACCAAAATGATGTGCAAGTCCCCTCTGCAAGGAAAATCAGCTAACCCTAGACATACGTTTTGGCCTTATTTGGGCCTTGTCAATGAGATTCAGCAGGCTTCCCTAGGCACTGAGAGCAAGGGGTCCACATCTGGATTACCCTTTACACTTAGGGAGAGATCCTAAGTGTTTCACAGAGACAAGCCAAAACATGTGAGAGGCTCTGAGCAAGAACAACACATTTTAGCTCTCTAGTACCATTACAGAGGAGAAATTTCCACATACACTTTAAACTAATCCCGCCCATAAGGGCAGTCCAGTAACAAAACGATGGGCAAGTCCCCTCTGCACGGAAAATCAGCTAACCCTAGACATACATTTTGGCTTTATTTGGGCCTTGTCAATAAGGTGCAGCAGGCTTCCCTAGGCACTGAGAGCAAGGGGTCCACATCTGGATTACCCTTTACACTCAGGGAGAGACCCTAAGCATTTCACAGAAACAATCCAAAAGATGTGAGAGGCTCTGAGCGCAAACAAAAGCACAATGGCCTGTTCTGCTAGTCACTGCTCAAAAGCATCACATTTTAGCTCTCTAGTGCCATTACAGAAGAGAAATTTCCCCATACACATTAGACTAATCCCACCCAAAAGGGCAGTGCAGTGCAGTGCAGTGCAGTGCAGTGCAGTGCAGTGCAGTACCAAAATGATAGGCATGTCCCTCCGCATGGAAAACCAGCTAGCCCCAAACATAAATTTCTACCTTACCTTACCTTATTTGAACCTCGCCTGTGATGTGCAGCTGGCTTTTCTAGGCACTGAGAGCAAGGGGTCCACATCTGTATTACCCTTTACACTTGGGGAGAGACCCTATGTGTTTTACAGAAACAAATCAAAAGATGTGAGAGGCTCTGAGCATGAACAAAAGCACAATGGCCTGTTCTCTAGCTAGTCACCGCACAAGAACATCACATTTTAGCTCTCTAATGCCATTACAGAGAAGAAAGTTCCACATACATATTAGAATCATCCCGCACATAAGGTCAGTCCAGTACCAAAATGATGGGCAAATCCCCTCTGCACGGAAAAAAAGCTAACCCCAGACTTACGTTTTGGCCTTATTTGGTCCTTGTCAATGAGGAACAGCTAGCTTCCCTAGGCACTGAGAGCAAGGGGTCCACATCTGGATTGCCCTTTACACTTAGGAAGAGCCCCTAAGTATTTCTCAGAAACAAGACAAAAGGTGTGAAAGGCTCGGAGCACGAACAAAAGCACAATGGCCTGTTCTCCAGCTAGTTACCTCACAAGAACATCACATTTTAGTTCTCTAGCACCATTACAGAGGAGAAATTTCCACATACACATTAGACTAATCCATCCCATAAGGGCAGTTCAGTACCAAAATGATGGGCAAGTGCCCTCTGCAAGGAAAATCAGCTAACCCTAGACATACGTTTTGGCCTTATTTGGGCCTTGTCAATGAGATGCAGCAGGCTTCCCTAGGCACTGAGAGCAAGGGGTCAACATCTGGATTACCCTTTACACTTAGGGAGAGACCCTATGTGTTTCACAGAAACAAACCAACAGATGTGAGAGGCTCTGAGCATGAACAAAAGCACAATGGCCTGTTCTCCAGCTAGTCATCACTCAAGAGCATCACATTTTAGTTCTTTAGTACCATTACAGACGAGAAATTTCCACATACACATTAGACTAATCCATCCCATAAGGCCAGTTCAGTACCAAAATGATGAGCAAATCCCCTCTGCTTGGAAAAACAGCTAACCCCAACCATACGGTTTGACCTTATTTAGGCCTCATCATGGAAATGCAGCTGGCTTCCCTAGGCACTGAGAGCAAGGGGTCCACATCTGGATTACCCTTTACAGTTAGGAAGAGACCCTAAGTGTTTTGCAGAAACAAGCCAAAAGATGTGAGAGGCTCTGAGCATGAACAAAAGCGCAATGGCCTGTTCTCCAGCTAGTTACCGCTCAAAAGCATCACATTTTAGCTGTCTAGTGCAACTACAGAGGATAAATTTCCACATTCACATTAGACTAACTCCCCCCCCAATAAGGGCTGCCCAGTACCAAAACGATGGGCAAGTCCCCTCCGCACAGAAAAACCAGCTAACCCCAGAAGTACATTTCTGCCATAATTGGGCCTCATCAGTGATGTGCAGCTGGCTTCTATAGCCACTGAGAGCAAGAGGACCACATCCGGATTACCCTTTACACTTAGGGAGAGATCCTAAGTGTTTCACAGAGACAAGCCAAAACAGGTGAGAGGCTCTGAGCAAGAACAACACATTTTAGCTCTCTAGTACCATTACAGAGGAGAAATTTCCACATACACTTTAAACTAATCCCGCCCATAAGTGCAGTCCAGTAACAAAATGATGGGCAAGTCCCCTCTGTACGGAAAACCAGCTAACCCTAGACATACATTTTGGCTTTATTTGGGCCTTGTCAATAAGGTGCAACAGGCTTCCCTAGGCACTGAGAGCAAGGGGTCCACATCTGGATTACCCTTTACACTTAGGGAGAGACCCTAAGCGTTTCACAGAAACAATCCAAAAGATGTGAGAGGCTCTGAGCGCAAACAAAAGCACAATGGCCTGTTCTGCTAGTCACTGCTCAAGAGCATCACATTTTAGCTCTCTAGTGCCATTACAGAAGAGAAATTTCCCCATACACATTAGGCTAATCCCACCCATAAGGGCAGTACAGTACCAAAATGATAGGCATGTCACTCCGCATGGAAAACCAGCTAGCCCCAAACATAAATTTCTACCTTATTTGAACCTCACCAGTGATGTGCAGCTGGCTTTTCTAGGCACTGAGAGCAAGGGGTCCACATCTGTATTACCCTTTACATTTGGGGAGAGACCCTATGTGTTTTACAGAAACAAATCAAAAGATGTGAGAGGCTCTGAGCATGAACAAAAGCACAATGGCCTGTTCTCTAGCTAGTCACCGCACAAGAACATCACATTTTAGCTCTCTAGTGCCATTACAGAGAAGAAAGTTCCACATACATATTAGAATCATCCCGCACATAAGGTCAGTCCAGTACCAAAATGATGGGCAAATCCCCTCTGCACGGAAAAAAAAAGTTAACCCCAGACATACGTTTTGGCCTTATTTGGTCCTTGTCTATGAGGAACAGCTAGCTTCCCTAGGCACTGAGAGCAAGGGGTCCACATCTGGATTGCCCTTTACACTTAGGAAGAGCCCCTAAGTATTTCTCAGAAACAAGCCAAAAGGTGTGAAAGGCTCAGAGCACGAACAAAAGCACAATGGCCTGTTCTCCAGCTAGTTTCCTCACAAGAACATCACATTTTAGTTCTCTAGCACCATTACAGAGGAGAAATTTCCACATACACATTAGACTAATCCCACCCATAAGGGCAGTCCATTACCAAAATGATGTGCAAGTCCCCTCTGCAAGGAAAATCAACTAACCCTAGACATACGTTTTGGCCTTATTTGGGCCTTGTCAATGAGATGCAGCAGGATTCCCTAGGCACTGAGAGCAAGGGGTCCACATCTGGATTACCCTTTACACTTAGGGAGAGATCCTAAGTGTTTCACAGAGACAAGCCAAAACACGTGAGAGGCTCTGAGCAAGAACAACATATTTTAGCTCTCTAGTACCATTACAGAAGAGAAATTTCCACATACACTTTAAACTAATCCCGCCCATAAGGGCAGTCCAGTAACAAAACGATGGGCAAGTCCCCTCTGCACGGAAAATCAGCTAACCCTAAACATACATTTTGGCTTTATTTGGGCCTTGTCAATAAGGTGCAGCAGACTTCCCTAGGCACTGAGAGCAAGGGTTCCACATCTGTATTACCCTTAACACTTAGGGAGAGACCCTAAGCGTTTCACAGAAACAATCCAAAAGATGTGAGAGGCTCTGAGCGCAAACAAAAGCACAATGGCCTGTTCTGCTAGTCACTGCTCAAAAGCATCACATTTTAGCTCTCTAGTGCCATTACAGAAGAGAAATTTCCCCATACACATTAGACTAATCCCACCCAAAAGGGCAGTGCAGTGCAGTGCAGTGCAGTACAGTACAGTACAGTACAGTACAGTACAGTACAGTACAGTACAGTACAGTACAGTACAGTACCAAAATGATAGGCATGTCCCTCCGCATGGAAAACCAGCTAGCCCCAAACATACATTTCTACCTTACCTTATTTGAACCTCGCCTGTGATGTGCAGCTGGCTTTTCTAGGCACTGAGAGCAAGGGGTCCACATCTGTATTACCCTTTACACTTGGGGAGAGACCCTATGTGTTTTACAGAAACAAATAAAAAGATGTGAGAGGCTCTGAGCATGAACAAAAGCACAATGGCCTGTTCTCTAGCTAGTCACCGCACAAGAACATCACATTTTAGCTCTCTAATGCCATTACAGAGAAGAAAGTTCCACATACATATTAGAATCATCTCGCACATAAGGTCAGTCCAGTACCAAAATGATGGGCAAATCCCCTCTGCACGGAAAAAAAGCTAACCCCAGACATACGTTTTGGCCTTATTTGGTCCTTGTCAATGAGGAACAGCTAGCTTCCCTAGGCACTGAGAGCAAGGGGTCCACATCTGGATTGCCCTTTACACTTAGGAAGAGCCCCTAAGTATTTCTCAGAAACAAGCCAAAAGGTGTGAAAGGCTCAGAGCACGAACAAAAGCACAATGGCCTGTTCTCCAGCTAGTTACCTCACAAGAACATCACATTTTAGTTCTCTAGCACCATTACAGAGGAGAAATTTCCACATATACATTAGACTAATCCATCCCATAAGGGCAGTTCAGTACCAAAATGATGGGCAAGTCCCCTCTGCAAGGAAAATCAGCTAACCCTAGACATACGTTTTGGCCTTATTTGGGCCTTGTCAATGAGATGCAGCAGGCTTCCCTAGGCACTGAGAGCAAGGGGTCCACATCTGGATTACCCTTTACACTTAGGGAGAGACCCTAGGTGTTTCACAGAAACAAACCAACAGATGTGAGAGGCTCTGAGCATGAACAAAAGCACAATGGCCTGTTCTCCAGCTAGTCATCACTCAAGAGCATCACATTTTAGTTCTTTAGTACCATTACAGACGAGAAATTTCCACATACACATTAGACTAATCCATCCCATAAGGGCAGTTCAGTACCAAAATGATGAGCAAATCCCCTCTGCTTAGAAAAACAGCTAACCCCAACCATACGGTTTGACCTTAATTAGGCCTCATCAGGGAACTGCAGCTGGCTGCCCTAGGCACTGAGAGCAAGGGGTCCACATCTGAATTACCCTTTACAGTTAGGGAGAGACCCTAAGTGTTTTGCAGAAACAAGCCAAAAGATGTGAGAGGCTCTGAGCATGAACAAAAGCGCAATGGCCTGTTCTCCAGCTAGTTACCGCTCAAGAGCATCACATTTTAGCTGTCTAGTGCACCTACAGAGGTGAAATTTCCACATACACATTAGACTAATCCCCCCCAAAAATGGACTGCCCAGTACCAAAACGATGGGCAAGTCCCCTCTGCACAGAAAAACCAGCTAATCCCAGAAGTACATTTCTGCCTTAATTGGGCCTCATCAGTGATGTGCAGCTGGCTTCTGTAGCCAATGAGAGCAAGGGAACCACATCTGGATTACCCTTTACACTTAGGGAGAGACCCCAAGTGTTTCACAGAGACATGCCAAAACATGTGAGAGGCTCTGAGCAAGAACAACACATTTTACCTCTCTAGTACCATTACAGAGAAGAAATTTCCACATACACTTTAATCTAACCCTGCCCATAAGGGCAGTCCAGTACCAAAATGATGGGCAAGTCCCCTCTGCATGGAAAATCAGCTAACCCTAGACATACATTTTTACCTTATTTGCGCCTTGTCAATAAGATGCAGCAGGCTTCCCTAGTCACTGAGAGCAAGGGGTCCACATCTGGATTACCCTTTACACTTAGGGAGAGACCCTAAGTGTTTCACAGAAACAATCCAAAAGATGTGAGAGGCTCTGAGCGCAAACAAAAGCACAATGGCCTGTTCTCCTGCTAGTCACTGCTCAAGAGCATCACATTTTCGCTCTCTAGTGCCATTACAGAAGAGAACTTTCCCCATACGCCTTAGACTAATCCCTCCCATAAGGGTAGTACAGTACCAAAATGATAGGCAAGTCTCTCAGCACGGAAAACCCAGCTAACCCCAAAGATAAATTTCTGCCTTATTTGGACCTCACCAGTGAAGGGCAGCTAGCTTCCCTAGGCACTGAGAGCAAGGGGTCAACATCTGGATTACCCTTTACACTTAGGGAGAGACCCTATGTGTTTCACAGAAACAAGCCAAAAGATGTGAGAGGCTCTGAGCATGAACAAAAGCACAATGGCTGGTCTCCAGCTAGTCACCACTTAAGAGCATCACATTTTAGTTCTTTAGTACCATTACAGAAGAGAAATTTCCACATACACATTAGACTAATCCCACCCATAAGATCAGTACAGTACTAAAAAGATGGGCAAGTTCCCTCTGCACAGAAAACCCAGCTAACACCAGACATACATTTCTGCCATAATTAGGCATCATTAGTGAGATGCAGCTAGCTTCCATAGCCACTGAGAGCAAGGGGACCACATCTGGATTACCCTTTACATTTAGGGAAAGATCCTATGTGTGTCACAGAAACAAGCCAAAAGATGTGAGAGGCTGTGAGCATGAACAAAAGCATAATGGCCTGTCCTCCGTCTAGTCACCACTCAAGAGCATCACATTTTAGCTCTTTAGTGCCATTACAGAGGAGAGATTTCCACATACACATTGCTCATCGTTTTGGAACTGGACTGCCCTTTTGGCGAGATTAGTCTAATATGTATGTGGAAATTTATCCTCTGTAATGACACTCGAGAGCTAAAACGTGATGCTTCTGGGCAGAGACTAGCCGTAGAGCAAGCCATTGTTGTTGTTCATTCCCAGAAGCCTCTTACACCCTGTATGTTATTTTGAATACTCTTAGGGGGTCTCCCTAGGAGTGAAGGGTAATACAAACGTGGACCCTTTGATCTCAGTGCCTAGGGAACCTAACTGCACCTTCCTGACTAGGTTAAAATGGATTGCCCCTTTTTCTTTTGGTGCGTAATTAGTCTAATATTTACATGGTAGCTTCTTCTCTATAATGGCATTAGAAAGCTATAACATGATGCTTCTGGGTGGGAACTAGCCATAGAACAAGCCATTGTACTGTTGTTCATTCCCAAAAGCCTCTCAAATTGTGTATGTTACCTTTTGCATAGTAGACACCCAATCTGGTGCCGACCTGTGGCTCTGGTTGACTACCCCATTTGTGTATGACCTGGATTGTCTGACTATCTGATCTGGTGCTGACCTGTGGCTCTGTCTGACTATTCTCCTGCTTGCTCCTGTTGTGTAGTAGACACCCAATCTGGTGCAGACCTGCGGCTCTGGTTAAGACCTTACTCCCTGACTGCAGGAGTGAGTCAGGATCACTCTGGTGCCTCTGAGAAAGGAGATGGCCGTCTCCTTACTGACTGTAGGCTTGACTCAGTACTTCTCCCTTAATGTATCATCTTTCGGGAGATCCCTAGATCTACCTGCTGGGTGTAGGAGTTAGTCAGTTTGTCTCTTACTGGGATTCCTGCTGGGCCTTCGTAATTTAAATTCTCCAGAGGCTTCTGCCTGTCTCTTTAAGAGTGTTCCAACTTTTGGCAGACTCCTATTTCTGATTCTGATTTCTAGCCACTAGAAGGACCTCTACCCATTGTTCTGTGATTTACTTACTCATTGTTCTGTGATTTACTGTATCTATATTTATTCAATAAATACTGTTTTACTATACCGTACTGACTCCTGGTTTGTTTCTGGGAAACCGTGACACTGTCTCAATCTTGTCTCTCCGATCCCTATTGGCTGGAGATCCATGCAGCAAGATCAGACTCTCCTTTGTGTTCCCTCTCTCCTTTCCACTCCCTAAGTTCAAAATGTAGGCGGCCTCCTGATTGGCTGCCGTATTTGCATTTCTTGCCGCTCCTTTCCCTGTTGGCTGGAGATCTGCGTGGCAAGATTAAAACTACACTTTTGTTTATGTTAGGAATCCCAGCCCGTTATAAACTCCCTGTTTTTCCAAAATAAAGTTATTGGATCCCTGTTCATTCTGACTGGTGTGTGTTATTCCAGGAATGGGCTAAAGAGTTCCCTCTGACTCTCACTCGCTGGATTTAACAGCAGAACTGACCAGGCTACTCATCTTTAGCTGCATCTTGGAGAGAGAAGCCCAGCAACTACGGATGGGCGAAACTTTCTCTCTCAAACTGAAATCGGCGAAAAATGGCACTTTCCACTTGGCGAAAAGTTTCCCGCGAAAAGTGCTGATTTTCTGCTTTTTTCCGCTTTTTTCGCCCATTGAAATCAATGGGAACACAGAAGTTACACACAGCACATTACAAATAACATTTTATCTCCCAAAGGCATTGTATAAAAGGGGCATGAGGGTGCCAGTGTTGGTGGGGTGAGGTGAAATAATCAGTTGAACAGGGAATGTTTTTGGAGGGTTGTTTACTGGGATTGGGGTCAGTTAATAAAAAAGAAATCCTAAATAAAATAAAAGAAAATAAAAACCATAAGACATGGTATAAAGGGGTCTGAGGAGGGTGCCTATGTTGGTGAATGAATGAATCATTTGAACAGGGAATTTGTTTTGGTGGGGTTTCTTGACTGCTAAATAATAAAAAAAATAAATCAATAAAATAAAATAAGATATTTGTATTTAAAGTGACAGAGACAGGAACCCCCTGACATAAGCTGCCACTGGGGTGGACTGATACTTGACTTGATAAAGTATTTTGTAGAGGATGATTTGTTTGATTTGTTGTTAGAGGCCTTTGTAGGACTTAGATTTAGAGGCCCAAGCCCTGAAGAAATATTGATTTGTAGGACTTAGACTTCTTAGAAACAAACCCCCCAAAATGTATTTTTTGTAGAACTAGTTTGTATTTATTTATTAACACAAGCCCTGAGAAAAAAATAAAAATGCCTTACTGGCCTAATGCCAGCAGGATGTTGCCCAGTGGCCACTGTCAAATGTCCTCCTGAGTTCTGAGTTGCAACTGCAGTTAGTACTGCTGCTGCTGAGTTGTTTAGGCAGCAGGATGATTAGGCAGCTGAAAGGGAATGGGATCAACAATAGCAGTAACATGGAAGATGGATGATGAAGGTTCCATTTGAAAAGACTGGCTCCAGTGATGCGCCTGAGGCAGTAGCAGCAGATTAAGTAGCCCCCAGTATTTGTGGAGAAAAGAACAAATTGACCATTAAATCTTCTCCACCTGCCCCTCCTCCAAAATCATCATGGGTGTGTTGTTATTAGAATATATTTTTTCTCTTGAGAGCAGGATCAGTGGGTCTCCTTAGCAACTGCAATGTGCACAGTATGTATGTGGTAAATAACATCTGGGGGCACATCTGTAGCCAAACACCATGACACCCGAAACCAAGTACTGCTGCTGTCACTGTACCCCTTTTCCACACCCGCTAAGGACACATGACAACTTGCTGACAGTTTAATAGTAGTGATGAACCCTCCCTGCCACTATCTTAGCATGTTCTGCAGGATGGAATCTCCTCAGATGCTGCTTGATGCACTGATTGTGATTCTCCTCCACCACACTGTCATGTGTGGTCAGTGCACCACATAGTGTGCAATTGGTAGAGGTGAACTGCCACATCCTAACATCAACAGAGCGGCTATCATTTGGCAGGGGAGGTAATGAAATAGGAGGATTGGAAGAAGATGTAGTTACCCTAGAAGGTGATGGCGAGCTAGTTGTTTCACTTGTCCTGGAACTTCCAGTCTCTGCCTGGGTTGTTCTATTCCTCCTCCTCTTGTTGCCTTCCTGGTGAGTCAGGGACAGCAAAAGTGGTGCTTGATTTCTGTGGTGGGTGTTTGGCTTTAACATGTTTGGAGTAAATGTCATGGTATCTGTGGTTCATGTGTGATATGAGGGCACTTGTGCCAAGGTGTGTTCCCTCCTTTCCTCTTTTCACTGACTTGTCACAAATTGAGCACAGTGCCATTGCTGATGACTGTACTGTGCCTGCCCCAATAGAAAAATAGTCCCACACCCATGATGACTTTAGAGGGAAGGGGAAGGGTGGAGAAGAATTGCCTCTTTCTTCTTGTCCTCCACATTTCCCTTCATTGTTTGTGGCAGCGGATAATGTTGCTGCTGTTGCTGCTACTGCCTCAGAGTCAGCACTGCAACTAGGATCAGGAGTATTGCTACTGCTGGCAAGTGGAACCTGTCCTAGTTCCGCATCCTAGTCCCACTGTGTCCATGGTGGTCTGTTGCACACTAACCTGCTCCTCAGCATCCTGCTGCCCTTGCATCTCAGCATCAGAAGGAATTAGAGCAGTTGCAAATTCCTCTAATTCCAAGATGTCCTTGCTAGTGGTGGTGGTGATGCCCATCCTCATTCTTGTCTCCCATTTCTTCTCAGTTTCTGCCAAAAAGGCCATCAATGTCTCTTCCACCCCATCTTCTCCAGCATCATCACCACCACCACCACTAGTCCCTACATGCCTTTGTTGCTGCTGCTGCTCTATTCCAGACATCTCACTGCTGCTTGGATGAGTTGATGAGCAATGTGAAAGAGTGTCCCCTAATGTCACACTTGCCATTGCCTTTTGACCTGAAGAAAAAGACAGACTAGCACTAGCAGAAATAGCAGCAGGCACAGGCAGCTGCTCTGTGCTCCTGATGGTGGTGGTGGTATTCATTTTCAGCCTGATCTCCTCCCCCAACACCAGTTCTGGCCTCTTCAGGTTCATATTTCACATGGACACTGTAGTGAAGAGACAGAGAGGACTCCCAGTCCCAGGGTCAGGAGAATGGTGTGGGCTCCCTTGACCGCTAGTCTGAATGCTGTAAAATGTTTCCCCTACCACTCCGGCAGCTTCACCATTACTGCAACTACTAACACCAACCACATCAAGTTCAGCAGCAGAGTCTTCCTCCTCAGGATATTGTTGATTACCCCCTCCTTCACTCCTAAGGCTAACAAGCTGCTGGCCCTTAGTAGCAGTAGTGCTAGCAGTGGCAGGACTGCTTGGGAATGGCAAGTGTGATTTAGGGTCCCTTGCTGTCACACTATCACGGTGCCATGCTATACGGGCGACATTCTGTCAATCTGACTCTCAGTCTGCTCCCATTGACTACTGCTAGTTGGCCCGCCCAGTATGTATCCTTAAATACTGGGTCCTGTCACTTACTTGTTGCCCTTTTGTGGTGTTCTTGTGCCAGCGTTATTCTAGTCCTTGTGTGATATCAATGTATGACCCGGATTGCCTGACCATTCTACTGCTGTTGTTCCTGCTCTGTATCCTGACCCGGCCTGGCTGAAGTTCCTGCTCTGTGTACCGACCTGGATTGGCTGACGTTCCTGCTTGTGTACCGACCTGGCCCGGCTGATGTTCGGGCTCTGTTACCAACTCGGATTGGCTGTCGTTCCAGCGTGTGTACCGACCCGGCCTGGATGACGTTCCTGCTCTGATACTGACTCGTATTGGTTGACATTCCTGCTCTGTTACCGACCCGGACCGGCTGACATTCCTGCTCTGTGTACTGACCCGGCTTGCTGCCGTTCCGGTCATTCTCCGTTTCCGGTTGACTGCCATTCCTGCCTTGTGTGCTAACCTGTTGGGCCTTCCTTTACTGCCTGTCCTGGATTGCCTCCGTTTGTGTAGTCTCTGGTTGGGCTTCGCATCCGGGCAGTGTGGTCCAGTACTGCAGCCATGTATCCGTGGTCTCCGTGTCGTGCGGGCGACACTCTTGTTCTGTGCCTCTTACTGCAGTCTGGCTCCGGTGTTACCGTGTCGTGTGTGCGACATTCTGGAGTGTGCTTTGCTCTCTGTGCCTCCTTTCTACAGACCTTTACTCCTGCCATCAGCTGAGGTTGGGTTTCTTGGGCGCCTCAGGCTCTTCCATCCTGGCAGTGTGGTCTTTACGCATATATCTATACGGTCTGAAGGGTAGCACACCACTGGTTATTCAGCACTGTAGTCTCCATTGGGCAAACCCTGGGCATACGGTTCAGTCCTCCTTTACTGCTACGGCAGTATACATCACCAGTTGGTGCCACTGTAGTCTCCGTTGGGCAAACTCCGGGCATACGATTGTCCTCCACTACTGCTACGGCAGCATCCGATTTGCTAAGGGCCTCCGCTACTATCTGTGGCATTACTCGACATTTCTACTCTCCCCTCTCAGGGAGAGTCTCCAGGGCCTCACTCTGATAGGTCCCGTCTAGTCTCTTGGACTATCAGTAACCCGTTAAGTGCTGTCTTGTATGCATATCACACTATACCTGACCTGTGTCAGTACATTGTTATCCTGTCTGTACAACTACTGGACCCATGTGGGTATTCATCTGTAACCTGTCCTGTGTCAGTATCGCATTGACTTGCTACTGGACCTGTGAGGGTTATTATTATATTACCTTGTTCAATAAAACTGTGTTTTTACCTAAACTACTGTTTCTGAGTGTCAAACAAACCATTACACACACTTGGCATAATTTTCTCCTTCCCCCCCCGAGTACTACAAGAAACACTAGCAGCAGGCAAAGTACTGGTGGCAGCAGGTTCAGCACTGGCAGCAGGATCAGTACTAGCAGCAGGTTCAGCACTGGCAGCAGGTTCAGTACTAGCAGCAGGTTCAGCACTAGCAACAGGTACAACACTAGTGGCAGCAGGATCCGAAATGGTGGCACTGGCAGCAGAGGCAGCACATCTGGCAACAGGTACAACACTAGTGGCTGCAGGATCAGAAATGGTGGCACTGGCATCAGGGGCAGCACGTCTGCAAGAGGTACAACACTAGTGGCTGCAGTTACAGAAATGGTGGCACTGGCAGCAGGGGCAGCACATCTGGCAACAGGTACATTAGTGGCTGCAGGATCAGAAATGGTGGCACTGGCAGCACGTCTTGCAGCAGGCACCGGCAGCTGACCTGTCCAGCTCTCACTATCCTTTTCCCCCTTCCTTCCCTTTCCTCCCTTCCTTACCTTTTTTCCCTTCCTTCCCATTCCCTTTTCTCCCTCCCTTCTTATTAAATTCCCAAAGATCTCTTGGGGTGATTTAGGAGGACTGGACAGCATTGGTTGAGTACTGCTAGTCACTTACTACTCAGACTCAGTGGACACATAATAAGGGTCCTTCCAGTTCCTCTTTTTGCTGCTCATTGTGATAGGAGTCACTATGAGCCTCTCCTGCCTCAATTTGTGCAAAATATCACAAGAGAACAGCACAGCACATCTAACTCATTCTGTACCTACTTCTATTGTGTCTGCCTTCAGTGAAAACGTCACGTTTTTATAGCGGAAGTGAGAAAACAATGTAAATAAATGTGTGAAAACTTTTTAGCCATTGAAAAAATGGCGAAAGATTTTGGCCAAAGGGCGAAAGATGCAAAAATTTTAACCGCTAGTTGTAAAGCGGATAACAATGTGGTTTTCACAAAATTTCCCACGGGAACACAGTGACAACTTTCGCCCACCCATACCAGCAACAACGGCCAGGGATTGAGTGCATCGCCTGGTTCCCATTAGATTTGTATATTTCGTGGCAGATATATCTGGGAAAATAAATGTTTTGTGCTGTGGACCATGAAGAAGATGGATCTAAATCTGAAAACATGTTAAACACATTTAAAGTTAAGTGCAAATTATTCAAATACTTAAGGAATACCAACGTCCTTAGTCAAAAAATGACTGATACTAGCACTCAATGGATTTATCTGAAAAAACAATAGGGCGTTTATTCAGGCATGGTCAAAGCTCTGGCCCCAACTAGGAGCCTTTCATCAAAACACGATAAAGGTTCCTGGTTAGGGGAAAAACATTGATCATGCATGAATAAACAAGCTTTTGCTTTTTTCACATAAATCCTGAGTGCCAATAGCAATGAAAAACAATTATAAAATTATTTTACCATTGTCAACATGTCAGTCTGACTCAGATACATTTATCAAAGTGTGTGCATGTGTATTAAAGGAGAAGAAAAAAATATACAAAGCTCATCACAAAGCAATGCAGTTACTGTTCTTTGTACAGCCATGGAAAATAAGATAATGTACAGACAAAGCTCCTGTATAGGCCAAAACGTGTATGTGTGTGGTATGTGTGTCCATCTATCCTTCCTGATCATCCAATTGTGTGTCAAAGACTCGCACCCACACTTCAAATCCCCTCCCTACACATCCCATTGGCTGCCTTCTGTCAGTAAGTCTGCCCTGGGATTTGTCTGCCACAAATCCATAAACCATAAGTCCTCCTCAACTTCAGCAATGTGCCTTTTGTTGCCACTGTGTACCAACAAAATTGGAAATTTCATCTACCCATCTTGTCTTTGTCTTTACTGACGAATCTATATACATGTTTTTCTGACTCTTTTTTTGTTATGTTTAGAATTTGCCATTCCACTTTTCTATGCGTAACCTTAAGTATTTGTATGGCTTTGGTAATTCAGTGTCGATGTTTCTTAGCCATACATAAGGACAGGGAGGACACATTGTTCAAAAACCTTTTGAATGAGGTCAGAGTGGTAAATTTGTCTTAAAGACTGTCCTACTAATTTTTCCAAATGCTTGCCATGCCAATATTGTCTCTCAATTTCCATCATGGTGTTTCCATCTGTTGACATTTCCTGTCTAGGTAAACATATTTGTCAACTTCTAGTTTTGTGATTTTCTATGGTAAATTTGTTAAACATGATTTGTGTTTGTTGATATTCATCTTCAGGCCAAATTTTTGGATTTCTTATTGTAGCTCTTCAATGAATTCTTGCAGTTTTTCAGTATTACTGGCAAACAGTTTGATATCGACTGCAAAATTTAAGTAATTTAGGTAGTTCCATTGATATTAAGTCCTTTTTGGTCCCAATACAGTTTGTGGAAAATGTCTTCTAAACAAGCAGAAAACAGTTTTGGGGAGATTGTGTCTACTTTTAGGATGCCTTTTTTTTTGTTGATCTGGACTTTATCATTGTAGACCTGTATTGATGCAGCTGCATTTGCATATATTGATTGGAGGATATTGATGTAAGATCTGTGTATTCCTTGGTTGAACAATGCATTGATTATTGCTTGCTTTTTCACTGTGTTAAAGGCCTTGTCATAGACAATGAAGGCTGTGCGTAGTGGAAAGTTGTATTCATTATTTCGCTGTACAACTTATTGCACTGTCTGGATATGGTCCACTGTACTGAAACCACTCCTGAAGCCTGCTTGTTCTTTAGGTCGTGCCACGTTAAAGGGATAGTAATGTTTCATAATAAAAGCAACTCTAATTAATCATCATAGTATTTGGACTTTGGAGAGTGTTATTTCAGTTCTGTCAGAGTTGTAGTTCAGGTCCAGGATTAATTCAATGACAAAGTGTCCCCCTCCCGCCCCTTTGACTGATGTAACACTGTTCAGCCTGATCAGAAGGGAGGTGCCCAGGTAGATTGCAGAGAGGGACAATTTTCAATTAAGATAAGGGAAAAACCTGAAAAACTTGTCAAGGGGGGTAGGGATTTCTTTGTTTTCATATAAAGAAGATTGTCCCCTGCTGTTATCTGTCCGGTCTATGGACTGCATTCCACATCTGAGAAGAGATGGCTTACACTAGGTAAAAGGGGCGGGAGGGGAAACTTTGCTTGTGAATATCTCATAAACCATGAAGGTTTGAGAGATAAGACATATCATTCTTCATATTTTTTTAATGCCTACAAAATAAAATAAAGTTAAAACGTAGTATTACTATCCCTTTAAGTATTGTGTCCATCCTTCTTGATAGTACCTTTGTGAAAACCTTGCAGATCGCTGACAATAGGCTTATTGGCCGGTAGGTTTTTAGACCTGCCTTATCACCTTTTTTGTGCAGAAAGATGACTTCTGAATTTTTCCATGTTTCAGGCACTTTTCTGAGTATTAGGCATTTTGAAAATAGTTTCGCTAGAGCTTTGAATAAGTGTTGACCTCTCTCTTTCAACACAACATTAGTAACTTTATCAGGTCCAGCTGGTTTGCCATTTTAATTTGATTTTATTACAGCTTCTATTTCTTGTTGAGTTTTTGCTTTAAAGCTTTCATTTTGCTTTCTTTAGACCTAGATTTTCTTCCAGTGTCCTTCTGATGAGCTCATCATTGAACTTGCACATTTCTTCTTTTATGTACTTCCTTATGGTCTTGCACCTTCAGTACATATTCTACCCTGTTTCTATTAGTACCGTTTTACTTAATTTATTGCAGCTTTTTTCATCATGGAAACTGTTTTGATATTAGTTATTTGACGGTAGGTGCAAGGGCATGGGCAACATCTATGTTAGTCTCAACAACTTTTTCATTGTGGATGGAAATGTCTGTTTATGGAAGGTCATGCCTCACACTGAAGCAATTAGACAGTGCCAACTCATGCCACCAGTGCCCTTTGCCTCCCTCTGACATCCTCACCCATATCTTCAGTGCCCCCCATCGCACGACAAACGTCTGCAAAACATGATGAGTAATGCCATGAACACAATGAACGGTGTTCATCTACATTTCCATTTGAATTCAATACTATGTATATCCTGCTGCTATACAGTTGTATGTATAGTTGCAGAATACAGAGAGTTGGATCTGCGCACCACCACAACACTGCACTGTTTATGGACTCCTGAACAGCTTTCAACATGAAAAGGAATGGAAGTGAAGCTGCAGGATATGTATACACTCTTTGAGCCCATTGTACGCCCTCCATGGATTCACTTTCTGTCTCTGTGCACTCACTGCCTTTGTGGTTGATGCTTTACACATCTGTGTTGAGCCACAAGCCTACCCTGTTTCCTTCTAAGGTTGAGGAAAAACTCATTCTCTCATGATTTTTTGCAAAAAACTGAAGAATTTTTGCTTTTTCTCAAAAGATTTCTTCTTTTCGCCAATACAAAATTTTCCTCCTTTTCGCCAATGGCAACAAATTTTTTGTCTATGTTTCCTGTGGTGCAACATTTCCCACCACAATATTAATTCTTCTGGCACATATTCATGATGATGTCAAGATATATAAAAAACCCCAAAACAAAACAAAAAAAAATCTGCAATCTATAATGTGGCAGATGCGCATGGTAGTGGTGGTATATATATTCCTACGGCAGTTTTTACCATGATAATGCTTGTGTCAAATGTAAGCTATCCTTCTTTTCAGATTGCTGATACAATTTACTAATTCGTCATAGCAGTGGTCAAAGGGGTGATAGGTGTTAGCAACCCTTCTTCACATCCCTCCTCCTCCTCATCTGTGCTGCTGTTTATACATTTGGCCAGGATTTCTCTGTCATGTGTGGTTTCTGCTGGAGGGCAACTATGTTTTTCCACTGCGGTATGTGTCTATACTGGAAACACACACTGCTTTATTTGTCAGTAGTCCATGGGGTCATTGTTTCTGCCTAGAATGTAGCTATTTTTCAAGTATGCAGTAACCATCTCACACTCAGTGGGACCACTCCTAGGAGCTCCACTGTCTTCCTGTGTGTCAGGTAGCAACCCATACTCAAGGAGCAAGTCCCAAAGAGATGTACTGCCACCAGTGCCACCACCACCACCAATGTTGGATTTTTTCTGCCCCTGCTGAGACCCATGAATTGCACTGTGTTCAGAATGGGATGTTCTGGTTGATGATGTAGTTGCTGCTGCTGCTTGTTGAACAGCTTCCCTGTCTTCTGTTTCACTATGCTGTCTATACGTCTTTTGTGCCCTAACTTTCTCCTTCTCATCCTCCACAATGCAGCCCTCTACTCAGTCTGTAAGCATATTTCCATATTCCTTGACAGAGTCCGATTCCTCAGAGCGATTCTGCTGATTGTCATGACTCCTTGTTGTGACACACCTGATGGCCCTTTGGCAGAAATTGTGAAAGCTTGTGTTTAAAGCAGGTCCAGAAAAGTGTCAAGAATGTATTCGTCATTGCTATTAATGGACAATATGAGAAGATCTTGTAAAAATCCCAATGCACAAGCGGAGGCACTTCAGCTGTTCCAATTGTCCGGTATTAAGCCAGTCAATCGTATCACCAATAGTCTCTAAAGTCAGTCCACAAGGTGCAGGCGGAAGCCCACTTCAATTTACACATCCTATATAATAATTCGCTAAAACGTGTGTAACGCCACAGTCATGCACAGTAGAGACTGCCCGTGCCACAGCTGAAACAGAAGTCCCACTCTGTATCAGCCGCGGCTCGGGTAGTCTCTACTGAGCATGACTGCACCGCGACCGGCTGGCAGTGGCACTGTGGTCCGTGTAACGGGCTCTTCAACTAGTATTATATATCTTACTTTAATAATTCAAAGAATTACAGATAGTAAACTAACATTCTGAATCCAAGCAGAAGACAAAAGACAAGATGGGTTGATGATATTACCAAATTTGGTGGTACTCAGTGCCCCCCCACACCTAATCTGAAGGCGTCATTTGGACTCTGTACACAATATAAGTTGCAGGTGCAGAGCAACACTGGTTGTTCAAACCCCAAGCTGCCTCATGTAAATCATATAGCTTGCTCTCCTCTGCTCTAGAACACTGGTTTGCTCTCGTAAGACCGATCTCACTAAACAAAATTGTGGGATACTCAGAGAAATTACAAGGCAGCAGACACAAAATGAATGTAGAAGGGATTTGCCTCACCCCTTCCTAAGATCATATGGACTGTGCCACCAGTCTCATCTGAATCGATCACTATGTTTTGGAGGATTACATGTTGATTTGCTAATACTATACTCATGCAGGGCTGGCCCACTCATTTCTTCCACATTGCTATGAGCTAATCAGTGCAATGTGGAGGAACACATGGATTGATTCTCTGCTAGTATAATGTTAGCAGACCCTCTATAATGAAGCTATTGTGTCTTAAAGGGATAGTAATACTTTATTATTACTATCCCTCATATTGTAGGTATTTTCAAAATAAGTTAATAGCCCCCAGGTTCATCTCTCAAACCTTTATGGTTTGAAAGATAACTGAAGGCAAAGTTCCCTCCCCCTTCCCTGAAGTCAGCGTTGTGCTGACTGCAAGGATATCCGGTCTGACTTTCATCATGTGGCTCTGCAGCAGAGCCGTGATCGCGTTAGTGACAAAGAATTTCACTGAAACGACCTTCTACATGTGCTTGCAAACCAAGCACATGTAGAAGAACGTTTCAGTGAAATAATTATTTTTCACTAACGGGATCTCGGCTCAGCTGCAGAGCCACAAGCCTGTCGTACGACAGACTTCCTCTGCAGTCAGCACAACGCTGACTTCAGGGAAGGGGGAGGGAGGGGGAAACTTTGCCTTTGGTTATCTATTAACTTATTTTGCAAATACCTACAATATGAGGGATAGTAATAATAAAGTATTACTATCCCTTTAAAAGCAAGATCTATACTGGGAGAAGTCAGTTCCCCTGCTCAGTGAAGCCACTGTAGTGCACTGTTGGCACTCTGGCCTCTCACCAGTGGCAGTCCCCTCCTCTAGCTGTGACTGGGTACCTAACTGCTCAGTCTACCCTGGGGCAGTGGGGAAAGTGAGAGAGATATATTTCCTGGGAATAACCACACAGGATCTTCTTTATGGTGCAAAAAGAGGTGGTTTATTGATTCAATGTTTCAGTCCTACCTTGTTCCCTTACGAATCTTATGAGTAAGTTATTGCCAGAGAGTTGCATGCATTCTTATAACTAGCGCCCAGGCACAAGATTTACAGTTTAGCAAAATCTTCTTCTCTTTGAGAACCAGAGGAGTGTACAATACTTAGCATATCTCTTTTTCCGGTATTTACAATGTTTAAGCTGGACACATACTTTGTTTGGGGAAGTGGGTGTGGGTAACAGGATTATGAGCTTCCTCTAGCATAATTTAATGTACAGTTCTATTTTTAACCTCTTTTAAAAATAAATACAGATTAAAATAAATTAGACCTCAAGGAGGGAGTCATAACCCCTGGCATGTAGCTAGGCTTGTATAAAATTATCAGGGAAGACAGAGGAAGGCAAACCAAAAGTTTACATAGGAAAATGTACATTGGGAGATTTTGCTCATCAAAGTTTAGGCCAGAAATGTGCAATGCCAAAATCACAAACAGTGCAAATTTTCCGGGTCTTTCTACTTTGATAGAAGTAGCTCAATCAGTGGCTCAGCCACTTTATAACAGTTGCCGTAAGCCAGAATCAGAAGTCTGGTCAAACACACAATTCAAACCTGATTGTGGGTTAAGCACCTCACAAAATATGACTCTCTAGGCCAGAGGTGTCCAGGTTTGGTCCTCAAAGCTACCAACACCATAAAGGATTTAAGGATGAAACTGTGTTTGCACAAATTTAGGCTAATCAAAATGAACAAGTCACTAATTAACTCACTTGTGCTTAGTCAGGGAAATCTTTAAATCCTGGCCTGTTGATAGTCCTTGAAGATCAAACTTGGACACCTCTACTCTAGGCAATTTCCTTCTTAGCCTAATGGGAAATGCAGTCTTAAATGATGGACTTTGACATCAAGATACTGACTCTGAAGCAGGGAAGCCTTGTTCAATTCTGTTGCCAGATCATTTTGATTGTTGGAAAATAACTTTATCTTCCTGTGTCTCAAGCACCAAAAAGTAGATAGATTAACTGCAAGTCATTTTGGGTAGAAAAGTGCTGTACAAATTGATAGCATTCTATAAGAATAAGTATATTATTATAGTATGATTAGTATTAGAATTTGACATGAAGGGGTGTATTAACCATTTGGGAACAGAGGGGTGCAGATCTCATGGTAGTGTGTTGTTTATCCATTTAGCAGTCAAAGATTTAAGCTAATGGGCTATGGGGGAGTTTGCGGGGGCTGCAAGGGTTGCCAGGGTTGCAGGAGCTGAGAGGACAGCAAGGGTTGTGGGGGCTGCTAGGGTTGCAGGGGCTGCAAGGGTTGCAATGCTTGCGAGAGCTGTGGGAGCTATGAGAGCCGTGAGGGCTAAACGGGCAGCTGGTTGTGGACAGTGCTACTACTATTACTTCTCCTTCTTGTCTTTCTTTCCCTCCATTTTTCACTTTTATACCCCCTTTCCTCTTTGTCTCACACTCTCCCCAGGCTCAGTGGTATCACTAATGTGGCTCAATTTAAATTGTATGCTCTGTGGTATAACTAGTGTAGCTCCATTTCAACTGAAAGGTCTGTGGTATCACATGTGGCAGCATTTCAGTTGTAAGCTCTGTGATATCACTAATGTAGCTCAGTTTCAATTTCTGTGATGTCAGTAGCGTAGGACTGGGTAATCATTCTGTAAACTGGATCCGATCCTATTTATCAGACATGACGCAATATGTCTCTTCCTCACAAATTAACAAGTGGGGTTCCCCAAGGCTTCATTCTTGTCCCTCTTCAATTTTCTCTATTTATAAACTAGCAGTGTGGGATGGCGTTGGACGACGTTTTTTTTACTCTTATATAGAAATATGTAAGGTTGAATTTGTGGATACAACTGTGTTTTAAAGGGTGTTCTAGTTGTACTACAGAGTTGACACATACATACATAGGCACATATATATACATATTATTATACATACACACACACAGACATACATATTATGATACATACCTAGTGATGCACACATACATACAGGTTATACACACACACATACACACACACACACATGCATACGCATATACAGTACATATTATTATACATAGAGATGCACACATGCATAGATACACACACACACACACACACACACACACACACACACACACACACAGACATACATATTATGATACATACCTAGTGATGCACACATACATACAGGTTATACACACACATACATATACATACATATACACACACATGCATACACATATACAGTACATATTATTATACATAGAGATGCACACATGCATAGATACACACACACACACACCATATGTTGGGCAGTTAACCCTCTCAATGCCACACCGCTCCTACAGAAGAGCATAAATACAATACAAAAACCATACTTAAAAACAAAATCAAAAAATTCACCTGGTGTCTGTTATCTGTGGACAGTCACTACACCTAGACAGTGAATGGTTAACCCTCTCAATGCCACACCACAGAAATACAATGTAATCAGATAGAAAGTTGATGTTAGTTATTTCCAATATTAATCCACTATTATGAATGAAATGAACAATATATATGAAGTGAATGAATGAATAAATGCAACCAGTCAAATAGATTATGTTGATGAACAGGTTAATAAAGCCAGTCAAGTAAAAAAAATGGTATATATTATTCCCAGTTTTAAAGCAATGGTAAAGACAAAATGGAAAAATAACCTCAACACTGCTGGATATATTGATAATTCTGAACAAATGAATATGAATGGTTAAACTCCAAAACAATCCTTTGTGATGTGATACTGTTGAAAATAAATTGCATTGGCCTCAAAGTGACATATATTGATAGGCAAGGGATCCTTCCCAGAAAAATATTTTAAAATACCATATAGTCCATCTGGAAAATATAAGAAGTAAATAGGCACTACTCATGGCCTTATGTATTTAATGAAGCGGGACTTAACAATGTAATTGTCGGCGTGATAAGCAAGCCAAATGCACAGAAACTTCACATATAAAAAAAGATATTTATGGTAATCTAAAAAGGAGGAGTGCAAAGAAGAAAATCTAAAAGCAGGATTTTTATTTATTGACACCACAACACATATTGCACTCAACAGATCTCTAAACAATTCAAGCCTGACAGACTCCTGGTCTATCTATCCCCTCCTGAATTCCTGCCCACTGTGTCCGATATATCGCCTCGATGGAGAAATGTATTGTCCTTTTAAAAATGCACCAGGATGTCTCCAGAGTTCCGTTATTCTCTCTCAGGGTATGGAACTATCCATCTTCATATACAGCGGGCAACAGTCCTTGGCGATCTCTCTCCTTACACTGACTTGGGAACTTTCAGGTTTTGACACAAATCTCAGGGTCTCAGGGTAAAGGGCCAACATCTCAAGGTCCTTGGTTATTTTTTTATTTGTTTACTCATTCTTTATTTTCTATTTTTTATTACTATTATTATTTTCTGTTGTATTTTTTGTGGTGTTATTCTGTTGAGGAGATATTTTTCTTGAATATAATTTGATCTATACCTATGTTACATATTTGGACACTTACAGTGTGCAGAGGAATTTCAGTTGGGGTGGAGGACGTTATTTTAATGCATAAACCCTACTAAAATATGTACTTTTTAAGGTAATGTTAGTGTTTTATGGGCTCTTCACTTCGGATAGTTTTTATTGGGTGCTTAGTAAGTGGTCGATTTGGGCAAACTTTTCACATTGTATAAATGGGCTCACAGCATGTCTGTTGGAGCAGTGTAGCATAGAGAGGGTTAATCATTCACAATATAGGTGACATGTCCGCTCAATGATGCAGCGGCAAACACCAGGTACATTTTTTTATTTGTTTTTTAGAAACATAGAATTTGACGGCAGATAAGAACCATTCGGCCCATCTAGTCTGCCCATTTTCCTACTTTAAAAACCTCAAACCTTTTTTGGTACTTGGTCTTTTCTTATGTTAAGGACAGATTTATGCCTATCCCATGCATGCTTAAATTCTGTCACTGTATTAACTTCTACTGCTGGTAGGCTAGTCCACTTATCTACTACCCTCTCAGTGAAGTAAAACTTTCTTATATTACGTCTTAACCTGTGTCCCTCTAGTTTTAGACTATGGCCTCTTGTCCTAACATTTTTACTCCTTTGAAATGTACTTCCATCCTGCACTTTGTAGAAATCCTTCATGTATTTGAATGTTTCTATCATATCCCTCCTCTCTCTTCTCTCCTCCAAGCTATTCATGTTCAGATCCTTTAGTCTATGCTGAGATGCATTTTCCTGTAAACCAGTCACCATTTTAGCAACCCTTCTCTGGATTTTCTCTAGAGTATCTATATCCTTATGGATACACAATACTCTAGGAGAAGGTCTAACTAGAGATCTGTAGAGTAGCATGACCACTGCTCTTTTTCTGTTGTTAATGCCCCTAGCTATACAACCCAGCACCCTGCTTACATTCCCCTCTGCTTTATTACATTGCTGCCTGCCTTTAAGTCATTAGAAATAATTACTCCCAAATCCCTTTCCTCTGTTGTCTCTGACAGCACAGTACTCTTAATAGTATATTTTTCCATTGGATTGTTATATCCCAAGTGCATTATTTTACATTTATCAACATTAAACTGAAGCTGCCACACTCTTGTCCATTCTTCTAATTTACCTAAATAATTTGTCATTTGGCTTATTCCCCCTGGAATGTCTACCCTATTGCAGATCTTTGTATCATCTGCAAAAAGGCATACCTTACCTTGAAGACCTTTGCAATATCACTAATAAAAAAAGTCTTCAAGGTAAGGTATGCCTTTTGCATTTTTTTTTATGGTCTCATTGTATTTCTGCTGGTGTGTTGGAGCGGTGCAACATTGAAAGGTTTAACCGTGCACATTCTGAATGACGTGTCTGCCCATCATTGCCACGGTGGTCCACTGACAGAAGACACTAGGTGCATTTACATTTTTTTTTGGTATAGTATTTGTTTGGACCAGGCAGCCACTTCTGTGCTTTTTCGTTGATGTCATGGCGATTACGCTAGTTGCAGGCAAGAGGTATGAAGCAGTGCAGTGCTTAATCCTCTCAGTGGCAGAGGGGCATGCAAGGCATTGCTTTGCATATCCCTGTCGCTTATTGCGTTTTGAAGCAGGTGTGCTTTACTGCTCTCCAGCTGCTCCATTTGGATGCAGGTGTTCCCTGGGCAGTAGCTGTTGCTGCGAGTGAATGTATCTTGGGGAGCTGGACGCTAGTGCGGGAGGTAGGTAGGGGACTGTTTTCGTAGCGCTAGGTGAATCCATCATACTGTGGTAATGTAGGATCCGACGTTTGGCCACGTTTTGAGTTTTTGCCAGAGGCAATAGTGAGGGCAGTGGAAAGTGGTTGCAGGTTGTGTTTTTATTTTTTGTTTTTTGTTTTTTAAACGTGATAGTGAGGAGGTGGCGAATCAAGCCTCGTGGTATGTCCTGTTTAGAGAATTTGTAGTCACATGGCCGTGTTCTCCTTTATAGTATAGATGATCTGCCCACGGTCTGAAAAGCATCTTCTAAGCACATGCAGATGACACCATCATTTTTGCTAAAATTATCAACTTGAGGCTGTATTACAGCATGATTTTTCTTAAAGGGATAGTAATACTTCATTTTAACTTTATTTTATTTTGTAGGCATTAAAAAAACATGAATAATGATATAAGTCTTATCTCTGAAACCTTTATGGTTTAAGAGATATTCACAAACAAAGTATCCCCCCCCTGTTCAACCAAATCAGAAGGGAGATGCCCAGGTAGACTGCAGAGAGGGACAATCTTCAATTAAGATAATGGAAAAAGCTGAAAAACTTATCAAGGGGGGAAGGGCTTTCATTGTTTTCATACAAAGAAAATTGTCCCCTTCTGTTATCTGTACTGTCATACAACCAGACTCACATCTGAGAAGAGATTGTTTACACTAGGTAAAAGGGGCGGGGAGGGGAACTTTGCTTGTGAATATCTCATAAACCATAAAGGTTTGAGCGATAAGACTTATATCATTCTTCATGTTTTTTTAATGCCTACAAAATAAAATAAAGTTAAAACGAAGTGTTACTATCCCTTTAAACTGAAAAATGGATAATTAAAGGGATAGCAATACCTTTAAAAAAATGTAGATCTGATTGAGGGCCATGTAATTCTGTTTCAGTATTTTCTGTTTAGTAGTTCAACAGTAATGTTAAAGGATCCAGCGCCATCCCTCCCCTTTTGCAGACGTTGCACTGCCTCTCAGCCAGAGCACAGCAAGGGTCAATCTTTACTGAGCATAAGGAAAATCCTGCCCTCATTCTACAAGGGGATCAGGGTTTTCCTTATACTCAGTGGATGAAGATTGTCCCTCGCTGCGCACTCTCTGGTATGAGGGCCGGATTCCATATCTGAGGGGAGGCATCATACAGGAGGTAAAGGGGGTGGGAGGGGGATACTTTAACATTGAATTACTGTTGAACTACTAAACAAAAATAGTGAAACAGCATTACATGGCCCGCTTCAAAGGAGGATCAATCAGAGCCGCAGTTTTTTTTTTTTTTTACTGTCCTTATAAAAACAAACTGTTGTTAAGCACGGACAAGACCGTCACAATGTTTTTTGGAACAAAGCAAAATACTTATACTCTACATTACCCATCTAACTATTGTAACAAAAACTACTTGTAACTTGGCCTCGGTGGTCTCCAACAAATAACTTGGTATGTGTCTTGATCTCAACCTAACTTTTAGTCTCCATATTGAAAAATTAACATTCAAACTTTATCCTAAAATAGGTGCTCTGTTTAGAAACAAATCTTGTTTAAGTTCCCTGTTAAGAAGATGAATTCTTCAACAGATGTTAATACTAGTCAGTCTATGGGGATGTAGTATATGCTGCCACACAGCAAATCCATCTTGATAAACTTGACACTCAGTATAACTCATTATGCTGCTTTGTTCTAGAATGTAATTATGCTATGCATCACTGTGATATGTTTAATCCTTTGAGTGCCAGAGGGTATGCAACACATGGCTTTGCAATAGGTTGCACACTCCTCTGAACCCTAAGGGTTAAATAACTAAATTGGATAACACTCAAATCTAGACGTGCCCTTCACCTTTCTTGCTTAGATTATAACCAATTATGTGGAAAGCTACTAGACTACCTAGCAGAATGCTCACTCCAGCTCTCCATACTAACTATAACCTCCGCTCCACTGCTAACAACTCACTGAGTATACCACACGACAAGAATGAAGGAGGTCGATCTTCCGTCTCCTTCAGAGGTCCGAAAACCTGGATTAACCTGCCCACCCCCAAAAAAAACAAACAAAAAAACCCCCAGTCTTCCCCCAGTCTAAAATCCCTAAAAATAACTTTCTTTGTATCTAAAAAACAATATGTAACTGTATATTATTTTTGTATGTATATTTTTGTGTGTGTACATATCTATTGTTTCTCTATTTGTGTAAATATGTAACTTTTCTGTATAAACACTCCAGAACATACTTGAAAACAAGGGTAAGCTCAATGTATACTTCCTGGTAAAGCATCCTATTATATAAAAGGCCAGATGTATGTTTGTCCGATACAGTCATGTGCAGTAGAGACTGCCCAAAGGAGATGTTTGTCCAATGCGTCATGTGCAGTAGACACTGCCCGAACGCACAGAATGCTGGGATGTGTAGTTGTGGGATTTTACGCAGTTTGGCTTGTGTACACGGGCTTTTACACTAGTTTTCTAAATAAATAAATAAAATACTTTGGTCTTGCTCTAAATCATTTATTTGGTTGAACCAAGAGGTGTCAATAGGTCATGATATAATCAAAAATATTGTGTAAATATTCCACCCACACCCCAATCAACACCAAGTAAAATGCAGTGTTGTTCTTTGGTCATCTGAAATGTTGGGAGATATGTCATTGACACTTTACTAGTGATGAGCGAGCACCCCAATGCTCGGATGTTCGGGTGCTCTGACCGAGCACCCCCTGAGGCTCGAGTGCTCGGCCGAGCACCCGAGCCCCATTGAAGTCAATGGGAGGACTCGAGCATTACACCAGGCACCCCCTGCTCTGATGAGGGGAGGGTGCCTGGTCCATAGGAAAAGGGCAGAAAAAGATGGAAACACTACAGAAATGGTTCAGGGACAGCATAGGGAGGATGTCTGGATGCACCTTGGACTCCAACATCGCTGCTGGGAACGATCTTTCGCCCGTAGTACGCCATTTTTACAGACTGACCGTAAAACACACAAAAAGGAAAATAAAAACGACTTTAGGCGAAAAATTGTTACCAAACAGTATTTGCTGTATATTTACTTGTATATCATCTGCAAATTCTCCCAAAAATTTCATCGATTTTCTGAAGTGAGGCCATGATTAAGAGGGAAACGTGCGCAGAGGCAAATTATCCCAAAAATTTCCTTGATTTTCAGAACTGAGGCCATGATTAAGAGGGAAACGTGCGCAGAGGCAAATTCTCCCAAAAATTTCCTTGATTTTCAGAACTGAGGCCATGATTAAGAGGGAAACGTGCGCAGAGGCAAATTATCCCAAAAATTTCCTTGATTTTCAGAACTGAGGCCATGATTAAGAGGGAAACGTGCACAGAGGCAAATTCTCCCAAAAATTTCCTTGATTTTATTGAACTGAGGCCATGATTAAGAGGGAAACGTGCGCTGAGCTGACCATCTAAAACATTATGGGTGAGGGTCTGCTGCAGAGCTGACCATCCTAAACATTATATGCGAAGGCCCGCTAGTGAGCTGACGCTATAAAACATTATATGAGAGGGCCCGCTAGAGAGCTGACCCAATAAAACATTATATGAGAAGGCCCGCTGGTGAGCTGACCTATATAAAAATTGGCAAACAGGGCCCGCTGGTGAGCTGGCCCTATATAAAAATTATATCACAGGGCCCGCTGGTGAGCTGGCCCTATATAAAAATTATATCCCAGGGCACGCTGGTGAGCTGGCCCTATATAAAAATTATATCCCAGGGCATATGGAAGAGGAGGAGGAGGATGAGAACATTAAGAGTCAACCATATACCCGTTTTTGGGGTGGAAGGGGTGAATGGGAATACAGAGTATTCCCATCATTGTAAATAACATATATAAAGTGAGTTTATGTTCCCCCGGGGCTTTCCTCCAGTGGAGTGGAGAAGTCAGGGGAAATCCAGGCCTTGTTCATTTTTATAAGTGTCAACCTATCAGCATTGTCGGTGGAAAGGCGGATACGCTTATCTGTTATGATGCCACCAGCAGCACTAAATACCCGCTCAGACAGAACGCTGGCGGCAGGGCAGGCCAGCACCTCCAAGGCGTAGAGTGCCAGTTCATACCACGTGTCCAGCTTGGACACCCAGTAGTTGTAAGGCACAGAGGGATCATTGAGGACGCTGACACGGTCTGCTACGTACTCCTTCACCATCTTCCAAAACTTTTCCCTCCTTGTGACACTAGGCTGCGCATCAGGGTGAGGGTGCTGGCGGGGTGTCATGAAGGTGTCCCACGCCTTGGAGAGTGTTGCCCTGCCTTTGTCGGAACTGCTGTGTGCTCCCCTTTTCTCCCCTTCTCGGTTGGCCAAGGTAGCACGTACTCTGCCGCCAGCGTTGTCAGATGGAAAATTTTGGAGCAATTTTTCAACAAGAACCTTCTGGTATTGCACCATTTTGCTTGTCCTCTCCACCGGAGGAATGAGAGATGAGAAATTCTCTTTGTAGCGGGGGTCCAGAAGGGTGAACACCCAGTAATCCGTGTTGTCTAAAATGCGTACAACGCGTGGGTCACGGGAAAGGCAGCCTAACATAAAGTCAGCCATGTGTGCCAGAGTACCAACAGTCAAGATTTCGCTGTCCTCACCAGGAGGCTGACTCTCAATATCCTCATCCTCTTCCTCCTCTTCTGCCCACCCACGCTGAAGAGATGGAACTAAAGTTCCATGGCTACCCTCTGTAGCGGAGGCAACCGTGTCTTCCTCCTCCTCCTCCTCCTCCTCCTCCTCCTCCGCCTCCTCCAATTGTCGCTGAGAAGACGAAGTGAGGGTGCTCTGGCTATCACCTTGTGTAAGCTCTTCCTCCCCCATTTCCACCTCTTCCACATGCAAAGCGTCGGTTTTAATTGTGAGCAGCGAGCGTTTCAGTAGACACAGAAGTGGGATGGTTACACTGATAATAGCGTTATCGCCGCTCACCATCTGTGTCGATTCCTCAAAATTGCGTAAAACCTCGCAGAGGTCTGACATCCATTCCCACTCCTCACTTCTGATTACAGGAAGTTGAACGGAGAGGCGACGACCGTGTAACAGCTGGTACTCCACTACTGCCCTCTGCTGCTCACAAAGCCGGGCCAACATGTGGAAGGTGGAGTTCCAGCGCGTGCTCACGTCACACAGCAGCCGGTGAGCTGGCAATTGTAAGCGCTGCTGCAGCTTCAACAGGCCGGCCGAAGCTGTAGATGACTTACGGAAATGTGCACACACGCGGCGCACCTTGGTCAAGAGATCATGCACATTGGGGTAGGTTTTTAGAAATCGCTGCACCACTAAATTAAATACATGCGCTAGGCATGGTACGTGTGTGAGCTTGCCGAGCTCCAAAGCCGCCACCAAGTTACGCCCATTATCACACACAACCATGCCTGGTTGCAGGTTGAGTGGCGAGAGCCACTGCTCGGTCTGGTGACTAATCCCCTGCAACAGCTCTGAGGCCGTGTGCTGTTTGTCCCCAAGGCAGATCAGCTTCAGCACGGCCTGTTGACGCTTCCCCACTGCAGTGCTACACTGCTTCCAGCTACTGGCTGATGGGGGAGTGGCGGTGTGTGTAGAGAATTCGGAGGTGGAAACGGAGGAGGAGGAGCCAATAACGTAGGTGCTGGTGGAAACCCTGATGGAGGTAGGGCCCGCAATCCTCGGCGTGGGTAGCACCCGTGCCATCCCAGGGTCCGAGTCGCTCCCAGCCTCCACGACATTCACCCAGTGTGCCGTCAGGGAAATGTAGCGTCCCTGGCCACAAGCACTTGTCCATGTGTCAGTCGTTAAGTGGACCTTCCCAGTAACTGCGTTGGTCAGGGCACGGGTGATGTTACGGGACACATGGTGGTGTAATGCGGGGATGGCACACCGGGAAAAGTAGTGGCGGCTGGGGACCGCGTACCGAGGGACAGCTGCTGCCATCAGGCTGCGGAAGGACTCAGTGTCCACAAGCCTAAATGGCAGCATTTCGATGGCCAGTAATTTTGAAAGGTGTGAGGTTAGTGCTATGGCCTGTGGGTGGGTGGCTGGGTACTTTCTCTTGCGCTCAAATGCCTGGGGTAACGACATTTGGACGCTGTGCTGGGACAGGGAAGTGGATGTGGTCGCTGATGGTGCTTCAGATGGTACAGGTGCAGGGCGGGAGGTATGCGGGCCTGCGCCTTCGACAGGCGATTGGCCGGCACCGAAAACAGGGGAAGAGGAGGCAGTGGTGTGGCCTGCAGACACAGATGGGCGATCCAGGCGTTCCTCCCACTTACTACGGTGCTTGGATGCCATGTGTCGGATCATGCTGGTGGTGGTGAGGTTTCTAGTGTTCATGCCTCGGCTCATTCTGGTGTGGCACAGGTTGCAAACTACAATTCTTTTGTCGTCCGCACTTTCCTTAAAAAAACGCCATACCGCGGAACACCTACCCCTTGGCAAGGTAGATTTACGCAAGGGGGTGCTCCGTGGAACATTTGCGGGCCGGTTTGGTGCGGTCCGCCTTCTTTCTGTAGCCACACCACTGCCTCTTCCAGCCTGTTGCGGTGCTGCAGATGGCTCACCCTCAGGACTGCTGTCATCGCTCGGCTCTACACCTTCCCAGGTGGGGTCAGTCACCTCGTCGTCCACCAAGTCCTCCTCCACTTCCTCACTCTGATCATCCTCCTCAAGTCTTGATCCCACCACATACTCAGTCATTGACAACTGTATAACATTCTCCTCAACAAGGTCTTGAGACGGAAATAGTGGTTGATTTAATGGCAACTGTGTCTCATCATCATCATCATCATCATCCACTACTTCCTTTGACCTTAAATGCCGTTCACATCTGTCATCTTCTTGTGATTGGGTAGCCTCTAGAGGTTGTGAATCAGGGCACAAGATGTCATGTTCCTCTGCAAGCGTGCTTGGAGAGAGGGTCAAATGAAGGATTGGTGATGAGACGAGCTCATCACTATATCCCAGTGTGGGATCACTTCTTTGACCAGACCGTGTATGGTGGGAGGAAGGATGATCAGAGTGAGGATTATGTTGACCAGACTCTTGGCTACTGAGAGTGGACTTGGTGGAAGACAGGGTGGTGCTTAACCGACTGGAAGCAGTATCAGCTGTCATCCAACCGACCACCTGTTCGCACTGGTCGGACCTCGAGAGTGATGTCCTGCGACGCCCTGTGAAATCAGACATGAAGCTAGGTATGGTGGATGTCTTTCTTTCTTGTGCTCTGGCACCAGGCACAGTTTCTCCGCGTCCTGACCCGCGCCCTGAACTTTCAGGATCACGTCCACTTCCCCGTCCCTTTTTACCCGCCTTCTTCATCTTACACGATATATATGACTTTAATATATATGAGTTTGAAAACTTAACAGTATTTCTTACTATTCTGCAACTCTGCAGAGTACACAGAATAGGCTGCTAAACTGCGGTGACACACACTGAATGGAATATGTGACTTTAATATTTGAGTTTGAAAACTTAACAGTATTTCTTATAATTCTGGAACTGTACAGAGTACACAGAATAGGCTGTTAAACGGCGGTGAAAGACACTGAATGGAATATGTGACTTTAATATTTGAGTTTGAAAACTTAACAGTATTTCTTATAATTCTGGAACTGTACAGAGTACACAGAATAGGCTGTTAAACGGCGGTGAAAGACACTGAATGGAATATGTGACTTTAATATTTGAGTTTGAAAACTTAACAGTATTTCTTATAATTCTGGAACTGTACAGAGTACACAGAATAGGCTGTTAAATGGCGGTGAAAGACACTGAATGGAATATGTGACTTTAATATTTGAGTTTGAAAACTTAACAGTATTTCTTATAATTCTGCAACTGTACAGAGTACACAGAATAGGCTGTTAAACGGCGGTGAAAGACACTGAATGGAATATGTGACTTTAATATTTGAGTTTGAAAACTTAACAGTATTTCTTATAATTCTGCAACTGTACAGAGTACACAGAATAGGCTGTTAAACGGCGGTGAAAGACACTGAATGGAATATGTGACTTTAATATTTGAGTTTGAAAACTTAACAGTATTTCTTATAATTCTGGAACTGTACAGAGTACACAGAATAGGCTGTTAAACGGCGGTGAAAGACACTGAATGGAATATGTGACTTTAATATTTGAGTTTGAAAACTTAACAGTATTTCTTATAATTCTGCAACTGTACAGAGTACACAGAATAGGCTGTTAAACGGCGGTGAAAGACACTGAATGGAATATGTGACTTTAATATTTGAGTTTGAAAACTTAACAGTATTTCTTATAATTCTGGAACTGTACAGAGTACACAGAATAGGCTGTTAAACGGCGGTGAAAGACACTGAATGGAATATGTGACTTTGATATTTTAGTTTGAAGACTTAACAGTATTTCTTACTATTCTGCAACTCTGCACAGTACACAGAATGTGCTGCTAAACTGCGGCGAAGCACACTGAATGGAATATGTGACTTTGATATTTTAGTTTGAAGACTTAACAGTATTTCTTCCTATTCTGCAACTCTGCACAGTACACAGAATGTGCTGCTAAACTGCGGCGAAGCACACTGAATGGAATATGTGACTTTGATATTTTAGTTTGAAGACTTAACAGTATTTCTTCCTATTCTGCAACTCTGCACAGTACACAGAATGTGCTGCTACACTGCGGCGAAGCACACTGAATGGAATATGTGACTTTGATATTTTAGTTTGAAGACTTAACAGTATTTCTTCCTATTCTGCAACTCTGCACAGTACACAGAATGTGCTGCTAAACTGCGGCGAAGCACACTGAATGGAATATGTGACTTTGATATTTTAGTTTGAAGACTTAACAGTATTTCTTCCTATTCTGCAACTCTGCACAGTACACAGAATGTGCTGCTACACTGCGGCGAAGCACACTGAATGGAATATGTGACTGATATTTTAGTTTGAAGACTTAACAGTATTTCTTCCTATTCTGCAACTCTGCACAGTACACAGAATGTGCTGCTAAACTGCGGCGAAGCACACTGAATGGAATATGTGACTTTGATATTTGAGTTTGAAGACTTAACAGTATTTCTTCCTATTCTGCAACTCTGCACAGTACACAGAATGTGCTGCTAAACTGCGGCGAAGCACACTGAATGGAATACGTGACTTTGATATTTTAGTTTGAAGACTTAACAGAATGTGCTCTAATCTGCAACTTTGCACACTAAACAGAATGTGCTCTAATCTGCAACTTTGCACACTAAACAGAATGTGCTCTAATCTGCAACTTTGCACACTAAACAGAATGTGCTCTAATCTGCAACTGTGCACACTAAACAGAATGTGCTCTAATCTGCAACTTTGCACACTAAACAGAATATATATATATTTTTTTTTTTTTTTTTTGTTTTTTTCCCCCCACACCAAATAACCTGCTGCCCCCACACACAGTAGTCCTAAAAAGGACTTTTGGTTCTTTTTTTTTCACAATTTTTGTTTTTTTCCTCCCTACACTGCCTTTCCCTTCCTATCCTCAGCTCTCCCTGGCTCAGACTGAGCCGAACTCGATGGTCAGGTGCTATACAGCACCTGACCACGGGTTCTGGCCAGCCAATCAGTGTAATGCCAGCAGCCAACATGGCTGCTGGCATTACACCGATGTCAGAGCCTCCCTGCACGTTTATTGGCTGCGCAGCAGCCGCAAAACGTGCGGGGAGGAGACCCGAACATGGCGGGCGAGCACATGCGGTACTCGTACGAGTACCGCCATGTGCCGAGCAGAGCGATGCTCGAGCCGATCCGAGCATCGGCCGAGCATGCTCGCTCAACACTACACTTTACCCTTTCAGTTCTATGTTAGGTGTCACGGTTAGCGTAGGACTCTGAAGCTGTTGCTTGAGAGCGACACTAGGGAGAGTGGCTTGGGATTGGAGACGGTCACCCTTGTCCATTGCTGTGGCCATAGCCGAGTTAAAGGTGCTGGCCGTGAAGCCAAATGCCTGATCCCAGTTGAGCCGGGACCCTGGCCAGGATAGGAGTAGGAGTGGACCGTGATGCTTCAGAACCTACAGGTCAGAAGGGTCCCAAATGCAGAGAATGGAATGAAGCCCAAATGGAGGAAGGGAAGCAGGCAGCAGCAGTAGCAAGGCAACCAATATTCCCACCAGGTAGTAGGGAAATAGTGCGCAGACCAGGAATGTTCAGAGATGCGTGGCACGGCTCAAGAAGGACCTACAGACACCCTCCAAGGAGGCAGGGTACAAAACCACAACTACCCAGGTGACCCAAGGGATATCAGACTAATCTATACAGTGGGATAAGACCACTCAAAAGTCGCCCAACTCCTCTGTAAAGCCCACTAGTGGAACAGGACCTCTACAATCACAATACGGTGTGGACCACCACAATTGATCCGTAGACAAGGTACATCCTAGGAACGCTCCTGACAGGGCAGGACTGTCAACCAAATCAAACCCACCAGCGATAGGCTAAATAAAGCAACAGTGCCCCAAACAGAAGGAGAGACCCCAATAGAGCAAGGCAATGACTCCTCGCAACAAGACCAGAAAGAGAGAGAGCGAGCAGTGAGGATCGACAACGGAGGTTGCCAGCAGCCAATCCTCCACTACTCCTGAGAGAGAGAGAGAGAGAGAGAGAGAGAGAGAGCGCGAGTCAGCCTGCAACAGATGGGCTGGGAGACTGGAAATGCCCGCTACGAGGTAGCAGCTGTTGGGCGGCTGCACTCGGAGAGTGAGGACCGACCCGACGTGGGTGGATACTGTGAGAGGAGGCGTCAGCTAGCAATGCACGAAGAATGGTCAGGCAATCCAAGTCATCAAGGGCATCGGGAACCAGAGGGAGTGTCACGGACTCTCTGTAAAGAAACACACAAAACAGTACAAGTGAATTTAAACCAGTTTATTGAGCAGTAGATAATAAGAATACTAGCAGTAATAATGAACACTTTCTCAGTCAGAGGAGAGATAGACTTGAGGAGTGTGTCTAGTCTACTACCCAGGAGCGGACACTGAATATCACAGTGCCTGTGATTCCTGTCACTCTCAGTTGTGGCTGGCACTGATTTGCTATCTGAGTTTGACCTGCCCCCTGATGACCTTTTTATACCTGGCTATCACATCTGTCAGATGCCCTTTCGTGGTGTTCCTGAGCCAGTAGTGCTGTTGCTGTGTTTCAGTATTCTGAGTTCCTGGGTACCAATTCGGCTTGTCCTGACCATTCTCCAGTGTACCTGCTTGTGTATGACCCGGCTCGTCTGCGTACCACCCTTGGATCCTGACCCGGCTAGACTGACGTTCCTGCTCGTGTATGACCCGGCTTGTATGACTGCCTCCTACGTGCTCCGACCCGGCCCGGCTGACTTCCTGCTCCGAAGATCGACTTCCAGCTTGTTCCAGTGACCTGTGTTTCAGTTGTCGCCGCCGCGACATTTCCAGTCTCTGCTGGCCGTGTCAGAGTGACTGCCTTGCCTGGTGTTTCACTCGATTTAGTGCTGTGCCCCATTCCTTGTGCAGAGTTGTGTGTATGCTGTGGGCCTTCCTCCCTGTGCAGAGCCTTGCAGTAGCGCTGAAGCCTCGAGTAAACGTGCATTTTAACTCTTGCAGTGCTGCCTCGAATTCACTCTCGTACGAGCCTCGTTACCCGTGATACTGCTGCTGAGTTGGCCGCTCTCCGTCGGCAACTCTAGTCCACCAGTGCAGAGTGTTCACATAGTTGGGCTGTTTGGGCGCTTAAGGCTCTCCGGTATTGGCTACCGACGATATCACTTGACACAGAGTGTTGGCAGAAAGGCTTCAGTGTTGGTTCATCCGGTACTACGCCCGAGGGGGCTAGTGGCTCTTGCTCTCTTATTACAGCATTCGATCACACTTCTGGAGGCTGTTAGCTCTTGCACCGCCGGCCGGTTTCCGTTACGCCCATGGGGGCTATTGGCACTTGCACAAACGAAAGCAGTTCCTTTAACTACGCCCGTGGGGGCTAAGTTGTTTCCCTTTCTGCTTACTATCCAACACCTTGGCAAGGCAGCTCTATCCTCAGCACTTAATGAACTTTGTCTATACAGCACAGCCTTTTAACATCCAGGGTGTGTCAAACCTCCACATCTGAGACAGACTGTTATATGGACATTAACCCCTTGGGGGTCAATATCACCCTTGTGCATACTGTTTTGCATTTATGTCTTTTGTGCTATTACCATTGTAAATATATCAGTTTACTTTCCTGTATATTACCTACCGCCCCTAGAGGGCGTACTTGTGCTTTATTCACTTTAATAAAGTGTGTTTTATTTTCACTTATTTGGTCTGAGAGTCCTAAAAACCGTGACACTGAACCACCGTAGGTCTATGGTACTGAGTCGTAGAACCAGACTTGGCTCTACCACAATAGGAAGGAATGAAGGAACTAGTACAGGAGCGTACCCAGTGGAGGCACAGAGCGTGACTAGACCACCGATACCAATAGCGTAACTGGTAGCACCACTTGAGGTAGCAGAGTAGGTGCTTAGATAGATGCAGCCAGATAGGAGTGCACTACTGAGGCAAGGAGTGAGACAAGCTGCACTCTATCTTACCAAAGGCAACTAGGAGGCACAGAGAGTAGGTAGCACCGCAAGTGCTAAGCCATGCAAAAGGTAAGCGTAAGAGGCGAGTGCCCAGGAGCAAGACTAAGTTGCACTAGCTGCCTGGAGGCAAACGGAAGGCACCAAGCGGAGGCAACCTGCAAACGACCAGCAGGTGGCTGAGCTACTAGGTAAAGGAGCGTGCCCTGGATCGGCCTAGTGGTTGTCAGACAGGAGTGAGGCACAAATGGAGCGTCAGTCAGACAGGTCAGGTCAGGAACCGGATCGGGTATTCAGCCACAGCAAAGGTCAACAGTGCGAAGCGGGTAGTCGGACAAGCCAGAGTCATACGTGGATCAGGAAGTCAGCCACAGCCAAGGTCACACCCGGAGTGACAAGCCAAGGATCGAACACCAGGAGATCAAGTAAGCCAAGCAAGGGTCAGAGGAACAAACTAGATGTGCACAGGAACACCACAAAAGGTTAACAAATCCTACCCTCAATGAGGTTTACAGAGCAGCAGAAGGAAGCGGGACCCAACTAGGACCAACAGAATAGGCCCATAAACAGGTGTCCGTGCCAGTGCCTGAAACATGACTATAGCAATTAGGAAGTGGCCGGATGCCATGCCACCAGCGGCCATACAGAGGTAAGAGCACAGGATCGCTTAGGCCTCAAAGGGAGATTGTGATAGGGAAAGGCAGTAGAATAGTCAAGAAGCAAGCCGAAGGTCACCAGGGGCGGATGTAGCAATGGAGATGAGACAAGCCAGTAAATCAGATGGAGAAATTGAGGTCGGACACAATCAAAGACACAGGTAACAATGAACAGCTCGAATAATTGGGTGCCAGATAGAATGAAAGCAAACATTTAAACCCTGAGTGTCCAATAGAAAGGCAGGATAGCCCAAGGGTAGCTTGGAAGAAACTAGAATGTGGAACATTTGTGACATAAGGTGGACAATGCATTTATAATCAGTGTCATCTAACAAGACGGTAATGTAGAGTTAAGGCAGGAAGTGCCTATATAGCATGCCTTAATCAGCATAATATATAAATCAAAATATCTCAAAAACTAGTTTATAAAATAGAAAATTGCTCAGTAAAACATACAACAGATTTTGAAGGCCCCAAATTTGTCCTTGTGTTACAGTGTCCCTTTAAAGCAGTTGTTTTTTTACAATGAGTTTGCTTCATCTTTGCTATCTTCAGTTTCCTGAATAGTGCCCCATGTCCGTTCTCCCATTTACCTTAGCTTGTCACTATGTGTGGGAGTTACATTTCTAACTTTCTGGTGATTTTAATGTACCCCTCTGGCACTCAAAGGGTTAAGGATTGCTTAATGTGTGTCAGGCTGATTTTGATCTAAAATTACTGAGAACTGAATCAAATTGGATTTATAGTTTGGGAAAAAGAAATCCCTATGGATTGAATGAAAGCTTCAATTTCAATCCACTTATAAAGGATTGAAAATAGGAATTACCGTATAGCATTGTATTAAAACTTACATAAGATTTGTTTAAGACTTGAGCAGTGTTATGAATTCAAGTGTTCAAAGTATAGATGTATTGAACATGTATTGAAAAATAAGAACACCAAATATGAAAGCAAAGTAATTAAGAAAACTACTAGGGCAATCAATGTACCTCGAATAAATAAATGCTGACAGGAAATAGGATATGCGCTAAAACTAACTAGTGTCTGAAGGGTTAAAATTTGATTTGTATGTGTTAATACAATACTATGGTGTAATCAAGATACTTTCAGCAAGAAAAGCATGGGAGTAAATATATGATGCGCTATAGTTTACCGGAGCTAAAAGGGTTAACTTTCAAAAAGGGCATTGAATTATTAAGTTAAGGTCTGAAATCAAAACTACCAACGTTAAGGTTTTTGAAAATCTTAAAGGGAAATTGTCAATACTGGATCCGTTGAATATGGACAAAGAAATGAAACAGTGTGCACTAAAAGGTTAAGAGTTCCAATTAAAGGGAGTTGATTCTAATTATAAAGAATTGAAATAAGAAAAGCCTTTCATCCCCTTAACGAAAGTATAATATTAAAACACATACAAGATTTGGGTACTGAATGTAGAGCTCTAATCAAGTTAAAAACTATAATGTGATAGAACCTTTAGAGCGCTGTATTGAAACCTTTACCCAATTAAAGGGAATGTGAAAATCAATTAGTTGGGGAATACAAGAAAAGTAAAAATAAAAATTGAAATGGCTGCTGTGATTAATTCTAGTATAAGGAACCGAACTGTTGGATATTTCTTTTAATTCCTGGAAGCCAATTAGTGAAGTTACAGGAGGTTTTTATATTAACCAAATTCATAAAGGGATAAAAAAAAGTTTTATTTTAATGAATAACAAATAAAAGTGAAGTATTAAAGTGACAGGTCCAGGTGTAACTGTAGAAATCTTGAACTGGTTTCCTTTTCTGGAGTAAAGAAACGTGGAAAAAGGTGATCTATGTTTTCTCAATCCAGAGTTGCTTTTCTTTGTTTTATATTATAAATTTGCATTTTGTAACGGATGGAATGCCAGAGGTGTGTGCAACAGTTTGGTTTAATTATTTAAATACAACTGGATTGTCACACCAACAATGGATAAAAATGTATTTCTCTTCTTTTTTGCAGGAGCGAAACCCCCACAATGTGTTATTCCGATCACTGCCAGACTGAGATGCTCAAACACACAGACACACACTCTATTGCTGCCTTCGGGATGCCATCTCCTAGCCTTAAAGGGATAGTAATACCTTGTTTGATCTTTATTTTATTTTGTAGGCATTAAAAAAAACATGAAGAACGATAGAAGTCTTATTTCTCAAACCTTTATGATTTGAGAGATATTCACAAGCAAAGTTTCCCCTCCCGCCCCTTTTACCTAGTGTAAGCCATCTCTTCTCAGATGTGGAATGCAGTCCATAGAGCAGACAGATAGCAGAAGGGGACAATCTTCTTCCTATGAGAACAATGAAGGCCCTGCCCCCCCCCTTGACAAGTTTTTCAGGTTTTTCCCTTATCTTAATTGAAGATTGTCCCTCTATGCAGTCTACCTGGGCAACTCCCTTCTGATCTGGATGAACAGTGTTACATCAGTAAAAGGGGCGAGAGGGGGATACTTTGTCATTGAATTACTCTTGAACTACAACTCTGACAGGATTGAAATAACACTCTCCAAAGTCCAAATACTATGACGATTAATTAGAGCTGCTTTTATTGTGAAACATTACTATCCCTTAAGCTTCAGAACAGTGAATAAATAACTATTATATAAGGTCCAGCACTTGCTGGGTCTTTTTCAAATATAATGAAGATTTATTGTAAAACACTCAGTGGTCAGTGTTTTGGCTTCCTTACCAAAAGCCTTTATTAAAACTTGATAGGGGAGCAGAAATGTTGACCTTGAATATTATGCAATAAATCATCAATTCTTTGGTGGGCCTTCCACAACTTTATTACATAATATATTCATATACACTGGCACACACAGACACAAACAGATAACTGGGGTCATTTATGGCTCTTTATCTATAAAACATGCAAAGACCTTTGTCAAGAAATTTCCCTGGAGAGGATTGAAACTTTCACTGCCACTTAATAAAGCATACATTACTCCCAATTCTGTGTTGGTATCTACAAGCCAGTCTTATAAATCAAAAGACTACTCTGGGATTATATTAACAAGAATATTAAATGATAGCCAAGATAAATGCTATAAAACAAAAAGTGGTAGAAAATTGACCACTATATATTTTAGATCCTAATGAAGTATGTGGGATTTCAGAATAGGAGACTTTACTGCAAGCAGTCATTTCATTTCAAATATATATATGAGAGTCAACCATTTTAATATAAAGCAAATGTTTTTAACCTAGTAATGGAGTGAAATATACATTTGTCAACAGATCCATAATTTAATCTGTTGAATAACAGGGATGTCTTTGCAGAGATTACATGTAAAGGAAAAAACAAAATAAGATTTAACAGTATCAATTAAAGAGATAGTAATGTTTCATAATAAAAGCAGCTCTAATTAATCATCATAGTGTTTGGACTTTGGAGGGTGTTATTTCAGTTCTGTCAGACTTGTAGTTCAAGAGTAATACAATGACAAAGTGTTCCCCCCCCCTTCCTTTTACTGATGTAACACTGTTCAGCCAGGTAGACTGCAGAGAGGGACAATCTTCAATTAAGATAAGGGAAATACCTGAAAAACTTGTCAAGGGGGGCAGGGCTTTCATTGTTCTCATAGGAAGACGATTGTCCCCTTCTGTTATCTGTCTGGTCTATGGACTGGATTCCACATCTGAGAAGAGATGGCTTACACTAGGTAAAAGGGGCGGGAGGGGAAACTTTGCTTGTGAATATCTCTCAAACCATAAAGGTCTGAGAGATAAGATCTCATTCTTCATGTTTTTTTAATACCTACAAAATAAAATAAAGATAAAACGAAGTATTTCTATCCCTTTAAGACTCCAGAACATAGGGGGAATATTTGCTGGTCTACATTCCAACTCACAGAATAATACATTATGAATATCACCAAGATTTTTTACATTTTAAATGGAGAAGTTTGTGTATTTTGAACGTCCACAATGTCGGTGCATTTGGTCCTAGAAATGGTATTCTGTCAGCTCAGAAAATGTGATACTTATGATTACATTTTATTGAGGGTAATTCTACTGTCAAATAAACCAGAAATTAAGCTCTCCGCACATATTGGTTTCACACATTTTATTGATCAAGAAAGAAATTAAAAATCACACAAAAAATTAAAACCATCTTAATAAATGAAATGGTTATAATAGAATTATACAAAGAATATTAAATGAGAATCAAGATAAGCATTAGGATAATTAAAATGTTATAACATTTGACCACTATGTATTTTAGATCCTAGTGAAGTATTTGAGTTTCAGAGTAGAATCCGATATATTTAATTTCTCTCTAACGTAAAACTATGTCAGACCACTCCTTCAGTACTCAGTAACCCAAAACTACAAGTCCATTAATACTGTCTAACAAGCCCAACACAACAATCAGTGCTAGTTCTTGGATTTTTTTTTTTTTTTGCTTGAGTCCTTCTACCAAAGTAGCAATGCTCAAAGAGCACATTCTTAATTCCCTGGTTCAATAAATGTATACCAATTAGCAGGAAGGTAATCCAAGTTACTTTTGATTACGGGTGTCCCTGTGTGTAAACAGAGGAGTCTAGGAGATGCTTTAATAAGAAGTGGTGCAATTTTGATGCAAACCAATTGCACCATAGTGGGCAAATGACAATTCTCATTGATTTTGAAATGGGATTCTAACCCACTGAATGATAGAGAAGCATTCAACTCATTCTGAAAAAATGCCTTGGAGACTCATCTAGCATTCAAGTAGTTATAACTCCCATTAAAATAAATGTGACTTTTTATGACTAGTGGACACGTCTGATAGAGACCTAAGTCTTGAACGTTTGAACTAGAAATCTACTCAGTTAGCCAATAAATGGATCACTTTTACTCTACTAATCTCTCACTTTATCCATGACTAACAAACACAGTAGCTCCCTATTACAATGGACAATTTTATTTGTTGTCTATATGGTAGTTGGCTTGCTCCAGAATGGATTCAGTCCTTCATATAAAAAGTAAAACCAATACCTCCTAATAATCACCCCCCTCTTACCTTACTATGGACAGAAAATCCTAATGACCACTATATACTTTGCCCTTGCTTCTTGGTCCAAAAGAAACTCTTCACAGTTCATCCTGGATTTCATGTCCATTGTGGGGACCATAACAGTTGATAGCAGTTTGCTTTTTCAAACTGAAGCAGACAGAGGGCACTATCTTGCATATGATTACTTTGTGTAGCGAGTAGCGTTTAAAGGGATAGTAATTTATTATTACTATCCCCCATATTGTACATATTTGCAAAATAATTTAATAGCCCCCTGGTTCATCTCTCAAACCTTTATGATTTGAGATAACCGAAGGCAAAGTTCCCCCCTCCCTACCCCTTCCCTGAAGTCAGCGTTGTGCTGACTGCAGGGATATCTGGTCTGACTTTCATCATGCGTCTCTGCAGCAGAGCCGCAATCGCGTTAGTGACAAATAATTATTTCACTGAAATGGTCTTCTACATGTTCTTGCAAACCACACATGTAGAAGACCGTTTCAGTGAAATAATGCTTTGTCACTAACAGGATCTCTGCTCAGCTGCAGAGCCGCAAGCCTGTCGTACAACAGACTTCCCCTGCAGTCAGTACTACACTTCAGGGAAGGGGGAGGGAGGGGCGAACTTTGCCTTCGGTTATCTCTCAAACCATAAAGGTTTGAGAGATGAACCTGGGGGCTATTAAATTATTTTACAAATATGTACAATAAGAGGGATAGTAATAATAAAGTATTACTATCCCTTTAAGGGCCAGAAGTCTTGCTAGCAATGTGACATCCAGGACTGACTGAAGATGTAATCTCCTGAACAAAGGCACGAGAACAAAATTCATATAAACCTTTAGGATTTTCCTCCATAACAAGGCTTGTGGATTATTATTATTCGGAAGTGTTAGTGCTCCTTTAAATCAACCATAAAGTTTTGGCTTTTTAGACCTCTTACTCTGTCACAGCCGACATCACTCTCTTAGTCTGTTAGTCTGCCTGAAAAGACGAAAGATATAGGAATGTATGATGGAACAGTGACTAAGACGTTGAAGATATTTGTTACATTCCTCAGCATAAAAGCAATATTGTCTACAGCTATTAGGTTTCTGTAGTAAATCTTATTAATTTTCTTTAACCAGTTACATTCTTTTCCGGCAGAGAAAATTCTTGTGTATGCAACATGACAAATTAGGACTCTGTGTGAAATTTGCTGTTGTATGCACTGAAGACCTCTCTAGCACTTGAGTGGTTAAAAGTCCAATTTAAATCAATGGGTTTTTGTCTCCTATTGTGAAACTGGTTTGCCCCTGAACTGCACAATTGTGTGTATATAAATATAATTCATTGTACTGTATAGAAAAATACTTCAGCAAATGACACAATAGAAAGTGATAATTATGTGGAAACCAAACCCTTCAATACAAGTTCAAATCCTATAAGTATTCTGCAAAAATAGATTGTATGTACACTTTGTCTGAAGCGAGTGCATGATATCTAACCAGTCACTAACAAACCATACCAAACAGTGTGAAGAAAGAAAATATACATAGGAAAAAAATCTAGACTCTACAACGTCTGTTCCTAAATACATGCGGAGCATTTCTGAAGAAAACCAGCTGTATCATCAGGAGCAGATTTCCATTGTGTTGAATTGCGCTTTTGAGCCTCCTGAATTAAATGGGTTAAGAGACCCATATAAAAGCATTATAACATTTTATTATGGAGATAAATTGAGTACTTCCACTGCTCAGAGGTTTTTTTTATCCTAAATGATAAGCTGGAGAGGTTACCATCAATTCTATGCAAAAGCGTGGCTTTCTTTTTCCCACGGAATGCTGCCTTGACATCTGAGCTGGAGATGTACTAAAGTTATCTCCTCTTTTTCATAATTTATCACACCATAATGCACCTCCCCACAGTTTGACTTAAAAGAGACAAACTGAGCCAAATTGACTTTTTAATTAAGCATTACCCAACAGTGGGTATATTTCCTAATAAAATGTACTGCTTCTTTAAATCAATGTTCATTTTTACTTGTTCTTAACGGTGCAGTTGGCGTGCCTCAAAATTGCTCCACTTTTTCCTTGTACACATGCCCATTAAAATTATCAGTGTTATAGATCATCAAACCATGTTCTGGAAGTACTTCCTCATGTGAGGGAGAAGATTGCAAGAGGCAGCTAATTTGGTGACACCGACATCTTGTGCTATATAACAACAGTTGGAAGGGAGACTTGCAGATGGAAGTGGATTTTTTCCAGGGTCATGGGTAATTTTTAGGATAAAAAAAAATTGTCAAACAGATAGCAATAATTAAAATGTATTTAAATCTACAATACAACATTGTTAGTAATGCTCTTTAAAATGCATCACTTTTATAAAGCTTTAATCTCCCCTCTTACTTTGATGTCAGCTCCTTTTGCAGTGAAGGAGCTGGCACAGTGACTCATCTGACAGAGATGGAGCTGTCATGTCAACACAATCTTGTGCTCAAACAGAATGTGAAAATGTCTCCTGGACTTCTCCCACCCTATCCAGAGCCTTGACTAGGATGTAGTTAGGGCTCATGATGAGTTGAAAAAAAAATGTCAGCGTGAGGAAATTTCATACTGAGACTGCTATATAGTATTTCCATGTCAACCCTAGTTCCATTAGTTGGTCGAATGTGTAATCTCGTTCACTGCACTAGGAGCTGGTATCACAAGAAGCAGCATTCAGTTTTGGGCCCCTTATGCAAAAACAATCATGTCTGCTACCATGGACATGACAATCAATCCCTTTTGAAGTAATACAGAGTGGACATTATAATTTTCTATGGAGATTAAGGTTTATTATTAGGAGTTATTAGTATTTATTTAAATGTTGTACCGTAGTATTAAATTGATTATTTAAAGGCACTATGTTTTATAAGCAAACATTGTTAAGCAGGGCTCTTTCTGGTGTTCAGTTTACTTAAATTATGTCATTCACAAGCTGGTCAGAGAACATAAAGTTAAGTGTGATAAGTCATGTGATAAGTCATATTTCCCAATAGGCAGTGTAAGCAACTGCCTAAAGCCCCAAATTTTGAGAGACACCAAAGCTTTGCTGGCCACACCCACATTCTTGATTGTAGAGCTTACCAGAACAATCTTAATGTTACTGAACTAGTTATATCCCCTTGGATGCTAGAGAACCCTACAAAGCATTACAGAGGAATGCACTGAAGATCTCTCCAGCAAAGGGGTTAAAGCTTTTTTGTCCTTTCTTGTTATAGGCCAAGAGTATATTCTGTGCTGTGAAAAAGTGGATGGACCTTGGGGTGGGGTGGAGATCATGAGAGAAGTGTGGATGTGGCCTTGGGCAGAGCTATAGAGCATGCCTTAATTAATGTAATTGATAAATCTAACTCATTAAAAAATAGATAATACAACATACAATGTTGTTTATAGGAGATAGTGCTCCTTCAGTGCTAAAAAGGCCGGCTACGAAATCAATGGGAATTTTGGATTGTACCAGAAATGTTGCGCTTTTGACTTTGTGTGTATGTGCCCATCACTAAAGAAACACTAAAACTTCATAATAATAAACCTCACATATTTTAATCTGGGCAGGTTTATCAATTCCATATTGACTGGCTCTCCAAAACAAATGTTTAGTTATTAATGTCTAGCATGACCATGGAGGCAGACATGATTTGTATTGTTGCAAGACTGTGGGAATCTAAATTCTTCCACTGAAGGCTTCCTAAGAAGATTTATTGGCAGGAGTTTGAGGTCCTGGAGAACAACAGTAAGGAATAATGACCACCTTCATGGACATGAGTTCCAGTACTAACGAAGAATCATTTTGGGAAACAACCCATGCAGTCCTGATTTAACCTGCCCATTAGGATTTCATGCCCAGATGTAGATAAGGTGGGTTTATTATTAGGAGATAGTGTTCCTGTAAATTCATAGCTAGTCAGGTGGCATATCTGCTTAAGGCTATGTTCACAAGGATGACATTAATAAGATTGGAATGCAGCTCCTATGATCAGCTCTCCTATGGTCTCTTGCTTTTATCTGGTGATCCTCTTGCTTTGAGGAGCATAGCAGAGGTGTGCCATGTGCTGCTTGCCCACATCAGCATCAGCCATATAAGATTTGATGTTCTAGTGGGTTGGCCAGTCATCGGAGATTCTAAAGAGCACAATGTTCAGTGTCACTCCTTGTGAACAGCACTATAATTAATCAGTTCAACAGTATAGTGCAATTCTATTTGGGATATAACACTTAATAGTAATAACCCCCACTTACCTTACCATGACCAGAAAACTCTAATAGTCACTGTGAATTTTACACTTTGCTCAATAAATAATATCTTCAGTCAATCCTAGGTGGCATGTACATGAAGACCAACTTGGACATTTACTAGCAGGACCATAGGACACAAACTAATGTATTTTGTAATCTTAACCCTTTATGAACCAGGGGTGTGCAACACCTAACTGGTTCTTAAAGGTTTAAGTAGAAAAACTGCCAGCAACTATCATGTCTGCCTCCATAGACATGACATCCAGGACTGTGTGAAGATGTTCTTTTGAACAAAGGCAAAAAGCACAAAATTCTCAGGGCCATTAGGCCATAATAACGCAAGTAGGGAATTATTATTAGGAGGTTTTATTATTCCTTTAACCCTTTGAGAACCTGATGGGTATGCAATGCATTGCTTCTCTATGTGTTGTGCAGCTGCCTGGTGCTCAAGGGGTGGAACAGATTTATTTTTTTTTTCATATAGGATATATCTCATGTGAACAGTTCCTAACATCAAAGTATAAAAAGAATCAAGATAATGTGGGTGCTAGGAAACTGATAGGACATTGCAGGTGAAATAGCTGGAAGAACATATAAGCCAAAATGATTAAGAGAGAAAAAAAGTAAACAGAAAGGTGGAAGAACTTTGTAGATGCTTATAGTACATCAAAGATTATTGAACATCCTTTTACGAGTCCTTAGAAAACCCATCTTCTTCATCACTGATATGCGTCCTCTCTTCAGACACTCCACTCTCATCTATATTTTCCAGCTCATCAGCTCGTTGAATTGCCAAGTCTGCCAGGTTAACAGTAGGTAGTGTGTTTTGCTCTGGGTAAACCCATGGCTTGAAGTTTGGGTCATGTTTTCGTTTCCATTCTGGATACTTTATCCCGGCCTTGTATATTTTCTTCATGGCCTGTGAACATTAAATAGAATTATATGAAAAAATAAAACTGCACTTATGGGGCACAGACCAAACTTCTCATTTATGTTAATACTGGAAACCTCTCTAGTACCATAGGGGTTAAATAAATAACTGAAGACTGTGTGGAATCCTACTTAATAAATCGCTAGAAAGTTTGTAACGACGCAGTCATGTGTAGTAGAGACTGCCTGTGATGAGGCAGATATAGAACGATAGCTCCGAAGGAGCGTCCAGCTCTGTATCAGCCGCGGCATGGGCAGTCTCTACTGTGCATGACTGCCCCAAGACCGGCTGGCAGTGGCACTGTGGCCACGGGCTCTTCAACTAGTGTATATAAAATGTAAAAGGGAACGGTCACATTGTCAAGTCTCATTGTGCATCCAGTTAGCTAATCTGGGAGTTGGTAAACCAAACCTGCAGTGAACTTTGCAATGCCCACATAATGGAGGGTATTTAAAAAAAAAAAAAAAATGTTATGGAATGAGTAATAACGCATGAAACTTCCTCCCGGTAGATGTGGTAGGTACTAACACATCCAACAGGCAGAATAATAAACTTTCTAGAGTTCCACATTTTGAAGGGTGTCTCAGCTGTGTTGGCCTCACCCACATTCTGAATTGTAGGTGTGGCCAGAGCAATCAATGCCAATGCACCAGTTTTATACCCTTTTAAAAGATATTTTTTAACTCCTTGAATGCCGAATCAATGCATTGGTGATCTCCCTAGCAACAAATGGGTTAAAGCTTTATAGGCCAAGGGAACTTTATGTTACAGGAGTTAATGGATGATACCATGTGACGAACGATTGTGTGGCAATGGTTGGGGCTACGGGCATCTGGGATGGTAATCCAGCCCTGTTTAAATACAGAAGAGAGTGCTTTATGTTGCACTGAATTGCTCACCCCTCTGGCCCTTAAAAGGTTAATAAATGTTAGCCATATATTTATCCTATTTTAAAGATTAAATAACCCTGTGCTTTGTAAATAGTGAATTGGACAGTCTACATGTCCAATCAATTTTCATCTGCTGTCAAATTTAATGTTTTGATGTTTAACCCTTTGAATGCCAGAGAGGAACGCAATACATTGCTTTGCAATGCATTGCATACCCCTCTGGCAGTCAAAGGGTTAAACTCTGATGGACAGAAACAAAAATCTAAGGGATTAAAAATAAGAGGTTAAAGGGGCAGTAATGTTTAAATTTAAGTTTATTTAATATTGTAGGTATTAAAAAAAAATAAGTACAATGATGTAAGTCTTATCTCTCAAACCATATCTCAAACCTTTTGTGGTTTGAGAGATATAACTGACTAAAGTTCCCCACTCCAGGCTGTCCCAGACAAATCTGCCATCTAGCTGACAGCAGGAGATTCCGGTCCCGGGACCAGCCTACGGCTCTTCAGCAGAGCGGAAATGATGATATTTAGAAATAAATACTTCATTGGAACAGTCTACAAAGTGTGCTTGCAAACCAGGCACACTTAGTAGACTGTTCCAGCGAAGTATTTATTTCTAAATAGCGCAATTTCGGCTCTGCTGAAGAGCCGTCGACCAGTCAAATGACTGGAATCTGCTGCTGTCCCATAGAGGTGATTTGTCTGAAACAGCCTGGAGGGGGGAACTTTAGCCATTTATAACTCTCAAACCATAGAGGTTTGAGAGATAAGACTTACATTGTTGTACTTATTTTTTTTAATGCCTACAATAGTAAATAACTTAAAATTAAACATTATTACCCCTTTTATGCTTTGAATAAAATTCCTTTCCTTAATTTACTAAACAATATAAAGAACCTTATTAACGATTGATCAAAAATGGAGTCTTGCTTACCTTTGGGGCCACAAACTGAGAAACTTTGTTAACGACCCACTTTGGTAATGAACCTAGAACATAAATTAAAAAAATTTCAGGTTAAAAGTGAGGTATTCTATTATTTGAACAACTTGCTAGCATACAACCACTATATGAGTTTACTTGGTATAAATTATTATATGCATTATATTAATCTGAGCTGTACATAAAATGTTTTATGGGTCTGGGTTCTATTTGCCAGGAATGATTTAAATCTATGCCAAAGTATAAATTGCTTTTATTTATTTTTTAGTAACAGAAAAATGCATCTAGGTAAGAGCATAGGTCTTCATACATTGCTAAAGTACAGCATATCTATGTATCTTTTTTGAATTATAATTATTCTTTAGTCTATAACTGGACACTTAAGCAATCCGATCCTTCTTGCAATTTTCTTGCAGAACAATGGGCTGGCTTAAAGGGATAGTAAAGTCCCCAAAAAAGTATCTTCTAAATGGTAGCTGCACTAAAAAAACAAACAAAAAAACACTTAATGTGCTTAATCCTCTCTCTCAAACCGTTATGGTTTGTGAGAAATAAGAAAATAAAGTCCTCCGTTCCCTCTCTTTTCTGCCCGACGAGCTGTAAAGCTGTCAGAGGCAGAATCCGGTCACCCGACTGTAGGCGGCTCTTCAGGAGCGCTGTCATCTAGATAGGTAAGTATAATTACTTCATCGGTATGGTCTACAACGTGTGCCTGGCTTGCAAGCGCACGTTGTAGACCATTCAGATGAAGTAATTATACTTAGATATCTAGATGAAAGCGCTACTGATGAGCCGCCGTCTGGTCCCGGAAGCAGGATCTCATGATGTCCGCTGTTCAGCGGACGCATGAGAAGGGGGAGGGAGCGGAGGTCTTTATTTTATTACATCTCTCAAACCAAAAGGATTACGCAAATTAAATGTATTTTTTACTGCAGCTACCATTTAGAAGATACTTTTTTTGGGACATTACAATCCCTTTAAACTGCAGCTGATCATTTTTTGCACAGTTGCCCAAAAAATAGGGCTGTTTACATGAAGCAGACACAAAGCTAATTCAGCAGTGATGTACATACCTGGAAACTTTCATTTGTGGAGTCCCCAGAGGAGATCCTCTGATGCTGCTGGGAAGTATAATTGCCACAAATCATGGCAAAAAATGGGCAGGATTTACCCATAAGTGGGGGCAGGAGGAACTGGGTAGGGGAGGGGAAAGTGGGAGGTACTGGGTGGGAAGGTGCAGAAATGGGCAGAGTTTTAATCAAAACTCCCCACATCTAGAGAATCAGCCTCCGCCCCAGAGACCTGGTAATGCACTCTCAAAACCAGAGTCTCCGGGGCAAATCATTAGAGTTCCCAGGTACAAAACAGCTAGTTGTAATTCCCTGGTGGCTAGCAATGGTCGTACAGAGAAAGTCTGCATGGCTTAAAGGGATAATAACACTTGAAAACATATAAATGTAATTCAATAGATATTTAAAAAATAAATTAATTGTGCCATTTTTGATCTCCCAAACCATAAAGATATAAGTCTGTAAAGTTCCCACTTCCCTCCCCTTGTGCGGACATCAGCTTTCAAACTTAGAGACGGAGATCACAGTCCATAGACCGTCCTACGGCTCTTCAGCAGAGCTGTGATTGTGATAGTTACAAAGAAATACTTCATTTGAATGGTCTACAACTTGTGTGATTCGCGATAGTACTTCCTGCATTAGGCGCATTCACTATTCCACTTGCACAGATTTGTTAATTATGACCCCGGCCACAAAATAAAATATGCGCGGCTCTTTGCTAATCTTGATTTTGCATGCGGAATTCAAAAAAATCATGCTCAAACCTATTACCAGTGGTTTTCTCACTGGAAATAGAGATTGTGCATGTTTCCTGCATCCCGCCATATGTCTCTTGTGTTAGCAGGGTCCTGGAATTGCAGTAAGGAAATGTGGTCACCCTATGTGCGGCTCTCCAGCTACATCACTCATAATCCTCAGCCAACCATTGTCTAAGGAGACATCTCAAGCATTCAAGGGATTCAAAGCCATATTTAATTCAAAGGAAATGTTTGTCTCCCATGATGTAGTTGGATTACCCTGGAATCACTGCAGTTCTTAGTACATCATCCTAAGGGGGCTATTCCTCAAGTCATGAATGGCTAAATGCAAGGAAATCGGAGGAATTGACTTGCACATTAACCATTTATCACAGATACACTGTATCTGGCCATTGCTTATTAATCAATGACTGATGGCCAGCTCTGCCAATTCCATCCACAAGCTTCAAGCTGGCAGATCCCATTGTAGGCAGAGGTGACTTGGGAGCACGCCCTCGCCCCACCACTAACGCAACTCACTGTCTGTGTCTGAGACTGACAGTGAGCTTCTTCTTGTGTGCTTTGCCTCCCTATATTCTGCACATGGTGCACAGACCTCAAGGTGGTACACACACATGCGCAGTCAGGGAACTAGCTTCCCTTCATTGAGTCTCAGTGAAGGGAGGCCAGTTCCTTAACTGCGCATGCATGCTTGACCTTGTGGTATGAGCACCATAAGCAGGATATGAAGGTTGAACTTGATGGACTAGTGTCTAATTTACTATGTTACTATGAGGTGACAGAGGCAGAGTTGTCTAGAGAGGAGGGGGCCAATGTGGAGGTGGACAAAGGGGCCAATACAGATAGGATTGCAGCAGGAGTGGGGAGGGGGCATGCTGGAGGGGGGCCCCAATTTGCATCATGAGCTATTGCATCCAATAAATATGTAAATGTAACCATTTGAGTGTCACAGGGGTATCCCGTGCTTTACAATTCATGAAGCAATGCATTGGACCCGCAGTATGGCATACAGAGGGTTAATATTTCACCCGACTGCTGGTTTTAGAGCTTTTTTCTTTTTAATTATTTGTTCTTAGAGATTGGCATCCACTTTATTATTAGTGGTGTTATGTTATATTATTATTCTTTATTTATATAGTACCAACTAATTCCACATCTTTCTTTATTGTGCACATACATTCTCTGCTGGGTTTGAAAATGTATTCTCTTGACTTCAATTAGTGATTATAAAACTCATGAATGCCACTTGTTTGATCTACCCATTATAGGGAATAAGTAATCATCATAAGGTGTCTAAATAAGCGGAGGAATTAAGCTACTTCCTAAAATACAACAGCTCCATCTTCTGGTCACATATCATCATTACATCTTTAAATCCCTATAATAACTACACAAGTGATTGCCATTTAATCTCACTCCAATTGATAGATTACAACTTTCAACTTCCTCAAAGAGTGTATGAGGATGATGGAAACTGAAGTTCAATAACAGCTGAACAACATCATGTTACTTATCTTTGAAGCATATAGTTAGGTGGAAGGTGCTACAGAAATAAGATTGTGTCACTAGCTGTGCATTGCATTTGTATTATTATCAACTAGTGTAAAAGCCAAGGTCCAATTAATGTTAACCCTTTGAGTGCCAGAGGGGTATGCAACACATTTCTTTGCAATGCATTGCATACAGCTCTGGCACTCAAAGGGTTAAGTGGCCACTACCTCACTGCTCCACATGATTCAGTCTTGCATTGCCTCACTCACGCGATGCAATCATGCACAGTAGAGACTGCCCGAACGTGGGCAGTCTCTACTGCGCATGACTGCATCATGACAAACATCCTAGCAAATTATTATATAAGGATTTTGGGCATATAGAGATACTCATGTAAGAAAGTTGTGTATAGATTCAGTAAAGACCTCTCCAATATAATAGATTCATGGAATTGTGTAATCTATCAGAGTTGCACATCAACAGGGTTGAAAGTTGGGGACAGATTTCCAATTAGGCAGAGTAGGCAACTGCCTCAGATGTGCTGGCCATGCCCACATTCTGAATTATGGGTGTGACCAGAGCAATCTCCTTGTACCTGGACCAGTTTATATAACTCACTGGCTAGTATGTAACCCCTTGGTTGCCAAAGAGCTCTCAGTTCTGTAAAGCAATACGCTGGAGATCCATCTCTCAGACAATCAAGAGGCTGAAACGTTTTTTGTGCTAGTATGTATTTTCTGTGCAAAGCAGTGGTGGGTAGGACTGTGGATGGGGTTATGTGAGGAGTGGAGGTGTGGCCATTGGCGGAGCTAAGGACAGCTAAGGTGCCTTGCCTAGAGGCTTCGGCTATGTAATTCTGTCCTTGTTAATAGTGTGTCAACAAAGGTATTGACGGTATGGACTTCCTCCTCAACTATGTAATCCACTGAGCTCCTTAAGACTTTGAATGCCAGAGGGGTGTGCAATGCCTCACTCAATGTTTTGCACACTCATCTGGCACTTAAAGGGTTAATATCTAAAGAACAGAGTTGTATTCAGGAAGCTAAACTATGAACAATTCTGGGGCACAGAGGACAAATGAATATTCTCATTGATTCATATGGGGTTTTTAGAGGGTTCTCCAATACACTGTGAATATACTGTCATTAGAATCCAAGGGTTTGAAAGCTTCATTTAAATCAATGGGGTTGTCCCACAAGAGGATGTCAATTTGCTCCAGAAAGGTTTCTCCTTAGCTTTCTGAATGCTGCTCCGTGTTCCTTAAAGGGACAGTATTTTGGCAGAACACCTGCTGTTGGTTTCTCTCTGGGTTCTCTCATTATGATGGTTAGACTAGTTTTTCAATCATTTTTCACCCTCCTCTCAATTTCATGACATCAATGGGTCCATCTCATTTGGGTGGAAAGGGGCCAGAAAGTGGGACGTGACAGAGGTAAAATATACAGATTTCCTGCCTTCACAACTTCCCCACCCCCCATGTGGCTCTACTAATAAGGAGGGAGTGGGTTTATCAGGGGCCAGGTACTAGTACAATTCTGAGCTAAAATAGGAGCTGGCAATTTTCTTGTATTGTGGCTGGCTAACACTATTTTCTAAGTCATCTACATCAAATCTCCACTTTACATTGTTGGTGGCAAAGGGCAGAGTGGGAGTGTAGGGGTATTTTAGGGTGTTACATTCTTCTCTTCCTCTTTTATTGTCATGTGCTAACTAGAATAGGAGACTGGAGAAACCTGCCTCCATTCTCATGTGCATGTGTTCTGGGCTTTCTCACAATAGTCTTAACACTGGTTGACTGGTGTGTTCTGGTAAACCGCAAAGAAATTGCATATACCAACAGGCGCATGACTTTTATGATAATGTTTAAGAGCTAAAAATGAGCTGCACTGGCATATTGGTGCATTCCTCACAATGCAATGGGTTGGCTGCACTGATGTACAAGGGAGGATGTTTATTTAACAAATTGGCACTGTCCATGTACTTCAACGTTGCAAAGCCACTTGCTTGCTCGTGGAGGACATAAACCTTTCTTAAACTGTAATGTAGTCAATCTGTTTGACCAATATGAGTGTGTGCAAGAAGATGGCTTGACAGAGCCACTGTCTTATTTCATGCAGATCCATTGTAGCTGGTTTGATAGACCCAATTCATTCTTACATGCAGGTACATTGTGGCAAGCTTAATAGACCAACTTCCGTCTTACATGCAGAGCTATTGGTGGTGATGGGGTGTAATAGGAGGGCAGGTAAGTGTTATGTTGAGAACTGTCTTCACACTGACTGGATCCACCACGCAGATACGCAAGTAGAATTTACTGGGCCTTGGGGCAAAATATGAGGCTGCCCTAACCCAGTTCTGTAACAAATTTGAATCACACACAAACCCAGACCAAATGTGCCATGTACTTCTCAATGCGTGTCTTGATGTCTGTGGCTGTCAACCAAAAAAGGAAACTGCATGATTGTAATGGTTTGTAGGATAGTGTAGAGCCAAGGGGCCCCTTGAATGCTGGGCCCTGTCTCATTTGCACCCACTGAAGTTATTGCCCCTGCCACTAGGAGAAGAACCCAGTGAACTTTAAAAATGGGAGGAATACAAATGGCATAAAAAGGTGTATTGCTTTTATATAAATTTATTGTTATTTATTTATTTCTTTTTTAAACCTGCGTGTCTGGCACACATACCCAGGGGCAGCAGTCAACAAGAGTTATACACAAACGGTTATAAGCAAAACGCTATACACCACACAATACAGCAACTGCAATATGCCATATACCAAATGCAACACAAAATGTTACACGAAAAAACAATATATGCAATAAGTTATACAGCAGTAGGCCATATGCATTACGACAAACGCTATGCAACAAAAGCTATACTCAAAGCACCAAATGCTATACGCAATACACCAAACTCGTTATACAAAAATTCAATACTCCAAAAGTAAAACACAATGCACAAAATGTTATATATGCCAAAACCAAAAACAATATGCAAAATGCCAAACGCAATTAGTCAAAAGTTATACATGCCAAAAGCACAATGCAATACGCATTATGCCAAGTGCAATATGAAAACTCTATTACGCCAAATGCAAGACACAATATACAAAATGGTAAACGCAATTTGTCAAATGTTATCTATGCCAAACGCACAACACTATATGCAAATACGCAATCCGGACAACTCAATATGCCATATACTTTACTCAAAACTTTATATGCAATACGCCAAACACCGTACGACGAACACCATACTCCAAAAGCAAAATACAATTTTGCAATACTCAAATCTGACCAATGCAAAAAGCAAAATGCAAATGTTGTACAAGTCAAAAGCACAACACGATACGCCAAATGCTACGAACAAGGAGATGCAGGGGATACAATTAAAACACACACACACACTCAATACACACACTCTACACACAAACATATTAAGCATACACACACTACACAAGACACTCAAAACACTATACGCACAATACTATACCAAAACCCTATAAGACTATACTCAAACCGTTATAAGCAAAATGCTATACAGTAAACGATGTACACACAATGCAAAACTCAATAATCCAAATGCAAGACACAATACGCAAAATGTTATATATGCCAAACACCGTACACAAAACTCCAAATGCAATTCACCAAACGTTATATATTCCAAACGTACAATGCCATACGCAATACGCCAAGTACACAAAATGCAACTTTACAAAATGCAGTTTGTCAACCACTAAAAGCACAACACTTTACACAATTTCATATACTATATGTACAATGCTATACGCAGAAGCAACACGACAAATGCTCTGCACAATATGCTATCTGCAAACTGTAACACGCTATACACCAAACGCAATCCGCCATACTTCAAACACCACACGCACAACGCTATATGCAAAGTGAAAAACTCTATACGCAATATGCCATACACAGAAAGGTATTTGCAAAACGCAATTTGCCAAATGTTATACGCCAAATGCACAACCCTGTATGCAAAATTCCAGATGGTATACGCACAACGCTATACACAATATGCTGTACACAAAATGCTATATGCAAAACACAATACAAGCAAAATGCAATACATGCAAAACATTCTCTCACTCACACATTCACGCTCACACAAACATGCTCACCCTCACTGATGGAGACAGTGCACCTTTTTTGGAGCTGAAAGGGCTAAGCACTGAAAATTCAACAAGCCACTTATTAACAGTCATTGGTTTATTAACCACATGGGCAAAGCCGTGCCAATATTGCTCATAAGATGATAAAAGGGCATTATGCACAAAAGAGGACTGGAGTAACTCTGGGACAAACCAACTCTATAGTAAGGGACATATAGAAATATTTTTCAATTTACGTGGAACCCCTTAAACGCTACATGATTCCTCTCTAGCATCACGTTGAAAGACCCATTTAAATCAATGAGGACTTTTTACTTTTCGCTTATAATGCAGTTCATTTGACCCACAAATGTTCAATTTTTGATTGAGGACTTGCAGAATTATTTTGTTCATGTTTAGTGAGTCTCTCATGTATTTTGGCTTTATTTTGAAAACCTTTAGGCTGTGTCCATGAGGGTGAAGGGTTATCCACATGTGCACCCCTTGCTTTCAGTGTCTAGGAAAATTGGGGTAGCCCAAGTTGGCCTAATATGCCATGGCAACCTTGCTGAGAACCACTGCACTGTTGATCTAAAACATGATGCTTCTGAGCAGTACATAGCCATAGAACTACCAATCCCTGCTTTTGTTCATTCTCACTGAGCCTCTCACACATTTAGTTTTGAAAACCCTTAGGGTGTCTCATTGAGGGTGAATGGTAATCAAGATATGGACCCCTTGCTCTCAGTGCTTAGGGATACCAAATTCACCTCGCTGACAAGGCACAAAAATGGTCAAAATATAGGTCTGAGATTGGTTGGTATTCCCATGCCTGTCATTTTGGAACTGGACCTTCCATTTGGGTGGGATAAGTTGGATCTATACAGGGGAATTTGTCCTCAGTAATGTCACTGGAGAGCGAACACGTGATACTTTGAATAGAAGTCAAAATATGTGAGTTTAGCTTTATTTTGCATATAACCAGAACTGTACATATTCTGTACTTGTGGATAAGTTCTGTAAAACATTAGGTTAATATATAAATTACTTTCTCATAAAACAACACAATAAAATAATGCAAATTGCAAAAGTCTGAGTCATTTCCCAAGCACTTAGTTTTATGGGTGAACAAAAGCATATAAAGCATAGGCTCCAGACATTTTAGTTGCCAAGGAAGGGGACAGTGTATATATAAAACTGACAGTTTAGGAGCCAGAATGTGTATGTCAGGAGAACATCAGATTACAGGAGCTTCGACTAGACTTTACTAGGAACACTAAGGGCCTTATGCACAAAAGGGAAGAAAGTCTGCTACAAACTAACTGCACCACAGGGGAGCAATGCAAATTCGCAGTTTAAATGATGATTTTAACCCCTTGAATGATAGAGAAGTCTCCATCATATAGCAAAATCATGTACTGGAGGCCTCTCTAGCATTCAAAAGGTGAAAAGCCCAATTTAAATTGGTCCCCTTTGGTACAGGTTGTTTGCCCCAGTATTGCTCCTCTTTACTGCATGAAGTCTTTCCAAAAATGGGGGAGGAGCCTGTTTACAATTCCATAGAACCAGTGGGAGCAACTAGCAAGTCTAGGGGTGGACAACAACGGCAAACCTCCCAAGTGTCCCTTTTTAGGAGGGACACAGTCCCTATTTGAGACCCAAATACCACTATTCCTCTTTTCTACCCTTGTGTCCCTCTTTTTAAGAAATCAGACTGTGTGGTGTGTGTACATGTGTATCACGTTGCTCCACAGCAATAAAAGAGGATTTTAGTCTTACCTGTTAAATCCTTTTGTCTTAGTGCATACAGGTTACTGGTAACTTTGGGTAGGCGATCCCCCCTTTAACTACGCAGGAACAATTCTAGAAGTGAATGCAGGGGGTGGAGCCTACCTTCCCTCCGTGGCTGCAGCTAGCCAATCAGCTCCAGTAAAATTTGAGACACTAATTATTGACTAAATAGTAGAAGGGAAAGAAGACTCCTGTGAGCATGACCCTGAAGGACCCCCACAGTCTGCCACAGGAGAGCAAAGCATGGTCCCTTGACAGGTGGGAGACCAGTAACCTGTATGGACTAAGAGAAAAGGATTTAACAGGTAAGACTAAAATCCTTTTTTCTGTCGTCCAATACAGGTTACTGGTAACTTTGGGATGTCCAACCATCGAGTTTCCCAGAGGCGGGAAGTAAGGCAAGGACCAAGCGCAAGCCCCCAAAGTCACCAGAGCAGATATGAACCATCAGAGATAGCACAACAAAACAAATTAAGTGTCAATGGACACTGAACAGGGATAACAACACCCCAGGAACTGTTACACAGCACACTGAACTAGAGCCAACAGGGCTCAAAAGTGAAGGAAGCACCAAAGAACCAAAGAAGATCCTAGACAAGCAAGACTGCCTCCAGGATCTTCCTCCCAAAACTGGCATCAGCCGATGCCAGCACATCAACACGGTAGTGCTTCGAAAAGGTGTGCACCGACGACCAAGTGGCAGCCCTGCACAACTGATCAGCGGAGGCCTGATTCTTGTAAGCCCAAGAAGCCCCAATAGATCTAGCAGAATGAGCCATGACCCGAAAGTGAACAGGCTTCTTCCTTAGCTCATAAGCCTTACGAATAGTGGACTTGATACAAGACGCAATAGACACTTTGAATGCAGGTCTCCCTGACCTGGGGCCCTCAGGAATGACGAGCAGAGCGTAAGACTGTCTAATGGACTCAGTGAGATGTATATAAAACTTGAGACAACGAACCACATCTAACAAGTGAAGATCCCTCTCCTTGTCAGAGGCAGGGTCAGGGCAGAAAGAAGGCACCACAATCTCCTGATTAATGTGGAACTCAGAGACCAACTTCGGGAGAAACTCCTGCGAAGTGAGAAGCACCGCCTTGTCTTTGTGAAATGCCAAAAAGGGTGGTCTACAAGACAGAGCATGCAACTCTGAGTCACGGCGAACAGACACGATCACCAGGAGAAAGGCCGTTTTCCACGTCAGCAGGCATAGAGGAATAGTAGCCAAGGACTCAAAGGGAGGGCGCTGAAGGATGCCCAAAACCAAGTTATGATCCTACGGAGGAGCGGGGGTCTTAAAAGCAGGACAAGTATGAGCAACGCCCTGGAAGAAAACCTTAACATCAGGAAGAATAGCAATGCGCCTCTGAAAGAAAACAGAGAGAGCAGAAGTCTGAACCTTAAGGGAACCCAAACGGAGGCCCTTATCCACACCGTCCTGCAAGAAAGCAGGACCGTAGGCAGATCAAAGTCCTGAGAAAGGTCCCTATCAGCACACCAAGATAGAAAAATCGACCAGACACGATGGTAGGCCTTAGAAGAAACAGGTTTGTGGGCACTGAGCATAGTAGCCACCACACCAGAAGAAAAACCTCTCTTCTTCACTGACAGATCCAGAAGCTCTAGAAACAAAGCCTGTCGAGGCCAGTATGGAGCAATGAGAATGAATGGACAGCGTTCCAGTCTCAATTTTCTTAACACCCTGTGCAATGTGGGAAGGGGAGGAAAGATGTAAGCCAGAGGAAATAACCAAGGAATGGACAGGGCATCCACTGCTAGAGCTAGAGCATCCCTCCAGTGAGAGCAGAGCCTCGGAACCTTTCCGTTGGTGTCTTGTCGCCATCAGGTTGATGCAAGGAAGACCCCACTTTTGAACAATGAGGGTGAACACCTCTGGGTGCAGTGCCTACTCTCTGCTGTCCACCCTGTGTCGACTGAGGAAGTCTGCCATGAAGTTGTCTATGCCAGGAGTGTGCACTGCGGATATGGCAGGAACAAGTTCTTCTGCCCAGGACAAAATAGCCTTGACTTCTAAACACGCAGCGAGACTTCTTGTTCCGCCCTGCTTGTTGATGTAAGCCACGGCTGTGGCATTGTTGGACTGGACCCTGACTGAGATTTCTTCCAGCTGGGGTGTCAAATGACGAAGGGCATGAAATATCACGCAAATCTCCAACACGTTGATAGGAAGGAGAGATTCCTCTGAAGACCACCGACCCTGAGCACTCAGGTGACCCAGGACCACTCCGAAGCCGGAGAGGCTGGCATCCGTCGTCACCGTGGTTCAGAAGGATACCAGGAAGGATTTGCCCTTCAGCAGATTGGAGAGGTTGAGCCACCATGACAAACTCAGTTCCACATGAAGAGGAAAGGATACGGATGTCTTCAGAAGGTCCAGCTGACCCCTGCACACCTGGATCACAAACCTCTGGAGTACCCTGGTGTAAGCCATGGCAAACGGGACTGCATCTATGGTGGAAATTAACTTCCCTAATAGAAAGGACAGCTTCTTGGCTGAAACTGGATTGTGAGCCAGAACAGCAGAAACCCTGTGGGCGATCTGGTGAGCCACCTCATCCGTGAGAAACACCATGCTCTGCTGAGTGTCGAAGAGAAGACCCAGGAAGACCAGATGCTGGGATGTGACAAGATCTGACTTGTCCATGTTGATGATCCACCCGTGATGGGGGAGAGCATGAATGCAGTCCTGAACCTGCTGATGAAGAAGTTCCGCAGAAGGGGCTTTCAGAAGCAGGTCGTCCATGTATGGAGTAACTGATGCCGTCTCTATGGAGGATGGATACTAAAGCTCCCAGGACACGGTTGAAAACTTGAGGAGCTGTAGTCAAACCAAAGGGAAGAGCTGAAGACTGAAAGTGCCCTTGGTCGCAGGCAAATCTGAAATAACGCCATTCATCCAGAGAGTCGGCAATGTGTAGAGGCGCAAGGAATTCCCCCGGGGACATAGCAGCAATCACCGTCCTTAGGGACTCCTGGTGATAATGAGTCTTGATCACAAAGGAATTGAGATCCTTCAAATCCAAAATGGCGTGACAGCCGCTGTCCTTCTTGGAGACCACAAAGAGGTTTGAGTAAAAACCCACACCTCTGTCCCAAATTGGAACAAGTTCCAGAAGGGCCTGGATAGCGCCACTGAACAGACGGCGTTTCTCTACGCACTGAGGAGTATGAGTGGAAAAAAAACGAAAAAGGAGGAAGAGGTGAGAAAGGGATCCTTTACCCTTCTGCCACCACCTGTAAAACCCATGAGTCCACTACTGAATCCTCGCAGACGCTGTGGTAGTGATGCAGACGGCCACCCACAGCCGAGTGGGAACCTGGGTTCGGCGAGTCATGCCGAAGGAGGCTTGGAAGCCTTAGGCTTGTACGATACCTTGGGCTTCCATTGCAGTTTGGGCTTGGAGGAGGAACGTGGAGCTGAGGGAACTGCATGGATTGCCGGACACGTATCAGTCTGGAAGGAACGAAAAAGCCGATTACGCTTGAGAGGCATCTTCCACCGGGGGACCATAGGCAGAAGGGTACTCTTGCCCCCTGTGGGCTCACTAATCAGATCTTTAAGTTCTGGCCAAACAAAGAGGTGCCTTGAAAAGGAAATTAGAGCAAAGCTTTCTTGGAAGCAGTGTCAGCAGACCAGATCTTGAGCCAAAGAGCTCGTCTGGCAACCACAGACATGGTGGAAACCTTAGCCACAAAACGGATGGCATCAAATAAGGCAGCAGAAACATAGTACTGGGCCTCAGAAATGTTGGCAAGAAGCTGCAACATATCTGAAGTAGGAGCACCCTGACGGACAGCCAGGGTGAGCTGTCCAGTCCACACCGCAATGGCTTGGTTTACCCATACCGCAGTGAACGCTGGACGCATGGCAGTACCAGCAGTGGCAAAAATGGACTTGAGGGAGACCTCAAGTTTCTTGTCAGTCGAGTCTTCAGAGCGGACGCATCAGCAACTGGCAAGGCAGTAAACTTAGATAGCCTGGAAGACAGGAGCATCCAGTTTGGGGGGATGAACCCATTGCGCAAGTGCTGCCTCAGAGAAGGGGTAAAGCTAGGCAAATTTCTTGGAAACAGAAGGTTTTCTGTCCGGAGACTTCCACTCATCAGACACAAGGTGGGCAAGAGTGGGATTAAGTGGAAAAAAGGTATAGGGCCTTTTAGGCTCCTGAAATACATTAGAGGTATCTGAAGAAACCTCCTGAACTAAGGGAATGTTTAGGGTAGTTAAGACCACTCTGATCAAGCCCTCAGCCGAGGGATCAAGATCAGCCTCAAAGGGGTCCCCAAAAAACTGAGGAGAAGCCCACAGCAGAACATTCCTCAACATTCAAATCAACCAACAGTTCTTCCTCAGAGGAATCAGAGACGTCAGGTACTCCCTGCGGTTTCGGCAGGGAAGATCTGGCGGAAGAAGGGGACTGCCAGGAGTGGAAGACCCCCTGTAACTGGAATGGAAAGAGTTGCAATGTAGACCTGAGGTCCCTAGTAGCAGCCTTGAACTCTGGCACCCAAACTGGCTCTAATGCATGGCTGTAGGTCCCTGGGAGAGACTAAATGACCTGAGAATTCTCTGGGTAACCCTGAATGACATGAGGAGCAATGCGTAATAGGGGACACAGAGACTCATTGTCCTTAGTCTTTGGCCTGGCTCCAAGCACCAAAGGATTAGACATTTACACCATGTCAAAACGTTTAAAGTATAAGGAATCACTCAAATATAGTGTGTAAGATTAACATTTCTCCCCAGAAATCACTAAAAATGCACTTATCTGGCAGATGAAGGGTTAATCTGCAGAGGAGACAAGGAGAGTCCAAGTCCTGCGTAGGATACTCGTTCAGGAAAAAGCACAAAATGGCTGTCATGGCGGGAGCCAATCAGAAACGAGCGTGCGAAGCAAGTGTTCATGGGAAATGTAGTTTTCCCAGAAAAAGTACCCCAACAGTTCCTGAAGCCCCCTGAGCCCCCCAACACACATAAAACATTAACCATATGGCAGCACAAGGGCAGACAATTAAAATGAGCCATCTCTGAAGTCACTACGTTGAGCGGATGCAGAGATATGTCCCTAAATGTTCAGTCCATAGAAGTGACTGGAGCAATGGCGTCTATGCGGTAAAGCGCGCTTTTAAGTTTGCAAAGTTGAAACTGTGAATTAAAGTTACATGAATCATCACTAGAACATGTCACTAGACCCAATAAACACTGAACCAAGTAGGGAAAGTGCCAATAACCACTCAAAGGATGCTAAACCAGCAGCTAAAAGGTTAAGTAACCACAGAAACTTGCTCCAAACCACCCAACAGACATACAGATAAACCCAATGAGTGCAAGAGTGTGCAATGGGAACTCCAAAGGAAACCCCCTGTGTGGAGGGGCACTGTGGGACATGTGGACCTGCAGCACTCAAATCCTGCAGATTTTCTGTCTTCAGATTACCATGTATTAAGAAGAAGCCTCAGTGGGCAACTCCTGAGGAAAGAACTTGAAACCAAGATTTACCCCCCAGGGCTTAAGGTCCACAAAAAGCACCTGGATACTGAGCAAGCCACTTCTCAGTTATGGTAATCCGCCTAATGGTGGTATTCCATATCTAAGAAAAATAAAAAATTAGCTAAAACTATAGCAGAACTGTTCTCTTGCCTTGTGTCTTCACCAAGGAACAAATCTTACTGAAGCAGACTGACTAGCTGCAGCCAAGGAGGGAAGGTAGGCTCCCCCCTGCATTAACTTCTAGAATTGTTCCTGCCTAGTTAAAGTGGCCTACCCAAAGTTACCAGTAACCTGTATTGGACGACAGAGAAAACACATTAATGTTTGTTTAAACTTCAGTATATGTACTTATAAATTAGTCTCTGTAAATAAAAATACTTTGGTCTTGCTCTAAACCATTTAGTTACACAAAAGAAGTGTAATTAGGTCATGAAATAACCTGAAAATTCCCTCCCACCAGCCACACCCCAAGCAACACCATCTAAAACAAATGTGTCCCGTTTTGGCCATTTTACTATTAATATTTTATTAAAGAATTTATTTTATAAATAGTACACCGCAGACCATTAAGTGTTTCTCAGCTCCAACATCACTTATTCAAATGTAAGGTGTGTATACAAAAGGTTTGTATAGATATATTTTGAGAAAGGAGCAGTGTGATTTTTAATATTTTAACCCTTGATTTGCCCCTCTGGAAGATCCGGTGAAGTTCTCGAGTGGAGATGGGCTTTTAATCTCCGCCTGCTTGTAATGTTGGGGTAAGGTTACCAGATTTTTAAAATGAAATCCCGAGGCATTTTTTCTTCTCCGCATCTTATCCACCTCCACACACTGCCTACACTCAGACTACCTCCACACCCTGCCCACAACGTGTCCACCCGCACACCCTGTCCACACACTGCCCACAATGTGTCCACCCGCACACCCTGTCCACACACTGCCCACAATGTGTCCACCCACACACCCTGTCCACACACTGCCCACAATGTGTCCACCCGCACACCCTGTTCACACACAGCCCACAATGTGTCCACCCGCATACCCTGTCCACACACTGTCCACTCTCACCACACCCTGCCCACAATGTCCACCACTGCCCTCCCTTTCCTCCTCCACACTGCCCACCCTGTCCATCTCCACAAACTGTCCACCCTGTCCATCTCCACACACTGCCCACCCTGTCCCTCCTCCACACACTGCCCTTCCCGTTCCTCCTCCACACACTGCCCTTCCCGTTCCTCCTCCACACACTGCCCACCTCAGCACTTCACGTTGTACACCTCCACACTGCCCTCCTCCACAAACTTTCCACCCCGTCGTCCTCCACACACTGCCCACCCTGTCCTCCTCCACGCATTGGCCACTTCCACACTACTCACCTCAGCACTGTCCAACCCACATTGTCCACCCTGTCCAACTTCACATTGTCCACCTCCACACTGCCCACCCTGTCCTCCACCACACATTGCCCACTTCCATAATGCCCACATTTTCCACCTCCACACTGCCCACCCTGCCCTCCTCCACACTGCCCACTCCCACATTGTCTGCCTCCACACTGTTCACCCTATCCTCCTCCACACATTGCAGACTTCCACACTGCCCACATTGCCCATCCTGTCTAATTTCATTGTTCTCCTCCACACTGCCCACCCTGTCAACCTCCACACATTTCCCACTTCCACACTGCCCAACTTCACATTGTCCACCTCCACTCTACCCACCCTGTCCTCCTCCACACATTGCCAACTTACACACTGCCCATCATCCACCTCCACACTGCCCACTGTCCTCTTCCACACACTGCCCAATTCAACACCGCTCTACCTTAGTTCAGACCCCTGACATTGGCGTGAAGGCCGTGGTGATGTGACATGGTGAGATGAGCCCTGCAGTCTGGCATGCTCTGCTTGTGCGCTGAAGCAATTTCTATGTGCTCTCTCCTTTAGTTCATCATCCCGCACCCCTGCAGCCCATGATTACATCATTGCGCGTGGTACACATGCCCAATATTCAACTAGCTGCACTTCACTGAGTTTAATAGACTCAATGAAGAGAAGCAGGATGTCAGTGTCAAGCCCTGAGATCCGGGGATGTTTCTGGGGACAGATTCTCTCTGGGGACAGCGAGCTGAATCAGGGAAAGTCTGGTCACCCTATGCTGGGGCCAGTTAGTGAATATTTTTTTTATTCTACCAATTTGTTATATTTGTGATAAAGCACTATTGGCACCCCTTTTTTTCTATATATCTTTACTCCGTTAGGTGTTTTGTGGTGAAGCGGCCCAGTCGTAATCTGTTTTGAGGGATGCAGTATAAAGATTTACCGGAGCCTTTCTGCTGGTGGTCATATAGGTGCTCCCCAGTCAATCCATTTGTGAGTATCTATGTAAAAGCTGTGATGGTTTGATGAAAATATAAGAAGATTAATGCACTAGGGAGCACCTCTTGTTTTTTTCTCCTCTCCCTACATCCATCAGCCTTTGTCATACTGCTACTATCTAAAGCAGGGATACAGGTACATAACTTCAGGAACTGCAGATGGTGCAGGTGCACCAGGGGCCAACATCCAAGAGGTTCCCATCTTCTCAGGTCCAATAAAGTTCTAGTTATTTGTGATTGGGGGACCAAAAAGGTACTGTATTTACACTTGGGTCCTCCAGTGACTAATTACACCACTGCTGACCATGCATGTTTTCAGAATATCTATGGGAATCAAGTTAAAGAGACTGAGCCACTGATTGATCCACCTGTACTCAGTCAGGGATATCCTGAAGACATGCACTCTTAGTGGCACTTAAGGACCAATGTTCACAATCTCTGATCAAAAGGAGAAACTTAATTATCTTACCTTTGGGGTCCACTTGTGTTAGGTAGTAGAGAACACAGCTGTTTGCACCATTGGCTTTAATGAGATACCCAGTCTGCAAGGAAACTGCTCTCACAAAGTCTTTGCGAGGAGGGTGTTTCTACAAAAAGTAGTAGACATTTAATGTAATCCATGCTGCAGAATGACGTGTTAGCACCCAATTAAATGTTATTTTCATAAAATGTTATCCTTAGGACTGGAGTTTCCAAATTTAGTGCTATAGTGTGTCAGATTTTAACTCCTTTAATGGTAGAAGCTCTCCATTGCATTGCAAAGTGTTGGAGAAGTTTCTACTATCCAAGAATTTCAAGATATCTCCAAGTGAACATATCAGAAGGGTGAGCCAACAACTGGTTCACCTATACACACGCAGGGATCTCTCTATAACCTGGTCTATTCTTTGCCTAGAAGTAAGGCTACTGGCTGAAACAGTTCAGGCACATATGCAGTACACATCCTCTACTCTAGGTCACTTAATATTGAGTCTCCACATTTTGCATTAGCACTTTCACTCAGTTCTTATTACAGTACAGGTTAGACATAGCTTTGATTGATTGTTATCTCTGGGAAGTAGTCATGGTATATAATGCCCTTTTAGGTAAATTAGAACCTATTTCAGCAAACTAATATGGTGCACGGAGGCACGCTGCTATCATTTAAGCCATGACGGACCTGGTCCGTCATGGGTCCTTAAGGGGTTAAAGAAAAATAACCAACGATTTAAGCTTATCGCTAGATAAGGATTACAATAAGGTAAACTTGTATAGGAGTGATAGTTGCCCTTTAAAACCCCCATTTAAATCAGTGATAATATGGGGGGGTGGGGTGTTCATTTGACCCCTGTGATTCAGTTGGTGAGCTCCAAAATTGCACCATTGTAGTTTGATGAATTAGGCCCTTAGTGGCATGCTTTTGTTTTGAAAGTCTAAAGAAATAACAGATGTTTTTATGAAAAAACTATACTGTACGACATTTTCTTCCAAGTAAAACAAGGGCATTTCCGCTTCTCAATCATTATTACAACAAAAATCGGACCAAAAAAAATATTCATATTTGCTTTGCTGTCTCTGGAGAACTTCTGGTCTAAATGCAGTCAAACAGTAGTTCTCATTAGAAAGCAAAATCAGCAGTGATGTACTGAAAATTGATTTTGATTTAAAAATAAATACATTGGGGGAAAAAAAATAATTATATATATATATATATATATATATATATATATATATATATATATATATATATATATATATATATATATATATCTATATATATAAAAGAATAAGCCTCATTGCATAATTTATGGTACCCCACACACAGAACATAATTTATGTCTCCTCAGAAAAGAAACTCGCATTGAACAGAATGTCTAATTACATAATTTATGTCTCATTAGGAGACACAACTCCTATTGGGTGATTGAATGGGGACTTTACTGCTCTCATTGGGTGATTCAATGGGGGCGTGTTTATCATACAGGGAGTTGGCCCGCCCTCTCCAGCCCGCCCACCAGTATCCAACTGACAAAAAAATATATATATAACTGCCACTCGCTCCTGAGGTAGGGATATCAGTAACTTCTCCCGGTCCACTCACACTCTCACTCAGGATCATGACCCCACAAACACACTGTTTCACCTCCCACAGATAACTGTAACCCTCCATACACTCTTTTTCAGTATGAGGGTGTAATGTTCCCATAAAATACAAACTTAACCCTTTGAGTGCCAGAGTGGTACGCAACACATTGCTTTGCAATGCATTGCGTACCACTCTGGCACTCAAAGGGTTAATAGCAACTCTTATTTAACTCATCATCTCTTCAGTCACCTCACAGTCTCAACTGTCACTCCTCCACTTCCTGCTTCCCACCCTTTCTCCTTAAAGGGAGAGAGATGCTTTGCTGTATGTTACAGAGGGCAAGCCTCAAACACCACTTTCTATTTGATACCTCAGCATATTGCTACATTGCCTCAACTGAAGAGCCACCGTGTGTTATATTGCTATGTTACCTCAACTTAACCCTTTGAGTGCCAGAGGGGTAAGCAACGCATTGCAAAGCACACATTCTGTCTCACACTCTCACACAGTCTCTCACACAGTCGCAGTCTCACAGTCGCACACACTCTCAGTCTCACAGTCGCACACACTCTCAGTCTCACAGTCGCACACACTCTCAGTCTCACAGTCGCACACAGTCTCAGTCTCACACTCTCACACAGTCTCACACTCTCAGTCTCACACTCTCAGTCTCACACTCTCACACAGTCTCACACTCTCAGTCTCACACTCTCACACAGTCTCACACTCTCAGTCTCACACTCTCACACAGTCTCACACTCTCAGTCTCACACTTTCACACAGTCTCACACTCTCAGTCTCACAGTCTCTCTCGCAGTCTCACACAGTCTCTCTCGCAGTCTCACACAGTCTCTCTCGCAGTCTCTCACAGTCTCACACACAGTCTCACACACTCTCAGTCTCACACTCTCAGTCTCACACTCTCAGTCTCACACTCTCAGTCTCACACTCTCAGTCTCACACTCTCAGTCTCACACTCTCAGTCCCTCACTCTCAGTCTCACACTCTCAGTCCCTCACACTCTCACAGTCCCTCACACTGACACAGTCTCTCACACTCTCACAGTCTCTCTCATTCTCACACACACACAGTCTCACAGTCTCTCACTCTCACAGTCTCACACTCTCGCACACAGTCTCACACTCTCACACACAGTCTCACACACAGTCTCACACTCTCACACACAGTCTCACACTCTCACACACAGTCTCACACTCTCTGTCTCACTCTCACACAGTCTCACACTCTCACACAGTCTCTCTCTCACACACAGTCTCACAGTCTCTCTCACACTCTCAGTCACACAGTCTCACACAGTCTCACAGTCTCACACTCTCTGTCTCACACTCTCTGTCTCACACTCTCTGTCTCACACTCTCTGTCTCACACTCTCTGTCTCACACTCTCCGTCTCACACTCTCCGTCTCACACTCTCCGTCTCACACTCTCCGTCTCACACTCTCCGTCTCACACTCTCACAGTCTCACTCACAGTCTCACACACAGTCTCACACACAGTCTCACACTGTCACACAGTCTCACACTCTCAGTCTCACAGTCTCTCTCGCAGTCTCACACAGTCTCTCTCGCAGTCTCACACAGTCTCTCTCGCAGTCTCACACAGTCCCTCACACTCTCACAGTCTCTTACACTCTCACAGTCTCTTACACTCTCAGTCTCACACAGTCTCTTACACTCTCAGTCTCACACAGTCTCTCACACTCTCTCACACTCTCACAGTCTCACACTCTCAGTCTCACAGTCTCTCACAGTCTCTCTCGCAGTCTCACACAGTCTCACACTCACAGTCTCACACTCACAGTCTCACACTCACAGTCTCACACTCACAGTCTCACACTCACAGTCTCACACTCTCAGTCTCACAGTCTCTCACAGTCTCTCTCGCAGTCTCACACAGTCTCACACTCACAGTCTCACACTCACAGTCTCACACTCACAGTCTCACACTCACAGTCTCACACTCACAGTCTCACACTCACAGTCTCACACTCACAGTCTCTCTCGCAGTCTCACACAGTCTCTCTCGCAGTCTCACACAGTCTCTCTCGCAGTCTCACACAGTCTCTCTCACACAGTCCCTCACACTCTCAGTCTCACACACTCGCAGTCTCACACAGTCTCTCTCGCAGTCTCACACTTTCACACAGTCTCACACTCTGTCTCACACTCTCACAGTCTCGCACAGTCTCTCTCGCAGTCTCGCACAGTCTCTCTCGCAGTCTCACACAGTCTCTCTCGCAGTCTCTCTCACAGTCTCACACACTCTCAGTCTCACACTCTCAGTCTCACACTCTCAGTCTCACACTCTCAGTCTCACACTCTCAGTCTCACACTCTCAGTCCCTCACACTCTCACAGTCCCTCACACTCTCACAGTCCCTCACACTCTCAGTCTCACACACTCTCAGTCTCACACACTCTCAGTCTCACACACTCTCAGTCTCACACTCTCACAGTCTCATACAGTCTCTCTCGCAGTCTCACACAGTCTCTCTCGCAGTCTCAGTCTCTCACACTCAGTCTCACACAGTCACACAGTCTCACACTTTCACACAGTCTCACACTTTCACACAGTCTCACACTTTCACACAGTCTCACACTCTGTCTCACACTCTCACAATCTCACACAGTCTCTCTCGCAGTCTCACACAGTCTCTCACACTCTCACAGTCCCTCACACTCTCACAGTCCCTCACACTCTCACAGTCTCTTACTCTCACACACCGTCTCACACAGTCTCTCACACAGTCAGTCTCACACTCTCGCAGTCTCACACTCTCGCAGTCTCACACTCTCGCAGTCTCACACTCTCGCAGTCTCACACTCTCGCAGTCTCACACTCTCGCAGTCTCACACTGTCTCAGTCTCTCACAGTCTCTCTCGCAGTCTCACACAGTTTCACACAGTCCCACACACTCTCACACTCTCTCACACTCTCCCACACTCTCTCACAGTCTCACACAGTCTCTCACACAGTCACAGTCTCACAGTCAGTCTCACAGTCACAGTCTCACACAGTCTCACACAGTCCCTCACACTGACACAGTCTCTCACACTCTCACAGTCTCTCTCATTCTCTCACACACGCAGTCTCACACACACACAGTCTCACAGTCTCTCACTCTCACAGTCTCACACTCTCGCACACAGTCTCACACTCTCACACACAGTCTCACACACAGTCTCACACTCTCACACACAGTCTCACACTCTCACACACAGTCTCACACTCTCACACACAGTCTCACACTCTCTGTCTCACTCTCACACAGTCTCACTCTCGCAGTCTCTCACAGTCTCTCTCGCAGTCTCACACAGTCTCTCTCGCAGTCTCACACAGTTTCACACAGTCCCACACACTCTCACACTCTCTCACACTCTCTCACACTCTCCCACACTCTCTCACAGTCTCTCACACAGTCACAGTCTCACAGTCAGTCTCACAGTCACAGTCTCACACAGTCTCACACAGTCCCTCACACTGACACAGTCTCTCACACTCTCACAGTCTCTCTCATTCTCTCACACACGCAGTCTCACACACACACAGTCTCACAGTCTCACACACACACAGTCTCACAGTCTCTCACTCTCACAGTCTCACACTCTCGCACACAGTCTCACACTCTCGCACACAGTCTCACACTCTCACACACAGTCTCACACTCTCACACACAGTCTCACACACAGTCTCACACACAGTCTCACACTCTCACACACAGTCTCACACTCTCACACACAGTCTCACACTCTCACACACAGTCTCACACTCTCACACACAGTCTCACACTCTCTGTCTCACTCTCACACAGTCTCACACTCTCACACAGTCTCTCTCTCACACACAGTCTCACAGTCTCTCTCACACTCTCAGTCACACAGTCTCACACAGTCTCACAGTCTCACACAGTCTCACAGTCTCTGTCTCACACTCTCTGTCTCACACTCTCACACTCTCTCTCACACTCTCACAGTCTCTCACTCTCTCACAGTCTCACACACAGTCTCACACACAGTCTCACACACAGTCTCACACACAGTCTCACACACAGTCTCACACACAGTCTCACACACAGTCTCACACTCACACAGTCTCACAGTCTCTCTCTCTCTCACTCAGTCTCACAGTCTCAGTCTCACTCTCACACAGTCTCACACTCTCACACGGTCTCTCACACTCTCACACGGTCTCTCACACAGTCTCACACTCTCACACGGTCTCTCACACTCTCACACGGTCTCTCACACAGTCTCACAGTCTCACACACAGTCTCACACTGTCACACAGTCTCACACTGTCACACAGGCTCACACTCACACAGTCTCACACTCACACAGTCTCACACTCACACAGTCTCACACTCACACAGTCTCACACTCACACAGTCTCACACTCTCACAGTCTCACACTCTCACAGTCTCACACTCTCACACACAGTCTCACACTGTCACACAGTCTCACACTGTCACACAGTCTCACACTGTCACACAGGCTCACACTGTCACACAGGCTCACACTGTCACACAGGCTCACACTCACACAGGCTCACACTCACACAGTCTCACACTCACACAGTCTCACACTCTCACACACAGTCTCACACTCTCACACACAGTCTCACACTCTCACACACAGTCTCACACTCTCACACACAGTCTCACACTCTCACACACAGTCTCACACTCTCACACACAGTCTCACACTCTCACACACAGTCTCACACTCTCACACACAGTCTCACACAGTCACAGTCTCACATACTCTCACACACACTCTCACACACTCTCACACACTCTCTCACACTCTCACACACTCTCACACACTCTCTCACACTCTCTCACACTCTCTCACACTCTCTCACACTCTCTCACACTCTCTCACACTCTCTCACACTCTCTCACACTCTCTCACACTCTCTCACACTCTCTCACACTCTCTCACACTCTCTCACACTCTCTCACACTCTCTCACACTCTCTCACACTCTCTCACACTCTCAGTCTCTCACACTCTCAGTCTCTCACACTCTCAGTCTCTCACACTCTCAGTCTCTCACACTCTCAGTCTCTCACACTCTCAGTCTCTCACACTCTCAGTCTCTCACACTCTCAGTCTCACAGTCTCTCTCTCTCACTCTCACACTGTCTCACTCAGTCTCGCACTCAGTCTCACACTCTCACACACAGTCTCACACTCTATCAGTCTCACTCTCACACAGTCTCACACACAGTCTCACAGTCTCTCACTCTCACACACAGTCTCACACACAGTCTCACACACAGTCTCACTCACAGTCTCACTCACAGTCTCACTCACAGTCTCACTCACAGTCTCACTCACAGTCTCACTCACAGTCTCAGTCTCACAGTCTCAGTCTCACAGTCTCACAGTCTCAGTCTCACAGTCTCAGTCTCACAGTCTCAGTCTCACAGTCTCAGTCTCACAGTTTCAGTCTCACAGTTTCAGTCTCACAGTTTCAGTCTCACAGTCTCAGTCTCACAGTCTCAGTCTCACAGTCTCAGTCTCACAGTCTCACAGTCTCTTACTCTCACAGTCTCTTACTCTCACAGTCTCTTACTCTCACAGTCTCTTACTCTCACAGTCTCTTACTCTCACAGTCTCTTACTCTCACAGTCTCTTACTCTCACAGTCTCTTACTCTCACATAGTCTCTCTCTCTCACTCTCACACAGTCTCACAGTCTCAGTCTCACAGTCTCAGTCTCACAGTCTCAGTCTCACAGTCTCAGTCTCACAGTCTCAGTCTCACAGTCTCAGTCTCACAGTCTCACAGTCTCACAGTCTCACAGTCTCACAGTCTCAGTCTCACAGTCTCTTACTCTCACAGTCTCTTACTCTCACAGTCTCTTACTCTCACAGTCTCTTACTCTCACAGTCTCTTACTCTCACAGTCTCTTACTCTCACAGTCTCTTACTCTCACAGTCTCTTACTCTCACAGTCTCTTACTCTCACATAGTCTCTTACTCTCACATAGTCTCTCTCTCTCACTCTCACATAGTCTCTCTCTCTCACTCTCACACAGTCTCACAGTCTCTCTCTCACAGTCTATCTCTCACTCTCAGTCTCTCACTCTCACATAGTCTCTCTCTCTCACTCTCACATAGTCTCTCTCACTCATTCTCACACTCTCACACAGTCTCACTCACACTCACATAGTCTCTCACTCTCATTCTCACACTCTCACACAGTCTCACACTCACACAGTCTCACTCTCTCACTCTCATTCTCACACTCTCACACAGTCTCTCTCACACTCTCACACAGTCTCACTCTCTCACTCTCACACACTCACATACTCTCAGTCTCGCACTCTGTCTCACACTCACACAGTCTCACACACAGTCTCACACACAGTCTCTCTCACACACAGTCTCTCTCACACACACACTCTCTCACACACACACTCTCTCACACACACACTCTCTCACACACACACTCTCTCACACACGCTCTGTCTCACACGCTCTGTCTCACACGCTCTGTCTCACACGCTCTGTCTCACACGCTCTGTCTCACACGCTCTGTCTCACACGCTCTGTCTCACACGCTCTGTCTCACACGCTCTGTCTCACACGCTCTCACAGTCTCACACTCTCACTGTCTCTCACTCATTCACACTCTCAGTCTCACACTCTCTCACTCTCACAGTCTCTCTCTCTCACTCTCACAGTCTCTCTCTCTCACTCTCACACTGTCTCACTCATCCACACTCTGTCTCACACTCTCTGTCTCACACTCTCTGTCTCACACTCTCTGTCTCACACTCTCTGTCTCACACTCTCTGTCTCACACTCTCTGTCTCACACTCACACAGTCTCACACACAGTCTCTCTCACACACAGTCTCTCTCACACACACACACTCTCACACACACACACACACACACACTCTCTCACACACACACTCTCTCAGTCTCGCACGCTCTCACACTCTCACAGTCTCGCACGCTCTCACACTCTCACACTCTCACACTCTCACACTCTCACACTCTCACACTCTCACACTCTCACACTCTCACACTCTCACACTCTCACACTCTCACACTCTCACACTCTGTCTCACTCATCCACACTCTGTCTCACTCATCCACACTCTGTCTCACTCATCCACACTCTGTCTCACTCATCCACACTCTGTCTCACTCATCCACACTCTGTCTCACTCATCCACACTCTGTCTCACTCATCCACACTCTGTCTCACTCATCCACACTCTGTCTCACTCATCCACACTCTGTCTCACTCATCCACTCTCTCAGTCTCGCACTCTCTCAGTCTTGCACTCTCTGTCTCGCACTCTCTCAGTCTCGCACTCTCACACTCTCACACTCTCACACTCTCACACTCTCACACTCTCACACTCTCACACTCTCACACTCTCACACTCTCACACTCTCACACTCTCAGTCTCACACAGTCTCACAGTCTCTCACACTCTCAGTCTCATAGTCTCAGTCTCTCACACTCTCTGTCTCACAGTCTCTCACACTCTCTCTCACACTCTCACAGTCTCACACACTCTCTCACACTCACATTCTCACACTCTCAGTCTCACACAGTCTCTCTCACTCTCTGTCTCACACCCAATCACTCACACACTCAATCACACTCACACACTCTCACTCTCAATCACACTCTCATAGTCTCACTCAATCACACTCACACTCTCACACAGTCTCACTCTCACACTCAATCACACTCTCGCAGTCTCACACAGTCTCTCTCGCAGTCTCACACAGTCTCTCTCGCAGTCTCACACAGTCTCTCTCGCAGTCTCACACAGTCTCTCTCGCAGTCTCACACAGTCTCTCTCGCAGTCTCACACAGTCTCACACACTCACAGTCTCACACACTCACAGTCTCACACACTCACAGTCTCACACACTCACAGTCTCACACACTCACAGTCTCACACACTCACAGTCTCACACACTCACAGTCTCACACACTCACAGTCTCACACACTCACAGTCTCACACTCACAGTCTCACACTCACAGTCTCACACTCACAGTCTCACACTCACAGTCTCTCTCGCAGTCTCTCTCGCAGTCTCACACAGTCCCTCACACTCTCTCAGTCCCTCGCAGTCTCACACAGTCTCACTCTCAGTCTCTCACACTCTCAGTCTCTCACACTCTCAGTCTCTCACACTCTCAGTCTCTCACACTCTCAGTCTCTCACACTCTCAGTCTCACACTCTCAGTCTCACACTCTCAGTCTCACACTCTCAGTCTCACACTCTCAGTCTCACACTCTCAGTCTCACACACTCTCAGTCTCACACACTCTCAGTCTCACACACTCTCAGTCTCACACACTCTCAGTCTCACACACTCTCAGTCTCACACACACTCAGTCTCACACACACTCAGTCTCACACACACTCAGTCTCACACACACTCAGTCTCACACACACTCAGTCTCACACACACTCAGTCTCACACTCTCAGTCTCACACTCTCAGTCTCACACTCTCAGTCTCACACTCTCAGTCTCACACTCTCAGTCTCACACTCTCAGTCTCACACTCTCAGTCTCACACTCTCAGTCTCACACTCTCAGTCTCACACTCTCAGTCTCACACTCTCAGTCTCTCTCGCAGTCTCACAGTCCCTCACACTCTCACAGTCCCTCACACTCTCAGTCTCACACACTCTCAGTCTCACACACTCTTAGTCTCACACACTCTTAGTCTCACACACTCTTAGTCTCACAGTCTCACACTCTCACAGTCTCACACTCTCACAGTCTCATACAGTCTCTCTCGCAGTCTCACACAGTCTCTCTCGCAGTCTCACAGTCTCTCACACTCAGTCTCACACAGTCACACAGTCTCACACTTTCACACAGTCTCACACTCTCAGTCTCACACTCTCACGATCTCACACAGTCTCTCTCGCAGTCTCACACAGTCTCTCTCGCAGTCTCACACAGTCTCTCACACTCACAGTCCCTCAGACTCTCACAGTCTCTTACTCTCTCACACACCGTCTCACACAGTCTCTCACACAGTCACAGTCTCACACTCTCGCAGTCTCACACAGTCTCAGTCTCACACTCTCACAGTCTCTCACAGTCTCTCTCGCAGTCTCACACAGTCTCTCTCGCAGTCTCACACAGTCCCTCACACTCTCACAGTCTCTTACACTCTCACACACTCTCACACACTCTCACAGTCTCACACACTCTCTCACACAGTCACAGTCTCACCATCAGTCTCAGTCACAGTCTCACACAGTTTCACACTCTCAGTCTCTCTCACAGTCTCTCTGTCTCACACAGTCTCACACAGTCCCTCACACTGACACAGTCTCTCACACTCTCACAGTCTCTCGCACTCTCTCACACACGCAGTCTCACACACACACAGTCTCACACTCACACACAGTCTCACACTCTCTCACTCACAGTCTCTCACTCTCACACTCACTCACACTCTCACACACAGTCTCACACTCTCTCTCACACTCTCTGTCTCACTCTCACACAGTCTCACACTCTCACACAGTCACACTCTCACATTCTCTCTCTCACACACACACACAGTCTCACACACAGTCTGACAGTCTCTCTCACACTCTCAGTCACACAGTCTCACCCAGTCTCACACTCACACTCTCTCTCACACTCTCTGTCTCACACTCTCAGTCTCTCACACTCTCTCTCACACTCTCACAGTCTCACACTCTCTCACAGTCTCACACTCTCACAGTCTCAGTCTCACACACACACAGTCTCACACTCTCTCACACTCTCTCAGTCTCACACTCTCTCACACTCTCACAGTCTCTCTCACAGTCTCACAGTCTCTCACACTCTCAGTCTCACAGTCTCAGTCTCACACTCTCAGTCTCACAGTCTCTCACACTCTCTCTCACACTCTCACAGTCTCTCACACTCTCTCTCACACTCTCACAGTCTCTCACACTCTCACAGTCTCACACACTCTCACAGTCTCACACACTCTCTCACACTCACATTCTCACACTCTCAGTCTCACACAGTCTCTCTCATTCTCTCAGTCTCACACCCAATCACTCACACACTCAATCACACTCACACAGTCTCACTCAATCACACTCTCACTCAATCTTACTCACGCACTCTCACTCTCGATCACACTCTCATAGTCTCACTCAATCACACTCACACTCTCACACAGTCTCACTCTCACACTCAATCACACTCTCACAGTCTCAAACTCTCAGTCTCACACTCAATCACACTCTCACACTTACAGTCTCGCAGTCACACTCAATCACACTCTCACTCAATCACACTCAATCACACTGACACTCAATCACACTCTCACCCTCAATCACACTCTCACCCTCAATCACTCACACCCTCAATCACTCACACCCTCAATCACTCACACCCTCTCACTATCAATCACACACACTCACTAACACACTCACTCAATCACACACACTCACTAACACACTCAATCACTCACACGCAATCACTCAATCTCGCACTCAAACACAATCACTCACACGTAATCACACCCCGGGAGCCAGCACGATCCACCTTCCACCACAGTATGTGCAATTACCACACGCATTTCAATTACATGAATGAATGCCACAGTGGAGGCATAAGTACAAACACAAACTCATTACAATGACACATAAGTCAACCCCTTATGACTCACTTCTGTGTGCGTGTGTCTCTGTGTGTGCCTGTGTGTTTCTCACTGTGTGTGTTGCATGTCTGTATCACACTCTATGTGTCTGCATGTATGTGTGTATGACTGTCGCTCTTTAAGCATTTCAGTGCATGCGTGTGCATTTGCGTGTGTGTCTCTGTGTTTGTCTCGCATCCGTGTGTGTGCATTAATTCCCTATATATCCTGACGGGCAACGCCGTCCCACATTGCTAGTATATATATATATATATATATATATATATATATATATATATATATATATATATATATATATATATATATAATTTTTTTTTTATGAGCAGTACGTTTTGGATAAAGCCCCTTCAAGCATTGGGAGTGTCAATGAAAAAGGACTGCACTACGAATACACTATTTCTGTATTAAAACATTGCTATTGCTTTAACACAAGGACGATGGCAAAAGCAAGTAATAAGTGGGCAAAAGCATCCTGTTTTTGATGCCATTGCCTGAAATGGAGAATTGAGCCTATTGCATCTCAGATATGAATTACACCAGCATACATTTGTACGCTTCATCAGTTAACTCTATTAATTGGAATGAAATTCAGGAAATTAAATTATGCTGGCTCTTTTTCAATAATTTTCTTAATTACCCAAAAATAAATTCTGTAAGGAGAGAACTTTCTTGATCTATGTGTCATACTCACATCACAGTTAATGTTGAAAATGGTATCCTTTTAAAAGGTTGCATTTAAAAGATTGTGCGACTGCACGCCGAATTCAACATGTCGTCGTGATTACAGGGCAAAATGAGAATCTCACCTTGCATATAAGAGAAAGATTCTCATGTTGCCTCCTTAAATGCCGCAGCATTGCCTGCATACCATTGTTGCATGTAGATGGATTTTTAGTCCTTTGTTCAAAATGTAGCTTAACCCTTTGAGTGCCAGACAAAAAAATGAAATTGCATACCAGGAGATCACAGGCAGCCCATGAGCCATCTACAAGTCCCTTGTGGGTCACTGTAATGAATCTACAGCAGCAGCAGTACACCTTGTCCGATGGATTTAAAGAGGGCTGGATTCAGAATCAGGAATAATAAACCCATATATATGCTACAATGGTATGCGGGCAATGCTGCTGTGTCATTGAGATATATAGCAAACATTTCTAACATTTTTTATTATTATATGGGGGATTTTTATTTTAAGACGTGGCACACTACTATATACTTTAACCCTTTGGGCCCCAGAGATGTACGCAACGCATTGCTTTGCAATGCGTTGCGTACCCCTCTGGCACTCAAAGAGTTAAAGTATGTATGCTTTAAACTCAAACTTATCTTTTTCTTTTGCAGCAAGAAGATAGAAGAGAAGACAGAAGAAAGAATGGAGACAGGAGGAGACAGATAGAGGATGACAGGTAAGTTTAACACAGAATTTTTAATGATTGACATACTGTCAAGCACCAGACACCAGTCGTTAGTTTTTTTTTTTTTAGTTAAGTTCCCACAACTGGCGTTATTTAGTGGCGTTTTGGGAAGTTAACGCACAAAACGGACGTTTGGACACAACACCAGTTTTGTGTCCTAACCTCCGTTGTGCTAAATATCGGTAAGTCATTTGAATACCAACCAAGACATTTTATTTTGTCGGTCGGTATCCATTTTGCCCTACCGACATTTTTCTACTCCAGCATTTGGATCAGGCCCTAAATTCCTCACTAGTTGGTGTTGCATAATTTTCTATCAAGGCACAGTAAAAACTGGTGTAATTTTACTCTATTTCCTGTGCATGCAATTGGGGAGGATATCAGTTCACGCTTGCAGTCTTAACAACCACAGAGTGTATGCACTGTATACATTGAAGTGACCATACGCTGTAGTGCAAGGGTATCTAACCCTGGTCTTCAAGAGCTGCCAAAAGTTTATGCTTTAAAGGAGCAGTAAACTTTTTTTTTTTAATGAAAAAATATATATTGTAGGGATTTTCCCACTGAGTAAATACTCCAAGTGCTAAGAAATACATATTTCCTGTGTTTTTTTTTTTTTTTTACATTAGCCGTGCCCTCTAGTGCTCAAATTCCAGTTAGGTTTTCTGTTACATTCTAAGGGAAAGGAAAGTCTGTGACATACAGTTCTACATAGAATGTGATAGAAACTGCTGAGTCATTTCCTGTGAGTTATAACTTTCAAGTAGTAAACACACATATTCACTCCATGATTATTTGAACTGTTCACAAACAAGTGACAGCAGTCAGAATGCCCTTATTTTACTCAGCAGGAAAAGATCTGTAACAAAAGTTTTCATAAACAAAAAAAAAACAAAAAAAGTAAGTTTACTTCTACTTTAAGGATATGCCATCTGGAGCACTGAGGGACTAATTAGTGGCTCAGTCAATGCTCATCCCGGGAGTTCCTGAAAACATGAACTCTTGGTAGCTCTTTGGGACCATAGCTGGCTACTTCTGGTGTAGTGCATATCAAGGAGTGAAGGCACAGGAGTTGGGGGGACTGGATTCATACATTCTCCCTTTGTGCATCTGTATAGTTTGTTACCAAATGTAAAAGGAGGAAAAGGTCTTACCGGGTGCTTCACTGAGTAATTGATGATCATATAATCATTGCCAAGGGGCAGCCAAGACCTCAAGGTTACAAAATCCCTGTTCTTAAGGGGACTTGGGCATTTCCCTGAAATAAAGATACAGTCCAGTTATGATGGCGGTCACATCATTAAACAAGAGGTAGAATCACATGGTAAACAGAACAACTTACACTGAAAAATGTTTAATAATGGTTGAACAACTTCTCAGAATATTTTTTTATGTTCTCATTGCATTGCAATGCGTTGGATACCTCTCTGGCACTCAAAGGTTAAACCCCTTAACAACGGTGGTCCTGGGGAGTGGACCTTAAGGACCACTTTGATCACATTTGGTGAGGTGGCACACGTGACTGATCACATGTGCTGGCCCGCCAAATGAGGATCTGATACTGATTACTCCAGTCTCGGCCGAGTCAGTTTCAGACTCCAGTAGTGCTCACAACACTCCTGCAGGAGCGCAAACAACCCATGACATTCAAGGACAGTCATCAGACCTAAAGTCAACGGTCATTAAGGCGTTAAATGGTTGGATGCTAGTGACATCACCAACACATTGCTCCACAATCTATTGGAGAATGTCTCTTGGGGGCTTAAAGAGCAGATCTGATCATCTTGGAGAAGTCCTGTCAATGAATTCTGGGTACCATGGCAGAACAACGAGACACTGGGGGATGTTTCTTGGGGGCTTAAAGAGCAACTATCATCTGATAATGGCCAGCAGATCTGATCATCTTGGAGAAGACCTGTCAATGAATTCTGGGTACCATGGCAGAACGAAGGAGGAGAATGGGATTCTGAAAACTGACACCTGATGTGACCTGGATATATCAGTGCTGCGTTGAAAAGAATAGTATTATTCCCCATAGCCAAGTGGTTCTCAATCTTTTTTTTTGCCTTTTGCTGAAGGCACCACTAACATGCCGCGTGGAATTTTGTGGTCACTCAACCATTTTTATGTAATTTGTCAGGGGTGTAATGAATGATACAAATGCATAAATACATGGTTATTCTTAGATCTCACTATTGGAATATCTAAAACAAAACATACTGTGCATAATAATTATTATAAAAATATCTTTGAATCTCAACATTCTTCTCAAAGATTTTATAGAAAATCGGGACTCTAAGTGGAAGTCCAAGACACACCAAAGTACCACAGTACCCTGGTTGAGAAACAATACCATAGATCGTCTGTGTTTGGCTTGAGTCTGTGAGGATCGTGCATGAGACTCAGGAGTTTGTGCTTAGAGCCACAAACTTCAGGGCTGGGTTGCAGTGGAGGGGATCAGTTTTCTGACAAGCTAACCCCCTTTCCCCCAAAAAAAATGGCCACGAGGAGCTGTTTTGGGGCTTCACAATGCAGTCCCAGGCTTTTTACTAAGTCTTCTGCTAAAGGAGCAGACTTTGTGAATCATCATAATTGCCATAAAAAGGAGAAAAATCACCCAGGGAGCAAGCCCCTCCTACAGCGAGCAGACAAGACATTTTCTTATATATAAATTGGAGAAAAAATTGAGAAAACACCCTCCATAAACAATGATGGGCCCAGTGTTCTCGATAAACAGAGTGACCAGTTCAAAGTAAGTGAACTTAATTCAGTAAAGACATTACAGTCATTAATGCATAACTTTTATTATCTAAATATGAAAACCAATAATGGTAAAATCATTCCCTAAATCAGTCAGGATATGAACTAAAAGATAACAACCACGAGGAACGTAACTATTCTGGGTTCTGCTATCATTCAACAGGTAAATGAGGAGAGTGAGATTATTGGATAGAGTTATCTTATATGCATTATAAGGATGAAAACCAAATGAATAGCCACAAGGTCCATCTTGTGTAGCCTCATAGATTATACATCCTTAAGAGTCTACTATAGTAATCTGATGTGATTACTGAGTAGAGCATCAAAACTGTTAGCTACTGTGTATTAGGAACTAGAATACTAATGACAGTTACTAATACACAAGTAGCTAACAGTTTTGACCTCGTGGCTATTGATTTGTTTTTCATCCTTATAAAGTGCGAGTGCAAGTGCAGGTGTCATCTGGTGCCAGTTATGCTTTGTCATCAGTGCAGTAGGTTGCATGATGCTACAATTGAAGAACCTTCTACTCCTTTCTTCTCAGTGATCCAGTGAGTCCCCAGAGAACTACATGACTGACTACACCTGGTGCATCATGCTCAGTCTGTATTACTTAATACATTTTGTTTTTATTCTAGTGGTGATAAATTGTTATTAAATCAATTACAATGGTTGTTTTGAACTGTAATTATGTAGCCTATTTCACAAGTAAGCCTCTTTGAACAAAATTCCCAATGAATTCTACATAGGGACGTTCCCTTCCTCTCCTCCAAAATCATACTTACAGGAGTAGTATCCCACATCTGAATTGACCGTCAGTCTTCCTATGTCATAGGTGTCAATCATGTTGGTATCCCACTTTTTGCGGTAGCTGGTATCATGGAGAACATCATAAAGTATTTCAGCCGAGACATCTTTGCAGACAATACGCATCTGTAAAACAGAGATTATAAAATTAATCTATGGAGAATGAGTATTATAGGATTTTAGGTAATCATTGACCATCAATGCCAGTCTAGTGTGTTACATTTAGAGGGATATCAAACAAAAAATCTAGTATGAAATCAGTTATTGTTTTTTCGTAGTTCTTCTGTCTAACACAGCGGTTGGCAACAGATGAACCTGGAGCATCATTATTAAATAATCTTCCAGTAGTGGTAGTATGTGGGGTTTACTCAGCAATAAGAAACCTACACTATATTTTGTTCTTTCATGATAAATCATTACTATTCCAGTACTGTACCAGGCTGTATAGTACCAACCTATCCTACCCAGGGTGCAATCTTTTATAGCTCATAAAGAACACAGAGAAGAAATACTGTCCAGGTCATAATCCAGCCAGGAGGTTCCCAAAAATTCCTCCCAGAATGAGAGAAGCAGCTAATTCCAGATGTATGCTTCAACTTTGTGGGACCTGTCATTGAGGTGTGCTCGCTAAGCACTTGAAAGCAAGGGATCCATGTCTGGATTCCAAATTTTTTATCCTATTACTCACACAGATTTCAATCTGTACAATTAGCCAGAACTTCCCTGTTCAACCCTGGGAATTAAAATATATGTTTTCATTCATAACAGTGTGGTATTATTGGTCCAACACAGAAACAAATCGACACAAATAAAGTGTAATTTCTCTAAAACTATTCATATAAAAAACAAAAATGGCCAGCACAACATATATCCACAGTTTTTAATTATTTTTGAAACTAACTAACTTTTCCTTAGGTCAGTATGACCTTAACTCTTTCAGTGCAATGTGTTTGATAGCTCTCTGGCACTAAAAGAGTTAAAGGGATATTAATGTGTACAATAAAGTAGATCTCTGAGTCTTCTCTATTGTAAATCTAACACATTGCGCTGCGTTCAACAACTTTCTTTTACGTAGTTCAAAAGATATTAATGTAGAAAGATCCCCCTCTTGCTCCTTCTGCCCTGGTCACGCTTCCTCTTTGGTCCAGTTGGACTAGAAGCCATGGACCCACCCCCGACCACATTGGCCCAACCTTCCTGAAGCTCCCGCGCGGTCCTCTTCACTAATGCAGAGCGCTAGGAGATGATGTCATCTCCCAGAACTCTGCATTACTAGAGTGCCGGAGGAAGATTGCAGGCGGCCGGGCTCGGTTGCAAGTGCGACCCCTGAGACTTGTATAGTTACGCCACTGGTTTTCCTTATACTTAATTACTTAAATTTGTCCCTTGCTGCATACGTCCAGTCCAGAGACCAGATTGCAGCTCTAAGGGGAGGTGGCCAGAAGGGGCGGGAGGAGGATCTTTCTACATTTAATATCTTTTGAACTACATCAAAGTAAGTTATTAAACATAGGGCAATGTGCTAGATTTACACGAGAGAAGACGGAGATCTACTTTATTGTACACATTACTATACCTTTAAACAAAAAAGCACAAATAATGCATTGATGCATAAAATTCTAAATGTGTGCTATAAATAAACATGAAAAAAAAATGTTTGATAAGTTAAGTATGAAATCATCATTGCAGTAAGTTTACTTAACCCTGTGAGTGCCACAGAGATGTGCAACGCGCATTGTGAACCAATGCATTATACACCCTTCTGGTAAATAAAGCTTAAAGGAGTGGAAACCTTTTTTCTTGAAGCCTATACATAGAGATTTTCCTGCTGAGTAAACAAAGGTTAGTTCCACTGCTGAGAGCTGTTTTATTTAAAAGATAAACTTTCAAACTATCACAAAGTGATTAAAGCTGATACTATCACATTCTATGGAGAACTGCAGTCCTACAGAAAACATTAAAATAAGAGAACGCAGGTAAAGTGCAGGTGAAAGTTTGGGACACTAGAGGGCATTGTTAGCGTAAAAAACAACAGGATAACTAATTACTTTGGAATAACATTTGCCAACAGCAGGAATACTCTTTTCCTCAACTGGAAAACCACTAGTATATATGTTTTTTTTTTTTTTAATTTAAAAAAATAATTAAAAAACAAAACAAAAAACAAAGGCCCTTGTCCTGTAATCTGTTATCAGAATAATACTGTAGGAAATATGGACAAAGTAAAAAGGAGGAGGAGTAATTCAGGGGTAAACTAACTGCATAATAGAAAACCAATGCCAGTTGCCATGGATTTAACCATTTGAGTGCCAGAGGGGTACGCAACACATTGCTCTGGCACTCAAAGGGTTAAAAGGGACTTGCTTCACAAAGCATTGGTGACCTATCTAGCAATTGTACCTTTCTGACACTCAAGAAATTTGTAAACATGTCCACTTGTGCCATGTAAAATTGTATATGATAGCCTTCTCAATTAAAGGATCAGTAAAGTCTTATTATGAAGAAGAAAAAACATAGTGTAAGGTTTTTAATGTCGATTACATCAAGGTCATGTCTGCTGCTGGCAGAAATGTATAACAGTTCAAACAGTGACAAAGTCGTGGTGCTGTTACAATCACATTCTATGGAGAAATTTCCCTCCCACAAAACACAATAGACAGAATAAGTGTCTGGACTCTCGACACCACGTGAACCTGTTGTTACAGCTTAATTTATATAACCAACAGTTTAAACTGTAATGACTTTTGGCAGACGCAGCTTTCAGCAGTGGGCGTACCCATGATTTACTCAGCAGTAAAGCTCTAAAAATATATAATTTTTCATAATCAAAGTTTATAACTACGTTAATTCAAATTCCACAAGTAAAAACATGTAAAAGTGGTTGCATGGTGATAAAAGGCCCAGATATTGGAATACTTCAAAACATAATCTTAACCCTTTGAGTGCTGGAAATGCGTCCAATGCATTTCATACCTCCCAAGTGTCCCTCTTTAGGAGGGACAGTCCCTTTTTTAGACCCAAATCCCTCTGTCTCTCTTTCCCACCCTGATGTCCCTCTTTTTAGGAGATCGGACTATGTGGTGTGTATATAAGTGTATTACATTGCCCCACAGCAATAAAATTCACATTCTTGTTTGTTTAAACATCAGTATTTGTGTTTATAAATTAGTCTGTGTAAATAAAATACTTTGGTCTTGTTAGAAGTCATTTATTAGGTCACACAAGGAGGTGTCAATAGGTCATGAAATAGCCTAAAAATTCTTGGTAGTGCCCCACCTACCAGCCACGCCCCCGGCAACACTCCCTAAAACACAAGTGTCCCTCTTTGGCAATTTGAAATGTTGGGAGATATGGCATTATACTACAATGCACTAGATACATCTCTGGGTACTCAAAGGTTTAATGAACAAATGAGAAACTTAAGCATAACAATTGCAGAATCAATACATTTCTTCCCAGAGGGAAGCCAAAATGATGAATAGCTAGTCAAATACTCTTGGGTATTAAGAGTCAATAAACATGTGAGGCTAGAGCTCCGGAAAAAGAGTAACGCTGTTCTATTGAAATATCATCAGTGGCCGTTCATAGTCTCTTAATATGGGCTGAACCAATATATATGCGCATTATGTTATATTACATGTAGCTGTAGCCTTTTTATTAACAGGAGGCCATGAAGACAAACTTCAGGTACAGATCAATACTCAATTATATTTTGTTCTTGCATGTGCCTGAGAAATCCTACAACTTAATTTTCTTAAATTGAGAAGCCATAGCATTTCTTGTTTTATTTCTATATTAACCCTTTGAGTGTCAGAAAGGTATGCAACTCATTGTGTTGCATCGGATACCTCTCTGTCTGAAAAATATATATTGATAATCCGCCTATAATATAATTTGCTAGGGTGCGAAGCCCCCTGTGTGCGTAATGCACATGCGCAGTAGAGACTACCTGAATGACGCAGTCACGCGCAGTAGTCATGCGCAGCAGAGACTGCCTGAACATGCCGGCCCCCAGTTCGAGGCACGGCTGATCTGGAGCAGGGTGTCTTGAACGGCCCACTGTCTGTCCCAACCCCGTCTCCGGGGCAGCAGCAGAGGATGCCAGGCGGCACCTTGGCCCCACGCACACGAGCCTTCAATACTAGTAAAGAAATAATTGTGTATGCATACACACACCTTTTATTACTCACTAGTGTAAAAGCCCTTGTACGAAGGTCAAGGTCTGGCTAATGTTAACCCTTTGAGTGCCAGGGGTTAAGCAATGCATTGCTTTGCAATGTGTTGCGTACCCCTCTGGCACTCAGAGGGTTAAGAGGCTGCTACCTCACTGCTCCACACGATGCAGTCTTGCGTCGCCTCACTCACGCGATTCAATGCGCAATAGAGACTGCCCAAACACCGGCAGTCTCTGATGCGCATGACTGCATCGTGACAAACATACTAGCAAATTATTATATAGGATTAGGTAAGCCGATAATCGAATGCAAAGTGATTGAAAGATATAGCTGTCCCATAAAACTTCATCAAAATCAAAAAAAAATTGCTGACAGAAAAGTAGCTTTTCTTTACTAAAGTGCAAAATTAAGATTCTATGTAAATAGTTATGTTTACCTGTCACCTAAGATAAGAAGAATAAACGTTATATAATTTTTATTATTTTATTTATTGTAAATAGCAACAACTTATCCCACATCTCTGTACAATAGGGACGAAATATAAAATAGTACAACAGGATCAGAAGCCTTTTACATATTTGTACCCGACCTTTAAGTCTCTCCGTTTGACCACTATTTGGGACAGAAAACATTTAAAGGGATAGTAATGTTTCATAATAAAAGCAGCTCTAATTAATCATCATAGTATTTGGACTTTGGAGAGTGTCATTTCAATTCTGTCAGAGTTGTAGTTCAAGAGTAATTCAATGACAAAGTGTCCCCCTCCCGCCCCTTTTACTGATGTAACACTACTCAGCCAGATCAGAAGGGAGGTGCCCAGGTAAACTGCAGAGAGGGACAATCTTCAATTAAGATAAAGGGAAAAACCTGAAAAGCTTGTTAAGGGGGGGAAGGGCCTTCATTGTTTTCATAGGAAGAAGAGTGTCCCCTGCTGTTATCTGTCTTACAACCAGATTCCACATCTGAGAAGAGATGGCTTACACTAGGTAAAAGGGGTGGGAGGGGAAACTTTGCTTGTGAATATCTCTTAAACCATAAAGGTTTAAGAGATACGACTTATATCATTCTTCATGTTTTTTTAATGCCTACAAAATAAAATAAAGTTAAAATGAAGTATTACTATCCCTTTAAGGTATTTTTACATATGGATTTGATCTGAAGTTGTCTGTGGGAGTGCATGTCATTTTTGATTTGTGCATCACGTTTGCTTGGGAGCCCATTGAGAAGCCCAATCTGGAGATGGCCAATGTGGACCTGGACAATGGGAGCAGACGTGGAGATGGACAATGGGGGCAATGTGGAGGTGAACAATGTGGAGGTGGACAATGAGGGACAATGTATAGGTGACAAATGTGGAGGGGGCCATTGAGAAGGTGGACAACGGGGGCCAATGCGGAGGTGGACAACGGGGGCCAATGCGGAGGTGGACAACGAGGGCCAATGCGGAGGTGGACAACAAGGGCCAATGCGGAGGTGGACAACAAGGACCAATGCGGAGGTGGACAACAAGGACCAATGTGGAGGTGGACAACAAGGACCAATGCGGAGGTGGACAACAAGGGCCAATGCGGAGATGGACAACAAGGGCCAATGCGGAGGTGGACAACAAGGGCCAATGCGGAGGTGGACAACAAGGGCCAATGCGGAGGTGGACAACAAGGGCCAATGCGGAGGTGGACAATGAGGGCCAATGAGGAGGTGGACAACGAGGGCCAATGCGGAGGTGGACAACGAGGGCCAATGCGGAGGTGGACAACGAGGGCCAATGCGGAGGTGGACAACAGAGGGCCAATGCGGAGGTGGACAACAGAGGGCCAATGCGGAGGTGGACAACAGAGGGCCAATGCGGAGGTGGACAACAGAGGGCCAATGCGGAGGTGGAAAAAAGAGGGCCAATGCGGAGGTGGACAAAAGAGGCCAGTGTGGAGGTGCCCAATGTGGAGGCGGACAATGGGGGCAATGTGGAGGTGGACGAGGGCCAATGCGGAGGTGGACAAAAGAGGCCAGTGTGGAGGTGGACAATGGGGCTAATGTGGAGGTGGACAATGGGGGCAATGTGGTTAGGGTCCCCATGGCAATTTTTACACCAGGGCCCAGTGGTTTCTAGTTATACCTCTGTTGCAGAATGAAATGTCCGTGAGTGTCCTGCATTAACTGTTTAACCCAATGAGTGCCAGAGGAATATCCAGCACATTTAAGAGAAGATTATATTCATTTCTTTCAAAAGGGTTATACTGTACATTAGTAGGCAAAGCAGGAAGGTATGATAAATGACTAACTTATTTGGTAGCAGGAAAGCTATACAGTTCTCATGTTACTAGGGTATGAGGCAAAGGTTGATCTTGATGGACTTTACTTTGTCTTTATTCAACTTAATTTACTATGTTACATTGTTTCAAAAAGTGTTGGATACCCCTCTGGCACTCAGAGGGTTAAGGACCAGAGGGGCATGCAACGAGATGGATACATGTCTGGCACTCAGAGGGTTACAGAGTCAAAGGGGTGGTCTTGTCACTTTAGTTCACCCGGCCCCTTATGACATGAGAGCAACACCTTATACCTCTGCAGCAGCTCTGGACATTTTTATTTGTCCTTTAGAGGCAGCTACATTGTCCCCCAAATTGCTCGAGGTCCTCATAGTACACCAGCAGCTGTCAGTACCACCCTTTTTGTATATGTATTGTATGGTGCGCAGTCATACAGAGTACCTGAAACTTATAAATATATTCAGGTTACATGTACCATAAAATGGTCAGTTAGGCACCTCGGAGGAGAAGGTTGGGAACCATGATTCTAGGGGTAGATGCATTAGTTGTGTCTCTGACTTGGAAACAGAGATTGGTTCATTTTGATAGAAGAAACTTTAATGGTACATTTCACCTACATATATTTATACGTTTCAAGTACTCTGTATGACTGTTTGAAGAAGTAAAAGGAGACATAAGTAAAACCTATCACTTACAATAAAGAGTATTTATATTATATTACCAAGAATATATTCTTAAACACGGATATGCATTTTGCTGTACCTCTACAATAATGGTTACTCTGCGTTCAGTGGAACCCCAGGTTGCTAAAGTAATAAAGTAGCAGCAGAAAATGGAACATGACTAAATTGTCAGACAATGTGAGTGTGTGTGTTTTGTGACTACCAGGCTGTTGTGTCAGACAGTGAACGTGTGGTTCAGTGACTACCAGCAGACAGTGGAAAAGGCCATTGAATCAGACAGTGTATGCATGGTTCTGTTCGTGACTACTGGTGGACAGTGGGATAAAGCTGTTGTGTCAGACAGTGAGTGTGTGAGTTCTGTGAAAACCTGTGGACAGTGGAACAAAGCTGTGGTGTATGGAGGTTCTGTGACTACTAGTGGACATTTGCAAGATTGAAACAATTTCCCATCAATGGTTACTTGAAATTGTAGCATAATCTTGTTTTAAAATGGCTCTATCATCATAAGTCGGGTTTAGTTTGTTTTACAGAGAAACTAATAAGTTTAGAGTAAAAAACAGATCTGGAGAAACAAACCTTTATATTTTGGTGTCGCAGTCTGGAATGTTATGCAAATTTCCTGCACAATATGCTACTTAGTTCTGTTGAAGGTGAAACATATTTGTGGTACTAGAAATGCACTCGGTGTGTGGGTTCTGTCTAGATAATTTCACAACATGGTGTTCAGTAATAGCTGAAAACTCTTGATCCGAAGGCTCTGGGTTTTGCTGTGTATTACTGGATCTCCTGGGACAGAGGCAATTCTCCAGGGGTGGGGAGTTTCTGTCACGGTTTTTTTTTTACTCTCAGACACAGAGTAAGATAAAAATCAAACTTTATTGAAACGTTTAATGGGAACCCTTACGGGTAATGAACATACATATATATCACTTGCACAAAATAGGTTAGAACAGTAGCTTTTACAAGATACAGTATGGTAGGCTCTACCGGCCTTGCCAATATACCGGGCAAGGCAGCCTATGGTATGGGACAACAATATGACTGAGGCTCTACTGACCCTGCCAATATACCGGGCAAGGCAGCCTGGAGGATGACTCAATAGCAGGAATAAGGCTCTACCGGCCTTGCCAATATACCGGACAAGGCAGCCTGGAGAATGGCACGACAAACAGCATGTGGCTCTACCGGCCTTGCCAATATACCGGGCAAGGCAGCCCAAATGACTGAAGGACAGCTCCACTAGTGCTGGATAGATGGAAGCATCCGCATAAGATGGTACAGTGGAGCAAACCAGTATAACGTACTGGACAACAGGAACGCCCTACCGGTGCAGTAATAGAGGCAACAAGCACCCGGTAAATATGGAGTAAACCAGTACAGTGTACTGGACAATGGTATCGCCCAACTGGTTCAATAATGGAAACAGCAGCAACCGGTGTATTGGAGTAAACCAGTACCATGTACTGGACAGCAGAAACACCCAACCGGTTCAATAATGGAGACAGCAGCAACCGGTGTATTGGATTAAACCAGTACCATGTACTGGACAATGGAAACGCCCTAACGGTTCAATAATGGAGGCAACAGCAACCGGTGTATTGGAGAAAACCAGTACCGCGTACTGGACAATGGAATCGCCCAACCGGTTCAATAAGGGAGGCAACAGCAACCGGTGTATTGGAGTAAGCCAGTACCGCGTACTGGACAGCAGTAACGCCCAACCGGTTCAGTAATGGAGGCAACAGCAACCGGTGTAGTACCGCGTACTGGACAGCAGTAACGCCCAACCGGTTCAGTAATGGAGGCAACTGCAACCGGTGTATTGGAGTAAACCAGTACTGCGTAGTGGACAACGGGAATGCCCTACCGGTGCAGTAACGGAGGCAGCTAGCACCCGGTGAAAGTGGAGCAAACCAGTTATCAGAATGTCGCCCAGACAACCAATGTCGTTGACAAATGACAGCCAGGATCAGCAGCAGGAACGAGAGACAGGCCAGGACAATGCTGGAACAGCAGGACGGCCAACCCAGGTCAGGAACGGAGCAGGAACAACAGCAACATAGGATCAGGAACGGAAGCTGGAACGTCTACCCAACAGGATCAGGAACGGAGGCAGGAACACACAGGAGTGACAATGGCGTCTGGATGAAACGCTGACACAGGTAACTGAGCAAAACAGGCTCAAGAGTACAAGGCAGGTGACTACTGACATAGAGACACCATGAAAGGGCAACCAAAGGGTGCCTCAGCCCAGTCTATATAGGCAATACTGGGCAGGCAATAGACAGGCGGCCAATGGAGAGTACACACACCTGACTGACAGCAAAAGCGAGCAATCACGGGCACCGTGATAGTTTCTTATGAAACTCTGTCTATGTCTACTCCTTCCCAGCTTGTTCCGCCTACTTCTCCTCCTTCCCCACACACTTAGCCCTGCCCCCAACCCCAGATAAGCCCCACCCCTTTGTGACACAAATTGCATCATTTATATCCTTCCAGCAGCACCATGAGTCCTCACTGGAAACTACACAAGAAAAAGTTCCCAGGTATGTTGGTAATATTGACCCAGAACAAAATTATTAGCATAACAGCATACCAGCTAATGTGTTTATCAAAAATTATTTATATTACAATAGCTAGAACAAGATATAGGCACTTGTAATCTTTAAAGCAAAAGTGATCTTTAGGTGACAGGTAACAAAGTGGGCCTGTTCAAACTAGCATTTTGATACATTTGATATGGATACCGTTTTAACACCCTGAAAGTTAGAGATGTCTCCAATGTATTGTGAAGCACTGGAGACCTCTACAGTATTCCTAGAGTTAAAGGATTTTGTTGTTAGGGTCCCACAATGATTTTGTGTGAACTCAAAGGGTTCTGCTATAGCCAAATGTTTCAGAACCACTGCTCTACAGCAATAAATAAATCAGACCATAAACTCTACTGGGTCATATGAGGGTCACATTCCCAGTTTAGCCGACTGCTCACAAGTCTTCAGCACATTAAGACATCCACAAGCCCATTCTTTCAGTAGTAACTGGAGACCTTCACCTAGTAACCCAAACTGATCCACTATATCAAATCCTCATAGATCAGGTGCATTATTAATGAATCCCTTCTCCACTCAGTCTCTGTGTCCCTCTGTGTAGGAAGTGACAGCTTGCGCAATGAATGGAATGTCATCAGTTCTTCATTAGACACTCTTGAATACTTGATGAGCTTTGAGCTCCGATGCTGAGTAATTAGAGACTTGCCCTTTATATTGCCTGCGTCTTCTTTGTTTTGATTATTTCTCACTTGTATTAATGCAGCGGTTTAATCTCAGTGGGTGACCAGCTACAGAAACAGCTTGAATATCAAATGCCTGTAGAGGACTTTGAGCATATATTACATATTTTCCTGAGGGCACTGCTGGCTGCATGGAAGGAAAAGTCCTCACATTTCAGTGCATGTCACAATTTACCAGCACAGGATGCCTTCATTTTTGTACAAAACAATATACACAATGCTCTGACGTAGTGATGGGCAACCTGAAGTACTCCCATCTGTTGAGGACTACAATTCGCATCATCCCCAGCCAGCTGGAGAAGATCGGCATTGTGGTCCTCATCAGCTGGTGGACGTCAGGTTGCCCATCCCTGCTTTAATAAACAGGAAAACATCTTTTGGTTCTCTGGGTGTTGGAGACTACAACTTCCATCATGCCCAACCACCAAGAGCTTGGGAGCCAAACATTGCCTATACTCATGTTTCTGGAGACATCAGTGCAGGTCACAATGTAAAGCCACACAAAGACTAAAATTTGGTACACTACTGAGATGGAATATCCTTGACTTTGATCAGGGACTCAACCCTTTTTTTTGCCATTGGATAATATCATGAAGATCAAGCATAAGAACAGTGAGAGTCATTTATAGTCAGCATTCAAAGGAATGCTGGGAGCATTGCCTAGGTAGATGCCAACCTTCACTGGAACAACCAGAGAACATACAGCAAACACTCAGCCAGATCTTATGTTTACATTAAAAGTGGGTTCTCATTCAAATAGCACATACTTTTACACAGTTCTCTTTTAACTGATAATTGCATCATTAGATGAAACTAACCAATGGGACAATGGAAAGGGAGAACAATTGTCACACAGAAACAAGGGGTGTAAGATTATGAGGTAACACAATCATGGTCTTTCTTGAGACAGTGTATTTGCTCTTCTCCACAGGTGGCAATGAATTATGACCCTACCTACCTACCTACCTTCCTTATGACTCCTTCAGTTCATCGTTTAATGGTCTCTTAATTGAACCGATTGTTCCTAGTGATTAATGGCTATGGATCCTTCCCTCTTGATCATCTCTAATTGATGTAGGATATAGCACCGTTGGAACCTTATCTTTCAATTTTTTTCATTTATGCATCGACCTGTTAGGTACTGTATCAAAGGCTTTTTTAAAAGTCACATATATTACATCAACAGGAATACCTTTGTCTAAATTACTATTCACCCTTTTGTAAAAAGCAAGACAGAAGCCATTGCTCATATTTATATATATATAAAAAACAAAACAAAAAAAAAAAAAAAACACAAATCATCCAATCCACTATAAATTTTTTCTAGATGACACATTCGATCTCCCAAAACCATGTCTTATCACCTGATGAGAACAAGTTAGAACTGTTTGGCCTTAATTCCAATAGATATATTTGTTGCAAAGCCAACACAGCTCATTACACAAAGAACACTATTTGTCAAGCATGGTGGTAAAAGCATCATGCTTTGGGCCTTCTTTTGTTCAGTGTGGACAGAGGCTCTGGTCAGAATAGAGGAGAAATTAAATAGCTCTAAATGTCAAAATATTTTAGTGCAAAACCTCCTGCTGTCTACCATAAAGTTAAAGGAGAACTCTCACCTTCTATATAATTACTGATTTGGACTTTAAAATAAATGGATTCAAGCTGTATTGGGGGCAGAGAATAAAATAAGCATTACATTATAGGAGGTGAGGTTCCCCTTTAAAGAAACATTTCACCTTTCATTATGACAACAATCTGAAACACACTGCAAAACAAACCCAGTCAAAGCAAGGACCTCAATCCCAGAAAGACCCATACCTGCCAACATTGCAAAGGGCCAAACAGGGACGCTTTTGGTATGCAGGGCAAAGTACTGGGGAAAGGCAAAAAGCCGTACTATAAACGCCACTTTTTTTTTTTAAATTATTTTTTATTATTATTAAGCGAGTCTTAGCATCCTTTAACCCTTTGAGTGCCAGTGCCATTACAATGCAATACAGTGCAACCCAGGTTGAGAACCAATGCCATGGGCACCAGCTGAAATTCTTCCAGGGGGGGCATAATATCCCCCCCAGGCCAGTCTACCCGGCCATTATGTTTATCAAGGTGTGGTGCAAGTGTAGGGGGGCAAGTGTCCCCTCTTACCCCTCCCTCCACTGGCACCCATTACCATTGCTTTAGAAGCCTCTGGAAACTCTTACAATAATTTAACCCATTGTCATCTAATTTCCTTCCACTCCTGCAGCATGGAGGGAACAGAGTCCTGTCATCTCATTATCTTTCATTCATAATAGATTAGAACCTGAAACGAGTCCTTTGAAGGCAGAGGCAGTGTCTAACACAATTAGTCACAGCCAAAAGGAAACAGAAACTGGGTCGTATTCACAAAGACAAAAGGGGAAAAACATCTGTACCATAGGATTCAAATACAAATTCCCATTAATAAAGTGCATTGGCACAAGTACAGTAAGTAGTGGTTATTATTGGGAAAGGTTAGGTCTTCTTTAACCCTTTAAGCCAGTGTGCAATGCGCTCAAAGGGTTAACCTAAGAATGTGTAATTCTTACTTGCTTCAGTCAAGAGGAGCACTTGAGTGCTGTTGCCAATGCAAAGCAATGTATTGCATAACTCTCTGGCACTCAAACAGTTAACAACTTATAGATCCTTCCTCCATTTCACGCTCCGGTAGTATCTTATAGGTGCTGACTGGGCAGAAACATTTTCTATACTGTAAAAACAAGTAGATTCGTTTTTAATTAGATGTGAGCATTTTCTGCATGAACAGAATTAGCCTCTAGGGGAGGAATGATTTCCTCTATCCCGCAATTTTATTCCGATGCCCCAGGGAACCCTTTTTTACCTAAGGCAATAGGCCAAAAAATAAACACAATGAGCAATTTGTCATATTATGTGGAGGTTTAAAACATCCAAAACTGACAGTAAAACACAATATTCACTACATAAAGTAACAGATCATCAGCATACGTGGGAGCTTTCAAGAAGAGTGGACCCTGAGCTCTTTGGATATATTAACCCTTAACATTTTCCATATTGTATATTTTATTCAATATGTACCTGTTTGCTATTACCCAGAGGTGATCCTGTCAGTCTGCAAGGAATCTATAATTTTAACACCTTAAAGACCCATGACATACATAACTGTTATGGGAAAACCAATGTCCAGGACCTATGATGGTTATCTACATCATGTAATTCAGGGGTCCAGTCATAGCTGCATGCCATTTTGGGGATCCCTGAATCCAATGGAGAAAAAAAAAAAAAAAAAAGCTACGTGGTTAACTGCCGGCCGTGTCATTAAGGGGTTAAAATCTCACTTCCTAAACACACACAAGACAAGCAGGACATCGTCCTGTCTTTCTGGTACAAATGGTACCAATTTGGAGACAAAAGAAATATTTAATTGGGGCAAATCATATAGTAGGTAACACAGAACCCAGAGTTTGGTTGTTCATCCTAAGACAATGAGATTTGGATCACAGCCCTGAGTCTTAGGGTCAAACCGCAAGAGTGCCCAGGTATGATCATGTGAACAGGAGAATAGACTAGTTTAAGGCTATTGCCTATATTTGTGGGAGGAGCTGGAGGTCTATTTAAACCCCAGCCTACTCCCATAGGCCTCCACGTTGTTTTTCCTGGGTCATTCATCTATTGTGTGTTCTACTTTAGCCTGAAGCAGTATCTACAGTCTCAGTAGTACGTCCTACGACAGATTTCATCACTTCCAGTTCAGCCATCTAGAGTCACTTCCGGTTAATCACGTCCACAGACACTTGGCTCAGGCATCAGCGCTCCCCTCTCCGAACTCCAAACTAAATTTAGGGCTTCCATTACATTGGCCAACAATATCCTAATCAAGCAAAATATACAGGTCTTTCGTCACAATAGAGCACCAGTACGTGAGTATGCATAACACCTGGTTCAAAACGGAAGCGTTCGTTCCAAGACTAAGTTTTTTTACTTATCGTTTGAATACAATTCACAATGACAAGCTATTCCTCCAGTCAAGACACACATGGTCTTATTTACAAGTAAAGACACTACACTCATGAGTACCCCTTTATTGTATTCATGCTACAATCACGGATCACGATTGTATCACGGAAGTGAAGTCATTTCAATGCACGCCCCTTTCATAGGGCTACCGGCAGGCAGCGGTAATATAGACAGTGCAAGCATACAGAAGTCACTTATTATTACATCAGGCACGCTTCCCAGGCCAGCTACATATCCTACAGTACAGTACTACACTCATGTTTCACATATCTATTCTCATGCGCATGATTTAAGCTGAGAGCACATTGGGATCACGGGGTTATGACAGATGTTGGCACATACCACATATTCTTCATAGCTGGTATAGATCTAACCTATTTCATTTCACCATCCGTTTCAGTAAAACACCGTAGTTATTTTACTCCACTCATACTGCATTTCTCACATATCTTTCCATGCACCGATTCAGCCACACAACCGTGTCACCCTCAAATAGCAACCTAGCATCTGCTTCCTTCAGATCTGGCCGGCTGGCTATGTTTCTGCCTTACTAGATTAGACACCAACAACAAGTCTAGTTATAGCGATTCATTTAGGCTCATTGAAAATTGAAGTATTGTCATTCCAACAGTTCAGCCACACGTTCATTTAGACTATTCACGGTAGTATACAAGGCAGTGACACCACTTCATTGAGACTCTCTGTTTTTAGGCTAGATTGCCAGCAAACGCACCACCAGTAATATTCAGTCATTACGTTAAATCACTCTCGTTTCCCACACACAGAGTTTGGCTCATACAACTTACTTTTTCCTGCATATATTAATTATTTTATATGTTAGGGGGCTTTACACCCTAAGTATATAGAGTTTAGTAGTCAGAGGCAATAGTATCATATCCTGCTCAGTAGATTACACAGGTACTCGCGCCTTACCTCTCCACAGAGGCCGAAGGTACTCGCGCCTTACCTCTCCACAGAGGCCGAAGGTACTCGCGCCTTACCTCTCCACAGAGGCCGAAGGTACTCGCGCCTTACCTCTCCACAGAGGCCGAAGGTACACACACACACCTTCCCTCACCATTGGGGCTCAAGGTTCACATACCTTACCTCGGGACTCATGTCAATTCCAGTAGATCAGTCCACAATTGCCATGGGTCTCCCTCACATTGCACTGAATGCAATCTCTTATTTCCTTTGTAGTCAGTACCTACTAGGCGACCTATAATCTCTATTCTGCAACTGAATATCCAGTAGACCCCGCTACATACCTTCTTCCTTACTCTCTCCCGTCACTGAGGCAGGGCCTTGGCCGCATCACTGCCTGTAGAGACTAAAGTATCAGGAAGTAAGGTGTGCGTTCCAAACTTAGATTTCAATCAAATCAACAGTACTCTAATAAGCAATATTCTACACTTAATACATTCGTTACCCACCTTGTAAACTATTAACCAATGCGGTGTAGGCACATTAGTTGCAACCGTTATTAACATTCCCCCTTGTTTATATACCATCACTCCTACACCGATATAGCCACCTGCACACTTCATTCATTCCATCCCATCCCACAGGATTTTCATATACCATAAAGTTAATAGGCCATTCACACAGTAAACAGTCTGTCTAGTACACGAAATACATTCGCAACCAATTATTTATCACTAACAACTATTACGTGTCCCACAAGAACACGTAGATATAACGGTCACATGCCTCCTCCACGTAGCTCCATTTAGTCTAGCATCTTATCCCATCATCCGTCCCAAGTTCCCATCCTCCCGTTACACAAGAGGCAAACAGGCTCATCACTTCATCTCCCTCTTACATCAAGTCCTTCCAGTCAAAATTCCACCAGAGACACTAATTTCTACATATACCTAACCTAGAAAGTTGTAATAACCACAACTACGTTTTAACACACATAAATGTCAAGGTAATCCATAAGATACCATCATGTTTCATACAATCATACACTCTACCTCCCATCAGTATCACCACTCAAAATCAAGTTTGCCGGTTCTCTTCTTTCTCCTCCTTTTACTCATTTTAAAATTCACCTACCACTTACATTCCTCCCGTTACAGCTTTAGTTTGTCTCCTACCCCATTGCCCCACATTTGCATATACTTTCTTTCAGGTTGTAAACCACACAACACAGTCCCAGCACTAACAACATCAATACAGCACTCACACTGGTCACATTCCTCCTTCATCACTCCTCTGTCACACAAAACACATACGCTTCGGAGAAGTCACACATTTCTATCACACTCTACCGGTAGCTCCGACTGATTAGTGCACTCAAGAAACAGCAGCTTCATATCTCAACATTCTCCCACAGTTCACACTTCCCATTAGGCCCAAACATGAGGGATGTCAGCCTTCGTCTGATCTGGCTTTACAGTATCCGGGCGTTTTAATCTCCACTACCATCCAGTTAAGCACTCCACCTACTTTCATCCTCCCCAGTTGCAGTACGGTACGACTATTATAACAAATTTCCATAGCATGTTAACGTACTATTGCAATTCTCAGCCTTAACAGTACCACATTTTCCAGTACCTTTCCTATATACAATGATTATCTTCCCAAGTTATCGGCCATGTCTAATCTTGTCTTCACTCTTGATTCGTAATGGTCTAGTGTATCTGCCATGTCCAATCCAGTTGTGAATCCATTTCTTCATATTCTACTTAATTGTTAATATTAATCTCGATTTCTCTTGCCATAATCTGTTCATGTTTAATCAACATGTTTTTCTATACCATAAGCACCACTTTACTTTCTTTTTGTAACACATACTCCACACACCTTACCCCACTGCAGGGGCCGAAGATACAAACACACACTGTACCAGCATCATTACTTTTATCACTGTCCCGATTCCATGTCATATTTCATTTTAGCACTGGTCAGATTCCATGTTCTGTCTGACATATACACAATTGTATTTCTTACAGTCATCATTTCGTGTTCCCACACATTGGGGATTCTCACTCATTATACCATATGCTTTACCGCAGCAACAGTTTTTTTTTTTTTTTCTCCTATCACTCTGCCTCACTTCTACGTTCAATCGTAAGTCTCACAGGTATCCGTCAGTCTCGCTGTCCAATGTTCTCTTATCTATTTAGAGGTTCATCAGGTATTTCCAAGTAAAAGTCAAAGTCATACACCCCACCTCTCCCGTCACCCCCCCCCCACTATTCATATGTACTAAGACGTCTTGGCCATCACACCCTCGTGAATTTTTCTCGTCCTATCGTATTAGCAATTAATCCCTTATATTCCAATTGTAACCAACGTCTAGATATAAAACTTACCGCACGTGAGATACACATTATACCACACACCTTACCCCACCACATGGGACAAAGGTTCACACACATATCCCTTACCCCACTGCAGGGGCCAAAGGTTCACTTACTCCTTACCCCACCGCAGGGACCGAAGGTTCTCACACACTTTAACCCACTGAAGGTACAAAACACTCCTACACATCATCATTACATTTTCTCTGTCCCGATTCCATGTCATATTTCATCTTTGCACTGTTTGATTCTATGTTCTGTCTGACATATATATATATATATATATATATTGTTGCATTTTCTCCGTCATTATTTCTGGTTCTATCGGACATACATACATAGTAACACAAGTTGAAACAGTTAAATAAATATGGCTTGCACACTCCACGATGTACGCTATGCATCTTAGGTAGATTACTTAATGATCACACCATTAATTACTATATACGTACCCCAGTTATGTAAATATTCACACTCACATTGTAACATTCATGTGGGCACACAGCCATGTATTCAGGCATGGATTTATGCAAGTTCATTTTCCTACTTGCGCATTACGCGAGTTCATTTTTCCTCTCATACTATCATAGGAGGTACACTAGCCTCAGGTTTTCGTGAACAGACATTTCTCACATCTTCCCAGACACAAGTCAGTCACATCATACTGTGAGCCCCAATACCCACGCTACTTTTCCTCAGTATCAACTTCAGATCTTATGTGGGTTATCTACTTTCTCACGCACACGAGTAGTCACTCACCGCCCCTCTCGAGATTTTGCCCGGCCATAGGAACAAGCACTATTACACTACATTACTTCAAATCGCAGCATTAGCGTTTCCACTAAGCCACCTCTAGATGGTTCATACTTTACATGCAGTAATAAGTAGTCCACGCATTCTGGTTCCTGGTCAAATTGTAGATGCACACACAAATCTCATCAGTATACTATATTCCAATGGCAACCAATGTCAATTCACAATATACAGTAGGTATCATTCAATATTAGTCCCCTGTATATACTTTACCTCATTGTAGAGGCCAAAGGTTCCCCCTGTATCAAGTAACAGTGTCTGAACAGTCTAATATATAAACAAGTTAGAACTGTCATATCATTTTACCTCCTTACCTCATCTATTGAGGCTGAAGGGTACACGTTCAATCCTTACTTCTTCACGGAAGCCGAAGGAAACACATTGAATTCTTACCGCTTCATGTAGGAGAAGGAAACACTGTCAATCTTACATTTTCCCAGAGTCACCACATCTTTGTTAAAGCATTTCACTGAGCTTTCAAGGATCTCTAGATTTAGTATATTTCACTAATTCTCTATCCACTCACCTTTCTCGCATTAGGTTACATCACTTTATCATTACATCCTCACTCTCTGTTTTTCTCAATTAAGACAGATCATTTAGCACAGGGCACTCTCATTACTTACCACGCTTCACAAGTCAGTAGGTCTCGGTTCAGCCTTATGTAACCTGACTTCTCTTGATTATGCATACCATGTACTCCTTTCATTCAATGTCATAATTACAATCACTTTGGATCTTTTGGCCTCATTTCAGGTTGACCTTATGATCACAGTCCTCAACTTTTCAGAGTCGGGAATATTAAGGCACACTTCATATCTACAGCACACATGTCATCTGCTCTCTGCCGTAAGCTCTGACCACAAGTTTAAGGCTATTGACTGTATTTGTGGGAGGAGCTGGGGGAGTATTTAAACCCCAGCCTACTCCTATTGGCCTCCATGTTGTTTTTTGTAGGTCATCCCCCCCAGGTCACCCCCCTCCTTTTTTTGACATACTTAACATACATGGTTTTGTATGATGATCCCTCATTTCAGGTTGACCTTATGATCACGGTCCCCGACTCTTCAGAGTCAGGAATATTAAGGCACACTTCATATGTACAACACACGTCATCAGCTCTCTACCGTAAGCTCTGACCACAGCTATTACAATAGTGATGGCAGTAGGCCACTTATTGCCTCTCATATAAATTCTATAATAATGTGTCCTGCTGCAAACCATAATAACCCATTCTGTTGATAGAATTGATATATTTAATGCTATTTAAAGGAAAAGATATTCTTATGAAAACAAATATATTATATATACACACACACACACATACACACATATAAACATACACACACACTTTGCAGTATATTCGTTTAATAAATATTATGGTGCAGACTTATTATTTTGAAAATAAGAGCACCAACAGCAAATATTTTTGTCATGCAATCTGTTGACGAGCTTTAGTCATAGACTACGGCTTTCCATAGTAAGATACAGGACTGCCACCAACAAGGTGCACAGTAAATTAAATACACACTTTTAAGCCATAAAATTTTAATGGACTCCTAGCATTTGGAGTAACTCTGCATTTCCTAAGCAGGAAAAGTCCTTAAAGGGATAGTTATGTTTCATAATGAAATAAACTCCAATTAATCTTCATAGTATTTGGGCCATGGAGAGTGCTATTTCAATACTGTCAGAGTTGTAGTTCAAAAGTAATTGAATGATAAAATATGCCCCCTCCTGCCCTTTTTACCTATGTAACACTGCTCACCTCAAAGCAGAAAGACTGTCTGGATGGATCACAGAGAGGGACAATCTTCAGTGAGCATAAGGGAAAACCTGTCAAGGGGACAAGGTTTTCCTTATGTTCGCAGTAAGAAGATTGTCCCTTGCTGAGAGCTGTCTGATCCCACAGATTCCACATCTAAGTAAAAGGGGCGGGAGGTGGATACTTTATCATCCAATTGCTCTTGAACAACAACTCTGACAGTATTGAAATAACACTCTTCAAAGACCAAATACTATGAAGATTAATTGGAGCTGCTGTTTTTGTAAAACATTACTATCCCTTTAAGTGAGGGTTGCTGCCGTCTCTGGTCTCCAGCAAGGACATGGCAAACTGTCCTCTGCAGCTACACAGAAAGCTATATGAAGATCCCAAATAGGTTATCCACAGGGAAGCAAATTTATTTCTTTCAGCATCACCACCTATCGGCTCAATAAGCTAAAAATGCAGTATGCAAATAAGCCATTGAGGAAGGAAATACTGCATATTTGTAAACCTGGCAAAGGCATGGAAAAAAGCATGGTGATGTAGGTGTAATCACAGGGATGAGATGTCTAAGACACCGTAGTGCATACCACAAGATAGATTTAGGTTCAGTTCACCACCATCTGACAATCTGAACCCCATCAGACCTTAGTGTATCTCCCGCTGGTGGACAGGGAGAATGTTATGTGATGAGGCAAGTAGTGAACAGATTTGGACTGTATTATACCCAATACTCTTCTAGATATACAGCTCTGCGGAATTAGTTGGCATTATATAAAGAATAATAATAATAGATATTCCAAATGTATGAGGAATTTGATTTGCTATTGCACAGATCCAAATTGGACAGCACAGAAGCCTCCCATGCAGATGTCAACACAAGGCATGATGTCAGGACATGACCCTTGTCTTAACCCTTTGAGTGTACAAACTGTTATTTGCAAATGGCTTGTATTGTAAGGATATGGTATTTAAAGTGATGCACTTTCTAATGAGCTATATTGAGAGATCTGTACGGAAAATATCTTGTCAGTCTCCGAGGACGTGCCTTCCACAATGCATTGGTCCCAAAAAAGGACCTTCATTATACAATTGATGGTCAGAAGGAATCTCTAGGGCAAATGTATCAAAACAAAAAGCTTAACCCCTTAACGACCAGCGGTCGCGGGGTGAGTGGTCCTTTAAGGACCAGATAGAGAATTTCGGCGTGTCGCCCCACGTGACTGATCACGTGTTGCGGAACGCCGAACTGAGGGACTGAAAGAGATCGCTCCGGTCTTGGAGCGATCAAATTCAGTCCCCGGTATTACTCACCGCGCTCCTGCAGGAGCTCCTTAAGTGCCGGACCAGCGTGACGGTCCGGGTACGTCACCGGACTCTAAGGGGTTAAAGAAACACTACCACCAAAAAATAAAATAGGTGGATATTACTTTAAATACACAATACTTACAGCTGGTTTTTTCATGCATTTGCAAATTGACCTGTTCAAGCAGCACTTAGTTAATCTTGTCTGTGCCGTTTGTCAGCAGTTTGAGTTAACCCACATCAGTTATTCGCTGGAACATCAGGAATGTATCCAATACATTGCAATGTATTGGATGACTTCCTGTCACTCAAAGGGATAATTGATTGTGATTAGTGACCAATGCTGCCGTTTTGTCATCTTATCTTTGCCTATTAACAGATTATCATGGCAATCAATGGGAGACCAGGAATGCCTTGTCCCTCAGTACTTGCGTAAGAGGAGATTTGAAAGGGATAGTAATACTTCGTTTTATCTTTATTTTATTTTGTAGGCATTAAAAAAACATGAAGAACGAAATAAGTTATCTCTCAAACCTTTATGGTCTGAGAGATATTCACAAGCAAAGTTTCCCCTCCCGCCCCTTTTATCTAGTGTAAGCCATCTCTTCTCAGATGTGGAATCCAGTCCATAGACCAGACAGATAACAGAAGGGGACAATCTTCTTCCTATGAGAACAATGAAAGCCCTGCCCCCCCCCCTTGACAAGCTTTTCAGGTTTTTCCCTTATCTTAATTGAAGATTGTCCCTCTCTGCAATCTACCTGGGCACCTCCCTTCTGCTCTGGCTGAACAGTGTTACATCAGTAAAAGGGGCGGGAGGGGGATACTTTGTCATTGAATTACTCTTGAACTACAACTCTGACAGAATTGAGAGAACACTCTCCAAAGTCCAAATACTATGACGATTAATTAGAGCTGCTTTTATTATGAAACATTACTATCCTTTGAAGCCTCAGAAAACAAATAGACAATGTCAGCAGATGCAGATATGCAGTATAAACTATTCAAGTGTACATAAACCCGGTTCATTTTTAGGAATTAGTGTTATTTTAATAAACACAAAGCAAGATAGTTATACATTATATAACAAGGAAAAAGTAATTCAATCAATGGAGATTTTACCTAAAGTAAAACAGTTTTGCACCTTATTTACTGATCTTTTTGTCCTATATAAACCCCACTATGTCCCTCATTATCTACAAAATTACCTTATTTGCTGAAGGAGTTGGAAATCAGCAACATATATGGAAAGGATATTAAAACGTAGCCATAAATTGGAAATCCAACAAACAGATAAAGTACTAGGCACATTACGCTAATGAAATATTTGTTAAGGACTTCAGGAAAGAACAAAAGAAATGGAGACACACAGCTCAGGATAAAAGAGCAGAATTATCTACATTTTTGAAGGAGGAAATGTACTTATTTCAAATCACTATTTGATGTAAGTTAATGGCCCTTCTCAAAGAGAAGAATGGTCCACTCAAATCATTTTGTAACACTCCTTTGAAGTTCAGGAACTTCTATTGCAGTTACAGACTCCTTCAAAAGTACATATGAGAAATGAACTTCATACACTTGAAAAGCTGAAGCATTATGGATGTCCCCACAGATTTTCTGATTTTACCATTATATGAGGTTTTTTCTACTTACACTAAAATCAAATGGCTAAAAGAGATATAATTAAATATGGATTCAGGTTGTCTTTGATTTAAAGTTAGAGCTGAGTTTCTATTAACTATTGTTAACAATCCTTAATGGTATAAGCCAATAAATATTTGATACTACCTTTCATCCTTTATCAAATATAACCAAAACCTTTAACAAAAACCTTTAAAAGGGATAGTAATGGTTAATTTTAAGTTGATTTAATATTGTAAGCATTAAAAAAAGATTAATATCAATGTAAGTCTTATCTCTTAAACCTTTATGGTTTGAGAGATATAATTAGCTAATGTTACCTTTTCCTGGCTATTTTACTCAAGTCTGCCATCTAGTTGACAGCTGCAGATTCCAGTCATTTGACCAGACAGAGGCTTTTCAGTAGAGCTGAAATCATGCTATTTAGAAATAAATACTTCATTGGAACGGTCTACAAAGTGTGCTTGCAAGCCAGGCACACTTTGTAGACCATTCCAAATTAAGTATTTATCTTTAGATATCTTTATATCGGCACTGCTGAAGAGCCACATCTGGTCAAGCAACCAGAATCTGCTTCTGACAGCTTTACAGCTCGTCAAGCAGAAAGGGGAGGGACCAGAGAACTTTATTTTCCTATATCTCTTAAACCATAACGGTTTGAGAGATACGAATAAGTGAAAATACTCTCTTTTAATTGTATATACCATATAGTTTATACTTTTTTTCTGACATTACTATCCCTTTAAAGACTTTACTCACCCTTGAAACTCTGATATGGTCTAATCAGAGTGAAAGAGCTAGGCTATCATCTCACTGAGGATCAGGAGGGATCATTAGGTCTTCACCTCATGCCTTACTTAAGGTAAGCTTATATAATAAGGCTGCTCATTGTGTAAGTCTGTTTAATTTACTCAGTGGAGTTGGAAAATCGGTTTATACAAAACTCAGCCATGATACGGACTGTTACAGTAGCAGCCAGAAGCTACAAAAATTATTTATTCAGCCCCTTAGATGTTAGGAATGTCATGAACAGGGTGCTTTGTAAAGCATTGGAGATATCTCTAGCATAAAAGGAGCTAACCGTAATAAAAATGCAGTGATTATTTCACATGCATAATCATACCTGGGAACATCTGAAACAGGGTTACCCAGAGGGCAACCTGTCAGTGCTGACCTGGGAGGAAAATGACACGATTCGTGTCATAAAAGGGGTGGGACTTAGTCACGGAGGGGGCGGGACAAAAAAAAATCCTGCAAAATGTATCTAAGAGTACGGGGAGTGGGAGGAACCAGGCGGGACAGAACACAAGTGGGCAGAGTTTCTATTTAAACTCTGCCCACCCGGTGATCCACACATTGCCCCGGAGACCTGGTAATTCAGTCTGAAATCCGGAGTCTCCGGGGCAAAACCGGAGAGTTCCCAGGTATATGCATAATATTAACCCCTTGGTAACAAGGGTTTTTTTTTAATTTTTCTCCTACAAAAGAGGACAGGAGTTATTTTGGCCCTTTTTAGTATGTCTTACTTTAAACCTATTTTCCCTCTAATTCATTTACCACATCCAAACACACTTTATACAATTTTTCTAAGGTAAAGCAAGAATTTCTTTTGATTCCATATTTATATGTATAAACCATCATTAAGTTTGATAATGTATAGAACTGGAAAGAAATTTAAAAAAGAACAAAATTTTCTTTATAGGTTTTTCGGTAAGGAGTTGTACTCCGTTAGTTTTTTTTGTTGTTTTCTTTCTCTCTCTCTACAGAGACTGGATAAAAAATAGGAATATTTGCTCATACATCCCAAGTGTCCCTTTTCAGGGGATATGGTCTCTGTGATACACAAATTTCTCTGTCCCTGTTTCTCACCCTGGTGCCCTTCTTTTTATGAGATCAGACTGTGTGTGTGTGTATATAAAAGCATCACATCACTCCACAGCAATAATCTCAAATTAATGTTTATATACACATTCAGAATCCTATATAATAATTCACTAAATCGTGTGTAACACTGCGGCATGCGCAGTAGACACCGCTGCGCGTGCTGCAGTCATGCGCAGTAGAGACTGTCTGCGCCGTGGCTGATACAGAGCTGGACGGAGCGCCCAGCTCTGTATCAGCCGCGGCGCTGGAAGTCTCTACTGCGCGTGACTGCCCCGCGACCGGGTGGCTGCGACACTGTGGCCCGTGTAACGGGCTGTTCAACTAGTATGTTTATAATTTAGTCTGTGTAAATAAGATACTTTGGTCTTGCTCTAAATCATTTATCCAGCTACACAAAAAAGTGTTAATAGGTTATGAAGTAGTCAAAATATGCTCTACCCACTAGTCTTGCCCCAGCAATAGCAGCTGCATTAAAACTGCCCCACTTGGCCATTTGAAGTGCTGTGAGGTATGTTATCTGTCTCTCTCTGCCTCACGATCACAGTGACCAGGAGAGAGGCAGAGAACAGTGACAAAGGCAATGTTTACTTACATTGAATTTGTCATTTGTCTTCATTTGCACATGTGATTGCTGTAGCAATGATAGCATGTGTGGAACTACCAAAAAACTGCTGAAAATGACTGTTCCTGTCCTGGAGCAGTCAGTTATAGCCTCACCACCATGATCACAGCTCACCCTGCTGGGCACATGGATCATAAACCTATGTTTCTGGACTGTTTCCAGCCTCAGTGGACAGAATTCTGAGACTGCCCTGGAATGTCATATGTTAAGGGGCTTAAGCATGTGAAACGTAATAGTGTGTGTTACCCTTTAAAGGGACAGTACCTAAAAGGAAAACATTTAAAGATGTATGGTAGCATGTTCAAAGAGCTAAATAAAGTATTGCTACGTCCACAGTGTATTTGCTCTAGGTTTCTTCTACTTTGGTGAATTCAGCTGTTCAAATCCCACCAAGCCTTCTGATATTCAGATTTCTTCAGGGTAGCTGCCTTCAGTTATCAGTGTGGGGGTGAAAGTGGAAAAAGGAAGAGGAAGCCAGCTGAAATCAGACACCTGGTTACAGTGAAATAAATGTACATTTTACCAGTTTGTGAATAGGGTGAGCACATTTCCATTCTGCCATTCCGGGACATGTGGTCACCCTTATCCTGCGGCTGAGGCTCCGGCCGGCACTGACCATCTTTCTGAAAGAAGGTCAGCACCAGTGGGAGCCTCAGCCTCTGGTCTCACTTGCAGCGCCAGCATACCTGCTCCACCCCAGCTGTCTCTCATGTACCAGTCCAGCCAGCCAATGAAATGTATTTGCTATATGGTCTTCATTGGCTGTCTCAGCCAGCCAGTGAAGACCATATAGCAAATATATTTCATTGGCTGGCTGGATTGGTGCGTGTTGCTCAATTCCGGGACTCTTTGTCGTCCTGGTGGGGGGTGACCCTGGACACAGACCCCCAATAAGGGACAGTCCCGGACATTCTGGGACGTGTGGTCACCCTATCTGTGAAGCCAGTTAGGATAGGCTTCCCACTGGTATATTTTTTAAGAAAATGTTTTTCTGCAACTCGGAGACACTATCCTTTAAAAAAAAACAAAAAAAACATGTGGATGATGGAGTACAATAACCAATCTGGCAACAGCTATATAAAAGATATAAAAAAAATTACATAAATAGATTAGTCATTATTTAAGATTCAGTTGCATACATTCATATAAAAATGACAATATAAATCATGATTATCGTTGTGCAAGATTCACAAACTTTTGGAATATCTATCTACTAACTGCAGGTGGCTTGCATAATGATCATTCTCTGTTTTTCATATTCTAGAGATGTGGGTAGGACTGCGAGGAGGAGTTCAGTTGCTGTTGATCATACGAATTGCTATACAATTTAAATCAATTTAATTCCTGTGGATTCAAGAATGAATTGTAAAAATGTTCCAGCTGATTCACTTTAACTGCTTCTAATACATATGTCTGGCTGTAAATAGAAGTGAATGAAAACCTACATTTTAGTAGTACCCGTTTACAATGCGAACAGTAGACGGTTCAATAACACAAACCTAGCATTACTGTCAAGTATAAAAGAACAGAAGCTTAGAAGGAAAATAAAAAGTATTGCATGTTTTTGGGATACTGGAAATCTAGCATAACTGTCAGTGATTAGCACATTCATTTTGACTGTATCACTTTTGCAATATCAGGGAAATCATCCCAAAAAATGTCACCTAGTCCTCTAGGAATCCAGTTTAAAACCATTGATTTAGTTTATTTTGCAGAGAATAAGGATCTGCCTATTTGATGCAATAGACATGAAAGTGCAACAGATCAGGACTGTCCAAATTCAGTCCTCAAGGGCCATCAATAGGCCAGGATGTAAGGATTTCCCTTATAAATCACAGGTGAGTTATCAGCAGACCATTCATTTTGACCGATTCACCTGTACTTAAAGGGGATCTATCACCCCTATACATGTTGCGCTAAAAAGTTGGTTTATGCCCTGGCTCCCTTTCACACATTTGGTGGCACTGTCCACTGATACAGCGCTTCTGGACGGGGGTGATTGGAGCAGTTAACACTATGCTCGGCTTAACTCTTCCAATAGACTCTCTCTTGTGTCTATTCTCAAATTATTCTCACCTCAAACCCTCCCCTCCCTCCCGATCAAGGACACAGATTCCTTTGCTTCTCACAGCTGCTAGACACCTAATCCCCAAATTCTGGAAGAGTACTACGGTTCCCTCCCTGACCCAATGGGCTGAGAACGTAGATGCCCTAGCATGAATGGAAAAACTCCATGCCATTGCGACCAACTCCCTTTCTGATTACTATGAGATTTGGACGACCTGGTTGAAATTTCGTACTACCCTTTAATTGTATTACCCCATCTCCCTCCTCCTCCTGCTTTGCACTAGAACTGACTTTATCGTTTCCTCACCCGTTTCTTGACATTGGTGGACATTACCCATAGCTTTAATAGATAGAATGAAAAGAAAAGAAAAAAAGGAGGGCGCCCAATAGTGCCTGTAATTGTATAATATCACTCCAATGAGAATTAAAAGTGAAAATATACTCACAAAGGCGTTGGCTGATAATTGAATATAATCAAAATCAGCTAAAATCGCTTTTGGGGAATATAAACCTGTCCCCACTCAGGTACCTCCAAATGAAGCTGGATCAAGATGTTCAATGAAGGAATCCAATGATAGAGTAAAGGCTGCTGAAGAACTTCCAAATAATAATTTTAATAAAATTTGTATGTATAAAATACAAGTAATAAAAAGACCAATTGAAAAACCAAATGATCATTTGGTTTTTCAATTGGTCTTTTTATTACTTGTATTTTATACATACAAATTTTATTAAAATTATTATTTGGAAGTTCTTCAGCAGCCTTTACTCTATCATTGGATTCCTTCATTGAACATCTTGATCCAGCTTCATTTGGAGGTACCTGAGTGGGGACAGGTTTATATTCCCCAAAAGCGATTTTAGCTGATTTTGATTATATTCAATTATCAGCCAACGCCTTTGTGAGTATATTTTCACTTTTAATTCTCATTGGAGTGATATTATACAATTACAGGCACTATTGGGCGCCCTCCTTTTTTTCTTTTCTTTTCATTCTATGTACTTCTTTGAGATGACGGTGAGGTGTGGCCCTTGTTAGCTGTCTAATCATTGCTGTTGACCTTTGGGACGGTCCTGAGTTCCCTACTGAATATATACTTGGGGGACATATATATGTTACCCCAAGCACTACTTTTGTGAGTATACTACATTCATGAACTATACTTCATATTATTTGGATATATTACACTAGGAGCGCCTCCTTTCTGTGTTCTTTTGCAGTTTAATAGATAGAGCCATTTCTACTGTCAACACTCCCTGGTCCATGCGGAAGTCTCCCCCCCCCTTTCCCTTCTCCCTTCCCCTCTACTCTACTCTTTACTTTTTTTATTCTCTTCCTTTCTTTCCACTCCCCTCTGCTTATAGTGTTCGTATTCTTTCTATCCATTTCTACTAATAAGTGGTAACCCATTTTACACTGATGACCTTGACTCGTGATGACAACAATTTCCTGCTTTGATGCTGACTTTACTTGACTCGTCTAATGTCGAACCAGACTTCCTGCACTTACATCTCCAGCAGGCCACTGGCCTTATAGCATAATTACGTACCTTGGCTACCACTATTATTATTGTTATCGTTATAGCTGACATTACTTGTACTCTCATGTTTTATCTGCACTATTGCTTTCATTTAATGATGATATTTTGACATCATTTGTATCTTTTATGCCTTTTTTCAATAAAGCATTTAAAAAAAAAAAAAAAAAAGTTGGTTTATGTAGCAACTAGATGTTATACTGTTGTCATTAAAAAAATGTTGTTTTGCTGAAATTAACCCATTATGGACCAACTGCGCACGCGGCGATCACTTAAGGACCACGGAGCATTTTTTTTTTTTTTTTTAAATCTGATTCTGGACTCCCAGAACGGCGTGCAGATGCGCGGGGAGCCCAGAATTCTGGGACAGTCCTGGTACTTCATCCTCCTTCAAGTAAATCCAGCCGTGGCGTACCAGGACCGTCAAGGGTCCTTAAAGGGATAGTAATGTTTCATATTAAAAGCAGCTCTAATTAATCATCATAGTATTTGGACTTTGGAGAGTGTTATTTCAATTCTGTCAAAGTTGTATATCAAGAGTAATTCAATGACAAAGTGTCCCCCTCCCGCCCCTTTTACTGATGTAACACTGTTCAGCCAGAGCAGAAAGGAGGTGCCCAGGTAGACTGCAGAGAGGGACAATCTTCAATTAAGATAAAGGAAAAACCTGAAAAACTTGTCAAGGGGGGCAGGGCTTTCATTGTTTTCATAGGAATAAGAGTGTCCCCTTCTGTTATCTGCCTGGTCTATAGACTGCATTCCACATCATTGCTTACACTAGGTAAAAGGGGCGGGAGGGGGAAACTTTGCTTGTGAATATCTCATAAACCATAAAGGTTTGAGAGATAAGACTTATATAATTCTTCATGTTTTTTTAATGCCTACAAAATAAAATAAAGTTAAAACGAAGTATTACTATCCCTTTAAGGGGTTAAACAATGAGAGCACTCCAGCTTACATTAAGAAAACCTCCGTCATCAGAGGAGGCTGGATCGAGGGAGGGGAGCAGAGTCAGAGTGACAGACTGTGGTACAGAGCTGTAACCGAAGCCTGCCTGGAAGGCAAAAAGAAAAAAAAATTAAAAACTTTATAACATCCTTCATGTAAAGGAGTGATAGATCCCCTTTAAGCAGGGAAATCATTACATCCTGGTCTGTCGGTGGTTCCCGAGGACTGAATTTGGATAGCCCTGCAACAGATTATGGATTGATTAACCCTTTGAGTGCCAGAGGGGTACGCAACTCATTGCAAAGCCTTTTGCCAGAGAAGTATCCAACGCATAGCAATATAATGTATTGGATACGTCTCTGGCATTCAAAGGGTTAAAAACAAAACATTCTCAACTATACAAAATTACATGAGCTGCAGCAAGTTGTATTAGGTTTAGATGTTTTGCATCCACAGAAGTCTAGATACGTTGATGTTTTTATACAAAAGAGACCCAATGACAAGCTCAGGCGTGTTTAATTAGGACCTAGTTAAAGTTTGGCTGATAACGGATCCTGCAGGACAGTTTTAGGAGGCAGATTACTGAACTGAATGCTTTTTTCCTTGCAAACAAGCTCTTGCCTAGAGCACCTGGGGTTGATCATCTAGGTTAGTACAGCATATCAAGGACTGCAAACAGTAGATATCCAGATGACGAAAGGGGCATCCCACTCCCTCTAGAGGAGAGAACTGGAAAACGCGATTGGTGCCAGATGAAGGCATAATCCAACAGGCTCAGTATCACATCTTCTAGCACTGAAAAGGAACAGAGGAAGGTAACAACCATGATCAAAGAGCCAGTAACAGCCCTGACCAGGTAGATTCTGATAACATCAGCAGATACAGGCAGAAAGAAAGGTCGCATTACCAAACTAGTGTCTGATAACCAGGTAAAGGAGATCTAGAAAATGATGCAGAAGTCGGTAAACAGGGGTCTTAGATCGAAGAACAGTCAAACAGCAGCCGGACAAAACACTAAAGTTCAAGGCAGGTCAGGAAACAGTGACAATGTTTAAAGGGAACCAAGGTCCATATTTATGAAAGCAAACTGGGGTTATTTTGGATTAACCCTTTGAGTACTAGAGGGGTATGTAACGCATTGCTTTGCAATGCGTTGTGCACCCTTCTGGCACTCAGAGGGTTAAGTAAACTATACCGCAGGGACAAATAATCATTGCTAATCTCCATGAACTTGAATAAATCTTTTTAACCTCTTGAATGCTAAAAAGGTTTCCAGTGCATTGCTCTGCAATGCCATTGGAGACCTGTCTAGCATTCAAACAGTTAAAAGCATAAATTTAACAGGAAGTTTTATTTGTCCCCTATGGAGTAGTTGGTTTACTCCAGAATAACACCAGTCTTTATAAATAATATTCAAACTGAAGAGGTGAAACTCTGGAGCAAACCAACTGCACAATAGCGTGGGTATGAAAATTACCATTTACTTAAATGGCCCTTTTAACCTCTGAAATATTAGAGAGAATTCCCATTGCATCTCAATGCATTGGAGACCTAGCTTGCATTCAAGGGGTTAAAAGCCCCTTTTAATTTAACCCCTTGAGTGCCAGAGGGGTACGGAATGCATTGACAAGCAATGCATTCCGTACCCCTCTGGCACTCAAGGGGTTAAAGGTAATTTGGGGAAATTTTAATTGTTGCCAACCCCCCACATGGTGCAATTGGTTTAGTCCTGAATTGCACCTCTTTAGCTTATTGATAATGGCCCTTAGGTCCACACTCAGTATACTAAAGTGGATAAGTTCTGGAGCAAACCAACTGCACCATGGGGGGGGGGTTTAAAAATTCCTCAGATGTCCACTTTTAATCTCTTGGAGACCTCTCTAGCATTCAAGAGGTTAAAAACCGCACTGAAATCAATGGGCATTCAAGAAATTTCTACCCCCCCCCGGTGCAGTTGGTCTGCTCCACAATTGTTATTCTTTTACTTTGTGCCCTCAGCGTTGCTTTTTTATTTGTTTTTGTAAAACAATGAGTGGCTTTGTAATTAATAAAGTGATTGGCTGGTCATGTGTGCAGAAAATCCTTTGCTTTATAAATGGGATATAAGACTATTAGTGAATTCCAGGACCTGGATTAGAATCCGTTTAGTATTATCTAATAGTCCAATATTTTTCATTCATTTATCATTACAAGGTGCCTGCCGAACATTGGCAATGTGAGATAGAAATTGTTAACACAAAAATATAACCAAAGTTTAAAGAGAAACTACACCTTTAACTAACCCCTTAACCCCTCAAGGACCAGCTGTGCAGCAGGTATTTTAAGGACCACGGATAATTTTTTTTTTTTTCCCCACATATGGAATCAGGGGGTCCCTGAACACTGTGCAGTCTGGTCCTTAATGGCTGCCCATGTGCCAGATCAGGTGGTCGTTAAGGGGTTAATGACCCTTACCTACCTTACTATGTAAAGGAAATCCAAATGGCCGCCATTAATTTTTTCCTTGCTCCTAGATTCAAGAGTCATCTAGCTCTGGATGTCATTTCTATGGAGTGCATACGACAATTGCTGACAGGACCACAGGATGCAAACTCTGCCTGCTGTACATGTTACTTTTAACCAGTTAAGGACAAATGAGGTGTACAGCGCATTTCTTTACAATGTGTTGCACCCCCTCTGGTCCTTAAACGATTTAGTAGGCTCATGCAATTTACCCTTTTCAGTTTGAAAAAAACGGTCAGCAACTGTGTTGTCTGCCTCCGCTGGCATAATAGCCACTGATTAACCCTTTGAGTGTCAGAGAGGTAACCAACGCATTGCATACCTTTCAGGCAAACTGTTAAAGATTATTTTAAATGGCACAAGGAAAAATTCACATGGCCATAGTGGAAAATTATCAGGCGTTATTTCTCCTTTAACAGTTTTTCTTAAAGGCAGAGTAAATGTTTTTAAATAAATATATTTGGAAGTTTTAACCAGCTTCTGTTGGTTTAAGCACCCCTCCCACCCCCAGGTGCAATGTTCATTGAGTCTTTCTCCATTAATGAGTAAAGCTGACAAAGACTCGGCTCTCAGGATAAAGTAAATTAAAGGGATAGTAGTACTTCATTTTAACTTTATTTTATTTTGTAGGCATTAAAAAAAATATGAAGAATGATATAAGTCTTATCTCTCAAACCTTTATGGTTTAAGAGATATTCACAAGCAAAGTTTCCCCTCCCACCCCTTTTACCTAGTGTAAGCCACACTTCTGCGCCTGAACCAACAGTGGAACAAGGGAGGTGGCTGAAAGAAGGCAGGGGCGCTACAGTTCTATCAACCATGTGAGAGAGCCCTTAACGTATGATGTAGTTTGTAACTCAGAAAAAAAGAGGATTAATGCATACCTCCCAACATTTTATATTGCCAAAGAGGGACACTTGTGTTTTAGAGAGTGTTGCTGGGGGTGTGGCTGGTGGGCGGGGCATTACTAAGAATTTTTAGGCTATTTCATGATCTATTGACACCTCCTTGTGTAACCTAATAAATGGCTTATAACAATAATGTTTATACAAAGATTAATGTGAGTGTTATTGCTGTGGAGCACTGTGATACATTTATATACACATCACACAGTCTGATCTCCTAAAAAGAGGGACATCATGGTGGGAAAGAGGTACAGAGGGATTTGGGTCTAAAAGAGGGACACTTGGGAGGCATGTTAATGTCATATAGTTTTTGCACAATAAAATCAGGTTTGATACAATTCAGACTGATCATAAATAAACTCACTGTTCAGACAGTAACAAATGAGGGGTTTTAGAAAACGGTATATATTTTTCTAAAGCGATGAGCAAAAATCCATGGTGTTCTCCTAAATATAAAATACAGGGGAGGAATCTTTGTTTCAGAAGCAGATTTATGAAGAGGATTAACAGGATCTGAAATACTCTGGTTTATAGGATTACAGCTGGTATTAAAAAGAACAATAATCCTAAAATACAGGTTGCTCTTATAGCAAAAGAGTACATACAATGCAAAAATATATGCATTTTAATTTAATCCTTTAACCCCTTAAGGACCGGCCGAGTGCACGCACGGTGCGGTCAATTAACCCTTTGAGTGCCAGAGTGGTACTCAACGCATTGCTTTGCAATGCGTTGCGAACCACTCTGGCACTCAAAGGGTTAAGGACCAGGAACCATTTTATTTTTTTCCAGAACCTGATTCCCTGAACGGCGTGCAGCCCCGCGGGGAGCCCAGAATTCCATGACGGTTCAGGACCCTCATGGGTCCTTAAAGGCATAGTAATACTTAATTTTATCTTTATTTTATTTTGTAGGCATTAAAAAAACATGAAGAATTATATAAAATTCTTATCTCTCAAACCTTTATGGTTTGAGAGATATTCACAAGCAAAGTTTCCCCTCCCGCCCCTTTTACGTAGTGTAAGCCATCTCTTCTCAGATGTGGAATGCAGTCCATAGACCAGACAGATAGCAAGGGACAATCTTCTTCCTATGAGAACAATGAAAGCCCTGCCCCCCTTGACAAGTTTTTCATTTTTTTTTTCCTTAATTGAAGATTGTCCCTCTCTGCAGTCTACCTGGGCACCTCCCTTCTGATCTGGCTGAACAGTGCGACATCAGTAAAAGGGGCGGGAGGGGGATATTTTGTCATTGAATTACTCTTGAACTACAACTCTGACAGAATTGAAATAACACTCTCCAAAGTCCAAATACTATGATGATTAATTAGAGCTGCTTTTATTATGAAACATTACTATCCCTTTAAGGGTATAACAACCCATGACGGTCCAGGACCATCATGGGTCCTTAAGGGGTTAGAGGAGATCTAACGCCACCTAAAAATAACCTCTCACAATTTATTATGGCCAAAAGAAAGTTTTTCATAAGAGAATCAGTGCTGGATGCTATGTCCATGGAGACAGAGAAGACAGTTGTTAGTAGGACCAAACCAATATCATGTTCTGCTCACTGCACTTATTTTGTTAACCCTTAAAAGACCAGAGAGGAGTGCAACACATTGCATATACAAGCGGAATCAGCAACCGGTGAAATTGGAGTAAACCAGTACCGCATACTGGATAAGCGTATTGCCCAACTGGTTCTATACAAGCGAAATCAGCAACCGGTGATCGTGGAGTAAACCAGTACCACGTACTGGACAAACGATAGGTCCATCCGGTTCTATACAAACGGGATCAGCAACCGGTGAACATGGAATGCACAGTGATCAGAATGTCGCCATAGCGACACAGCAGCCAGACGGATGACAAGCAGCAGCGACAGCAGACAAGCCAGGACCACCACAGGAACGACAGCACCGCCAACCGGGTCAGGAACGGAGCAGGAACAACAGGAGCACGAGATCAGGAATGACATCTCAACCAGATCAGGAACGGAGGCAGGAACCACACAGGAGAGGCACTGACTACTGGAGCAACGCTGATACTGGTAGCAGAGCGAAACAGGCCCAGGGAATAGGTACAAGGCAGGTGACTGCTGACATAGAGACACCACAAAAGGGCAACCAAAGGGTGCCTTAGCCCAGTCTATAAAGGCAATACTGGGTGGGCAAAAGACAGGTGGCCAATGGAGAGTACACACACCTGACTGACAGCAGAAGTCAGCAATCACAGGCACCGTGATAGTAGGACTTGCAGATGAACCCCCGGGACAGCGCATCCACAACATACTCCTCCATGGCCTTAGTCTCCGGGACAGAAAGAGGGTAGACTTGTCCTCAAGGAGGTATGGCACCCCGTTGTATTTCAATGGTACAATCGTATGGACGGTGAGGAGGGAGCTCACCAGTCTGGCCCTTATTGAATACATCACAGAACTCTTGGTACTCATGAGGCAGCAAAGAGACAGAGGATGTGGTTAGCACCATCCCCACTTTTACTAGGCATGTCTTGGAACGGTTGAGAGACCATGCCATGACTTCAGCCCTTGCCCAATCAACCGTAGGATTGTGTTTGTGCAACCACGGATAACCCAGGATCACAGGATAGTGAGGAGAGTGGATAACCTGGAATTGTAAGGTTTCGTGATGGAGAGCCCCTACAGCCATAGACAAAGGGGCGGTTTTGTGGTGATCTGCGGTGGCTGTAGAGGTGTACCATCAATCACCTCAAGGGCAAGTGGAGTGGTATGGAGCTGCAATGGAATGGAGTGCTTCTGGGCAAAGTCACTGTCAACAAAGAGGCCCGCTGCACCAGAGTCAATAAGTGCCTCTGAAGTAATGGAACTTTTGCCCCAAGAGAGCCCAGTATGAATATCCGGGGATGCTGAGACACCACCTAAGGTCTGTCCCCTATAAGACCTTAGGTGCGGTCATCCCGGGTGTGTGGGACAATTTCACAGTAATTGCCCTGCCTTACTGCAGTAAAGGCACAGGCACTCCCTCCTCAAGGCCCTTTCCACAACTGAAAGATGAGTGGTCCCAATCTGCATGGGCTCCACATCCCTTGAGGTTTTGAGACTAGGAAGTTTGGGAGGAGAGGGAGGCACGGGTAGAGACGAAAGGCTCAGAGGTAAACGGATTGGATGCCTCCTAAAGGAAGGTCTCTAACGGTTTTGGGGATATCAATCAGAATACAATATGAGACCAGTTCCTCTAAATCACTACGAAGGTCCCAGGCTGCAATATCTTTAAACCATATCCGAAAGCCCATTAGAGAAAGCAGCCATGAGGCCCTCATTATTCCAATCAACCTTGGCTACCAGGGTACGAAACTCTATGGCATAATCAGAAACTGTCCTAGTACCCTGCTGGATGGACATTAGGTGCTTGGCAGCCAAGATGGAGCGGCCCGGTATATCAAATACCTTTTTAAAGGATGCCACAAACTCAGGGTAATTGTATACAATAGGTTTGTGTGTCTCCCAAAGGGGAGTAGCCCAAGCCAAGGCCCTGTCAGAGAGTAAGGAAATCACGAGGCCCATCTTACTCCTATCAGACAGATAGGACTGTGGTACCATCTCCAGATAGATGCCAACCTGGTTTAGAAAGCCTCTGCATTGATTAGGGCTGCCCCCATAATGCTGGGGAAGTGAGGCAGACCCTGTCATACCTTTCGCAACATTGGAATCACCATTGGCAGACAGAGCAGGAGCAGTTATAGGGTCAGCCTGTGCCGAGGCTGTGGAGCCAGATGCTCAGTATGGAGCAACAAAGCCTGGAGGGCTGCAGCAAACTGGTCCATGCGCTGGTCTACCTGGTCCAGCCTAAAAAAAAAAATTTGGTGCATTGTTTGCATCTCCTGAGTTCATGGTCCTTGTGTACTGTTAGGGACCAGGAACCAGACAGGACAAAAAAGGGTAAAATGCAATATACCTTTATTAGTGCAACAAAAACAGAAGCATGATCAAAGAGCATAAACCAAAAGACATGCCAGAGTCAGGAACAAAGACAGGTATTCAGCCGAGCCAGAGTCAGGAAACCAGAAGTCTGCGAAGTCAGGAACAAGCCAAAAGGTCAGAAGCACAGAAGTCCCTGATGTCTGGAACAAGCCAAGGAGCACAGGAAAATCCACAGCAGTCAGCAGCAACAGGTCAACAAACAAACACAAGGACAATGAGGAAGTGAGCCAAGCTGCTTAAAATACCCTGGGAGGGTTGGCTGATAATAGTCAAGTGAGTAATCAGAGAGGTCAGTTGATCAGCCTAAGCCAGAAACTCAGAAGACAGCAGCAGTGGATAGCAGAGCACTAGATTAGCTCAGACATCAGAATCAATAGGCAGAATACAGCTGCTCAGCAAAACCTTGACAAGGGGGCACTAATGTGAAAAAAAAAAAAAAAAAAAAAAAAAAAGACATTTTAATCTGTAATAACACATATCCCAATAGTGAGACTGCCCTTGATTTCTTTTTCATCAAAAAAAGTTTACTGCATCTTTAAAGGTGGATTGACAACAGCTGAAGATGATGATATACTCTTATTAGATTCCAGTAATTGTCAGCCCTTGTCCGTGCATTAGTGAAATATATATTACTTTTCTACTTTGAGTTCTGTCAGGCATACTCACATGTTATTCATACCATAAAGCTCTCTGTATCTGCTGGTGTTCAGGTTGAATTACCAGGCTTCCAAGGACAGAGGCCGATTCTTCAACTTGGCGAGTTCAGCTCTAACTCCACCCACATTCCAGTCTGTTCAGTCCACTCCCATCCCACTCCACCTATTTTCCCACCCACATCATGGCAAAAGCCTCCTTTCAACCACACCCATCTAATTAAGCCCAACTGTATTATGAAATGAAAATCATTGGACAGTTGTACAGTCTCAGTTTACTTGGGGTTCCCAGGTATGATGTTATGCAAGCCTATAAATCTGAGTTTTAGTATTTTATTACATGTATCGTGAATTATAGAATACAAATGCTCCCCTGTACCTGCTCTGAATAGCAGAACAAGAGTTGTTTATATCCTTAGGGCCATAAATTTTAAAGGGATAGCAAAACTTAATGTAAAAAAGAAAATGTTGTAGGGTTTATCCCGGGACCAGAGCTGTCCATAGGATGGTGTAGCAATAGTACAATTTCAGGCCACTGAGATATTGCACCTAAAAAATTCAACTTTGCGCTATAATAACTTTTTATTAAAACATCTTTCAGCGGTGGGAGTACCTTTGTTTTACTAAGGGGGAATAAACCCTGCAACAGATTATTTTTGCATTTTAAGTATTACTATCCCTTTAAAGTAAAGTGAAGGGAATTCTGGGACAAATCAACTGCATTATAGTGGGAAATGAACATTTCCATTGGATTTAAAAATCAGGCTTTTAACCCCATTGAATGCTAGAGAGGTTTCCAGAGCATTGTTTCTCAACAAGTTGGAGAGGTCTCTAGGGGTTAAATATCCCTATTAAAATGAATGGGAATATTTGAAGAAAAATTTTTCCCTATGGTGAAATTTTGTACACCCAAGATTTCCCTCCATTTTTATTTTTAAAAATACAACCCAAAGTTCTAATCTTATTTTTTCCATTTAATTTTGTCTTCAAAACAAACAAAATTTAGTATGAACATAGATGCCATGGATATCTTACACATAGGCCTGGATTCCATTGCAGGTGATAAAGTAATCATTGGTTTAATGTTCAACAGAAATCTGTGCAATAAACCCCATTGTTAACATCTATAACCTGCAGTGTAATCTAGGTCATAGTATAGAGAAAAAGCATACTTTTCTATCTCTGCTAGCCTAAATATCTAACTTATAGTACCACCATACCCGGGAAATTTGCTGGCAGCTCCCCAGAGTGATAAGTATGGGTGGAGGTGGGATTGTCCAAATAACACTGTTCACGACACAATGTGGGCAGGGTGTGCTTCATAGAAGTGTGTGGATTGGGATGGGGGAAGGTCGAGGTTTGTACCAAAATGTGCTGAAAGAGGTTGGTAGGAGTGGAACAAGTAAGAAAGTGAGTTTATCGCAGATGTTGCTTACTCGGAGAATCACGTACTATCCCTGGAGACACGGTAATTAAGTCATAAAAACGGAGTCTCCGGGGGAAGATCCTGAGAGTTCCCAGAGGACTACACTAAAGGATCATATTAAGTAAGATAAAGAAGGACACTTCTGAATAGGCTAACCATACCTCACTTTTAAAAAGGGACACAGGAAATAGGCATATTTCAGGAGTGCACCAAAATCAAAGCAACCCTGTAGTATGCATTTTTCATGTGTGTTCCTTTTTAAAGGTGAGGTATGGTCAGCCTACTTCTGAATCAAGCCAACTATCATATGAGGGCAGATTAAAATTCCCCAGTTACTAAAATGGGGCTTTTTATTCCTAAAATGCTAGTAAGGTCTCTAATGCATTTTTTCTCAGTGTGTTGGAAATGTTTCTTGCATTCAGGGAGCTTCACTTCGTATAAAAAAAAAAAAAGTCGCCCTGCAATAATTAAGCATATGGCGACTAGCTTCATAATAGTTCAATTACGTCTCAGAAGTGGCAGTAACTTCAGTATAATGCTAATCGCTTCTTGTTGTAACGTTAGGAGCCGTTCACAGCACACCGAAGTGAAGCGTGAATGCGTTCCCCGGGGGAGCTGGGAGGAGAATGAAACTGTCCTGAGAGCTGTGTCGAAGATACACAGTGCCTCAGAATGCGGAAGTGCACGGCTTGGACATCAAATATCTTACGAAGTATGTAAGAATAAAAAAAAAAAAAAAAAAAGCACCTTTCCCAGCACTGTTTAACTGTTTAATGAGTTGGTAAAAAATGTTCTTATGTGAAAGCTCCCCTTTAATCAGAGACCGGAAGCCAGGCATCAGCACAGACATCTTGTCAGTCTCCTCTAAGAAGCATTGCACTGTGCCATAAGGTACCCAGAAGGGACTGACGGCGCAGGAGCGCAGACTGCACCAACCTGGCCGTAAGTTTCCAAAGATTAAGGATTACTTTAGAATCTGCCATTTCTGAGACGTAATAGAAGTATTATGAAGCTAGTCACCATATGCTTAATTACTGCAGGGCGGCTTTCTACAAAGAAAAAGTTCCGCTTTAAATGAGATTTATTGAAGTAACAATTCAAGAGCATAGCCACCGCTACGCCTTCTTCATAGCTATATAAATATAACCATCTAAAACATATAGTGATGGGAATTCCTCTTTACATTCTTGGGAGACCCTGTTATCAGCCACTTCTACATAAACAGCTAGCAGGAATTCAGCTTTATGTCACCTCTTCATTCCTTAGTGGTCTATATAAATATGGCCATCTAAGAAGTGTAGAAGAAACATCTAATCCAAGATTGTAAAGAGGAAATTCTGTTAACTTAATGTACACAAAAGGTCATTTTAAATTTTAAAAGGTATTCCTCAGTAAAAGTTGAAACAGTGTATGTATTGTGTCCACATAGAGAAGTGTGCACACACTTACTGTGAATAGCCCGTGTTTTCTTAATACTGGAATTTATGAATCCAAGTTAAGGGCTCCATTGCAACACAATGTTATTTCATTGATTCACTTGAATTCTATAGCAGTGTACGCTGGGGTTTAGCAGGTGTTCCTGTGCGGAGGGGACTTGCCCATCATTTTGGAACTGGACCGCCCTTTTGGGTGGGATTAGTCTAATATGTATGTGTAAAATTTCTCCTCTGTAATGGCACTAGAGAGCTAAAACGTGATGCTTCTGAGCGGTGACTAGCCGTAGAACAGGTCATTGTGCTGTTGTTCGTCCTCAGAAGCCTCTCACATTGTATGTATACAATGGAAGCAAGTCTGACAACAAAGAGATCCGAAATAGATATGTTTTTATTGACAAATGGGAGATATACATTTCAAATGGTCCTTTTCTATGCATCAGTGGACACATTAACCTTTTGAGTGCCAGAGGGGTGTGCAACTATTGTTTTGCAATGTGATGCATACCCCTCTGGCACTCAGAGAGTTAACCCTTTGAGTGCCAAGTGGGTACATTGTACGAGTTTGGACAGCTGTACCCGCTGTGCCAAGCTCGTACGATGTACCCACTAAAATGCGGTCACTGCATGAGCCGGTATAACCGGCATGCAGTGGCCGCATTTAAAAAAAAAAAAAAAAAAGCTGGGCAATCGTGGGGGGACATGAGGATCACTCCTCATGTCCCCCCTGTTATTGATCTCCCAGCCGATCGCGCTGGGAGATCAATAAAAGAAGAGGAGAAGCGCAGCTGAAGCGCAGCTTCTCCTCTTCCTTCTCTCCTACCCGAACTTCCGGGTAGGAGTGGGCGGGACCGGGGGAAGCCTCCCAACGTCATCAGTGACATGTCACTGATGACATTGGGGAAGTTTCCCCGGTCCCATTCACTCCTACCGGTGGTAGGAGTGAAAGGCAGGAGAGCTTCTGCTCTCCTGCAGTCGCCAAATTGGTCTCCCAGCCTATCGGCTGGGAGATCAATTACTTGGGGGACACCAGGAGGGGTCCTGATGTCCCCCACGAGGTCTGAATATATTAAAAAAAAAAAATAAAATAAAAAAAAAACAAAACTAACCCTGTGAGTGCCGCAGTGGTCCCCAGCACATTGCTTTGCAATGTGCTGGAGACCCTTGTAGCACTCACAGGGTCATTTTTTTAAAGACCTCATTGGGGGGATCAGGGGGAATCCTGATGCCCCTCAATGAGGTCTATTATTAAAAAAAAAAAAAAAAAAAAATTTTTTAACCCTGTGTGTGCCACAGGGGGGGTCCAATGCACCCCCCCCCTCCTGTGGCACACACAGGGCTTCTATCATTACTTTGTTGCTAGAGATTGTTGGGGGGCCCATCAGGATTGGTCCTGATGGCCCCCCAACAAGCTCTGATTACAAAGTAATAATAAAAAAAAAAATTAACCCTCTGAGTGCCAGAAGGGTCCAATGCATTGCTTTGCAATGCCCTGGAGACCCATGTGGCACTCACAGGGACATTTATTTTGATTCCTTTTATTTATTTTTTTTAAGACCTCATTGGGGGAATCAGAGGGGTCCTGATACCCACCAATGAGGTCCATAATAAAAAAAAATGTAAAGAAAAAAAATGAACCCTGTGTGTGCCACAAGGGGGGCCAATGCAGCCCCCCTTCTGCGGCACACACAGGGCATTTATCATTACTTCGTTATCAGAGATTGTTGGGGGGCCATCATGATTGGTCCTGATGGCCCCCCAACAAGCTCTGATTACCAAGTAATGATAAAAAAAAAAATTAACCCTCTGAGTGCCACAAGGATCCAGTGCATTGCTTTGCAATGCGCTGCAGACCCCTGTGGCACTCACAGGGTCACTCTGTTTGTGGACATATATGTTTTTTTTACTAAGACCTCACTGGGGAGGAATCAGGGGGTCCTGATGCCCCTCAATGAGGTATATAATAAAAAAAAATTAAATCAAAAATTAACCATGTGTGTGCCACTGGGAGGGGGGGGGTTCAATGCAGACCCCCTTCCTGTGGTACACACAGGACTTTTTATCATTACTTTGTGATCAGAGCTTGTTTGGTGGCCATCTGAATACAAAGTAACGATAAAAAAAAAATTAACCCTTTGTGTGCTGGACACCCCTGTGGCACATAAAGGATTTTTTCCCCCTTTATTTTTTATTTAGACCTCATTGTATGGGTTCTGATGCCCCCAACGAGGTCTACACAAAAATATTGGGGGAAAAAGCCCCAAAAAATGCACGTGCAACAGGAAGGGGGTCCAACGCAGTGCTTTGTATGAGGGGACATACAGTGCACAATGGTAGTCAGAGATCTCCCATACACACTATCAGACACTGCCCCACCATCACCACCATCCTTGCTCCTCTGCTCATACCCACACACACTGCCTAATCCCTCACCCTCTCACACATTTTGTTAGACTTGTAGTCACAGGTCCGCACATACACCGGCTGACGTCCTAGCTTCTTTCATCTGTTAGCCATAAAATCACACATACACTGTTTGTTTTCCCATTTCTGTTTCACTGGTAGCTACGCTCTTGTAGCGTAAATTGGTATGTGAACCCAGAGCAGTGGGGTACCATTTTTTTTTTGGCTGGCAAGAAGTCCTCCTAGGAAATCCCACGCCATTGAACCATTTTAGTATCTTTGAAGTGACTGATGTGTAAAACAAATGTTTGTTTTTCTTTCCTGTAGCACCACATTCTGGAAATAGTTGTTCCAAATAACTTAGGGGTACAAAGGCAAGTGACCCCTTATTAGATGCGGCAGGTTGTCTTCTTTCAAAAATGGTATGGTTTATCTACCTTTTCTTCAATTCTGAAGGTGTTATAGCCATTTTTATACAGGCAAGTCAGGTTTGAGAAAATGTTAGAAACATCAGAGGTTGTAGTAGGTGTAGTTTTCTACTTCTAGCACCCCCTAAGGTAGTTCAGCTCATATCAATGGGGTGTCGTTTGACTCCTAAGAGCACTAGCAAACAAATGCAGTTGAAAATTCCATGGTTTTCACAGAGCTCCATACATTTAAAGGGGCAGAAATGTAAAAAAAAGCATTTTTTTTTCATTAGCGCCACCTCCTGGAAGCATTTGTGCATACCAGCCTTTGGGTAAGAAGGCAAGTGACCCCTCATTAGATGCGGCAGGTTGTTTTCTTTTCAAAATGGCATTGTTTATCTACCTTTCCTGCATATCTATTATGGTTATAACCATTTTAGTGCAAGCAGATAATTTAAAAAACAAAAGTGTCAGGTTTACGTTCGTGTTCCTAGCACCCACATATTGTATGCTAACCCACACAAATGGGCTACCATTTTTCTCATGATGGTAGCAAGTACTGAATACAGCAGGAAATGTTATGGTTTTCAAAGATTTTAGTATCTTTGAAGTGGTGGAAATGTAAAAAAACCTGTATTTATTCCCATAGCGCCACCTTTTGGAAATATTTGTGCACTTCAGCCCAGGGGGTAGAAAGGCAAGTGACCCCTCATTTGATGCGGGAGAATGTCTACTTTCCAAAATGGTATACCTTTTATACCTTTCCTTCATGTCTCTAACAGTTATGGACATTTTAGTACAAGCAGCCATTTTCGAAGAAGCAAACAGGTAGGTGTAGTTATGTGCTTCTGGCACCCCTAAGGTAGGTCGACTCATTCCAGTGGGGTGTCATTTTTCTCCTAAGAGCACTAGCTAATGAATACAGTTGGAAATACCATGGTTTGCACACATTTCAGTACATTTGAAGGGGCAGAAATGTAAGAAAATGCCTTTTTTTTTCATTAGCGCCACCTTCTGGAGGCATTTGTGCACTCCAGGCTTGGGGTAACAAGGCAAGTCACCCATCATTAGATGCGGCAGGGTGTCTTCTTTTCAAAATGGTATGGTTTGTGTACCCTTTCTTCACTTCTGTATTTGTTATAACCATTTTTGTACAGACAGGTAATGTTTGAGAAAATGTTAGAAAAATTAGAGGTTGCAATAGGTGTAGTTTTGTACTTGTAGCGCCCCCTGAGGTAGGTGAACTCATACCAATGGGGTGTTATTTTTCTCCTAAGAGCACTAGCTAATGAATACAGTTGGAAATGCCATGGTTTTCACACATTTTAGTTCATTTGAAGGGGCAGAAATGTAAGAAAATGCCTTTTTTTTTCATTAGCGCCATCTTCTGGAGGCATTTGTGCACACCAGGCTTGGGGTAACAAGGAAAATCACCCCTCATTAGATGCAGCAGGTTGTCTACTTTCCAGAAATATATAGTTTTATATAGTTATTCCACTGTTTTAGGGTAGTTTTACCACAAAAACCCTAGAATGCGCATATTAGTTTATAAAGTTGAAAATGTAATTTTGCGCTGCTGGTGATTAGGGCTCTACGCTAGCCATGGACGTAGGTAAAACTATACAAATTTGGTATTTTTTTACTCGGGGGACTCGAGGCTTTTTCAAATAATTGAAACTTTTTCAATCAAGGTAAATGTTTTTGATACATAGTATGTGATTTTAGCAAAATGAGTAAATTTTCACTTTTTTTTGTCATTATGACATCATAGCTTTTTGCACGATGTAAAATTCTCTTCATGTAAGGTATCACAAGAAAGCTCAATTCGTTCTGAAAAAAACAATATATAGTTTTCCATATGTAACTAAAAATCCCCAGAGGAAATCAAGCCTAAACGGAAGGATAGCAAAAATGTTGAAAAAGTGTCTGGCCTGCAGGGTTCAGAAAATGGCCCGAGCCTCTGGCACTGAAGGGGTTAAGATTCATGGATTTTTTTTTTTTTTAATTAAAATAAAAAAGGCTACATTTGAGTACTAATTAAATGGCCATTTATAGGCCCCGGTATGTTTACTGCCTGAACCAACCTTTCCATAAAAACCTAGTGTGCTTCATACACATACTGATAATCTATGGAAAAGTCCCAACTGTATCTGGGTTTCTAAATTCACCTGGGGTTTATGCACTAAGGCGTGATAAAGAAGTGAAGTCACAATTAAATCTAGGCCTTTGTACTATGGTACCCCTAACTTTCAAAGTTAAATAATCTTGGAACACCAGAAATGAAACCCTTTAACCCCCTGAGTGCCAGAGACATATGATTGGATACCTGTCCGGCTCCAATGGGTTAACCTTCTTGATTGCTAGAGAGTTCTCCAACATTTTTGCTTTGCATCAAGTTAAAGGGATAGTAATACTTAAAATGTAAAAAAAAAATAGTGGTGCTCTTGCGCCACTGTACAATTTCAGGCCACTGTGATATTGCACCTAAAAAATTAAACTTTGAGCTGTAGTAACTTTTGAATAAAAACACCTTTCAGCAGTAGGCGTACCCTTGTTTTACTCAGGGGGTTAACCCTACAACAGATTTTCTTTTACATTTTAAGTATTACTATCCCTTTAAAGTTGTATATAAAATGCAAGGCGATAACAGGGTAAATATATATAGTAGTGACTGTCTAAAAAATGAAAAGCTACCGGGTCATTATTTCTAGGTGGACAAAGTGCCAAGACCCATACAGAGTCATTGATAAAAAGGATCACGGACCTGACCTAACTAAAAATCAGCTCTGTCGCTATCAAAATGTATCTGATTTATAGTTGGCATTAACTAATAACTACCTAAAACCATATAACAGCTGTTCCAAGAGAACTAAAATTGCAATGTTTGATATGTTTCAAGTTGCTACCTATTCAGTACCACAGATATACACAGAGGCTGATGCATTAAGTGATTCTGGACTAAATCAGATGCATAATATAGAATACATAAATGTTCCCAAGATTCCGATTGTTTTAAATGTGGTTTTTAAGCCTCTAAAAGGTCCCCAATACACTGCAAAGCAATGATTTGGAGAGCTATCCATCAAAGTGTTAAAAGTTCCATTTAAATGTATTCCATTTTTTATTTATTCCTTATGGTGCAGCTGTTTGCTTTAGAGCTGTACTATTTTAAAGGGATAGTAATGTCAGTAATGTATTAACTATATGGTAGATACAATTAAAAGAGTACTTGCACTTATTCATATCTCTCAAACCATTATGGTTTGAGAGATAGGAAAATAAAGTTGTCTTGTCCCTTCCCTTTCTGCTTGACGAGCTGTAAAGCTGTCAGAAGCAGATTCTGGTCGCACGACCAGATGCGGCTCTTCAGCAGTGCCGATATAACAATATCTAAAGACAAATACTTCATTTAGAACGGTCTACAAAGTGTGCCTGGTTTGTAAGCACACTTTGTAGACTGTTCCAATGAAGTATTTATTTCTAAATAGCGTGATTTCAGCTCTGTTGAAGAGCCTCTGTCTGGTGAAATGACTGGAATTCCCAGCTATCAGCTAGATGGCAGACTTGAGTGAAACAGCCAGGAAAAGTTAACTTTAGCAAGTTATATCTCTCAGACCATAAAGATTTGAGAGATAAGACTTTCATAGATGTTAACCTTTTTTTAATGTCTACAATATTAAATCAACTTAAAATTAACCATTACTATCCCTTTAACTAGTGCATCAGCTTACCCTTGGAGAGCCAGAGAAGTGACCAAAATGCACCAGGTGTCTACTACTTCAACAATATTCTTTTAGTTATTAAAAGGTTAGTAAGGTCATATATTAACAAACCGTTATATCGAAGATATTCAAAAAGTAAAGCAATAGATGTCCTTCCGATCCCTTAACCATAAAGTTTTGAGATATAACATTTTAAAGTTCCCCCCTCTCAACCCTTGCACCGACATCAGTGTCTACCTGTCAGAAGATGATCCTTGTCCAGGGACCGGCAGGTGGCTCTTCAGCAGAGCTGAAATACCGCAATCTAAAAATAAATACTTAATTGGAACTTTCTACAAAGTGTGCTTGCAAACCAGGCACACTCTGTAGCTTATTCCAGTTAAGCATTTCTTTTTGGATAGCACTGCTGAAGAACCGCCTCGACTCGCATGATGCAAATCTCCTTCTATCAGCTGTACAGCTGACATCCGTGCAGGGGGGGGGGCTTTAACCCCTTAGCGACAATGGACGTACATGTACGTCCTCTGTGGCTGTCACTTAGTGACAGAGGACGTACATGTACGTCCAGGAAATCCGGATCCCCGCGCGGCTGCACGCCGTTCGGGGACTCCGGATTCTTTAAAAAAAAAAAAAAATGTTAGACGGTCGTTAAGTGACGGCCGCATCTGCATGCGGCCGTCACTAAGGGGTTAAAATGTTATATCTCTCAAACCATAAAGGTTTGAGTGATCGGAGTGACATCAATTGCTTTATTTTTTTTAAATATATATGATAATACTGTTTATAACTATAAGACATTATTAACCCTTTAATTAAATGCTTTCCATAGAACCAGTTTAACTTCTTCACGTCACTGGCGTGAAAATAATAAGTGTTCTACTCCAGAACTGTAAGGTGCCCATAAAATTTCAGATGGCATCTTTCCGGCTAATGTACTAAGAAGAACTGGAGCAATTGAGAGTCTAGTCAGCTGTGCCATTGGACACACAACATTTTCCATTGATTTAAATGGGGGTTTTAAATACCTGAATGCTAGCGATGTCTATGATACTTTGTGAAGCAAAAGGATGGACACCTTTCTATCATTCAACGTGACGCAATTCCAGTTTAAAATCAAATCAATGTACTTCGTTTGCACCAAAACTGCACCAGTTATTCTTAGTACATCAGGCTCCTTGGCTTTGATTTATAGTGTGGGATAATGGATGTTCCGAAAGCACATGCTTTATGCTTATAGCAAAGTAATGCTTTCAGTTTTAAAATATTAGGAAACATATGCCATTTCCTACTCTGGAAAGTATATTTCTGATGCCTAATGATCTATTTCATTTTATATGAACGCTCTCTCAGAACAAATGGAAAAAATAAGTTGAATTATTTTTATAACATTGACTTTCGGTGTTATCAGCCAGTGAACAATTTCATAAATAAATGGCGATTCTATTATGCACATTAAAATTTGATGCGACTGATCACTTCCTTGGCTCACTTTATTTGGAATGTAAAATACATGACTAGTGGGAAGGCTTGCTCTGTAATTAATTAAACTGAACTAAGGAAGAAAATTTTCAATCGGGTAATCAGATCTCATGTCCCCTAGTGGACTCACCATGCCATTCATACTTTAGACCATTTACTGTCAATGACATTTAGTTTTCTAGATACATTATTATAATCATAATTTTATTGGTCACCAACATATTCCACAGTGCTGTACATATCACGGATGAGAAAATATGAGATATAGAACCTGAACATAAATTGTGGTGAGGGCTCTGCTCCTGAGAACTTATCATCTAAAGGCAGAGGAAAAGTAAGAGACAAAAGGGGAAAGGGACAGTAAAATTAGGCAAGGTGAATAGCTGGACTAAGAAGAGAGTGAGAGAACAAAAAGTTTCAGAAAATGATTATGTGAAGGTGTACTTTCACTGCACACTTGAATCAAAATAAAAGCTGTCTCATATGGCGTGGCAGAGAGCTCCGTAGTTGGGGCACATCCTGAGAAGATACTAGTAAACATGAGAAGAGGTTAGGAGGGAGGATGGGAGAAGTAATTATTGGTGAATGGATATGAGTTTTGAGTCAGCTTTGGTGAGGAACAAGTAACAATGTTTTTAGGCGAAGATGGCAAAACTTTGAGAGGGATTGGATGTTGGGTGTAAACGAAAGAGCATAATCCTGTTACTCAAAAATGTGAGGGAGTGGGTGATGAGAAATAAAACTGGGAAAGGATCAGTTCAGGTTTGGATAACTTAGTTTGAGATAGAGAAGGGGCATTGAAGAGGAGAGGATACGAACAATGAATGATGAAGAGCTAGAGTGGAGAGGTATATCTGAGTGTCATAAGATAAACATGATAGCAAAACCATAACCTTTTAGGAGTTTGAGTGTTGTGGTATATACATACAAGATAAAGGGGCAAAGAACAGAGACTTGTGGGTTTACAACTGATAAAAGTAGGGGAGAGGATGAATCACTTGAGAAAATTAAGGATGTAATGGTTAGATAGGAAAGATCCGAATCAGGAAAGAGCTGTGCCACATTTCCCAGTAGAGAAGAAAGTATCACAGAAGAACTGGTGGTCAACAGTGTTCAAACCTCAGGAGGTCAGTCAGAATAAGAAGTGAACTTTAGATCTGACTAACAGTAAGTCTTTATATATTTAGGCCTGTACAGTCTCAGTGGAATGTAGGGAACAGAAATCATACTGTAATGCACCAAACAGCTGGAGAAGATAAAGTGGATCAAGCCCCGTGATGTTTAGAGACATAATTGGGCACTTAGTCTGTCAGATCACAGTAGTTGCCCAATAGTATGTGTAGAGCAAGTGATGCAGTAGGGTAAATAAGGCTAAATGTCAGGAGGTGATCAGAGAGAGAAAAGAGTAATAAAGTTAGAGAGAACAAGAGAGAGTGAGACCAAGGTTTAGGGAATGCCCACCTTTTTTGTGTAGGAGACTGAGGACCACAGAGAAACAAAAAAAGAACATATTAATTAGAAGCAGATGAAGAGGTAGTGTCAATAGGAGTGTTAAAATCCCCACAAGATGAGAACAGAAATTGAAGGTGCCAAGCAGCAAAATTGTTTGAAAAGGGGGTTTCCAAGGGAATAAACCTTGGTGTCCATTTTCCCACAATTTTTGTGTTGTGCATTTATATCAAGGTTAACATTTTTATAAAAGTTATGATTCGGTGTACCAAAAAACTCACAAGAGTGATATAAAGGTGATACAGGAGTGATATAAAAGGTGATACCTTTTATATCACTCTTGTGAGTTTTTGGGTACACTGAATCCTATCTACTCCACTGGCTAACACAGTACCATCTATCTTTCTGCATTATAAAAGTTAAAAAGAGTCCCCTCCTATGGCAGGCCACAGGATGCGCGTGGTATTTCTGCAATACAAATTGGTTAAGGCTGTGAGAAAATGGAAAGAATGGGCATGTACATTTCAATCCCTATACACCTTATCTGGTAAAAATAGTAACAAACGGAATGAGGAATCAGCAGTTTGCTAAACCTAAAACAGGTTATTTGGATGAACAGCAATACATTTCCAGCATTGTCAAAACCACTGATAATGTAATCAATAGAAAAGCCATAAACAGCTGTCTCCAGAGAGATGAAACCGGTGACACTTCAATAGCAATAAGATACTGTTCAGCTAAAACATGGCACCATCATTAAACATTCAGTAGAAAGTTACACTGGTACTCAATAGGCCCCTCTCTCTTGCTCTTACTCATACATATATAAAACATATGCTCAGTGTTACTTCAGTCTCAAGCTCTCTGGTAATATAGCTCTCATCCTGCATTTTCTGTCTAATTAAATGGTGGATTCCAATACAGATGATAAGGGTTATGACTAGTTTTAGCTAATGGTATACAGAGGAATTTGTACATAAAAACAGCAACACAATCCAGCCTTATTGGTTAGATTGCAGTTGATAGATTTTCCACAGAATTAGGGATAGTCAGGCAGAGGCATTAAAAATAACTGGTGCAAGTCTGTTGCAAACCAATTGCATCTTAGGAGACAAATATTCTTATCTATACATATAAAAGGCTAGGGCTCTATATGGAAACCTAGCCGGTTTCTGTATTAGTGGCAGACACGCCCTGGGGTGGACTTAATATGTGAGGACAGCCAACAGAATGCATTGTGGAGAGGTTTGCAACACTGACTATCTGAAACATCCAGAGGAAGGAGCATTTGGTTTGAAACAGGAGAAAAACTCTAGCGCATTTCTACACAGTGTCTAAACACACACACATCCAAAAAGTTTTAGCGCCAAACCTCCCTTTTGTCTACTCTTTATTTCCATCACTCCCTTTAACAACTACTCCTCCATCTCCCTCCCTCTCTGGTATGAGCCATGCCTTAAGTCCCTCCTGTCCCCATATTGACAGGAGTCATCAGTATCGGCGATATGCTCGTCAATAGGCTGCCAACTAAATTAACTCACTTTAAAGTCTCTCATACCGAGCCCAATTATGCGCTGAATATTATGGAAGTATTAAACTTCCTATTTTAGGACTTTGCTTGGAGTCAACCTTTCTACATTCAGCGATTGCTGATTGCATACCCACTCAGTGGTAGTGTGTGCGCTGGCCAGGGAGACACTGAAGTGGTGAGGTAGTCTACTTCCTGTACATTACTTCACCATCAGACACCATTACGTGTCTCCCCAGTAGGATCATTAGAATAACAATCATAAAAGGTGGAGCAATTCTACTAGGGTGGCCACATTTCCATTCTTCCATTCAGGGGCATTGTGGAGATGAAAATACTTCTTTTCAATTCTAGTGTAACTATTTGGGAGAGGTCATTATACATCACTGGACATCAGTGCACAACTTGCTCTTTATCTGTGTCACAGCTTACCTTGGTTTCAGTGGCCTTTCATGCTGCACCGATGATGCAGGAAGATGGCAGTGGTTGGATGCAGAGCAAGATAGGTCATCTGAAGGCGCGAGGCTTCAGAGTAGTAGCAGGCCTCTGTTTTATGCCACTGTAGTCTCCTCCTACCTACTTCCTGAGGAGGGGTTTAAAGGGCAGTCTGAGTCCTGACTCAGTTGCTCTTGTGTTGTTGTACTATGCAGTTTTGTGGCCTTGGGCTCTGTGTATGACCTGGCTTGTCTGACCATCCAATCTGGTGCTAACCTGTGGCTCTGTCTGACTATTCTGCCTTACCCTTATAGTGAACACCCAATCTGGTGCTAACCTGTGGCTCTGTCTGACTATTCTGCCTTATCCATATAGTGAACACCCAATCTGGTGCTAACCTGTGGCTCTGTCTGACTATTCTGCCTTACCCTTATAGTGGACACCCAATCTGGTGCAGACCTGTGGCTCTGGCTGACTACCTGAACTGTGTATGACTTGGCTTGTCTGACTACCCTCTCTGGTGCTGACCTGTGGCTCTGACGATTCTCTTGTTATTCTCCTGTCCCTTGCAGACACCCAACCTGGTGTGGACCTGGGGCTATAGTAGACGAGCTATTAACTGACTGCAGGTGTGAGTCAAGCTTCTGCTTTCTCCATTCTGACTACAGGCGTGAATCAGGTGCCCTCTGCTTCATACTGACTGCAGGCATGAGTCAGGTAGCCTCCTCTCTGCGTCAGATCAGATCCTGTCTTCCTGTTCCTGCTCCGTTCTAGTTCCTGCGCCTGGTTCCAGCAAAGACTACCAGTGGCTGAGGCCTAGTCTCCAGCAGTGTGGGCCATCTTGGCAGCTTACTATTTCTGATAGCAGTGCTTGCTGGCCTGTGACCCAATGCCTGTTCCTGCTTATCCTGTTTATGCTATTGTGTACTACTTTTTAATAAATTGCACTTAACTAAACCGTACTGACTCCTGAACATCTCTGGGGAACCGTGACAGTCTGGCACATAAAAGAGTTCTAAACAATATTGGGAGAATTGCCCTTTGGCTGCTGTGACAGATGCCTGTGGTGGGCTACAAGAAAATGTACATCATGTCCTAAGCATTAGACTAACATTACACTACAACAAAATTGCACGGCAGCTCTTTCTGATGTCAGCATCAAGGTTCAGTTCTCTCTGTAGTGTTTAGAGCTTTGTCTGGAAGCCATTTTCTTGTAGCTCAACAGATGTATCACTTTCTGACACAGTAAGCAATGGGCAGTTCTCTTTTTAGTGTTTACAGACTTTATTAAGAGACTATTGTCCCTGAAGAGAGCTGCCTGGGACATGGGACACATTTAAATTTCATAACTGTCCAGGGTACCCTTCTAGCCCCCAGCACAGTGCAAATACAAATAAACACTTATGTCAATATTAACCCTTACATACCACGGATGTCTCCAGTGCAGTGCCTCGCACTGTACTGGAGAGGTCTCTACTGATTAAAAGGATTAATAGCTCCATCTAAATAAATCTAATAACATACTCTCTCTCTGTGGGGTGCATATAGAGTGTTTGTCTAAGTACGAGGGGATGTGAACCCATATACCCACCAAAACTTTCCTCCACGGGCAACGCCATGCTTCCTTTTCTAATTCAATTATATGAGTTTTAACCTCGAGTGCCAGAGAGAGTTGTATTACCAAAATCAGTTTTTAAACACATTTTTATATTTTATTTTTTCCTTAGCGGCTTTATTTTTTTTAAGAACACATATTACTTGGATAGTGCCCCATCATCAGATTTGCTCCCCTAGGAGCTGCTAGTGCAGCTAGGTGCACATTCTGAACCTCGGCAGGTGTCTTAAAAGTGGAAGATACTGAACTGTGTCAGCCAGGTAGACAGTTTGCTGTACGGATTGGTAGAGGTCCACATGTACCCTTTGTATCAGGCATACTCTATATGAGAGAGTGTACACAGAATCCAGAAATGTGTTATCGAGGGACACAAGGGGGGAGATTCACTAAAGTGTGATAAAGAGGTGATAAACTGAACAAGTCATGTCCACTTTATCACTTCAATTCCTATGTTAATCTATGTAGCCTATTCACCAAGATCTCCAAAGTTGGCTCCACAGAATAACATACCTCCTAACATTTTAAATTGCCAAAGAGGGACACTTGTGTTATAGGGGGCGTGACTGGTGGATGGGGCATTGCCGATAATTTTTAGGCTATTTCATGACCTACTGACACCTCCTTCTGTAACCAAATAAATGACTTATAACAAGACCAAAGTATTTTATTTACGCAGACTAATTTCTAAAACACAAACAATAATGTAAGTTTTATTGCTGTAGAGCAGTATGATAGACTTATATACACAGCACACAGTCTGATCTCCTAAAATGAGGGACATCAGGGTGGGAAAGAGGGATTTGTGTCTAAAAGAGGGGCTGTCCTTCCTAAAGAGGGACACTTGGGAGGTATGGAATAACATAGGAACTGGATAAGTGATAAAGTGGAGATTACTTATCCAGTTTATCACCTCTTTAGCTCCCCCAAGCTGCCAGTTTGCACGTCATTCAAGAAAGTCAGGTTTTTGACCCTCCCAAAGGCTGATGGAAGCCAAAGAAAGGCTTTTTAGCAAAACGTGATCATTTCCCCTTTCATCAAACAGGGCCTTACAATGCCATTTCAATAGGTAAAAGCAACTTTAAAGGGTAAAACAAAATAGGGTGCTTGAAACTTCTGTTATGGATTTATTTTGCATACATCTTACCAGTTTAGTTATACAAGGATAAAATAAAGTAAAGTAAAGTATTGTTATAGTTTGCATATAAATACAAACTATTTAATGCAGACACCTGAGACCATATTTAGGAAGATCATGAACAATTTGAGAGAAAATAAAACAAAAACTGTACCATTGGGGATAAATAAAAATGTCCAGTTAAATTAAATGGGGATTGTAACCATTCAATTGCTATTTCCAGTGCATTATGAAACAATGCAGTAAGGGCTGATAGGGGTGTGAAAGTGTCGAAGACTTCTCCAGTTCCTATGTTATTCTATGCAGCCTATGCACGAAGATCTCCAGAGTTGGAGAAATGTTAGTACATTGGTTCCACAGAATAACAAAGGAACTGGAGAAGTAATATCACTGGAGGTCATCTCCAATTTATCACCCTTTATCATGCCTTCTTCTCTATCGAAAGATTAACCTTGCACAATGCATTGCACACCCATCTGGTGCTCAAAGTGTTACAAGCCACATTTAAATCAACTGGGAATTGTACCCTATGGTGTGGCTGTATTTTCCCAGTACTGCATATCTCCCAAGTGTACCTCTTTAGGAGGGACAGTCCCTCATTGAGACACAAATCCCTCTGTTCCTCTTTCCCACCCTGATGTCCCTCTTTTTAGAAGATCAGACTGTTTGTGTTGTGTGTATATAAAATGTATTTCAGGGCTCCACAATAATAAAACACACATTTATGTTTGTATAAACGTCAGTATAGATGTATATAAAATAGTGTGTGTAAATAAAATACTTCAGTCTTGACAAAATCCTTTATTCAGTTACACAAGAAGGTGTCACTAGGTCATGAAATAACCTACAAATTCTCAGTAATGCCCTGCCCACCAGTCATGCCCCCAGCAAAACCACCAAAAACAAAGTGTCCCTCTTTGGCCACTTGAAATATTGTGAGGTATGGTACTGATCATCTTAACTTTCTGTATATGACCCATGCTGAGCTCAACCTTATGAATAATGTATCAACATGGTCACATGCTTGTAGTTCGGAGAGATGCAAAAGCATTATTTTGGATACTTCTCTCTTAAGTCACAGTCTATTTATTAGTAAAGGTTATGATTCTAAAGCAGACTTTGCAGTTTCTTCACCCTAAAATATGTAACGCACTAGATTTATACAGCAGTTTTTTTCTGTTAGTGAAATAGTCACTTTTTTTTTTTTTTTTTTTTTTATTAAGCAGAACTATCACGCATTGAAATCCTTTTATAATCCTTAAAGGTATAGTAATGTTTCACAATAAAAGCAGCTCCAATTAATCTTCATAGTATTTGGGTCATGGAGAGTGTTATTTCAATACTGTCAGAGTTGTAGTTCAAGAGTAATTGAATGATAAAGTATCCCTCTAACACCCCTTTTACTGATGTAAAACTGCTCACCTCAGAGCAGCAAGACTGTCGGGATGGATCACAGAGAGGTACAATCTTCATTGAGCATAAGGAAAAACCCGACAAGGGGTCAGGGTTTTCCTTATGCTCACAGTAAGAAGATTGTCCCTTGCTGTGATCTGTCTGGTCAAGAGACCAGATTCCACATCTGAGGGGAGTGGCTTACACTAAGTAAAAGGGGTGGGAGGGGGATACTTTATCATTCAATTACTCTTGATCTACAACTCTGACAATACTGAAATAACACTTTACATGGCCCAAATACCATGAACATTAATTGGAGCTGGTTTGTGAAACATTACTATCCCTTTAAGTCTGGAATTATTTAGAAATCTAAGTCTTAGGAGACTCGCGCCAGACGATAGCGCAGACATCTTGCCGAAGAGGCATCTGTGGTTCTCACCTGTCCGTCCCTGTGTGTACCGTGTGATACAATGCAACTCCCCCTTAGGTTACTTGCTAATCAGTGAGGAGACAGGGACGAAAAGCTCAGGTGCACAGATCCCTCTTCAGCAAGATGTCTGCACAGTCATCTGTCGGCGAGTATCCTAAGAACTTAGACTTCTAAATAAAGCCGGACTTAATCTTAAAGTATTATACAAGGATTTATATGCTTACCACTATAGTAAATATTAATTGACTATATGACTATAACATAAAAATAACTGGCAATTTTGAAAAAGTTCTCAAAACCACATCTACATTGTATTTTCCATTTTCTTATTATACAGTTACATCTTGTTTTAGTCCACATTACCTTCCTGACTCAGTGGCACTGCTCAACAATGCATTGCCCACTTCTGGTATCTCTGAAAGTGTTGTGTTAGTGAATGAGGCAGGTTATGTAGGATAAGATGTACAGGGGATTCTCAAGGCAAACAGAGGTTTTTTTCTTGGGGATCAGTGAGTTCCCTTGTATCCCCACCCACTTCACTGCCAGTTCTGGTCACATTCTGCCTGTCTTAAGGTCCCAAGGTATTCTCACACTGGCTGAGGTGGAGTGGAGTTATGGGGTATATTAATACCAAAGTCTGCAAATAAAAATCATCATATATTATAATTTGCTAAGGATGTTTGTCAGAAGCCGTCATGCGCAATAGAGATGGCTGTGTGCGCTGCAGTCGTGCGCAATACAGACTGCCTGCACCACGGCTGAAACAGAGTGGAATGTTCCGAATTCAGCCAGGTGTCCTCTCTGTGCGTCTTCCTGGGACCACGTAAGGTGCGCAGAGAGGACTCCAGTCTGAATTTGGAGCGTCCTGCTCAGTATGAGCCGCAATGCGGGCAGCCTGTACTGAGCATGACTGCAGCTCCACCAGTGTTGGCCCGTGTACATGGGCTTTAAAACTAGTCATTTATATAAACGGAACTCTGAACCCATTAAATGGTAGTGATGACACCAACATATGGCAAAGCAATTAATTGGAGATCTCACTGGTATTCACAGGGCTCAAAGCCCCCATTTAAAATCAGTGGAATTTGTCCCCTATTGATGCAGCTGATTTGCCAATTGCCACAGAATTGCTCCACTGTGATTTTATGCATATGGTAGTGTATGTAATAGACGTGTGCACGGTACATTTGAATAATTTGGGCAAAAATAATGTTCAAGCCGTTGGTAGAAAACAAACTTCTTCTGTGTTTGGGTAGTCAGAATTTCATTAAATATTTGTTGCGGGATGAAAATTGTTCAGTGCTATTGTCAATGAGGAAGGCCCCTGCTCCCTTCTCTGCGCTGACATTTGAACAAGGTTCATTCAAATAAATTACATAAAACTTGACCTATTCTGTACGGATTTCTTTCCATCAGGGTACATGAACAAATACTACAAATAATAAAGATGTGGATTTTTATTTTATTATTTGTTCATTTTCAATGAGTGTGCATAAGATGCCTGTTCATGAGCAAATCCCCCCAAGTAACATATATTGATCTCTGTGAGTACTAAGGAAGGGAGCAGCAGCATCTTTGACTCTGTTACACGCACAAAATGGGCTTCAGCAGGTGACGGAGGAGTCAATAGTTGGCACTGCAGTACGTCCATCACCACTAGTATTAGACCAGTCTGGACAGACACATACAGCAGCATGGTATCTGGGCTAGAAAAGTTTCAAAGATTTGTGGCGGCACACCAAAATCAGTTAGGCTTTATTTCAAAAGTTAAAAATAACATACATTTGTGAGATGGTATATAGACGCACACATAACAGGACCACCAGAAAGGTCTAATGAGTTTTGCTCTGTACTTAGTGCTTACTGATGGACTCAACATTGTGAAAAACTAACACAACATATATAGATAAAATATTAAATTCCCCTGTTATAGTGTTTAATGTGTGAAGGAAGTCAGGAAATCAAAAACATGACTTCACATAACCTTATCCACCAGTACATGGAATAAACTAAACAACTCAGATCTACAGAGAAGTCAGTGTACATACCTGGGAACTTCTTGGTTGGGGCTGGCTGGAGGAGAGCTCTCTGGTGCTGATGAGGGGAGAGAAATTATGCAATTCGTGTCATAAAAGGGACTGGGCTTAATCACAAATGGGGGGGCAGGACTTCTAAAAGAAAAAAAATACCTTAAAGAGACTGGGGAAAGAGGAGAAGAGGGCAGGGAGTGGGAGGAACAGGGTAGGATTGAGCACAAGTGGGAAGAGTTTCATCAGAAACTCCCCACATCTGCGGAATCAGACTCTGCCCCGGAGCCCCGGTAATTCAGTGTCAATACGAGAGTCTCCGGAGCAAAACCGGAGCTTTCCCAGCTACGTCAATGTGTGTTAACACATTACGAGCAGTGATCACAATAGGGTAAAGGTGTACTTCACGGACTACCATATATCTCCAATGTCCCAGTGCCTTGAAGGTCAACACCATGCATAAATCGCCACCTCTCAGACTGGGCGAGATTCATACATCTCCATGCCTATATGGAAAACTTAAAAAAAAGATAACCCTAACTAATCAGAAAAGAAAAAACAAAAGCAAAAAAAAAACCCAAAAAACAAACAAACAAAAAAAAAACAGTGAAAGAATAGTATACACCAATATAGCAAGCGTATACAATGTGACTGATGTCCCATTCTAGATTTAAACCATTGGGAATTCTAGTTTCCAATTAGAAGATCCAATAGGCCTCTCATTTATTTATAAGTTCCAGAGTGGTCTTATAAGGCCCGTGTGGGGTTATATTGGCTACCAGTGCAGTGGGACATGGCTGGGGGATAAGTATCTGCTGTTCGATAGCTACGGCAGGAAAAAAGCAGGGGGGTCTGTGTATGTGATTATATGGCTAACAGTGCAATGGGGGTTGTGGTAGAAGAAAGCAGAAAATCCAGAACTTTCTGTGGGGAAAGTGCCATTTTTGCTTGTATTGCTTATGAGGTGAAAATGTTACCCATCTTTAGTCTTGAATGCATTGTGCTTGGAATTTGTCAAACAACTAAAGGAAGGCATGTGTCCCCCTCCCTCACTCCTTTACATTAGGTGCAGTGCTCCCCAGTACCCTACTTGCTTCCTCATGTTGCAGGGCTCAAAAGTGAATTTTCTGTGTTCTGCAGGGCAATCCTTGCTGCGGAGCTTCCCCACACAGTGCTGATCCACCAGCTTCATACGCATTGCTCTGATATTTCCAGGGAGCTGTGTCATGATCCGTTACTGTCAGAGTCAACCAGAAGTATCAGGGCAACATGTGTGAAGCTGGTAGATCACCAGTGGGGAAACCAGCAGCAAGGAAGATGGTCCTGCAGTCTACCACTATCAGAATAAAGTTATGGGGGCAATAGAGAGGTGAAGCTCTGAAAACATTTTGTCACCTGCTCTAATGACAGGAGGACAGAGATGGTCTGGTGGTGTCTCAGCATAAATTAGGTGCTTGCTGGGACTTAACATGTTTGGTGTCAGTAGGGTCAAATATGCTTCATGTCATTGATTTGATACAGAACGTGTTTGAAAATAATATGCCACCACCACAGCTCATTTTAAAGTCCCAGCAAGCAACTCATTCACCTTCATAAACCACCCAGCCATCTTTTAGCTATTGTCCCAGACAGGAGACTGACTTTATTCCAAGATGTGCAGGGGACATAGGATAAGGAATTAGAGAAGCTGCAGGAGGTGCTGTTAAGCAACTGGACACTTATACATTAATGTATAATTAAAAGGAACATTAACACCTAAATGATCTAGTGTTATACACAAAATTACCCTTTACTTCATGTTAGGCACTGAAAAAAAATGTATTTATTTTATCAGACCCTTAAGGACCACGAGACGTGCTATGACAGTCACCCAGTTTATACCCTTAACACCTCACTTTTTTCTTACAGCACTCCTGTTGGAGAGGCATAGGTAAAGACGGGGTCTGAAATTGACCACTCCAATACTGAAGTAGTCTCACTCAGACCCCAACACAGCACGCTGGTACATGCAACAGGTCATGTGTACCTGATGCTGTCTAGGATCAAATCAGCATGTCTGAACTTACAAAATCTCTTGTGGGTTGCATCTTAACAAAAAAACATTTTTTTACCCATTTAGGCAGCACACATGACCTAGGACATCAATAGGGCCTGACCAATCACCCTTCACTGTCCATAACTGCTCCATTTGCCTTTATACATAAGGCCCATTGACTTGGTCAGAACTGACCAGCGACTAGCATTAGGCTATAAATGCACATGTCTGTAACAACACATTTGATTAAAGTTTATTTTAGTATTGTTAAATGGTAGCCTATTAGCTATCCAAAATAATGAAACATGCCCCTCATACATATGGGTTTCTGATAATGTGGCCCATGACTAGAAATAATTGGATGTTCCTTAACTAAGGGGTTAACCCTTTCAGTGTCAGAGAGGTATGCAATGTCAAAGTCAAATTGTCATGTCTGCCTCCATTACAAGACATTCAGGACTAACTGATGATGTTAACAAACGTACAAGGGCACTATTTTTAAGGGCCATTAGGATTTTCTCGCCATAATAATATGCTATTTGTGAGGTTTTACTTCTCCTTTAATGACACAAAGCTTGAGCACCATATAAGGACATAGGTTGCTTTGAAGTTTCCAGTAAAATCCTTTTGGGCAGAAAGCCCCAGGCTTGTCAGTGTAGAATGTCTCCAGACTAGTGGCAAGCATTTAGCACAAAGGACCTTATTGTATCAGCTTTATATAGTTTAATAGTTTTCTGTGAAAGTCACTCCATAAACCAAGGGGAAGGCAACCTCTCCAGCTATTGGATGCTACAATTCCCATCACTCCAACAACATGGCGTTAAGCAAGACTGGCTGGGGTTGATAGAGATGATGGGAGCTGTAGTTCCCAACACATACGGGTTATGCAATAAGCATAAAGTGGAGATAAAGTGGAGATGACTTTTCCAGTGATATTACTTCTCCAGTTCCTATGTTATTCTATGGAGCCTATGCACCAAGATCTTTCTCACTTTATAAATGTTATTAGTGAATCTCCCCCATGTAGTGCAATAGGTTTCCAACCCCCAGGTGTAACTGCTGTTGCCAAGGCAGCCTCAGATTTGTCAAAAATAGGCTGTATTTTTTTTTGCCTTGTTACAGCTGATCCTGCTTTTAAAGTGGCAGTACCTTCTACAACTAAAAAAACCCTCTTAATTAACACAGAATTGGGAAGCTTATCCCAAGGGTTCTCTCATGTGTAATATAAATTTACAGTTTTTGATATTTTTCAACATTTTCTAAATCTCTCTGGGGCCTCTAAATTTAGCTGGGATCTTCTACCTTCTGCCATTTTTGCCTTTAAATCTCCCCCCTATGATTAAAAGCCAACCCTCTGTTAGAAGGGAAAAGTATGAGATGAGGGGCCTGGGCAGGACTGGAGCAGCTGCCATCACTAGAGTCAGGCATTAACCCTTTCAATGCCAGAGGGGTAACCAATGCACCCCTCTGGCACTGAAAGCTTTAAGAGTAAAGTGTTTGATGTTGCCATAGAAAACGGTATAGCAAAGCAATGCATTGTGTACCCCTCTGGCACTGAATGTGTTTGATGTTGTCATAGCAATACATGAAGCTTGTTATACCATTTTCTGTTATTTGTGTGTATAAGTGATATAAAAACAAAACACACAGATCTGTTTTAGTTTCTGCACTTAACATGCTACCACACATATCTTAATTTTATTCTAGTGTAGGAGGCACTGTACCTTTAACCCTTTGACTGACAGAGGACTGACCAATTCATTGCTCACCATTCCATTACACAGCCCCATGACTTTAATGGCTAAAGGTTAATCCCACACTAAAATGCAGGCAAGAAATTGACAAGCGTGTGTGTGATCACAAGAGAACACCACAGCAGCTCAAATACTTTAACCCTCTGAAAGTTAGTGGTGTGTATCACACTGGAAAGCAATATTTTATATGAGAGAGAGACAGGGATGTATTTCAGTCATGTGAAAAATAGATCCACAGCTCAGTCTTCCCAGATGAAAAAATAGAAAAATAAGATGTGTTTTATTTCTGATTCAACTACATGCAGACATTAGAAAGTACAGCTGGAGGGCCTCACATTGCCCACCTGGCCTAGGGTTTTCTCTATGTTTTGATGTCTACATGTTGCCAGATCAGCAATAAAACACAAGGGATAAACTTTACTGCAGGATCGATCCTGTGGCGGATGTTGCAGTAAAAATAATAAATTCACACTAAGATTAACCCTTTGAGTGCCAGAGGAGTAAATAAAACATTGCTCTGCAATGCTTTCCATAGCCCTCTGTCACTGAAACTGTTAAAGAGGAAGTAATTTATATTGCATCTTCACCTTTAAAAAAACAAAAAAACAACAACAAAAAAAACCACACACTTTTATGACCCTGACAGTGAGCTTGCTGAATTTCTGTTTACAGAGAGCTTTCTGTCAAGGCTGTGAAATCAAGGATAGTGCTACAATGTTGCACTGTCCCTGCAGCTTGCATGCTGTATTGGAGACAGGATTTTCTGCTGTAGATATAGTGCATTCCTGCTTTCATAGTCCCTGACAGAAAGCTCTCTAGACACAGAAATTCATGGTCGGGACATTATTATAACACATGTATAGGTAATTTGGCTTTATATATTCTGCAGATGTTTAATACATATAGAAAAAAAGACTGTCACTTTAGGTGCCATGTGCACTAATTCAAAGTGTTCAAAATGGAATAGCTCTGCATCAGAGTGAACATTTCCAATCATCCCATAGATTTAAATGTTTTTTTTTTAAAACCTTTTGAATGCCAGGTCTCCAATTCATGCAACAGAGTTCTCTAGAAATGCTACTCCTTTCCTTATACATATTGGGCTTATTTTACTTTACCGTTATATTTCTGCACTAGTACAGTATGCATGTGGTACAGTACAACATTACATTTACCTCCAGATTACAATTACTCCTCCCCCCAGAGTTTACATAGAATGTTATTGCAATGCAGAATATAATATAAGTGAGAGGATGTTGGCTACATCTCCATTCATTGGCTGAGTATGCCTTTATTTATGGACCCCATACACCAAAGTAAAGTGGAGCAATTCTTGGACAGGCCAACTGTACCAGAGGGAACAAATAAAATCCCCACAATTCCCAATGATTGGGGCTTTTGAAGAGAAAATAACACCCCATCGACAGGTCTGCCCATCTAGGAGCATACCTGCCGACAAAGCTGGGGCTACATTATGAACCCCAACACACCCACAGTGGAGCAGAATGCGGTTTTAAATTAGACCACTGGTGCTCCCCCTCACAATTCAACTTCCTGTCCTGCTTGATTCTGAATGTGAAAGCTAGCAGACTCTATGGTAGTCTGACTAGAACTCCCCTTTAATCTGGGTTCACGTATGAACATTACATACTGCAGGGCTGCTTTGATTTCAGTGTTGCCCTGAAATATGCAAATTTTTCATGTGAAGTCTGGATATTGCGATTGCACGCATCAGCCATGGGGGGGTCCAGCTGAAAGAGTCAGTTTTGTGCCCCTGAATAGCACAGAGCGGCCCAGGCATTACACTAAGTCTGCTTCCATAGGATAAGACAGTAAAATATAGTAATTGCCTTTTAACCCTTTCAGTGCCAGGGGGTATCTAAAGCATTGCGAAGCAATGCTTTGGATACCCCTCTGACACTTAAAGCGGAACTTTCAGTGCATACTTAGTCGTCATGCATTCATTAAACACATGGCGACTAGCTTTGAAATAGATATTTTACCTTGAAAAAATAGCCCAGTGTAAAGAAATCCTTCCCGTTTGGAGACCGGAACCCAGACTACAGCGCAGACATCTTGTCCGCGCGCCTGAGCTGTCAGTCCCAGTCTCCACTGAGTAGCACTGCAGTGCACCATATGGTTAACGGACTGCACTAACCTGCCCTTCAGTCCCCAAACGGGAAGGATTTCTTTACAAGGGGCTATGTCTTCAAGGTAAAACATCTTTTTTCTTTCATGCCTAGGGCCTAATTTTTAGAAAACCTTCTATAGGCTGACCAGACCTCCCCAGGGACACATGAAAAATCCATACTGCAGGGCTGCTTTTGATTTCAGTGCAGTCCTGAAATATGTATATTTACTGTGTCCCTGGTCACCTTACACTTACAGGTAAAGAAGGAGATGCACTAAAAGCATCTGGGTCAAACCAGCTGCACCACAAGAATAACTGTCATAATGCCTGCTGATTTGAATAGTACTTTTAACCCTTTGGATACTAGAGGGGTCTCCAATTTAAATCAATGACACTTTTATTAGTCCCCTATGGTGAAGATGGTTCGCTTTAGAATTTCTCCAGTTCATATTAGTACATCAGTCTCACAGAGTACTTACCTTTAACTTTTTTATGGCTTTGCCGCTATCCTGCTCCTGACTCCATACCGTCACGCCCCCCTTGTTATATTGGCACTGCCAGCCATCAGGATTCTCACACTGCTCCCGGAAAGAGTTAAAGTCTGCATCATCTGGGATATGCACCATTTCTTCACTCCACCAAAAACACAGACAAGTTCTTATCCAGAAGGCACAGACTGATCAACTCTAGACCTCTTCTCAATTCACTGCACCTGCTTAAATTGTTACATTTACTTTAAGATACAAATTTTGTCTCTAGTAATACAAAAATGAAACAGTCTGGTTCCTTATTGGCTCAAGGAAAAAAGAAGATGAAAATCCTGTTTCAGTCTCTTTCCATTTCTTTCCAGTTTCTTGTTTGGAATACAAAGTATTCAGATCTGCTATTCTCTATTCCACCTTGCTAGGAATTTATAGTGAACAGTGTGTTTCACTGGCTGTGGTTCCTAGTTCCTGTGTTTGAGTCAGGACTGCAATGCAAGGCTCCAGCCTTCTTGCACCTTTTGTAAGGCTGAATAAGCTTAGCCCTCTTGTCTCCAGTTTCGTATGACTGAGCTCTCTCTAGTCCTGTATTATTCAGAAGGTAACATCACACAGGTGTCTTGTGTTTCTCACCCAACCCATTCCTTCCACTCCCTCCTCTGTCTTCCCTCTAGCACCCACCCTTTGTCCTCCCACCCTCTGTCTCTCCTAATCTCCCATCTGTTTGACTTTGCAGCAGCTACTGATTCAGCTGATCACTGGCCAAGCTCATCAGCAAGTCCATTAAACAGACCCTGTAAATATCCATGGTAGGAGTAAGTGACAATCTTAGGCTTGTTAGTGTGTAGAGATGTGCACACTGCAGTATATTTTCCAACTGGCCTCTTACTGCACCAACACTGCAGAGCGTGGATTAGGTTCTCTTTACTAGGAGTCTTAAAGTCACAGATCTTATGAGAAAAATTACAAATCCCATTAATGCTTTTGAATTCTCCTATCAAGAAAATTACACACAAAGATCCTTATACACAAACGATAAGCGCTGCAATTCTGGGGGAAACCAGTTGCATAGGCTGACCAGACCTCACCTTTAACCGGGGGAGCATAGGAGAAATGTATACTGCAGGACTGTATTGAATTCAATGAAGTACTGCAAAATGGCTATTTCCTATGTGTCCCCGGTTAAAGGTGAGATCTGGTCAGCCTACTGTTGCATCATAGATGAGAAATAAAAATTAGCAAAATTGAATGTGACCAGACTGAGTTCAATCTTCATTCTGCAGGACTAAACAAGAACCAGTGCAATCCTGCAGTGTGTGTGCTTCATTAGTGTCCCTCACTGAAATGGTAATCTGGTCACACTATTTAATTTTTATGATTCCGGTGTGTTTGATAGCCCTTAGAAAAAATGTACCTCTGTTGTAGTAACCATTTTTCTCATAAATAAATTGTTCTTAAAGGGTTAGTATTGCCCAAAATCAAGTTTATTCTATATGTTAGATTTTACAAAAATAAAGTATTTGGAAGAAGTCCTATGTCTCAAACCTTTATGGTTTGAGAGATATCCCCGTTAAAGTTCCCCCTCCCTCCCCTTCTCCTGACGTCGGTACTCTGCTGACAGAAGGAGATCCCAGTCCGGGGACCAGCCGGCAGCTCTGCAGCAGAGCCGAAATCTCGTTATTGGAAAAGAATTACTTCATTTGAAAGGTCTGCAAAGTTTGCCTGATTTGCAAGCACGCTTTGTATACCATTCCAGTGAAGTAATTATTTTCCAATATCGCTATTGCGGCTCTGCTGAAGGGTCTCCTCGTGTCGGCTTTACAGCTGACTTCAGGAGAAGGGGAACTTTAGCGGAGTACATCTCTCAAACCATAAAGTTTTGAGAGATAGGACTTTTTTCAAATACTTTATTTTTGTAAAACCTAACAAGTAGAATAAACTTGATTTTTGGCATTACTAACCCTTTAAGAGATTAATCTTTATGTACTGGTGGCACATGGTGGCATTTTATGCTAATTCTCTGTGCCTTTTAACACCTTAAGAACCCATGATGTGCCAGGACCACCACGACGGTTCTTCGCTTAAAGACCATGGAATTTAGGGGTCCCTGGTGAGGTTACATATCGTTTGGGGACCCCTGAATTCATTGCGCAAAAAAAAAAAGATGCTTCATGGTCCTTAACTAAAAGCCACGTGGCTGGTCATTACGGGATTAATAATTAGTTCTGTTTAGGGCCACACTTGGGTGACCATATTTCAATTCTGCCATTCAGGTACACTGTGGAGAAAAGAACACACCACAGAGTTCTCTGCACTCGAGGGAGAACTGCCCATAGCCCATTGAATGTTGAGACTGAAAGCCATGCCTGTGGTGGGCTACAAGATAATGTACATTACGCCTAAACTCGTAAGGGCCATACTTTAAAAAGAAAAGTCTAGGAGTTCTGGGGCAAACCATTTACACTATAGGGGAGAACTAAAAATTCCCATTGATTTAAATGGTGATTATGACCCCTTGAATACAAGATAGGTCTCCAACGCATTGAGAAGCAATGCGTTTCAGACCTTTCTAGCATTCAAGGTGTTAAAATCCACATTTAAATCAATGAAAATTGTTTGTTTTTTTGCTCTCCCCTATGTTGCAAATGGTTTGCCCCAGAACTCCTCTACTTTTCTTTTGAACATACAGCCCTTAGACTATCTTCACACTACAACAAAATTCCACTGCAGGTCTTGTTTGATGTCAGGTTCAAGTGTTCAGAGCGCTGTATGGAGGCCATTTTCCTGTAGCCCAGAAGAGGCATCACTTTCTGTCGCAGTAGCAATGGACATTTCTTCTAGAGTCTGTGCTCTGGAGCACTGGACATGGGACACTCATATAAAATCCGGGATTGCTCCTGGCAATCCGGGACACGTAGTCACCCTAGGTCACACTTACCATTCACTGTGCTATTAGAAATGAACCCAGTGTGTTCTCTCTCCCTAGACCCATTCATAGCCACCGTGGGCCACTAACAAGTAAATGTACATTTCTCAAAAATAATTTATATTACAAACAAATGAATAGCTCAACATATAGGGAGTTTTTATTTCCTTATAAAACTAACACAATTATTTTATAGAGACTGGTCCACAGATCTGTCACAAATCCCATTAATTCCTAAGAATTCACCCACGTGAAAATAAAAAGGAACAATTCTGGGGTAAACCAACTGCGCTGCAGGCAAAATTTAAACATTTCCAAAATTCCCATTGGTTTAATTTGTTTTTAACCCCTTGAATACTACAGAGGTCTCTAACATTTTGCAAAATAGTGTATTGGAGACCTCCCTGTATTTTATATTAAAATGAAGGGATTCTGCTATATGTAAGTCCTTGCTTTTGTGTACTTCAATAGTTATGAAGAGATAAAGATCCCCCGCCCATCCCTTTCTGTCCATGTCACTCTGAAGCTGCAGTCTGGTCAGGATGGCTTCAGAGAGGGACAAACTTCAGTAAGCGAAGGGAAATCCTGCCCTCCTTCATCAAGGGGGGGCAGGCAGTGGTGTCCGTAGAAATTTTTCTGGGGGGGTAAAGCCATAATATGACCACCAGGCCAGCCCATCTAGCCCCTTTATTTATATGGAGGGGGGTAATTGTAGGGGGGATCAAGTGCCCCCCTTGCCCCCCCTCCAGACGCCCATGGGAGCAGAATTTCCCTTATACTTACTGAAGTCTGTCCCTCCCTGCAGCCTTCGAGTCGCACGACCTGATCTGAAATTCAGAGGGAGGAGGCCAGAAGGGGCGGGCGCGGGATCTTTATATCGTCATAACTATTGAAGTACACAAATGTAAGGACTTACATATAGCGGAATCTCTTCATCCTATATAATAATTCACTAAGGATGTTTGTCAGAAGCCGTCATGCTCAGTAGAGATGGCTGCTCGTGCTGCAGTCATGCGCAGTACTGACTGCCCAAACACGGACCCAGGAAGGTGCGCAGAGAGGACTCCGGTCTGAATTCAGAGTGCCCCACTCTGTATCAGCCATGGCGAGTTCGGGCAGTCAGTACGGCGCATGACTGCATTTGAGGCCAATGAGAACAGAGGATTCGGCCACCAGGAGAGAAAAAGGCAAGGGTGGTAAAAGAGGTACTGGGGGGCAAAAGGGTGGTGAAAGAGGCATGGGGGGCAAAAGAGGTATGGGGAGCAAGAGGGTGGTGAAAGCCATGGGGGGCAAAAGAGGTATGGGGGGCAAGAGGGTTGTGAAAGAGGCATTGGGGGGTCAAAAGGGTGGCAAAACAGGTATGGGGAGCTAGAGGGTGTTGAAAGAGCCATGGGGGGGCAAAAGAGGTATGGGGGCAAAAGTGTGGTGAAAGGCATTGGGGGACAAAAGTGTGGTGAAAGAGGCATGGGGGGGCAAAAGGGTGGCAAAAGAGGTATGGGGCAAGAGGGTTGTGAAAGAGGCATTGGGGAGCAAAAGTGTAATGAAAGAGGCATGGGGGGCAAAAGAGGTATGGGGAACAAGAGGGTGCTGAAATCCACGGGGGGGTAAAAGAGGTATGGGGGGCAAGAAGGTTGTAAAAGAGGCAGTGGGGGGCAAAAGTGTGGTGAAAGAGGCATGGGGGGCAAAAGTGTGGCAAAACAGGTATTGGGAGCAAGCGGGTGGTGAAAGAGCCATGGGGGTGCAAAAGAGGTATGGGGACAAAAGTGTGGTGAAAGAGGCATGGGGGGGCAAAATGGTGGCAAAAGAAGTATAGGGCAAGAGGGTTGTGAAAGAGGCATTGGGGGGCAAAAGTGTGGTGAAAGAGGCATGGGAGCAAAAGAGGTATGGGGAGCAAGAGGGTGATGAAATCCATGGGGGGTAAAAGAGGTATGGGGGGCAAGAAGGTTGTAAAAGAGGCATTGCGGGGCAAAAGTGTGGTGAAAGAGGCATGGGGGGCAAAAGGGTGACAAAACAGGTATTGGGAGCAAGAGGGTGGTGAAAGAGCCATGGGGTCAAAAGAGGTATGGGGGCAAATGTGTGGTGAAAGAAGCATGGTGTGCAAAAGGGTGTTAAAACAGGTATGGGGAGCAAAAGGGTGGTGAAAGAGGCATAGGGGGCAAAAGGGTGGCAAACAGTTATGGGGAGCGAGATGGTGGTGAAAGAGCCATGGGGGCAAAAGAGGTATGGGGGCAAGAGTGTGGTGAAAGAGGCAATGGGGGGCAAAAGAGGTATGGGGGCAAGAGTGTGGTGAAAGAGGCATTGGGGGCAAAAGAAGTATGGGGGTAAAAGTATGGTGAAAGAGTCATTGGGGGCAAATGTGTGGTGAAAGAAGCATGGTGTGCAAAAGGGTGTTAAAACAGGTATGGGGAGCAAAAGGGTGGTGAAAGAGCCATGGGGGGGCAAAAGATGTATGGGGGGGCAAGAGTGTGGTGAAAGAGGCATTGGGGGGCAAAAGAAGAAAGGGGGGCAAAAAGTGATGAAAGAGGCATGGGGGCAAAAGGATGGCAAAACAGGGATGGGGGAGCAAGAAGGTTGTGAAAGAGGCATTGTGGAGGAAAAAGTGTGGTGAAAGAGGCATGGGAGGCAAAAGAGGTATGGGGAGCAAGAGGCTGGGGGAAGCCATGGGGGGCAAAAGAATTATGGGGGACAAAAGGGTTGTGAAAGAGGCATGGGGGGGCAAATGGATGGCAAAACAGGTATGGGGAGCAAGAGGGTGATGGAAGGGGCAAAGGGATGATGAAAGAGGCATGGGGCAAGAGGGTGGCAAAAAAAGCATCGGGGCAAGAGTAGGGAGAAAGGCAAAGGAGGTTAGAAAGAGGCAAGAGGGAGTAGAAAGAGGCAAGAGGGGCAAAGCAATGCATTGCGTACCCCTCTGGCACTCAAAGGGTTAACATTACCCGAACCTAGGCCCATGCACACAGGCTTTTACACTAGTTTTAATATAAAGAATACTTGGAGAAATACTTTTATGTAGACATTGCTGACCCATTAAATTTTAAAGCAATTAGAATTGTTATCTCTCCCCCTACAGTGTAGTTGGTTTGCTCCAGAAGTGAATCTCTTTATTTTGATGAATAAGGCCCAAGATGAGAAATTCTGTAGCAAATCAATTACAGCATAAACAGCAAATACAATTTCCCCAAACTCTTCTTGATTTAAATGGGAATGTTATCCCCTTGATCAGTGCTGTCCAAGTTAAGTCCTCAAGGACCACCAACAGGCCAGGATGTGAGGATTTCCCTGATTAAGCACAGGTGAGTCAGTCACAATGAATGATCCACTGACTACCTCACCTGTGCTAAATCAGGGAAATCCTTACATCCTGGCCTGTTGGTGGCCCTTGAGGACTGAACTTGGGCAGTCCTGCCCTTGATGAATCTAGTTTGCTCCTCAATGCAATGGAGACCATTCAAGGGGTTAAAAGTCCCATTTAAAGCAAAAATAAGTTTTAGTTTTCCTCTATGGCACATCGGGTTTACTTCCAAATTGCCCATTATTTCTTTTGAGTGGAAGATCTTGCACCATATTAGACAAATAACATTTAACATCCATTTCACTGAGGCTTTTAATCATGAATGAGCAAAGCAATGGCAATTTCTTCCATGGATCAAGGACCTGGAGAAAACGCTGGATACATCAGACTCATCCCAGTATGATTTGTAGTGGGATAGGGTAAAGGAGGGAGAGCAGTGAAGAGGGATTGGGGGCACATTGAATTGACAAGAAAGAAGAAAAATGGGAGCTCCTAGAGTAGTATTATCATATCATAGGACAACCACCAATACACATACCTGGGAACTTCCATTCAAGGTCTGCCCGGAGGGGAGTCCTCTTGTGCAGCAGGGGGTGACAATAATGATGTGAATCTTGTCAAAAAAGGGGCGGGGCTTGACATAAGTGGGGGGGGGGCAGAGTTTAAAGGTGACACACAGAAGGCTGGGGAAGGAAAAACACCGGGAGAAACAGCAGATGTGGGCAGAGTTTCAATAGAAAGTCCACACATCCAGAGGAATCTGCCTCTGCCCCGGAAACCCGGTAAAGCTCTGTCAGAACTGGAGTCTCCGGGGCAAATCCAGAGAGTTCCCAGGTATGCCAATACACCACCGTACTCACAAGGTAAATTTCCACTATAAGTGGTCAGCTGAACAGGTCCTAAAGTGGAAAATGGATGCCACTCCCCAACACAACCAAGGATCTCTCCAAGACCCTTAACCCTTTGAGTGCCAGAGGGGTACGCAATGCATTGCAAAGCAATGCGTTGCATACCCTTCTGGCACTCAAAGGGTTAACAAAAGAAAAACAGACAACCAGAAGGGGCGGAAGCCACCAAATATGAAGTGATGCATGAAAGTATATATGTATCTCTCTGGCACTCAAATGATTAATAGTAGGGCTCAGGTTGCTCACCCCTGCTCTGCCTAGAGTCATGTGTGTGTGTAATATAGATACCCGTACATGGGAACTTTTTCTTCTGACCTGTCCGGAGAGGGAAGCCTGTGCTGCCGTTGAGAGAGGCAAATGACGCAATTTGCATCAAAAGGGGGTGGGGCTTCAGAAACTTGGAAAAATAGAGGCAAATAGGGTGGGGAAGGAGGAGAAGTGGGCAAGGAGTGGGTGGAACAGATAGGGAAGGAGCGCAAACGGGCAGAGTTTCTTAAGAAACTGCTCATACCCCAGAGAATCAGACTCTTCCCCAGAGACCCTGTAATGCAGTGTCAAAAATGGAGTCTCCTGGGCAAACCCGTAGATTTCCCAGCTATGTAAATACCCCATGGTCTCTTCAAACACACACAATGATTTTTATTTATTTATTTATTTTGTATTTCTAACACTGAAATCCATGGGAGATTATTAATAATTGAGTGTGTGTGAGAGAATATGTGTATGGGAGAGTCTCATGTATGCATGTGGAAGAGATTGGGGGGTGAGTGTGTGTGGAAGAGTATGTATGTATCAGTTGTATGGGAGTATGTGTGACAGAGAGAGAGAAAAAAGTGTATGTGTGTATATGTGTGTGTGTATGTGTGTTCTGGGCACAGTTGGTCTGACTGTTTATACTGAGAGCAAAGGATGCTGGTAGAAGAAAAGTACTCAATATTAATCACTACTAGCAAAAAGCATGAAAGATGTAGTCAAAATGTGTGTCTTTTTCATTATAATTTCATGTGAACCTAGCATAAGTCCTTGAATTGTATCAGAAAAATCAAAGGATACAGTGTCTGTTATATAACAAATCTTTCCAAAACCTGTCCCTACAGACTTAACCTGTTCAACAAGTCCCCCACCACATACACCTTCCGGAGCACCTGGATCTCCTTGCACCTAATCTGATCCTTCTGCAGAGGTCTTAGGAGGACTCTATAGGTATATGCACCTGAATAACCTGTAAGACTGGCATAAACCCTAGGCTAAAATGATAATGACACAGAGCCTCTGTCATTGTGAGATTTACACAGATAATCAATTAACACTTTTGGTGATAGAGGCCTCCAAAACATATCTTTGAAATGTGTTGGAGAGATCTCTGCCACAGAGATGGGCAATCGGAGACCTTCCAGCTGCTGAGTAGTACAAGTACATTCATAAGGATGATGGGAATTGTAGTGCTCAACAGCTGAAAAGGCCTCAGTTGCCCAAAACTACTCTAGCATTTAAGGGGTTAAAATAAACCCACAAAGAGGATAATTCAAATTAATGGGAAGTTGGCATGCTATCAGAAAAGAGTCTGCCTCTAGGACCATGGCAACACCAGCTTTATGACCCACTTAGAGGCAGACTATGTGGGTAAGTGGACTTGCCCATTTTTTGGATGTTTGATTTGTTTGCGAACCCCTCTGACACTCAAAGGGTTAATATTCAGTTCTTGTAATGACAGTTCTGGCAATGAAGACTGTTACTTTAATACAATACTATTTACCCCATAACATGATACAATTTGGAAATTGTGTTACTTAAAGAGACTTTGAGGCTAATACTCTTATGACAAATCTTCCAAAAACGTCTCAAATGACAGCAAATTCCTCTGTCATGTATATACCCCATAAAAAGACACTGGACTCACCTTCTTAGTCAAGTCAGTCTGGAGTTCTGTTGTGAGGACTTCAAAAAATGTAAACCTCAAAGTTGCACTCTGAACTTGTAGTCCAAAGAAAGCCATTCTTGTAGATAAAATCAAGCAGCTTTATTAAAATGATTGGAAAGGGGAAACAAAATAACACTTTGAGGCATATAAGTGCCGCAAGGCTTCTTTACATACATTGGTTGAACACGACCTTACTCGTAGATATTCAAACCTATGAGTAAGGTTGTGTTCAGTCATAATGCATTAAGTAGCCTTGTGGCACCTAATCACTTCTAAATTCTGTTTTTTGTCATTTTAATTTAGCATAATAAAGCTGTTTGCATTTTATCCATGGAGCGATGTTCTTTGGCCTACAATATTCAAATGTGGTTTTGAGTGCAATTCTGGAGCACCAGCTGCACAATAGAGAACAAATAAAAATGAAAAAAAAAATGATATCCTCAAATCTGCTCCCCTTCCCTCCTACCACCTCAATGTGCTTCCTATATCCACCTGTGAGGACCTGTGTTAATTCCAGATACTAGTAGTGTCCTGTAGTTTCAGTGCACAGAGTTCTATGCACTGGAGATACTGTAGTGCTGTGCAAGGACTTTCATGTCCTCAAAGGGTACTACTGTTATCTGGAATTAACACAGGTCCTGCATAGATATCCCAGATGCCTCCGGAAGGGGTGAGTAGAGTGAGAGGAAGGTTGGAACATATAGGTGGAGGGAGGGAAGCAGACAATAAAATATATATATATTTTTTTTGCTGGGTAAATGGAGGGAAAACAAGGTTGCGTATTATACATGGACAATTTTGTTTTCCCTTAAAACCTTGGGTATAATTTATACATGCGTATTATAGACAGGTGCATATTATACCTGAGATTTTCCGGTATACTATTTTATATTGTATACTTGATACATTTATTTCACTTTTTACTACACTTAGAGGATTGTGAGCTGTCCTACCCCCTTCTTGTTTTTTGCATGTCATGAATACCATTGGGGGATATCTGAATATGCAATTTGCACTGGACTAGCAGCCAGGAAGGACCAAGATAAAATCCATTAGCGCCATATAGGACTTTCACACACACATATTACTATAAATCTGTACTATTCCGATTGCCCCTCTTGGGTGCTTCTCCACATCCCATCCCTCAGTGCCACTCCAGTGTCAGAGCTCCTAGCCTTGGTTTTATGCTTAGTTATTTATAAAAGTGACCTGGAGTTATTCTGGATTAAACCAACTGCACCATAGGGGATAATTAAAAATGTAATGTTAAATTAGGATTTTTTATTTGTCCCCTGTGGTTCATTGGGTTTACTCCATAATAACTCCAATTTGCTTTTATAAATATGGTCCTCTGTTTCCATCCCAATCCTTAGGGACAGGTCTTCTGGATTTCACTGCTTGTATATAGGTGAGTTAATTAAAATGAAAGAAAAGTTAAAAGAGGGAAATATGAAGAAAATACAACTAAAAATGTGGTAACACTACTACCTAGTGTGCAAAAAATATATGTGAACCTATGTAGAAAAACACACCAACCGCCCCAGCACCTGCATATGAATTAAATAGATTAACTGAATCTGCAGTGCCCAACTACGATACCATAGAAACTCTTTCAGAGACAAGAAGGGATTTTTTTTTATCTGACTAAATTTGCCTCCAATCTGTGGTGAACACAATAATAAATATATTATGCAATTCCACACTGAGTGTTAGTCATTTAAGCTGTTAATAGCACCAAGATGGATTGATGTCTCACACATGCTTAAACAGAAATCAGCTGTTAATAGTACTGAGATGGATTGATGACTCACACATGCTTCCAAACAGAAATCAGCTGTTAATATTGCTAATGCTAAAATTATTTTAGACACCCTCTTCCATATTCCTTCTGTTGTTTTACATCTCAATTTATCTGTCTCATTCATACATATAATGATAATGAATAAAATGCTAGACAGCTGGTATATGAAAAAAACAGGTCACAATCTCTCACAATTAAACAACTTGTTGCTAATATGTTTTTGAGTGTAGGAGCTCTTCTAAACCACTTTAGAAGTATGTCAAATCTAATTTTTTTCAAAAGCAGTAACCAATGATTATTTAACATAGTAACATAGTAACATAGTAATTTAGGTTGAAAAAAGGCTTGCGTCTATCTAGTTCAACCCTTTTCCTATTCCTGTTCACCATCACTGATCAAAAAGAAGGCAAAAAACCCCCCTCAAAACAGCAATTTCAAATTCTGCATTAAATGGGGGGAAATTCCTTCTTGCTTCCAAATAGCAATCAGATTTCTCCTTGAATCAACAAGCACTAACTAAATATTAATCCCAATACTAACGTACATAGCCCTCTGTGTTCTGAGTTGAGTTATGCTTGGTAATGAATGAACAGGGGTGTTTTACAAAGTTCCTTTGTATGTACGATGGCAGTGCCACTCTTAACAGACTTGAGTCCATTATCAAATGAATTTTGAGGACCAGGGGCTGGATTCAACAGCAGGTGCTAGTTTTATCTCTGCTTTTATATCCAGGTGTCCCCATATACTTTAATAGGAACATTTTTGATAAATCGGGAGGTAACATTTATGTTCTGCATTTGAATCCAGTTCTGTAATCTGTAAGATAGCTGTGCAATATTATGCATTCAGTGTTAATTTTGTCTATTTCATGACTTGTGGGCTTATTGCTTCAATGCTGTAATCCTGGTGGATACCACTATAAAAACATGCAATTTGCAAATAGTTCAAATGGTTAAGTGGGGCAGTTGATTGTGTATGTTATAACCCTTTGAGTGCCACAGTGGTGTGCATTCATTGCAGAGCAATGCCTTGCCCATCCCTATGGCATTAAAAGAGGGCATCTGCTTTGCAATGCGTTGCATACCCCTCTGACACTCAAAGGATTTAGTAAAGAGCATATAACCTATGTGAAACATAGGTTATATGCTATTTACTTAACCCTTTGAGTGCCAGAGGGGTACGAAATGCATTGCAAAGCAATGCGTTCCATACCCCTCTGGCACTCAAAGGGTAAATAAAGGGTGCAATTGTTTCCCCCATACAAGGGGGGTGTCATGAGTGGCCATGATACCCCTCTTGAGGTTTGAAGTACTTTTGTAATTTAGTAAAAGAAAATCATTGTTGCACATCAATAAAATATTTAATTACATTTTCACACACATTACATCTATAATAAAAACAAACACCTTTTTTTATACATATACAGGTTGCCTATTAACCCTATGAGTACCAGAAGGGAAGCAAACACATTACAATACCTCTCTAGTACTCATAGGGTTAATCTTGCAATACAAGATATGAGGGCATGTCTAGTATAATAGGAGAAAAAAAATGTCAGATGAAAATGGTGAAAAAAATAATGGGAGCACTGTAGTCAACTTTTCAAGGGGGGGATTAAAAGGTTGGATCATAATATTCATTGAATTAATATGGTGAAAGAAAGCACTGTAAGTCAGCTTTGGAAGGGGAAGGGTTAATTGTCGACTATGAACAATATTTGTTGGATTAATGTGGTGGAAGAAAGCACTGTAAGTCAACTTTTAGAAGGGGGGGCTAATATGTTGAGGGGGCACTTTATGTCAGATTTCCATGCTGTATACTGTATTATACACTGCTTTTGTTCGAACAACGATGGTTTTGAAACTGTCGTTATGGCTTCTATGCCTCAAACTCTGAGGAGTAGAATTTCTGACTTAAATGTAACCACAAAACAGGAGGTAACACTGAGCAAGGGTAATAGGATACTAATTGCACATTGTATTTAATTGTTTCCTATGGGCTTTTTTCAGACTGGCGGTAAGTATTATTACCGCTGATTTTGCTTTCACAAGTCGGGTAATAGGATAGCAAAAACTGACTTAAAAAAAACGCCTGTTGTATTTTTAGCGCTGGTAATAGAATCGAGCCCTAAATCTGTAATGTTGGAGAGCACCATTTTTTGCACCATTTTCTTGCTCTGTTTTTTGCTCCATTTATTTAATTTTTTTTTTTTAATTTCAAAAGCTTTATTGAAAATAGATAACAAAATACAAGTAACATACAGCAAGAAAAGTAATAATAAGTGTAGAATTCAGTGTTGTACAAGGTATTACATTGAGTATAGCTATTACAGACAATGGTGACTGGATACCATATTGAAAACAAAGTAAAGCTAACCACAAGTAATTGCTGTAAAAGTGTGTAAGACCATTCTGAATAACAGTCAATGGTAAAAGGAGACCAATAGCCCCCTATACTGCAGTTGAAAGAGGAGACAAGGAAAATCAAGAATATCAAAGAGGAGAGGTAGAGAAAGAAAAAGAAAAGAACTGGAACAAAGAAGGAAGAGGAAAGATGAAGGGAGGATGAAGAAAAAGAAAAAAAACCCACAAAATATATCAATTCCAGAGGGTACAAAGCATCGTAGATATATATGTTCTCAAACTTAAAAAGGGGCAGGAGGAGAAAAATTTGTCTACAGCATCTGGATCGTCCCCATGTTTAGTAATATGTAACCGCATGAGAGAGATGTGAAGGCATTTGCCCATTCCTGAATTGTTGGAGGATTCTCGTCTTTCCAGTGATGGGGTATAAGGGATTTAGCGGTGAGGAGCATTGCATGTAATAGGCATTTTTGTAAAAAAGGGAGTACAGGAAGTTTGAGGAAAAAACAATGTTTGTCAAATGTCACCAGTGAGAGAAATGTGTAAGCAGTTCTTACTAGAGGTTATACATTCTGACCAAAAAGGCTTAATCCTTGTGCATGTCCACCATATATGTGAAGGGGTGCCCTTCTCCATACGGCAACTCCAGCATTTTGAACAGTAGAAAAAAACATATGTAATTTCAATGGTGTGAGATACCACTGCTGCAAAAATGGTATTCCAGCACAGAGGCAGAAATGGATGCTGACAAGGCCGTCTCCCAAATGGACTGCCAATCTTCCACAGAGAGCGAGACTCCCAGTTCTCTTTCCCAGGAGGAAACATAACCTGGTTTAGGAAGAAATGGAGTGGAAGAAAGACTTGTGCCAAGTCTACCGGAAGGAGGCTTGGTGGAAAGAAGAAGGTTTTCAAATTTCGTTGGTGGTGATAACCAGGCAGATTTTATAGAAGATTGATTTAGAAAGTGTTTGATGCATAAAAATTGCCAAATCTCTGATGGTGGAAAATCGTACTTGACCTTTAAATCTTCAAAATGGTGTACCTTACTCTCAGATATCAAGTCAGCAATGCGTAACTGAGGAACAACTGCCCACCTGGGGAAATCAGTAGAGAGGAGCAAGTATGGGGTAGGTCTTGGAGAAAATAGAGGCAAAGTGAGTGAAGGGCAGTTCAATAAAGTTTTGGACTTGTTGCAAATATACCAGATGGTAAAAACATGGGATTGGGTTCTATATGAACCCAATCTTTCACTGCTTGGCTATGGACTGAATCTATTATTGAGGCAATTGCTGATGCATGATAATACTTCGTCAGATTAGGGAGACCTAGGCCAATCTTCAGTTCATGGAAGTAAAGACAACGGTCAGAGAGTCTGGGAAGTCTCTCTTTTCAAAGGAAATGACGAATGGAGTGATTAAGAGCTGCGAAGAAAGATGAGGGGACATGAACTGGTAGAGTTTGAAACAAGTAGAGAAGGCGTGGATGACACTCATTTTAATGACATTTTTTCTGCTGTACCAGGATAGATAGAGTTTATTCCATTTCTCTAGATCACAATTAATTGACTTCAAGAGTGGAAGAAAATTGAGACTATACAAGGAGTCAAAAGAAGGTGATATGTGAACCCCAAGATATTTAATATGTGAGTCCAACCATCGGAAAGAGTCTGCAACTTAAGAACATGTAATAACAGAGGTGGGAGCCCAATGTTTAAAGCTTCTGATTTAGCAAAATTAATTTTAAAACTAGAAAGACCTGAGAAATCATCTATTTCAGCCAGGACCATATGTAAAGAGTCTGCAGGATCAGTGATTGTTAAGAGAACATCACTGCAAACATAGCTAATTTACATTCAGAAGACCCTAAAGTCACCCCTTTTATGCGATCATTAAGACGAAAATGTTGCGCAAAGGTTTCCATAAGCATTATAATAACAGTGGGGAAAGGGGACAGCCCTGTCTCGTACCATTAGGAGTATAGCGAGCATTCCAGAGTGTTCCAGAAAAAAGCCAGTTCACCCTATAGAATGCCTTTCGGCATCGGTTGAGAGGAAGACATATGGAATGTGTTGCCTTGTACATGATGGATAATGTTCAGTAGCTTGCGTGTATTATCACGGGCTTCTCCACCAGGCATAAAGCCTGCCTGATCAATATGAACTAGGGACGATAATAAGGGTTTAATATGTTCAGATAGAATCTTGGTGTAAATCTTGAGGTCTAGATTGAGCAACGATATAGGTCTGTAACTTTCACATTTCCGAAGGTCTTTATGTGATGTGAGCCTCGGCTATAGTCGGGTCTTTGTCGATTCCCTCATGGAGTGGAACCAGGCTTTTGCCGGATGGAAGGGCGCGGATAGAGGTCTGAATCTCAGAGTGGGAAAAAGGAGCTTCTAGGGATTCAAGAGCAGATGCGGGTAGATGAGGAAGGTGTGCAGCATTGAGATAGTCAGAAATGCAAGATTCAAAGTCCTGTTTCGAAAGGAGTTTGCTCAGATTATACAACGATGTGTAATAGTCTCGAAAAGCTGCTGCTATTAATAATTTATCATGAACTATGACATTATTGTAATTATGAATAGAAGGAACATATTGTGATGCATACTTCGAACGTAGCTGGCGAGCTAACAGTGAACCAATCTTGTTACCGTGTTCGAAGGAAGCACATTTGTTGTTGAAAAATAGTTGCTCCATTCGAATGTTGAACAAGGATGTTAATTGGTATCGAAGTTGTGTAAGTCAAAGCAAATCTCGATTGTCAGTGGTAATTTTATGGGCAGAATCAAGGGAGTTGCGCAATTTAGGCTTTCCTCTGTCTGGTAGCTGCAAGTTTAATAAATTCACCACGGATGACGCATTTGTGAGCAGCCCAGATTGAGACTGGGGAAACAGACTCGTCAGCGTTTTCATGGACATAATGATCCAGTACCTTGTTGATATGGGCAATTGCCTCCTTTTGTTACAGGAGGGTTTCATCTAGTCTCCATGTGGGAGGGGTCAGAGTGCCCCGTGGCATTTTTCGATCCAAGCAAATAGGTGCATGGTCAGATCACGTAGTATTATCTATCGCTGTAGATTCTAATAAATGAAGAGAATCGTGTGAAATAAGAAAGTAGTCTATACGAGAGTAGAGGTTGTGAGAATGGGGATAGAAGGTGTAATCTTTCCAGTCAGGATGACACATTCTCCAAGTCATTGGGTCTGAAGTAAATGAGAATTGGAGGTGGAGCGCATCAGTAAATGCTCAAATGTCCCCTTTGTAGCATAAGATGTGAGTACTGCCATTTAGCAAAACAAGTAAGGACATAGGGAATCCCCAGTGGTATTTGAGTTGGTGCGACTTAAGTGCTGAGGTAACTGGTTTCATGTCTCACCTCCACTGAATAGTTGTGGGGGATAGATCCTGAAACACAGAAATGGAGTGGCCTTTGAAAAAGATGTGAGGGGGCCCCCTTGCCACTTTATAGACTTCATCTCGTTTAGGAAATTACTGGAAATGGAAGATTATATCTCTCGGGTATTCAGTCAGGGGTTCTGTGGGACGAAGAGCCCTATGGGCTCTATTAAGCAGAAACATGTGATCTGGAGTAGCTTTAGTTAAGTGGAAAGAAACGTTGCAGGAAGATCGGTAAAGCTGAATCATCCACTGACTCCAGCACCCTTCTGAGGCGTAGATTATTATGTCTGTTACGATTCTGAAAATCGTCGACTTCAATCAAGAGGTCAGTGTGTTGTTGATGTAGTTGGTTGAGTGATTTAGAGGATGCTGCACGGTAGCTGGATAAGTTTCACACAGTCTCTTCAACTCTCCCACCAATGTGAGTAATGTCACGTTTAACCTCCTCTTCCCTGAGGATTTGAAAGCGGTGAGGAGGTTGGTAATATCACGTTTTGTAGATGGTGAGTCTGACTCCTCTGGTGATAGAGTAGACTGTGGCTCAATAATTTGATGCCTGGGTATAGGCAGCAATGATGCCCCACAGTGCGTAGCTAGTTGGCAATCAGCCAATTTGATTCCTTTAGGACCCGAATAAGAGGTTTTCTTTGAAGCAAAAAAGGAGTTCAAAGCAGTTGATTTTTTAAAACATCTCCCCCAGACCATGATCCGTATGTGATCCTCTAATGGTCCTGCAAAGATACAGGGTTTAGCTTGTTGTACCCGTATGAAATGCGAGAAATAACAATCCAGTAGACAGGAGCTCCCAGGTTATACAGCCATTCAAGTCAGCAGCAAAACCACACACCCCCTGCTCCATTTTTTGTTCCTTTTTTAGCTCAATTTTTTGCTCCATTTTTTCATTTTATTTGCTCCATTTTCTGTGTCTGCTTTTTTGCTCCTTTTTATTCTTTGTTATTTTGTTCCATTTTCTTGCTCTGTTTTTTTGCTCTGCTATTTTGCTCTATTTTCCTTCTCTGATATTTGATCCATATTTTGCTCTTTTTTCTGTCTCTGTTTTTGCTCAGTTTTCATGCTCCAATTTTCTTGCACTTAGATCTATAATGTTGGCTCCAAAGAATAACATAGGCTTTGGAGCACCATTTTCTTAATTCTGTGGAGCCAATGCACTAAAACCTCTAAAGATGGAGAAATCTGTAGGCATTGGCTCCACAGAATAACATAGGACTTGGATGACTGTTTTTTGCACCACTTTCTTGCACTAAATCTCAAAAGTATGAGAAATCTTAATACATTGGTTCCATAGAATAACATAGAACTTAGAGCACTTTTTTTTTACTCTGTGGAGCCAATGCGCATTGTTATATAGGACTTGGATCCCATTTTTTGCACCATTTTCTTGCCCCATTTTTCTCCTTTTTTGGAAATTCTTGCACAAATATGAGCCTAGAATACATATAGTGCATGTTGTGGTGCTCAAAGAATGATCTCCAGTCATTCTTTTACTGAGACACACTTTATTGCTATGACTGCTTACCAGAGGTTACTACAATTAAAATCAAGGAAAATCCATTTGCAAAGGCATTTCAAGATACAAAAGAAAGAAGTGATCATAAGTATATTCTGGATGATGGTGTGGACTGTCAGCAGCCAGGTTACCCTCAGTTAGGTAGTTAAATTTTTATATTATTAGTTATTTTGGTCTAATTTTTGAGAATTGGAGTGCCTCACTAAAAGCCAATCTTTTTTTCTTAGCTAAATGTAAAGCCTCCTTATGGTTAGATATTTATTGATTTGCTGCTTTATTGTAAAAGCAGACATATAAGTGTTTATTTTAAAGGAAGTATTTGTTTGAACAGGCACTTAGGGATTTCTAGGTTTGGAAGGTCATAAGGGCATTTTGCAGAATCAGTATTCCCAAATGAATGACTTTGTGGGATTAGAACTATGATTATACATAATAATAAACATGACATTGTAGGTATGTGCTACAGTGGTTGGTGCTATGAATGAGGTAGTGATAATAATGCTAGTACCTTTAGGTAGAAGAGAATCCAGAGAGTACTCAGATATACAATAACTGTAAATCACCTGCACCGCATAATTTTGTACTCAGTTTGATTTTTCAGTATTGGTTTGATCTTTTAATGGGGTAGCAATACTTTCCCATTACTTTGATCTTTTTTTTTAAATTTTAAAATGTTTATTGAGAAAATATGCATAATTACAAAGTATTATCAGGATTCAAAGTACAAAATGCAATCTGTGTCTTATAATGATCTATTGAGTTAAATAAAAAATGATCAAACATAATATGGGTTAATTAATTACAAATATCACAATGAACCAAGAGCGTCCATAATCAAGTGGTGGAGAGAAAGGGGGCTTGACATAGAGAAATAGCAAAGAAAGTAATAAGAGGAGAGAGAAAGAGGATTACAGAGAGATAGAGGAGGGAGGGGGAGGAGGGTAGGGGAGTGGGGATATTGCACAATACTCCTCAGCTCAATGGGATCGTAATAGTAGTCACCAATATGTCTCGGGACGGACCTTGCTCAGGGGGGGGCCAGGACATCTCGGCAATGGCCACATCATGTTGGTTTAGGTCATTGATGAAGAACACCTAATGTCATTGGCAGGATCACATCAACAGTGGGGGTCACTTCCACAGTGGTGGTGGGGGTGCACCATGAGTCTCAGGCAGACTAGTTGCATCCAGGAGAGGAGGTAACACTAGGAACAACATCATGTGAAGATAGCAAGGGCTTTTCTCCACTTTTCCCCAAACTTGTCCAAGTCCCCTGTTGAAAGGGCTTGTAATCTCTCCATATCAAGGAGATCTTTCAATATGTTCTTCCACTGAGCCACCATAGGGATATCTGGAGATCTCCATGCGGAAAGGGATTAAAGCCTGAACTGCAGTCAAAATCATAGTCAATCCCATGTTTCGCTCACCCATTATCTGTCTGGGAAAAGAAGTCACTCTCCAGATTGTTGAGTAAGTATGCCTCTGGTGTAAATGGGAGGGTAAGGTTCAAAGTGGTGAGCATAAAGTCGTGTACTGAGGCCCAGAAGTTTGCAATCTTCGGGCAGGACCAACAAAAATGAATATACCTTTGAGTGCCAGAGGGGTACGGAATGCATTGCTTTGCAATTAATTCCGTACCCCTCTGACACTCAAAGGGATATATGTACCCACTTGGTTAAGATAGCTCCAGCATACATTGGAAGTCCCTGGGGAAAACCTAGCTACAAGGTGGGGAGTTCTGTACTATCTACTGAGTAGTTTGCAACTGACTTCCTTAGAAGCAGTGTCAAGCATAGAGACCACATTCACTCGAAGAACGTAGTGCCAAACCCCCAGATCCTACTCCGATTGGAGATCTGATTCCCAGTGTACCATAATATTTAGTTTCTTCTCCGGTGGGAGATTCTGAAGAAACTTATAAAGTGTTGATAAAGGCCGCCATATGAGTCCAGCAATTTCTCAAAAGGTGTCAAATCCCTCGGGGTGTAGCCCTTAACCATTAAGTCCATAAGATAATGCTGTAGACAGGGTGAAGGGAACGGAGCTGGTTTATAGGAGAGGTTATAGCAAGACCACACTTTAAGAATACTGTGTAGTATAGTATGTGTGTTCAGGGGTCTGGGGATGGATTGGGGCTTTAGGAACAGAAGCTGGGCAAGGTCTATCCCACCGAACTTCCATGTACAGGTGTCTACCCAGCTTTTCTTCAAAGACAATCTCAGATCCAAAGATTTAGTTAGAATCACCCCTACCCAACAGGTGTTAATATCCAGAAGACAAACTCCACCCTTCCTCGGGTATAGAAAAAGGGAAGAAGCTTTAAGACATGGTTTCTTAAATTTCCAAACAAACTCTTTGTCGAATGGAGAGCGCCAATATAGCTTTGGGGCAGGAATATTGGGAGGGATTGAAAAAGATACAAAATGTTTTGGTAGAACAATCATTTTAATCAGGTTTACCCTGCCAAAGTACTAAATTATCTGGTGATTCCATTTCTGCAGGTCAGAATGGACGGAGTTCAACAACTGTGTATACTTGCCTTCAAACAACACTGATATATCTGGTGTAATCTAAACACCAAGAAAAGTAATTGCCAGACAAAGTGAAACTTTCATTGGATGCATTCCCTACAGAGGGAGGAAATCCAACATTGAGTATCTCACAATTAGTGTGACTGATTTTAAAGCAGGAAATAGCCCTGTATTTATCCAAGGGAGCTACTAAAGGGGGAAGCGATTTGACCGGATTGGTAAGAAAAACCAAGATATCATCTGCATAACAAGCTAGTTTGAACCTGTGGAACATTCTGCAGAGGGGTCGGATATGCCAGCAATGTCCAGATTGTCTCTGATAGTGACAAGAAGGGGTTCTAGTGATAAGACGAACAACAATGGCTAAAGAGAACAGCCCTGATGAGTGCCGTTGCTAATGGAGAAGGGGGCTGACAGAAATCCGCTTGCCTTAAAGGAGCAGTAAACTTTTTTTTATGAAAACACATATTTTATAGAGCATTTCCTGCTGAATAAAACAAGGTCACTCCCATCGCTGTCAAATGTTTTATTCAAAATTTATAGCAGTTCAGATAACCAGGAAGTGAATTTACTGTGTTTACTTCCTGATAGTTCTAACTGACAGGAAGTCACAGGCAGTTTGTGGGCTTCCAATGACTGCTTAGGCATCTGCACTCCCAAGCAAAGAGCACTGAAGGCCTTAAGTATTTGTGACAATAACGGGGGTTTAAAAGTTGTATAGTATGATGATGGGAGGCCGTCTGGGCCAGGGCTCTTCCCCTTAGGGTACTCTGAGAAAACTGTCTCCAGTTCTTCAATTGTAAATGGCCTTTCCAGAGCAGATACATTATCTGAGGATAATTTTGGGAGCTTCACCTGATCCAAAAATTGATGGATAGAAGGGACTGGGTCAGGTTAGACATAGAGTCTGTCCCAGGATGTAAGTTGTACAGGGCTTCGGAAATCATGGCAAAGGCACTCATAATCTCCGGGAGAGAGCAAACCAAGGTGTCGTCACTGGTTTTGATTTTGGTAATGGCTGCCTCGGCACGTTTTCTTTTCACTACATTACTCAGCAACTTCCCACATTTGCCACTTTATAAATAATGTTGGTATTTATACCACATAAAGGATTTTTGGACATCATCCCGAAACATAGTTGCAAGTTGCTGTCTGAATTCTGCCAGTTGATAAAGAAGCCTTATGACACGCCTCCAGTGTGCGTATTTCTTGTAGCAGGTCTCTAATTTTTGCCCGGTGTGACCCTATTTTAATGAAGTCTCCTCATATGACGCATTTATTCACCTCCCACACTGTGGGTACAATGTCCCCTGCAGAGTTCGAGCCAAAATATTGATTGATGACCTTCTTGATGCTATCTACATGGGTTTGTGAGTCCAGAATAGATTAATTCAACTTCCAAGTGTTATTAGTGGTGAGAAGATGAGGAAGAGTGAGATGGATGGAGATGGGAGCATGTTCTGACCACACCATGGGGTGAACATCTGACTGGGTGCAAGTATGAATAGTATGTTGCTGCAACATGAAATAGTCTATGTGAGGTGTAACTTAGACAGGTGAGCATAATCTCGATCTGAGGGGTGGAAGATATGCCAAACATCCAATAGTTGGTATTGAGATAAGAATGTGTTAACCTTATGCAGATAGAAGTGTCTGACAGAAGAGCGGTTTGAAGAACAGTCTAACCCAGGATAAAGAGCCATATTGAAATCTCCCATAATGATCAATTATCCTTGTTTTAATTTGTCCAAGTGTCTCAGGGTGGTCTGTGAAAAGGGGTATTGTTGGGTGTTGGGGGTGTAAATGGTATCTAAGGTGACTAAGGTGACTTAAAGGGATAGTAATACTTCGTTTTAACTTTATTTTATTTTGTAGACATTAAAAAAACATGAAGAATGATATAAGTCTTATCTCTCAAACCTTTATGGTTTAAGAGATATTCACAGTTTTGCTGTTTCTGTGTTCCTGTGTTCTGGATTCCTTTGTACCGATTTGGCCTGTCCTGACTACGCTCCAGTGTTCCTGATCGTGATTGACCCGGCTTGTCCGTGAACCACCTTCGTTACCTGACCAGGCTTGGCTGACATTCCTGCTCGTGTTTGACCCGGCTTGTCTGAGAACCTCCTACGTGCTACGACCCGGCCTGGCTGACTTCCTGCTCCGTGATCGACTACCGGCCTGCTCCAGCGACCTGCCTGTTCCTGTTGTCGCCGCCGCGACATTCTTACTGCTGCTGTCTCTGTTTGCCCAGTCCAGTGCAGAGTTACGTGCTGATTTGCAGAGCTGTGCTTCCTTCACTGAGCCTCCGTACGCTTGCAGAGCTACTACACCATACTGAGCCTTCTGTTGTTAAACGTGCATTTTAACCCTTGCAGTGCTGCCTCGCTCCTGCAGAGCCTTCATTCCCCGGTATAGAGCCTTAACCCATTGTGCTATGTCTGCTGAGTCTGCCTCTTGTGTGGACGGCGACTCATACGATACAACTGCAGAGTAGTCACGTTAAGTTGGTCCAGTAGGGCGCCATTGGCTCTTGGTCTTACGCTGGTTTACCGGTGGACTCCGTTGTGGCAATTGGCTCAGTATAGCAGCAAAGGGCAGGCTCAAAGCTCTGGCAGGTTCCCGTTGGTATATGCTCGTGGGGGCTATTGGCTCAACTACCGTTTGCTGTTGGTCTCCGGTTATACGCACGTGGGGGCTCTTTGCCAGCTCTTGCATTTCAGGCTAGGTTGAGATTACGCCCGTGGGGGCTACCGACTCTCGCACTTGCAGAATCAGTTGTCTCGTTGGGTACGCCCGCGGGGGCTATTTGGGTCACTGTTCTGCTGAATATACCACTGGTCACAGATTGCCTACAGCATTATTACCTTAAGAACTCTGTGTTGTCTACATCTACACAGCACCTCCTATCACCACCTTGGGTGTGCCAAACCCCACAGCTGAGATGGACTGATTTTTGCATTTAACCCATTTGTGTCTATATTGCCATTATCTGTTCTGAGACAGTGTGTGTTACCTATTCTGTGTATTGGGCCTTTTGGGTTATATCTGTCTATACAGTGTTATTATTCCTGTTGCCTGCAGAGGGCGATCGTTTGCATCATTTTTTATTTAATAAAACTGTGTTTGATTTTACCAACTGGTCTGAGTGTCCTAAAAACCGTTACAAATCCCCTACGCGTAGGTATCCCCACCTCTTTGGTCTTGGTGGCTGCAGAGGAGGTCCAGATATTGGGAAAAAAAAGTTGTTTTACAGTCTGGGCGCATGCCCAAATTTACAATGAGTCTCCTGTATGAAGAAAATATCATCTGCCCTTTGACTCTTAAAATCCCCCAGTACAAGACTATGTTTCTCGGGGCATTTAAGCCTCTAGCATTAATGTACAGAAATTTAAGTATTGTATCCTCCATGGGTCACAAAGTGAAAAGTGCTAGACCCCAGAATATAAGTGATGCACCTTATCATGTGTGCAAAATGCCCAACAGCTCTGTATGTGGGAGAAACTGGACAAGCACTACATACGAGATTTCATTCCCACAGATCCATTGTTAATAAAAAAAAGACAGAGACACCAGTAGGAGAACATTTTTGCCAAAATGGGCACAGTGTCAAGGATATTAAGTTAACTGTATTGATGGGACTGTTCCGCACTCAGAGGGACAGAAAGGTATGGGAGGTAAAATTAATGTTAAAATGTAATGCAATTTGTAGTGGTTTGAATAGGGATAAGGAATTTCTATCAAAATACAATTTAGTTGATTGACCTTTCCAACAGACCCAAGAGCATCGTAAATACCTCTAAAGCCTCAGAGGAAGAGTGCAATTTACCATTGACTGATCAAAGATATCTGGATCTGGACTGCATTCTGTTATCTGATTTCCATGCTAAACAATGTGATTTGTACTTGTATTTAAGAGAGATGTTTTCATATTTATCTGTATAACATGCCTGAGGAAGAGACCTAAGGTCTTGAAAGCTTGCATTTAAATCTGCTTAGTTAGCCAATAAAAGGTATCAAAAACTATATTTGCCTGCTGTAATACTGTCTCATTGTGAGGTTAATAGAAAGGGAAATCCCTGGCAATACTTGAGTCCTGCTGCAAGTAGAAAATCTGTCAGCGGTTTAACCGATCTGCGTTGCTATACGGTATGAACTGAGAGATCTGGGAATAGTTGACCCGAGGCTCCAGCAAAGGAGATCTCTTCCTTCTTTTGTGCTGCACAAAGAATCTCCTCCTTGACTGAGTATCGTAACAAGCAGCATATTATGTTGCGGGTTTTGTTATTTGGGTCACCCCTAGGTTGTAGGGCTCTGTGGGCCCTCTCAATTTCAATAGCTGGGTAGGGATGTCTATTAAGAATAGATGAGAAAAGCAGTTGTAGAGATGCTGTCAGGTCCCTTGGCACCACGGACTCCAGTAGATTTTTAATCCGAATATTGCATTTCCTACTCCTGTTATCTAAATCGTCCAGTTTGTTCTGGAGGCTAGTAATGACCTCTTCTTGTTGCTGGACTATCTGTCCCAAGTTGTTGTGCATATCAATCATCTCACCGTGGGCTTCCTCTAGGACGTGCATTCTCTGGGATAGTACTCCCAAATAATGCACGACCTAGAGGAAGCCCGCGGGGAAATATCACGTCTCGAATCTGTGTATTCGGCCTTCATTTTGTGTGTCACACCATCTAGCAGTTCTTTCATGTCCGTTTTGGCCAGAAGATGGGTTATATCATCTTTAGTGAGAAAATCCACCATTGTTGATCACAGGTTGTAGTCTGTTGAGTTTCACACTCTGATATCAGTATCTTGCTGGCTGTTATCATCCGAGTCAGAGCGTGCAGTAGGAGAGTCCTGATTCCAGCCAGAACTGTCCGTGGGAGTGTGGCCGGCAATATGAGACAGGTACTTTGTGATACCTTCAGATGCAGCAGCTCGGGCTTTCTTTTTCCCCTTCGGCATCAGCACAGTAGAGTTGTATACTGTGGGATATAGAGTCCGAGAAAAAACTCGGGATTCACACCTCCGCGTTAGGATAGTGCGACCATCTTGGTCGGCATCCAGACTCCGCCCCCATTACTTTGATCTTAACATGGGGAAAGGGCAGAGTACATATCTAGTACAGGCCACTTATGGTTTTTGCATGTGTGCTGTATATAACCCATCCCTATCTATAACACTTTAATCCACCTCATGAAAATTGCCACATTAGTATGAATAATAAATGTAAAAATGGATTAAGCCACAAAACAGGGTGTGGTTAAATGAGTGGGTGTGAGTAGGATTGGAACCAAGGTGGGCCTAAGGGCACCAAAAGGTGCTGTGCCTTGAGAGTGCTTGAGCTGTAAATCCATCCTTGGCTAGAAGCACAAAACTACACCTACTACAACCTCTCATTTTCACAAAAACAGCAGCTCCAATTAATCTTCATAGCATTTTGAGCCATAGAGACTGTTATTTCAATACTGTCAGAGTTGTAGTTCAAGAGTAATTGAATAATAAAGCATCCCCCTCCCACCCTTTTACTTAGTGTAAGCCAACTCCCCCTCAGATGTGGAATCTGGTCCACAGACCAGACAGCTTACAACAAGAACATATCTTCTTACTGTGAGAACAATGAAAATCCTTCCTCCTTGACAGGTTTTTCAGGTTTTCCCTTATGCTAATTGAACATTGTCCCTGTCTTCAAGCCATCTGGACACCACCCTGCTGTTCTGAGGTGAGCAGTGTTACATCAGTAAAAGGGGTGGGAGGAGATACTTTATCATTCAATTACTCTTGAACTACAACTCAGACAGTACTGAAATAACACTCTCCATGACCTAAATTCTATGAAGATTAATTGGAGCTGCTTTTATTGTGAAACATTACTATCCCTTTAAGGCAGACAAAAGCATATAATTTTGGAAAGAATATAACCTAACACATCAAATGAGGGCCGCTTGCCTTCCAACCTCTAACCTGGTATGCACAAATGTTTCCAGAAGGTTGCGCTAATGGAAAAAACATGTTTTTTTTTTACATTTCCATCACTTCAAACTTACTAACATAATTAAAGACTATTACATTTTCAACTATATTCATTAGCAGGTGCTCTTATGAGAAAAATGTTACCCCATTGGTATGAGTTGACTTACCGTAGAGGGTGACAGAAGCACAGAACCTACCTGTTTTCTTTTTGAAAGCGGCTGCCTATATTAAATTGGTCATAACTATTAGAGAAAATAGACATTCACCCACATCAAATAAGGGGTCACTAGCCTTTCTACTCCAGTCTGAAGTACACAAATATTTCCAGAAGGTGGTGCTATAGGAACAAATACTTTTTTTTTACATTTCCACCACTTCAAAGATACTAAAATCTTTAAAAACCATAGAATCTCCTACTGTATTCAGTTCCTGCTCCAGGACTTTGAGAAATGTTGTTTTGTATACGCTCATACCGACAGGCAGATTTAATGTTCCCATTCGGATTGTTCAGGATAGTCTGTATCAGCGATTAGATGTAGCTAGGGTTGCCAGCTTTTCTTCAAAAAAATACCGGCCAAGGCATTCCCTCTATAGACTTAACATTGGACAGAAGCAAATTTTTTACCGGCCTGCCGGTAAAATACTGGCTGGGTGGCAACCCTAGCTATAGCGACTCACTTTGCAACCTGTTATCATAATCTTTACTCGTTGAACTGATATTCACTTTAATAATGTTTCATTTTATTTATTAGAGTTAATTATTTTTGGGACATCCCATATTCTTTATCCTGGCAAGCCAGTTTTGTGTCCCAACAAACTGTCCATATATATAAATACTTTTTTATTAAAGGGATAGTAACCTCGAAAAAAAAGTACAGGCAAATTTACAGGTACAATTAAAACATACTTACTGCCCTCATTCCCATCTTTCAAACGGTTATGGTTTGAGAGATGTAATAAAATAAAGTCCTCCGTTCCCTCCCCTTTCTGCCTGACAAGCTGTAAAGCTGTCAGAGGCAGAATCTGGTTGACCGATTTTAGGTGGCTCTTCAGGAGAGCTGACATCAGGATATAATTACTTCATCGGAATGGTCTACAATGTGTGCTTGCAAGCCAGGCAGACGTTGTAGACCATACCGATGAAATAATTATAGTTATATATCTCGATGACAGCGCTCCTGAAGAACCGCCTTCTGGTCCCGGAAGCAGGAACTCATAATGTCTGCTATACAGCGGACGCATGAGAAGGGGTAGGGAGAGGAGACCTTTATTTTATTACATCTCTCAAACCATAACGGTTTGACAGATGGGAATGAGGGCAGTAAGTATGTTTTAATTGTACCTATAAATTCTCCTGTACTTTTTTTTCGAGGTTACTATCCCTTTAAATTTGTTTTTTCTCCTTACAGTTTTGAGACTTTTTCTGTATAACTTGTATTTAGAGCACATATGTGACATGCGTGCTCTGTAATTGTGTGCGTACTTGCTTATGCCGACTGGCTGATGAATTTTTCCTATTGGAATTTCCATATATGCATATCAGCAGCTGGTTTTAGCATTTCAGTGTAAGCCTAGCGTGTAAGAGAACCATTGTAATTATTTTCTCTATAATTGACTACCGTTCAGTCCTGCAATTATTATACTTTCACATCATTCTGATTATTTTTGGCAAGCTGGTTTATGCCCCGCAGTTCACGCTTTTCTATTTCAATTTAAATTTTGGCAACTTCTTTACTATTATATTATATTGGAATAAAAGTAAATATTTAACCCTTTACATATCCAAAATGTGTATATCTTCAGTGTGTTTTAATTACTATTAGAGAGTGCTAGTACACCAGGGTTATCTGTCTCTATCTCCTATGCTTTTTGGTAGACATAGCTTGGAATATTAGCGTTAGGCAAGTGTGGGAACTTAACAGAAATTCTAACTGCAGATTTAGCACAGAATTGCCGTAGTACATTCACCCCAGTCTGTCTGGATTTTTGGCTGCTGCTATCTGAGACAGCTTGGAATTGCAACAATATCTTGTATATATGAATCACAACAGAGATCTGACACATACAAACAACCCACTATCCTATTTCAGAGATATAAATGATGCCACAACACTTAAAAATGGAACAATGTCCTTCCAAGATGCATTTTTCAAACCTTTGATAGCTGTGGGGTGTTGGATCAATGTGTTAGTAAATGTCTCTCTTCAACTGAAAGTGTCAAATTGTCTTATGGTGTAATGCCATTGATTAGTATGGGTTTTATGTCAGATGCATATATTAGAATATTAAATAGGCTTGTTGCATGATTAACTATGTTTCATGGATAACAAATTCGGTTTACTTTAGGATGAGAAATATGCCTTGGTCATATGTGATATTTAAAGGGTAATTTGGATATAGACCATTTTGCTTAGTACATTGTTTAAATGAATGGTTCTCAATCCCTGGGAACCATTAACCATCCAACAAATTAAACCCTGGATGCTAGACAGATCTTCAGGGCACTACTTCTCAATTCACTGAAGATCTTTCCAGCATCCAAGTGATTAACAGTGTAGATGCCACATATACTTCAAAGCCATCTAGTATTGGCAAATTTAGGTTGCTTTTATGGTAAAATGAATTAAAGTTAGGTATATGTGATTAAAAGTAATGTGTGTATGTCCATATCTATCTATCTATCTATCTATCTATCTATCTATCTATCTATCTATCTATCTATCTATCTATACACACACTACCGTTCAAAAGTTTAGGGTGACTTAGAAATGTCCTTGTTTCTGTTGTGGGAGCAGCTTTACTGTATGGTATATAAGAAGTGCCCATCAAGGCAATCCAAATTGTGGGATGTGCTTCAGGAAACATGGGGTGAACTCCCTTCACATTAACTCAGCAAACAGACAACTAGAATGCCAAAGGTCTGCAAGACTGTAATTGCTGCAAATGGAGGATTCTTTGACGAAAGCAAAGTTTGAAAGATACAATTATTATTTATATTAAAAATCATTATTTATAACCTTGTCAATGTCTTGACTGTATTTCCTATTCATTTTGCAACTAATTTGATAGAAAACAAGGACATTTCTAAGTGAAATATATATATATCTCAAAAACACAACACTACGTTTTGGCATATTGCCTGCTTATCACCAATATATTAAAGATGAGGTTTTAGACACATAATATGCATAGCTGGGAATTTTTAAAATTAGCTGACCCTGACATTTTTGAAAAATTAACCCCACTCTCCCAAAACATACATCCTAGTGAAAATGTCCTTACTTGCTCTAACCAAGAGGAGGGCCTGTCAGTGCTCAGAGAGCCCTCAACGTGCCCCCTACATGCTGCAACGTAGAGATCTTACTGCCTGACTACACAGGAGAGAAGTAGGGCATCTCGTTCTACCTTTCTGTTTTAAATGGCACCAGTATAGGGATTAAAGAACAGTCAGTTGGTTCGGATCATGTAGTGGGTAACCCTGTGTTCTCTCACCCTGAGATGCTGGCCCGTTACCCTGCGTTCCTGAGATTTGGGTCAAAACTGGAGTCTCAGGGTCAAATCCTGAGAGTTAACAGGTTGATAATATGACCATAGGATTCCAAGCATGCCACCATAGCAGGGTACACCATTATAAGCAAGTCCTAACCATATATAATATGTTCTATGATCTGAATCTCTCCTGCTTCAGGCATCTACTAACCTTAATTAATGTTATCATGAGAGCTGAATCTTAGCCAGGATTACCTATTGATAGATTTTCTGACAAGTATTATATAGTGTCCTAATGACAGAGAATATTGCACCCACGGTTGGAAGAGGTGCTCAAACAAATGGAAATTGGTTAAAATTTCCAAATGTACAATTCCAGTCCTTGATTTGGTAAGCACACCAAAATAAAAAAATCATATTTCAAAATGCTGGAGTGCAACCAATTGTGACCAAAATATTTTACAAGCAAACACACAAAATATATTTGTGTATCCATATTTAATCAGTATTTACCTTTTACTCTAGGACATATTACACTCTTGGTTACACACATAGATTTCCTCAAGTGTGTCACACAGACTCTTTTTTAATTGTATTGTTATTTTATTAGTTACCCCATTAATAGGCAAGTCCTAACCTTGATATGCCTTGTCCTCTGAACAATGTGTTGCACAACCTTCTGGTTCTTAAAGTGTTAAACAGGTTAACTTTTTTCACAGAATGGATTCAGGGGTTTTGGGAACCCCTGAATTCCATGACATGCCAGGACCATCATGGGTCCTTAATGCAAGTTTACCCATTACAGTCCTGTCACGTCATGGGTCCTTAAAGGGTTAATGCAGCATGAATGCTTCAATTTGAAAACATTGCCATCAACTGTTATGTGCTCTTCTACTGACATGACATCCAGGACTGATTGAAAAGGTTATCTCCTGAAAAAAATGACAAGGGTAAAGGTGTACAGGGGCCTTTAGGGTTTTCTGGCCATAGTAAGATAAATTGGGGGTTATTATTAGGAGGTGTTAGTTCCCCATTAATTACTGTGCATAAATGATTTTCGTGAAGTTATACTTGCACTTCAGTTTGAAGCTACTATCATGGCTGGTACTTGGATGCCCTCTACTGGCCAAATATTAATACTCTCTAAAACAGGACATAAAACTTTATTCTCCTAGACCATTTTAATGATGAATGGTTGGCCACAATACACTGTTATTTCAGTGATAAAAGGTGAGTCACAACACACGCTTATATCTATTTATACATATATATGTATGCACATTTTTTTTTTAATAATATACCGGTATCTAGCTATCAGCCACTAAACTAATATTTACAGCAGTGAGTACTGAGTGAAAGATGAACTGGAACAGATGTTTTGGAGACCTGTGCAGAATTGTAAAATTCAAAGGATGGAATGCTCCATTTATCCCCTTAAGGACAGCACAGTCCAGGGGTGAGGTGCTCTAGAAGAACAGCACATTTTTTTTTTTGCCCAGTATGCTCAGTGATCACAGAGTGCCGTGTAGGCATGCTGCGATCATGAAATTACATGAGGTGCCAGGACCGTCACTGGTCCTTAAAGTTTGGGCCATCATGACGATCCTAGCATGTCATTGGTTGTTAAATGGTTAAATCAATAAAAATTTAGGGAATTTTTATTTGTCCCCTATGGTGCAGTTCCTCTTTGTACATAATCCTCAATGTCTGTGTTGGTGGTAGCAATGTATTTTAGCAGGACTGTTTTTCTGGATAAAAAAGGTGCCTGTACTCAGAAGTTCTCAAACTTTTTGCAGTGGCAGAACTCATTAGTTCCAAATAAATGTTTAGTGGAACCCTAGAAATTAAACTTTTAACCCTTTTGATGCTATAGAAAAGCCATGCACTGGAGACCCCCTAGCAACCTGAGGGTTAACTTTCACACCTGGAACCTCTCAGAAATTGTGTGGCATTGAAGTCAGCCGTGGTTGGGTGTTGGGTCATCTAACCACCTCTGGGATGAACCAACACCTGAACAACTACCACAAGTCAGTGTTGATTAGTGCAGAACGTGGCATTACTGCATATACCAGTGTCACACTTACCACCAGTAGGCAGGAGAAAGGGCAGGGGGATCATGTCACATCTGGTCCTAAGAGCAGTCACAGCCCATTCCAAAATCAATACAGGCCACACTGGAAGATTTTGGTGGCTTTCATTCATAGGGGATTAGCAGACAACAGTCCCTGAAAATCACACACCTCATTGCACAGCTCATAGCCATTGGGGGTGCTACTTTTAATTTGGTGGATGGGGAGCCCTTCCAGCAACTTATGGAGGCTGTCGCACCCGATATAAAATTCCATCCCGCACCACATTTAGTAGAACTGTAGTGCCCTCACTGTACCGGTCATGCGTTGGGCTTTTGAAGGACTTGCTAGGAAAGGCTGGTGGCCAGTCAGTGCACTTTACCACTGACGTATGGAGTGCTCTGTGTGGCCAGCATGGGTTTCCATCCTTGATGGCACATTGGTGGCAGCCCAGTGTGTTGCAAGACACATCATTACTGACAACAAGTTCAGGTACTGTAGCTAAGCAAGCAGAGCACTGCTCTTTCCTCCTCCATGATGAGGTAATGGATCAGCAGCACACCTCAGATAACATTTGCAAAGCACTGCTGAACATGGAGATGCAGTGGCTAGGGGAGCAGGCAGGCACACAGGCACAAATAGGGTTTGTGGTCACTGACGGTGCAGCTAACAAGGCTCACCATGATGGAAGATTTGTGGATGTGCGCTGCTCAGCACATGTCCTGAATCTGGTAGTGAAGGCTGCTCTCGAGGATGGCAGTAATGCTGGAAGGTTGCCAGCACTTCTGGAGTCATGTCGACAAATTGCTGGCCACTTCCATCTGAGCATCAAAGATAGCCAGCTCCTCAGGGAGGAACAGAAAAAGGCAGGCCTCCCAGAGCACCACCTGAAACAAGATGTTGGGATCAGGTGGAACTCCACCTTAAATATGCTAGAGTGTATCTTGGAGCAGAAAAGTGCAGTTCACGCAATGTCATGTCACTATTGGTAGTAGCAGAACACTGGGCGGGGCTGACTGGGCCCTGATTGAACAGGAAGTGACAGTCCTCACGCCTTTCAGTGCTTTGAGGGAAATTTTAAGCAAAGAAAACACTAGCCTGGCAGAAGTCATTCCCCTCTTTATACACCTCTCCTTAAAAATTGACGATTTCCTTGCCCATAGGGAACGCTTGCCAGGTGCTGAGGGTAATATACTTCCCGATGTTGCTGCCCTTCTAACAAGGCTGAAGAAGGAACTGACTCAGTGCATGGAAGAGTGCATGGATGATAATGCTTGCCACAGTTTGCGATCCTCGAATCAAAGGCAAGATGGCACTTAGTTCCAATTCACTCACTGCCTGGAGGGAACAATTGATAGCGAAGGTACATGAGAGGCAAAGAAAAAACAGGATGCAGTCACAGGAGGTGAGAGAAGATTCCGCAGAGGAGCTGAAGAAGTGTGGTGGTCTTCCGGGACCTATCAGTAGCAGCACCAGTAGGACGTCATCTTCTTCCGGTGGAGCAGCTGCTGCTTTTTATGCTGAGGCAATGGACAGATTATGCTTCAGACAAAAAAACAGCTCTCCATCAATAGAAAAAGTGCTGATGAGTTTGAGGTTAAGGCTTACCTTGCGGAACCTTCTTTGCCCCCAAGTACAGATCCCTTGATTTTCTGGGATAACAAGAGGGCTGTGTGGCCTACTTTATCCCTGATAGCCCAGGAGTTGCTTTCTTGCCCCCCAACCACTGTCCAGAGTGAGTGGGTATTTTCCGTAACTTTTTTTTTAAAAGTCAATCTGCCAAAGCTGGGTTACCCTGCTTTCAGGTTCGATGGAGATTAGAAGAAAAAAGTACCATAGTATCATAATATGCTGTGCGCTCCCACTTACCCAGCTCTAGAACCGTGGTAGGTTGGGCAGAGGATACCTCCTGACTTGGTGGGAATTTAAAGTATACATTGTTGTCCCACTATACAGGTTATTCAGTCTGGCTCTATTGTTTTTCATCTCTTGTAAAAAAAAGTATGTGGTATCTATCTACTAAGTCCTGGCTGCTTCACTGTGCAGTTTGCTGCTGGCTACATCTCCAGTGTTGCTGTCATTCTGAGTCTGTCTCACACCAGTCATCCTCAGTTGCTGTATCTCTACTGAGTCCTGGCTTCTCCGGTTTTCTGCATTATACTGCTGGCTACATCTCTAGTGTTGCTGTCATCCTGAGTCCATCTCACACCAGTCATCCTCAGTTTTGTAGTCTCTTGTACAAAAAAGTTTGCGGTATCTCTACTGAGTTGTGCCTGCTCCAGTGTTCTGCAGTTTGCTGCTGGCTACATCTTCAGTGTTCCAGTCATCCTGAGTCTTCCCTGCACCAGTCATCCTCAGTCTTCCTTCTTCCTTCAAATTTAGCTACATCCATACTTCATCTACTTCATCCATAGTACCATAAGGCTTAATGCCCACCTTACCCTGTTCCACCGTCTTCATTTAGCCTTGGAAATGGTTCCATTTATTTAATTTTCATTTTTTATTGTATTTTTAAAGGTATTTGAAAGTCACCAAATAAGCCGGACTGTCACTGACTTTCGTCCAAGTCGAACAGGTCAGATCCGAATTGCGGAGTTGATGAATGAAAAAAACAAATTCGTCCAACATCGAATTTTAACGAAAATGTTTATCGTGCACAAATCTATTTATCAGATCTTCCTGTTTTGCCTACTAATACAAAGCATAACCCTGTATGTTTCCTTTTGAACGCAATGTATCTAATCTTAAATGTATCCATTGTATCTGCCATAACCACATCCATGGGCAAGGAATTCCATAATTTACCGCAAAAAACCCTTTCCTTCAATGCAAACATTATATGAAGGTACAAGTGGCACTATGTACAGATCAGATCCACAAATAATTCTAAAAGTTATCGATTTAAGAAAACAGCTCATTATTTGGCAGCCTGCCATTCAACCCTGTACATGCTAGAGGCCCCAATTTGTAATGAGTTGGAGATTTCTCTAGCAGTCGAGGGGTTGAGGAATAATTACGGGATAAACCAAGTGCACCATATGGGATCAATCCAACTTTTCAAAATTTGCATTGATTTAAATTGGGCTTTTAACCCCTTGAATGCTAGAGAGGTGTGTTGGAGACCTCTCTAGCATTCAAGAGGTTAAAAACCCAATTTCAATCAATGAGAACTTTTATTTGTCCCCTTCAGTATAGTTGGTTCAACACAGAATTACTGCAGTTCATCTTAGTACATCATAGTAATATAATAACATATTTGATGAGGCTGAAAAAAGACATGCGTCCATGAAGTCCAGCCCATGCCAAAAACACCCCAGTTGATCCAGAAGAAGAAAAAAAAAACCCTGATGCCATTTCCAATTTTGCCCCAAGTGGGTAAAAAAAATTCCTTCCTGACTCCAAATGGCAGTCAGATATTTCCTGTATCAATAACCTATCTGCATTGAAGCCATCTGTCATAATTCTCAGTATTGTTCTGTGCTAGAAAGATATCCATTACTTTTTTAAAACAGTTACATTACCTGCAAGAATAACATCCCGAGGCAAAGAATTCCATAGCTTTACCGTTCTTAGTGTAAAAAATCCCTGCCTTTGTTTTAGTCAAAAGCGCCTTTCCTCTAGTCTTAATGGATGACCTCTCGTTCTTAGCTCAGCTCTTTGCATAAATAATTCATTGGATAGTTCTTTGTATTGACGTTGAATATATTTGTAAATAATAATCATATGACCCCTTAGATGTCTCTTCTCTAATGTAAACAAACCCAGTTTGGCTAGTCTCTCTTTACAACTCAGATCCAATTCAATCAGATTAAATATCTGCTTGAACTTGGGGAACTCGATCATATTGTAACCTCTTTGTGGAAAGGAATCTTTATTCCGTGTTTGATTTTATATTCAAAATGATTATCCCTTAATGTGCAAGTGATGGGGAATATTACTTTTATTTTGTTTCTTTATATCTCTCATATATTTATATGATGTCTATTCCTTTGCATCCTTCATGATGCGTTCATGACTACATACTGTTTGTCCTCACTATATTTCTACAGGTGAGGAACAAAGCTGATGTATTATGATTAACTGGCATACTGTACTACTAACTGCACCACAAAGTATGCATTAAAATCAACATTCATGTAAAAGGGGCTTTTATCCCTTGAATGCTATAGACACATTGCCTAATTTTTTGTTTCAAGTATCACAAATACTGCTGGATCTGCTGGATTGATCATACACAACAGTGTCTAGACTAGGGTTTGGCAGCCGTTGGCTCTTCAGTTGTTGAATGACTTGAGCTCCCATCATCACCAATCAGTCAAGAGCTGGTTGGAGATAATAGTTATTACAGTCCCCAACAGTTAGCTCCCCCTTGTCCAGAGTGTACCAGCAACCAGCAATGACAGTCCTGTGGCTTGAGACAACTGATGTGAGAGACCACCAGTGATGGACCAAGAATTGTGCAGTGACCCATCACCATCCATTTGAGTCAATTGTGGAGGGCTAGTATTCCTTGGACTCATTAAGCAATAAAATGTGGTGGTTCTGAGGTTCAAAGGAGTATCTGCCCTCTACTAGGTCCATATACCTAACAAACTGGTCACTGTATATGTTGGCCTACTTCTGTATTCTGTGTACATAGTAATATAATGTGTAAGGCACAAATAAAATCAATATTACTGTCCTTTCTCTATGAGACTCTCCATTACTATATCCCCTAGTCTACCTGTAGGTGAAAACTGGCAGTTTGTAACAGAAGGGTGGGGTGGGGTGTTGAGAAACAGGATATGAGTCCCTTGTATCCCCTACTGCACATTTTTGTCCACTGTGTTGTGTCCCCTATGTTATAATTTGGTGAATGCTTTGTGATTTGTGTCCTGTGTTATTTACCTCTGTACTGTATTTTGCTATGCATTCTGTGTACATGGGATTCCTAATCGTAGGGCTTGGGGCAGGAAGCTTGCTGCAGAGAGACAGCAAAGGTACACTAATTGATCCCTGCTGTGAGAGCAGCTCTGTTTCAAGGACTTTTTTTGGATTGGAAAGGATGCTCTGATTCAAGACTACAATACTGTCTCTGACTGGTTCCTTGGGGCTCCCTCTGATTGGACACTGTGTCAGCACTGTCCCAAGCCTTAAGTTGACTATGTACACAAGGATGCCAGCTGGAAATGTATAAAAGCTGTGTGTGTGTCTTAAAAAACGGTGTTCTGTTTTACTTCCACAGTACAAAATGTGGCTGTATTCTGGAGGGCATTCCTAGAGGGGAGTTGGCTGGTGATCCTCATCCCACCACTGCAAGAGCAACATTCACTTGCCGACAACCATCTGTTTCTGCCTTCTGCCTGTTCCAGAGTATCCAGGGCAAGAACCCACGGAGGGGCTCCACTGACATAATATGAAGTAATTAAAAAGGCAAATTTGCTCTGCGATAAAAAGCATGGTGAGCCCTATGTATAAAGAAAGTGGAGCAATTCTGGGGCAACCAGAACTATAGGAAACAAATTGAACCACTTGAATGTTAAAATGTGTCAAACTCATTGCTTTGCAATGTGCATTCTCTTGATTAAAGCCCCATTTAAATAAATGGGAAATGTTATATGCCCCCTATAGATCAGTTGGTTTGCTGCAGAATTGCTCCTTTTCTTTGTGTATAGCTTACAAATGAATGCCACAAGCTTCTGTCACACAAAAGGTTAACTTCTGACCTGACAGGTAAATTTGAGGCTTGGATTTGGACACAGATTTTGACAATAGCACAAATTAAAAACTAATAGTAATAATAATATAGACAATAGAATTTCTCTCTCCCACCATGTAATTTTCAACACCTCTCCCTCCATCCATGTCTCTATCTCTTCTGACCACTTATGTCTCCCTCTCCTCCACCCATGTTAGTCTAGCTTCTGTACCTATGTCCCTATCTCCTACTCTGTACATCCATATCTTTTTCACTTTCTCCTCCTCCAGTCACGTCCCTCTGTCTCCCTCCAGCTATTAATCCTCCTTCTTCTTCTTATCTCTCTCACTCTTCTAAAGACAAATCTTGTTTCCTACCTGGAGCTCTCGCGTGGTCCTCTTAGTAATGCAAAGCGCTGGGAGATGATGTCATCTCCCAGCGCTCTCATTACTAGAGAGCCGGCTGGAGATTGCGGGCACCAGGAGGAGGGGTCGCAGAGGGAGGCCGGGCTCCTGGAGTGCACGGGCCCGGTCGCATATGCGACCCCTGCAACCACTATAGTTACGCCACTGACCCACCGCAACTCACATGCCTGGCAGTAACATTATTTATGAATGAGCTGAACTCCGGTGAAGGATGAACTCAGCTGTTAGATTTAGCAGGACCCGGTTCCTGTATGTGGCTCGTTCAGCATGCTCTTTGTGGGACAGAGAAAGCATGCATGCACCTGCCCATGTTGAAATCACTGCCTGAATAGGCCAGTAAGTGCACGGACCTCCCACTCCTTCACACACATTGCGGGCCGGCAAGGAAGATTTTCCGATCTCCCTCACCGGCCCATGATCACACGGCGTACTGGGGGATGCCCGATCCCCCAAAAGGATAATCCACTCCTTAGATAAACATAGAAACTGGAGAAGTGATACCGCTGAAGTAGTCATCTCCTCATCTCTTATCACGCTTTAGTGCATAACCCCCCAGCAGTGAATAGCAGAGCTACCATCCGGGAAGTCTGTTATAAACCAGTGCTTCTCAATCTTTTTTTTACTCAAATTATTCCCAAAAATGCAGTCTGCTCAGAGCACACCATAACATTTTATATGTTAATTGTCATGTGTAATAAATAAATATTGAAATAATTATTATGATGTCTCAGAGGTTTAACCCCTTAAGGACCCATGACGTGCCAGGACCGTCATTGGTAAACTTGCATTAAAGGGTTAGTAATGTCTATAGATTAAAAAAGGTCATATTGCAGCTATTAGAAAATGAAACGAAACAACCCCAGTGCCATCTCTAAAAACCTTTATGGTGTGAGAGATATAGAAGGTTAAAGTTCTCCCCTTCCTCCACATTCCCTGACATCAGCTGCAAGTTGTCGGCAAGATATCCTGGTCCCGGGACAAACAAACACCTCTTCAGCAGAGCCAAAATAAAGCAACATAAAAAGAAACACTTAATCGTAAAGGTCTACAAATTGTGTGCCTGCAAACCAGGCACACTTTGTAGACCATTCTGATTAAGTATTTCTTTTTACATAGCGCTATTTTGGCTCTGCTGAAGAGCCGCCTCAAGTCAGCTGACACAAATCTCCTGCTGTCAGCTTTACAGCTGACATCAGAGAAAGCGGAGGGAGGGGGAACTTTAGACTTTAGACTTCTATATATCTCACACCATAAAGGTTTGAGAGATGGACTGGGGTCGTTTAGTTTCATTTTCTAATAGCTGCAATATCCCTTTTTTTAATCTATAGACATTACTAATGATATATGTGGTCACATTACACCAAAGTGCTATGGCACACTAGTTGAGAATCACTGACATAAAGATATATGTATTGAGGCTGTCATAGTACAATTAACAAAAATAATTCTGGGGCAAACCAACAGCCCCACAGAGGACAACTAAAAATCCCCATTTATTAAATTACTAGTGTAAAAGCCTGTGTACACGGGCCAAGGTTCGGGTGATGTTAACCCTTTGAGTGCCAAAGGGGTACGCAACGCTTTGCTTTGCAATGAGTTGCGTACCCCTCTGGCACTCAAAGGGTTAAGAGGCCGGTCCTGCTCTGCGTACTGCCACCGACACAATCATGCACTGTAGAGACTGCCCGAAAGCACAAAATTCTTGCAGCACAGAACTCCCAGCATTCTGTGCTCCCAGCATTCCTACACCTCCCAGCATTCCTACACCTCCCAGCATTCTCTGTGCTCCCAGCATTCTGTGCGTTCGGGCAGTCTGTACTGTGCATGACGGCTTCTGACAAACATCCTAGCGAATTATTATATAGGATATTGCAATGTATTGAAGGTGTATGAAGCACTCCGAGGTTAAAAACCCCATTTACTGAAAGGGAGTTTGCATTCGCTGACTGCGGTGCACTTGGTTCACCCCACAATGACTCTTTTTCCTCATTGCATCAGACTGAATCTATGCACTTACCTATAGTTTAAAAACACCTCAGACTTCAAGACTCAAATTCCCTGAAACGAATGCTTGAAAGCACCTTACTTTCTCAGTGATTGAAGTCAGCAATTGCAGAAGGTGATTAATGAAATTCCATTACTGCCCAACACATTCACTCAAGACACAACAGCCATTTGAGTCAATATGAGTAGCGACCAGAAGTGGTGAATTAAACAATAATACAGTTTGATGAATCACACCCAGTAGAACTGAAATACAATTATTCTATCCAGCTGGGAAATCAAAACAATGATTGAAATTAAAAAGAACAGGTTATTGTGCCTAGTAAAAAAAAAAAAAAAAAAAAAGTATAATTTATTAACCCCTTGAATGCCACAAATGTCTTCCAGAGTGTGGGACATAATTCTAGCATCCAAGGGATCAAAGGTTGTTAAATAGTGTTTAACAATGTATATGGTATAAGGAACAGGAGGGATTTTTTAAATAAAATGTTTAACCCTTTGAGTGCCAGGGGGATACGCAACACATTGCTCTGCAATGCGTTGCATACCTCTATGGCACTCAAAGGGTTATAATTAAAATAAATGTGGGGGGGGAAGAAGGAGAGAGACAAACAGAGACAGCAACATGGCTCCTTGCTAAAATTATATCTTGAGGTAAAGACCGTGTTGGTGCCAAAGCGTGATAAATAAAATATGGCTTTTATTCATTCTCTCTCTCTTTCTCAGTCCATACCCCTTATAGTCAGACCTTTTCCACTTATAGTCAGAAGGGGCAAGGTGAGCCATAAAAGGGACTGGGCACGTAAATGGGGAGAGATAAAAGTAGACCTCTCATACCAATAAAATTTTGTTTTACAGAGAATTAAAATCTACCTACATATTGTACTAGACATTTTAAAGGGATATTAATACTTAAAATGTAAAAAAAAAATATGTTGTAGGGCTTATCCCCCTGAGTAAAACAAGAGTACTCCCACTGCTAAAAGGCGTTTCATTCAAAAGTTATTAATTTTCAAAGTTGAATTTTTTAGGTGCAATATCACAGTGGCCTGAAATTGTACAGTGGCGCTGTTGCTACACCATCCTATGGACAGGTCTGGTCCTGGGACCATAAATTATCCTGTATGTTTTGATGGCATGATGTGGCACTTCAGGATAATTCCTTGCACGTTATGGTAATTAGTTCTTTACTAGACCCTTAGAACTAAAGGCAGGATTTTCCAGACAGAGTTCCCTGAGGTCTATTTAAAATGATTGGTTGTAGATCTGCACTAGCAATTATTTGTATAGTATAATTGTTGTTCATTAAGTGTTTGGTGAAAACCTCTGGCCTCCATTTCTATGACAGTATGCACACAAAATGTGAGAGGCTTCTGAGGACGAACACACAACACAATTTTCTAAGGCTAGTCACCGCTCAGAAGCATCATGTTTTTGCTCTCTAGTGCCATTACAGAGGATAAATTTCCACATACATAGACTAATCCCACCCAAAAGGGTGGTCCAGTTCAAGAACTCTTAGGGTCTCTCCCTAAGAGTAAGGGGTAATCCAGACGTGGACCACTTGCTCTCAGTGCCTAGGAAAGACAGCTGCATCTTACTAATGAGGCCCAAACAAGGCCAAAACATACGTCTGGGTTTAGCTGGTGTTTCCCATACAGAGGGGATTTGCCCATCGCTTTGGAACTGCACCGCTCTTATGGGTGGGGTTAGTCTAATATGTATATAGAAATTTCTCCTCTGTAATGGCACTAGAGAGAGAAAATGTTATGCTCTTGAGTGGTGACTACCCAGAGAACAGGCAACATTGCTTTGTTCATACTCAGAGCCTCTCACATATTTTGGCTATTTTCTGAAAAACTCTTAGGATTTCTCCCTAAGAGTAAGGGGTAATCCAGATGTGGACCCCTTGCTGTCATTGCCTAGGGAAACCAGCTGCACCTCAGTGACAAGGCCCAAACAAGGCTGAAACGTATGTCTGGGGTTAGCTGATATTTCCCGTGCAGAGAGGACATGCTTATCATTTTGGAACTGGACCTCCCCTATGGGTGGGATTAGTCTCATATGTATGTGGAAATGTATCCTCTGTAATGGCACTAGTGAGATAAATGTGAGTACACCTCCCGACATTTCAAATGGCCAAGAGAGACACTCGGGAGCAGTGGATGGTAAGGTGAAGCAACACTTATCTACAGATAGACACACATAAACACACACACACACACACAGACACACAGATATGCACATCCAAAGACACACATGTGTACACAGACACTACACAAAGACACAAAAACACACATACACACACTAATACACAAAGATACACACACACACACACACACACACAAACAAACACAATGATGTATACAAATACACACACTGACACATGCATACACACACACACACAGACAGCCAGACAGACACCCGGGGACACTGATATACACACACATATGTACACATACTGACAAACACGCACACATACACACACACAGACTGACACACTCATGCACACAGTGACACACTTATGTACATACACACACACACATTGACATACAAAATACACACACACTGACACACAGACTGACAGACACACACACAGACATTTACACAGACATACATACACACACACACACACACACACACACTCCCACTGACACACAAACATACATAAAATGGCACACAAACACACATACACACTAACACACACACAAAGTTGAATACACAAGCAAACAGACACACACACACACACACACTGACATACACAAATACACACACACAAGGACACAGACACAAAGACAGACACACATGCGCACACATACACACTGAGTTAAATGCCAGCTCCAATGGCATTATCCTTCAACTACACCAGCTGCACCCAAGGGAATGTTCTATAGCGTATGATCAGTATAGTACATACTGGTTCACACACTCTGATACTGATAAGACTTCAATGGCAGTAAGCCCCTCCTACCTTCCTCATAGTACACACAAGGAACTGCAGAGAAGTGGGGCAATTCTGGATTGAACTAATGGCACCATAGGGAATATACAAAAATCCCCATTGATTTAAACTGGCATTTTAACCCACTGAATGCTAAATAGGTTCCCAATACATTGATTTAAAATGTGTTGGAGTACTGTTCAGCATTCAGATGCTTAACCTGTTAAGAAATAGGCCTTTTTCTACTTTGCCTGGGGAAAGTAGGCATCTCTCAGATTGGCCACAGGTTTAAAAGGACTGTATGCACTGTGATTTGTGTCGTCGAACTGTAATACCTTTGACAACCAGAAGGTGCCTCCCTGCCCTAGTGCCATAGTGTCGAAAGGTTGTCATACATTGTGCTGCTGGAGAGGTAGACAGCCTCTGATTGGCCAAAGCCCTGGGTGACACGTTTAAAAGTCCCCCCATTGACTAAACATGGGGGAAAGTAGGCGGCCTGGGGATTGGTCGGCTGGCCTCCCGCCCACAGCATCTGATAGGCTGAAGACTGCTATGACGTTTGTGGCCAGGTTTTGCCACCAAATTCTCGGCTCTGGATTGGCCAGGGTTTGAAGTGGAATATTCAAACCTTGCAAAAGATGCTTCAAACCCAGTGACCTTTTGGTTAAGTTGTGTGTTCTGGTCCCACTTCTTTTGTTCTGTTATCTGCCCCTCATCACTTTCTTTTGTACAGTTAATTTAATCATGTCTGCCGCATTGTATCATGTCTCCACCATATGTTTGCTGTCTTTTGTGCCCTTTGTATTGTATTGTGGTTTTAATACTTATAACTTTGCATAAAAGCGCTGAACTTTGCCAAATAAAGTGTGTTTGTTTGAAACGTGTCCTGTCACTCTGTCGCAGAATGGTATCAAGGGTCTCCTTTTGACCCCCATTCTAGGAAGAAGTTCTGGATAATCACCGGCGAGGCTACCCCTTCATAGCCGACCTCAGGGGGGTGAAACCCAGCACGATGGCCTAGGTCCATCCGCGGACTTAGGTTCCCATTACAAATATCAAGAATTTTTAGGTTATTTCATGATCTGTTGAAATCTCTTTGTGTAACTGTATAAATGATTTAGAGCAAGACCAAAGTATTTTATTTACACAGACTAATTTATAGAAAACATTGTTTTAATAGAAATTATAGAAAAGTGCAAAACAAACAACTGCCATGTTTTATGTTCTTTTTGTGCTAAGTTTAGTATTAACTCTCCTTTCTAAAACCCCAAAATGTGTGTTTTTATGCATAGGTCTTCCTATAAAAATTAGCAATTGAAAAAAATATATTTTACATTTCTGCATTCTAGGCACAAAATCATGAGAAATAAACCACGTACCTCTAGATGCTATAGAAGTTAAAAAACTAAACAAAATTCCAATTCCTGGGAATGGTAACTTGTATTACTACCGCAAAGCTGGTTTGTTATGAAATCGCCAGAAGATGGCTCTGTAGGAAAAAGAAAAAAAGAAAAATTCATATCTTTTTCAAATATGCTGAAAATGCTGAACACAATGGAATAAGTTTGTTTTTTTTACTCTGATAAATCCTTTTCTATTAGTCCATTTGAAGGATGCAGGGACTAATGGGGGTATTGAGACCATTTCCAGGAGGCAGGGCCTTCAGTGATAAAAATTCTTGCACATTCTGCACCATGTAACCCTTCCACATATTTTTTACATATAGGAAAGTCTAAAGAGGTAAGGACATAAAAGTCAAGCAAAATGGCAGGGCACCCCACACTAATATGATGGGGCAAAAGTTCTCCCAAGGTGGGATACCTTGCATCCTTCAGTTGAAATAAAAACATTCTATTCCCCTCATGTGGTGCTGTTCTTTGACCAACAAATCCTTCACCTTTCTTTTGAAAATACTGCACATATTATTTTGTACTGAACTGGGCACGGGAACCATTTTTGTGTGCTTCACCTGATGAACACCAATTTACTAATCTACTTACATGAATGTTCTACTTTATGCAACTTGTGCCAAGTGGTTGGTAGTATGGGGGAGTATGATCATTCTTTGTTTAAAGGGGCAGTATACCTTTAAAAGGTTGTAGGGCTTTTCCTATAGAGTCAAACAGGGGTACTCCCAATGCTTGGAGATTTTTTTCCCAAAAGTTATTTAAAAGATAACTTGACATTTGTATGAATGCTTGAGTTGAAGATGTTTTGTACCAAGGTAGTGCTGTTGTAATTGTGCCTGTGCCCTTTGCCTTTCTGCTAACTTTCTGGCCATGTCATCATCCTCACTCTCAACTTCATCTTTATCTAAAAAAGAGGAGGATGCTGGAGGGATATTTTCTAGATCTGCATCATCATCATCATCATCAGTTATCATTAGGTCATCCTCAGCATCCGTATAGTCCACTGCTTCTTGTCCACTGCCCTTATATTCTTATAAGCTTTTACAATTTCTTTTACTTTTACTTTCACACAGTTTGCTTCTACTTTGAGGACAGGTGTTTTGGTGCTTGTTTGCCTCACTGTCAGATACAGCACTTGGTTCAGCTGTTACATGTAAGGTTCAGATCAGGAAGCGCTCTTGTAAGCTGCTAGGTAAGCTTGGTAAGGAAGAGGATCCTGTCAAGAGATGACAAGCAGCTATTAATTTGAATAATGAATGAGTGACAAGAGACAATAAAACTTCATTGCTAGGTAGGCCTCAGTGAGCAAGATGCTGCGGGGCACAGACTAGAGAGGGCAGGGGTGGGGAGCATAGGCTGCTCTAGAGATGAGTTGCTGTGGCCAAGGCCGGGTTAAACGTGCAGGCAGAGAAGCCTGATAGTAGGATGACACCTCTAGATGCAGACAGCTACTCACTGAGAGTAAGGGTGCCAAGGGTGCCAGTAAACATGGATCGACAAGGCGGGTCAGTAACAGCGAGCAAGACAGAGCCAGAGGGAGAGAAGAAGAATAGTCTAGCAGTCCTGGGTCAAGAACCAGTCAGACAAACAAAGTACCGGAGGGACAAGCAGGAGAATAGTCTGGAGAACGAAGCCAAGAGTTGATGCTGGAGTAAATACATGGAAGCCAAATCAGAAGACGAAGGGTTAATCAGGAATAGCTGGGTCAGAACACTGGAAACACTTGAACAAGGCTGGATACAAGTCACGCCAAGAACGCTTAGATCAGGGGGTCAGAGAGACAGCTCAGGGAAAGGAAACCAAAAGGAACATCAGAAAGCTGGAACCAGATTCAAGTAAAACACGGAAAACCATAAAGAAACATGACACTACCCACCTCAAAGGACTACCTCTGGGAGGCCACACATGGTTTACCTGGATGGGAAAGATGAAATTGATGTATCAAAGACGGCGCATGGACATCTGAAGTCATCACCCAAGAACGCTCCTCCAGGCCATAGCCCTTCCAGTTTACCAAATATTGTAGGATTCCACGGGAGCGGCGAGAGTCCAGAATGACATCAGTGATAAACTCCTCCAAATCATCCAAGGAGACAGGAGGAGGAGGAGACGAGGAGAGGTGCGCATCATAAACCTGTACATACTGCTTAAGCAGGGATACATGAAATACCACATGAACCCTGAGAGTATGCGGAAGGGTCAAATGGTAGTCTCTGGCAAGGATAAAGGGTAAACTCTGCCCCGAGGGGGTGTGGAGCCAGAGAGGAAACCAATAGAACAGTCATACGGCAAATATGGAGGCAATGTCTCAGCCCTCACTTTGTAAAATATGTCAGAAAATGTCTTATAGGCCTCAGGAACGGTAGGCTTAACAGGACTAACCACATCCAGCGCAGACAGACCCACCTAAGAAGCGGGCTCAACAATGGAAGGGAAACAAAGGGAAGCTGTAGCCCAGTTGATACCAGGATTATTTCTCTGAAGCCACTGGAATACCAAGACCAATGGATTCATAGAAAAAGATATGAGCTCAAATGTTAAGATCTCAGTGTGTGAACTCCCAATGTCCAAGGTAATGGAAATAGTGGTGTGGGTAATGAGGCCTAAATCCAAAGGGGAACCGTCAATGGTGATGATATGTGTAGGAGCCTCTTTCCTTACTTAACCGATACCATGTTGTGCTGCAAAGGTCAAGTCCATAAAAAGACCAGCCGCCCCAGAATCAATGAACGCAGCCACTGATATTGTCTTAGAATCATAGGAAAGGGACACTGAAATAACAAGCGTACTGTCATTCTTAGAGGGAACTGATGAAAGAATTAAGGTGAGTCCCTCACTGGACATTAAGTCTGGTCGTTTCTCAGCTTATTGGGACAGGAACGGGCCATGTGTCTGGATTGGGCACAGTACAAACACAGCCCAAAGGTGTGTCTTCTGGTCTTCTCCTCATCGGACAGATAGAGAATGTGACCTTCCTCCATAGGTTCTCCTGCAGTTTCAGACAAATTGACCGGTGTCTGGAATTTAGGTGCTAGGTGTACCTGAACTTTAGAAACAGGGCGACGGTGACGATCCTTATCTTGTTCAGCCCTACTCTCCTGAATATGCATTTTTTACATTTCTACCCATTAAAAGTTTCTGACATTTGAAAATTATGAAATGTTATACTGTATTCATTAGTAGCTCCCCTTCAGAAAGCAATGACACTGCTTTGGTAAGAGCTGACATTACATAGGGGGTGACAGAAACACCAAATGATCCTTACCAAAATGTATTGTTTTTCTTACATACTTCAAATATCACCTGCCTGTACTAAAATAACTGTTACAACTAGAGATATGAACAAAACATAGACAACACACACCATTTTGGAAAGAAGAAAACATACAGCATCAAATGAGGGGTCTCCTGCCTTTCTACCCATAGCCTGTTATAATTTCCAATCTTTTTGCATCTACTGCAAGTCCAAGAAAAATGGTGCAACATTGATGTGGCTTGACATATCATACGGGCTGCAATGAGCACTAATCCATATGCATTACACGAGAAAATAAAATATGTATGAAATGAACTAAACATTTATGTATATGATTATAAAAAGTGATAACGATCAGCTGATATTAACCCAATTCCTTGTTGAAAAGGGGAGGCTCTAGAAGGCACAGGGGAAGATAGCTTGAGCTCCCCTCCAGTTTATATTCAGAAATCCTTTTTAATTAATCGCTTCAGAGCCCCCCTTGTTGAAAAGTTTCTTGGAGGAAGGGAGATGAGATATGAACTCTGATAGAGCATTATTCGCCTCCATTCACTGAACTTTAGAGTGTAGTGTGAAAAAGTAAATTTTGTGACTTCAGTTTGCATGCATGTGACTTAAGTAGACCGTGCTGAATCCTTATGTTGGGATGAAAACATCCCCGAATGGAGGACCCGATAAGTGCCTCTTTGTACCTCCCCAGGTTCTCCCAGATTCCTCTTTCTACCGAAGAAGCCATGGATCTGTATGATTTGCAGTTTTGTTGCCCATAACGTTCTTAGCAGCCTGTTTGAATCAAATGAAAATTAATCATGTATGGACAGTGGGAGGGGGCTTGAGGGTCAAAGGGAGCTTAGAAAGGAGGGTGAGGGTGAAAGCAGGAACAAACCAGAGTGAGGGAGAGAGAGAGGGTGGGAGTGCTGGAGTACATGGGAGATATATGTGGTAGGAATGTGGGAAAGAGAAGGGGAGGGATGCATAAAAATGGATGAGAGCTGAAGGAAAGGTGATGGTTGGAGATACAAAGTGCAGAAGAAGAGGACAGATGGAGAGTGAGAATGGAGATAATGAAGAGGGATAGAAGGATAGAGATTAAGGGAGGAAGAGTAAGAGAGTGGAGGCGTTTTCTAGCTGTCCTGCCAGTGTATTAGCACATAGAAGAACCTCTCCTATCTTGTTGAAATATGTGACCCAAATAGGATAGGTATGACACCCTACATTTTTTCACTGGATATTAGGTCATCACTTTTTCTTCAGTTTGATTGGTGAAAACACATACCTCCCAAGTGTCCTTCTTTAGGAGGAACAGCCCCACTTTGAGACCAAAATCCCATTGTCCATCTTTCCCAGCCTAGTGTCCTTCTATTTAGGAGATCAGACTTTCAGGTGTGTATATAAGTGTATCACACTACTCCACAGAAAAAAAAGCTCACATTAATGTTAGTAAACTTCAGTGCATGTGTTTATACATTAGTCTGTGTAAATAAAGTACTTCGATATTGTTCTAAATCATTTATTCAGTTACACAAAGAGGTGTCAATGGGCCATGAAATAACCGAAAACATTTCTGTTATGCCCCACCCACCAGCCCCTCCCCCAGCAACACCACCTAAAACACAAATGTCCCTCTTTGGCCATGTGAAATGTTTACAAGTATGAAAGCAGCGAACAAAACACTTAACAAAACACCTGTTTTTCAAGATCTTTTTTTTTTTTTGTCTTGCAAAACAGCATGTTTCATACTAATTCCTAGCTTGCAGAAATGTTTCGCTCATAGTTATTCACTAGCCTTCAAAGGGTTAAGTCCACCTGAAATAAACATATACTGTAAGCACATTTTTCACTTCAAGTCCTGAATATACTGCTGGCCAGTGCAGTGTTGGCACTTTGGAATGAGAAACACACACCATTGATTAGAACCCGGTTTCATTATGTTACCTAGAAGGCTGGATAAGTACATTAAAATGTAATTAATGTTTGGCACAGAACCCTCAATTTTCACTCATTAATATTCATAAATCTTGACTTTTATGGTTTGTAATGAGACTGTGGGTTGAGAAAAATATCTTACCAACCAACCTTAGCACTAATTATAACTTTTATCTAAATATTCAGCTTTTTTGTTAGAACAGGAAAACTAATTTGGCTTCAATATTCAAGATTTCTGTTGATGCAGCTATTCTAACTTAAACACCCATCTATGGAAATCTACAGCACTAAATGAACAGTTTAACTCTTTAAGAAAGCTGAATTCAGACAGCACTCACCCCAGTTTCCTCTCCAGGAATTAGCTGATGTTGGCCAGCAGTTTTTTAGGTTAGAGGTTATTGCCCCTGCCAATATGCAAATATATGGAGATCAGCACTCAACAAATCTATTCAGTTTCAATGTAATTGTGCAATTTAAGCACAGTGAGCTAGCAGAGTTTCAGATATCCAATAATCCTTTGCCAAGGCTTGATAAGGGAGCATATGAGATCAGAAATACTACCCTCTTATAAATGGGACAATACAAGTGAAATTGAGTTGATATGCTTAGTGATGGTCTCTATATAAACTGAACCCTTAATGACTGGAGATGTGCCAGGCCTGTCTGGACATTAAGTACCAGCGAAGGTCCTGGCATGTGATTGAATTCTGGGATTGTAGAGCAGCTGCACGCCACTCTGAGTTCCCAGAATGCATTGCACTTAAAAAAGTGATGTGGTCTCTAGGGCCACCCACCCCCTGATCGGGAGGACATTAAGGTATTAAAAGATCTGAGGGGTGCACAAAACAATGTGAAGCAATGCTTTCAAAGCCCTCTGTTTTTTTAAAGTGTGACTTTAAAAGTACTACTTTAAAAAAACATGTGACTAAATATAGAACTAAAAGTAATTGAAATGAGCCGTAGATGTTTACTATTTAAAAAAAATTTAATGTTTAATGTTTTCCTGCTTAATAAAACAATGAAATTCCCTGCTGAAAGATGCTTCCTTCAAAATCTATTACAACTAAAACGGTTGTTTCTTTTTAAATAAAATTGTTAGCAACAGTGCCACATGGTGTCAAGACATCTCACCTTTGGGAGATGTGATAAGGGTTGATTCAATGGCAAGGTGGGCCTGAGAATGATCTATGCAAGTGGATGGGAAGACACTTTTAATCATTAGCATATAGGGTTTGTGTTCTGCTGATGATGTGTTAGTGAAGACAAGTGAAGACAACATTAATCTGCAATGCGTTGCTCAGAGGTGAGCACTCAAAAGGTTATAACACACAATCCCCTACCATACTTCTCGGGCTATTCAAATACACACACGACTGACAGAGAAGCTGTTACATGTAAATATACATTTCCATAATAAAACTTTATTGATTTTCTTTATTGTTCACTCGGGGGGGGGGGGTATAGACTGATAGTTCCCCACTGACTCCTGTTAGCAGACATTTGCCGATCTAAATGGGGGTGTATCCTGGCTGATTAGCAATAGATTCAGACTGGGGTAAGAAAATTGGATGATACAGAAATGGAACCGAACCAACTTTTGGATCAAGTTTTGCATCAAAGCCTTGGAAAGCTCTGTAGCATTCAAGAGGTTAAACGCTCCATTTAAATAAATGAAAGTTTATATTTCCCTCTTATGGTACAGATGGATTGCTCCAGAATTGCTCATCTGTTTTCTGCACATGGCACCAAGAAGCTGATTTTAATAAGCAGAAAATGAGCAATACAACAGAAAACTGAATACACCAGCGGGGATAAACAAAAAAGACAATGGATTAACCCTCTGAATACCAGAGATATTGAGGGTTATATACTAAGGTGTGATAAAGAGGTGATAATCTGAAGATGGCATCTCCAGTGATATCACTTCTCCAATTTCTATGTTATTCTATGGAGCCAACACACTAAGATTTCTTAGTGCATAGCCTCTATAGTATAGGAACTGGAGAAGTGATATATACGGAGAAGTCATCTCCATGTTATCACCTCTTTATCATGCTTTAGTGTATAACCCCCCTTGTGCTACAATGCGTTGGATGCCTCTCAGGCACTTAAAGGGTTAAATGGGGATTTTAACCCTTTAAAAGCTAGAGTAGTCTAAAACACGTTGATAAGTAATGCTTTAGGCACCTGTCTAGTTACTAATGCAATTTAAATCGATGAAAATTTGGGGAATTTTTATTCTTCAATGGCATACTTGTTTTACTCCTCAATCACTACAGTTCTTCTTAATAGATCATCCTCCAGGGGTGTAATTCCCAGGCCCACCCCTTTCTGCCTTTAGTAAATTCAGATTAACAAATGATTAGTGTTGAGCGAGCATGCTCGGCCGATGCTCGGATCGGCTCGAGCATCGCTCTGCTCGGCACATGGCGGTACTCGTACGAGTACCGCATGTGCTCGCCCGCCATGTTCGGGTCTCCTCCCCGCACGTTTTGCGGCTGCTGCGCAGCCAATAAACGTGCAGGGAGGCTCTGACATCGGTGTAATGCCAGCAGCCATGTTGGCTGCTGGCATTACACTGATTGGCTGGCCAGAACCCGTGGTCGGGTGCTGTATAGCACCTGACCATCGAGTTCGGCTCAGTCTTAGCCAGGGAGAGCTGAGGATAGGAAGGGAAAGTCAGTGTAGGGAGGAAAAAAAGCAAAATTGTGAAAAAAAAGAACCAAAAGTCCTTTTTAGGACTACTGTGTGTGTGGGGGCAGCAGGTTATTTTGTGTGGGGGAAAAAAAAAAAAAAAAAAAAAAAATATATATTCTGTTTAGTGTGCAAAGTTGCAGATTAGAGCACATTCTGTTTAGTGTGCACAGTTGCAGATTAGAGCACATTCTGTTTAGTGTGCACAGTTGCAGATTAGAGCACATTCTGTTTAGTGTGCAAAGTTGCAGATTAGAGCACATTCTGTTTAGTGTGCAAAGTTGCAGATTAGAGCACATTCTGTTTAGTGTGCAGAGTTGCAGATTAGAGCACATTCTGTTAAGTCTTCAAACTAAAATATCAAAGTCACATATTCCATTCAGTGTGCTTCGCCGCAGTTTAGCAGCACATTCTGTGTACTGTGCAGAGTTGCAGAATAGGAAGAAATACTGTTAAGTCTTCAAACTAAAATATCAAAGTCACATATTCCATTCAGTGTGCTTCGCCGCAGTTTAGCAGCACATTCTGTGTACTGTGCAGAGTTGCAGAATAGGAAGAAATACTGTTAAGTCTTCAAACTAAAATATCAAAGTCACATATTCCATTCAGTGTGCTTCGCCGCAGTGTAGCAGCACATTCTGTGTACTGTGCAGAGTTGCAGAATAGGAAGAAATACTGTTAAGTCTTCAAACTAAAATATCAAAGTCACATATTCCATTCAGTGTGCTTCGCCGCAGTGTAGCAGCACATTCTGTGTACTGTGCAGAGTTGCAGAATAGGAAGAAATACTGTTAAGTCTTCAAACTCAAATATCAAAGTCACATATTCCATTCAGTGTGCTTCGCCGCAGTGTAGCAGCACATTCTGTGTACTGTGCAGAGTTGCAGAATAGGAAGAAATACTGTTAAGTCTTCAAACTAAAATATCAAAGTCACATATTCCATTCAGTGTGCTTCGCCGCAGTGTAGCAGCACATTCTGTGTACTGTGCAGAGTTGCAGAATAGGAAGAAATACTGTTAAGTCTTCAAACTAAAATATCAAAGTCACATATTCCATTCAGTGTGCTTCGCCGCAGTTTAGCAGCACATTCTGTGTACTGTGCAGAGTTGCAGAATAGGAAGAAATACTGTTAAGTCTTCAAACTAAAATATCAAAGTCACATATTCCATTCAGTGTGCTTCGCCACAGTGTAGCAGCACATTCTGTGTACTGTGCAGAGTTGCAGAATAGGAAGAAATACTGTTAAGTCTTCAAACTAAAATATCAAAGTCACATATTCCATTCAGTGTGCTTCGCCGCAGTGTAGCAGCACATTCTGTGTACTGTGCAGAGTTGCAGAATAGGAAGAAATACTGTTAAGTCTTCAAACTAAAATATCAAAGTCACATATTCCATTCAGTGTGCTTCGCCGCAGTGTAGCAGCACATTCTGTGTACTGTGCAGAGTTGCAGAATAGGAAGAAATACTGTTAAGTCTTCAAACTAAAATATCAAAGTCACATATTCCATTCAGTGTGCTTCGCCGCAGTTTAGCAGCACATTCTGTGTACTGTGCAGAGTTGCAGAATAGGAAGAAATACTGTTAAGTCTTCAAACTAAAATATCAAAGTCACATATTCCATTCAGTGTGCTTCGCCGCAGTGTAGCAGCACATTCTGTGTACTGTGCAGAGTTGCAGAATAGGAAGAAATACTGTTAAGTCTTCAAACTAAAATATCAAAGTCACATATTCCATTCAGTGTGCTTCGCCGCAGTGTAGCAGCACATTCTGTGTACTGTGCAGAGTTGCAGAATAGGAAGAAATACTGTTAAGTCTTCAAACTAAAATATCAAAGTCACATATTCCATTCAGTGTGCTTCGCCGCAGTGTAGCAGCACATTCTGTGTACTGTGCAGAGTTGCAGAATAGGAAGAAATACTGTTAAGTCTTCAAACTAAAATATCAAAGTCACATATTCCATTCAGTGTGCTTCGCCGCAGTTTAGCAGCACATTCTGTGTACTGTGCAGAGTTGCAGAATAGGAAGAAATACTGTTAAGTTTTCAAACTCAAATATTAAAGTCACTTATTCCATTCAGTGTGTGTCACCGCAGTTTAGCAGCCTATTCTGTGTACTCTGCACAGTTGCAGAATAGGAAGAAATACTGTTAAGTTTTCAAACTCAAATATTAAAGTCACATTTTCCATTCAGTGTGTGTCACCGCAGTTTAGCAGCCTATTCTGTGTACTCTGCACAGTTGCAGAATAGGAAGAAATACTGTTAAGTTTTCAAACTCAAATATTAAAGTCACATATTCCGTGTAAGATGAAGAAGGCGGGTAAAAAGGGACAGGGAAGTGGACGTGATCCTGATAGTTCAGGGCGCGGGTCAGGACGCGTAGAAACTGTGCCTGGTGCCAGAGCACAAGAAAGAAAGACATCCACCATACCTAGCTTCATGTCTAATTTTACAGGGCGTCGCAGGACATCACTCTCGAGGTCCGACCACTGCGAACAGGTGGTCGGTTGGATGACAGCTGATACTGCTTCCAGTCGGTTAAGCACCACCCTGTCTTCCACCAAGTCCACTCTCAGTAGCCAAGAGTCTGGTCAACATAATCCTCACTCTGATCATCCTTCCTCCCACCATACACGGTCTGGTCAAAGAAGTGATCCCACACTGGGATATAGTGAGGAGCTCGTCTCATCACCAATCCTTCATTTGACCCTCTCTCCAAGCACGCTTGCAGAGGAACATGACATCTTGTGCCCTGATTCACAACCTCTAGAGGCTACCCAATCACAAGAAGATGACAGATGTGAACGGCATTTAAGGTCAAAGGAAGTAGTGGATGATGATGATGATGATGAGACACAGTTGCCATTAAATCAACCACTATTTCCGTCTCAAGACCTTGTTGAGGAGAATGTTATACAGTTGTCAATGACTGAGTATGTGGTGGGATCAAGACATGAGGAGGATGATCAGAGTGAGGAAGTGGAGGAGGACTTGGTGGACGATGAGGTGACTGACCCCACCTGGGAAGGTGTAGAGCCGAGCGATGACAGCAGTCCTGAGGGTGAGCCATCTGCAGCACCGCAACAGGCTGGAAGAGGCAGTGGTGTGGCTACAGAAAGAAGGCGGACCGCACCAAACCGGCCCGCAAATGTTCCACGGAGCACCCCCTTGCGTAAATCTCCCTTGCCAAGGGGTAGGTGTTCCGCGGTATGGCGTTTTTTTAAGGAAAGTGCGGACGACAAAAGAATTGTAGTTTGCAACCTGTGCCACACCAGAATGAGCCGAGGCATGAACACTAGAAACCTCACCACCACCAGCATGATCCGACACATGGCATCCAAGCACCGTAGTAAGTGGGAGGAACGCCTGGATCGCCCATCTGTGTCTGCAGGCCACACCACTGCCTCCTCTTCCCCTGTTTTCGGTGCCGGCCAATCGCCTGTCGAAGGCGCAGGCCCGCATACCTCCCGCCCTGCACCTGTAGCATCGGAAGCACCATCAGCGACCACATCCACTTCCCTGTCCCAGCACAGCGTCCAAATGTCGTTACCCCAGGCATTTGAGCGCAAGAGAAAGTACCCAGCCACCCACCCACAGGCCATAGCACTAACCTCACACCTTTCCAAATTACTGGCCATCGAAATGCTGCCATTTAGGCTTGTGGACACTGAGTCCTTCCGCAACCTGATGGCAGCAGCTGTCCCTCGGTACGCGGTCCCCAGCCGCCACTACTTTTCCCGGTGTGCCATCCCCGCATTACACCACCATGTGTCCCGTAACATCACCCGTGCCCTGACCAACGCAGTTACTGGGAAGGTCCACTTAACGACTGACACATGGACAAGTGCTTGTGGCCAGGGACGCTACATTTCCCTGACGGCACACTGGGTGAATGTCGTGGAGGCTGGGAGCGACTCGGACCCTGGGATGGCACGGGTGCTACCCACGCCGAGGATTGCGGGCCCTACCTCCATCAGGGTTTCCGCCAGCACCTACGTTATTGGCTCCTCCTCCTCTGTTTCCACCTCCGAATTCTCTACACGCAGCGCCACTCCCCCATCAGCCAGTAGCTGGAAGCAGTGTAGCACTGCAGTGGGGAAGCGTCAACAGGCCGTGCTGAAGCTGATCTGCCTTGGGGACAAACAGCACACGGCCTCAGAGCTGTTGCAGGGGATTAGTCACCAGACCGAGCAGTGGCTCTCGCCACTCAATCTGCAACCAGGCATGGTTGTGTGTGATAATGGGCGTAACTTGGTGGCGGCTTTGAAGCTCGGCAAGCTCACACACGTACCATGCCTAGCGCATTTATTTAATTTAGTGGTGCAGCGATTTCTAAAAACCTACCCCAATGTGCATGATCTCTTGACCAAGGTGCGCCGCATGTGTGCACATTTCCGTAAGTCATCTACAGCTTCGGCTGGCCTGTTGAAGCTGCAGCAGTGCTTACAATTGCCAGCTCACCGGCTGCTGTGTGACGTGAGCACGCGCTGGAACTCCACCTTCCACATGTTGGCCCGGCTTTGTGAGCAGCAGAGGGCAGTAGTGGAGTACCAGCTGTTACACGGTCGTCGCCTCTCCGTTCAACTTCCTGTAATCAGAAGTGAGGAGTGGGAATGGATGTCAGACCTCTGCGAGGTTTTACGCAATTTTGAGGAATCGACACAGATGGTGAGCGGCGATAACGCTATTATCAGTGTAACCATCCCACTTCTGTGTCTACTGAAACGCTCGCTGCTCACAATTAAAACCGACGCTTTGCATGTGGAAGAGGTGGAAATGGGGGAGGAAGAGCTTACACAAGGTGATAGCCAGAGCACCCTCACTTCGTCTTCTCAGCGACAATTGGAGGAGGCGGAGGAGGAGGAGGAGGAGGAGGAAGACACGGTTGCCTCCGCTACAGAGGGTAGCCATGGAACTTTAGTTCCATCTCTTCAGCGTGGGTGGGCAGAAGAGGAGGAAGAGGATGAGGAGATTGAGAGTCATCCTCCTGGTGAGGACAGCGAAATCTTGACTGTTGGTACTCTGGCACACATGGCTGACTTTATGTTAGGCTGCCTTTCCCGTGACCCACGAGTTATACGCATTTTAAACAACACGGATTACTGGGTGTTCACCCTTCTGGACCCCCGCTACAAAGAGAATTTCTCATCTCTCATTCCTCCGGTGGAGAGGACAAGCAAAATGGTGCAATACCAGAAGGTTCTTGTTGAAAAATTGCTCCAAAATTTTCCATCTGACAACGCTGGCGGCAGAGTACGTGCTACCTTGGCCAACCGAGAAGGGGAGAAAAGGGGAGCACACAGCAGTTCCGACAAAGGCAGGGCAACACTCTCCAAGGCGTGGGACACCTTCATGACACCCCGCCAGCACCCTCACCCTGATGCGCAGCCTAGTGTCACAAGGAGGGAAAAGTTTTGGAAGATGGTGAAGGAGTACGTAGCAGACCGTGTCAGCGTCCTGAATGATCCCTCTGTGCCTTACAACTACTGGGTGTCCAAGCTGGACACGTGGTATGAACTGGCACTCTACGCCTTGGAGGTGCTGGCCTGCCCTGCCGCCAGCGTTCTGTCTGAGCGGGTATTTAGTGCTGCTGGTGGCATCATAACAGATAAGCGTATCCGCCTTTCCACCGACAATGCTGATAGGTTGACACTTATAAAAATGAACAAGGCCTGGATTTCCCCTGACTTCTCCACTCCACTGGAGGAAAGCCCCGGGGGAACATAAACTCACTTTATATATGTTATTTACAATGATGGGAATACTCTGTATTCCCATTCACCCCTTCCACCCAAAAAACGGGTATATGGTTGACTCTTAATCTTCTCATCCTCCTCCTCCTCTTCCATATGCCCTGGGATATAATTTTTATATAGGGCCAGCTCACCAGCGGGCCCTGTGATATAATTTTTATATAGGGCCAGCTCACCAGCGGGCCCTGTGATATAATTTTTATATAGGGCCAGCTCACCAGCGGGCCCCGTTTGACAATTTTTATATAGGTCAGCTCACCAGCGGGCCTTCTCATATAATGTTTTATTGGGTCAGCTCTCTAGCGGGCCCTCTCATATAATGTTTTATAGCGTCAGCTCACTAGCGGGCCTTCGCATATAATGTTTAGGATGGTCAGCTCTGCAGCAGACCCTCACCCATAATGTTTTAGATGGTCAGCTCAGCGCACGTTTCCCTCTTAATCATGGCCTCAGTTCAATAAAATCAAGGAAATTTTTGGGAGAATTTGCCTCTGCGCACGTTTCCCTCTTAATCATGGCCCCAGTTCAGAAAATCAAGGAAATTTTTGGGATAATTTGCCTCTGCGCACGTTTCCCTCTTAATCATGGCCCCAGTTCAGAAAATCAAGGAAATTTTTGGGATAATTTGCCTCTGCGCACGTTTCCCTCTTAATCATGGCCTCAGTTCTGAAAATCAAGGAAATTTTTGGGAGAATTTGCCTCTGCGCACGTTTCCCTCTTAATCATGGCCTCACTTCAGAAAATCAAGGAAATTTTTGGGAGAATTTGCAGATGATATACAAGTAAATATACAGCAAATATTGTTTGGTAACAATTTTTCGCCTAAAGTCGTTTTTATTTTCCTTTTTGTGTGTTTTACGGTCAGTCTGTAAAAATGGCGTACTACGGGCGAAAGATCGTTCCCAGCAGCGATGTTGGAGTCCAAGATGCATCCAGACATCCTCCCTATGCTGTCCCTGAACCATTTCTGTGGTGTTTCCATCCTTTTCTGCCCTTTTCCTATGGACCAGGCACCCTCCCCTCATCAGAGCAGGGGGTGCCTGGTGTAATGCTCGAGTCCTCCCATTGACTTCAATGGGGCTCGGGTGCTCGGCCGAGCACTCGAGCCTCAGGGGGTGCTCGGTCAGAGCACCCGAACACCCGAGCATTGGGGTGCTCGCTCATCACTACAAATGATGTGTTCGGCTTAATCCGTGGACTTCACTGGTTTAGTCCATGTCTTCTGCCAGTTGCAGGGTGGTTCTGACCTCAAAAATGGCTGTTTGGAGATATTTTGGATCTGCACAGAGAAACCTGTGGCATTTTACTAAAAAAATTATTGGCTTCTGACCCTCTGACGGCCAGAGATGTATCCAGCGCATTGTATTTCAACACACTGGATACTTCTCTGGCACTCAAAGGGTTTAATATAATCTGGAGCTAAAGAAATAGTAATGCTTAAAAATAACTTTGTCTGCTCTTTAACATTAAAGGGATAATAACACTTCATTTTATCTTTATTTTATTTTGTAGGCATTAAAAAAACATGAAGAATGATATAAGTCTTATCTCTCAAACCTTTACGGTTTGAGAGATATTCACAAGCAAAGTTTCCCCTCCCGCCCCTTTTACCTAGTGTAAGCCACCTCTTCTCAGATGTGGAATGCAGTCCATAGACAAGACAGATAACAGAAGGGGACAATCTTCTTCCTATGAGAACAATGAAAGTCCTGCCCCCCTTGACAAGTTTTTCAGCTTTTTCCCTTATCTTAGTTGAAGATTGTCCCTCTCTCCAATCTACCTGGGCACCTCCCTTCTGCTCTGGCTGAGCAGTGTTACATCAGTAAAAGGGTCGGGAGGGGGATTCTTTATCTTTTAATTACTCTTGAACTACAACTCTGACAGAATTGAAATAACACTCTCCAAAGTCCAAATACTATGATGATTAATTAGAGCTGCTTTTATTATGAAACATTACTATCCCTTTAAGAGTGTGACTGTTGTCAGTCTCACTCTTTAAAATCCAGCCCTTCTGAAGTTATTACATTTTTATTCTTCCACTCATTTTCCTTTCTCTGAAATCAGCAAAATAACTTATACAGTGGCTCCTCAGACAGAGCTGCGCATGTCAATGGCAACCTAGCTTTCCAAACAGACCAAGATAAAATGTATTTCCCTATGAATAATTTTACCCTGAGCAAACTGCGTCTTGTATTTCATGTTCAGAAACAATAAAGTGACAGAGAAAGAATTTCAGCGTTATCTGCTTGTGTGTCTGATTTGCCAACTTGCCATGTGATGATGGACTGACATCAGTGAAAGGGTAGGGAGAGGAGAAGTGTGGATGTTAACAACCTCAGAAGGGCTACATTTTTAGAATTGTGATTGACAAAACTTAAGTAATAAATAACGAATATAAATAAAAGTTATTTTCAGAAATAATAGGCCTTTAAAACATCCCACTCATGATAATGTATTAAACCCGTGAGGAACAGATGGGTGTGTAATACATTGCATCCTAATGCATTGTACAACCCTCTGGTACGCAATGGGTTAACTAAAAAAAAGAGTTTCCCTCTGGTCCAAAAGTTAAAGGAAAATCACACTGTTTCCAATTATTACATGGAGAATTTTATTCTAATGTGGACATATGGCATCAATGAAGAAGTAGGGATGGGAGAACAGCAGGTGGACAAAAGATTGACTCTCCCTGAGTTACAAAGTTCTCCAACCAGTCACATGTCTCAAGATTATCAGATATTATTGAAGCTCTAAATAGTTTCATTGAGTAAAGCTGTCAATTTCTTCCATTCTACATACTTCATCAATACTGAATTCCCTGATCAACATCATCCATACTGCTTTTGGCGTACAAAGCAGGGTTATTGCACATCTAGAAGTCATATGCCTTTTTTCATGCTGTGTTTATCATTCAACTGCAGAGCTTAATAAACAGACTCATAGGAGAAGGCAGCTGGGAGAAAGATTAGGATGGAGAGGCAATCATTTATTTCAACTAAACATGGCTCTGTGGGGTGAACTTTGCTGAGGACTTGTTATTGTAAAATATTTCATATTGGCACAATGCTGTACTTCTTTATTATCTTTCTTCTACATCTTACAGATTTAGAAAAGTTATAATATAAGCAAATGTATTCACCCATGGGCAGCAGTTATATGAATGACAAGTAAATTTGGTATTATGCACTGAATTTCGGTAAATTTATGCAGGTTCTGAGCTATTGATTGCTTACTCCTATGCAAAGTTTCAAATATATTGAAAAAAAAAATTAAAAATGGGCCTTTGAGAGGTTTAACCCTTTGAGTGCCAATGGAGATTCAAAGCTCTGTGGCACTTGAAGATTTGAAGGGAAACTATACCATAGGAATAAGAGATTCTTATTTTGCTTAACAGAATGATTTACTTTGGAAAATGTCCTTCACGCAGTAGCCAGGTAAAGCTATATACCTTATTTTTGTATATTTGATATTTGTTGTAGTTTACTGCTAGATATTTCAGTTTACATTCTTCTAATATTAGGGATCCTTGTCTATACATAGTTCATTGTATGCTATAGGTCAGTTACTCAACCACTGTTTTCAAGTGTCCCTAACTGTACAGGTTTTAAAGTGAATGGGTCATTCCTAATACAATGTGCAAATATTTTTTTTTTGTAATAAATGTTTATTGAAAGAGAATTTTCATATAGTACAACACTGCGGATGTAATGATAAACAGTACATCTTAAAGGGATAGTAATACTTCCTTTTAACTTTATTTTATTTTGTAGGCATTAAAAAAACATGAAGAATGATATAAGTCTGATCTCTCAAACCTTTATGGTTTGAGAGATATTCACAAGCAAAGTTCCCCCTCCCGCCCATTTTTCCTAGTGTAAGCCATCTCTTCTCAGATGTGAATCTGGTTGTAAGACCAGACAGATAACAGAAGGGGACATTCTTCTTACAATGAAAACAATGAAAGCCCTGCCCCCCTTGACAAGCTTTTCAGGTTTTTCCCTTATCTTAAGTCAAGATTGTCCCTCTCTGCAATCTACCTGGGCACCTCCCTTCTGATTTGGCTGAACAGGGGTGGGGATATTTTGCTTGTGAATATCTCTTAAACCATAAAGGTTTGAGAGATAAGACTTATATCGTTCTTCATGTTTTTTTAATGCCTACAAAATAAAATAAAGATAAAACAAAGTATTACTGTCCCTTTAATGGTATGGCAGAGCAAACATATACAAATGTTACAGATATTTGTACCTCGAGTGAATACAAGAGTACATGAAAATACTGAAAACATCCGCAATGAAGAAGGAGAAAGAAAGAAGAATGGAGAGCTAGTGAGAGTAGAGAGAATGGAGGGGAAGACATGACACTGGGGAGACAAACCATTGTACAAGGACTGGGGAGATACAGAAGGGGAGAAGGAAAGACAGAAAGGGAAGGGAGTATCACTAGAGCCAGAATTGACAAGACCCATCCTGGGAGGCCTCCATAAATGAGCACACATGGTTGTTCCGGTCCCACAAAGACCAAACAGAATTATATAAATCCATTTGGAAAGTGGTAGCATAATCCAATTGTTCCATTCGTAAATTATGAGTAAAGGGGCAACACAGAGCTTCAAGAGAGGGAATGTCTGAAGATTTCCAAGATTGCGCCAGGAGAGACTTCGCCGCCAACAGTATCTGACCAGACAGTAGATACAGACAGCGAGACAATCGAAGTGGGAAGACATGGAGTAATGCTGCTTTTGGGGAAATCGGGAAAGAAATCAACATAGAATCTGTGAACAACTGGAAAACCATCTTCCAGTAAGGCTGCAAACTAGGGCAGGACCACCACATATGCATCATGCCACCTATCCCTGATCCACATCGCCAACAAAGACTAGAAGTAGAGGGGTAGATACGAGCCAACCGAGATGGGACTAGATACCATCTATATAAGATCTTTCTCACCATAATAGTGTAACATACCGACAAAGATCCGGTGGTGGAGGACGGTGTAAGACATTGCCGAACTATAGAGTGCACCGAGGGTAAGGGTCAAGACCAGTACTGAGGGGACTTCAGCAAGGCATGCCTAAGTTGTAGAAATTTATAAAAGTCAGATGTCGGTAGCCCAAAGACAAATTGATTAACACCATAAGACATTAGTATACCTGCAGCCATGAGTTTGCCAAGAGAAGAGACCCCCACCAATCTTCAATTACCAAAGTTAGAATATGGAATCAGGTATTCCAAAGAACCAGTAGGTGTAGCCGGAGTTAAATGACGCAATTCTGGAACATAGAGTGCGTACACATTCCAGACGTCCAAAGAAATTTTGGTACTAGTAAGGACCTGCATCTGAACTGGTCATCGCCCACATGGGAGCCACAAAATATCAGAGACTTGGTGCAGAGAAAATTGGGTATCCTCCATGTCCTGGTTGACTTTATGATAAGAAACCAGGCTGTAAGAGTGAAGAACCTCCATAAGAGGGGGGAGGGAAATAGGAGGCTGAGTTATCGTTATCAAGATGTCATCTGCAAAGAGGCCAAGTTTCACCTCCATAGTTCCCTAAATTTGCAGGTAAGGACGGATCATTGCTGCCAGAGGCTCCAAGGCAAGTACATAGAGGATGGGAGAAAGAGGTCACCCCTGCCTCAATCCATTTGTAATTGGAAAGGACTCTGACAAGAACCCTGCATAAGATACCCTGGCCGAAGGTGAAGAATATAAAGAAAATATAGCCATGACGTAATCGGTTGGAAAGCCAAATTTTTCCAACATCGTCCGTAAGAAACTCCAATGCAGGCGGTCAAACGCCTTCTCTGCTTCAATAGCAAGAAATAGGCTACTTAATGTCCTAGACGAAACAGACTCAAGCACGTTCGCAATTTTACGGGTATTATCAGACGCTAGTATGCCTCTAACAAACCCAACTTGATCATAATGGAGAAGATCAGGCAGTATTGATTGTATCCTGTTCGCAAGAAGTTTAGCAAAAAGTTTCACATCCGTATTCAATCGTGAGATCGGACGAAAGTTAGGGCAATGGGTGGGGGGTTTTACAATGTGCAAATATTAAAGGGGATGGTGTAGGAAGGCCATAATCATGAACTATGCTATTTGTGTTGCAATAAATAAATGTAAAAATCTAGAACATGTAAATATCTCCTTTGATTTCTCCCCTTTCTCCTGTCTGTGGAAGCAGATACATTGAGCTGGGCTCCTTTCCTCTCCACTCCTTTATGTGTGTGTGTACACTTCCTGAAGGGTGTGTTCATGACACTGCAATGAATTGTGTGTGTGGCCCATTGAATTCAGTTTGAAAATTATACTGGGCTGATCTGTGAGGTATGGAAGAGGAATAAGAGGATATAAACAACTGAGGTGATACCCACCAGTGACTCAGCTGGGAACATATAAATGATATGCCTAAGGAATAGCATAGAAATACAGAGAAACTGAGCCGATCATTAACAAAATATTTATATAGTAATTATTTACACATTGCAAAGAAAAATTAACAACACAATTGTATGCAAAATGTAACACTCTTTGTTATTGATATGATGTTTATTTTGCATGGCAAGTTCTCCCCTTATTAATTACCCTGTATTCCCCTGAGAACAGGGGAACTAATCAGAATAAAATATTCACTATTTAACCAACTGTGCACTGACAGGATAATCTATACATTGTGTATTTGTGGGTGGAGACTTGCTTTCATTAATATTTTAACAATGGCAAAGTTGTGTTCCTATAAGCACTACAGCAACCACACTTGTTCATCCATATTTTGAAGGTTAGCAACACTGTCCAAGTTCAGTCCTCAAGGGCCACCAACAGGCCAAGATGTAAAGATTTCCCTGCTTAAGCACAGGTGAGTCAGTCAAAATGAATGAGCCACTGATTAACTCATATGTGCTTAATCAGGGAAATCCTCAAATCCTGGCCTGTTGGTGGCTCTTGAGAACTGAACCTGGACACCCCTGTGCTAAAATATAAGCACTGAAAATTAGATATGTATGTGCACATCTGACCTTTTCATTTAATTAAAGAAGCAACACCTATTTAAAATGCATCTCCAATAAACATTTTAGAAAAAAAGTACATATTGCCACTGTGACAATGAGGCTGTACTAAGAACTGTAAGACGTCTGGGGCAAACCAACTGTATCATAGGGATACCATTGGGATAATTTAATATCTCTGTTGAGTTGGTTACGATCCCCATTTATATCAATAGGAATTTGTTGATTTTTCCCATTTGATGCAGTTGGTTTACTCCAGAATGTCTGAGCATGTCTGACACTTTTCTTCTAATTCCGGAGACTAGAAGAGTAAAAATAATACCTTATTGGCTAACTGAGTGGCTTTGGTTTTTGAGACTGTTAGGCTGTGTAAAACTATTTAAAAATTCCTCCATTTCCTAAATATAGATCATTATATGACATTTTTCCTTAATCTATATCATAAATGTTACACAGAAAATGCATTTTAGAAATAGTGCCTAATGCATTTTGACACTGTCACAGTGTTTTTAGCCCATATTAGTGCCAGAGAGATATCCAATGTTAGATACCTCTCTGGCACTCAAAGGGTTAAAAATAATAAATCTACACTTTCTTATTATATTTAATTCACTATCTATCTATCTATCTATCTATCTATCTATCTATCTATCTATCTATCTATCTAATGAATGGGATGGAGGGGAGACAAAGTGGTGAATGGAAGGGAGGGGGTAATGATTCAGGGAATTGAAGTGAGGGGGAGATGAAGTGGCAAATGGCAGGCAGGGGGGTGACAAAGTGGCAAATAGAAGGGAGGTGGAGATGGAGCGGTGAATGGAAGGGAGGGGGAGGTGAAGTGGTGAATGGAAGCCAGTGGGAGATGGAGCTGTGAATGGAAGGGAAGGGGAGGTGAATGGAAGGGAGTGGGAGATGGAGCGGTGAATGGAAGGGAGGGGAAGGTGAAGTGGTGAATGGAAGGGAGTGGGAGATGGAGCGGTGAATGGAAGGGAAGGGGAGGTGAATGGAAGGGAGTGGGAGATGGAGCGGTGAATGGAAGGGAAGGGGAGGTGAATGGAAGGGAGTGGGAGATGGAGCGGTGAATGGAAGGGAGGGGGAGGTGAAGTGGTGAATGGAAGGGAGTGGAAGATGGTGCGGTGAATGTAAAGGAGGGGGAGGTGAAGTGGGGAATGGAAGGGAGTGGAAGATGGTGCGGTGAATGGAAAGGAGGGGGAGGTGAAGTGGGGAATGGAAGGGAGTGGGAGATGGAGCGGTGAATGGAAGGTAGGGGGAGGTGAAGTGGTGAATGGAAGGGAGTGGGAGATATATCTGTGACTGGAAGGGAGGGGGGAGGCAAAGCAGCAAATGGAAGAGGGGGGAGAGGAAGAGGGGAATGGAATTAAAGGGGAGATGAAGCAGTGAATGGAAGGGAAGGGGAGACAAAGTGGCCAACAGAAGGGAGGGGGAGATAAACCAGCAAATGGGAGGGAGGGGGAGATTGAGTAGGGAATGGAAGGTAATGTGAGGTAAAGTATTGAATGGAGGGGTCATTATGAAAGGAAGGGAGGGAACATGGCAAAAGGAAAGGGAACGTGGCAAAAGAGAAGTGGATGGATCATGGCAAAAGTGAAGTGGGGAAGAGGTGTGAACGTGGGTAAGCAGTGGTTGGTTAAGGCGGCAGGGCCTCCTCCTCACAGAATTTGCATACAAACATATACAGTATAATTATACTCAAAGAAACGTAGGTTTATTTCAGCCAAACATTTCCAGTCTCCTACTGGACTTTCCTCAGTATATTAGTAATGGATCAGAAATTTCCAAAAACTGACCCACACCAACAAGTAAAAGATACAATAAATAAAAATTATGTTACAAAATTGTTACTTGAATTTTGGTATGTGTTATGTGTTTTGACATATGCCTGTCAGCTTTCTCATTTGTAAAAACATGATACTATTTAGTACAAATGAACAATATAAACAATGTGCGATTTCCACTAAGTTTCCTGTCATATTATTTGAGCTGCAGATACCCATCAACAATACAAGACATATGACATTTACAGATGTGCCCTTCAGTTACTGAGAAAATGAACAATATTATGATGACCTGGCAGTCTGCAGGTGGTTTTAAGTTACTGTGTAAAATGTTACAGTATTTCTGGTTATAAAATGAAGAGATTTTTGATACCGCAAATGCATGCTCAGTATAGATCTCAGCCCACAGTGCACCGCACGTATTAGTTTTGATCCCAATGCCAGTCAAGTATTTATACTTCCTTGGTGTGACATGGTATATTAAGCTTTTAAAGGTATAGTAATGTCTTAAAATAATAAGAAGTTATATTGCAGATAATGAAAAAGGAAATAGATTGGTGCAAGTCCAATCTCTCAAACCTTTATGGTTTGAGAAATAGAACATTTTAAAGTTCCCCTCTCCCTGCTGTCATCTGTAAAGCTGACAGCAGGAGATTCGAATTGACCGACTCGAAGCGGCTCTTCTGCAGAGCTGTGATACTGAAATCTAAAAAAAAAAAAATACTTAATTGGAACGGTCTACAAACTGTGCCTGGTTTGCAAGCACACTTTGTAGACTGTTCCATTGAAGTAGTTCTTTTTAGATTTTGGCATCTCAGTTCTGCTGAAGAGCTGCCTGATGGTTCCCGGACGAGGATCTCCTGCTGTCAGCTAGACGCTGACGTCAGGAAAAGGGGAGGGAGAGGAGAACTTTAAAATGTTCTATCTCTCAACCCATAAAGGTTTGAAAGATAGAGCTTGCACTGATGGATTTCTTTCTTCCTTATCTACAATATTACTTTTTAGACTTTTAAGACATTACTAAACCTTTAAGGTCCAGAAGGGTCTGTTACAATGTACTGCATGGTCCGCTGGTCTTTAAATGGTTAATTTAGAGAGAAGCAGCGCTGTTCTGTTGGTTATGTAGCAAGCACAGTATGCAAATATACATGTACCGTATGCATACCAGAGGGGTATCTAATGCGTTGCTTCTCAATGTGTTGACTAGCCCCTGGCGCTCAGTGGGTTAACCCCTTGGATTCTGGGGGGTGGTGGTGCTCCAACACATTGAGAAGCAATGTATTGGAGACTTCTCTAATACTCAAGGGTTTAAAAAGGCCAGAGAGATTATGTTATAAAATAGTATCATTGTTTAGATCATAACACTATCAATTATTTAAAAAATGTTGAGGCATGGGTAAAAACTGGTGGAAATTAGCACTTTTCTTCTCTTATAGGAATTCCCTTGAGAAGGATGTTTTTGGTGATCTCTTTTGAATGGCAAATTGTGGTAAGTGGTTTGTCTGCCTGCACAATGGTGTTTGTGTGAATGCGGCATGATGATTTTGTGACAATGTGTGCATGATGAAGTGTCAATTATTACAACACAGGCCCATATTTAGTAATATCTTTTTTATTAAGACAGAAGTTTTGTAATAACTAGTGATGATCGAGCACCCTAATGCTCGGGTGTTCGGGTGCTCTGACCGAGCGCCCCCCGGAGGCTCGAGTGCTCGGCCGAGCACCCGAGCCCCATTGAAGTCAATGGGAGGACTCGAGCATTACACCAGGCACCCCCTGCTCTGAAGAGGGGAGGGTGCCTGGTCCATAGGAAAAGGGCAGAAAATGATGGAAACACCACAGAAATGGTTCAGGGACAGCATAAGGAGGATATCTGGATGCATCTTGGACTCCAACATCGCTGCTGGGAACGATGTTTCGCCCGTAGTACGCCATTTTTACAGACTGACCGTAAAACACACAAAAAAGGAAGATAAAAACGACTTTAGGCGAAAAATTGTTACCAAACAGTATTTGCTGTATATTTACTTGTATATCATCTGCAAATTCTGCAAAAAATTTCATCGATTTTTCGGAACTGGGGCCATGATTAAGAGGGAAACGTGCGCAGAGGCAAATTCTGCAAAAAATTTCCTCGATTTTTCTGAACTGGGGCCATGATTAAGAGGGAAACGTGCGCAGAGGCAAATTCTCCCAAAAATGTCCTCGATTTTTCTGAACTGGGGCCATGATTAAGAGGGAAACGTGTGCAGAGGCAAATTCTGCAAAAAATTTCCTCGATTTTTCTGAACTGGGGCCATGATTAAGAGGGAAACGTGCGCAGAGGCAAATTCTCCCAAAAATTTCCTCGATTTTTCTGAACTGGGGCCATGATTAAGAGGGAAACGTGCGCAGAGGCAAATTCTCCCAAAAATTTCCTCGATTTTTCTGAACTGGGGCCATGATTAAGAGGGAAACGTGCGCTGAGCCGACCATCTAAAACATTATGGGTGAGGGTCTGCTGCGGAGCTGACTATCCTAAACATTATATGCGAAGGCCCGCTAGTGAGCTGACGCTATAAAACATTATATGAGAGGGCCCGCTAGAGAGCTGACCCAATAAAACATTATATGAGAAGGCCCGCTGGTGAGCTGACCTATACAAAAATTGTCAAACAGCGCCCGCTGGTGAGCTGGCCCTATATAAAAATTATATCACAGGGCCCGCTGGTGAGCTGGCCCTATATAAAAATTATATCCCAGGGTATATGGAAGAGAGTCAACCATATACCCATTTTTTGGGTGGAAGGGGTGAATGGGAATACAGAGTATTCCCATCATTGTAAATAACATATATAAAGTCACTTTATGTTCACCTGGGGCTTTCCTCCAGTGGAGTGGAGAAGTCAGGGGAAATCCAGGCCTTGTTCATTTTTATAAGTGTCAACCTATCAGCATTTTCGGTGGAAAGGCGGATACGCTTATCTGTTATGATGCCACCAGCAGCACTAAATACCCGCTCAGACAGAACGCTGGCGGCAGGGCAGGCCAGCACCTCCAAGGCGTAGAGTGCCAGTTCATACCACGTGTCCAGCTTGGACACCCAGTAGTTGTAAGGCACAGAGGGATCATTGAGGACGCTGACACGGTCTGCTACGTACTCCTTCACCATCTTCCAAAACTTTTTCCCTCCTTGTGACACTAGGCTGCGCATCAGGGTGAGGGTGCTGGCGGGGTGTCATGAAGGTGTCCCACGCCTTGGAGAGTGTTGCCCTGCCTTTGTCGGAACTGCTGTGTGCTCCCCTTTTCTCCCCTTCTCGGTTGGCCAAGGTAGCACGTACTCTGCCGCCAGCGTTGTCAGATGGAAAATTTTGGAGCAATTTTTCAACAAGAACCTTCTGGTATTGCACCATTTTGCTTGTCCTCTCCACCGGAGGAATGAGAGATGAGAAATTCTCTTTGTAGCGGGGGTCCAGAAGGGTGAACACCCAGTAATCCGTGTTGTCTAAAATTCGTATAACGCGTGGGTCACGGGAAAGGCAGCCTAACATAAAGTCAGCCATGTGTGCCAGAGTACCAACAGGCAAGATTTCGCTGTCCTCACCAGGAGGATGACTCTCAATCGCCTCATCCTCTTCCTCCTCTTCTGCCCACCCACGCTGAAGAGATGGAACTAAAGTTCCATGGCTACCCTCTGTAGCGGAGGCAACCGTGTCTTCCTCCTCCTCCTCCTCCTCTTCCGCCTCCTCCAATTGTCGCTGAGAAGACGAAGTGAGGGTGCTCTGGCTATCACCTTGTGTAAGCTCTTCCTCCCGCATTTCCACCTCTTCCACATGCAAAGCGTCGGTTTTAATTGTGAGCAGCGAGCGTTTCAGTAGACACAGAAGTGGGATGGTTACACTGATAATAGCGTTATCGCCGCTCACCATCTGTGTCGATTCCTCAAAATTGCGTAAAACCTCACAGAGGTCTGACATCCATTCCCACTCCTCACTTCTGATTACAGGAAGTTAAACGGAGAGGCGACGACCGTGTAACAGCTGGTACTCCACTACTGCCCTCTGCTGCTCACAAAGCCGGGCCAACATGTGGAAGGTGGAGTTCCAGCGCGTGCTCACGTCACACAGCAGCCGGTGAGCTGGCAATTGTAAGCGCTGCTGCAGCTTCAACAGGCCAGCTGAAGCTGTTGATGACTTACGGAAATGTGCACACACGCGGCGCACCTTGGTCAAGAGATCATGCAAATTGGGGTAGGTTTTTAGAAATCGCTGAACCACTAAATTAAATACATGCGCTAGGCATGGTACGTGTGTGAGCTTGCCGAGCTCCAAAGCCGCCACCAAGTTACGCCCATTATCACACACAACCATGCCTGGTTGCAGGTTGAGTGGCGAGAGCCACTGCTCTGTCTGGTGACTAATCCCCTGCAACAGCTCTGAGGCCGTGTGCTGTTTGTCCCCAAGGCAGATCAGCTTCAGCACGGCCTGTTGACGCTTCCCCACTGCAGTGCTACACTGCTTCCAGCTACCGGCTGATGGGTGAGTGGCGCTGCGCGCAGAGAATTCGGAGGTGGAAACGGAGGAGGAGGAGCCAATAACGTAGGTGCTGGCGGAAACCCTGATGGAGGTAGGGCCCGCAATCCTCGGCGTGGGTAGCACCTGTGCCATCCCAGGGTCCGAGTCGCTCCCAGCCTCCACGACATTCTGTGCCGTCAGGGAAATGTAGCGTCCCTGGCCACAAGCACTTGTCCATGTGTCAGTCGTTAAGTGGACCTTCCCAGTAACTGCGTTGGTCAGGGCACGGGTGATGTTACGGGACACATGGTGGTGTAAGGCGGGGACGGCACACCGGGAAAAGTAGTGGCGGCTGGGGACTGCGTACCGAGGGACAGCTGCTGCCATCAGGCTGCGGAAGGACTCAGTCTCCACAAGCCTAAATGGCAGCATTTCGATGGCCAGTAATTTGGAAAGGTGTGAGGTTAGTGCTATGGCCTGTGGGTGGGTGGCTGGGTATTTTCGCTTGCGCTCAAATGCCTGGGGTAACGACATTTGGACGCTGCGCTGGGACAGGGAAGTGGATGTGGTCGCTGATGGTGCTTCAGATGGTACAGGTGCAGGGCGGGAGGTATGCGGGCCTGCGCCTTCGACAGGCGATTGGCCCGGCACCGAAAACAGGGGAAGAGGAGGCAGTGGTGTGGCCTGCAGACACAGATTGGCGATCCGGGCGTTCCTCCCACTTATTACGGTGCTTGGATGCCATGTGTCGGATCATGCTGGTGGTGGTGAGGTGTCTAGTGTTCATGCCTCGGCTCATTCTGGTGTGGCACAGGTTGCAAACTACAATTTTTTTGTCGTCCGCACTTTCCTTAAAAAAACGCCATACCGCGGAACACCTAGCCCTTGGCAAGGGAGATTTACGCAAGGGGGTGCTCCGTGGAACATTTGCGGGCCGGTTTGGTGCGGTCCGCCTTCTTTCTGTAGCCACACCACTGCCTCTTCCAGCCTGTTGCGGTGCTGCAGATGGCTCACCCTCAGGACTGCTGTCATCGCTCGGCTCTCCACCTTCCCAGGTGGGGTCAGTCACCTCATCGTCCACCAAGTCCTCCTCCACTTCCTCACTCTGATCATCCTCCTCATTTCTTGATCCCACCACATACTCAGTCATTGACAACTGTATATCATCCTCCTCATCAAGGTCTTGAGACAGTAATAGTGGTTGATTTGATGGCAACTGTGTCTCATCATCATCATCATCCACTTCCTTTGACCTTAAATGCCGTTCACCTCTGTCATCTTCTTGTGATTGGGTACCCTCTAGAGGTTGTGAATCAGGGCACAAGATTTCATGTTCCTCTGCAAGCGTGCTTGGAGAGAGGTTCAAATTAAGGATTGGTGATGAGACGAGCTCCTCACTATATCCCAGTGTGGGATCACTTCTTTGACCAGACCCTCTATGGTGGGAGGAAGGATGATCAGGGTGAGGATTATGTTGACCAGACTCTTGGCTACTGAGAGTGGACTTGGTGGAAGACAGGGTGGTGCTTAACCGACTGGAAGCAGTATCACCTGAAATCCAACCGACCACCTGTTCGCAGTGGTCTGACCTCGAGAGTGATGTCCTGCGACGCCCTGTAAACTGAGACATGAAGCTAGGTATGGTGGATGTCTTTCTTTCTTGTGCTCTGGCACCAGGCACAGTTTCTACGCGTCCTGACCCGCGCCCTGAACTATCAGGATCACGTCCACTTCCCTGTCCCTTTTTACCCGCCTTCTTCATATTACACGGAATATGTGCTGCAAATCTGCAACTTTGCACACTAAACAGAATGTGCTGCTTATCTGCGGCTAGGCACAGTGAACAGAATATGTGACTTTTATTTTTAACACTTTGCACACTAAACAGAATGTGCTGATAATCTGCAACTTTGCACACTAAACAGAATATGCTGCTTATCTGCGGCTAGGCACAGTGAATGGAATATGTGACTTTTATTTTTTACACTTTGCACACTAAACAGAATGTTCTGCTAATCTGCAACTTTTCACACTAAACAGAATGTGCTGCTTATCTGCAGCTAGGCACAGTGAACGGAATAAGTGACTTTTATTTTTTACACTTTGCACACTAAACAGAATGTGCTGATAATCTGCAACTTTGCACACTAAACAGAATATGCTGCTTATCTGCGGCTAGGCACAGTGAATGGAATATGTGACTTTTATTTTTTACACTTTGCACACTGAACAGAATGTTCTGCTAATCTGCAACTTTGCACACTAAACAGAATGTGCTGCTTATCTGCGGCTAGGCACAGTGAACGGAATAAGTGACTTCTATTTTTTACACTTTGCACACTAAACAGAATGTGCTGATAATCTGCAACTTTGCACACTAAACAGAATATGCTGCTTATCTGCGGCTAGGCACAGTGAATGGAATATGTGACTTTTATTTTTTACACTTTGCACACTAAACAGAATGTTCTGCTAATCTGCAACTTTGCACACTAAACAGAATGTGCTGCTTATCTGCGGCTAGGCACAGTGAACGGAATAAGTGACTTTTATTTTTTACACTTTGCACACTAAACAGAATGTGCTGATAATCTGCAACTTTGCACACTAAACAGAATATGCTGCTTATCTGCGGCTAGGCACAGTGAATGGAATATGTGACTTTTATTTTTTACACGTTGCACACTAAACAGAATGTTCTGCTAATCTGCAACTTTGCACACTAAACAGAATGTGCTGCTTATCTGCGGCTAGGCACAGTGAACGGAATAAGTGACTTTTATTTTTTACACTTTGCACACTAAACAGAATGTTCTGCTAATCTGCAACTTTGCACACTAAACAGAATGTGCTGCTTATCTGCGGCTAGGCACAGTGAACGGAATAAGTGACTTTTATTTTTTACACTTTGCACACTAAACAGAATGTGCTGATAATCTGCAACTTTGCACACTAAAAAGAATGTGCTGCTAATCTGCAACTTTGCACACTGAACAGAATGTGCTGCTAATCTGCAACTTTGCACACTAAAAAGAATGTGCTGCTAATCTGCAACTTTGCACACTGAACAGAATGTGCTGCTAATCTGCAACTTTGCACACTAAACAGAATGTGCTGCTAATCTGCAACTTTGCACACTAAAGAGAATGTGCTGCTAATCTCCAACTTTGCACACTAAACAGAATGTGCTGCTAATCTGAAACTTTGCACACTAAACAGAATGTGCTGCTAATCTGCGGCTAGGCACAGTGAACGGAATATGTGACGTTTTTTTTTTAAACTCTGCCCCCCAAAACAAAATATATCTGCTGCCCCCACACACAGTAGTCCTAAAAAGGACTTTTGGGTCTTTTTGTTGTTCAAACGCGCTTTTTTTCTGCCTACACTGACTTTCCCTTCCTATCCTCATCTCTCCCTGGCTAAGACTGAGCCGAACTCGCTGGTCAGGTGCTATACAGCACCCGATCACGGGTTCTGGCCAGCCAATCAGTGTAATGCCAGCAGCCAACATGGCTGCTGGCATTACACTGATGTCAGAGCCTCCCTGCACGTTTATTGGCTGCGCAGCAGCCGCAAAACGTGCGGGGAGGAGACCCGAACATGGCGGGCGAGCACATGCGGTACTCGTACGAGTACCGCCATGTGCCGAGCAGAGCGATGCTCGAGCCGAACCGAGCTTCGGCCGAGCATGCTCGCTCATCACTAGTAATAACAAGACATTGAGAGTGTACTGATAGACGATTCCATAAAATAACAATGAACAAAATTACAAGGTACCATGTGTAACAGGTATCACTGGACTCAATAGGCACTTGTACATTGTAAACTGAAACACTTCACAATGTCCTAGAGAGCAGAACTGAAATACAAAGAAGAAAAAGAGTAGAAGATTAGAAAGAAGGGTATATTGAACAATAGGGGGAAATAGAATAAGGAGAGATGGGTAGGGAAAAGACATGAGGAGGGAAGGTAAAACAGTCCTGGTCCTGGTCTGCTAGCCCGAGTACCCACTCCCCTTCCATAACGACCAAACCGCAGTATAAAGATCCATACAGAAAATCCCATCATAATGCAGTTGCTCCATTCTCAAGTTACAAGACACTTGCTGTCTTAAAGCGTCCCTAGTAGGAATGTCTACTTCCAAGTACGTGCCAGGAGAGACTTCGCCGCGAGCAAGATCTGCCAATATTTTATGGGGGCGAGGGAACACATGAAAGAGAGCCAATTCTGGTGCACTAAGCAGGTGCACCGAGATAGCGGCACCCATCATAGAAAATACCATATCCCAATAAGTCTGCAAACGCAGGCAAGACCACCAGACATGGAGCATGGTTCCTGCCTCTAAAGAATACCTTCAACAAAGAGGGGAGGTAGAGGGATAGATACGAGCCAGATGAGCAGGAACCAGGTACCATCTATATAACATTTTCCTAGTCAGTTCCAGGTGATAAGAACAGTGTGATAGCTTAGAGGGAAGTATGGTTGCCCTATTCCACTGAGAAAGAGACAGGAAACGGCCCAATTCCCGCTCCCATTCCAACACACAGGCCCATATTTATAAAAGCGAACTGGAGATATTCTCATACCCGGGAACTCTCAGAGTCTGCCCCGAGAGTCAGGGTTTTGCCCCAAATCACAGGGTATCAGGGTGAAGGGCCAAATTCTCATGGTGTGAGAGCTGATTGTTACCCGCTTCATCAAGGCTATCCGAGTTCTATCATCAAGGCCACCAACATTACAGGATTTAAGGATTTCCTTGCTTAAGCACAGGTGATTCAGTTAAAATGACTGAGCCACTTATTAACTCCCATGTGCTTAATCAGGGAAATTCTTAAATTATGGTCTGTTGGTGGCCCTTGCTGACTGAACTTGGACATCCCTGCACTACATGATCTGACCCAATTAACTGCTTCTTTAGTCTCTAAACTGGTGAAATGTATACCAGACATGCAAATAGAGAAGTCCTGCTTGTGTGTGTTCAAGCAGTGTGATCCCATTGTTGCAGAATGTTACAGGTTCCTAGAGGACTGATTGATGCAAATCTCAATTAGATGAAGCAGGGATATATGAAGTAATGTTCTTGGGAGATTTAAGGTTAATATTGCAAAGATCTCAGGGTCAGCTCATTTTAAAAGTTACCGGCTATGGTTATTCTGGAGTAATCCAACTGCACCATAGGGACAAATAAAAACTCCTAAATTCCATGCACTTGAATAGAGATTTTTAACCACTGGAATGCTTGAGAGGTCTGAAATATCTTTTGTTTACTCAGATGTGAAAAAGAAAATCTGAGCATATAGAAAAAATGGATAAAATATTCAGAAAGAATATGCACAATGCTTGTTTGTATTTCCTCCATTCATGTCTAGCTTGTATTTGAAGGTCATTGATCATACTTCACTAACTGATTCTATAGGTGCAGACTTAAAAAGTTGAAGGGGTGAATTGCCCTGTAATACATTGATGGCAGAGAGTCCTGCGTTCTTCAGCTCTGTCCTGGCAAGTGGCCACCCCCTCCTCTTGGGGGCTGGGGGTGCACTCAAGACAAAGGAGGGGTAGGGAGAGGAGGGACATAATGTATAAAAACAGGGTTACTGTGAGTAAAAATCAAAATTTAATTTTCCTTTTGGAGGGTTTAATCTTTGAAGCCTATTCTTTGGGTGGCAGTATGCGGAGCCCCAGGCCACTTCAGTGTAGTTTAACAAGGGAAGGTTATGGATTGTGGTGGGCATTGGCTACATGGCATCTTCTGGCCACCAGGGCAGGCTAATGCCAGTGGGGCACTGAAGCAAAAGGGAGGGCTTGGGGAGGTGTTGGTGGTTACTGGAGTGGTGACATTGCGGAGGAGCAGGGTAGACAGCTGTGCCTAAGAAGTCCCTGCATGACCCAGATAGCAGGCAGCTGGGAGTGGGTTTAAGCCTATGCTGTGACAGCTGGATACAGGGCTCCTTCTATTCTGCCCAGAGTCAGGTACAGGGTCCGGTATGGCCGTTGGGCTGTTATACTTCATTAGAAGAGTGGGGTCCTGCAAAAGTAAATAGGTCAAACCAATTTTATTAAAGCTGTGACCTCTGTATTTGCCATCATCATTTGTGTGTTTTTTTAAAATGTTGGTATAATTAAGGTTTGTGTGTTAAAGGTTTTTGTCAACTTCAAGAACAACTTAGGCCCATAATGTGGGTTTCCCAGGAAGCTTCAGTGCTGCTTAGAATAGAAGGTTGCAGCTTGCTGAAGGCAATGGAAACATGGTGTGCTCTGGCTGTCAGGGTGGGCTAACATTGGGGGGGCACTGAGGTAAAGGGGAGGACTTGAGGAGGTGTCGGTGCGTACCAGCATCCACTTGCCCTCACAGATGGAGAAGGAACTGTGCCTGATAAATCCCTGCATGCCTGAAGTGATAGGGAACTGGGTGAATGATTCTACCCATGCTGCTGCATCTGAATACAGAGTTCAGTCCATGCTGTTCATAGCCAAGTATAGGGTCCAGTCTAGCTGTGGGCCTGGGGTCCCACATTGGGGGTTGGTCATTTAAGGCTAAATAGGTCAAACCCAATATTAAATAAAGCTGGGACCTCTTTGTTTGCCATCCTACATTGTGTATTGTGTGTTTATTTAATGTGTTGGTATAATTAAGGTTTGTTTTAAGGCTGTGTGTGCATTATCATCTTAAGTATAAAAGCTGGGTTTGCACTGTGCACCCCAGTAATTGTCGCTGTCAGCGTTTGGGTGGTAAGTTCTTCTGGAATGTGTCTCTCAGCCACAAACTTTGCTCAATCCCTATAGATCCTCTGCACTGGGCTTTCAAGCCTGAAACAGAGGGTCTATAGGGATTGAGTTGCACAGGTCAAGAGACTGAACTATTACATTTCCACCTTGCAGTTCAGTCTATTTTTTGCGAGACAAACAAGAAGTCCTGGGGGTCTCTCTTCAGAACTCTTTCCTTCTCCCCATTGGTCTACTGGGGCTGCAGCCCAGGGGAGCCAATCAGCTGATAGGGCACCATCCATGTCATAGATGACCTTTAAACAATTCCCTTTGTCTGTATTGGAATTATGCTCCTATCAATCACATGAACACAATCCAAATTCAAGTGAATGTACAAAATGGAGGTCCTATATGGAGTCACTCAGCAACATGTGAGCATTAGTGCTAACATACCTATAAAAAGACAGGTATAAAGAAAAGCCTCTAGTGAATACAAGAGCAATAAACACCCTTAGCAAATATTGACCATTGTATTACGACAAATTGATTGCTGGTACCTATACCCTTCTACCATCCCAAATAATATGTATGGAGGATGGTCATTTGTGGATTTTGGCTACAATGTATGTATATTTTGTTGTCCACATATAAAAATCTGTTAGTAATATGGAATAACAGTGCACATATTATTTACAGTGTGGCTCCTATGACTCTGCAGACAGTAATGTTCATGAAAGGCCACTAGGTGTCCTGTAAGGAAAGACAACAGCACACAGCTTGTATCAATATTGCAAGATATACACACATATCATAACAACAAAACAGAGTGCAAAATATATCAGTACAGCAAAGAGAAATTAAAACAGTTGATTTGAGTAGCAATCTGCACAATAAAGCAAATATTAACCCCTTTCATGCTAGAGACATTTTGAATGCATTGTAAACCGATCTGCAAGGTGCGTTATGTTAATAACTAAGAACTGTCTAGTCCTAGGTCCTCAAAGAAACACTGTAGAGCCAAATAATGTGTTTTGTGGCATATTGTGTGTGGGGATTTAAAGTGGATCTACCATCTCAACTCAACTTGGTCTAAATTGTTCAGTTATCTACCGAATATAATGAAAAGTGCATTAATTTCTATTTTTAAAACGCTTCTTTGGAGAAATTAAATGAAGAAATGCAGCCCTTCAGCTTCTTCCTGGCAGACTGCGGATATCTGATCAGTGCCGCAGGCTGCCGCTCTGCCCTCTCTGCCCAGCCTCCTCTGATGATGGAGGATTGCTGTATGTGAGCTGGAGTGCTCTCATTGGACAGAAATCAATGTGCCATCAGCATTGTTCATATGTTCTGCGGTCCTAGGAAGTGTCATGTCCACCTCTATGGACTGATTGAACATGATGTCGCTTACAGAAAAGAATCAATCAATTCATAGGGGCCATTAGGATTTTTTGGCCATACTAAGTTAAGTGGATTGTTATTATTAGGAGGGCTAACTGATGCTAGACAGGTCACCTCTGACTTGGGAGCCAATGCATTGGAGGCCTTTCTACCTTCCAAGGAGTTAAGTAAACCTGCTGACTGTTTCTTACATAAAGCTGATGAAAAACTCAAAATGAAATTCCTGATTCCAAATACATGTTCCATTTTCAATTGACTTTACAATGGCAGTGTTATCAGAACGACAGTGGCTGCTTACAAATACAATTGCAGATTCCTATGTTTTCCAGAACATTTATTATAATACAGAATCTTTCTCAAACAATACCTGAAAATCACATTATAATTTGTTTTCCTGTTGTGAAACCTTTGGGTTACTCTGAAGCACACTTGGTGCGAAACACTGAATTAGGGAATTCAATCAACTGAAATGTACTGCATATATGTAATGAAATAGAGGTCAGCTTGGTATTATTGAATAAAGCTAGTGGTTATATGAAGTATTGTGCAGTAAAACATTTTTGTTGATTATGAACAATGTAAAAACAAGGGCATCATTTATCTACAGTATAATTCAGAAACATCTCGGCTTTTTAAAACTGTGGTGTAGATTTCTGCTTTTTAGAAGCAAAAGGGTAGGACAGAAAGTGTGAGGCTGATGTACTAAAAAGTACTGGAGGGAAAAAGCAGTAAGGTTTGAAATAATGGTGGATTTTTTTCACTGATATTCTGAGAGCACTCTCCTTGGCGAGTAAGACTTTCTATGCCATATGCACTAAGAGTTAGCTGTGTCAGTGGTACATTAGGGGAGTGGAGAGACACTGGTTATTAGCTTATGATGTTGGTGAAAAGCTTGCCTATGTGTTGCAATGATATGTCTATAGTTAGATTAATAATAAGGCTACTGTCAAACTACTCAATAGTAGTGTATTTTTAAGTTCTCCACAGCAGTCTCATGTTAAAGGGATAGTAATACTTAAAATGTAACAATATATATATTGTAGTGTTTATCCGCCTGACTAAAAAAGGGGACTCCCCTGCTGAAAGGTGTTTTAATCAAAAATGATTAGCGCTCAAACTTGATTTTTTTAGTTGCAGTATCAGAGTGGCCTGAAATTGTACAGTGGCTCTGTTGCTACACCATCCTATGATCAGCTCTGGTCAGTTGACCATTAATCCCCATAGGATGGTATAGCAACAGTGCCACTGTATAATTTCAGGCCACTGTGATACTGCAACTAAAAAGAAGTATGGAGAACTTTACTCCCAGAGGGCTATACACCAAGGTGTGATAAAGAAAGAGGTAATACAGAGGTGATGAAGTGGATATGACTTCTCTCCAAGTCATGTTTTATCCTATGGAACCGATCCACTAAGATCTCTAAAGCTGAAGAAATCTTAGTGAATTGGCTCCATAGTATAATATATGACTTGGAGAGTTGATCTCAACTTTATCACCTCTTTATCATACCTTAGTGTATTTCCCTCAGGACTAGTATTGAATAGAAAGGAATGGCAAGATTTCATGCAGTTAGGCCATTAGCGAAGGAGGCACAAAAACAGTGCAAATGCAGCAATGGCATGGCAAGGAAGGCATACTTAACCCCTTAAGGACCGGCTGTGCATGTACTTTGCGGTCACTTAAGGACCACAGAGCATTTTTTTTTTTTTTTGCACAATCCAATTCCAGACTCCCCAAACGGAGTACCCGGAATTCCATGAGACCGTCATGGGTCCTTAAGGGTATAACAACCCATGATGATCCAGGACCGTCATGGGTCCTTAAGGGGTTAAGTCTTAATCATATTAAGATGGAGAAGACAGCTTAGTGGATGATGAGATGGATTTGGATCAAAATAACCAACCCATATAATAATTCGCTAAGGATGTTTGTCAGAAACCGTCATGCACAGTAGAGACTGCCCGAATGCCCAGAATGCTGGGAGCACAGAAAGAATGTTGGGAGCACAAAATGTTGGGAGTTCTGTCCTGGGAGTTTTGTGCTGGGAGCATTCTGTGCTTCCGGGCAGTCTCTACAGTGCATGACTGCGTCAGTGGCAGGACGCAGAGCAGAATCGGCCTCTTAACCCTTTGAGTGCCAGAGGGGTACGCAATGCATTGCATACCCCTCTGGCACTCAAATGGTTAACCTCACCCGGACCTTGGCACGAGTTTTACACTAGTCTTGCTTATAAAACTATCATCCCCCGGGTAATTCTAGAGTAAACTATATACACCTTAGAGAAAAATAAAAATCCTCAAAATTCTCAGTGATGTAAAGCAGCTTTTTTCTGCATAGGTTTTTCTGCATAGTAATACAAGGATAATTCCACTGAGATTTAACCCTTTGAGTTCCAGAAGGGTATCCATGCATTGCTTCTCAGTACGTTGGCTAACCCTCTGGCACTCAGAGGGTTTTTAATCAAACAATTTTGTGGACCAAGCTTACATTTTTATGAGAGTTTGAGTTCAAAATATTTTTACAGCTAGGTGGCAATGTTGCCTGTGAAGAGCTGAGTGTCGCAGACAATAGCGTTCCATAGATGGCAGTAGCAAAAGTGCCAGCAGGAAGCAATACCTCTTTAATAATGTTATAACTTTTGAAAGAAGTATTTCTCAGCAGAATATTTGACTCAATACACCATCAACATTTCATCATGATTAGAGTTTAGTGCCTCTCCATTTACATGAATGTGAATATTTATTTGTACCTATGGTGCAGATGGTTTGCCCCAGGATTATTCGAATTCCTCTTAATACATCAGCCTAACTGGAATACGTTAGTATGAATAAGTAAGTCAGTGTATTTGCAAGACTGTTGTGTTCATGTATAATAAAGTATATGCAGCAACTCATTTCAATTAACTGTAGAACAAGAAGAAAGGGGAAAAGCAACAAGGGGCGCCCCTGTGCGTACCAATATTTTCTCAAATAGTGATACCGCCACCACACGCAATTGTGGACACTCACAATGGGCCTGTGTCAGTGGCAGCTTATACCGGAACCGGCAAAACAGGCACGATGGAGAAAGTTCCTATCTCCAAACCATTCGACTTTGAATGAGAACATAATATCTGGCTGCTCCCTTAAAGTGACACGATCACCCTCCTCGGCATAGCATAAAGGAATACAAAAAACAAACAAGGGGTGCCAATAGTGAAGTCCAGTAGCTTAAAGATTACTATATATTAAGTATAAATTATACTCACATTTAAACATGGTCAGAGCTCCGATACCAGAGTCCACTGACAGACAGGCTTACGGAGGAATTAACCCGTCTCCGTTCGGGACTTACGCGTATTGTAGATTCTTTCGATCAAAGTGTCAGGTGGGACAAAACTATGTATCGATATAGAATTTATTTGTTATAAAAAATAATTGATACAGTTAAAACAATAAAAAGGCTCTATAGGCTATAAAAAAGCCTATAGAGCCTTTTTATTGTTTTAACTGTATCAATTGTTTTTTATAACAAATAAATTCTATATCGATACATAGTTTTGTCCCGCCTGACACTTTGATCGAAAGAATCTACAATACGCGTAAGTCCCGAACGGAGACGGGTTAATTCCTCCGTAAGCCTGTCTGTCAGTGGACTCTGGTATCGGAGCTCTGACCATGTTTAAATGTGAGTATAATTTATACTTAATATATCGTAATCTTTAAGCTACTGGACTTCACTATTGGCGCCCCTTGTTTGTTTTTTGTGTTCCTTCATTTCCATTAACGATATTGAAAGAAAACAATGCTGAGCTAATATGCAGGCTATAATCTGATCTATGTTTTTTGAGTCAAAACAAAAAACAAACCTGCTCTCCTCCATAAATATTATCCAAATGTGAACCCTGTGCAAAGCATATACTATACCACTTTAATACATTTGGGGCATTAGTTGCATAATTTGACCAAAAAATGTTTACACTCACCCACCACATCATGGTACCCCGATATCAAGTGAGTCCTATCTACTACACACAATACACACACAAGCATCCCTATATAAATTAAAAAATACCCCTGAACATTTCTTGTAATTACGAGTAGGGCCTGTTTTAAAAACATTCGACACACTTAAAGGGATAGTAATGTTTCATAATAAAAGCAGCTCTAATTAATCATCATAGTATTTGGACTTTGGAGAGTGTTATTTCAATTCTGTCAGAGTTGTAGTTCAAGAGTAATTCAATGACAAACTATCCCCCTTCCGCCCTTTTTACTGATGTAACACTGCTCAGCCATAGCAGAAGGGAGGTGCCCAGGTAGATTGCAGAGAGGGACAATCTTCAATTAAGATAAGGGAAAAACCTGAAAAACTTGTCAAGGGGGCAGGGCTTTCATTGTTCTCATTGGAAGAAGATTGTCTCCTTCTGTTATCTGTCTGGTCTATGGACTGCATTCCACATCTGAGAAGAGATGGCTTACACTAGGTAAAAGGGGCGGGAGGGGAAACTTTACTTGTGAATATCTCTCAAACCATAAAGGTTTGAGAGATAAGACTTATATCGTTCTTCATGTTTTTTTAATGCCTACAAAATAAAATAAAGATAAAACGAAGTATTACTATCCCTATAAAACCAACAATTTCTAATACTTTTATAATAATACTCACTTCTTTACAAAATATAGTGCCTTGCATTGAATAGGAGGCAGGTCAAGAAGACTGGAGCTCCATCAGTCTGGAGCTATACTTTGATCTATGTTTTTTTGAGTGCCAAAGGGGTGCACAATGCATTGCTTTGCAATACATTACCAATCTGGCATTCAAAAAGTTAAATGTGCTCTGGAAGATAATTCGATGTTCAAAGACTGACATAACGAAACAAAGACACGTTTTACATTGAAAACACTGCAGCGATGTTGTGTTGATGATGTTGCTTAAGGTGAATGGTATGATGCTGCCCTATGACACCTCTCACACAGTCAATTATCACCTTCTTTAAAACAACAAATTCTAAGAAGCTGCACCCTTATTGTTTTCAGGTTGAAATGCAGTAAAGTTGCAGTATGGCAGATCTGTATGGTTAACTATCGGCCCACTGGCAGATCTTTCACACAAACTACACTGGAATCTATCTCAGCTCATCTAAACCTCCAATAAATGGCAGTCCCACATTGGAATCAGCCAGTAATGCCTTTCTGATGCTAAAATAAGCCGGCCCTCAGCTACACCTTCCCACCGCAGCAGGATTGGTGGGTACACGGTATGGTCAGATTGGGGGTACACAGTATGGTCAGAATTAGTATGAAATAAAGGTAGGAGGAGCCTGGTAAAAGTGATAAAGAGCCGTAATAGTTATATTCAGGAAGCCAATAAAAAGTCCCCAAATTTCTATTACTTTAAATGGGGATTTTAATTATTTGAATGCAGGAGGTATTGATCAATACTTTGAAATCCTCTGTACCATTCAGTGAGTTAAGCATCCAATTAAATCATTGGGAAATTTCATTTGTGTCCTGTGGTTCATCTTGTTTATTTTAGGATTGCCTTTCTTTAGCTTCCTGAATACAGCCCTAACAGTACATAGCAGACATGTAAAAAAAATATGTTTTTTAATCCTTAAGGACCCATGATATGCCAGAACCATCACGGCTGTTCTGCACTTAAAGGAGCAGTAAACTTTTTTATTAAAAATGTATATGTTATAGCACTTTTCATGCTGAGTAAAACAAGGTCACTGCCACTGCTGTCAGCTGTTTTATTCAAATGCTATAACAGTTCAAATAATCAGGAAGTGAATTTACTGTGTGTTTACTTCCTGATTGTTCTAATTGACAGGAAGTGACAGGCAGTTTCTATTACATTCTATGGAGAACTGTATGTCACTGACTTTCCTCTCCATTAGAATATAACTGAATTACTAATTAGAATGCACTGCTAATGTGAAAAAAACATATGGTAAAACAGTAATAATTCTGGAAATATGCATCTATCAGCAATAAGAGTACCATTATTTTACTCAACAGGAAACACCCTACAATATATATTTTTTTCATGAACATTTTTTTACTGTCCCTTTAAGGACCAGTGACTGTCCTGGCATGTTGTGAAATTCTAGGGTCCCCACGCAGCTGCCTGACCCCTTATTCCATTTTGCAAAAAAATAATAATAAAAAATGTCCAGTGGTCCTTAACTGCCGCCTCTGCGCTACATGGCTGGTCATTAAGGGGTTAATGGAGAGAAGTGTTCTGTTTATGAAAATATACATTGCTTATGTAACCAGTGTCCCTTTAATGTAGTATGTCTAAGAACAACACATTGCAAGGTTGTACTGGTTGCTGTTCTAAACTGCAGAATGAAATTTTCATAAAGTTCTGGTCATAGTCAAAGGAAAGTTTCTATTCACCAGCACCACCTATTTGTTGAACTTCTTTTCAAACTTAAAGCAGCAGTAAACACGTTTAAGAAAAAAAGCATACATTGTAGGACTTTTCTTGCTGACTAAAACAAGTGTATCCCACTGCTGGGAGAGTTATTACAATTTAAATGTTTTTTCCCATCAACAGTGCACTTTAGTGGGTAGATTTCAGATAATTATTCTGTTGCATTCTATGGAAGAAGGAAGTCTCTAACAGAATGCTATGGTAACAGCTTTATCACATCCTGCCAGTTTGAACTCCCAGGAAGTAATGAAGCTATTACACATTTCCTGACAGTTTGAATGTTTACACTTTTTGAGTAAAACGACTGTTATCAGTTTTACTCAGCAGAAAAAAAACCTTAATATTCATTTTAAAAAATCGTATTGCTTCGTGACCCTTTGAGTGCCAGATAGGTATCACATGCATTGCGTTGCAATGCGTTTGATACCTCCCTGGCATTCAAAGGTTTAAAAAATAATGTGCTTATTATGCATGAAAACCTTTGTTCACACAACTATCAGCTTTAAAAGTATAGTAATACTTAAAAAGTAAAGTAAAAAATATATATTGTGGTTTATCTCCTTGAGTAAAAGGGTTTCCCACTCCAGATCAAACTTGAATATTTTTATTTGCAGTGTCTCATTGCCTGAAATGTTACAGTGGTGTGGTTGCTACATGATCTTATTGATCTTCATAGGAAAGTGTAGCAATAGCACCACTGTAAAATTTCAGGTCATTAAGATATTTCACCTGAAAAAAATCAAGTTCCTGCTGCAATGATGTTTGAATAAAACACCTGTTAGCAGCGGGATAACCGTTGTTTTACTCACATAGATAAACGATACAATACAAATTTTTTACATATTGTTACTATTACTGTATGACTTTAAAGCAAGCCCAAACACCACCCCTATTGCATGTGCACATAGTTAAAGCTCTGTGCTTTATTGTTAGTACAAGTAGTTAACCAGGGAGCAGAGGATCACACCCCCTGAACTTCCAGTACCTATCACACTGCCCATACCTTAGCATAAGTGGCTGTTAATAGCTTAGTGAATATGCAATAGACAGGATCTGTTATGCCTATTTTACAGTGAAATTGCATTTGTACATTCCTACCCTTAAATACTGCATTGATTTTTCTGTTACGTAAGGTCAGGGTACTACCACTGTTGGTAGATGCTTCATGAAAATATTATTACATGTCATATTTCTTTTATTTTTTATAGAAAGCATAACTCACTTTATGTAAAGTCAAATCAATATGACATTATTACTATATTCTTCTGTGACAAACCACAGTTGGGTATAGAGGTTCACCAAAGCAATAAAATGTTACAATAACTTTTGAATGAAGCATTTCCTAACAGTGTGTAACCCATGTATAGACACACACTATCAGAAATGGGCTTAATGCAAACATAAGCATATCTCCAACAATTATATTTTAGATTCACCTGTTCTGATGTTTACTTTCCTTCCCACTGTATCTTAAAAGGACACATGAAAACATAAACTTTCAAGTCTGGTCTTTTAATAGACAATCCTCTAACTGTTGGTAGTAGCGGTAATAGAAATGTCCACCCCTAGTTGTACATTTCTGCCGTGTGCAAATTCTCCCCAGAGCTAGTGCTTTAAGAGTGCAGTAAACTTTTTTTTTTTGAAAATATATTTTGTAGGGTGTTTCCTGTTGAGTAAAATAAAGGTACTCTTACTGCTGAGAGATGCATATTTCCAGAATTATTGCTGTTTAACCTGTGTTTTTTACATCAGCAGTTCCCTATAGTGGTCAAATTCTAGTTAGTTATTTTGTTACTTTCTAATGGAGAGGAAAGTCAGTGAGTTACAGTTCTCCACAGAATGTGATAGAAACTGCTGAGTCACTTCCTGTGAGTTAAAACAATCAGGAAGTAAACACAGTAAATTTATTTCCTGAATATTTGAATAAAATGACTGGCAGCAGTGGTAGTAACCTTATTTTACTCAGCAGGAAAAACTCTATAATATATAGGTTTAAAAAAAAATGTTTACTGCTCCTTTAAGCTTCAGAGAGGAAACTAATGAATCTTATTGGCTGCTGACAGTACACCCATCTTCAGAGCCAATAGGAATGAGGCTGCTGGTCTACCAATGGCAGATTCAGCTCTTGCAGGAAGTGTTGCAAGAGGCTATGGGATGTATCCAAAGAATTAACTCATTTTCATTTCTAGATTATAATTTTAGCTTTGCATTGTATGCATATTTCTCTGTTTTATTGCCAGTAGTGGATGTAGCAGCAATAAATTAAGAAAAGACAGAGATTTAACATATATATTTTTATGTTAGGTGCCATTCACAGTCTGCTGGCAATGTCTCTAGCATCCGTAAGGTTAACTAAAATATCCCACAATCTCAATCTTGGAATCTTTCATACCATTTCAAATAAACATTATGTTCTGTTTTTCTTAGAATAATGAACAGCATTCAGTTTGTTTTACTAGTGTATTGAATTTCATCTGATACAAGACATTTAGGAAAATATAACGTAGCAAATTACACATTTACACTGGAGCAATGTCACTGTGCTCTCTCGGGTACAGTGGGCAGAAATCAGCGTTCAGTTTAAGTCAAGATTAAGAAAGAGTGATACTCAATGGAAACGGTATTCATTTACTTAGAATATAAATTGTAACCTGAAGGGGAAGTTATCATGGCAATGGAAGATCAGGTTTATAAGCAACCCTTTTCCATGAAATTCAATATCCACAAAACATTAGATCTTGTGCAATATTTACAATAAACTCTTCTCTGTTGTTTAACACTCAGTGAGACTGATGTACTAAAAGGAGGCTGAAAAATTCTGGGGCAAACCAACTATACTATAGGGGACAAATAGACATTTCTGTTGTTTTAAATAGGGGATTTCAACCACTTGACAGCTAGAGTGGTAACATATTTGATGAGGTTGAAAAAAAGACATTGTCCATCAAGTCTAGCCCATGCCAAATCACCCCTGTTGATCCAGACGAAGGCAAAAAGACAAAAGCCATTTCCAGTTAAGTGGGTAAAAAATTCCTTCCTGGCTCCACATGGAAGTCAGGTAGGTTGTTGATCTAGGGAACTAGCTGTATTGAAGCCATCTATCATATTTTGAAATATTGTTTTGTGCTAGTTACGTATCCATTGCTTTGTTGAAAGCAGTTATAGTATCTGCAAGCTCAACATCCTGAGGCAAAGCATTTCATAGCTTTACTGCCCTTGCTGTAAAAGATCCCTGCCTTTGTTTTAGTCAAAAGCACCTTTCCTCTATTCTTTATGGATGACCTCTCATTCTTAGCTCTTCTTTGCAATGCCTTGAAAACCTTGGTACCATTCAAGAAGTTAAAACTCATCTTTAACTCAACTAGAGTGTTATTTGTGTCCTATGGTGCAGTAATTTGATTCAGACTTGCGCTATTTTTTATTAAATCAGCCTCATTGAATGGTTGGGGTTGAGGAGTGGATCAGCGCAATCAAAAGATAGGAAAAAAAAGAAAAATGACAGACTAAGTGTAGTATTTTGGTAGACCAATGGTATAATGAGAAAAAGAAAAAAATGCACTGGGGTAATAAAGTATATATAACTGTGCAAAAGGAAATATGGTATATAAGGATATACAGAAGTCTGGTAATAAATGTAAGAAATGAAAAAGGTGGCTAGACCTATATCAAAATATTGCACATGGAATGCGATTAAAGAGTACAGTAAGACATCTCAGTGGTCAGTACATGGGGGATATTGCACTGCCCTCCACTCAGATAGATTCCAGACCAGCTGCTTCCCCAGTATCAACCTTCAAAAGAAGAAGGGAAAACACAGAAGAATGAAAACAGGCAGATGGGGGTGCTTTTTATACACAGGTAGATACTCTTCAAATTAAAATAAGCATCAGACTTCTACTCATAATTGCTGATCACCTGGTTGCAAGGTATCCAACTATTATGTAGACACAGACAATTAAGACCTGCCCCTGTTCAGGCAATCATGGTCACTGCACCTAGAGATTCTGGGAAAATCTAAACTTGATCCAAAAGAAATCCACAAAGAGATCATAAAATAAAATAATCTAATTTATTATTATAAACTATGAAAAACAATAACTCACCTATTTTGGTGATCAATCGGAGGTACATTTTTTCCAGCTGTTATTATCCCTGTAATTCTCAATGAGAACTGTCTGTATCATGGCTCCAAAAGCTGCAAGTTCCCTGCAATCTACATTCGTGAGAAGATAGTCATCTTGTGATAATAGAATTGCTGTGCTAATTCAACCCAAATGAACAGGGCATTAACCTATAAAATGCAAACAGAAAAAATCTGTTGGTGGTCAGTGCTAGACCTATGTGACTTTTCAGTAACGTTTTATTATGAAATATAACATGGGGGAGATGCACTAATGCATGATATAGTGGTGATGGAGTGAAGATGACTTCTCCAGTGTTACCAGTTCTCCAGTTCTATGTTATTCTATAGAGCCTATGCACTAAGATTTGAAGATCTTAGTGCATTGACTCTATAGAAATAACATAGGAACTGTCTTTTAGGGATTTTCCTGATGGCAGTTGCTTCATTCAAAAGTTATGATAACTGAAATTGTCACAAAGGGATGAAGTTATATCACAGTCTACAAAGAACTGTTCTCAGTGACTTCCTTATCCCATAGAATGCAACAGAATAACTATCTGGACACCAGGCAAACTGTAGCTGAGCTATATGGACAATGGGAGGTATTATTCATGTAAAAAACAACAACAATTTAAACTGTAATAAACTGGTGAAATTAGTATATAAACTAGACATTAAAGCAATCTGTAAATTAGTGAATACACTAGCTATCAAATCAGAAGCTGAGTTGGCCACATTGACAACCCAGCACAGTGAACATGGCCAGCAAATCTGTAGGGACTTTAGGCTGTTGGTTCTTTAGTTTGTTGCCTACTCTGCCTAGAAAGAAATCTGACCCTGGTTGTCTAATGATGGATGTGTAAAGCAAGCAGATGTGGATTTCACACACATGGATAATTCAATACATGTAACACAGGCCTCACAATAAACCGAAGACCAATGATGATTTAGATCAAAAGTATACAGCAAACTGGGATATCATGCCAATCCACCCTGTAAAAGTCTTTCTCTCCCCTGGGGCACAAAGTAACCGTATCAGGTATAATATTAAACTAAATAATCTTGGTGAAATTGCCAGTATTGGCTAGGAATAACATCAAGGCTTTATTTCTTTTATTCATATTAATTGATTTAAGCACGTTTTCCTTTAATTTAAAGGAAACTAAATCCACTTAAATCAGGGTAGGCAACCTTTGGCTTTGTAACTGTTAGGGACTACAATTCCCACCATTCCCCACCAGCAGTTGGGATTGTAGTTTCCACTAGCTGGAGAGCCAAAGGTATCCTACAACTGGTTTATATCAATATACTTTATTATTTGCATTTTATCTCTGTTGTAGTCCACTGCTAGTTGTTTCAGTTTACGATCTGATAAAAAATAACTGACCCATATGGGTCATTCAGGCCTATTGAAGCCTACTACTGTTTGTTGTGAGGAGGTGTGATCTACAGGCAGACTTCAACAGGGGTCACTGTATACAGAAGATTTGATGCAGCAAATATATAGAAATACCTTATAAAATGCCTAATTTTTGTAAAAGATGATGCCTGCCTATGTAAATTAATCAATTAACCCTTTGAGTGCCTGATGGGTAAGCAACACATTGCAAAGCAATGTATTACATACCTCCTCTGGCACTCAAAGTGAGCCACTTAATTCAAGATCATAACATCTTGGAGGTAAATCACATTTTCATCATTTTATGATCTATGTGTTAGGTGTATTTACTATGGATAATATTCTTTTTATAAACAGCAAAATATACATTTTCTTTTTTTTTTCGTGGTATCTCCCTTGAAGTCAGTTTTGCATTGTGCTAGAAGATATGATGATGTACAAGACACATTATCACTGCAAAAGTATATTTTCAACTTTATCAGCTAAAATGCACTTTCCATTGGTTACATGGTAAAATTATTCAGTTCAGCTCAGCATCCATATAAAAGTGCATATTACCTGAAAGTGGAGAGTCTAAAGAACCAGAAAATGCCTAAAGGGCCTTCAAGCAAGGAAATATCATTAAAGATCATTTGCAGAAATATTTCAGACATTTACAATAAAGTTACTGTTTACAGCACAGCAACTCATACAAGCTTAATGTCAAAAGAGTTATGGAATATGAATGCCACCTATCTGTTCGGTACATTGCGACTAATATTATCTATACATATATATATATATATAAATATTCTTTCAGAGGATCCCTAAATTGTTAACAGCACATAAAATAATGTATGATTGACTATTCAGAAGATAACTACAATGCACTAAACATGCTTTAGAGGACTGAACTACTCCATAACACCAAAATAACTGCCTAAAAGCATACATTTGCACAGTGTCAATATCCCAGATAATTCACGTGTCTGTCAATTCAAATGTCTGACAATCCTTCTACAATACCACCAAATAAGGGCATTTATTTGAATGCAACTGATTTTAAGACATTTCAGAAAAGTAGAAAAGCATTACAATTTACAGTACAGCATGATAACCATACATGTAACTATTATCCCTTTGAGTGCCAGAGGGGTACACAATGCATTGCTTTGCCTCTGGCATTCAAAGGGTTAACATAATTCTCTGACTTGCACAATCTCCAGACTGGTAACAGTGAATCCAAGTTTATATTTTTTCATTGTTCTAAATGATTTGCATAAAACATGTTTTACAAACTCTAATTACCCCCATAATAACAATATAATGCTATAAAGTAAACGTTTCTGAACATTTGATTATCTGAACAACTCAAAGCTGGCCTGTATGACTTCACACCCAAAACTGTCATTCAAAGAATTTTTCTTTATTAGTATTCAGACATTTTTCATAACTATTAACTATAAAATAAAAATCACAAGTTGTGGGACATAATCTCACACAAACGTAGTGTAACAACTGAAAAATGTACAGATAATGAATCCTGCATAGATCTTGTCACTAAGTTGAGAGTAGGAACCCACATAGTCCTAGCTCTGGTCCAGTAGCTTGGGAGCACAGTTAGTGTGTGAGGTTTGGGTGAGGTGACGGTTTTCCAGGTACTCCCTTGCTTCAGCATAAACTGGGGAAAGATGCTGGTCGAAAAACCAAATTGTTCCTCTCCAGTTGAGCCAGGAACCAACCAGGATGGGAGTACACTGGGATCCATGGATAACCAAGCTAGGATAAGGTGAGAGGGGTGAAAAGTCTACCTGACTGGCCAAGAACTGTATAGCTATTAGGAAATGAGCAGTCGGAGACACTTGGAGCAGGACGTTGCACAGGGAACAGGATCCATAAGTTTAGTAAGGGAATGCCGGATCAAACCAAATGAGCAATGCGGTAAAAAGTCAGAAGGCAGAGCCGTAGTCAGGAGGATAGCCAGAAGCAGAAACTAGAATGAGCCAAGTGGTACCGAAACATAAAGCACAACCATAGTCAAGAGGATAGCCGGAGTGATGAGGCTCTATAGGATAAGTATCCTATCCAGGGTGCAATCTCTTTTAGCTCACTAGTGCCTTTCACAGAGAGCTTCATCAATTCGAGGGCAGGCTCATTCCTAGTTGAGAGTCTCTGACTAGCTCTTTGCATATACAAATTACCCTTGGGATTAGTCACTCTAAGGGTAACAGGGTAATCCACAGGGTGAAGACCCTTCTCTCCCCTCAGGGAGAGAAGGAGTAGCTAAAGGGCCCCCCAATCCTTTAATGGTGAGGGAGGCTGAAGGCTGACCCAGTCCCTTGAAGAGCACTGCTGCACAGCACAGAGCACGACGGGGGAAAGAGAAGCACAGGATGTTTCAGCACAAGTCTGCACAGCACTTCGGGCTTATTTCAATAAAATAAATATATCTGGGGTTGGCTGCTTCTCTTGTCTAAAGTGGAATTGCCTGGCACTTTGTGGCTGGACTGCCTTTTGGTGGGATCAGTATGTTGTGCTTTAGGATATTTCTTCTCTGTGAAAGGCACTAGTGATCTAAAAGAGATTGCACCCTGGGTAGAATACTTATTCTATAGAGCCTCATCAATTCAAGGGCAGGTTTGTTCCTAACTGAGTGTCTCTGACTAGCTCTTTGTATATGCAAATTACCCTTAGGACTAGTCATCCTAAGGCTAACAGGGTAATCCAGATGTGGACCCTTGCTCACAGTGCCTAGAGAGATCAGCTGCACCTCACTGACGAGGCCCAGCAAGGCCGAAACATATGTCTGGGGTTGGCTGCTTCTCTTATTCAGAGTGGAATTGCCGGGCACTTCGTGGCTGGACTGCCTTTTGGTGGGATCGGTATGATGTGCTTTAGGATATTTCCTCTCTGTGAAAGGCACTAGTGAGCTAAAGGAGATTGTTCCCTGGGTAGGATACTTATCCTATAGAGCCTCATCAATTCAAGGACTCCCTAGTTGAGCATCTCTGACTAGCTCTTTGGATATCTCAATGAGGAGACACTTTTGGATCATTAGTGGAACATCTCCATCCTGGATATATTATAGACTATGGGGGTTCTGAGGGACTACTGCTGCTACTACTACTACTACTACTATTACAACTACTATTACTACTTCTACAAGAGCTAGATGTTACAATAGTACTATCAGCAGGTGTCAGCGAATCTGCAGTTTGAACAGCAGCGGAATCACTTATAGCTAGGCTTGTGGATTTTGACCTGTGTTACTGCATAGTCAGTTATAGTTAGTGTTTGGATGTAGTGGTGAAGACAGTTAGGACTAAGATGCTTTATTAGACATTACTATGGTAGTACTGATTACAATATAGAGCTATTTGATTGTGCAGTAATAATTTGTCTGTCTGAAAATAATATATGATATTTAGGTCACTGCCACTCAGGTGTAGGACTAAGATCTCCAACCTATCTCTGTTATCTATCAGTCAAAAATATTTTTAAAACTCTCCATGTGAAAGAATTGCACCTCTCTGGCACTCAGATGGTTAAAACCACATTTTAGTGCACCTGCATAAACCAAGAAAATATATTTTTTTACAACTTCTGGCTGGTAATACACAATATCTGAGAGAGTATATAACCTCATTTTCATTTTTAGAAGCTAGTTTCTTTTTAAAACTGTATTTTGGCAGGAAAATTCACAGTAACAGAAAATAATGTCAAATGTGTCAGTCTCCCACAAAGTCATCTTTTCTGTATTTGCCTTAGTGAGACAGAAAATCATTTTTACAGGCCTAAATTCACAAAAAAAAAGAAAAAAATCAGTTCAACTTCTGGCAGGTGTTTCACAAAAGATTTACAGCAATATAATGTTCTAAAGAAGAATAAATAATTTCTTGCCACATTCATATATTACTTAGATTCATAAGGTCTCACACACACAGGGGGAGATGCACTAAGGCATGATAAAGAGGTGATTAAGTGGAGATAACGTCTCCAGTGATGTCACTTCTCAAATACCTGTGCTATTCCATTGAACCTATGCGCTAGGGGCTCATTACTATGCCTAGTGGTAAAACAGGCAGTAAGGCAAAAATAAACAGAGTGAAAAACCCACTTGTGTACCACAGCTATTCTATACCTGGACTGGTACATGAACCAACCAGCATTGGCGGCCAAAATCCACGTTATGGCCAAATGCTCCTTGCAGATTTGTGTTCCTGCAACTTACACTAAATAGTGTGAGTTGTAGGAACATCAACGAGAGTGAGCTCAAAACACACTTTTCTCCCCACGTCCCAAACGCTACCCCTACACTACCCCTAACATGACAGTTAAACAATACTAGGCCTAACACTAGAACTGCAATACTTACCTGCCATCCACTGTCTGTCTTTTTTAATCTTCTCTCTTCCATATTCTTGCTTCTTTCATCTTCCTTCTTCTTCTCTGTAGTTGAAAAAAATGCCCCAAAGATATGCTTGTCTTAACCCTTTGAGTGCCGCTGGGGCATGCAACGCATTGTACATTGGTATAATATATGGTTTGTATAGGGATCATATTTGGGTAACTTGTATGGAGAAGCACAGGTTTGTCTTTTTGATGTTTTAACTTTTGCTATAGGCTTTTGCCTAGTTTGGGGACTTAGAGAACCCCGTTATTGGTTGCTGCTCTACATACTTTTAATATGTAACCGTTTGTACCACATCAACAGTTTAAAGTGGATGTGTCACCTATATATAACATACGTTGAATAGTTAGGCTACATATTGAATAGTACTAAAACTTTATTAAGTTTTTTTAAGTTTTATTTCCTGTAAATTTAACTTAGAAAGTCTGGGCTGCAGCTACTTCCGCATGGACTGCAATCTGTCGCTCTGCCTCGCTCTCCTCCATCCTCTGAAGACTGAGGCTTCTGTCTGTAAGCTGGAGCAGTCTCATTGGCTAGATATCGATCTCTGCCAATGAGACCTCTCCAGCTTACAGACAGAAGCCTCCATCATTGGAGGAGGGAGGAGAGCAGAGGCAGAGAGACGGACTGAGGTTACAGAGCAGGTAACAGCAGTCTATGAGGAAGTAGCCGGGGGACAGACTTTCTAAGTTACATTTACAGGAACTAAAACTTAAAAAAAAAAAAAAATTAATAACGTTTTAGTACTATTTCCTATGTAGCCTAATTATTTAGGCTAAGTTATATATAGGTGACACATCCACTTTAACTCTCCCATTGAAATCATTGAGATTTGCCCTGGGCCAAGTTGTGTAAAACAAAAAAACAAAAAAACAAAACAAAAAAATGTAAACAACCCACCCATTAACCCTTCCAGTCCCAGAGGCAATGCGTTGTGTACCCCTCTAACACTCAAATGGTTAATATGAGCAAAACCCTGCATATAAATTGAAGAATTTTAACCCTTTGAGTGCCAGAGAGGAATTCAACACATTGCAATGCAATGCGTTGGATATTTTGATGGCACTCAAAGGGTTAAAACAAAGAAACATTAAGGCAGTATTGACAGTAAAAGGAAAATTAATTCTTTAGTAAAAGCATTGGTTGATGCATCAACTTGCAAATTGCAAACAAGCAGGAAATACTATTTTAATTCACAGGGTGATGCAGATTTATGAATGAGAGAATACAAAGCTCAGTAAACTAAATATGAATGCAAATATCCTGTGGTAAAGATCATTACTAGTAGTGTAAATCCTACTTCAAAGCATTTCCTGAGTTCTTTTTGCTATACTAGGGTGGCGTATAGACAGAAGATGTTCACTATAGTCTCTGGTAAGTAAATCTGCCTGGTTTGCTAATGAAGGCTCTAAGGACATAGGCCTATATTTATACTGGGGTTATTCTAGAGTAAACCAACTGCACCATAGGAGAGAAAATAAAAATTCTTAAATTCCATGGATTTGAATGGAGCTTTTTTTTTTCAATAAGTTTTATTGAAAGTTAAGAGGCAATACAGAGTTATATCAGATACAGACATTCATGACCTACTGACAGATCGTGTTGTGTAACAAATATCATATCCATGAAATACAACTGGGAAACAGTGAGGATGTGAGAGAAGAAGACAGGGAGCTGTGTCAGTAAGTAACAATGAGAGTGTATTGTGAGAGGTCGTAGAATCAGTAAGTCGACAGAGAGAGGATAGAAGTTATGGGAGGGAGGGAGGAAGGAGAAGCAAGGAAAGAAGGAAAGGTGGGTATATAGGGTCTAACCAGTGATGGGTGATGATGTGAAAAGAGTGAGCTAGCTAAGAAATAGATAAACATGTAAAAGTGTAGGGGGGTGTGTGCCAAGGGCTGATTGGTGGCATGAATTACAGAGGGACAGTATACTTTGGTGAGAGAGAAGATCGGTATGTGAGCCATGGGTACCAACATTTGAATAGAGCTTTTTAATCCCTTGAATGTCAGGTCTCCAAAGCAGTCCCTACTGGACCTGTCACCTTGAGTCAATCTTGCATATTTGAAAATGTAACTTAAAACTGCCTATGTGTCATATTATTCAAAACACCAGTAAATGTACAGTTAAGGAAATAGTCATACTTGGTATAGTATGCTAATGTATGCTAATCACAGTACCTGTGCAGTACCAGTGACATTTCATATGCTAATGAGCATTTTCAGTGACAGTTCACATGCTAATAAGAGCTGTGCTGAACCAGGAGACTTTCTCTTTTTCCCAGAAATAAAATTGTGAATATTTCCTAAACTGTACATCTGCTGGACTTTACAGTAGTTAACATGACACAAAGGCAGTTTTGAATGAAGATTTTCAAATACATAAAAATTGAAGGTAATCTGTTCATTTAATCAGGAATGTTTATTTGTCCCCTATAATGCAATTGGTTTAGTCCAGAATGACTCCAGTTTGCTTTTATAAATATGGGCCATTGGGCCTTATTCGACAGGCTAAAAAGATGAAATTGTGGAACAAAACAACTTTACCATAGGGGGCAAATACATATGCTATTCATTTAACCCTTTGCGTGCCAGAGGGGTACGGAATGCAATGCTTTGCAATGCATTCTGTACCCCACTGGCACTAATAGGGTTAAATTGGATTTTTAACCCCTTAGTGACACATAACATGCCAGGACTGTTCCAAACGTTAAAGACCGGTGGTAGTCCTGCATGTCATGGAATTCTGGGATAGCAACGCAGCTGCATGCCTCTCTGCTATCCCAGAATTCATTGCACAAAAAAAAATATTTGGTCCTTAACAATCACCCCCGCGGAGGATTGGGAGGTCCTTAAGGTGTTAAACCACTTGAATGTGGTAGAGGTCTGCAGTGCATTGCAAAGCAATGTGCTGGATACCTCTGTAGGATTCAGGAGTTTAGATTCCCTTTATAATAGTACCTATTTAGGGCCTTATTCAACAAGAGGTGCAATTCTGGAGCAAACCAATTGCACCATGGGGATGTGTGTGTGAAAATTCTGATTGATTTTAATGGGCTTTTAATCCCTCGATTTGAAGAGAGTCTAAAAACCACATTAAAATCAATGGGAATTTGCAGCCTTTTATTTCAGCACTATGATGCGCCTGTTTAGCTTGAAGAATAAGTCCTTATTAGGAGCGGAGACACATTTCATATATGTTATTCTGGTTGACTGCAATAAATGAACAGAATGTATTCTGATTTGATATTTTAATTCTCTCCCTAGTGTAGTGGTATTTAATCTTTAGAGTTTTCCAGGCACACCTAACATTTTATAGGTCATTTAACAAAAATGTACTGAAGGCAAATATACATAAATATAGTTATTTTTAGGTTTCACAGAATAACAAAAACAAACAGATTGTGCATACCAATTTACATAAACAAACATTTGAAACTCCACATTTACATTTTGTCAGAGTCTTTATAGAAAAAAAAGTGGCCTGCTAAATGGATGAATTTGGCACACGAGAGTGTCATGGTGCCTTGCATGAGATCTACATACCTGGGAATTTCATCCACTTGATCCCTCAAAGAAGGTTCATGTGCTGTGACCGGGGGTCTGTAAATCATGTGATTTGCTTCATTAAGGGGATGGGGCTTAATCAGATGGGCGAGAACTATTGGCATGGTACTTTGGGAAGTAGTTGGGAAGTGGGCGGAACAGTGTGGGAAGGACTGGAAGTGGATGGGAAGCTGGAGGTGCAGGGTGGGAAGGAGGAGAAGTGGACAGTATTTCATAGGAAACTCATCGACCCCGGAGAAGCAGCTTCTGTCTCTGGAGACCCTGTAATTAACTCTAAAAACCAGAGTCTTTGGTACAGATCCAGAGAGTTCCCAGTTATGGATATTTACTGTACAAGCATATACTTACCTAGCGCTATGAGTAGTAGGTACAGTCCTCTGTTTTGTGGGTTCTGTGCCCTTAAAGAAGTGCCAGTAAAACAAAACAACTGTACTGTATACAGATCTCCTCCAGGTGTTTTGAACTTATACACAGTAGAAGGTGATTCGACATAATGAAAGCCTTTGTTGTTTGGCTGTGGACTTCCAGACACAAAGCTACTGCCTCTATTGTATCTACAGGACAGCTTAAGGTGGGGGGGAAAGGGTGCACATACCACCCTATGTGTTATTTAAACATACCTCCCAACAGGGCCGGATTTACATCTCAGGAGCCTATAGGCACAGAAATCTGAAGTGCCCCCCAATTGGACATCTCCACTGGACACCTCCACAATGTTCCTAATTTCCACATTGCCCCACCATCTCCATTTTGCCCTCACATTGCCCCCCATAAGCTCCATATTGCCCTCACATTGCCCCCCATCAGATCCAACTTGCCCCCCATCATCTCTATATTGCCCTCACAATGCCCCCATCAACTCCAACTTGCCCTCACATTGACCCCCATCATCTCCACATTGCCCCCATCAGCTCCATATTTCCCTCACATTGCCCCATCATCTCCATATTGCCCTCACATTGCCCCCATCACCTTCACATTGCCCACATCATCTCCATATTGCCCTCACATTACCCCCATCATCATCACATTGCCCCCATCATGTCCATATTGCCCCATCATCTCCACATTGCCCCATCATCTCCATATTGCCCCATCATCTCCACATTGCCCCAATCATCTCCGTATTGCCCCATTATCTCCACATTGCCCCCATCATCTCCATATTGTGCTCACTTTACCCCCATCATCTCCACATTGCCCCCATCAGCTCCATATTGCCCTCACATTGCCCCCTATCAGCTCCATATTTCCCTCACATTGCCCCATCATCTTCATATTGCCCTCACATTGCCCCCATCAGATCCATATTGCCCTCACATTGCCCCCATCATCTCCTTATTGCCCTCACATTACCCCCCATCAGCTCCTTAGTGCCCACACATTGTGCGCCATCAGCTCCATATTGCCCTCACATTGCCCCCATCAGCTCCATACTGCCCCATCATTTCCACATTGCCCCCCTCATCTCCACATTGCCCTCACATTGCCACCCCAACAGCTCCATATTGCCCCCATCAGCTCCAACTTGCCCCCATCAGCTCCATATTGCACTCGCATTGCCCCCATCATCTCCATATTACCCTCACACTGCCAGTGTCCCAGTGTCCATTTCCTACCTCCTCCCTGGTGGTCCAGTGACAGGAGAGGTCTGTGCCTCCTTCTGCTGTGCTGCTGGATGATGTCATCTCTCAGCGTGCTCTGTATTACTAAAGAGCCGACAAGGGAGCTCAGTAGCTACAGGTCTGTGCTGAAGAAGGCACAGACCTTACCATGATGTTGCGGTGCCAGGCGGGGGAGGCAACAAGGACGATCCTGATGACAGGCGCCCCTCTGTGGGGTGTGCCTGTAGGCAGATGCCCTGATTCCCAAGTGACCCTCTTTAGGATTGACCGTTCCACTTTGAGACCCAGATCTCTCTGTCCCTCTCACCCAACTGGTGTCCATCGTTTTAGGAGATCAGACTGTGTGGTGTGTATATAAGTGCATCACATTGTTCCACAGCAATAAAACTCACATTAATATTTGTGTACAATTTGGTATATATGTTTATACATTAGTCTGTGTCAATAAAATACTTATAAATACAATAAAATAATTTATTCAGTTACACAAAGAGATGCCAGTAGGTCACATTCTCGATAATGCCCCACCCACCAGCCACAGCCCAGCAACACCACTTAAACCAAAAGGGTGTCCTTTTAAAATGTTAAACACATAAAAGAGTGTGACCAAATGAGCTACTGACCATGTCGCCTGCACAAAAATGTCAACTTGAGAATCTCGCACTGCATGACAGAGCAAGAGTCTCATGTCGAGTAATACAAGGCCGCACTTGGCTGTCAGTTGCGGTGCTCACACAAAGTGTTAATACCTTGTTCTGAATTGTCATTGTGGAGCACACAAAGTTTTAATACCTTGTTCTGAATTGTCATTGTGACTGTGGTAGTCTGGTAGTTATTCCTGTCACACATTTGCCCTGGCTCTATCGCAACTTGCCTTTCAGCTACGGTGCTCAGATAAGCAATCGGAGGATTCATACTGCCTCCATTCGATCTTTTATTAACAGAAATGTGGGTTCTCTGTGTGTGGAATCAGTCCAGGAGCCCAGAAGCATACATGTGTGTGCATGTATGTATGTATATGTATGTGTCCAGGAGGCTAGTAACTTGGATTGTGTGGGTGTCCAGGAGGCCTGTAATTTGGGTGGTTTTTAGGTGGAGCGTGTGCAGAAAGTTCGTACTTGGGTGAAAATGTGTGCAGGAGGCTAGCAGTCTGTGTTGAGGGTGTCCAGGAGGCTACTAGCTTGGACCATTTGTGTCCAGGAGGTAATTAATTTAGGCAGAGTGTGTGCAGGTCAGTAGTTTGGTGTGAGTGCAGCAATCGGAGAATTCATGCTGCCTCCATTCAATCTTTTATTAACATTTTAATAAACACCAGCTTCACTTTGCCGGTGAGAGAACACGTACGGGAAACCAACAACCCTGCCAGCATGATGGGATATGCGACCTTATATTACTCGACATGAGAATCTTGCTTTGTCATGCAGTGCGAGATTCTCGTGCCGACATTTTTATATGGTAACTAGCTCATTTGGTTACACGCTCTTATGTGTGCGACTTTTTAAAAGTAATCCAAACAAAAGTGTCCATTTGACCATCTGAAATGTTAAGAGGTATGTTTGAGCAAATTATGTGTAGTCTTACAGTGTAAACAGATTTAACCCTCTGGCACCCAAAGGGTTAAGTCTTTGAGTGCCAAAGGAGCTGAAATGCTTTGCACTTTAACTCTCTCTCTCTCTCCCTTTGAGTGCAAGAGAGAAAGTGCAAAGCATTTCAACTCCTTTGGCACATAAAGACTTAACCCTTTGAGTGCCAGAGGATTAACTCTATTCACACTGTAAAACTACACATTATTTACTCAAACATACCTCTCAACATTTCATGTGACCTATTGACATCTCTTTGTGTAACTGAATAAATGATTTAAAACAAGAGCAAAGTATTTTATTTACATAGACTACTTTATGCCTCTCTGGCACTCAAAGGGTTTACAGGAGTGTAAGTATTGAAAGATTTCAAGAGTTATGAAATGTTTACTGGATCTTTTTAACCAATGAAAGAAGGAGCCATTCTGGGGCAGACCAACTGTTCCATGGTAGATGAATACAAATCCCCCAGTTTTTCATTGATTTAAGTGAGGATTTTAAATACTTGAATGTTAGAGAGACATACCTAGGAACTCTCATGTTCTGCCCCTGAGACACTGAGGGGTGATTCACCAGGTAAGCAAGATCTGTGGTAACCCCACCTAATTTCTCACCTCTTCCACCCACTGCTACTTCATTCTGCCCACTCTCTGCCTTGTTACACCAATTTTTTGAACAAACCCCCACCTTCCCTCATCCTGATTCCACCCATGTCTATGAAGCCCCACCTACATTGTGATGAGATTCGTGTAATATGGAAACTCCCACCTCCACCCTTACTTGTTATTCCGGGGGGCTTTTGCCAGCAAAGTTCTCAAGTAAAGAGAGAAGACTCAAATAAGTTGCTTCACAATGCTTTGAGGATGTCTCTAGTGTTCAAATGGTTAAAAGCCTCAGCAGTTTTTTGCAAAGAATTACACAGTTTTTCTTTTCTGCATAAGGCCCTCTGTATAATATAAATATACCAGGGAACTCTCTGAATCTGCCCCAAAGACGGATTACCGTGTCTCCATGGACAGACACTGATTTTTCTGGTGGTGGGGAGTGTCATAAGAAACTCTGCCCACTTCTGCTCCTCCCCACCCTGTTCCTCCCATTTCCTGCCCACTTCTCCTCCTTCCCCACCCAGTTCCTCCCACTTCATGCCCACTTTTGTGACATGATCGTTAAGCCCCACCACACCCATAAGTAAGTCCCACCCCCTTTTTACACGAATCACATCATTTATATCTCCCGAGGCACCACAGAAGGACTCCAGAAGACAAAGTTCCCAGGTATGAATATAAAATCCAATTAACCTTGCTCTCAAGATACTTAAAGGAGACACAACACTTCCTAATAATAACCCCCCAATTACCTTACTATTGCCAGAAAGTCCAAATGGCACCTTTGAATTTTGCCTTTCTACCTTTGTTCAAGAGATAATACGTCAATCATTGCTGGATGTCATGTTCATGGAGGCGGACATGACAGTTGCTAACAGGACCACAGGATCTCAAACCCTGCTCACTACACATGGTACTCTTATGCTCTTAAAGAGCAGAGAGGTAAACAGCTCACTAGTTTGTAATGCATTGAGCAGCACCATGGTATTTAACCCTTTGAGTGTAAGAAAAGTATACAAAAGCATTGCAGAGCAATGCATTGCCTACCCCACTTGCATTCAGATGGTTAAAGAGTTAAGTAGGATGATGCACTCTGCCTGCTTCTTGTGGACGTGACATCCGGCACTGATTTAAGATTCTATTTTTTGGACAAAGGCATGAGTGCATAATTCAGGGATGCCATTAGGATTTTCTTGCTATAAGACAATGGGTTATTATTAGGAATATTAATTCTCATATAAGTTATTAGCCCGTAAAGCCAGGGAAAGAAGTGGGGGTGTGCAAGGAAAATATAAAGAGGAAGAAACTATAATTGCCGTGATTTCACTGTAATCTAATAAGGATAATTATCCTGGATGCAAATGAGAGAAGTAATGCAGAATGTTAACGGGTAATGATTATTTGAATAATAAAAAATAATAATGCGTGGTTATTAAGGAGTGCTTCCATACAACAGTAGCTGATTTTCCTTGTTTTCATACAAGTATATAACCTTTTCACTGTGTGGGTGGATTTCATATATATCCACCTTCTCTTTTATCTCAACGTCAGGCCTGACACACTTCTAACTGCTCCCACGCACTGAGACAAGAACATTGGCATATTTGTGGTACCATCTAAGCCCGTGCGGCATGAGAGAAGTAAACACAAATATCCCTGAATATAGGATCTCAATGCTGTTGGCACAGAAGGCAGAATGACTAAGACTGTGGATGTGGTAAGAAAGTAGACAGATTTACTGCTAGTTGGAAATGGCAGCATATATGTATTTTTTTGCAGCTCTTAGTGATGATTTAGAGGAGTTGTGTAAATGATTTACTTGTTTGACTCACTTCATATTCATGCTTAAAGGGGAACTGTTGTAGACAAATAATTCTGTTAAAGTAGTTCTACATTTGAGGAGAACAATAACTTTAATATTTGTTTAACTCTGAGTTTTGCAAGATTGGGCAGTGTGGTTCCTGCCCCTGCTATGATAGAATTTATTGCATACAAGCTCCACCCCTTTGCTGGCCACAGGTGGTAATGTCTTCAGTGCCTGTGGCATGTCCTTGCAGAAGATACCAAAGCAAACTGATTATGTTAGATATGGAAACAGAAGTTTTCTGAAGAAAAAATAAATAAATAAAAAGAAATAAAATAATTATATAAGTGGCTGTAACCCCTGAAGAGCAAGAAATCACTTAATAACAGAATAATTTTTTTTGCAAGGAACTGAAAAGGGTTGGGTCCCTAAGTGTGCTGAATTCAAACACTGAGTTACGCCAAGCATCATTCCCCTCCCTAATTCCCTTATTCAGGCCCTTGTCCAGCAAGCTCTCTAAAGGTGCTGTCATCAATTGTACTTATTTATTTATTAAAAGGACATGAAAACCTCCTAATAATAAAAACCAGCACATCCTTACCTTAATAAAGCCCAAATCAAAATGGATGCTTTAACCCCTTAAGGACCACCTGACGTGCTATGACCATCATGCGGTTTATACTCTTAAAGACTGATGATGGTCATACAGTCGTACTATGGAGAGGTCTCTCTCAGACCACAACTTGGTGCGTGGGTACGCGTAACAGGTCAAGTGTACCGGCGTGTCAGAAAGGATGAAAGCAGTTTAAAGGAAGGTAACTTTCTTGGACCGCTGATCCTTAAGGGGTTAAAGTTCACTCTTGTGTTTTGATTCAGGAGATCGTAATCAGTTCTGGACATCATGTCAGCAGTGGGGTACATGTCTGCTTCTAGCAGGAATCCTGGGGGAGATGCACTTAGATGTGATAAGGATGTGAAAGAGGAGATGATGTCTCCAGTGTTAGAAACTCCCAATGCCTATGTTAATATGTGGAGCCTATTTACTAAGATTTCACAAACTGGAGACATGTCAGTACATAGATTCCATAGAATCATTTAGGAGCTGGGAAGTTTATAATGCGGGGAAGCAGTTATCTCCTCTTTATCTCATCCCAGGGTGGTATTGACTAAGGTGAGATAAAGAGGTGATGAAGAGGAGATACATGTTTCAGCATGATACATTCTCTTATTTCTATGTTACAATAAGGAACCCAAGCACTATGATTTCTCAAGTTGCAGATGTTAATGCATAGACTCCATAATGATAAAGAGGAGATGAAGAAGAAATACAATTTCCAGTGTGATACATTTTCCATTTCCTATGTTGTTCTATGGATATTGTGCACTAAGATCTCTTCTCCAATATGAGGAATCTTAATGCATAGGTTCCATAGAAAACATAGGAGTTGGGGATTTTATCACCTTTTTATCAAACTTACATGTATCTCTCCCCAACACTACAAACACTGCACATGATCATATTCTGTACTCTCATGTTTTCGGCCTACTTCATTTTGTTTGGGGTCCAGAACCCTTTTAGTGCCATAGTTTCCTTGTGGTCATAACACCCAAGAGTTTTTTATGATGTTACCTCTTGAACCAAGACACTAAGGCAACATTCACAGCCAGTTTTTATTAGGTGTTAGTATCCCTTTAAAGCGGAACCTTCATATGATTAATATCGAGCCCCAGATCATCATTATATTAGCTATATGCATAGATGTAGGTTTATTTTCAAGTATAATTGTTGCATTAAAGTGGATCTCTCACACTGATATAAGTAATGCTCATTTAGGACATTTAGGGAAAACATTTAAAACGATGTTCATTTAAAAAAAAAAAAAAAACTTTATCTGCACAAAAATTAATGTTTAAAAAGTGCCTGGCAGCCTACTTCTGGCATGCCGAAGCTTGCTAAACTGCCTCTTCTCCTCTCCCTCCTCCGATGACGGAGCTGTCTGTCTCTAAGCTGGAGCGATCTCATTGGCTAGATATCGATCTCTGCCAATGAGATCGCTCCAGCTTAGAGAAAGAAAGCCTCCATCATCGGAGGATGCTGGGTAGTGGGACGGGAGCAGAGGCAGTGCTGCAAGATGGGAGTAGGCTGCCGGGCACTTTTACACATTAAGTTTTGTGCAGATAAAGTTCTTTTTATTTTTAACCCTTTGAGTGCCAGAGGGGTACGGAATGCATTGCAAAGCAATGCATTCCGTACCCCACTGGCACTCAAAGGGTTAAAATGAACAACGTTTTAAATGTTTTCACTAAATGCTCTAACAAATGAGCATTACTTATATCTTTGTGAGAGATCCACTTTAAAGAAAAATAGAACCTTTTCAGCAGCCAGGCAGCGGGGAACAGCACAGACATCTTGCAGAGGTGACATCTCTGCGTCTGCGCTGTCCGTCCCTTCAACTCCACGATTGGTGAGTTAAATGCCTCTGTGCCAAAAGGCACCGGAAGGGACTGACAGCGCAGGCACAGAGAGCACCTACAGCACAATCCCAGCTGGTACCTTCCGGCATAAAAGTTCTATTTTTCTTATACTTGAAAATAAACCTACATCTATGCATATCTCTAATGTAATGATGATTTGGGGCTCTATATTAATCCTATGACGGTCCCGCTTTAAAGGGATAGTAATGATTATTATAAATTAGTTTGCAGAGTCTTCTTTATATTGAAAGTAACACATTGCGCTATGTGTAGTAGCTTAGTTCAAAAGACATTAAGTGGAGAAATAATCCCCCCCCCCTTCTGGCCATGTCATGCTGAAGCTGCAGTCTGGTCTGGACGGCTGCAGCGAGGGACAAACTTCAGTAAGCAAAGGGAAATCCTATCCTCCTTCCTCAAGGGGAGCAGGATTTCCCTTCTACTTACTTACTGAAGTTTGTCCCTCACTGTGTCCGTCCAGTCCCACGACCGGATTCCATATTCAATGGGAGGAGGCCAGAAGGGGAGGGAGGGGGATCTTTCTCCACTTAATATCTTATGAACTACACACAAGTAAGCTGCTACACATAGTGCAATGTGTTACTTGTAATATAAAGAAGACTCTGCAAACTACTTTATAATAAACATTACTACCTCTTTAAGATTAGAGACCCCTTCATACCCCTTGGGTTTGAAGCATCTCCAAAACAGTGATCATAAGACCCAAAGGGTTAATACATATACAGAATTTTTATAAAACTCCCTACACCACAGAATACCAAAGAGCTTAAACAGGGCCAGATTTATAATTAGGCAGAGCGGACATCTGCCTACAGGTGCACCCAACAGAGGTGCGCCTGTCATTGGGATCATGTGTTTTTTTTTTTAATTCGCCTCCCTGTCTCCTGGTTGGTGCCGCAACATGTTGAAGACAGGTCTGTGCCTTCTTCTGCACTGACATGTAGCTTCTGAGCTCCTTCGCCGGCTAGTAATACAGAGCGCTGGGAGATGACATCATCTCCCACCGCTCTGCATAACTGAAGAGAAGACCGCGCGGGAGCTTCAACAGCTACAGGTCTGTGCAGAAGGAGGAGGCACAGACCTCTCCTGCTGCGGGACCACCAGGGAAGAGGTAGGAAACAGACACTGGGGGGGGGGCAATGTGATGGTAATATGGAGATGATGGGGGCAATGTGAGCGCAATATGGTATATGGAGATGATGGGGGCAATATGGAGCTGATGGGAGGCAATGTGCTGGCAATATGGAGCTGATGGGGGCAATGTGGAAATTATGGGGGCAATATGGAGCTGATGGGGCAATGTGAGGGCAATATGGAGATGATGGGGCAAGTTGGAGCTGATGGGGGTAATTTGAGGGCAATATAGAGCTGATGGGGGGCAATGTGAGGACAATTCGGAGATGATGGGGCAATGTGGAGATGATGGGGGGCAATGTGGAGATTAGGAGCATTGTGGAGGTGTCCAATGGAGATGGCCAATGGGGGGGGCACTTTAGATTTCTGTGCCTGCAGGCTCCTGAGATGTAAATCTGGCCTGAGCTTAAAAGCACAAGTCGATTTAGTTTAATTTAACTGAAGTTGAAAAACCTGAGGCCCTACAGCTGCAGAGAACTACAACACCCACCCCTGAATTAAACACATAATAATGAATAAAATTAAGTTATAAAAGATACTATATTTGACTTTATCTTCTAGATTGTCCTTATTTAAATATTGCTGTGTTTAATACCTGTAAGACACTATGCACACTAAGCAAACTATGTAAATAAAGATATGAATACTTTCAGCTGACAACCAGTGGAGGGCCCTTCCCAAGAGACCTTACATTCTAGAGCAGTGAAAGGCAACAAGATTCACCCAAAGGGCTGTATATGTGACCCTCCAATTCACCAAAGGTTTGTGCCAAAAAATTCTAAACTGGTTAAAAAAAGAAACAAAAAAGAAAAGCTTTGCATAAAACTCATGTTATTTTAAATATGTTCCAGGGTTACACTTCATGTGGACAGGACAGGAGGGCTTCTGGAGTGGTGGAGTATGTTTGTGTGTCTGTGTATTTGTATGTGTATCTGTGTGTAAGAGTGTATGCATATATGTGTATATATCTGTAAATATGTGTGTATATATGTGTGTGTGTGTGTTTATGTATTTGCATGTGTTTGTGTATGTATTTGTATGTGTGTGCATGATTGTGTGTGTGCTTGGATGTGTGTATGTATATGTGCATGTTTGTTTACATGCGTATGTATGTGTCTGTGGGTGTGTACATATATATATATATATATATATATATATATATATATATATATATATTAGCATAAAAGCCTGTGTACACGGGCCAAGGTCTGGGTAATGTTAACCCTTTGAGTGCCAGAGTGCTTTGCAATGCGTTGCGTACCCCTCTGGTACTCAATGGGTTAAGCGGCCACTACCTCACTGCTCCACGCAATGCAGTCTTGCGTTGTCTCACACACGCAATGCAATCATCCGCAGTAAAGACTGCCCGAATGCGGGCAGTCTCTACTGAGCATGAATGCATCGTGACAAACAACCTAGCGAATTATTATATAGGATATATATATATATATATATATATATATATATATATATATATAAAAAATGTGTGCATTTGTGCGTGTTGCTTTGTGTGTGTGTGTGTGTATGTATGTCTGCTGTTGTGTGTATGTATTTATATATGTGTTTGTGAACCTACAGACACACTTGAAAAAGAGATAAACCTCAATGTGTTCTTCCTGCACTGGTTTCAAACTTTCCAATTTAATTAATGTGTCTATATGTGCATGTTCATGTGCATGTGTGTGTATTGTGTGAGTGTGTGTGTATGTGTGGGGGTGATTGTTCTGAATTGGTTTGGTCAAAACTAAATGTTTTGCATTATCTATCCGGAATGGCTACAGCAGGGGTAGTCAGTTGTTGGATTGGTTAGTAATGATAAGAGCTGTAGTTCTAAACAGTTGGAGGTCGGTACAACTATTTACTACCCTTTGGCTAAAGGTTCACTCATCTCTATTAGAAGGATGTCCACTGCATTGCAATGCATTCTTCTAAGCATCCTTCTAGTCAGGGGATTTTCCATGTTCTCAAAAGACCCAGAGCATTGTCCAGCCAAATCCATTACTGGTGGAGAGTGCATCTCAGCTTCATCATTAACAGTAAATTGATTGACAACATTATTACATGCCCCATGCTGACCACAAAACCAGGCCAGGTAGGGGAATAAAGAGAAGGCTTTCAGCACCAAGGGCAGCATTGAATGCCATAGGGATGTGCATTGCTCACCCCTGTGGCATTCAAAGGGTTAAAATAAACAGAACTAGTACACCAAGCACTACACAATGTTCCCCCCCTCGACATATCCCCCCCTTAGAATGTCGACATATATTGCATATATTTGACATACTAACTCCATTCGACTTTCATCTCTTCATTGGACAGGAACTGCCATATATTCAACAGAACCTGTCCTTTATTCGACACCTAAACTTTGAGTACCATTAGGTAGGAAGGCATTGCGTAGCAATGTGTTTGCTACCCCTCTGGTACTCAAAGGGTTAATAGACAAGGTGTATGGCTGCATACCTTGCCTGTATATGTGTAAAATATTTAATGTGTAAAACATTTAATTATATGTTTAATATAATATGATTAATGTGATTAAACAAAACATCAGACTTCATGACCCCCCCCCCCAACATGGGGCGACAATTGCCCATGTTTTAAATAAAGCACTTATATCCTATGTTTCACATAGATTATATGTGCTTTTTATAATGAAATAACACTTTCAGACCTCCAGGGGGGCACCAGGACCCCTCCTGATAGCCTCCCTATCATGGATCGTCTATCCAAAAGGATAGATGATCCATGGGGCGACCCCAAAGGCATTGTCTGCCTTCTTGATACTGCCGGATACTACTGGTGGCTGTATAAGCCAATGTTGTATCAAGTGCTACCTTGAATGAAGAGCTGCACTCTCACCATGGAATCAGTCACCGGGGTCAGACCGGGTGACTGATTGAATGATGAGAGCGCAGTGCTGTGCTTTCTAAGAATGACCCAGTGACAGGGTTCACTCATTCAACAAGCGCTTGATACTGCATACTACTTTGCTTGCACAAACAGAAACTGCATGGGTCACTATCAAATTGTCCACCACTATTGGGTGCATCAAACATGTCGCCTCAATGAAAAGGGCAATATCAGAATCTCATCCGTATCAAAGGCTTAAAGCATTGCACATTTTAATAGTTAACATTGAAAAATATAACCTACATCCTACACACTCTGCTTTGCGCATTTCGTGTGGCAGCTCTTACACATAGCTTACACATAGTGCGTGTAAGAATCACACATCCAACCAGCTAGTGCTTATATCCATGTATGTTAAACTTTTGAGCGTGAGACTGGTTCCGGAACCCCTCTCACACTCAAAGAGTTAACATACATGGATATAAGCACTAGCAGTGGTTGTGTGTGTGATTCCTGTGTAAGAGCTGCAACATGAAATACACAGTGCAGAGTGTGCAGCGTGTAGGTAATAATTTTCAACGTTAACTATTACAATGTGCGACACTTTTAGCCGCGATATCAGAATATCGCCCTTTTGATGCAGGCGAGATTCTGATATTGCTCTTTTCATTGCAGAGACATGTTTAATGCTCAGTTTTCTTTGTTTCTCAATAGTGGGCAACGTTTCAATAGGAAAACCGATCTGCATGGAGAAATCATCAGAAGGAAACCTTACCTGCAATGCAATCACATCACAAATGTCAATATCTGAAGTATGCTACAAAAACTTAGATAAGCCAGAGGTATTTCAGAATCAACTGCTTTTGTTTAATCAAGTTAAAATTGAACTCTTGGTTCCAATTACAAAAGGCAGATTTGGAATAAAAAAGATAAGCATTTGAAGAAAATAACATCTTGCCAACTGTTAAGCATGGGGATGGATCTATTATGTTTTGGAGTTGAGTGGTAGCCAGTGTCACTGGAAATATTGTGTGGGTAGTGGGTAGAATGGACTCTTTAAAGTATCAACAAATCCTGGAAGCTTATGTCACACAGTCCGTGAAGAAATTGAAGCTGAATGAGGCTGGATATTACAACAAGGCAATGATCCAAAGCATACCTCAAAATCATTCTTGAACTACTTCATGAAACAAAAGCTTAATGTTTTGGAATGGCCTTCACAGTCCTCAGACTTGACTATTATTGGAAATCTGTGAGTAGATCTCAAGCATGCAGTGCATGCAACACAACCTAAGAATATTTCTGAACTAAAAGCATTCTGCAAGGAAGAATGGGAAAATTCCTAAAGCAAGAATTAAAAAAACTATTAGCTGGCTACAAGAAACATTTGGAGGCTGTGATTTCTGCCAAAAGGGTTGTTACTAAGTACCCACACTTTTGCACATGCCGCGTTTATTGTTTTATTATTTTTTCAATCTATTAAATTCAGCAAATAAATAGTAACTGTTCATTACAATTTGCAGAAATATGGCACGTTTAAATGTGTTCTCTGCAGATGTTGTGTTACCTTCTTTTCGCTTACAAAAAAATATTAAAAATGTTTTAAGGGGTGGCCAGTCTGTTGCGTGCAACTGTAAGTCCTATTGCTCTAAATTGGTAGCATAATTGTCCAGCTAGTATATACTCAGATACAAGGCTGGATTTCCCAATAGGCAGAGGGTTTACTTTTAAAAGGTAGCATGCGAAAGAGCGTGCGACCTCATGACCCATTAGCCATGTCACTATAATAAAAATGGCGACATGAGAATCTCGCACTGTATGACAGAGCGATATTTTCATGTTGGGTAGTGAAAGGTCGCATTTTGCTGAGCGCTCCCCAGCTCTATCTCCCCAGATCTCCTACAGCCATCATATGTTAAAGCATCATATGTTAAAGCAATAAAGTAATTGCTTCCCTTCACCAGTTGTTGTAATGCCACCTAGGCCACTCCAAATATATGGGCATACACTGCAGAAATTGTGGGGAACAATGAAACACTTTATTAGTTTTAGCAGAGAAGTGAAGGTCACATCTTGCTGAGCACTGCCCCGACTCTATCTCCGCCCCTCTGCTAAAACTAATAAAGCGTTTAATTGTTCCCCACAATTTCTGCAGTGTATGTCGATATATTTGGAGTGGCCTAGGTGGCATTACAACAACTGGTGAAGGGAAGCAATTACTTTATTGTTTTAACATACGACAGCTGTAGGAGATCTGGGGAGATAGCGCCGGGGAGCACTCAGCAAGATGCAACCTTTCACTATCCAACATGAGAATCTTGCAGTGCGAGATTCTCAAGATGCCATTTTTATTATAGCGACATGGTTAATGGGTCATGAGGTTGCATGTTCTTTCACTTGCAACCTTTTAAATGGATACCTAGGCAGAATAGGTAACTGTCTCAGCTGTGCTGGCTACACTCACATTCTGAAATGTGATTGTGGCCAAAGCAGTCTCAGTGTTTATATACCCTTTTACAGGCTATTTGTTAGGTGAGTAGAACAGAGGTTACCCACTAGTTTGAGATAGAAGCCCAGAAGCAGGATGTCACACTTGCTAAAGCAGTACACCGGAAGAGGGTTGGTAGAGCACAGACTCTCCCCTGGAGTGGACTGCAATCCCGGGTAACCAGGAGGGTAAGAGACAAGCCAAGGAGTCAGGATACCAGAGACCAGGAAAGACCAGGAAACAAGCCAGAGGTCAATATACCCGAGTTCAGGAGAGTTCAGGAATCAAGAAAGAAGTCAATATGCCAGAGTTCAGGAGAGTTCAGGAATCAAGCCAGAAGTCAATATGCCAGAGTTCGGGAGAGTTCAGGAATCAAGCCAGAGGTCAATATGCCAGAGTTCAGGAGAGTCCAGGAATCAAGCCAGAGATTAATATGCCAGAGTTCAGGAGAGTCCAGGAATCAAGCCAGAGATTAATATGCCAGAGTTCAGGAGAGTCCAGGAATCAAGCCAGAGGTCAATATGCCTGAGTTCAGGAGAGTTCAGGAATCAAACCAGAAGTCAATATGCCAGAGTTCAGGAGAGTTCAGGAATCAAGCCAGAAGTCAATATGCCAGAGTTCGGGAGAGTTCAGGAATCAAGCCAGAGATTAATATGCCAGAGTTCAGGACAGTCCAGGAATCAAGCCAGAGGCTAAATATGCCAGAGTTCAAGGGATAACCAAGATCAAATACAGGGGCTCAGGAGAGCAGGAGAGCAAGCTTCAGTAACACTGAGTGTAGATGGCTGAGTGCTCAGCGTTTATATAATGAGGGCTGGGGGAGTGGCCGCGCTGCCAAAGCGACGCCCGGAGGTTTCTCTGTCTTTGGACGTGATGCGCACACGAGGAAGGATGGAAGTGTACACGTCGGCTGACACGGGCATCAGCCCCAGTGGAGCTGCAGTGGGCCTCCTATGGCTGCTGCCGTGACAGGAGGCAAGAGAGCAGGAGCCGTCCAACAGTGGTGATCCGACTGGAGGCCTTACACTGGGCATTGGCCCTGGAGGGGCCCTTGGAAGACAGCCACCGTGACTGGTGACCGGGAGGTAAGGGCTGCTTAGCTGCGTGGGTCAGACGGGTGGCCTGACACTATTATTTAACTGACTGCTGCTACAGAGCTCTCCAGTGCATTATGGAGCAATGCGTTGGAGATATCTCTAGCAACCAAAGGGTTAAACCTTCATATTGTCCTTGGAAATTATTGACAAAAGGTATTTTCCGTGTCAGGAAACAGTGGATGGGACTGGGGTCAGTGAGGAGGATGTGTGGCCATGGACAGAGATAAAGGATGCTTAGTTTGCCTTGCAAAGGGGTATGTGGGATGTAAATCCGTCCCTGCTCAGATCCACTATGTGAGGGCAATACATTGAATACCTCTTTAGCATTCAAGGGGTTTAAAGCCCTTTTCAAATCAATGTATATTTTAGATCAATGGGATTGTGCAATTTTAATTTCAAACCTATGTGCAACTGGGTTGATCAAGCATTTAAAGCGATGAAAAATGTTATTTGTTCTCTACAATGAATTTGGTTTACCCACGAATGACTCCAGTTTGTCTTTAAATATTAACCCTTTCAGTGCCACAGGGGAATGCAACGCATTGCGAAAGGTTAAGCCCAGTGAATTTTATATAGTGTCAGTGATTTTATAGACAGGTTTTGCCAGTGTCTGAATCTGACATAGCTTGGTGTATGTTTGTCTTATTCTAAGCATCTCACTTTATTTCTCCCTTGCCTCGTTCATCATTTGTAACTAGAATTAATAAGCATACTCACTTCATGCAATCCACGAATGAACAACCATTTATCTCACGATTCGCCCATGGGGTAGCTGCAAAGGAATATTCAGTGGGTATAAATATCATCAACATGAAATAATGGATGGCTAGGAAATCAGTGTTAAAAAGTACATTTATTACTAGTTTAGAAGAGCATCTGAACCTGTAACATAGCTGCTGAAGTTCTCAGCAGTCACCAGCAGGTGCCACTGTTGGATAGAGAATATTTCATTCATGGCTCGATTTGGCTTCATCAACATTCTGCTAAAAGGTTCTTCACAACATGCCTGATACAGTTCTCCGAGAACGAACAAGTCTCTTGAAAAGAGATCTGATGAGCTGCAATGTGTTTTTGCCTTCCCAAAGGATACATGATTTGTCTGTAGTATACAAGATTGTTGATGATCAAACAGCTACTAATTGATCAATCACTAATCCATTTTTCATCACAGGAATGTGGTTACTGGCTATTGCATCACCAAGAAGATGCATAATAAAGAATTAAGTATGCAAATAACATGTTTTATTACAACAATGTTTACAGACAAGTACTGTATATGGATTATGCTATTGGCCACGTGTGAATGAAGTGCTTTTTTTAGTCAGACAGAAAGGTGGGACAGACATCAGGCCAGCATTCACTAAAGTGAAACAATTTTACCCAGAATACTTTGGGTGTTATGCATAAGACCCTTATGGTGCAAACCAAATGCAGCACATGGTTGTGATTTAACCCTTTGAGTATCAGAGATGTATCCAATGCATTGCCTCTCTGCCACTTAAAGGGTTAAATTAAGCTAGCGTGGTTCCCAATGCATTGCTTCAGAATGCTTGGAGATCTCACTAACATTCAAGGGCTAAAAAGAGCCATTTAAAACATTGTCAATTGAATTATTTCCCTATGGTGCAATTGATTATCTCCTGAATTGTGTCAGCTTCACTCACTCTTACTCCCAGCACAGATTCTGGTACCTATTTTTGTGATAAATCCAGTAGCATTGTATCTATGAAATGAAACAGACACACACACACACACACAAACACATACACTAAAACTCTCTCACCCTGTCTCTCCCACACACAATCAGTCTCTCTCTTCCCTGCACAATGATCATACCTGGGAACTTCTTACTTGTGGCTGCCCAGAGGACAGCCCTCTAGTGCCGATGGGGGTAGAGAAATTATGCATTTTGCATCATGAAAAAGGGGCGGGGCTTAATCATGAGGAGAAGCGGTACTACTACACATAAAAACATATAGAATGCACTAGGGAAAGGGTAGAAGAGGGCGCGGAGTGGGAGGTACAGGGTGGGATTGAACACAAGTGGGCAGGGTTCCCCCACATCTGGAGAATCTGCCCCGGAGACCAGGTAATTCATTGTCAAACTCGGAGTCTCCGGGGCAAAACCAGAGAGTTCCCAGGTATGACAGTGATGGATGCTAAGCTCAGCTTTCAGGTCTCTCCAATAAGACCACAGACTCCTATCATGCAGTTCCATCCATTTACTATCTGGGAATGGTAAATGTCTGGAAGTGGGTGATATGAGTTTTAGACCTGCACCAGGCATTATCCACACTCAGATCAGTCATATGGTAAATTACTGACACTGAATGGGTGATAGGAATTGAAGTCCAAGAGCAGCTGCAGAATTTACTGAAGTACCCTGAATTCTAAGCTCAGCAGCCATCATTGTAAAGAGAGATGGATTGATTGTGTAGGGAGTAAGAGAGAGGAAGTAAAAGTAAAACGTGGTTCTCTAGCTATTGTTGAACTACAGTTCCTGTCACCCACTGTCATCCATTTACTATCTGAGTATGATGGAAGTTGCAGTCCAACAAAAGCTGAAGAGCCACATAATTCTTTGCTGTGCAGTCTCAATAACATAAGACACCCCATTCCACTTTGCACAATAGAAAATAAACTGCATTATCCCAGCTTCCAATGCAGATACACTTCTCCTGTCCATATAGCCTCCCTAAATCTAGTCCTCTCTCAACACAATGCAATGAATCACCTGCTTAAAAAGCCTTGGAATCGCACTGCCTGTCCACAAGTGATGCTTGTTGAACAGTCACATCAAGGTTCATCAAGAAGGGCTTAGGCTTGAGAAAGAAATAGGCCTCTGCTCAGGCAGGGAAATCCTCAAGACATGCACAAAGACATACGCAGTCACGCACACACCCATACACACACACACACACACACACACACACATAAATACACAAATGAATTGGCGTGCATGCTTGACTTGATGCGGATTATACTTGCACGTGTTGTGTGAATATTCTGTGAGTATAAACCCATCTTTTGTATATATATATATATATATATATATATATATATATATATATATACATATATATATATATATACACACTAGTATGAAAGTCCGTATACATGGGCTAAAGTGCCACCCAGCAGCCTCGGCTGCTGCCCTGGAGCCGGGAGCAGAGACAGGTGGTGAGGTGTTCGGAGCGCCCCCTCTGGATCAGTGCGTTCGGACAGTCTCTACTGCGCATGACTACATCGTTCCGGCAATCTCTACTGCACATGTGCGGTTACGCACACAGGGAGCTTTGCAGCCTAGCAATTTATATTATACAGATATATATATATATATATATATATATATATATATATATATATAGGTGTTTGCATGTAGAGCTCTGTGTTGCTATAAAACTCTATTTAGTGATTTTGCATTGTTTGATTCATCAGATTGTTCCTTTGTCTCTACCTGGTGCAGAAATTGCTTGCTACAGATACAGCAAAGTCTATTGTACCTTTTATTTCAATTAGTACTGCAAAGTATAGTGTATAATCTGATAAAATAACAAAAACAGAGAATCACGTTATCATGCAGCTAAATAGCAGCACAGCATGTAACTAATTAAGGAACCCTTTCTATGCCATGCAACTAAACAGTAGCACAGTATGCAGCCAATTAGGTGCCCTTTTGACATCACTCCAAATAACCTATAAATAATGCAGTATTGTAAAGTGATATTCCTTATATTTTAGCATAGAAAAAGTGCTATATTCTGTTATGTGAGTGCCTACATCTATCTATATTCTTGTTGATTTTGCCTTACTTCATAAATAAAGAATATTACATTTTTCCCTATTCATTTTCTGTGTTCATTAATTATAATCTTACCAGAACTATATGTCTATTGCAAAGAAGCCCTTCTAAGATGGGAAACTGAGCAATAATACCTTTGGTGCTGCTGGATTTCCCATTAGGCAGAGGAGGCAACTGCATAGTGTGCCACCTGCTATGAAGAGTTTCAGCTTTTCTTGAGTTGTGGGTGTGGCCAACACAATCTTATTCCCAAAACACTAGAGTTCCTGTTTTGATTTATTTTTCTGAAATATTCAGTTTACCAGAAATAATTAATTGATATTGTTTCTTAATTTCTAGTGTGCCCAGATACTCATTTTATCTATCTCAGGAGGATGAAAGGGTGAGTTGACCTAACTAGGACTGGGACATGAGACCTGGAGATTTAAACAGATTTTATAGTTGGAGCATTAACCAACTGAGCTACCTTTCCAGCCATGTTTATTTCACCTCTTTTTTTCAGATTGTATGTGATAGGTTAAAGGGATAGTAATACTTTGTTTTAACTTTATTTTATTTCGTAGGCATTAAAAAAACATGAAGAATGATATAAGTCTTATCTCGCAAACCTTTATGGTTTAAGAGATATTCACAAGCAAAGTTCCCCTCCCCGCCCCTTTTACCTAGTGTAAGCCATCTCTTCTCAGATGTGAATCTGGTTGTAAGACCAGACAGATAACAGAAGGGGACAATCCCCCCCCCTTGACAAGTTTTTCAGCTTTTTCACTTACCTTAATTGAAGATTGTCCCTCTCTGCAGTCTACCTGGGCACCTCCCTTCTGATCTGGCTGACCGGGTGGGATACTTTGTTTGTCAATATCTCTTAAACCATAAAGGTTTGAGAGATAAGACTTATATCGTTCTTCATGTTTTTTTAATGCCTACAAAATAAAATAAAGTTAAAACGAAGTATTACTATCCCTTTAAAGAGAAACTATCACCCCAAATAAAGTCGACCCCCCCAAATTAGGAAACCAGCTATAAGCTTACCAATGAAACTGTTATGCAGAATAAAGACCGCGTTAGTCAAAAATCCTACCTCAGTCGACAGTGATGGCCAGGCAACAGGGCTCTAGAGACATCTGCACACCTGCACCGTCAGTCCCTTCTGGTACCTAAAGGTACCATGCAATACCAACTAGAGGAGACCGGGACTGACAGCGCAGACAGGTCTGTAAGCAAAGATGTCTGTGCTGCTGCTGCCTGGCCTGTAAGTGTCGGTTGTGGTAGGATTTTTGACTAACACAGTTTTTATTCTGTTTCATTGGTAAGCTTTTTGCGAGATGCTTCATTGGGGGGGTGATCTTTATTTGGGGTGATAGTTCCCCTTTCTGAGAATTGTATTTTCTCTGCAAATCATCAGTGATTTGTGTTACAGGTTGGGATGTGTGAGGGACGTGCCAATGGGTGGGGCTAGGATTACTGAGGGATTTTTCTTTTCTTTTTTTTTTTTTTCCTGAGATTTAATTCTGGTCCTTACCTTTTGTCATGCTGTTCTTCTATTGGAGGTGCTCCAGCCCACTGATGTGATAAGAGGAGCACCATGTAAACTGTACAGGTTAAAGTAACCAGACCAACAATTTAACTGTTAAATGACAAGAACTGTGTTTCACACCCCTCCTGATCCTTAAAAGTTTGATGCAAGACACTTATGAAGAGTTAATTCCACAGGACTGTGTATGAATCATTACAATTCTATAGTGTGTGTTTTCCATAGGTTTCCGGCCACTGTAATCCATTGTTCCCCAATATCAGCCAGTGGGCTAATTTTGCAGGTTGTTAAATGGAAACTAACATGAAAAAATAAAAGTGAAATGTTTAAGTGGACCTGTCATCTTAAGATGAGTTTGTTTGTTTTACATGAGGACCACTGGAGGGGAGCGCTCATGGCAACACCACAGCAAATTGTAACCACTTCAGACGGACATGTTTATTTGTCTGTATTCCACCCCATGTGGGATATTTTTCATGTTTGATTCTTTTAAACAGTTAAATAAAACCTAGAGTTTTTATAAAAAATATCTGATATATATCGAAGATGCCCTTGTGGGCTGGCCTTGTAACACATCTTAATATGCTCCCCAGCCATGCATGGTAGTTGCAGGAGGATCATGGGACAATGGAGATACCTTGAGACAAGCAGTTTAGCATGTGCTAAAATGAAGCATAGCTAATTCACCCAAGTTAACATAGCCAAAACACTGTCAATTTATAATGATGCTACTTGCAGAGCTAGAAGTAACAAATATAGGCCTACTTTAATTTACAGGTTATACATATTAACATGATTTTTTTCTTATATGTTCCCATTATGAAGCAAAGCATTGGAGACCTCTTTAACATTCAAAAGGTTAAAAACCTCATTTAAATCAATGTGAATTTTGATAATTTTTATTTGCCCCTATAATGCAGTTAATTAGTTCTGCAGTCCCAGAACAGCATCATTACCTTCACTTACTTAGACCAGACAACTGCCTTGTGGTGTATTTGAGTGGCATATCCCTGTACTTGCTCAATGATATATCAGCACAAGAACATGTCTACCTGTTAGTATACTGTAGGATCAAAAACACTCCAGAAAATTGCCGTATTTTCTGACGTTTTCTTGCCAACCTTTAGTTAATGAACCCCAGAGGATTAATGGGGAAAGATAACTTAGACAAGAATATGTGTTTGTTTTATTAGCAGAATTATATACTTATCTCTTTGAATAGCAATGCGTTGGATACCTCTCTGACACTCAAAGATTTAAGCTGGAAATGTCACTTGTCCACATTCCATCTTGACAGAATTTGCATGACAGTCAGCTTCTGAAAATTAGCTAGAACTGTCCGACAGTGAATGAAAAGTGGGAAGGAGAGCAGCAAGGAATATACAGTAACTATCTGGTATGTCACCAAGTACTGTCTAATATGCATACACTGACAACCAAATAAAGGGAAATACTGCATAGACTTGTTTTAAATAAAATTTGTTAACACAAATGCTGTGTTAACACAAATTCTGCTCTTTCAAAATCATTTGTGCTATTAACCCTTTGAGTGCCAGAGGCATAAGCAATACATTGCAAAGCAATGCGTTGCATACCCCTCTGGCACTCAAAGGGTTAAAAGCTGTTATTTCTACTCTAATTACTTAGGTAGGAGTTCTTTCTTTAGCAGTCAGATATGTTTGTTTATATATTTTTGCACCGTATCTGCCATTGCCTGTATTGGGTGAACCCCACTTTAGGCCTGTATTTAGTTTACACCTTCTCACAAGAAATAATAGAACTTTATCAGTCTTAATGAGGATTTACAAGCTGGAATCCTTGAGGATCAACTATTCATGGAGGTTAAAGGGATAGTAGTGTTTCATAATAAAAGCAGCTCTAATTAATCATCATAGTATTTGGACTTTGGAGAGTGTTATTTCAATTCTGTCTAAGTTGTAGTTCAAGAGTAATTCAATGACAAAGTTACCCCCTCCCACCCCTTTTACTGATGTAACACTGCTCAGCCAGATCAGAAGGGAGGTGCCCAGGCAGACTGTGTTTTATATTTACACATATATTTTTATTTAGTATACGTGCCAAATAGCCTTATGATAGATAATTACTCTATGTCCATGCTTTAATGCAACTCTGAATTGTGATCAAGTTTCAGTTACGATGTGATCACTGATTGTGATCTTTTTTGATATTGTGCCTTGCGGTAACCTTATTGATATTCTGACAGTCATGTATATGTGTGTGATAGATTGAAGATACAGGAGGTGGAGAGGGATTTTTTCTTTCCCTCTCCAAGCCCTTTCATGTGTTCTTAATTAATTTTTAATTGATTGCCACCTATGGGGAGTCTATTTAAACATGGTATATTATAGGTGTTGTTTAGTCTATGAGTAAGTGCAACTAAGCGAGAAACACGTCAGACTAAAGGGGACCTCCTGTTGCTGTTTCCCCTTACCGCAACCCATGTCTCTGCCTTTTTTTTTTTACATGTTTTTAATGTGTTCCAATAAATGATTTTTTATGAAGCTGGTTTGGCCTCTTCGCCACTGATTTACGGATACCGGAAGTGTGGCTGTAACCATTTTGATCAAGCGTCTCTTCATTTCCCAATTGGAGGAGTATTGGAACAGCTCGCACCCAGCGCTTGGAGCTCTTGAATGGCCAGGATTGAAAACGGTGTATAAGGTACCTTTTTACCAATCAACGTGTTAGCAATATATTTTTCTATGATTGTTGCAATAAAGAAGAAGATAGTCTCCAATGTGTAAGGCACCATAGTACAGCATGTTACCTTTTACCAAGGGTGATCACAAAACAACACCACTTCATTGATGTCACCCATGTGAGAGGAGCTCTGTGGGGCCACTTGCAGGCCTTTTACACAGGAGCTGGTTGGTGAAGGTTGTGATTTTCATTGCAACCTCCAATGATTGGCAACCCTTGTGGTTGGTAGCCAGTAATATTGGCTGGTGCTCACAGGATGCTGTAAGACACAACCCTTCTGAGTCCAGATCTAAAGAAGTTAAGTGAATTACATGTATGACAGAACTGCTGTTAGTTGAAAAAGTGCTTTGAATCAAGTACACATTCTCAAGAAAGTAAACATTCTCAAAATACTAAAATGTGGCTCTCCAGCTAGAGAGTATAGCAGAGTTCAAATGCAAAAGCAGTCAACAGATATTTTGTTGTAAGAATGACATGTACCTATGCTATCCATTCTTTTCATTGCAATAAGGTATATACCTCTCTGGCACTCAAAGGGTTAAGAGCCACTTATTCCAGGGGTACAGTTGAACTTTTAACCCTTTGAGTGCCAGAGGGGTATGCAACAGAGAGTTTATAACAATGGAGAAGTGGTCTTCTCTGTATCACCTCTTTAGCACATCTTAGTACCTAGCCTCCTGGAACAGCAAAATGGCTGCAGGCTACCCAGCCCTAGCATAAGGAATACAATTCCAAGCTCCTCCTCAGATTTGCTGGCCACACCCAGTATTCTGAGTGTGTGTGTGTGTGTGTGTGTGTGGCCAACAGAATCTCAATGTTCCTGCACCTGAGATCTACTCCTGGCTAATAGCATTTGGTTTATTTACAATGTATTGCTGCAATGTTCACTTTATATATGAATGTGCCAATTTTATATGCACCTTGACATGTCAGTTAATTTAAAGGGATAGTAATGTTTCATAATAAAAGCAGCTCTAATTAATCATCATAGTATTTGGACTTTGGAGAGTGTTATTTCAATTCTGTCAGAGTTGTAGTTCAAGAGTAATTCAATGACAAAGTGTCCCCCTCCCGCCCCTTTTACTGATGTCACACTGTTCAGCCAGAGCAGAAGGGAGGTGCCCAGGTAGATTGCAGAAAGGGACAGTCTTCAATTAAGATAAGGGAAAAACCTGAAAAACTTGTCAAGGGGGGGTAGGGCTTTCAATGTTCTCATAGGAAGAAGATTGTCCCCTGCTGTTATCTGTCTGGTCTGTGGACTGGATTCCACATCTGAGATGGCTCTCTGAGATGGTAAGAGATGGCTTACACTAGGTAAAAGGGGCAGGAGGGGAAACTTTGCTTGTGAATATCTCATAAACCATAAAGGTTTGAGAGATAAGACATATCGTTCTTCATGTTTTTTTAATGCCTACAAAATAAAATAAAGTTAAAATGAAGTATTACTATCCCTTTAAGAGCAATGTGTTAGAGACATATTTAGCATTTGAGGCATTATTCCTCAAGGGGTGATAAGAGCAGTGCATCAAATATGATGCTCTTGCTCATGTCCTCACCATGATCACTGATAGACCTTTAGACATCAATGATATATTTTATTTCTGTGCTTTAAGTATGAAGGAAGATACAATGAAAACCAGACTAGTGCATGCAGTGTACATGAATTAATATAGTCACCTCCATTGATTACAATGGGATTTGCCAGCCTGAAGCTGGCAAATGAAATTTCTTGATCTATCTAAATTTAATTCATTAGGCCTTATGCACAGAAGAAAAGATGTGTAATTTTGAGGCAAGCCAATTTTTTGTGGTGTAAAGTAATCCATAGAGCACGGCTGTGTCGGCTAGAAGAGTGTGTGCATGTCCTGGTGAGGGTGGTAGATCAGGGGAGGGAGGAAGAACACTAAGTTCATCTGGGGTGAATAGGTGTGGTGGCCATATTTCTTTGATGTGGAGAAGCATGGTCATTTTACATCCCACCATATTTTTATTATTATTTGTGTGATTTTGTTACAGCTGATGGTCATGTCCTTGCCGGAATGTAAAAGTTATTAACAAATTTAAGTTACATAGTTAAACTACAGTTTTACAGGCCAGCTGCCTAATGTGGTATTCCTCCTGGCTTCGACTGTGGTTAATATGTGACTTAATTCAGGGATTTTCGATACGATATTTCCAGGTTTGGACTGAAATGTTTAAAAATTTTGTACATTATATGTAAAAGTAAATGGCAAGGGCTTGGTTTAGTATCACTAATTAATGAAGTTGAGGTCTTTTTGCCCCACACCAGTTTAGAGTGTTAAATATGGAGAAGGGGATCATACTGGATCTCCGAAACAAGCCCAGTGTGCCTTTCTCTAATGTCACAGATGCCACAAGACAAAAAGATACACTCTATTTTCTAGCTAATTACTTAATCCAGTATAGTTCTCATTGAACTATATATTCCACTGCACTTTAAAGCTGGGGAGCAATAATTTTGGCCAAATGTCATATTTCTAGGGTCTGGCACAAGAGATAACTTTTGAAACCTTGAATGATAGAAAGGTCTTCAATACATTGCATCTCCTTAACCCTTTTGTGTTCTGGAGGGCTATGCAATACAGTGCAGAGCAATGCACTCTGCACACACCCTTGGCACACAAAGGGTTAAGATTAAACTAGAGCTGTCACTTTGTAATAAATAGGTGATTTTGGACAAGCTTTCAAAAACGTCTACATTTATATTGTCTATTTTCCATTTGAAACAGCTGTTTGTGATGTATTTAGCTTCATTTATTGTCAGTGCAGGCATTGGTACACGCTTCCCATCAAATCTGCCACTGCCTAGCTCATTGTATAAACTGACAAGTAAATAAAGCTAACTATCTCATGAACTATTGTTTGAAAGAAAAAATGTCTAACAAATAATATAGGTGCTTTTGAAATCTCTTTCACAATCACCTATTTGTTACAAAGTGACAGTTTCACTTTAAATCAACATCAAGCTTCAAAATCACCACATTTCTGATCTCCAACATCGTTTGTGCATGTGCCACACTAGGGAGAATGTAAGAATACAAGTCCATGCTAAACTAGACTCAAATCAATTCTCTAGCCTTATACCTGCCTAATACCAATTTAAAGTAAAGTCTAACTACTCACTGATATTGTTGTGTAACATACTCCATGCAGTTCTCAAAAATACTTCACTTTGTTAAATACCCATGTTCTCATTGACACCTTTTGATTAAAACTAAGCCTACAATTTTTTTTTTCTTCAAATAAAGCAAATTCTTTTTTATAGCTAACATGCTATACCTGGCCATCATTTCAATAAAAAACTAAAGCAGCCCTCACGCATATTTCTGATCATGTGACCCTTGACTGAAAATCTTTGACACCCCTTGAATTAAGATCTCTGAAGCTGGAGAAAAGCTCCTCAGAATAATATAGGAAATGAAGTGTTTATCACCCTGGAGAAATGATCTCAGTTTTATCACAACTTAGTGCATAAACCCCCCTGGTGTTCACAATTTCTTTTTCAATAGCTGCCTGTGGGAGAAAGCCTCAGGCTTCAGCTCTGCATACAATGAGACAGTAACAGATCCACCTCTTTGTGAAAGTCTGACTTATAATAACTTTTGATTGAAGGATCACAATTTTTCTTATTAAATTTGGCACCTACCCCCTGTGGCACTCAGAGGATTAAAGTGATAGTAATACTTCGCTTTAACTTTATTTTATTTTGTAGGCATTAAAAAAACATGAAGAATGATATAAGTCTTATCTCTCAAACCTTTATGGTTTATGAGATATTCACAAGCAAAGTTCCCCTCCCCGCCCCTTTTACCTAGTGTAAGCCATCTCTTCTCAGATGTGAGTCTGGTTGTATGACAGTACAGATAACAGAAGGGGACAATTTTATTTGTATGAAAACAATGAAAGCCCTGCCCCCCTTGACAAGTTTTTCAGCTTTTTCCATTATCTTAATTGAAGATTGTCCCTCTCTGCAGTCTACCTGGGCATCTCCCTTCTGATCTGGTTGAACAGGGGGATACTTTGTTTGTGAATATCTCTTAAACCATAAAGGTTTCAGAGATAAGACTTATATCATTCTTCATGTTTTTTTAATGCCTACAAAATAAAATAAAGTTAAAATGAAGTATTACTATCCCTTTAAGTGCATATTGCATAATTTTATGTTACACTTACCCTGGTAGTTGCACCATCAATTTATATTTTGTGAAAACATCAGCTATACAACGAGCTTAGACTCACAGCAGCTTCTCTAAACAGAAGTAGATGTACAAAGAACTGACGCAGTCATGGACCAAACCACCTGCACTATAGGGGACAAACACAATGTTTTGACTGGGACTTTTAACCTCTTCAATTCTAGAGAAGTCTCCAATATGTTGCTTCGCAATGCTTTAGAGACTTCTTTGGCATTCAAGGGGTTAAAAACCCCATTTGCATCAGTTGGATTTTTGGAAATGTATAATTTGTTTCCTATGGTTTATCCAATATGCTGCAATGCATCTTAATACATCTGCCTCAGTAGCTAAAGTGCTATAATAATAATTGCTCACAGTTGTTTTGTTCCTAGGAGATAAAAGAGCTGTGACATCACTGATGAACCTACTAGAACACAGCTTCAGAGGGAACATAGTGTGAGCTGAATTTGATGATATATCTTTTGAAAGTTTGCACAAATAACCTTAGGCATTCCTTGCCAGAATACTAGAAGTGTAAGAGAACTTTATTTGGTGTAAAATATGATATTTAATAGAAATACAATTGAAATATAATATATAGTACAATATATAAATACAATAACCCGTTGATTATAATAACCAATTCTTTGTAACTTGATCATTGAATATTTTAGAATCTCTTAATATGGTGATAGGAAACAAATGGAACATGTATGGGGATCACTTCTGAGTCTGCAGGCTGGAAATTCTGCTCTATCATTGTCCTCCTTTCTGTGAGAGAAGAGGATGATATACTGATAATAACCGAGTTTAATAGTCAGTGAGAGGAGAGAGTTTGATGATAAAAATAATAATGAGTAAGTCACAGTTTTAGGGGTGGTACTAGGTGAAGCCTGTGAGAGCTAAATGCCTGGGTTACACGTTTGTTGCCAGCTTGGATTATGTAGTGGTGTTATTCTCTCTGCTGGTAAGTGGTCTGCATGTGATCTAATAATACATTAGATTGGTACATGTCACATGTCTTTTGGGAGCCTAACAACCCCACTGATAATTTTACAGTGTGATTTCTTCATTACAGGGGGTGCAGAAGTGCAGTTGTGTCAGAACTCTGGCCCTGACTCCAACAGGTTATATATGTGAAAACATTTTTGTGTTAAGGCTGGGGGACCAAACATTCTTTATCAGGACCCTGTAAATACACCACTGGTTGATTAACTCTGAGGCTATGTCAGGGATGTGAAATTACATTTCCTGGACTCCTGCACTTAACCCCTTAAAGACCCATGATGTATATGTACGTCACAAGCTGGATGTCCCTAAAGGACTAAGGACATACATGTACATCATGGAATTCCGGGCTCCACGCGCGGCTGCACACCGTTTGGGGGGGTCTGGGAGTGGATTAGAAAAAAAAAATGCTCCGTGGTCCTTAAGTGATGGCCGTGTGCGTGCTCAGCCGGTCCTTATGGGGTTAAGGACCAGTGATGGTCCTGGCACATCATAGAAGTCGGGGTCCCCATGTGGCTGCATGCTGTTCGGGAAGCCCTGAATCCAGTATTGCTGAAAAAAAAATGCCCAATGGTCCTTAACTGCTGGCCACATGACCGTGTGGTCATTCCTTAACCCCTTAAGCACCCATGACGGTTCTGGCACATCATGGGTTAGTGAGCCATAAGGACCCATGGGCTATATAAAACATAGTGGAAACAGATACAATTAGCACAATAAGGTCTGTAAACATTATGCCAAACTGGAACAATTCTGGAGAAAACCAACTGTGACATACTCTCATTGATTTAACCCCTTAAGGAATGACCACACGGTCATGCGGCCAGCAGTTAAGGACCATGGAGCATTTTTTATTTATTTTATTTTTTAGCAATACTGGATTCAGGGCTTCCCGAACAGCATGCAGCCGCACGGGGACCCCTTACTTCCATGATGTGCCAGAACCATCACTGGTCCTTAACCCCTTAAAGACCAGCCATGCACGCACACGGCCATCACTTAACCCCTTAAGGACCCATGCCGGTTCTGGCACGTCATGGGTTAGTGAGCCATAAGGACCCATGACGTGCCAGGAACGTCATGGATTTCAGGGCTCCCCACACAGCTGCACACCGGTGTAAGCTACAGTGATCATCATACCTGGGGACTTTTTGTTGTGGACTCCAAAGAGAGAGGAATCCTATGGTGCCGCAGGGGGAGAAAAATGACACAATTTGCATCAAAAGGGGTGGAGCTTAAATGTGAGTGGGGGCAGAGCTTATAAAATTAAAAAAAGCATACTGAATACTGAATAGGCTTGGGAAGGAGGAGAAGAGGCCGGGGAGTGGGAGGAACACACTGGAAGGAGCAGATGTGGGCAGAGTTTCATTAGAATCTCCCCACATCCAGAGAATCAGCCTCTGCCCCAGAGACCCAGTAATTAGCAGCCAACACCGGAGTCATCGGGGCAAATCCAAAGAGTTCCAGCTATGGTGATCCTGCTAGTATGCAATACAATGATCATAAACGGTGTGCACTGGTATGCAGTATAGTGATCTAGTACACTAAAGAGTAAAGCGCACACACTCCACCATAATATTAGTTTAATGCCAGACCCACAGCAATACTTCCCCATTATCCTTGGCACAAGTTTCATTAAGGGCAACATGTTCAGCATAAGTAGCTTAGTAACTAAGTGTTAGGTGGATGTAGGGCTTGAAAAACCATCCCGGTGCCTGTTTTTCTGACTAATCATATTTGTACATTTACCCCACTAATTGTTTTGCAGATGATAAACAGTGATATTCAGTTATTTGTAAGGTTCATCCTGAAATCTGGCAGGGACATAATGCTCTGCCTCAGATCCATTTAGAAATCCATTTCCTATACGTGAGACTATGTTTTGGCTCACTTGTCCTATTACATTAGCCAGTCACAGCAAACTTGATGGATTAACTGATTGTTATTGGTTCACGTGGTATGGTATAAAAACATTTGCTAATTCCATTTATACTTAGTTGCATCAATGAATCACCTACTGAGGATATTCTTTATTGCTTCCTGGGTAATGAAAATAACTTAATTGATAAGGAGTTTGAGATCCCCTCACCTACTTGCCCAAGAGCTGACAGCTTTTGGCACTCCATCTGTTGGAGACTGCAATTCCTATCATACCAGCTGGATGGGGAAGATGGGGGATGTAATCTCCAACCGCTAACATGCCAAAGCTTACCCACTGCTGTATTGGGCATTGAGAAGTGGTTAACAAATATATCTGTCAGCCCTCAGATTTTTAGGCAATGCTGATTAATTGCATGATAACATTACTTTAGTAGATAATCCATCCCCTAATTAACTATTCAACTTCAATGCACTAATATCTACCTAGCAGAAGAGAGGTTATAAAAAAAAAATTACTGTGGGTGTTGCCTAATTTTTTCTCCCTCAGTCATTAATGTTGCAAGCTTGTAAATGGCTTCTCATACCCCGTGAGCTCATTCTTGGTTTTGATGCATTAGATTTAACCCTTTGAGTGCCAGAGCGGTACACAAAGTATTGCTTTGCATACCCCTCTGGCACTCAATGTGATAAGTTGCTGGCTTATACTAACAGGAGCTGGATATGAAGGAGGCTGATGCTAAAACCCTTTAAACAGGGTGACCGAACCTCACCTTTAACTGGGATTGCATATAAAAAATGCATACTGCAGGGCTGCTTTGATTTCAGTGCAGTCCTGAAATATGCCCATTTCTTGTGTCCCCATTTAAAGGGAAGGTCTGGTCAGTTAACCTTTAAGTGGCAGAGACATAATCATTGCATTGCAGTGCAATGTGCTATATGCCTCTCTGACATTCACAGAGGAGAAATATAGATTTTTAAAATCACATATATAGTAGAAATATTGTCCTGCTGATTAAAACAAGCTTTATGTCACTGCTGGTCGATTTTTACATTAAACTGCAATTTTCTTCCAGACAATAGCTGGAGCTGTTGCTAACAGTTTGATTTGAAAACAAATACATTTGTGCTGTTATAAGTTTTGAATGAAAAATCGCCCAGCTTTGGGATTCGGATTACCCCTGTTTTACACAGCAGAAAAAGTGCCGTATGGTTTATTTTTTATGAAAACCTTTTTCTTGTTCTTTAATAGCAAAAAACACATAGCACAACTGTGGCAATTTTATTCTGTTTCAGGATATTGATTTGATGGATGATTGTTGGCTATGATTCTACAGTTCTACTCATCTTGCTCTTTATTCCAGAAACTAACAGAGTCTGATTTTGGAACAGACTATCTGCACTGTAGGGGATAAATTAAAATCGGTATTGATACAAAATGGGACTTTAAGCCACTCAAATGCTAGAGAAATCTACAATGCATTCTTTACAATGCATTGGAGTCTTCTCTAGCATCCGAGGGGGGTTAAACACCCTTTTTAAATGAATGGGAATTATGAGAATTTTTACTTGTCCCCATGCTGGAAACTTGTGGCCTGGGGGACAAATACAATGAATTGGCCCATTTCTTCTTTCATTCCAGCCCACTGTCCCAGCCCACCCCCTTGTTAATTTTAAAATTGTCATTAAAGTCATGAAGTAAGGCAACTGATATCACATCGTTTACAACTGAAATGGTTCTAAACCAATGACACTACAGAGCTTACAACTGAAATGGTTATAAACCAGTGACACTATAGAGCTTAAAATTGAAATGGTTCTACACAGTGACACTACAGAGCTTACAATTGAAATGGTTCTACACATTGATACTACAGAGCTTAAAACTGAAATGGTTCTACACAGTGACACTACAGAGCTTACAAATGAAATGGTTCTACACAGTGATACTACAGAGCTTACAACTTAAGTAAAACAACAGTGTTACAATAGAGGTTACATGGGGCATGGGTTATGCTACCAGCTCCATTTTCATTGCAGTTCTGTGGTATTGCTTGTGTAGCTCCACATACATTGTAAGCTTTGTGGTATCACTAGTGTAGCTCAATTTACAGTAGCAAGTTGCAGATTGAGTGAGGCAGTGGCCCACCAGCCCTGAAATATGACCAGCCCTCCCCTGTCCCCATGACACTACTGATTCACTTCAGAAATTGACCTCTTTAGCTTAATGAATATGGCTGTTTGTGTCAACAAACACATCATCATGTAATTTATGGAGAAATATGGACTCATTACTTGATTTGGCACAAGTACATTTCTATTATTTTGAGAAGTATTGTGTGTTACAAATTTGTTGAGAATTATCAAATGAGCAAAACCCATCCCCTCACCTCCATTCATTATATAGTGTACAAAATAGTTCTCATTACTGCCCAGAGACTGAATGTGGGATGTTTATTTTATGTTGTGTAGAGTAAAATGTATATTCTACTTTAAACTGCAGACAACCATCCTTGGCTCCATTTTCTAATGAATTCTCAAATCAACAAATAACAATGTATTTGTTTTCTATACAATCTGTTAAAAAACTGAGGTTGATACATTGTTTGCGCCAAAAAATTGTTGTATTCATGCTTTTCAGTGTCTGTTGCATGTAAATATTCAGTTTCTGATTTTCAAAAAACAGCAAAACATTATTTGTGGTCAGGGCTTACAGCTGACTGTCTGTAATGTGAATGTTAGTAATAAGTGTGCTTCCCCTGGGTATAACGAGTCCCAGGGATGAGCCGACATGGTTAGCCTGTTAGAGGGCTGACCTAGGTAACTGATTGAAATGAAGGGAGGGAGAATTGCAGGGGCTCAACATGAATTGAGCTCCAGTGGGAAGTGCTGCTGCCCGTATTTAAGGGCTGCAGCCCCTCCCACAAATACAGGCATACAGCCTTAAACTTGTGGTCAGGGCTTACAGCTGACTGTGTGCAATGCAAATGTTAGTAATAAGTGTGCCTCCCCTGTGTATAATGAGTCCCAGGGATGAGCCAACGTGGTTAGCCTGTTAGAGGCCAAAAAGGAGGAGCAAAAGTCTAAAGGTCGAATGTATGTAAGAAATAATGCCATAACATGTAATGTACATGAGCTACAATGAGCAAGAATGCGGAAGTTGTGTCACATTGCAGTCTTGAATGATGGTGTCCGGGGATTCCTTCAATAGGAGGTGAATGCTGGCCCGGTATAGAAGGAGAACCTGGAGTACTGAAAAGAAAAACTCCTGAACTGCTCTGGATGGAGTGTAAAAAGATTTGAACTTACAGCAAATGAGACAGTCAATTGAGCTAGGAAACTACTGAGCCGGGCTAGCCCGTGGCTAAAAGTAAAGGATGTTATGATGTAGGGATTTGGATGGGTTACGAATTCATGAAGTGATCTGTATATAGGCTTGGTGGTTGATACATGAGTAAGCCTGACGTGATGATATGTGCAGTATTTGGAGAGCCAAAAGAGGAAGATTATGTATAGTGCGAAAGATGCTGGATGCCTTGAATACATGACTGATGATGAACAATTCTAAGTGAAGGGAATGAGTGACAGAATGGTGAAAAGTGGCTGACGACTATAATAAGGGGTGATGAAATTTGGAAATAAATGCCTGTAATATGAAAGATCATGAAGGGTCCTAGGTACGATGCTAATCCAGACCAGTGAGTGTGGATCATGTATTGAGATCTGCTTGCTGATGGGTGAGTAGAACAAGAATCTGACTCACTGAGTTCCAAAAGAGAGATAAGAGACGGATGTAAAGCGCTTGCGGGGAGGAATAGCTTCTAATAGCAAGCTTAGAGTAAGGAGGGTGTGTATGCCTTTGTCCTCTGTGAACAGTTAAGGATTGAGTGAGATTCCTTCGGACTCTGTGAAAAGGTAAAGATAGGGGTGTGGTTCATTCGGCCTCTGTGAAGAGGTAATGACTGAGTGTGATTCCTTCGGCCTCTGCGAGGAGGTAAGGATTGGAGTGTGATTCCTTTGGCCTCTGCGAGGAGGTATGGATTGGAGTGTGATTCCTTTGGCCTCTGCGAGGAGGTAAGGATTGGAGTGTGACTCCTTCGGCATCTGTGGGGATATGGGGATGGCATATGATTCTTTTGGCCTCTGTGATGAGTTAAGGTTTGATGTGCATTCCTTCGACTTCTGCGGTGAGGTAAGGACTGGAGCTTGTGTGAAGCAGTAATATGAGTGTGGACCATTGGCCTCTGGAGAGATAGGGATCTATATACTTTTTTTTAATTATGTGTGTGTGTGTGTGTGTGTGTGTGTGTGGTGTGAAAGAAAGGCTTAGAGGTAAGTATTAGGATATGGTGAAGGGTGGGGGTGAGATCATTGGTTTCTTTGGTGAGGTAAGGATGAGGATGTGAGTTCTAAGTAGGACTACTGCTTGGTCTGCAATGTGAAGGCGTAGCAGAAGCTACGTAGGAAAAACCCCGTATATGCTGAAATGATGGCTGGATATGGGATGAGTGAGAGACGTATGAAATGTTTGCAGTGAGCCAGCGATATACCCTGCCTGTTGGTAGAAGTAAAAACATCTTGGTGATTCCTGGTAATGTAGGATAGAAGAGAGCGGGTGATGTGATTGGTCAGGTGAGGATACCTAAATGGGAAGCATGAGGTTAGGAAATTTAAGGAACTGAATCGTTCGGATCTGAGTAGAATTAACCTAGTTATATGAACCTCTTCTTCCTCCAATGGAGCGGCAGGGGTTTGTCGGCCTCTGCGAATAAGAAAAAGGCATAGCTGGGGTCCATCGGCCTCCGCAAAGAGGTATGGAGCAGCTGGGGTCCATCGGCCTCTGCCAAGAGGTATGGAGCTGCTGGGTCCGTCGGCCTCTGAGATGGGGTATGGAGTGGCTGGGGGCCGTCGGCCTCTGTGAAGAGGTATGGAGCGTCTGGGGTCCATCGGCCTCTGCGAAGAGGTATGGAGCGTCTGGGGTCTAGTGGCGGGGCATACTTTGGGCCTCTGCAAAGAGGTAAGGAACAGTGGGGCATCCTTCGGCCTCTGCGAAGAGGTAAGTGGCGGGGCATCCTTCAGCATCTGTGAAGAGGCAAGGAGTAGCGGGGCATCTGTCGGCTTCTGAGAAGAGGTAAGGAGCGGCTGTGCATCCTTCTTACTCTGCAAAAGAGGTAAAGAAGGGGTAAGGAGTGGCCGGGAGTCCTTCGGGCTCTGTGAAGAGGTAAGGAGTGGAAGGGCATACCTTCAGCTTCTGTGAAGAGGTAGCGAGCAGAGGTCTGACTAAGTTAGTGGATGGAGTAATGTCGGGGTGTGATGGGAGCGGCTTGGTGGAGACCAGTCTGCTGTAGTAAATGCTAAGGCTTCCAAGGTGATTAAACGATGCCCTTGAGTGCTCTGCCCTATTATATAAATGATTAAGGTGCTGTGACTGAAGGTGAACCTAGAGACAGGTATGAAGAGCTGACGTCTGTTAGGTGGGAATGATTAAGAGCTGGGCTATATACGTGTGAAAAAGTAGCCTAATCCTGGGGGTAGGATGAATTAACCTTGAAGGGGAGTAGGAGGGTCGCTGGAGCAGTGGGAAAAAGCTTGGCATAAGCCCTGTGCATGAGCTGATCTGGCCTTAAACCCATGACCTTAATGTAATATGGCAGTCATCATAGATAGTGATGGACGGACTTGGATTAGGAATGGTATCCGGGCCTTGTACTGGAATCATGTCTCGGCATGAGAGTATGGACTAAAAGGATGGTGATTACTATAATGATGAATGCCTGAAAAATTGAACTGATAAGGACACAAATGAACACTCTCTAATGCTAAGCCGAATGTACAAAAGCCCCTGACATAGGAGGTCGGGCTTGTCCTGAAGCAACCAGCTTGGCAGGTTGATGAAGTGACAAGCTGAGGGGGGTGTAGGTGAATATGATAGTGGAGCACTGTCCGTGATGGAAGTGCCAGACCTACTGGTGGACCAAAGCTGCAATGATGGTGAACAGTTGATGGCCGAACTGGTAGCCTGAGTAGAGGAAGGAGGATGGTATACTGAAATTACTACTGGGGAGGGAGGGCTGGAATAGATAGGGTAGAAGTGGAAGGGGACAACTTAGACGGAGGATTACTGCAGATGCTCGACTGAAGCGGAAGTGAACGAAGGATGAGCTGGTTGTCTCTGATGTGCAGGGAGGAACATCTGGGTAGGTGATTAGTGGTGATTCTACCCGGCTGAATATTAAAGACTGGCTGAAAGGCGTGCTAACTCCCTGAAGCTCTGGAGGCCATACAATGGGGGAGTCTGGAAAGGCACAATTGATTGCCTGGCTGGACTGAGCCTGGGGTCTGATGACATGAAGGCCTAAAGGTGGGGTACCCAGAAGAGTGATTGAAGAAAATGAGCATGAGTGGCAAGTGAGGGTAGGGATGAAGGCGCTCCGTGCTCACTGATAGAATAAGAGTGACTGATTAAATAACAGTGAGGCTGCAGGGAATTACGGGCGGCTGTGGACACAGAGGACCCGTGTGACTGACAGCCTCTGTGAGCGCAGCGGTAGGCAGCTTGAAGTGAATGAGGTATGACTTGACTTGCAGAATTATGAAACCGAGACTGGTACATCGGAGTATGACGGTGATAGTGGGAGAAGAGATGGAAGGCTGGGAAGTGAGTAAGATTTTTAGGTTAAAAGGAGCGTACAGATGAAAGGATGGCATGACTGACTTGCTGTGACTGTACTTATGGGGGTGGGATAGTGCTGTAGGTTAAGAGGAGCATGTGGACGTATGGGTGGTGTGAGTGAGTGAGAAGGGACAAAGTTGTAGAATGTACGATGCCAGGCACGGGACAATGCCGATGAGTGAGGAGGGGAGAGAGGTATCGGAGGAAGCGGGCAGCAAATACAAGCTTGCCACCCGCCTCCTCCGTTGTCTCTCTCCCCTCCACCCACTTCCTCCAATGCCTCTGTTCTCTTCAATGTCCCCAGCCATCAAGACGGGATGTTAATGAAAGTATATGAAGGGAGCGCTGCAGTGAGTGCTCAGGGCTGCTTCCTCAATAGTTTCTTTACTTAGATTCATTCATTCATATTGTCCTACCTCCTTTTGTTCCATTGCTATTACTACTTTTGCTCCACTCTCCATTTGAAGGAGAGTGGAGCAAAAGTACTAATAGCTGGGACACAGGAGGTAGGGCATTAAAAATGAATGAATCTAAGTAAAGATATGTTTAATAATAGTCTTTTAATACAAAATGTTTAAAACACACACACACACATATACAGGCAAGGTATGGACTACATAACATATTAACCCTTTGGGTACCAGAGGGGTAGGAAACATGCTAAGCAATGCTTTCCTACCTCTCTGGTACTCAAAGAGTTAAATGTTGAATATCAGACAGATTTGCCCACTACATGGAAGTCCCTGAGGTGGATGTAGATGGGGTTAGTATGTCACATATATGCAATATATGTGACATACTAAGGGGGGAGATGTCGAAGGGGGGCATTGTGCAGTGCTTGGTGTGCTAGTTTTCATTATTGTAACCCTTTGAATGCCACAGGGGTGAGCAGTGCACATCCCTATGGCATTCAAAGCTGTCCATGGTGCTGAAAGCAATCTCTGTGTTCCCCTAGTGGCTGGGTAGGGAAGCACAGAGAATGCTGTTCAGAACTGTCGATGTTGGTTTTGGATTTTCTGACTGAACTTTCTACTATGGAGTGCTGTGATTGGCTGTGGTGCTAGGTAACATTTTTATCGTGTGTTTTTAGGTAAGATTTTCTATGGGACGCAGGTTTAAGGTGAACGTGTATTTTGTTGGTGATCGCTCGTTAGCCTTTCTGGGTAAGGAAGATTTGAATCTCACTTTACCCGGTCTTGCTTAACTCACGAAGCCAGTTTTTTTCTTCACGTTGGTTTTAACGCCAACATTTGGATCGAGCCCTAAATAAGGCTTTTAACCCTTTGAGTGCTAGAAAAGTATCCTACATAGTGCAAAGAAATGCCCTGAAGACCACACAGGAATTCAATGGGTTAAAATGACAATTTCAATCAATGGGAATTTAGGGTTTTCTCATTTTCCCTTGTGGGAAAATGGTCCCCTTTATCTTCCTGAATATGGCCCTAATTCTCGAGTTCAGTGCATCCCTATTGTGTTTACTCTTTTCCAGCTGATTTGCCTATTTGTTGACTACAGCTCATCATGTTTGTACACTGTTAAAGCTATCTGAATTTGTATTTACATGCATGAGCATCTCTTTATGCTTTTCTTCAATGAGATGTTTTAATAACAGCTCAGAAGCCCCATGAAAGGGCCATTTGATGACATTCTTATTCCCAAGACTCTGGTTCAAATCAAGACTAATATTAGCTCCATAGGACCCCAGTCAGGTCTTTATCTCTGTGCCTGAAGTGCAGAAAACATTAGCATTTGATCCCTTTAAAGCAGAGAGAGGTTTTGCCTTTTTCCTTCAAATACTGCACATGTACAGTCAATGCAATGAAATAATGTGAAGGAAGCTTGAACTACTTGAGAAAAACAAGCTCTCAAGAGGCATTGGGGTGAAAGTATGAACCCATAAGCACGACTTATGACTGTACTTTATGGCATGCATTAGCAGTATACATCCATATGAGCCCCCCAGAGAGAGTTCATGTGCTGAGACCAGGGGGATGTAATTTACGCAATTCATGTCATAACAGGGGCAGAGCTTAAAGGGATAGTAACGTCAGAAAAAAAGTATTAATTATATGGTGTATATACAATTAAAAGAGAGTACTTGCACTTATTCATATCTTTCAAACCGTTATGGTTTGAGAGATATTGGAAAATAAAGTTCTCTCTGGTCCCTCCCCTTTCTGCTTGATGAGCTGTAAAGCTGTCAGAAGCAGATTCTGGTCACTTGACCAGATGTGGCTCTTCAGCAGCGCTGATATAACAATATCTAAAGAGAAATACTTAATTTGGAATGGTCTACAAAGTGTGCCTGCTTGCAAGCACACTTTGTAGATCTTTCCAATAAAGTATTTTTTTCTAAATAGCGTGATTTTAGCTCTGCTGAAGAGCCTCTGTCTGGTCAAATGATTGGAATCTGCAGCTGTCAGCTAGATGGCAGACTTGAGTAAAACAGCCAGGAAAAGAAAACTTTGACAAGTTATATCTCTCAAACCATAAAGGTTTGAGAGATAAGACTTACATTGATGTTAATCTTTTTTTAATGTCTACAATATTAAATCAACTTAAAATTAACTATTACTATCCCTTTAACCAGGTGGACAGGACTTACCACCCGTCTTCATAAAGTGGGCGGAAAGTGGGCAGAATAGGGTGTGAAGGCGGAGAAGTGGACACAAAGTTGGAGGAACAGGGTGAGAAGGGGAAGAAGTGGGCAGGAATTTGGAGGAACAGTGTGAGAATGAGGAGAAGTGGGCAGAGTTTAAGAGGAAACTCCCTACTGATGGAGAATCAGTCTGTCACTTGACGCCTGGTAATTAACTCTTAAAACCGAAGTCTCCGGGGAAGATCCAGAGAGTTCCCAGGTATAAATAACACATATAATCGCTGTAGAAGATACAATGGGAGAGGGATACTTTATCATTCAATTACACTCTCCAAGGCCCAAATACTATGATGATTAATTGGAGCTGTTTTTATTTTGAAACATTACTATCCCTTTAAAAATGCATCAGAAAAGTGCCATAATCTCTGACCAGTGAGGTAAGCAGTCAGTAGAGGGCCCTAGTGCAACCATTTGTGGGGCCCCCCTAACACAAAAATATTTTCACAGAGACATAACTACATCCTCCTGGACCTTGGGCAGATGGGTAGATGGGTCACCTCCCACTTGAACGCTTGGCCCCAGCACAGCTGCACCCTCTGTACCCCCTGTAGTTACACCTATATTTTTGGCATAAGATTAAAGGGGGGGGTCTATTCATTAGGTTGAAATAAATGTCTGTTTATTTGTTCAATACAAGGAATTACTTAAAGGAATAGTAATACTTCGTTTTCTCATTATTTTATTTTGTAGGCATTCAAAAAACATGAAAAACGATATGTCTTATCTCTCAAACCTTTATGGTTTGAGAGATATTCACAAGCAAAGTTTCCTCTCCCGCCCCTTTTACCTAGTGTAAGCCATCTCTTCTCAGATGTGGAATGCAGTCTATAGACCAGACAGATAACAGCAGGGGACAATCTTCTTCCTATGAGAACAATGAAAACCCTGCCCCCTTGACAAGTTTTTCAGGTTTTTCCCTTATCTTAATTGAAGATTGTCCCTCTCTGCAATCTACCTGGGCACCTCCCTTCTGATCTGGCTGAACAGTGTGACATCAGTAAAAGGGGCGGGAGGGGGATACTTTGTCATTGAATTACTCTTGAACTACAACTCTGACAGAATTGAAATAACACTCTCCAAAGTCCAAATACTATGATGATTAATTAGAGCTGTTTTTATTATGAAACATTACTATCCCTTGAAAGTGGCACTGTCACCTGTCCACTTTTTCCCCTTAGTAGAGACATCTCTTGCATTTAATGGGTTTAAAGGCCCATTCATATCAGCAAGAGTTGGTGAAATTTCTATCTGCCCCTTACTAGGGATGAGCGAGCACCCCGATGCTCGGGTGCTCGGGTGCTCTGACCGAGCACCCCCTGATGCTCGAGTGCTCGGCCGAGCACCCGAGCCCCATTCAAATGAATGGGAGCACTCGAGCATTAAACCAGGCACCCCCTGCTCTGATGAGCGGAGGGTGCCTGGTCAATGTCCCCCTTCATCTCCGCTATGCCCCTCTTCCACAATGTCCCCCTTCATCTCCTATGCCATAGCGGAGATGAAGGGGGACATTGTGGAAGAGGGGCATAGCGGAGATGAAGGGGGACATTGTGGAAGAGGGGCATAGAGTCTATGCCCCTCTTCCACAATGTCCCCCTTCATCTCCGCTATGCCCCTCTTCCACAATGTCCCCCTTCATCTCCTCTATGGCATAGGAGATGAAGGGGGACATTGTGGAAGAGGGGCATAGCGGAGATGAAGGGGCACATTGTGGAAGACGGGCATAGCGGAGATGAAGGGGGACATTGTGGAAGAGGGGCATAGAGTCTATGCCCCTCTTCCACAATGTCCCCCTTCATCTCCGCAATGCCCCCTTCATCTCCGCAATGCCCCCGTACCTCCATTCCCTGGTGGTCCAGCGGAGCGTCTTCGGATCTGTGCCTCTTCCGGCACAGATCCTCTTCACCCGAACATGTCGGGCGAGCACATGGCGGTACTCGTACGAGTACCGCCATGTGCCGAGCAGAGCGATGCTCGAGCCGATCCGAGCATCGGCCGAGCACGCTCGCTCAACACTACCCCTTACAGTGCAGATGGTTTGCCCTAATTGGAATAAAAGCAAACTGGATCAATTCTTGGGCAAATCAATTGCAGCACAGGGGACAAATACAAATTCCCCAAATCCTTGTTGATTTAAATGGGTCTTTTAACCCTTTATTGTTAGAGAGCTCTCCAGTGCATTACTACCCACTGTAGCATTGAAGGTGGTTAAATGTCCCATTCAAATCAAGATTAAGTTTTATTTATCCCCTGTTGTGTAATTGGTTTGCTCCAGGATTGTTCCAAGCTTTCTTTTAATCATAAGACCCTCTATGCCTTAACCCTTTGAGGGCCAGAGGGGTACGCAACGCATTGCACAGAAATGCTTTGCGTACCCCTTTGGACCTCAAAGGTTTAAAAAAAGTGCAACGTTTTATTGTTACATTTTTTAGGGAAATAAACAATGTTGAATTTTTTTTGCACTATATTTATGCTTTCAGTGGCCCTGAATGCAGCCTCCCGGCATAATCCATCTGTTCACTGAGTCGTTCTGCACTATCGCAGAAAGCTGGGAAACATTATTGAAATGTATTTTTCATCGATAGCAGAAAAAAAAACATACTTTGCCCCCTCCCATTGCACAGACACACACACACACTCTCTCCGCACCACTTGTGGCAGTAATGGTTATGTTCCTGCAAAAGCACCAACATAACGGGCTAATGACAGTTCTGGTACATTATTTTCAAATGTAGCACAGCGGGTGTCAAGAAGAGGTTGTAGAAAAGAAGGGGGTGGGTGATGAGGCTTAGGTGGGAGGATCAATATCCTTAATACATTTTCTTTTGCAGACAATCACCTATAATCTACAAGTACATTGACTGCTCAGGGCTTTTAGGGTTATTGTAGATATTACCCCACCCTTTTTTCCTTTTTCTGCAGTCAGAATGATCGACTTCAATCTGTCTTTCTTTCTGCAGTGCTATTGCAAGTGAATCACTGCGGCTCCAGCCATTGTTTATAAAGAATAAAGTGCTCATTCAAGCAGGATTTATTAACCCTTTGAGTGCCGGAGAGGGATTGCAATGCATTAGAGAACTCTCTGGCACTCAAAGGGTTTAACTCCCTTTTGCACAGAACTTACCATTACTGTGATTTACCATCGAAGGTACAGATGTTGCCATATTATTGCATCTGCTGGTGCTTTAAAGACTGTGAAATAACATGTTAGCCCAAGACCCCTTTTAACACTAATCTAATGAATTGTTAATGAAGAAGCGCTTTCTGATGTGTTCTGGAGCAAAACTGAAAATGTTGTAATCTAAAGTAATGCTAAATATTAATGAGATGTTTAATTCTTCAAGGTTGTTTCTTATTTGCTAACGGGAAATTTTAAAAGCAAAACAATAGTTGGTGATTTAACCCCTTGGATTTTAGACATCTCTAATGCATTGCTGATATGTATTTAACATACTAAGCATTAAAATCCCCTGGGGGTTATGCACTGTGGTGTGAAAAAGCAGTGATAAGGTGGTGATGATTTCTTGAGTGATATCACTTCTCCAATTCCTATGTTATTCTATGGAGCCAATGCACTAAGGTTTCTCCAATTTTGGATATCTCAGTGAATAGGATCCATAGAATAACATAGGAATTGGAGAAGTAATATCACTGAAAAATGTATCTCTGCGTTATCACCTCTTTAGCACTCCTTCCCCTTGGGGAAGATTCACTAAGTGGTTATAATGTGGAGATGACTTCAATAGTTCTGATGTTATTCTATACAGCCTATGCACTAAGATCTCCAAAGTTGAAGAAATCTTAGTGCATAGGCTCCATAGAATAACATAGGAAATGGAGAAGTGATAAACTGTAACAGTCATTCCCACTTTATCACCTGTTTATCACCGCTTAGTGAATCTCCCCCCTCGTGTGTCAGAGAGGCATGCCTGAGAATGCTCAGCGTCTGATCCAAATCTCAGGTCTCATGCAAAAGGCCAAATTCTAGGGTGAGAGAGACCAGTGTTACCTATCACAAGATTTGCACTAAATTACTTCTTCTTTAGTCTCTAAATTGGTGCCATTTTAACCAGAAATTTATAAGGGGAAGTTCTTTTAGTGCTGTGGGTGTTCAAGCAGTAATATCTCAGAAGTTGTATCATGCTAACCCCTTTGAGTGCAAAGCAATGCGTTGCATACCCCTCAGGTATTCAAAGGGTTAAGGACCAGTGGGTGTACAATAAATTGCTTCACAATGTGTTGCTCATCCCTCTGGTCCTTAAAGGGATAGTAATATAAGAAAATAAACAGATCTCTGATTTACCAGTATACTTTTTTAACCATGTAGAGCAGTATATCCGTGATACTGGAGTTGTACCTCAACAGCAATTAGATTATAAACAATCACCCTCCCTCCCCTTTTACCTCAGGTATGCCGCCTCCCTTCAGTTGTGGAATCCCTGTCCTGGGACTGGACAGCGTGCAGCAAGGGACAATCTTCATCCACTGAGTATATGGAAAACCCCTTAAAGGAGGGCAGGATTTTCCTTTTGTTTACTGAAGATTGTCCCTCACTGCGCTCCATCCAGACCTGCATGAGAGACAGTGTTACAAAATTAAGAGGCGGGGGGTGATCTTTTATTATTGAACTGCTGTTGAACTACAACTCCAATACCATTAATATACCACTCTACATGGTTAAAAAAGTATACTGGTAAATCGGAGCTCCTTTTATTCTTTTATATTACTATCCCTTTAAAGGGTTCACGATTTTTTGAGGACTGATTTATGTTCTGCAAAAGAGATAATTGTTAAAAGATGCTGAGAGGTCTGCAGTGCATTTGGTTTAACCCATTGGATTCTAGAGAGGTTTGCAAGACATTGCAAAGCAATGATGTCAAAACGAAGACCTTTGTAGCATCTAAGGGGTTGAAAACAAATTGCCAACAATCAGCCTGGAAGACGTTTCAAATAGTAGTGTTAGGGGAGGCAGATGGCTGAAACAGACTCCAATCAGTATTGCAGGCATGTTGACAGTCTGCTCATTCTATTTGCTATGTGAAGCAGTCGTTCTGCTGTCTTGTCAGTGTATTATAAAGGTACTATTGCCATTATAAAGGTCTGAATTCTTATTTGCTCCTCTCATCAAACATTACACAGTTTTAAATGATGTAGAGAATAGTTTATGGCTTTCTGATGCTTATCCTATAATAGTGATTGCTTTGCCAGAATATAACCCCGATCCCTTATAAAGAAGCCAGATAACAAATATGAAAAATTCTGGATTGTTTCTCAAAATAAATCTCGAATTAGCACTGGATATCCATAGTGGTAATCATGATTTATAGTTTCTGGATTCAAGGATTCAAGGACTTCACTCTCCTCCCACTGAAGACTTCCTTACTTCTCAAGAAGGATGAAGACTGGCGTCTGGAAACAAAGAATAAGTCCACAATTGGAGATATAATATCCATTGCTAATTAATCCTTTGAGTGCCAGAGAGGTATCCTACCTCCCCAACCTCACTCATTGATAAGTTTGTTGCAGCCGGGGCTGTGGGGGCTGCAGGAGTTGCGGCAGCTGCAAGGGTTGCAGGGGGCTGTGAGGCCTGTAGGGAAATGTGAGAGCTGTGGGGGATTGTGAGAGCTGCTGGGAGTTGTGATGATTGCTTGGGCTGTGAGGGCTGCGGGGGCTGTGAGGGTTATGGGAGCAATGAGGGTTAAAAGGGCTGTGGAGGCAGCGGGACTGAAAGGTCAGTAGGGCTGTGAGGGTTGCAAGGACTGTAGACTGAGAGTGCTGCAGCTGATGAAAAAGCTGCAGGGGTCAGAAGGGTTGTGGGACTACAGAGGCAGCAGTTTATGGCAGCTGCATGGGTTGAGGGTTTTGGAAGTTACAGGGGTTGTAGGGGCCAGTAGGAATGCAGGGGCTGAGAGGGCTGTGGGGAGATGAGTTAAATTCCTTGGTAACCCTAACTTGTGCCATAACTCAGGCCAAGTACCTGGGCACCATTTGCTTTGAAAGTAATTCCCAGACCCCACGGCTCCCCCTGCATCTGTCTTTAACTGTAACTGTAAGCCCTACCAGTTAGATCGCACTGCTCCATATATGAACCACATTAAAATCCTTTAATCAGAGGAATGAGCAATTCATTGAGAGCCAAAAAGAGTGAGCAAACACTCTGGCACTCAAAAGATAAAAAACCAATCCCCCCGCTCTCTCGTCTTCCTGTAAAAAGCATGTCCATCCAGTTTTACTAAACTGCTTGGTCACCCCACTAACAGCCTTTTCCAACTCTGCCAAAATCCCTTTCTACGGGAATGAAGCTTCAGGCAACCCCAGTAATAACTGGAGGTCCCTAAGGCTAATTGTCCCTTTACTAGTGCCCTAACTACTGCTACCCTAGTTTTTTTTCACTTTCTCTCCTAGAAAGAATCTATTTTTATCCTCAAAAAAGTGAGGCATGTAGAGGGCAATATTGTCTTCTCCTGATCTACCAGCACTCCCAAATCTGAAAACATCTACTGCACCCCTATCAACAACTGCCTGCAGACATTTCATACATGAAGTTCAACAAACAGGAAATCATTCAGGTAATGAGTCACAGAGGTCTCTCCCACCCTGGTCCTCATACACTAATGTAAAATGTGCTAAACATCTGAAAAAGGCTCAGGAGATTTAACACCCCATAGGCAAATACTTGTCAACATAACATTGCCCTTCCCATTCATAGCCTGTAAATTTAAAAATCTCCAGATGCAATGGAAGTAACCTGAATGATGACTCTAATCCAGTTTTGCCTTTAGTGCTCCTGACTCTGCTCCCTGTTGAATAAACAATGCTTCAGCAAATGTTTGCTATTGTATACTACAAACCTCTGGATTTAGTGCATTGTTAACTGTATTCTCCTCTGGGTAATTGTCCTAAACTTGTCTGGCTCCTTCTTAAGCGCTACCCCTAAGCCTATGGCTAATATTATGAAGCCTCCTATAGGACCCTGAGCAAAGGGGAAGGGGAGCTATCCTACCCTCCTTGATCTTTTCTTCAACTGTAACTACATGAAACAACTGAAGTTTGAAATCCATACAAAAAAATCCATTTAACTGAAATAGCTCTGCCACCTTGCCAGGGTAATGGACAAAGTAATCACTTAATCTGCCTATAGTGATTGGCATCCATGCCATTCCCCCCAGTGGTGTGAAAGGAGGGTTTTGCCTCAAATAAACCAACCTACCTCACACAATCCACTAATGGATGCCATTTACCACACTTGGCACAAACATGGTGGAATCTAGAAGCAAATCACATAAATGTATGTTCTTCATAAGCATCTGCTGGACTACTGCAAGCCCCCCATCCAGGTGCCCTATCAAGGCCTCTCCTCTTGTAATGGGGTACCAACCTAGACAACAAATCCATATTACTCAGGCCAAACATAAGCCCCGTGATGATGGACAATTTTCTTTCCAAATGCCCTATCATAGTCTGCCCATGGTGGGCCACCAAGTATACTGTAAATGTTCAATATGAGCTCCATATACTATATTAAATTCATAGAAACATAGAATTTGACGGCAGATAAGAACTATTTTGGCCCATCTAATCTGCCCATTTTCCTACAGTAAAAACCTCAAACCTTTTTTGGTCCTTGGTCTTTTCTTAAGTTAAGGACAGCCTTATGCCTATACCATGCTTGCTTAAATTCTGTCACTGTGTTAACTTCTACCACTTCTGCTGGTAGGCTTTTCCATTTATCTACTACCCTCTCAGTGAATTAAAACTTTCTTACATTGTATATAAACTTCTGTCCTTCTAGTTTTAGACTATGGCCTCTTGACTTAACATTTGTACTCCTTTGAAATGTACTTCCCTCCTGCACTTTGTTGAATCCCTTCATGTATTTGAAAGTTTCAATCATATCCCCTCTCTCTCTTCTCTCCATCAAGCTATAAATTCTTACTCTCCACTGGCTGCCTTTCAAGATATACACTTATATATCAAATCTCCTTTACACCATTCCACTATACCTTTGGATCTACCTTTTTCCTTAATTCTCATTCTTTTATCCATGTCCTTTACAGCCACACATTTTCCAACTAAAATTTTCTTGTACCTCATACTAGGGATCTGTTCTCAAGGTGGTGTCATGGTGTAGAAAGAAGGATCCCCCATCTCTATTCTACCCTCAATACAAATATCCTCTTGGACCTTCTGCCTCCTCTTCTCCAGAACAGACCTCTATAGCCAGCTCCTTCACTTTCAAATACTCTCAAATACTGCAGAGCACTGGATTTGATGTCATATCCCATAATACTGTATTACTGAGCCAATGGGGACTGTGAGGTAACTGACTATAGAGGCCTGGGCTGGAGAAGCTACAGACCTCATGTTTCAAACCCCACAGTGTCACCAGGGGCCTAGGAAAAGGCTAGGAGGGAAAATTGAAAGACTGTGGGAGAAAAAGGTGGGGGGGTCAAAGACAACAAAGCTGGGATGTCAGACAGTGTACGTGTGGGTTGGAGATTGCCATTTGACAATAGGACATGCTCCAGTCTTACTTACCCATCAGTCCACTTTCATATTTATCCCCTCTCGGACCCACTCTCTCTCCCTCCACTCCCTCCAACCCAACTCTCTACTGTTTCTCCCCTATTGTCCTCTCCCATCTCCAGCGTTCTCACACATGCATGCACACACACACACATTCACTCTCACACACACACACTTCTCTTTCCTATTGCCTCCTCCCTCTCACCTCCTTTGCCTCTATTTCCTCTTCCTCTCTCTTTCTCCCCATTGCCTTTCTTCACCCTTAATACCCATCTCCCCTTTCCCTCAAACTCTTTCTAAGCTCTTAGGTAGCACTAATGTGGCTCCATTTCAATTGTAAGATCTGTGGTATCAGTAGTTTAGCTCAAATTCAATTGAATGTTCTGTTATCAATAGTGTGGCTCCATTTCAACTGTAATATCTATGGTATCACTAGTATGGCTCAATTTTAACTATAAGCTTGTGGAATCACTAGTGTAACTCTATGGTATTACTAGTGTACCTCCATTTAAATTGTAAGCAAAGCTGTTTCAATAGTGTTAGTCCATTTCAATTGTGTCCTCTACGGTATTAATAGTGTAGCTCTGTTTTGGATGTAAGCTGTGTGGTATCAATAAAGTAGCTCAATTTAAACTGTAAACTCTGTGGTATTGCTAGTAGCTCCATTTCATTTGTACACACTGGTACTATTTGTGACTATAGGCATCTATGACATAACGTCTGACATGGACTTGAGCAGCTACCCTGATTTTGCATTTGCCCCCACAAAATACATTTCTGCAGACACCCATGATGGGAGCATTCATATGGGCCATTAGGATTTTCTGGCTGTAGTAAGCTAAGAGGGGAAAATTTTATTAGTAGGTATTTCTTTTCCTTTATGTCATGTATCCTACAGCTTGACTAGCTCTGGACACAATTCCTATCACACAGGTACTCATTAAGCAGGCGTACGTGCATATTTTCTTTTCTACACTCACCCACTCACATAAATCTCCCTCCCACTCATGGCGTTGTTTATGTATGCATTGTCTGTTAGGGGTGGGGGAGGAGCTGGAACTAGTATGAAATTTGCACATTGCCCCTTGGCAACCTTCAGCTGCTCTGGCTTGGAAAAAGGATTAATAGCATTATATGTTTTTCAGTAATCTAAATGGTATGCTGGGAAAGTGACAGAGAGTTGTAACAGGAAAGTCTATTGGATCATAGATCATAGCTATGAGATTGAGTAATTGCATCTAGATATGAATTCTGAAATCACCAAATTACTTCACTGACATTGTAAACTTCCAGTCAAATCTGTGGATTTGTGTGTTACTTTAATAGGAAGAAAATGCATAGCTTTATATGCAGTTTATGAGTGCCAACAATGTCTAATCCACTTATAAAATGAAATGCTTGTGAGCTGGAACACACATATATTATCTAGTTACAAAAATAGCAGTATTTACCATGCAGACCATATGGGCAAGTAAATGCAGCTAGACATAAAGAACAAATGGAAGCATTCTATTAACATATCCATTGGATTTAGTGGATTAAAGGATATCTATCATGGATGTTTTAATGTTATCAATATTAGGTTAAGGCAAAGTGATGTAAATAGCCAATGAAAGTCCCATTCCTTTTAGGACAAACAAGGGTATATGTATAAAGGTAAATGTGGAACAATTCTAGGAAAAGGAACTTCCCTATATGTATCAAATAAAATTCCCTTTGATTTCCTGTTAGGTAGAGTAGGCAGATGCATAGAGTTGTGACTGTAGATAGAGCTAATGTATTGCTTCTGCACACACTCCTGCTTTTCCATCTGATCTGGTGTTAGAGACGTCTCCAACGTATTGCTTAAGTTGCCAGGGGGTTCATAGCTTTTTTGTGCTTTCATATAGGATTATGGTATATCCTGTGTAAAGGCTGGGGCTGGGTAAGGAGTCTTGTGACGAATGGGATGTGGTCATGCGGGGAGGGGGTTTGAGAACACCCTGGTTGCCTTGCCCAGGAGCTCCTGAAATGTAAATCCAGTCCTGTTTATTATATGTTCAAGGAAGATGTATTTACTCAGCCGGAATTTGGTCCTCTAGAGTGAGAACTCCACAGTTTTTTATGTAGTTTTTAACTGTAAGCTGGCAGTTATATTATTGAGACTTAAAGGGATAGTAATACCTAAAATGTAAAAAAAAATATGTTGTAGGGTTTATCCCCCTGAGTAAAACAAGAGTACTCCCACTGCTGAAAGATGTCTCATTCAAAAGTTATTAATTTTTCAAAGTTGAATTTTTTAGGTGCAATATCACAGTGGCCTGAAATTTTACAGTGGCGCTGTTGTTACACCATCCTATGGAGATTTATGGTCCTGAGACCAGAGCTGTCCATAGGATCGTGTAGCAACAGCGCCACTGTAAAATTTCAGGCCACTGTGATATTGCACCTAAAAAATTCAACTTTGAAAATTAATAACTTTTGAATGAAACATCTTTCAGCAGTGGGAGTACTCTTGTTTTACTCAGGGGGATAAACCCTACAACATATTTTTTTTTACATTTTAGGTATTACTATCCCTTTAACAGTGGTTTACATCTTGTATTGAACCCCCTGTAGTTGTTCCGGTGTAGTCTTCTCATGATGGTACTTTGACACTACTATGCCTACATCCTGGAGAGTGTTCTTGATCTGTTTGACAGCTGAAAAGGGGTTTTCTTCACAATTTCAAGCATTCCTTGGTCATCCACAACAGTAGACTTCCATGGAGTATTGCAGAGCTTAACTGTGCATTCTTACTTCTTAATAATGTACCACAGGGCCTACTTTACTGGCATTGACACTGTTTTGCTCCGCATTTTGAGAGACAAGTGCAACAGACTCCAGATGCAAATGCCACATCTATAATCACCTTCAGACCTTTAGCTCTCTTGTCCATGAATTAATGATGCAATGACAACCCTTGTCCAAGAAACAGCTGAGCAGCCAATTGGCTAGTTACTTTTGTTAGCCTAAAATGGAGGGAATGTGTATAAAAAGGGCTGTAGTTACTATACCGTTTACAGTTTACGGATGTACATATCCTCAAATTAAAGCTGACAGTCTGCACATTATCATCTTATTGACTGTTTAATTTCAAACCCAATGTGCTGGAGTACTGATCCAGAACTACAAAATGTGTATTACTGTCCAAATACGTATGGACTGTGTGTATTTGTCCAGGTCTGTAATACAACTCTCCCATTCACATTGAAGGGATTATGTTCTTGGACAGGATGCCTATAAAATAGACAAAAGTAGCTACTTCTGGATAAACTGGTGAACTGTTTATGACATGTAAAAAGTTTGTTTTGTGTACATAGAAAACTGTGTATTAAAGGGATAGTAATGTTTCATAATAAAAGCAGCTCTAATTAATCATCATAGTATTTTGGCCATGGAGAGTGTTATATCAATACTGTCATCCTTGTAGTTCAAGAGTAATTCAATGAAAAAGTATCCCCTCCCTCCCTTTTTACTGATGTAACACTGCTCAGCCAGATCAGAAGGGAGGTGCCCAGGTAGACTGCAGAGAGGGACAATCTCCAATTAAGATAAGGGAAAAACCTGAAAAGCTTGTCAAGGGGGGCAGGGCTTTCATTGTTCTCATAGGAATAAGAGGTTCCCCTCCTAGTAATAAATCCCCATTTACCTTAATGTGGAAAAATCCTTATTCCACTAAAAGTTAGTTCTGAGTGGATTTAATCTTCCAAATTAATAATTAATTACCACTTAATATCATGCCCATTCCTGGGAACTTTCTGCATCTGACTCGGACACTCTGTTTCTATATTAATTAGAGGAGGACCAGTTCACCCAGAATTGATTCATAGCGACCATAGTTTTCTTCCCAGATTAAGGTAAGTGTGGATTTATGACGAGATGTTACTGTTTCACAGCAATGTAGTACTGTGATACTCTAGGGAGATTACTGAGGCTGTCCAGGGAGAGAAGAAAGCAATAAACACAAGATGGAGAATTCAATTATGAGAATACAGCTGTCAAAAATAATACAGTTTTATGCAAACTGACAGAAAACTACACTACGCTGTTTAATACTGTATTTGTAGGCAAATATGATCATAAAATCATGTATAATTATTTATTTTTATAACCAGGTATGCTATTTATGAAGTCCTTGAGCAGAACTATTTATCTTGTGGAGCCTTCAGGAAAAAAAGATACAGAAAATGTATATACATCTGGGGTCGGGAATGTGATATCCTCCATTTGCTACTGGTCTGCAAGTCCCATCATCCTCTGACCGACAACAGCCGCTGTAGTGCAGCAACAGCTGGAGGGTCTCCGTTGTCCACCCTTGATGATATACAATGTCTGAATATTTTTTCATTTAATGCAGTTTGATACAAGGCAGGGCTGTCCAAATTCAGTCCTCAACGGCCACCAACAGGCCAGAATTTAAAGGGATAGTAATACTTGAAAATCATTTTATTTTATATTGTAGCCCTTAAAAAACATTAAAAATGATATAAGTCTTATCTCCCAAACCTTTCTGGTTTGGGAGATATTAGCAAATAAAGTTTCCCCTGGAGTGATGTCACTGCTCTAGCTGTCAGATTTGAAATCCAGTCTGTAGACCGGCCGCGGCTCTTCAGAAGTGCCAAGATCACAATCTTTAAAAAGAATTTCTTCATTGGAATGGTCTACAAAGTTTGCTTGCAAGCCAGGCACACTTTGTAGACAGTTCCAGTGAAGTAGTTCTTTTTAAAGATCATGATCTCGGCACTGCTAAAGAGCTGATGGCTGATCTGTGGACCAGATTCCAAATCTGTCCACTAGATGGCAGACTTGGCTAAAACAGCCAGGAAAAGGGAATTTTACTTTACTTGCTAATATTTCCCAAACCATAACGGTTTGGGAGATAAGACTTATATAATTTTAATGTTTCTTAAGGGCTACAATACAAAATAAAATTATTTTCAAGTATTACTATCCCTTTAACTCTTTGAGTGCCAGGGGGGTACGCAACGCATTGCTTTGCAATGCATTGCGTACCCCTCTGGCACTCAAAGGGTTAAGGATTTCCCTGATTAGGTACATATGAGTTAATCAGTGGCTCATTCATTTTAATTGTCCCACCTGTGCTTAAAAAAGGGAAATCCTTAAATCTTGGCCTGTTGGGGGCCCTTCAACTTGGACAGCCCTGATATAAGCTATAGAATATAACTATATATGATCAGAATGAGAGATTTAATATAATTATACTAGCAATGTAGGACAGCGCTGCCCGTCAGGATATATAGGGAATTAATGCACACACATGGATGCAAGACACACACACACAGACACACATGCAAATTCACACGCATGCACTGAGATGCATAAAGAGCGACACAGTCATACACACATACATGCAATGCACAACATGCAGACACATAGAGTGTGATACAGACATGTAACACACACACAGTGAGGAACACACAGGCACACACAGACACACAAGTAATTCATAAGGGGGTGACTTATGTGTCATTGTAATGAGTCTGTGTTTGTACTTATGCCTCCACTGTGGCATTCATTCATGTAGTTGAAATGCATGTGGTAATTGCACATACTATGGTGGAAGGTGGATCGTGCTGGCTCCTGGGGTGTGAGTGAGTGTGAGTGTGTGTGAATAAGTGGCATTCAATCATGTAGTTGAAATGCATGTGGTAATTGCACATACTATGGTGGAAGGTGGATCGTGCTGGCTCCTGGGGTGTGAGTGAGTGTGAGTGAGTGGCATTCATTCATGTAGTTGACATTCATGTGGTAATTGCACATACTATGGTGGAAGGTGGATCGTGCTGGCTCCTGGGGTGTGAGTGAGTGTGAGTGTGTGTGAATAAGTGGCATTCATTCATGTAGTTGCAATGCATGTGGTAATTGCACATACTATGGTGGAAGGTGGATCGTGCTGGCTCCTGGGGTGTGAGTGAGTGTGAGTGAGTGGCATTCATTCATGTAGTTGAAATTCATGTGGTAATTGCACATACTATGGTGGAAGGTGGATCGTGCTGGCTCCCGGGGTGTGAGTGAGTGTGTGTGAGTGTGAGTGAGTGGCATTCATTCATGTAGTTGAAATGCATGTGGTAATTGCACATACTATAGTATACGGTGGATCGTGCTGGATCCCAGGGTATGAGTGAGACTATGGTGGAAGGTGGATCGTGCTGGCTCCCAGGGTGTGAGTGAGTACGTGTGAGTGTGTGTGAGTGTGTTAGTGAGTGTGTGTGATTGAGAGTGTTTGAGTGTGAGAGATTGTGAGTGTGAGAGGGTGTATGAGTGAGTGAGAAAGTGTGAGTGAGAGAGTGTGTGTGTGTGTGTGAATGAGAGAGTGTGAATGAGAGAGTGCGAATGAGAGAGTGTGAGTGAGAGAGTGTGAGAGAGCGTGTGAGTGAGAGAGTGTGTGTGAGAGTGTGAGTGAGAGTGAATGAGAGAGTGTGATTGAGTGTGTGTGATTGAGAGTGTGTGATTGTGTGTGATTGAGTGTGTGTGTGTGTGTGTGTGAGTGTGTATGTGATTGAGTGTGAGTGTGTGATTGAGTGTGAGTGTGTGAGTGAGAGTGAGAGAGTGTGTGAATTATTGTGAGTGTGTATGATTGAGTGTGAGTGAGAATGTGAGCGAGAGTGTGTGTGATTGAGTGTGAGTGTGTGTGTTTTTTGTCTGATGTGTTTGTGTCTGTGGTGTAGGAGCGAGTGGCAGCTATTTTGTTTTTTCAGTTACTTGGATAGTGGTGGGCGGGCTGGATAGTGGGGGCAGGCCAACTCCCTGCATGATTTAAATCACTCCCCCACTGAATCACCCAATGGGAGCAGTAACTCCTCCTTACTTAACCCTTTGAGTGCCAGATGGGTATGCAATGCATTGCTTTGCAATGCGTTGCATACCCCTCTGGCACTCAAAGGGTTAAGGTAACATAGCAATATAACACACAGTGGCTCTTCAGTTGAGGCAGCATAGCAATATGCTGAGGGAACAAATAGAAAGTGGTGTTTGAGGCTTGCCCTCTGTAACATACAGCAAAGCATCTCTCTCCCTTTAAGGAGAAAGGGCGGGAATCAGGAAGCAGGAAGTGGAGGAGTGACAGTTGAAAACAGACAGTTAGTGAGGTGACTGAAGAGATGAAAAGAGTTAACCCTTTGAGTGCCAGACTGGTACGCAACACATTGCTTTTCAATGCGTTGCGTACCACTCTGGCATTGAAAGGGTTAAATAAAAGAGTTGCTGTTAAGTTTATACCTGAGTGTTTGTATTTTATGGAAACATTACACCCTTGTACTGAAACAAAGTGTATGGAGGTTTACAGTTATCTGTGGGAGGTGACACAGTGTGTATGGAGGGTTACAGTTATCTGTGGGAGGTGACACAGTGTGTATGGAGGGTTACAGTTATCTGTGGGAGGTGACACAGAGTGTATGGAGGGTTACAGTTATCTGTGGGAGGTGAAACAGTGTGTTTGTGCGGTCATGATCCTGAGTGAGAGTGTGAGTGGACCAGGAGAAGTTATTGATATCCCCTACCTCAGGAGCGAGTGGCAGCTACATTTGTTTTTGTCAGCTGGATAGTGATGGGCGGGCTGAAGGGGGCGGGCCAACTCCCTGTATGATAAGCATGCCCCCATTGAATCACCCAGTGGGAGCTGTAAAGTCCCCACTGAATCACCCAATAGGAGTTGTGTCTCCTAATGAGACATAAATTATGTAATTAGGCATTCTGTTCAATGTGTGTGTTTTCTGAGGAGACATAAATTATGTTCTGTGTGAGTTACCATAAATTATGCAATGAGGCTTATTCTTTTATATATATAGATTTTCGAGCCACTTTTTGAATCCAATGCAGAAATATTTTGTATTGCATTTGTAATATTCCTTATCTTTTAACGTATCTTTATATTCATAAATTTTCATGCGATCACAACTAAAGCCATTAAAAATCTATAGATCAAATAAATAACTAGTACAATGCATACACTTCTGTGGTTTCAAAAGCCAACAATCAATAGAGTCATACCAATTTTCAGCTAATGAAACGTTTTTAGAATTATAGGACGATACTGTTATAGATTTTGGGGTTTTGGAGTTAAAGAAAATGTGTGGCAGTTAAATGAATCTCACATGTTGTTTCTGCAGATCGAAATCTACTTTTTGTTTAACCACTTTGATTCTAGAGAATTCTCCAATGCATTGTTTTCGCAATACATTAGAAACCTCACTGGAATCCAAGGGGTTAATAAACACAGATACCTTTTGTAAGAGGAAAGACTCCATTGAACTAATGGACGTGGAATTAAAATTAGGTGATTGAATACATGGTTCAGCCAATAATAAGTATTCTTAGGTTAATATTATATAGAAATGTACTACTTCAATATATTATACTGACTATAATATATTCCTGTTTGCCTTGTCATATGCCTTGTTTTAATTATGAATGCTTTAAGTGGCAGAGGGATACACAATGCATTGCAAAGCAATGCGTTGCGTACCACTCTGGCAGTCAAAGGGTTAATTTCTCATGCATTAGAGGAATATCAATCTGGAAAATGTTGCTGTGTTCAGAATTTGCTCTTTAAATGGAAAGTACCACTTAAAACTTAAAAATGTATATTCAGGGCTCAAAATTTCCACTTGCCTCTAGCCAAAGGTGAGTGAAAATTTAGCCATGATGAGTAGAAATTCAGCCCTGGTGGGTAAGTTATGGCTTGCAGTGGCAAGTAACTTTTCAGGTCTGGCTAGTAGCAAAGGACTTCAACTGTTAAAGGGATAATAATACTTTGTTTTATCTTTATTTTATTTTGTAGGCATTAAAATAACATGAAGAATGATATACGTCTTAAGAGATATTCACAAGCAGAGTTTCCCCTCCCGCCCCTTTTACCTAGTGTAAGCCATTAGTGTTGAGCGAGCATGCTCGGCCGATGCTCGGATCGGCTCGAGCATCGCTCTGCTCGGCACATGGCGGTACTCGTACGAGTACCGCATGTGCTCGCCCGCCATGTTCGGGTCTCCTCCCCGCACGTTTTGCGGCTGCTGCGCAGCCAATAAACGTGCAGGGAGGCTCTGACATCGGTGTAATGCCAGCAGCCATGTTGGCTGCTGGCATTACACTGATTGGCTGGCCAGAACCCGTGGTCAGGTGCTGTATAGCACCTGACCATCGAGTTCGGCTCAGTCTGAGCCAGGGAGAGCTGAGGATAGGAAGGGAAAGGCAGTGTAGGGAGGAAAAAAACAAAAATTGTGAAAAAAAAAGAACCAAAAGTCCTTTTTAGGACTACTGTGTGTGGGGGCAGCAGGTTATTTGGTGTGGGGGGAAAAAAACAAAAAAAAAAAAAAAAAAATATATATATTCTGTTTAGTGTGCAAAGTTGCAGATTAGAGCACATTCTGTTTAGTGTGCACAGTTGCAGATTAGAGCACATTCTGTTTAGTGTGCAAAGTTGCAGATTAGAGCACATTCTGTTTAGTGTGCAAAGTTGCAGATTAGAGCACATTCTGTTTAGTGTGCAAAGTTGCAGATTAGAGCACATTCTGTTAAGTCTTCAAACTAAAATATCAAAGTCACGTATTCCATTCAGTGTGCGTCGCCGCAGTTTAGCAGCACATTCTGAGTACTGTGCAGAGTTGCAGAATAGGAAGAAATACTGTTAAGTCTTCAAACTAAAATATCAAAGTCACATATTCCATTCAGTGTGCTTCGCCGCAGTTTAGCAGCACATTCTGTGTACTGTGCAGAGTTGCAGAATAGGAAGAAATACTGTTAAGTCTTCAAACTCAAATATCAAAGTCACATATTCCATTCAGTGTGCTTCGCCGCAGTTTAGCAGCACATTCTGTGTACTGTGCAGAGTTGCAGAATAGGAAGAAATACTGTTAAGTCTTCAAACTAAAATATCAAAGTCACATATTCCATTCAGTGTGCTTCGCCGCAGTGTAGCAGCACATTCTGTGTACTGTGCAGAGTTGCAGAATAGGAAGAAATACTGTTAAGTCTTCAAACTAAAATATCAAAGTCACATATTCCATTCAGTGTGCTTCGCCGCAGTGTAGCAGCACATTCTGTGTACTGTGCAGAGTTGCAGAATAGGAAGAAATACTGTTAAGTCTTCAAACTAAAATATCAAAGTCACATATTCCATTCAGTGTGCTTCGCCGCAGTTTAACAGCACATTCTGTGTACTGTGCAGAGTTGCAGAATAGGAAGAAATACTGTTAAGTCTTCAAACTAAAATATCAAAGTCACATATTCCATTCAGTGTGCTTCGCCGCAGTGTAGCAGCACATTCTGTGTACTGTGCAGAGTTGCAGAATAGGAAGAAGTACTGTTAAGTCTTCAAACTAAAATATCAAAGTCACATATTCCATTCAGTGTGCTTCGCCGCAGTGTAGCAGCACATTCTGTGTACTGTGCAGAGTTGCAGAATAGGAAGAAATACTGTTAAGTCTTCAAACTAAAATATCAAAGTCACATATTCCATTCAGTGTGCTTCGCCGCAGTTTAGCAGCACATTCTGTGTACTGTGCAGAGTTGCAGAATAGGAAGAAATACTGTTAAGTCTTCAAACTAAAATATCAAAGTCACATATTCCATTCAGTGTGCTTCGCCGCAGTGTAGCAGCACATTCTGTTTACTGTGCAGAGTTGCAGAATAGGAAGAAATACTGTTAAGTCTTCAAACTAAAATATCAAAGTCACATATTCCATTCAGTGTGCTTCGCCGCAGTGTAGCAGCACATTCTGTGTACTGTGCAGAGTTGCAGAATAGGAAGAAATACTGTTAAGTCTTCAAACTAAAATATCAAAGTCACATATTCCATTCAGTGTGCTTCGCCGCAGTTTAGCAGCACATTCTGTGTACTGTGCAGAGTTGCAGAATAGGAAGAAATACTGTTAAGTCTTCAAACTAAAATATCAAAGTCACATATTCCATTCAGTGTGCTTCGCCGCAGTGTAGCAGCACATTCTGTGTACTGTGCAGAGTTGCAGAATAGGAAGAAATACTGTTAAGTCTTCAAACTAAAATATCAAAGTCACATATTCCATTCAGTGTCTTTCACCGCCGTTTAACAGCCTATTCTGTGTACTCTGCAGAGTTGCAGAATTATAAGAAATACTGTTAAGTTTTCAAACTCAAATATTAAAGTCACATATTCCATTCAGTGTCTTTCACCGCCGTTTAACAGCCTATTCTGTGTACTCTGTACAGTTGCAGAATTATAAGAAATACTGTTAAGTTTTCAAACTCAAATATTAAAGTCACATATTCCATTCAGTGTCTTTCACCGCCGTTTAACAGCCTATTCTGTGTACTCTGTACAGTTCCAGAATTATAAGAAATACTGTTAAGTTTTCAAACTCAAATATTAAAGTCACATATTCCATTCAGTGTCTTTCACCGCCGTTTAACAGCCTATTCTGTGTACTCTGTACAGTTCCAGAATTATAAGAAATACTGTTAATTTTTCAAACTCAAATATTAAAGTCACATATTCCATTCAGTGTCTTTCACCGCCGTTTAACAGCCTATTCTGTGTACTCTGTACAGTTGCAGAATTATAAGAAATACTGTTAAGTTTTCAAACTCAAATATTAAAGTCACATATTCCATTCAGTGTCTTTCACCGCCGTTTAACAGCCTATTCTGTGTACTCTGTACAGTTCCAGAATTATAAGAAATACTGTTAAGTTTTCAAACTCAAACATTAAAGTCACATATTCCATTCAGTGTCTTTCACCGCCGTTTAACAGCCTATTCTGTGTACTCTGTACAGTTCCAGAATTATAGGAAATACTGTTAAGTTTTCAAACTCAAATATTAAAGTCACATATTCCATTCAGTGTGTTTCAACGCCGTTTAACAGCCTATTCTGTGTACTCTGTACAGTTCCAGAATTATAAGAAATACTGTTAATTTTTCAAACTCAAATATTAAAGTCACATATTCCATTCAGTGTCTTTCACCGCCGTTTAACAGCCTATTCTGTGTACTCTGTACAGTTGCAGAATTATAAGAAATACTGTTAAGTTTTCAAACTCAAATATTAAAGTCACATATTCCATTCAGTGTCTTTCACCGCCGTTTAACAGCCTATTCTGTGTACTCTGTACAGTTCCAGAATTATAAGAAATACTGTTAAGTTTTCAAACTCAAATATTAAAGTCACATATTCCATTCAGTGTCTTTCACCGCCGTTTAACAGCCTATTCTGTGTACTCTGTACAGTTCCAGAATTATAAGAAATACTGTTAAGTTTTCAAACTCAAATATTAAAGTCACATATTCCATTCAGTGTCTTTCACCGCCGTTTAACAGCCTATTCTGTGTACTCTGTACAGTAACAGAATTATAAGAAATACTGTTAAGTTTTCAAACTCAAATATTAAAGTCACATATTCCATTCAGTGTGTTTCAACGCCGTTTAACAGCCTATTCTGTGTACTCTGCAGAGTTGCAGAATAGTAAGAAATACTGTTAAGTTTTCAAACTCAAATATTAAAGTCACATATTCCATTCAGTGTGTGTCACCGCAGTTTAGCAGCCTATTCTGTGTACTCTGCAGAGTTGCAGAATAGTAAGAAATACTGTTAATTTTTCAAACTCAAATATTAAAGTCACATATTCCATTCAGTGTCTTTCACCGCCGTTTAACAGCCTATTCTGTGTACTCTGTACAGTTCCAGAATTATAAGAAATACTGTTAAGTTTTCAAACTCAAATATTAAAGTCACATATTCCATTCAGTGTGTTTCAACGCCGTTTAACAGCCTATTCTGTGTACTCTGTACAGTTCCAGAATTATAAGAAATACTGTTAAGTTTTCAAACTCAAATATTAAAGTCACATATTCCATTCAGTGTGTTTCAACGCCGTTTAACAGCCTATTCTGTGTACTCTGCAGAGTTGCAGAATAGTAAGAAATACTGTTAAGTTTTCAAACTCAAATATTAAAGTCACATATTCCATTCAGTGTGTGTCACCGCAGTTTAGCAGCCTATCCTGTGTACTCTGCAGAGTTGCAGAATAGTAAGAAATACTGTTAATTTTTCAAACTCAAATATTAAAGTCACTTATTCCATTCAGTGTGTGTCACCGCAGTTTAGCAGCCTATTCTGTGTACTCTGCAGAGTTGCAGAATAGTAAGAAATACTGTTAAGTTTTCAAACTCATATATATTAAAGTCATATATATCGTGTAAGATGAAGAAGGCGGGTAAAAAGGGACGGGGAAGTGGACGTGATCCTGAAAGTTCAGGGCGCGGGTCAGGACGCGGAGAAACTGTGCCTGGTGCCAGAGCACAAGAAAGAAAGACATCCACCATACCTAGCTTCATGTCTGATTTCACAGGGCGTCGCAGGACATCACTCTCGAGGTCCGACCAGTGCGAACAGGTGGTCGGTTGGATGACAGCTGATACTGCTTCCAGTCGGTTAAGCACCACCCTGTCTTCCACCAAGTCCACTCTCAGTAGCCAAGAGTCTGGTCAACATAATCCTCACTCTGATCATCCTTCCTCCCACCATACACGGTCTGGTCAAAGAAGTGATCCCACACTGGGATATAGTGATGAGCTCGTCTCATCACCAATCCTTCATTTGACCCTCTCTCCAAGCACGCTTGCAGAGGAACATGACATCTTGTGCCCTGATTCACAACCTCTAGAGGCTACCCAATCACAAGAAGATGACAGATGTGAACGGCATTTAAGGTCAAAGGAAGTAGTGGATGATGATGATGATGATGATGAGACACAGTTGCCATTAAATCAACCACTATTTCCGTCTCAAGACCTTGTTGAGGAGAATGTTATACAGTTGTCAATGACTGAGTATGTGGTGGGATCAAGACTTGAGGAGGATGATCAGAGTGAGGAAGTGGAGGAGGACTTGGTGGACGATGAGGTGACTGACCCCACCTGGGAAGGTGTAGAGCCGAGCGATGACAGCAGTCCTGAGGGTGAGCCATCTGCAGCACCGCAACAGGCTGGAAGAGGCAGTGGTGTGGCTACAGAAAGAAGGCGGACCGCACCAAACCGGCCCGCAAATGTTCCACGGAGCACCCCCTTGCGTAAATCTACCTTGCCAAGGGGTAGGTGTTCCGCGGTATGGCGTTTTTTTAAGGAAAGTGCGGACGACAAAAGAATTGTAGTTTGCAACCTGTGCCACACCAGAATGAGCCGAGGCATGAACACTAGAAACCTCACCACCACCAGCATGATCCGACACATGGCATCCAAGCACCGTAGTAAGTGGGAGGAACGCCTGGATCGCCCATCTGTGTCTGCAGGCCACACCACTGCCTCCTCTTCCCCTGTTTTCGGTGCCGGCCAATCGCCTGTCGAAGGCGCAGGCCCGCATACCTCCCGCCCTGCACCTGTACCATCTGAAGCACCATCAGCGACCACATCCACTTCCCTGTCCCAGCACAGCGTCCAAATGTCGTTACCCCAGGCATTTGAGCGCAAGAGAAAGTACCCAGCCACCCACCCACAGGCCATAGCACTAACCTCACACCTTTCAAAATTACTGGCCATCGAAATGCTGCCATTTAGGCTTGTGGACACTGAGTCCTTCCGCAGCCTGATGGCAGCAGCTGTCCCTCGGTACGCGGTCCCCAGCCGCCACTACTTTTCCCGGTGTGCCATCCCCGCATTACACCACCATGTGTCCCGTAACATCACCCGTGCCCTGACCAACGCAGTTACTGGGAAGGTCCACTTAACGACTGACACATGGACAAGTGCTTGTGGCCAGGGACGCTACATTTCCCTGACGGCACACTGGGTGAATGTCGTGGAGGCTGGGAGCGACTCGGACCCTGGGATGGCACGGGTGCTACCCACGCCGAGGATTGCGGGCCCTACCTCCATCAGGGTTTCCACCAGCACCTACGTTATTGGCTCCTCCTCCTCCGTTTCCACCTCCGAATTCTCTACACACACCGCCACTCCCCCATCAGCCAGTAGCTGGAAGCAGTGTAGCACTGCAGTGGGGAAGCGTCAACAGGCCGTGCTGAAGCTGATCTGCCTTGGGGACAAACAGCACACGGCCTCAGAGCTGTTGCAGGGGATTAGTCACCAGACCGAGCAGTGGCTCTCGCCACTCAACCTGCAACCAGGCATGGTTGTGTGTGATAATGGGCGTAACTTGGTGGCGGCTTTGGAGCTCGGCAAGCTCACACACGTACCATGCCTAGCGCATGTATTTAATTTAGTGGTGCAGCGATTTCTAAAAACCTACCCCAATGTGCATGATCTCTTGACCAAGGTGCGCCGCGTGTGTGCACATTTCCGTAAGTCATCTACAGCTTCGGCCGGCCTGTTGAAGCTGCAGCAGCGCTTACAATTGCCAGCTCACCGGCTGCTGTGTGACGTGAGCACGCGCTGGAACTCCACCTTCCACATGTTGGCCCGGCTTTGTGAGCAGCAGAGGGCAGTAGTGGAGTACCAGCTGTTACACGGTCGTCGCCTCTCCGTTCAACTTCCTGTAATCAGAAGTGAGGAGTGGGAATGGATGTCAGACCTCTGCGAGGTTTTACGCAATTTTGAGGAATCGACACAGATGGTGAGCGGCGATAACGCTATTATCAGTGTAACCATCCCACTTCTGTGTCTACTGAAACGCTCGCTGCTCACAATTAAAACCGACGCTTTGCATGTGGAAGAGGTGGAAATGGGGGAGGAAGAGCTTACACAAGGTGATAGCCAGAGCACCCTCACTTCGTCTTCTCAGCGACAATTGGAGGAGGCGGAGGAGGAGGAGGAGGAGGAGGAGGAAGACACGGTTGCCTCCGCTACAGAGGGTAGCCATGGAACTTTAGTTCCATCTCTTCAGCGTGGGTGGGCAGAAGAGGAGGAAGAGGATGAGGATATTGAGAGTCATCCTCCTGGTGAGGACAGCGAAATCTTGACTGTTGGTACTCTGGCACACATGGCTGACTTTATGTTAGGCTGCCTTTCCCGTGACCCACGCGTTACATGCATTTTAAACAACACGGATTACTGGGTGTTCACCCTTCTGGACCCCCGCTACAAAGAGAATTTCTCATCTCTCATTCCTCCGGTGGAGAGGACAAGCAAAATGGTGCAATACCAGAAGGTTCTTGTCGAAAAATTGCTCCAAAATTTTCCATCTGACAACGCTGGCGGCAGAGTACGTGCTACCTTGGCCAACAGAGAAGGGGAGAAAAGGGGAGCACACAGCAGTTCCGAGAAAGGCAGGGCAACACTCTCCAAGGCGTGGGACACCTTCATGACACCCCGCCAGCACCCTCACCCTGATGCGCAGCCTAGTGTCACAAGGAGGGAAAAGTTTTGGAAGATGGTGAAGGAGTACGTAGCAGACCGTGTCAGCGTCCTCAATGATCCCTCTGTGCCTTACAACTACTGGGTGTCCAAGCTGGACACGTGGTATGAACTGGCACTCTACGCCTTGGAGGTGCTGGCCTGCCCTGCCGCCAGCGTTCTGTCTGAGCGGGTATTTAGTGCTGCTGGTGGCATCATAACAGATAAGCGTATCCGCCTTTCCACCGACAATGCTGATAGGTTGACACTTATAAAAATGAACAAGGCCTGGATTTCCCCTGACTTCTCCACTCCACTGGAGGAAAGCCCCGGGGGAACATAAACTCACTTTATATATGTTATTTACAATGATGGGAATACTCTGTATTCCCATTCACCCCTTCCACCCAAAAAACGGGTATATGGTTGACTCTTAATCTTCTCATCCTCCTCCTCCTCTTCCATATGCCCTGTGCTATAATTTTTATATAGGGCCAGCTCACCAGCGGGCCCTGTGATATAATTTTTATATAGGGTCAGCTCACCAGCGGGCCCTGTTTGACAATTTTTATATAGGTCAGCTCACCAGCGGGCCTTCTCATATAATGTTTTATTGGGTCAGCTCTCTAGCGGGCCCTCTCATATAATGTTTTATAGCGTCAGCTCACTAGCGGGCCTTCGCATATAATGTTTAGGATGGTCAGCTCTGCAGCAGACCCTCACCCATAATGTTTTAGATGGTCAGCTCAGCGCACGTTTCCCTCTTAATCATGGCCTCAGTTCTGAAAATCAAGGAAATTTTTGGGAGAATTTGCCTCTGCGCACGTTTCCCTCTTAATCATGGCCTCAGTTCTGAAAATCAAGGAAATTTTTGGGAGAATTTGCCTCTGCGCACGTTTCCCTCTTAATCATGGCCTCAGTTCTGAAAATCAAGGAAATTTTTGGGAGAATTTGCCTCTGCGCACGTTTCCCTCTTAATCATGGCCTCAGTTCTGAAAATCAAGGAAATTTTTGGGAGAATTTGCCTCTGCGCACGTTTCCCTCTTAATCATGGCCTCAGTTCTGAAAATCAAGGAAATTTTTGGGAGAATTTGCCTCTGCGCACGTTTCCCTCTTAATCATGGCCTCAGTTCTGAAAATCAAGGAAATTTTTGGGATAATTTGCCTCTGCGCACGTTTCCCTCTTAATCATGGCCTCACTTCAGAAAATCGATGAAATTTTTGGGAGAATTTGCAGATGATATACAAGTAAATATACAGCAAATACTGTTTGGTAACAATTTTTCGCCTAAAGTCGTTTTTATTTTCCTTTTTGTGTGTTTTACGGTCAGTCTGTAAAAATGGCGTACTACGGGCGAAAGATCGTTCCCAGCAGCGATGTTGGAGTCCAAGGTGCATCCAGACATCCTCCCTATGCTGTCCCTGAACCATTTCTGTAGTGTTTCCATCTTTTTCTGCCCTTTTCCTATGGACCAGGCACCCTCCCCTCATCAGAGCAGGGGGTGCCTGGTGTAATGCTCGAGTCCTCCCATTGACTTCAATGGGGCTCGGGTGCTCGGCCGAGCACTCGAGCCTCAGGGGGTGCTCGGTCAGAGCACCCGAACATCCGAGCATTGGGGTGCTCGCTCATCACTATAAGCCATCTCTTCTCAGATGTGGAATGCATTCCATAGACCAGACAGATAACAGCAGGGGACAATCTTCTTCCTATGAGAACAATGAAAGCCCTGACCCCCTTGATAAGTTTTTCAGGTTCTTCCCTTATCTTAATTGAAGATTGTCCCTCTCTGCAGTCTACCTGGGCACCTCCCTTCTGATCTGGCTGAACAGTGCTACATCAGTAAAAGGGGCGGGAGGGGATACTTTGTCATTGAATTAAAAAAGCATATAACTTATAGTTCACATAGGTTATATGCTCTTTCACATAGGTTAATCTTTCAATACAAAATACATGGACATGTCAAATATAATAGGAGAAAAATGGTGAAAGAGTCATGGGAGCACTGTAGTTGACTTTTCAAGGGGGAGGGGGGGTTAAAATGTTTGATGTACAATATTCGTCCAATTAACATGGTGAAAGAAAGCACTGTAAGTCAGGTTCGGAAGGGGAAGGGTTAATTGTCGTCTATGAACAATATTTGTTGGCTTAAAGGGAAAGTAATACTTCGTTTTAACTTTATTTTATTTTGTAGGCATTAAAAAAACATGAAGAATGATATAAGTCTTATCTCTCAAACCTTTATGGTTTATGAGATACTCACAAGCAAAGTTTCCCCTCCCGCCCCTTTTACCTGGTGTAATCCATCTCTTCTCAGATGTGGAATCTGGTTGTAAGACCAGACAGATAACAGCAGGGGACAATCTTCTTCCTATGAGAACAATGAAAGCCCTGCCCCCCTTGACAAGTTTTCCAGGTTTTTCCCTTATCTTAATTGACGATTGTCCCTCTCTGCAGTCTACCTGGTCAACTCCCTTCTGATCTGGCTGAGCAGTGTGACATCAGTAAAAGGGGCGGGAGGGGGACACTTTGTCATTGAATTACTCTGGAACTACAACTCTGACAGAATTGAAATAACACTCTCCAAAGTCAAAATACTATGATGATTAATTAGAGCTGCTTTTATTATGAAACATTACTATCCCTTTAATGTGGTGAAAGAAAGCTCTGCAAGTCAACTTTTAAAAGGGGGGTTAATATGTCGAGGGGGGCACTCTGTCGGATTTTGTTATGTGGAAAACACATCTAACACTGAATTTGATCATTCTGTCGTCAAATGTACTCCTATTTCCTTGGACTTTTATATTTTGAGTGTTTTTTGTAGGCGGTAGTCAGAAAAAAGTAGACAGCGCCAGTTTTGTTACTACTCTGAAAAGTGCTGTCTATACTAGTTTTGTTTTACTGTGGTTCTGCAACAGAATACCAATGTAACACATATTTGCAAAATTTGCGCTACTTGTTTTTCTTGTAACTCCGGTTTTAGCGCGGGTAATAGAATCAAGCCCCTAGTCTGCCCATTTTTCCTACTGTAAAAACCTCAAACCTTATTTGGTCCTTGGTCTTGTCTCAAAGGGATAGTAAGTAATAATTTGTTTTAACTTTATTTTATTTTGTAGACATTAAAAAAACATGGAGAACGATATAAGTCTTATCTCTCAAACCTTTATGGTTTGAGAGATATTGACAAGCAAAGTTTCCCCTCCTGTCCCTTTTACCTAGTGTAAGCCATCTCTTCTCAGATGTTGAATCCAGTCCATAGACCAGACAGATAACAGCAGGGGACAATCTTCTTCCTATGGGAACAATGAAAGCCCCTTTGACATATTTTTGAGGTTTTTCCCTTATCTTAATTGAAGATTGTCCCTCTCTGCAATCTACCTGGACACCTCCCTTCTGATCTGGCTGAACAGTGTTACATCAGTAAAAGGGGCAGGAGGGGGATACTTTGTCATTGAATTACTATTGAACTACAACTCTGACAGAATTGAAATAACACTCTCCAAAGTCCAAATACTATGATGATTAATTTCGAGCTGTTTTTATTAGGAATCATTATTATTCCTTTAAGGTCAAGATAGCCTTATACCTATCCCATGTATGCTCACATTCCATCACTGTAATAACCTCCACCACTTCTGCTGGTAGGCGATTCCACTTATCTACTACTCTCACAGTGAAGTAAACCTCTGTTCCTCTAGTTTTACACTATGACCTCTTGTCTTAACATTTCTACACGATTGAAGATGTATTTGAATAAAGGTACTCTGTAAGTGCAAACTTCAAATGGGCCATTTGGATTTTCTAGCCACTGTAAGGTGAATGTGGAGTTTGTATTGGGTTTTGTTAGTTCTCCTTTAAAGGGATACATTCATTAATAAGTGCTTTGCATTGCAGAAAAACATTTTTGTTACTTGTCTTTTCATGATACTTCTCATTTCTTCCTTGTTTAATTGTCCTCATTTTAGTTTATCATGTGATGTGTGAGTAGCAGCCCCTACTGATTCTTAATTGAACAGATGTTCAGCTCCTTCCCCATAGATCTCCATTAATTCTCAGGTTAATGGGCCTTTATGGGGAAGTAGCTGAGCAGCCTTCTTTGTAACCAAGGACTGTATTGCTTATATCACTGTAGTAAAACAGAGTCTGGGGACTGGTAATTTTCTTTAAAAAATGGTACCAGGCCATCTCATGCTATAATTGTGCATTGCCTTGCTCATGGCATTTAATATCAGGTAAAAGAAATAAATAAATAAGTAAAAGTACCAGAGTACTGACCCTGCTGGAGAAGTCTATTGCTCTTGGTGGGAGAAATAAGAATAGTGCAGAGGTAAACAATAGTTATGACACACATTAACAAAAGTGCCAGGAGATACTACAATGCATTGCTTGATAATGTGTTGGATACCCCTCTGGCAATCAAAGGGTTAATGTTATGTTTAACCCTTTAAGGACTGGCCAAGAGCATGTGGCCGGCACTTAAAGAAGCAGTAAACTTTTTTTATGAAAAAATATATATTGTAGGGATTTTCCTATTGAGTAAAATAAGGGTACCCCCACTGCCGATAGATTTATCTTTCCAGAGTTATTACAGTTTAAACCCATGTTTTTTTACATTAGCAGTGCCCCCTTGTGGTCAAATCCTAATTAGATTTCCTGTTAGATTCTAATGGAGAGGAAAGTTAGAAAAGTCAGAGACATACAGTTCTCCATAGAATGTGATAGAAGCTGCCTGTCACTTCCTGTCAGTTAGAACTATCAGGAAGTAAACACAGTAAATTCTCTTCGTGATTATTTAAACTAAATAAATTTTGAATAAAACATCTGACAACGATGGGAGTGACCTTGTTTTATTCAGGAGGAAATGCTCTGTAAAATATGTGTTTTCATAAAAAAAGTTTACTGCTCCTTTAACCCCTTTGCGCCCGGTGACGTACCCGGACTGTCACGCTGGTCCGGCACTTAAGGACCAGTGACGGTCCTGGTACGTCACATACTTTTACTCAATGAGCTCCTGCAGGAGCGTGGTGAGTAATACCGGGGACTGAAGTTGATCGCTCCAAGACCGGAGCAATCGCTTTCAGTCCCTCATTCGGCGTGCCGGCACACATGATCAGTCATGTGGGGCGACACACCGAAATTCCCTATCTGGTCCTTAAAGGACCACACACCCCGGGACCGCTGGTCCTTAAGGGGTGAAGGACCATGGACCTTTTTTTTTTATTTGCAATTCTGGTTCAGGGCCCCCTGAACAGCGTGCCACCGAGCGGGAAGGCCTGAAATCCATGAAGGTCCTGGCACATCACTGGTCCTTATGGCTTGCCAACCCATGACGTGCCAGGACCATCAAGGGTCCTTAAGGGGTTAAAGATACATTGAGCCATAGGCAAAATGAAAAAATAGAGCAATTTGGGGCAAACCAACTAAACTCCCATTTATTCAAATCTTGTATGCCCTCCTTACTCGCCTTTGATTTCTAATTTACTGTGTTTCTATCCTTGTTTGAATCTTTATTCATGTTCCAGCCAAATTCGAAACTACATTTAACCCTTTCAGTGCAAGATGGGTACGCAACACATTGCAAAGCAATGCATTGCGTACCCCTTTTGCACTCAAAGGGTTAACTTCAAATGCCTTTTTCAATGTGACACACTATCCATGTCATCAGGTGTTTGACAGATGTCGGGCCATATGTATAATGGGAAAAGTAGAAGCAGGACCAGATTTCCCAATAGGCAGAGTAGGCCACTGCCTAGAGCTCCACTTTTGAGGGATGCCTCAGCTGTGCTGGTCACACCCACATTCTGAATACAACCTCCTTCTGCCCATTGAAAGTGGACTTCCTTTTGCATTGAAGTAGTCTAGTAGCCTTGTGAATAAAATCGAGGTTAAGTGATACTGAACTCATAAGTGTAGGTGGATACCATGCATTGTGTAAAATGAAGAGTCTTCTGAGATCTATATCCTTGAAAATCATATGGAGGATCATGTACACAAAGTAAACACACAGAAATAACAAAGCATTTATTGATAAAAGTGGCACAGGATAAAATAGGCTCTCAACTTTGACTGATAAAATATAGATATAAATGAAATCCTGTATTTGCCCACAGCATTGGATTTCCCATGAGTCAGGGTAGGCAACGCTTAGAGTGTCACGTTTTGAGTAGTGCCCTAGCTTTGCTGGTCACATCCCCATTCTGAGCTGTGGGTGTGGCCATATAAATCTTGCTACTTTTTTACCACATTCCTGTTTTATGCTGGCAGGTTGATTTACTAGTTTACTCAATGGCTATTGTCCAAGCCCTTGGTTTACTGTGCATTGGAGATCTCTGTAGCAGTTAAGGAGCTTAGAGCATTTTTTGTTTTGGTATGTTGTAGGCAAAAGCTATTTTCTATGCCAGGCAAAAGTGGATGGGGCTAGATCAGAATCATGCATTGAGCCACATGAAGAATGCAAGGCAGTATGTTGTGTACCCCTCTAACAATTAAAGGGTTAAGGGATCAGTAAACATATTATGAATAAAAAAAAAAACAGACATATATGACTTCGACTTCTGAGTAAAATAATGATACTCCCACTGCTGGGAGATTAATTTTTCTACAGTTTAAAGCCTTTTTTTTATAAATGTGCCCTCTAATGGTCAGACTACAGAAGGTTATTCTGTTGCATTATATGGGAGACATGAGTCACTGACAAACAATCCTCCACAGAATGTGATAAAACTGCCGAGTCAGTCCTGACAGTTTAACCCTGTGGGTGCCAGCTTTGCAATGCATTGCTCACCTCTCTGTCACTCTCTGGAAGCAATCACGCTGTCACTCACTTCCCTTTAGTGGTCAGATATCAGATGCATTGGAGACCTCCATAGCACTCAAAGGGTTAAAGGCATTATATAAAACAGTGGCAAATATGGGACATTTTATTTCTTACTTTTTGTGAAGTTGTGTTGCTTCAGAACTGCTTCTCTTTTTTCTTTTGCCTAAGGCACAGTATCTGTATGAAACAAGCTTTTAACATGACCTATTGTTTCATTTTGAATTTCATTTGCTGTTTTAGCTCTTATTTGTACAATATGGTGAACCTCATTACTATATGACATGGAATACAAATATGGACTTTGCCATAATCTTTAATAAGCTCTTCATTCTTGTTTGCTTGCTATTCTGATATACAAATAAAGATTAGCAGGTCTGGACTTCCCAGTAGGCAATGGCCTAGAACTCCAGATTTTGAGGGGAGCCCATGCTGTGCTGGCCACACCCACATTCTGAATTTTTGAGCATGACCAGCACAATTTCAATGCCCCTACACCAGTTTTATACCCCTTTGCAGACTATTGTTCAACCCCTTGTATGCTAGAGAGATTGCCAACTCATTGTGGAGCAATACTTTGGAAATCTCTCTCGCAATCAAGGGGTAAAAACTTATTTTTGTCCTTAAATGTCAGGGATTTTGTCTGTGACAGGAAATGTGTCTGGTACTGGGGTCATGTCAGTAGTGGAGGTAAGATTAGTCGTGAGTGATATGATTTTCTACCCATGTTAAAGGTTTTAGGATCCTCATAAGTTCTTGGCTGTGTCTGCTGATACTCCCAGTACTAATTTCCCAGCAGCTGCTGGCGCCAATGCATATTTACAACCCCCTTGCCAGTTTAACGTTCTCTCTGGTAGCAGATTGAAAATAATTGCACTTATTTCTCTCTTTGCCTCACTGACTTGGAGACCTATGTAATGTTAGTTAGATCCTCCATTTAAGTCCTTTTATATTGTTCCTTGTGTGGTTTACTCCAGAATTGTTCTACTATTTGTGTATACTACCACAGGTTTCTGCTAGCTCCTAATATATCAAGTAAGTAAAAACATAATTCATGGCATATCTGACTTATCCCAATCTGAGCATATGTGCTTGAGTCACAGACTCAGTGAGGGGATATACTGTTTGAGCCAAGGAAATGGTAATTGTGTATTCTATGTGCATTTTGGGGTATTCTTTTCCCTTATGCTTTGTAATGTCATGTAGATGCAGAGCATATGTCATAATTTTACTCCATTTCCCTATGCATGCAATGGGGCAGATGTCAGGAGCAAGCTAGCATTGTATCCCCTGTATGCACTACAGTGATCATTGCCAATGCCACTGAAGTAGTCATTGGATGTAGTCACTGGCAGTTCACCCCAAGCACAGAGCCAAAATTATTATTTTTACTATCAGATTAGGTGGATACAGGGAAAGAAGGGACATTTTAGTGACACAATGTGAATTAAAAGGTATGAGCTCTTGAAGATTCAAATAATAAATCAGTCTACAGATACTAGAAAGTGAATTGGCTGAACTTTAGTGGAGGGATAGATATATAAGCACCAGAGCAAGCTAACTAGAGGTAACAGATGAGGATGATTTTCCCAGTTGAAGTAATGTGCTTTCTAGGAAGCAATGATTTACTTGTTATTTCAACTTTAAGCACAAGATTGCACAATCCTGAAGATGTGCCTTTAGCTAGATTTTCCTTAGACTTTTAAGATATTTTTTTAAATGCACCTTAAGGTAATTTGTGTTGCAATACAATCCACTTCAACAAAACCAATAATGTTGTTAAAAATATGCAGCTGAATGGTGCAATTGATATGGAACTACCACCCTTAAAAAACATTGTCCCAAGTAATTCTGGCGACTAGCTACTCAGTAGCGCTGGTTTCCAGAATTATTACTGCGTTCATGAGAATGAGCCACTACTCCGGGACTGACAGGCAGGAAGGAGTGCAGACATCTTTCTATAGTGATGTCTGCGCGCCTGCGCTGTCAGTCCCAGCCGGCTCTAGGAGGCGTTGCTAGGAGCTGTTCGGCTCCGGAAGGGACTGACAGCGCAGGTGCGCAGACATCACTATGGAAAGATGTCTGCGCTCCTTCCTGCCTGTCAGTCCCAGAGTAGTGGCTCATTCTCACAAATGCAGTAATAATTCTGGCAACTAGTTCTACTGAGCAGCCAGATGGGGAATTACTTGGGACAATGTTTTTTAAGGGTGGTAATTCCTCTTTAAAGGGTTATTAATGTCTAGTTAAAATTATTTCTCTGAGTCTTCTTTATATTAAAATTAGGAGATTGCGCTATATTTAAGTCCTTACTCAGGTGCAGTTCAATAGTTATGAAGAGATAGATTCCCTGCCCGCCCTTTCTGGCACATCACCAGAAGCTGCAGTCTGGTCAGGATGGCTGCAGTGAGGGACAAACTTCAGTAAGCAAAGGGAATCCTGCCCTCCTTCGTCAAGGGGAGCAGGATTTCACTTATACTTATTGAAATTTGTCCCTCTCTGCAGCTGACTAGTCACATGACCCGATTACAGATTAAGAGGGAGGAGGCCAGGAGGGGCAAGGGGGGGATCTTTATCTCTGCATAACATTTGAAGTACACCAAAGTAAGGATTTAAATATAGCTCAATCTCTTTCTTTTAATATAAAGAAGACTTGGATAAATCATTTAAACTAGACATTAGTAACCCTTTAAGATTAGTACTCTTTCGGATGAATGTACAATGGCGATTCTGAGCTAAACCACTCACTAGAATATATTTTCAGTCCCTACACCTGCCTAATGTCAATTTACTAAACTATGAATACCAAAATTCACTCTAAGGAGAGGAAAGTGTGGTCGTCTGGGGGAATTGTTGGGCATTCCTTTCTTCTCTGCCTTATTTATGGCTATGCACTGAACAAGGTGTAGAGAAAATGGTATGAATGTACATCTTTACCTTATGCATGCTATGAGACTGATGTATGGGGATGGCTAGCATTAAAACCTGTAAAATGGTGGAGATTGCTCGCCTGTTTGCACCATAGTGGCCATACTCTTTAGTGCATACCCTACTGCCACTGTTATTAGAAGCTAACACCAGTTACTCCACCAGTGAATTTGTACATTAGCTCCCTTGTGTGTTTTAATTATATTTTTTGTGTGTTGAGAAGCAACGTGCTGAACACCACTATGGCACTCAGATGGGTGCTAGAAAATAAAAGGTGTATCTGAATTTGAATGGTCATAACCCCGAGCCATCACATTGTGGCTGTTAAGGACCATGGAGCTTCTTTTTTTAGCGATTTGAATTCTAGGACAGCAGAGCGGCATGCAGCTTTGCTGCCATCCCAGAATTCCATGACATGCCAGGACCGTCACCGGCCCTTAAGTACTGGGACTGGCGTGATGGTCTTTGCATGTCAGCGGTCCTTAAAGGATTACAAATAAAAAGTAAAGAGAGACAAACACATATTTTGTAAAAATGGGATGTAATAGTGTTAGCATCTGTTGTTAGATACAGGGTCTTCACAGATTTAGGGGCTACAACTCCAATCATCTCCAACTAGCTAGCAGCTGGTTTGGGATAATGGGAGTTGTAGCTTCCAACATCTGAAGGTTCGACATTTGACTACCACATGCTAAGTAATCTCCTCCAGAAGGTCTCGTGACTTGTTCAAACACATTTCAACTCAAATAGGAACCTATCTGGAATTATACTGGGGGTGGAAAAACATTATTTTTTGTTTAAGTGATTGCTTCTTCTGGTTAAGATGGCAAATGAAACCCTATATAAAACACCTGTTTTGCCAACAATGTTTTGGGTCTTGTGAACCAAATGGTTTTGTAAGAATACCAAACTTACCACTTTACTCATTCCTGGTTGATGCAAGAGTAGCAGCTGATGTGGACTAAGGTGACTATATAAACTAAAAGCAACTTTCTGTGTTCTTAACCCTTTGCGTGCCAGAGGGGTACGCAACGTATTGCTTTGCCCCTCTGGCACTCAAAGGGTTAAAGGAGCTTCCATGATCACCAATATGTTGTATTAGCCATTTTTATTTAGAAAACTAGTTTTTTCAGCTCTTTAAATAAATAGATTATTATTTAATCCATGTTGTGCAGGTACTAACCCAAATTACCCTCTTTCTTCTCACTGAGACTGTTCAGCAACGCATTGCAGATCCCCCCTAGCACTGAATGGACAAAGTAACTGTGGGGGAGATTCACTAAGCGGTGATAAAGAGGTGATAAAGTGGAGATGACTTCTCCATGTTATCACTTCTCCAGTTCCTATGTTATTCTATGGAGCCTATGCACTAAGATTTCCAAAGTTGAAGAAATCTTAGTGAATACGCTCCATATAACAACACAGGAAATGGAGCTGTAATAAACTGGAAAAGTTATCTCCACTTTATCACCTCTTTATCACTGCTTAGTGAATCTCCCCTGAATTCTCCAGTTTATCACTTGTCCAGTTCCTATGTTATTCTATGGACCCTATGCACTAAGATTTCTTCAACTTTGGAGATCTCAATGCATAGGCTCTATAGAGTAACATAGGAATTGGAGAAGTGATAAACTGGAGAAGTCACCTCCGCTTTGTCACCTCTTTATCACCACTTAGTGAATCTCCCCCCTCTTCTCCACTTTATTACCTCTTTATCACTGCTTACTGAATCTCCCCCCTCTTCTCCACTTTATTACCTCTTTAACACCGCTTACTGAATCTCCTCCCTCTTCTCCACTTTATTACCTCTTTATCACCGCTTACTGAATCTCCCCCTCTTCTCTACTTTATTACCTCTTTATCACCGCTTACTGAATCTACCCCCTCTTCTCCACTTTATTACCTCTTTATCACCGCTTACTGAATCTACCCCCTCTTCTCTACTTTATTACCTCTTTATCACTGCTTACTGAATCTACCCCCTCTTCTCCACTTTGTCACCTCTTTATCACTGCTTACTGAATCTACCCCCTCTTCTCCACTTTATTACCTCTTTATCACCGCTTACTGAATCTACCCCCTCTTCTCCACTTTATTACCTCTTTATCACTGCTTACTGAATCTCCTCCCTCTTCTCCACTTTATTACCTCTTTATCACTGCTTACTGAATCTCCCCCTCTTCTCCACTTTATTACCTCTTTATCACCGCTTATTGAATCTACCCCCTCTTCTCCACTTTATTAACTCTTTATCACCGCTTACTGAATCTCCTCCCTCTTCTCCACTTTATTACCTCTTTATCACCACTTTTTGAATCTCCTCCCTCTTCTCCACTTTATTACCTCTTTATCACCGCTTACTGAATCTACCCCCTCTTCTCCACTTTATTACCTCTTTATCACCGCTTACTGAATCTCCTCCCTCTTCTCCAGTTTGTCACCTCTTTATCACCGCTTACTGAATCTACCCTCTCTTCTCCACTTTGTCACCTCTTTATCACCGCTTACTGAATCTACCCCCTCTTCTCCACTTTGTCACCTCTTTATCACTGCTTACTGAATCTACCCCCTCTTCTCCACTTTATTACCTCTTTATCACTGCTTACCTAATCTCCTCCCTCTTCTCCACTTTATTACCTCTTTATCACTGCTTACTGAATCTCCTCCCTCTTCTCCACTTTGTCACCTCTTTATCACTGCTTACTGAATCTCCCCCCTCATCTCCACTTTATTACCTCTCTATCACTGCTTACTAAATCTACCCCCTCTTTTCCACTTTATTATCTCTTTATCACTGCTTATTGAATCTCCCCCCTCATCTACACTTTATTATCTCTTTATCACCGCTTACTGAATCTACCCCCTCTTCTCTACTTTATTATCTCTTTATCACTGCTTACTGAATCTACCCCCTCTTCTCCACTGTATTACCTCTTTATCACCGCTTACTGAATCTACCCCCTCTTCTCCACTTTATTACCTCTTTATCACCACTTACTGAATCTACCCCCTCTACTCCACTTTATCAACTCTTTTTCATCACTTAGTGAATCTCCTCCTATGAGTGGAGGAAGTAATGTAGAGCTAAGACAGGAATGCCTTCATTAGTATAAAATATACATCTAAATCAGTGATTCTCAACCAGGGTGCCGTGGCACTTTGGTGTGCCACGGACGTCAACGTAGGGTGCCCCATGTTTTCTATGAAGACTAACAAAAAAACGACCTCTAAATAAGATTTATAGAAATTTATACAAATGTACAATATGTTGTTTTGTTATTAAGACCTAATAATAACTGTATATTTATGTATTGTACCCATCATTATGCCCTTGATAAAGTACAATAAATATGTTAGGGGTGCCCCGAATGTTCTAGATTATGTGTTAGGGGTGCCCCAAGAAAAAAGGCTGAGAACCACTAATCTAAATAAAGTTTTCTAAAGATGAAATGGATACTATAAAACATAGGTGATTTTTACATGCTTTTTTAAAATCGCTAAAGTTGTTTTTAGGTGAAAGTGTTCCTTTAAAGGGACAGTAATACTTCGTTTTAACTTTATTTTATTTTGTAGGCATTAAAAAAATATGAAGAATGATATAAGTCTTATCTCTCAAACCTTTATGGTTTAAGAGATATTCACAAGCAAAGTTTCCCCTCCCGCCCCTTTTACCTAGTGTAAGCCATCTCTTCTCAGATGGGGAATCTGGTTGTAAGACCAGACAGATAACAGCAGGGGACAGTCTTCTTACAATGAAAACAATGAAAGCCCTGCCCCCCTTGACAAGCTTTTCAGGTTTTTCCCTTATCTTGAAGATTGTCCCTCTCTGCAGTCTATATGGGCACCTCCCTCCTGCTCTGGCTGAAAAGTGTTACATCAGTAAAAGGGGCGGGAGGGGGACACTTTGTCATTGAATTACTCTTGAACTACAACTCTGACAGAATTGAAATAACACTCTCCAAAGTCCAAATACTATGATGATTAATATTATGAAACATTACTATCCTATACTTTAACATTGGGCATCATCACCTGTAGTTCAGAAATGTCTCAAATCGCTTCCATCAACTCTGGTTGCTAAATGCCATTTAGCAAATACATTTTTCAGGTCTGCAAAGCAGTCAAGGATTGTATAGCTAAATGCTGAAAGCAAATTTTTCCATTAATCAATCAGGTCCAGGAAAGAGATGAGTATGTTATATTAGTAACAGCTCTTTTTAATGATAACCACAAATTCTTCTATGATGTATGGGACCCTTGATGAAAAAGTTGAATGATGTTCACCACGTCTCTTTTTATTATAATGCATATTATAGTCCTGATTTTTACCACTTCTCTATTTAATTACTTTTGATCTCTCATAACAAGTTTTACTTTCTGTTCACCAAACTTCCCTATATATTTTTTCCAATTATAATAAATTTTAAGCTTAACAATGTCTAACAAACATATTATTGTATAAGCTGCCAGAATTTGATTATTAATTCAATAGGCTATATGTTCAAAGAGAGAATTCTGGGGCCAACCAACTGTACCATAGATGACAAATAAAAATTGGAAACATTCCACTGATTTACTAGAACAATAAACCTTTTAGTGAAGAAAAAATATGCATTGAAGTGCTCCCCACCCTGTTTAGTCTACTCTCAAGACTGCAATATTTTTCATTCAAACTAATTACAGATTAAATATATTTAAACACACTATTAGGAACAGTGCCAGTTTATGTCCAGAATATTTTTTATAATGCACTCTATGGGAAAGCTGGAGTTTTAGATTATGGCTTTCAATAAGAAGCAACAGCAGCAGCACCACCTGGTGGACACAAAAAAGTGTGGTTTATTTTTTTAAAAAAGTGTACTCATTCATTTTTAAACAAAAAATTGTTTGGCAGAGGAAGTATCAATTGATTTACTCGGCAGGAAAATAATTATTATATACTAGTGTGCAAGCCCGTGTACACAGGCCAAAGCATGCTAAAACTCAGAGCTCTGGGACCAGATTGAAGGGCTCATGGGTTGAGGCCTACACAATACGGTGAGCCCCAGTCTGTATTGTGGCCATTGGCCTCGTTCAATACTGGGCCTGTTCCTACTACCCATCTACACCGTGGATCAGTGCACTTGGGGACTCACTTCATGAGGCTCGGGACTGCCGTGATGCTCTGGGGGCAGAGTGTGTGCGTTCAGGCAGTCTCTACTGCACATGACAGCGTCTGTGCGTTTGAGCAGTCTCTACTGTGCATGACTGCATCTGACAAACATCTTAGCATTTTATTATATAGGATATTTTTTCATAAAAAGTTTAATGCTCCTTTAAATGGTGTTTTTAACCTGTTGAATGTTAAAGCGGAACTATCACTCAAATTAAAGTGCCCCCCAAATCATTATGGACATAGTGATATGCTTATTAACCCCTTAAGGACCCTTGACATACCAGGACCGTCACGGTCCTTGAAATACTCAAGGACCGATGACGGTCATAGTACGTCACGTACTTTTTACTTACAGCGCTCTACCAGGAGCGCTGTAAGTAAAAATAGGGCCTGAAATTGACCGCTCCAAGATCGGAGCAATCTCTACCAGGTCCCATAATGACGCGCCGATACACACGACAGGTCACGTGTACCGGCGCGTCCAAGTGCGCCTATGCGGTCATTATGGGATGGAAATGTCCCATGACCACCGGTCCTTAAGGGGTTAATACTAGTATTATCCTGAATAAGTCCAGCATTATTGAGAAATTCAACTTGTTCCAAGAGACACAGGTAGGCATCAGCACAAACATCTTGCCGAAGAGACTTCTGTGCTCCTGCATTGTCCATCCTGGTCTCCTCTATGATTGGTGAGTGGGAGCTGCATTGTACCTTAAAGGGATAGTAATACTTCATTTTAACTTTATTTTATTTTGTAGGCATTAAAAAAACATGAAGAATGATATAAGTCTTATCTCTGAAACCTTTATGGTTTAAGAGTAGTGATGAGCGAGCACCCCAATGCTCGGGTGTTCGGGTGCTCTGACCGAGCACCCCCTGAGGCTCGAGTGCTCGGCCGAGCACCCGAGCCCCATTGAAGTCAATGGGAGGACTCGAGCATTACACCAGGCACCCCCTGCTCTGATGAGGGGAGGGTGCCTGGTCCATAGGAAAAGGGCAGAAAATGATGGAAACACCACAGAAATGGTTCAGGGACAGCATAGGGAGGATGTCTGGATGCATCTTGGACTCCAACATCGCTGCTGGGAACGATCTTTCGCCCGTAGTACGCCATTTTTACAGACTGACCATAAAACACACAAAAAGAAAAATAAAAACGACTTTAGGCGAAAAATTGTTACCAAACAATATTTGCTGTATATTTACTTGTATATCATCTGCAAATTCTCCCAAAAATTTCCTTGATTTTCTGAAGTGAGGCCATGATTAAGAGGGAAACGTGCGCAGAGGCAAATTATCCCAAAAATTTCCTTGATTTTCTGAAGTGAGGCCATGATTAAGAGGGAAACGTGCGCAGAGGCAAATTATCCCAAAAATTTCCTTGATTTTCTGAAGTGAGGCCATGATTAAGAGGGAAACGTGCGCATAGGCAAATTCTCCCAAAAATTTCCTTGATTTTATTGAACTGAGGCCATGATTAAGATGGAAACGTGCGCTGAGCTGACCATCTAAAACATTATGGGTGAGGGTCTGCTGCAGAGCTGACCATCCTAAACATTATATGCGAAGGCCCGCTAGTGAGATGACGCTATAAAACATTATATGAGAGGGCCCGCTAGAGAGCTGACCCAATAAAACATTATATGAGAAGGCCCGCTGGTGAGCTGACCTATATAAAAATTGTCAAACAGGGCCCGCTGGTGAGCTGGCCCTATATAAAAATTATATCACAGGGCCCGCTGGTGAGCTGGCCCTATATAAAAATTATAGCACAGGGCATATGGAAGAGGAGGAGGAGGATGAGAAGATTAAGAGTCAACCATATACCCGTTTTTTGGGTGGAAGGGGTGAATGGGAATACAGAGTATTCCCATCATTGTAAATAATATATGTAAAGTGAGTTTATGTTCCCCCGGGGCTTTCCTCCAGTGGAGTGGAGAAGTCAGGGGAAATCCAGGCCTTGTTCATTTTTATAAGTGTCAACCTATCAGCATTGTCGGTGGAAAGGCGGATACGCTTATCTGTTATGATGCCACCAGCAGCACTAAATACCCGCTCAGACAGAACGCTGGCGGCAGGGCAGGCCAGCACCTCCAAGGCGTAGAGTGCCAGTTCATACCACGTGTCCAGCTTGGACACCCAGTAGTTGTAAGGCACAGAGGGATCATTGAGGACGCTGACACGGTCTGCTACGTACTCCTTCACCATCTTCCAAAACTTTTCCCTCCATGTGACACTAGGCTGCGCATCAGGGTGAGGGTGCTGGCGGGGTGTCATGAAGGTGTCCCACGCCTTGGAGAGTGTTGCCCTGCCTTTCTCGGAACTGCTGTGTGCTCCCCTTTTCTCCCCTTCTCGGTTGGCCAAGGTAGCACGTACTCTGCCGCCAGCGTTGTCAGATGGAAAATTTTGGAGCAATTTTTCAACAAGAACCTTCTGGTATTGCACCATTTTGCTTGTCCTCTCCACCGGAGGAATGAGAGATGAGAAATTCTCTTTGTAGCGGGGGTCCAGAAGGGTGAACACCCAGTAATCCGTGTTGTCTAAAATGCGTACAACGCGTGGGTCACGGGAAAGGCAGCCTAACATAAAGTCAGCCATGTGTGCCAGAGTACCAACAGTCAAGATTTCGCTGTCCTCACCAGGAGGATGACTCTCAATATCCTCATCCTCTTCCTCCTCTTCTGCCCACCCACGCTGAAGAGATGGAACTAAAGTTCCATGGCTACCCTCTGTAGCGGAGGCAACCGTGTCTTCCTCCTCCTCCTCCTCCTCCGCCTCCTCCAATTGTCGCTGAGAAGACGAAGTGAGGGTGCTCTGGCTATCACCTTGTGTAAGCTCTTCCTCCCCCATTTCCACCTCTTCCACATGCAAAGCGTCGGTTTTAATTGTGAGCAGCGAGCGTTTCAGTAGACACAGAAGTGGGATGGTTACACTGATAATAGCGTTATCGCCGCTCACCATCTGTGTCGATTCCTCAAAATTGCGTAAAACCTCGCAGAGGTCTGACATCCATTCCCACTCCTCACTTCTGATTACAGGAAGTTGAACGGAGAGGCGACGACCGTGTAACAGCTGGTACTCCACTACTGCCCTCTGCTGCTCACAAAGCCGGGCCAACATGTGGAAGGTGGAGTTCCAGCGCGTGCTCACGTCACACAGCAGCCGGTGAGCTGGCAATTGTAAGCGCTGCTGCAGCTTCAACAGGCCGGCCGAAGCTGTAGATGACTTACGGAAATGTGCACACACGCGGCGCACCTTGGTCAAGAGATCATGCACATTGGGGTAGGTTTTTAGAAATCGCTGAACCACTAAATTAAATACATGCGCTAGGCATGGTACGTGTGTGAGCTTGCCGAGCTCCAAAGCCGCCACCAAGTTACGCCCATTATCACACACAACCATGCCTGGTTGCAGGTTGAGTGGCGAGAGCCACTGCTCGGTCTGGTGACTAATCCCCTGCAACAGCTCTGAGGCCGTGTGCTGTTTGTCCCCAAGGCAGATCAGCTTCAGCACGGCCTGTTGACGCTTCCCCACTGCAGTGCTACACTGCTTCCAGCTACTGGCTGATGGGGGAGTGGCGCTGCGTGTAGAGAATTCGGAAGTGGAAACGGAGGAGGAGGAGCCAATAACGTAGGTGCTGGCGGAAACCCTGATGGAGGTAGGGCCCGCAATCCTCGGCGTGGGTAGCACCCGTGCCATCCCAGGGTCCGAGTCGCTCCCAGCCTCCACGACATTCACCCAGTGTGCCGTCAGGGAAATGTAGCGTCCCTGGCCACAAGCACTTGTCCATGTGTCAGTCGTTAAGTGGACCTTCCCAGTAACTGCGTTGGTCAGGGCACGGGTGATGTTACGGGACACATGGTGGTGTAATGCGGGGATGGCACACCGGGAAAAGTAGTGGCGGCTGGGGACCGCGTACCGAGGGACAGCTGCTGCCATCAGGCTGCGGAAGGACTCAGTGTCCACAAGCCTAAATGGCAGCATTTCGATGGCCAGTAATTTGGAAAGGTGTGAGGTTAGTGCTATGGCCTGTGGGTGGGTGGCTGGGTATTTTCGCTTGCGCTCAAATGCCTGGGGTAACGAAATTTGGACGCTGTGCTGGGACAGGGAAGTGGATGTGGTCGCTGATGGTGCTTCAGATGGTACAGGTGCAGGGCGGGAGGTATGCGGGCCTGCGCCTTCGACAGGCGATTGGCCGGCACCGAAAACAGGGGAAGAGGAGGCAGTGGTGTGGCCTGCAGACACAGATGGGCGATCCAGGCGTTCCTCCCACTTACTACGGTGCTTGGATGCCATGTGTCGGATCATGCTGGTGGTGGTGAGGTTTCTAGTGTTCATGCCTCGGCTCATTCTGGTGTGGCACAGGTCGTAAACTACAATTCTTTTGTCGTCCGCACTTTCTTTAAAAAACGCCATACCGCGGAACACCTACCCTTTGGCAAGGGAGATTTACGCAAGGGGGTGCTCAGTGGAACATTTGCGGGCCGGTTTGGTGCGGTCCGCCTTCTTTCTGTAGCCACACCACTGCCTCTTCCAGCCTGTTGCGGTGCTGCAGATGGCTCACCCTCAGGACTGCTGTCATCGCTCGGCTCTACACCTTCCCAGGTGGGGTCAGTCACCTCATCGTCCACCAAGTCCTCCTCCACTTCCTCACTCTGATCATCCTCCCCATGTCTTGATCCCACCACATACTCAGTCATTGACAACTGTATAACATTCTCCTCAACAAGGTCTTGAGACAGTAATAGTGGTTGATTTAATGGCAACTGTGTCTCATCATCATCATCATCATCCACTACTTCCTTTGACCTTAAATGCCGTTCACATCTGTCATCTTCTTGTGATTGGGTACCCTCTAGAGGTTGTGAATCAGGGCACAAGATGTCATGTTCCTCTGCAAGCGTGCTTGGAGAGAGGGTCAAATGAAGGATTGGTGATGAGACGAGCTCCTCACTATATCCCAGTGTGGGATCACTTCTTTGACCAGACCGTCTATGGTGGGAGGAAGGATGATCAGAGTGAGGATTACGTTGACCAGACTCTTGGCTACTGAGAGTGGACTTGGTGGAAGACAGGGTGGTGCTTAACCGACTGGAAGCAGTATCAGCTGTCATCCAACCGACCACCTGTTCGCAGTGGTCGGACCTCGAGAGTGATGTCCTGCGACGCCCTGTATAATTAGACATGAAGCTAGGTATGGTGGATGTCTTTCTTTCTTGTGCTCTGGCACCAGGCACAGTTTCTCCGCGTCCTGACCCGCGCCCTGAACTATCAGGATCACGTCCACTTCCCCGTCCCTTTTTACCCGCCTTCTTCATCTTACACGGAATATGTGACTTTAATATTTGAGTTTGAAAACTTAACAGTATTTCTTCCTATTCTGCAACTGTGCAGAGTACTCAGAATAGGCTGCTAAACTGCGGTGACGCACACTGAATGGAATATGTGACTTTAATATTTGAGTTTGAAAACTTAACAGTATTTCTTCCTATTCTGCAACTGTGCAGAGTACACAGAATAGGCTGCTAAACTGCGGTGACACACACTGAATGGAATATGTGACTTTAATATTTGAGTTTGAAAACTTAACAGTATTTCTTCCTATTCTGCAACTGTGCAGAGTACACAGAATAGGCTGCTAAACTGCGGTGACGCACACTGAATGGAATATGTGACTTTAATATTTGAGTTTGAAAACTTAACAGTATTTCTTACTATTCTGCAACTGTGCAGAGTACACAGAATAGGCTGCTAAACTGCGGTGACACACACTGAATGGAATATGTGACTTTAATATTTGAGTTTGAAAACTTAACAGTATTTCTTCCTATTCTGCAACTGTGCAGAGTACACAGAATAGGCTGCTAAACTGCGGTGACACACACTGAATGGAATATGTGACTTTAATATTTGAGTTTGAAAACTTAACAGTATTTCTTCCTATTCTGCAACTGTGCAGAGTACACAGAATAGGCTGCTAAACTGCGGTGACACACACTGAATGGAATATGTGACTTTAATATTTGAGTTTGAAAACTTAACAGTATTTCTTCCTATTCTGCAACTGTGCAGAGTACACAGAATAGGCTGCTAAACTGCGGTGACGCACACTGAATGGAATATGTGACTTTAATATTTGAGTTTGAAAACTTAACAGTATTTCTTCCTATTCTGCAACTGTGCAGAGTACACAGAATAGGCTGCTAAACTGCGGTGACACACACTGAATGGAATATGTGACTTTAATATTTGAGTTTGAAAACTTAACAGTATTTCTTCCTATTCTGCAACTGTGCAGAGTACACAGAATAGGCTGCTAAACTGCGGTGACGCACACTGAATGGAATATGTGACTTTAATATTTGAGTTTGAAAACTTAACAGTATTTCTTCCTATTCTGCAACTGTGCAGAGTACACAGAATAGGCTGCTAAACTGCGGTGACGCACACTGAATGGAATATGTGACTTTAATATTTGAGTTTGAAAACTTAACAGTATTTCTTCCTATTCTGCAACTGTGCAGAGTACACAGAATAGGCTGCTAAACTGCGGTGACGCACACTGAATGGAATATGTGACTTTAATACTTGAGTTTGAAAACTTAACAGTATTTCTTCCTATTCTGCAACTGTGCAGAGTACACAGAATAGGCTGCTAAACTGCGGTGACACACACTGAATGGAATATGTGACTTTAATATTTGAGTTTGAAAACTTAACAGTATTTCTTCCTATTCTGCAACTGTGCAGAGTACACAGAATAGGCTGCTAAACTGCGGTGACGCACACTGAATGGAATATGTGACTTTAATATTTGAGTTTGAAAACTTAACAGTATTTCTTCCTATTCTGCAACTGTGCAGAGTACACAGAATAGGCTGCTAAACTGCGGTGACACACACTGAATGGAATATGTGACTTTAATATTTGAGTTTGAAAACTTAACAGTATTTCTTCCTATTCTGCAACTGTGCAGAGTACACAGAATAGGCTGCTAAACTGCGGTGACGCACACTGAATGGAATATGTGACTTTAATATTTGAGTTTGAAAACTTAACAGTATTTCTTCCTATTCTGCAACTGTGCAGAGTACACAGAATAGGCTGCTAAACTGCGGTGACACACACTGAATGGAATATGTGACTTTAATATTTGAGTTTGAAAACTTAACAGTATTTCTTCCTATTCTGCAACTGTGCAGAGTACACAGAATAGGCTGCTAAACTGCGGTGACGCACACTGAATGGAATATGTGACTTTAATATTTGAGTTTGAAAACTTAACAGTATTTTTTCCTATTCTGCAACTGTGCAGAGTACACAGAATAGGCTGCTAAACTGCGGTGACGCACACTGAATGGAATATGTGACTTTAATATTTGAGTTTGAAAACTTAACAGTATTTCTTCCTATTCTGCAACTGTGCAGAGTACACAGAATAGGCTGCTAAACTGCGGTGACGCACACTGAATGGAATATGTGACTTTAATATTTGAGTTTGAAAACTTAACAGTATTTCTTCCTATTCTGCAACTGTGCAGAGTACACAGAATAGGCTGCTAAACTGCGGTGACACACACTGAATGGAATATGTGACTTCAATATTTGAGTTTGAAAACTTAACAGTATTTCTTCCTATTCTGCAACTGTGCAGAGTACACAGAATAGGCTGCTAAACTGCGGTGACACACACTGAATGGAATATGTGACTTTAATATTTGAGTTTGAAAACTTAACAGTATTTCTTCCTATTCTGCAACTGTGCAGAGTACACAGAATAGGTTGCTAAACTGCGGTGACGCACACTGAATGGAATATGTGACTTTAATATTTGAGTTTGAAAACTTAACAGTATTTCTTCCTATTCTGCAACTGTGCAGAGTACACAGAATAGGCTGCTAAACTGCGGTGACACACACTGAATGGAATATGTGACTTTAATATTTGAGTTTGAAAACTTAACAGTATTTCTTCCTATTCTGCAACTGTGCACAGTACACAGAATGTGCTGCTAAACTGCGGTGACGCACACTGAATGGAATATGTGACTTTGATATTTTACTTTGAAGACTTAACAGTATTTCTTCCTATTCTGCAACTCTGCACAGTACACAGAATGTGCTGCTAAACTGCGGCGAAGCACACTGAATGGAATATGTGACTTTGATATTTTACAGTTTGAAGACTTAACAGTATTTCTTCCTATTCTGCAACTCTGCACAGTCCACAGAATGTGCTGCTAAACTGCGGCGAAGCACACTGAATGGAATATGTGACTTTGATATTTTAGTTTGAAGACTTAACAGTATTTCTTCCTATTCTGCAACTCTGCACAGTACACAGAATGTGCTGCTAAACTGCGGCGACGCACACTGAATGGAATATGTGACTTTGATATTTTAGTTTGAAGACTTAACAGAATGTGCTCTAATCTGCAACTTTGCACACTAAACAGAATGTGCTCTAATCTGCAACTTTGCACACTAAACAGAATGTGCTCTAATCTGCAACTTTGCACACTAAACAGAATGTGCTCTAATCTGCAACTTTGCACACTAAACAGAATGTGCTCTAATCTGCAACTTTGCACACTAAACAGAATATATAAAATTTTTTTTTTTTGTTTTTTTCCCCCCCACACAAAATAACCTGCTGCCCCCACACACAGTAGTCCTAAAAAGGACTTTTGGTTCTTTTTTTTTCACAATTTTGCTTTTTTTCTCCCTACACTGACTTTCCCTTCCTATCCTCATCTCTCCCTGGCTAAGACTGAGCCGAACTCGCTGGTCAGGTGCTATATAGCACCCGACCACGGGTTCTGGCCAGCCAATCAGTGTAATGCCAGCAGCCAACATGGCTGCTGGCATTACACCGATGTCAGAGCCTCCCTGCACGTTTATTGGCTGCGCAGCAGCCGCAAAACGTGCGGGGAGGAGACCCGAACATGGCGGGCGAGCACATGCGGTACTCGTACGAGTACCGCCATGTGACGAGCAGAGCAATGCTCGAGCCGATCCGAGCATCGGCCGAGCATGCTCGCTCAACACTATTTAAGAGATATTCACAAACAAAGTAACCCCCCCTTGTTCAACCAGATTAGAAGGGAGATTCCCAGGTAGACTGCAGAGAGGGACAATCTTCAATTAAGATAAGGGAAAAAGCTGAAAAACTTGTCAAGGGGGGAAGGGCTTTCATTGTTTTCATACAAAGAAAATTGTCCCCTTCTGTTATCTGTCCTGTCATACAACCAGACTCACATCTGAGAAGAGATGGCTTACACTAGGAAAAAGGGGCGGGGAGGGGAACTTTGCTTGTGAATATCTCATAAACCATAAAGGTTTGAGAGATAAGACTTATATCATTCTTCATGTTTTTTTAATGCCTACAAAATAAAATAAAGTTAAAACGAAGTATTACTATCCCTTTAAGGTACAGGAAGGGATTGACAGTGTAGCTCCACAGATACTACTACAGCAAGCTACCTTCCTGTGCATCTAGGAACAATTTTGTTTTCTCAATAATGCCAGACTTATTCAGAATAATACTAGTATTGATATGCATATCGCTATGTACATAATGATTTTTTTTTTTTTGGGGGGGGGTGACTTTAATTTGAGTGAAAGTTCTGCTTTAAAGGGATAGTAATGTTTCATAATAAAAGCTGCTCTAATTAATCATCATAGTATTTGGGCCTTGGAGAGTGTTATTTCAATTCTGTCAGAGTTGTAGTTCAAGAGTAATTGAATGATAAATTATCCCCCTCCCATCCCTTTTACTGATGTAACACTGCTCAGCTCAGATCAGCAGGGAGGTGCCCAGGTAAATTGTTGAGAGGGACAATCTTCAATTAAGATAAGGGAAAAACCTGTCAAGGGGGGCAGGGTTTTCATTGTTCTCACAGTATGAAGATTGTCCCTTGCTGTGAGCTGTCTGGTCTATGGACTGGATTCCACATCTGAGGAGTGGGGGCTTACACTAGGTAAAAGGGGAGGGAGGGGGAAACTTTATCATTCAATTACTCTTGAACTACAACTCTGACAGTAATGAAATAACACTCTCTGTGGCTCAAATACTATGAAGATTAATTGGAGCTGCTGTTTTTATGAAACATTACTATCCCTTTACAAGAGGTCTAAAGAGCTTCACAATGCTTTAGAGACCTCTCTAGCATAGAAGGGGTTAAAAGCACCATTGAAATGAGTGGGACATTTTTATTTGTACCCTATAGTTAGTTAGTGTGCTCCATAATTGCTCATTTTTTTATTTTTTACATAATCGCCTCTGTTGTATTGCTAAATAGGCTGGTACTTTAAATTTGCATTTGTATTCACATTGAAGCAACTATTATTTTACTGAAAAACAAGCTCTTCATTATAAATGGAATTTCTCAGAAACAGAAGGTTTGCAGAATGTAATTTTTCTTAAGGAATATTCCCTTATCTAAGTCCCAAGGAGTTTTAGTTCAGTCTATCAGCCAAAGGCAGCTTTTTTAGTATCTATATGACCATTAAACAAATGAACAGAAGATTTCAACAGGTCAATTAGTGGCTAGACGGACACTTTTTGGAAGTAGTTTAATTTATTGAGTTTATTTAAAAACAAATCGGTTTTGCTGTTTCGTATTTCTTTAACCATTTGAGTGCCAGAGAAATACCAAACGCATTTCACAGCAATGGGTTAGATATCTCTGCGGCACTCAAAGGGTTAAATGATAAAGAAAACCTATTTGTTTCATAAATCTTGTCACTCACTTTGTTTTTATGAAATGGCATGTTGGAAGGTGGGGTTAGTTCTACAATCCTCTGCTGCCAATCAGGCTTGGGTAAGATGCTAATGGTCAAAACTGACATGAATGATGGTGGCTGAGCCCCGGAAGTTCTATTTAAAAACTAGATTATGAAGAAGACAAGGGTAAACTTTACTTAGGCTGATGGCGTGAGGGAAGCCCTCAAAGGAAATTGCCATTGACTGACATGGAACATGTAGGCTGTCCTGTGTTGCTCTGGGACAAATCCTCTAGACTTGTATGAGCTGAAAAGGTACGTCTGTGATTGGCCATCTCCCTGTACACACTTGCAGTGGTTGAGCAGATACCTCTATGACAGACTCTTTCCCAAAGTAACCTTGCCAAAAATTACTATTATATAAAGGAAAAGAGTCTTGAGGGTGAGGAGAGACAAGTGAATATGACTACATAGAATAATCCATCTCCATCTTCTTGTCACTGAAAAGATCAGAGTGTATAGCAACATGCCTTCCTTTATTTTCTTGTATGTATAGGTCATAGCCAGGGTACTGCAGTCTTCTTCTCTTTCACACACTGGTCAAAATGATTAATACAAAGCCAGGATAATACAAAAGAAAAGAGAGACAGGCACAAAAAACGCCATTAAAGGGTTAGTAATGCCCGCTTAGAGGTTTATGCTATATTGCAGATTTAAAAAAATAAAATATCTTGAGCAAGTCCCATCTCTCAAACCTTTATGGTTTGAGAGCTATAATGTTTGAAAGTTCCCCCCTCCTTACCCTTGCACTGACGTCAGACAGAAGACGATCCCGGTCCTTGGACCAGCCGGCGGCTCCTCAGCAGAGTGAAATGGTGTATTGAAAAAGAAATACTTCATTGAAACGGTCTACAAAGTGTGCCTGGTTTGCAAGATCCGGCCATCTAAGGGTGGAAAAACATAGACAAGTCTATCTTCTCACTTTTACATAGATCCCGCCAGACAAGGTGTCAACAGACCATCTCCGGTAAGATCTAAAGGGCCGTGTCCGCCTATGTATACTAGCGGAAAGACTTATTCTAAAATTAATCCTTGAAGACCATGAGCTCATGTAAGGTCCCTGGGTTATGCGGTCTTTGATACAGTGGGTGTTTTATTACACAACTATGCAACTCTAGTATGATCGAGAGCACCTTTATAAAGTGAAAAACTAATTTAAAGGGATAGTAATACTTTGTTTTATCTTTATTTTATTTTGTAGGCATTAAAAAAACATGAAGAATTGCATTGCTCTTCCTGTCACTCAGGGCTACCTAGAGAATTCACAGGTCACTTATGCCCAGCATGTTCTGATGTCCCTGACAGCATTCCAGGGACATCCAGCTATGCATTAGAGCCAGCTTGGGTGCAAGAGTTCAAGGCTGCTTCTAGGGACTTTAGGTCCACATTGCAACTCTTTCCATCTCAGTTACATGGGGTCTTTCATTCTTGGCAGTCCCCCTCCTCAGTCAAGTCTTCCCTCCCCAAACCTCAGGGAATACCTGACGTGTCAGATTCTCTGAGAAGGAACTGCTGGTGGATTGGGATTTTGAGGAATGTTCTGTGTTGGGCTACTCTCAGTTTTTTGGAGATCCTTTTGAGGCTGATCCTGAACCCTCCGTTGAGGGCCTGATCAGGGCTGTCTTAACTACTCTTAACATTCCCTTAGTTCAGGAGGTTCCTTCTGACCCATCTGATGTGTTCCAGGAGCCTAAAAAGCCTCTTACTTACTTTCCACCTAACCCTACTCTTGACCGCCTTGTGTCTGAGGAGTGGAAAACCCCAGACAAGAAACCCTCTGTGTCCAAGAAATTTGTCAGGCTTTATCCCTTTTCTGAAGCCGCACTTACTCAATGGGTTCATCCTCCCAAAGTGGATGCTCCTGTTTCTAGGCTATCTATTTCTACTGCCTTACCAGTCTCTCATGCCTCTGCTCTGAAGGACTGGACTGACAAGAAACTTGAGGTCTCCCTCAAGTCCATTTTTGCCACTGCTGGTTCTGCCATTCGTCCAGCATTCCCTGCTGCATGGGTGAACCGGGCCATTGTGGTCTGGACTGAACAGCTTACCCGGGCTGTCCATCAGGATGTGCCTGCTTCGGATAAGTTGTGCCTTCTCGCCAACATTTCTGAAGCACAGCACTATGTTTCTGCTGCTTTATTTGATGCCATCCGTTTGGTGGCTAGGGTTTCCACCATGTGTGTGGTGGTCAGACAAGCTCTTTGGCTCAAGATCTGGTCTGCTGACACTGCTTCTAAGAAAGCATTGCTCTCCTTACCCTTTCAGGGTACCTCCTTGTTTGGGCCAGATCTTAAGGATCTGATCAGTGAGGCCAAAGGGGTAAGAGTACTCTTCTACCCTTGGTTCCCAGGAAGAAATTGTCTCTTAAACTAATCTGTATTTTAGTTCCTTTCAGAATGAGACACGTTGGGTGAACCAGAAGGTTCCCTCAGCTCCTCGTACCTCCTCCAAGCCCAAACAACAATGGAAGCCAAAGGTCTCCTCCAAGCCCAAGGCTTCCAAGCCTTCTTCGGCATGACTCACCGAATCCAGGTCCACAGTCTGCTGTGGGTGGTCATCTATGACACTATCACAGCATTTGGGAGATTTCAGTGGTGGACCTATGGGTTTTGCAGGTGGTGATGGAAGGGTACAGGATTCCTTTTGTCTTTCTTCCTCCCTTTCGCTTTTGTCCTTCTCACACGCCTCAGGGCGCAGAGAAACGCCGTCTCTTTGACGGCGCTGTTCAGGCTCTTCTGGACAAGGATGTTCTAGAGCCGGTGCCAGTTCAGGACAGGGGTATGGGTTTTTATTCAAACCTCTTTGTGGTCTCCAAGAAGGATGGTGGTTGTCTTCCCATTTTGGACTTGAAGGATCTAAATTCCTTTGTGACTCAGATTCATTATCATCAGGAGTATCTACGGATGGTGATTGCTGCCATGTCCCCAGGGGAATTCCTTGCTTCTCTGGATCTTCAGGACGCGTACTTACAGATTGCCATTCATCCAGAGAGCCAGCAGTACCTCCTGTTTGCCTGTGTGTCACAGTACCTGGTTTCCAGTGCCGCTGCTTCAGCGATGCTAGGTGTCTTTCCACGAGTCATCTGCAGGCAAGGGGCTTCAAGCATGCTGCAGGCCTCTGTTTTATGTGTGTTTGTTTCCTGTAGTCTCCTCCTACCTACTTCCTCCCTCTAGCTGCTCCTCCTACCTACTTCCTCTGGAGGGGTTTAAAGGGCAGACTCAGTCACTCTTACGTTGTTGTTCTGAGCAGTTCATTTTCTAGTATTCTTGATTCCTGTGTATGATCCGGCTTGTCTGTTCATCCATTCTGGTGTTGACCTGTGGCTCTGTCTGACTATTCTCCTTGGCGTTCCGATTTGGCTCAGATATCCTTTCTGGTGCAAACCTGTGGCTCTGGCTGAGTAACCGCTCCATTTGTGACCTAGGCTTGTCTGACTATCCACTCTGGTGTTGACCTGGGGCTCTATCCACTGAACATCCAGCATTCCGTCTCTTCAGTGGATATCCTTTCTGGTGCAAATCTGTGGCTCTGACTGACTACCCGCTCTGTGTATGACTTTGGCTCGTCTGACTATCCTATCTGGTGCTTACTAGAAGGCCCTGTCTGTTCGCTCCTTTTGTTAGTTCCGTTATTCAGACATCCTGCCTAGTACTGACTTGGGGCTCTAGCAGACTCCTAGCTACTGACTGCAGGCTGAGTGAGTATATCTTGGGTGTTACCTTACTAGGAGACTTCAGTGGGTTGAGACCTGGTCTCGGACAGTGTGGTGCAGAGATTGGGAGACTGCTATTCCTGATACAGTGCTCGCCGTTTCTATCACCCACTGTGTGTTTATTTATATATTGCATTACTATCATTATTCTCATAATAAAGGTTCTATTAACTATACCATCTGACTCCTGGTTTTGCTTGCCAACGGTAACACTGCGACAGGGGACATTTTCAGTTTTCAGCTCTTCCATTTGGTCTGATGACAGCTCCTCAGGTCTTCAACCATGTCCTTGGAGCCTTAGTGTCCGTCCTCCACTGGAACGGTATCAGAATTACTCCATACATGGACGACTTGCTTCTGAAAGCCCCTTCTGCGGAACTTCTTCATCAGCAGGTTCAGCAATGCATTCATGCTCTCACCCATCACTGGTGGATTGTCAACTTGGACAAGTCAAATCTTATCCTATCTCAGCATCTGGTTTTCCTGAGCCTTCTCTTTGACACTCAGAAGAGCATGGAACAAGAAGCCTCGCCGCTTGGTTAGAGGTCAAGGCTATTTTGTCCAGGGAAGAAGAACACGTTCCTGCCATATCCTCAGTGCACATTCCTGGTGTAGACAACGTCATGGCAGACTATCTCAGTCGACACACAGTGGACAGTGGAGAGTGGGAGCTACACCCAGAGGTGTTCAACCACATTTTTCAGAAATGGGGTCTTCCTTACATCGACCTGATGGCAACAAGACACAACAGGAAGGTACCAAAGTTCTGCTCTCAGTGGACCCTCTGGCTCTGGCTGTAGATGCATGGTCCATTCCTTGGTTATTCCCGCTGGCCTACATCTTTCCTCCCCTCCCAATGTTGCACAGGGTGTTACGGAAATTACGACTGGAGCGTTGTCCAGTTATTCTGATTCCTCCGTACTGGCCTCATTAGTCTTGGTTTCCGGAGCTCCTGAATTTGTCTGTGGTGGAGCCATTTCGGCTCCCTTACTGTCCGGATCTTCTTCTACAAGGATACCTGTGGAAAGAGGATGTTCATCGGCTAGCTTTGACGGGGCTTGGAAATTGAATCCTCAATATTGAAGAAGAAAGGGCTCTCTTCTGGTGTGGTGGCTACTATGCTCAGTGCCCGCAAACCTGTTTCTTCCAAGATCTACCATCGTGTCTGGTCGACCTTTCTGTCTTGGTGTGCTAACAAGGACCTGTCTCAGGATTTTGATCTGCCTATGGTCCTGGCCTTCTTGCAGGACGGTGTGGATTAGTGCCTCAGTTTGAGTTCCCTTAAGGTTCAGACTTCTGCGCTTTCTGTTTTCTTTCAGAGGTGCATTGCCATCCTTCCTGATGTCAAGGTTTTCTTACAGGGAGTTGCTTATGCTCGTCCTGCCTTTAAGATTCCTGCTCCTCAGTGGGATCTTAACTTGGTTTTGGCCGTTCTTCAGCACCCCCCTTTTGAGTCTTGACGTGGAAAATGGCTTTTCTCCTGGTGATTGTGTCTGTCCACTGTGTCGCAGAGTTACATGCTCTGTCCCATAAACCACCCTATTTGGTGTTTCATAAGGACAAGGCAGTGTTTCGTACTTCTCAGGAGTTTCTCCCGAAGGTGGTCTCTGAATTCCACATCAATCAGGAGATTGTGGTGCCTTCTTTCTGCCTGGACACCACCTCTGACAAGGAGAGGGATCTCCACTTGTTAGACATGGTGCGTTGTCTCAAGTTTTATGTACATCGCACTGAGTCTGTCAGGCAATAAGACGCGCTGTTCGTCATTCCTGAGGGTCCTAGGGCAGGAAGACCTGCATCCAAGCTGACTATTGCTTCTTGTATCAAGTCCACTATTCGTAAGGCTTATGAGCTGAGGAAGAAGCCTGTCCCTTTCAGGGTCACGACTCATTCTATGAGATCTATTGGGGCCTCTAGGGCTTACAAGAATCAGGCCTTTGCTGATCAGTTGTGCAAGGCGGCCACTTGGTCATCTGTGCACACCTTTTAGAAGCACTACCGTGTTGATGTGCTGGCACCGGCTGACACCAGCTTTGGGAGGAAAATCCTGGAGGCAGTCTTGCCTGTCTAGGATTTCCTTCGGTTCTTGGTGCTTCCTTTACTTTTGAGCCCTGTTGGCTCTAGTACAGTGTGCTGTGTAACAGTTCCTGGCACTCAAAGGGTTAACTTAAAAAAATGTCTCAGTTCAGGAAAAAGGACCAAAAGAACCATTGTGAATAAATGCACTGGAGACCTCTCTAGCATTCAAGGGGTTAAATCTATATTTAAATCAATGGGCAGTTTGTTATCTATTGCACATTGGACGAACTGCACCACTGTCTCTATGGAATAAAATAAACTGGACCATTGCTACATTGGAAAAAACACTCGCACCAGTCTAGGCCTTTACTAGAACCCTCCACCACCACATCACAACCCATAAATACATAAATATAATATATATAAAATATATAAAATATTTATTTAAGTGGTTTTGACTTTGACCTTATTAACAAGTGATGAGAACATATCACAGTGAAAAAATGAATATCCAATATTTATCAGTATTTTAACCCATTTGATGCTATAGAGATCTGTATTGCAATGCGTTCGACACCTAACTAGCATCAAATACACATATCTGGGAACTTTCATTTGTGGAGTCCCCTCCTGATGCCATTGGGGAGTATAATTGCTGCAAATCACTGCAAAAGGGGGGCAGGGTTTACCTGATAGTGGGGGGTGGGGCTTTCTGGGGCATCGCGCAAGTGGGCGGGAAGTGGGAGGAACTGGGTAGGGAAGGCGGAAAAGTGGGAGGAACTAAGTGGGAAGGAGCAGAAGTGGGCAGAGTTTTAAAGAAAACTCCCCACATGAGAGGAATCAGACTCTGCTCCGGAGACCTGGCGCTGTTGCTACACGATCCTATGGACAGCTCTGGTCCCGGGACCATAAATCTCCATAGGATGATGTAGCAACAGCACCACTGTACAATTTTAGGCCACTGTGATATTGCACCTAAAAAATTCAACTTTGAAAATTAATAACTTTTGACTGAAACACCTTTCAGCAGTGGGAGTACTCTTGTTTTATTCAGGGGGATAAACCCAACAACATATTTTTTTTTACATTTTAAGTATTACTATCCCTTTAAGGACCAGAGGGGTGCTCAATGCATTGCCCCTCTTGTCCATAAAGGGTGAATCACAGGTGAGTAATAAGTGGCTCAGTCATTGTGATTGAGCTATCTGTGCTTCATTAGGTATTTCCTGAACGCCGGACCTGTTGATGTGCCCCAAGGACTGGAGCTGAGAGTCACTGATCTAATGGGCATGGCTGAATATTCCATTAGGCCAAGTAGGCAGCTGCTAGAGCTCCAAATTTTGAGGGTCACCTTAGCTGTGCTGGCCACACCCACATTAAAAAATTGTGGTTGTGACCAGAGCAATCTCAATGTCCTTGCATCAGTTTAATACCACTTTATAGGCTATTATTTAACCCCATGGATGCTTAGCAGTGCACTGGAGATCTCGCTAGCAACCAAGGTGTCAAAGCTTTTTTCTTTTGCCATAAAACAGTGGATGGGACTGGGGGCGGGGTCATGAGAGGAATAGGGGTGTGACCATGTGAGGAGCTAAGGGTGCCTACAGTGCCTTGCCTAGCGGCGCCTAAGATAGAAATCCTGCCCTTCAAATGGGTTAAAAAAACTTACACAGCGGGAAATTATTACAAATAAATTTAGAATTTAGTGAATCTTTCTCACTTGAACAATTGTCCTATTGTTTCACAGTTGGTAAAGAGAACAATAAGTTATCCAAAGAATAAGATAAATTGAATATTACTGAGACAGGTCTGTGATTGCACACTTGTCAACTTGGCCAGATTGTCTGCAGATCTCATTAATTTGGATTCAGTCTGACTGATTTTTAACATAAGCCGTCACATGGATATCAGCTAAGTCTTTCTGATAAACACCAGCACTTCTCCATTTAAGTCTATATCCTGCCAGCATTCACTGACATGAGCCTCTGAAGACAGACATTTCTTTTAAAAACAGAATAGGGTTTAAATGGAAGCAAAATTATGGTTTAGATTATTATGTCAAAGACTTAAATGAAGACAGTGTCTCTGTTTATAGATCTGAAGAAGTAAAAACAAATAGAGATCTTTAAAGGGATACTAATGTTTTATTTGAACATTGTTCAATATTGAAGACATTAAAAAATAAATCAATTGCTGTAATTCCAATCTCTCAGATCTTTATAGTTTGAGAGAAATACCCTGCTAAAGTTCCCCTCTCCTGACCATTTCACAGAAGTCAGCTCTCTAGCTGACAGTAGAAGCAGCAGCTTCTGGTCATCTGACCAGCCGGCGGCCCTTCAGCAGAGCCGAAATAGTTCTATCTAGAAATAAATACTTAAAGGGTTAGTAATTCTTTATTATTACTATCCCTCATATTGTAGGTATTTCCCCCTTCCCTGAAGTCAGAGTTGTGCTGACTGCAGGGATATCCGGTCTGTTTTTCATCATGCGGCTCTGCAGCAGAGCTGCAATCGCGTTAGTGACAAAGAATTATTTCACTGAAACGGTCTTTTATATGTGCACATGTAGAAGACCGTTTCAGTGAAATCATTTTTTACTAACGGGATCTCGGCTCAGCTGCAGAGCCACAAGCTTGTCGTACCACAGACTTCCACTGCAGGCAGCACAACGCTGACTTCAGGGAAGGGGGAGGGAGGGGGGAACTTTGCCTTCGGTTATCTCTCAAACCATAGAGATGAACCTGGGGGCTATTAAGTTATTTTGCAAATATCTACAATATGAGGGATAGTAATAAAAAAGTATTACTATCCCTTTAAATGGAACGGTCTACAAAGTGCGCTTGTAACCAAGCTATTTTGGCTCAGCTGAAGAGCCGCTGGCCGGTCAAATGACCAGAATCTGTTGCTGTTAGCTAGAAAGCTGACTTCTGTGAAATGGCCGGTAGAGATGAACTTTAGCAGGTTATATATCTCAAACTATAAAGGTCTGAGAGATCGGACTTACAGCAACTGATTTATTTTTTTAATATCAATATTAAACCATGTTATAGTAAAACATTACTATCCCTTTAACCCCATAAGGACCAGCCGTGCATGCACGTGGCCGGCAATTAAGGACCACGTGCAGCCGCGTGAGGAGCCCTGAACTCCATGACGTACATGTACGTCCTTGGTCCTTTAGGGACATCCACCCCATGACGTACATGTACGTCATGGGTTGTTAAGGGGTTAAAACAAAAGGTGTGTTTTTCATACTCTGCTCTATGAATTTCTTACGTGTCTTTTTTCCATAACATTAAAACACTCGATGAGATAATGTATCCATATTTATCTTGAGCTACAGATGGGTTTCTTGAATTGGTTTTTCTGTAAAGAATAATTTCCCCTCCAAAAATCACACTCATAATGCATTCTTATTCACCATTCATACATCCCTGTTCTCCACTTCAAACAACTGGGAAAAATTAATGTATTAATCTTTCTTATCCTGCCTTCTGCATATCCCTTACATTTGTTTAAGCCATTTTGATCTTTCTATTTAAAAGCTATTTTATCTTTGCACTAGAAAATCACCTGCTTTTTAAAGGAACACTAACACCTAAAAAAATAATTGGGGGTTGTATAAACCTATAACGTGTACTTCATGCTAGAATTTGCAAAAATTATTTGTTTGTTTTCTAAGGCCTTAAATCTAGTCTAATATATGCTCTGTCAGAGCAGAATTCCAGCTTTTTCCAGGGCTCCCATTAATTGTCCAGGGTTATCTGCGAACGGGCTAGGATACAATCAATCAAAAGCAGTGGGCGTCTATCAACAATCCATTAACTGACTTTAGCTCTTAAACCCTTAAAGTGGAACTTTCGCCTTCTATAAAGTTGCCATCCAGTAATTAAAGCGATAGTAACCCCCCAAAAAAAACTGTAAGCCAAATGATAGGAATAATAAAAACATTCTTAACACCCTCATTCCCATCTCTCAAACCGTTATGGTTTGAGAGATGTAAGAAAATAAAGACCACCGCTCCCTCCCCCTTCTCATGCGTCTGCTGTACAGCGGACATCATGAGATCCTGCTTCCGGGACCAGACGGCGGCTCTTCCGGAGCGCTGTCATTGAGATAGACAAAAAACAATCCTGCGCTACTCTATATAAATAACTAATGTATGCCCAATAATGGGCATATATGATAATTCTTGGGTAAATAAGTGAAATTCTGTGTCACAGATTGGCCAAGTTGTGGGTAAGCTTGCCACCAACGTCAAAGTATTTCACTTTCGGCAAGTCCTACTCTAACAAACCTAAAAGCCCTATCTAAAAATTAAAATCGAGATTACCCTAATATTAGGGCAATTGCCTGCTCTGCTTAATGAGAAATCTAGCACTGAGTGTTGATAACAGGCCAGCAGACTTAACCCTTTGAATGCCAGAGGGGTACACAAAGCCTTGCAAAGCACACAGTTCCATGTGTATCAGCAGACAACCCGCAAATAATAATGTAAAGATAATTATGGAGTGTACAATACTTTTAAAGGAGATGTACAACCTCCTAATAATAACCCTCACTGAAATTACTATGGCCAGAAAATCATAATGGCTTCCTTGAATTTTGCCCTTGTAACTTTGTTCAATTTATAATATCTTCAATTAGTACTGATGCCATATCCACGATGGCGGACATGACAGCTGTTAGAAAATCACAGAATCTCAAATGCTGCTTAGTGCCTATGACAATCTTAACCCTTAAGGACCGACGTGCACGCGCGCGGCCAACATTTAAGGACCACGGACCATTTTTTTTAACTATCCGATTCAGGCATGCAGCCACGTGGGGACCCCTGAAATCCATGTCGTACATGTACGGCATGGGTCCTTATCGCACATTGACCCATGATGTACATGTATGTCTTTGGACGTTAAAGAGTTAATGGCCAGGGGTAAAAGCAACTCATTGCTGCGCAATACATTGCTCACACTTCATATCTTTAAAGTGTTAAGAAGGCTTACACAAAACTGCCAGAAATTGTCATAACTGCCTCTATGACATCATATCCAGGATTGATTGAAGGTAAAACTCATAGGGGGCATTTGGATTTTCTATCTATAGTAAGGTAAGCAGGTGGTTACTTTTCCTTTAAATACATCATTGCTAATATCAAACTGCACACATGTCACATGAATGCGTTATTTGTAGTTATTACTATTGCTTTAATAAACTCTGCTTGAAATACATTCCCAAGAGCATGCTGCAATATCTTTTAGTTTGCCCCCGTGAAAAATATTTATTGAGTCCAATTTGAAACAGACACTTAACATCAATATAAAGTGAACAAATTTAATTTAGAAACAACCAATAATTCCAAAGAAGAAATTCTGCAAAACAGCAATAATATTTGTTAGGGTAGTGGACAAATAATAACCCCATAACCGTTTTCAAATGTACACGGAGGGGTTATCTTTAATTATATGTAAGTAACGAAGACAAGATGTCTCATTATTTGGAAAATTCCAAAGCACTTCCCTGAGAGCACTTCTTTATTCTGTCCAGCTAATAACTGAAACAAATTAACTGAATCCAGCATAGCTAAATAGCATCACAGTCTCTCAGTTCCAAAGCTGTTAATTACAGGTATAGATCATATGCAAATATCATCATATCTTGGTTTCAAAGGCACTTGGAAGAATTATCTTAGTAGTTTAGCTTCTTTTAGCAATGTCACTCAAATTTAAAGGATAATTAACATCTCCTAATATTAATCCCCACTTTTCTTACTTTGGCCAGAAAATCCTCATGGCCTGTATGAATTGTTATTAAGACATAAAAGGGATAGTAATGTTTCACAAAAACAGCAGCTCCAATTAATCTTCATAGTATTTGGGCCATGGTGAGTGTTATTTCAATACTGTCAGAGTTGTAGTTCAAGAGTAATTGAATGATAAAGTATCCCCCTCCAACCCCTTTTACCTAGTGTAAGCCATCTCTTCTCAGTGCAATCTGGTTGTAAGTCCAGACAGATAACAGCAGGGTACAATCTTCTTCCTATGAGAACAATGAAAGACATGCCCCCCTTGACAAATTTTTCAGGTTTTTCCCTTATCTTAATTGAAGATTGTCCCTCTCTGCAATCTACCTGGGAACCTCCCTTCTGCTCTGGCTGAACAGTGTTACATCAGTAAAAGGGGCAGGAGGGGGATACTTTGTCATTGAATTACTCATGAACTACAACTCTGACAGAAATGAAATAACACACTCCAAGGTCCAAATACTATGATGATTAATTAGAGCTGCTTTTATTATGAAACATTACTATCTCTTTAAAGGGATAGTAATGTTTAATTTTTAACATTCTTTAATATTGTTGGTATTAAATAAGAATTACATTGATGTAAGTCCTGTCTCTCAAACCTTTATAATTTGAGAGATATAACTGGCTAAAGATGTCCCCTCCAGACCATCTCACATAAGTCAGCGCTCTAGCTGACAGCAGGAGATTCCAGTCATTTGAACGGCCGGCGGCTCTTCAGCAGAGCTGAAATAGCGCTAGCTACAAATAAATACTTCAATGGAACAGTCTACAAAACCCGGCACACTTTGTAGACTTTCAATGAAGTATTTATTTCTAGATAGTGCAATTTCGGCTCTGCTGAAGAGCTGCTGGCCGGCTCTCAAACCATAAAGGTTTGAGAGACAGGACTTATATCAATATAATTATTTTTTTAATACCTACACTATTAAAGGATGTTAAAATGAAACATTACAATCCCTTTGATATCTTCAATCAGTTCTGGATTTCAGGTCCATGGAGGTAGACATGACTGTTATAGGTGCATGAACCTACCTAATCCTTTAAGGCAGGGCTGTCCAAGTTTGGTCCTCAGTGTCTACTAACAGTCCAGGATTTAAGGATTTCCTTGTTTGAGCACAGGTGGGTCAATCAGAATGAATGAGTCTCTGATTAACTCACCTGTGCTTAATCAGGAAACTCCTTAACCATTTGAGTGCCAGTAGCATACCCCTTTGACACTCAAAGGGTTAAATCCTGGCCTGTTGGTGGCCGTTTGGGACTGAACTTGGACACCCCTAGTTTAAGGACCAGAGGAGAGTGCAATACCTCTGGTCCTTAAAGGATTAAGATTACTATGGACAGTGAACAAAGGCTGGGTCCAGTGGTCCTGATATCAGCTGTCATGGACACCACCTGGGCATGACATCCAAGACTGATTACAGATGTTATCTCTTGAATCAAGGCACAAGAAAAAAATTCAGAGGGGCCATGAGGCTTGTCTGGCTATAGTAAGGTAAGTGGGGATTATTATCTGGAGATAAAATTCCCGCTCATTAAAAAAAAAAAAAAATCTATTAACCCCTTGAATAACAGAGAAATCTCCACTGCATAAAACGGATAGTAATATCTCTATTAAAGTTGATTTCAGAGTCTTCTTTATTGTTTTTGTAACACATAGCGCTATATTTCATTACTTACATGCTTTTAGTTCAAGCGCTATTCAAGCTGAAAAGAACTCCCTCCCGCCACTTCTGCCACCTCCCCTTAGATGTGGAATCCAGTCCTGGGACCGGATGGATGCAGCGAGGGACAATCTTCACTCATTAAGTATAAGGAAAACCCTGCCCCCTTGATGAAGGAGGGAAGGATTTTCCTTTTGCTTACTGAAGATTGTCCCCCGCCTCTCTCCATCCAGACCAGACTGAGAGGATCAGTGATGCAGGGAATGGGATGGGAGGGGGAACCTTTCATCTTGAATAGCTCTTGAACTACAAACATGTAACTAATTAAATATAACACTATGTGTTACAAAAACAATAATGGAAGACTTGGACATCAGCTTTAATGGAGGTATTACTATCACTTGAAGACCCATTTTAATCCATGAGAATTTGGGAAAATTCCATTTCAACCATGTAGCAATCAATTTGCTACAGAATAATTCCTCTTTAGCTTGATGAATAAAACCCACTGTTAATAAGTAATGTGTGCAGGAATTCAGGACAGTGAATGGGTTTTCAAAACCCAACAGCATATTGTCAAAAAACAGTCTGGCATGGAAAAATATCAGTGACAGTATTGTAATAAAGGGAACCGGCTTTGTTGCTATGCGACACTCCAATCCTTATTATCAATAGCATTGCATGTTCCTGCAAATATTTAACCCATCTGTTTTCAGAATCTCTGAGGATGGTGTACTAAGAATTGGAGTGATTGTTAGAAAACCAACTGCATGACAGGAGACAAATAAAAATCTCCACATCCTCACTGATTTAAAGGGATAGTAATACTTAAAACGTAAAAAAAAAAAAAAAAAAAAAAAGTTGTAGGGTTTATCACCATGAGTAAAACAAGGGTTCTCCCACTGCCTGAGAGTTTTTTATTCAAAAGTTATCGCAGCTTAAACTTGGTTTTTTAGGTGCAATATCACCGAGGCCTGAAATTGTACAGTGGCGCTGTTGCTATACCATCCTATGGAGACTTATGGTCAACTGACCAGAGCTGTCCATAGGATGGTGTAACAACAGCGCCACTGTACAATTTCAGACCACTATGATACTGCACTTACATAATTAAAATTTAAGCTGCAATAACTTTTGAATAAAAACCTCTCAGCAGTGGGATTAGCATTGTTTTACTCAGGGCAATAAAGAATAGAACATATTTTATTACGTTTTATGTATTACTATCTCTTTAAAGGAATAGAAACCCTTTGCAAAAGGTATAGGGCACGAAAAAAAAAACAAGGCACCACATATTGGGTGAGAACAGGCCATTACTTTATTAATAAAATAGACCTGTATTTAAACATATCACAATTACCAACCTCCCAAGTGTCCCTCTTTTAGACCCAAATCCCTCTGTCCCTCTTTCCCACCCTGATGTCCCTCTTTTTAGGAGATCAGACTGAGTGGTTAGTAGATAAGTGTATCACATTCCTCTACAGCAATAAAACTCACATTAATGTTTGCTTAAACGTCAGTATATGTGTTTAAAATGTAGTCTGTGTAAATAAAATACTTTGGTATTTTTATAAGTCATTTATTAGTCACACACATGGGCGGATTGTTCTATCGGGGGATCGGGCATCCCCTGGTGTGCCGCTAGATCATGGGCCGGTGGGGGAGATCAGAGGATTTCACCTCACCTTCCCACAATATTTTGAAGGAGAGATCTGTGTTGCCACATGCACTTCCTGTGCTTTCCTTGTTAACCCTTTGAGTGCCAGAGGAGTACGCAACGCATTGCTTTGCAATGTGTTGGATACCCCTCTGGCACTCAAAGGGTTAATGCAGAGCGCCAGGATATGACATAATATCCTGGAGCCTGCTCTCCCATGCTGCACAGGGACCACAAGGGCCGTCGATAGGGACGTCGGTGCAACTAGTGGTCTGTTTTATTTAACCCTTTGAGTGCCAGAGGGGTATGGAATGTATTGCAAAGAAATGAATTCTGTACCCCTCAGGCACTCAAAGGGTTAAAAAAAATGCCCGGGCTGGTATTCCCCTACAATCCACCCCTGGTTACAAAAGGAGGTGGCAGTTGGTCATGAAATAGCCTAAGAATTCTCGGTAATGCTCTGCCCACCAGCCACGTCCCCAGCAACACCCCCTAAAACACAAGAATCCCTCTTTGGCAAGTTGAAATGTTGGGAGGTATGCAATTATAACTGACAACAGCAATATAATAATACTAGTAACAATATAATAATAATAGTCATCATAATCATCATCATCAATAATCTAAATACCCCATACATGGCCAAACAAACCAGGCTCATATTTAAAGCCCAAAACATTTACCAACATTCCTAAAATGGAATTAAACCAATTACCCCAATTGTACCAGACCACGCCAGTCCACTGGGTAATGTCATCATACACGGCCTAAGCCTGGGGTACACTTCCATAGGGATTATCTCCCTAAGGAAAGAACATCATGTTCTGTTAACACTTAAACATACCCCCAATAAAAGGCAAGGACAACACAATGACTGGAGGTTACACAAAACAGGGAGGGAGGGATGCTCGATCACCCATTCTTCCCGCTACTGCCACTCAATTCCACTTTCACCCCTTCAACCTCACTTTCCTCAAACATCCCTTTTTGCATGCTCTACCTTCACTATGAGCTCTGGAAGCTTTCTTTATTTTTACTTTGCATAATCTGAAAGTATATAAAATGTACAATCAAATCACCAATACTTTTTATTATTCATATTTTTCTTTTATCTTCACGTACCTTTTCTTTTTTTTTTTTACACTGTTATATTGCTGTCAGTAAAATACCAGGATCTCAGCTTTCAGATAGTTTTCTGGCAGATACACCATGAAAGCAGGATGTAATACAATGTTATGTCCTCCCTGCACTGTGTGCTATCTTTCTTATGTTGTATTACTATCCCTGCTTTCACGTTCCCTGACAGAAAGCTCTATGCAAACAGATCAAGGGAGCTCATTGTCAAAGGTATAAAAGTGTAAAAATATAGAAAAAATTAAAATGAAATGTATAGGTAGTTTGACTATATATTATGCGGTTGTAGAATATGTAAAGCTAAAATAAAGAGTTACTATTCCTTTAAATGGGGCTTTTATTCCCTTGTATGCTAGCGAAGCCTCCAAAGCATTATAGACGCTGGGTACATCTCTGGCAGGGAAGGATAAATATGATTTATCTCCAGAGTCACAAAGTAAAAAATGTGAGTGATTCTGGGGCAAACTAACTGATTCATAGGGAACACATAAAAATGCCATTATTTAAATGGCACTTTTAACCATGTGAATGCTAGGGGGCTTGGAGATGCTCATTTGCATTAAAAAATATTTTTATTTGTTACCTACGGGGCAGTTGGTTTGACCCAAAATGACCCAGCTTTTGTCTGTGCACATATGGACCTCCTTAAAGTGATAGTAATGTTTCATAATAAAAGCAGCTCTAATTAATCTTCATAGTATTTGGGCCATGGAGAGTGTTATTTCAATTCTGTCAGAGTTGCAGTTTAGGAGTAATTCAATGATAAAGTATCCCCCTCCTTCCCCTTTTACTAATGTAACACTGCTCAGCCAGAGCAGAAGCGAGGTGCCCAGGTAGACTGCAGAGAGGGACAATCTTCAGTTAAGATAAGGGAAAAACCTGAAAAACTTGTCAAGGGGGCAGGGCTTTCATTGTTCTCATAGGAAGAAGCTTGTCCCCTGCTGTTATCTGTCTGGTCTATGGACTGCATTCCACATCTGAGAAGAGATGGCTTACACTAGGTAAAAGGGGCGGGAGGGGAAACTCTGCTTGTGAATATCTCTCAAACCATAAAGGTTTGAGAGATAAGACTTATATTGTTCTTCGTGTTTTTTTAATGCCTACAAAATAACATAAAGATAAAACAAAGTATCACTATCCCTTTAAGGCCAAAACAAAAGTGGGGTAATTATTGTGTGAACTAAAACTTCCAATTGATTTAAAAGGGGCTTTTAATCCCTTGAATGATAGAAACATAAGAGCCATTCAGCCCATCTAGTCTGCCCATTTCCTACTGTAAAACCTCAAACCTTATTTGGTCCTTGGTCTTGTCATGTTCAGGACAGTCTTGTGCCTATCCCATGCATGCTTACATTCCCTCACTGTATTAACTTCTATCATATACTCTACTTATCTACTACCCTCTTAGTGAAGTAAAACTTTCTTACATTACATATAAACTTCTGTCCCTCTAGTTTTAGATATGGCCTCTTGTCCTAACATTTGTACTCCTTTGAAATGTACTTCCATCCTGCACTTTGTTGAATCCCTTCATGTATATTAATGTTTCTTTCATATCCCCGTTCACTCTCTCCTCTCCTCCAAGCTATACATGTTCAGATCCTTTAGTTTATCCTGATATTTCTTTTCTTGTAAATCATTCAACATTTTAGTAGCCCTTCTCTGAATTCTCTCTAGAGAATCTGTATCCTTCTGGAAATTGGGTCTCCAGTGGCATAACCATGACCACTTCCCTTTTCCTGCAACTAATGCCCCTAGCTATACAACCCAGCACCCTGTTTGCATTCCCTGCACTCTGTTACATTGCCTGCCTATCTATAAGTCATCAGAAATAATTACTCCCAAATCCCTTTCCTCTGTTGTCTCTGACAGCATAATACACTTAATACTACATTCTGCCTTTGGATTTTACATCCCAAGTGCATTATTTTACATATATTTATCAACATTAAACTGCAGCTGCCATAGTCTTGTCCATTCTTCTAATAATTTACCTAAATCATTTGGCTTATTCCCCCAGGAATGTCTACCCTGTTGCAGGTCTTTGCAGAAAGCCATATCTTACCAAAAAGGCACTTACCACTGACTTTAATGGAGATTTTTAACCCCTTGGACACTAGAGAAGTCTCCAATGCATTGCTTTGAAATGCGTTGGAGTTCTCTCTAGCATTCAGCGGGTTAAAAGCCCAAATGAAATTATTGAAATGTTTATTTCTCCCCTATAGTGTAAGGGCTGGATTGTATTACAGGTGCTAATTTTATCATTGCTTTTATCTCCAGTTTTCCCAATAGACTTCAATAGGAAAATGTTTGATAAAACGGGTGTTAACATTTAGCGCCTGCAGTAGAATCTAGCCCTAATTGGTTTATTCCAAGATTGCACCACTTTTGTCTTTTGCATATGGCTACCCAGTGTCCACATCATCACTGAAAGGGTTAAAAGTTTTTTTTTTTTTTTTTAACGAAAGCTAGTTTTTATTTGTACACTATGATGTCCATGACTTGTTTCAGTATTGTACTAGGACAGGGATGGGCAACTTGAGGACCTCCAGCTTTTCAGTACTATAATTCCTGTCTCCCTAGCCAGCCAGCAACTGGGGTGGGAATAATGGTAATTGTACTCCTGAACAGCTGGAGGGCCTCAGGTTGCCCACCTATTTTCTAGGACTTTTAAGCAGATGAGCCTCTCTGTCTGTGCCCAGCAGTAGAAGAGTTTTTGAGATGATTGTCTGCAGTAGATGAATTTGTGCCTACAGGAATTCACATTCTGCATTTGGCATTCTTCTAAGGCAAAGTTTCTTGCATAGTGAAGAAGGAGCATAGAAGAGCAGTTAAAAGCCACAGCTGTCTGAAATAAATAGAATAGAACACGCATTGTTTGCCAGCAATAGTCGGAAACTATTATCCAGCAGTGCGGGTTCTACAGGAGGCAAGGTTTCAAGGCAGCTGTTTTCTGTAGCACCTAATTATTTAGGCCAAGGGAAAGCAGACTCTTCAGTTCCATAGAAATTGCGAGTATCGTATTATGTTGCTGAAAAGACTTTCTGAACCTGGGAGATTATATTAAATCAACAATGGTTTTTAGGCTCATCTAGTATTGTAATTGCCTGGAATGATGAAAAATTAATGTAATACTGTGTTTACTTAGTAGCAAGGAGGAGGAGTAAAGGCAGTTAATTTCTGACATAAACATGATTTAATAAATGTTATGCAGTTTCTGATTGTTTTAGTTTTAAAATATTAGACATCTGCAGAAATCTAAAATTAATTTCTTTTTAATATTTAATAAGGTAAAACATTGCTTAAATGAACAATAACATCTCTGCAATGTAGGCAGGAAATCCTAACGGCTGCTATGAATCAGTGATCAGTCCATTTAGGGTTTCAAGATCCCACACTCCTCCGACTAAGAGACAGATGTCGGTGTCTGTGGACACGGTATCCAGATTCCATTTAAAAAATATTTTAAGGAATTATTCAGTGCAGAAATGTTTTATAATGGTCATTAGGATTTTTGATCAGAATGAGCAACTCAAGGGATTATTATTAGGATATGTTAGTGTTCCAGGCATGTTAAACTATAATCTCTCTCTCTATATATATATATATATATATATACATATATATACTAGTATGAAAGCCCATGTACATGGGCTAAAGTGCCACCCAGCACCTCAGCTGCTGCCCCAGATCCGGGAGCAGAGATAGGCGGTTAGCCATTCGGAGCGCCCCGCTCTGGATCAGTGCGTTCGGCCAGTCTCTACTGTGCGTTACTGCATAGTTCTGGCAGTCTCTGCTGCGCATGTGTTGTTATGCACACAGGGGACTTTGCAGCCCAGCACTTTATATTATACTATTTACAAAGCCCGTATACACGGGCTGATCCCGAGTGGGGAGCTCCGAATAGCTCACAGCCTGTCTGTGCTCCCAGCTCCGGGGCAGCAGCTGAGTCGCTGGGTGGCAGTGTGTCAGCCAGCCGCCTCCGCTGCTGCCCCGGAGCCGGGAACACAGACAGGCTGTCAGCCTTCCGGAGCTCTCTGCTCCGGATCAGCCCGTTCTGTGAGTCCCTACTGCACATGTGTGGTTACGCATTCTAGGACTGTATGTTATAGGATAGATATATACACTTTGACTCCCCAGCCTTGCCAGCCTTGTTCCACTGGTAGCCATGGGACCCCACATACTCTGTTTGACACGTATATCTAGATTCCACTTTCCACTGGTAATCACAGTATGACACATATGCTGTGTGACAGCCCAGGCTTGTTCATTAGATAATCACAGACCACTCACAAATACACACATATACAGTGTGACACTTTAGTCTTGTTCCACTGGTCACAGAACCCTACATACACTGTATGGCAAGTCAGACCTGTTCTACTGTCCACTGGTAGTCACAGAACTGCACACACTTGCTGCTACCCCAAGGTTTGCTGTACTGACAGTCACAGAACCACACATACACTGACTGTTTCTTCAGTTTTGTTCTACTGGTAACCACACATACACTGTCTGTTTCTCCAGCTTTGTTCTACTGGTAGCCACACATACACTGCCGGATTCTGTTCCACTGTTCAATTATAGCCATAGACAAGCAAGCAAACACATACACAAACATCACTGCAGCCCCTCCCATTGTCTACCTTCCCTAGCACAGGAGGAAGCCTCTTCCCCATTCTCTGATGGTTCAGCATTTGGAGCAAGAGGACTATGCCTCTATATCTGTACTTCTACAAAGTCCTCATTTGGCCTAATGATACAGAGAGCTGGGATACAACATCATTTACTGGAGCTATGTATCATTAGGTCCTGTGAGGACATTGGTCTGTGCCAGAGGAGGCTCTTGCTCCGAATGCTGGACCATCAGGGATTAGGCCCAAGCCTGTGTCAGGACATGGGAGGAGGCCACAGCACTATTTTGTGGGATCCTCAGTCTAGTCTGATTTATGATTTTACATGATAAATTGTCCTGTACTAAGGCCATACATTCATATACACACTTTTGAACTATGTGTCTGAGCTACAACTAGTATACTCCATTAACCATTTGAGAGGTCTGAGGTTTGAGCTTTGCTTTGCTGTGTAATGCATTCTCTGTCATTTAATGTGTTAACACACTTCTTAGCTGCATCAGCCCCCATACCCTCCCACCATCTATCTGCTTTTAGAGGGTCATCAGCTATCACCCCCTCCTGAAACCCCAACATCATTCATCTCTCCCCACAGGCTTTGATTGCTGTTCTCGTCCTTCCTTCAGCTGGATATCTTCAAATGGTTAAACTCCCTTAGTGTTTCCTGTTCTGAAAGTTCACTGTCATAGCAGCCACTGCCCTCAGGTCAGTTCTTCTCTGCACACACAGGAACACTGCTGATACTGTCACTACTGAGCAGCTTGTCTGAACTGAAAATGTATTGTCTGTCTTCAGAGGAGCTGATCAGGTGTGAGAGTGAAAATATAGCTATTCTGAACTAGATCAGCTGGTGCAGTACTGTTATTAATGCAAAAACCCATGAATGCTTCTCCCCCTATCAAATGATTAAAAATCACAACTGCATTGGGCAGCCCTGCTGTTATCAGTTCTATGGCTTTCTATAGCTCTCTCCTTAGGGCAGAATCTCTCTACTATTTCCACACAATGTGAGTGATAGAACCATAAAGAGAGAGAAAGCTTTACCTCTTATCTCTTGGTTGCTCTTCAGGTCCTCCAAGAGCATTGCTGGCTGCTGACATCATAGGTAGACACAAACTCAATGCAAGTAAGCAGATATTGCAGGAGTAGACAGGATAGCTGCAATGTGGTGTCCTCTGTAGCAGGTACAACACAGTGTCCTATGTCAGCCTTCTGTTTTTGGGCTAAATCAGGAGTCATTGGGGAGGTCAAGATTAGTTACAGACTATCCAGAACATCAGACTTTCTTGCTTAACCACTTAAGGACAAGTGACTTGCCAGGACAGTCACTAGTGTCCATGTGTTAAGGACTGGTGACAGTCTTGGCACTTCATGACTATTTTTGATCAAAGCTCTCCTGCAGGTGCACTGTGATCACGACGGGAGTCTAAAATTGAGTGCTCCAAGATTGGAGCAGTCAGTTTCAGTCTCTCCTTTGATGAGCCTGTACATGTGATCGCTCACATGTGCCGGCTCACCGAATGTAGTCTATGCTGACCTTTATGGTAAAAGTACCCCAGGTCTGTTGGAACTGCTGGGTTCAATCATGAAGCTTGGGATTTGTTCCCTCCTTTTGTTTAACTGGTTGAAGTCTCTATTGCATTGGGCAACATCTCTAGTATCCAAATGCTTAATGTCCTTTATTGGGATAATTCATAGTTTTTATTTCCATGTATATATGCCTATAAGACTACTAGGGATTACATATTCTAATGGTAGCTAACTCAGTCATGCACAGAATTGTATGAGCTGTAGACAGAAGGAGGATGTTCTTGTACAATTCCCTACTAAAACAGATGCTTTTTTTATCTACTAGTGCTTCACCTGCATTTTACCTATGTGGTTTGAACCCTGAGGCAGATTACCAACCATTGGCCTATTAACTAAACTTTTTAGGTCAAAAAGTATCCCTTAAAGTAGAAAGTAGATATAAGTGACCCCTAATTAATTGTTAGTATAGTGGTAATTATGGAAATAGTGTTATAATGTTTAAGTGCAAGCATTATTTGGAATCAAAAGTTCATATGAAACTCACCGCAGTCATCTTGGAAAAGAGGGATCTGTGTGCCTGCATTGTCCATCCCTGCCTGTATCATACAATGTAACTCCTCCTTTGGCAAATAACCTATCAGTGATGAGACAGGGACGGACAGTGCAGGCACACAGATCCCTCTTCGCTAAGATATCTGCACTGTCATTTTGAGGTGAGTCTCATACTAATTTATGATTCCAAATAATGCCGGCACTTACTAAACATTATAACACTATTTCAATGATTACCGCTATACTAACAATTAATTGGGGAACACTTAAATCTACGTGATATTTCCACTTTAATACTGATTGCACCAACAGAAGGGTAGCGTGGCAGTGTATGGGCTTCTTCAGGTACCATATGCCTTGTTTAATTCTATTTACTATATAAGATACAGAGGAAATTTAAGTCATTTTGTTCCGTTCCTCTGCTATAGGGGAGGTGACAGGGACCTGCTGGCATTAAAGTATTAATGATGGAGAAGTATGTATGTGATTACATGCAGTAGTGTATTCCCACAAGTCCAGTGGAGGGTAATGTCACTGCATAAAATGAGTTGCCCTGGTGGATTTGTACATTTCCCCCATTCAGTGCCTGGGGAAGTTCTTACTTCCTGGAGGGGGGGTGGTAATGCACCAAGGTAAAAGACAGTGAGAGTGAGAGAAGACAATCTATTGAGAGAAACTCTTCAGTTCCTTTTATGTAAACTCATCATCAAGAAAGCTTTGTCTTTCTAGAGAAGTGATGGACAATGTAAGGCCCCCCAGCTGTTGCTAGACTACAATGAAGGAATGAAGGGAGTTGTAGTCTGGCAACAGCTGGAGTGCTTCATGTTGTCCATCTCTGTTCTAGACAAACTTATCTTACCTTACATTCACCTTCATGCATCTCCACCCTTAGTTAGTTCAATGTGAATGCATGTGGAAGTATATATAAACAAGGGCCACTATTGCTGCTACTACAGCTCTCTTAAGGTGAAAGTTCAAATCTAGCAAACATTACTGTATCTTTTTTTAGTGATTGTCCACATCCTGCAAGACACAGAATGTGCATAATATCTTAGGCTGGGTTTCACAAGACAAGTGAGAGAATTGCGGTCCATGAGGCTGTTTGCACTGACAATTTCACAGTCAAACTCAGCAAGCTGCAACTCAGCTATGTTCATGCGTTTAACCCTTTGTGTGCCAGAGGGGTAAGCAAAGCATTGCTTTGCAATGTGTTGCATACCACTCTGGCACTCAAAGGGTTAAAGCAGTTAAATTGAGCAATTAAAGGACATTCTTTTTCCTTTTTCTTGTTTATGATCAGCAAGGTGGCCTGTGGCCTGCTGTGCAGATCACTGACACTGGCAACCTGGACGTTCTAATGTGTTCTGCCCAATCCAGTGAATGGGAAACATAAACATTTGCATCAACCAATAACATATGGTCAACTGGAACATGAGTGTTGACAAAATGTAAAAGAAATAATGTTGTTTTATTAACCTTACTAGTGTAAAAGCCTGTGTACATGGGCCAAGGTCCAGGTAATGTTAATCCTTTGAGTGCCAGAGGGGTAGGCAACGCATTGCTTTGAAACTCAAAGGGCTTTGACACTCAAAGGGCTAAGAGGCCACTACTTCACAGCTCCATGCAACACAGTATTACGTCACCTCACTCACGCAATGCAATCATGCGCAGATAGAGACTTCCAGAACACGGGCAGCCTCTACTGCGCATGACTGCATCGTGACAAACATCCCAGCGAATTATTATATAGGATTTGCAGCTATTCTGCAGCCTCCAGCGTGAGCTTAGCTTTAATAGGGAATTATCTGGAACCTCTTAATCACTAAAATATGTCCTAAAGACACACTCCAAAATTAAAACCATTGTTCAAAAATGTACTTGAAGTAAAATAAGCACCTTTACTAGCCGTTCATTCTATTAGAAGAGTGAGTTACCATCTTGGTATTTCTTCACAGCTCTGTTTCCCATCACACTACTCTTTTCATTCATTCGTTCATTCATCATTCCTTTTGAATTTTATTCTTCTCAGTAGGACCTCACAGATAACTGAACTCATGAGTCTTTGCTATAGCAGAGTAGAGACAGGCACATTCTCTGCAGAGACATCATGAGACTTGCTTAGCAGGGAGAGTTGTGACTCTGGACAGCGGAAGGGTACAATGCATTGGATTAATCTCTGGCACTCAAAAGATTAACAAACTTTAAAATGAGGAAATGCTTAGTGGAGGTGATAGTGTTCCTATAAAAAGCTAAACAACTCAGTGCGAGCACATACAGACAAGTCGTACACGTAATCAGGTACCTATTATATGCTGTGCTCCTCTTTACATATCCACTGTCCTTCCATTTACATGTGAAGCCTGGGCATAATTAGGTGCATGCGGTCATAAACACAAAGAGAGTGGCGCATTTCTGGGACAAAGCAATAACAAATACATAGGGAACAAATAAAAATCTCACTTTATCCCACTGATTCAAATTGATTTTTAACCCTTTGAATGTTATAGAGGTCTCCAGCACATTGAGAAGGCCCAAGGAGCAGTCCTGGAGCACTGTGAAAAAAAAATCTATATAGCAAATTGTACTTTTGTTTGGAATAATAACAACTGTCATAATGTCTGCTACACAACTTCTCCTGATTTTTATCTGTACACATCATGTTAGGTTGTGGTTGCAATTAATCCCAATCACAAGTGTAAAACAGTCTACAGCTCAGACAGGACACTTTAGAAATGTCTGTGACCGAGAATACGGAGTAAGTTGAGACAGTGACATATCGATGAGCTGTAATTGGCTCCTTTTCCTTCTTTTACTCCACATGTCGACTGTTCTGACCCTGCATTTCTCCACATTTATTTATATATTGATTTTTAGTACTTGTAATTTGAGCAGGTTATTTCATGTTGTAAATGAGGCTCAGTTCTGCAGGAGAAAATACTGTAATAGGAGGCATCACTAAAACTTTTTGTTTTGCACAAAATAAGAGCAAATCATCTGCACCAGGTGAAAAGTAATAATTCCCCATATTCTGATTTATTTAAATGAGGCTTTTAACCCTTTGAATGCTGTAGAGGTTTCACAATTGTTATTTGTTCTCTGTCATACAATTGGCGTGCCCAAGACCTGTTCCATATGTCTAGTGATGCTCCCTAGTAGAGATTTATTAAATGGCTGTCATTCATTTTGCAGTTTGAACCAGGAGATCTTAAGAAATTCCAGATCCAGTGGAATCAATTTGGAATGAATCAAGGAGTGACATTATGAAGGGGGACATGGTGATGGAAAAACAGGGGAGCACGGGTTTAAGGAGTATGCAGTCCCAACGGGCTGCAGTGAGAGTGCACCAGTGGGTGGGAATGAGTAGAGGACAAGGGTGTGCCAAGAGGAGCAGAAAAGGGCTGGCTGGTGAGTGGACCAAGCACATGGGGGGAGTGGACTGAGAACATGAAAGTAAGTGGAGTGGACTAAGGACATGTGAGGGAAGGGGAGCAGGCAAAGTACATGGTAAAGAGTGGAGTAGGGCATGGAAATGGAAAGGAGGGGAACAGGCCAGAGGAGATGGAGTGGAGGAGGACTGAGAACATGAAAGTAAGTGGAGTAGACTAAGGACATGTGAGCGAAGGGGAGCAAGCAAAGTACATGGTAAAGAGTGGGGTAGGCCACGGAAATGGAAAGGAGAGGAACAGGCCAGAGGAGATGGAGGGGAGGAGGACTGAGGACATGGAAGGGAGAGGAGTGGCCACAGGACATTGGAGGGAGGGAAGCAGGCTGGAGGAGATAGAAGGGAGGTGAGCAGGCCAGATGAGATGGAGGGGAGGTTGCCTGAGGACATGGAAGGGAGGGGAGTGCCCACACGACATGGGAGAAAGGAGAGTAGGCAAAGGACATGCAAGGAAGGGAAGTAGGTTGGAAGAGATGGAAGGGAAAAGGGACGTGAATAGTCCACAGAAGATGGAGGGGAGGAGGTCTGAGGAGATGAAAGTGAAAGAAGTGGCCGCAGGACATGGGAGGAGGAGAATAGGCAAGGGACATTTAAGGGATAGTAGCTGGAGGAGATAAAAGGGAGGTGAACAGGCCATAGGAGATGGAGGGGAGGAGGATTGGGGACATAGAAGGGAGGGGAGTGGCCACAGGACATTGGAGGAAGGGAAGCAGGCTGGAGGAGATAGAAGGGAGGTGACCAGGCCAGAGGAGATGGAGGGGAGGAGGTGGAGGACTGGGGACATGGAAGGGAGGGGAGTGGCCACAGGACATTGGAGGGAGGGAAGCAGGCTGGAGGAGGTAGAAGGGAGGTGAACAGGCCAGAGGAGATGGAGGGGAGGAGGTGGAGGACTGGGGACATGGAAGGGAGGGGAGTGGCCACAGGACATTGGAGGGAGGGAAGCAGGCTGGAGGAGGTAGAAGGGAGGTGAACAGGCCAGAGGAGATGGAGGGGAGGAGGTGGAGGACTGGGGACATGGAAGGGAGGGGAGTGGCCACAGGACATTGGAGGGAGGGAAGCAGGTTGGAGGAGATGGAAGGAGGTGAACAGGCCAGAGGAGATGGAGGGGAGGAAGTGGAGGACTGGGGACATGGAAGGGAGGGGAGTGGCCACAGGACATTGGAGGGAGGGAAGCAGGCTGGAGGAGATAGAAGGGAGGTGAACAGGCCATAGGAGATTGAGGGAAGGAGGTGGAGGACTGGGGACATGGAAGGGAGGGGAGTGGCCACAGGACATTGGAGGGAGGGAAGCAGGCTGGAGGAGATAGAAGGGAGGTGAACAGGCCAGAGGAGATGGAGGGGAGGAGGTGGAGGACTGGGGACATGGAAGGGAGGGGAGTGGCCACAGGACATTGGAGGGAGGGAAGCAGGCTGGAGGAGGAAGAAGGGAGGTGAACAGGCCAGAGGAGATGGAGGGGAGGAGGTGGAGGACTGGGAACATGGAAGGGAGGGGAGTGGCCACAGGACATTGGAGGGAGGGAAGCAGGCTGGAGGAGACAGAAGGGAGGTGAACAGGCCAGAAGAGATGGAGGGAAGGTGGCCTGAGGAAATGGAAGGGAGTGAAGTAGCCACAGGACATGGGAGGGAGAGGAGCGTAGAACCAAAACCGCTGTTTTGCAAGACATGTATTGGGTATTGTGAAGTAGCTTGTTTCAAGCAAAAAATACACTTACAGAACTGTTTCACTCACCTCTAGACACTAATATTAAAAGAGTTATAAGCCCAATTTAAATCAAAGTAAAAAAATATATCTATACAGAATTGTTGCACTTGTATCTACTCTCAGCATTCAAGAGGTTAACCCTTTGAGTGCCAGAGGGTTATGCAATGCATTGCTATGCAATGCTTTGCATACCCCTCTGGCACTCAAAGGGTTAAAAGCCCGATTTAAATCAAAGGGAACTTTTGATTGTCCCCTGTACCTATTTTTTTTTTGTTACAGAAATGCTCCACTTGCATTGTACATATTGCCCCATGACTAAACATCTTGTGAGAAGCACGTGTCCTCTTGGATGAACCTTAAAACATTGCTTTAAATGGCAGTGGGTGAATAAATAAATAAGGGAATGATTTAGGCACAATTATTGCAGAGCTAGTCAGACTTAAATAATGATAGACAGTGGGAAATTAAAATCTGAAATCTAAGTGTTATGGAGGAAAGAAGAGTCATTTTATAGTTATTGAAGAATTTGAAGAGAAGTCCGCTAAGGGATTTCAGGAGGAGGAATAGAAATAGATCTTGAAGGCATTGATAATTTGAATAAATTGAAGAAAAGAAAGATTTGAGGCATGGAAACTGGATACTAGGAATTGGCAAGCATCTATGTAAAACAAAAAGTTTTCTATAAGTTTAGTATCACTTTCCATTTCATGTCCTTTACTTTTTGGTGATTCTATACTATTTCAATTTATCATCTGGATTTCATCCTGTTAACCACTTGGGTGTCAGAGATGTATCCAACACATTGCAAATCACAGGTTAAAGACAACCAATAAATCAGATTAAAAAGGTATTATTAAGTCAGACAAAATACAGACTAAAAGACCACTCTTCTGACATCATAGTCATAATAAACTATAATGGAGATACACCAGCACTAAATCAAAATATGCAGATCTCCTAAATCAGACAGTGAAAACCCTTCTTCCCATACCTCCCAACATTTCAAATTGCCAAAGAGGGACATTTGTGTTTTAGGGGGTGTTTCTGGGGGCGTGGCTGGTGGGCGGGGCATTACCAGGAATTTTAAGCTATTTCATGACCTGTTGTCACCTCCTTGTGTAGCCTAATAAATGATTTAGAACAAGACCAAAGTATTTTATTTACACAGACTAAATTATACACACATATACTGACATTTAAGCAAACAATAATGTGAGTTTTATTACTGTGGAGCAATATTACAGACGTATATACACACCACACAATCTGATCTCCTAAAAAGAGGGACATCAGGGTGGGAAAGAGTGACAGAGGGATTTAGGTCTAAAAGAGGGACACTTGGGAGGTATGTCTTCCACCTGATCAGTCAAACTGATATAAACACCATGGGGTGAATGTACCATGATGATTCCGTGAAACAACAAGTGATGGTACCAATGTACTGTTCCTACCCCCTGAGTAACATCAATGTACTTAGGTGTGCACCATCAAAATCCTCCTCTATTTTTTTGCCAAGGAGAGGAAATTGGGGCAGTCTGTGGGACATTTAGGGTGGTCCTTTCCTATATGCCTTGCTTAGATCAATGTACTAAGCAACGTGTAGAGGATATGACATATATGTGTATGTCATTTCCCTGAGCATGCTATTGGGCTGGCATGAGTGCTTAAAGTCTTAAATTGGTGGAGCGTGCTCTTCAATACATACTAACTTGGTAAAAATTTTACAAACAAAGTAAAAGTTCATATTACCTAAAATTTAGTCAATCCATAAAATGCATTTATATGTATAAACAATCTGGAAAGGCTAGCACCAAATCCCCCCAGACCCAAGTAGTATGAAATAATCTACAACCCTATAACCTATTAGTGGACAAGTTAAACAAAAATAGAAAGAAAGAAAATAGCAAGGAGAGAGCTAGTATTATCAATTATATTTATATATTAATGCCAAATAGACACAGACAACAATATTATATATGTTATACATACATAATAACACACAAAAAACAAATATGGTGCTAACAATAGAGAGTCCACCTCATACACAATAAGAATTGGCCAATATATATAATAATAATTAAAAGTTCAAAAGAACTCACATATAAAAGTCCTCTGAAATAGGTGCTAGATGGATAAAGCACAATGAATCCTTCAAAAGATAAAATAGAAGCAACCTCCAAACTGTCCACTTAGCAATATAGTTATTAGTGGGCAGACTAGCATGCAATACAGTCTATCTCCTCTCCCATCCGTAGTAGAAAAACATAGTGCCCCGGATGAGAGGTATATTGTGGGCAGAATCACTATAGATGCAAACAGTGTCTCCCGTCTATAGTTCCACATTGTGGCATATGAGACTAACCTCTTTGTATAGTATGAGTCCCGGGTGCACTTAGATGAAATAAGCGGGCAGAGGGAATGGAAATCGCAATTGCCATTTAAAGCCTCCTTTCCTTCATATTATATGTATTATAAGTGAGCTCTTCTGAACTTTTAATTATTATATATATATATTGGCCAATTCTTATTGTTTATGAGGTGGTCTCTCTCTATTGCTAGCACCAAATATGTTTTTTTATGTGTGTTATAATGTATGTATAACATATGTAATATTGCTTTCTGTGTCTATTTGGTATTAATATATAAATATAATTGATAATACTAGTGATCTCCTTGCTTTTTTCTTTCTTTATGTATGTATGTATATATATATATATATATATATATATATATGTATGTATTAGTTCAGTGATGTAAATGTAAAATAACAAACAAAATTAATATCTTGTAATACCTTTTTTATTGGACTAACAGAATTATGCATTGACAAGCTTTCGGGATAAACTCCCTCTCTCAAGTCTAAAGGATTTTTGAGGACAAGGACACAGAATTCACAGTTAATACAGTTAATATATTGAAATCAAAGCTGTGTTGTTTGCTGGGGTTAACACAGCAGGACTGCTGATAAGACAGGGACCAAGAGAAAATCCACACTCTTCTTGCAGAGGGTCATAAATACTGGATTGTTGGCATTGTAGCATTCTTAATATGTGCAATTTTTTTAATTCTCTCCCATCCCATACCATCTCCTGTATTTTCCTTCTCTACCCCCCCCACACACACACACTCTGCCTTGCATGATACGACCCTCTGCAAGAAGAGTGTGGATTTTCTCTTGGTCCCTGTCTTATCAGCAGTCCCACTGTGTTAACCCCAGCAAACAACACAGCTCTGAATTCAATGTATTAACTGTATTAACTGTGAATTCTGTGTCCTTGTGTTCAGAAATGCTTTAGACTTGAGAGAGGGAGTTTATCCCGAAAGCTTGTCAATCCATAATTCTGTTAGTCCAATAAAAAAGATATTACAAGATATTAATTTTGTTATATATATATATATATATATATATATACACAATATAAAATATATTATACTATAAGATCATCAGAAGTAAGCCACGGTATCCATAGGATTGTTCACTCATTTCTTTATCTGGCTCCCAGTCTTGGTCTCTTCCAATTGGATTCTCCACGGTCTCCTGGTGGATACATGCAACAGTGATCAGTGTCATATACAGACATTACAACTAAAATCAACATAGCTACATTTAAGGTAATAACTTTCATTTGCTTCACTCTCCCTCCATTATATAAATTCCAGCTGGTCAGCATAAATTTTATGGTAATGTATAGGCTTGAGAAATGGTGTATCCCAAAATGTTACCTCTGAACAGCTCTTATAAGCTGTTTGTATTATATTGCATGAATAAAGAATACATTTATATGTTTACTATCCTCTGATAGTGATTGATGAAAACCATACTTACTGAGGAGGTGATTATCCCTAACAATCAGACTCTATGCAGTGGAGGGAAGGTGAAGAGGAGAAAACACACTGCCCCATGCATGAGTGTATGTTCTAGCTATTCATATTGGTTGTATGAGACATTGATCATTGTTTCTTATATAGTGAGACTGTAGGAGTTGGAGGAGAATCAGATAGGAAGGGAGTAAGGCTGGGAGCCAGACAAAAAAATGGAGTCAATAGGGGTGTAATTTAGGGGGTGCAGACGTTGCAGTTGTAAAAGGAACCAGCACCAATAACTAGTTATGCCACTGGAATTGAACATCATGAGCAGGCTATATACAGAACATGAGTACTTAGATACTACTTAATTCAATGCATTGACTGAGTGAGGAAATAACTTCATATTCATATCACATATATGTCCTGTGTGGGAGAGATAGAATTTTGAAGATCTTGCCACATGGAGATTGGAGGGACACACAGGAGAAGGCACAGACCTCATGTAGAGCTTTGTGGAAAGGCAGGTATATCACCTCTGTGGGTCCTGGTCACATGAAGCTGTGCCGCTACTGTGTTAGGAGTTAAATATTAGGTAAAAAAGAAAGAAGGGGGAAAAAAACTCCATGTGAGTATGGCGTATCCATAACAAAAGTCTACCAATACTATCCTAATGGACCGTGACAGAAACTGCCTTGCAGCCTATCAAAGCCTATGCAGTCCCCATGCCTAGCAGTGAGATTCAGGTATATGTTCATTCCCATACAAAGTTTTGGCTTTCAGCAACTGCCAACTATCTACCTTTTCTGTTCTTACCACCAGTGGAAAACTGAGGGTTTTAAATGGAGATACATTGTATTCTTTTCATACAATATTGTATACTTTGTGTGTATTTTACATTTTAGGAGATACTTATGTTTGCCTCTGCCAACCTGTTAACAGAATGTGGTTACAGTTGAAACCCAACCCCTAGTTTTGTACACCCCACCCCAATACATACCATTGGCTAAAAAATCAGACTAATCCTGCCCTTGGGTGTGGCTGCCACTGATACAGAATTAGCTAGCCCAGCTATTTTATTGAATTTGTGGATTGACCACATTTTAAGTAATATGAACATTTATATAAAATGTGAAAAATAAATTTATTTTTTAATATATCCTGGATTAGTTTGATAGAAGCTTATTGATCTATTTAATATATGTACTAACTAGTTTTAAAGCCCGTATACATGGGTCAACACTGGCGGCACTGCAGTCATGCGCAGTACTGACTGCCCGAATGCGCCGAGGCTGATATGGATTTGAACGCTCCAAATTCCTCCTTTCGGTGCTCAGTGAGGACCTCTCTAGCATTCAAGGGTTAAAAAGCCTTTGAGTATTTTGCCGCAGAAATACTCCAGGGGGAGATTCACTAAGCAGTGATAAAGAGGTGATAAAATGATGATAATGTGGAGATGACTTCTCCAGTTTATCACTTCTCCAGTTCCTATGTTATTCTATAGAGCTTGTTCACTAAGATCTCCAGAGTTGAAGAAATCTTAGTGCATAGGCTCCATAGAATAACGTAGGAATCAGAGAAGTGATAAAGTGGAGGAATCATCTCCACTTTATCACCTCTTTATCATGGCTTAGTGAATCTCTCCCCAGTAATTCATATATATATATATATATATATATATATATATATATATATATATATATATATATATATATATAATATTTATTTCCTGTAGTTGAACTGGCTTTATAAAATATCCAGAGTTTCCCTTTGCCTAAATCATATTCCCATTCATTGCACTCAAAATCAAATCTCCCATTCCATTTTTCATATCAGAAAAAAGCAGAATGAGTGTCTAAATATGTACTTTCTTTGCTGTATCTCATATTTGTGTGTGAATTTCTCCTTTTTTCTTCTTATTGATCTTTTACCGTTCCCCCGGCTCTTTGCCTTTTCACTTTCATATTTATCTTGATTTGAATATCTTGTGTATTGGAAACATCTCATCTTAGTCTTCTTTTCCAAACTGGCTCTTGTTGACATCTCAGATATACATAGACTAGACTAATTGTAGCAGAGCGTGGTTGCTCAAGACTACATTTGAGATATTTCTTCTCTTTGGGTAGAGCTTCAAAACTCATAATTTAATGTCCCCTGGCTTTACAGAAGCTCTGCAAACATGGCTTTCTTGATTTGACCTTCTTGACCTCATTTGTGAGTGAAAAATGTCCTTCTCAATAGACTGAGACTTGTGCACGGCAAAAATTTTTGGTACAATTCGATTTCGGACAAATTTTTTTTAAAAAAAATTTAAATTAACAAATAGAAATAAAAAAATAAATTAAAACTAAATTAATAATAATATTAAATCTCTAATGGGTATTTTATAAACCCCTACACACTTACTACCCTTAACAGGGCAAATATGGGGTGAGTGGCAGCAATGTAACATGGCTGTGTGATACAAATGAATATACAACAAACACACAAAATAAAGTCCTGCGCTCAAACTCCCAGTACTCCTGGGCAGCAGCAATGGCTATAGTATACATCAGTCCAAAATACATAGTACGAAAAACAAAGAGTTACCTGTACTCTGTCCCAAATCCCTATGCACATTTAAATAATTGGAGGGTTTTAGTTTCATTCCAATGGCCATTTGAATGTAAGTTCACCTGCCGCGCCAAGGCAAGCCTCATAGGTAAATTCATCAGGACAATTAAATTATTTTGAATTACTTTTCTTAAGCTGCACCCATTATGTAACACATTATTAGTTTTTTTTTATTTTGCAATTTTTTTTAATAATAAATAAGAATTTATATATATATATATATATATATATATATATATATATATATATATATATGTCACATCAAATTAAAGCCCTTTCTGCCCTTTAAAAAATGGTATATAATATGTGTTTGTGCAATAAGTGAGAAAGATAGGAATTATGGTTCAACACACACATAGCAAAAATGCCAAAATTGCTTGTGTCCTTATGTGGTTAATATCTGCACTTTGCATGAACTGTAAAGCGCCTGTTTTACCAGATCTATTTTTATCAGTATGTAGCAACATTGTAATAGTTTCAGGCGGGAAAGTGCTGCGCCATCTATTTTTAGTAGAATGTAGCAACATTGTAATAGTTTTAGGCAGGAAAGCGCCGTCCGAATTTCCGAAATTTACACAGAAATTTCGGACTAGGTCCGTTTTGGATTCTGAAAATTTTTTGTGAGAGGGCCTTGGCTTTTGGAGGTCCGAATGATGACGAATAAATACACCTTATTTGTCCGAATCCAGAAATTGGCCAAACCGAATCGCCAAAGTCTATTACACACCCTTTGGGCAGTCAAAAGGTTTCATGTAGGGGTAGAGGTTCCTGTTCCCATCTTGAGTCTATAGCAACAATACTGAATATAAGAGATGAGTTGATTAACTCTTTGAGTGCCAGAGGGGTACGGAACGCATTGCAAAGCAATGTGTTCTGTACCCCTCTGGCACTCAAAGGGTTAATATATGCAAGCATTTTTAGCAGAAAAAAATTATCCTGCTGCAATCTACATTGTTTTTTGTTCCATATATTAAAATAACTCACACCATCAAATCTAAGCTTTTGGTATTGTCAGTTTAACCCTCTGAATGCCAGAGGGGCACGCAACTGTTGAGTACCCCTCTGGCACTCAGAATGTTAAGTGTGTATTGAATGTAACAAATGCAAAGGTATAACATTTTTTTAGCATTAGTTTTTGATTGGGATTATAGCGAACACGTTTAAATTACTACAGGTGATAACATTTGAAAGTAAAATAGGTCTTACATGGACCATCTGAGAGGCAGCTATTTAGGTGTACAATACTGGTAGGGAATATAATAAAAGATGAGTGTTGGTACTGTGTTAGCCATAGAAATACAGAAGGCAATTATAGTCAAGTTGATACCTTTATTGGCTAACTAAGAAGATTTAAGATGCAAGCATTCAACACCTCTTAGGTCTTTTCCTCAGGCTTGTTATAACATGTCTCTGTTTTTCTAATGCAAAAAAAGAGCTCCATATCTTTATATCTACACTAATCTCTCATTCGGAATATTGTTGTGGAGTTGATCATAGAGTATAATCTCTTCAGAAACTGTAAATATGTTTTGGAGTTGGAGAAACAGTATTTTTTTTTATTCAGAGTCTATACAACTGTGTTGAAGATGGGGATGAAGTACTCATCATTTAGAAGGCACATCATTGTGCAGTTTGGGATAGAGTACAATCTCTCATTAAGAAAATGCTGGAGTCGGTGATAGAATAGAATGAAAGATTAATTAAAATATGTGTAGTTGGAGACAGACTACATTATGATTTCTCATTAATAAACTTTAAATCTATTGTGAAATGTGAGCTAGAGTTCAATCTCGTATTCAGAAACTGCATAAACTACTGTAGAGTAGAAGAGTACAACCTTATTCAGAAACTGCAAAGCTGTTGAGAAGTTGGCAAAAATTATGTCTTTATCAGAAACTGTAAACTTGCCATACTGTCTATACCAGGGCTCAAAATATCCACTCGCCACTAGCCAAAGGCGAGTGAAAATTTAGCCCTGGCGAGTAGAAATTCAGCCCTGATTGGTATGTTATGGCTTGCAGTGGCGAGTAACTTTTCAGGTCTGGCTAGTAGCAAAGGACTTCAATTTTTAAGCCCTGGTCTATACAATATAGTTTTAAATTCAGATACTATGGAAATGTTGTAGACTTGTAATATAATAGAGCCTATCATTCAGGAACTATATAATTTCAGAAATAATAAAACTGTTGTGTAGTAAGCAAAAGTTACAGTGTCACTGAGAAACTACAACAATATGAGAAAATGACTCACTCAAAAATGGTGAAATTTATGGTATTAGCTACAGAATACAATCTTCAGTTCAGTAGCTATAAACCTGTTGTAAAATATGGAACAGGACAGAGTTCAGTCTCTTAGTCAGAAAATACAAAACTATTAGGAAGCTGGTAAAACGTACAATGCCTCATTCAGAGACTGAAAAGCTTGTGATGTTGTCTATAGAGTGCAATCTCTCATTCAACTGTAATCTTTTGTGGATTAGAACAATAATACAGTCTGTCACTCAGAAATTACAAACTGTTGGGAAACTAGAGAAAAACTACATCTCATTTAGAAACTGGAAAACGTATGACATTGGCTATTGAGTACAATCTCTCATCCCGAAGCTTCTGTATAAATCTGTTGGGACATTGGGAACAGAGTAAAATTTCTTATTAAGAAACAATAATATTGTTCCTAAGTTGGTGTGGGGACAGAATAGAATATCTTATTCAGTATCTCTAAACCTGTTTTGAAGCCAGTGAAAATACAAGCTCTTATTCAGTCATCAGAAACTGAAAAATTGTGGTGGAGATGGGCATAGAGTATAGTTTTTCAGTTAGACTATGTTCATTTATTATGGACTAGTGTAAAAGCCCGTGTACATGGGCCAAGGTCCGGGTGATGTTAAGAGGCCACTCCTGCTCTTTGTAGTGCCATAGATGCAGTCATGCACTGTAGAGACTGCCTGAAAGCACAGAATGCTCCCAGCACAGAACTCCCAGCATTCCTACACCTCCCAGCATTCTGTGCATTTGGGCAGTCTCTACTGTGCATGACGGCTTCTGACAAACATCCTAGCGAATTATAATATGGGAGGAGAGTACAAACACTGATTTAGACTATGCAAATATATTGTGGAGTTGGTGAGAGAGTACACTCTCTCATTAGACATGTAAAACAATTGAGTAGAATAGAGCAATCTCTCATACAATGGAAATCGGAACTTCTTCCATTAATCATACAAATTCTGGGGGCCTTGTGCAGGAAAGTAAACCGGAGAAATTATTTAACCATTTGAATACCAGAAGGACATGCAATGCATTGAAAAGCAATGTGCTGTGTACTCCTCTGACACTTAAAGGGTTAAGAACTCAACTGTAACAAAAGTAACAAATATTTAATTGTTTTAAATGGCATTTTTAACCCAACTAAACGCAGCAGAGGTTTTCATGCATTACAAAACCAGTGCATTGAAGATGTTCTAGCAATTAAAGGGTTAAAAGCTCCCTTTAAATATGGTTATGGTTCAAGTGGTTTCACCGGAATTCCTCCATTTTAATTGTTTACAGAAGGCTCTGTATTTTGTATTCCTGTAGTTAGGAACAAGTAAAATATTCACTTTGCTTCAACCAGAGCATTAACACCTGAATAATAACTCCCAGCTTGCCTTACTATGACTAGGAAATCCTAATGGCTCTTTTGAATTGTGCCCTTGCACCTTTGTTCATGAATCAGCCCTGAATCACATACTGTAAAATTGCATATAATACACACAATTTTTCCCCCTTCACCTTATGTGAAGGTCTTGCCGCTCTGACTCCATCCGCGATTACCCTCATCCTTCTCACCTCCAACAGAGTCAAACCACCAGCCTGACATGTTCACAGTGGACAGCATGCTTACATTTGCCACCTGCTTCTAGTAATGCCCTGTTAGGACCTCTTCCTTTCAGCCAATGGAAATGTCCTCTGTGTAATCACACATCTTAACCAATTGGAGGCTGCCAATCATTTTGAACAGAGACTGGCATATAAAAGCCTTTCTCTGTTCAAAATTCTTTCAGCGTGACTGCGGCATCGGCTCAATAGATAGGCAAAGGCACTGTGTCAAACAACAAGAGTTGGCTTTTTTTCCTTTGATGTTCCCACAATTCATGCTATTTAGTGCGAGTTGTGGAAACAAAAATCAACAACAAGCTTTTGGCCACAACTTGAGTTTTGGACACCAATGCTGGTTGTTCCATGTTCCGGGCCATCTATAGAATAGCTGAGGTACACAAGTGGGCTTTTTGATTTGTGTTTTTTTTATTTTTGCCTCACCAGCTGTTTTACAGGTAGGCATAGAATCAAGCCCCTAGAGCTCTCATTGACTCAGGGGCAGGCTAGCCCAGGGGGCGGGGGGGGGGGGGGATTGCCCCCCAGGTCACACTGGACTTTTTTGGCCTGGTGGTGCCTTAAGGCCGGATGAAGAAAGTTCACTGTTGGTTGTCATAAAATGCTATGCAAAACTGAGCTGGAGGCCCTTATATTTTGTTTGCATTGCAATGAGCACATCTCTGTTCCAAAGTATTCACTAACTACTTACTACCAGAGGTCTTCTCAGTGGAAAGCAATGCGCATGTACATCTGGCACTCAAACTTTGGTGAGCCTCAAAAGAGACAAGATGCTGTCCATCCTTGACTTATCCAATGGAAACACTGGCCGCTGTCTCTGGGGCAGTGTATCGGTGTTTCATTGGATAAATGATGACGTGCAGAGAGTCAGAGGGTGTGGACCTTGTGTCATTGTCAGAGTGAGGAGCTGTTCCTGAGCACGGCAATTATCTGAGTAAGTACTGGCTCAAATATAAAATACCACCCACCATGTCTACATGCAGTATGCATTCAGGAGGTTAACCCTTTGCGTACTCGACTGCCCTGTGGCACAGAGCAATATGTTGCACAACTCACTGGCACCCAAAGGTGTTATAGAAAGATTATAGAAGGGAGCTGCAGTTTCACTGAATTTGCTGTTCTTTAATTCTTTCAGTGCAAGGAGGATGCCCAGCCATTGGTACTCAAAAATTCAATGATTATGTCCTCTCCTCCCTCTCTCTTTCTCTCTCTCTCTTTCTCCCCCCCATTGCACGCTCACCCCCATATTATCCCTCTCTCTTATGTTTCCCAACCCTGTTGCCCATCTCTATTCCATTTCTGTCCCTCCATTGCCTCTCTCTCTCCAACTCCCCCCTTGCCTTTATTCCTAGCATTGCCTTTTATTCCTCATTTTGTCCTTCCCCTATCATATCTTCTCCCCTTTTTGCTCTCTCTCCCATATTTACTCTTTCCCTCATGGTTTTCTACTTTCTCTCCCTCTTTTGCCCTCTTCTTCCCATTTTTCCCTTCTTAATTCCCCTCATATTGAAATATAGCTACAGTAGTGATACCACAAACTTTAAAATTATTTGAATAACGATTAATAGTCATAGAATTGTTAACACTGTGGCATAACTAGTGTAACTGGTACCCAAGACGCTGAAGTGAGCCATAATGCAGGGAGTCCTCTCTCCCTGAAGCGGCTGCAAGATGGGCATCTGGTCTGAGAAATCTAGATAAATCTGAATCGCTGGAACGGAGGTCTCCTGAATGGGGGTCAAAGGGGACCCTTTAAACGATTCAGAAATAAATGAAAGGATGCACATCTTAGTCTGCAATGACTAACTCAGTTTATCGATATGAACGGGGACATTTTATACATAAACCGGGGACAATACACCATGCTGTGAATACAGTGGAAAATTAGGGAATGTACACAGTAAATACAGTGGGAGACAATAGTGTGGGGTGAATACAATGATACTATAAACATGAGGACAAAAGAGTTTATGTACAGTGTGAGGACTTTGCATGATTTAATCTTGCCACTCAGAATTTGGGCTAATTGAAGACAGAGCAACAAGATACAGGGACCAATCCAGACCCGGGCCATTGTCCTCTATGGCAGGATTGAATTACCCGGGTCCAACACATAATACAATCCCGTCACACCGGCTCCCTAGCCTATGGGAGCCGGAGCAAAGAGCTGGCTGGGAAGTGGTGACCAATCTGCTGAGTGCCTACCTGTACCATACAGAAAAACACACTTGTAACATGAACTGCACTCATCATCAGAGGCCAGCAACCAATCCTCGGTGCTCCTGCTTTTGAAAAGAGAGGTGCCAGTCCTCTGGTATTCTGTCTTAAAGTGCCGGCCAACTCTCTAGACTCCAGTCTGCTGTAAGTTAGTTCCATAGGCCTGAATAGGCCTCCAAGTAACGGTCTACGGCCCGTTAAAACTAGTGTAGATCAATTTCAATTGTATGCTCTGTGGGATCACTAGTGTAGCTCCATTTCAGTTGTAAGCTATATTGTGTCACTAATGCAGCTGAATTTTAATTGTAAGCTCTGTGGTATCACTAATAAAGCATAATTTCAGTTGTAAGCTCTGTGGTATCACTTGCCTTACTTCACAACATTAATACCAATCCTATAATTAACAAAAGGGGTGGGTTGGGAGGTTGGGCTGGAGTGAGAGTAGAAATGGGCCACTTGATTGTTATTGCACCCCAGGCCAAAAGTTGCCAGCCTTCCCGTGCATTGATTGTCCAGAATTTTCTGCAAATGGGTTGCGATGAGATAACAGCATTTCTTAATGTGAGCAGTGGGCACTAATAACATTCAATTTATGGATTTAGCTGTTGTCTCTTAATACAAACAGCACAAATAACATACAAATGCTCTCTGAACAGGACAATTTACACATGCATTAAAAAAGAAGCTTAAGATTATATTTTAGACATATTACATGTGAATAGTACATTTTAATGGTGTGAATGTACAAACATGGTTCTATGCTAAGTCTGGCTCTAGAATTGATTTTCAGACCCTGAAGTGTCTAACGTCAATGTACTAAATTATACACGCAATAAATTCTCCCCTTAAAGCCACTTGCACCAAGGGTAGGACAGTGGGGCAGTCTGAGGGAGTTTAGTATGTTCCTTTCCTCTAGACCTAGTCTTATGCTATGTGCTAAAGAAGCCACAGAGAAAATGGTGTGACTACCAGACCATTCCCTTGCACCTACTATGGGGCATGAAGTTAGAATGATGGTGGAATGTATCTACCTGCCCTGTAGTGCAGCTGTTGGTGTTAAAAGCTAACACCAGGGGTATCTCTGATGGTGTAATCATACTTGCACCACTGGTTTTCCTTTAATAGTTCTGTGCATTCAGAATATAATTCTTATTAATAAAAATGTCCAACGGTGTCTAAAAATCTCTCTGCTTGATTATTTGGCTCCACAGGACAACACTAGAAGTTAAGACTTTTTTTCCAGACTAGAGACTTTTATCACATATCTAGGCCCTAATTTGCTATTTATGATGAAAAGCATGTTGTCTCTTCATGCTGAATTTCAGATTGTCTCAAGAAAACATTATAGCTAATAAAAAATGGCTAAATTGTAACTGTACTGGTGCTGTTTGACTGAATCACTGTTTTCTCAACTGCAGAAAAATACTGTTTCCCATCTTGATTAATAGTTATATTGTCAACTCACTTTAATCTGAAACTTGCTCTTTATTTCAGCTTCTTTGTTAAAACATAGGGTACTTGCCTGTGACAAGCACATTGGTCAATGCCAGATATACATCCCAGGCACCCCCAGGCAAGGCACTCTAGGCACCATTATCTCTGGCCACACCCCCACTCCTCAAATGACCCCACCCACAGTCCCATCCACTGTTTCCTGGCACATAAAATACTTTGATTGATAATAGGCAAGGACAATATAACATGTTAACCCACTGGTTGCTGGAGAGACTTCCACACTGCACTGGAAATCTCTGTAGCTAAATAATAGCCTGTAAAGGTGTATAAAACTGGTGCAAGGAAACTGAGATTGCTCTGGCTACACTCACAATTAAGAATATGGGTGTGGCCAGCACAGTTGAGGCTCCCCTAAAAATTTGGAGTTCTAGGCAGTTACCTACTCTGCCTATTGAGAAATCTGCCCCTGATCTTGGCAGTCTATTCAAACTAATTGGAAAGAAATATAGACAGTTATGCATACCAGCAGTTCAATCTTAAAGGAGAATTAACACCTCTAGGATCCATGGAGTTAATTTTCTACTGGAGGATTATTTTGTCTTTAATGAGACAATTATGCAGTGGACAGAGTATCAATCACTGAAATCAATCATAATTGCTTTGTATAGCTAAAGTAAACTATTGCACCTGTAGAACTACCAGACTTGTATTCGTTATCAGTAATAGTCTATTGTTCCCATTGTCCAATCCATGAGTTTTAAGGCATCTATTTAATAAACTGAAAATTGAAATTATTCCAAGAACATAGTATTTTTTGACATTGTTAAATTTCACAGATTGATAATTGAACAATAATAGAGTTATACTTGTTCCTTTATTAATGAGCAGTTGCTAGGATACACCACTCACATATGCCAATTCTGCAACTCCAAATCCTGGATGGCATTACCCTTGATGGTACATGGAAAAATACATATGTATACAATTAAAGTGGGCAAGCATATGTTTTAGTTAATGGAACAAAGAAGGACTTACAATCATTTTGAAAATGTTGCTAATAAGTTATCATAATGGCACATCCTTTGTCAGTTTGGTTTATGATTGAATTACCATTTGCCAAATATATCATCACTTTGTAACCTAAGAAATGTTAGAAAAATGTACCATGTGTTGTTTAAAAACCACTCTATAATAATTAGTTATGAGACTGACAAAGCTGGTGACAAGGATTGCTACATAGGGTCAAACTCACTTCTAGGATTCTTTACAGTAAGGGTGGTAAGGCTATGGAATTCTTTGCCTCGGGATGTTGTTCTTGCAGATAATGCAACTGCATTCAAAAAAGCAATGGATGCCTATCTAGCACAGAACAATATTGACAATTATGACAGATGGCTTCAAAGCAAATAGGATATTGATCCGGGGAACTATTTGACTACAAATTGGAGTCAGGAAGGAATAACTCCCCCCCCACACACACACACTTGGGACTAGATTGGAAATGGCTCCAGAGGGCTTTTTTTGCCGTCCTCTTGATCAACAGGGGTGTTTTTGGCATGGGCTGGACTTGATGGATGCATGTCTTTTTTCAGCCTTATCTACTATGTTACTATGTTAGGATTAAAAGGAATCTACTTTGGAGTACTGAATACTGATATGTACATTGTTTTATTCCAGACCAGTAAAGGAGATATCATGTGATACTTGTTTATAAACTCTATAAATAAGACCCCATGTCCCATCTTACTGACCAGGGGCTGGATTCAAATGAGGGTGCTAATTTTATATCTGCTATTATCTCCAGGTTTCCCCATAGACTTCAATAGGAAACATTTTGATAAAAATGGAGGTAACATTATCTCCTGCATTTGAATCCAGCCCCAGATGTGCTAACAAAACTTGACAGCAATTCAACTTGGATATTCAAAACTGGAACTAATGATATTATACATATGGATTTGTGTAGTCCTTGGATTAGAAAAGATGGTTGTGAAATTCTAAATCAGCCACGTCAAAACACCGGGGGGGGGGTGCATTAAGTTTGATAAGGTAATAATAAGGCAATATTGTTGTGAATTGGACCCGAATACATCTCATGGTATGGATTTAGCTGTCTTTTCCGTCTAATCCCTGTGATCATGCCTCAAAGATGCCTACTTGCCATGCCTTCTCTATGCCATTGCAACATTTATGATGTTTCAGTATTTCCTTCAACAATGGCTTATTTGCTCATTGAAATCGGACTTAATTATTTTCATATTCCTGAGGGTGTGTGGATATATTAATTTATTTGTCATATGTGCTATGCTCCAATAGCTCGTAATGCTGTTAAAGCTCACTGTGATTAATTTTCCTATAACTAGCATATTGGAGTTCAGTTGGTATTTGTCACAGTTCTCCACATTGCACAGTTGTCCACATAAAGGCAGAGGCTTGCTGGTAACTGAGGGTGCCTGTTGTCAGCACAAGAGATTCAAACATGCTCTTTATTAAAACACTGATATGGAGCAAGTTGGATTCTCATTGGCTGAAAACAGGCTTCATGTAAACCCACAGAGGTGGCACCACATTCACCTCATACAGATTAGAGGATGCATTTACCATCAGACAGCAGAGAGAATTCAGCATCAAAAAAAGCACTGGCCCTATCTTAATCCTTTGAACACCATAAAAGTGGGCAATGTTTTGCACACCTTCTCTGATGCCATGAAACAGTAACTTGTGGCACTCAGTTAACCCTTTGAATGCCAGACCAGTATGCTGTTGTTCTTGTTGCTGAATTCATTATGCTGTCTGACAGTAAACAGATCCTCTCTCCCTCTCTTACCACCTTGTCCTACACTCTCTAATTCTGAATTGCTATTCTGTTTGTTCTCCCAAATGTAATCTCTTTTCTCACCCCTTGCGAATGTTTTCTTGTACCACTTGCCATCCACTTCCTTCTCTTTGTCCTCCTTTTTTTGCCCCTCCCCTTCAGCCTATTTCTCTCTCCCCTCTGCTATTCTTGCTTCTGTTCGATAATGATCCATTTGGTGAAACTGTGGTGAACTAGTCCCAAATCGATCAAGTGGGATGCACTAAGCTGTATTTTCCATTGTATCCCTCTTATCATGCCTCAGATATGCCTATATCACTATGCCTTCTCTGTGTCTTCACTCAATGAGCCCGTTTCACATTCCTGAGGGCATGTTGATTTGTTACTGTGACTATTCACCATATGCACTAAGCTCAGATAGGTAGCGATGCTGTCCTAGTTCATAGAAACAAATTTACCTCTTTGATGCTGGTAAATAGTGGCTTTTGCCATAGAGTAATGTATTGCATACAAATCTGAAACACAGGGGTAACTGAGCGCCACAAATCATTGACATTAACTCATGTTGCTCACTACTGAAGGCATGTGCAGTGCATTTCTCTAGAAAACCTGCTCACCACTCTGGCACTCGAAGGATTAAAGGTATAGTAATGTTTTACAAAACAGCATCTCCAATTAAGCTTCATAGTATTTGGGCCATGGAGAGTGTTATTTCAATACTGTCAGAGTTGTAGTTCAAGAGTAATTGGATGATAAAATATCCCCCTCCCACCCCTTTTACCTAGTGTAAGCCACCTCCCCTCAGATGTAGAGTCTGTTCCTGGGTGCAGACAGCTCAAAGCAACGGACAATCTTCTTACTGTGAGAACAATGAACACCCTGCCCCCCTTGACAGGTTTTTCAGGTTTTCCTTATGCTCACTGGAGACTGTCCCTCTCTAAGATCTATCCAGACAGTCTTGCTGCTCTGAGGTGAGCAGTGTTACACTAGGTAAAAAGGAGCGGGAGGGGGATACTTTATCATTCCATTACTCTTGAATGGCAACTCTGACAGTATTGAAATAACACTCTCCATGTCCAACTATAATAAAGATTAATCGGAGCTGCTTTTATTGTGAAACATTACTATCCTTTTAAGAGAGGGTTGCTGCTGTTCTTGATGCTGAATTCTCTATGATATCTGAGGGTGAACACGTCCTCTCTGCTCCCCCCACCACCATGCCATCCTTTTCTTCCCACTCACCACATTGTCATACTCTATTTTCTACCCTCTTGCTATCCTCTCTCTTATCTTATATATTCTATTCTTTTTCTTTTACCACCTGCCACCCACTCCCCCCTCCTGGATTGTCAGCATCCTCAAAGTTCATAAATCCTTACAATCACCAACAAGCAGGACTTTAAACCTTTGGATGCAATGCACTGAAGACAGCCCTAGAGACTACGGGTTTAACCCCTTAAGGCCCAGCAGTGTGACCACCAAGCCAGCAGTTAAAGACCATGGAGAACTTTTTCTTTCTTCCGGAAATGGAATCAGGGGTCCCTGAACGGCATGCAGCCACACGGGGACCCCTGAATTCCATGACATACATATACATCATGTGTCCTTAACATAAGTTTTTCCCATGACGTGTATTTACATTGTGGGACCATTAGGGGTTAATCTTGGCTAGAAATTCCCCATGTCATCCTGTGTCTGAGTGGCTGATGTAATAAGCATATTGAGCAATTCTCTTGTAAACCAACTACATCCTAAGAAACATAGAAATACCCTAAATTCACATTGATTTAAAAGGGATATTTAACCCTTTGTGTGCCAGTGGGGTATGCAACTCATTGCTCTTCAATGCACTGAGTACTCTTCTGGCATTCAAAGGGTTAATGCCTTTCTTTTGTACACATCCTCAGGATGTTAGTTATTTTCTCCCAAAGAATATAACTAACACAGAGATTTATGTGTGTGATTCTGCTAACGTTACCTGTAGCTTTGTCATACTGTTACCAGTAAGCAGATACATCCAAGCAAGTTAGTTTACATTGCAGCACGTAAGTGTATGGCCTTTAACAAATGCAATAAAGCATAATAACAGGAAAAGACTACCAGCACCCCCAAAAAGGATATCATATACCAAATGAACCACACATACATTGGTACTCCAGTTCTTTTTCCATTGTCCTCAACCCAAGGATGTGGTAATGGCAGATATAACAGAAACATTTAAGAGACGATTAGATACATTTCTTTCAAGAAGGAACATACACTGTTATAATGTGTATTAGTAGTCAAAACAGGAAGTTCAGATAAAGACTAACTTATTTGGCAGCAGGAAAGCTTAAATACTTCTCATTTCTTTGGGTATGAGGCAAAGTCTAAACTTAATGGACTTGTGTCTTTTTTCAACCCAATTTAACATGTTACTATGTTCCTATGTTACTTACTTTTTATGCAATGGAACCCCATGTTGTTCAGAGAACCTTCAGTTTAAGAACCATGGAATTAAACCATGAATTGCAAGGTTCATTCTGCTTATAAGGTTATTGTCATGTATACACCCTCTGTCTGAAGTATGGATATTTGCTCCTTTGTGGTTTTCAAATGTTATGACTTTTTTTTTGCAAACTACAGATGGGAGAAATATTACAGGTTCCATTATGCTCAAGCTGCAACTGATAAATAGGAGAGTTGAAAACCAGCAGACAAATATCTTGTAACCACTGTAGATGATGGTATCCTGAATCCTTAGAGGCATGACCATTTCCTCTTCAACCAGAAGGAGGAGGACCACCATAGTCATCTAAGATGCAGAAGGATTAATTGAAGGTAAAGGCATCAGTATTTAATGGGGACAGTTTATATTCCTCAGGTACAAATACCTACAAGGACATTATACATTTGAATCAGAGGAGGACTAACAGATGTTGACATTTACTGGACTGAAATTTGTTTCCATGGAAACAAGCATTATGGATGCTATGGTAAGCAGTGCATGAAGAAGAACACAGATTTATGCTATTGGGTAGACATGGATTACAATACCCAGCAATGTTAGACTTCTGATGTATGTGCTGAGCAACATTTTATTGGAAAAGGATATCATGGAGACTTCTGTAACATTTAAGGGCAACTCAAAGACACCATTTAAAGGACAACTATCACCAAGATTGTGCACTATTGATATATCAACTCCACTGGGAGCAGACTGCCTATAAAGCTAAGGCTGCATTGTGAGCCTTAGTGGACCAACAGATGAGAAGAACAAGATCTGAAAAGAGACCCCCAGTGTTCCCTCGTTGGTCTTGCAAGAAGAAACTGTATTTGCAAGACTGAACTCAACACATTCAGCAATATTAAAGGGATAGTAATGTTTCATAATAAAAGCAGCTCTAATTAATCATCATAGTATTTGGACTTTGGAGAGTGTTATTTTAATTCTGTCAGAGTTGTAGTTCCAGAGTAATTCAATGACAAAGTGTCCCCCTCCCGCCCCTTTTACTGATGTAACACTGCACAGCCAGATCAGCAGGGAGGTGCCCAGGTAGACTGCAGAGACGGACAATTTTCAATTAAAATAAGGAAAAAACCTGAAAAACTTGTCAAGGGGGGCAGGGATTTCATTGTTCTCATAGGAAGAAGATTGTCCCCTTCTGTTATCTGTCCAGTCTATGGACTGCATTCCACATCTGAGAAGAGATGGCTTACACTAGGTAAAAGGGGCGGGAGGGGAAACTTTGCTTGTGAATATCTCATAAACCATAATGGTTTGAGAGATAAGACTTATATCATTCTTCATGTTTTTTAATGCCTACATAATAAAATAAAGTTAAAAGAAGTATTAATATCCCTTTAAAGGAGAATAAATGAGAAACAACACTCGGCTTAACTTAATATGTCAACTTCGATTTTTCAATATACTTTTGTTTTATAACAAAGTGTACCTCTTCTGCACCTTTTTCAAATGTTACACTGCCTCCCCTCAGCTCTGAACTCCGGTCACTTGACCGGACACATCTCAATGAAGGACAATCTTCTGTCTGTCAGTATAAGGAAAACCCTGTCCTCCTTGATGAAGGGAGTCAGGGTTTTACTTATGGTGACACAAGATTGTCTCTCGTCATGATTAGTGTTGAGCGAGCGTGCTCGGCCGATGCTCGGATCGGCTCGAGCATCGCTCTGCTCGGCACATGGCGGTACTCGTACGAGTACCGCCATGTGCTCGCCCGACATGTTCGGGTGAAGAGGATCTGTGCCGGAAGAGGCACAGATCCGAAGACGCTCCGCTGGACCACCAGGGAATGGAGGTACGGGGGCATTGCGGAGATGAAGGGGGCATTGCGGAGATGAAGGGGGACATTGTGGAAGAGGGGCATAGACTCTATGCCCCTCTTCCACAATGTCCCCCTTCATCTCCGCTATGCCCCTCTTCCACAATGTCCCCCTTCATCTCCGCTATGCCCCTCTTCCACAATGTCCCCCTTCATCTCCTATGCCATAGCGGAGATGAAGGGGGACATTGTGGAAGAGGGGCATAGCGGAGATGAAGGGGGACATTGTGGAAGAGGGGCATAGAGTCTATGCCCCTCTTCCACAATGTCCCCCTTCATCTCCGCTATGCCCCTCTTCCACAATGTCCCCCTTCATCTCCGCTATGGCATAGGAGATGAAGGGGGACATTGTGGAAGAGGGGCATAGCGGAGATGAAGGGGGACATTGACCAGGCACCCTCCGCTCATCAGAGCAGGGGGTGCCTGGTTTAATGCTCGAGTGCTCCCATTCATTTGAATGGGGCTCGGGTGCTCGGCCGAGCACTCGAGCATCAGGGGGTGCTCGGTCAGAGCACCCGAGCACCCGAGCATCGGGGTGCTCGCTCATCCCTAGTCATGATCCATTCGGACTGGCTTGTTGCTCTAGGGGAGTCAGCATTACATATGAAAAGGGGCGGGATGGGGACACTTTAAAATGAAATGAAGATTTCAATGTTATAAACAGATAGAAAGGTACTGTTTTGCTATAAAAAAAGAATATTGAATAATTGACTTTGCCTTCATATCAATACATTACTATCCCTTTAAACTTCTCACTGCACATTATAATCCTATCACTTTAGGGATCAGAGCAGTGTGCAAGGCATTGCTTGATAAAGAGATGGACATTGCTCTGGTCCTTAAGGGGTTGAGATTACAATGTGCAGTGAGTAGTCTGAAAAAACTGCAAACAAGTTTCATGTTGCCTCCATGGACTTTACATAATAGACTAACTGGAGATGTTATCACTGGAACAAAGGCACCTGGGCAAAATTCACAGGGGCCATTAGGGGTTTATGGCTATAGTAAGGTAAGGGCTATTATTAGTAGGGGATATTGCTCCTTTAACATTCCCAGTCACAACTTTGACATAAATAAGTCTTAAGCTGACTCCCATGAATGAAATGTACTCTGTCATTAACTTTAGTTTTAAAGTGGATGTGTCACCTATGGACAACATTGCTTAAACAGTTATGCTATATATCAAATAATACGAAAACGGTATTCATTTTTTTATTTAAACTTTTGATTTTGTCTAAATTTAACTTACAAAGTCTGGGCAGCAGCTACTTCTGCATAGACTGCAGCTTGACTCTTTGACTCTGCTCTCCTTCCTCCTCCGATGACGGAGGCTTCTGTTTGTAAACAGGAGCGGTCTCATTGGCTAGATATCGATATCTAGCCAATGAGATCACTACAACTTTCCAGACAGACGCCACCGTCATTGGAGTAGGCTGGATAGAGGGAGGAGAGCAGAGGCAGAGCATCGGGCTGCAGTTACAGAGCAGGTAACCACAGTCAACCACAGTGTATGTGGAAGTAGCTGGGGGACAGACTTTGCAAGTTAAATTTAGACAAAACCAAAACTTTAAATAAAAAATGAATACAGTTTTCGTATTATTTGACATATAGCATAACTATTTAAGAGATGGTGTTCATGGGTGACACATCCACTTTAAATATAAGGATAACATTCATCAAGCAATGAATGGCTCAGTTCTCAAGGAAAACAGAGGATTTCCTTGCACTTTAACCATATTCAGCAATGGAATGATCTTATCTTATCAATAAACAATGGCCAGATAGATTTGCTAATTCTATCCACCATCTTCAAGCTGGTGTATCCAGTTATAATCAGTGGAGGTGAACACACTCATAGCCATATGCTGAAAGAGCACCTATGAGAATAGATGAAAATTAGGCATTTATGCCTTGCATACAAAAACGAAGAAAACAGGACACGTTATTGCTGAATACCTGAAAGTTTCAGTCAGTGGTAGTCACAAAGAACAGTGTATTTGAATTGATGCTTTTCCTACAGATGTTATAATATGGCCTAAGATAAGCTACAAGGTCAGGGCTGGATTTACATCCCAGGCCAGGAATTGTAGACACACTTAGCTCCACCCGTGAACACACACCCAATATTCACATGGTCCTGCCCCCAGTCACATCCTCTATTTCCTGAAACAGAAATTCCATTGGCCTATAACAAACAAGGGAAAAAAGTTTAACACCTTGGTTGCTTTGCAGTGAGTTGGGGATCTCTCTCTAGCATCCAAGGGGTTAAATGGATAGTAATGTTTCAGAATAAAATCAGCTTCAATTAATCTTCATAGTATTTGGGCCATGGAGAGTGTTATTTCAATACTGTGGCCTCCACTCTTTGCGCTCCTACCGGCTGCCTTGCCTGACCACTTACTCTGCTGCCTGGAGTAGTGCTATTTGCAGATTGCCTGTATCTGCTGGCTACCCTCGCTCCATGTCCCCACTGGGTATCACTACACCTTCAGCTTCCCAAAAGCTCCATCTGACATTCCCTTCTCTGGGATTGTCTGGGTATGCTCCTGTGCTGTCTGTATGTTCAGTTGCCTATCTGTGTTTAGAACCAAGTTTGTTCTACCTACTCTGTATCTACACACCTACGGTGGTTCAGTGTCAGTTCCTGGGTAGTGGACTAGACACTGCCTTCACATCATTCTCCCCTTTGACTGAAGAAGTATTTTTGCTCTTTTCATTATTCTGATTATTTAATAAACTGGTTAAATTCACTTGTACCAGGCACGTACACACATAGACACCAAGGGTGGTTTGAGTACCTGCCCTTTTTGTCCAAAGTGCCCTCGTGCCCATTTAACAAAAAAAAACAACAACAAAAAAAATCATTGAGAAGTGCCCATTTTTTCATTTGAGCCCCTGCCCCCCAAAATGTCTGTGCATGTCCCTGACTTGTACCATTGTCGTGTATTTATTTGCTTAGTGACCGTGACAATATTGGGTCGTATTTACACAGAACATCTCAGCTTACAGAAGATTTCACGCACTGATGCACAGAGGTACAGTATATAATAGAATTTAAAGGGTTAGTAATGCCCAAAATAAAGTTGATGCTATATGTTAGATTTTACAAAAATAATGTATTTGGAAAAAGTACCATCTCTCAAGCCTTTATGGTTTGAGAGATATCTTCCACTAAAGAGCCCCTTCTCCTGATGTCAGCTGTAAAGCTGACAGAAGGAGATCCGTGTCAGAGGACACGAGGAGACTCTTCAGCAGAGCCACAATAGCGAGATTTAAAAAGAAATACTACTTTGGAACGGTCTAAAGAGTGTGCTTGCAAACCAGGCACACTTTGTAGACCTCTCCAAAGAAGTATTTCTTTTTAAATCGTGCTATTGCGGCTCTGCTGAAGAGCAGCTTCTCGGTCCCCAGACCAGGAACTCCTGCTGACAGCTTACAGCTGAAGTCAGGAGAAAGCAAGGCAGAGGGGTACTTTAATGGAGGATATCTCTCAAACCATAAAGGTTTAAGAGATAGGACTTTTTCCAAATAAGTTATTTTTGTAACATATAGCATCAACTTTATTTTGGGCATTACTAACCCTTTAATGTACCATAAAATCTTGCATATAATACGCACAATTTTACCCCACTTCACCTTATGTGAAGTGGGGGGGTGTATTATACACAAGAGTATTGAAAAAAAAAGTTTGGGCAGATACGATCCCTCCCTTCCCTGGCGCAATTAGCTTTTAAAATAAGACTTCCTATGTTTCATCCAAGAAGGAAACATGCCGCCCGCAGGGAACATTTACCTGTACATCTCTTGTATTTTGCCTTCTTTGATGGAGACTTCAGTGGGGGATTAAATGAAACATAGGAAGTCTTATTTTAAAAGCTAATTGCGCCAGGGGAGGGAGGAATCGTATCTGCCAAAACTTTTTTTTTTTTTGGTAAGGGGGGAAAAGAAAGGTGCGAATTATACATAGACACTCTTGTTTTCCCCCAGAATCTTGGGTATAATATACACCTGCGTATTATACACAGGTGTGTATTATACCTGAGATTTTACGTTAAACCTCTGATATTTTGTGTTATTAATTCCACTTCCTGGCCTAGCTCAAACTTGTAAATTGAATTTGCTGTGTTGTAGCATGATTATAGCATCCATGTCATTGCTCCTGGAAGTATTACAATGGATGAGATAATGTTATTGGCTAATACCTGCATGGTCCAGTCATTGTCTGGATCTATGCAGTTAGTAATTACTCGATCCAATTGCATGTGTGAATCATGCATTGTTTTTACATAACTGAAACAAGTATTGACATTTTCATGAATTTTGTATTGAACAAAGAAAAATGTTTGCAAGATCCCTTCAGGTTGGGTGATACTTGGCAAAATTACCCATGTGAACAACTCGATCCACAGCAATGGGAAGCATTTTGGTGGGTTCAATGAACTGTAGAATAGAGTATGTTGAAAATGCCCATATGAATAAGGGTGGGTGAAAATTTTTACCTCAAACCAAAATCAGAAAATAATGGCACTTCCCACTTAGCGGAAAATTACCCATGAAAAGTGTCGTTTTTATGCCTTTTTCTCCTAGTTCATTGCATTGAAATAAATGGGAACATTGAATTTACACACAACACATAGCAATGTTATTTTATTTCCCAAAGGCATAGTGTAAAAGGGGTATAAGGGTGCCTGTGTTGGTGGTGTGTGCAGAAACAGATGAACAGGGAATTTTTTTTGTGGGGATTTGACTGGGATTGGGGGGGACAGTTAATAAAAATGTAAAAAAAAATAAGACCTGATATAAAAGGGTCTGTGGAGGGTGCCTGTGTTGGTGGGTGGCGTCTGAGGAAACAATCAGTTTTTACAGATTTGTAGTTCTTAGACTTACAAAACATTGATTTGTTGTAGGACTTTGAGTTATGTTAGGCCCAAGCCCTGAGGAAATATTGATTTGTAGGAGTTATATGTTTTAGGGTTAGCACTGAGGAAACGTTGATTTGTAGGACTTTGGCTTATTAGCATCAAAAGCCTTGAGGAAACAGAGATCATTTATATAAATTCAGCTTGTTAGAGTCACAAGCCCTGAGGAATCACAGATCATTTTTACCGATTTGGCTTGTTAGAGTCACAAGCCCTGAATAATCAGTGATTTATAGGACTTCGTCTTGTTAGAAACAAGCACCCCACATTTTTTGTTGGCCTCTGTTTTTTTTTTTGTTTTAAAGAATAATCCCTGAGAAAAAAATATAACCTACTGACCTAGTGTTATGGTGGCCAGGGGCCACTGGCCATTGTCAAATGCTCCGGTGTCATTGTCATTGTGACTGCTGTTCTGGCTGCTGCTGAGTTGTTTAAGCAGCAGGATTATTGAGTAGCTCAAAGGGAATGGGAACAACAACAGCAGATACATAAGTGATGGATGATGATGTTTCCACTTGACACTACTAGCTCCAGTGATACGCCTGAGTCAGTAGCAGTACCACAACTAGCCCCCACCACGTCAGGTATATGTGGAAAAAATAAGTTGGCCAGTAATGTTCCTCCACCTGTCCCTCCTCCAAAAGCATGGGTGCATTGTTAGAATATACATTTTTCCCATGAGAGCATGAAATTTGCCTCTTATCAGCAACTACAATGTGCACAGTGTGTGTGGTAACTAAAGGAAGGACTGGGAACAATGCACTAACATCAAACACCTGTCATAACTGTAAATAAACACCATGACGCTTAGGGTCCCCAATGTGAAATTATACCACCAGAAACCAAGTACTGCTGCTGTCACTATGCCGCTTGTATGATCCCCACTAAGGACACGTGAAACCTTGCATTTTAATAATAATGATGAGTACTCCCTGCCACCAGTAATGGTTTGTTTGACACTCAGAGACAGTAAGTTAGGTAAAAACACAGTTTTATTGAACAATGTAAAATAGCAATAATCCTCACGGGTCCAGTAATGTATATACAATGAGGTACTGACACAGGACAGGTTACAGAAATAAATACCCGCACAGGTCCAGTAATTGTACAGACAAATAATAAAAATGTACTGACACAGGTCAGGTATTACGTGTGATTCTCAGACAAGGCAGCAATGAACACGTTACTGATAGTCCAGGAAGCTCCAGGGAGAGTATAAATAGCGAGTAATGCCACAGGAATAAGCAAAGGCCCTTAGCAAACTTACATGCTGCCGTAGCAGTAGCGGAGGACAGACTGTATGCCCAGAGGTTTCCCAACGGAGACTACAATACCAACAACCGGTGGAGAACAGTCCTTTTCCCTGAGGGGATAGATAAACACTTAGACCAATGTCGACTACCAAGGTGGAAGTAGCCTGAGACGCCCAATGAAACCCAACCTCAGCTGATGGCAGGAGTATAGGTCTAGCGTACAGAGGCACAGAATGGAATGCACACACCGGAATGTCGCCCGCGTGACACGGACAGTAAGCGAGACCAGGCTGCAGTATAAGGCTCAAAACCGGAGTGTCGTCCGCACGACACGGAGAGTAACTGGACTGCAGTAAATGGGTGTACTGGAGGCAACGCTGCCCAGATGCCAAGCCCAACGGAGACACAAGGAGCAGCTGGCAGTCCTGGACAGGCAGCAACAGAGGCCCAACGGGTTGGTACACAGAGCAGGAACAACAGCCAACCAGAAACGGTATCCAAAGCAGGAACATCAGCCAAACCGGGTCAGTACACAGAGCAGGAACGTCAGCCAATCTGAGTCTGTAACAGAGCAGGAAATTCAGCCAGGCTGGGTCGGTACACAGAGCAGGAACAGAAGCAGTAGATTGGTCAGGCAATCTGGGTCATACACTAAGATCACACGAGAACTGGAAGAAGCACTGGTACAGAAACACCACGAAAGGGCAACAGCGAAGTAACAGGACCCAGTATTTAAGGACAAATACTGGGCGGGCCAATACCACTGCAACCAATAGGAGTAAACTGAGAACCCGACTGACAGAATGTCGCCCGCATAGCACGGGCACCGTGATACAGTTTAGTGTATTCTGTGGGATGGAATCTTCTCAGATGCCACTTGATGCTTTGCTTGCAATTATCCTCCACTACACTGTCATGTGTGGTCAGCAAAGCACACAGTGTGCAATGGGTGGACACAAACTGCCACATCCTGACATCTCCTGAATGGCTATCAGGTGGTAGGTGAAATAAAGATGAATGAGGTTGATTGCCAGAAGATGTAGTCACATGATCTTCCTGTGCCCGGACCCTAGAGCAAGAAGGTGATGGCGAGCCATGTGTTTCATTAGCCATCAAACTTTCAGGCTCTGGCTGGGTTTCTATATTCCTCATCTTCTTTGTTCTCCACCTCGCCTCTTTGCCTTTGGGGAGAGTCAGGGGGTACAGCAACAGCGGTGCTTGGTTTCTGTGGTGGTGTTTGGCTTTAACATGTTTGACATAAATGTCATGTGTCTGTGTTTTCATGTGTGATATCATGGTGGTTTTGCCAAGGTGTTTTCCCTCCTTTTCTCTTCTCACTGACTTGTCACAAATTGTGCACAGTGCTGTTGGTGATGACTGCACTGTGCCTGCCCCAGGAGAAAACTAGTCCCACACCTATGACTTCAGAGGATAGGGATAGGGAACAGGTGGAGAAGAATGGCCTCTTTCTTCTTCTCCACATTCCCCTTCACTTGAAGGGGCAGAGGATCATGTCGCTGCCATTGCTGCTACTGCAACAGAATCAGCACTGCAACTAGGACCAGTAGTATTGCTGATGGCAATAGGAACCTGTCCTAGTCACGCATTACTGGGGCCCATTCCCACTGTGTCCATGGTGGTCTGTGGCACTGTGCTCACAGTGATGTGTTATTATTGCTGCTAGGGCCCTCTTGACCACTAGTCTGGCTGCTCTATATTACTTCCCCTACCACCTCAGCATCAGTAGGAGAATCTACTGTGGTAATGCTAGTCCCATCATCTGCTTCGCCATCACTATTATTACTAACACAACCACATCACTTTCGGTTCCTGAGACTTTCTCCTCACTAGCAGTGTGATCACTCCCTCCCTCACTCATAACACTCTGAGTCTGTAGCTGCTGGATCTTGTTAGTAGCAGTGGCGGGACTATTTGGGGATGGCAAGTGTGACTTAGGGTCCCCTGTTGTCACACTTGGCATCATCTCTTCCTCCCCCCTCCTAAGAATCACAAAACCCCCTGGCAGGTGCAGTACTGGCAGCTGGCACAGGTAGGTGACCTATCCTGCTCATACTACTACCCTCTTCTTCCTCTACTCGTGACACAAATTCCCTCAAGATCCCTAGGGGAGGTGTAGGGAGGCTGGCCATCATTGGGTCTAGGGAATCAGGGCAGCCAGATCCTTTAATGTTGGTGGTGGTCACTTCCTCCTCCTCAGACTCAATGAATGCATAACAGCCCTTCCAGCACCTCCTCTTATATTCTACTTGATCATAGGGATAGCAGTCACTTTGAGCCTCTCCCACCTAATTTTTTTCTAAACAACTTACAGCACAACAGCCTAGCACCCTCTGTCTCTGTAACAGCTTGTTTTGTGTTTCACTTCCTGGAAAATGTCACATTTTATAGGAAAAGGTGAAAAACTTAAATGCACAAAAAGTTTGTAGCCATGAATAAAATAGCGAAAAGTTTTTTATCAATAGGTGAAAACGTTAAAGATTTTAATTGATTTATTTAAAGCAGATTTTCCCTTGAAAAAACAGATAAACACAGAATGGGACCTTCTGCCCACCCCTACATATGAACCACAAATCCATTACAAACGCATGTTAAAGGCATGTCTTTTTTAAGTGATTGTAATTCTGGATCAGAATGATGTCTTTCTCACGTGTTCTAAGCCATAGGCAAACACTCATGGGAACATATTCCCTCACCTCATTTAGCAAGAGGAACACAGGCAAGACACAACATATTTTGCCCCCTGTTAGAACACCAGCAAGACACAACATATTTTGCCCCCTGTTAGAATTCCTGCAAAATGAGGTGAGGGAATGTATGTGCATGTATGTTTACCTGTAAGTGTGTATGCTTATGCATAAGGCTAATCCCGATGAAATCAGTGAATTTATCCTTCTAGACAAATTCAAAGACACACAGAGATTGGTGCTGACTAGTGTTGAGCGAGCACCCCGATGCTCGGGTGCTCGGGTGCTCTGACCGAGCACCCCCTGAGGCTCGAGTGCTCGGCCGAGCACCCGAGCCCCATTGAAATGAATGGGGCGACACCAGGCACCCCCTGCTCTGATGAGGGGAGGGTGCCTGGTCAATGCCCCCTTCATCTCCGCTATGCCCCCTTCATCTCCGAATGCCCCCTTCATCTCCGCAATGTCCCCCTTCATCTCCGAATTGCCCGTCTTCCACAATGTGCCCCTTCATCTCCGCTATGCCCCTCTTCCACAATGTGCCCCTTCATCTCCGCTATGCCCCTCTTCCACAATGTCCCCCTTCATCTCCTCTATGCCATAGAGGAGATGAAGGGGGACATTGTGGAAGAGGGGCATAGCGGAGATGAAGGGGCACATTGTGGAAGAGGGGCATAGCGGAGATGAAAGGGCACATTGTGGAAGACGGGCATAGCGGAGATGAAGGGGGACATTGTGGAAGAGGGGCATAGAGTCTATGCCCCTCTTCCACAATGTCCCCCTTCATCTCCGCAATGCCCCCTTCATCTCCGCAATGCCCCCGTACCTCCAGTCCCTGGTGGTCCAGCGGAGCTTCTTCGGATCTGTGCCTCTTCCGGCACAGATCCCCGCCACCCGAACATGGCGGGAGAGCACATGGCGGTACTCAACGAGTACCGCCATGTGCCGAGCAGAGCGATGCTCGAGCCGATCCGAGCATCGGCCGAGCACGCTTGCTCATCACTAGTGCTGACCCCTCTCAATTAGAAACGCCATCAATAGCTAAATCATAGTAGCAAGCATCTGGCCACACTCAATTCCCAGCTTGGACAGTGTACAGCCAGGAACTTGTTTCACACTACACTGAGTGCAGCTCAAGCCTTAGATACACATTAGAATTTGTTGTGGATTGTGGAAGGAGTGTTTGGACTCCTAAGAGAGCAAAAGGTGCAAGACTCCCTATGATACAAAATCACTGCAGTCTTTCAAGTACGGAAGAGACTATATTAACGTTGCTATATATTTAAGCACACTTGTAAAGAAGAACTAGAACCTCCATATTTTGTTTATTCTTATCCTAGATATACAAAGTCACTTTTTTTCTAGCTGAAAAAATATTTACGTATATCTGCTCTAGGGGATGCCACACTTTTACCTGTAAAGGAAATAGTACAATGAAAAAAGAAGAACATAATAGAGGAAAGTACTTGAAAGTGTTGCCTGATAGCAGATAGAATATTACTCTGATGGAGTAAGAATAGATGCTGAGGCATTATCCTAAAATGAAAGACTTCTGGTGACAACTCCCATCATTCCTAGCCAGCCATAGTCTGGTTGGGAACCAACCGCTGGAGTCCAAAGATTCGCTGTCCCAATTGTAGCATTTTATAATTATACATTAGCAAAAATGTTCTGATTATAAAACAAGTAACACAAGTTGATTCTTTATGAATTTTGCTGTTGTGCCTTTTGTTGAAGAGAACACATATTCAGCCAGGTCTGGATATCATGGCAGTTAACCCACACATGACAGTTGATAGTAGCATCACAGAACACAAACTCTGTCCATTGCACAGGGTAATCTTTGAGTGCCAGAGAGGTATCCAATGCATTGCAACACAATATGTTAAATAACTCTCTAGCATCCAAAGGGTTAAAAATGAGAGGGGAGAGCAAACATTGATTTTAAATTCAATGTGCAACCCTCTGGTCCTTAAGTGGTTAAAAAAACTCATGCATTCTGCCGGCTTCAGTTAAATAAAAATTGCCAGCAACTGTCATGTCCGCCTCCATAACATGACATTCAGGACTGTTTGTCTTGAACAAAGGACAAAATTCATAGGCACCATTAGTATTTTCTGGCCACAGTAGGGTAAATAAGGGGTTATTATTAAAAGATAATACTTCTCCTTTAAGGGAGATATGTTTTCTCCAGTTGAAAATTAGGAAATAGGGAGCATTCCATTTCAGCACTCCCTTGAATGAGACGATTTTCCTTCCAAACACTTAGCAGCTCAGCCGTGGTAATGTAGTTACTGGACTGAAACATCAAGGGAGCCGTTTATAGGAAAACATTTTCATTGGTCTCCTGTAAGGCTGCACAAACTCATTCCCTTTTCTCCTCATTTCTCAAAACTAGTATTGAACCGAGGGCCAGGAACAAATGATCATGAGGCTGTAAGGAGTCTAACGTGTACAATGGCTGTAAATAGAATGAAACTCTAATTCTAAGGATTTTTAATGATTTATAGGGACTGTGAAAAATGTACTTACACCCCCCACCCAAGTCAATACTCCTGGAAGGGAGGTTTAATTATCTCACTCACACTCCTAAATCTCTTTATGAGAGTATTTGGCTGCAAAGCTCAACATAATTTCAAATATATTGGCTAGTGTGCTGCATGTCAGCCAGAGTAAATTAGCAACTTAAAGGCTGCCTATTTTCTCGCAACTCTTCCATCATGCTTAGACTCCGTCTCCAGCGCTCAGAAGATCCGTGTGCTCCCTAATCAACTGTTTAATAACAGGAGGAGGAGAGGAAGGATAACAGAGGCCTTTTACAGAAGAACATAACAGTACATCAAGAAGCTGCAGAAAACCTGGCCTAATACTGATTAAAAAATCATATGTTTCAAATGTCAAAGCTGGGATTTATTTTTCCGGATGGCTTATTTAATACAATGCACATTAAAGCTAAAGTACTACTGCACAAAGATGACCAATATATCCATGGATCAAAGTGTTCTGAGATTTAAAACAGGTATAAAATGGACTAAGCATTTAACTGATCTATGTCATTCAATCAATAGGCACCTGGAATCCTTTTGAAACTGTAATCCATTGAAATTTAGGTGTCTATTTATTAAGGTGTTTTATGTCTATTTCCAGAATACTTTCAACATAAACCTTATCAAGACCTTGCTGCTTAAGTTTAATGGGAAACTTTACTCCATGAATGCGTCTCTTTATAATTCAATAGATTCATTTACCCTCATACAGCAGTGAGGCATTTATATATATTTATGTTTGCATGGTATCGGAAACTTATTGTATGTAATTATCTCTGTTGATTAATTGAAACTTCCTTTCTACACAATTTACTTTTAAAAGGTTGCACGCAAAAGAACATGCAACCCCGTATCGCATTAAGTATGTTTCAGGATAAAAATGGCGACCTGGGATTCTCATACTGCAAGAAAGTGCGAGGTTCTCAGGTCATGTTACAAAACATCGCACTCTAGGGTCCAATGTGTTACAGTGTAGTTTGTCCTCCCTTCTCCCACACACCTTTCCTACTAACAGCTGATCCTCCAGCTTAGTGGGGGTTGCATTTACCGGTAATAGTTTGTATGCGCTGTTCCCTGTCAGGCAGCCCACAACCCCCGCTGAGACAAAGCCCAGAGCAGTGCTTTATAGCTCCTTGTCAGGCAGCCCACAACCCCGTTCAGAAGGAGGACCGGCTCTCAGTAGGAAAGATGAGTGGGAGAAGGGAGGACAAACTACACTGTTACACATTGGGCACTAGAGTGCAATGTTTGGTAGAGACCTGAGAATCTCACTATTTCTTGCAGTGCGAGATTCTCAGGTCGCCATTTTTAACCTGGCGACATACTTATTACGATATTGGGTCGCACACTCTTTTGCATGCAATCTTTTAAAAGGATACCTTTCTACACATAGCAAGCTTCAAAAGAACTGAATGACTCATAAGAGACACTAGTCTTTATCAGATTGTAAACTGAAATAATTATCATTGAACTAAAAGAGAGATCAGATGCAAATAATAACTGGTTTATAGATATAACTGGCTGCTATATGAAGGACACCTATCTAGGTACTCTTCTGTCAAATAAATTAAAAAAAGACATTCCTGCAATTACCATTTAACCAGGTATCACACACCCTACTCCATTCACATGCCACTCAGGGATGACTTACATATATAAGTGACGTACACATAGACAGATATATCCATACTCTGAAAGAAAGAGAGCAATCCAACTTCACCATAGGGGAAACAGTGGGTCAACATTCTGCAGAACTGATCATAGCATTAAAGATCTCACAGTGACTGTGCTGATGGGAAATTTTAGGACATAGAAAGATCTGGGAGTATAAATTGATAACAATAACCAGGTTTAAAACTCTGAACTATGGTCTGAACCAAGGAATTTATGTCACATTATCCCACACAATAAACATATATTAGGCCCTTTGGGTGCCAGAAGGGTGAACAAAGCAGTGCAAGTGATGGCTTGCACAACCTTTTTGTGCTCAGAGGGTTAACCCATATATTCCATAGACTTCTCCATCTTTGAATATTATTTTCAGTTGAATTTAAGTTAAAAATAAAAGTGCATGAATGTATAACCTGTCATGTATTGTGTATTCAGCCTTCATTCTAAGTATGCCTGCAAAAGAGACCTAAAGTGTATTGGAAGCGTGCATCCTAGAGCTACTCAGCCAATAAATGTATCACTATTAGTCTACCGGTATCCATAATTTTAAATATTATATATTTCCAGCTACCATCTTAAAAATATATTTTAGGTTTTATATTTGTGCTGTTTGAAATAGGAAATGAACTCTAATTGAGATAATTTATAGTTATTAGTACACACAGCTCCTGTATTCACATGCTCTGGCATCTTACAATATCCAGTTTACAGACAATATAGCACTATCATTACTGAGACACATATCAGGATTGCTATAGTAATGGGAGTCAGGGAGCCTTGAAAAAGCCCAAAATGGCTGCCCCCAAGGAACATATGTAAGGCTAGATTTGATGCCTCAGAAAACATATAGAAAATATTTACATGATAGCATGTAATACGTGGCATTGAGGTATATATAACCACACATAATTTTTGGATGTTAATGATTCATACCTGTCAACATTTAAAAACATTTCCAGGGACACTTAGCACTGTGCAGTCACATCATAAAGGGGCCCATGGTACTGTATAGGTCAGCTCCAACCAAAAAACGTGTGCAATTGACTGAACCTTTGAGGGCAGAAGTATCCAACGCTTTGCAAAACAATGGGGGAGGGGGGGGGGATTCACTAAGCACTGATAAAGAGATGATAAAGTGGAGATGACTTCTTCAGCTTATCACTTCTCTAGTTCCTGTGTTATTCTATGGAGCCTCTGCACTAAGATTTCTCCAAGTTTGTAGATCTTAGTGCATAGGCTCCATAGAAAGGTTTGAGAGATAAGACTTATATCATTCTTCATGTTTTTTTAATGCCTACAAAATAAAATAAAGTTAAAACGAAGTATTACTATCCCTTTAAAGCACTTCTCCGGAGTGCTGTAAGTAAAAACGGGGACTGAAATTGACTGTTTCATGATTGGAGTGGGCTCTCTCAGTCCCCAATGCAGTGCACAGAAACACTCAACAGGGTGTGTGTACCGGCACGTTGGAAAGACCAAAGTGATCCTTAAGGGAAGGTTACTTCCCAGGACCCTGGTCATTAAGGGGTTAAACAATGGACTTGTTTATGGAACTGTGATATGAGGGACTCCTACGTAGTTAATTTAATCTAATACATAAAATACAAGCCACTTTTTCCTAGGGAATAATTCTCCTTTAACCCCTTAAGGACCACATGACGTGCTATGACCGTCATTGGTCCGTAAGGCAAAACCGCGTGACGGTCATAGCACGGCATGTGGTCCTTAAGGGGTTAAAGGAGAATTATTCCCTAGGAAAAAGTGGCTTGTATTTTATGTATTAGATTAAATTAACTACGTAGGAGTCCCTCATATCACAGTTAGGCCTAGCTATTAGTGTTGAGCGAGCATGCTCGGCCGATGCTCGGATCGGCTCGAGCATCGCTCTGCTCGGCACATGGCGGTACTCGTACGAGTACCGCATGTGCTCGCCCGCCATGTTCGGGTCTCCTCCCCGCACGTTTTGCGGCTGCTGTGCAGCCAATAAACGTGCAGGGAGGCTCTGACATCGGTGTAATGCCAGCAGCCATGTTGGCTGCTGGCATTACACTGATTGGCTGGCCAGAACCCGTGGTCGGGTGCTGTATAGCACCTGACCATCGAGTTCGGCTCAGTCTGAGCCAGGGAGAGCTGAGGATAGGAAGGGAAAGGCAGTGTAGGGAGGAAAAAAACAAAAATTGTGAAAAAAAAGAACCAAAAGTCCTTTTTAGGACTACTGTGTGTGGGGGCAGCAGGTTATTTTGTGTGGGGGGAAAAAAACAAAAACAAAAACAAAAAAATATTCTATTTAGTGTGAAAAGTTGCAGATTAGAGCACATTCTGTTTAGTGTGCACAGTTGCAGATTAGAGCACATTCTGTTTAGTGTGCAAAGTTGCAGATTAGAGCACATTCTGTTTAGTGTGCAAAGTTGCAGATTAGAGCACATTCTGTTTAGTGTGCAAAGTTGCAGATTAGAGCACATTCTGTTAAGTCTTCAAACTAAAATATCAAAGTCACATATTCCATTCAGTGTGCGTCGCCGCAGTTTAGCAGCACATTCTGTGTACTGTGCACAGTTGCAGAATAGGAAGAAATACTGTTAAGTCTTCAAACTAAAATATCAAAGTCACATATTCCATTCAGTGTGCTTCGCCGCAGTTTAGCAGCCTATTCTGTGTACTCTGCACAGTTGCAGAATAGTAAGAAATACTGTTAAGTTTTCAAACTCAAATATTAAAGTCACATATTCCATTCAGTGTGTATCACCGCCGTTTAGCAGCCTATTCTGTGTACTCTGCACAGTTGCAGAATAGTAAGAAATACTGTTAAGTTTTCAAACTCAAATATTAAAGTCACTTATTCCATTCAGTGTGTGTCACCGCAGTTTAGCAGCCTATTCTGTGTACTCTGCAGAGTTGCAGAATAGGAAGAAATACTGTTAAGTTTTCAAACTCAAATATCAAAGTCACATATTCCATTCAGTGTGTGTCACCGCCGTTTAGCAGCCTATTCTGTGTACTCTGCAGAGTTGCAGAATAGTAACAAATACTGTTAAGTTTTCAAACTCAAATATTAAAGTCACATATTCCATTCAGTGTGTGTCACCGCAGTTTAGCAGCCTATTCTGTGTACTCTGCACAGTTGCAGAATAGGAAGAAATACTGTTAAGTTTTCAAACTCAAATATCAAAGTCACATATTCCATTCAGTGTGTGTCACCGCCGTTTAGCAGCCTATTCTGTGTACTCTGCAGAGTTGCAGAATAGTAAGAAATACTGTTAAGTTTTCAAACTCAAATATTAAAGTCACATATTCCATTCAGTGTGTGTCACCGCAGTTTAGCAGCCTATTCTGTGTACTCTGCACAGTTGCAGAATAGGAAGAAATACTGTTAAGTTTTCAAACTCAAATATTAAAGTCACATATTCCATTCAGTGTGTTTCACCGCCGTTTAGCAGCCTATTCTGTGTACTCTGCACAGTTGCAGAATAGGAAGAAATACTGTTAAGTTTTCAAACTCAAATATTAAAGTCACATATTCCATTCAGTGTGTTTCACCGCCGTTTAGCAGCCTATTCTGTGTACTCTGCACAGTTGCAGAATAGGAAGAAATAGTGTTAAGTTTTCAAACTCAAATATCAAAGTCACATATTCCATTCAGTGTGTATCACCGCCGTTTAGCAGCCTATTCTGTGTACTCTGCAGAGTTGCAGTATAGTAAGAAATAGTGTTAAGTTTTCAAACTCAAATATCAAAGTCACATATTCCATTCAGTGTGTATCACCGCCGTTTAGCAGCCTATTCTGTGTACTCTGCAGAGTTGCAGAATAGTAAGAAATAGTGTTAAGTTTTCAAACTCAAATATTAAAGTCACATATTCCATTCAGTGTGTTTCACCGCCGTTTAGCAGCCTATTCTGTGTACTCTGCACAGTTGCAGAATAGGAAGAAATACTGTTAAGTTTTCAAAATCAAATATTAAAGACACATATTCCATTCAGTGTGTTTCACCGCCGTTTAGCAGCCTATTCTGTGTACTCTGCACAGTTGCAGAATAGTAAGAAATACTGTTAAGTTTTCAAACTCAAATATTAAAGTCACATATTCCATTCAGTGTGTTTCACCGCCGTTTAGCAGCCTATTCTGTGTACTCTGCACAGTTGCAGAATAGGAAGAAATACTGTTAAGTTTTCAAAATCAAATATTAAAGACACATATTCCATTCAGTGTGTTTCACCGCCGTTTAGCAGCCTATTCTGTGTACTCTGCACAGTTGCAGAATAGGAAGAAATACTGTTAAGTTTTCAAAATCAAATATTAAAGACACATATTCCATTCAGTGTGTTTCACCGCCGTTTAGCAGCCTATTCTGTGTACTCTGCACAGTTGCAGAATAGGAAGAAATACTGTTAAGTTTTCAAAATCAAATATTAAAGACACATATTCCATTCAGTGTGTTTCACCGCCGTTTAGCAGCCTATTCTGTGTACTCTGCACAGTTGCAGAATAGGAAGAAATACTGTTAAGTTTTCAAACTCAAATATTAAAGTCACATATTCCATTCAGTGTGTGTCACCGCCGTTTAGCAGCCTATTCTGTGTACTCTGCACAGTTGCAGAATAGGAAGAAATACTGTTAAGTTTTCAAACTCAAATATTAAAGTCACATATTCTGTGTAAGATGAAGAAGGCGGGTAAAAAGGGACGGGGAAGTGGACGTGATCCTGAAAGTTCAGGGCGCGGGTCAGGACGCGGAGAAACTGTGCCTGGTGCCAGAGCACAAGAAAGAAAGACATCCACCATACCTAGCTTCATGTGTAATTTTACAGGGCGTCGCAGGACATCACTCTCGAGGTCCGACCACTGCGAACAGGTGGTCGGTTGGATGACAGCTGATACTGCTTCCAGTCGGTTAAGCACCACCCTGTCTTCCACCAAGTCCACTCTCAGTAGCCAAGAGTCTGGTCAAAATAATCCTCACTCTGATCATCCTTCCTCCCACCATACACGGTCTGGTCAAAGAAGTGATCCCATACTGGGATATAGTGAGGAGCTCGTCTCATCACCAATCCTTCATTTGACCCTCTCTCCAAGCACGCTTGCAGAGGAACATGACACCTTGTGCCCTGATTCACAACCTCTAGAGGCTACCCAATCACAAGAAGATGACAGATGTGAACGGCATTTAAGGTCAAAGGAAGTAGTGGATGATGATGATGATGATGAGACACAGTTGCCATTAAATCAACCACTATTTCCGTCTCAAGACCTTGTTGAGGAGAATGTTATACAGTTGTCAATGACTGAGTATGTGGTGGGATCAAGACTTGAGGAGGATGATCAGAGTGAGGAAGTGGAGGAGGACTTGGTGGACGATGAGGTGACTGACCCCACCTGGGAAGGTGTAGAGCCGAGCGATGTCAGCAGTCCTGAGGGTGAGCCATCTGCAGCACCGCAACAGGCTGGAAGAGGCAGTGGTGTGGCTACAGAAAGAAGGCGGACCGCACCAAACCGGCCCGCAAATGTTCCACGGAGCACCCCCTTGCGTAAATCTACCTTGCCAAAGGGTAGGTGTTCCGCGGTATGGCGTTTTTTTAAGGAAAGTGCGGACGACAAAAGAATTGTAGTTTGCAACCTGTGCCACACCAGAATGAGCCGAGGCATGAACACTAGAAACCTCACCACCACCAGCATGATCCGACACATGGCATCCAAGCACCGTAGTAAGTGGGAGGAACGCCTGGATCGCCCATCTGTGTCTGCAGGCCACACCACTGCCTCCTCTTCCCCTGTTTTCGGTGCCGGCCAATTGCCTGTCGAAGGCGCAGGCCCGCATACCTCCCGCCCTGCACCTGTACCATCTGAAGCACCATCAGCGACCACATCCACTTCCCTGTCCCAGCACAGCGTCCAAATGTCGTTACCCCAGGCATTTGAGCGCAAGAGAAAATACCCAGCCACCCACCCACAGGCCATAGCACTAACCTCACACCTTTCCAAATTACTGGCCATCGAAATGCTGCCATTTAGGCTTGTGGACACTGAGTCCTTCCGCAGCCTGATGGCAGCAGCTGTCCCTCGGTACGCGGTCCCCAGCCGACACTACTTTTCCCGGTGTGCCATCCCCGCATTACACCACCATGTGTCCCGTAACATCACCCGTGCCCTGACCAACGCAGTTACTGGGAAGGTCCACTTAACGACTGACACATGGACAAGTGCTTGTGGCCAGGGACGCTACATTTCCCTGACGGCACACTGGGTGAATGTCGTGGAGGCTGGGAGCGACTCGGACCCTGGGATGGCACGGGTGCTACCCACGCCGAGGATTGCGGGCCCTACCTCCATCAGGGTTTCCACCAGCACCTACGTTATTGGCTCCTCCTCCTCCGTTTCCACCTCCGAATTCTCTACACGCAGCGCCACTCCCCCATCAGCCAGTAGCTGGAAGCAGTGTAGCACTGCAGTGGGGAAGCGTCAACAGGCCGTGCTGAAGCTTATCTGCCTTGGGGACAAACAGCACACGGCCTCAGAGCTGTTGCAGGGGATTAGTCACCAGACCGAGCAGTGGCTCTCGCCACTCAACCTGCAACCAGGCATGGTTGTGTGTGATAATGGGCGTAACTTGGTGGCGGCTTTGGAGCTCGGCAAGCTCACACACGTACCATGCCTAGCGCATGTATTTAATTTAGTGGTGCAGCGATTTCTAAAAACCTACCCCAATGTGCATGATCTCTTGACCAAGGTGCGCCGCGTGTGTGCACATTTCCGTAAGTCATCAACAGCTTCGACCTTCCACATGTTGGCCCGGCTTTGTGAGCAGCAGAGGGCAGTAGTGGAGTACCAGCTGTTACACGGTCGTCGCCTCTCCGTTCAACTTCCTGTAATCAGAAGTGAGGAGTGGGAATGGATGTCAGACCTCTGCGAGGTTTTACGCAATTTTGAGGAATCGACACAGATGGTGAGCGGCGATAACGCTATTATCAGTGTAACCATCCCACTTCTGTGTCTACTGAAACGCTCGCTGCTCACAATTAAAACCGACGCTTTGCATGTGGAAGAGGTGGAAATGGGGGAGGAAGAGCTTACACAAGGTGATAGCCAGAGCACCCTCACTTCGTCTTCTCAGCGACAATTGGAGGAGGCGGAGGAGGAGGAGGAGGAGGAGGAGGAAGACACGGTTGCCTCCGCTACAGAGGGTAGCCATGGAACTTTAGTTCCATCTCTTCAGCGTGGGTGGGCAGAAGAGGAGGAAGAGGATGAGGATATTGAGAGTCATCCTCCTGGTGAGGACAGCGAAATCTTGACTGTTGGTACTCTGGCACACATGGCTGACTTTATGTTAGGCTGCCTTTCCCGTGACCCACGCGTTGTACGCATTTTAGACAACACGGATTACTGGGTGTTCACCCTTCTGGACCCCCGCTACAAAGAGAATTTCTCATCTCTCATTCCTCCGGTGGAGAGGACAAGCAAAATGTTGCAATACCAGAAGGTTCTTGTCGAAAAATTGCTCCAAAATTTTCCATCTGACAACGCTGGCGGCAGAGTACGTGCTACCTTGGCCAACCGAGAAGGGGAGAAAAGGGGAGCACACAGCAGTTCCGAGAAAGGCAGGGCAACACTCTCCAAGGCGTGGGACACCTTCATGACACCCCGCCAGCACCCTCACCCTGATGCGCAGCCTAGTGTCACAAGGAGGGAAAAGTTTTGGAAGATGGTGAAGGAGTACGTAGCAGACCGTGTCAGCGTCCTCAATGATCCCTCTGTGCCTTACAACTACTGGGTGTCCAAGCTGGACACGTGGTATGAACTGGCACTCTACGCCTTGGAGGTGCTGGCCTGCCCTGCCGCCAGCGTTCTGTCTGAGCGGGTATTTAGTGCTGCTGGTGGCATCATAACAGATAAGCGTATCCGCCTTTCCACCGACAATGCTGATAGGTTGACACTTATAAAAATGAACAAGGCCTGGATTTCCCCTGACTTCTCCACTCCACTGGAGGAAAGCCCCGGGGGAACATAAACTCACTTTATATATGTTATTTACAATGATGTGAATACTCTGTATTCCCATTCACCCCTTCCACCCAAAAAACGGGTATATGGTTGACTCTTAATCTTCTCATCCTCCTCCTCCTCTTCCATATGCCCTGTGGTATAATTTTTATATAGGGCCAGCTCACCAGCGGGCCCTGTGATATAATTTTTATATAGGGCCAGCTCACCAGCGGGCCCTGTTTGACAATTTTTATATAGGTCAGCTCACCAGCGGGCCTTCTCATATAATGTTTTATTGGGTCAGCTCTCTAGCGGGCCCTCTCATATAATGTTTTATAGCGTCAGCTCACTAGCGGGCCTTCGCATATAATGTTTAGGATGGTCAGCTCTGCAGCAGACCCTCACCCATAATGTTTTAGATGGTCAGCTCAGCGCACGTTTTCCTCTTAATCATGTCCTCAGTTCAATAAAATCAAGGAAATTTTTGGGAGAATTTGCCTCTGCGCACGTTTCCCTCTTAATCATGGCCTCAGTTCTGAAAATCAAGGAAATTTTTGGGAGAATTTGCCTCTGCGCACGTTTCCCTCTTAATCATGGCCTCAGTTCTGAAAATCAAGGACATTTTTGGGAGAATTTGCCTCTACGCACGTTTCCCTCTTAATCATGGCCTCAGTTCTGAAAATCAAGGAAATTTTTGGGATAATTTGCTTCTGCGCACGTTTCCCTCTTAATCATGGCCTCACTTCCGAAAATCAAGGAAATTTTTGGGATAATTTGCAGATGATATACAAGTAAATATACAGCAAATATTGTTTGGTAACAATTTTTCGCCTAAAGTCGTTTTTATTTTCCTTTTTGTGTGTTTTATGGTCAGTCTGTAAAAATGGCGTACTACGGGCGAAAGATCGTTCCCAGCAGCGATGTTGGAGTCCAAGATGCATCCAGACATCCTCCCTATGCTGTCCCTGAACCATTTCTGTAGTGTTTCCATCTTTTTCTGCCCTTTTCCTATGGACCAGGCACCCTCCCCTCATCAGAGCAGGGGGTGCCTGGTGTAATGCTCGAGTCCTCCCATTGACTTCAATGGGGCTCGGGTGCTCGGCCGAGCACTCGAGCCTCAGGGGGTGCTCGGTCAGAGCACCCGAACACCCGAGCATTGGGGTGCTCGCTCATCACTACTAGCTATCTCTTTGCATTATATCTGCAGTTTCCTGTTTAGTGATCTATATTTAAGCGTGCCCCTAGGTCATTCCGCCACACAACAGACAGTGGGCTTCCATAGACCTCAATGACTTATAAGGGACACATTTTTATTAGGTCTTATAAGACTGTAAACTGAAACAGATAGCAGGACAGCAAAAGACATATAAAATGCCCAAATATAAACTATATAGATGTCCTGACTGATGTGTGAAGTACAACTACCGAGGTAAACAAAACAAGAACCAATTATTGCTAGATTACAATTCCTCATAAAAAGGTACAGTGATATCCAGCTGGAAAATGACACCAGACATCCATTATAATGACATCTAATAATATTATGCCATCCCGCAGAACATAGGGTTTACAGAGGAAAACATGAGTGTCCGAAAGTTATCCAAAGCATTGCAATACAATGCATGGATAATTCTCAGGCACTCAAAGGGTTGAAATGGATATAATAATATCAAAGTATTTTACCAGGAAGGATGCATTGAGATTGTCTCTCGTTTTCAAGTATGTTCTGGGGTATGGATATTACCAATTTAATGGTACTCATTTTATTTACCTCAGAAGGATGAAAGGCTGAGTCGACCCTGCTGGGACTAGATCATGTGCCCTTGTAGTTTGAACAGATTCTACAGCTGGTGCCTTAACCAACTGAGCCATCTCACCCTCGATAAATCAAATGGCAAATAGCCTAATGTGCAACAAAACCTAAATATTTCTTTGTGCATTAGTCATTCTCTAATGGCAAGATCATATCTGGCCCTCACTCATGCATCAGTGAGGGAGGGCCAGATTGAGTCCCCAATTCTGTATGCCAGCTTCATATGAGCAGTTCCCATAATATACTATGGGGGGTGACACACGCATACGCATACACTGGGAGGCTGATGTAATAAGACAACCTAGAGGAATTCTGGGCCAACTCAGCTGCATACCTGACAAAGAGATGGACGTGGTCTTGAAACTTGCACTCTCAAGCTACAGAGTTAGCCAGTAAAGTTATTAATTAGTCTTATCCAACTAGTCTCCTTCATACTTGATGTAACTATTTTACCTAAACCCTTGGATGGAGAGTGAATTATCCTACCCCTTCAACTCAGGAAATAATTTCCCATTAGGCAGGCAAGACATCGGCCTAGGGTACCAGACTTTTAGAGCTGTGTTGGTCCCACCCACTATCTGAGAAGCAGGATGGTCAAACCAATCACAGTGCCTCCCAGTGTTATTGAGAGATGTCATCGTCAGTCAGTCCAGGAAATCAGTCCATGGAGGCAAACGTGACATTTGCTGACAGTTTTATTCCAAACTGAAGCAGGCAAAGTGCATGAGCTAATTTAACACTTTGAGTGCCATAGGGGTATCCAACGCACAACACATTGCTAAGCAATTCTTTGGATACCCCTCTGGCACTCAAAGGGTTAAGCCTTTAAGGATCATATGGATGTGGAAGGTATTGTAAAGCAGTATATTTCACACTCCACTGGTCCTAAAAGTGTTAATATCACCATGTCCAATGAGCAGATTTTGAGGTCCTGTAGTTTGTCTAACAACTGTCATGTCCGCCCCCAAGGACATGGCATCCAGGACTGACTGAAGATGATATTTCTTGAGCCAAGGAGCAAGAGAAAAATTAATTGATGCCATTAGTCTTTTCTTGCCATTGTAAAGAACATAGGGGTTCTTATTAAATGGTGTTAGTTCTCCTTTAATGACTTTTTTTTTCAGTTTTTTTATGTTCTATGCTAAGGGAATTTTCTGCAAAGTTTATATGGAGAAGATAAACGAAAGTTTCTTCTGTGGAGAATAACATAAAAGTACCTGTCAGACTCTAACTACAAAACAAAAGAGCTTGTTTGTTTAACCTGGTGTAGAGAAGGCTAAAGGTGGGGTAGAACAGATTGAAAACTGTAGCATAATGGACATTGTGATCAATATCTCCAGAGGTCCAGCACAGAAATAACAAGAAGTAATTGACTTGAACTGAAGCAAGGGAGATGTAAGTTGGAGTTAAGGAACTTACTAATTGTAAAAGATTACATTGAGAATCTCCATCATATATATTTGTTTAACATCCTACAGTGTGAAGGCACGTTCAAGGCAAAAGTGATATTATTTGCACTGTTACTGGATAGACAATCTTTACTTACAAGGGGTCAAGCAAACATCATTATACCAGTGAATGTGATTAACTTGAATCTTTGCTGTCAAAGACATAAGTAAACATTGTTATATGAGAGGATGCAATTAACCCCTTGTATTCTACAGACACCTCCAACACATAGTGTTTGATATACTAAACAAAAATGGAGTTATTTTGGGACAAAACAATGGAACCAAAGGAAATTATATATTACCTTTGATTTAAACTGGATTTTGAACCCCTAGAATGCTTGAGAAGTCTCCAAATAAATGTATTGCTTCACAATACAATGGAAACCTCTATAGCATTCAAGGGGTTAAAAGTTCCATTTGTTTCGAAGACAATGCCTTGGAGACTTCTATAGCTTTCCAAAGAATACAAGATCCCTTTAAATAAATTATATTTTAAGGATTTGTTTTAAGATTTTTTCATCATGTTACAGTTACTGCAGAATTACTTAACTTTTACTCAATGCTTCTTCCTCATTGATTCTTGATGAGTCTGGTGTACTAAGAAGATGTTCACTAAGGTGTGACAGAGACATTATAAAGAAGAACTGGGGTGTTTTGCAATAAGATGTAATAAAGAAGAACTGGGCAGTTATGCACTAAGGTGTGACAGAGACATTATAATGAAGAACTGGGGTGTTATGCAATAAGGTGTGATAGAGATGTGATAAAGAAGAATTGGGCAGTTATGCACTAAGGTGTAACGGAGACATTATAAAGAAGAACCGGGGTGTTACACACTAAGGTGTGAAAGAGAGAAGATAAAAAAAGAACTGGGCAGTTATGCACTAAGGTGTGATAGAGATGTGATAAAGAAGAACTGGGGTGTTATGCACTAAGGTGTGATAGAGAGGTGATGAAGAATTAGGCAGTTATGCACTAAGGTGTGATAGAAATGTGATAAAGAAGAACTGGGTGGTTATGCACTACGGTGTGATAGAGATGTGATAAAGAAGAACTGGGTTGTAATGCACTACAGTGTGACAGAGAGGTGATAGAGATGTGATAAAGAAGAACTGGGTGGTTATGCACTAAAATGTGATAGAGATGTGATAAAGAAGGACTGGGGTGTTATGAACTAAGGCTTGAAACAGAGGTGATAAAGAAGAACTGGGGCACTAAATTGTGATAGAAATTTGATAAAGAAGAACTGGTCAATTATGCATTAAGGTGTGATAGAGACATTATAAAGAAAAACTGGGCTGTTGTGCACTAAGGTGTCAAAAGATAGATGATAAAGAAGAACTGAGGGTTATGCACTAAGGTGTGATAGAGATGTGATAAGGAAAAATGGAGCTGTTATGCACTACGGTGTGATAGAGCTGATAAAGAACTGGGGTGTTATGCATTAAGGTATGAAAGAGAAGTGATAAAGAAGAACTGGGGCTATGCATTAAAGTGCGATAGAGATGTGATAAAGAAGAACAGTGGTGTTATGCACTAAGGTGCGATAGAGATGTGATAAAGAAGAACTGGTCAGTTATGCACTAAGGTGGGATAGAGATATGATAAAGAATAACCGGGCAGTTATACACTAAGGTGTGATAGAGACATTATAAAGACTGGGTTGTTATGCATTAAGGTGGGGAAGAGAGGTGATGAAGAAGAACTGGGGGTTTATGCACTAAGGTGTGATTGAGAGGTGATAAAAAAGAACTGGAGTGTTATGCACTAAGGTGTGATAGATATATCATAAAATACAGCTCTGGGGGGTGTCATGTACTACGGTATGATATAGATGTAATAAAGAAGAACTGGGAGATTATGCTTCAAGGTGTGATGGAGAGGTGATAAAAACCATATGGTTAGAGACACAATAAACTGGGGGGGTGCATTAAGCTGTCATAGAGAGGTGATAAAGACAAACTGGGGGATTATACATTAGTGTGTATCACGGTGCCCGTGATCTTCATCTGTCACTCTTGGTTGTGGTGCGCTCCCATTGGATGAGCTTGTTTGGCCCGCCCATTGTGGCCTTTTTATACCTGGCCTTTTGGCACCTGTCAGGTGCCCTTTCGTGGTGTTCCTGAGTCAGTGTTGCTGTTGCTGAGTTCCAGTGTTCCTGCTTCCTGTGTACCGATTTGGCCTGTCTGACTACGCTCCTAGTTTCCTGCTCCGTGATTTGACCCGGCCTGGCTGATGTTCCTGCTTGTGACCTGATCTGGCTTGTCTGAGAATCCTGCTCTGTGATCTGACCCAGCCTGGCTGATGTTCCAGGCCTGGCTGCTGGGCACATCGGGAGGGATCAGTTAATATGGTCTCTATCACAAGTATTTTGGTGGTCCTCCCTTAGAGCCGATTGCTTCTCTTTTACTGCAGCCTGTACCACCTGCGCTCATGCCAAGACCGCCAGGCATCTCCCAGTGGGCCTACTCCAACCTGTGCCTAACGCGAACGTCCATGTCCCATATATCGATTGACTTCCTGGGAGAACTGGCAGTATCTAGAGGGAACACGTTTATCCTAATGGTGGTCGACAGGTTCTTCAAGATGGCTCATTTCGTGCCCCTCTCTGGCCTTCCGTCGGCCCAGGAATTGGCAATAGTTTTTGCGAGAGAAGTGTTCCGCTTGCATGGGGTACCCAGAGTGGTGGTGTCTGACCATGGGAGCCAGTTGAAGTCCAGATTCTGGAGGGCATTCTGTGGCCAGATGGGCATTCAATTGTCCTTTTCCTCCGCCTACCATCCCCAGACCAATGGGGCCGCTGAACGTGCCAATCAGGGACTGGAGCAGTTCCTGCGTTGCTTTGTGACCGATCATCATGACAATTGGGCCGACCTGTTGCAGTGGGCAGAGTTCACCAGGAATTGTTCAGTTAATTCATCGTCCAGGAGCTCCCTAATTCTCATCAATTACGGGTTCCAGCCATGCCTGCTCCCAGATTAATTTCAGTTGCAGCAAATTCCAGCTCTGGACGAGCATATTGAGCAGCTTCGCTCCACTTGGGCACAGGTTCAGAGGACCCTCAGTCAGTCATTTAAGCGACATCAGCGGCATGCCAATCGTAGACGGCTGCCAGCGGTCTCCTTCCAGGTTGGGGAAAGGGTATGGCTCTCCTCCAGAAATCTCAATCTGCAATGCCTTCCAATAAGTTGGCTCCCTGGTTCATTGGTCCGTTCAAAGTTATCCGCAAAGTGAATCCCGTCTCGTACGCATTGGAACTCCCAGCCTCTATGCGCATACATAATGTGTTCCATGTATCTCTGTTAAAACCCTTGGTTTGCACCCGCTACACTACCACTCCTTGGTTCCTGGGCCTGTGGATGTTCAAGGCCAAGAGAGTACGAAGTCCAGAGTATTATTGATTCTAGGAGATTTAGAGGGAAATTGCAATATTTGGTCCATTGGAAGGGCTATGGCCCTGAAGAACGTTCTTGGGTTGATCAGAAGGACCTCCATGTGCCTAAATTGTTGCGCAATTTCCACTCTAAATAACCCCAGAAACCTAGACCTCCTGCTGGGAGAGGGGGTCTTTGAGAGGGGGGTACTATCACGGTGCCTGTGATCTTTATCTGTTACTCTTGGCTGTGGTGCGCTCCCATTGGCTTAGTTTGTTTGGCCCGCCCATCGTGGCCTTTTTATACCTGGCCTTTGGCACCTGTCAGGTGCCCTTTCATGGTGTTCCTGAATCAGTGTTGCTGTTGCTGAGTTCCAGTGTTCCTGCTTCCTGTGTACTGATTTGGCCTGTCTGACTACGCTCCTAGTTTCCTGCTCCGTGATCTGACCCGGCCTGGCTGACGTTCATGCTTGCTGCGTGCGGACGCTGGTTTACTCCATTAGCCTTGCGGCTCACAATACTGTCTGTTGGTCCCAGCGTGCGGACGCTGGTTTACTCCATTAGCCTTCACAATACTGTCTGTTGGTCCCAGCGTGCGGACGCTGGTTTACTCCATTAGCCTTGCGGCTCACAATACTGTATGTTGGTCCCAGCGTGCGGACGCTGGTTTACTCCATTAGCCTTGCGGCTCACAATACTGTCTGTTGGTCCCAGCGTGCGGACGCTGGTTTACTCCATTAGCCTTGCGGCTCACAATACTGTCAGTTGGTCCCAGCGTGCAGACGCTGGTTTGCTCCATTGGCCTTGTGGCTCATTCTACTGCCTGTTGGTTCCAGCGTGCGGACGCTGGTTTACTCCATTTGCCTTGTGGCTCAAGGTACAGTTGTTGGTCCCAGCGTGCGGACGCTGGTTTACTCCCTGACGTGCAGTCAGGCTTCTGGTGCTGTCCAGTCCTAGCAGCACTTGTTTCAGATGTGTACCGACACTAGCCTCTCCTTGGGTGAGACAGCTTGACTGTATACTCTATTTACCATCCTACTGTCATTGTCATCTGACAGTCACTGGTCTTAGTGGTGTCTCCCTTCTTGGGCTGCCCTGCCCAGTATTGGTAAGGCCGGTAGAACCTTTCACGTTGCCACCTTTAGGTTGCCTTACCCGGTATTGGCAGGGCCGGTAGAGCCTATCCTTGGGTATCCATTCTGGGCTGCCCTGCCCGGTATTGGTAAGGCCGGTAGAACCTGTTACGTTGCCACTCCACGGTTGCCTTACCCGGTATTGGCAGGGCAATTTCCACTCTAAATATCCCCAGAAACCTAGACCTCCTGCTGGGAGAGGGGGTCTTTGAGAGGGGGGTACTATCACGGTGCCCGTGATCTTTATCTGTCACTCTTGGCTGTGGTGCGCTCCCATTGGCTTAGTTTGTTTGGCCCGCCCATCGTGGCATTTTTATACCTGGCCTTTGGCACCTGTCAGGTGCCCTTTCATAGTGTTCCTGAATCAGTGTTGCTGTTGCTGAGTTCCAGTGTTCCTGCTTCCTGTGTACTGATTTGGCCTGTCTGACTACGCTCCTAGTTTCCTGCTCTGTGATCTGACCCGGCCTGGCTGACGTTCCTGCTTGCTGCGTGCGGACGCTGGTTTACTCCATTAGCCTTGCGGCTCACAATACTGTCTGTTGGTCCCAGCGTGCGGACACTGGTTTACTACATTAGCATTCACAATACTGTCTGTTGGTCCCAGCGTGCGGACGCTGGTTTACTCCATTAGCCTTGCAGCTCACAATACTGTATGTTGGTCCCAGCGTGCAGACGCTGGTTTACTCCATTAGCCTTGCGGCTCACAATACTGTCTGTTGGTCCCTACTGTCATTGTCATCTGACAGTCACTGGTCTTAGTGGAGTCTCCCTTCTTGGGCTGCCCTGCCCAGTATTGGTAAGGCCGGTAGAACCTTTCACGTTGCCACCTTTAGGTTGCCTTACCCGGTATTGGCAGGGCCGGTAGAGCCTATCCTTGGGTATCCATTCTGGGCTGCCCTGCCCGGTATTGGTAAGGCCGGTAGAACCTGTTACGTTGCCACTCCACGGTTGCCTTACCCGGTATTGGCAGGGCCGGTAGAGCCTATTCCTTGTGTATTCCTCAGGCTGCGCCGCTCGGTATTGGTAAGGCCGGTAGAACCATTACGTTACCATCTTACGGTTGCCTTACCCGGTATTGGCGGGGCCGGTAGAGCCTACTTATCACTATTCCTTCAGTATCGCTTGGGTTGCCTTGCCAGTATTATTTGCAAGGCCGGTAGAAACTATCTCAATTGTCAATTGCTTATATATATGTGATGTTTGTATGTTTATGAAAACCCTATGGGATTGCCTTAACTTTTCAATAAAGTTATGTTTTTACCTAAACCTTACGTCTGAGAGTCTTAACAAACCGTGACACTCTGTTACTACGCCCGTGGGGGCTGTTGGCTCTAGCTCTTGCAGTGATTAGTCTCCGTTAATACATCTGTGGGGTCTATTGGCTCTAGCTCTTGCAGTGTAGTCTGTCTCCCTTGCAATGCCTGTGGGGGCTTGTGGCTCTAACTCATCACTCTAGCAGAGTATTTGGCCTCAGTTCCTGTTCAGAATAAGCAGTAGTCTCTGTTCAATAGACTGACGGTGTTTCTTCATCTAGCACCACTTGCTGCTCCATTACCACCTTATGGGCGTGTCAAACACACCACAACAGAGACTGATTGATTTACATGTACTTTAACCATTTGAGTACCCTTATGTTTCAATGCCTGTCCTGTGACCGTATATGTATATTTATTTCCTCTGTATACTGGGCCTGAGAAGGCATCTGTACGCCACTGTTCTTTCTATTATTCGGTATTGCCTATAGAGGGCGGTCTTTCTTGTTTTATTAATAAAACTGTGTCTTATTCTAACTTGCTGGTCTGAGTGTCTTACAAAACCGTTACAGTTTGATAGAGATATAATAAAGAAGAACTGGGAATGTTAAGCACTAAGATGTGACAGAGAGGTGTTAAAGTGAAGATGGCTTCTTCACTGCTATAAACTCTCCAGGTCAGATGTTATTCTATGAAGACTATGCACTAAGATCTTTCAAGTTGTACACATTTTAGTACATTGGCTCCATATCACAGTGGAGAAGTCATCGCTACTTTATCACCTCTTTATCCCACCTTAATGCATCTCACTCCTATAGTAATTCTGAGGTGAGCCAAATGCAACATAGGGTAGAAAAACAATTCACTGGATTCGTATTTATTTAAATTGGGATTTTAATCCCTTGAATGTTCAAGTCAATAAATGCATTACAGAGCAATGCATTGCAGACCTCAAGAGGTTTAAAGCTCCATTAAAAACAATGGTAATTTTATTTGCCCCCCAGTGTGGTGAGTTTCCTAGAATTACTTCAAGGAGGAGATACACTAAGGCTCAGGAAAGTCTTGTGGAGTGATAAAGAGGCAAATTTGACACAAGTTTAACAAATATGCACTAAGCTGCATTCACCATTTTATTCCTGGGATTATGCCTGAAATACACCTGTATTATTAAGATATTGATGCTGTTATAAGGTTTGTGTGTATTCTTTACCAGTGGCTCCTTTGAATATTTAAATGTTCCTTAAAACCTTGAGCACCAGAGAGCTATCACAATTGCATTTAACTGTGCCATGTGATCGTTCCACCTTTCCTCCTTATTGGTAACTGCTACCTTTTTATACCTGTCCTGCCAACAGGTAAACGTTCAATCTTTTTGCCTCAATCAAGCAATTGTTCCCTCCTGTACTCTCTCCGACTGCTCTCCAGTGTTCTTTTACTGACTCTGCATCCGTCCTCTGACTCTATACTTGCCTATGAGATTTCTTGGTTCCAGACTCTGGCTTGCTTTTGATTCTGTTACCGCTTCTCCTCTGGCCTCTCTGTTGACCACTTGTCTTGACCAAAGGCTTGTCTGACTCTCCCCTTCAGGTCACCTGCTAGGTCGCTACTTCTCCTCCTCCCTGGTTTCAGCCCAGCTTGTTAGTCCCTCTCTCTTTGTTTCTGCAGTGTCTCAGACCCATTCTTGACTCAGAGTGTTTTTCCCCAGCCGCAGTGTGAAGTCCTGCTGAGCATCTCTCTGTCGGCTCTCAGCAGCTGACTTCCCAGTCAAAGGACAGCTTGTCTCTTTTCTACCTGGGACCTTGCTCCTCCTCTAGCTTCAAGTTAGGACTGAGCATCAGTTTGAGTATATCCAACCTAGAATTGGTTGTCTTTATCTGCTGCATCCTATGATTCTCTCCCATTCCTCTTTGGCAGTGTGAGCTACCTTTCTCTCAGCTTCTGGAAGTGTTCATCCTGGTCCAGCTCCTGGCTCCTCCTGGGCTGGCTATCTGGCCTAGCTTCAATAAGCTTTACCCAGCTTTGACCGCAGCAACACCCTGAATCTGCCTTTGCTTGCTAGCTATGCACCCCCTACAACACTCTCAAATGTAATAGGTAGCTCACGTCCAATTCTGAGATTTTATTGACAAGAAGTATCCAATGCATTGCTCTTCATTGTGTTAATTACCCCTCTGGCACTTAAAGGGTTAATGAACAATTTTCATATTCCTGGGAGGGTGTTTTATGTTAAAGAGGCTCTATCTTATATGCATTAAAATTTGACAGCTGTGGATAGTTTCTGACCTCACACTAAGAGCTTTGCCTCTTTGAGTCTGGTGAAATATCAATTCTGACATAGCTCAGATTACACTGATTCCAGAATACCACCTCACATAACACTTTAGAAAACTGGGGAATTGTAATTGCCATATATCAAAGTTCTTCATGGAGATGCATTTCAAAGTTCTCCAGAATTATCCATAGGAGGTGTATTTCAATGTTCTCCATAGAAATGTATTTCAAATTTCTCCAGTTGTGTTCATAGAGGTGTATTTCAAAATTTTCCATAGAGGTGTATTTCAAAATCCTCCAGTGGAGTGTATTTCAAAGTGCTCCACAGAACAGTATTTCAAAGTTCTCCATATACATTTATTTAAAACTTCTCCATAGAGGTGTTTTTCAAAGTTCTCCAGTGGAGTGTATTTCAAAGTGCTCCACAGAACAGTATTTCAAAGTTCTCCATATAAATGTATTTAAAACTTCTCCATAGTTCTCTATTGTGAAACTGCACATAAGACTGAGTTTTGTAATACACTGTTTTGGAGCAATTTCAAATCCACTTGGGGAAAAAGTTGGAATATTGTTAATGCTGAAAAACATAACTTTTGAGTAGTTTGACAATAGTTCTATATTTAACAATGAATAGATCATTCTTAGTGCATATGGCAAAGTATGTTTCATTCATCAACATGAAGTACTTGCATTTCATTGCCCTCAATCAATCAATCAATCAATCATTATCATGTTGAACTCTAGCTATCTCCCCATGGTTCTATGTAGTACATCAGTCTCAATATGTTGGAGCCTTAGCACCTCAGCTGCTGAACAGACCACTAATGCTTTACAGATTTACATTCAAGTCAAGTCATAAATGTGGATATTTTGTTTCTTTTAGCACTTCTCTAACTTTTGAGGCAGATTTAGGCTCAAATCCCAATTTAGTAGATACGAAGTATATACTGTTTTGAAATCTATGGAGAAATTTGTAGATAGAACCACTGATAAATGTATCGAATGCTGTGGAATCCAGACTTTAATCAGAAGAACAAGAGTAATCCTGGAGCAAAATCAGAGCAATCTCAAAATATATATTGATCTACACGGTGCGTTTAACCCCTTGATTACTAGAGAGGTCTGCAACAGTTGGTTAAAATCCTCATTTATATCAATGTATTTGTTCCCTGTGGTGCAGTTCCCTGTCTGTCTTTTCCTGCTTTTGAAGTTCACACTTCATTTCTCCTCCTCCTTCCTTTTGGTTGTCACTGTCAGACACAGTAATAATAATGTTGCCCACACAACCCCAGACCACTGGACGGTAGGACCCCAGCTACTACCTGGAACTGCATGCTGTGCTGCACACTGCACGATACTGGAAGATACTGGAAATGGGTTCGGATGGAGCACCTGGTATAATCAGACACTATAGCTCAAGTGTCCACCCAGGGTATAGCTAACCAGAGGCAACAGGGAGCAAGAACAAGCCAGAGCCACAGGACACAGAACAAAAGGTCAGGCAAGCTGGGTAGTGCACAGAGAGAGTAGTCAGCCAGAGCCCCAGGTCAGATCCGATGTGGGTAGTCAGATAAACTGAGGTCAACACGGAGCGAGTTAGTCAGCCAAAGCCATAGGTCAAAACCAATGTGGGTAGTCAGGCAAACCAGGATCATACACAGAGCAGATTCGGAGGTCAGGCACGGGTCACAACAAAAACGCAAGAGCTACTAGCAGAAACACCATGTAAGGGCAATGACTCCTAGGCCCAGGGAAGTATATAAAGGAGCAGACAAAGGTGGGAACCAATTAGGCAAATAAGTAGGTGACCCATAAACAAGCACACGTAACAGTGCCCGCTCCAGTAGACATCAGGAATGCGGAAGTAACTGGCCTCCATGCCGGCTAACAGCAAAAGGACACAGGATTGCTAGGCCTCCTAGGGATACTGTGATAGCTACAGAGAGAGGTAGATGTGCTGTGCTGTTTTGCTATGTATTTATAGCAAAATTGAGAAAGGAGAGGCACATTTTGACTGCTATCACTATGAGCAGGTTTAAAAATAATTAAAGGAGGAGCTGGGAGGACCCTTATGCGTCCACTGAGTCTGAGGAGGAGGAGAAAGTGAGCACTACAGCACCAATGCTGTCTAGTCCCCCTAAATCACTGCTAGGGATCTTGGGGAATTTAATGGGAAGGGAGGAAGAAAATGGTAGCAGTGAGAGCAGGACAGGTCAGCTGTTCCTTCTACTGCTACCACCACTTCTGTGCCTGCTGTCAGAAGTTCTGCCCCTGCTGCCACTAGTGATGTGCCTGCTTCAGACCTGCTGCCCCTACTGTCACCAGTGATGTGCCTAATGCCAGTGCTACCCCTGCTGCCACCAGTGCTGTGCCTGCTGCCAGTGCTGAACCTGCTGCCACCAATACTGTGCCTGCTGTCAGACATGTTACTGCTGCTGCCACCAGTGCTGTGCATGCTGCCAATGCTGAACCTGTTGCCACTAGTACTGAACCTGCTGCTAGTGTGTCTTGTGGTACTCAGGAGAGGGGGAAGGAGAAGATGATACCAAGTGTGATAGCAGTGGACCCTAAGTCACACTTGCCATCCCCAAGCAGTACTACCAGTTCTAGTACTACTAGTACTAAGAAGGTCCAGCAGCTTGTTAGTGTTACGAGTGAAGGAGGGGTAATCAATATCCTCATATTACTAGTGACTGTGAGGAGGAAGACTCTGGGGCTGAACTTGATGTGGTTGGTGTTAGTAGATGTAACAGTAATGGTGAAAAAGCTGATGGGACTAGTGTTAGGAGAATGGTAGGGGAAACATGTGAGATCATCCAGACTAGCGGTCAAGGGAGCCCACACTATTCCTCTGGCCCTGGGTGTCCTCTTCCCTTCACTAAGGTGTCCAAGTGATACATGATCCTGAAGAGGACAGAACTGTAGGGGGATAGCAGGCACAGAAATAATACCACCACCAACACCAGGAGCACAGATCAGCTGCCTGTGCTTGCTGCTACTGCTGCCAGTCTGCCTTCTTCACCTCACCAAGAAATGGCAAGTGTTACATTAAGGGACCCTCTGTCACATTGCTCGTCACCTCCTACAACCAGCAGTGATATGTCTGTAATGGTGCAGCAGAAGCATGTTGGGACTAGCGATGGTGGTGATGATGATGGTAAAGAAGCTGGGGTGGAATAGACATTGATGGCTTTTTTTATCCCAAAATTAGAAGGAATGGGAGAAAGATATGAGGATGGGCATCACCACCATCACCAGCAGTGAGCTTTTGGAATTTGTAACTGTTCTAATTCCTTCTGCTGTTGAGTTGCAAGGGCAGTAGGATGCTGAGGAGCAAGCTAGTGAGCCACAAACCACAGTGGACACAGTGGGAATGGGGTCAACAAGTGATGCTGGACTAGGACAGGTTCCACTTGCCAGCGGCATCAATACTCCTGGTCCTAGTTGCAGTGCTGATTCTGAGGCAATAGCAGCAACATCATCCACTGCCACAGACAGTAATGGGAAATACGGAGGACAAAAAGAAAAAGGGCATTCTTACCCACCTTTCCCTATCCCTATCCTTATCCCCTGAAGTCCTGGATGTGAGAATATTTTTCTCTTGTGGCAGTCATCACCATTGGCACTGTGCACAATTTGTGACCGCCCTGATAACACACATGAAACAGACACCATATAATTTGTGTCAAACATGTTATAGCCAGACATCCACCACAGAAATCAAGCACCACTGTTGCTGTACCCCCTGACTCTCCAGAAAGGCAACAAGAGGTGAGGCGGAGATCAAAGAGGAGGAAGAATATAGAAACCCAGGCAAAGACTGGAAGTTCAATGCCGAGCAAAACAACTAGCTCGCCATCACCTTCTTCCTCTAGGGTAATTATTTCTTCTGCCAATCCACCTCGTTCAGTGTTACCTTCCCCTCCAAATGATAGCTACTCTGTTGATGTTAGGATGTGAAAGTTCATGTCCACCCATTGCACACTGTGGTGCACTGATCACACATGGTAGTGTGGTGGAGGAGAATCACAAGCAGGGCATCAAGCAGCATCTAAGGAGATTCCACAACACATAACATGCTAACCTGGTGGCAGGGAGCGTTTATCATTACTATTAAACTGACAGCAAGTTGTCACGTGTCCTTAGCGGGGTTTGGACAAGGGGTATAGTGACAACCGCACTGTACTTGGGTTCTGGTGTAATGGTGTTTGGATACAGTTGTGCCTAGAGATGGGTGAAAATTTCCGCCTCAAATTGAAATCAATGAAAAATGGCACTTTCCGCTTGGCGAACAATTTCCAGGGAAAAGTGCAGATTTTCTGCTTTTTGTTCCACTTTTTCCACCTAGCTCGCTCCATTGAAATCAATGGGAACATTGAAGATACACACAACATAAAATATATATTATTTTATTTCCCAAAGGCATGGTATAAAAGGGGCATGAGGGTGCCTGTGTTGGTGGGGTGTGGGGAAAGAATCAGTTGAACAGGGGATGATTTTTGGGGGGGGTTGTGTACTGGGATTGGGGGGCAGGTAATAAAAAAGAAATCCTAAATAAAATAAAATAAAAACCTTAAGACATGTTATAAAGGGGTCTGAGGAGGGCGTCTGTGTTGGTGAATGAATGAATCATTTGAACAGGGAATTTGTTTTGGGGGGTTTCTTGACTGCTATTGGGGGAACAGTTAATAAAAAAATAAAATAAGAAATTTGTATTTAAAGTTATAGAGACAGGAACCCCTTGACATAAGCTGCCACTGGGGTGGACTGATACTTGATAGAGTTTTTCATGGAGGATCATTTGTTAGATTTATTGTTAGAGGCCCAAGTCCTGAAGAAACATTGATTTGTAGGACTTAAGCTTGTTTGGCACAAACCCTAAGGAAACATTGATTTGTAGGACTTAGGCTTGTTAGAAACAACCCCCCCAAAAATTGTTTATTTTTTGTAGGGCTATGTTTTTTTTAATTTATTTATTTTTTATTTTTCAAAGCACAAGCCCTGAGAAAAAAAATAAAAATGCCCTATTGGCCTAGTGTTAGCAGGTCATGTTGGCCAGTAGCCACTTGCCATTGTCAAATGTTCTCCTGAGTTGCAACTGCTGTTCGTATTGCTGCTGGGTTGTTTAAGCAGCAGGATGATTAGGCAGCTGAAAGGGAATGGGATCAACAATAGCAGTAACATGAAAGATGGATGATGAAGGTTTCACTTGCCAAGACTGGCTCCAGTGATGCGCCTAAGGCAGTAGCAGCACAATAAATAGCCCCCATTAAATCTTCTCCACCTGCCCCTCCTCCAAAATCTTAGGTGCGTTGTTATTAGAATATATATTTTTCCCTTGAGATCAGGAAGTGTGGCTTCCATCAGCAACTGCAATGTGCACAGTGTGTGTGTGTGGTAAATATCATCTGGGGCACAACTGTATCCAAACACCATGACACCCAAAACCAAGTACTGCCGCTGTCACTGTACCCCTTGTCCAGACCCCGCTAAGGACACATAACAACTTGCTGACAGTTTAATAGTAATGATGAACCCTCCCTGCCAGAATCTTAGCATATTCTGTGGGATGGAATCTCCTCAGATGCCACCTGATGACCTGGTATCGATTCTCCTTCACCACACTGGCATGTGTGGTCAGTGCACCACACAGTGTGCAATGGGTAGAGATGAACTGCCATATCCTAACATCAAAAGAGATCCGGAAGCCAACTGAAGTAACAGGGAGTTTGATGGTTCACTCGAGAGGCAAAAACATTCAGAATAAGGGGCCCTCGCATCCTCGCTAGAAGAAAGAAGATCGAGTGGTGAAGCATCCAGTCGCTGGAATCCCTCCAGTGCCTGGAAAACCAATCTGCCTCCAGGTTGGATATGCCCGGGAGGTATTCCGCTTGGAGGGTGATATTCCTCTGGAAGCAAAAGTGGTAAATCTCCTTCGTTACATTCGAAAAAACTTTCGACCGGGCCCCTCCTAGGCGATTTATATATTGGACCGCTGAAACATTTTCAATGCGAAGCAATATACAGCAATTCGTCAGACTCTTGGCAAGACTGCGGATGGCGAATGAACCTGCAATCAATTCTAAACAATTGATGTGTAATGCTTCCACTGAACGTGTCCAGATTCCTCCGGTGGAAACACCAGCACATGTCGCTGCCTATTCCCAGAGACTGGTGTCTGAGTTGATGATCAAGTCCGGGATAGAACTGAAAATAGCCCGGCCGTCCCACGCCTGCATGTGGAGGAGCCACCATCTCAGTTCTATGTGGACTTCTGCTGAGAGGGGAATTAGTTGATCATAGGTAGGAACGCTTCGAAGGAAGTGAGCCTTCAATTGTTGCATGACCCTGTAATAGAGGGGGCCGGGGAAAATGGCTTGGATGGAAGACGATAGAAGTCCTACAATCCGAGCCAACAGACGTAAAGGGATCGTCGAAAAGCGTAGAACCCGTTTGAGTTCTTTCCTGATTGAAATGATCTTGAAGTGAGGAAGCCTGAGCGTACAATCTATGGAGTTTATCTCAAAGCCAAGAAATTGGATCGTCTGAGAGGGAAGGAGAGCTGATTTGTCCCGGTTGATCACGAAGCCAAGGTTTTGAAGAAATTCCACTGTGTACTCGGTTTGAGAAGCTAGACAATGTTTGTCCGAGCCGAAGAAGAGGATGTCATCTAGGTAAACTATGCAACGGAAACCTTATGCTTGTAGATGAGCTAGAACGGCTTGAGTAGCTTTGTAAAGCACTATGGAGCCGAACTGAGCCCGAAAGGGAGGCACGTGAACTGCCATGGGATTTTGTTCCACATGAATCTGAGAAATGGTTGATTCGACGGATGGATAGCCACGCAAAGATATGCATCTTTCAAAACTGGACGGGTGAACCAATCGTCTTTCAATAGGAGATCTCGGAGAAGATGGATACCTTCCATTTTCAAATGGAAGGAGAGGTTACCGGAGCAGGGAGAGGAGAAGGATGACAAAGATATAAGGTGGCAAAAATCGGTACCAAATAGTAAGAACGTATAAAAACACTGTAGGATAGATATTAAGAAGTAAAATTATTGAACAGTATACATGGTGAGGAATTTAGTGAACATGAATAGAAATGCAACAGTATTTAGAGTAATAAGCAATGCGTTTTACAGTTTAGTAGCTGGGAACAGAAAAATGGACAACCAAAATTTAACATGAAAACTATAATAGAAACAGGACAAAAGAGGGCAAACACTCTGACCTGTTGTCTTGTAGGTGAGCAGCAAAGAAAGAGGGAATTCTAAGGGTCTGCATAGCTTTTTATATCTGTTCTTCTCTGTGATTGGTTGTTAACATATGTTTTCCTTTGCTGCTATTGGTGAGTTAGTAAAGAAAGATATATGCAAATACAAAGCCTCCTGTCATGTATTAAAATTAAAAAGATACTTAAAATGTAAAAAAAATGTTGTAGGGTTTATCCACCTGAGTAAAACAAGAGTACTCCAACTGCTGAAATGGGTTTTATTCAAAGGTTATTACAGCTCAAAGTTGAATTTTTTAGGTGTAATATCACAGTTGTCAGAAATTGTACAGTGGCGCTGTTGCTACTCCATTCTATGGAGATTTATGGTCTATGGACCAGAGCTGTCCATAGGATGGTGTAACAACAGCGCCACTGTACAATTTCAGGCCACTGTGATATTGCCCCTAAAAGTTAATCTTTGAGCTGTAATAACTAGTGTTGAGCGAGCATGCTCGGCCGATGCTCGGATCGGCTCGAGCATCGCTCTGCTCGGCACATGGCGGTACTCGTACGAGTACCGCATGTGCTCGCCCGCCATGTTCGGGTCTCCTCCCCGCACGTTTTGCGGCTGCTGCGCAGCCAATAAACGTGCAGGGAGGCTCTGACATCGGTGTAATGCCAGCAGCCATGTTGGCTGCTGGCATTACACTGATTGGCTGGCCAGAACCCGTGGTCGGGTGCTGTATAGCACCTGACCATCGAGTTCGGCTCAGTCTGAGCCAGGGAGAGCTGAGGATAGGAAGGGAAAGGCAGTGTAGGGAGGAAAAAAACAAAAATTGTGAAAAAAAAGAACCAAAAGTCCTTTTTAGGACTACTGTGTGTGGGGGCAGCAGGTTATTTTGTGTGGGGGGAAAAAAACAAAAAAAAAAAAAAAAAAAATATTCTATTTAGTGTGAAAAGTTGCAGATTAGAGCACATTCTGTTTAGTGTGCACAGTTGCAGATTAGAGCACATTCTGTTTAGTGTGCAAAGTTGCAGATTAGAGCACATTCTGTTTAGTGTGCAAAGTTGCAGATTAGAGCACATTCTGTTTAGTGTGCAAAGTTGCAGATTAGAGCACATTCTGTTAAGTCTTCAAACTAAAATATCAGTCACATATTCCATTCAGTGTGCGTCGCCGCAGTTTAGCAGCACATTCTGTGTACTGTGCACAGTTGCAGAATAGGAAGAAATACTGTTAAGTCTTCAAACTAAAATATCAAAGTCACATATTCCATTCAGTGTGCTTCGCCGCAGTTTAGCAGCCTATTCTGTGTACTCTGCACAGTTGCAGAATAGTAAGAAATACTGTTAAGTTTTCAAACTCAAATATTAAAGTCACATATTCCATTCAGTGTGTATCACCGCCGTTTAGCAGCCTATTCTGTGTACTCTGCACAGTTGCAGAATAGTAAGAAATACTGTTAAGTTTTCAAACTCAAATATTAAAGTCACTTATTCCATTCAGTGTGTGTCACCGCAGTTTAGCAGCCTATTCTGTGTACTCTGCAGAGTTGCAGAATAGGAAGAAATACTGTTAAGTTTTCAAAATCAAATATTAAAGACACATATTCCATTCAGTGTGTTTCACCGCCGTTTAGCAGCCTATTCTGTGTACTCTGCACAGTTGCAGAATAGTAAGAAATACTGTTAAGTTTTCAAACTCAAATATTAAAGTCACATATTCCATTCAGTGTGTTTCACCGCCGTTTAGCAGCCTATTCTGTGTACTCTGCACAGTTGCAGAATAGGAAGAAATACTGTTAAGTTTTCAAACTCAAATATTAAAGTCACATATTCCATTCAGTGTGTATCACCGCCGTTTAGCAGCCTATTCTGTGTACTCTGCACAGTTGCAGAATAGTAAGAAATACTGTTAAGTTTTCAAACTCAAATATTAAAGTCACTTATTCCATTCAGTGTGTGTCACCGCAGTTTAGCAGCCTATTCTGTGTACTCTGCAGAGTTGCAGAATAGGAAGAAATACTGTTAAGTTTTCAAACTCAAATATCAAAGTCACATATTCCATTCAGTGTGTGTCACCGCCGTTTAGCAGCCTATTCTGTGTACTCTGCACAGTTGCAGAATAGTAAGAAATACTGTTAAGTTTTCAAACTCAAATATTAAAGTCACTTATTCCATTCAGTGTGTGTCACCGCAGTTTAGCAGCCTATTTTGTGTACTCTGCAGAGTTGCAGAATAGCAAGAAATACTGTTAAGTTTTCAAACTCAAATATCAAAGTCACATATTCCATTCAGTGTGTGTCACCGCCGTTTAGCAGCCTATTCTGTGTACTCTGCAGAGTTGCAGAATAGTAAGAAATACTGTTAAGTTTTCAAACTCAAATATTAAAGTCACATATTCCATTCAGTGTGTGTCACCGCAGTTTAGCAGCCTATTCTGTGTACTCTGCACAGTTGCAGAATAGGAAGAAATACTGTTAAGTTTTCAAACTCAAATATTAAAGTCACATATTCCATTCAGTGTGTTTCACCGCCGTTTAGCAGCCTATTCTGTGTACTCTGCACAGTTGCAGAATAGGAAGAAATACTGTTAAGTTTTCAAACTCAAATATTAAAGTCACATATTCCATTCAGTGTGTTTCACCGCCGTTTAGCAGCCTATTCTGTGTACTCTGCAGAGTTGCAGAATAGTAAGAAATAGTGTTAAGTTTTCAAACTCAAATATCAAAGTCACATATTCCATTCAGTGTGTATCACCGCCGTTTAGCAGCCTATTCTGTGTACTCTGCAGAGTTGCAGAATAGTAAGAAATAGTGTTAAGTTTTCAAACTCAAATATCAAAGTCACATATTCCATTCAGTGTGTATCACCGCCGTTTAGCAGCCTATTCTGTGTACTCTGCAGAGTTGCAGAATAGTAAGAAATAGTGTTAAGTTTTCAAACTCAAATATCAAAGTCACATATTCCATTCAGTGTGTATCACCGCCGTTTAGCAGCCTATTCTGTGTACTCTGCAGAGTTGCAGAATAGTAAGAAATAGTGTTAAGTTTTCAAACTCAAATATTAAAGTCACATATTCCATTCAGTGTGTTTCACCGCCGTTTAGCAGCCTATTCTGTGTACTCTGCACAGTTGCAGAATAGGAAGAAATACTGTTAAGTTTTCAAAATCAAATATTAAAGACACATATTCCATTCAGTGTGTTTCACCGCCGTTTAGCAGCCTATTCTGTGTACTCTGCACAGTTGCAGAATAGTAAGAAATACTGTTAAGTTTTCAAACTCAAATATTAAAGTCACATATTCCATTCAGTGTGTGTCACCGCCGTTTAGCAGCCTATTCTGTGTACTCTGCACAGATGCAGAATAGGAAGAAATACTGTTAAGTTTTCAAACTCAAATATTAAAGTCACATATTCCATTCAGTGTGTGTCACCGCCGTTTAGCAGCCTATTCTGTGTACTCTGCACAGTTGCAGAATAGGAAGAAATACTGTTAAGTTTTCAAACTCAAATATTAAAGTCACATATTCTGTGTAAGATGAAGAAGGCGGGTAAAAAGGGACGGGGAAGTGGACGTGATCCTGAAAGTTCAGGGCGCGGGTCAGGACGCGGAGAAACTGTGCCTGGTGCCAGAGCACAAGAAAGAAAGACATCCACCATACCTAGCTTCATGTGTAATTTTACAGGGCGTCGCAGGACATCACTCTCGAGGTCCGACCACTGCGAACAGGTGGTCGGTTGGATGACAGCTGATACTGCTTCCAGTCGGTTAAGCACCACCCTGTCTTCCACCAAGTCCACTCTCAGTAGCCAAGAGTCTGGTCAAAATAATCCTCACTCTGATCATCCTTCCTCCCACCATACACGGTCTGGTCAAAGAAGTGATCCCATACTGGGATATAGTGAGGAGCTCGTCTCATCACCAATCCTTCATTTGACCCTCTCTCCAAGCACGCTTGCAGAGGAACATGACATCTTGTGCCCTGATTCACAACCTCTAGAGGCTACCCAATCACAAGAAGATGACAGATGTGAACGGCATTTAAGGTCAAAGGAAGTAGTGGATGATGATGATGATGATGAGACACAGTTGCCATTAAATCAACCACTATTTCCGTCTCAAGACCTTGTTGAGGAGAATGTTATACAGTTGTCAATGACTGAGTATGTGGTGGGATCAAGACTTGAGGAGGATGATCAGAGTGAGGAAGTGGAGGAGGACTTGGTGGACGATGAGGTGACTGACCCCACCTGGGAAGGTGTAGAGCCGAGCGATGTCAGCAGTCCTGAGGGTGAGCCATCTGCAGCACCGCAACAGGCTGGAAGAGGCAGTGGTGTGGCTACAGAAAGAAGGCGGACCGCACCAAACCGGCCCGCAAATGTTCCACGGAGCACCCCCTTGCGTAAATCTACCTTGCCAAAGGGTAGGTGTTCCGCGGTATGGCGTTTTTTTAAGGAAAGTGCGGACGACAAAAGAATTGTAGTTTGCAACCTGTGCCACACCAGAATGAGCCGAGGCATGAACACTAGAAACCTCACCACCACCAGCATGATCCGACACATGGCATCCAAGCACCGTAGTAAGTGGGAGGAACGCCTGGATCGCCCATCTGTGTCTGCAGGCCACACCACTGCCTCCTCTTCCCCTGTTTTCGGTGCCGGCCAATTGCCTGTCGAAGGCGCAGGCCCGCATACCTCCCGCCCTGCACCTGTACCATCTGAAGCACCATCAGCGACCACATCCACTTCCCTGTCCCAGCACAGCGTCCAAATGTCGTTACCCCAGGCATTTGAGCGCAAGAGAAAATACCCAGCCACCCACCCACAGGCCATAGCACTAACCTCACACCTTTCCAAATTACTGGCCATCGAAATGCTGCCATTTAGGCTTGTGGACACTGAGTCCTTCCGCAGCCTGATGGCAGCAGCTGTCCCTCGGTACGTGGTCCCCAGCCGCCACTACTTTTCCCGGTGTGCCATCCCCGCATTACACCACCATGTGTCCCGTAACATCACCCGTGCCCTGACCAACGCAGTTACTGGGAAGGTCCACTTAACGACTGACACATGGACAAGTGCTTGTGGCCAGGGACGCTACATTTCCCTGACGGCACACTGGGTGAATGTCGTGGAGGCTGGGAGCGACTCGGACCCTGGGATGGCACGGGTGCTACCCACGCCGAGGATTGCGGGCCCTACCTCCATCAGGGTTTCCACCAGCACCTACGTTATTGGCTCCTCCTCCTCCGTTTCCACCTCCGAATTCTCTACACGCAGCGCCACTCCCCCATCAGCCAGTAGCTGGAAGCAGTGTAGCACTGCAGTGGGGAAGCGTCAACAGGCCGTGCTGAAGCTGATCTGCCTTGGGGACAAACAGCACACGGCCTCAGAGCTGTTGCAGGGGATTAGTCACCAGACCGAGCAGTGGCTCTCGCCACTCAACCTGCAACCAGGCATGGTTGTGTGTGATAATGGGCGTAACTTGGTGGCGGCTTTGGAGCTCGGCAAGCTCACACACGTACCATGCCTAGCGCATGTATTTAATTTAGTGGTGCAGCGATTTCTAAAAACCTACCCCAATGTGCATGATCTCTTGACCAAGGTGCGCCGCGTGTGTGCACATTTCCGTAAGTCATCAACAGCTTCGGCCGGCCTGTTGAAGCTGCAGCAGCGCTTACAATTGCCAGCTCACCGGCTGCTGTGTGACGTGAGCACGCGCTGGAACTCCACCTTCCACATGTTGGCCCGGCTTTGTGAGCAGCAGAGGGCAGTAGTGGAGTACCAGCTGTTACACGGTCGTCGCCTCTCCGTTCAACTTCCTGTAATCAGAAGTGAGGAGTGGGAATGGATGTCAGACCTCTGCGAGGTTTTACGCAATTTTGAGGAATCGACACAGATGGTGAGCGACGATAACGCTATTATCAGTGTAACCATCCCACTTCTGTGTCTACTGAAACGCTCGCTGCTCACAATTAAAACCGACGCTTTGCATGTGGAAGAGGTGGAAATGGGGGAGGAAGAGCTTACACAAGGTGATAGCCAGAGCACCCTCACTTCGTCTTCTCAGCGACAATTGGAGGAGGCGGAGGAGGAGGAGGAGGAGGAGGAGGAAGCCACGGTTGCCTCCGCTACAGAGGGTAGCCATGGAACTTTAGTTCCATCTCTTCAGCGTGGGTGGGCAGAAGAGGAGGAAGAGGATGAGGATATTGAGAGTCATCCTCCTGGTGAGGACAGCGAAATCTTGACTGTTGGTACTCTGGCACACATGGCTGACTTTATGTTAGGCTGCCTTTCCCGTGACCCACGCGTTGTACGCATTTTAGACAACACGGATTACTGGGTGTTCACCCTTCTGGACCCCCGCTACAAAGAGAATTTCTCATCTCTCATTCCTCCGGTGGAGAGGACAAGCAAAATGTTGCAATACCAGAAGGTTCTTGTCGAAAAATTGCTCCAAAATTTTCCATCTGACAACGCTGGCGGCAGAGTACGTGCTACCTTGGCCAACCGAGAAGGGGAGAAAAGGGGAGCACACAGCAGTTCCGAGAAAGGCAGGGCAACACTCTCCAAGGCGTGGGACACCTTCATGACACCCCGCCAGCACCCTCACCCTGATGCGCAGCCTAGTGTCACAAGGAGGGAAAAGTTTTGGAAGATGGTGAAGGAGTACGTAGCAGACCGTGTCAGCGTCCTCAATGATCCCTCTGTGCCTTACAACAACTGGGTGTCCAAGCTGGACACGTGGTATGAACTGGCACTCTACGCCTTGGAGGTGCTGGCCTGCCCTGCCGCCAGCGTTCTGTCTGAGCGGGTATTTAGTGCTGCTGGTGGCATCATAACAGATAAGCGTATCCGCCTTTCCACCGACAATGCTGATTGACACTTATAAAAATGAACAAGGCCTGGATTTCCCCTGACTTCTCCACTTCACTGGAGGAAAGCCCCGGGGGAACATAAACTCACTTTATATATGTTATTTACAATGATGTGAATACTCTGTATTCCCATTCACCCCTTCCACCCAAAAAACGGGTATATGGTTGACTCTTAATCTTCTCATCCTCCTCCTCCTCTTCCATATGCCCTGTGCTATAATTTTTATATAGGGCCAGCTCACCAGCGGGCCCTGTGATATAATTTTTATATAGGGCCAGCTCACCAGCGGGCCCTGTTTGACAATTTTTATATAGGTCAGCTCACCAGCGGGCCTTCTCATATAATGTTTTATTGGGTCAGCTCTCTAGCGGGCCCTCTCATATAATGTTTTATAGCGTCAGCTCACTAGCGGGCCTTCGCATATAATGTTTAGGATGGTCAGCTCTGCAGCAGACCCTCACCCATAATGTTTTAGATGGTCAGCTCAGCGCACGTTTCCCTCTTAATCATGTCCTCAGTTCAATAAAATCAAGGAAATTTTTGGGAGAATTTGCCTCTGCGCACGTTTCCCTTTTAATCATGGCCTCAGTTCTGAAAATCAAGGAAATTTTTGGGAGAATTTGCCTCTGCGCACGTTTCCCTCTTAATCATGGCCTCAGTTCTGAAAATCAAGGACATTTTTGGGAGAATTTGCCTCTGCGCACGTTTCCCTCTTAATCATGGCCTCAGTTCTGAAAATCAAGGAAATTTTTGGGATAATTTGCCTCTGCGCACGTTTCCCTCTTAATCATGGCCTCACTTCCGAAAATCAAGGAAATTTTTGGGATAATTTGCAGATGATATACAAGTAAATATACAGCAAATATTGTTTGGTAACAATTTTTCGGCTAAAGTCGTTTTTATTTTCCTTTTTGTGTGTTTTATGGTCAGTCTGTAAAAATGGCGTACTACGGGCGAAAGATCGTTCCCAGCAGCGATGTTGGAGTCCAAGATGCATCCAGACATCCTCCCTATGCTGTCCCTGAACCATTTCTGTAGTGTTTCCATCTTTTTCTGCCCTTTTCCTATGGACCAGGCACCCTCCCCTCATCAGAGCAGGGGGTGCCTGGTGTAATGCTCGAGTCCTCCCATTGACTTCAATGGGGCTCGGGTGCTCGGCCGAGCACTCGAGCCTCAGGGGGTGCTCGGTCAGAGCACCCGAACACCCGAGCATTGGGGTGCTCGCTCATCACTAGTAATAACCTTTGAATAAAACACCTTTCAGCAGAGAGAGTTCCCTTTTTTACTCAGGGGGATAAACACTACAACATATTTTTTTTTACACATAAAGTATTACTTTCCCTTTAAAGGCATAGTAATACTTAATATTGAAAAAAACAAACAAATATTGCAGAGTTTACTCTTCTAAGTAAATCAACTGAGAGATGTTTTATTCAAAAGTTATTGTATTTGAAATCTGCTTATTGTGGGGTGCAATATTTGCATGACCTGAAATTTATTGGTGGTGCTATTGCCACAGCAGTCTATGGACAGCTGACCATGAACCTCTATAAGATGCTGTAGCAATAATTTAGGACATGGAGGAACTGCACCAATACACCCCCAAAAAACAAGTTGGAGCTGCAATAACCTTTGAATAAAATATTTCTTAGCAGCAGGAGGACATTTGTTTTACTTAGCAGGATAAATCCTGCAATATAAGACTAATTACATTGTTATTAACCCTATTATATACAATATTACAAATTTGTTTATAATTTAAGTAGCTTTTAATAAATTAACCTTTAGTAGTATTGGCCCAATATTACCAAACACTGTGCTTCAAACAGAGCCTGCACACTGGGGACATTTCTAATAGCACAGAGAGAGGAAAGTTTGGCATAGAACAGAACTCATTTGAATACTATAGAGAGATTTGGCATAAAGTGCCAAGTATACTGCCAAGACATAAAGATTCATTTCTAACAGACAATTTTACAGAAAAATGACTAGTACAACATATTGAAAGATTTTATTTATGTGCAAAAACAAAGAACATGCTGAGGAAATATTTGCTCAATGACCTGAGCAAAAAACAAGAAGTTATCCACTAAGACTAGAGGAAAGGTGCTTTTGAAAAAAACAAAGACAGGGATTTTATACAGTAAGGGCAGTAAAGTTACAGAATTCTTTTCCTTGGAATATGTGCTTGCAGATACTATAATTAATTAAAAGAAACAATGTATTACTTTGAGCTCAGAACAATATTGAGAGTTGTGACAGCTGATTTCACTAGATAGAATTTTGATGTAGGGAAATATCCGACTGGCATTTGGAGTTTTTTACCCAAATGGGACTGGCTTCAATTTTTTTTTTTACAGTCTAAATATGCTTAGACCTCTTTATTAGCAACCATTATTTGTTTTTATTGTTATCAACAAAGGTCATAAGTCATTGACTCATGAATGCATGTCTTTTTTAAGCATCATCAACAATGTTATTATGTAAATTTGTCTTTAGGTTACAAGTCTGCTTTAAAATCTAGCTGGAATCAACACTTTAAAGACAGTTCCCCTTCAGTCTGTAGTAGAAAAGCAGGATTTGATTCCCATATCAGCTTCTAGGAATATCAGATACATTGATTTACATCCTTGTACTACAGGTTGCAAATTAAGATGGTGAACTCTACTGTACAGCAACTTAATGGTGCATAAAATGATGATAATGTTGCTATGCAATGGAAACTTGCCAACAATTAAGGGTTAACTCTTTGGGAACCAGAGGTTGTTTCCCTTCTTGCTCTCAATGGGTTAATCACATTCCAGTCATACCTGAAATGATCTGACCACAAGGTTATTATGTGCATTAAATTCTGTTCTTTGATATGAGCACTTTAATCATAATTGAGACAGTATCTGAGATTTCAAACCGCAATGTGTTTTTGAGATATGGAGAGAGCAAGACAGCTGGGTGATACAGAAGCAATAAGAAAGGATAGATGCTTGTTTAGGTGATGTGATAAGACACTGCGTAAGTGCTTTTGTGATATAGGAAGATTGCCATTATAACAGTCAGCTGCAAGAGAGGTTATGTTAGCAATTCTGGATGTGTTAGTAAAGAAGCAGCTCAATTAGATTACAGAACCCAGGGAAAGAAACCTAATTCTGATGTGAGACATTTATAGAAAATAATATATATGATTATGATGTTGAATTACCTACTGTGTTGTTGGGTCTATGTACAAGTCATCCAATGCTATATAGAGTTCAGCAAATGCACAACCAAACTGGCTAACACAAAGGGTTCTTCTATGTCGGAAGGAAAACTGAAGCACACCAAATGCATCATGGGGTTGGGGAGAGGGATCTGTATTAAGTTAAATGTGGAGTTAATGATGTAGAGGTCCTCCATTCACTCCATGCAATGTTTTGCAATGTGTTGAAGAGCTCTCCAGAATTCAAAGAATTAAAACCCCCATCTACATCAGTGGGAATTATGCAATTCATATTTGTTCCCTATGGTACAGTTGGGTTGCCATTGAATTATCCCAGTTTTTTACATAAGGCCCAGCCATTTACTGTGCATTTCTGCTGAGTCATTAGACATTTGGACAATAACAGATTTTATTAAAGGAGAAGTAATACCACCTATTAATAACCCAATGCTTATGTTAATATTGCCAGAAAATCCAAATGACCCTTATTAGTCTTGCCTTTGTGCCTTTCCTCAAGAAATAATGTCTTTATATTTTCTACAGTAAACCCCGGATGTCATGTCCATGGAGGCAAACATGAAAGATTTGTGGTGTTTTTTCAAACTGAAACATCCCCTTTAAAGACAAGAGGAATGATCACCACATCACAATGCAGTGCACTGCACACACCTCTGTTTTAAAGGGAAACTATCACCCAAATAAAGTCTCCCCCCAACAATTAGCCATAAGGTTAACAATAGTAGTATCAGCCAGCATAATCACCACTTTACTGAGAAATCCTACTTCTGCCGAGACTGATGGCCAGGCAACAGCGCTTTAGAGGCATCTGTGCTCCTGCTCCATCAATCCCTTCTGGTATCTAAAGGGTCCATGCAACACCTCTTAGAGGAGACAGGGCCAAACAGCACAGGTGTTCATATGGCTGTAAGCCAGCTGTTCTCGACTTTTCTAGTGCCGCGACCCTTTGATAAAATTTCCCAAGCTGTAGCGACCCCTAACAGTAAAATTATTTTGTTGCTCCTTCATGGCTGTATTTTTGGTGCTGTTATGAATCTAAATCTAAATATCTGAAGGTTTTAGGCGACCCCTGGCAAATCGTCATTCGACCCCCTAAGGGGTCCCGACCCATATGTTGAGAACCACTACTGTAAGCAAAGATGTCTGCGCTATTGCCTGGACTGTAGAAGTAGAATTTCTCGGTAATGGGCCAATTATGCTGGCTAATACTACTATTGTTCAGCTTATCGCTAGATGGCTAATTCTTGGGGGGAGAATTTATTTGGGGTTATAGTTCCACTTTAAATATTTAAGATTACTATGTGTTGTGAGCAGAGTTTGAGGTACTGTGGTCCTTCTGGCAGCTGTCATGACACTTAAGACTGATTGAAGATTTTATCTCTCACTGGACATGACACTTAAGACTGATTGAAGATTTTATCTCTCAAACAAGGCACAGGAGCAAAATACAAAAAGAGACTATTAGGATTTTCTATCCATCATAATGTAAGTGTGGAGGGGTTATTGCTTGGATGTGTTAGTTCTCTTTTAACATTTCCAAAGCAGTAACTGTATAAAACTAAAACTCATTTACCCATATTCAGCAAACTATTCTTTTATACCTTCCCCATGGATGCTAGAGATGTATCTTATTAAGTCCCATTACTGTTATTCAGAAATGTGTCCCTGACCTGGGTTCTTAGATTTGCCCTTTCCATTTATAATGATACAGTGATTTGTGCCTTCATACATACCGTACAGGATATTTGTTTTACAATTTCCACACATTAAAACCGACTTAAAAGTATCTTTCAAACTGGGAAAGTATCAGTATTTTTATTATGATAAATACACATATTGTAGGACTTTTCCTGTTGAGTAAAATCCTACTGCTGAATGTCGAATTATTCAATAGTTATGACAATTCAAAATGTCATAAAGTAATGAAGCTGTTACTATCAAATTCTATGGAGAACTGTAGTCAGTGGCTCACCTATCCCATCCTATATTACAATTCGCTAGGATGTTTGTCAGAAGCCTGCATGTGCAGTAGAGATGGCTGCGTGCGCTGAAGTCATGAGCAGTAGAGACGGACCGTGGCACTCCGAATTCAGACTGGAGTCCTCTCTATGGTCCCAGGAAGGTGGGCATTCTCTACTGCGCATAACTGCAGCGCCGCCAGCAGAGACATAACTAGAAGCCTCCAGGCCCTGGTACAAGAATTGCCATGGGCCCCACCACCACATTGGCCCCCCTGACCACATTGACCCCCTCCACAATGCCCCCATCTCCTACCTGGAGCTCCCGCATGTCCTCTTAGTAATGTAAAGCGCTGGGAGATGATGTCATCTCCCAGTGCTTTGCATTACTAGCGTGCCGGTGGGAGATTGCGGGCACCAGGCGGAGGGGTCACAGGGGGAGTCCGGGCCCCTGGAGTGCACAAGCCCTATCGCAGGTGTGACCCCTATAGTTACATCACTGGCCGCCAGTGTTGGCCAGTGCAAATGGGCTTAAAAACTAGTAGAAAATAATAGAATGACTTTCTGAATATCATGGGGGGACACAGATGCACTAGGGTCAATGCTATGGCTATGTGTGTCTGTCAGTGTGTGGCCAGCCCATCTCCTTGATGATAGAGATACACATCTCCATATGCACTAAGATTTAGGGATGCAATGGGAGGAGAGTGTGATCAATTGCACACCATTCTGTTGTAAAGGCATTGATATGTTGGGAAGAGCAAGGGAGAGCTGAGAGGATGCAGAGAGACATTGGCACCAAGAATAGCAGCAGCCCACACTCAACTTTTTGAGTGCCATTGGGGTAAGCAACACATTGCAGAGCAACTCATTGGATGCTCAAAGGGTTAATATAGTGTTGGAACAAAAGAAGGACCTATTGAAAGCTCTTTAGGTAATTAAATAAATGATTTGGAACAAGACATTTATAAACACAGATACTGAAGTTTATACATACATTAACCCCTTAAGTTGGCCATGAAGACCCCTTCATGTGCAGAATCAAGCCGGCCAAGATCAAAGTGGTCCTTAAAAGGAATCCACTCCCTGCACCTCTGGTCATTAATGGGTTTATTTGAGTTTTATTCTTTCAGAGCTATGTGTTACATGCATATACACACTACACATTCTGATCTCCTAAAATGAGGGAAACAAACACACTCTGAATAAAGGTAAGTACACACACATTGAATCAGTGTACTGTGAATAGGGTTGCTGACTCCTAACTACCTACCAGGAATACAGGGGTATAAATGTGATGGGCATGGTTCCTACAGGGCTGCCACCTTTACACACTCCTGCAGCCCCCAAGTAAGGACTGATGATTTGTTCATTCATTGCATCTCAGGTGGCACTCAACATCAAAGAGTGGAGGAGGGACTTCCAACTGACCTTGCTCACTGCATTTATCACCAATCCATGAGATGTGAGTGATGCTGCTTGGTGCTTAACACCATTGGCCTTGAGAAGAGTTTTAGGTGATATGACAAGATGTGACTTCACCAAGCAGCTCTGCTTGCATCTGCTCACATCAGGGAAGCGACAGAGCAAAGGAAATAACTGTAACTGTATGGATAGTAGCACTAATAAATAAACTACAAATACAAGACTAAAACATATGTTTACATTGTGGTAGGAAATGGATTCTTACTGGAAATATCAATAACTTAGGGAGAAAAAGAAAGAAAGATTGTGATAAGCACTCACAGAGAACAAACAAAATGAAGTATTTTGTTCTAAGGCATGGTGGCCTCTCAGAGGTGATACAAGTCATGTTTTTGCTCCTATATGCCTTTACAGAGAGGAAATCTCCATGTTCATACCAGACTGGTCACACCTACATGCAGTTCAGCTGTCAGGCAGCTCTTCTCTGCACAAGAGAATCAGCACAACCACAGACTTACTTTTTGGCCTTTGTAGACCTCGGCAGTGTGGTGCAGCTGATTCCCATTGGGCACATGAAGAGCAAGGTCCCATGCCTGGTATGCCCTTCCAACATAGGCAGACAAACAAAAAAAGACTGTGCCAAGCACTCACCGAGAATAAACAAAATTATGGGTTCTAAAGGAGGGTGAACCTTCAAAGGTAGTACAAATCATGTTTTTCACTCCATTGTGCCATTGCAGAGAGGAAATATCCATGTCCATATCAGACTACTCTCATCCGCAGGCAGTCCAGCGCTGCAATGTCAGGCAAATCCTCTCTGCACAAGAGAATCAGCACAACTAGAGACGTACATTTCAGGTTATGTGGGTCTCATTTAAGTAGTGCAGCTGACTACCTCTAGCCACATGGAGAGCAAGGACCCATGCCTGGCATACCCTTCTAACTTAGGGAGACAAACAAAGAAAGATTGTGATAAGCATAACAAAATTAAGTGTTTTGTTCTAAGGCATGCTTGTCTCTCAGAGGTACTACAAGTCACATTTTTTGCTCTCATATGCCATTGCAGAGAAGAAATTTCTATGACAATATCAGACTGTTCCCACACACAAACAGTCCAGCTCCTAAATGTCAGTCAAATCCACTCTACACAACCAAAGAAAAGAAAAGAAAAAAAAAAAAAAAAAAAAAAAATATATATATATATATATATATATATATATATATATATATATATATATATATATATATATATGTGTATATGTATATGTATATGTATATATGTTTTGACCTATATGCGCCTCGTCGGTGTGGTGAAGCTGATTACCTCTAGGCACATGTAAAGCAAGGGCCCATGCCTGAGATACCCTTCCAACTTAGGGAGACAAACAAAGAAAGTTTGTGAGGAACATTCACAGAAAATGAACCAAATTACGTGTTTTGTTCTAGAGAATGATGGGTTCGCAGAGGTGCTGCAAGTCCACATCTTTCACAGTCTCCATATCAGACTGGTCCCACCCACAGGCAGTCCAGCTCCAAAATGTAAGACCACAACCACAGCTGTACATTTCGCCTATGTGGGTCTCATTGGTGTCGAGCAGCTGCTTCCCCCTAAGCACATGGAGTGCAAAGGCCCATGCCTGGGAGACCCTTCCAACTTAGGAAGACAAGCAAAAATGAATGAACAAAATGAAGCATTTTTTTAAGGTATGATGGCCTCTCAGAGCTGCTACAAATCATGTTTTGTTTTCCCATGTGCCTTTGCACAGAGAAAATCTTCATGTCAATATCAAACTGAAACCAACCACAGACAAAATGTCAGGCAAATCCTCTCTGCACAAGAGAATTAACACAACCATGTCTGTACATTTTTTGCTTTTCTATGCCTCATTTGTGATGTGCAAATGCTTCCCCCCTCTAGGCACATGGAGAGCAAGGAGCCATGTCTGGGATACCCTTCCAACTTAGGGAGACAAAGAAAAAATGATTGTGATGAGCATTCGCTGAGAATAAACAAAATGAAGTGATTTGTACTAAGGCATGGCAGCCTCTCAGAGGTGCTAGAAATCATATTGTTCACTTCCATGCACCATTGCAGAGAGGAAATTTCCATATCAGACTGGTCCCACCCACAGGCAATGCAGCTTCGAAATACCAAGCAAACTCTCTTTGTACAAGTGAATTACCACAACCACAGACGTACATTTCGGCTTACATGGACCTTGTCGGTGTGGTGCAGCTCATTCCCACTAGGTACATGGAGAGCAAGGGCCCATTCCTGGAGTACCCTTCTAACTCAAGCAGACAAACAAAAAAAATTGTGATGAGCACTCATCGAGAATTAAAGGGATAGTAATACTTAAAATGTAAAAAAAAATATGTTGTAGGGTTTATCCCCCTGAGTAAAACAAGAGTACTCCCACTGCTGAAAGGTGTTTCATTCAAAAGTTATTCGTTTTCAAATTTGAATTTTTTAGGTGCAATATCACAGTGGCCTGAAATTGTACAGTGGTGCTGTTGCTACATGATCCTATGGAGATTTGTGGTTCCGGGACCAGAGCGCCACTGTACAATATTTTTACATTTTAAGTATTACTATCCCTTTAACAAAAGAAATTGATTTGTTCTGAGGCATGGTGGCCTCTCAGAGGTACTAAATTCACATTTTTCACTCCCATGTGCCACTGCAGAAAGGAAATTTCCATGTCCCTATTAGACTGGTCCCATTCAGAGGCAGTCTGGCTCAAAATGTAAGGCAAATATTCTCTGCACAAGAGAATTAGCACAACCACAGATGTAGGTTTCGGCCTATGTGGGCTTCATCAGTGTGGTGCAGCTGATACACTGTATTGTCCTCTGGCATTACAAGGGGTATGTGGATTAGTAATCATTCACCAAGCATGTATTCAACACAGATTATATATATGCATGGGAGATTTTAGGACTCAAAGAATGACTGTGGGTGGACACAATCAAAATGTATATACAAACATTAGTGTAAACAGAGTCACTTCAGTAGAGGGGGTTGGGGCCATGGTTGTAGCTGCATAGGAAGCTACAGGAAGAGCCCAACATAGTCAGCCTCAGGTTGGCAATAATAGGATTGTGAAATGCAACAGCAGCGGCAGCTATCTGAGCCTAGAGTATCTGGCAATTAGCCACATTAACCGTCTGTGTGCCAGATGGGTATGTAAAGCTTTGCAAATCAATGTGTTGCATACCCCTCTGGCACTCAAAGGATTAACATATAACCTTACCCACATGAATACGACAGTGACTTATTAACCCCCATTTACAAATGGAAATGATCCATTGTCAGTGCGTTAAGTGCAAAACTGTAAACCTCTTGAAGGCATGACAGATTCACTGTGATGATGGTGGATTGTAGGGTGATTGGTGGCTGGTTAATGGGAATATGATGGAGAAGACATCTTTCTGCACTTTGGTGATTCAACTTCAACACAAATCTTACATAACATCCCTGTCTCATCTGTTACAATCCCCCTCCTAAGCCCTTATTGAACCTTAGCTTATCTCCCCGCAGGTGTACCAGGCAAACTGCTGTTGAACTGTCTGGACACAAGGTGGCACTATACACTACAGCTCTATCATTTAAAGAGTTCAAACAAAAGCCCAGTTTAAATCAATGTGAATTTTGATTTCTTTCTTAGTGTGTAGAATAGTTCTATGTTTGCATTTGTACATAGGGCCCTGTGAGTTATATAGAAAGAGAATGAAAGAAATCCAATCAATGCATAAAGAACATGAGTGTGAAAGTATGTCAACATGACAAGAGCAATTGGGTATTTTATGCAGATTGCCAGCCATTTTGTGGCTTTTTACTTTAGAAGAAGTTCTGTGTAAAAAAATGGTGTATTTGGCAGTTCATGTGTTGCTGTGTACAATTTGTTCCTGTACAAGGCTCGCAAGTTCGTATTGATAAAAGATTTCCCATTGGTGTAACAGTGATCCATTCTAATCAACAGCCTGTGAAGCACAGCTGCTTGCCTTTCTGTGCATGAATAAATCTATGCTACAGGGAACTGAGAGTGAAGGGAGAACATGGAGTGAGAGGCAGACAGACAGAGGGAGATGGTTGTTTGTGACTGCTATATGCCAGTTTTCAAAATAATCACTTGCACAAGATGCCTCTAGGGGTAAGATCCTAAATTTTGTTATTGTTATTATTATTGTCATGTTTTATTCCTCTGCAACATCAACCAAATGTGCATTGCTTTACAGTATAGTCATGCAGACAATTTAAAATACAATAGAATCTTTCGAAAATTACGAAAAAAAGAATCAGAACAAATTGACAGAAAGGGATGCTGGACAGATGCCCACAGGTTTTTGTAGGTCTTCTGTACTGTGTTAAATGAATATTGAGAGATACTGTATCCATTTGTTAAACAGCAAACCACTTCATCACAATTATTTTGGACCTTATTTGCAGAAACTATAAATTCCAAATAGTGTTTTGTATAACGGTTCTGGATGATGAAACCGCTCATTTGTTGTTTAGCTCTTTGAATGACGTAAGTGTGTCTAACTCAATTCTTAGCAATGCTTTCAACACTTCTCTGGCACACAAAGAGAGTATCATGGTTTCTGCTTTAGGGAAATAATTCCAGTTGCTAGAACTGCACATCTTCACCCATGCACTGAATTAGCCCAAGGGGTTAAAATCCAAAAATTTGAAAGGCCCATTGGAACTGGAAAAGCTGAAGTAAGCAAGACCTAAAGAGCAACATAGATCCACAATTAGACATACGATTAGAATGATTTGTAACTACAAGTATAGTGTGACGGTAGTAAGATAGAGCAGAGGCCTTATTACCCAGAGTAGACATCCATCATGGTCAGGTGGATTTGGTACATGAAAGCCTACCAAGAGCACAAAGCAAGGAACACAAGATCACCTTGAAGTCTCTGCATCACTTGTCCCCATCTTATATTTCATCTTTGATATCCCACTACATCCCTGCACATCCACTACGCACCACACATGGTGGACGACTCCCTGTCCCTTTAACTACTATGGCAGTTTCATGACTGAAGACTTTCTCCCTTACGTCTCCCTACCTCTGGAATGCCCTACCACTCAGTAGTCACCAAGCCTCAACACTCAACAACTTTAAATCCAAGCTAAAAGAGCACATTTTAAATACAGCAACAGCGTAATATGGAAACATTGTCTAATATGTCAAAAATTGCACTTCCTCCTTTACCAGCTCATATCTGTATGTCACCCATCCTATACTTAGATTGTAAGCTCTGTGGGGCAGGAACCTTTTATCCTAATAAATACTCACCTGTTTTTCCCCTTTTGATTGTCTTTATAAGCACTTAATCTCCTCACTTATTGTGAGTTTAAATGTAAACTGTGAAGTGCCATATAAATAAAAATATACTTACATACATACAAGATCACTATTGTAAACCGTAAAAATCTGTAATTCTGGAAATGCACAGGACTCAGTTATAAAGGAAATCAGGGTGGAGCCAGAATATTCTGGAAAATGCTAGATTGAAGGATATATCAGGAATTATAGTATAAGAACAGAAACATATAATTTGAAGGCAGATAAGAAGCATTCGGCCCATCTAGTCTGCTCATTTTCCTACTGTAAAAACCTCAAACCTTATTTGGTCCTTGGTCTTGTCTTAAGTTCAGGACAGCTTTATGCCTATCCCATACATGCTTAAATTCTGTATTAACTTGTACCACTTCTGCTGGTAACAGAGCTGCCCAGTATCTAAGAAGGCACAGTCAGTGGATCTGCCTCTCATGTCGGCAGTTATGTTTAACTCCTGAGTACAACAATGCTGATACCATCTACATCCCCCAGTGAAATTTTTTTCACAGTCAACAACCTCACATAAGATATAATGTTCTGGCCCATGTTTTATTTATCTGTGATAAGAAGTAATATCACAACCTGCTTACAGTTCCATTTGAGGCAGAACTGAGTGCTATGGATCTACACATTTCGGCACCACTAATACAATATACAAAATATAATTGTTTATCTGAAGCACCGTGGTTCTGTAGGGTCAGAGCATACCAGGATGTAGCTCTGGTACTGTTTTTAGAGTGTGGAATGTCAGCTTATCTTCAAGATGAATGTAGTCCATGGCAGTCTTTAGTATTACATTGATTTTCTAGTTCGAAGAACTGTGCCTTGGGTCCCAGTTCCACAGCAATGCACTCTGTTTTCTCTCTGTTGATATATTTAGTATGCAGCCTTTCTAACTTGGATTTCTCTACATTGTATTGGGCAAGAGGTGCAGCAGCCATGGGAGCTATTCTGACTGTTATTACAATTGCTGATGGCCTTGTGATTCGTCTCAGAAACCATACTCCCAAAATGAACAGTGTGAATGCTTGAATAAAACTTTAATTTAAATGATAAATTGCTTGGATTACTTTATGCAAGTTCCCCATCTCAATTTTTAACACTCTAGCTACCCAATTTTTGCTATCTATACCCTTCCCCCCTTTCCTAGTTTAAAAGCTCCTCCAAGCTTCTTAGCATTTGCTCCCCTAGCACAGAGGCTCCTCTACCATTTAGGTGCAATCCATGACTTCCATATAGATTGTACCCAAGAGCAAAGTCAGCCCAGTGCCCTAAGAACACAAAACCCTCCTTCCTACACCATTGCTTGAGCCATGCATTAAGCTCCCTGAGCTCCCTCTGTCTACCTGCACTGGCGTATGGCACAGGCAGTATTTCAGAAAATACTACCTTAGAGGTCCTTGCCTTGAGCTTGCACCCTAAGTCCCTGAAATCACTCTTTAGGGACCTCCATCTTCCTCCTACAATGGTTTTAAAGGGGCAGTAATGTCCCAGAAAATGTATTTATCATTTTATAGTCCTTAAAAAGTTAAACTACATGCAACAAATCCTATCTCTCAGCTGCTATGGTTTGAGAGATATTCCTATTCAACGTTCCCCCCTCCTTCTCCTTCTCCTGACGTCAGCACTGTGCTGACTGCAGGGGAATCCTGTCCGGGGACCAACTGGCGGCTCTGCAGCAGAGCCACAATCGCGTTATTTAAAAAGAATCTTCTCATGTCGGCTGACACAGATCGCCTGCTGTCAGCTGTAAATGTGGATATCTCTCAAACCATAGCAGTTTGTGAGATAGCGTTTATTGCATTTAGTTCAACTTTTTAAGTTCTGGGACATTACTAACACTTTAAGTGTAATAGTAAAGGCCTTGTGCATGAAACTAAATGGGTGCAATTCTGAAATGTATCAGTGGCACCAAAGAAGGTTAGCACCCACAGCAAAGATGAGTGGCTATCCTTTTTTAACTGATTAACATGTGTTTTGGGCTGTAGATATTCTGTAACAGATGTAGACAAATTAGGCTTACACGTTATCAAACAACCCTTTCTTCTTTGGTGCACACAATTCAAACTTACATTGCCAGTTGCTTGTCAGGAACCGGATGCTACATGATATTATGTACCTCTCATTTGATTAACCTTTGGATAATAGCGGTGATAATTTAACTTGAAAGCAGAATTATTTTATGAAATTAGAGGGGAAAAGGGCCAGTATATGTAGTGAGCGAGCCCTGATATATATATATATATATATATATATATATATATACATTGCATTTTATATATGTTTTTACTGGTCTTATCTAGCAGGTTCACACTGATGTCTATGGCAAATTTTGCAGATAAGACCCTTGATAAATGATCATGTGCAATGTAATCCAGGTCTATGATGATATACATTTCTCGGTGATAAAATAAATAGATGGCTATTTGCTTGCTTGAAATATATATTTTAAAATATTAATTAGACAAAAGTTATAATATAGAGTACTGGAATGTCTGAATAAAAGGCCTTGGCAAGTCTATATGTGAATGGTGATTCAGGAATCATTCCTTGACAGAGCCAGTTAGTGAGTAAGGGGGTTAAATAACTTTGTTCTTCCTAGGCTTAATATGAAGCTCTAAAACACAGCTGCAGGGCTTAGTACTAATTTGCTTCCAATGACATTCGCCGGAGCTCAGCCCATATCTTGTTAAGTTTGCAGTACTTTTCAATGTAGTGCTAACGAGCCATGGGACAGCAGCTGATGGACGATGGAATCAAGCTTCCCTTGCGTTTATTAGAAGACAGATGGTGACTGCTGACCACAATCAAATCTATATTTAATCAGTTGTTGGTGCTCCCTTTTTCCTATACACACTACATCCTTGGGCAAACCCAACATTATAGATGGGTTTTTGTTGTAATGGGTTATTGATATGCCACCCAGGGCCCAGCTGTGGTAGGTTAACTGTTGAAGCTGAATGATTACTCCATTCCCTATCTCCTGTGAGATGTTCAGAACTACTAAGTCCCAGGGTAGCTTGCAGCACATTCGCAGCAGCGAATGGGTTCAAAGTAATAAATTAGAACAAAAGCACAAATATTTGTAGCAGCCGCAGTAAAGGATGTGTGCATTACGATATTGACTTACTGTAATTAAAAAAACTACACAATCAACTGAAATGGTCAACTATGATGCACTACACTTTGGACCTTGTTCATTTTGGAAAAGGCAACCATTGGTTCTAGAGATGTTGGAGACTAGAATTTCAATAACATAGCAGTGTTCATTAAAGGGATAGTAATGTTTCACAAAAAAGCAGCTCCGATGAATTTTCATAGTATTTGGGCCGTGGAGAGTGTTATTTTAACCCCTTAGTGACGGCCGCGTGCAGACGCGGCCGTCACTTAACGTCCGTCTAACTTTTTTTTTTTTTTTTCTAAAAGAATCCGGCGTCCCCGAACGGCGTTCAGCCCCGCGGGGAGCCGGATTTCCGGGACGTACATGTACGTCCTCTGTCACTAAGTGACAGCCACACAGGACGTACATGTACGTCCTGTGTCGCGAAGGGGTTAATACTGTCTGAGTCGTAGTTCAAGAGCAATTGAATGATATAGTATCCCCCTCCCACCTCTTTTACTGATGTAACACTGCTCACCTCAGAGCAGCAAGACTGTCAAGATGCAGATGACACCAAGATCTGCAATAGGGTAGATATTCCAGGGGGAATAAGCCAAATTACAAATGATTTAGGTAAATTAGAAAAATGGACAAGAGTGTGGCAGATGCAGTTTAATGTTGATAAATGTAAAATAATGCACTTGGGACATAAAAATCCAAAGGAAAAACATACTATTATGTGTTGTCAGAGACAACAGAGAAAAGGGATTTGGGAGTAATTATTTCTAATGACTTAAAGGTAGACAGGCAATGTAATAAATCAGTGGTGAATGCAAGCAGGGTACTGGGTTGTATAGCTAGGGGCATTAGTGGCAGAAAAAGTGAAGTGGTCATGACACTCTACAGATCTCTAGTTACACCTCACCTAGAGTATTGTGTGCAGTACTGGAGACCCCATCTCCATAAAGATATAGATACTCTAGAGATAATTCAAAGAAGGGCTACTAAAATGGTGACTGGTTTACAGGAAAAGAAATATCAGGATAGACTAAAGGACAGAGGGAATATGATTGAAACATTCAAATACATGAAGAGATTCAAGAAAGTGCAGGATGGAAATATATTTGAAAGGAGTAAAAATGTTAGGACAAGAGGCCATAGTCTAAAAATAGAGGGACACAGGTTTAGATGTAATGTAAGAAAGTTTTACTTCACTTAGAGGTTAGTAGATAAGTGGAATAGCCTACCAGCAGAAGTGTTAGAAGTTAATACACTGACAGAATTTAAGCATGCATGGGATAGGCATAAGGCTGTCCTTAACGTAAGAAAAGACCAAGGCCCAAAAAAGGTTTGAGGTTTTTACAGTATGAAAATGGGCAGACTAAATGGGACAAATGGTTCTTATCTGCCATAAAATTCTATGTTTCTATGATAGCAACAAGAGGCAATCTTCAGTGAGAATTAGGAAAAACCCTTCAAGGGGGCAGGGTTTTCCTTATGCTCAGAGTAACAAGATTGTCCCTTGCTGTGACCTGTCTGGTCAAGTGACCAGATTCCACATCTGAGGGGAGGTGGCTTACACTAGGTAAAAGGGGCGGGAGAGGGATACTTTATCATTCAATTACTCTTCAACTACAACTCTGACAGTATTGAAATAACACTCTCCATGGCCCAAATACTATGAAGTTTAATCGAAGCTGCTTCTTCTGTGCAACTTTGCTATCCCTTTAAAGGGTTAAGGGAAAAGAAAGTGTTTTCCTTCCTTTTAAGACTTGGTAGAAAGCAGACATTTTGGATCCACAAACTGAATGACATAATATTTAATTGATTGATTAGTGAATGGGATGTAAGATTTTTTTTATTGATCATCCAAGTTTATTCTTTTTAAATATTTTTTTCACATTATCTGCTGACATTTTATTTCATGGTGACTTTAACATTTGCTTTAACATAGGTTTAGTTCGTTGTACCTGAGCTGGTCCTTTTAGACAAACTTACAAACTCTTAAGTTATATAGGATTTTGCCTCATTTTGGATGTTCAAGCATATCCTTCAAATAATGCATAATGGTTGTTATGCATACATTCAGCTGTTAATGTTATTTGTTTATTATGTGAAGCACAAAGTGTCTTCCATTTTCAGATGCACAGGGGATCTATTTTATTGTGCCCATCAGTTGGAATGTGAACTTCTAAAGCATGTTCTAGGATTTGATTTACTCCATGCCCAAAAGTAATCAACTCTTAAATACCCTACCACCCTATAAAAACAACATGGGAATTGGGCTGTTAATAAAACAGAAGATATTGTCCTCCTTCCTACTACAGAGGACTTGAAACTCAATACTTATGACATCAACATGGTGGTGATGGCTGAGTATACTTGAATTTCAGAAAGAACTAACCCAGTATGGCCAATGAGTAGATCTATTGGAAGAGGACAAGAAGCCCCTTTCACCCACCTATAAAACCTTGAGCAAGTGGCAGACGACCAGCAGGACCCTGCATATACTCTTATTACCAGGGTCCATGATCCTGATAAGAGGATTGGGAGGTGCAATGTTCACCTCTTTGGGTTGCCTGAGAATGTGCTGGAAGGATCTAACTGCAGTACTACAAGTTTATTTGCAAGTAGTATACTGGAACTACAATCGGGTGATGCTATAGGAATTGAAAGAGACCTTGATCCACAGGGTTCTCAAGTGGCATTCCTCATAACATCATCTTTGCCTGCATAAAATTCAGAAAAAGGAACATATTATGCTCCATTGGCAAATAAAAGATAAAATTGTGCTGTGACAGAAATTCAGTTATTTAACCCCTTAAGGACCATTGACGTGGCAGAACTTTCACACTGGTCCGGCACTTAAGGACCAGTGACGGTCCTGACACGTCACGTACTTTTACTCACCGCGCTCCTGTAGGAGCATGGTGAGTAATACCGGGGACTGAAGTCGATTGCTCCAAGACCGGAGCGATCTCTTTCAGTCCCCCATTTAGCGTGCCGCCCCACGTGATCAGTCACATAGGAAGTCACGTCAAAGTTTCCTATTTGGTCCTTAAAGGACCGCACACCTCGGGACCGCTGGTCCTTAAGGGGTTAATTACTACTTTTTAATACCATCCAGAAAAGATGGGTCTTCCCTTCTCCATCTCATTGTCACCCAGAATAAAGTGTCGGTGATCATTCTCAGTTTGGATGAGATCCTGGCTTTCTGGAACTATATCAGAATTCTTCTGCTGTGGAAGAATAATAATGATCTTCATCCAATGCTGCAGAGAAGGACAAACAGACAAAATGCCTGGTACATGGCTGTTGGCCCATGGCTGCTGGCAGACGTGTAAGATTGTGGTGGTGGTGGACTGGTGTGGTGTAACTGATGTGTGTATGTATATATAAATACCCAAACATTTTTGTCTGAATGACTAGATTTGAAAGGCACAGCCAGTTGCGATCCAAGCAATTTCCTTGCTGATCTTGCTGTTATTATCTTTATTTTGGACGTGTCTGGGAGATGTGAGAAGGGAACATAGGAGGTTGACCCCAAATACCCCAACATTCTGTCTGACTGATTTGATTTGAAAGACACAGGGAGCTGTGGTCCAATTTTCTTACTCATCTTGCTGTTATTATCTGTGTGCTTGGGAAAGAAGTTGTTGATTTTTTTTTTTTTAGTTTTTTTTTTTTTGGATAGTGATAAGATAGGGTGGACAACTGTAAACAAATTTAAAAAATAAAATAAAAAATTAGGTGACAGACAGCTGACTAGGACCTTGACATGAGCTGTGTGACTGAGGCAGACTTGATAGATAGCAGACAAGATATTTTGTTGAGGGCTAAAGTGAGACATTACACACTCTCAGTTGTGTTGTGTACTTTAGAGTAAATGTGCAGCAAATGTAAAAGGGCTGGGGCAGGTAAAAGTTAAAGTGAAAAGAAATTTACAAATCTAAAACCTTAGAGTAATATAAGCGTAGTCGGCAAAAAGTGGCTGACAATGCTGAGGATGACCTAATGATGGTTGATGATGTTGATCTAGAATATATCCCTCCAGCATCCTCCACTTGTTCAGATACAGATGATGTTGAGCGTGAGAGAGATGATAAGATGGTGAGAAAGTTAGCTGAAAGGCAAACGCTCAGGCTTCTACCACTGGTATGGATCACTGTGTCTGTCTATAAACTATCTGAGAAAAAAATTGGAGGGTCTGACAATGGACAAGCAAAGTACACAGTCATCCTGTCGGTTATCAATAGCATAGTAACGACTTCCAAATCCAATCCCCACACTTGGGGTTATACAGGTTATGAACATCTACAACCTTAACTATGATGAGTTCCTCTGCTGCTGTTGGGAATGCTAGAGCATTGACATCTAGTACTAGTAGCAGCCCCTCTGGATCCCCACAGTTCATGAAGTGCACAATATGGAAATATTTCACTCAGGATCCAAAAGCTAAGCTGGTTGCTATCTATTCTCTGTGCAAAAAGCACACTTGTAAGGAGAAAGCAGGCTCACAGAAAGCATTAAGGATGGGCAAAAATTTCGGCCTCAAACTGAAATCAGCGAAAAATGGCACTTTCCGCTTGGTGATAAATTTCCCACAAAAGTGCTGATTTTCTGTTTTTTCACTCTTTTTTTCACCTAGCTCATTCCATTGAAATCAATGGGAACATAGAAGTTACACACAACACATAGCAAATATTAATTATCTGTCGTCCAATACAGGTTACTGGTAACTCTGGGAGGCGATCTGTCCCTTAGTAGGCAGGAACAATTCTCAAAGTGTATGCAGGGGGTGGAGCCTCCCTTCTCTCCTTGGCTGCAGCTAGCCAATCAGCTCCAGAAAGATTTGTTCCTTCGTGAAGACAACACCAGGCTGAGAACAGTTCTGCTATAGTTTTAGAATCTTTTTTTATTTTTCTGTTAGATATGGAATACCACCATTAGGCAGATTACCATGACTGACAATGCCCTTAGATGTGGCTAGCTCAGTGTGCAGGTGCTTTTTGTGGACCTTAAGCCTCGAGGGGGAAAGTCTTGATTCCAAGTGCTTCCCCAGGAGTTACCCACTGAGGTTCTTCTTGTTCCATGGTAATATGAAGACAGAAGATCTGCAGGAAAGGTGAGCAACCCTTTGAGTGCTGCAGGTCCACTTGTCCCACAGTGCCTCTCCGCACAGGGGTGTATTTATTGGAGTTCCTATTGAACACTCCTGCATTGGGTATATCTGTATGTCTGTTGGGTGTTTGGAGCAGGTTTATGTGGTAACTTAACCCTTCAACTGCTGGTTTGGCATTGTTTTTTGGGGTTTTCTGACACTTTTCCTATTGGGTTAGTGTTTTTGGGTATCCTCACGTGTTCTATTGATGTTTTACACTTTTTAATGTTTTACTTTAAAATTTGTAAAAATTGTGTACAGCACCTTTAAGGCGCACTTTACCGCATAGACAATATTGCTCTATTCACTCCTATGGGACTGTACTGTTGGGACATATATCTACAACCATTTAATCTAGTGACTTCAGAGATGGCTTTATCATCCAATTCATGTTTCCAATGTATTGCGGGGCTCAGGGGGCTTTGAGCACTGTTTGGGGTACTTTTTGGGAAAAACTACATTTCCCATGAGCACTTGCTTCACACCCTTGTTTCTAATTGGCTCCCACTGTGGCAGCCATTTTGTGAGCGTTTCTGGGTGAGTATTGCCTGCCAGATAAGTTTATTTTAGCAATTTCTGGGGTGAAACTTTATTCCTACACACTGTAATTGGGTGATTTATTGTACAGTTAGTTATTTGACACTGTGAGAATGTCTATACCGCTGTTCCCTTAAGGTTCAGACTTCTGCTCTCTCTGTTTTCTTTCTGATGTCAAGATTTTCTTCCAGGGCATTACTCATACTCATCCTGTTTTCAAGTTTCCTGCTCCTCAGTGGGATCTTAACTTGGTTTTGGGCGTCCTTCAGCTCCCTCCCTTTGAGTCTTAGGCTACTATTCCTCTACACGTTGACGTGGAAAATGGCCTTTCTCCTGGCGATTGTGTCAGTTCGCAGTGTCGTGGAGTTACATGCTCTGTCCTTCGCACTTCTAAGAAGTTTCTGCTGAAGGTGGTCTCTGACTTCCACATCAATCAGGAGATTGTGGTGCCCTCTTTCTGCCCTCACCCCACCTCTGACAAGGAGAGGGATCTCTACTTGTTAGACGTGATGCGTTGTCTCAAATTTTATGTGCATTGCACTGAGTCTATCAGGCAATCAAACGCGTTGTTTGTCATTCCTGAGGGTCCTAGGGCAGGAAGACCTGCATCCAAGGTGACTATTGCTTCTTGGATCAAGTCCACTATTCACAAGGCTTATGAGCTGAGGAAGAAGACTGTCCACTGGGGTGGACTGATACTTGACTTGATTGAGTATTCTGTAGAGGATGATCTGTTAGATTTGTTGTTAGAGGCCCAAGCCCTAATAAAACATTGATTTGTAGTACGTAGACTTATTAGAGACACAAGCCCTGAAGAAACATTGATTTGTAGGACTTAAGCTTGTTTGGCCAAAGCTCTAAGTAAACATCGATTTGTAGGACTTAGGCTTGTTAGAAACAATCCCCCCAAAAATTGTTTATTTTTTTGGAGGACTGTTTTTTTGTTGTTTTTCAAAGCACAAGCCCTGAGAAAAAAATAAAAACGCCCTACTGGCCTAATGCCAGCAGGTCATGTTGGCCAGTGGCCACTTTCAAATGTCCTCCTGAGTCCTGAGTTGCAACTGCTGTTCCTACTGCTGCTGCTGAGTTGTTTAAGCAGCAGGATGATTAGGTAGCTGAAAGAGAATGGGATCAACAATAACAGTAACATGGAAGATGGAGGATGAAGGTTCCACTTGCCACGACTGGCTCTAGTGATGTGCCTGAGGCAGTAGCAGCACAATAAGTAGCCCCCAGTCTATGTGGAGAAAAGAAAAAGTTGTCCAATAATTCTTCTCCACCTTCCACTCCTCCAAAATCATGGGTGCGTTGTTATTAGAATATACATTTTCCCTTGAGAGCAGGAACTGTGGCTCTCATCAGCAACTGCAATGTTCACAGTGTGTGTGTGTGGTAAATAACATCTGGGTGCACAACTGTATCCAAACACCATGACACCTGAAACCAAGTACTGCCGCTGTCACTATACCTCTTGTCCAGAACATGCTAAGGACACATGACAACTTGCTGACAGTTTAATAGTAATTAGTGTTGAGCGAGCATGCTCGGCCGATGCTCGGATCGGCTCGAGCATCGCTCTGCTCGGCACATGGCGGTACTCGTACGAGTACCGCCATGTGCTCGCCCGCCATGTTCGGGTGGCAGGGATCTGTGCCGGAGGAGGCACAGATCTTGCAGACGCTCCGCTGGACCACCAGGGACTGGAGGTAGGGGGCATTGCGGAGATGAAGGGGGCATTGCGGAGATGAAGGGGGACATATGAAGGGGGACATTGCGGAGATGAAGGGGGACATATGAAGGGGGACATTGCGGAGATGAAGGCGGACATATGAAGGGGGACATTGCGGAGATGAAGGCGGACATATGAAGGGGGACATTGCGGAGATGAAGGGGGACATATGAAGGGGGACATTGCGGAGATGAAGGCGGACATATGAAGGGGGACATTGCGGAGATGAAGGAGGACATATGAAGGGGGACATTGCGGAGATGAAGGGGGACATATGAAGGGGGACATTGCGGAGATGAAGGAGGACATATGAAGGGGGACATTGCGGAGATGAAGGGGGACATATGAAGGGGGACATTGCGGAGATGAAGGCGGACATATGAAGGGGGACATTGCGGAGATGAAGGCGGACATATGAAGGGGGACATTGCGGAGATGAAGGGGGACATATGAAGGGGGACATTGCGGAGATGAAGGCGGACATATGAAGGGGGACATTGCGGAGATGAAGGAGGACATATGAAGGGGGACATTGCGGAGATGAAGGGGGACATATGAAGGGGGACATTGCGGAGATGAAGGAGGACATATGAAGGGGGACATTGCGGAGATGAAGGGGGACATATGAAGGGGGACATTGCGGAGATGAAGGCGGACATATGAAGGGGGACATTGCGGAGATGAAGGCGGACATATGAAGGGGGACATTGCGGAGATGAAGGGGGACATATGAAGGGGACATTGCGGAGATGAAGGCGGACATATGAAGGGGGACATTGCGGAGATGAAGGAGGACATATGAAGGGGGACATTGCGGAGATGAAGGGGGACATATGAAGGGGGACCATGCGGAGATGAAGGGGGGCATTGACCAGGCACCCTCCCCTCATCAGAGCAGGGGGTGCCTGGTGTAATGCTCGAGTCCTCCCATTTAATGCAATGGGGTTCGGGTGCTCGGCCGAGCACTCGAGCCTCAGGGGGTGCTCGGTCAGAGCACCCGAACACCCGAGCATCGGGGTGCTCGCTCAACACTAATAGTAATGATGAACCCTCCCTGCCACCATTTTAGCATATTCTGTGGGAATCTCTCCAGATGCCGCTTGATGCCCTGATTGTGATTCTCCCTCACCACACTGGTATGTGTAGTCAGTGCACCACACAGTGTGCAATGAGTAGAGACGAACTGCCGCATCCTAACATCAACAAAGTGGCTATCATTTGGCGGGGGAGGTAAAGATGAACGATGTGAATTGGTAAAAGATGTAGTTACCCTAGAAGGTGATGGTGAGCTAGTTGTTTCACTCACCCTGGAACTTCCAGTCTCTGACCGGGTTACTCTGTTCTTCCTCCTCTTTGATCTCCGCCTCTCCTCTGGTTGCCTTTCTGGTGAGTCAGGGGTACAGCAGCAGCAGTGCTTGATTTCTGTGGTGGGTGTTTGTCTTTAACATGTTTTACGTAAATGTCATGGTGTCTCTGTTTCATGTGTGATATCAGGGAGCTTATGCCAAGGTGTGTTACCTTCTTTCCTCTTCTCACTGACTTGTCACAAATTGTGCTCAGTGCAGTTGCTGATGACTGCACTGTGTCTGCCTCAACAGAAAAATAGTCCCATACCCATGATGACTTCAGGGGGAAGGGAACAGATGGAGAAGAAAGGCCTCTTTCTTCTTGTCCTCCATATTCCCCTTCATTGTCTGTGGTAGTGGATAACGTTGCTGCTGTTGCTGCTATTGCCTGAGATTCAGCAATGCAACTAGGACCAGGAGTATTGCTGGTGCTGGCAAGTAGAACCTGTCCTAGTCCCACATCACTTGTTGAACCTATTCCCACTGTGTCCACGGTGGTCTGTGGCACACTAGCTTGTTCCTCATCATCCTGCTGCCCTTGCAACTCAGCATCAAAAGTAATTAAAGCAGTTGCAAAGTCCTCTAATTCAAAATTTCACTACTAGTGGTGGGGTGGTGATGCCCATCCTCATCCCTGTCTCCCATTCTTTCTCAGTTTCTGCTAAAAAGGCCACCAATGTCTCTTCCACCCCAGCTTCTCCAGCATCCTGATCACCACCCACACTATTCCCCATGTGCTGCTGCGCTATTCCAGATATCTCACTGCTGTTTGGAGGAGGTGACGGGCAATGTGACAGAGGGTCCCCTAATGGCACACTTGCCATTTCCTTTTGACCTGAAGAAGATGGCAGACTAGCACTAGCAGCTCATCTGTGCTCCTGCTGGTGGTGGTGGCCTCTTCAGTATCATGTTCCACCTGGACACTTTAGTGAAGGGAAGGGGAGGACTCCCAGTCCCAGGGTCAGAGGAATGGTGTGGACTCCCTTGACCACTAGTCTGGACGCTGTCAAATGTTTCCCCTACCACCCTGGCTGCTTCACCATTACTGCTACTACTAACACCAACCATATCATGTTCAGCCGCAGAGTCTTCCTCCTCAGTCTCACAGTCATTAGTAATATGAGGATATTGTTGTTGATTACCACCTCCTTCACTCCTAACGCTAACAAGCTGCTGGACCTTAGTAGTAGTAGCGGGACTGCTTGGGAATGGCAAGTGTGACTTGGGATCCCTTGCTGTCACACTTGGCAACATCTCCCCCCCCCCTTCTGAGTACTACAAGACACACTAGCAGCAGGCAAAGTATTGGTGGCAGCAAGTTCAGTACTGGCAGCAGGTACAGCACTGGTGGCAGCATGGGCAGCACATCTGGTGGCAGATACAGCAATGGTGGTTGCAGGTACAGCACTGGTGACAACAGGGGCAGCATGGCTGGCAGCAGGTACAGCATTAGTGGCAGTATGGGCAGCACATCTGGCAGCAGGTACAGCACTAGTGGCAGCATGGGCAGCACATCAGGCAGCAGGTACAGCACTAGTGGCAGCACGTCTGGTATCAGATACAACACTAGTGGCTGCAGGTACAGCAATGGTGGCACTGGAAGTAGGGGCAGCACGTCTGGCAGCAGGTACAACACTAGTGGCTGCAGGTACAGCAATGGTGGCACTGGTAGCAGGGGCAGCACATCTTGCAGCAGGCACCGGCAGCTGACCTGTCCTGCTCTCACTAGTACTACCCTTTTCTCCCTCCCTTCCCATTAAATTTCCCAAGATCCGTTGAGGTGATTTAGGGGGACTGGACAGCATTGGTTCAGTACTGCTAGTCGCTTCCTTCTCCTCCTCAGACTCAGTGAACACATAATAAGGGTCCTTCTACTTCCTCCTTTTGCTGCTCATTGTGATAGCAGTCACTATGAGCCTGTCCTACCTCAATTTTGCCAAAATATCACAGCAGAACAGCACAGCACATCTATCTCGCTCTGTAGCTTTAAATGTGAAAACAACGTAAATCAAGGGGTGGAAACTTTATAGCCATTTAAATATGGTGAACAATTTTAGCCAATGGGCGAAAAATGAAAAAATTTTAATCGCTAGTTTTAAAGTGGATTTTCCTGCAAAAAAGTGGAGAACAACGTGGTTTTTGTGAAATTTATCTCAGTTACACGGCAACAACTTTCGCCCATCCCTACTAAGCATCTCCTCAATGAGATTCCACATGAAGCACAACCATTTGTCTGACTGGGACACACCACGAATAGGTCAAAGGTGCCGCAACTAGCAGAGGCACTCCCAAAAGTTCCCAGGGCTATGGGGCAGATAACAAAAGTAGTGATATTATTGATCAGAGAGTGTGTCACTGCCAACAGTTAGTTCATTCCAATAACACCCATGGCTCCTGCCACAGAGGAATATGATGACTGTTGGTTTGCTGTAGGAGACGACAATTTTCATAGAATGCCTACGCATACTGCTGCCACCCTCACCACCTTCACAAGTGATGGCATTAAAGCAATACAGTTACACAGTTCTTCTACTATGTACTGATATCCCACACTTACTAAGATCTTAGAAAGAAGTCAAAACCTGGACAAACATAATGCAAAAGTATGCCTATGGAATAATAAACTTGCCAAAATGTTGGTAGTTGACAAGCTGCCCTTTTCTTTTGTTGAAAACAGTCTTTAATCCCTTAACGACCCTTGACTGTCATAGTACGTCATGGGTAAATCTGACTGAACGACCCATGACGTACTAAGACCGTCATGGAATTCCGGGCTCCCCCCACGGCTGCACGCCGTTCGGGGAGTCCGGAATCAGATTCTTAAAAAAAAAAAATGCTCCATGGTCCTTTAGTGACAGCCGCGTGCCTGCGTAGCCGGTAGTTAAGGGGGTTAAAGAACATATTTCATGTGTTTCACCCTGCTGGAATATCCCAAACTGCAGTTATTTTTCAAGGATGGTTGTGCATACTTCTGTTCCATATATTTATACCCCCATGAGATATTGGTAGAGTGTATAAAATATTGCCTTAATCACATTTACTGTAACATTTTAAGTAAAATAGGGCCAAGTGCAAAAAATTAAGTGGAGCATCTGTGGAGCAAACCAGCTGCAGCCTAAGGGACAAATATCAATTCTCATTGATGGAAAGGGATGCTTTAACCCCTCTAATATGTGAGAGATCTTCAATGTAAGGTGTTAAATGCCCCTTTTCAACCACTGGGGTCTTGATGATTTTTTTATTTATCCTCTGATTTGATCCTCTTTTTTCTCTGCATACTTTGGGGTTATGCACTAAGGTGTGATAAACAGATGATAAAGCAGAGATAACTTCTCCAGTGATATCACTTCTCCACTTCCTATGTTATTCTATAGAACCTATACACTAAGATCTACAAAAGTGGAGAGTAACATAGAATAATAGAGGATTTGGAGAAGTGGTATCACTGGAGAAGTCATCTCCACCTTATCACCTCCTTATCACCCTTTAATGAATCTCCCCCAATGAGCTATGTCATTCACTGGCTCACAAATCTCAAAATCTTCTCCTTCCGAAAGTTTATAAAATTCTTTCTAGCAATAGATTATTTGCTAAATGTAAAAGAGTCATCTAAAAAAAAGAGAAAAATCGAGGAAGCTGCAGTGGAATGGTTGGGTGAATTTGGTGAAACTTAGGACATGGACGACAGAGCTGTCTCAACTGTAGAAAGCAGCATTAGGAATTAATCCACCAGCACTTTTCTTAAAAACTTTTTTATCCTTAGGCTCAAGGAGGGTTACAGCTTAGCCTACTGTCATAATATTGTTGGGCAGATCAATCTTTTTTTTGATGGAAGTTAATAGCTGAAATGACAGTGTTCTGGACAGTCCCAGGTGGAATTGTTTTATGGGTAGTTAACTGTACCGGAGGAGTTCTCGCTGACAGCTGTCTTCATGCTGCACACAATGACAATGAGTAGAGTCCCAGGAGATTGGTAGACTGTCTTTAGCAGAGGAGACGTGCCAGAATCAGAATGCCAAGGACCCGTCAAAATCTATATAATTCTATGGCAGGACAAGGAATATCAACATCCTTTCATTTTTTCAAGCTTATTCTCCAATCTAATAAATTACAATTTGTTTTCATAATTTATATTATAGCTGTTCATACATAGGAAACTTGGGTGTGGTGTGTGATTTGTGTATGGCATAGCAGTGAGAACTTTAGAGTTCCTTAATTCAGTTACATCTGATTATTGAACTGTCAGTGGCCTGTTAGGTGAGAATGTACCAGGTTCTATTAACATAAAAATAATTTCCATGTGTTTTGCACATTTCTATGTGAATCTGCTTGTCCATCCATAAAGCATGATGCATGTACATACTAAATATTTTACAGGAAAAATAATTTTTGCTATTTCTATCTACATAAGTAGCAGCACATGTCACTCAATACCTTCTTTCACATATAGTAAGAGCATATTGTAGCTTCTTCTTAGGTAGCATTTGCTATGTTAGTTTATATATGGACACTTGGCCTTCATCTGATGAGGACAGTTAATCCGTATTCTAGAATTAACTTTAGTCATCAAGCTAAAAATGTATTGTTCTGGCACAAACCAACTGTGGGGGTTTAAGTGAACATTCTGTATATATGTAACAGTATCCCATTAAAATATTACTGCCTAAAGGGCATACATCAAAATGGCGCACTGGGAATGTTGCACCTCTTAGAATTGTGCAATACAAATGGTGACATTTAAAATGCTGCATTTTTGGTTGGTTCGAGCAACCACAGCCATGCCACAAACTCTGAGACAGCAGGCACAGCCCAAGGGTGTGGTGGCAGCACTTTCTCCGATCACTGGCTGTAACACAGGTATGCACCTAGGAGGCAGAGCCCATTAACTCAGAAACTGTGCCCTTAACTCAGTAACCATTAGGTTAGGGTAGTATCTTAAGGTAGGTAGCACCCACTAACTGTTAAGTTAGGGTAGTTAAATTTCTCAGTCTTTGTTAGGTTAGGGTAAAATTAAGTTAGGTTTAAATCAACCAATATCTGTTAGGTTATGTTTTAAATTGTGAAATTGTTAGGTCACTGTTTCGACACCTGCCACATATTAAGAACACTGTTTTGACACACACACTGTTATATCCACACTATTTTCAAAGTGAACCATGTCCATTTAAATGCTGGAAAGGTCTCTAATGCCTATCTCCAATTAATCTGCCTGGAATGGTTCCAAAAGTTAATATTAAACTAGTAAGATATGATTCTTTGTTGCTGCACTGCAGGAAATCAGACTCTTTCCACTGAAAGCAAAAATAAAAAATAAGGTAGAGGTCTAAAATTAATTCCAACTTCATAGTTCCCCCCAAGGTAAATAGAAGGCAATAGAAAATACTCATGGACATTGCATGCAGAAACAATTATTCTTTACTAAAATGTATAGAGAATACTGTAAACATAATATTCCTAAATATATAACATACTAAAAGAAGGTCATATAAAGTATATACCATTTACTATAAGCATGTCCTATGGCCTCTGCTATATATAAAGAAGCTGCAGACTCAATAAGCTGACACATGAGCTCTAAGAAAAACTTGTACATTTATTCTCTAAAAATTTGCCCATGACAAGAGACCTTGCCATGTTATGGGTGCCTTCAACCAAAACGTATTGAGAACAACTGTCCTGGACAGATGGGGGACCTAGGGTTCAAAGCCCTTCCCTAAAGGAATTTTCAGGCTCGAGGCCCTTCAAAACAACCCTATTAAAACCCACCCTTTCTTAGTACTTTAAGTGCCGGTGGGGGGCTGTATGCCCCTCAGAAACTCAAAGGGTTATTGGACTTCCACAAATAAATTATGTCTTAGCAGCAATAACACATAATTGTACAGTATTAACTATCTTTAGTCTCCTGAGAACGGTGATGGTGAAAATGGATTCTGTGCACTTATACAAACAGCTCTGGATCCACCTCCTCCCTTCTACTGCCCTTAGTGGGTGCCGGATTTATGAAGTACTCATGCCCACCCTGAGCTCACAATTCTTTAGTTCAGACTTTTCTCTTTACATATACTGACCACCTAATATATTTTTAAACATATATATATATTTCCCAGGGAAAATACTTTATTTGGTATCAACCCTGGATTATAGGAAGCACCACAAATACTAAATTTATTTATAGTGCAATTTAATACAAATTATATATTCAACCTAAATATAAACAATCTTTTACAATACCAAGGACAAGGAATTCTCTAGAGTCCTTTAGAATCCTATGCAGCTGTTGTATGGTTAGGGATTCCCATCGATGTACTACAAGAAAAACACACAAAAAGAAAACAGCGCAGGGAGTTCCTCTAAGTGTAGTATCTTCACAATTTCAAGCCTTCACCTTCACCACGTGCATATGAATGGTACTCACTTTTTCGAGAGGATAATACTGCCTCTCAGTGTATGTCACACTCCTGGTTTAAACCCCAGGTACGGTTATCACCTCTTAGTCTCCCAGGTATACTCCACAGTATTGGATACCCCTCTGACACTCAAATGATTAAGGGCTAGCTGGGTGTGTGCCCAACAGCAAACTTCACCAAACCTAGATAAGTAAGTATAAGAAATGAACAACACACACTGGACACTGGAGATAATGTCCATAGCACCACTGATCAGAACCTCTGGCCAGGCTTTGCACATAAACCATAAAAATTCTATGAGCTTTGCAACAATAAACATGTCATTGTGGTAGCCCCTTTACACATGCAAAATGTCACCCCATGCCAGTGATTTGATGTTGAGCATATAGTAGCCTCACCAGGTCACCCATAAGGCTGCCATGTCATGCCCTGATGGGTCATAAATTTTGTAACAAAAAGTTTGAGGATCACACGAAAGAACAATGTAAAAAGTGGACCACAAAGAGACTCATAAATGAGGCACTCAACCCCAGATTAAAAAGTAAAAACAATTATTTTTATCGGGACAAAAATATATATAAACAAAGAAAAATATAAACACGACTTCAGAATTTAAAAACAACAATCAGGGAGATAGATCATGCCAGTAAGTGTTAATAATAATCAAAAAATAAAATAAAATGTATTATAATACAATTGGCTCCCAAATAAGTTATAACCTCCTATTCACACAGTAATTCCAGAAATAAATAGAAATATACAAAGATACAAATCTACTAAGTGATGCAATATAATGTACTGTATCATCAGCTAGATCTAAAATAAAATAGCTGTAAAAGTATCACTAAAGTGCAAAGTGCAAGCGAGGACATAAAACGGCCTCCATGTGTACACAAAATGCGCAAACAAACATACAGTGGATCTGATGAAGCTATTTGTTTGGTGATATGCATTTGGCTAGACTGGGGAAACCGATCCTGCCTTCACCTTCTATTCTTTATTATTGGGTTCTTTGGGGGACATTTATAAAAGTGCAGTTATGTGAATTCCATTGTTAATATGGCATTAAAAATTAATTTGGTATTTTATAAAAATTATAACAACACCTTAAGAGAGCATAACTGCATGTAGTTGTATTTTTTTAAAGTGGCATTCAGATCTGTAAGAAAAGTGGTGCAACGAACTTATAAAGAAATGTCACTCTTTGCAACATTTTGGCGACAATTTTCGCCACAATATTAACACCATATCTGACCTATTCTTATTTCTGGTGTATAAAAAGGAGCAAATAAAAAGAAGCAAAATAAAGTAAGAAAACAGAGGAAAATGGAGCAAGAAAATGGTACTCCAAGTACTATATTATTCTATGGAGCCAATGCTTAACCCCTTCGCGTCCTGTGACGTACCCAGACCGTCACACTGATCCGGCACTTAAGGACCAGGGGCGGTCCTGGTACATCACGTACTTTTACTCACCGCGCTCCTACAGGAAGAGAGATCTCCAGAGTGATTTGGTGCGTGGTTCTGCTAAAGCACAATAAATTGATACTTTTTATGGAGGAAGTTCTAGATCAAGTTTTCTTGGCTGTAAAATACACAATGGCAAAAAATTATGTGATGTGATGTGCCCTGACTTCCACGTGGAGGGACTCTGCCCCATAGAACTAATGTTCCATATTAACTAAAGAGATAATTATTTAAAGGGTAAGAACAGTAAAAAAATGGACCAAAAAAAGAAGCACAGAAATCATTAGCAAAATAGGAGCAACAAATGGATCAAGAATATAAAGTCCTTTATAACAATGCTAAAGATTGCTCCAACTTTAGAGAGCTTAGTGTAAGAAAACAGAGCGAAAAACAGGGCAAGGAAACTGAGCAAAAAATAGATCAAGAAAATGGGGCACAAAAAAAGCAAGAGAACAGAGCACAAAAATGGAGTAAAAAATGGGGAAATAATGTGGAGCAATAAAATGGAGCAAAAAATGGAGCACAAAAACAGAGAAAAAGGAGCAATAAAATGGAGCAAAAAAGTTACAGTATAAAGTTCAGATTTCTTCTGCCATTTTACTTCTCTCCCTCAAAGGTTCTGTGGAACCCAGAAAGACTCTTCCACAAAGCCATTACCACTCTGTTGGAAAAAAAGATTCTGATGCTGGTCCCAGTCCACGAGCACTTTTCAGTTTTATATTCTGTTTGTGGTTCCTATAAAGGACTGCGGCTATTTCCTATCCTAGATCTAAAATGCCTCAACAGGTACAGTGTTGCTGTGACTTGGTCCTCCTTGCATACTTTCACTATACACTTGTAACGGTTATTCAGACTCTCAGACCAGAGGTAAAAAATAAAACACAGTTTTATTGAGGACAAATGAGGAACAAGTAATTACAAGTAACTGAAGGCAATATGGTAATATAGCAGACACAGTATGGATAAAGAGCAATACTGTACAAGCAATGGAACAGTGTAAAGCAAGGGTTAAGTCCAATGCAAGTAATCAGTCTCTGATGTGGTGTGATAGACAACGCCCAGTAATGGACAAGAGCAGCTAGAGGCTGCGGTGCAAGGTGTAGAGCACCTAGTAGTGAGTCCAAACAGTAGTCCTCAAGGACTGGCGATATGCAAGACCAACCACTTGTGCTAGAGCTAAATAAGACAAGAGCCAAGGGCACTCTGCCGTGCGTAACGGGATAGCCACACTGCATGAGCTGAATGGGACCAGAGCCACGGCACTCTATGGTGCTGAATGGGTTAATGACACTGCGTGAGATGAATGGAACCTGAGCCAGTAGCACCCCTTGGTGCGACACGGATACCCACACTGCCAGAGCTGAAAGGGACCAGAGCCAGTAGCACCCCGTGGTGCATAAACGGATACCCCAACACTGTTAGAGCTGATAAGACCAGAGCCAGTAGCACCCTTCCAGTGCGCCAATGGAGCGTGTATATTGCAAGAGCTCTCGGTAGACAGTAACGGAAATCACCACTGCTCTGCAAGTGAAGCGGACAGGCTTGGTAATGAAGGCAGTGAGCTGGTACAGGAACACCATGAAAGGGCACCTGACAGGTGCCAGATGCCTGGTATAAGAAGGCCATACTGGGCGGCCATAACAAGTACTACAAATAGGAACACACCACAGCAGAGAGTGACAGGCAATCACGGGAACCATGATAACACTACAGCATCAATGTCTTGGTCTTGGCTCTGTTTTTCCTTTTCTCTGCTACAGTTGAGTCCCTTTGGGTATTGTCTGGTGTGCTATGCTAGGTTAGTGGCTGTTGACACTTAACGTTATTCAGAACCAGATTGGTCCTAGGGAACTTTGGAATTAAGAGGACAGTGTAGGTGGTCTTTTCTCCTTGCCATCTCTGGAATCTTGGGATGCTTTGATATTTCCCCATAGTACCTGTGATCCTTACTGAACATAAGAGAAAATAGGAGTTTAGTGCTGTTGCCTGTTAAATCCTCTTCTCTTTAGTCCATATGAAACACAGGTCTCTCACCCGGAGAAAAACCTCACTTGCTTTGCTTCCCTGGGCAGAGGAGTCCTCTTAGGATCTTGGGAGATTTTCTTTTCTTCTTATCCACTTACTTAGTTGCTGTGGCTTTTGTCACATAACTTTTGGGAAGGCTGGGGGTTGAGCTGGAGGAAGAGGAGGGAGTCTCCACCCCAAAGACCCTGTCTTTTTGATGTGCCCTGTCCTCAGGAAAATCCTCAGTGTTTTATGTTTCTGCAAGCCTTGGAACCCAGAAAAAGCAAGACCTTTCCACAAAGCCATTTCCAGAAAACAAATTATGGTGCTGGTACCAACACTCTTGCTCTTTTCAGGACTGTATTCCAGCTTTTTTGTTGTACCCATGTACCTACACTGAACCTAAAATACCTCAACAGGTATGTGGTTTCTGCGACTTGGATCTCCTTGCATACTTTCACTAAACACTACCATATCCCTGTCTTGACCTCTGTCTCTTTTTCCTACCCTCTATTGCCAGTTGTTTTTTAGTAGCTATTTTGAGCCCCATTGGCTCTTGTTTGGTGTGCTATGCTACTTCAGTGACCTTTGACACATAAAATTATTCAGATGCAGATTGGTCCGGGGAAATCTGGTATCATGGGGATGTGTGGGTGGTCTTTTCTCCTTGCCCTCTCTGAACAATTGGGATGCTTTGATATATATATACCCATGGTACCTATGTTCCTATTGGACATAAGAGAAAATAGAATTTTAGTGTTCTTACCTGTTAAATCCATTTTTCTATAGTCCATATGGTCCATTTCACTTGCATTGCTTCTTAGTTTCTTAGTCATGGGAGACTTTCTTTTCTTTTTATCCACTTAGTTGCTGTGGCTTTTGCCATATGAGTTTTGGGAAGGTGGGAGGGTTGATCTGTCTTTTGTGATGTGACCTGTCTTCCATGAGAAGGGACCCAACACCATGGTACCAGTGTTCCATATGGACTTAAGAGAAAATGATTTAATAGGTAAGAAAACTAAAAAAAAATGACCAACAAATGGAGCCAAAAAAAAGGGAGCAAAAAAGGAGCAAAACAAAATGGAACACAAAAATGGAGAAAAGACAAACAAACAAAAAGGAGTTTAAAAATGAGGAAGAAAAAAATCTGGTATAACTATGCAAAAGTTTGCTCCAACTTCGAAATCTTAGTGCAAGAAAATGAAGCAAAAAAAACAGGGCAAAAAAATCAGAGCAATAAAATGGGACAAAAAAGGAGCAAGAAAATGGAGCAAAAAAAGGAGCATTAAAACAGAAAAAAGGAGCATGAAAACTGGTACAAAGAAAGGAGAAAAAAAGGAGCAAGAAAACAGTGCAGGAGAGACTGGCCTTGATGGCATGGCTTTTGTGGTCACCTTTCTGAAGTGAAAGGGATTCTTTGATGAAGTAATCTCCACCATGATCCAGGCTCAGAACCAGTCTCTTTTAAGGCATACCATAGTTTCCAGTCGAATTTTCACTGGTGGTGCGCAAACAAGAATATGTCATCACAGGTCTTTGACCTTCCCATGGTATTGTCCTTCCTCCCTAACTGAGTCAACAAGGATCTCAGCTTGAGTTTCCTCAAGGTTTTGATTTCAGCAGTCTTTGTTCTTTTTCAGAGACAGATTGCTGTCATCCCGAACGTGATGACCTTTATACAGGAGATGACTCACGCCTTTCCTTCCTTTCGGGATCCCACTATTCAATGGGATCTCAATCTGGTCTTAAGCATCCAGAGGCCTCCTTTTGAGTCTTTAGCTATCCCTCTCCTTGCCTCAGCTGATGCTAAAGATGGCCTTTCTCTGGGCAGTTGTCTTTGTCCTGTGGGTAGTTGAGTTGCAAGCTCTGTCTTGCAAACCTCCTTTCCTGGTATTTCATCAAGATAAGGTGGTCCTTTAGTTTCTTCCTAAGGTACTCTCTGCATTCCTCATCATTCATGAGATTGTTATGCCTTCTTTTTGCCCTGACTCATCATCCACTCAGATTAGAGATTTCCACCTGCTGGACCATCATGCTTTGTCTTATGTTTTATATGCACCTTACTAATCCTTTTCATAAGGCTGATTCTCTTTTTATTATCCCTGAGGGTTCTCAGATTGGTCAGGTAGCATCCAAGGTGACTACTGGCTCTTGAATTAAGGCTACTATACTCAAAGCATATGAAATTACGAAGAAACCAGTTCTCTTTATTATCACAGAGCATTACACAAGATCTGTGGTTGCATCTTGGACCTACAAGAACCAGGCCTTAGCTGAACAGCTGTGCAAGGCTTTCTTTTTCTTTTTGTCTACTGCCAGTTGTTTTTCTTTTGTTTTTGTTTTTTTTTGTCTTTCTTTGTTTCCCCTGGCTGAGGAGTCCTTTTAGAATACTAGTCTGGGGAGAGTTTCTGTTATTCTTACCCACTTACTTAGTTGCTGTAACTTTTGTCACATGGATTCTACAAAGGCGGGTGGTTGAGCTGGATGAAGAGGAGGGAGTCTCCTCTCCAAAGAACCAGTCTTTTGTGATTTGCCCCCCCTTCCAGGAAAAGGGACTCAAACCCATGATACATAGTTCCATATGGGATAAATAGAAAATGATTTAACAGGTAAGAGCACTAAAATCCCATTTTCCCCAACTTTAAAGATCTTATTGCAAGAAAACAAAGCAAAAAAAAAAGTAACTACATTTTACTGAGCCTAAAAGTTGGGCAATAGCCAGGATCATTTAAGGCAAATTATAGAAGTGGCTCCTAATTTCTGTGCATAAAGGATAAGCGGCCTGTGCGCCAGACAATGGCTCTGTATTACATACAATATTTGTATACAGAAGACTGTCTTTGAATGGGTTACGGGCCCTACAGTTGACTGTTGCCTCAGTTAATTAGCAGTGCAACGTAATCTGCCTTGGCTTATTTACAAGACAAACAAGCGCTGATTTATTTATAAATGGTGTTTGTTGTGCTGCATTATCTTTGTCAGAGCTGGATTTACATCTCAGGCTTCCCTAGTCAAGGCATTTTAGGTGCCCTCAGCTCTAACCATGGCTACACCCTCACTCCTCACACGACTCAGCCCCCAGTCACTGTTTCCTGCACAGAAAATACCCTTGTCCCATAATGAGAATGGATAAAAAAACAACAATGACTTTAACCCCTTGGATTCTAGGGAGATCTCCAATGCATTGGTGATTAAATAATAACCTGCATTAAGGGGGTATATAACTGGTAGAAGGACATTAAGATTGTTATGGCCAAACCCATAACTGAGAATGTGGGTGTGGCCTATACAGCTGAGGTACCCCTCTAGGCAGCTGCCTACTCTGCCTGTTGGGAAATCCAACTCTGACCACTTAACCCTTAGAGTTAAATGCTAGGTTAATGTTAGGGTAGTCTCCAGGGCTTTGCAAAGCAGTGGATTGGTAACCTCTGTACCATTAAAGAGGTTAAATACATCATTTAAATTGCTGAGAATTACTGATATTTTATTTGTCTCCATGGTGCAATTGGGTTTGCTCCAGAACTGGCCCACTTTTCGTAGTATATAAGAATCACTGTATGTTCCTGATTGGGGCTGGGGTGTGTTTGTGTTCTGCTGGGGGCCCCAACTAATGTCTTATACCAGGTCCCTCCACTCATGTGTTCAGTCACTCACTCATGGAATTGATTTATAAGGGCCATTACGATTTTTTGTTGATTTTATGCTAAATTAGTGTAATAGCACATGTACATGGGCCAAGGTCCGGGCGATGTTAGGAGACCAGTCCTGCTCTGCGTCCTGCCACCGACGCAGTCAAGCACTGTAGAGACTGCCTGAAAGCACAGAATGCTCCCAGCATAGAACTCCCAGCATTCTTACACCTCCCAGCATTCTGTGTTCCCAGCCTTCTGTGCATTCGTGCAGTCTCTACTGCGCATGACGGCTTCTGACAAACATCCTAGCAAATTATTATATAGGATGGTTGATTATTATTAACAGATGTTATTATTCACCTAATTAATGCACACCCACTTTACATGTCTGCTCCCACCTTTAACATTTCATACCGTATAAAATCAGCTACCTCCTGTCATATGTTATTGCATTATTGTAGATATATAAATATATTAATGTAGGCTGGAAATTTTCAAGGCTGTTCAGCAGCCAAATAATGTTACCACTCCAAATAGCTTAAACCCTTTGAGTGCCAGAGGGGTGTATAATCCACAGATTCTCAATGAATTGCATACTCCACATGCTTAAAGGGTTAAATATTGAAAAGTATATTTTTCACTTGATTACTTGATTTTTGCAATTATTGAATAGATATTTGTTTGTGGAATTAAATTACTGCCACATTTAAAATATAAATATTCTGACCCATGTTTGCTAGACAGCCTCATTTAATACTTTCAGTGCTTTGCAATGCATTGGACACCTTTCTGGCACTCAAAGGGTCAAAGTTGAATTACCAGGTCCTTGCCAAAAGTCAGTTTAGCCAGTGGTCTCAATTTGTCCATTAAAATATCTAAATATGTTAACAGAAAAACATGATTTCTTTAATGGAATTTGGCAAATATATATGCAGATTATTTCTGCATACTGTGATGATTGACATATCTATGTAGATACCATGGGGTATATGTATAAGGTCAAAGGTGGAGCAAACTAAAAGATGAGTGAAACAAATCTATAATTTCGCTTTAAAAAAGGACAGGCTATTTCAAAAGACCTGAATCTCATCTTGTGGAATAAGTGTTTTGCTTCTATACTTTGTTTACTCAGTTAAGCAAGCAAAAATCTGGAAAAGCAATCAAGTGACATAAAGATAAAAAAACAGGTTCACTTACCGTACCAGATGGCAATCATAGCATGTTCCTGACCAGGACGCTCATTAGAACATAGAAAGTTCTGGCAAGTCTGGTGATCATATCACTTGGTTTCCTTCACTTTCTCTCCCTTTTCTCCCTTCCTTTTTCAATAGTCTCTTTCGATCTTACTCCAAACCTCATTCACAGTCTCTACCTCAAAAAAGTGATGCCCACTGACCACCACTCTCCCATACTTGGTCTCCTTTCCCAGAGTCTGCTCCATCTTCCTTCTGCCCTCCTATCTCATTGGAGTGCTACTGCCAGTTCTCCCATTCTCATTGACTCGCATCTTCTCTTCTCCTAAGAACTCTGTGGAGGATGTTTAAAAAGCCTTCTTAGTGCATACCTCCCAAGTGTCCCTCTTTAGGAGGGACAGTCCCTCTTTTAGAACCAAATCCCTCTGTCCCTCTTTCCCAGCCTGATGTCCCTCTTTTTAGGGAATCAGACAGTGTGTTGTGTATATACATGTATTGCTCTACAGCAATAAAACTCACAATAATGTTTGTTTAAACATCAGTATATGTGTTTATAAATTAGTCTGTGTAAATAAAATACTTTGGTCTTGTTATAAGTAACTTTTTAGGCCACACAAGGAGGTATCAATAGGTCATGAAATAGCCTAAAAATTCTCTGTAACGCCCCACCCGCCAGTCACGCCCCCAGCAACACCCCCTAAACCACAAGTGTCCCTCTTTGGCAATTTGAAATGTTGGGAGGTATGTTAGTGTGTACATAAGAATTGTCGCTAAAATTCACAACACCTGTTCATATTTATAAAGAAGTAAAGTCATGTTTATAAATACGTCTATTTGAGAATATTCTGAGAAATTTTGCACCTGCGAATATATTTCCGCACACATAACTGTCATTATATACATCCATTAAGAACAGGTTATAACTGGCTTTAAGATTTAACCACTAAAACTGCCTTTATTTTTGGTGCAATTAGCGAATTTCTTTATAAATACACTGGAACACCATTCTTATTTGTCCAAGACCATTTCTACTCCACTTTTAAAAAAGTCAGCTAACTGGAGACACTTTTACTTTATAACTCCAGTTTTATACATCTCCTCCTGTGTCCCATCCTCAACCTGTCCTAAACTTCATCCCTGCCCCTCAGAAATGTTTTCAAGATCGATTCAGATCAACTTCAAATTTTTCTCCTGGTCTTGGAGTCAGTTATAAAAATAAACAACGGACATTAAACTAATTCATAGAAAGATCTCCAAAATGTGAAATTGCTCCAAAATGTGATGGAGACCACTTTAGCATTCCATGGGTTTCAAACCCATTTTAAATCAAATGCAGTTTTATTTATTCCCTAAAGTAGTAGTTCATTTGCTGCAGAATTGCTCCTCTTTGTCTTTGTGCGTACTGTCCAGTCAGTTCTTATTAGATTGGTTCTCCAAAATGAATTAATTTTGAAACAAAATGTGGTGATTCAGAATTCAGAGATATACTGGGTCTTAAGGGCATAGGTCTCTATAGTTCCAGACTTTGTTTATTCCCAAAGGATTTTGGATTATGTTGTGCACAAGCTCTGAATCAAACACATTAACCATTTGTGCACCATTGCTTTTGTCTGTAGTTCAAGACATATTTATCATTTAGGAATGCTTCACAATGTGTTGTTCAGCCCTCTGGTCCATAAAGAGTTAACCTGTATCTTATTCTTTATTTGGTTATACCAGTTATTTTTGAAAAACTCCAGAGCAGATCTGATACATTATCTTTTTATATCTTTTAGTGCATTACACATTAACTCTTTAACCCTCTGAGTGCCAGAGTGGTACGGAATGCATTGCAAAGCAATGCATTCCGTACCACTCTGGCACTCAAAGGGTTAAAGGGATAGTAATGTTTCACAATAAAAGCAGCTCCAATTAATCTTCATAGCATTTGGGCCATGAAGAGTGTTATATCAATTCTGTCAGAGAGGTAGCTAGAGCATTGCAACAAATGTTGGATACTTTTATATCCTTCATATGGTTAACCCGTGCCAGACGGGTATGCAACATATTGCTTAGCAATGCGATGCATTCCCCTCTGGCATACAGGGGGTTAAAACATTGTCACATTTTTATCACATTAAGGTATGCTGTATATTTATTAGTGCACCCATTTTTAAATTATGCTAGTAGAGTTAACCCTTTGCATTCCAGAGGGGGAATGCATTGCACACCCCTCTGGCACTCAATGGGTTAACTCTGTCTAATATGATTCATTTTGCTGGAGTCTTATTCCCTCTAAGGTGAAAGTTAGCACTGAAAGAGTTAAAAGAGCAATTAAAACTGGTTAGGACCTCGGGGATCTTGTGATATTTCAATGCAATCCTCATATAAATGTCCCCCTTTAACTCTTTTAGTGCTGGGTTACTCAATATTGCTCCCCTTAGAGGGAACAGTAGTGGGAACAATTTGTAGTCATTGATTCCTGCAAAAAGAATCATGTCAACCTCTGTAAGCATGAAGCCAAGTGTTTATTAAAGATACATATTGGAGATATAATGAACTAATTCATAGCAGCCTAGATTAAGGTAACTGGGGTTTATTAGGAGCTGTTTGTATTACTTTAAGAATCAATTCGCATTTAGAAAATGCATTCCAGACATTGGAGCAGTTAAATCATAATCATTATGATTTCTGATTTATTAACTGGCATTAACAATGTACATTTTCCCCCTATTCTGGAACAAGGTACCCTCCTTAACCCTTCGAGTGACAGAGGAGCATACTTCCCAACATTTCAAATTGTCAAAGAGGGACACTTGTGTTTTAGGGGGGGTTGCTGGTGGATGTGGCTGGTGGGCGGGACATTGCCGAGAATTTTTTGGCTATTTCATGACCTATTCACTCTTCCTTGTGTAACCTAATATTTTTTTATTTACACAGACTAATGTATAAACACATATACTGATGTTTAAACAAACAATAATGTGACTTTTATTGCTGTAGAGCAATATGATACATTTATATACACACCACACAGTGCGATCTCTTAAAAAGAGGGACATCAGGGTGGGAAAGAGGGACAGAGGGATTTGGGTCTAAAAGAGGGACTGTCCCTCCTAAAGAGGGACAATTGGGAGGTATGGAGGAGTACGCAAGACATTGCAGAGTCATGAGTTGCATGCCCCTCTGGCACTCAAAGGGTTAACTCCTTTAGGACCATAACAGTGTGCTTAGCATTGGTTTGCAATGCATTGTGCAGCTCTCTGGTCCTGAAGGGGTGAAGTACTAAAATCGTTTGAGCTTTTCCCCAAATGCTCTGAAAAGCTGGCGTCTTTATAAGAACACAGCTGAGAAATGAAAGTGCCAGATTTCCTCCCCACAGCCAATCTGTCCAACATGGCAGTGTCGTCACGTTTACTGTGAAAAGCTATGGCTTTATATGCTAGTAAAATGCTGACCCTCTTCTTTGAAACTGTAAATTTCAGAGTTTTACTGTGCCCACTGAGGCATTCCAGATTTCCCTAGTCCAAAGCAAACACAGCACAGAACAAATCCCTAATCAAACATACAGCGTATGATGATTGTACATGTAAATTATCCCTGTAGACTTCAAATATTTAAATCTATTGCCCCCCCAAAAAAATAAAAAACTGAAAGTCAATTCACCCACTTTTTTTCCACTGTTTATTTTAAGCCTCTAACCCTTAATGGACCATAAAGTGTGCAATTCATCCGAAAATACAAGGAACAAATTCATAAGGGCCATTAAGAATTTCTTGCAGTAGTAAGATAAATGAAGTGGAGGGTTATTATTAGGGGATGTTTCTTTTCTTTAACTCCTTATGGACCACATGACTTGCTATGACCGTCACAAGGTCATGGAAAGTGTTATTTCAATACTGTCAGAGTTGTAGTTCAAGAGTAATTCAATGATAGAGTATCCCCCTCCCATTCCTTTTACTGATGTAACACTGCTCAGCTCAGAGCAGCAAGGTGGTGTTCAGGTGGATCGAAGAGAGGGACAATCTTCAATTAGCATAAAGGAAAAACCTGAAAAACATGTCAAGGGGGGCAGGGTTTTCATTGTTCTCACAGTAAGAAGATTGTCCCTTGCTTTGAGCTGTCTGGTCTCAAGACCAGATTCCACATCTGGGGGAGGCGGCTTACACTAGGTAAAAGGGGCTGGAGGGGGATAATTTATCATTCAATTACTCTTGAACTACAACTCTGACAGTACTGAAATAACACTCTCTATGGCTCAAATACTATGGAGATTAATTGGAGTTGCTGTTTTTGTGAAACATTACTATCACTTTAAGTGCCTTCATTATTTAGAAATATAAGTTCTTATGAGACACACCACCAGACGACAGTGCAGACATCTTGCTGAACAGGGATCTGTGCTTCCTGCTCTGTCCGACCTTGTCTCCTCACTGATTGGCAAGTAACCTAAGGGGAGTTGCATTGTGCCACATGGTACAGACAGGGACAGACAACACAGACGCACAGATCCTTCTTTGGCAAGATGTCTGCGCTATCGTCTGGTGGTGTGTCTCATAAGAACTTACATTTCAAAATAATGCCAGTACTTAAAGATTATAACAGGGTTTCTATATTTACGGCTATATAAGAATGAATTGGGGGCACTGATATGTAAGTGATAGTTCCGCTTTCACCCTTTGAGTGCCATTGCTTTGCAATGCTTTGCACACCCCTCTGGCACTCAAAGGGTTAATACCAAGCTAAATTTATCCAGTTCTCGAGCAACCCAATTGCACCATAGAGAACAAGCAGAAATAAAAAAAATAGCTTGATTTAAATGGGGATTTTAATCTCTTAATTACTCAATAGGTCTCCAATGCATTGCAAAGGTCTTACTAACACGCGAGGTGTAAAAGACCAGTCTGAATCAATGTTCTCCCCAATGGTAAAATTGGTTTGATCCAGAATCGTATCTCTTTAATTTACTGAATTTGGCCCTTAGGGTAGTAGGTTCGAAGAAAAAGTAGAGGAGTTCTGGGGCAAACCATTTGCACTTTAGAGGAGAACTAATATTTTCAAAAATCCCCATTGATTTTAACTTCTTGAATGCTAGAGGTCTTCAATGAAAATGCAAAGGAAACCTCTCTAGCATTCAAGGGGTTAAAATCCCCATTTAAATCAATGGGAATTTTTAGTTCTCCCCTAAAGTGCAAATAGTTTGCCCCAAAATTCTTTCACTTTTCTTTTGAACATACGACCGTTATTAAGTTGACCAGACCTCCCCTTTAACCAGGGATACATAGGAAACAGGCACGTTTCAGGACTGCACTGAAATCAAAGCAGCCCTGCAGTATGTATTTTTCATATGTGTCCCAGGTAAAAAGTGAGGGCTGGTCGCCCTAACCGTTAGTGTTTTCGTTCTCTGTGTCCAGAAAAAGGCTTGCAGAAAGATATAGATGTATCCTGAGTTACTGGAATAATGAATATTAGGAATAAAATAATGTATTCTATAGGGGCTGTTGTTCTGATCATAGCTTTGCTAGCAGATTGATTTCACCTAAAAAGGTGATAAAAAGGTGATGAAGAGGAGATAACTTTGCCAATGATACCAGCTCTCCAGTTCCTATGTAACTAAAGGAGACTGGTAGAGTAAATGTAAAAGCTTCATTAGCTAACTAAGTAGATTTGGAGAGCAAGTTTTCAAGATCGTTTAGGTCTCTTATAGTCGTAACATATCAGACAAAGCGGCCTAAGTGGTCTTGAAAGCGTGCACTCTAAAGCTGCTCAGTTAGCTAATAAATGTATCACTTTTACTCTACCATTTTCCTGCATTTTCCACAGCTAACAAGTTGCCACCTTGTTACCTATGTTATTAGATGGAGCTTATGCACTAATATCTGTCCCACTTGAGAAGTGTCAGTGCATAGGCTACACAGAATAACACAGGAGATGGAGAAATTATCTCTTCTTTATCACACCTTAGTGCACCTTCTCCTTGCATTCGAGTGAATCCCCTATCTCCTACATCTTCTGATTGATACTGGGTCTGTGCAGGGACAGATTTCCTCCATCTTTAACCCTGTATCACTACTGGGAATGTGCAAAGGTGACATTTGACATTAAATCCTTAAAATGTCTATTAATGATAGTTGATAATTAGACAGTGCCCGGAATGAATAAAAAATAGGAACTCTGGATACATCTGTAAATGAACATTAATATAATATACAAATGTAATATTTTCTAGAACATTATTTTCCAAGTTAATTTCTCAGTGAAACATGCAAAATCTTCATTGCTGATAATGTGAAATGGAAACTAATAAGGAAACATAATTTTGTGATTCTAATAATAACTCCAATTACTTCATTATGCCCAGAAAATTCTAATGAGCCCTATGAATTGTGCCTGACTCAAGACAAGAGATAGCATTTTCGATCAGTCCTAGATGTCATGTCCCTACAGACAGGCAGGACGGTTGCTGCAAGTTTTTTCAGACTGAAGTAGGAAGAGTGCCTGAGCCTGCTTAACCCATTAAAGACCAGAGGGGTGTGAAACAATCCATTGCACATCCCTCTGGTCTTAAATAATTAACATTTGCAGTCTTGCATTGGGCAATAGTGGAGGTTGTGTATTGCCAGGGTATGCAGCTAATTCTGCACATTTGCCCTGCTCCTCATCACTTCAGACTGGCTTAAGCCAAGTCTCAGGCAGATGTCATAGCTCGTATGAATTATATCTACCACATCAAGTGGCTCTGAGCTATTGAGCAGGGCAATAACAAGAAGTTCAAAGCTATCTGAAATCTTTGGTCTAACTATCTGAAGGCTACTGATCTTAAATTTAAGCTCATGGCATGAGGCACAATCAGATGTACAAAGGTTATGGACAATGACCATTACTCCCCTTCCCCTTTTATCTTGTATCTTCTTATACTACACTGTGTGCACAATTATTAGGCAAGTTGTATTTTTGAGGATTAATTTTATTATTGACAAACTACAATGCTCTCCGTCAATCCAAAATGTTAAGAAACCTTAAACCTGAATATTTAAAAAAGTAAAAGTGAGGTTCTGGCTTTCTTAGGAGAATATCTATGTGTGCACAATTATTGGGCAACTCTTAGTGTGCAGAATTATTATGCAACTAAATGAGAAATTATAATTTTCCCATTGTACGTGTTTATTTTCATCTATTAAAATGAGAATACTAAACAAACAACTCAAAATTACAAATAAACATTTGTGAAATTTCCAAAAACAAAATCAGTGACCAATATAGCCACCCTTCTTTTCAGTAACAGTCATAAGCCTTCCATTCATGGAGTCTGTCAGTTTCTTGATCTGTTGACAATCAACTTTTTGTGCAGCAGCAACCACAGCCTCCAAGACACTGTTCAGAGAGGTGTACTGTTTTCCTTCAGAGTAAATCTGCCATTTAAGAAAGACCCACAAGTTCTCAGTAGGGTTTAGGTCAGGTGAGGAAGGGGGCCATGTCATTATTTTATCATCTTTAAGGCCTTTACTGGCTAGCCACGCAGTGGAGTAATTTGACGCATGCGATGGAGCATTGTCCTGCATAAAAATCATGGTCTTCTTGAAAGATGCAGACTTTTTCCTGTACCACTGCTTGAAGAAAGTGTCTTCTAAAAACTTCATCTTCATCTTCAACCCAAAAAGGTCCATCTAGCTCATTGTTGATAATACCAGCCCATACCAGTACCCCTCCTCCACCTTGCTGGCGTCTGAGTCGAAGTGGAGCTCTGTGGTAGTTACTGATCCAGCCACGGGCCCATCCATCTGGACCGTCAAGAGTCATTCTCATCTCATCAGTCCACAAAACCTTTGTAAAACCTGACTTCAGATATTTCTTGGCCCAGTCTTGACATTTCAACTTATGTGTCTTGTTCAGTGGTGGTCCGGTTTCAGCCTTCCTTACCGTGGCCATGTCTCTGAGCACTGAACACCAATCAGCATAGATTAGCATTTCCATAAGCTGTACAAACCTCACGTTACCGCTATTAAATATCTATCAATATCAGATGAAGTTACTGGGTTCTGGGTTTGTAGATAATTATGAGAACATAGAGTACAGAGAACAGAGAACGTACTTACATATGAATAAATTCTTGTCTGAATTTTGGGGGTTTATTATTAAGAGATGTTTGTTCCCCTTTATGTTCTTTACAAATATATGCCTCATAATTGCTTCAGGACATTGCCAGCTTTCCATGGTTTCTTGTGCAGTTTCTGGCCAGGAGTGGAAGTCATCTTCTTGCATAAGTGTTGGCTGGACCTCAGAGAAGGCATGCACCTTCCTGTACTTACTGTTGTGTTGTTTTCTCAGGAAACAAAACTTAGTTCTCAGCCTTTTTTATTATCTTCATGACAAACTAGGGTCATATATGTGAGCCAAATCCTTGGAAACATTACTTTGTCTATATCTTTTACAGTCTAAATAAAGATGGTATTGAGCTTCTTGTTCTTACTTGGGGGATCATGAAAAGCTCCATAAACAGGAACATTCTTAACTTACATCACAAAACTGTAGTGATAGGAATCAATGTCAATGATTGCAAGGAGAACTAAAGTTACCACACAGTCACTGGAGAATACAACCAGATTACACACTATAACGATATGCAAATTAATACAAATCCTGTTTATTACAATTTTCAATCTCCAGAACAGCTATGCAACAGTGGATTTCAAAGCCCCACACCAATGTCACAGATAATCAGCACTGACTTTCTAGTACACAAAACTCTTCCTAACTGCTACCATAAGACTCAGGATTATAAGGAGTCATCTTTCAAATTAGATTCATACATAGCCTACTACTGTTTAAACTGTCTGTTGCAGAAAGTTATAATTGACATTATTCTATCCCATGCTACTTCTTAAATTACAGCAGCTTTGTAACTACCACCATCTAAACTAATTCTGTCATGATCTGTCTCCTATGGCATATGCTCTGAAGGCATGATTATTTGATGTTCCTGTGTTCTTTGCACACTAAGAGAACTTTCTATATATGTTCTCTCAGCATTGCTGCCTATCTTCAACACCCAAGGAACCTCCATTGATCAGGATGGAGAACAAAAGAGGTTCCTAAAGTATTTCAGGGTATCATTGTCAACATAGTTTTAGACAAAAACACATACACATATAAACATGGATATACACACACATGCATGGACATGTAAAGACATACATGCATTCTATCTATCTATCTATCTATCTATCTATCTATCTATCTATCTATCTATCCACCTTATATATCTGTTTCACAGCTTACATATGGATCTATAATAACTGCAAGTAATAATAACGTTATAAGGCAGCATTTCTCGAGCCAGCTACATTTTTCAGCAACACGAGGAAGAATTAAACCAATAATCAATTATAGTTACAATCTGAAAGAATAAACACAAGTCTGCATGTTTTTGGCATGTATGCACCTATTCACTTACACAAGCACGGAGTTGTATTTTGCCACAAACAAGAACATACTGAATCCTAATAAGATAAATTGGAATTCATACACAGCTGGGCTGGTGGGTATAAGACCATAAAACATCTCCATTGATAGCCCCAGGGGACGACTAGCCTCCCTGGCACAGACAAGCGGGCTGGCACTTGGGCATCTTTGTAAGAGTACTGATTGCTGACCAGCTGGTAGATTTATGTTTCAATAAGAAACCGAAACCAGTGCATGTCCTCCTGCCTAGGATGTGAGTATAATCAAGACTGACAATTACAGCCAATTACTGGAGAAAACTGGATGGCAGAAACAAGGGTGGAGCGATGGCTGATGTGATATTTGCATAGTGGCACAGTGCTAAGAGTGCATGCCCTCAGAGATAATATATCATGAAACTGCAAAAAAAAAATCTTGGTTAAGGATGAGCGACTGAATAGCATTGGTTTAGCTATATATAAATTTCTAAAAAGAATGTGTGTGTATATATATGAATATTTTACTGAATTTGAATCAGATAATTATGCATATAGAAGTCATTCAGCAGATCTGATGTATGTTGAAATACTTGGTTTCTTTTTTATTTGATTTTACATAGAGTGGCTGGGTCAGTTTTTGATTACAGAATTAACTAACGAATAATAATAATAAGCAAATTGTGCTAATGTTTAGGATTAAACGTTCATCTTAATTCAAGTTTGCATATTTAAAAACTGCATTGAAAACTGGCTATATACCATGTTAACCAAAAGTCCAGCACGATGCATAGTTCAGGAGACATTCATACTTTTATTTCTGGGCAAAGTGAATATTTTCTAAGTTTATAAAACATAAGAGGATTATGTTACTTTTCAAAGTGCTCTCTCTCCTGCAGCTCTGATTAATATTGTAGAGAGGGATCACTCCATTAAGGGTGCATAAACCTATAAATACTTCATATGGATGACTCCGCTAAGCATCATATTGGTTAATCAGGGTCACCCGTTAATAGCCAGGGCCTTTCACTCATAGTTTGTGGCTTATATGCTGTAAGCAACCTTGACGCAGACACAGAGCTTCACTGGCATATGAAGCATCGTGAAAGTTTCATTAGCATATGCTATGTCACTGAAAGGCTTCAATAGCATATGAAACATCACTGAGGAGCGTAATTAGCATATGAGAACATCTCTGGAACTGCACCCACAATTAGCATACATTAACATATGATAACAAATGTGAATATCTTATTAACTATATATTTGCTGATCTTTTAGATAACATGTAGGGATAGGCGAAAATTTCCATCTCAAACTGAAATCGGCAAAAAACGGCACTTTCTGCTTGGCAAAAAATATTCCAGAGAAAAGTGCAGATTTTCCGCTTTTATCGCCTAGCTCATTCCATTGAAATCAATGGGAACATAGAAGTTATACACAACACATAGCAAATAATATTTTATTTCCCAAAGGCATTGTATAAAAGGGGCATGAGGGTGCCTGTGTTGGTGGGGTTTGGAGAAAGAATCAGTTGAACAGGGGGTGATTTTTTTGGGGGATTGTTTACCTAAATAAAATAAAATAAAAACCATAAGACATGGTGAAAAAGGGGTCTGAGGAGGGTGCCTGTGTTGGTGAATGAATGAATCATTTGAACAGGGAATTTGTTTTGGGGGGGTTCTTGGCTGCTATTGGGGGGACAGTTAATAGAAAAAAAAATCAATAAAATAAAATATGTATGTAAAGTGATAGAGACAGGAACCCCCTGACATAAGCTGCCACTGGGGTAGACTGATACTTGACTTGATAGAGTATTTTGTAGAGGATGATTTATTTCATTTGTTGTTAGAGGCCTTTGTAGGACTTAGACCCACTGTCCTGAGTTGCAAGTGCTGTTTGTACTGCTGCTGCTGAGTTGTTTAATTAGCAGGATGAACAGGCAGCTGAAAGCAAATGGGATCAACAATAGCAGTAACATTGAAGATAAATGATGAAGGTTCCACTTGCCACGACTGGCTCCAGTGATGTGCCTGAGGCAGTAGCAGCACAAAAAAAAGCCCCCAGTCCATGTGGAGAAAAGAAAAAGTTGGCCAATAATTCCTCTCCACCTTCCCCTCCTCCAAAATCATGGGTGTGTTACTATTAGAATATACATTTTCCCTTGATAACAGGAACTGTGGCTTCCATTAGCAACTGCAATGTTCACAGTGTGTGTGTGGTAAATAACATCTGGGGGCACAACTGTATCCAAACACCATGACACCTGAAACCAAGTACTGCCGCTGTCACTATACCCCTTGTTCAGACCCCGCTAAGGACACATGACAACTTGCTGACAGTTTAATAGTAATGATGAACCCTCCCTGCCAGCTTCTTAGCATATTCTGTGGGATGGAATCTCCTCAGATGCCGCTTGATGCATTGCTTGCTATTCTCCTCCACCACACTGGCATTTGTGGTCAGTGCACCACACAGTATGCAATGGGTGGAGACAAACTGCTACATCCTAACATCAACAAAGTGGCTATCATTTGGCAGGGGGAGGTAATGATGAACGAGGTGGATTGTCAGAAGATGTAGTTACCCTAGAAGGTGATGGTGAACTAGCTGTTTCACTCCTCATGGAACTTCCAGTCTAGGCTGGGTTGGTCTATTCCTCCTCATCTTTGATCTCTGCATCGCCTCTTGTTGCCTTTCTGGAGATTCAGGGATAGCAAAAGCAGTGCTTGATATCTGTGGGGGGTGTTTGGAGTAAATGTCATGGTGTCTTTGTTTCATGTGTAATATCTGGGCGCTTGTGCCATGTTGTGTTCCCTCCTTTCTTCTTCTCACTGACTTATCACAAATTTGCACAGTACCATTGCTGATGACTGCACTGTGCCTGCCCCAAGAGAAAAATAGTCTCACACCCATGATGATGTCAGGGGGAAGGGAACAGATGGAGAAGAATGGCCTCTTTCTTCTTCTTCTCCACATTCCCCTTCACTGTCTGTGGCAGTGGCTAATGTTGCTGCTGTTGCTGCTACTACCTCAGATTCAGCACTGCAACTAGGACCAGGAGTATTGCTGCCACTGGCAAGTGGAACCTGTCCTAGTCCTGCATCAATTGTTGACCCCATTCCCACTGTGTCCATGGAGGTCTGTGGCACACTAGCTTGCTCCTCAGCATCCTGCTGCCCTTGCAATTCAGCATCAGAAGAAATTAGACCAGTTGTCTAATCTCACTGCTAGTGGTGGTGGTAATGCCCATCCTTATTCCCGTTTCCCATTCCTTCTCAGTTTCTTCTAAAAGGCCATCAATGTCTCTTCCACCCCAGCTTCCCCAACATCATCATCACCACTCCTACTAGTCCCTACGTGCTGCTGCTCTATTCCAGACATCTCACTGCTGCTTGAAGGAGGTGATTAGCAATGTGACAGAGGGTCCCCTAATGTCACACTTGATATTTCCTTTTGAACTGAAGAAGAAGGCAGACTAGCAGCAGTAGCAGCAGGCACAGGCAGCTGATCTGTGGTCCTTATGGTGGTGGTATTAATTCTGAGCCTGCTTTCCTCCCCCAACACCAGTTCCGGCCTCTTCAGGATCATGTTCCACTTGGACACTGTAGTGAAAGGAAGTTGAGGAGGACTCTCAGAGCCAGAGGAATGGTGTGGGCTCCCTTGACAGCTAGTCTGGATGCTGTCAAATGATTCCCCTACCACTCCAGCTGCTTCACCATTATTGCTACTACTGCTAACACCAACCACATCAAGTTCAGCCGCAGAGTCTTCCTCCTCAGTCTCACAGCCACTAGTAATATGAGGATATTGTTGATTACCCACTCCTTCAATCCTAACGCTAACAAGCTGCTGGAACTTAGTAGTAGTAGTAGTACTAGCACTGGCAGGACTGCTTATGAATGGCAGGTGTGATTTTGGGTCCCTTGCTGTCACACTTGGCATCATTTTCTCCTTACCCCTTGAGTACTACAAGAAACACTAGCAGCAGGCAAAGTATTGGTGGCAGCAGGTTCAGCACTGGCAGCAAGTACAGCTCTGGTGGCAGCAGGGGCAGCACGTATGGCAGCAGGTACAACACCAGTGGCTGCAGGTACAGCAATGCTGGCACTGTCAGCAGGGGCAGCACGTCTGGCAGCAGGTACAACACTAGTGGCTGCAGGTACAGAAATGGTGGCACTGGCAGCAGGGGCAGCACATCTTGCAGCAGGCACCGGCAGCTGACCTGTCCTGCTCTCACTAGTACTACCCTTTTGTCCCTCCCTTCCCATTCCCTTTTCTCACTTCCTTCCCATTCCCTTTTCTCCCTCTCTTCCCATTAAATTCCCCAAGATCCCTTGGGGTGATTTAGGGGGACTGGACAGCATTGGCTCAGTACTGCTAGTCACTTCCTCCTCAGACTCAGTGGACACATAATAAGGGTCCTTCCAGTTCCTCCTTTTGCTGCTCATAGTGATAGCAGTCACTATGAGCCTTTCCTGCCTCCATTTTGAAAAATATCATAAGAGAACAGCACAGCACGTCTATCTCGCTCTGTAGCTGCTTCTATTGTGTCTGCCTTCCACAAATACGTCACGTTTTTATAGCGGAAATGTGAAAACAATGTAAATCAATGGTCGGAAACTTTCTAGCCATTGAAAAAATTGCAAAAGATTTTGGCCAGTGGGCAAAAGATGCGAAAATTTTAAGTACTATTTTTAAAGCAAATTTTCTCGGCGAAAAAGCAGATAACAACATGGTTTTCGCAAATTTCTCCCGGGAACACGGCAACAACTTTCGCCCATCCCTAATAACATGACACAGAGGCACTTTTTAATGCAGTCTTTTTATGCAGACTTGAATTAAGGTGAAAGTTCCACTTTAATCTATTCTATATCATATCCCCAAAATATCTGCTGAAAACAAAGGGGGATAGTATTCAAATTATTATCTTCGTATGCTTAAGAAGGGATGTTTTAAAGGCAGCAATCATAATTATCAACAATTGTTGGTGGTCAGAAAAGTGTCCCCAAGGGCAGAACATAGACATCAATCATTATACCACCTTTCCCATAAATAGCACATTTCCCCTTTGGGAATACAGTGCTTGCTGTCCATTGTGACTGTACTCACAGCCTCTGGAATCTGAACTGTGAGGCTTTCAGATATTTAAAGTTCTGTTCCAATTCAGGATTAGCAAGACAGCCAGGAAGTCCGTATCCTGACTAAAATTGGATCAGTCAAGCTGCACAATAATCCCAGACCTGGCAAAAGGGAACCCGGCAACAGTAGTTAATTCTGCAAAAACCAGCAGTTTACATAGGTTTTTGGTGTTGAAACGACCCAGATCAGTCCTTTCACCTCTAAAGTGATCTTGGGGTAATTGCTGCTTTTCGCCACAAGATGATCCCATCTCTCTGGAAACTAAATAGCTGTGAGCACTTGCAAAAGATAGCAAGTGAGTTTTTAAACTTGAATCCCAATGAATTTAGCACAGCTAATTGAATCAAGCCTATAATAACAAATAAAAAACAACTGTTTATGCCCAACTATTACATAAGGCTGAGATGGGCAACCAGATAATCTTATGTTATCAAGAGGAGTCAAATTATGATTAAAACTCTAATTAGGGATTAAAAAGTAGATTAACCACTTGAGTGCTAGAGTGGTCTCCAATACATTGCTTCTGCCTTAATCAAAGGGAGAAGGTAGAGCAGTGAATATGTAAAGAAGGTATGATCTGAGGATGTGTGCTTTTTGGGTGAGAATAGAGTGTGATGTGGTAGAGGCAATGATCTCCTCTGCTACTATACCAGGGCCTAGATTCACTAAAGGTTGATGCTGTGGCGATATGATCTTGTCGATGTGTTTGAAACACTTCAACATTTCGATACACATATATATATACATTACATATATATACACAGATATACATTACAGTATAGTCAAAATGCTGTCAATGTGGAAGGGCTGTCCTCCCTTTCATCACATCACCAGCACTACGACAATTCTTAAGTTGAACAGCATTCTCTCTCTCTTTCTGCTTCACTATTGGCCAGTAGGGGAGTGGAGAGAACAGTTTCAGCACCATGGACAGAAATGAGTGCCATAGGAATGTGAATTGCTCACCCTGTGGCACTCAAAGAGGTAAAAATAAGATAGTACACCAAGCACTACACAATTATACCCTTAGCTGTGTATCATAAATTATACATGTTGTGCAAGACCAGGGGAACAATTCTGGGGGTCACACAGCATCTATGGGGATTTATGGCTACCACTTGGCCTCCAGCCTTGTTCCCATGTCCAATGGTAGGCATAGAACCCCATATACAGTGCTTTGCCCCCAGACTTTTTTTTAACACTTTGAGTGCCACAGGGGTGAGCAATGGCACTCAATCCTGTCCATGGTGCTGAAACTGTTCTGTCCACTCCCTTACTGGCTGAGTAGGGAAGTAGAGAGAATGCTGTTCAACTTCAAAATTGTCATAGCTTTGGTGATGTGTAAAGTGAGGAAAACCCTTCCACTTCGACAGCTGTTCACAGCCCTCCCTGCTTGCGGTTGCTTGAGGGCTGTTACTACATAGGAAAGTACAGGGAGATCCCAACTTCGCCAACCTCAGGTAGGTGAAGTTGAGACTGTGAACTCCTACAGCAGACGCTGGTATTGGAGTTTAGTGAATGTGTCAATGTGTAACATTAACATCTCAACACACCCCTTTGCATACAAAACTGTCTCATTATTCAGCATTTCCATAAGGAAATAGGCCATTCATTGATTTGATTAATGCAAATTCATAAACCTGTTGGACTGATGTCGATGTGGGCATATTTTTGTTGGAGTGCTGGGGATGTGATGTTGTAAACACTTTAGTGAACACTATCAATGTGCCCTTCACACTACTCCGACAGGACATCAGCATTTTCAGCCCTCTTAGAATTTAATGAGTCTAGGTCCCGAAAACAGACTGGCAGGAGATGCATGTGGCCCCAGGGCGACTTCTTGCCCACTGCTGATTTGAGGTGTAATTGTTTAACTGCTACATAACATATTGGGGAGACCGTATGAATCTGCTGGTGCAGCTCCTTTGGAGCTAGCTTCAAACACATATACCAAATGGTATGGTCTAGTGTTTATTACGGCTTCAATGCATACTCTTTGTTAAGAAATTATTGCCAGAAATCCCAGTATACATCGAAAATAGAATTCATAGAGAAACGGGGTAAAGTTATTCCACTTTCTTCTGCACCTCCCTTGCTTGTAGGGTAAAGCAGGGTGAGGAGGAAAGATATGCCCCAAAAGGCTCCCAGACTGGCAGATTACCATTTTCAACATAAGTAGACTGGAGTTAGGCAAGTGTAGCATCGAGCAATATGTTCCAGAGCCTAGTTAATATGAAATTGTTAGTAGATCCCTTCTACAATGATGCTATAACAATTAAATATAATTATATCAATTATCTGTGTCATTCAGGCCAGTAATTAAAAAGAATATTTGATAAACTGTTTAGCTAATGAGGATTAAACATTTTGCAATAAACATTTAAGAACAAAAAAGGAAGCTACTGTATATTTTATATATGGCTTTGGCAATGAAACATGGTTCATAAGACAAAAGAAATATATAAAATCAGCTCAAACAAAGTTAAAGAAGATTGAACGAATAATTGTTACAGCTGCCGGTTCAGATCAATGGGCTGTTCATCCTCAATTCAATTATCTTGCTTAACTGAATGAAATGAAATTATAATACACAAAAAAAATCATCCAATTCAATTGAGAGAACAGACAGGAACCAAAGTGCATTTAAACTGGTAAATCAGAGTTAAAATGGTTATAAAATGTTGGCGGTGCATGCAAGATCCCAGTAATCCTTGACACATCTAAACAATCACTTATCGTCTTTGGATAAACAAAATGTCACAGAAAGATCAGTCATTTGGACTTCATGGTCAAAAATGTTTTATTTGATTTATTTAAATTGATACTGTGGGCTATTTACTAAAAAAAAGCAAAACAAAAAAACAAACATGGTTTTGAAGTTGCAATTGCAAAGGCTCTTAAACTGATTCCTACATAGAAATGTTATTTACTTGTGCATGGAGTAAATCGTAATAACTGTCCTCTGGATCCGAACACTGATGACCTTGGCAATAACCATATAAGCTTCAGTTTTAACATCATTTTGTGTATACTAGAAGCAACTATTTTGGACTATGTCTCCAAGTTCATGGATCTAGTATGGATCAATAACTCTACACAGAGCACCTTTTATCTCTTTTTTATCCTATTGTGCATTAGACATACTTTTATTTGGTTGCAATATAACCCCCATCATCCTCAGCTTGTTGGTACAAAGCCTTCCATACATTCATGTTTTTCGCTCCCACTTCCTATTGCAGAGAGGAAATGCCTATAACCTTACCAGTTTGGTCCCACCAACAGTTAGTCTAGCTCCGAAATTTCAGGCAAATTCTCTCTGCATAAGAGAATCAGTACAATCACAGACATATATGTTGGCCTGTGTGGGCCTTGTTAGTGTGGTACAGCTGATTTCCTTTAGGCACATACAGAGCATGACCCCATGCCTGGGATGTCCTTCAGCTTAGGAGACCTACAAACAAAGAATGTGATGAGCACCCACAGAGAACAAGCAAAATAATGTGTCCTAGGGCATAGTGGACCCCCCAATATTGGCAATAACCATATAAGCTTCAGTTTTAACATCATTTTGTGTATACTAGAAGCAAGTAAATCACATTTTTTTGTGTTCAGACTTCGGACTTCAGCACCAAGAACACCATGTGCATGTGACCTATGGATGCACAACACATCACTCTGCAATGAATTGTACACCCCTTTGGCGCTGAAATGATTATAACATAAAGAATCCCCTGGTCCACATATTATTCAGAGACACTGAGAACCGACAAAGCAGCTGTTACCTGGAACTGCCTCTCTGCTGGTTCTAGTAACAAAGTAAATTAGGTTGAAAAAATACACATGTCCAACAAGTTCAACTTTTGCCTCATATCCCAGAGAATTGGGAATTGTATAAACTTTACTGCTGCCAAATAAGCTAGTCTTTATCTGAACTTCCTGTTTTGCCTACAAATACACAATATAACCCTATATGTTCACTCTTGAAAGAAATATATCTAATCTTCTCCTGTATCTGCCATCCTTGGCAAGGAATTCCACAATTTAACAAACCTTACTGTAAAAAAAAACCCTTCCTCTGCTGGAATTGAAACCTACTTTAATCTCAAGGGGTGGCCCCTGGTTATTTGATCAGGCCTTGGAATGAAAAGATCACCAGAGAGATCCTTGTATTGACACCCATATACTTGTACATTGTGACTAGATCTCCTCTTAGTCACTTTTCTCTACAGTAAATAAACCAAGTTTGTCTAGACATTCCTCATACATCAAGTCTTCCATTCCCATAATTAAGTTTGTTGTTCTTCGCTGTACGCTCTCCAGTTCTAGAATATCTTTTTTCAGAACTGGTGCCCAAAACTGCACTGCATATTCAAGGTGAGGTCTTACCAGTGATTTGTAAAGTGGCAGAATGTAGATATCCACTCTTGCTTCAATACCCATTTTTATGCAGGACAGGCTACTGCTAGTTGACACTGGTTACTGCTTCCAAGCTTGTAGTTTAAAAGGATTCCCAGGTCTTTCTCTAGCATAAAACACTCTAGATTTACTACATCTATTGCTTTACCTATATCTAGGCTGCTAATTACATCTTCATAGAAGCTTAAAATATTAGTTTGGCATGATCTGTTCCTCATAAAACCATGGTGATACCTCCTAATAATCTTATTTCCTGCTGTGTAATCCTGAATATATTCCATTCTTATCCTTTCTAGCAGTTTTGCCACTACAGAGGTCAAATTCACAGGTCTATAATTTGCAGGTTTTGTTTTAGTTCTCTTCCTAAATGAAGGCACTACATTAGCTTTACACCAATCTTGTGGCACTGAGCCTGCGGTGAGAGAATCTGGAAAGAGTAAAAGTAACACTGCACTGCATTCAACCCTTGAATGTATACCATCAGGACCCGGTGCTTTGTCAGTCTTAAATTTGTTCAGTCGTTCCATGACCTCTTCTTGTGTAAACCCATTATCTGGTAATGGTATGGTTTCATGTCACTTGTTGAGGCTCTTCTACCATTTCTTGTTCCCTGGTATATAGAGATGCAAAGAAAGTGTTTAGAACATCAACCTTTTCATTATCCTCTCTAATAAACTCACCAATCTAAGTTTTGAAAGGTCCAATGCACTCCCTCTTAAGTTGTTTGCTATTTATGTATTTGAAAAACTCCTTTGCAGTTCAAGTTTCAGTATCTATTTTTGCTAACCTAATTGCCTTTTTTGCAGTTTTTGTTGCATTCCCTGTGTTTCAGGAAAGAAAGTCCTGTTCCTTCAGACTTAAATAAATACCTTTTTTCTCCTTCCCATTTCTTTCGTTACCTTTGCATTTAAAGGGATAGTAATACTTAATATGTAAAAATATATACATTGTAGAGTTTATCCCCACCTGAGTAAAACAAGGGTACTTCTACTGCTGAAAGGTGTTTTATTCAAAGTTATTACAGCTCAAAGTTTAATTTTGTAGGTGCAGTATCACAGTGGCCTGAATTTGTACAGTGGTGCTGTTGTTACAGCATCCTATGGACAGCTCTGTTCCTCAGACCATAAATTTCCCTTTAACCACACTGGCTGGGATTTATTTATTTTAATTTGTTCACCACTGGTATATACTGTTGAATACATTTCAGCAGCGTAAATTTAAATTATGACCAATTGCCCTCAGTATGTTTGCCTTTAAACAATTTATCCCAGTCTATGTGTTGCATTGATGCTCTTAAAAAGTTAAAGCTAGCTTTTTAAAATTAAGAGTTGAGCCGGATGATCATCTGTTTGAAGTCTACATCAGACTATCCACCAATCAGCTGATTCATGTAAACAGAAGACTTTCAAGGCCCTCCACAAGGCAAATTAGAGTGCCTGGTAAGACTTCTGTTTACAGAAATCAGCTGCGGATAGTACTCTGTGGATTTAAAACAGCTGAGCAGCCAGTTCATGTAAAGACAGAACAAGCTATTTCATGTTTCATTATTTTGCTGGTTCTCAGTATTTCTGAATGATATGTGAAATGGGGAATGGGAACTTTATGATATAACCTTAAAAGCCACAGCATTGTGCAACTCATTGCAGAGGTATGCATTGCATATCTCTATCACACACAAATGGGTAAGGGAGTAAAGCTGCTGTCTCTTCTTTCCAGGAGAGACAGCAAACTGTCCTCTCTAGCACCATAGAAAGCTTTGGGAAGATTTCACCATCCCAGTTTTGGCAAAGTTTGGCTTCAAGGGTGGCTCTAGGTTTTTTGGGGGCTCTAATAATAAAATTGTTAAAGTATACCTGTCAACTTGAATTTGTTTGCATAGTTGAAAACTTCATTCAGATCTGCCTATGTGTTATTTTAGTCAAAAAACTAGCAGATGCATAGATTAGGAGATACTCTTTTATTTCTGGAAAAAGTGGAAAGTCAGTCAGTGCAGCACTGAGCTTAAATAGCCTATGAAATTGCACTGAAATGCATTATTAACATAAATTAGCATACAATAGCATAATATGGATATCTCCTAAGCTATATATCAGCTGGTCTGTAGGGTTACATGATACACAGGCAGTTTTTAAAGAAAATTTCGAATGAGTAATCTTGAGTTCAAGGTTACACGTCCACATTAGGAACAAGATTTATATGAATCTCACTGTTTCATTTGTTTCAAAATGATTCTCAAATACAATTTATTACTACAACTTGTACTGTGATCAAGTGGGTTACTACAACTTACACTACATTCACATGTTTTACTATGACTTATAGGGCTCGATTTAAAGGCAACCGTTAAACCAGCCGCTAAGTGAAAAAGGCACATCGCTCGCAAATAATACAGGAGTTACGGCAGATTCAATAGCTACTCTACGAGAATAGCTATCGAGCGTAGGCACACAAAAAACACGTAACACAAAAGCCGTTGTCGCTCATGTTAATGCACAACGGGCGGCCAAATCACACGATAACTGCGCTCAAAACAACATGTAATATAACGGCTGCCGTTGTCAAGCAACCATGATTGATGCCAAAACAAATTCAAACACACAGCCAATCACAAAGCCCCAATGTATCAAATAACTTCAAATACACCTATATATACCCAAAAATAACCGGCACACACTGTCTGTTATCGAGTTCTTCAGAGCCAGATATCAGGACCCAGGAGTGGAGGATAGTCATTAGAGAGAGGGAGAGAGGCGCGTTCATTGGAGGTAGAGGAGTTTTGCAGTTTGGAGAGAGGAGAGAGGTGCACTATATATACACATATCACACTTTTGCACATATTACATACACACATACAAACACAAACACATACACATACATACACATAGTCCTTTTATTTTATAACACCTTACACATTTTACTTTTTATTTTGACAGTGTGAATCTGGGAGTGAAAGTGTGTGACAGAGAGTGACTGGATCGAGTGTGTCTGTGAGGGCCTGTGGGAGTGCCTGGGTGTGACTGGGTGAGTGATGGCAAGGAGAGGAGGACAGGAGAGAGGGATGGGGAGAGTAGTGGAGGAGGAGGAAGCTCAGGAGGGGATCCCTCAGCAGAGCAGGGGTGGCAGAGGGAGATCTGCAGGGTGGAGGGGGACCCGGCCCACAAGAGCAGGCACACAAAGAAGAGGGACAGAACCTGCAGTGGGACGACGGGTAGTTCCTGGGGAGCACCCCACACAGGCAGGGTCAGACCAGGCAGGGCACTCCGGCTCTGAATCCTCCCATGCCGGAGCTGATGAGGGCAGGATCAGGGATCCCAGATATAGTGAGGAGGAGAACACGGCTCTTGTGGAAGCTGTCCTGGAGAGGCAGAGTGTTCTCCACCCGACGGCAAAGGTCCCTGGCCTGGCAGCGCGGAGGAAGGCAGCCTGGAATCAGATCTGCAGCCGGGTGAACGCGGTGGCAACATGCAGGCGGGACGTGGAGTCTGTGAAGAAGAGATGGGGCGACTGCCGGAGGGTGGTCAAGAACAAGATGTCTGACATGGCCAAGCAAGCCCGAGGCACCGGCTGTGGCCCATCTGTGCCCATCACATTCTGCGGCTGGGAGGAGATGGTGCGGCAGAACATGTCCCCGACCATGATCGAGGGGGTCGTGGGAGGAACTGACACTGGGGATGAGAGGAGCCTCCACACTACCGGTAAGTGCAACACTACAGAACAACACACTACAGCAACCAACACCAGCTGCACACACAGTCACACCTCAACACATGTCCATCACTCAGCCATACAACTGCACCAACACAGCACCATGAGGGTTAAAAAAAGGACACAACACCTGGACAAATGGCAACGTCCAACTTGGGACAAACCTGTCAAAGTCCTACTTCAACCCTCCTGTCGCTGTGCTCATTACACACAATACACAAACCTTCATTTTCAAAATGTCGACTGTCATAGATCATCACTGTTCACACACAATGTCACCCATGTCCCCACCCTAACCCCTTGAGTGCTAGAGGGATCATCAATGCATCGATCAACAATGCATTGGCAACCCCTCTGGGACTCAAGGGGTTAACCTGACAACAAACAAGTCAATAGGACAACGATCACATGCTACACAGAGGACATTCACTAAGCGGTGACAAACAGATGGTGGACACAAAGTAACCCTCACACACCCTCACTTCACCAGTACCAGTGTTAGTCCATGGAGAATATGCCAAAACAAGAATCAAGTTCATAGGGTCCCATTGTACAGACTCCATGGAAAACACTGGAAATGGGGAAAGGAGATCACTGGAGAAGTCACCATCATGTTCATTTCATCAGTTCAACATCACCGCTTTCAGAATCACAAAAGGGGGCATCAGATCACACATCACAGTGTCACACAGAATAAATGCTTGTAGGTGCAACACACAGGCCGAAAACTATTTTACAGAATTCAAGCTGGAAAAAGTAGGCATTGGTGTTGTGGCTGCAATCATTTACTCTGACTTGAAATGACATATCCCATATCTGATTCCCACATGGATCCACAGGGGTGCTGATGCCATGGATCGATGGTACACCAGCATCTCTATGCAGGATACACATGGGAAACAAATAGCAAACATTGTACCTTGGTCACCAACAGGCCATGACTGATGGATATCTAGGACTGAGTACGGTTGCCTCACACAGAAGGATGGATGGGCTCATACACAGAGAAAAAAACAGGCCTGAATCAAAGATATCCCTCACTACTGGCTGGATTGTTGCCCTTAGGATTCAAATGTTACTAAATATGTTCCAACATGATGTGAACACAGAGATCACTTCACTGGAAGTGATTGCCTTACTGGCCAGATATGTGCACCCATCACATATCAACCTACATTGCTACCATCCAAATACACATACATAGTATATCACACTCTACGTAGATGGGATATACGAGGTATGTTCATATCCATCATATCAATACAATGTCTTGTTGGATGGGTGCACATATATAGCCAGTAAGGCAATCACACCTAATGAAATGCTCTCTGGCATCACATCTTGGAAGGATATTACTCTATCCATATGAAGGGTACATATCCACATACATATATGACCATTTCTACTTGTGTGTCACTGTAATGGGATAGCAATGGGTAATGTCATCATGATGTCATATCATTGCCATTGTTAACAGATGTGTCTTGATCTAAGTCCCATCCCTCCAACACTCATGGTTATACAGATATTGCTCCATGTGACAGGTGAAGATATCCATCATTTGACCACACAGAGGCTCTTCAGCAGAGCCAAAGTCACAACATATCGAGAGAAATACCTCTTTGGAATGGTCCACAGAGTGTGCTTGTAAATCATGCACACCCTGTACACCATTCCAATTAAGTATTGTTCTCTAAATGGGTTGATTTTGTCTCTGCTGAAAATCCCTCGTGTGGACAAATAACTGAAATCTACATCCGTCATATAGAGCAATATCTGAACAACCATGAGGGTAGGAGGGATAGGACTAACAGAGAACAACATCTGTTCCCACAATGTCTAAAATCTGACATCAAGGTGGACTTAACCTTTGCCACCCCCCTGGAGGGATAGCCATCCCTACAAGTTGTGAAGACAAATATATGTTGTTGGATCCCCCCCCCCGAGTTAAACAATGGTATTCCTACTGCTGAAAGGTGTGTTGATGCAAAAGGTATCACAGCTCAGACATGGATATGTCAGGGGCAATATCCCAGTGGCCTGATATTGTACAGTGGTGCTGTTACTACACAATCATATGGACAGCTCTGGTACAGGGACCAGATATCTACATGGGAGGGTGTAGCAACAGCCCCACTGTACTATTTCTGGACACTGTGATATTGCACCTCAAAATGAAACCTTCACCCGTAATAACTCAAACAACACCTTTCAGCAGTGGGAGTACCCTTGTTTACCCAGGGGGATTAACACAAACACATATATTTTTCTTCACCACATATCAAAGTAGAACTGTCTCCACAAACATATGGCTAAGGTCACTAATCACAACATCTTCTTCCTCCACACAGCTTACGGCCGTCAAGCCCAGCGGCAGACAGTGGAGGAGGCTATGTCACCCCCCAGTGAGGAGGACACAGAGGAGGGGACCAGCCGGTGGTCACCTTACCCACCATCACCATCCCCTCCAACACAGGCTGCATCACCACCTACTGCACCACCACAGGCTGCACCACCCCTTCCAGCTGCACCACCACAGGCTGCACCACCCCTTCCAGCTGCACCACCACAGGCTGCACCACCCTTTCCAGCTGCACCACCACAGGCTGCACCACCCCTTCCAGCTGCACCTCCCCAGTACAGTGGCTGGATGCCACAGGAGGAGAGGTGGACATATCCATCCACCTCCACCAGCTACTACCCTCCATCAGCAGCACCACCACCACCAGGGAGACAATGGCTGCCAGGGACAGTGGCCACAAACCAATATGGCCCATATTCCTCACACATCAACCCACCCTCCTGGATGGCTCCACAACATGCCCCAAGGTATGATCCCAGGTGGGGTCCCAGCAGTCAGTGGCCACCATATGAGCCTTGGCCACTGGACTACCCACACCTGGGCCTGATTGGTGAGCCCCAGCACCCCCTACCCAGGGACATATTCACACCTCCACCAGCACACACATCTCTGGGCAGCTCTGCATCACTTGATGTGGTGGGCATATGCCCATCATCTGCACCAGCCACTCCAACAGCAGCCACAGCACCCTCAACAGCAGCAGAGAAGGAAAGAGCACCCTCAGCAGCAGCAGAGGAGGAAAGAGCACCCTCAGCAGTGGAGGAGGAGGAAAGAGCACCCTCAACAGCGGAGGAGGAGGAAAGAGCACCCTCAACAGCAGCAGAGGAAACAGCAGCACCAGGGACACCGGGCACATCCACCTCCAGCACCGCACGCCTCACAGGCATGGAGGCGGAGTGTATGGCCCTTCAAAGAAGACTACTCCGGTCCAGCAGAAGTACAGACAGCAACATCACCAGGAGCAGGAGGCAATCCAGGAGGAACATTGCCCAATTGGAGACCAGAATCCAAGCTCTGGAGTCGGAGGTGGCCAGGGGGAACACACTACTCCACCAGCTCAGGACTGGTCTCATGGACATGATGACACAGGTCCTTGTGGAGTTAAGGGAGATCAACCGCAGAGAGAACCTGAGGATGGAGAGGGCGAACTTGCGTTCCACCGAGGGGTCTACTGCTACCACCACCCCCTCCAGTGTTACCCCTGAAGCAACACCTAGGGGGCAGAGGGTTACCAGGAGATCCACAAGGGCATCCACCTCTGGCACCCAGGCTAAGGCCCCCCACCCAAAGAAGAAAAAATGAAAGGCCCAACCTGTTAAGTTTCCCCTCAATAAAGAAAACATTTTTTTTTTAATTCCAGTCTGATCTGTTGTGTCTTCAGTTATGGATTGGGTGGCAGGGTTGTCTCCAATGCATTGCCATACAATGCAGTGAACACAACCTCTGCCTGGGTGAAATGTTAGTGGGATGCTACAACATGGGTTCACACACACACCGTTGTACAAATTCAACTTGTAATACATCCCTGGAGCCATATTACACCACTGTGTTATATGGCGGTGTTGTGTGTTGAATTTGAACAACAAAACATACCCCTTAGCACAACAAATTGTACAACACTGAACATTTGTCTACATCATATGTTGTGTTTAACCCTTTGAGTGCCAGAGTGGTAGACAACGCATTGTAAAGAAATGCGTTGGGGACCACTCTTGCACTCAGTGGGTTAATGGGATAACCAGACAAACAGCTCTGTGACTTAGCAGGGACATTATAAGCAGGATAGATAAATGGGGCATGTATCCATGTTGTCTTGGATTCACACACTCATTGTGCAACTGACTTACTGGAGAAGCCAATGTTTTTAACCTAGGATTTCAATGTGTAGCACACACATTGATATCCTGGGCTGAGCACTGGGGTCTCCTGTAAGTTGAGTTGCTGTTTCCCTAAGGGTGTAACAGACTTCACCAGTGATAACACATGTCCACTTAGTCTGGTTGTTCGTTAGCCCATGTACTGAGATATGTCAAAGTGGAGCAAAATCTCAGAACATGGATTATACTGAGCAATACAGATACTGTGGACAGGTATTCACTGTGGAAGTATGTCCCCTGTATCACCTCTTCATCACTCCCACAACACATTGGTGCATCACTGCCACCATCATCTGTTTGCATGGATACATCACAGAGTCCAGTCACTGGCAAACAAGTGGTGGACTCCTGTGATGTGGGTGATGCCTTTCCATGTATGGGGCATACTCTACCCTGGGTGTGGTAACATATGTGTTCTCAAATATATCCTCCTACTGACACAGATAGAATGGTGATGGTTCATCTTTATTGTGTCTCAAAGTACATTAGAATGTACATGTGTTTTGTGTGTGTATTGCCTATATGCATTGAACACCTGTATGAGAACACTAAATGTACTTTGAAACTAAATTGTAATACTTCAGTAACACTGCTGCCCTGCTCATGTGTTGTCCATGAGGTTTGACAACTCTGTAGCTGAGCATCCTGACTGTACAGGTTAAAACACTCAAGAATTAGTGTTTTCTGTGTCTCTATGAGAATGTTCCAGTAGAGGTTTGTGTGAACCTCAGGTCAAACTTTGCATCACCAACAACATCACCATAAACAGCAAGGGGTGATCTTCATGAAGGTGTTGTCAAGACATCAATCCAGTTACATGGAAGATCTTCAGTTCAAGGATGGATCATGTTACGGATGCCTGCGGGACAAGAGGACAGGATTTGGAGCAGTAGACCTGAACTGATCATCAAGCAACAACAATTTAGTCTTTTTCATCCCCTCAGTTTTCACAGTTACAGGTGAGTGCACAAACCATTGCTTGACAATGTGTTGTGTACTCATCTGTAACCAATTCTGTGGGGAACTAAGGACATGTGCATCAGTCCTAGGGATATGTGCCCCTGACATGTATACACACATTAACAAGTGTTCTGAGAGCTCCATGGAAGTAATGACATTGTGCTGCCACTGTGAAAGTGACAGTGGCAGCCCAATGTCATTTGTTCCATGGAACTGTTAGGACACATTTGTTGATGTGTGTATTCATGTCAGGGGCACATATGTCTGCACACTCACAGGTCTGCATGGAGTCCCTGGTAATCTGATCTACGTCTCACGACCTCTACATTGTGTGCCCATACCACTGTACATCCACCCCTGTGCTGCTCTTCTCAGCTGTAGCACAGTACAGGTCCCATTTTGAGTCTGATGTCCCTTCTAATGCATATCATTAGATAATACTCTTTCGCTACTGGGCTAGCATGGTTGTTCAGGCTATAATCATGGCATATCCAGTTAGTTGCTGTCAATCAAGCCGTGTAAGGTGATGAACATGGGTAATATGTTGTACCTTGTTTATCCTGGGGGTGTGCGTGATATCCTTGGGGTCTGTATGTCAACGTGGAGAGTGGAATGGAGGATGGTTGTTGAGTCCACACACACAATTTTCCACGTCCACTGCCAGTGCAGTGCTGTGTCACTGTTCCTGTGGGGTGAGACAGAACAAAATGTGCAGTGTGGTTAATGTCACAGGACTGATGGGGAACTTGCATGGATTGTTTGCATGCATGTGTTATACTCACAGGTGAAGTATTCCGTGATGAGCCTGTCTCTGATCTGTGCCCCTCTCATGGTCTCCTCCACATGCCCGATGTCCATGGCCACTTCCTGTATGGGGGGGTCCGGGATGTGCTCCAGCAGCCTGGTGTCCACTGCGATGTTGTGCAGTATTGCGCACGCCACAATGATGTCACACACCTTAGCCGGTGCATACTGCAGTGCTCCCCCAGAGTGGTCCAGACATCGGAATCTTGACTTGAGGAGCCCAAATGTCCGCTCAATAGCATTCCTCGTTCTGGCATGAGCCTGGTTGTAGCTTTCCTGGGCATGTGTTTGGGGATTGGCCAGAGGGGTCAGTAGCCAGGACTTGCATCCATAGCCAGCATCACCTGTGTAATGTGAGTGACATGGTGAAACAGGGAGCACATGTTGTGTGAATGATGTTTTGTGTGGTGGACGTAGTAGCTGTGGGTCAGGTGCATGCTGAGCTGAGTGGTGTGTACGCCTGTGTATGTGGTGTGATTTTGTTTTGTGAACTCACCCACTAGCCATCCCCCTGTGAAGGTTCCATTCTCAAAATCTCTGTGGACTGAGGAGTTTTGTAGAATGTATGCATCATGTGTGCTGCCAGGATATTTTGCACAGACATTCATGATCCTCATGTTGCTGTCACACACCATCTGCACGTTGATGGAGTGGAAGTTCTTCCTGTTGATGAATATCTGTGCGTCACGTGCTGGGGCCTTAATCCGGACATGGGTGCAATCTATAGCACCCATGACCCTGGGCATGCCTCCCTTTGCGTAAAAGGCCTGCTTGACGTGTATCCAGTCCATGTCGGTGGTAACCCTCAGTGGACTGGAAGGTCCCGCTTGCCATGAAGTGTATGGCACAGAGTAGTTTCTGCAGGCCAGTTAGGGCATGGTTGTGGATGTAGATGGGATCCACCTGCTCCTTGATGACCTCATACAAGGCAATGATGCTGTCAGGCCTCAACCTGTAGCGATCAATGACCTCGTCATCAGCCATTCCAAAGAGTGTGACCCTTGGGCAGTATACCCTGGGCCTTGGTGGTCGTCTATACATCCTGTGCCCTCCAGGTGGGGATGGACTCCTGTGTGGCTGCTGAGCCAGAGCCTCCTCACTTGCAACAGGTGAAGGCTGTTGATGAGGCGTGCTTGGAGTTTGCTGATGTTCCCTAGCTCTCTCCCTTGCACGCTTTCTCCGCAGTCTTCGCAACAATATGTAACCCAACATACTGTTTGCTCTCTCTATCTGTCTCTATCTCTCTCTCTCTCTACCTCTCTCTCTCTCTACCTCTCTCTATCTCTCTCTATCTCTCTCTCTCCCTCCCTGAGTGGAAAACAAGCCACAAGTGAGTGTGTTGAGTTGTCCCTTTAAGTACTTGCTAGGGCGTTGTGTAGGTGTGGTGATGAGGTGAGTGCTGACCAATGGTGAGTTGTTTGTGTCCAGGTAAGTGTTAGCAGGTGTGTGTGTGTTATAAGATGTGGTGTGTTGTGCTTGTTCTGTGTGTGCCATTTGCGGGCGTGCAGTTGTGGGGTGCAGGTCGCGTGTTGATGTTGCCCAGGTGAGCTTGTATTTGCAGGGTCCGCTTTGTGTGATGACCCCCATTGTTCCGTGCCATGTTGTGTTGTTGTTTTTTTGTGTGTCATTGTTCCTGTGGTGTTGCTTGTTGTTGTGTGTGTAGTGATTTGTGTTGTGTGTGCATGTTTTTGTGTTGTTTTGGCATTGCACGGGTTAATTTTCCCATTTACATGGTTGTGCGGTAAGCCTTTTGTGTCTTTTCCTCTGTAACGGGTGTTTAGTTTTGGCCGTTAAGTGTCTAACGTGTGTGAAAAGTGGGTCTTAACTTTTAGCCGTTAGGTGTGTCTTTTTTTCAGCCGTTATCAGTACCGCAAGCCTTTGAATAGTTCTGGGGTATGTTGTTCCATGCGTCTGAATGCACGTAAGTGTATCGGCCGTAAGGATTCTGCAACTGCCGTTAGCTGTTCTTTAGACGGATCTTTGAATTGCAACATGACACTTAACGCACCCGTTAGTGATTTTTTTTGCTAACGGCTGCCTTTAAATCGAGCCCATACTGTGATAAAACAGGCTACTGCTACTTATACTGTGATCAGGCAGGTTATTAGTACTTGTACTATGATCAAGTGGGTTATTGCTACTCATACTGTGATAAGGTGAGTTACTGCAACTTTTACGGTATTCAAATAGGATACTACAATGTGTACTGTGATCTACTTCTTTAACTTTTTCTGTGATCAGGCTGGTTATGGTTATTATAAATCATTCTGTGATCAAGTTATTACAACTTATACTATGATCAGGTGGGTCATTACAGCTTGTATTGTGATCAAATGGTTTACTACAAAGTATACCTTGATCAGACTGGTTACTACAACTTATGCTATGATCAGGTGACTTCCTACAGCTTATACTATGATTTTGATTGAAATGGGGGTGTTAATCCATTAGAGACCTTTTTAGCTTTCAACAGGTTACAAGCCCCATTTAAAAATACAGTAATGTTTATCTGTCCCCTGTAATGCATTTGTTTTGCCTCTGAATTAACCTACTTTTGTTTGAAAATAATGCCATTAGTCAAAAGCAAGGGTAACCAGACCTTGTCCTGAAGATCTTGCAGCAGTGCATATTTTCAGGATGTCCAAGAATAAGCATAGGTGGATCAATTAAAGAGACTGAGGGGTAGATTTAAAGGCAGCCGTTAAGCTAAAAAAACCACCAATGGGTGTTTTAATGTGTAGGAAGCCATACAAAGGTCCATGTAATGAACTGCTAATGGCAGTTCACCCAGTATGCCGGCCGTTACAGTAACGTGTGTTTTGGCCCATGTTAAAAAAAATGCTCCATTTTGCCATTTGAAGCACTGCGTTAGCTGAAAATATTAGATAAAGGACTCACTTACCGCAAAAAACTTAAGACCCAGTTTTGTTAGCCGTAAAGTCCCTTATTGGATCTTTTGCCAGCTAACGCAGCTGTTAACTGGCAAAATAACCCAATGTCCACAGTGGATGTATTGATATGGGGCCCTAAGCCCCACATCAATACATCCAAAGTGCCTAAAACCCATCCAAAGTTAGTAGGATTAACTCTATGAGTGCCAGTGGGGTATAATTACTCCACCGGCATTCATAGGGTTAACCAGACTAAGTAAAGAAACATTGCATTAACACTTACCATTAATCCTGATGTCCAGCGGAGTCCTCCTTCTCTTCTGTCTTCTCATCCTTCTGTCTTCTTTCTTCCATCTTCTTCCTTCTCTCTGTAAAAGAAAAGAAACCAAGTATTACCATGCATGAACGAATACATTCCAGAACCCTTTGGGTGACAGTGGGGTATGCAACATATTGCAAAGCAATGCGTTGCGTACCTCACTGGCACTCAAAGGGTTCAATAGTAGTGCGCCCCAAAGAAACCCATATATACCTCCATGTAATGCCCCAAATAATACAAATGCCAAGAAATAAAATGATCCACATAGACATAAATCAATGCTATTCCTTAATGACCAGTATGACACTTAGCTTAGAGATTCGTGTCTCTGCCGCTTGGAGCGGCCGTGAGGGCAGCAGCAGTGGAGACACAAATGTCCCACGATGCTCCCATTCAGCTGTGTACGGGCCGATGCCCGTAACACACTGAGGGCATTTGAAGTGAGCCTGCCTTTATATATGGGCAGGCTCACTTCAATTGCCCTCACTGCCATTGGCTGGGATGTACTTCACATCCCAGCCAATCAGATTCGAGAGGCTGTTCTTGAACATGATTGGCTGGGATGTGAAGTGGGACATTTGTGTCTCTGCTGCCGCTGCCCTCGTGACTGCTCCAAGCGGCGGAGACACGAATCTCAAAGCTAAGTGTCATACTGGGCATTAAGGAATAGCATTGATTTATGTCTATCTGGATCATTTTATTTCTTGGCATTATTTCTTGGCATTTTATTATTTGGGACATTACATGGAGGTATATATGGGTATCTTTGGGGCGCACTACTATTGAACCCTTTGAGTACCAGTGAGGTACGCAACGCATTGCTTTGCAATGCATTGCGTACCCCACTGTCACTCAAATGGTTCTGGAATGTATTTGTTCATGCTTTATTTTTCTCTTGTGTTACCATAGGTTTTCTCAAGTTCTTGTTATTAAATCAGCTTCTTAGAGATTGACAATGACTGTATCTAAAGATATTGCAACTGTACTGTATTGTTCAGCAGCTCTTAAATCTTAGTCTCACAAAGGCTTCCACCCAATTACCTCAGCTGATGTGCAGATAAGGCTGTTTCATGATTACCTAAGAGAAGACATTCAGCTGTACTGAACTTTTTTCCTCTGCAGTTCAGGTTAGTTATAAGTTTGGCTGGTCCATAATGACAGATGTGTTGATATACTGTAATTGTGAGCTAGTTATTATGACACTTTTCTGTCATTGTTTCACTCAGCCTTTCATACACTACAGGTCATTACTTGCCAGATTATCTCAAAACCAGCCATGCATTGCAGATAACGATGGTCTTTCTTCCCCTCTTATTCATAATAGAAAATATTGAAATGCAAATCTAGGATTGGTGTATTATTGCATAGGTGACCTGGAGGGAACTGAACAATCTGTAGCTTAAAGGGATAGTTTTACTTCAAAATTACTATCCCTCATATTGTAGCCCTTAATAAACTGAGTTAAATGACACCAGTGGCATCTCTCAAACCTTTATGGTTTAAGAGATGGCCGCTTTCAAAGTTTCCTCTTCCCTGCTGTCAGCGTTCTGCTACCAGCAGGGGAATCCGGTCCCGGGACAGGTGGAGGCTCTTAAACAGATCCAATATCTCGTTATGGAAGGAAAAATGATTCATTGAAACAGTCTTCTAAGTGTGCTTGGTTACCAAGCACACGTAGAAGACTGTTTCAATGAATCATTTTTCCTTCCATAAAGAGATATCGGCTCTGCTGAAGAGCCTCCGCTTGATTCAGAGACCGGATTCTCCTGCTGGCAGCAGAACACTGACAGCAGGGGAGAGGAAACTATGAAAGCGGCTATCTCTTAAACCATAAAGGTTTGAGAGATGCCGCTGGTGTCATTTAACTCAGTTTATTAAGGGCTACAATATGAGGGATAGTAATTTTGAAGTAATACTATCCCTTTAAACAAAATAAATTCTCCATGAACTGGTCCATGCTCCTACAGGATAGCTAAGGCTGGAGGCCCTTTAATCCAGTAATACTTCCCTAATACATAGGAGTAAAGGCACAATAAAGAAACCACGGGAAAAGTAGCACAAGAGTCATAATCAGTATTCACATTATTAAAAGGCAAATATGTTTGTTTAAGACAATATTACATTTCTCACTCAAATGAACAAAAGCTGGAAATTAAGGGTAACATTTTCAATCTAACATACAAGATTATTCTTGGCAAGTTATATAAGAGCCATCAACCTGCACCCCACATGATGTAAAAGGCTGTTAGCCAGCAGGGGATCATTTAGAACAACAATTCAGCCAATTTGCAGTGTTGGATCAGAAGATGGATGTTATTTTTGATTTTTCACAATTCCTGTTGCTCACCTATCCATGCCATGCCATTAGCCACAAGTACATGTCTGCTGAGAAAGCTCCCCGGGTTTCTTTTATTGGAATCCTTCATGGAGAAAGAGCAAGACCACTAGCCAAGATTTTATTTGTGGAACTCCTCACTAAGAGAGAGTGAGCTCTAAGACTGATATGTCTACCAAACTTTGCAGTTCTGTTTGCTCCCAGTTTCAGTTCTCCTCCATGGCTGAATCCATAAATAAGGAATTGTGTACAGTCACTCACCTCTCTCAGACTGAGGTAATACATGGATATCTTCAGGGCCATTGACTATGTGGTAGTAGGCCATCACGTTTGTTCCTGTCATGTTATAGTATTTTACTGTTCTTTTGAAGTACAGAAACCTCAAGGTACTCCTCTAATCCAGCACACCATCCCGGCTCCTTCCAAGGGCCTTCGAGCAGTTGGCCTATCTCTGAAAATATTTATCTATCCATGTTAAACTTGTAGGTCTGCTTCAACCTTTGCCTTCCAGAGTTTCAGCTGCTCAAATTTTCTTTAAAGAAAAACCTGACATATTTTCCCAGTACCTTCATACTCTCCTGGAGACAGGATCAGGCTCTTTCCACTAAACATTATGCTTTCTCCAGCCTAATTATCCTGTGGCAGGATGTGAAGTGTTCTATATACTAGGGATTTTTTATTCTCACTTCTGCAGGTGAAGGCCTGTGGTTCTATAAAACTCCCTTGTGTTTCTGCTCATGATGCCCTTACTTCTGCCCTGTTGAGAGCATTTTGTTTGGTGTTTCCCCCTCTAAGTCTTCTCCTGGACCTCCGAATGTATCTGTGGAGGGTGGTGGTAATGGGAAAACTCACTCCCTTTAATGCAGTTCTTTTTTTTCCTGCACACTCACTTGCTCCCTGAGATCCAAGTCTCAGATTACTTTCTTTTCTGTACTCACCTGACTCCATCCTCCTGGCCTTTAAATATAAGCTTTTCATGTAATTCTCAGCTTTTGTATACAGTCTCAGAGTCTAAACTAATGGTTGAATTCAGTTGCAGAATGTTCCAATGTCCATCATGCATTCTAATCTTTCTTCCTGAGCTGTCCTCATTATGAATTTGTTCCTGATACTCTAGTAGACTGCATCCCATCTCCTGTTTCTGCTTCAGCATGAACTCTGGTTATCCTCCTCTTTCAAGTATCTTGTTGCTGTGACTGTCCACACCCTAGCTTCAGCAGGACCATCTGCTTTTTGCTTCCTGTCTACTGTCTACAGTTCCAGTTGTTACTGCCAATGCTTTCCAATAATTGGATCATGTTCTGTCACCTGCAATGCACTTCCTACATTATCAAGATGCCTCAAGGTTCCACTCTCTCATGATTCATCTAACTCCTATTTCTGTTCCAAATAGTGTTATAAGTGGGCATTCATTTGGATTAGGATTAGGAGCTAACAAGTGGTACTTCAGTCAAGCCATGTGCTGCATAGAGGGTCCCTCTACCTGCATGTATTGTCTGGTCCATTACACATAGATGTAAAAAGGTTTATGAAACAGACACTAACACAGGTACTTTCCATATTACAAAGCAAAATTAGTTTCCTGAAACTGAGAAAGCGATAAGGGGAGGGACACCAGCTTTACGACATACTCTGGGCCAACGTTACGGCTAACCCAAAGATTTGAAGTCTACAGTCTCCAGCTGCTGTTGATGACAATTCCCATAATCATTAGCCAGTGCACAGTGGGCTGAGGATCAATGGAACAGAAGTTTATCAGCAGCCTGAGTCCTTATTTTTGCCCACCTATCACCATATAGCCAAATGGCTGCACACAAAGTAGAACCCATATAGGTCTATTGACCAACATGTCATGCTGCTTATCATATACTATAATAATGCCTGCTATTATATATCTGTATCTTTTGGAATCCAGCTGATAGTTCACCTTTTCACCAAAAGAGATAATTGAATGTATTTGCCTTATCCCAGTGTCTGATCTGATCATTTGCACTATTATATTTAGCCTATTTAGATAATTTAAAGGTTTCCATTGATTCTAATTGAAGTTACTTAATCCTTTTGATCCTAATCAAACAATATGGTTCTGCAGAGGTCGAAGAACATCTTTATTGTTGAAGAGCAAACATTCTATTGCTGACCCATCATTAAAAAGAAATGTGGGCAATCTGCAGGATTTAGCTGTTTTTGGACCACAATTCACTCACTGTGGGGCAGGTGAGCATGAAGGGATTGTAGTCCATAACAGCTGGGAACGATACCTTGCACATTCTTGAATTAGAGAACTTTGACTCTAGTTTAGTTTTAATGTTGGTGGGACCATGATCCTGGGGACCTTTCCTTTTCTGGTCCATTCATAAAATCTTTAATTGGAAACATTGGGGTATATGTATAAAGATATGTGGTGCATTTCTAGAACAAAATATCTGGACTGTAGGGGACATATAAACATTTCAGTAATGTAAAAAGGTACTTTTAATCCCCTGTCTAGACTACAAGTAGTTAAATAGCCCAATTAAAATCAATTAGGTTCTGAGAAATTTATATTTGTTCCCTGTCATGCATGTGGCTTGCTCCAGAATTGCTCCAGTTTGCTTTCAAACATATGGCGCTCTGACCCATATTTAAACTCAGTTTAACATCCCTTTCTTATTAGTAAGCAGTGGTCATAAATCAAAAAGTCACTAACTAACAATAATTCTACTATTTTGTTAGAATATGAGATACAGGTAATTGTGAAATGTATACATACATACAATTTAATATCAGGTATTTTTACTGTAATTCCTGGAGTGAAATCTAAGGTTCATAATATAATTTTTTTTAAAACTTATGGTTTGTTTTGCAGTTAATTTTGATCAGGCTCCCTGTTAAGAACATTTCTTTAAAATTGTTTTTCATGGAATTATTATAAAATTGTCTTTATTTTATGACAGCTTTCCTCTGAAGGAAAAAAAGAATGGTGACATTAAGATCAACATTTAAGACTATTTTATTCTTTCTTTTAAAATAATATGGCCTTTCTAAATTTGTGCCTCTGGATCAACTGGCAGGCATATTTCACATAATGATCACCAGTATGAATCTGTAACTAGTTATAAATCAACAGCGTTGAAGGAAAACGGAATCTTCCAGATTTTATGCAGTGAAATGCACCTATCAGACAGCTGTTTGCTCTGACTGAAGTCACTGACAAGAATATGAGAAAGATGAATAGAGTTTGGGAACATCAGAAAACATGTTTTAAAAAGCTATGACTTTTAAATATGTGAGGGCAATGTTATACTATTCTTAAAATATTGCTTTTAAAGGGATAGTAATACTTAAGTATTACTAATCCCTATAGTAAAGTCCTGTTAAAAATAAATGTATTGCCCCCAGTGTCATCTCTCAAACCTTTATGGTTTGAGAGAAGATTGCTCCTAAAGTTGCCCTCTCCCTCCCCCTTCAGCGTTGTAGCTGAATGAAGGGAAACACTGTCATAGAACATCAGGCGGCTCTGCAGCATAGCCGCGATCGCGTTAATAAAAAAAAAAAATTTCACTAAAATGGTTTTCTACGTGTGCTTGCAAACCAAGCACACGTAGAAGACCATTTCAGTGAAACTTTTCTTTTTTATTAATGCGATCGCGGCTGTGCTGGAGAGCCGCCTGAAAGTCATAGGACTGGCTTCCCTAGAGTCAGCTAGAATGCTGACTACGTGGAAAGGGGAGGGAGAAGACAACTTTAGAAGTGTTAATCTCTCAAACCATAAAGGTTTGAGAGATGACACTGGGGGCAATATGTTTTTTTTTAAATAGGACTTTAATATAGGGACTAGTAATACTTAAGTATTACTATCCCTTTAATATAAGGCCAATATGCGTTATTACTAGTGTTGAGCGAGCATGCTCGGCCGATGCTCGGATCGGCTCGAGCATCGCTCTGCTCGGCACATGGCGGTACTCGTACGAGTACCGCATGTGCTCGCCCGCCATGTTCGGGTCTCCTCCCCGCACGTTTTGCGGCTGCTGCGCAGCCAATAAACGTGCAGGGAGGCTCTGACATCGGTGTAATGCCAGCAGCCATGTTGGCTGCTGGCATTACACTGATTGGCTGGCCAGAACCCGTGGTCGGGTGCTGTATAGCACCTGACCATCGAGTTCGGCTCAGTCTGAGCCAGGGAGAGCTGAGGATAGGAAGGGAAAGGCAGTGTAGGGAGGAAAAAAAAAATTGTGAAAAAAAAGAACCAAAAGTCCTTTTTAGGACTACTGTGTGTGGGGGCAGCAGGTTATTTTGTGTGGGGGGAAAAAAAAAAAAAAAAAATATTCTGTTTAGTGTGAAAAGTTGCAGATTAGAGCACATTCTGTTTAGTGTGCACAGTTGCAGATTAGAGCACATTCTGTTTAGTGTGCAAAGTTGCAGATTAGAGCACATTCTGTTTAGTGTGCAAAGTTGCAGATTAGAGCACATTCTGTTTAGTGTGCAAAGTTGCAGATTAGAGCACATTCTGTTAAGTCTTCAAACTAAAATATCAAAGTCACATATTCCATTCAGTGTGCGTCGCCGCAGTTTAGCAGCACATTCTGTGTACTGTGCAGAGTTGCAGAATAGGAAGAAATACTGTTAAGTCTTCAAACTAAAATATCAAAGTCACATATTCCATTCAGTGTGCTTCGCCGCAGTTTAGCAGTCTATTCTGTGTACTCTGCAGAGTTGCAGAATAGTAAGAAATACTGTTAAGTTTTCAAACTCAAATATCAAAGTCACATATTCCATTCAGTGTGTTTCACCGCCGTTTAGCAGCCTATTCTGTGTACTCTGTACAGTTGCAGAATAATAGGAAATACTGTTAAGTTTTCAAACTCAAATATTAAAGTCACATATTCCATTCAGTGTGTTTCACCGCCGTTTAGCAGCCTATTCTGTGTACTCTGTACAGTTGCAGAATAATAAGAAATACTGTTAAGTTTTCAAACTCAAATATTAAAGTCACATATTCCATTCAGTGTGTTTCACCGCCGTTTAGCAGCCTATTCTGTGTACTCTGTACAGTTGCAGAATAATAAGAAATACTGTTAAGTTTTCAAACTCAAATATTAAAGTCACATATTCCATTCAGTGTGTTTCACCGCCGTTTAGCAGCCTATTCTGTGTACTCTGTACAGTTGCAGAATAGGAAGAAACACTGTTAAGTTTTCAAACTCAAATATTAAAGTCACATATTCCATTCAGTGTGTATCACCGCCGTTTAGCAGCCTATTCTATGTACTCTGCAGAGTTGCAGAATAGTAAGAAATACTGTTAAGTTTTCAAACTCAAATATTAAAGTCACATATTCCATTCAGTGTGTATCACCGCCGTTTAGCAGCCTATTCTGTGTACTCTGTACAGTTGCAGAATAATAAGAAATACTGTTAAGTTTTCAAACTCAAATATTAAAGTCACATATTCCATTCAGTGTGTTTCACCGCCGTTTAGCAGCCTATTCTGTGTACTCTGTACAGTTGCAGAATAATAAGAAATACTGTTAAGTTTTCAAACTCAAATATCAGTCACATATTCCATTCAGTGTGTTTCACCGCCGTTTAGCAGCCTATTCTGTGTACTCTGTACAGTTGCAGAATAATAAGAAATACTGTTAAGTTTTCAAACTCAAATATTAAAGTCACATATTCCATTCAGTGTGTTTCACTGCCGTTTAGCAGCCTATTCTGTGTACTCTGTACAGTTGCAGAATAATAAGAAATACTGTTAAGTTTTCAAACTCAAATATTAAAGTCACATATTCCATTCAGTGTGTTTCACCGCCGTTTAGCAGCCTATTCTGTGTACTCTGTACAGTTGCAGAATAATAAGAAATACTGTTAAGTTTTCAAACTCAAATATCAAAGTCACATATTCCATTCAGTGTGTGTCACCGCAGTTTAGCAGCCTATTCTGTGTACTCTGCACAGTTGCAGAATAGGAAGAAATACTGTTAAGTTTTCAAACTCAAATATTAAAGTCACATATTCCATCCAGTGTGTGTCACCGCAGTTTAGCAGCCTATTCTGTGTACTCTGTACAGTTGCAGAATAATAAGAAATACTGTTAAGTTTTCAAACTCAAATATCAGTCACATATTCCATTCAGTGTGTTTCACCGCCGTTTAGCAGCCTATTCTGTGTACTCTGTACAGTTGCAGAATAATAAGAAATACTGTTAAGTTTTCAAACTCAAATATTAAAGTCACATATTCCATTCAGTGTGTTTCACCGCCGTTTAGCAGCCTATTCTGTGTACTCTGTACAGTTGCAGAATAATAAGAAATACTGTTAAGTTTTCAAACTCAAATATTAAAGTCACATATTCCATTCAGTGTGTTTCACCGCCGTTTAGCAGCCTATTCTGTGTACTCTGTACAGTTGCAGAATAATAAGAAATACTGTTAAGTTTTCAAACTCAAATATTAAAGTCACATATTCCATTCAGTGTGTTTCACCGCCGTTTAGCAGCCTATTCTGTGTACTCTGTACAGTTGCAGAATAATAAGAAATACTGTTAAGTTTTCAAACTCAAATATCAAAGTCACATATTCCATTCAGTGTGTGTCACCGCAGTTTAGCAGCCTATTCTGTGTACTCTGCACAGTTGCAGAATAGGAAGAAATACTGTTAAGTTTTCAAACTCAAATATTAAAGTCACATATTCCATTCAGTGTGTTTCACCGCCGTTTAGCAGCCTATTCTGTGTACTCTGTACAGTTGCAGAATAATAAGAAATACTGTTAAGTTTTCAAACTCAAATATCAAAGTCACATATTCCATTCAGTGTGTGTCACCGCAGTTTAGCAGCCTATTCTGTGTACTCTGCACAGTTGCAGAATAGGAAGAAATACTGTTAAGTTTTCAAACTCAAATATTAAAGTCACATATTCCATTCAGTGTGTTTCACCGCCGTTTAGCAGCCTATTCTGTGTACTCTGTACAGTTGCAGAATAGGAAGAAACACTGTTAAGTTTTCAAACTCAAAAATTAAAGTCACATATTCTGTGTAAGATGAAGAAGGCGGGTAAAAAGGGACGGGGAAGTGGACGTGATCCTGAAAGTTCAGGGCGCGGGTCAGGACGCGGAGAAACTGTGCCTGGTGCCAGAGCACAAGAAAGAAAGACATCCACCATACCTAGCTTCATGTGTAATTTTACAGGGCGTCGCAGGACATCACTCTCGAGGTCCGACCACTGCGAACAGGTGGTCGGTTGGATGACAGCTGATACTGCTTCCAGTCGGTTAAGCACCACCCTGTCTTCCACCAAGTCCACTCTCAGTAGCCAAGAGTCTGGTCAAAATAATCCTCACTCTGATCATCCTTCCTCCCACCATACACGGTCTGGTCAAAGAAGTGATCCCACACTGGGATATAGTGAGGAGCTCGTCTCATCACCAATCCTTCATTTGACCCTCTCTCCAAGCACGCTTGCAGAGGAACATGACATCTTGTGCCCTGATTCACAACCTCTAGAGGCTACCCAATCACAAGAAGATGACAGATGTGAACAGCATTTAAGGTCAAAGGAAGTAGTGGATGATGATGATGATGATGAGACACAGTTGCCATTAAATCAACCACTATTTCCGTCTCAAGACCTTGTTGAGGAGAATGTTATACAGTTGTCAATGACTGAGTATGTGGTGGGATCAAGACTTGAGGAGGATGATCAGAGTGAGGAAGTGGAGGAGGACTTGGTGGACGATGAGGTGACTGACCCCACCTGGGAAGGTGTAGAGCCGAGCGATGTCAGCAGTCCTGAGGGTGAGCCATCTGCAGCACCGCAACAGGCTGGAAGAGGCAGTGGTGTGGCTACAGAAAGAAGGCGGACCGCACCAAACCGGCCCGCAAATGTTCCACGGAGCACCCCCTTGCGTAAATCTACCTTGCCAAGGGGTAGGTGTTCCGCGGTATGGCGTTTTTTTAAGGAAAGTGCGGACGACAAAAGAATTGTAGTTTGCAACCTGTGCCACACCAGAATGAGCCGAGGCATGAACACTAGAAACCTCACCACCACCAGCATGATCCGACACATGGCATCCAAGCACCGTAGTAAGTGGGAGGAACGCCTGGATCGCCCATCTGTGTCTGCAGGCCACACCACTGCCTCCTCTTCCCCTGTTTTCGGTGCCGGCCAATCGCCTGTCGAAGGCGCAGGCCCGCATACCTCCCGCCCTGCACCTGTACCATCTGAAGCACCATCAGCGACCACATCCACTTCCCTGTCCCAGCACAGCGTCCAAATGTCGTTACCCCAGGCATTTGAGCGCAAGAGAAAGTACCCAGCCACCCACCCACAGGCCATAGCACTAACCTCACACCTTTCAAAATTACTGGCCATCGAAATGCTGCCATTTAGGCTTGTGGACACTGAGTCCTTCCGCAGCCTGATGGCAGCAGCTGTCCCTCGGTACGCGGTCCCCAGCCGCCACTACTTTTCCCGGTGTGCCATCCCCGCATTACACCACCATGTGTCCCGTAACATCACCCGTGCCCTGACCAACGCAGTTACTGGGAAGGTCCACTTAACGACTGACACATGGACAAGTGCTTGTGGCCAGGGACGCTACATTTCCCTGACGGCACACTGGGTGAATGTCGTGGAGGCTGGGAGCGACTCGGACCCTGGGATGGCACGGGTGCTACCCACGCCGAGGATTGCGGGCCCTACCTCCATCAGGGTTTCCACCAGCACCTACGTTATTGGCTCCTCCTCCTCCGTTTCCACCTCCGAATTCTCTACACACAGCGCCACTCCCCCATCAGCCAGTAGCTGGAAGCAGTGTAGCACTGCAGTGGGGAAGCGTCAACAGGCCGTGCTGAAGCTGATCTGCCTTGGGGACAAACAGCACACGGCCTCAGAGCTGTTGCAGGGGATTAGTCACCAGACCGAGCAGTGGCTCTCGCCACTCAACCTGCAACCAGGCATGGTTGTGTGTGATAATGGGCGTAACTTGGTGGCGGCTTTGGAGCTCGGCAAGCTCACACACGTACCATGCCTAGCGCATGTATTTAATTTAGTGGTGCAGCGATTTCTAAAAACCTACCCCAATGTGCATGATCTCTTGACCAAGGTGCGCCGCGTGTGTGCACATTTCCGTAAGTCATCAACAGCTTCAGCCGGCCTGTTGAAGCTGCAGCAGCGCTTACAATTGCCAGCTCACCGGCTGCTGTGTGACGTGAGCACGCGCTGGAACTCCACCTTCCACATGTTGGCCCGGCTTTGTGAGCAGCAGAGGGCAGTAGTGGAGTACCAGCTGTTACACGGTCGTCGCCTCTCCGTTCAACTTCCTGTAATCAGAAGTGAGGAGTGGGAATGGATGTCAGACCTCTGCGAGGTTTTACGCAATTTTGAGGAATCGACACAGATGGTGAGCGGCGATAACGCTATTATCAGTGTAACCATCCCACTTCTGTGTCTACTGAAACGCTCGCTGCTCACAATTAAAACCGACGCTTTGCATGTGGAAGAGGTGGAAATGGGGGAGGAAGAGCTTACACAAGGTGATAGCCAGAGCACCCTCACTTCGTCTTCTCAGCGACAATTGGAGGAGGCGGAGGAGGAGGAGGAGGAGGAGGAGGAAGACACGGTTGCCTCCGCTACAGAGGGTAGCCATGGAACTTTAGTTCCATCTCTTCAGCGTGGGTGGGCAGAAGAGGAGGAAGAGGATGAGGATATTGAGAGTCATCCTCCTGGTGAGGACAGCGAAATCTTGACTGTTGGTACTCTGGCACACATGGCTGACTTTATGTTAGGCTGCCTTTCCCGTGACCCACGTGTTGTACGCATTTTAGACAACACGGATTACTGGGTGTTCACCCTTCTGGAGAATTTCTCATCTCTCATTCCTCCGGTGGAGAGGACAAGCAAAATGTTGCAATACCAGAAGGTTCTTGTCGAAAAATTGCTCCAAAATTTTCCATCTGACAACGCTGGCGGCAGAGTACGTGCTACCTTGGCCAACCGAGAAGGGGAGAAAAGGGGAGCACACAGCAGTTCCGAGAAAGGCAGGGCAACACTCTCCAAGGCGTGGGACACCTTCATGACACCCCGCCAGCACCCTCACCCTGATGCGCAGCCTAGTGTCACAAGGAGGGAAAAGTTTTGGAAGATGGTGAAGGAGTACGTAGCAGACCGTGTCAGCGTCCTCAATGATCCCTCTGTGCCTTACAACTACTGGGTGTCCAAGCTGGACACGTGGTATGAACTGGCACTCTACGCCTTGGAGGTGCTGGCCTGCCCTGCCGCCAGCGTTCTGTCTGAGCGGGTATTTAGTGCTGCTGGTGGCATCATAACAGATAAGCGTATCCGCCTTTCCACCGACAATGCTGATAGGTTGACACTTATAAAAATGAACAAGGCCTGGATTTCCCCTGACTTCTCCACTCCACTGGAGGAAAGCCCCGGGGGAACATAAACTCACTTTATATATGTTATTTACAATGATGGGAATACTCTGTATTCCCATTCACCCCTTCCACCCAAAAAACGGGTATATGGTTGACTCTTAATCTTCTCATCCTCCTCCTCCTCTTCCATATGCCCTGTGCTATAATTTTTATATAGGGCCAGCTCACCAGCGGGCCCTGTGATATAATTTTTATATAGGGCCAGCTCACCAGCGGGCCCTGTTTGCCAATTTTTATATAGGTCAGCTCACCAGCGGGCCTTCTCATATAATGTTTTATTGGGTCAGCTCTCTAGCGGGCCCTCTCATATAATGTTTTATAGCGTCAGCTCACTAGCGGGCCTTCGCATATAATGTTTAGGATGGTCAGCTCTGCAGCAGACCCTCACCCATAATGTTTTAGATGGTCAGCTCAGCGCACGTTTCCCTCTTAATCATGGCCTCAGTTCAATAAAATCAAGGAAATTTTTGGGAGAATTTGCCTCTGTGCACGTTTCCCTCTTAATCATGGCCTCAGTTCTGAAAATCAAGGAAATTTTTGGGAGAATTTGCCTCTGCGCACGTTTCCCTCTTAATCATGGCCTCACTTCAGAAAATCAAGGAAATTTTTGGGAGAATTTGCCTCTGCGCACGTTTCCCTCTTAATCATGGCCTCACTTCAGAAAATCAAGGAAATTTTTGGGAGAATTTGCCTCTGCGCACGTTTCCCTCTTAATCATGGCCTCACTTCAGAAAATCAAGGAAATTTTTGGGAGAATTTGCAGATGATATACAAGTAAATATACAGCAAATATTGTTTGGTAACAATTTTTCGCCTAAAGTCGTTTTTATTTTCCTTTTTGTGTGTTTTATGGTCAGTCTGTAAAAATGGCATACTACGGGCGAAAGATCGTTCCCAGCAGCGATGTTGGAGTCCAAGATGCATCCAGACATCCTCCCTATGCTGTCCCTGAACCATTTCTGTAGTGTTTCCATCTTTTTCTGCCCTTTTCCTATGGACCAGGCACCCTCCCCTCATCAGAGCAGGGGGTGCCTGGTGTAATGCTCGAGTCCTCCCATTGACTTCAATGGGGCTCGGGTGCTCGGCCGAGCACTCGAGCCTCAGGGGGTGCTCGGTCAGAGCACCCGAACACCCGAGCATTGGGGTGCTCGCTCATCACTAGTTATTACTCTTGTTATTCAGAAAACTGGGATAGTTTGTTGATTGGAGATCTACATGTACAGTGTCCAGTTGTATCTTTAGTATTATATAGTGCTACTAAATTACATGCAGCACTGTGTAAAGAATGTTTCAGGCACAGTAAGTCCTGCCATATAGAGCCTATAAAATCTATGTTATTCCTTAGTCTGAGGCACAGTGGGATAAAAGGAATTTCCTAAGGCCACAAGGTGGCTATACACTAAGGTGTGATAAAGTGAAGATGACTTCTCCAGAGATATCACTTCTTCAGTTTCTGTGTTATTCTATGGAGCCTATGCACTAAGATCTCTGCCACTTGAGAAAATGTAGCTCATAGGCTCCATAGAATAAAATAAAACATGGAGTATTGGCTTTTTCACCTCTTTATCACACCTGGGGCTCAATACTATTACCACTAGTAAAAACAGTAGTGACAAAAAATATCAGCCATATATCCTAGATATTCTGTTGCTGGAGAGGTACATGGCAAAAAGAGTGTTGTTGCCGAAAACCCATGTTTTGTCAAAATGCTCGTTATGGTTTTTTGTTCCCACAGCTCACACTAAATAACACGAATCTGGTAACATCAAATGAAAAATACACAAACTGTCATTGTTTGCCAGTGTCAAACAACAAGAGTGCACTAAAACTAGTCCCAAAATGTAACACCTGTCATTTGCTGTCCGGCTTCTTCATGACCCTTTGAGTGCCATAACTTTACTCCTTTTTCTCATGTGTGCTATGGGGCAACCATACGTGGCTTATTAGCATTAATCCCTTAACCCTTTGAGTGCCAGAGGGGTACACAACACATTGCTTTGCAATGCGTTGCGTACCCCTGTGGCACTCAAAGGGTTAATCTTTTCTTTCTTCTCTTCTGTCTTCATTTCTTCAGTCTTCCTCTGATCCTCTTTCTTCTCTGAAAAAAAAAATAATAGTGTTTTGTAGTTTCAGATAAATAAAATATTCTCTCAAAGATGCTATTGTTAACCCTTTGAGTGCTGGAGGGGTAGCCCTCCAGAGCTCAAAGGGTTACTATTTAAGACAGAAGAAAAGAAGAAGTCGGCCACGACCCAGCTGGACATCAGGATTACTGGTAAGTTTTTTATTGTTGGGACATGTGTGGAACTCTTTGTGGATTAACCCTATGAGTGTCAGTGTGGTATGCAACGCTGTATAAGGTTAATTTTTTGGTTTGTTTCAACACAAGTATCTATTGGAAACCAGTCTTCCAACACATACCGGTGGTTAAGGGCTCTGCACCTGCCTTCTCATGGAGCATAATCTGCCCCATGAAAAGTGCATCCTAAACATGCAGTGGAGCCACCACATGGAACTGGATAGCAAAGGTGACAAACTTTATTTATTTTAATGTTCAGTGGGTGAGATTTTCTCACCCGTTGAACATTTATGCGTGTTTTTTGGTGCTGACAACACAGTTATTGAATAACAAAATGTGCTGTCAAAACCATTACCACAAGTTTTAAAAATAGCGGGGCTAACAGTATTGAGCCCCTAGAACATAACCCCCAAGATGTTATTAACATTGGGAAATGAACCAGATTTTCATAGCTTCACAGCTATTGTCTTGTATGTAAAGTCAGGTAATTAACCTAGTGAGTCATTCTCCCACACATAGGCTTCTTTATTTTGATATCTTTTGTTCCTTCCTGTTGAGTATGATTTAACTGAATTCTGAAGACTGATTTATTTGCAGCTAGTTCAGGTATCACCACATGTGAACGACTGCATCACTGGGAAAGAACTGGTAGATATTTATCTTTGAATATGAAAAGTAGAAAACCATGCACCCTCAATTTTTAAAACAGATTCTATAATAATAGTTTTTAAAATAATTTGATTTTATCTATATTAAAAGTGTATAAGAACTGCAATATGTTTTTAAACTTCTCTAATGTCTGACGTCCAGCATCCTTTTTCAAGTCCTCAGCATGTCACTGTGGTGAACTATTGGAAGAATGAGAGTCTGAGAACATTATGTCCATACAGCAGCTCAACATGCATCAGTGTTCCCATTTTAATTGGATAATTACACAGTGAAATACAGCAGCACTGAGCCCACACAGTGGGATTTATCAAGAACAGATCAGTATACAGCCAGTAGGGCAGACACCTTACACAAGGTAAGGGATTTCTGAAGGGAAAATGTTACATACAGCAGTGAGACATAAAGACACACTGAGAGATAACGTTAGGGAACAGCTGAAGACAGATGGATATTTGTCATCGGATACTTTATCTTTTTTAGTAGGGAAACCTTCAATGATTACAAAAATAACAGTGTGAGCAGAAACAGCGATAAATATTAAAGAAAAAAAAAGATGTATTAGCTTGTGCAACTGACAAGAGACACCTTGGCCAAGGTGATCAGAGTATAAAACAAACACAACAAGGTTTACTTACCAAAGGGCAAATTAAATGTCAAATACACAAGAAAATACAATCATTTTATTAGGTATTTTTTTTATTTAGGAAATGCTTTACCAGGAAGAATACAATTAGATTTCTCTCACTTTCAAGTATGTCCTAGAGAGATTTTATAGTAAGAAGTCACATATTCACACAAATTAGAGAAAAAATAACAATATACACACACTCACTATATATATATATATATATATATATATATATATATATATATGTATATATATATATATATATATATATATATATATATATATACATATATATGTTCAAAAGTAAGAAATCACTCATAGGTCTTCTCATGGGTGAAAAAAAGTGCTGGTTTATTCCATCAACATTTCAGCCCCACTGCGGGCCTTTATCAAGATGCTTCTTAGTTTTTAAACATGTTATATAATTATTTTTGAGGAATAGCACCCAGGCACATAGAACTTCAGATCGTAGAGAGTGCAGATCTTGGGATTTTTCTATCTCTCTCTCAGCAGCGGGTCTTATTAAGACACTTTATTGTTTTAATTATCTTAATATGACCCACTGGTGCTGTCCTCCTTCTTGATATAACTGTCTATTATCCATAGGTATGTGCACCTCAGCTTTGCAGAGTGAGTGCCTCCACTATCCACCATATATATATATTAGGACAGCATTGATAGTCCAGCGATGTGGATGCCAAATGAATGAGAATTGCAGTATGTACAGCAATAATATCTTTTCTATTGGACTAACATTCAGTTTTAGGGAAAAACTTTCAAGAGTATATATATATATATATATCTATATATATATATATATATATATATATATATATATATATATATATACAAGTCTCTGACTTTTCAAATAAGATCCTGAGAGTGCTGTCTATCCTTTGCAACCTTGTATATATATATATATATATATATATATATATATATATATATATATTTATTTATATATATATATATATATATACTTTTTGTATATATTGTTTCTATGTCCATTTGTACTGAGGTTGTGTAGCTTGATAAATCTGTGAGAAGAGTTTACTTCTTATCTTTAAGCAATGGGGGCACTTTTATTTCTTGGAGAAAAAAATATTCTTTATTTGAAAACAGAATGGCTGAATATTATTTTTAAAAGATATGCCGCACTTCATTTAACCTTTTGAGTGTAGGAGGGGTACCACACCGGCACTCAAAAGGTTAACTCAGGCATATCTTTGGGGGAATTTTTTTTACTATTATTTGCATTTACATAATATATTTTACAGAAAAGAGACAAAGAAATAAGAAGAAAGAAGATCAGAGAGATAAGAAGAAAGAAGATTGAAGAAGAAGAAAAACAGTAGTTGACCAGGGTGCTGAAGACTCTGCTGGACATCAGGATTACTGATAATTGTTTATTGTCTGGGGCTGTTTTTTTTTTAACTTAATTGGATTAACCCTGTGAGTGCCAGTGCAGTAAGCATACTCCATGGCACTCATAGGGTTAATTCTACTAAAATTTCACTCAATTTTTCAGTACTTCGGATGCATTGATATGGGGACCTACATTTTTTATACTTTTTTAACTTTTAATTCCTGCGTCAGAACTTTGGACTTTGGGACTCTGCTCCCAGAAAAAATGGTTGCAGATTTTCACACATTAAAGAAGGTCCTTCAATGGATCTTAGTACCTAACACATGGAATTGAATAGCATATTTCAGCAGGTTTTTTTCTTTTCAATGGGTGAAAGCGCCGGCACAGTTATAGCCCGGCATGAGTTTTTTATCTAGTATTTTTTCACAGCACAGGTAAGTGAATAGCTTACTGCTGAAAAAATACCATCAGATGTTTGTTTTTTGGCTTTGGGGGGAATTGAATTCAGGCCTAAAAGAGGAGCAATTCTGGGGCAAACCAACTGTGCAATAGGAGACTAATGAAAATTCTGAGAGTCCTCATTGATTTCATTGATGCTGTTAACCTGTTGAATGCTAGAGAGGTCTCAACTGCATTGTGGAGCAATAGGCTTTTCACCTCTCTCACATTCAAAGGGGTAAACCCACCATTTAAAACAATGGAAAGGATAATTTCTCCCCTGTGGTGCAATTGGATTGCCTCAGAATTTCAAAAATGGTCTTTAGCCTCTTGCTTATCCCTTTGAGTGCCAGAGAGTATGCCAGAGACGTACCCCTCCAACACTCAAAGAGTTAAAAATAATTATATATATATATATATATATATATATATATATATATTTTTTTTTTTTTTTTTTTTTTTTTTTGAGACTTTTTTTTCCATTTTCAATTGCACTTGTATCAACAGGATCGGGTTTTTCTTAAGCCTTTGTGCATCAGAGGGGTATCCAATGCGTTCCAAAGAAATGCATTGGATACCTCTCTTGCACTCAAAGGGTTAATTGCTGTGAGTAGAGACCCTCCAAGACCAAATGCTGGCAGTCCCATATGATGTTTTCTACATATTTTGGCATAAAGCAATTCTCATACAGTAAATATGCATACCTGGGAACTTCCTATTCTTAAGCCCCCAGAGAGGGCTCGTGCTGCCGACCAGGAGGATGTAAATGAATCGATTTGCACCATGGACATGCTGTATAATTCCCCAGCAGAACTTTGTTTCACATAAAAACTACAGTAGATACAGTAGCTGCAAAGATCATCAAATAGTACAACCTGTAAAGGCCAGACTACTATGAGAATGACCACAATAGTCAAACATGTTTAATAGACCAAGAGTGCTTCATCCAACACAATGCACTTCATGCTCTCAAGTACTTAATGCACATATACGTGATAAAAATTCAGATTAATAGTTTTCTTCTATTTTCACTACCTGAGTAAGTAGTACATTTGAGACACAAGTTAAATAAAGTCTTTACAATGTTCAAAGTTATATTACATCAGTATCACACTTAAAAGAATCACGCTTGTTATCCAAAGGAAACACGTTTACATAAAATAACTTTTTTTCAATCACATTCCTATCAGATAGATTATATAAAAGATTTAAGGGTGAGTTAATTCAGTACTTAAGTTTGCAGAGGTTTTGTAACAGCTGAAAAGTTAGTACAAAATAAAAATAAGGAATAATGTAAACAGACGCAGCTTCTTTATCATTTCATGTGGCTTTGAAGCAAAGAACTAATTACAGCAGACTGATGGCGCCCATACTAAATGCATACATTTTTAAGGACACTCTTAATGCACATATAAATTGCATTTATACATTGAGTGTTACACAGGTATGTATTCAATCTAATTTGTCAGTGTAATCCAGAAAAATGGTGAGTGATTAACACTTGCCTCCAAACACCATCCACTTCAATCCATACAGAATGCTGCATCACCAATTACCCTATTGTCACAAGGTTTGTCCCTGCCCCACTGCTCCACAGATCTCTGCAATGGCTGCCTACAAAACTCAGGATATCTTACAAAATGTTGCTTCTCTCATTCAAGACCTTTATAATCAGCCATTGACACATTTCTCTCAGCTCCTTTTGTGCCTACAGCCATCTCATGTATCAAACCTTTTTCACTCATTGCTCCTAATGAATGTTCTACCCGCCACCCTGCACCATTGCACCTCTCCTATGGTCTTCAAGTCACGCATGAGTCACGTTTGAATCTACACCTCCTTAACAAAAATTAAACATGATAGAAGGCACTGACTTTGTACAACTGGCGGCCAAATTTAAAGGTAGCCGACGCCCCAAAAAAACAGGTGATGGCATTTTTTCAAGCACTGTAAACAATTTGAAGATTAGTGCTATGAAAAAATGCAGGCAAAAAAACCCTATCAGCCGCTAAATTAACATGTTTTGGCCCATTGTAAATAAAAACATGCTACAAGTTTCCATTTAAAGGATTGCGTTAGCTCTTAAGATTCTGGAATCACTTTATAAGATAAGGGACTCACTTTATCTCATAAAATTTAAGATACCTTTTTATTTCCACTAAAGTTCCTTATCAGATCTTTAGTCAGCTGACGCAGCTTTTAAAAGCAAAAAAAAAAAACCTAAGTCCACAGTGTATGTATTGATATTGGACCCTAAGCCCCACATCAACACATTGAAAGTGTCTAAAAAGTGTCCAGAGTTAGTAGAATTAACCCTATGAGTTCCAGTGGGGTATAATTACCCAGCCAGCATGTGAAGAAATGCACTGGTGACCGCTCTAGAATTCAAGTGGTGAAAGGACCTGTTTAAATCAACGGACATTTTATTTATTGCCGAGGTGCAGTTTGTTTGCCTGAGAATTGCATCATCTGTCTTAGTAGATCAGTGTCAGAGAGTTCCAGTTGTTTGAGAAATGTAAGGAACGTCTCTCTCCCCCTTAAATTCAAAACTAAAAAGGAATAGAGAGCTGCATCATGGGCATAGCACCCTAGGCACATGCCTAGGGTCCAGTCGAGTTAGGGGGAACCCGCTTTGCAAAGCTGAACTGTCTCCACAACAAAACAGCTGGTCGGTGGGAAAATCAGACAGATCTCCCCACTGGCAAGCTGAGGTCTGTGTCTCCTAAGGTACATTCCTCTACATCCACCTCCCTCGCTGTCCCCAGCACTATGGTAATTCAGAGCACCAGTATACAATGTCATAGCAGGCCCTTACTGTCAGACCAGCCCACTTGCTTTTACACATTATTTTGAGGCAGTGATTAATACAGAAATCACTCAATGTGGTTTTACCCTCTCTGCATTATTTAAGAATACTGTAATGATCGGAGAGTTTCTCACATATCTGACCTCTAACTGGTTCACATTTTGTGAGGAGACAGGAAGTGATTCAGTGAGAGGTAATCAGGCCCGATGTCAAGTAGAGACTGTTTTCCTGCACCCTGGTCAGAAGGAAACATGAGCCCAGTCAGGCTTATGCGAAAAATCAAGAACTCCATGAAACTAAAATAATACAAATAGTGAGAGTATGTCACTTTTTTTCTTTATAGTAGTCTCACAGCGCTCCAGTACTAACACAAGGCATGTGCAGGCTGACCCAGTGGCAGATGTTCTGTAGAATAGTCTACTTTTCATTCTTGAGGATGAACTAGCAACGGAAGACTAGAACTATGTGTTCCATAGTATTATCATAGTTCTAACATAGCCATCATGTCTGTGTACCTCATGAAATGGCCATACAGAGAAGATGTCTATGCTAAAAGGAAGAGCCAGCATGCATAGGAAAACATAGTTCAAGTATACTGTGGCTTGGATTCAGGGGAGGATTCGCCTGGGAGGCATAGGGGAACTGCTCTTGTTTTGCATTCTTACAACTGGGAAAAATACAGTCTGCACAGGGCTGGCACATTTCTGCCTTGATAATGGAGAGTGAGACAGGTGGCTGATTCTGATCTCAGTCCCCTGACCTTATTATATTAGGTACCTAACCTAGTTTAGTTAAAATATCTGTTGGTGCCTAGCCTCAGCCCTGTATCATAACGTTAAGAAACAGAAGAGGGGCATGGTATAATGATATTAAGGACCTCGCCAGCAGGCCTAGGATTAATAATGTTACAGACATATGATATATGTTACATTATTAACCCTAGAACTTCCAGACAGGTGCCAGAGTAATGCACTGGCCCCTGTAAGTTGGCCCTAAAGGTCTTATAATTGTGTGTCATCACTTATGTGATCTGTGGCAACACTATGTAGCTGTATTTCAATTGTAAGATCTGTGGTATCACTAATGTAGTTCTATTTCAGTTGCTTGCTCTGGGGTATCATCAGTAGGGATGCATGAAAATTTTCGCCTCAAACTGAAATCGGAGAATAAAGGCACTTTCTGCTTGATGAATAATTTCCTGTGAAAAAGTGCAGTTTTTCCGCTTTTTTTGCCTAGTTCATTCCATTCAAATCAATGGGAAAATTGAATTTACACACAATACATAGCAGATGTTATTTTATTTCCCAAAGGCATAGTATAAAAGGGGTATGAGAGTGCCTGAGTTGGTGGAGTGTAGGGAAAGAATCAGACGAACAGGGAATTTTTTTTGGGGGGGGTGGGGTTGTTTACTGGGATTAGGATCAGTTGATAAAAAATAAATCCTAAATACAATCCTATGTAATAATTCGCTAATTCGTGTGTAACGCTGTGACATGCGCAGTAGACACTGCTGCTCGTGTTCCAGTAATGCGCAGCAGAGATTGCCCGCGCTGCGGCTGATACAGAGCTGGGCGCTCCGAAGGAGGCAGTGGCACTGTGGCCCGTGTAACGGGCTGTTCAACTAGTTAAAAATAAAAAAACATAAGACATATATAAAAGGGGTCTGAGGAGGGTGCCTGTGTTGGTGGGTAAAGTCTGGGGAATGAATCAGTTGAACAGGGAATTTGTTTTGGGGAGGTGCTGCCTGGTATTGGGGGGACAGTTAATAAAAAAAATAAATCAATACAAATAAGAAATTTGTATGCAGAGACAGGAACACCCTGACATAAGCTGCAACTGGGCTGGACTGATACTTAACTTGATAGAGTATTTTGTAGAAGATGATTTAGATTTGTTGTTAGAGGGCTAAGCCCTGAGGATACATTGATTTGTAGGACTTAGACTTAATAGAGGCAGAAGCCCTGAATAAACATTGATTTTGTGGGACTTAAGCTTGTTTGGCACAAGCCCTAAGGAACCAAGACAGGTACTCAGCCAAGCCAGGGTCAGGAATACAGAGATCAACAATGTCAAGAACAAGCCAGGAGGGACATCAGAGGAAGCCAGGTCATGCACAGATAATCAGCAACTCAGGAGAACACGCAGCCAGAATCAGACACAATGGGAATCAGGAAATGAGCCAAGCTGCTTTAAATACCCTGGGAGGGTTGGCTGATAACAGGTGAGCAATCACAGAGAGATCAGCTGATTCAGCCTGATCCAGGAATCGGAAGGCAGCAGCAATGGATAGCAGAGCTCTAGATTAGCTCAGATAGCAGAATCAAGCAGCAGAGTTAGAGCAGCTTAGCCAAACCTTGACAGCAGGTCACATTGGCCAGTGTCCACCGGCCATTGCAAATGTCCTCCTAAGTCCATAATTGTGGAATTTGCAACTGCTGTTCTTGTGGCTGCTACTGCTGGGTTGTTTAAGCAACAGGATGATTAGGCAGCTGAAAGGGAATGGGATCAGCAACAGCAGTAACAGCAAAAGCTCATCCTACTGCATAAACAGCTAAGCAGCAGCAGCAAGAACATCAGTCACAAATTCCACATTTACATCAGGGAATTTGACATTGGCCAGTGTCACAGCTTACTTTGGGTCCAGCGTCGCTGCTTCAGTGAGGCTCGGCATCATTCCAAGTGTCCTCTGCAAGTGCGAGGCTTCAGAGTGAACCAGGCCTCTGTTTTTTGCCATACTTCCTGTAGTCTCCTCCTACCTACTTCCTTCCTCTGAGCCTGCTCCTCCTACCTACTTCCTGAGGAGGGGTTTAAAGGGCAGTCTGAGTCCTGACTCAGTTGCCCTTGCATTGTTGTACAAAGCAGTTCTGTGTCCTTGGGCTCTGTGTATGACCTGGCTTGTCTGACCATCCAGTCTGGTGCTGACCTGTGGCTATGTCTGACTATTCTTTTGCCTGCTCCCATTGTGTAGTGGACACCCAATCTAGTGCAGACCTGTGGCTCTGGCTGACTACCTGAACTGTGTATGACCCGGCTTGTCTGACTATTCAGTCTGGTGCTGACCTGTGGCTCTGTCTGACTATTCTCCTGCCCGCTCCTTGTGTATAGTAGACACTCAATCTGGTGCAGACCTGTGGCTCTGGTTGACTACCTGATTTGTGTATTACCCGGCTTGTCTGAATATCCGATCTGGTGCTGACCTGTGGCTCTATCTGACTATTCTCCTGCTTGCTCCCATTGTGTAGCAGACACCCAATCTGGTTCAGACCTGCGGCTCTGGTTAAGAACTTACTCCCTGACTGCAGGAATGAGTCAGGATCTCTCTGGTGCCTCTGGGAAAGGAGACGGCCATCTCCTTACTGACTGCAGGCTTGAGTTAGTACTTCTCCCTTAATGTATCATCTTTAAGGAGATCCCTAGATCTACCTGCTGACTGTAGGCATGAGTCAGTTAGTCTCTGCTGGGCCTTCATTATATAGGGCCTCCAGAGGTTTCTACCAGTCTCTTTAAGAGTGTTCCAACTTTTGGCAGACTCCTATTTCTGATAGAGTCGTTGCCCACTAGAAGGACCTCTACTCATTGTCCTGTGATTTACTTAATCATTATTCTGGGATTTATGTACATATATTTATTCAATAAAGATTGTTTTACTATACCGTACTGACTCCTGGTTTGTTCCTGGGAAACCGTGACAGCCAGTGTCCACTGGTCAACAGGACATGGCTGGCTTAAGCTAGGCCAATAGGTCATATTCTTTTCTCAGGACTTGTGCTTTAAAAAAATAAATAAATAAATAAAATAAAAAAACATAGTACTACAAGAATAATAAATTTTTTTTCTGAGTTTGTTTCTAACATGCCTAAGTCCTACAAATCAATATTCCCTTAGGGCTTGTGCCAAACATGCCTAGGTCCTAGAAATCAATGTTTTCTCAGGGCTTGGGCCTCTAACAACAAATCTAACAAATCATTCTCTACAAAATACTCTCTTATGTCAAGTATCAATCTACCCCAGTGGCAGCTTATGTCAGGGGGCTCCTGTTTCTATCACTTTCCATACAAATTTCTTATTTTATTTTATTTTTTATTAATTGCCCCCCCAATACCAGTCAAGTACCCCCCAAAAAAATTCCCTGTTCAACTGATTCATTCCCCAGACTTCACCCACCAGCACACCCTCCTCAGACCCCTTTTATACCATGTCTGATGTTTTTTTTATATTGTATTTAGGATTTTTTTATTAACTTCCCCCCAATGCCAGTAAACAACCCCCCCAAAAAAAATTCCCAGCTCAACGGACTCTTTCTCCACACCTCACTAACACAGGCAACCTCATGCCCCTTTTATACTATGCCTCTGGGAAATAAAATAATATTTGTTATGTTTTGTGTGTAAATTCAATGTTCCCACTGATTTCATTGAAATGAGCTAGGCGAAAAAAGTGGAAAAACTGCACTTTTGCAGGAAATTATTCGCTAAGCAGGAAGTGCCATTATTCTCCGATTTCAGTTTGAAGTGAAAAGTTTCGCCCATCCCTAATCATAAGTGCAGCTCCATTTCAGTTGTTAGCGCTGAGGTACCAGGTACCATAATCATAAGTGTAGCTCCATTTCATTTGTTAGCTGTGTGGTATCACTAGTGTAGCCTAGTTTCAACTGGAAGCCCTGTGGTATCACTAGTGTAGTCCAATTTTAATTATAAGCTCTGTGATATGACTTGTGTAGTACCAGTTCAATTCTAAGCTCTGTTGCATATTCTTAACGTATTTAAAGCTTTCTTAACATGGTCTAGTACCTCTACTCACAAGAACAATAGACAAACCGAGGAAGGATTGCGGTAAGGATGGGGTGGGTGTGGGCTCCAAACTGGCAGGAGGAATCAATTTGGGATCCTGCATAGACCCTATGGAGTCTTAATCTGGCTCTGAATACAATTATATATCAAGTGAAAATCCCTGTTGGGGACAACTCAATATGATATAACAAAGAAAATCACATATATTTATATCTCCTAATGAGATGCAAACATTATCTTTTGCAAAGTATGTACTAAACTACTGGAGTTACCGACACCCCGTAGTCTTGTCCTACTACACTGCTGCATACTGTACCATCCAGAGCAGCTCTGTCCAACAGTAGCCATGGAACCACACATACTAACCCACATCTCTCAGGCTTGTCCCACTGCACTGGTAGCCATAAGGATGGGGCCTTCCAGCTACTGCCAAAGTAGAACTCTACCCATTGACTGGCAAAGAATAATGGGAGTTGTAGTCTGACAGCACCATATAGTGACCACCACTGCAGCATAGAACTGCACATACTGATCCCTCTAGCCTTATGGCACTGAACTGGTAACCGATGAATCACATATACTGATCCCCAGTATGGCCCCACGGTAGTCATAGAACCACAAATATTGACTTCACCCCCGCAACCTTGTTTCTCTGCACTGGAAACCATAGCACCATATGTACTGTCCTATGAGTCCCACCCCTGTCCCACTGCACTGGTTGCCACTGAACTACATGCTCCCTGATGGGATGTCTTGATTATATGTGGAAAGAGGGAGTACCCTTTTTTTACTCCTCAGGAAGATCCCTACAGTACAGACTTTACCAAAATAGAGGTTTATTGTTCCTGTATATTAGTAATTGAGTATTAACCCTTTCACTGAGCTGAGACATCTTTAACATGCAAGACATTTAATAAAACATTTTCTGGAATTAGACATGGTTTAACTCATTCTCTTTCAAGCAAATATTTGCAAAGAGCTTCAGCTGCGCTAGCCAATGACTTTCCTAATAGGTATTTTTCATCAATTGTACATAGTTGTTTGTGTTTATAACAGGACTTGTTATCTTGTAGGTTTCCAGCTGCCCTAGCGGAATACTGCAATGTGCTTGGGCACACACATAAGCAATCTTGCTAAGTGTGGCACCAAAGTCATTTAAAATGTTCTCAATAGCTTTTAGGCAGGGTCTGAAAATCACACTCTGCATTGAAAACTGCTGATTTAAGACAGCTTTAAATTCCACTGAATAGACCCCATCAACAATGGAAAGCACTGTGGAGGATGATGCAAAGCAGAATTTTCATTGTCTGCAGTCTGTGTAAAAGTTTTCAGTGCCGCTGGCAACTTTTCCTTAGAGCAGAACTGCTGAATAGGAATAATCCGGCAACACTTATGGATTTTGCTATGGAATTTGAAATATTATCTTTGAAATAATATTATTCCTTAGCCTTTTATGAGCACTTTCATATTTTTCTCATGATAAATGAAAAAAGCTAATACACCCGTCCCTCTATCCAGTACACCTGATTAATCTTTCTCTTGCCTAAAGTACTTGCATGACATGTCATCCCCTGTTGCAATAGAGGTTCTAAGAACACTAAACAAATTAAAAATAAATAATACTCTACTCACCATAAACCTTGCCCAATCTATTCATAGTTATCTTTCCTGTTGCTCAAAGCTGCAAAAGCATTTTAATCATTGAGGCAACAGAATGGTCACTAAAAAACAAAAACAAACAAACAAACAAACAAAAAAAAACCTCTCTCCAGGCAGCATAATTTAACCCCTTGAGTGTCAGAGGGGTACCCAGCGAAACAATGTGTTGGGCACCTCTCTGGCAGTCAAACAGTTAAAGCAGGGTTAATCAGTTTTTCTACCTCCAACTCTTGAGGACTACAACTTCCATTAACTGGTATAATTTTAAAAGGTTGCACGCAAAAGAGCATGCGACCACATGACACCTTCACTATGTCACCATGATAAAAATGGCGGCATGAGAATCTTGCATGCCAGTGCAAGATTCTCATGTCGTGTACTGTACGTGCATACAATAATTTTAGAGCCAGTAGCCATGTTAATAGTAAGAAATTGGCAACGTGCAGTACGCAACATGAGATTCTTGCACTGTCATGCAGTGCGAGATTGTCATGTCACCATTTTTATCATGGTGACATAGTGAAGGTATCATGTGGTTGCATGCCTTTTTGTATGCAACCTTTTAAAAGTGAACCCCATTATCCCCCACCATTGGTCCAACAGCTGTCTAACTCCATTGTTAAGTCAGGTTTGCTGGGGACTAATAATACCTTAGAGATCTTGGACACTCACCTGTCCTCTTAGCTTTTGGCTTTGATTTTGGGAAAAGAAGAAGCAATATATTTGAATAATAATACCCACTTACCTTACTGCTGTCCCTATCAATTTTGTACTTGTTCCACTGATCATGAATTAACTAATTCAGTCAGCCCTGGATGTCATGAACATGGAGACAGTTTCTGGTGTTTTTGTTTCTAACTGAAGCAGTTAGTTCATGATTCTACTTGAGAAGCAATTTGCTGCACATCCCTCCAGTTCTTAAAGGGTTAAGATTGTCATGTGACGTGTGTAGCAATTGTTTCCTGCTGACCTGCTAGAAACTGTCATGTCTGCATCCGTGGACATGACATCCATGGTTAATTAAATATTATTATTAAATTCCTATTGCCTGTTTGGATTGTTTGACATTAATAAGTGGGGGCTTATTATTGGGTTGTGTTACTTTAAGAAGGACCTCTGTTTGTTGATCCATTTACTTTTGTTTTTGTGATTAATTCTCCATTACAACAGTTAATGTAATCCTTAAGTTTGGGAAAGAAATATTGATGAACACAGCATGCAAAGTCTGGCAGACCTTTTTTTCAGAGACCACCATATTTCTTCCCTATTTTAGCAGACCTTTGTTGGATATTTGCAAATCTCTTTGCCATGAATATACAGGTGTAACTGAGGTGGAAGTTAGGCAAGGCTGACATCATCTCCTGTACGAATCCAGTGCCAAAGTCCTGTTTCTGTACTTAAGTTTAGTATTTCACCCCATGACACTCCCTCCATCCCAAGCTTCTTGAACCTGCTGCCACTGCACTTTCACAGTTACTCTGTTTAGCATCCCTATGTACTAAGAATTTTACCTTGCCATATCCCATTTGACTGTTTCCTAATTTTGACTATTGTTTCAGCCTTCTGCTTGCTCACAACCTATGCTATGTTGTATGACCATCAGTTCAGTCTACCGTCAGCCATAACTTGTATTATGTGGAATGTCAACCTCTTCAGTTTGCCACCTGTCCACAAACTCTGTTACATTGCATGACTACCACATTTGTAGGACATATGCCCAAGATCACTGCCACACTGCTTGACCACTACCAAGGTGCTGTTCACTACTCAATCTATTGCCTCTTCACATCCACAATGTATATTATTTTCCAGTCTTTCTCTTTATTCTGCCTGATCGGGGTTCCAGTATGAGGGTTTCAGTATAGTCCCTACCCCATAGCCTCTCACTGCAGTCTCACTTCCACCACAATTGAGCAACTCTGTGGTATTCACTGACACTGCAGTTCAGCTGCATTCTTTTTTCTCATAAGTCTTTCTCTGAGTACTACATCTTCCTATCAGCCAGGTCAGTATAATTCTTTAGCAATGACCTTGAATGAATCTGCCCTGAATCTGAGTCCTACCAATCAGCACAGTGTATCTTAGCCGAGCAGTTATCCAGTCAAAGCTTCTGACCCGCAAATGAAAGCAAACTAGTTGCTCTAGCCTGTTAGCATCTAGTCCAGATTGTATTTTTTACTTAAACAAACACCCCATCATATTACTGTCCATGATCTAGACCAGTGGTTCTCAACCCTTGCCCTCAGTGGCCACTAACAGACCAGGATTTGAGGATTTCCTTGTGAAAGCACAGGTAAGTTAATTAATGTGAATGATCAACACTAGTGTTGAGCGAGCATGCTCGGCCGATGCTCGGATCGGATCGAGCATCGCTCTGCTCGGCAGATGGCGGTACTCGTACGAGTACCGCATGTGCTCGCCCGCCATGTTCGGGTCTCCTCCCCGCACGTTTTGCGGCTGCTGCGCAGCCAATAAACGTGCAGGTAGGCTCTGACATCAGTGTAATGCCAGCAGCCATGTTGGCTGCTGGCATTACACTGATTGGCTGGCCAGAACCCGTGGTCTGGTGCTGTATAGCACCTGACCAGCGAGTTCGGCTCAGTCTTAGCCAGGGAGAGATGAGGATAGGAAGGGAAAGTCAGTGTAGGGAGAAGACAAGCAAATTTGTGAAAAAAAAGAACCAAAAGTCCTTTTTAGGACTACTGTGTGTGGGGGCAGCAGTTTATTTTGTGTGGGGGGAAAAAAACCAAAAAAAAAAAAAATTCATATATTCTGTTTAGTGTGCAAAGTTGCAGATTAGAGCACATTCTGTTTAGTGTGCAAAGTTGCAGATTAGAGCACATTCTGTTTAGTGTGCAAAGTTGCAGATTAGAGCACATTCTGTTTAGTGTGCAAAGTTGCAGATTAGAGCACATTCTGTTAATTCTTCAAACTAAAATATCAAAGTCACATATTCCATTCAGTGTGCTTCGCCGCAGTTTAGCAGCATATTCTGTGTACTGTGCAGAGTTGCAGAATAGGAAGAAATACTGTTAAGTCTTCAAACTAAAATATCAAAGTCACATATTCCATTCAGTGTGCTTCGCCGCAGTTTAGCAGCATATTCTGTGTACTGTGCAGAGTTGCAGAATAGGAAGAAATACTGTTAAGTCTTCAAATTAAAATATCAAAGTCACATATTCCATTCAGTGTGCTTCGCCGCAGTTTAGCAGCACATTCTGTGTACTGTGCAGAGTTGCAGAATAGGAAGAAATACTGTTAAGTCTTCAAACTAAAATATCAAAGTCACATATTCCATTCAGTGTGCTTCGCCGCAGTTTAGCAGCACATTCTGTGTACTGTGCAGAGTTGCAGAATAGGAAGAAATACTGTTAAGTCTTCAAACTCAAATATCAAAGTCACATATTCCATTCAGTGTGCTTCGCCGCAGTTTAGCAGCATATTCTGTGTACTGTGCAGAGTTGCAGAATAGGAAGAAATACTGTTAAGTCTTCAAACTCAAATATCAAAGTCACATATTCCATTCAGTGTGCTTCGCCGCAGTTTAGCAGCATATTCTGTGTACTGTGCAGAGTTGCAGAATAGGAAGAAATACTGTTAAGTCTTCAAACTCAAATATCAAAGTCACATATTCCATTCAGTGTGCGTCACCGCAGTTTAGCAGCATATTCTGTGTACTCTGCACAGTTGCAGAATAGGAAGAAATACTGTTAAGTCTTCAAACTCAAATATCAAAGTCACATATTCCATTCAGTGTGCGTCACCGCAGTTTAGCAGCATATTCTGTGTACTCTGCACAGTTGCAGAATAGGAAGAAATACTGTTAAGTCTTCAAACTAAAATATCAAAGTCACATATTCCATTCAGTGTGCTTCGCCGCAGTTTAGCAGCATATTCTGTGTACTCTGCACAGTTGCAGAATAGGAAGAAATACTGTTAAGTCTTCAAACTCAAATATCAAAGTCACATATTCCATTCAGTGTGCTTCGCCGCAGTTTAGCAGCATATTCTGTGTACTCTGCACAGTTGCAGAATAGGAAGAAATACTGTTAAGTCTTCAAACTCAAATATCAAAGTCACATATTCCATTCAGTGTGCTTCGCCGCAGTTTAGCAGCATATTCTGTGTACTCTGCACAGTTGCAGAATAGGAAGAAATACTGTTAAGTCTTCAAACTCAAATATCAAAGTCACATATTCCATTCAGTGTGCGTCACCGCAGTTTAGCAGCATATTCTGTGTACTCTGCACAGTTGCAGAATAGGAAGAAATACTGTTAAGTCTTCAAACTCAAATATCAAAGTCACATATTCCATTCAGTGTGCTTCGCCGCAGTTTAGCAGCATATTCTGTGTACTCTGCACAGTTGCAGAATAGGAAGAAATACTGTTAAGTCTTCAAACTCAAATATCAAAGTCACATATTCCATTCAGTGTGCGTCACCGCAGTTTAGCAGCATATTCTGTGTACTCTGCACAGTTGCAGAATAAGAAGAAATACTGTTAAGTCTTCAAACTCAAATATCAAAGTCACATATTCCATTCAGTGTGCGTCACCGCAGTTTAGCAGCCTATTCTGTGTACTCTGCACAGTTGCAGAATAGGAAGAAATACTGTTAAGTCTTCAAACTCAAATATCAAAGTCACATATTCCATTCAGTGTGCTTCGCCGCAGTTTAGCAGCATATTCTGTGTACTCTGCCCAGTTGTAGAATAGGAAGAAATACTGTTAAGTCTTCAAACTCAAATATCAAAGTCACATATTCCATTCAGTGTGCTTCGCCGCAGTTTAGCAGCATATTCTGTGTACTCTGCACAGTTGCAGAATAGGAAGAAATACTGTTAAGTCTTCAAACTCAAATATCAAAGTCACATATTCCATTCAGTGTGCGTCACCGCAGTTTAGCAGCATATTCTGTGTACTCTGCACAGTTGCAGAATAGGAAGAAATACTGTTAAGTCTTCAAACTCAAATATCAAAGTCACATATTCCATTCAGTGTGCTTCGCCGCAGTTTAGCAGCATATTCTGTGTACTCTGCACAGTTGCAGAATAGGAAGAAATACTGTTAAGTCTTCAAACTCAAATATCAAAGTCACATATTCCATTCAGTGTGCGTCACCGCAGTTTAGCAGCATATTCTGTGTACTCTGCACAGTTGCAGAATAAGAAGAAATACTGTTAAGTCTTCAAACTCAAATATCAAAGTCACATATTCCATTCAGTGTGCGTCACCGCAGTTTAGCAGCCTATTCTGTGTACTCTGCACAGTTGCAGAATAGGAAGAAATACTGTTAAGTCTTCAAACTCAAATATCAAAGTCACATATTCCATTCAGTGTGCTTCGCCGCAGTTTAGCAGCCTATTCTGTGTACTCTGCACAGTTGCAGAATAGGAAGAAATACTGTTAAGTCTTCAAACTCAAATATCAAAGTCACATATTCCATTCAGTGTGCTTCGCCGCAGTTTAGCAGCATATTCTGTGTACTCTGCACAGTTGCAGAATAGGAAGAAATACTGTTAAGTCTTCAAACTCAAATATCAAAGTCACATATTCCATTCAGTGTGCTTCGCCGCAGTTTAGCAGCATATTCTGTGTACTCTGCACAGTTGCAGAATAGGAAGAAATACTGTTAAGTCTTCAAACTCAAATATCAAAGTCACATATTCCATTCAGTGTGCTTCGCCGCAGTTTAGCAGCATATTCTGTGTACTCTGCAAAGTTGCAGAATAGGAAGAAATACTGTTAAGTCTTCAAACTCAAATATCAAAGTCACATATTCCATTCAGTGTGCTTCGCCGCAGTTTAGCAGCATATTCTGTGTACTCTGCACAGTTGCAGAATAGGAAGAAATACTGTTAAGTCTTCAAACTCAAATATCAAAGTCACATATTCCATTCAGTGTGCTTCGCCGCAGTTTAGCAGCATATTCTGTGTACTCTGCACAGTTGCAGAATAGGAAGAAATACTGTTAAGTCTTCAAACTCAAATATCAAAGTCACATATTCCATTCAGTGTGCGTCACCGCAGTTTAGCAGCATATTCTGTGTACTCTGCACAGTTGCAGAATAGGAAGAAATACTGTTAAGTCTTCAAACTCAAATATCAAAGTCACATATTCCATTCAGTGTGCTTCGCCGCAGTTTAGCAGCATATTCTGTGTACTCTGCACAGTTGCAGAATAGGAAGAAATACTGTTAAGTCTTCAAACTCAAATATCAAAGTCACATATTCCATTCAGTGTGCTTCGCCGCAGTTTAGCAGCATATTCTGAGTACTCTGCACAGTTGCAGAATAGGAAGAAATACTGTTAAGTCTTCAAACTCAAATATCAAAGTCACATATTCCATTCAGTGTGCTTCGCCGCAGTTTAGCAGCATATTCTATGTACTCTGCACAGTTGCAGAATAGGAAGAAATACTGTTAAGTCTTCAAACTAAAATATCAAAGTCACATATTCCATTCAGTGTGCGTCACCGCAGTTTAGCAGCATATTCTGTGTACTGTGCAGAGTTGCAGAATAGGAAGAAATACTGTTAAGTCTTCAAACTAAAATATCAAAGTCACATATTCCATTCAGTGTGCGTCACCGCAGTTTAGCAGCATATTCTGTGTACTGTGCAGAGTTGCAGAATAGGAAGAAATACTGTTAAGTCTTCAAACTCAAATATCAAAGTCACATATTCCATTCAGTGTGCTTCGCCGCAGTTTAGCAGCATATTCTGTGTACTCTGCACAGTTGCAGAATAGGAAGAAATACTGTTAAGTCTTCAAACTCAAATATCAAAGTCACATATTCCGTGTAAGATGAAGAAGGCGGGTAAAAAGGGACGGGGAAGTGGACGTGATCCTGATAGTTCAGGGCGCGGGTCAGGACGCGGAGAAACTGTGCCTGGTGCCAGAGCAGAAGAAAGAAAGACAATCACCATACCTAGCTTCATGTCTCATTTTACAGGGCGTCGCAGGACATCACTCTCGAGGTCCGACCACTGCGAACAGCTGGTCGGTTGGATGTCAGCTGATACTGCTTCCAGTCGGTTAAGCACCACCCTGTCTTCCACCAAGTCCACTCTCAGTAGCCAAGAGTCTGGTCAACATAATCCTCACTCTGATCATCCTTCCTCCCACCATACACGGTCTGGTCAAAGAAGTGATCCCACACTGGGATATAGTGAGGAGCTCGTCTCATCACCAATCCTTCATTTGACCCTCTCTCCAAGCACGCTTGCAGAGGAACATGACATCTTATGCCCTGATTCACAACCTCTAGAGGGTACCCAATCACAAGAAGATGACAGATGTGAACGGCATTTAAGGTCAAAGGAAGTAGTGGATGATGATGATGATGAGACACAGTTGCCATTAAATCAACCACTATTACTGTCTCAAGACCTTGTTGAGGAGGATGTTATACAGTTGTCAGTGACTGAGTATGTGGTGGGATCAAGACATGAGGAGGATGATCAGAGTGAGGAAGTGGAGGAGGACTTGGTGGACGATGAGGTGACTGACCCCACCTGGGAAGGTGTAGAGCTGAGCGATGACAGCAGTCCTGAGGGTGAGCCATCTGCAGCACCGCAAAAGGCTGGAAGAGGCAGTGGTGTGGCTACAGAAAGAAGGCGGACCGCACCAAACCGGCCCGCAAATGTTCCACGGAGCACCCCCTTGCGTAAATCTACCTTGCCAAGGGGTAGGTGTTCCGCGGTATGGCGTTTTTTTAAGGAAAGTGCGGACGACAAAAGAATTGTAGTTTGCAACCTGTGCCACACCAGAATGAGCCGAGGCATGAACACTAGAAACCTCACCACCACCAGCATGATCCGACACATGGCATCCAAGCACCGTAATAAGTGGGAGGAACGCCTGGATCGCCCATCTGTGTCTGCAGGCCACACCACTGCCTCCTCTTCCCCTGTTTTCGGTGCCGGCCAATCGCCTGTCGAAGGTGCAGGCCTGCATACCTCCCGCCCTGCACCTGTACCATCTGAAGCACCATCAGCGACCACATCCACTTCCCTGTCCCAGCCCAGTGTCCAAATGTCGTTACCCCAGGCATTTGAGCGCAAGCGAAAATACCCAGCCACCCACCCACAGGCCATAGCACTAACCTCACACCTTTCCAAATTACTGGCCATCGAAATGCTGCCATTTAGGCTTGTGGAGACTGAGTCCTTCCGCAGCCTGATGGCAGCAGCTGTCCCTCGGTACGCGGTCCCCAGCCGCCACTACTTTTCCCGGTGTGCCATCCCCGCATTACACCACCATGTGTCCCGTAACATCACCCGTGCCCTGACCAACGCAGTTACTGGGAAGGTCCACTTAACGACTGACACATGGACAAGTGCTTGTGGCCAGGGACGCTACATTTCCCTGACGGCACACTAGGTGAATGTCGTGGAGGCTGGGAGCGACTCGGACCCTGGGATGGCACGGGTGCTACCCACGCCGAGGATTGCGGGCACTACCTCCATCAGGGTTTCCGCCAGCACCTACGTTATTGGCTCCTCCTCCTCCGTTTCCACCTCCGAATTCTCTACACGCAGCGCCACTCCCCCATCAGCCGGTAGCTGGAAGCAGTGTAGCACTGCAGTGGGGAAGCGTCAACAGGCCGTGCTGAAGCTGCCTTGGGGACAAACAGCACACGGCCTCAGAGCTGTTGCAGAGGATTAGTCACCAGACCGAGCAGTGGCTCTCGCCACTCAACCTGCAACCAGGCATGGTTGTGTGTGATAATGGGCGTAACTTGGTGGCGGCTTTGGAGCTCGGCAAGCTCACACACGTACCATGCCTAGCGCATGTATTTAATTTAGTGGTTCAGCGATTTCTAAAAACCTACCCCAATGTGCATGATCTCTTGACCAAGGTGCGCCGCGTGTGTGCACATTTCCGTAAGTCATCTACAGCTTCGGCCGGCCTGTTGAAGCTGCAGCAGCGCTTACAATTGCCAGCTCACCGGCTGCTGTGTGACGTGAGCATGCGCTGGAACTCCACCTTACACATGTTGGCCCGGCTTTGTGAGCAGCAGAGGGCAGTAGTGGAGTACCAGCTGTTACACGGTCGTCGCCTCTCCGTTCAACTTCCTGTAATCAGAAGTGAGGAGTGGGAATGGATGTCAGACCTCTGTGAGGTTTTACGCAATTTTGAGGAATCGACACAGATGGTGAGCGGCGATAACGCTACTATCAGTGTAACCATCCCACTTCTGTGTCTACTGAAACGCTCGCTGCTCACAATTAAAACTGACGCTTTGCATGTGGAAGAGGTGGAAATGCGGGAGGAAGAGCTTACACAAGGTGATAGCCAGAGCACCCTCACTTCGTCTTCTCAGCGACAATTGGAGGAGGCGGAGGAGGAGGAGGAGGAGGAGGAAGACACGGTTGCCTCCGCTACAGAGGGTAGCCATGGAACTTTAGTTCCATCTCTTCAGCGTGGGTGGGCAGAAGAGGAGGAAGAGGATGAGGAGATTGAGAGTCATCCTCCTGGTGAGGACAGCGAAATCTTGACTGTTGGTACTCTGGCACACATGGCTGACTTTATGTTAGGCTGCCTTTCCCGTGACCCACGCGTTGTACGCATTTTAGACAACACGGATTACTGGGTGTTCACCCTTCTGGACCCCCGCTACAAAGAGAATTTCTCATCTCTCATTCCTCCGGTGGAGAGGACAAGCAAAATGGTGCAATACCAGAAGGTTCTTGTTGAAAAATTGCTCCAAAATTTTCCATCTGACAACGCTGGCGGCAGAGTACGTGCTACCTTGGCCAACCGAGAAGGGGAGAAAAGGGGAGCACACAGCAGTTCCGAGAAAGGCAGGGCAACACTCTCCAAGGTGTGGGACACCTTCATGACACCCTGCCAGCACCCTCACCCTGATGCGCAGCCTAGTGTCACAAGGAGGGAAAAGTTTTGGAAGATGGTGAAGGAGTACGTAGCAGACCGTGTCAGCGTCCTCAATGATCCCTCTGTGCCTTACAACTACTGGGTGTCCAAGCTGGACACGTGGTATGAACTGGCACTCTACGCCTTGGAGGTGCTGGCCTGCCCTGCCGCCAGCGTTCTGTCTGAGCGGGTATTTAGTGCTGCTGGTGGCATCATAACAGATAAGCGTATCCGCCTTTCCACCGACAATGCTGATAGGTTGACACTTATAAAAATGAACAAGGCCTGGATTTCCCCTGACTTCTCCACTCCACTGGAGGAAAGCCCCGGGGGAACATAAAGTCACTTTAGATATGTTATTTACAATGATGGGAATACTCTGTATTCCCATTCACCCCTTCCACCCAAAAAACGGGTATATGGTTGACTCTTAATCTTCTCATCCTCCTCCTCCTCTTCCATACGCCCTGTGATATAATTTTTATATAGGGCCAGCTCACCAGCGGGCCCTGTTTTACAATTTTTATATAGGTCAGCTCACCAGCGGGCCTTCTCATATAATGTTTTATTGGGTCAGCTCTCTAGCGGGCCCTCTCATATAATGTTTTATAGCGTCAGCTCACTAGCGGGCCTTCGCATATAATGTTTAGGATGGTCAGCTCCGCAGCAGACCCTCACCCATAATGTTTTAGATGGTCGGCTCAGCGCACGTTTCCCTCTTAATCATGGCCCCAGTTCAGAAAAATCGAGGAAATTTTTGGGAGAATTTGCCTTTGCGCACGTTTCCCTCTTAATCATGGCCTCAGTTCAGAAAAATCTAGGACATTTTTGGGAGAATTTGCCTCTGCGCACGTTTCCCTCTTAATCATGGCCTCACTTCAGAAAAATCGATGAAATTTTTTGCAGAATTTGCAGATGATATACAAGTAAATATACAGCAAATACTATTTGGTAACAATTTTTCGCCTAAAGTCGTTTTTATTTTCCTTTTTGTGTGTTTTACGGTCAGTCTGTAAAAATGGCGTACTACGGGCGAAAGATCGTTCCCAGCAGCGATGTTGGAGTCCAAGATGCATCCAGACATCCTCCCTATGCTGTCCCTGAACCATTTCTGTGGTGTTTCCATCCTTTTCTGCCCTTTTCCTATGGACCAGGCACCCTCCCCTCATCAGAGCAGGGGGTGCCTGGTGTAATGCTTGAGTCCTCCCATTGACTTCAATGGGGTTCGGGTGCTCGGCCGAGCACTCGAGCCTCCGGGGGTGCTCGGTCAGAGCACCCGAACACCCGAGCATTGGGGTGCTCGCTCATCACTAATCAACACACTTGTGCTCTAGCAGGGGAATTCCTAAGTCCTGGCCTGTTAGTGGACACTGAGGGCATGGGTTGAGAACCCCTGATCTAGACACCTTGAGCACGATACTTCTAGTGCAGCTAAATCCGTTATTAGGGGCACAAGCAGTTCTGGGTAATACATACACACAGTTGTACCAGTGGAATTTGTTTGCTTGGCCAGAAACAAATATGGCACCGTGTTATGTGCTCAGTTATCCATTAAATGGTATCACCTTTATATCACTTGTGAGTTCTTTCTATAGTAAATCCCAACGATTGCTTGGCCACAATCCACCATAACGAGCGCTGTGGGCAAAAAAACATGTTGCTGCCTAAAGCTCATTGCAGCTTCTTGTTTCCACATCTCACACTAAATAGAGTGAATAGTGGGAGCCTCAAAGGAAACTAGCTAATGCACGATGTTTGACACAGTGTCAAACATCGAGCGTGAGCTAACAAAAGCCACCCTCCCCAAACACTAACTATACCTTTGACCCTATACTTCCCTTAACATTAACATTAAAGTTAAAAAAATAGTAGCCCTAACACTATCCCCTGACCCATGCCTCATAGTTGTAACACTTACCTGGAAGTCTGAGGTCCAGCAGGGTCTTCTGCATGTTGGTCTTCCTCTTGAATTCATCTATGTCTTCTTTTCTAAGCTTCTTTTTCTTTTCTTCTTTTTTCATTCTTTTTTCTTTCTTTCTTTTATTCTTGTTTCAACTTACTTTTCCCTCTATAAAACAAGAAAAATACATTACATCCAAACTGTCATTGTCACTATTGCCAGAATATGAAAAAAGCAAAAAACCCTTGGTGTACCTTTCGGGCGTTCGAAAATTAGGGAAATTTGAACAGAGACTGGTTTTTATATGGGCAGTCTCTGTTCAAAATTGTTCTCACACTCCTATTGGCTGGAATGTGGGGTTATTCAGGACATGTGGGCCATATAAAAGACAGTCTCTGTTCAAATTTCCCTCAGTTTGGATCGCAATGGCTGAAAAGGTACAACAAGGGTTTTTTTTAATTCTGCAGGCGGTAGTGTCGGTGACAGTGACAGTTTATGTGAGCATTGAATATATTGTATTGTTTTATGGAGGGAAATGTGATTTGAATGAAGAAGAAAGATGAAGAAGAAAGAAGGAAAGGAGAAAAGAAGATGCTTAAACAGGAAAACTTAAAGGTAAATTCAAGAGGAAGATAATCTTGCAGGAGACCACACTGCACCTCAGACTTCAAGGTAAGTTTTAATTTTAAACATTGTGGGGAATTGGCCATGGGATGATGATAACTTTAGGGGAATTAATCCTTTGAGTGCCAGAGGAATAGGGGTGGGAGGAAGATGTCTCCATGTTCCTACGAAAAATCACGCAAAAACCACGTTATTGTCTGCTTTTTCGTGGGAAACTCCTCTTTAAAAACAGCAATTAAAATATTTGCGGTGTTTGCCCATTGGCCAAAATTCTTTGCCAATTTTTCAGCGGTTAGAAAGTTTCTACCCATTGATTTATGTGGTTTTTGCCTATTCGCTATAAAAACATGATGTATTTGAGGAAGTAAAACATTATAGAAACAGCTACAGAGCAAGGTAGATGTGCAGTAGTGTTCTGTTGTTATTTGTTTGGAAAATTGAGGCAGGAGAGGCTCATAGTGACTGCTATCACTATGAGAAAGTTTAAAAATAATAAAAAGAGGAACTGGGAGGACCCTTATGTGTCTGCTGAGTCAGAGGAGGGGGAGGAAGTGAGCACTACTGAACAAATGCTGTTCAGCCCCCCTAAATCACCCCCTATGGATCTTGGGGAATTTAATGGAAAGGGAGGAAGAGAAGGGTAGTACTAGTGAGAGCAGGGCAGGACAGCTACCTGTGCCTGCTGCCAGACATGCTGCCCCTGCTGCCAGTAGTGCTGTGCCTGCTATAAGACGTGCTGCCCATGCTGTCACCAGTGCTGTGCCTGCTGCCAGTGCTGAACCTGCTGCCACCAGTACTGTGCCTGCTGTCAGATGTGTGTCTTGTAATACTCAGGGGGGGAGAAGATGATGCCAAGTGTGACAGCAGGGGACCCTAAGTCACACTTGCCATCCCCATGCAGTCCCACAAGACCTAGTACTACTATTGCTAAGAGGTTCCAGCAGCTTGATAGTGATAGGAGTGAAGGAAGGGGTAATCAATATCCTCATATTACTAGTGACTGTGAGGAGGAAGACTCTGCAGCTGAACTTGATCTGGTTAGTAGTGTTAGTAGTAGTAGTAGTAACAGTAATGGTGAAGCAGCTGGTGGGAATAATGTTAGGGGAGTGGTACAGAAAGCATTTGAGAGCATCCAGACTAGCAGTCAAGGGATCCCACACCATTCCTCTGACCCTGGGAGCCCCCTTCCCTTCACAAGTGTCCAAGTGGAACATGATCCTGAAGAAGCCAGAACTGGTTGTGAATAACAGGCGTAGAAATAATACCACCAAGAGCACAAGTCAGCTGCCTATACCTGCTGCTACTGCGGCTAGTCCTCCTTCTTCACATCACCAAGAAATGACAAGTGTGAATTTAGGGGACTCTCTGTCACATTGCTCGTCACCTCCTCCAAGAAGCAGTGAGATGTCTGTAATAGAGCAGCAGCATCACGTAGAGACTAGTGGTGGTGGTGGTGGTGATGATGTTGGAGAAGCTGGGGTGGAAGAGACATTGATGGCCTTTTTAGCAGAAACTGAGAAGGAATGGGAAGCAGAAACTGCTCTAATTCCTTCTGCGGCTTAGTTGCAAGGGCAGCAGGATGCTGAGGAGTAAGCTAGCATGCCACAGACCACTGTGGGCACAGTTGGAATGAGGTCAATAACTAATGCGGGACTAGGACAGGTTCTACTTGTCAGCAGTAGCAATACTCCTGATCCTAGTTGCAGTGCTGATTCTGAGGCAGTAGCAGCAACATCATCCACTGCCACAGGCAGTGAAGGGAAATGTGGAGGAGAAGAAGAAAGAGGCAATTCTTCTCTACCTCTTCCCTATCCCCTGAAGTCACGTGTGTGGGACTATTTATCTCTTGGGGCAGGCACAATGCAATCATCTCCACACACAATTTGTGACAAGCCAGTAAGAAGAGGAAAGTAGGGAACACACCTTGGCACAACCACCATGATATCACACATGAAACAAAGACACCATGACATTTATGTCAAATATGTTAAAGCCAAACACTCACCACAGAAATGCACCGCTGTTTTTGTACCCCTGACTTTCCAGAAAGGCCACAAGAGGCGAAGCAGAGATCAAACAGGAGGAAGAATAGAGAAACCCAGAGACTGGAAGTTCCATGATGAGTGAAACTACTAGTTTGCCATCACCTTCTTCCTCTAAGGTAACTACATTTTCTGCCAATCTACCACGCAAGGCAGTGTGGTGGAGGAGAATTGCAAGCAGGGCATCAAGTGGCATCTGAGGAGATTCCATCCACTCCACAGTACAGGTAAGGCAGGACCACTGTTTTTAATTACATTATGCAAAATACATGTGCACATATCAGAGGCAGATAGGGACTTGCCTTAAGCTGGGGTGCCTTGACGGGGCAGGCAAGTCAGTTTCCATATCTTTAGCCAAAATATTTGACACTAAACCTCACTGTTTTATTTGCAGCAAGTCATAGGTTGCTTGTTTGTAAAAATTAGGGTTTGATGCGCAGACAGCCCCTTTTTGTTCACTTACTATAGTAGCCAAAATATTGACCTTGCTGCTCTCCTGACTATACACAAATGTAACTAACTGACCACTACTAATAAATTACATGTAGTGGCTAGTAACATGTGTTAAGGGACTCACTTTTATCAGCAAAAATCACAGCTGAAAAGATCTGGAGCTGAGTCCCCTAACACGTGTGCCTAATTACTGATGTGTAAGTGCAGTGTAAATAATATGAAAAACTACTAAGTGACCTGTGGATATATTGATAGGGGGCCCTAAGTCCCATATCAATACATTCAAGGATCCAAAAACATATGTGAACAGAAAAAATATAACCATTTGAGTGCCAGAGAGATATGCTACGCATTGCACAATGTTGCATACCCCACTGGCACTGAAGTTAATCTCCCCCTAATGGTAACACCAACCCATGAACAGTACACACTTACCTGGATGTCTGACATCCAGCGGGGTCTCCAGCACCCTGGTCTTCCGCCTTCCTTCTTCTTCTGTAAGCTTCTATCTGTCATCTTCTTCTTCATCTGTGCTGTTTTGTCTTTGTACTTCTGAAACTTATTGCAGCCTGTAAAAAGCAAAAGTAATTAAAATGCTGAAATCTATGTAGGTGGCGGCTGTAAAACAGGAGAAAAAGCCCTCCTCCCGATACCTTTTGGGCCATTGCCCAGTGCCAACCGAGGGAAATTTGAACAAGGATTGCCTTTCATTTGGCCAGTCCCTGTTCAAATTTCTTTCCACATTCCCATTGGCTGGGATGTGGGCTTATGTAGGGCATGGAACGTGCCCTGAAGTAACCTCACCTCCCAGCCAATTAGCTTCTAACTCATTTCATGATTCTCCAGATGGAAGCTGATTGGCTGGGATGTGAGGTTATTGCAGGGCACATTCCGTGCCCTGCATAAGCCCACATCCCAGCCAATAGGAGCATGGAAAGAAATTTGAACAATGGGAAATAAAAGGTTTTCAAAGATGATCTGTTTGGGAAGGATACAATAAGGAAAATTAAATATCTATGACTTTTTAGGAATATACACCTTAAAGGGATAGTGATACTTCATTTTTCCTTTATTTTATTTTGTAAGCATTAAAAAAACATGAAGAACGATATATGTCTTATCTCTCAAACCTTTATGGTTTGAGAGATATTCACAAGCAAAGTTTCCACCTCCCGCCCCTTTTACCTAGTGTAAGCCATCTCTTCTCAGATGTGGAATCCAGTTGTAAGACCAGACAGATAACAGCAGGAGACAATTTTCTTCCTATTAGAACAATGAAAGCCCTGCCCACCTTGACAAGTTTTTCAGGTTTTTCCCTTATCTTAACTGAAGATTGTCCCTCTCTGGGCACCTCCCTTCTGATCTGGCTGAACAGTGTTACATCAGTAAAAGGGACGGGAGGGGGATATTTTGTCACTGAATTACTCTTGAACTACAACTCTGACAGAATTGAAATAACACTCTCCAAAGTCCAAATACTATGATGATTAATTAGAGCTGCTTTTATTATGAAACATTACTATCCCTTTAAATTGCAAATAACAAATCTTAATAATGATGCAACACTTACTTTGCCATGTCCAGAAAATCCTATTGGCTCTAATGAATTTCTCCCTTGCTCCTTGGTCCAAGAGATAACATATTCTATCAGTCTTGTATGTCATGTCAGTGGAGGCAGACATGACAGTTGGTAGTAGGACCACAGGACACAAACGTTGCTCACTGCACAAGGTGATCTTAACCAGTGCAATGCATTGCACATCCATCTGATTCTTCAAGATTTAAGCATGCTGTTTGCTTTTGTTTGATAAAAACTGGAAGCAACTGTCATGTTTCCTTCATTGACACGTGAAATTCAAGACTGATTAAAGATGTTATCTCTTGAGCAAAAGCACAATAACAAAATTCGTAAGAACCATTAGGATCTTTGTTGGCTGTAGCAAGGTGTTACTTCTCCTTTAAAGTCTTGCTACACTTGAGAGAGAGAATACCATATGCAATAATATGACAGGCTTCAACAAGAAACTGATAATGAGTTGTGATCATATTTGTGAATTGGGAAGATGCTGTTCCAGCTTCCTGTAAATTTATCTTCCTAATACAATGCTTGCGAGTCATTTTTTAACTCGTGGATTCTAATGCAGAAAAGGAGAAATAATATTCTATTTCCTTGCTGGCAGATCCATAACCTCACATGCTATACCTGTTCTTATGTGATCCAAATACTTCATGCTACCTAACCTTTCTCTCTGAAAATAAGATGACATTTTGTGTTTAATATTACTTCATTCTCATTATACTCATAAGTGCCTTTTTTATAATCTTCCCCTTTCAGAGACCCTTTGTTCCTTTATAAAAGCTTGTCATTCATTTTAAATACTCGCCTTTATGTGCTTTTTTAAAGCAGATTGGTTTTTGCTGTCTCTTTTGATATTTCAATCTTGCAGTGATGAAGGCAGGTTATGCTCTTTCACTAACCCTACTTTAAATACCTCTTCTCCGTCTCCGTTGTAGCATATTCTCAATGTCTGCCGCGTTTTAAGTCTACAGCTTTTGAACTACTGCCTTTCACACAACGCTTCATGAATATTCAAGCCAGAATGATCATCAGAAGCGAGATTTTGCCAATTCCGATCTGTGTTATAATAACAGGCTTCATTTGTGGGAGAGGGGCCAGCATTGCCGCAAGCTTTATTTCTGATTTAATATACTGTATTATGCATTCTCCTAAAACATTTGCACATATATAGAAAACAGTTATGTGTAATTCCCCCAATTTTAACAACAAAACCAGAAAACAGACAAAACAATCACAAACCTCATCTTTCACAAACATAAGAGATAGAAGCTATTGTCTCCATCAAAAGGTACAATAAAAATATTTCATACATTGAAATATTTTCATCAAAATGATATTATCTATCAGAAGGCAATATAAATAATATACTTTCTGTCTAGAAATGAGGAAACTGTGCATCCAGTTTGTTCACGGCACAGTCCCTGAAATACAATCAACCCTTTAAGTTGCTTGGCCTGTGATTGGCTATATTAAATAGAAACGTAAAATACCCCATGATTACCATTTTGAAACCTTAAAGGGATAGTAATACTTAAGTATTACTAATTCCTATATTAAAGCCCTATTAAAAATAAATGTATTGCACCTTGTTTCATCTCTCAGCCCTTTATGGTTTGAGTGATGATCACTCCTAAAGTTGCCCTCTCCCTCCCCCTTCCCTGTAGTCAGCATTCTAGCTGACTGCAAGGAAGCAAGTCGTACGACTTTCAGACGGCTCTCCAGCACAGCCGCAATCGCGTTAATAAAAAGAAAACTTTCACTGAAATGGTCTTCTACATGTGCTTGGTTTGCAAGCACACATAGAAGACCGTTTTAGTGAAAGATTTTTTTTTTTAATTAATGTGATTGCGGCTCTGCTGCAGAGCTGCCTGATGATCTATGACCGGATTTCCCTTCAGTCAGCTACAACGCTGACTTCGGGGAAGGGGGAGGGAGAGGGCAACTTTAGGAGCGATCATCTCTCAAACCATAAAGGTTTGAGAGATGACACTGGGGGCAATACATTTATTTTTAATAGGTGTTTACTATAAGGATTAGTAATACTTAAGTATTACTATCCCTTTAAACAATCAAGGAAATGCCTGAGTTTTTCAGGGTGTGCCTTCCTACTATGACTTGTTTAGCACCATTTACTAAAAAGGTGCAAAGGAAATCAGGGGTAAACTTACTTTGTGATCCTGTGTATGCTATAAGGGAGTAATTGGTAAGGGCTCTAGGAAGGGCCAGATGGGGTTGGGGGGACTGAAATGTGTAGGGTTAGATTTTATTAAGTAGACAGTTGTTTATTCAGGAATGTCAGTTTTTGAAGGTACTAACTCGACAGCGGGGTAGTGGAAAGGGAGGGAAAAGGGACATTTTCTATTGGCTAGTTAACAGATGTCATGCCCTGACTAGGGGTTGTGTATGGAATAAGAGGTGTAAATAAGACTGCGTAGCAATACTACCCCAGTTGCTGGCTGTATTTGCTGAAGGAGATCGCACCCTCCCTTCCCCATTTTATCTTATTTATTGTAGTGCTTTATTGCCCCTCAGATTTGTTTTGATTAAGCACATCTACTTGTAATAATAACATTATCATTTCACTGGTCATAACATTTTAAGGGAGGGGGTGATATTGGGTCAAAACAAATTCAGTCCATGCTTTGTGGCAGAGTAAATGATTTGAGATGCATCATTTCAAGTTTCAGGTTACTGTGGCCTTTGTCCACCATTGGCCTGTTTGTCTCATTCACTGTGTAACTATTACATGTTTTATTCAGGTTACATCTCATTCTTAGTCCCTTACAACTGCATAGAGCGTTCACTCAGTAACCCCTTGATCGCCAGAGGGGTGGCCAACATATTGCTCTGCAATGTGCTGGATACACTTCTGGCACTCAAAATGTTAAATTATTTATGATGGTGTGTGTGTGCACTAAACTAATCATATGCTCTAGTATCCTATATAATAATTCGCTAGGATGTTTGTCAGAAGCTGTCACGCACCGTAGAGACTGCCCCAATGCACAGAATGCTAGGAGGTGTAGGAATGCTGGTAGCACTGAATGCTGGGAGTTCTGTGCTAGGAGCATTCTGTGCTTTCGGCCAGTCTCTACAGTGCATGACTGCGTTGGTCGGCAGGACCGGCCTCTTAACCCTTTGAGTGCCAGAGAGGTACGCAACGCATTGCAAAGCAATGCGTTGCGTACCCCTCTGGCACTCAAAGGGTTAACATCACCCATACCTTGGCCAGTGTACATAGGCTTTTACACTAGTATACACATAATGCAGGTGTATGATTTCTATATCCAAGCACAGAAAATGAGCTCTGCTGATGGATTTATACATTCCTCCATTATCTTTAGCAAGATAATACTTCAGCTTTCATATATTCAGTAAGGAGTACATAAAAACAGACTTTCACTTATAATCATTGTTAGAGACTGCTTTTGCATACTTTGAATGCTTAAAGGACAGCTATCATCTGATAGGAGCAGACTTGCTGATTAAACCACAGCTGCATTGTAAGAACACACCACCAGGGGTCTCAAAGGTAAATCCCAATACTCACATGTACTGCAGTTTCTTATCCTGTGTAATGCAGATTCCCATAGACCTACTGTACTTGGCTTGAAATTCCAACGTAGCAGCCATATGGAGAATGTTCATGTAAACCTAGCTTTTGTGATTGAGATACACAAGCTTACAGTTTGTGTTTCAGCCCCTGAACAGCTGATAGGAGCCATTTTGTCTTTGCATAGGGCACTCCTAGGTATTTTTTTTAAACTATGTCTGATTCCATTTGATAATTGGCCTTTAATAGCTATGTACTAAACTGTTTTACATGAGATAATTGCATTTTTGCTCAACTTACACTAAGGGTCGGCAAACTGGAAATGTATTGGCATTTTGGGAGCATGCCATGCCTATGCAACTTGTTTTATAGTGCCAAATTCTTCTTTTTATGTATGCTAGGAGTGGTGTTAGGACTTGGTTACATGAAGGCCTTGCTGTGCCTGAAATGTATTTGCTGGTATGTGTTAAAAGTATCAAATGGCTGGAACTGAAAGTTTACGTAATAGCACAACAGTCTTTATAAGCAGACTCATACATTCCCTTTAGTAAATTAAAACATCCAAGAGGACATGTATTAGGGCAAATGTAATGTGTAATCCAAGTCCTGTTAGAGATTTAGCTAATTTAATGTTATGCCATGTGTTATAAGCCACATTAGCATTCAGGAGTTACGGAATTTCTACTGAAAAATATAATTTATATCCTTGCATTGTTCCTGCATTATACAAAGTAACTGAGAGACAATGAGGCTGCTGTACTAAGAAAATTGGGGTAATTATGGAGCAAGCCCACTCTATTATAGGCAGTGCCTGATTTGCATCCTAGGCACCCTGAGGCAAAGAGCACTGGGGCACACTTAGATCGACCTATGGTCACACCTGTAATAGGCCCTAAGCCATTACTTGGAGGCCTTTTCAGGCCAAGGAACTTTTGTACAAGGGACTGTATTCATGTGGGGAAAGCAGGCACCAGCCACCAGGACTAGAGAAAAATGCTGCCTTTCCTTTTAAAATAGAAGGCTACTCCCGGAATGGTCACTACCACGTGTGTGACGTGGGTTACATTGTCGGGATGGGACACTGTTGAAAATATGGGGAAAGTAGGTTATTACGTGATTAGTCGCCCTGCTGGCCAAGCTGCCTCCTCATCGCTCATTGGCTGAGAGACTGGTGAGACATAATTGGTTTGTTTGTCGGCCTCTGGTAATTCGCTTTTCTATGGAGAACAATGGCCCTGGTCCTGATTGGTTGCATGTTTCTTGTTGCTCCGATTCTCATTGGCTTCCTATCAGAGTTGCAAGATTAAATTATATAAAAGATGCTTTTCACTATGTACAGTTCCTTGTATCCCAGTTATCTCCTATTGTGACCATTGTATTATATTGTCATCTACCTATCGTCCCTTTGTATATTCTGTGTATTTGCTCATTGTGCTTTTGTATTAAGTTTCTGTATAAAATATAGAATTGCATCCTGTGTTTTCTTTCCTGAATGGTCTAAAGGGTCCCCTCTGACCCCCATTCAGGAGATCCACATTTCAGAGTTCCAGGAAACATCACTGACCAGGCTACCCAACTGTAGTCGCCTGCAGGAGAGGGAAACCCAGCACGACAACCCAAGACAACCTGGTGTCATGGGGTTCCAGTACAACACCCCAATTCCTCACATCATCCCACCCCCAGTCCCATCTGCTATTTTCTATCACATGAGATCGGCTTATAAAAACCATTGCTCTGCAATGAGCTGGAGATCTTGCTAACATCCAAAGGACTCACTAAAAGTCTGTAAAGCAGTATAAAACTGATGCATGGACAATTAAGTTGCTCAGGCCACACCCACAATTCAGAATGTAGGTGTGGCCAGAACAGCCGTTATACTCTTCAAACTTAGGATCGCTAGACAGTAGCCTACTCTGTCTGTTGGGTAATCTGTCCCTGATTATAGGGGATAAATAGAGAGTGACCACAATTCAAAATGGGGCTCCAGCAACTTCAACAAAAATATAAATATTCCTTCAGTCCATAGAAACTACAAACATAACAAGGTTACTCACCTCCTAAGTACACACATGATGCAGTTCGAAGATTCCACCTCCAAAAGATACAAAGATGCAAATAAGTCTCACTAGGTAAAAGGATATCAGATAAAATTTCAACTTTATTGCACTTAAAGAAAAAAGGTATCAAATGGCAGTTAGCAGCATTACATGGTTCTCAGGTAGTCAGATGCATTTCATGCTCACATAGCACTTAATCATTGACTGACATGGCTCCTGGACAAGCCACCATATAAAACATCAGCTAAAACAGGTGAAGTAAATTTGAATTAAAAACAACCTGAGAGAGGGCTGCCACAAACAGTGCACTGATGTTGCAACCCCCTCTACAAGAACCATGACAACAGAAACAGATACAGCGTTTTTCACACGAAACTGAATGCACAGATAAACAAAATATGACTATCAACACAGCAATAAATCATTTATAGAGCAAACATAAGACATACTCTTAAATGTAGACAGCAGACCACCACTATTCCACAAATGTCACAAAAGTGGCACAGACACAAGCATTATTCCAAAGTAAAAGCTGAACAGGTACTGAAAAATGTACTTATGGGTAATGCCACACCGAATGTAATTTCCTGGAATTTTCTTCTGTGAAGCTTCCAAATCCAGAATGCCTCACGTTTATTAATGGCCACCAGTGGATTAACTTTTCAGATCGGGATTTTTACCTGTTCAATGCAGAAAAATTCAGCATATTGAAGATTACCACTATGTTACTCATAAATACCTCAATATCGCCGAATCTGGCTGTTTTGCTCAAGTGTTCTCTTAACCAGAACTATAAGGGATGAGCTGTCTGCCCTATATATTGGATCTTACAGACTCCACATATAACTAAATAAATCACTCTAGTGCAAAAACAATTAATATACTGATTAATCTTAAAAACTGTTCCATAAACACAAGTAAATCCTTTTGTTACTTTAAAGGGGATCTATCACCCCTATACAGGTTAGTCTTAATAGTTAGAATATATAGTGAATATGTGTAAAAGTATATTAATTTCGTTTTTTAAAGCTCTGTTTGGCTTAAATTGAAGGAATAAACTCTGCCCTGCGCCAACATCTTGATAGACTGTGGTTATCAGCTCAGTAATCGCAGTCTGTCACTCTGCCTCTGCTCCCCTCCCAGCTAAACGGCAGAAAGCCTCCGTCATCAGAGGAGGCTGGGTAAAGGGAGGTGAGCAGAGGCAGGGTGACAGACTGCTGGTACAGAACAGGTAACCGCAATCTATTTGGAAGTAGGTGCAGGGCAGCATTTATTCCTTCAATTTCGGCCAAACAGAGCTTTAAAAAATGAAATTAATAAACTTATACACATATTCGCTAAATAATCTAACTATTAAGGCTAGCATGTATAGAGGTGATAGATACCCTTTAAGGAAGCCATATATTTTACATACTGTAGAACCACACTTACAACATATATGTGTGCAAATATATTTTGGTATAAATCTGTGTGTGAAACAAATTAACTGAAAGCTTATTACCTGTTGATATGGAATGATGAGCTACAAGTTGCACTTCTCCCATCAAAACAGTAAAAAGATGCAAATTACTGTCCAAAGGGGGAAGAAACCTTTTAACAATGTTACATATCTGTATTATTCATAAAATGTGGTTACAAATCTAATCTTACCCTTAGACTTACTACATGTTTTTTCTTGGAATTAAGTAAAGATAGAGGATCTGTTTAAAGGCAAATTCAAAAGCATCCTCTATAACATCCGACGGATATCCCCTCTCTGTAAAAATGTAGTACTCAGGAGGGGGGGAAGGAGAAGATGTTGCCAAGTGTGACAGCAAGGGATCCCAACTCACACTTGCCATTCCCAAGCAGTCCCGCTAGTACTATTACTACTAAGGTCCAGCAGCTTGTTAGAGTTAGGAACGAAGGATGGGGTAATCAATAACAATATCCTCATATTACTAGTGACTGTGAGACTGAGGAGGAAGACTTTGTGGCTGAACTTGATGTGTTTGGTGTTAGCAGTAGCAGCAGTAATGGTGAAGCAGCCAGAGTGGTAGGGGAAACATTTGAGAGCGTCCACACTAGTGGTTGAGGCAGCCCACACTATTCCTCTGACCCTGGAAGTCCTCCCCTTCCCTTCATTAAAGTGTCCAAGTGGAACAGGATCCTAAACACTAAGAGGCCAGAACTGCTCTTGGGGGAGAGCAGGCACACAATTAATATCACCACCACCAGCAGGAACACAGATTAGCTGCCTGTTCCTGTTGCTACTGCTGCCAGTCTGCCTTCTTCTGGTCAAAAGGAAATGCCAAGTGTGACATTAGGGGACCCTCTGCCACATTGATTGTCACCTCCTCCAATCAACATTAAGATGTCTCTAAAAGAACAGCAGCACATAGGGACTAGTGGGGGTGGTGATGATGATGCTGGAGAACCTGGGGTGGAAGAGACATTGATAGCCTTTTTAGCAGAAACTGAGAAGGAATGGGAGACAGGGATGAGAATGGGCATCATCACCACCACTAGCAGTGACAATTTGCAATTTGAGGAATTTGCAGTTGCTCTAACTCCTGCTGCTGCTTAGATGCAAGGGCAGCAGGATGCTGAGGAGCAAGCTTCTGTGCCACAAACCAGCATGGACACTGAGAGAATGGGGTCAACAAGTGTTGCGGGACTAGGACAGGTTCCACTTGCCAGCTGCAGCAATACTCCTGGTCCTAGTAGCAGTGCTGAATCTGAGGCAGTAGCAGCAACAGTAGCAACATTATCCGCTGCCACAGACAATGAAGGGGAATGTGGAGGACAAGAAGAAAGAGTCCATTCTTCTCCATCTGTTCCCTCCCTCCTAAAGTCATAGGTGTGGGACTATTTTTCTCTTGGGGCAGGTACAGTGCAGTCATCAGCAACAGCACTGTGCACAATTTGTGACAAGTCCGTAAGAAGAGAAAAGGAGGGGGCACACCTTGGCACAAGTGCCCTGATATCACACATGAAACACAGACACCATGACATTTATGTCAAACATGTTAAAGCCAACCACCCAGCGCAGAAATCAAGAACTGCTTTTGCTGTACCCTCCGACTCTCCAGAAAGGTAACACGAGGCGAGGGGAGATCAAAGAGGAGGAAGAAAAGAGCAGCCTGGTCAGAGACTGGAAGCTCCATGATGAGTGAAACAACTAGCTCACCATCACCTTCTAGGATAACTATGACTTCTGCCAATTCACCTCATTCATCGTTACCTCCCCCGCCAAATGATAGCGACTCTGTTGATGTTAGTATGTGGCAGTTTGTCTCTACCCATTGCACACTGTGTGGTACACTGACCACACATGCCAGTGTGGTGGAGAGAATCGCAAGAAGTGCATCAAGCGGCATCTGAGGAGATTCCATCCCACATAATATGCTAAGATGCTGACAGAGAGGGTTTATCATTACTATTAAACTGTCAACAAGTTTTCATTTGTCCTTAGTGGGGTCTGGACAAGGGGACAGCTGTAGGACTTAGGTTCTGGTGTCATGGTGTTTGGATACAGTTGTGCCTCAGATGTTATTTACCGCACACTGTGCACATTGAGTTGCTGATGAGAGAGTTCCTGCTCTCAAGGGAAAAATGTCTATTATAATACCAACACACCCATGATTTAGGAGGAGGGGCAGGTGAAGAAGAATTATTGGCCAACTTCTTCTTTTCTCTACATAGACTGGGGGCTACTTATTGTGCTGCTACTGCCTCAGACGCATCATTGGAGATAGTCGTGGCAAGTGGAACCTTCATCATCCATCACCCATGTTACTGTTATTGTTGATCCCATTCCCTTTGAGCTGCCTAATCATCGTGCTGCTTAAACAACTCAGCAGCAGCAAAAACAGCAATTACAAGTTCCTCTGTTATGGACTCTGACTCAGGAGGAGGACATTTGACAATGTCCACTGGCCACTGGCCAACATGACTTGCTGGCACTAGTCCAGTGGGTCTTTTTTTTCTCATGGCTTGTGCTTTGAAAAAAAAAATAGTCTTACAAAAAATAAACAAGTTTTGGGGGTTTGTTTCTAACAAGCCTAAGTCCTACAAATCAATGTTTCCTTGGGTCTTTGGCCTCTAACCACAAATCTAACAAATCATCCTCTACAAAATACTTTATCAAGTCAAGTATCAGTCCACCCCAGTGGCAGCTTATGTCAGGGGTTTCTTGTCTCTATCACTTTAAATACAAATTTCTTATTTTATTTTATTGATTTTATTTATTAACTGTCCTCCCCAATACCAGTCGAGAACCCCCCAAAACAAATTCCCTGTTCAACTGATTCATTCATTCATTTACTAACACAGGCACCGTTGTCAGACCCCTTTTATACCATGTCTTATGGGGGATTTGTTAATTGCATTTAAGATTTATTTTATATTAACTGACCCCCAATCCCAATAAACAAACCCCCCAAAAAACATTCCCTGTTCAACTGATTCTTTCCCCACACATCACCAACACAGGCACTCTCATACCTCTTTTATACTATGCCTTTGGAAATAAAATAATATTTGCTATGTATTGTGTGTAATTTCAATGTTCCTATTGATTTCATTGGAAATAATTTCACAGGAAATTATTCACCAAGCGGAAAGGGACATTTTTCGCTGATTTCGGTTTGAGGCATCGCTACTCATGTGTCCATATCAGAAACAGCCAACTGAGGCTCATCTGTTTCACATTTTGTATAATATTTTGATTCTGAAAAACTAATGTTTCTATGAGATTTCTGAAGAATAGAATGAGATTTAGGGGGAAATGCATTAAGCAGTGATAAAGAGGTGATAAAGTGGAGATGGCTTTTCCAGTTTATCATTTCTCCAGTTCCTATGTTATTCTATAAAGCATATGCACTAAGATCTCCAAAGTTGAAGAAATCTTCGCTCTTAGGCTCCATAGAATAACATAATAATTTGAGAAGTGATAAACTGGAGATGTCATCTCCACTTTATCACCTCTTTATCATCACTTAGTGAATCTCCCCCCCTATAGTCATATGAAGATTTCCAAATGTACACTTCATTCTTATAATAATCCCATTTTCTCAATATAGGACTTTGGGTGTCACATTCTTTAAACTTAGATGGATACTTTCACATAATTCTGACACTTGGTAATGTCGTCTTTAGCCCTGTTGTGTTTTTTCCGTTTAAGCTCATCAGATGAAAAGAACACTTCATTAAAACCATATTCCATTTATTCTTGAAAGCGTCAGTATTAGTATAGAAGGAGGACATTTTTCATATCCTCAAACCTCAAGGGATGCAGTCCAGCTGTAAGTATTTTTGAAGAGTAATGATATCACAAGCCTAATTTCTCAACTCATGACTTTTTCCGTATACTGAAAAAGTCCCTTGATATCCTTGGGGTTAATTTTCTCAACGTTTCAGCATTACAAATAGACCCAGTTCTTTTAGAGCTATCACCAATATTATTAAAATCATGCAAAGTGAATAATTTTACATTCTCTGCCATGTCATTTGAAACATTAACAGATTGTAAATCTCACATAACTGTGTAAAAGTATATATATATATATATATATATATATATATATATATATATATATATATATATAGCTTGAAAGGATGTGAGTGCAGGTAATACGAAAGTAATGCAAAATTGCAAAATACACAAGGAAAGTTAAAAATATATGCAACTGATAGGCAGCAGTCATGTCTGAGGAAGCAAATGAAGATACGGTGGCCAGAATCTAGAAATGGGGCTCCAGACAACTTCAAAAAATATAAACATTCTCTCATTCCATAGGAGCTCCAAATATAACCATGCTACTCACCTTCTAAATACACACATGGTGCTGGCTTGTAGATTCCACCTCCAGAAGGTACACAGATGCAAGTACGTGAAAGGATATTATATAAAATTCCATCTTTATTGCACTTAAAGATTTAAAAGTAGTATCAAATGGCATACAGCATTTCATGGTTGTGAAGTAGTCAAATATGTTTCAACACTGACTGACATGGCCCTGGACAAGCCACCATATAAAACATCAAACAGGTGAAATGAATTTGAATTAACAGCCTGAGAGAGGGCTCGGAGAAACAATGAACTGATGTTGCAACTTCCTCTACAGGACCAATGACAACAGAAACAGATACAGCATTTATAACTAGACTTGTACACGGCAAAAATTTTCTGTAAAATTTGATTTTGTACATTTTTTTTTTCCCCCATTTAAAGGATCCAAATTTTGGACCGGACCTGTCCGACTCGGACGAAATTAGGCAATAGTCCGAATTATTTTGCTGAGTTTTAAAAAAATTTAAAATATTCAATAAAAAATGAAAATTAAACAAATAAAAAATAAAAAAATGCATTAAACTAAATTAATAATAATATTAAATCTCTAATGAGACAGGAAGGGGTATTTTATAAACCCCTACACACTTATATATGTCAAATCAAATTAAAGCCCTTTCTTCCCTTTAAAAAATGGTATATAATATGTGAAAGACAGGAATTATGGTTAAACACACACATAGCAAAAATGCCAACATTGCTTGTGTCCTTATGTGGTTAATATCTGCACTTTGCATGAACTGTAAAGCACCTGTTTTACTAGATCTATTTTTATCAGTATGTTTAGAAACATTGTAATAGCTTCAGGCGGGAAAGCGCCGTGCCCACTATTTTTAGTAGCACGTAGCAACACTGTAATAGTTTCAGGCAGGAAAGCGCCGTCCAAATTTCCGAAATGTACACAGAAATTTTGGACTAGGTCCGTTTCGGATGCTGATTTTTTTTTTGTGGGCGGACATTGGCTTTCGGAACGTCCGAATGATGCCGAATACGCCTTATTCGTCCGAATTCCAAAATTAGCAGAACCGAATTGCACAAGTCTATTTATAACACAAAACTGAACATACAAATAAAAAACAAAACAAGTATACATATGACTATAAACACTGCAATAAATCACTTCGCAGAACACCACTATTCCAAAATGTCACAAAAGAGACACAGAGACAAGCACTAATCCAGTGTAAGGCAATAAATAATGATAGCCTATAAAATCAACTAGAAAATATACATAAAAATATGGGCAATGTCCCACTTCAACCCTGGAATTTTTCTTGCACCTTTGACCTCTCGAATGCTAGAAAATTCTCTCATGCGTTAATTTGGGCCCAGACTCGAAATATTGTATGTTGGAATAACAATTCTTTCGATAAATGAATAATCTGTTGCTTTAAAAGGATAGTAATACTTCATTTTATCTTTATTTTATTTTGTAGACATTAAAAATATATGAAGAACGATATAAGTCTTATCTGTCAAACCCTCCCGCCCCTTTTACCTAGTGTAAGCCATCTGTCCTCAGATGTGGAATCTGGTTGCTAGACCAGGCAGATAACAGAAGGGGACAATCTTCTTCCTATGAGAACAATGAAAGCCCTGCCCCCCTTGACAAGCTTTTCAGGTTTTTCCCTTATTTTAATTGAAGATTGTCCCTCTCTGCAGTCTACCTGGGCACCTCCCTTCTGCTCTGGCTGAGCAGTGTTACATCAGTAAAAGGGGCGGGAGGGGGATACTTTGTCATTGAATTACTCTTGTACTACAACTCTGACAGAATTGAAATAACACTCTCCAAAGTCCAAATACTATGATGATTAATTAGCGCTACTTTTATTATGAAACATTACTATCCCTTTAAAGAGAAAGTAATGGTTAGGTATTACAGTTAGATCGAGTGTTTTAAATATATTTGTACAACGACGTGTAGCTTTATGACCATCCATAACTTTTACATTTTCGTTTTATTCTATAATGAAGTGTCCCCATCCCACCATTTTACATATGTCACAATTCTAAAATCAGTAAACCCTCCGGACAGATTGCGACGAGGGACAATCTTCTTTCAGCTTAAGGAAAAACCCTCCCTCCTTCATCAGGGTAGCAGAGCTTTCCTTATACCGATAGAAAGAAGATTGTGCCTCACTGCGATCTGTCCAGTCCGATAGCCGGATGCTTGATGTATGTAAAAGGAGCTGGGGGGGGACTTTATTATAATAAAAAAAAAATGACAAAGTTATGGATGGTTAAAAAGCTACACATCATTATACAAATGTATATATAAGACTAAATCTTACTGTAATATCTAAACATTACTATCGCTTTAAGTGATAATCTGCCATGTGCCTGCATTTCATCTAAACTCACGGCCGGATTTACATATCAGGCAAGTTAGTGATATGTGCCCCTTAACAATTAAAAAAACACAAGAATAGATCTTAACCCTTTGAGTGCCAGAGGGTTGAGGCCACCAAAGCATAATTCCCTGAAAAGGAATTATTTGAACTGAAAAATATAACAACTACCATAAACCAGTAAACGATCCCTGGTGCCGAGCACTGAGATTGTTCTGGCTTCTAATAATTTCATCTTTTTTAAAAAATTTTTTGGCTTCTGTGTATCAATGTTTTTATTCTAATATTTCATTTTTTTTATTTGCTTGTGCAGCAGCCTGCAGTTTGAGAGGCTCCATTAGGAAGCATTTAGAATGCATATTTATTACGATGCAATACATTATTTTTCATCTGTGTGTACCACATGCTCCTTCTCAGCTGCCTCTAGCATATGTGAGTTGACATAAAGCTCACTGACTAATAATCTGCTGTAGGACAAAAGCGACTGATAGAAAAGGTTCTCCAATGCAAATCAGGGAAAATGGTGCAATTAGACCAGAAACCCTATAGAATAATTTAAAATAATTAAATCATAGCCCATCAAAGAATCATTCTTTTATCCCTTTTAGGTACAGACAAATGTTACTAATACCAGCTCTGTATACACTAGCATATTTCATCAGAGCAATTTAAAGCACATGCAGAAAGAAAAGAAAAGCAGCAATTCTGGAGCAAAATCAATTGTACCATGGGGGAGAGGGGTACAAATTCCTCACATATCTTATTTAACCCTTTAAGGGCTAGAGTAGTACATAGTGCATTGTGAAAGGGTTAAATGGGACCTTTCACAATGCACTGGATACTTATATAGCATTCAAGTGGTTAAATGATGCATTTTGTTCATCTGTTACTTTTACTCCCCCCCCCCGTAGGTTAGTGGTTTGCTCTAGAGTTGTTTGTTTTTGCTTTCTGCAGAAGGTCCATCATTTGAAGACACAGGGCCTTATGCAAATTTACATAGTGACATAGTAACATAGAAACATAGTAACTTAGGTTGAAAAAAGACTTGCGTCCATCTAGATCAACCCTTTTCCTATTCCTGTTTACCATCGTTGATCCAAAAGAAGGCAAAATTTGAGCAATTTGGGAGCAATCCAAATTCACTATAGGGGACACATTAACATATCCCAAATTTCCTATTGATTCAAGGAGGAATTTTCCCTGTTGAATTCTGGATAGGCCTTTGAATGCATTGTGAAGAAATGTAAACCAGAAAATATTTTGATTCTTCTCCTGTGATAGTTTGCTTGCCATATAATATTTATGCCGGGTCATGGGATTGCTGTAGCAGTGATCCCTTGTACTGGCATTGTGAAAGAATGAATGAAGCAGTGTTCTACACTGCCTCTAGTGTCTCTTCTCAGCCGTCTGTCCCTTGCTATCAAAGTAAGGGACAGAGAAGCAGAGAGGAGACACCTAGTGGACAAATAAAATGCAGAAGCTGGGTGTATTAACCCCTTCACTGCTGTGCTGGAGGCTGGCTAAATGCAGGTCCATTTTTGACCTGCTAAAATTAACTTTTTTTTTTTTTTTTTAAAGACACAACACTTTTTTTTTTTTTCTTTTTTTTTTTTTTAACAAAAATGTTATTTAAATAAAAAAACATGTTAATAACCAAAATAGGAAGTGTGATTGTTGTGGAGCCATGTAACACATTTATACACACCGCCAAATGTCATCAATAAAAAAGTAGGAAAATAAGGTGGGAAAAAGGGACATGGGGTTTTTCACCAAGGGGGGACAATGACCACTTAAAACTGCCCATTTTGTAGGTATGACTGACCGATCATACCTTTCATGCAGTGTCCATAAAAATTTAACCCATTGTGCCCAAATGATCCCAAGAGAAAAAAATGGCTTTTTTTTACAATTTTTTTTTTTTTTTTACCGTTTTCTTTAATTTTACTAAAATAAATGGTGGGCTATCCATATAAGTATGGAATCAATAGAAAGCCCAATTTGTGCATAAAAAAATGATATATAATTTTCACGGGTAAAATAAAGTACTTAGAGGGAAAACACTGTTGAACAAAGACATAGTCAAAAGGGTCAGAATTGCTCCGGTCCTTAAGTGAAATCGAACTCAGATTTTCCCGGTCCTTAAGGGGTTAAATCCAGAATAAGAAATGTCTTTCATAAGAGCTCAAATTGTTTCTTCACATTGTGTGTGTCGCTATCATTCAAGGGGTTAAACATCTTCTAATAATAACCCCCACCACCCCTTGACTTATTATATCTTTTTATGACTAGAAAATCCTAATGGCCCCCATGAATTTTGCTCTTTTGCCTTTGTCCAAGAGATAAAATCTTCAGTCAGTCTTGCATGTCATACATAAGGCGAAGGATCTATGCAGGGATTCATTTCCCAATAGGCAGAGTAGGCAACTACCTAGAGTTCCACATTTTGAGGGGCTCCTCAGCAATGCTGGTCACACCCGCATTCTGAATTGTGGGTGTACACCTTTATTGGCTATAATTTAACCTCTTGGATGCTATAGAGAGTTCCATATCATTGCTTCAGAATGCATTGGTGATCTCTCTAGCACCCAAGGGGTTAATTTTTTTTTTGCCCTTGCTTTTTTTTTTTTAGTTTTCAAAAGCTTTATTGAAACATATTTTACAGTACAAAACATTGCCCAATTAGGCCAATAACAGCAATGTACAGTCGCACCAGTCCATACGAACAAAGAATACATAGTATCTAAGTGCAAAAGCACAGAGAACAATAAGAACATGGACCCATCCAGTCCCGTGGGACCCTGATGGGTGAACCAGTTGCAAAATATTCCTCATTGAAAGCCATGTAGCGAATGGAGAGATAAGGAAATCAAAGAAAAAGAGGAAAAATAGACAAGACAAAGTGGATAAAGAAGAGAGAAGTACAAAGAGGAAGATAGTGAAGAAAATAGAGTAAGAAAGAATTGACAGACAAAATGAGAGAAGAAGGCATGGGTGATGGGGGGGGAGAAGGAGAGAGGAGATCACCGACGTACAGTATCAAAGTTAGGAATCAGGTGGAGGATCAACTACCCAGAAGACACACAAAAGTCCATCCAGGGGGAACAAATCACCCCAAAGTTGTAACTGGAGGATTTCCTGATGAAGGTCAACCGTTCCATTAGCATCACCCTAGACACTTCCACGAGCCAGTCATTGTAGGACAGAGCACAAGCCATCCACAAACATCTAGGGATGCAGGACTTGGCAGCATTTAACAAGTGGGTGAACAATCACTTCGGGAGTGTGCGCCCCCTACCTCACCCGGAACGACATTCTGAAACATGGTGAAAGGGGACAGGGAGATTGACTCAGAGAAGACTGCAGACAGCGACCTCTCAGTCTCTCTCCAATAGGATCCGTTGTCCTTGCTTTTTATAGGCCAAGGGGATTTTCTGTGCCAAGAAAGAGTGGAAGGAATTGAGGGGCAAGTTCATGTGAGATTTGGTGGTTTGGCCATGGGTGGAGCTAATGGAGTGTCCTGCCTAGGGGCACCTGTGATGTAAATCCACCCCTGAACATGTGGCAGCTTCTTCAAAATGAAGCAGGCAGAGTAAATTAATCTTATTACCAATTTAAAGACCAGAGGGATTTGCAACGCATCGCTTTGCAATGCCTTGCACATCCCTTTGTCTTTAAAAGGTTAAGATTACCTATGTAGACAGAATTTGTGGTCTTGTGGTCCTGCTAGCAACTGTCATATCTGTCTCCATGGGCATAATATCCTGGACTAATTGTTGATGTTGTCTTTTACACAAGGGAAAATCCATAGGGTCATTAGGATTTTCTGGTCATAATAAAGTAAGCAAGGTTATTATAAGTACATTTTATTTATCCTTTAAAACACTTCACAATAGCAACATAGCACACAGTAGTCTCAGATCCACTCCCGCCCCTTCTTTCCTCCCCCCACTGAATCTGCAATCCGGTTATGGGACCTGACAGATGCAGAGAGGGACAATCTTCAGGCAGTAAGTATAAGGAAAACACTGCCCCCTTGACGAAGTAGGCAGGATTTTCCTTTGCTTACTGAAGTATGTCCCTCGCCTCTCTCACCTTTTTACATTTAATATCTTTTGAACTACATAAAAGTAAGTTGTTAAACACAGCACAACATGTTAGATTTACAATAGAGAAGACTCAGCGATCTACTTTATTGTAACCATTATTATTCCTTTAATGCAGACACCCCTGCTTCAAAGTTCATGTCATCATTTTTAGTCCATGTATTTAATTACTAGTTGAAAAGCCCGTTTACATGGGCCACAGTGCCACTGCTACAGTCATGAGCAGTACAGACTGCCCGCGCCACGGCTGATACAGAGCGGGGAGCTCCAAATTCAGACCAGAATCCTCTCTGCGCACCTTCCTGGGACCAAGTGGTCCCAGTAAGGTGCACAGAGAGGACTCCGGTCTGAATTCAGAGAGCTCTACTGCGCATGACAGCAGTGCGCGCAGCCATTGCCATTGCGCATGATGGCTTCTGACAAACATCCTTAGCAAATTATTATATAGGATGGGGCCATTCTCAGCAAATGTATCTGAATTGGAAAAGAGACCTATCATTGAAACATTCCACTTTATCTTATTAGCCACTAAGATGCTAATGCCAGTAATCAGTTATGGGGATGCAGTATATGTGCCACAAATCCATCTTTGTATACTAAACATCCTATAAAATAATTCGCTAGGATGTTTGTCATGTTGCAGTGATGCGCAGTAGAGACTGCCAGCGTTTGGGCAGTCTCTACTGGGCATGATTGTGTCGCGTGACTGAGGTGACGCAAGACTGCATCTCGTGGAGCAGTGAGGTATCACAGCGGCTTCTTAAACCTTTGAGTGCCAGAGGGGTATGCAACGCATTGCAAAGCAATGGCACTCATGTGCCTCTGGCACTCAAAGGGTTAACATTACCCAGACCTTGGCCCGTGTACATAGGCTTTTACACTAGTTCTATGTAATTAATTATGCAGCTTTGTTCTCCAATGTAATTTTACTTGTCATTGTGATATGTTTGTTTAAAGATCTAAATTGGCTAACACTTACTTAAATCCAGAAGTAATTCTTCACCTTCTTTTTCCTAGTTTATAACATCTTCTCTGGAAAGCTACCAGACTACCTGAGCAGCTCTCCATACTTCCTATAACCTCTGATGGAGCAGACATTCCTCCCTTTGCAAGGTCATAATACATGATCGTGTGCAAATGGATGGGGAGAAGATAGTAAAGTAGTGGGCAATAATAACAATAAATTAATTACAAAGAAAATTAGAAAAGTGCTCTCTGAATAATAGCGTTTACACAACTGTTAAAAAAGCAAGTTTAAAATAATATTTTAGGGATGTCACAAGAATAACTTTTACTCATAATGGCTATAAGTACATTATATTTAAAATGATGCAAACCTATTTCATTTTAGTTGTTAGTGTTCCTTCAAGTGTTTTATGTGGTGATTTTTTGCAGGCTAATGTTATATTCTGCGCCAAGAAACAATGGAAGCAGCTGGACTGAGACTGTGTGAGTGAAGGGGCGATGGGTGAGGCAAAGAAATCCTAAGGTGCCTTGAGATAAGCACCCAGCAGACTGATTTTTATGATTAGGATTCTAGACAGCTACAGGCTAATTCATGTCAGCTCACCTTCAAAAATAAAAGCATAGCCATTCACAGTCATGCAGAGAAACATGATCAATAAATTATACTTAATTCTCAAAAACCTACATGCTTATATACTTCATCAGTTCATGTACCAAGCAGATAATTGCTCCTCAGCAAAAGAGGCCTATGAACACAACACAACCGTAATGTTGACATCTTCTCAAGAGGTATTATGATCATGCTCACATTACAAACAATCATGGGTACCCTTCAGGAAATGTTGGCCAATTCCTAAGAAAATCTGTTTTAACCCTTTGCATGCCAGAGGAGTTTTGTTTGACAGTGTTTTTGGTACCTTTTTGGCACTGAAAATGTTTTAAAGAGATCATAATGCTGATTAGAGCTGAGCTCACCAGTTTAATTTGTCAGATATGCTTTACAAACAGAAATGACTGTGAACTTGTTAAGGTATAATAATGTTTTGTCATGAAATAAGGGATGTCCTGCTGAGTAAAACAAGGGTATCCCACTGCTAGAAGATAACTCATTAAAATGTAGAACAGATAAAATGTGTTTCATTTCCTGTCTTTTTTCCTCTGTAATAAATAAATATAAAAGTGACCACTAGGTGGTGGTTTTTCATTAGTTCATATGGAGAATTCTAGATGATTGACTGTAACGTTTTCTAGAGCTATGAAATAGAGAGGCATTGGGGTAGATTCACTAAGCGATGATAAAGAATTGATAATGTGGAGATGACTTTATCTCCAAAGTGGAATAATATAGGAATTGGACAAGTGATAAACTGGAGAAGTCATCTCCACTTTATCACCTCTTTTTCACTGCTTAGTGAATCTCCCCCACGGTCTTGAGCTGTAATCCATTTTGAATAATCTCTCAGCCTTTAGAATGCCCTTGATTTTCTCAGCAGAAAGAAACCTTAAAATATATTTTTTAAACTATTTGTTTAAAAAACAGTTAAAATTATAACCAAAATATATTAGTTAATAGGAGTAACTGGCCAATGTGTGGTTCATGAATCTGTCCATTTTAAGTTTAGTGAATCGGTAAGTTCAAGCAAGTTTCCCACAATCCAGAAGAGTATTAGTGATGCTGTATGTTATCTTTCCATATGGAAATGGGATGACTTCCACCTGAAAAAATACGTAACCTAGCTTACCTTGAACCCTGTCCAAACTCTGACAAAGATGGCCCCATGTGCTCCATATGACACTTCTACCCACACACAAAATATAAACACATACACAAGACCTGGCTGAAACAGTCATATTTGCTTTAAAATTGTTACAAATCAGTAATACATTATTCTAGCTGGTGTTAGCACTACTTTATCTGTAGTTAGAACAAATGTCACTCTACAGCTACTTGAGGTATGCCGGTGAATACGTTTTAACCCTGCATAACTGGGTTAGGCTAGCCAACCTTTGGCTCTACAGCTGTTGGAGACTACACATCCCATCATTCTCAACCAGACATTGGCTGTTTGGCTGTGACTGGAGCTGTATTCACCAACAGCTAGAGAGCCAATTGTTGCCCTTGGTTAGATGTTTAAAAAAGGTAATGTTTACTGATCCTTTGACACAAAATGGTTAATCATGTTTTTGATCATTTTTATTTGTTATACGCTGGCTTGGAAAAATTCAACCCCTTTTCTTTAAAGCAACTAGGTGGAGATGTATTATCCATGGACGTGGACATAACATTTGAAAGCAGGACTAGAGGACCTCAAACTCTAAGTAATTTATTTATCTACTAGTTTTAAAGCCTGTGTACACAGGCCAACCAAGGCGGTGCTGCAGTGATGCTCAGTACAGACTGCCTGCACCTGATACGGAGCGGGGTTCTCCGAATTCAGACCAGAGTCCTCTGCGCACCATACTGGGACCGCTGGTCTAAGGAAGGTGCGCAGAGAGGACTCCAGTCTGAATTCAGAGCACCCTGCTCTGTATCAGCAGTGGTGCGGGCAGTCTGTACTGCACATGACTGCAGCACGCACAGCCATCTCTACTACGCATGATGGCTTCTGACAAACATCCTTAGTGAATTATAATATAGGATAGAGAACAGAAGTTATGAAGGTGAGAAAAGAAGCATAGAGAGAAAAAGAAAGGAGGCATCATGAGAAGGAGAGTGGAGTTATTGTGGAAGAGACAGGAGGTATGGAAGAAGAGATATGAAGCATGGAGGGAGAGACAGGAAGCATGGAAGGAGGCAGAAAGCATGTAGAAGGAGAGGCAGGATGCATGGAGGGAGAGACAGGATGCATGGAAGGGAGACAGAAAACATGGAGGGGATAAATTAGGCATGGACGGGAAGACATGAGGCATGGAGGGGAAAAAGTAGACATGGAGGGGGAGACAGAGGCATGGAAGTAGAGATAGGAGACAAGGAGTATGAGGCAGGAGACATGGAGGGGGAGATAGGAGGCATGGGGGAGAGATATGAGGCATGGAGGGGAGACAGGAGACATGGAGGGGGAGATAGGAGACATGGAGGAGGAAATAGGAGACATGGAGGGGGAGACAGGACACATGAAGGGGCGATATGAGACATGGAGGGGAGACAGGGTGAAAGAAGGAGAGGCAGGGACCATGAGGTGGAGACACGAGGCATGGAGGGGGAAATAGAGGCATGGAGGGGAGACAGGAGGCATGGAGGGGAATGCAGAGGCATGGAGGGGAGACAGGAGGCATAGAAAGGAATGCAGAAGCATGGAGGGGAGACAGGAACCATGGAGGGGAGCAGAGGTATGGAGGGGGAGACAGAGGAATGAGGGGGAGACAGGAGGCATGGAAGTGGAGACAGTGGCATGGAAGTGGAGACAGAGGCATGGAAGTGGAGAGAGGATGCATGGAGGGGGAGACAGAGGCATGAAGGGGAGAAAGCAGACATGGAGGGGAAGACAGAGGCCTGGAGTGCAGACAGGGGGCACAGACAGGGAGACACATTCATGGAGAGGAGAGACAGGAAGCATGGATGGGGAGAAAGGAGGCATACAAGTGGAGACAGGAGACATGGAGGGGGAGACAGGAGACACGGAGGGGGAGACAGGGGGTATGACGGTTGCACACCCCTCTGGTCCTTAAGGGGTGAAAATTATTAATGTTTTGTTATTAAAAACAAATATTGTGCTGAAGACTCCCAATGCTGGCAACTGCTGTATGCAAATAACATTATAATTAATCAAACTGTCACAAAGCCATGGATACATGTTGCCAGTGGCTCACCCTTTCCATATAATGCCAAAGGAAAAAAGACTGGACAACAGGTGAACTGTCTGGACAGTGGTTTAATCTGTATTACTCAACAGTGAGAATACCTTGATTTTCTCAGCAGGAAAAATGCTACAATATGTTTTTTTTCATAGTAAGAGTTTACTGCTCCTTTTAGCCATACTCGAGAACGAGAGACAATCTCAATGTATCCTTCCTGGTAAAATACTTTGATATTATTATATTGTTATATCCCCAGTCAACCAACCACTAGAACAGCTAGAGGGCCCTAGGTTGACCACACCTTCCTTACAGGCAATGTGAATGAGCTTCAGCGGAAGGCATGCCACTTGCAGCATTAAAGTTGCTTCTCTAACAAACCTGCCCCAGCTTTATTACAGGTACCATGTTTGAACTGGCTAAATTATTTTCTAAGTATAATTCAAGTAGTTGAATTTTACTTCAAGCTAAAGCTCACAACCAGTTTTGAAGCATGCTGGTAACAGGGCAGGTTTAAAAGGGATAGTAATACTTACAATGTAAAAAATATATATGTTTAGGGTTTATCCACCTGAGTAAAACAAGGCTACTCCCACTGCTGAAAGGTGTTTTATTTAAAAGTTATTGCAGCTTAAACTTGAATTTTTTAGGTGCAGTATTACAGTGTCCTGAAATTGTACAGTGGTGCTTTTGCTACACCATCCTATGGACAGCTCTGGTCAATTGACCATAAATCTCCATAGGATGGTGTAGCAACAGCGCCACTGTACAATTTCAGGACACTGTGATACTGTACCTAAAAAATTCAAATTTAAGCTGCAATAACTTTTGAATAAAAAACCTCTTAGCAGTGGGAGTACACTTTTTTACAGAGAGGGAAAACTCTACAAAAGATATTTTTTTTACATTTTAAGTATTACTATCACTTTAAATTATATATTTGAGGGAGAACTTTTACTTTAAATAAATCAGTAGTGCAGTAATTTAACCAAAGGGGCAAGCAATGCATTTTTAAGTAAAAGCGCTACCTCATATATATCCTTATGGTGCTTAAAGGGTTAAACAACATCATTAGAAAGTGGCACTTGAGTTCTGTTGTTATTGGCTGTTTTTTAAAATATAATTAGTTATATTACATAAATTTCTTTTCTATAAATATTTACAAAACTAATTTTTCCTTTTGAGTAGCAGAGAGGTATCCAACACAATGGTGGAGATTCACTAAGCGGTGATAAAGAGGTGATAAAGTGGAGATGACTTCTCCAGTTCATCACTTCTCCAGTTCCTATGTTAGTCTATACAGCCTATGCACTAAGATGTCTAAAGCTGAAGAAATCTTAGTGCATTGGCTCCGTAGAATAAGTGATAAACTGGAGAAGTCATCTCCACTTTATCACCTCTCTATCATGGCTTACTGAATCCCTCCTCCCATGTTACATACCTCTTTGGAACTCAAAGGGTTATGAACCTAATCACCAGCTATTTGGAAAAAGGCTTTCCTTGTCCAGCATTTCTACTTCCCCGTTCTCTCCCTGTAAGATCCTGTCCTTAAAGGGATAGAAATAATTAAAATGTAAAAAAAAAATGTTGTAGGGTTTATCTCCCTGAGTAAAAGAAGGGTACTCCCACTGCTGAAAGGTGTTTTATTCAAAAGTTATTACAGCTCAAAGTTGAATTTTTTTAGGTGCAATATCACAGTGGCCTGAAATTGTACAGTGGCGCTGTTGCTACACCATCCTATGGACAGCTCTGGTCCTGGGACCATAAATCTCCATGGGATGGTGCAGCAATAGCGCCACTGTACAATATCAGGCCACTGTGATATTTCACCTAAAACATTCATATTTGAGCTATAATAACTTTTGTATAAAACACCTTTCAGCAGTGGGAGTACCCTTGTTTTACTCAGGGAGATAAACATATTACTATCCCTTTAAACAAACAAAAACACTTACGAATAATATATCTGTTTATTGTGTGGTGGAACTATTACTTTATGATATTTTACTTGATTTTGACATAGTGTTATGTTAGCCATTTTGTGTTTCTAGCATTCCGAGAGACACAACTTTTATATGTAAAAAAATTAGCATAATTTGCACAAAGTGCCGATGACAATCAGTTGACCTTTTTGAAAAAGTATAGTAGAAATGGTTGTCCAAAGAAATTTTGTGTTGCAACATTTGTGTAATGAAACTCAACCAGAGAGTGCCAGAGAGGAGTCCGATTAATTGTGTTTCAATGCTTTGGATAAATCTCTGGCACCCAAAGTGTTAAAGCCCACGTATAACCTGTTCTTGACTCTCAAAGTGCCACAGGGGTGAGCAACTATTACTCAATATGTTGCATATCCCTCTGGCAGCATGAACCACTCCTTCGTGCTCTGGAGAAAGCGTATGTTGTATAATGACTTCCAGGTACACCATAGCAGGTTCACATAATGTCATGTGACCATGGCCTTGCATCTGCACAGGAAGTACTCTGTCACTCTTGCCTTGCCAGTGTCCTTGAATGGCAGAAAGGAAATGTGGTCACCCTATCTGGCACTCAAAGGGTTAATGGAAATATACAGTAATATTGTATGAGCTATGTATGTGAAAAAAATTACATTAGTGAATTTTCTCAAACAAATCTGTATTCTTAATTAATTATGGCCAGTTTTGCTAAATTTAGCAGCAATCCTTAACCGTTTGAGTTCCAGAGGGTTATGCAACGCATTGTTTTGCAAAGTCTTGCGTACCCCTCTGGCACTCAAAGGGTTAAACATATAATAAGAAAGGTTTGTATACAGCCCTCCCTATATTTCTTCCTTTTTCCACTTTTCTATTTAACTTTCAAATAATCTCCAGAAAAACAACACTTTTTTTTTTTTTTTTAGTTTGTTAGTCCTGCTCTGGGGAGGCGATAAATAATTTGGTATGAAAAATCTGTCAAAAGATGGATAATACTGAAATACAGCACATTCGTTATTGGAGCAAGGGACATTTTTGCTGCCCACTTAAAGTAAGGAAAAAAAAATCAAACACAAAACAAACAAAGCATAAGAGGAGATGTGATTCTAAAGGGAGAAATGCAGACGAGCTCTAAGAAAACAGTTAATTAAAGGAAGGAGAGTGTCAGCTCCAAGATAAATGAAGTGGACTTGTTAAAGGAATAGGGCCTAATCCAGTATCAGAACAGCAGCAATTGAGGCCCATTTTCAAAGCTTTTCAGACACTCAGTTGGCACAGTCTGTCTCTTACAAGATCAGGGATGAAAGGTGCAAAGTACTTTGAGATAACAATAGTTTTTCTGCTGAAAGTAGATTCAGAGCTAAACACAGAAATATGCTCTCACATTGAGGTTGATGTACTTAGGTATTGGTGCAGTTGTGATGCAAATCAACTGCACTGTAGGGGACAAACAAAAAAAGTGACTTGATTTAAATGGGGCTTTAAATTCAATGAATGCAAGAGAGATTGCCAATGCATTGCTTTGCAATGTGCTGCTGACCTCTCTAGCATTCAAGTACATACTTACATAAATACACACACATATGCATATTCTCACACACACCCATACACATACACACACACACACACGCACGCACACACACACACACACAGACAATCATGCTCACACACACATACTCATGCACACGCACTCAGAGACACACACACATATACATTCACTTGTGCACACACACACACACACACACACACTGATTCACACACACACACTCATATACACACACATACACCATAACCAGTGCTAATTCATTAAACCAGCATCACTACCACCAACAGGTCCAACAAAACATGGTTACACCGGCACATACAATCATAAAAAGACCATGATACAGAATCGGTACAAATGCTGGGCACACTGCCTGTTAGCGTTTTAATGACAAGTACATGTTAATGGACATGTTAATGTAAGGATGTGAGATGGGCAACCTGCGGCACAGGAATAATAGATAGAAATGGAAAAGAATGTTTAATTTCCTAAAAAAACAACATTTGTAAGAACTGGATTACATTTTAACATACACCATAAAAATGCTGTTTTTGTTGAAATTAACTCCTTTATTCAGTGTCCCTAATCAATACTTGTACACTGGAACTGGAATGAGATATTATAAAATTTAGCTCACAATTAGCTTATTAGATGCCTGACAGAGTTGCTGGACTGGACACCCTGGAGAAGTCTTGTTATGTCCTTCTGACTTCCTACAGCTGCTGCAAAGCCTCTATTCTGACTAAGGCTGAGGCAGTAGTGGGTAGTTGAATAATACCATAAGTTCCTTGAGCACAGAAGCACATTTAGCACAGCATAAGGCTAAAGCACACATGTGCAGGCTTCCTTCTGAAAAGGAGCCCATGTGACTGGTATGAGAATAAAGAGTGATAGGTGGGTTTTGAAGAACAAGGGACTCTCGTTGAGATGAGCTCCCTTTGACTGAAATGAAGTACACTTGTAAGCTGCAGGAGCTATCAGTCAGGTCTAATCCAGCCAAAGCATTGTGAAAAACTATATACCTATTTAACACTCAATCATTTTATATTATTGGATATTCTCTTGCTGGTTTTTAACACTATAAGATGCTCCCCCTGTTTTTTCCATACTTCACTAAAAATTACTTAGATGGTCCACACCACAGGCATTCTGGAATATATTTTTCTGAACAAACAAGTCAAGGGCAGAACTTTTTGAACTTAATGAGAAACTTTATGTTTGGAGGAAAAGAAAAACTTAGTTCGATAGAAGAATCTTAGCTGGAAAGCATGTTGGTTGTAGTGGGTTTAGGGCTGCTTTACTGCCTCAGGACTTGAAAGCATTGCCATAATTGACACAACCATCAATTCTGCAGTGTATCAGAAGATTCTACAAGAGAATGTCAGGGCATTAGCTGAAACTGAACCAAAGTGGGTCATGCAGCAAGATAATGGACCAAAGCATACCTGAGGATCTATGAAGGAATGACTTAACCCGTTAATGACCCATGATGTGCCAGGACCGGTATGGGTATGCTTCCCATAAGGACCCATGACGGTGCTGGTATGTCATGGGTTGAATAATAGCAGCACGCCTCATTGCTGCTATCACTGCTGAACAGGCTGGAACTGAGAACTCCAGGATCGGAGCACTCAGTTTCAGTTCTTCTCTGTTCTGTATGTACACGTGATTGCTCAAGGAATGATCACATTTACCAGTTTTTCACTGACAAAGGCAATGTGTTTTACACATTGCCTTTGTGACTGTTCTCTGACACTCTCTTCCTTACTGTGAATGTAAGGAGAAAGAAGCAGTGAATAGACAGAAAATGAAAGCAATAGGGGCCAAAGTAGCAGGTATTAACCCCCTCAGCACTGGTTATTGGGGCAGGATAATTGTAGGTCCGATAATGACCTACTGGCAGTCACATGCATGCTTTAAAAATAAATGTAAGCAAGATCAAAGTATGGAATTGCAAACACACATTTATAAACATATCTGCTGAAGTTTAAACAAACAATACTGGGAGTTTTATTGTTGTGGAGAAATTCAATACACCTATACACACCACAAAGTCTGATCAATCAAAAAGTGGGAAAATAGAGAGGGAAAGAGGGACATGGGGATTTTCACCCCTGAGGGACAGTGCCCACTTAAAATTGCCCATTTTGTAGGTATGAATGACCAGTCATACCTTTCATGCAGTTTTAATAAATATTTAACCCTTTATGCCAAAATGTTCAAAAGAGAAAAAATAAAAATGGTGTTTTTTTTTATTTATTTTTTTTTTACCATTTTCTTTAATTTCAATAAAATAAATGGTGGGTTATCCATATAAGTGTGATATTAAAATAAAGTACGTGTGTGTGTGTGAAAAAATAGTATATAATTTGCTTGGGTGGAATAAAAGACTTAGAGCGAAAACACTGTTGAACAAAGACATGGTCAAAAAGGTCAGAATTGCTCCGGTCCTTAAGTGCAATCCACCTCAAATTTTTCCGGTCCTTAAAGGATTAAGAAGAATACGTTCTGTGTTTCTGAATGGATTTGTCAAAGTCAAGATCTACACTCCACTGAAATGCTGCAGCAAGTTGTTCATGCAAAGAAGCTCTCAAATGTCCCCGAAATAAAACCAGAGGAACGGGCCAAAACTTCTTCTAAACCAATATAAGAGCTGTTTAACAGTTACAGAAATCACTTACTTGAAGTCATTGCCGCCTAAGGTGGTGTCACCAAGTATTGAATCTAAAGATTCACGTACCTGAATTCTGAGTCTATTGTAGATCAACAAACTGTGTGTCACTTGTTTAATGAGATTATCATTACATAATATTAGATTACTATTTGAAGAGCCCGTGTACACGGGATACAGTGCCACCCAGCAATGGCCGCAGTGCAGTCATGCACAGTAGAGACTGGCTGCCCCGTGGCTGATATGGAGCGGGGTGCTCCGAATTCAGACCGTAGTCCTCTCTGCAGGGCTATGGTCTGAATTTGGAGCCCTGCTCAGTTATCAGCTACGGAGCGGGCAGGCTCTAGTGAGGATGACTGCAGCTTGCGCAGCCATCTCTACTGCGCATGACAGCTTCTGACAAACATTTAGCTAATTATTATATAGCATATTTTTGACTAATATCTGATCACATTGTAGGTGTGAAATACATAACAATTTTAATAGTTCACCAACTTTTTTCTCACACTGCAAAAATCACCATTGAGCTGAAATGAAATTTTAACCTCTGGAACGCTAGAGAGGTCTGCAATGCATTGCAAAGCAATACAAGAGAGATTTCACTGGAGATGATAAAAGCCCCACTGAAATCAGTGGGGATGTGTCTGCATTCACTGTGGTGCCCTAATTTTGCACTATACGTTCTCTGACTTAGTATATATATATGTTCTGTATCCAGCCAGGACAGAGGGATGTGCCATATATTGCAAATAAATCCACTGCACACCAGTCTGGATCTCAAATAGTTAAGGTATTCTATGGGAGCCAAGTGAATTTATTAAGACAAGTTGTCCATATGGTTATACATGGCCCATTCACTTTGATGGGATCACAAGGTGGCTTTAAGGATTGAAGGTGTCTAATTAAATAGAATGTCTTCTTAATTAATATGTACTGCAAAAATATAGGTTAATCTGATTTGTTACATGTTATATATTCTCCATTATTGTAGACCTGCCAAAGGTTTTGAAGGTGCGACAGCTAGAAAACCGACACACAGAAACACATTTTCTGAATGATATATGCATTGTTTAAAATCTCCTACTGACACTTCAAAATCACATTGCTTAATTGATGGCGACATTAAGAGACTTAGAATACCAATGCATCTGCTTCATTTTTTTGTTCAGAAATGCCGAGTACATCTTGATAGTACATTAGCTATTTAATGTTGGTGAGGAGGCCATAACACATTAACCTGGGACACATATATTTTTATATAATACCAGTGAATTAGAATTAAATTAACCTTGTATTTGGAAAGTGCTCAATCTTACATATTTTACAAGAGCATGTACTCTCAGTGGCATCATCCATTTATTTCAATACCAATGTATCCGAAAAAAATCCATTTTATGCTCCATTGGTAACCATTATTGGGACTGATAATTTAGGCTTGAGTTGGACACAACATTAGCATTGGGAGAGCAAACTATTTCCCAATGCTCACAGCAAATGATTAGCTAACCTCAAGTATTGGATTTACTTTACTGTAAATTGTTCTTTCCAAAAGCAAACTGACTGTACCAGGGGTCTCGAACTGCATTCCTAAAGGGCTGAGGCAGAACAGGTTTTTCGCAAATCCTTTGTTTTGGACTGATATTGTATTCATTAGCTCAACAATTTTAACTGACGCACTGGCAAAATAAGGGATTTCCCAAAAAAGGATGAAAATAGTTTATGTAAAGATGCAGAAATGATACAGAAAATGAAGAACATAAGCTCATATTGTAATAACTTTGATAGGAATCAAAGGAACAAAAAGACAATGATATTGTACTCACAATACAAACCCCTAACTTTGGGAAAGACCTGTAGTCCTCTGCACCTTAACCCCTTATCGACCGGCTGATCGTCGTGGCGCAGTCAGTTAAGGACCACGGATCATTTTTAAAAAAATTTCCGGCTCCAGACTCCCTGAACGGCGTGTAGCTGCGGTGGGAGCCCGGAATTCCATGACGGTCATAGTACGTAATGGGTCGTTAACTCAGATCGACTCATGACGTACTATGAGTGTCAAGGGTCATTAAGGGGGTTAAATCCATGTCCGCACTAACTGCTGGATGGAGTCCCTCTTGTACTTTCAACAGACTCATTCCAGGGGAGAATGCACTGAAGTGTGATAGACTGGTGATAAAGTGAAGATGACTTCTCCAGTGTTCTAAACTCTCAAAATCCTAAATTATTCTATGGAGCCAATGATTTCCAATTTCAACTGTACAACTTAGTGCACTGGCTCCATAGAATAACATAGGAATTAGAAATGTGGGGGGGATTATGCATTAAGGTGTGATAAAGAGGCAATAACTTCTCCAGTGATAGCACTTCTTCAGTTCTTGTGTTATTTTATGGAGCCTATGCAAAATAACATAACAACTGGAGAAGTGATATCATTGGAGAAGTTACCTCTTCTTTATCACTTCTTTATCACACCTTAGTGCATCTCCCCCCTTGATAGCATTGTAGAAGCCTTCTCTACTTCATCACCTCTTTATCACACTGTAGTACATAACCCCTAGGAAGTTGTAATATCCTCCAAAAGGATAGCGATGATAGTGTTCAATACCTGTTTTGCCTCCAAGGGCAGCACACTCTCAGAATTCAAATTCAGTGATGGTACTACTTATGTAGATGGGATTCCCCTGAGTAGTAGAGGAAACCCACTAGCAAGTTGGAACCTCAAAGTGGTAGGAGCTCAGCACTCTTAATATTACTGTTGGGTATAGTGGGTACTAAGTAGAAGGACTCACACAACATGAAAGATTTAAAATTATGACTATATTAGAGGGGCGTCTAGATGCCCTAAAGTCTCAGCTATATACATCCCAAAATCATATACTAAAAAAAGGTATTCCTAATCCTTTATTGATGCTTATACCCATCAGACAATATAAAATATTTTTTTTTTAAATTAACCAAAAAGCATAATAAATAATATATAACAATTATCTAAACACTAGCAATGAGTATAATATGGGAGGATGCGCATGATTTTAACTACTGATGTAAAAAGAGTATCTAAAGTTGAAAAAAATGGATACGGGTGCCTCAAAATCTCACAGTTGTATACAAATGCTTACAATAAATCATGAAAATGAGTATTATTAAGAGTAGGATATTACAGTAATGAATGTACATAAAAAATAAAGCATAAATCAGAAAAATACAACCCTTTGAGTGCCGGATGAGTATACCACTCTGGAATACAAAGGATTTCATTGATCAAAACAGTTTGAGCAAATAAAAACTGTATATAGGCAGCTTGAAAAGTAAAGAAAACTATGATCAAGTGTTTAAAGTTGCAGAAAACTTTTTTTATGAAAAAATATATATTGTAGGGATTTTTCTATTGAGTAAGATAAGGGTACTCCCACTGCTGAGAGATTTATATTTCCAGAGTTATTACAGTTTAAACCCATGTTTTTTTAACATTAGCAGTGTCCTCTAGTGGTCAAATTCTAATTAATTTTCCTGTTAGATTCTAATGGAGAGGAAAGTCAGAAAAGTCAGAGACATACAGTTCTCCATAGAATGTGATAGAAACTGCCTGTCACTTCCTGTCAGTTAGAACAATCAGGAAGTAAACACAGTAAATTCACTTCCTGATTATTTGAACTGTTATAAATTTTGAATAAAACATCTGACAGCAGTGGGAGTGGCTTTGTTTTATTCAGCAGGAAATGCTCTGTAAAATATGTGTTTTCATAAATAAAAGTTTACTGCTCCTTTAAGTGTTGTATGAAATACATTTTTAGAAATAACCTTAGCTCTTCTCTCTTCGTTATAGCTAGGAAGAGCTGTTAGCGGTGCCTCCATACATAAATCATGCATTATGAGAAAGCTGTCAGATCGGTATATAAGTCCAGGTTGCTGTGTGTAAATGTTTTATTTTATTTTATCCAAATAGTCTCTCTTCTACTCAGTCTCAGCAAACCATCACCATTTATAGATCTGCGCTCACCCCTCCTTATTGTGTTCTTCATAAAAATGTTTGGACACACTAAGGGTACATATATAAAATATATTCTTAGTGGGTTGTTGAAGAATTTTCATCAGAAATTGCAAATTATAACAGCAACATTTGATATTTAAAAGATATTAAGGCAACTTTATAAATATAGGGTATGTGGGCTGTGTTCTCAACACATGCACTAAGGTATGATAAATAGATATAAAGTGGAGATGACATCTCTCATAATATCACTTCTCCAATTTCTGTGTTATTCTTTGGAGGATATGTGTTTGAGAAATCTTAGTGCATTGGCTCCATAGAATAATTTAGGAAATTTAGGAAATAGAGAAGTAATATCAAGTCATCTCCACTTTATTACCTCTTTATCAAACCTTAGTGCTTCCCCCTCCCCATGGTTTTCTTTATGAACAGGTTAGACTAGATGTTCAGATTTTAATAAAACTATCTTTAAAATGTTTTTTAAAAAGGGTTGATGAACATTTGATGTTCACTAGAATTACCTGGACACATAGAAGACAAGATCCGAAAGCTTTAATTGATATGCAGTCCTTATGGCTAGCAGCTAAACCTTTGCCACTGGCTTCTTGACACCAAAAGCATCTCATGTACGACGAGATGGCCCTCGTGGAGCTCTTCGCTTGCTTTGCCCGTAGCTTTGCAGACCCTAACCTTTCTTACTCAAGATAACCACCTCTTTCCTCTTCCCTCTATCTCACGATGTCTTCTTTCCCTTTTTTCCTTCCATTACACCTCACTTCTTTAACAACTCGACATAATTCCTCCTTGCTCTTTATATTGTTCTTTTTTTCCATTCTTCTCCACTCTTCTCCTCTTTAAGGACTTCCTTTCCTTATATACTCTTTGTCCTACTTTCATTCCTAATGAAAATATGGTTATTTCGCTTTATGGTACTGCAAGACCACCATGTTTAATCCGTTTATGTTTATATTTTTGTATGTTGTGCCTTGTTAGTTGCACTATTCTTATGGAGATATAGTGTCTCCTTTGCTAAACTTGTACGAAGCTGTGGCACCTGTCTTTTATACCCATGAAGTTGTTACAATTTTCTGTACTTGCTTAATTCCGGTACTTTGAATAACCTAAAAAAATTCTTTCAAACTAAAATGTTTTTAACCCCTTAATGACCAGCCGCACAGGCACGCGGCGGTCACTAAAGGACCACGGAGCATTTTCTTTTGCCGATCCGACTTTTGTATTGCAACATTATTAGCACCATCTTTTCCATAAAGCTATGTTTCTGGGACAAACTAAATGGATTGTAGGGGACAAATAAACATTCCCATAAATTTAGTCCTTTGAGTGCCAGACCGGAGACCTGAGAGTTGCTAGCAGGACCACAAAACACAAACTTCTCTGACTGCACGTTGTAATCATAAGTAGACTTTGTCGTGTCTGCCTTCATGGACATGACATTTGGGATTGATTGAAGATGTTATCGCTTGAATAAAAGTACAAAGGCAAAATGCTTAGAAGCCTCAGGATTATCATGTTAGGCATTCGTAGGAGTTGTTACTTCACCTTTAAATATTGATGTAATATATAAATAGACATTGGGTACAATGGCAAATATAAATTAAATCATCAATAAATCATTTAGAGAAAAAGAACAAAAACTCCCAGTATCTTACATATGAATTGTCAAATGAAATGCAAATCCTAATCCCATTTTATTAAAAAAACTAGGAAAAGTAAAATAATTGTGTTTTAAAATGAAAGCTGAACATTGATATAAAAAAAATCAGATCTCTGGATAAAATGCATTCTAAGAAAAACATTCATGAAAAGGAGAAGAGCCTAACCAAATTCTGAAATGGATGTGTAGTTTTTTCAGCTGCTGTCTTATGGATACAATCTGTATGCATCAGTGCAGATATTTGCTTTATTGCTCCTAAAACCCTATTTCTTGCTGGGTAAACTGTGTGTGTGAAGCAGTTCCTATACCTCTCTCCATCATTGGCCCATGTGACGCCTAGATGTGGGAAAGCCTCTATTACTGAATCCTGTTCCTCAGAGCCTTATACAATGCTGTGATCATTACTGTGCTGACAAAAGCTGATGTACAAAAGCAGATAATTGGGCACTATCAGATATGCCAGTGTTGCTGTTCATCTTTTCAACAATCGCTCTCAGCATACCTTGAAACTGTGGAGAGATATTAAACAGCTGACAGATCACCAATACATGCTGTAAATCTGCTACAAATGGGACTACCCATTTAGCCTATGGGCTCAACACAATGGAATTTCAGCAGTTCTTTGGCACTGTAAAGACCCTTTGGGATTCTGGATACAGCAGTACCCCTTCCACTTCAAAAACCCCAGGTATCTTCTACCACAGTTGATAAAAAGGATCACAGAGATAGATGGATCACTCCATGGCCTTCCCAGGCTAAAAGAACATGCAATACCAATTTTATTCTACCTGGATCCCTTCAGGAGAACACTTTGGGGGATTCTTGGGACTGAACCTAAAAGTTCTTTATAGGCCTACTTCTTTTGTGGTGTTCTTTGGTTTTTCTTTAGTATGCCTCTCTAAAGTATCCTGCTTTTACACTATTCTCTGCCAAGGACTGTGAGATCCTCCTTACCACCTCTTTTTTCTCCACCCCTCTCCCACCCCTCGTATTAAACTGTATCACCAATTTGTATATGCTTTTCCTTTCCCAGGAGAGTGGTATAAGGGTTGTGTTTCAGGGTACAAGCTTTACCCAATAATCTCTCTATAGCCTTTATCTGTCCTCAGTTCATGGTGTTGTATAATTGTTTCATCGTACTCACTAGACTAGTGCACAGAAAAAGAAAAAAGCTTTGTCCTAATGATTAGGTCAAATTTTTATATACCCATTCGGATAAAAGGAATTTTGTTTATCCCCCGTTTTGTTAGTCAGACAATGATATTATGCCCCTAATGTCAGGGGACCAGTGGTATCCTCAGCTCCCTGGGCCTCGTGCATCTTTTGTTAAAGAAAGAAAGAAAATTAAAAAAAAAAAGTTTGTCTCCAGCATTTATTATCAAAATCCCACCCATGTCTACTTAACAAGCTCTTTCTGTAGTCCCCTCCAAACTACAAACTCTCCTAAACTTTTACTCCTAGTTAAATGCCAATAATTCTGTATCTCCTACAGTTCTCTGGGAGGAGCATAAGTGTGTTTTATGTGGTGAAATTGAGTCCCACAAGAAAAAATAGGAATTGTCTCATATTAAAAGGTTATCTCCACAAAGTATAACCTTAGAGATTAGACATAATCTTGATGACAATGACTTGAAACAATTACAATTGACAAGAAGTAGACTAGAAGCTCCATTTTGGCAAAGGGTGACAGAAATATCAACAATATATTGCAGGGAACAAATGTGATAAACTGCATTCTAGGGTAGTTTAATCACACCTATTAGGGATAAACATGGTTATACTCATACAAATGTCACCAGTATGGCAGGGGCCCTTTTTGAGTATTTGAAGGATTCTACACAACCTTCCCCTCAATCTGTTATCGATGAGCTGACAATTTCTGGCTGATTCAGGGTTGTCTACTTTAGATATTACTTTGGTTGCTCTACTGAATTCTGCAGTCTCACTGGAGGGATTCTGGGGGCCTATTGTAGTCACAACTAAAGGGGAAAAACCCAAACCCTGTGCGATATTACTAGACCTTCTTTGATATCATTATCTCTCACATATTGCTGGCCTACAGTGGAGTAGATGGTGGTATCCCATTGCCACCTCAGGCTCTGGAGATCCATATACTAATATTTCTTAAACCAGGGAAGGATCCTACCATTTGTAGTAGTTATAGGCCTATATCCATAATAACTGTTTACACTAAGTTCAGGCTGGGTTGCTCCAATAAGCTGCTTTTTGCAGATGATGTACTACTTTTTTTATCGGATCCTAAGTTATCTTTACCCCCTTTGGGTCCTGGAGCAATACAGTATCAACACCCAATTTAAAAGTACCTATTAAAATCCAAGGTTCTTAATTTTAATATCCCTCCTCCCCAGGTTTCAGCACTGAAGGTGAGATTCCCATGTCTATGGATCAGTTCTGTGCTGAAATATCTAGGAATTTTCTGTACCACCGATCCTAAGACATTATTCTTGACAAATGTTCCCTCTCTTATATCTTCTGTTCTACAGACTCGGGTGGGTAGTCAGAATTTTTTCTCTCCTGGTTTAGGAGGGTTAATATAATTAAGATGGCTGTTTTAACCAAGACTTTTTATTTATTTAGGGACCTTCCAGTAAATATCCCCTGGTCCTTTCTCCAGACGCTCCAGGCATCCATCATTATTTCATACAAACACGCTGTTTCTTAAGGCACAAAATAAGTATTGCAGAACAAGAGTTTGTTTGTCCTTTGGTCGTGTAAAGATCAAATGATTTATATATATACATATATATATATATATACATATATATATATATATATATATATATATATATATATATATATATATATATGAAAATGGTAGATTTGCTTACCATCAGATTTCTGTTATACAGAATCCTGATAAGGTCACATGACTAAACAAGGCAGTGCAGCAGGAAGGTAGGAATGTTGGAATATCTATCCCTCGCGTTAAATCTACTCAAATTTGTGTCTACCCCTCTCCTCTTCTCTATCTCTCCAATAAACTGTCTTCATCTCTCCTCTTATCCTGCTCTCTGTCTCCCCCACATTATATATCTCCAGTTTTATTGTGGTCCTTCTCCCGCTCTCACACCCTGTGCATCTCTTGTGTGATTCTTGTACTCCCTTTGTCCTTCTTTCCCCTCCCATGAGATTCTTTACAAATTGATTCAAACAACACATTTTCTCTGGATCATCTGAATTTAGTTGCAAAATTAATTGCTGCTGATTTTTTGCCCATCTCTAGTCTTTTTCAGAGGGAGGATGAAAAGGCTTAAAGTGATAGTACTGTTTCACAAAAACAGCAGCTCCAATTCATCTTCATAGCAATTGAGCCATAGAGAGTGTTATTTCAGTACTGTGAGAGTTGTAGTTCAATAGTAATTGAGCAAATTAGTTTCCCCCTCCCACCCCTTTTACCTAGTGTAAATCCCACTCCTCAGATGTGGAATCCAGTCCATAGACCAGACAGCTCACATCGTGTCAATATTCTACTGTGAGAACAATGAAAACCCTGCCCCCCTTGAAATGTTTTTCAGCTTTTTCCCTTATCTTAATTGAAGATTGTCCCTCTCTGTAATCTACCTGGATACTCCCTGCTGCTCTGAGCTGAGCAGTGTTAGACTAGGTAAAAAGGGTGGGAGGGGGATACTTTATAATTCAATTTCTCTTGAACTACAGCTCTGACAGAATTGAAATTACACTCTCCAAGGCCCAAATACTATGATGATTAATTAGAGTTGCTTTTATTATGAAACATTACTATCCCTTTAAGAAAAATCCATCCAACTTTCAGTGAAGGCAGTCCTTATCCTATGGATCTGATCACAGGAGACAGGCATGCGCAGGAGAGAACCAATCATTTGGGTTTTACTCCTTTGCACTTCAATAAAGCACACATATCTAAAATGTGAGTGATGGTAAACATTATATATCTCTATCTATCTATCTATCTATCTATCTATCTATCTATCTATCTATCTATCTGTCTGTCTGTCTATCTATCTTTATATCTATACTAATTGAAGAGCCCGTTACACGGGCCACAGTGCCACTGCCACCCGGTCGTGGGGCAGTCATGCGCAGTAGAGACTGCCTGCGCCGTGGCTGATACAGAGCTGGATGCTCCTTCAGAGCGTCCAGCTCTGTATCAGATGCGCCACGGGTAGTCTCTACTGCGCATGACTGCAGCACGAGCAGCAGTCTCTACTGCGCATGACTGTGTCGTTACACATGTTTTAGTGAATTATTATATAGGATTAGACTAGTGCACAGTGAAAAAATTAGTGTTGTCAGAAATTTTTGGTAATTTTTTTTTTACCAGTTTGGAGGAAATTAAATTTACCATTACGTACAATTAGTCAGAATTACAGTGAACAATTTGGTTTGTTCACCGCTATTTTGCTTATAGGAACATAAGCATCAAAAGTGCCAAAGGGCTAGGAAATGCAATGAAAAGCAAAGCATTCATACCCCAGTGGTGCTCAAAGGGTTAATCCCCCTAAAGAACACTAGTCTTGGCCCCATCTCCAAGTATTACATAAGTAAATCACTTACAGTGTGTGTATGTGTTTTTGTTTTGTTTTATTGAATTTTTAAGTTCGCTTTAAATACATTTGTTTGTATTAAATTAGTGGGTGATTGTTGTATGCAAAGTTCCAATATAACGCAGCAGGCATTGGGTTAATGAGAGAACTGATGAGTACCTTGTGAAGTTTTTTTTTTCTTTCGTTTCTTTTAATCATGGGAGTTATGTAATACCAGAGATTAACCCATTTTCTGCTGTTGGATTTCTACCTTTCATCTAAACCCTTCTGACATGAGTTCCCCTCATTAAGGCAAATCTTTATCTCCCATGCATCTCATTTACTTTTGGAGTCTCAATTAGTGCCGGGTAAAAGGAAAGATTTCTGCGTCCTCAAAACTTCTTCGTGAATCTATAAACACTTTTTCACATCCTCACCAAAAATGTGAAATGCATTTTCATGATATAAAAATAAAACCTGAAAGATAAAAGTCTCTGTTTGTTTAGCTGAATAATTTGTACCTTTGAAAACAACTATGTTTTAATAAAGAATAATGCAAATAACCCAAGCTGAAATTCTGAATATAAATTAGATGAACTATTGTGATTTGGGTTACGGATCGATTTGTCAAATAATGGGAACATTTCAGTTGCAGGAAAATTGATTCAAAACAAATCTACGCACTTGCATATTAGCACAATGTGATGCTAAAGCAAATGTGTTGGTGTTTCTAACATCAATAGGTTTATTAAATATAAGAGATTGACTTGGACATTCACATGGCTGGATTTCTAATTAGCCAGAGTAGGGAACTGCCTAGAGCACAACATTTTGTGGGATGCCTAAGTGGTGGTGGCCACTACCAAATTAAGAATGTTAGGTGTAAGCATATCAATCCCAATTCCCCTGTAGCAGGCACATCTGTCCTGGTTTATGGTAACTGGTTTATTTACCAGTTTATATACCCCTTTAAAGACAATTATTTAACACCACAGATGCTAGAGAGATCTCCAAAGTATTACAAAGAATTAAGTGTCGAAGAGCTTATTTGTGCGTGTGTGTTGCATATTCTAATGTGACTAAATTCAATGGGGGCCTCTGTCTTCATGTTGTGTGCTTATGTCCATAGAATTTTGACTCATTGGTTCCACCGGGGCTTAAAACATCAATCCCAGCTTCTATAGCACCAGGTGTTGGTCAGAGGTGGATGTTGGAGACTTAAAAAACATACAGCTAAGTTGTTCTGGTATCTCAATATTATCTCCCGGGTAACTGAAGCAAATTAGTGGTAGTCAGGGTCTCTGACAGCACATTGAAAGTCTTAGCTTAAAGTTTAAGAGTTTGCTATTTCTTTAAATATTATGTTTAGGGATTAAATCCACAATGAATCAATTATTTGTGGATTTAATCCCTAAACATAATAGTTAAAGAAATCGCAAACTCTTAAACTTTAAGTTAAGTTCGATAAAATATGGGGGCCATGGCTGTCAAACCTTATTTAGTCCTTGAAGGACTGTACCCTCAGCGTATTTCCATGTTTCCGCATCTTGGGGGATCCCATTGGGACCGATGTTAAACTCAGTCAGGATCCTCCGGAGACGATTGTACAGTCTCCTAAACCATGATTGTTAATGTGACTTGAATGCTAGAGATGTGATGGTGGTTCACTCTTGGGGAAGTCGGGGGGGTACCGCTGGCTGCTGTGTAGGTTTTAGGGTTAGTTGGGTTATTTTAGGGGAGTTCAGTAAAATGCTAGAGGCTTTCAGGTTACTTGCTATGTGTATACTGATACTATGCTTGCTCACTACACCTGTAATTAGTGTTGAGCGAGCGTGCTCGGCCGATGCTCGGATCGGCTCGAGCATCGCTCTGCTCTGCACATGGCGGTACTCGTACGAGTACCGCCATGTGCTCGCCCGACATGCTCGGGTGAAGAGGATCTGTGCCGGAAGAGGCACAGATCCGAAGACGCTCCGCTGGACCACCAGGGAATGGAGGTACGGGGGCATTGCGGAGATGAAGGGGGCATTGCGGAGATGAAGGGGGACATTATGGAAGAGGGGCATAGACTCTATGCCCCTCTTCCACAATGTCCCCCTTCATCTCCGCTATGCCCGTCTTCCACAATGTGCCCCTTCATCTCCGCTATGCCCCTCTTCCACAATGTCCCCCTTCATCTCCTATGCCATAGAGGAGATGAAGGGGGACATTGTGGAAGAGGGGCATAGCGGAGATGAAGGGGGACATTGTGGAAGAGGGGCATAGAGTCTATGCCCCTCTTCCACAATGTCCCCCTTCATCTCCGCTATGCCCCTCTTCCACAATGTCCCCCTTCATCTCCGCTATGGCATAGGAGATGAAGGGGGACATTGTGGAAGAGGGGCATAGCGGAGATGAAGGGGGACATTGACCAGGCACCCTCCGCTCATCAGAGCAGGGGGTGCCTGGTTTAATGCTCGAGTGCTCCCATTCATTTGAATGGGGCTCGGGTGCTCGGCCGAGCACTCGAGCATCAGGGGGTGCTCGGTCAGAGCACCCGAGCACCCGAGCATCGGGGTGCTCGCTCATCTTTACCTGTAATGTATAGACGTCAATACCATGTGACTCATATCTATTACTCTATATTGTCTCTAACAATAAAAACTTTTAAATTAAAAAAATTAAAGCTAAGACTTTAGGAATTTGTGCCCAGATTTAGGCAAGTGGGGAGTTGTTATTAGGAGTGTTTCATTAAAGCACATGTATAGTTCTTCACTGCCCCTTTAGAAATCTCTGATTTACCACTACTTATAAGTAAGAGTAGGTTAACAGTTTTATTGAATTTTAGAAGAGATTTGAATCACAAAAAATATAAATTAACAATATATATGGACCAAAGGGTTTTGCACTGCAAAGCATTGAGCACCCTTCTGTCATTAAGAGTTAAAGGGCTGTTGACCCTAAAACATTGTAAATGTAATATTTGAAATGGTTATGTTGCTTAGTGAACACCTAATAGGGGTAGTTTCCCCATAAATATATATTATTGCACTTAACTCAGTGCACAGCACAGTACACCGTTTCTTAAGTAAAATTAGTATCCTAATTTTGAGTGCATTTCTTTAACTTTTGAGTGCCAGATAGGTATCCATCACATTGCAATGCAATGCACTGGCACTCAAGGGGTTACTATTGGGATATAACTAGGAATGAGCAAAAGTGTTTGTCTCAATTGTGAAAAAGAATTCTTCTGAAAAGCTGTTTTCTCACTTTTTCATTGCATTGAAATCAAACGTAATAAGAAAATTCTCTCCCATGTGAAGCATTTGCCCCATGTCTTACTACTGTGCTTAACCCCTTAAGGACCAGTGGTCCTGTGGTGTTTGGTCCTTTAAGGACCAGATAAGAAAGTTCGACGTGCCGTCCCACGTGACTGATCATGTGTTCCGGCATGTCGAACGAGGGACTGAAAGAGATCGCTCCGGTCTGGGAGCGATCAACTTCAGTCCCAGGTATTACTCACCGCGCTCCTGCAGGAGCGCAGTGAGTAAAAGTACGTGACGTACCAGGACTGTCACTGGTCCTTAAGTGCCAGACCGTCTGGTGCCGGTCCGGGTACGTCACCAGACGTGAAGGGCTTAATCACCAGTATAAAAGGGGGTGTCAGATTGCCATATGTTGTCAATCTCTGCTTGGAAGAGAGCTAGAGGAAAAGCTGCTGAATTATTGATGCTAGCTACTATAGCACTATACAGGCAAAGAGAGGGAGCTGAAGTTGCTTGATTTAGGATTAAAGGGTTGTAGTGAGTTCTTCTCGGGACAGGTGGGGAGCGTGGGTCCATCCACTGTCTTTATTTTTTACAACAATGGTAGTCATAGTATCTGCCAGCACTATGAACTACTAAGTAACCACTTTATTTTTTTTAACATTTTATTTAAATGTATTATCATTTCTCTCTGACTCACCCTGTCTCCTTCCACTCTGCTTTTCTCATAAACTACCCCACACAACAGTGTGGGAAATTATTAGTTCATTTAGTATATGGGTGGGATGTTTTGACCCATTGAATATCATAAGTGGGAACTGGAACCATTCTCACAAGACTTTCTGTGGTCTTAGCAAATCACAAAAGTTCCCACGGAAGCAAAAAAGGGACATTTCAACCTTCCCTGCTAATGACTCCTTCTCCTCAGACTCACTTGCTGCATGGTCCATCCAGCTTCTCTTTTTTTAAATACAGTGGTGGTAAGTCAGCACTATGAGCCATTAAGTAACACTTTATTGTCCTTTTTTTTATTTCAATTTCTCTCTCTCTCTCTCTCTCTCTCTCTCACTCTGCTCCTTCCACCCTATTTTACTCCTAAAATACACCACACTAGAGTGCAGGTAGTTGTGCCATATTCTCTTATAGAAAATATAGGTTTTAAAGAAATTACATCTTGTGTTGCATCCTACTGGCATATCCCAATCCATAGTCATTTTTTAAGAAAAGTCGTTCCAGAATTGTACAAGAAGGTGGTTATGTGGCAAAAGGGCAGAAAGTTCTGCAAGAAAGTTCACCTGACCACCGATATTTGGACACGTGGCCAGAGTAAAGACTATATATGCCTGGGGTGGGCGAAAGGTCCCGTTGTGTACCTTGAAAAAATCTGTAAAAACTACATAGTTGTCTACTTTTTCACTGGAAAATCCACTTTAACCCTTTGAGTGCCAGAGTGGTATGGAATGCATTGCAGAGCATCACACACACAAAGAGAGATGCATTCACACAAAAAAGACAGGTGCACTCACGCACACCCACACACGTGTGCACAGAAAGAGGGGAACCAATGGAAATACACACACAAAAAAAGAGACATAAGCACAAACACAGAGACAGAACCATATAACATCTATCAACTACCCCTGGCAGTGGACACGCTGTTGAATTTTGCCATGGGCTCTAGCCCAAGATCTTTTTGGAACCTAGCAACACCCCTGCTTTCTGCTACAAAAATGTGCCATTTCCAGTAAGTAAAATACAATACAAGCTGCTACAGAGCGAGAGAGAGGTGCTAGGCTACTTTGCTGCAATATTTATAGCAGAAATGAGGCAGGAGAGGCTCATAGTGACTACTATCACTATAAACAGGTTTACTATCAATAAAAGGAGGATCTGGAAGACCCTTTTGTGTCCAGTGAGTCTACAGAGGAGGAAGTGACCACTACCAGCACTGAAGGGTCTGCATGCCCTGATTCCTGAGACCCAATGCTGCCAGTCCCCCTAAATCACCCCTATTGATCTTCGGGAAATGTATCTCATGGGAGGAAGAAGAGGGTAGTACTGTGAGCAGGACAGGTCAGCTGCCTGTGCCTGTTGCCAGTGCTACACCTGCTGCCGATGCTGAACCTGCTGCCAGTGTGTCTTGTAATTCTCAGGAGGGGGAAGGAGAAGATGATGGCAAGTTTGACAGCAGGGGACCCTAAGTCACACTTGCTATCTCCAAGCAGTCCTGTCCCTAGTACTACTAATAATAGGTTGCAGCAGCTTGTACAGAGTGTTAGGAGTGAGGGACAGTGTGATCATTGTATTACTAGTGAGGAGGAAGACTCAGACAGGTCAGGGATTATAATTAATGTGGTTGGTGTTAGTAGTAGTAATAGAGATGGTGAAACAGCTGGTGAGACTAGGGTTATTAGAGTGACAGTGTAAGTAATGCAGAGCATCCAGACTAGCAGTCAAGGGAGCCCACACCATTCTCCTGACCCTGGGAGTCCTTCAATATTGTACATGAAGATGGCAGAATTGTTGCCTAGCAGTAATAATACCACCACCACCAGGAGCACATATCAGCTGCCTGTGGCTGCTGCTAGTGCTGCCAGTCTGCCTTCTTTAGGTCAACAAGAAATGGCAAGTGTGACATTAGGGGACCCTCTGTGACATTTCTCATCAACTCTCACAACCAGTGAGATGTCTTAAAAGAGTAGCAGCATGGGACTGGTGGTGATGATGATGGTGGAGAAGCTGGGGAGGAAGAGACATTAATGGCCTTTTTAGCCAAAACTGAGAAGGAAAGGGAGACAGGGATGGGGATGGGTATCACCACCACCAGCATTGAGCTTTTGGAATTTGCGGAATTTTCAACTGCTTTCATTCCTGCTGCTTCTGAGTTGCAAGGGCAGCAGGATGCTGAGGAGCAGGCTACTGTGCAACAGACCAACATGGACGTAGTAGGAATCGGGTCAACAAGTGATGAGGGATAAGGACAGTTTCCTTTTGCTAGCAGCAGCAATACTCCTGGTCCTAGCTGCAGTGCTGATTCAGAGGCAGTTGCAGCAACAGCAGCCACATCATCCTCTGCCACAGCCAGTGAAGGGGAATATGAGGGAGAAAAAGAAAGAGGTCATTCTTCTACACTTTTTCCCTCCCCCCTGAAGTCATGGTGTGGTGAACTAAAGACGCCAAAACACATATGTGGTGCACGGGTTGTGAATTTATGTGCTTGTAGTTGCACGGCTCGTGACGCCAGGGTAGTGTTTTACACCACACTCCAGGGGTGAAGCAGGTCTCCTGGGCCCAGCGCTGGGGCAATAAAACACCAGACTGCAGGGTTACGGATAACTGCGTTTACTGGAGAAGCAGGACAGGTGAAATAGTCCATTAAAGCAATGCAGAGGTAAGGCAGCGGCAAGTGCAGAGGTAACAGGGAGCCACAGGGCTTGCTGAGACTTGTAGTAGACTTTACTCTGAATCTTGACTTTACTAGTGACAACTTTAAACTTTACTGTAGTTACTGAAGACTTCTGACTTATGTGGCCACATACACTGTCTGAACCATAGGTCGCTCTTTTACACTCTACCGCCAGGTTAACTAAGGACTTTTGACTAGGATTTTTGAGACTACAGAGCGGAGGCCGCCGTAGGCTAATCACTCACGATAAGTAGTACTCTCTATGGGGCCCATTCGCATTCAGCACTTCTCCCCACAGCTCTTCTTGTTGACAGACACAGACTTGGACTTGGACTCCTGTGCGGTGGAACGCCTATGGTTGTGCTGTGGAACACTGTAGTTGTTTAGCTCCACTGGTTTCCTTCACCTTCTCCTCTGTCTTTATCTCCACACACTTCCTCCAGTTCTCTCTCCTCTCCTCTCACATCCTCTCTCCACAACTTCCTCACTAGACTCCTCTATACTGAACACACACTAGCTTGCTCCTTCCTGTCTGGCTAGACCAGGGGGCTGCTGGGTAAAAAACCTCATTGGCTCCTGTGGTCACATGTTACCCTCTGCACTGCTCACCTTAAAGGCACATGAACAACAAAAATATTACAGTTATACCAACATTATACAATCACACAAATATATAAATAACCATGTTTTAAACTTAAAGCAACATATACCAGAAAGGACTGGTAAATGTAAATGTCCAACTCTGGGACATTACAAACTCCCCCACTTTAAATAAGCCGTCCTCGGCGTTGCGTCCTTCAGGGTGATGTTGCTGAAAGTGGAAAAAGTTCACATTGCAGAAAAATGAAAAACACAAAAATAAAGATATCTCCTGGGGCATTGATACCGAATGTTCTTCCATACTTTTAGTGGTATATAAAGAAAACAAACTTTCCTGAGTTCAGTAGTCCTTGCGCAATAGTGCAACAAACATTAGATTAGACGAAAGTACCATAACTTTATACTATACTAGACTATAGACATTATACTATACTAGACTATAGACATTATACATCTGAAATACATTTTCTGACTATAAACACACTTTTTCTAGCTACTGTATTGCATAGCTGACTGAAAATTATACACTTTAACTATCACAGTGCTGATTTCACAGATTATATGACTGACTAATTTACATGACTATTAAGGCACTAATAAACATTTTCACTTTCTCAAAATACTTAATTTACTGTCGATAGCGGGCAGGCATTTGTCCTCGAGTACTCCTCTGCGATCTTCGCAGCACCACCTCTTCTGGGGTATTATCCGAGTACATATCAGGGTCTGGCACTTGTTCTGGTTCTTCAACAACTATGGGAGTCCCAGATGGCTCTCCTGGCACCGGTACTATGGTAGGAACTAGTGGCATTGGTGTGGCAGCAGGCACCAAACAAAAGTAGACAGGTTGTCCAGATGGAAACATGGGTATGTCCATGGCTGGCGCTATCCCTTCATACGGAGGCCTTGTTGGAGCAGGCTCTGGCACATGTTGAGGTGGTGTAGTAACGACCGGCAGGTTCTCCTTGACACACAGTTTTATGCGATTCCTATGTACGACCTGCGGAGCTCTGTCATGCTTTTGTACCACGTACACGTCCGACTCCGGGTACGGTATGGCGGTAATTGTATAGGGCTCGGTTTCCCATATCGAGTCCAACTTGTCAGTTCTCGGATATTTTCTCATCCACACTTTGTCGCCAATACTTAGAGGTTGGGCAGCAGCATGCCGGTTATACTCTTCCTGTTGTCTCTTCCTTGCCTCACCCATTGTCTTGCTTACAATCTCTTGTGCCTCAAAGATCCTCCTTTGATGATCTGCGACCCAGTCTTGAGATGGTAATGGATTAGGGTTATCAGGGACTTGCAGGCCAAGAGCCCTGTCTTTGGGTAACTGCCCATGTCTCCCCATCATTAGATAGAAGGGGGTGTAACCCGTAGAACAGTGGGTGGTGTTATTGTAGATCTCCATCAACTCAGGCAACAACTGAGGCCACTCCTCTCTTCGGGTGACTGATGCTGTTCGCAGCATGTGAATGACCACCTGATTGACACGTTCACACAGTCCATTTCCTTGCGGATGGTAAGCAGTGGTTCTCAGCTTCTTACAATCATGGAACTGACACAACTCTTGGAATATTTGAGCTTCGAATGCTGATCCACGGTCTGTAAGGACTGATTCTGGGCAACCGAAGGTCTGAACCCACTTGGTATAAAACATCCGAGCGGTGGTTTTGGCAGTGAGATCTTTGACTGGAATAACAACAAGCCATTTGGAATAATGGTCTACCATCGTCAGTGCGTGAGTATACCCTGATCGGGAAGGGGCCAACTTCACATGATCCAATGCGACTATTTGGTTCGGTCTTTGACTGTGGATGGGATGGAGTGGCGCTCTGGCATTCCTACGCTCACTTTTGGTAACATTACAGGCGGAGCACTCGTTGCACCAACGTTCAATGTCTCCTCTCATCCCTATCCAATAGAAACGTTTCCGGATGGTGGTCTCGGTTTTGTGGACCCCGAAATGTCCTGACTGGTCATGATATGCACTGAGGACCATGTTTGCGTCCCTCCTGGGAACCAAAATCTGATGAAGTCTCTCACCAGAGACGGGATCTAGAGAGTTCCTGTATAACAGTCCTTTCTGTAGGAACAACCGTTTCCTCTGTCGCCAGAGACGTTTGAGTTCAGGGTCAGCATGGTTACGACGTAGGCGTATCGGCACCTTTCTTGCCAGGAGGTAATCGAGTAAGTCTCCCATGACTCGGCTTTCATCTTGGAGGGTCTTCCAGGTGGATAGGTCATCAGAAACCCTCTCTGGCATTGGTTCACTGTCTATGACGGCAGTAATAGCGTTTAGATCGGCAAACCGGTTGTAGAAGGGCGGCATTTCTACATCTTCCCACAGGTCTTCCTGGGGCGGTTCCTCACCATCAGCCATTCGTGAGAGGACATCAGCATTGACATTCGATTTGCCACTTCTGTACTTTATGGTGAAACAATAGTTGGATAGCCTGGAAGCCCATCTTTGCTCAATGGCACCAAGTTTCGCAGTGTTGAGGTGTGCCAATGGATTGTTATCTGTATAGACTGTGAACGGAGTAGCTGCGAGGTAATCTTTGAATTTCTCAGTAATGGCCCACACAAGGGCTAGAAGCTCCAGCTTGAAGGAACTATAATTGTTGTCGTTCCGTTCGGCACCTTGCAGATTCCGACTGGCATAAGCGATTACTCGCTCTTTATTGTCTTGCACTTGAGACAGTACTGCTCCCAGACCTTGGAAGCTAGCATCGGTGTAGAGCCGGAATGGTTGACTGTAGTCTGGATACGCCAGAATTGGCGGATGCGTAAGTAAATACTTTAAGGCCTGGAAGGCGGTTTCCTGTTCTTCGGCCCAGGCAACAGGGAGTCTTCCATTGTAGTTCTCTTTTGTGCATCCCCGCAGTAGAGCAGTAAGCGGTTCTGCCACTTGTGCAAAGTGAGGTATGAAACGGCGGTAATAGCCGGCAAACCCAAGAAAGCTTCTGATATCTTTCACCGTAGTAGGGGTAGGCCAATCTTTGACTGCAGCCACCTTATCAGGGTCTGGCTGGACTCCTTCTGCACTCACGACATGGCCGAGGTAGTTCACTTTCGGCTTGAGTAGGTGACATTTTGAAGGCTTTATCTTAAGCCCCTGCTGTATCAGCACGGCGAAGACGTCAGACAGATGCTTGAGGTGTTCTTGGTAAGTTTTTGAGTAAACAATGACATCGTCCAAGTACAGGAGGACACTTTGAAAGTTCATATGGCCGAGACACCTCTCCATCAAACGCTGGAAAGTAGCTGGGGCATTGCACAGCCCAAACGGCATACTCTTAAACTCGAAGAGTCCCATGGGAGTGGTGAAAGCAGTTTTCTCCCGGTCCTCAGGCGCCATGGGTACCTGCCAGTAGCCACTGGTCAGATCCAGAGTGGAGAAATAGGCGGCTGAGCCCAATGCAGTGAGCGACTCTGCGATGCGTGGCAGTGGATATGCATCCTTGTGCGTGATATTGTTGAGTTTATGATAGTCCACACAGAATCTGATGGTTCCATCTTTTTTCTTGACCAAAACTAATGGGGCATACATTTTTTTTTTTTTTTTTTTACACAAAGTCTCTGTTCAGACTGGGGGTTTTCTTGGTAAGTCACACACCCGTATCCTGTTCGTGACGCCAAAACTGGAGATGTGGTGAACTAAAGACGCCAAAACACATATGTGGTGCACGGGTTGTGAATTTATGTGCTTGTAGTTGCACGGCTCGTGACGCCAGGGTAGTGTTTTACACCACACTCCAGGGGTGAAGCAGGTCTCCTGGGCCCAGCGCTGGGGCAATAAAACACCAGACTGCAGGGTTACGGATAACTGCGTTTACTGGAGAAGCAGGACAGGTGAAATAGTCCATTAAAGCAATGCAGAGGTAAGGCAGCGGCAAGTGCAGAGGTAACAGGGAGCCACAGGGCTTGCTGAGACTTGTAGTAGACTTTACTCTGAATCTTGACTTTACTAGTGACAACTTTAAACTTTACTGTAGTTACTGAAGACTTCTGACTTATGTGGCCACATACACTGTCTGAACCATAGGTCGCTCTTTTACACTCTACCGCCAGGTTAACTAAGGACTTTTGACTAGGATTTTTGAGACTACAGAGCGGAGGCCGCCGTAGGCTAATCACTCACGATAAGTAGTACTCTCTATGGGGCCCATTCGCATTCAGCACTTCTCCCCACAGCTCTTCTTGTTGACAGACACAGACTTGGACTTGGACTCCTGTGCGGTGAAACGCCTATGGTTGTGCTGTGGAACACTGTAGTTGTTTAGCTCCACTGGTTTCCTTCACCTTCTCCTCTGTCTTTATCTCCACACACTTCCTCCAGTTCTCTCTCCTCTCCTCTCACATCCTCTCTCCACAACTTCCTCACTAGACTCCTCTATACTGAACACACACTAGCTTGCTCCTTCCTGTCTGGCTAGACCAGGGGGCTGCTGGGTAAAAAACCTCATTGGCTCCTGTGGTCACATGTTACCCTCTGCACTGCTCACCTTAAAGGCACATGAACAACAAAAATATTACAGTTATACCAACATTATACAATCACACAAATATATAAATAACCATGTTTTAAACTTAAAGCAACATATACCAGAAAGGACTGGTAAATGTAAATGTCCAACTCTGGGACATTACAATGGGTGTGGGACTATTTTTCTCTTGGGGAAGGCACAGTGCAGTCATCAACAATGGCACTGTGCACAATTTGTGACAAGTCAGTGAAAAGGGGAAAGGAGGGAAGATACCTTTGAACAACCGCCCTGATAACACACATGAAATACAGATACCATAACTTTTTTTTAAACATGTTAAAGCTAAACATCCACCACAGAAACTGGGCACCATTGTTGCTGTACCCCTGACTCTCTCCAAAGACAACAAGAGGCAAGGTGGAGATCAAAGAGGAGGAGTAATAGAGAAACTCAGCCAGAGGATGAAAGTTCAATGATGAGCAAAACACCAGGCTAGCCATCTCCTTCACAAACTACATCTTTTGCCAATCCACCTAGTCCATAATTACCTCCCCACCAAATGATAGCTACTTTGTAGATGTTAGGATGTGGCAGTTTGTGTCCACCCATTGCTCACTGTGTGGTGCACTGACCACAAATGTCAGTGTGGTGGAGGAGAATAGCAAGCAGGGCATTATGCGGCATCTGCGGAAATTCTATCCCACAGAATATGCTAAGCTGGTGGCAGGGAGGGTTCATCATTTCTATTAAACTATCTGCAAATTGACATGTGTCCTTAGCAGAGTGTGAACAAGGGGCATATACCACATATACCTGAAGAGGAACCTACATCATCCATTACCCATGTTACTGCTGTTGTTGATCCCATTCCTGTTGAGTTGCCTAATCATCCTGCTGCTTAAACAACTCAGCAGCAGCAAGAACAGCAGTCGCAAATTCCGCATCACATCAGGGCCTTTGACAATGGCCAGGGCCACTGAGCAACATCACATGACCTGCTAGCACTAGGCCAATAGCGCATTTTTTTCTCAGGCTTGTTATATAAAAATAAATAAATAAATAAATAACTTTTGTGGGCTTGTTTCTAACAAGCATAATTCCTACAAAACAGCATTTCCTTAGGGCTTGTGCCAAACAAGTCTAAGTCCTACAAATCAATGTTTCCTCAGGGCTTGGGACTCTAACAACAAATCTCCAAAAATCATACTCTACAAAATGATCTATTGCTTTATGTACAAATGTCTTATTTTATTTCTTTCTTTATTAACTGTCCCCCGAATACCAGTCAACAAACCCCCCAAACAAATTCCGTATTCAACTGATGATTTCTCCAATCTCCACCCACCAACACAGACACCCTCCTAAGACCCCTTTTGAGCTATATCTTACGGGTTTTTTTCAATTGTATTTTGTTTTTATTTTTTTATTAACTGTCCCCAAATCCCAGTAAACAACCATCCCCCAAAAAAATTCCCTGTTCAACTGATTCTTTCCCCACAATCCACCAACACAGGTATCCTCATACCCCTTTTATACTATGCCTATGGAAAATAAAATAACATTTGCTATGTGTTGTACATAAATTCAATGTTCCCATTGATTTCAATGGAACAAACTAGGCAAAAAAATCGGAAATATAGTGACCCAAACCAACAGACCGCATCATAGAATTAAACGATGTCATGATACGGTCTGTTGATTTGGGTCACTATGCTCGGATGTCCATCAAGTTTGATGTGTTTTATATGAACCAATAAAGTATATATTCTTTATGGAGCTTGAAGACTCCTTTTTTGCCTCCAAGCAGCTGCAATCACATATTCTATAGTCAAGTGTATGCGGGAAGAGGAGACCAGTGGCAGCACAGCAGTTGGCGATTGCAAGTGATGCTGGTGAGTCTCACGTTTCTTTTTCTTCACTCTGTTTGGGGGTGTCCTGGCGTGTTCAAGCACAAGATCCCATTCATATCCAAAAAAATCAGAAAAACTGCACTTTTCACAGGGAATTATTCACCAAGGGGGAAGAGCCATTATTTGCAGTTTTTGGTTTGTTAGTGACAGGGTATATTTTCCATTTATGGGCAGTAGCATATTGCCAGTACCTCTGGCTCTTGTAGTAAAGAACAGAAGAAGGGTAGCCCAAACCTTTGACATCCCACTTTATGTATGCAGAGCTTTGAACCATAATTCCACAAAGCTGTTGATTTGCTAAACAAATGGCTTTTACTCCACTCCTTAAAAGCTTGTGGGTCTGGGTCTGCTAACAATGGTTCAAATGTAATAACTACCTTCAAATTAGCAGAGATGGTGCATGTACTCTGATTCACCCATGTCCTAAATCTAATTTTTATTGCCTCCTCTCCGAATCTGAAACCATCAAAGAAATGCTAGACATAGCCCAGAGGAGAAAGGAGTGATCAGCCCTTGGCATGTCTGTCTAATTAAGCACATCTAGCATAAATACTTGGAGGTTTATGTTAACAATCTTAAATCAAAATTATCCAACAATAAACAGGCTGTTGTTGTCACTATGCCTGAAATCCCAACAATGACCCACAAAATTTTGTGCTAAAATATCTGCTCACGATGGAGAGTATTAGGATGCAGGGATTTTGGAAACATCTTCAGACTATCCACCCTGTAGAATACACACTTCTCATTGTAGGGAGGGTCACTTAATTTTAATAATTTTTGGTAATTAGTATTACCCATGGGAAGTCAATGCTCCACCACCACCATTCCCACCTTCACCAGTCACTCTTTGTTATCAGTTTTCAGTCCACTAGCCCACCAGCTGCTTTAGGAGAAAAATATGTCAAATCTTATGTTTCAACCTTTTATCAGATTTGACAAGGTCGGAGGGGTTAATATACATGATTCTATTGCTACGCCTTAAGACAAAGCTTGTGGTCACAGTAGTGATAGGCAACATAAGGACCTCCAGGTGCTGCCAGACTACAATTTCCATCTTTTCCTGCTAGGCATTGAATTGTAGTCTGACAGAGGCTGGGGGGCTCACTTTGCCCATCCTGGCTAAGAGATAGTGGGGTAAGGCTAGGTGGTTAGTATGTGTGATTCTATGGATATTGTGTGAAATGGCTAGTAGGTCAGTATGTGTGATTCTATGGCTACTGTGAAACAAAGCTGGGAGGTCAGTATATATGGTTCTATGGCTCCAGTCAGAAAAGGCTGGGTGGTCAGTATATATAGTTCTATCAATACTGTGTAACAATGCTGGGAGGTCAGTATGTGTAGTTCTATGGCTACTATTGGATAAGGCTGGGGGAGCAGAACTTATAGTTCTATGGCTACCAGAGCCATAAGACACTGCTGAAGGTCATTATATGTAGCTCTTTCGCTACTGTAGGACAAGGTACTAGTGCAGTAGAACAAGGCTGAGGGTTATGGAAGAAAAAAAGAGCATAAAAACAACACTTTTGATAAGAATCGCAGCAGAAGATGAAAAGAGCAGCTTTTCTCATTTTCTCTGTTTATATGAAAGTTTTCACTCATCCCTACCTTCAGTGTCATTAAAAATACATCTCTTTCTGGGTCACTCACAACTCATCTGACTGGGGAAGAAGAATGATTGCAAGAGGTAACTTATATGTATGCAAGGCAGAGTTGCTAGAACGGTGAGTGAATAATTGTGGGGTTATGTAGCTAGTTCTAAATGGATTAAGCTGAAACCAGAATTTTCATAATATCTAGGAAATCAGTTTGCAAACTGAATCTTGAAAGTTTATCTCATCTCTAGTATACAGACATTTCTTAACTTGATCATATAATAAACACTACAGAAAAAAGTTGAGTGCTTGCTATGATCAGCCATTTTTTGTGAGGCAGAAAATTCTATTTGATCGAAAAGAAGTATATTTTTCAGTCCAGAAGAAGTTGTCAGATGGCTATACATGCTTACTCTCTGAAAATAATGCAATTTACAAAGTCCTATACTGAAATATGTAGGTATATGTCAAGGAGACTGCATCAAAGAAATACAATAAAGAAAATACGCTGCTTGGGCCTGTCTTTACCTATAATCTCCTTGTGACTCTGTTGCTATAATGCATCTTTAGGACTTCTAATTTAAAAAAAATGTAGATTTAATAATTAAGGCCTACCTAATTAAGAAAGTTGAGCCAAGGCACATCTGTGTTCCTATACAGAGATCTCTAGAGATTTTCAACTTAATGTGAAGTGATCTATCTTGGTATTTAGAAAATAAGCACTAAAGAATAACTCTCTAAAATAATAAGCCAAAACTAAAGACTAATATTAAAGCAACAGCATCAATTAGACATTAAATTAGATAAATCTCACAGAAAGGACATAACTAGTCTTTAGGAATGGGACTCCCTTCCAGCACACTCTGTTTTTACTGTGATCATGAATTAAAACTGTCTTTTGAGTTACTTACCAGCCAAGTAGGATGCAGGACCATTCAACATGGATGAATTTCTCTCCATGATACCAGAGGCAAGAATTCAGTGCCCTTATGACCAACAGCAAAGATAATGAAACTCTAATGGACTGACAAAACATTTTTAATGAATGCAACAACAAAACCTTTATTGCCAGCACAAGCTGAGACACTGTGTACAGCAGGGTCCATCATCAACTGTTAAATGTAAATTTTATTTTTTTTAATTCAAACACAGATTTATGTAGTGAAGTGCAGAATAAAATATATTTTTGAATGTTAATCTTATGTTTTTTATTGCAAATTATACTTATCACTTTCTCCTTCATCAAACCTCCCCAGAGTTTACTTTCCATTGTTACTAAACAACAGAATGACTAAGACTATAGCAGAGCTAGTTTTCAATAGTTCTACTGTACATTGTCACAAGTAGGAAAAATTACTAATAATATTATGAAAGGAATACAAATAACAACATTACAATACTCAGCTACAAACACTTTCTTCAAGATAGTTGATATTGAAATAACTTACTTTTCTGAAAAAAAATGATGTGGAAAAACTGACAAAAAGAGAAGAAAGTTTTCTTAGTCTTCTTTTTTACCCTGAAGTATCCTGATTGTGCAGCATGTCACACTCTGTCCTTGTTGATGGGTATCCCTTGCTTACTCCATGCCTGGGTTTATGCTGTTCCCGAGGGCTTGCCGAATCCTCGCTCCCTGTCCAAGTTTATGTTTATTCCTTTGCCTTTATTAAGCGCCAGCTTCCCAGGACTGGCTGGCAATCTTAACATTACAGTGAGTGTTCGAGTTCATTCTAAGTCCTGTTTCCTCAATTCCCGTTACCATTCCTTTTGCTGTGATCCTATCACGGTGCCCGTGATTGCTGCAGTTCCTTGTCTGTCACCAGTAGGGGGCTTCTATTGGCTGTCTGCAGATAGCCCGCCTCTTATTGCCTATTTAAACCTGGATTGGGAACCCTTTGAGTGCCCTTTCGTGTTGTTACTGACCTTCTTGCTATCACTATGCTAGTGATAGCTGGGCCTCTGTTCCAGTGTTCCTGAGTTCCTGAGTTCCTGATCTCTACTGTTCCAGTGTTTCCTGCATGCTGAAGTACTTCCAGTCCTGGTTCCGGCCTAGTCTCTGGTGTTGCAGTTCCTGCTGAACTTCTTCTCTGCTGTTTCCTGACCTGACTGATCGTTGCTGGTTCCTGTCATCGCATCGCCTGTCTCCTGTATCCTGGCGACCTCCTGCCTGGTCGCGTCGGCGACTCGCTTGTTACACCAGTATGCGGACGCTGGTTTGCTCCTAAGCCTTGCGGCTATACAAACTCGCTTGTTACACCAGTGTGCGGTCACTGGTTTGCTCCAAAGCCTATCAGCTATACAATTCTGTGTTAGTCCCAGCGTGCGGATGCTGGTTTGCTCCAAAGCCTTGCGGCTATACAAACTCGCTTGTTACACCAGTGTGCGGTCACTGGTTTGCTCCAAAGCCTATCAGCTATACAATTCTGTGTTAGTCCCAGCGTGCGGACGCTGGTTTGCTCCAAAGCCTTGCGGCTATACAAACTCGCTTGTTACACCAGTGTGCGGTCACTGGTTTGCTCCACAGCCCATCGGCTGTACTATCCTGTGTTGGTCCCAGCGTGCGGACGCTGGTTTGCTCCAAAGCCTTGCGGCGATACAAACTCGCTTGTTACACCAGTGTGCGGTCACTGGTTTGCTCCAAAGCCTATCAGCTATACAATTCTGTGTTAGTCCCAGCGTGCGGATGCTGGTTTGCTCCAAAGCCTTGCGGCTATACAAACTCGCTTGTTACACCAGTGTGCGGTCACTGGTTTGCTCCAAAGCCTATCAGCTATACAATTCTGTGTTAGTCCCAGCGTGCGGACGCTGGTTTGCTCCAAAGCCTTGCGGCTATACAAACTCGCTTGTTACACCAGTGTGCGGTCACTGGTTTGCTCCACAGCCCATCGGCTGTACTATCCTGTGTTGGTCCCAGCGTGCGGACGCTGGTTTGCTCCAAAGCCTTGCGGCGATACAAACTCGCTTGTTACACCAGTGTGCGGTCACTGGTTTGCTCCAAAGCCTATCGGCTATACAATCCTGTGTTAGTCCCAGCGTGCGGGCGCTGGTTTGCTCCAAAGCCTTGCGGCTATACAAACTCGCTTGTTACACCAGTGTGCGGTCACTGGTTTGCTCCTAAGCCTATCAGCTATACAATTCTGTGTTAGTCCCAGCGTGCGGACGCTGGTTTGCTCCAAAGCCTTGCGGCTATACAAACTCACTTGTTACACCAGTATGCGGATGCTGGTTTGCTCCTAAGCCTTGCGGCTATACTAACTCGCTTGTTACACCAGTGTGCGGTCACTGGTTTGCTCCTAAGCCTATCGGCTATACAATTCAGTGTTGGTCCCAGCGTGCGGTCGCTGGTTTGCTCCAAAGCCTTGTGGCTTTACGATTCCCCTGTTAGTCTCAGTGTGTACACTGGGTTGCTTACGATCCTGTCAATTTGCCATTACCATCTAACTGCTGCTACTATCTCAGGGCTGCCCTGCCCGGTATTGGTAAGGCCGGTAGAACCTTTTGCCACATTCCATCTGAGGTTGCCTTACCCGGTATTGGCAGGGCCGGTAGAGCCTACATTATGAATCTATTGAGGCTGCCTTGCCCGGTAAATTGGTAAGGCCGGTAGAACCGTTATGCGATTCCATCTGCAGGTTGCCTTACCCGGTATTGGCAAGGCCGGTAGAGCCTAACATTCTATTACTTCAGACTGTCCTGTCCGGTATATTGACAGGACCGGTAGAGTCTGCCTTCTGTCTTGTTATATTCTGAATATATCTGTATGTATGTGATTACCATCCTACGTTATCAATTTATTATTTCAATAACATTGATTTTTACCTAAAACTTGTGTCTGAGAGTCATAATAAACCGTGACAGTATGAAAGGGCCATGACCTCAGACAGCAAAGGTGAAGGTAATGCACAGAATATCCATTGGAGGATGGATGTGCACGAGCAACGTTTGGATCAGTTGGCAGTTGCAATTCAAATGATCCTTGAACGCACGGTACTTGCTGACAAATCTAGCTCTAGCCCGGTGGTCTCGCTAAGTCAGACACCGGACAGTGATACCAGACCCCTAGGGGGCACTGTTAAAGGGTTAACGGCTTCTGCACCCTTGCCGCTAAAATACGATGGTGACCCTAGTCTCTGCAGAGGGTTCATCAACCAACTCGAGATTTTTATGGAATTGACGGCACACGCATTTCCCAATGATCGTAGTAAGGTGGGGTTTACAATATCTTTGCTCACTGGCAGAGCTTTGGCTTGGGCTAACCCCTTGTGGGAGAATGCTAAACCTTGTACTAAAAACTTTAGAGAATTTGTGCAATCCTTTCGAAGAGTGTTTGAGCCTCCTGGTAGAACCACCTCTGCTGCCAAACGCCTTATGGAGATACATCAGGGCAGGCGTACAGTAGGCGACTACACCATCGAATTCCGCACATTGGCAGCAGAGGTAGGTTGGAATAACGAGGCATTATTGGCAGCTTTTTCTCAAGGCCTGAATGACCACATTAAGGACGAAATCGCTGCTAAAGATCTACCTATTGATCTAGATGACTACATTGAATATGTTATGATAATTGACTCCAGAATACGTGAGAGATCAATTGCCAGAGATCGTAAGTTACGGTCAAAGAATAATGAGCCTAGTGGCATGTTTTGCCCACCCATCCCTCCCCTGGCATTGAAGTCTAGTGAACCTGTACGGGAGACAAGTGAACCTATGCAAATAGGTTTCACTAGACTAACCAAGGCTGAGAGACTTTATCGCAGAAGACAAGGGTTGTGTTTATACTGCGGTAAAAAAGGGCATTTGCTAAATTCCTGTCCGGTACGTCCGGGAAACGCACACACCTAGGGTACCTTGGGGGACAGGCCCTAGGTGGTGTACAATCGTCCCCAGTGTCGGGCACAATGAAACCCACCATACAGGTGGTATTATCTTGGGCACAACGCTCTGTGGAGGTTTTGGCCTTGGTTGACTCTGGTGCAGCAGGGTATTTTATGGATAATACCTTTGCTGAATTGCACGGAGTTCCACGCATTGAAAGAGAAAATCCCTTGACTATTGAAGCGATTGATGGCAGACCCTTAGAACCGCCTCAGGTTATGTTTGAAACTATGCCACTGTCTATGACTATTGGGGCACTTCACAGAGAAGAGCAGCAGTTTCAACTGATTAATTCTCCGCACCATGCTGTAATATTGGGCTTTCCGTGGTTACAGTTACATAACCCACAATTTGATTGGAAAAAGTGTGAAAAGTGCGTCATCCAGCCTGTTAAGGTCCTGTGCACCTCCTCGGCTATACCGGATGTGTACCAACAGTTTGGCGATGTTTTTAGCAAAGGAGAGGCCAGTTTGCTACCTCAGCATAGACCTTATGATTGTTGCATCGAATTGCAGCCTGGGGCAGTACCTCCGAAAGGACGCACTTATCCATTATCTTGTGAGGAAAATAAGGCTATGGAGGATTACATTTCGGATGCCCTTGCTAGAGGGATCATACGAAAATCTACCTCTCCAGCTGGGGCTGGGTTCTTTTTTGTAAAAAAGAAAAATGGCGAATTAAGACCATGCATTGACTACCGGGGCTTGAATAAACTAATGGCAAAAAACGCATACCCAATACCACTCATCACCGAGCTTTTTGACAGGCTTAAGGGCGCTTCGATTTTTACCAAATTGGACCTACGGGCCGCTTACAATCTGGTGTGCATTCGAGCAGGTGATGAGTGGAAAACTGCCTTTAATACTCGAGCTGGGCACTACGAGTATCTTGTAATGCCATTTGGGCTATGTAATGCCTCCGCAGTTTTCCAGGAACTGATAAACGATGTGCTGAGAGATATGTTACAGACATGTGTTGTGGTTTATCTGGACGATATATTGATTTGCTCTCAAGACATGGCACAGCACATCAAAGATGTATCCGCAGTATTGCTACGACTCCGTGAGAACAAATTATTTTGTAAACTGGAAAAATGTGACTTTCATAGAACCAGTGTGCCATTCTTGGGGTTCATAATTGGCAATGATGGCATTGCCATGGACAAGGATAAGTTGTCAGCTGTCTTACAATGGCCAAAACCCAAGGGGCTTAAAGCCATACAGCGTTTCCTGGGTTTCGCTAATTATTATAGGCGGTTTATTAAGAACTTTTCTTCCATTGTTAAACCTTTGTCCGATCTTACGCACAAGGGCGCTAATCCTTCTTGTTGGCCGGTATCTGCTGAGAATGCCTTTGAGAATTTGAAGCTGGCATTTGCTGCGGCTCCTGTGTTATCCCACCCCAATCCTCTACTTCCATTTACGTTAGAGGTGGATGCCTCAGATATTGGGGTTGGGGCAGTACTTTCGCAACAACACGAGAAAGGTGGTACTCTCAGACCTTGTGGGTTTTTCTCTAAGAAGTTGACTGTCACTCAAGGCCACTATGAGATAGGTGACAAAGAATTATTGGCCATTATCCTCGCTATTAAGGAGTGGCGTCATTTGCTTGAAGGTACCAAGACTCCCGTATTAATCCTAACAGATCATAAAAATCTGACTTATCTCTCGGAGGCCAAGAGATTGTCCTCCCCTCAGGCCAGGTGGGCACTGTTCCTGTCTCGATTTAATTTCATTGTATCATACTTACCGGGGTCAAAGAATATCAGGGCGGATGCACTGTCAAGACAATTTGAGGCCGACAGTGACAGAGTGGAAGCACCAGCACCCATCATCCAACCTGATAGAATACTGGCTACTATACGCACGAGTATCACTTCTCCTTTAGGGGAGGAGATCCTGGCCTCTCAGGGGTCCGCTCCCCATGAAACTCCAGTGGGCAAATGTTTTGTCGATGAACCATTTCGTACTAGGCTGCTTGAAACCTACCATTCCTCTAAGGCTGCGGGACATATTGGTAGAGACCAATTGTTATGGTCCCTTTCTCAGTTATTTTGGTGGCTCTCCATGAGAAACGATTGTGCCGAATTTACGAATGCCTGTGCCACCTGTGCCCGCGCTAAGACCCCGAGACATCTCCCTGTGGGCTTGCTTCAACCGGTGCCTAATGGCGAACGCCCCTGGTCTCATGTTTCCATTGATTTTATGGGAGAGTTGCCTATGTCCAAGGGGTACTCCTTTATATTCATGGTGGTGGACAGGTTTTCTAAAATGGCTCATTTCGTGCCCCTCCGTGGTCTTCCTTCAGCGAAGGAATTGGCAATGGTGTTCGCCAGAGAAGTATTCCGGTTGCATGGAGTGCCTAGGGTACTGGTGTCTGACAGGGGGAGCCAGTTTGTGTCTAGATTTTGGAGGGCATTTTGCCAACAGATGGGCATACAGCTGTCCTTCTCCTCTGCCTACCATCCCCAGACCAATGGAGCCGCTGAACGAGCTAATCAGGGCTTGGAACAATTTCTCCGTTGTTTCGTTACTGACCATCATGATAATTGGTCCGACTTGTTGCCTTGGGCAGAGTTCGCCAGGAACTGTGCGGTCAATTCTTCATCTGGGAGCTCTCCATTTCTGATTAACTATGGGTTCCAGCCCTGTTTGCTTCCAGACTCATTTCAGACGCAACAGATTCCAGCTCTGGATGAGCATATCGAGCAACTCCGTTCCACATGGGCACAAGTTCAGAGGGCACTTGGTCAGTCATTTCAGCGTCATCAGCGCCATGCTAATCGCAGAAGGCTTCCAGCGGTTTCCTTTCAGGTTGGGGATAGAGTATGGCTTTCCTCCAGAAATCTCAAGCTGCAGGTTCCGTCTAATAAGTTGGCTCCTCGGTTTATTGGTCCATACAGAGTTATTCGCAAAATTAACCCTGTCTCCTATGCACTAGACCTACCTGCATCCATGCGTATCCATAATGTGTTCCATGTGTCCCTTCTTAAGCCTCTGGTTTGCAATCGCTATACTACCACACCTGTGGTGCCAGGACCTGTTGAGGTCGAGGGCCAGGAGGAGTACGAGGTTCAGAGCATTATTGATTCCCGTAGGCTTAGAGGAAGGGTACAGTACCTGGTACATTGGAAAGGGTATGGTCCTGAGGATCGATCATGGGTGGATAGTACGGACCTTCATGCACCTAGGCTAACTAGGGCCTTTCATGCCAATTACCCACAGAAACCTAGACCCTATTCTAGGAGAGGGGGTCTTTGAAGGGGGGTACTATCACGGTGCCCGTGACTGCTGCAGTTCCTTGTCTGTCACCAGTAGGGGGCTTCTATTGGCTGTCTGCAGATAGCCCACCTCTTATTGCCTATTTAAACCTGGATTGGGCACCCTTTGAGTGCCCTTTCGTGTTGTTTCTGACCTTCTTGCTATCACTATGCTAGTGATAGCTGGGCCTCTGTTCCAGTGTTCCTGAGTTCCTGAGTTCCTGATCTCTACTGTTCCAGTGTTTCCTGCATGCTGAAGTACTTCCTGTCGTGGTTCTGGCCTAGTCTCTGGTGTTGCAGTTCCTGCTGAACTTCTTCTCTGCTGTTTCCTGACCTGACTGATCGTTGCTGGTTCCTGTCATCGCATCGCCTATCTCCTGTATCCTGGCAACCTCCTGCCTGGTCGCGTCGGCGACTCGCTTGTTACACCAGTATGCGGGCGCTGGTTTGCTCCAAAGCCTTGCGGCTATACAAACTCGCTTGTTACACCAGTGTGCGGTCACTGGTTTGCTCCTAAGCCTATCAGCTATACAATTCTGTGTTAGTCCCAGCGTGCGGACGCTGGTTTGCTCCAAAGCCTTGCGGCTATACAAACTCACTTGTTACACCAGTATGCGGATGCTGGTTTCTCCTAAGCCTTACGGCTATACTAACTCGCTTGTTACACCAGTGTGCGGTCACTGGTTTGCTCCTAAGCCTATCGGCTATACAATTCAGTGTTGGTCCCAGCGTGCGGTCGCTGGTTTGCTCCAAAGCCTTGTGGCTTTACGATTCCCCTGTTAGTCTCAGTGTGTACACTGGGTTGCTTACGATCCTGTCAATTTGCCATTACCATCTAACTGCTGCTACTATCTCAGGGCTGCCCTGCCCGGTATTGGTAAGGCCGGTAGAACCTTTTGCCACATTCCATCTGAGGTTGCCTTACCCGGTATTGGCAGGGCCGGTAGAGCCTACATTATGAATCTATTGAGGCTGCCTTGCCCGGTAAATTGGTAAGGCCGGTAGAACCGTTATGCGATTCCATCTGCAGGTTGCCTTACCCGGTATTGGCAAGGCCAGTAGAGCCTAACATTCTATTACTTCAGACTGTCCTGTCTGGTATATTGACAGGACCGGTAGAGTCTGCCTTCTGTCTTGTTATATTCTGAATATATCTGTATGTATGTGATTGCCATCCTACGTTATCAATTTATTATTTCAATAACATTGATTTTTACCTAAAATTTGTGTCTGAGAGTCATAATAAACCGTGACAGATCCCTTTTTGATGACCTTGGCTTTGCTACTGACTACTTTCCTGCATTCTGTTCCTGTATCTTGCTTCCATTGCTGACACTCTGTTTTCAACCACGACTTTCCTATTTGACTATTCTTCAGCCTTACAATTTTGTGCCTTTTCAGCTCTTCATTTGCCGACCCTGCTTGTCCAACCATCCGCATCCCTTTATCCTGTTTAGTCGGAATCCAACTCCCTCAAGTTCCATTCGGTCCACCTTTCTGGTGCAGTCGGTGTTCGACTCCTTTGACCCTCAGTCTATCCATTGTTCCAGCTAAGTCAGAGTTCGACTTTCAGTCTTCAGTCAATTCCTGTTCCCTCCAGTCGGTATTCGATTCATTAGACTGTCAAAAAATGTATGGTTCCAGATCTGTCAGAGTTCGACTGTCAGTGTCTGCTCAGTTAGTCTTCGATTCCCCAACCTTCAGTTGCCTACAGAATCTACAGCAGAGATTTGACTATTACTGTCTACTCAGTCGGTTTTCGACTTCTCGACCTAAATCTCTCAACAGATCAGCACAAAGTGATTCTACCAGAATTAACATACCTTGTTTCTGTTCACTTCTTTTGCAATATCTCCAGTAGGTAGTTACTATCTCTAGGCAGTCATCCTGGGTGCAGGCCGACTCCTCCGGTTGGCACTATGGGAGTCGCGACTAACACCTTTAGTCCGGCTCTGGCCACAGAATAATTGTTTTAGGGGTAGTCCACTTTAGCCAGCAGTGGTCTGTATTTCTTCTCTCCCTAGCATCTTGCCTACTAGGGTACCCCATAGCTATCCAGGGGGCAGTCTGTTGTTGTACTGTTTTTCTTTTTAATCTATGGCATTCTACATAGGTGGGTTTCTTTGCCTGACAGCAGCATTCACTAAGAAGCGTTCTCCAACCACACCCAATTAGATTCTTTATGTGATTGTCTTATGCCAGTTATTACCCATGGATACCTAATAGCAGATTTCAGAAAGCATGCTCTGTAACCCTATCCAGCACTACCAAGATGCTAAAAAAGGGTGTTTGAGTTCATATTTATAAAGTGCTAATGTTCCAAGTCCAGCCTTGTCTTGAATTAAGCAGTACTAAAGGTGCTGACTGCAAGGTCAGATACCACTCAACAGTTGAGCCCGTGAAAGAACATGATGACTGGACCTGGGGTGTACAACTGGCAGTGCTAGAGAGTATCACAGAGTAGCATTTCAGGGGATGTTAAACTAGACCATCTAGATAATATAGTCTAACAATATACAATGAATAAGGGATATCCTGAATCAGTGACATGACTACATACTGGTTCCAAGAACTAACTTAGTAAGAAATACAGAACAGATACAAAACTGAATCTGTTCTTATTAGCTGCAACTGTCAATATTTCTAGTGTTATTATAGAATATACTCTTTCTTCCCAATCCAAAGCTTTAGGGGTTGTTGTCCTTTTCCATAATGCTGCTATACACCTTTTTTCTGTGTTTAATAAATGGGTAAAAGGAGAACTCTTTGTAGATTTTATTTTTAAGTTGACATGATTCATATTTAAACGTATGAACTGATGTTCTTTAGGTAGTTTAATCTTAGTGATATTCATAATCACATATAACATTTTATTCTAATAGTTCATTATTGGAGGGCAGTTCCACCAAACATGAATCATAGCTCCTACATCATTATTGCACCTAAAACATATATTATCCACAAATGGATACATTTTGTATAAACATTCTGGAGTTCTGTGCCATCTTGTAGCTATCTTAAAATTATTTTCTCTTGACAAAATGTTTATTGAGGTATCAAGAGCATTCTGTAGAATTTGTAGCCATACATTATTAGTGATAATGTTTAGTTCACTTTCTCACTGAGCCTTCTGGGACCAAAATATCATAACCTGAGAACTCAGCATTCCATATATGTGTGAAATACAGTGATTGGGGGTGCACACATTTAAACATATCTTCTCAAATTTGACTAGTGACCATAAACAAACTAGCATTATCTTGATGATTGTTTATCAAGTCTACTATTTGAGAATAAAAATGTTCATCATTAGAGTATAAGCTCAATTTCTTTTGGACAGTATGATATGATACGACCCTGATCTACTAAATGACATATAAGCAGTTTGTTCATATTAATTGACCATATATTGACTCATCGATTGTAGACAATCACCTAATTTTTATTTCTGTTTTATGAGTTGTCAGCCACCAGTGTGATTAACCTCAGCTCATTTCACAGCACACGTTTCTTATCTGTACCTCCTTATTTCAGTCTTTCTTCTTTTCTATCTATTTTAAAATACTGTTTAAGGTATTGCCAGCTGATTATAACTACTGCCTAGTACAAAATAGAGCTTGTGACAGACATGTTTTTTCTTTTATTTTTTTAGTTGTTCTCTATCTTTAGAGTTTATTGTCCATGATGTATAGATAAAAACTGCTATTAGAAAGTTGAAGGCTAAAGTAAGCAACAGACAAATTTTTTTTATATTTATAAATTTGAAACTGTGGAAATTATATGAGTATTTGTACTTGTGACATTTGCATAATTCCTTTCACACTCATATAATGTATTACTGAAAACCTTAATAAAAACTTATTAAAAAACACAGAACACTGAGACAATATATCCCTGATAAATGATACAATCATGAAGAAGAACAGCTCTTAAACAAATGAATACTAAAAGAACCGAGAATAGGAAACACCTAACAATGATTATAAATATACAGAGGTAATTGTTGACAGTTGTGCCAGCAAGGAGGGAATACTCTGAAAGAACTAACAGCATAGTAATGACAGTAGCAATTCAATAGATAAGCAAACTGAATAGCTGTGGACTATGATACAAGTAGCCACTTATTTGTGATGGTCTGGATCAAAGAAAATTGATAACCTCCAAAGGATCTGGGGGAGATGTAATAAAGATCAATGAGGGCTCAGAATGGATATGCTGTGTTGGAACTGTGTCGAAGGTACACTATGCACTAAAATGTCTTCGCCATCATAATCTCTTCAGTCTGACATTAATCCTTCATGCCTTCAATGGGTTTATGATTTTGGACTGTTCAGATTGACACTGGCTTTTTACCATATGGAAATGGAGGTTAATGAGCCATTTCCATGTGGAAATGCAGGTTAATGAGCCAGTATCATATTCACGTGGATGTGTTTATACATTAATGTGGCTGTTCGCCACATGCACTAAATTGCAAATGCAGACTTTGTTGTTAGAGTTCACAGTCCCAACATTGCCTACCTGAGGTTGGCAATGTGGGGATCTCCATGTAGCTTCCTAGGGAGACTCCATAGAATCAAATATTACTTATTAAAGTCCTTGTGTTAGAATGAAGGTTATGTGTGGATAATATGATGAAACTGCAGTGGATATTGTTAGGCCATTATGAGTTTTGTTTAGGTTTCTGAAATAGTTGATTCTGGGTGGGTCTTACATCCATTAGCATGTCCATGCTCCTGAACTACAGACTTCTATATGTACATAACCTTAGGTGACAGACTGCTAAGTTTGGCTGTGCTATTACCTATTAGCTGCACTTTACTCATTTTTATTCTACCTGATTCTCAATTTTATTCTGTCCCAGGCCATATTTATTGCAAGTTAAACTTATAAATGACCCCATATCAAGGGTTCCTGCACTTTTCAGCTTAGCCACTAGTGGGTATTGGCTCAGCAGTCTTTGGGTAGAAACCTTGTTTCTACTTCTTGTGGTTTTCACCAGCCTTCTGTATCTTTCTTTTGTACCTGGATAATTCTGTCAGCTGCTTCTAGTTTGTAGGATGTTTCGCCCAACTTCCATGAGCACACAGTGCTAACTTAAGTCACTTTGGTCTCATCCTAACACTCAGAAATCCTGGTCTGTGAGTTTATATCTGCTCTTACTTCTGCACGCTGTCTAAAATCTACTGCCCTGGACACTGGCTTTTATCTGGACCCTCAATACATCAGCCAGACAGAGCCATTTGGACTTGGATACCACTCAAGGACCTTTGCTTGTCAATATATTGCTTATTCTGTTAGCAGACACACAATACCGAAGAAGCCTCAAACTGTGGGTTTTCCGTGGAAATACCCTTGAGGAAAAACAAAGGACCTTTTGCCCATTCCTTCTTGGTAGCACTAAGCTGCCAGCTAGGGAAGGCCTACTCAGCTGGACAAAGCAAACTGACAAAGGTAAGACACCATTTCAGTTGTCTATTATCTGGGATTCCTAAATTTAGGTAAGGTTTGGGTAAGTGTTAATTCTGGGTGATGGAATCTTAGAGGATTAGAGAGCTAAATGTAAATGGATATAGACCATGTGTGGTCACTAAGTGGTAGAGAACATCTTTTTGACACTTAAACACTTGTTACTTTTAGCCAGATGCCTCAGTTACAATGTAAAGAAAATAAAATACTTTGTTTTATATGTGAGACAAAATTAAAACAACTTCTTTTTCATCTTCACCCCAATAATTGTGTGGGGTCAGATGGCGAGAAATGCAAAAAAGTAGAAGTTAGTGTAGTAAGGGTTAACTTTAAGTCTTCTCATAACAGTCAGACTAAAATTACCCCCACAACTTTAGACTCCGTTCATAGTGAAAGCAGGAATTTGCCAGTTCATAGTGTTATGATAAAATATAATTAATCACTTTTATGCTGAAGCTTATGTGTGATTTTTGTGTGTTTAGTGCACTAATATTTACAGTCTTTTATATGTACCTGTATATTGTGTTTGCATTGACTACATTGGGTACAGTGGAGTAATTTCCAAACTCCCTATACTTTCACTCAGAACTCATTGCAATGTAAGGAATATTGTATGAGAGGTGATGTCTGTGTGCATTGCACAGTTGTATATTTGTCTGGTTGTAGGGAAGAATTATTCTGTGTAAATACTATAGCTAGATGATTTTCTAATAGTTTCTTCCTTTAAAAGGTTGATTCCTTAACCCTTCTAACTGCTTTAGTTGTGAAGGGAAGCAAAATGTCTAAGCATAAATTGTAGCTTTGTGGAGAGAGAGATGTCCATATTAAAGGACCTTATTAAACTAATTTGTGCATCCCAGATGTGCAGCCTTGGAATGACTGACTTGAGGTCTTGGATCTTAAAGTATGCCTTTTTTGCTAAATATTTGTCAGATCACACTCACATTATCTGGGCTCATTTCTCACTATTTCTGCCTTTTATGCAATTACTTCTCTTGTGCTTTAGACTACCATGCAAAACCTCATAAATGCCAGCCTAATTAGATATGAAATTCTTTTTTTGTCTGTTATATACATCACTCTCATCCTCTGTCCAGTATTAAATCCTGCTTCTCTCTTATTTTGTCCCACAGATGGGGAGACACATGCTTGCTTGTCATTCATTGCCTAACACATTTTGCTTTGGACAGATCTCAGGACTTTATGTATCCTAGCGTCAGTCAGCCAATTAAGGTATAATTTTTACTTTACTAGTCTCCTGCTTTTTTACTGCTACACGGTACCACACTTTACTCATATTTGTAACTTATCTCATCTACATATGACTAAACTAATATATAAAGATTTTAGGCCCTATAACTACAATGTATCTATGAGCAAGGATTTTCCTTATTTGAATGTGATATAGGCATCTGTTTTCAACAAATTATTATCTATAGAGAAAACATTTTTTAGGGAGTTAAAATAGGACAAAGCACATGCATTCTTATTATTAAGTGTACTGATTCTTAAGGAGTGTAGCAAGGGCAGCATCTGTTATGGTTAATGATATTACAAACCAGTGAAATGGTACTTAGATATGACATAATTGTACATTCAAGTTTTTACCTACCATGGGGCTTATCCCAGAAAATTCACTAAAGGAAAAATAGCTTTATTTTACATTTCCACCCCTTCAAATGTATTGAAATCTTGGAAAATTATGGAATTTCCAACTGTATTAATCCGTTACTGCTCTTGTAAGAAAAACAAATGGCAACTCATTGGTATGAGTTTGCATAGTGTAGGGTTTGCCAAAAGTACAAAACTACACATAACTGTTTTCTTTTTTTAAAAAGGCTTCCTGTACTACAATGGCCATAACCATTACAGATTGTAAGGAAAGGTATGCAATGTACACCATTCTGGAGAGTAGATATTCCCCCACATCAAATGAGGGGGTACTTGCCTTTCTAACTCAGATCTGGAGTGCACAAACATTCCCATAAGATGGCGCTATAAGAACAAAAACTTTTTTTCATTTTCACCACTACTAAAATCTTTGAAAACCATAGAATATCCAACTGTATTTGGTACCCTGTTTGTGTGGGTTAACATACAAAATGAGGTTGTCTGCATTAAATGGTCATAACCATTACAGATATACAGGAACACTATGCATAGTGTACCATTTTGGAAAGTAGACATTCACCCACATCAAATGAGGGGCCACTTGACTTTTTGCTCCGAGAATGGAGCACACAACTGTTTCCAGTAAGTGGAGCTATAGGAAAAAAATCGAGTTAGTTTACATTTATACCTCTGCAAAGATACATGTTATTGATGACTGTTATCTTTAGCTAATACACTTCCAAGAAAACTACACACTGTTGGTCTGAGTTGACACACTGTAGCTGATGCCAGAAGCACTCAATACATTTTTCATCCATGACTTGCCTGTACTAAGATGGTTATAGCAACAAGTGAAAAGAAGAATAGGTAGGTAAATCATAACATTTTTTTAAGTAAACAACTAGCCAAATAAAATGAAAGCTCGCTTGTCTTTCTACCCCTAAGTTTATGTGCACAACTATTTACAGAATATGGCGCTATAGTAAAAAAACAGATTCAATTATACACATCAGTGACTTTCAGGAAACTAAAATGGCTCAACACTATGGAAATTCCAAATCTATTCAGGATCTCCTGTCAGCCCAAGAAAAATGATACCCACTGTTATGAGTTGAAATACCATACTGGTTTCCAGGATCATTGCTACCACTAGTGAAACAAGGATGAGGTAGCAAACAGTGTATGTGGGATTCTATGGCTACAGATGAAACAGGCTAGAGGGTCAGCCAGTGTATGTGCTGACCTGTGACTGCCAGTGAAACCAGGCTGAGGGGGCAGGCAGTGTATGTGGCTATGTCTGACTACCAGTGGGCAGATGAACAAGGCTGGTGGGGTCAGTCAGTGCATCTGAGGGATCGGTGACTACCAGTGTGCACTGAAATACAGCTGGGAATCAGTGTAATACAAATGGAAAGTGCACCAACAAGAACAATCACAGCCAGCAATACGCAACTTTAAAACACCAATTCTTTATTGAATATAATGTAAAAAGCATAACAGTACAGCCATCCAAATGGTGAACTAACAGAGGCTGTAGTGGATACCATGTAGCAGAACTTGGCACCTGCTCTGATCAACGTATTTCATCTATAGAAGGCTTACTCTTGATCATGAGTAAGCATTCTATACATGAAACACGTTGATCAGAGCAGGTAACAAGAAATGTCCAGCAAACACACAAGGGGCTAGAGGAGGGGAAAAGAGGAGCAGTGCAGAGACATGGGAGTAATGTGGTAGTTCAAACACTGACTGCAGTAAAGGGTGCTACAGTGTGTGCAATATATGATAATGGTCCCTCTCCTCCAGGAAAGATGCAGTTTGTCAAGGTCCCACCAAAAGTTCCACAATGACCACCACTATTACCAGTGCCAATGCTACAAAAAAACATATAAGAAGATGACAGAGAGTCACATTCTAGTGTTAATGATGGCAATGGCATAATGGAGGAAGGTGTATCAGCTGAACCAACTGCTGCATCTCACAGTGAGACAAACTAGCACCAAAACACCTATCCTCAAACTAGTAGCATACTTTGTGGAAGTAAAAAGTAAAATGCAATTGTTTGACACATCTAAAAGCTTTGAGGAATATAAGGGTAGTGGGCAAAAAACTGAAGGTGATGCTGATGCTAAGGATGAACTAATGATGACTGCTGCTGATGTTGTAGATTTGGAATATATCCATCCAGCATCCTCCTTTTCTTTATATACTGATGAAGTTGAGGGTGAGAGAGATGCTGACATAGTCATGAAATTAGCTGAAAGGCAGAGGCTCAATCTTTCTCCACTGAAAAGGTGTGTGCCTGCCTATAAACTGTACAAGCAAAAATGCCTAAATATACACAGTCATGCTGTCAGTCATCATCAGCATCATCACCACTTCCATGTCCAAGTCCCACTCAGCCACACACACACCTGTGTTGAGTAACTAGCAGCAGCAGCAACAGCAATACAAGTGCCTCTTCCGCTGCTGCAAGTGCTGCACCTTTGACACCTAGTAGTAGTAGTAACAGTAGAATTGCATCAAAATGTAGCCCCAATCGTAGTAACAGCCCCTCAGGAACCCTGCAGTCCATGAAGCCACAATATGGAGATACTTTATTAAGGATCCAAAAATCAAACATAATGCAAAAGTACACCTGTGTAATAGTAAACTTTCCAAAATGTTGGCGGTTGACATGCTGTCTTTTTCTTTTGTTGAAAACAGATGCTTTAGCAACAACTGATGTCATGTGTTTTACCTTGTGGAATATCCAAATCAACAGTTATTTTTCAGGGAAGGTTGTACCAATGTTATTTCATAGGAAATATAGGCAAACAAATTATTGACAGTGGTGAAAATTAGAAAACTTTGGTGAAAAAAGCAAAACAATCGCCATGTGGAAAACTTTTACCAACCCTAATCAAATCCCCTCCTGATGCCCCCAAATAAGATATGTGTAAAAAAATAATGAAAATCATTTTTGTGCCAGAGGGGCTTCCAATGCACTAAAAAGCAACGTGTTGGAACCACCACCCCCATGGCACACACAGTGTTAAACTTTTTCTTATTTTTATTCAGACCTTGTTGGGAGGCATCAGGACAATGATAAGGATAGGGGGGCATGTCTATTAAGTACTTTAGAGTAAAAACACAAACAGTAGTTAAGTAATGCCCATGTCCCTGCACTGCTCCACTTTTCCCCCTCCCCCTTTTGTTTTTGCTGGACATTACTCAACTAATGTGTGTGTTTTTACACTCTAACCACACAACTGAAGGAGTGAGATGTTTTTCTTTAGCCCTCCACAAATTTCTCAATGCCATCTTCTATCAAGTCTGCCTCAGTCACAGAGCTCACGACAGGCTCCCAGTCAACTGTCTGTCACCTAAAATGTATTTATTTATGTATATATTATTTTTTATTTTTTAATTGTATTTATTTTTTTTTTAAGTTGTCCACCCTATATTATCACAGTATGTCCCCCCAAAAGATGTATATCTAAAAAAAAAATCAACAACAGCAACAACATTCCCCAGAGAGACAATGAAAGCAAAATCAGCAAGCAATTCGGATCCCAGCTGCTTGTATCTTGCCAGTCAGTCACATTCAATTTTGGGGAATTTGAGGTCAAATGTCCGACCTAAAAGACTTCCTAAACTAAGCTTCAATTTCCCTTTATTTGCCTATCATCTCTAGCTCAAAAACTTGCTGCTTTCTCCTCTCACAAACACAGAATGTCATGCTGTGAGAGCCTGAATTAGGCGAAAAAAGCAGGAAAACAGCATTTTCACAGGAAATTTTTTGCCAAGCAGAAAGTGCTGTTTTTTCACTTATTTGGTTTAATGCAAAAGTTTTCACACATCCCTAGTGTTGATGCCATAGTGTAAGAAGGTGTGCCAGCTCAAACAACTGCTGCATCTGACAGTGAGACAAACAAGCACAAAAACACCTTTCCTGAAAGTAGTAGCAAATGTTCTGAAAATCTTCCAAAGAAGAAAAGTAAAAATAAATTGTTTGAGGCCTATAAATGCCTAGAAGAACAAAAAAGTAGAAGAAATGATGGGTGATGCTGAGGATGACCTAATTAATAATGATGATGATGATGTAGATGCAGAATATATTCCTCTAGCATCCTCTTCTTCTTCAGAAGTGAGAGAGATGATGACATTGCTAGAAGGTTTGCTGAAAGACAAAGGCTCAATTGTCCACCACTGAAAAGGAGTTATGTGCCTGACTACAAACTGTTTGAGAAAACAATTGGAAAGTCTGACCCTGGACAAGCAAATAGGACAAAAAAAATACACAGTCATCCTGTCAGTAATTATAAGCATCATCAAGCCGCACTCATCCACACACACTACTAGTGTTGAGTAACCAGTAGGGATGGGCGAAAATTTTCCCCTCAAACTGAAATCAGTGAACAATGGCACTTTCCACTTGCTGAATAATTTCTCATTTTTTTGCTTTTACAGACCTTTTTCTCCCATTGAAATCAGAGCAAAGAAAATGTTTTCTCCACCACATGAAAGTTTTCTACAGCAATATAAAAGGCTGTCAGGCAGCCATTTTGTGTTTGTGAGAGGAGAGAGCAGCACCTTGTTTGAGCTAGAGAAGACAGGGGAATTGAAGTTTAGTTTAGATAATCCTTTAGTAGGACATTTGTTCTGTGTAAGTGTATAATAGGAGAGTCAGTAGGGCACTCTGGGGAGAAGAAGGGAGGAAGGAGGTTGACCCCAAATACTTCAAAATTCCAAGTGACTGACTGGCAAAACACAGGCAGCTAGGGACCTATTTGCTTGCTGATCTTACTTTTATTGTCTCTATGCTGGGTGGGGGAGTCTGGGGAAAGAAGTTGTTGATCTTGTTTTTCAGTTACAATTTGTTTGGACAGACTGTGATAAGACAACAGGGTGGACAACTTAAAAATAAATAAATAAATATAATAAAAAAGAATAAAGAACTAAATATATTAGGTGTCAGTGACAGACAACTGACTAGGTTTAGGCAAGGCATCATACAGCTCCATCAATTGTGTTGTGAACCGCACAGTACAAAACACAGTGTAGTTGCGTAATGTCCAGCAAATACATAAGGAGAAGGGGAAGGGGGAGGGGTGAAGCAGTGCAGGGATGTGAGAGTAAAGTAATAGTTCAAAAACTGACTGCAACAATAGTTGCTGCTGCGTGTGCAGTCAATGATGATGATCCCTCTACTCCAACGGAGGATGCAGTTTGACAAGGTGAAAGCAAAACTAGTTCCAGGTACGGCTCACAGCATGTGATTCTGTGTTTGTGAGAGGAGAGAGCAGCATGTTTTTGATCTAGAGAAGATAGGAAAATAAAGGGGAATTGAAGCTTAGCTTTAGGGAGTCATTTAGGTAGGACATTTGTTCTCTGTAGTAGGGTAGTCTGGGGGATCAATGGGGAGAAGAAGGGAGGAAGGAGGTTGACCTGAAATACCCCAAAATTTGGTGTGACTGACTGACAAGACACAGGCAGCTGGAGACCAAATTGCTTGCTGATTTTACTTTTATTGTCTCTGTGCTGTGAAAGTTTGAGGAAATAAGTTGTTGGTTATGTGTTGTAGTTATATATATATATATTTTGGGACTAACTGTGATAAGATATGGTGGACAACTTAAAAAAAATTAATAAATAAAAAACTTAAATAATTAAACAAATAAATATATTAGACAGCTGACAGGGAGCTCTGTGACTGAGGCAGACTTGATAGACAGCAGACGACATTGAGAATTTTGTTGAGGGCCAAGGCACGACATCACACTCCATCAGTTGTGTACTGTAGAGAGTAAAAACACACACAGTAGTTGAGTAATGTCTAGCAAATTTACAAGAGGAGGGGTAAAGGGAACAGTGCAGGGACATGGGAGTAGAGTGGTAGTACAAAAACTGACTGCAGCAATGGTTGCTGCAGCATGTGCAATAAATGATGATGATCCCTCTCCTTCTAGGGTGGATGCAGTTTGTCAAGGTACCACTAATCACATCATGCCAGTCCCCCACCACCAATACCATACACATCTGCCACAATGTAGGTTGCACTTTAATTTTTAATCACTTGACGTCATCATGAATATGTGCCAGTGTCACTTAAGCAGGAAGTAATTGTTGTGGGCAAAGGACAAAAGCACTCTACATGCTAAAACATTTTTCAAGGTATATATTGCTGTAGGACTCACAACTTTAACTTCCAGCTACTCATTTCTCCACTACAGCCTTCAGAAGAAGTAATGTTGTGCTGGGAAACGTTGCACCATATTAAACATATGAAAAAAATGTGTTGGAATAGAAAAAAATGTGTTGGAATAGGAGAAAAATTTGTTGAATAGGCAAAAAATGTGTTAGACTATGCAAAAAATGTGTTAGAATAGGAGAATAATGTGTTGGAATAGGAGAACAATTTGCTGGAATAGGCGAAAAGGAGGAAAATTTTGCATTGGAGAAAAAGAGAAAACTTTCGTGAAAAAAAGCAAAAAATCGGCTGTTTTTTGCGAAAAGTCATACGGGAAATTTTTTTCCACTTTTCGCCCACCCCTAGTAACCACAAGTAACAGAGGTTATAAACTTCCACAACCTTAGCTAAAATGAGTGCCTCTGCTGCTCTTGAATGTGCAGCACATGTGACACCCAGTAGCAGTAAAATTGCAGTAACATCTAGCCCAATTAGTAGCAATTCCTCAGTATCTGAACAGACTGTAAAGTCTACAGTATGGAAATACGTCACTCACTTTACAAAAGCTAAGCATGTTGCTATCTGTTGTCTGTGTAAGAAGGATGTGAACAGGGGAAAGCAGACTCACACCTAGGGACCTCCTCAACGAGATGCCATTTTAAGCACAGCCACAGGTCTCACTGTGAGATACACCATCAGTAGGTCAGCGGTGCCACAGCTAGCAGCAACATAAGTACTCCTAAATGTTCCTGGGGCTCTTGGATATATAATATAAGTGATGTTGTTATATCAGAGAGTGTGTGCCAAGATATGAATAGGAGTATGAGTCAAAACCTGTTTAATAGTAAACTTGCCAAAATGTTGTCAGCTGATGTGCTGTCCTTTTCTTTTGTTAATTTTTACAAAAAAACTGGAAATTTTTGTTTTTCTGACTTTGTTCATCCCTAAGCATCAGGCTTGAAACAAGACAAGCCATAAAATGTTTTTCAGGCTTTGGCCTTGCAAAAAGCATGCCATGAAAAATTGCATTCCCTATTGGCCTCGTTCTAGCATTGCTAGATGGCAGTAGTAAGCCACCACCAGCCAAACAGCAGCAGCCGCCCACCAGTGACATTATGGCATTTGCTAGTGATGAACTTAATGTTACTAAGTTGTCTAAGCATCAGGAATAGGCTACTGCACAAGACTAGGATAATCATCCCCACCGACTGTGGTAGTGATGGTGGCTTTGGAAACAGCAGCAGTTGGGACGTGTCAGATGGTTAAGTGATGATGACACCACTTTTGGCTCATTTTCAAAGTCTAGTTATCTGCATCTAGTTACTGCTCCTTTCAGTGCAGTGTTTGGCTTCCTTCTGAGTCTGGTTGAGCTTCTTTCAACTTGGTTTCAGTGTTTCTCTAAGGCTCTGCTATCACCCTTGATCTAGCTGTTTCTTCTATTTGCTCCTCGGTGTCTGCTATGTTCAGATTAAGCTGCAAATTCTTGGTTACTAAATATCCTTTTCTGGTTGGCAATGGGTGAATTAGGTATGTTTTACATTTGTCCCTGTCAAGCTACAAGTACATCTGTTTTTCGGCTTTCCATTCATCCTGCTTGTTGTGCAGTGGTTCCTGGCCAGCATCTTGTTTCGTGTTGCTAATGCCCTGCTCAGTTATCTTTAATCTAAATTTGGAAGCTCTGCATTCAGTTAATAGCTAATTTGCTTTTATGTTATTTTTGTTTGTTTGTGCATCTTGTTTGGGATATCAGTATTATTATTTGAATAATGCTAGTTCCTAATTCAATATATTCCTATTATATTCAAGTTACAGTTTTCTCCCTGCTGGTGGCACATTTTGCAACTGCCTCCAGAAGCAACTCATACACATCCTTTGACCAGTTACTCTGACCTTGAAAAAAAGAGTCAGGGATCATCTGACCTTGCTATCAGGAACTTTAGTTCACTTTAAGCAGTTGCAATGCTAGGATTGGGGTGTCAGAATTTCCTAATTATGAACTGTAGCTTCCTACTCATGCTACTAAAGTGTATTGTTGTTGGATGGGTGCTTCAGAGTATTTGTTCTTAGCTATGTCTCTTGGTTATGATTTCAGATGTGAGGGACTACTCCTTATTACATCAAAACTACTACAGGAGCTAGATGTTGCAATGCAGCTAGCTACAGTAGGTAGCAATGATGCTGCACCTTGATGTCACTATTGCTAAATGCTCCTTCATTACTACTGATAAAGCTTATTCTTTATTGTAAATAGGTTTGAACTGAATGCAGACTTCTGCTGGCACTCAACAAATACATGTAAATGCAAATACTATGTAAACATATAACTAGACAGATCTAACCCCTGTATGAAGCACTCCTGCCCTGGAAACACATTAACCCCTTAAGGACCAGGGAAATCTGAGGTGGATTTCACTTAAAGGGATAGTAATACTTTATTATTACTATCCCTCATATTGTAGATATTTGCAAAATAAGTTAATAGCCCCCAGGTTCATCTCTCAGACCTTTATGGTTTGAGAGATAACCGAAGGCAAAGTTCCCCCCTCACTCCCCCTTCCCTGAAGTCAGAGTTGTGCTGACTGCAGGGATATCCGTCTGTCTTTCATCATGATGCTCTGCAGCAGAGCAGCGATTGAGTTAGTGACAAAGAATTATTTCACTGAAATGGTCTTTTCCATTCCAAGCACATGGAGAAGACCATTTCAGTGAAATAATTCTTCTTCACTAACGGGATCTCGGCTCAGTTGCAGAGCTGCAAGCCTGTCGTACGACAGACTTCCCCTGCAGTCAGCACAACGCTGACTTCAGGGAAGGGGGAGGGAGGGGGAACTTTGCCTTCGGTTATCTCTCAAACCATAAAGGTTTGAGAGATGAACCTGGGGGCTAGTAACTTATTTTGCAAATACCTACAATATGAGGGATAGTAATAATAAAGTATTACTATCCTTTTAAGGACTGGAGCAATTTTGATCTTTTAGACTATATCTTTGTTCAACAGCATTTTCCCTCGAAGTATTTTATTCCAGCCACACATATTATATACAATTTTTTCATACACAAGCAGGGCTTTCTTTTGATACTGAACAAAGGAAAAGAAGAAAAGAGGTGCAAATCTTACCTAAGAGTGGATCTGTTTCACAAATGTAAAAGAGCCCTCACAGATTTGTGGTACCCACCAGATATAGATGTATAGATAGCTTAATATTAAACCCAACCGGTATTTAATCCAGGGTCATCCCTCAAAATGGCAATATTCACGAGACAGGTGTATATTGATAATGTCTTTATTCAATAAAGAGCAAATATCTTTCCAACGCATTTCGTATCCATCAAATTGGACACTTCGTCAGGGAACCAAACATATTCAAAAAATATCATAAAAGAGTCATGACGCTTTTATGATGTTTTTTGCTATATGTTTGGTTCCCTGATGAAGTGTCCCATCTGATGAATACAAAACGCGTAGGAAATATATTTGAGCTTAATTGAATTAAGACATTACCTATATACACCTGACTCGTGAATATTGCCATTTTTGAAACACGAGGGATGACCCTGGATTAAATACAGAATGAGTTTAATATTAATCTGACTATACATCTCTATCTGGTGAGTACCACAAATCTGCGAGGGCTCTTTGACATTTGTGACACAGATCCACTCTTAGATAAGGTTTGCGCTTCTTTTCTTCTTTCCTTTGTTCAGATTCCTCTGCAGAGTGGCATTTTGCAGCATACACACTACCACTAGTGTTGTTTTGAAAGGGGCAGCATCCGAAGAGTTAAAAGATCAACAAAACTTATAGAAAAGAAACATTTACTCCACAATCTGAATATATCACCATTATTATATAAAAACATTCTTCATGTAAGGTAAAATGGACTTTGGTGTAAAAGGTATTTCCTGGACGTGTGAACACTTCTATTGTGTATTCGAACTTTAAGCAAAGATTTACCATAATTTTTTGAATATATTTCTCTCAAAAACTTTTCTTATATACTTATTTAAGAACTCTCATATGTATTTATATATAATGTTTGAGTTTGGTCTCATCAAATACGTCTATGTATTTTTGGTGTTTTTTGTATTTATTTAGGAATCTATTGATAAGATCTTTATTTTTAGCGCTTTGGGTTGTTTCTTTCTTTTGATACCACAATTATATGGATAACCCAGCATTTATTTTATTAAAAAATAAAGAAAATTATTTAAAAAAGTAAAAAAAAAACAACAACACAATTTATATTGGTTCTCTTGTTATAATTTGCGCCCAAGGGGGTAATTTTTTTATGGAGACTGCATGAAAGGTATGACGGGTCATTCATGCCTTCAAAATATGCAGTTTTAGGGGGGCACTGTCCCTCTGGGGTGAAATTCCCCATGCCCCTCTTTCCCTCACAGTTTTTCCATTTTTTTGTACATTATTTGGTGTGTTTATAAGTGTATTACTGTGCTTCGCATAAATAAAACACATTAGCCTTTACTTTTATATCAATATTGTGTTTTAAAATTACATTTTGTAAATAAAATGTTTTGATCTTTCTCAAATTTTTTTTTAAATAATCATAGTGGTGTCAGTAGGTCATAAAGAGACCTACATTTATCATGCCCCCAGCACCAGCATTGAAGGGTTAATACTCCCCAACTTTGGCCTTTATTTTCTTCATATCTTGTCTGCTGTCTGCTACTCTCTTCATTAGAGAGAGGCACAGAGAAGAAACAAAGGCAATATGTAAAACACATTGCCTTTGTAAATGAAAATGCTGGTACATGTGATCGCTCCTGGAACGATCATGTGTACTGACGGAAGAGAGAAGCACTGAAACTGAGCTCTCAGGTCCTGGATCACTCATGTTCAGCCTCAGCAGAATGATAGCAGTGTGCACCGAGGTGCACACTGCTATCATTTAACCCATAACATGCCAGGACTGTCATGGGTCCTTGTGGGAAGTTTAACCATAACGGTCCTGGCACATCATGGGTCCTTAAGGGATTAAGAGCCAGGAAGTTTAGTATAGTTTTGCTTTAACCTTTTGAGTGCCAGAGGATTCCACAACACATTGCTCTTTAATGCATTGTGGACCCCTCTGACACTCAGAGGATTAAAAGAAAATTAATAATAACACACTACTTACTTTATTATATCCAGAAAATCATTATAACCTCTATAAACGTGTCTTAATAGTCCTATGAATTTTGTGTTTGCCTTTGTGTTTTTGTTCAATAAATAACATCTTCAAAATGTCCTGAATGCTGTCCATGAAGACAGACAAGACAGTTGCTAGTAGGATAATAGACCTCAAACTCTGCTCAAGGCACATGTTATAACCTTAAGTAGGCGTATGCACTCAGCCTGCTTGAGTCTGGAAAAAAATAAAACACAAACTGCCTCCATAGACATGATACCCAAGACTGAAGATATATAATTTACTTGAACAAACAAACAAGAAAAACATTCATAGTGTCCATTAGGGGGTTATTGTTGGTGCTAGATCTCCTTTTCCTAATGCTTGTGTTTTCACCTTGCTGGTAATTGTTATACAACAACATGATCTGGCTTTATCAAGCGATGTGAAAATTGTTTAGTCAGTAAAACAAGTTCTGTGTTATTCTACAGAGCATATTTAGCAGAGTCTAAAAAAACTCCTTGATAACTAAGCCATATGAATAACTTATGGATTGGTGGGAGTTTTTCTGTCTGGTCCTTTCCTCACTGCTTAAAAAATCTTGGCAATTATGTCCATATTTCTTTGGTTGTCTTCTAAGTTAATATATTTGAGTTAGGGCCACAAAAACATGGTTCAGTTATGTGTTACCCCTAGGCTAAAATGTGTTAGTCAGACCCATGTGTATCCAAGTCAAAATGAGCTGCCAATTATTATTACATACAGAGGTGAAGAGATTTGCTATAAATATTAGATTAATAAACCTAGTTCTGGGAGATACCTCTTCGATTCTTTTTAAAGTATGTGTCTAGGATATTTATGTTACATTTATGAAGTGTGGTTTTTAATTTGCTGCTGATGCAAATAGATTCAATTGACTATTCTGACTACACAAAAACATCCTTTATTCAATACAAAGCTGTAAAAACTTTGAGGGGATTTTTAATATTAATATTTTGAGTGCTCAGTCTGTGCTCTCTGAAAGTTTGATTTCTTGCATATTTTGTAGATACACCAAGGAAGGATGATGTACAAAGGTGATTTTGAGTAATTATAAGGAGGACCAACTGCACCATAGATGATAACTAAAAATCCCCATTTATTTAAATGGGGATTTTAACTAGGGTGAAATGGATAAAAAGTCCCATTTTCTTTTTTCTTGGAATTTTCATGGAACCCATCATTTTTTTTGGAAATTCATTCAGAATGATCCATAAAGTGTTCACGTTTTCGCAAGGAACAATTACGTTCCCATTAGAACTTGGCAATTTCTGCTTATTCTTTCCATAGCCATGATAATTTACAATGCAATACTATAAAACCCTTAACCTTTGTGGTGTGCTGCAAGGTTTTAACTGGTAAACAGAGAGTGTGGTGAAACTAGAGGGAGAGAATGAGAGATACAATTTTTTGGAGCAGAGTGACCACCTGTGTTACTGCTGTTGATTGCTGAACTCTATAAAATGAGTTGAAGAACTGCTGCTGGTGAAGTGGAGGTTGAGAAATCCACCAGGACAAGCAGCAGTAGTAGAAGTAGGAGCTAATCAACAGGGACCAATGGTATGTTTCTAAAATGAGAGACATTTGGTTTCCCCCAGGTGGCTGTGTGCAGTATCAGAACAGAGGTTCAGGTGCCTGAACCTGCTGTGTCTGTAAGTGTGACATTAGATACACAACCTATGTTACCACTAAGAGTGGTGATGATGATGTTGATGAGGGTGGTGATAATGGTGATGACAGTGAGATTACAGTTCTCTTAGTTCAAGCAAGGGCATCTTGTGCTGAGAATGGATATCACCAAAATTATGGCATTTGATAATTTAGTTCCTTTTGAGTCACCTGAGCATCTCCCCTGACCTTTGAGTGCCATAGGGATGTGTATTGCACAACCCTGTGGCACTCACAGGGTTAGAAAAGTACACCAACCAGTGCACAATCACCCTCTCAGCTCTGTATCATTTTTCATAGTCATATTTGTTGTGAACTCCCAAGGGAACAAGGCTGGAGGTAAAGCAGCAGCCATGTGTATGTGCCTACCAGCTGCCTCCCAGGCTTGTTTCCTTGCCCACTGGTAGCCATAGAACACCATGTACACTGCCTGGTGCTCAGCCTTGTTCCATTGGCCAGTGGTAGCTACATATCCCCATTTAAACTGTCTGTCCCCAAAGCCTTGTTCTCTTGCCTACGGGTAGCCAAAATCCCAATGGAAGTATAAAAAAACTATATAAAAAGAACACCGAAGATGACAACGAGTTGCATTATAGTGTTGCTGATGGCAATGGCATAATGGAGGAGCAGATGAACCAACTGCTGCATTTGAGTGAGTCAAACAAGCACCAAAACACCTGCCCTCAAAGTAGTAGCTAATTTTGTGAAAGCAAAAATAAATTGTTTAACACCTCTAAAAGCTTAGAGGAATATAAGGGTAGTGGGCAAGAAGTGGTGGATGTTACTGATAGTGAGGGCAACGTAATGATGACTGCTGCTTATGATGTAGATTTGGAATATATGCCTCCAGCATCGTCCTCTTCTTCAGATAAAGATGCAGTTGAGAGTGAGAGAGATGATGGCATGGCCATAAAGTTACCAGAAAGGCAAAGGCTCAGTCTTCACCACCGAAAAGGAGCACTGTGTCTGTCTCTAAAGTGTTGGAGAAAACCATTGGAATCTCTGACTCTGGACAAGCAAAGATGGCAAAAAAGTAAACAGTCATCCTGTCAGTCATCATCAGTATCACTGCCACTTCTAAATCCACTAAGCCACACACACATGTGTTGAGTAACCAGCAGCAGCAGCAACAACAGTAACACAGGTTATTAACCTCCACAGCCTTAGCTATGATGAGTGCCTCTGCTGATGCTGGAAGTGCTACACTGCTATAGTCAATAAGTAATGTGTATCCGTAATGTGAGAAGAGGGATAGCTTACATTTGACACAAACATGATAATTGTAAAAAACTGCTGTAGGTGTATATATATATATAGTTGTGTGAAAATCAAAGTACATAATCAGGACATAATAACAATCATCTGTTCCTTAGCAGGTCTAAAAATTAAGTAAATACAACCTAAGAAGAACAACAACACATAACATATTACACCATGTCATGATTTATTTAATAAAAATAAAGCCAAAATGTGTGGAAAAACTAAGTACACCCTTACTGATTCCATAGGAATTAAGATGCTAAGTAGCAGACCGGTGCTGCTAATAAAATGCCCTTGATTAATTGATCATCAGCAAGTGTGACCACCTCTATAAAAGCTGAAGTTTTCTCAGTTTGCTGGTCTGGAGCATTCATCCAAGGAGGAAAGACATCATCAATGATCTTATAGAAGCAATTGTTGCTGCCCATTAATCTGGGAAGGGTTATAAGGCCATTTCCAAACAATTTAAAGTCCATCATTCTACAGTGAGAAAGATTATTCAAAAGTGGAAAACATTCAAGACAGTTGCCAATCTTCCCAGGAATGGACGTCCCAGCAAATTCACCCAAAGGTCAGACCGTGCAATGCTCAGAGAAACTGCAAAAAACCCAAGTGTTACATATCATACTCTACAGGCCTCAGTTAGCATGTTAAATGTTAAAGTTCATGACAGTACAATTAGAAAAAGATTGAAGAAGTATGGTTTGTTTGGAAGGGATGCCAGGAGAAAGCCTCTTCTCTCTAAAAAGAACATGACAGCACGGCTTAGGTTTGCAAAGTTGGATCTGAACAAACTATAAGACTTCTGGAACAATGTCCTTTGGACAGACGAGACCAAAGTGGAGATGTTTAGCTATAATGCACAGCTCCACGTTTGGTGAAAACCAAACACAGCATATCAGCACAAACACCTCATACCAACTGTCAAGCACGGTGGTAGAGGGGTGATGATTTAGGCTTGTTTTGCAACCACAGGACCTGGGAACCTTGCAGTCACTGAGTCAACCACAAACTCCTCTGTATACCAAAGTATTCTAGAGTCAAATGTGAGGCCATCTGTCTGACAGCTAAAGCTTGGCCAAAATTGGGTCACGTAACAGGACAATGATCCCAAGCACACCAGCAAATCTACAACAGAATGGGTGAATAAGAAAAAAATCAAGGTGTTGCAATGCCCCAGTCAAAGTCCAGACCTTAACCCAATTGCAATGCTGTGGCGGGACCTTGAGAGAGCTGTGCATAAACAAATGCCCACAAACCTCAATGAACTGAAGCTACGTTGTAAAGCACAGTGGGCCAAAATTCCCCCAGAACGATATGAGATACTGATAATGTCATAGATAAAATGATTACTCCAAGTTATTGCTGCTAAAGGTCTTTCTACTATTGAATCATAAGGTGTACTTAGTTTTTCACATGACTTCTCCATTTTCGCTTTATTTTTGTTAAATAAATCACGACACGGTGTAATATGTCATGTGTTGTTGTTCATCTGAGGTTGTATTTACCTAATTTTTAGACCTGCTAAGGAACAGATGATTCAATCATGCCAGTCCCATTACCATACATATCTGACACATTGTACGTGTATGTTGTTGTAGGACTCTCAACTTTGACTTTCAGACACTTATTTCTCCACTGCAGCCCTCAGAAGAAGCATTATTATTAGTGTTGAGCGAGCATGCTCGGCCGATGCTCGGATCGGCTCGAGCATCGCTCTGCTCGGCACATGGCGGTACTCGTACGAGTACCGCATGTGCTCGCCCGCCATGTTCGGGTCTCCTCCCCGCACGTTTTGCGGCTGCTGCGCAGCCAATAAACGTGCAGGGAGGCTCTGACATCGGTCTAATGCCAGCAGCCATGTTGGCTGCTGGCATTACACTGATTGGCTGGCCAGAACCCGTGGTCGGGTGCTGTATAGCACCTGACCAGCGAGTTCGGCTCAGTCTTAGCCAGGGAGAGCTGAGGATAGGAAGGGAAAGTCAGTGTAGGGAGGAAAAAAAGCAAAATTGTGAAAAAAAAGAACCAAAAGTCCTTTTTAGGACTACTGTGTGTGGGGGCAGCAGGTTATTTTGTGTGGGGGGAAAAAAAAAAAAAAAAAAAAAAAATATATATTCTGTTTAGTGTGCAAAGTTGCAGATTAGAGCACATTCTGTTTAGTGTGCACAGTTGCAGATTAGAGCACATTCTGTTTAGTGTGCAAAGTTGCAGATTAGAGCACATTCTGTTTAGTGTGCAAAGTTGCAGATTAGAGCACATTCTGTTTAGTGTGCAAAGTTGCAGATTAGAGCACATTCTGTTAAGTCTTCAAACTAAAATATCAAAGTCACATATTCCATTCAGTGTGCGTCGCCGCAGTTTAGCAGCACATTCTGTCTACTGTGCAGAGTTGCAGAATAGGAAGAAATACTGTTAAGTCTTCAAACTAAAATATCAAAGTCACATATTCCATTCAGTGTGCTTCGCCGCAGTGTAGCAGCACATTCTGTGTACTGTGCAGAGTTGCAGAATAGGAAGAAATACTGTTAAGTCTTCAAACTAAAATATCAAAGTCACATATTCCATTCAGTGTGCTTCGCCGCAGTGTAGCAGCACATTCTGTGTACTGTGCAGAGTTGCAGAATAGGAAGAAATACTGTTAAGTCTTCAAACTAAAATATCAAAGTCACATATTCCATTCAGTGTGCTTCGCCGCAGTGTAGCAGCACATTCTGTGTACTGTGCAGAGTTGCAGAATAGGAAGAAATACTGTTAAGTCTTCAAACTAAAATATCAAAGTCACATATTCCATTCAGTGTGCTTCGCCGCAGTTTAGCAGCACATTCTGTGTACTGTGCAGAGTTGCAGAATAGGAAGAAATACTGTTAAGTCTTCAAACTAAAATATCAAAGTCACATATTCCATTCAGTGTGCGTCACCGCAGTTTAGCAGCCTATTCTGTGTACTCTGCACAGTTGCAGAATAGGAAGAAATACTGTTAAGTTTTCAAACTCAAATATTAAAGTCACATATTCCATTCAGTGTGTGTCACCGCCGTTTAGCAGCCTATTCTGTGTACTCTGCACAGTTGCAGAATAGGAAGAAATACTGTTAAGTTTTCAAACTCAAATATTAAAGTCACATATTCCATTCAGTGTGTGTCACCGCAGTTTAGCAGCCTATTCTGTGTACTCTGCACAGTTGCAGAATAGGAAGAAATACTGTTAAGTTTTCAAACTCAAATATTAAAGTCACATATTCCATTCTGTGTTCGTCACCGCAGTTTAGCAGCCTATTCTGTGTACTCTGCACAGTTGCAGAATAGGAAGAAATACTGTTAAGTTTTCAAACTCAAATATTAAAGTCACATATTCCATTCTGTGTTCGTCACCGCAGTTTAGCAGCCTATTCTGTGTACTCTGCACAGTTGCAGAATAGGAAGAAATACTGTTAAGTTTTCAAACTCAAATATTAAAGTCACGTATTCCATTCTGTGTTCGTCACCGCAGTTTAGCAGCCTATTCTGTGTACTCTGCACAGTTGCAGAATAGGAAGAAATACTGTTAAGTTTTCAAACTCAAATATTAAAGTCACATATTCCATTCAGTGTGTGTCACCGCAGTTTAGCAGCCTATTCTGTGTACTATGCACAGTTGCAGAATAGGAAGAAATACTGTTAAGTTTTCAAACTCAAATATTAAAGTCACATATTCCGTGTAAGATGAAGAAGGCGGGTAAAAAGGGACGGGGAAGTGGACGTGATCCTGATAGTTCAGGGCGCGGGTCAGGACGCGGAGAAACTGTGCCTGGTGCCAGAGCACAAGAAAGAAAGACATCCACCATACCTAGCTTCATGTCTAATTTTACAGGGCGTCGCAGGACATCACTCTCGAGGTCCGACCACTGCGAACAGGTGGTCGGTTGGATGTCAGCTGATACTGCTTCCAGTCGGTTAAGCACCACCCTGTCTTCCACCAAGTCCACTCTCAGTAGCCAAGAGTCTGGTCAACATAATCCTCACTCTGATCATCCTTCCTCCCACCATAGAGGGTCTGGTCAAAGAAGTGATCCCACACTGGGATATAGTGAGGAGCTCGTCTCATCACCAATCCTTCATTTGACCCTCTCTCCAAGCACGCTTGCAGAGGAACATGACATCTTGTGCCCTGATTCACAACCTCTAGAGGCTACCCAATCACAAGAAGATGACAGATGTGAACGGCATTTAAGGTCAAAGGAAGTAGTGGATGATGATGATGATGATGAGACACAGTTGCCATTAAATCAACCACTATTTCCGTCTCAAGACCTTGTTGAGGAGAATGTTATACAGTTGTCAATGACTGAGTATGTGGTGGGATCAAGACATGAGGAGGATGATCAGAGTGAGGAAGTGGAGGAGGACTTGGTGGACGATGAGGTGACTGACCCCACCTGGGAAGGTGTAGAGCCGAGCGATGACAGCAGTCCTGAGGGTGAGCCATCTGCAGCACCGCAACAGGCTGGAAGAGGCAGTGGTGTGGCTACAGAAAGAAGGCGGACCGCACCAAACCGGCCCGCAAATGTTCCACGGAGCACCCCCTTGCGTAAATCTACCTTGCCAAAGGGTAGGTGTTCCGCGGTATGGCGTTTTTTTAAGGAAAGTGCGGACGACAAAAGAATTGTAGTTTGCAACCTGTGCCACACCAGAATGAGCCGAGGCATGAACACTAGAAACCTCACCACCACCAGCATGATCCGACACATGGCATCCAAGCACCGTAATAAGTGGGAGGAACGCCTGGATCGCCCATCTGTGTCTGCAGGCCACACCACTGCCTCCTCTTCCCCTGTTTTCGGTGCCGGCCAATCGCCTGTCGAAGGCGCAGGCCCGCATACCTCCCGCCCTGCACCTGTAGCATCTGAAGCACCATCAGCGACCACATCCACTTCCCTGTCCCAGCACAGCATCCAAATGTCGTTACCCCAGGCATTTGAGCGCAAGCGAAAATACCCAGCCACCCACCCACAGGCCATAGCACTAACCTCACACCTTTCCAAATTACTGGCCATCGAAATGCTGCCATTTAGGCTTGTGGACACTGAGTCCTTCCGCAGCCTGATGGCAGCAGCTGTCCCTCGGTACGCGGTCCCCAGCCGCCACTACTTTTCCCGGTGTGCCATCCCCGCATTACACCACCATGTGTCCCGTAACATCACCCGTGCCCTGACCAACGCAGTTACTGGGAAGGTCCACTTAACGACTGACACATGGACAAGTGCTTGTGGCCAGGGACGCTACATTTCCCTGACGGCACACTGGGTGAATGTCGTGGAGGCTGGGAGCGACTCGGACCCTGGGATGGCACGGGTGCTACCCACGCCGAGGATTGCGGGCCCTACCTCCATCAGGGTTTCCGCCAGCACCTACGTTATTGGCTCCTCCTCCTCCGTTTCCACCTCCGAATTCTCTACACGCAGCGCCACTCCCCCATCAGCCAGTAGCTGGAAGCAGTGTAGCACTGCAGTGGGGAAGCGTCAACAGGCCGTGCTGAAGCTGATCTGCCTTGGGGACAAACAGCACACGGCTTCAGAGCTGTTGCAGGGGATTAGTCACCAGACCGAGCAGTGGCTCTCGCCACTCAACCTGCAACCAGGCATGGTTGTGTGTGATAATGGGCGTAACTTGGTGGCGGCTTTGGAGCTCGGCAAGCTCACACACGTACCATGCCTAGCGCATGTATTTAATTTAGTGGTTCAGCGATTTCTAAAAACCTACCCCAATGTGCATGATCTCTTGACCAAGGTGCGCCGCGTGTGTGCACATTTCCGTAAGTCATCTACAGCTTCGGCCGGCCTGTTGAAGCTGCAGCAGCGCTTACAATTACCAGCTCACCGGCTGCTGTGTGACGTGAGCACGCGCTGGAACTCCACCTTCCACATGTTGGCCCGGCTTTGTGAGCAGCAGAGGGCAGTAGTGGAGTACCAGCTGTTACACGGTCGTCGCCTCTCCGTTCAACTTCCTGTAATCAGAAGTGAGGAGTGGGAATGGATGTCAGACCTCTGCGAGGTTTTACGCAATTTTGAGGAATCGACACAGATGGTGAGCGGCGATAACGCTATTATCAGTGTAACCATCCCACTTCTGTGTCTACTGAAACGCTCGCTGCTCACAATTAAAACCGACGCTTTGCATGTGGAAGAGGTGGAAATGGGGGAGGAAGAGCTTACACAAGGTGATAGCCAGAGCACCCTCACTTCGTCTTCTCAGCGACAATTGGAAGAGGCGGAGGAGGAGGAGGAGGAGGAAGACACGGTTGCCTCCGCTACAGAGGGTAGCCATGGAACTTTAGTTCCATCTCTTCAGCGTGGGTGGGCAGAAGAGGAGGAAGAGGATGAGGATATTGAGAGTCATCCTCCTGGTGAGGACAGCGAAATTTTGACTGTTGGTACTCTGGCACACATGGCTGACTTTATGTTAGGCTGCCTTTCCCGTGACCCACGCGTTGTACGCATTTTAGACAACACGGATTACTGGGTGTTCACCCTTCTGGACCCCCGCTACAAAGAGAATTTCTCATCTCTCATTCCTCCGGTGGAGAGGACAAGCAAAATGGTGCAATACCAGAAGGTTCTTGTTGAAAAATTGCTCCAAAATTTTCCATCTGACAACGCTGGCGGCAGAGTACGTACTACCTTGGCCAACCGAGAAGGGGAGAAAAGGGGAGCACACAGCAGTTCCGAGAAAGGCAGGGCAACACTCTCCAAGGCGTGGTTCACCTTCATGACACCCCGCCAGCACCTTCACCCTGATGCGCAGCCTAGTGTCACAAGGAGGGAAAAGTTTTGGAAGATGGTGAAGGAGTACGTAGCAGACCGTGTCAGCGTCCTCAATGATCCCTCTGTGCCTTACAACTACTGGGTGTCCAAGCTGGACACGTGGTATGAACTGGCACTCTACGCCTTGGAGGTGCTGGCCTGCCCTGCCGCCAGCGTTCTGTCTGAGCGGGTATTTAGTGCTGCTGGTGGCATCATAACAGATAAGCGTATCCGCCTTTCCACCGACAATGCTGATAGGTTGACACTTATAAAAATGAACAAGGCCTGGATTTCCCCTGACTTCTCCACTCCACTGGAGGAAAGCCCCGGGGGAACATAAACTCACTTTATATATGTTATTTACAATGATGTGAATACTCTGTATTCCCATTCACCCCTTCCACCCAAAAAACGGGTATATGGTTGACTCTTAATCTTCTCATCCTCCTCCTCCTCTTCCATATGCCCTGTGCTATAATTTTTATATAGGGCCAGCTCACCAGCGGGCCCTGTGATATAATTTTTATATAGGGCCAGCTCACCAGCGGGCCCTGTTTGCCAATTTTTATATAGGTCAGCTCACCAGCGGGCCTTCTCATATAATGTTTTATTGGGTCAGCTCTCTAGCGGGCCCTCTCATATAATGTTTTATAGCGTCAGCTCACTAGCGGGCCTTCGCATATAATGTTTTATAGCGTCAGCTCACTAGCGGGCCTTCGCATATAATGTTTTATAGCGTCAGCTCACTAGCGGGCCTTCGCATATAATGTTTAGGATGGTCAGCTCTGCAGCAGACCCTCACCCATAATGTTTTAGATGGTCAGCTCAGCGCACGTTTCCCTCTTAATCATGGCCTCAGTTCAATAAAATCAAGGAAATTTTTGGGAGAATTTGCCTCTGCGCACGTTTCCCTCTTAATCATGGCCTCAGTTCAGAAAATCAAGGAAATTTTTGGGAGAATTTGCCTCTGCGCACGTTTCCCTCTTAATCATGGCCTCAGTTCAGAAAATCAAGGAAATTTTTGGGAGAATTTGCCTCTGCGCACGTTTCCCTCTTAATCATGGCCTCAGTTCAGAAAATCAAGGAAATTTTTGGGATAATTTGCCTCTGCTCACGTTTCCCTCTTAATCATGGCCTCACTTCAGAAAATCAAGGAAATTTTTGGGAGAATTTGCCTCTGCGCACGTTTCCCTCTTAATCATGGCCTCACTTCAGAAAATCAAGGAAATTTTTGGGATAATTTGCCTCTGCGCACGTTTCCCTCTTAATCATGGCCTCACTTCAGAAAATCAAGGAAATTTTTGGGAGAATTTGCAGATGATATACAAGTAAATATACAGCAAATATTGTTTGGTAACAATTTTTCGCCTAAAGTCGTTTTTATTTTCCTTTTTGTGTGTTTTACGGTCAGTCTGTAAAAATGGCGTACTACGGGCGAAAGATCGTTCCCAGCAGCGATGTTGGAGTCCAAGATGCATCCAGACATCCTCCCTATGCTGTCCCTGAACCATTTCTGTGGTGTTTCCATCCTTTTCTGCCCTTTTCCTATGGACCAGGCACCCTCCCCTCATCAGAGCAGGGGGTGCCTGGTGTAATGCTCGAGTCCTCCCATTGACTTCAATGGGGCTCGGGTGCTCGGCCGAGCACTCGAGCCTCCGGGGGTGCTCGGTCAGAGCACCCGAACACCCGAGCATTGGGGTGCTCGCTCATCACTAATTATTATATATTGTGGTAGGAAATTTTGCACCATAGGAAACATAGGTAAAACATATAAGGAATAAGGGCAAGGTTTGTTGGAATCGGCAAAAAGGAAGTACAATTTTGCATAGACAAAAAGGAGAAAACGTTCCTGAAAAAAGCAAAAAATTGTCTGTTCTTTACAAAAATTCATTCTGGTAGTGTTTCTCACTTTTCTCCCACCCCTGCGTATGAACCTAATGGAATCATTCTAGGAGACTCATGGCTAGGGAAAGATCTGGGAGTCTTTGTAAACTTAAACTTGGAAACGCTGATAAGTATCAAACAGCAGTAGCAAAAGCAAACAAAATACTTGCATATTAATGTGTATTGAAGCAAGAGGGGATAACATAATTTTTCCACTATACAAATCATTGGTAGGAGATCACTCTGAATATGCAGACCAGTTTTGGGCAACAGTTTTGAAGAAGAATATTCTGGAACTGGAGAGAGTACAGAGGAAATAGCTAAATTAATTAAAAGGGAATGTAGAATTTGGAGTATAAAGAATATCTAGTCAAACTCGGTTTATTTACTCTAGAGAAAAGATGCCCAAGAGGGGACCTTGTTACATTGTGTAAGTATATGAAAGTACAATATAAAGATCTCTGCAATAAGCTTTTCATTCCAAGGCTGGATCAAGTAATTTGTGGCCACTCTTTATGATTAGAGGAAAGGAGGTTTCAAGTGGAGGAAGGGAAGGGGACTTTTACAGTAAGGCCTGTTAAACTGTGCATTTTTTTTGGTAATGGCATATACAATGGATACATTTTAGAGATGGTGAGATGCATTTTTTTCACAAGGGAACATACAGTGTTATACTGTTTATTAGCAGGTAAAAAGGAAGGTCTAGTAAATAGATTAATGCTCATTTTGGGGACAGGAAGGCACATTTAATTCTAATTTTACTGGGTTATGATGCAAAAGGTGTACTTTATGGACCCGTGTCTTTTTCAACCTAATTTACTATGTTACTGTGTGTTATACACCCTCTGTGTTCACAGGCTTAAAAGCTTTAAAATAAGCTAAATATATTATTTATGTATAAGGATGATACAAGGAGAGTATAGGGATGATCCTAACATAAAACCAGAACATACTGCTGTATTAGCAGAAAAAAAACAAGGGTTTTAATCACAAGTAAGTCCTCACCTAGAAAACAGTGTTTTGTACTAGATGGATACCATACCTCCCAAAGGACATCATTAAATTGGATATTATTCAAGGAAAGACTACTAAAGTAGTGCAGTATCTATATAGCAAAACATGTCAGAAAAAAAACTTAGGGACTTTAATATGAATAACCAAAATGATTGAAGAGAGAGGTGATATGATTGAAACTATCTTAATATATAAAAGGATTTTATAAAGTTCAAAAGGAAACCATTTTTCAGAAGCTGAACACTAGAACAAGTAGACATACTCTAAAATATAATGATGAAAAAATAAGAGGGAAAGAATCCTACTTTAAAGAAAGTTTTAGTACTGAATTTTTAAATCATAATCTTGCACAATAAACATCTCAAAAAAATGAGAGACTGGCATTGTTTTCCCTTGCAACATTGGTGAGAAAAACAGCAATACGTGTATAAGAGAAAATAAAATCTAATTTCCTTCTAGTGGATTTTGATAAATGCCCTGTTCTGTGAACATTTGATACATGACGCCATAAATATCACTGTACTCTTTTCAAGAGGAAGGTGGGGGAGGTTCTACTCAATTGAAGACATTCATTTTTAATGCTAGTCATATTTAACCTTTAACAATTACAACATTTTTTAATTAAAAAATAATAAAGCATTTTGTTTCTCTAAACTACATACCTGTAGACAAGATAATAAAGAAAACATTTACCTCAAATGCTCTGTCTCTGTTATTTGCAATATTTTCATTGTTCTTTTATATATTTTGAAACATTTTAAATTAAGGTTATTATACACAAGCTGTACAGCTCAATAATAACATCTAATGCTGAAAGAGGTTAATGTACTTTCTGATCTTCTCTTTTTTACTGTGGGTCAATGAAATCCATCACGGGTCATTCCCACATTGGTACACTGTAAATGATGAAGAAATGAAAGATGAGCTTTTGAAAAATCTGTGGAAAATTCAGACCACATACACATCCCTTGAAGATGAATGTTGAATGAATCAAAGCTTTAATGCAAGGATGGGCAAGCTATTGGTACCCCAGCTATGACACTACATTCTTCAAAATCCTCACCTGGCTAATAACTGGTAAAGATTACCATAATGATTAGGTATTTTTAGTTTTAGTATAAAATAGACTGATTTGCAAGATAAAATTCCTATTTTGTGTAACGTGTATCATTTCTGTTTTTCATTTACTTGGGGAAGCAGTAATGAGATGTACAACAGAAAAGATAGAAGCAAATCTTTTTTGTCCTAAGACTCGTCAGAGTGTATTATAGTTTATATATATATATATATATATATATATATATATATATACATATATATATATATATATATATATATATATATATACTCACATTACATCTGAGCAATAGAAATCTTAATAATCGGACTATAGATCCTAAGCAAATTTAATCCATAGCTTTGTGAGCAGCTCAAGGTCATAAAGGTTCACAGAAAACATCAGAGATCTATGTGGACACTTGAAGTTGGCCTAACTTTAGTATTAACGGTGAATCCTCCCTGCCCCTGGTTGTCATTATTCTCCACCATATTGCTCTGTGTGGTCAGTGCATCACATAGTGTGCCACGGGTAGACATGAACTGCCCCATCCTGACATCTACAGAATCTCTATCAGCTGGTGGTAGAGGTAACAATGACAGTGGTGGATCACCAGAAGACATTGCTACATCTTCCAGCACCTGGAAACTAGCATCAGAAGGTCATGGCAAGCAAGGTATTTTGTTCACCATCAAACTTTCAGACTCAGGCTGGGGTTTTCTATTTTTCCTTCTCTTGCATTTTCACCTTGATTCTTGGTGCCATTGGGGAGAGAAGAGGGTACAGCAACAAAGGCTCCCAATTTCCTTTGTGTGGGTTTGGCCTTACAATGCTTCACATAAATGTCATGGTTTCTGTATTAAATTTGGGTTATCAGGGTGGTTGTGCCAAGGTACATTCCCTCCTTTCCCCTTTTCACTGATTTATCACAGATCGTTCACAGGGCCATCACTTATGACTGCACTGTGCCTGCACCAAGAAAAAAAAGTGACACGCCATGACTAGGGATGGGTGAAAATTGTGGCCGTGTTCCTGCGAGAAATCCCCTGAAAACCACTTTATTGTCCACTTTCTTGTGGGGAAATCTGCTTTTAAAACAGCGATTAAAATCTTCGCTATTTAGGCCCATTGGCCAAAATTCCCCACCAATTTTTCAGTGGCTAGAAAGTTTCCGCCCATTGATTTACATGGTGGAAGTCAAACACAACAGAAGCAGCTACAGAGCGAGGTAGATGTGCTGTGCTGTTCTGAATGGTTTGTTAAATTGCAGGTTTAAAAATAGTAAAAGGAGGAACTGGAAGAACTCTTATGTGTCCAATGAGTCTGAGGAGGAGGAGATAGTTAGCATTACTGAACCAATGCTGTCCAGTCCCCCTAAATCACCCCTAGGGATCTTAGAGAAATTAATGGTAAGGGAGGAAAGAAGGGTAGTATTAGTGAGAGCAGGACAGGTCAGCTGCCTGTGCTTGCTGCAAGACATTCTGCCCTGCTACCACCATTTCTGTACCTGCTGTCAGACGTGCTGCCCCTGCTGCTAGTTGATCAGTGACCTGTGCTCAAGTTGATCAGTGACCTGTGCCCTGAAAGACTGCGTTTGGATACCTGCTGGAAAAATACAATAAGTATATTGTGTGTAGTGTAGTGTGGTAAAGAAGAGGTTAAAAAAACAAATCTTTGGGTTTTGTTTTCCCTCTCTTTGCTGTGAGACAAGCAAATAATTGAAGTCTGGTGTGGTGGGAGTGACTAATTGCTGTGTTTGTAATTGGTGGATTCCTGGATTAAATAGCAAGGAGTGAGAGAGCTCTGTAAGTTGATCAGTGACCTGTGCCCTGAAAGACTGTGTTTGGATACCTGCTGGAAAAATACAATAAGTATATTGTGTGTGGTGTAGTGTGGTAAAGAAGAGGTTAAAAAAACAAATCTTTGGGTTTTGTTTTCCCTCTCTTTGCTGTGAGACAAGCAAATAATTGAAGTCTGGTGTGGTGGGAGTGACTAATTGCTGTGTTTGTAATTGGTGGATTCCTGGATTAAATAGCAAGGAGTGAGAGAGCTCTGTAAGTTGATCAGTGACCTGTGCCCTGAGAGACTGCGTTTGGATACCTGCTGGAAAAATACAATAAGTATATTGTGTGTGGTGTAGTGTGGTAAAGAAGAGGTTAAAAAAACAAATATTTGGGTTTTGTTTTCCCTCTCTTTGCTGTAAGACAAGCAAATAATTGAAGTCTGGTGTGGTGGGAGTGACTAATTGCTGTGTTTGTAATTGGTGGATTGCTGGATTAAATAGCAAGGAGTGAGAGAGCTCTGTAACTTGATCAGTGACCTGTGCCCTGAGAGACTGCATTTGGATACCTGCTGGAAAAATACAATAAGTATATTGTGTGTGGTGTAGTGTGGTAAAGAAGAGGTTAAAAAAACAAATCTTTGGGTTTTGTTTTCCCTCTCTTTGCTGTGAGACAAGCAAATAATTGAAGTCTGGTGTGGTGGGAGTGACTAATTGCTGTGTTTGTAATTGGTGGATTCCTGGATTAAATAGCAAGGAGTGAGAGAGCTCTGTAAGTTGATCAGTGACCTGTGCCCTGAGAGACTGCGTTTGGATACCTGCTGGAAAAATACAATAAGTATATTGTGTGTGGTGTAGTGTGGTAAAGAAGAGGTTAAAAAAACAAATATTTGGGTTTTGTTTTCCCTCTCTTTGCTGTAAGACAAGCAAATAATTGAAGTCTGGTGTGGTGGGAGTGACTAATTGCTGTGTTTGTAATTGGTGGATTGCTGGATTAAATAGCAAGGAGTGAGAGAGCTCTGTAAGTTGATCAGTGACCTGTGCCATGAGAGACTGCATTTGGATACCTGCTGGAAAAATACAATAAGTATATTGTGTGTGGTGTAGTGTGGTAAAGAAGAGGTTAAAAAAACAAATCTTTGGGTTTTGTTTTCCCTCTCTTTGCTGTGAGACAAGCAAATAATTGAAGTCTGGTGTGGTGGGAGTGACTAATTGCTATGTTTGTAATTGGTGGATTCCTGGATTAAATAGCAGATACATAGTGAATACTTGAACGTGTGAATCTTGCCTCAGTGTGTAAGTGCAGAAGTGTGGTAAGTGCGGGAATTTAAAACAGGGGGAATTCAAATACAGGGGACTGCTATTACAAGTGACTGGTTCCAATGGAAGAGTTAGAAGGAATCTGTTTAAGTACATAAGAGTGTGTTTGGTGTTTTATTAAGGTTTAAAAAAAAAAAAAAAAATTTGTGTGGGTATTGCAAGAGTTAAAAAACTGTTTATTGGGTTTTTCTCTGGCCTGTGTAATTAGGGCTGATTGCTACGGGATTTCACCTGGCTGCTAGTTACTATAAATACAGTCCATTAGCTCTGTGAGACTGCTATTACAAGTGACTGGTTCCAGGTGAAGAGTTAGAAGGAATCTGGTGACTATCATTTCAAAGGATTTATTGCATTCAGATTTAAGGTTGGTTACTTACCATATAGTGAGCATTAGTGGATAATATAAAGCTATTTGAATTGTAAAACCAAGCATGAGTGATAGCAGGTTAGCCAATCTCACGCAGTGCACATCTTGTCACATGTTTGAACACTTGGAGCAATCGTTCCAGGGGTCATACTGCTGTGCCAAGTGTGAGCATATTTTCTCTTTAGAGTCTAAGATATTGGATTTGGAGAGAAATATTGCAACATTGCGAGACATTGGAAACCTGGAAAGGAGTTTAGAACTCACAGAGCAGGTAGTATGTGGGGTTAGTGGTGAAGAGGGTGGAGTTGTAGATGAGGAGCGACAGGTAGGCAGCTGGGTAACAGTAAGGAGGGGAGGTAGTGGACAGAGGAAGAGGAAGGCCAGTTCTGAGTTGACTCAGTCCAACAGATTTGCAAGATTGTGTGAAGATGTTGATGAGAATTGCTCAGAATTGGCAACACTGGAGAGGGCTGATTTCTCTAGCAGCCAGGGGAACAGTCCTCCTTCCAGGCTAGATGGGATGCAGAGCAGGCAGAAACCAAGGCAGGTGGTGGTAATAGGGGACTCTATTATTAGGAGGGTATATAGGGTAATCTGCCGCCAGGAACGTGAATGCCGAACAGTATGCTGTCTCCCGGGTGCTCAGGGTTCGGCATGTTGCGGACAGGGCTGACAGATTATTGGGAGGGGCTGGAAGTGATCCAGCTGTCTTGGTACATATTGGAACCAATGACAAAATAGGAGGAAGATGGAGGTCCCTAAAGAATGATTTCAGGGATTTAGGGCGCAAGCTTAAGGCAAGGACCTCTAAGGTAGTATTTTCTGAAATACTACCTGTGCCATGCGCCAGTGCAGGTAGGCAGAGGGAGCTCAGGGAGCTTAATGCATGGCTCAAGCAATGGTGTAGGAAGGAGGGTTTTGGGTTTTTAGAACACTGGGCAGACTTTGCTCTTGGGTACAGTCTATATGGTAGAGATGGATTGCACCTAAATGGTAGAGGAGCCTCTGTGTTAGGGGAGAGAATGCTAGGAAGTTTGGAGGAGCTTTTAAACTAGGAAAGGGGGGTATAGATAGCAAAAATGGGGTAGATAGAGCAGATAGGAACTGGGTCCAAGTAAATGACCAGGGGGGTGGAGAAAGGGTGGGGAGAAATTTAGTCAGTAGGGAGGAACTCCTAGTAAATGAAGGTGAAGAAAAAAGGCATGTAGGGATTAATATATGTAAAGACTTCAAAATCAATTGTATGCTAGCAAATGCAAGAAGTATGGTAGATAAAATAGGAGAACTAGAATTGCTGGCGGTTAATGAGCAATTGGACATAATTGGAATAACAGAAACATGGTGGAACGATGCACATGACTGGACTGTAAATATAGAGGGCTATTCCCTGTTTAGAAGAGACAGAATTAATAGAAAAGGTGGAGGTGTGTGCTTATATTTGAAAACAGAGCTAAATCCAGTTTTGCAAGGTGATATTAGTGAGGAAACTGGCCAAACTGTGGAGTCCATGTGGGTAGAAATCGAGACTAAATGTGGTGTGAAAGGTAAAAAAAAAGTTGTTGGTGGGCATATGCTACAAACCACCAAATATCGATGACAATGATGAGGCCCAATTGCTATTGCAAATGAGGAAAGCTGCCCAGTTTGGGCATACTATAATTATGGGAGATTTTAATTATCCAGATATCAACTGGAAAAATGAGACCTGTCAGAGTGCTAAGGGTAGCAGGTTTTTGAACACGCTTCGTGAAAGCTAGATGTCACAAATGGTGGAAGCGCCGACAAGAAATAACAATGTATTGGACCTAGTGATCACTAACACAGAAATGGTATCCAATATTAAGGTAAGAGAACATTTGGGAAACAGTGATCACAACATGGTTACATTTGAGATCTGTCTGGCAAAGCAAAAATGTATAGGTTCAACCAAAACTCTTAATTTTAAAAAAGCGAACTTCAAATTGTTAAGGGCCTCAATGCAACACATAGACTGGGATATTTTATTTAAAGGCAAAAATACTGAGAAAAATGGTCAGAATTCAAATTTAGGTTGCAGAAATGTACCCAACAGTATATACCAATGGGGAACAAGTGCAGAAGAAGTAAGTCACAGCCAATGTGGTTAACTGCACATGTAAAGAAGGAAATGGCAAGGAAAAAAAAAAGCAAATTATTTAAGTCAGAAGGAACTGAACAATCTTTCTTAAAATACAGGGAGTGCAATAAAGATTGCAAAAAGGCAATTAGGATAGCAAAAATAGATAATGAAACTTGAATTGCAAGGGAAAGCAAGACTAATCCAAAAAAGTTTTTTAAATATATAAATAGCAAAAAACTTAAGAGGGAGTGCATTGGACCATTCAAAAATGAGATGGGTGAGTTGGTTAGTGAGGAGAAGGAAAAGGCCGATGTTTTAAACACTTTGTTTGCATCAGTATATACAAGGGAGCAAGGAATGGTAGAAGAGCCTCCGCAAGAAACAAATAAAACAATACAATTAATAGATATTGGGTTAACTCAAGGAGATGTCATGGGAAGACTGAACAAAATTAAGACCGACAAAGCACCGGGTCCTGATGGTCTACATCCAAGGGTTTTTCAGGAACTCAGTGCAGTGTTAGCAAAACCCCTATATTTACTCTTTAAAGATTCTATTACCACAGGCTCAGTGCCACAGGATTGGCGAAGAGCTAACATAGTGCCTCTATTTAAGAAGGGAACTAAATCAGAACCTGGGAATTATAGACCAGTGAGTTTGACCTCTGTAGTGGGAAAACTATTAGAAGGGATAATAAGGGACAATATTCAGGATTACAACACAAAAAATAAGATCATTAGCACGAATCAACATGGTTTTATGAAGATTAGATCATGCCAAACTAATCTTTTCAGCTTCTATTAGGAGGTAAGCAGCAACCTTGACAATGGCAAGGCAGTAGATGTAGTATATCTAGACTTTGCAAAGGCATTTGATACAGTACCACACAGAAGGCTGGTGTATAAAATAAGGACATTGGGGCTAGGAGATAACTTTTGCAATTGGATACAAAACTGGCTGAAGGATAGGGAACAGTGTGTGGTTGTAAATGGAAAATTCTCCAGTACAGTTAAAGTGGAGAGTGGAGTACCTCAGGGTTCAGTATTGGGTCCGCTGCTTTTTAACATGTTTATAAATGACCTGGAAATAGATATAGAAAGCAAAATATCAATATTTGCAGATGATACTAAATTATGCAAAGTCATTAATTCAGAACAGGATATTTTCTCTCTACAGAGGGACTTACATACAATGTCAGATTGGGCAAACATGTGGAATATGAAGTTTAATGTGGGGAAGTGTAAAGTCATGCATTTGGGAGGAAACAATCCCAAGGCTACTTATAAACTTAATAGAATAATTTTAGGTGACTCGTTGCTAGAAAAAGACCTGGGTATCCTTGTCAACTACAAACTTGGAAACAGTGACCAGTGTCAAACAGCAGTAGCAAAGGCAAACAAAGTCCTGTCTTGCATAAAAAGAGGTATTGAAGCAAGAGTGGATAACATTATTTTGCCATTATACAAATCACTGGTAAGACCTCACCTTGATTATGCAGTGCAATTTTTGGCACCGGTTCTGAAAAAGGATATACTAGAACTAGAGAGGGTACAGCGGAGAGCAACAAAATTAATTAAGGGAATGGAGGACTTGACATATGAGGAACGACTAAACAAACTTGGTTTATTTACTCTAGAGAAAAGACGACTAAGAGGAGACCTTATCACATTGTACAAGTATATGAGAGGTCAATACAAGGATCTCTGCGGTGAGCTATTTATTCCAAGGCCTAATCAGGTGACCAGGGGACACCCCTTGAGATTAGAGGAAAGGAGGTTTAAACTTCAGCAGAGGAAGTGTTTTTTTACGGTAAGGTCTGTCAAATTGTGGAATTCATTGCCCAGGGAGGTAGTTATGGCAGATACAATGGATACATTTAAGAGAAGATTAGATACATTTGTTTCATAAGGGAACATACAGAGTTATACTGTTTATCAGTAGGCTGATCAGGAAGGTCTGATAAAGACTAATTTAATTGGTAGCAGGAAAGCTATAAAATTCTCAGTTACTGAGGTATGAGGCGAAGGTTGAACTTGATGGACTTGTGTCTTTTTTCAACCTAATTTACTATGTTACTATGTTACCAGTGCTGTGCCTGCTGCCAGTGCTGCCTCTGCTGCCACCATTGCTGTGCCTACTGTCAGACATTCTTCCCCTGCAGGCCAGAACTGGTATTGGGGGTAGAGCAGACTCAGAATTAATACCACCACCACCAGAAGGAGCACAGATCAGCTGTCTATGCCTTCTTCATGTCACCAAGAAATGGCAAGTGTGACATTAGGGAACCCTCTGTCACATTGCTTGTCCCCTACTCCAAGTCACAGTGAGATGTCTGTAACATAGCAGCAGCAGTAGGAGAAGCTGGGGTGGAAGAGACATTGATGGCATTTTTAGCAGAAACTGAGAAGGAATTGGAGACAGGATGAGGATGGGCATCACCACCACCACTAGCAGTGAGATTTTGAAATTTGTAGAATTTGTAACTGCTCTAAATCCTTCTGATGCTGAGTTGCAAGTGTAGCAGGATGCTGAGGAGCAAGCTAGTGTGCCACAGACCTCCATGGATGCAGTAGGAATGGCGTCAACAAGTGATGCAGGAGTAGGACAGGTTCCACTTGCCAACACCAGCAATACTACTGGTCCTAGCTGCAGAACTTCCATTGCTAAATCTGAGGCAGTAGGAGCAACAGCAGCAACATTATCTGCTGCCACAGACAGTGAAGGGGAATGTGGAGGGCAAGAATAAAGTGGCCATTTTTCTCCACTTGTTCCCTCCCCCATGAAGTCATGGGTGTGGGACTATGTTTCTCTTGGAGCAAGCACAGTACAGTCATCAGCAATGGCACTGTGCATAATTTGTGACAAGTCAGTGAGAAGAGGAAAGGAGGGAACACACCTTGGCACAAGTATCCTGATATCACACATGAAACAAAGACACCATGACATTTATATCAAACATGTTAAAGCCAAACACCCACCACAGAAAGCAAGCCCCACTGTTGCTGTACCCCCTGACTTTCCAGAAAGGCAACAAGTGGTGAGGCAAAGATCAAAGAGGAGGAAGAATAGAGCAACCCAGGCAAAGACTGGAAGTTCCATGACAAGTGAAACAACTGGCTCCCATGACCATCACCTTCTAAGGTAACTACATTTTCTGCCAATCCACCTCATTCATCGTTACCTCCCCTGCCAAATGATAGCTACTCTGTTGATGTTAGGATGTGGCAGTTCATCTGTACCCATTGCACACTGTGTGGTGCACTGACCACACATGGTATTGTGATGGAGGAGAATCACAAGCTGGGCATCAAGCGGCATCTGAGGAGATTCCATCCCACAGAATAGGCTAAGATGATGGCAAGGAGGGTTCATCATTACTATTAAACTGTCAGCAAGCTGTCATGTGTCCTTAGCGGGGTCTGGACAAGGGGTATAGTGACAGCAGCTGTACTTGGTTTCTGGTGTCATGGTGTTTGGATATAGTTGTGCCCCCAGATGTTATTTACAACACACATTGTACACATTGCAGTTGCTGATGAGAGGCACAGTTCCTGCTCTCAAGGGAAAATTTTCTATTTCAATAACAACACACCCATGATTTTGGAGGAGGGGCAGGTGGAGAAGAATTATTGGCCAACTTCTTCTTTTCTCCACATAGATTGGGGGCTACACACTGTTCTGCTACTGCCTCAGGTGCATCACTGGAGCTAGTCGTGGCAAGTGGAACCTTCATCATCTATCACCCATGCTACTGCTATTGTTGATCCCATTCCCTTTCAGTTGCCTAAAAGTCTGAGCCTCTGCTGCCTTAATTTTGCAAAATAAATCACTGCTAAATAGCCTAGCACCCTCTTTATCTCTCTAGCTGCTTGGTTTTTGTGTTTCACTTTCTGGAAATGTCATGTTTTTGGAGAGAAAACACAAATAACACATAAGTAAAGGGGCAAGAAGTTTACACCCATTGAAAAAAATAACAAAAACATTTTGGCAGTAAATAAAAACAGCAGCAATTTTAAGACCTTTGTTTAAAGTGGATTTTCCAGCAACAGAAGTGGACAACCATGTGGTTTTTGCAGATTTTTTGCAGAACACAACGGGGCCTTTAGTTTAAACCTAGTTGTTAGTCACTCACTCCCTTTTCTCTCCTGACTCTTGGCCCTATTAATTTTAGGCCCTTCTGATGCTATGGCCCCATTCCCCTGTCCCATACTAAAACCTCTCTATGTATAGTCAGCCCCCTCTTTCTCTTGTGCTCCTGCTCCCTTCCCTCACATGATTTTGCCCCCTCTTGCTCTCCTGCACTCTCCCATTCCAACCCCTGTGCTGCCCTTCCTCACCTCTTTCTCCACAATTCCTCACTCTTTCTCTATTATTCTTCCTCACCTCTTTCACCACTATCCCTTCATGATTCACTCCAGATCAATTTTTACGGACATGGAATTTTTTCCAGGTCCTACAGACTGATCCGCAAAATGAATTTAGGACATATTGTTCATACCTATTACGTGGCTAAGACTGATGAAAGTTGTAGTCCAACAACAGCTAGAATGGTAAGTTTTCCTACCTCTACTTTAGAGCCCATACTCTTTCCTCAAAATGCTTATAGATGAACAACTGTTAATACCTACATTGTTGTGATGCAGAAAGCAAAGTGGATTGTTTATTAAGAAAATCATTATTGGAAACACCAAAAAAGGATAATGAAAAATTATGTGTTTCTGCACAGGAGATGTTATACAAAACAAGAAAGGTGCAATGCATTTTACACATTATTCTTTATTAGACAAATTAAAGTAATTTTCAAGAAACGATAATTCAAGTATATTGCATCTTGAAGACAATGAGATTGTTTATTAAAATGGTTTGCTTACAAAATGAAGGAATTACACTGCACCAACACCAGACAAGTGAAATATATTATAAATGAGTGACTGGTACCAACAGCAATATAGGAGAGGGTATGCACTGGGAGACATTTCCAATAGTACAGGAAATTGGAAATTCGGCCTCAAACATAGCTAATTAACATACAGTTCAGGGAATTTGCATGAATTGACACACTGAAACATCCTATATAATAATTCGATAAAACGTGTGTCACTACGCAGTCATGCGCAGTAGAGACTGCTGCGCGTGCTACAGTCATGCGCAATAGAGACTGCCCGCACCGTGGCTGATACAGATCTGGAAGCTCCTTCGGAACGTCCAGCTCTGTATCAACCATGGGGCAGGTAGTCTCTACTGCGCATGACTGCCCCACGACCGGCTGGCAGTGGCACTGTGGCCCGTGTAATGGGCTCTTCAACTAGTTAAAATATAAAGGTTAATTTCACAAAAAAAAAACATTTTACAGAAAATTGGCTAGTAAAGCCTACAGTCAGATATTAATGTATAGTCTCTCCCCAAGCCTGGATTCTACACCATTTCAGTTCTTAGTTAATATTGCCACTAGACCTATAGATGACCTTCAGGTTTGTATTATATTGGCTTGTTCCTATGCCTGCAACATCCACTGGCCAAATTTCCACTGAGACCACTATTGGATCTTTTATATTCTCTGTCTGATCGCTTTTCCCAACATTATTCATTATTTCATTAATAGGTATTCTCAAAGCTGACTGCTATCTGGAAACCACTGTATTATTACACTCTCTGTTGGAAATTGTATGACTGTTGGGGAAACATTGTTTCCTCCCCCATTCTTTTTCAACATTCTTCCCTCCTTTCAACTTTCTTCTCCTTTTTTTTTAATCACCCTCCTATCATTTGTAGGGATGGGTGAAAATTTTCGCCCCAAACTGAAATCGGCTAATAATGTCACTTCCCGCTTTGCAAATAATTTCATTGAATTTACACACAACGCATAACAAATATTATTTTATTTCCCAATGGCATAGTAAAAATGGGGCATGAGGGTGCTTGTGTTGGTGGGGTGTGAAGAAAGAATCAGTTGAATAGAGAATGTGTTTTTTTTTTGGGGGGGGATTGGGATTGTGGGGCCTGTGGAGGGTTCCTGTGTTGGTGGCTGGAGTCTGGGGAATAAATAAGTTGAACATGGAATTTGTTTTGGGGGGTTCTTGACTGGTATTTGGGGAACAGTTAATAAAAATATAAAAATAATAAAATATGAAATTTGTATTTAAAATGATAGAGACAGGAACTCGCTGATATAAGCTGCCACTGGGGTGGACTGATACGTGACTTGATAGAGTATTTTGTAAAGGATGATTTGTTAGATTTGTTGTTAGAGGTCCAAGCTCTGAGGAAACATTGATTTGTAGGACTTAGACTTATAAGAGGCACAAGCCCAGAAGAAACAACTTAAGCTTGTTTGGCACAAACCCTAAGGAAACATTGATTTGTAGGACCTAAGCTTGTTAGAAACAATCCCTCCAAAATTGTTTGTTTGTTTTTTTTAAAGCACAAGCCCTGAGAAAAAAAATGCCCCTCTGGCATTCATGTTGGCCACTGGCCATTGTCAAGTGTCCTCCTGAGTCTGAGTCCATAATTGCTGAATTTGCAACTGCTGTTCTTAGTGCTCCTGCTGCTGAGTTGTTTAAGCAGCAGGATAATTAGGCAGCTGAAAGGAAATGGGATCAACAATAGCAGTAACATGGGTGATGGATTATGAATGTTCCACTTGCAACAACTAGCACTAGTGATGCACCTGAGGCAGTAGCAGCACAATACGTAGCCCCCAGTATATGTGGAAAAAAGAAGTTCGCCAATAATTCTTCTCTACCTGCCCCTCCTCCAAAATCATGGGTGTGTTGTTATTAGAATAGAAATGTTTCCTTTGAGAACAGAAACTGTGCCTCTCATCAGCAACTGCAATGTGCATAGTGCATGTGCATGTGTGTGTGGTAAATAACATCTGGGAGCACAACTGTATCCAAACACCATGACACCAGAAACCAAGTACTACTGCTGTCACTATACCCCTTGTCCAGAAACCACTAAGGACACGTGACAACTTGCTGACAGTTTAGTAGCAATGACGAATCCTCCCTGCCACCATCTTAACATATTCTGTGGGATGGAATCTCCTCAGATGTCACTTGATGCCCTGCTTGCAATTCTCCTCCACCACACTGCCATGTGTGGTCAGTGTACCACACATTGTGCAGTAGGTAGACATGAACTGCCACATTCTAACGTCAATAGAGTGGCTATCATTTGGCAGGGGAGGTAACGATGAACAAGGTGAATGGCAGATGATGGATTTACCCTAGAAGGTGATGGTGATGGTGAGCTAGTTGTTTCGCTCATCATGGAACTTCCAGTTTCTGCCTGGGTTTTTCTACTCTAGAGCCAGGGGGTACAACAGTGGTGGATGTTTGGCTTTAACATGTTTAACATAAATGTCATGGTGTCTGTGTTTCATGTGTGATATCAGGGAGCTTGTGCCAAGATGTGTTCTCTCATTTCCTCTTCTCACTGACTTGTCACAAATTGTGCACAGTGCTGTTGATGATGACGGCACTTTGCCTGCCCCAAGATAAAAATAGTCCCACAACCATGACTTTGGGTGTGAGGAGGGAAAAGGTGGAACACGTTGAGAAGAATGGTCTTTTTCTTCCTGCCTTCCACATTCCCCTTCACTATCTGTGTCAGCGGATAATGTTGCTGCTGTTTCTGCTACTGCCTCAGAGCCAGCACTGCAACTAGGACCAGGTGTATTGCTGGCAAGTGGAATCTGTCCTAGTCCCACATCACTTGTTGACCCCATTCCCACTGTTTCCATGGTAGTCTGTGGCACACTAGCTTGCTCCTCAGCATCCTGCTGCCCTTGCATTTTAGCAGCAGGAATTAGAGCAGTTGGAATTTCCTCAGAATCCAAAATCTTACTGCTAGTGGTGGTGCTTCACAGTTTCTGCTAAAAAGGCCATTAATGTCTCTTCTACCCCAGATTCTCCAACATCATCATCCCCACCACCACTAGCCCCGACGTGCTGCTGCTCTATTACATACATTTCACTGCTGCTTGGAGGTGACGAGCAATGTGACAGAGGGTGCCATAATGTCACACAACATTTCTTTTTGACCTAAAGAAGGCAGGAGTCTGGACACTCTCAAATGCTTCCCCTACCACCCCCAAACACTAGTCCCACCGGCTGCTTCACCATTACTGCTACTACTACTACTAACATCAACCACATCAAGGTCAGCCCAAGAATCTTCTTCCTTACAGTCACTAGTAATATGAGGATATTGATTACCCTCTCCTTCACTCCTAAAGCTAAGAACCTGCTGAACCTTCTTAGTAGTAGAAGTACTAGCACTGGCGGGACTGCTTGGGGATGAGAAGTGTGACTTAGGGTCCCTTGCGATAACACTTGGCATCATCTTTCCTTCCCTTCCTCCTGAGTATTACAAGACACACTAGCAGCAGGTTCAGGACTGTTGGTAGCAGGTTCAGCACTGGCAGCAGGCACAGCATTGGTGGCAGCAGGGGCAACATGTCTGACAGCAAGCACAGTATTAGTGGCAACAGGGGCAGCACGTCTGACAGCAGGCACAGTACTGATGGCAGCAGGTTCAACACTGGCAGCAGGCCCAGCACTGGTGGCAGCAGGGGCAGCATGTCTGACAGCAGGCACAGCACTAGTGGCATCAAGGGCAGCACGTCTGACAGCAGGCACAGCAATGGTGGTAGCAGGGCAGCACGTCTTTCAGCAAGCACAGGCATCTGAACTGTCCTGCTTTGACCAGTACTACCCTTCTTTCCTCCCTTGCCATTAATTTACCCAAGATCCCTGATTTAGGGGGACTGGACAGCATTGGTACTGTAATACTAACCATCTCCTCCTCAGACTCAGCACAGCATGTCTACCTTACTCTGTAGCTGCTACTATTGTGTTTCATTTCCGCAAATCTGTCACATTTTTATACCAAAAAGGATTTTAATTGCTGTTTTAACGTGGATTTTCCTGCAAAAAAGCTGACAATAATGTGGTTTCTGCAGAATTTCTCGCGGGAACACGGCGACAACTTTCGCACATCCCTAATCATTTGCCCTGTGTAAACATCCATGATATATCCAATGAGGCAACAGCCCTTCCATTCTTAACCTATACAATGTGATGCTTTTAATGATTAAAAATCTTATCATGATGAAGATGCCTTAGTAGTTCCAAAATATTGATAATTAGAAAATCACACTGTATTATTTAAGACTTGAAGTGTGGTGTTTTTCTCCTTCAGGATGCAGGTACCAAACCTACTACCACCCAGCAAGGTATGCTGTGGTAGTGTGTATATCGCTACAATATTCTTCTAGATCTAGCTTAGGGTTTCTATATGTTGTAGCAGTGTTCAGTTCATCCAGAAAATGTGCTCAGAGAAAGCTAGAATGCATTAAACTAGGAGACAGGCAGGCAACTACTATTCACACACACACACACACACACACACACATACACACACACACACACACACATAAAAAAGTCTGCACACATAATTTCCTTTGATATGTATGTTTTATGAGTGTGCCCTTTAAAGGGATAGTAATGTTTCACAAAATCAGCAGGTCCAATTAATCTTCATAGTATTTGAGCCATGGAGAGTGTTCTTTAAATACTGTCAGAGTTGTAGTTCAAGAGTAATTGAATGATAAAATTTCCCCCTCCCGTACCTTTTACCTAGTGTAAGCTGCCTCCACTCAGATGTGGAATCCGGTCTTAAGCTCACTTCAAGGGACACTCTTCTTACTGTGAGCATAAGAAAAACCCTGCCCCCTTGACAGGTTTTTCCCTTATGCTAATTGAAGATTGTCCCTCTTTGCAATCCATCCAGACAGTCTTGCTGCTCTGAGGTGAGCAGTGTTAAATCAGTAAAAGGGGCAGGAGGGGGATACTTTATTATTCAATTACTCTTGAACTACAACTCTGACAGTATTGAAATAACACTCTCCACGGCCCAAATACTATGAAGATTAATTGGAGCTGCTTTTATTGTAAAACATTACTATCCCTTTAAATTCTGCCACTTTAATATGCAGATTAATTTGTCTTTAAGAATAGCCATAATGGCTACAAATAAAAAAGTGAATATTTCTGCTTCTGTCTGTTCTTAAGGTTATAGTTGTGATATCTGTAGTTTAACACTTTGCATGCCTGAAGGGTATACAACACATTGCTCTGCAACCCATTGAATACCCTTTGACACTCAAAGGGTTAACCAAATTATAATAATAATAACAACTAGTATTTATATAGCACCTTTCTCCCAGTGGGACTCAAAGTGCTGTCAGCGCAAGCTCTCAGAATTAACTGAATCGGAAGCTGAAATAATAGATGTTATTATTACCCAATCAATGGTACTCATTTATCGACTTCAGAAGGATGAAGGACTGAGTTGGCCCTGTCGGGATTTGAACCTGCAACCCTGAGGTTGAATAGGCTCCATAGTCAGGGAAATTACTACTGAGCTATCTCACCATTGCTTATAACACATGATAGACTATATACAAGAAAGACCTACTATTTCTTTTCTACTGAAAAGAAATAGATAAATTATGGGGCAAATCAACTACGTCATACTGGACAAATATATATTCCCATGTATTTAAATAAGACAACTAACTCCTTGGCTACTAGAGAGATGAATTTCTTTGGAGATTTCCCTAGTATTCAAGGTATTATAGTCCCATTTAATTAATTGTGATATCAAACCTTTCAACAACGCTAAGAACAGGTCTCGATCCAAATGTTGGCGTTACAAATGCAGGTATGGCAATATGGATACCAACCGACAAAAGAAAATATCTTGGTCTGTATTTAAATGTCCTACCGGCATTAAGCACAACAGACATTAGGCCACAAAAATGGTCTTGTGGCTAAACAACTGTTTTGTGCGTTAACAGTAAAAAATGCTAACGATTGGGGCCTGACATACTGTCAAGGACCAATCATTAACTCATCCATCTTACACTTACCTGTCATCCGCTGTCCTGCTTCTGTCTTCTCTTCTTTCTTCTATCTTCTTTCTTCTCTTCCATATGTCTTCTTCCTGTAAAATAAAACAATATTATTACAAAGCATTAACAATGATGTCATTTAACCCTTTGAGTGGCAGAGGTGTAGGCAATGCATTGCATACCACACTGGCACTCAGTGGGTTACAATGGTATTGTTCCATGAATATTCCATAACGCAATTGCGTCCATGTATTGCCAAAATACGTAAAAATGCCATCGAAATAATATACATACAGAGCATGCAGACATGTTATGCATAAATGCTAAGTAAATCTACTTAGCTTATATCTTCATGTCTCTGCCGCTTGGTGCGGGCGTGGAGGCAGCAGCGGCGGAGACACAGATGAGCTGCACAGATGCCCTCAGTCCTGCATGGGCCGATACCCATAGCACACTGAGGGAATTGAAAGTGAGCCTGCCTTTATATATGGGCAGTCTCACATTTCCCTCACAGCCATTGGCTGGGATGCTCTTATGTACATCCAAGCAAATCAGTTTAAAGAACAGCTGCTTGAATCTGACTGGCTGGAATGTCACCTCCACCGTATCCATGGTCAGATATTGCTCCTTCACTGTGCCAAAAAACCTCTTTTGGTGAAAATAATTTCACTCACCTTATCATGAGCAGAACCAGCCTCACGGTATATTAGCCTCAACTAGATAACCCCCAGTGTAGGTATCTTTCAATGTTCCTTCTCTACTCCCCAGACTACAAGGATGCATTGCAGCATTGTTCTAATCCTAACATTACTATGTTACTATATTTAACTATTCTAATGAATAATAATTATTATTTGCTCCTATGTCACAATTGATTTGCCTGGAATTCCACCATTATTACGTAGTACGTTAGCCTCAGAGTGTTGTATAAACCTCTTGTAATCTATGCTGTTTTTTCCACACATAAAATAAATACAAATTAATGGGGTAAAAAGAAATGTTACACACACCTCACACATACCAACACACACCAAGCCACACCCACACACAATGACATACCATACACACATGCACGTACACTGTCTACAGACACACACACACATATGCACACTTCATGAGTACACGCACACACATGCATAAATGTGCACACACAAACATGCAGAAATGCAAATACAAATACACATATACACACTAGTGTTGAGCGAGCACCCCGATGCTCGGGTGCTCGGGTGCTCTGACCGAGCACCCCCTGAGGCTCGAGTGCTCGGCCGAGCACCCGAGCCCCATTGAATAGAATGGGGCGACACGAGCATTACACCAGGCACCCCCTGCTCTGATGAGGGGAGGGTGCCTGGTCAATGCCCCCCTTCATCTCCGCAATGTCCCCCTTCATCTCCGCAATGTCCCCCTTCATCTCCTCTATGCCCCTCTTCCACAATGTCCCCCTTCATCTCCGCTATGCCCCTCTTCCACAATGTCCCCCTTCATCTCCTCTATGGCATAGAGGAGATGAAGGGGGACATTGTGGAAGAGGGGCATAGCGGAGATGAAGGGGGACATTGTGGAAGAGGGGCATAGAGGAGATGAAGGGGGACATTGTGGAAGAGGGGCATAGCGGAGATGAAGGGGGACATTGTGGAAGAGGGGCATAGAGTCTATGCCCCTCTTCCACAATGTCCCCCTTCATCTCCGCTATGCCCCTCTTCCACAATGTCCCCCTTCATCTCCGCTATGCCCCTCTTCCACAATGTCCCCCTTCATCTCCTCTATGCCCCTCTTCCACAATGTCCCCCTTCATCTCCACACTGTCCCCCTTCATCTCCGCAATGCCCCCGTACCTCCAGTCCCTGGTGGTCCAGCGGAGCGTCTTCAGATCTGTGCCTCCTCCGGCACAGATCCCCGCCACCCGAACATGGCGGGCGAGCACATGGCGGTACTCGACGAGTACCGCCATGTGCCGAGCAGAGCGATGCTCGAGCCGATCCGAGCATCGGCCGAGCATGCTCGCTCAACACTAATACACACACAATGACATACCATACACACATGCACATAAACTGTCCACAGACACACACATGCACACTTCATGAGTACATGCACACACGTGTATGTATGTATCTTTATTTATATAGTGCCATACATGTACACAGCGCTTACCAGAAGTTTAAATAATACAATACAAAAATGCAGAACTGGGTTAAGAGCATTAAAGGGATAGTAATGTTTCATAATAAAAGCAGCTCAAATTAATCATCATACTATTTGGACTTTGGAGAGTGTTATTTCAATTTTGTCAGAGTTGTAGTTCAAGAGTAATTCAATGACAAAGTATCCCCCTCCTGCCCATTCTACTCATGTAACACTGTTCAGCCAGATCAGAAGGGAGGTGCCCAGGTAGACAGCAGAGAGGAACATCTTCAATTAAGATAAGGGAAAAACCTGAAAAACTTGTCAAGGGGGGCAGGGATTTCATTGTTCTCATAGGAAGAAGATTGTCCCCTGCTGTTATCTGTCTGGTCTAGCAACCAGATTCCATATCTGTGGGGAGGTGTCTTACACTAGGTAAAAGGGTGGGAGGGGGAAACTTTATCCTTCAATTACTCTTGAAACACAACTCTGACAGTATTGAAATAGCACTCTCTATGGCTCAAATACTATGAAGATTAATTGGAGCTGCTTTTTTTGTGAAACATTACTATCCCTTTAAGCTAAAGTGCGATCATTTCATTTTTTGTGGGGGAAAGTGCAGCAAGGGAATCATACACTGGGAAAGGGACCCTGCCCCAAGGAGCTTACAATCTAATGCATACATGTGCACATACAAACATGCAGAAATGCACATACAAATACACGTATACACACATATGCACCTACACAAACATATGCACAAGTTCACACATGCACAAACCACACTTTATACATGCATACTTCACACGTACACCATGCCACACATCCTCAAATATGTATCTTCTTTTTCTGTTACAATGTATCAAATCACTGATATATATATATATATATATATATATATATATATATATATATATATATATATATATATATATATATGGAATTTATCACTGGGCATATTCCTCAAAAATGCACCATCCATTCATTGGTTAAAGATTTCCTTTTTATTTTTTATTATCAAGGAGATCAGACCACATTCAATAACCCTTCATTTCTCCCAGAAAGCAGTTTTGTTATTCTCTCCCACACTGTAGATCTATGAAAATTGTATGCCTCATAGAGTATAATATATGTAAATTGCAGCATGTGCAAAGTTCAGGATAGGATCAGAAGCCTTGTTTGCAATAAACCCATCCTGTGCTTTTTATGACATGGCTCTTATGTTCTGGGGGAGTGAGGCTGAAAATGGGCAGCTGGTGGGGATGTTCTAGCAGTTGTAAAAATGAGGTCCGCCAAAGATGAAATTTCCATTAAATAGCCCTCTGCAAGCTGTGTAAACTATCCCTCTAGTTAATCAGATGGTCGAAAAGAAAAACAAAATCTAATTTCCAGCTTCAAACACTTAGGGATAGTGGCTAGCATTTTCCTTCCCCTCTATTAGTTCCAACTAGCTCATTGTGTATTTGCATTTTCTCCTGTCCTACAGCAGGGAGCTGCTCTGTGGCTGCTGACTGAATTTAAATATGAACATCTAATAAGGACAGGCTTGCAGGAATGAATTCTGAGTGGACTCCATTGTGCTTTACATTAAAATAAGAAACATTTACCTTCCAAAATGTTACTATTCCACAGGGGAATTCTGTGAATAATTTGGCATAAAATAATTGGCTCAACCAACCTTTGAAGTAGTTTAACCCTTTGAGAGCCAGAGGTATATGCATAAACTGCAAAGCAATGCAGTGCAGATCCATCTGGTCCTTAAAGGGTTAAAGGATAAGTTACCCCCCTAGTAATAAAGCCCCACTTAGGCTAGAAAATCCTCATGGCCCATATGAATTTTTTTTCTCTTGGACTTTGTTCAATAGAGAACATCTACAGTCAGTCCTGGATGTCAAGAATATGAAGACAGACATGACAGCTGCTGGCAGGTTTTTTTTCAAACTGAAGCAGACAGAGAGTGAGCCTACTTAACCCTTTAAGAACCAGGGAGTTGTGTAACACATTCCGCAGCAATGCCTTGCACAGCCCACTGATCCTTAACCCTTTGAATGCCAGAGGGGTACGCAACGCATTGCTTTGCAATACGTTGCATACTCCTCTGGCACTCAAAGGGTTAAAGGGTTTAGATTACCATGAACAGTAGAAGAATTTCAGCTCCCTTGGTCCTGCCAACAACTGTCATATCTGCCACTATGGACAAAAGAATTGTATTGTCATATTAAGCTATCTACCTACCTGGGAACTCTCTGTATTTGCCTGGATTTGCCCCAGAGACTCCAGTTTTGAGAGTGCATTACCGGGTCTCCAGGGCAGAGACTGATTCGTTGGGTGTGGGGACTTTTCTTTAAAACTCTACCCACTTCTGCGCCTTCTCACCCAGTTCCTCCCACTTTTCCTCCTTCCTCGCACAGTTCCTCCCACTTCTCTCCAACTTGTGTGATACTCTGGAAAGTCTCAGTCCCACTAGTCTGTAAACCCCACCCCTTTTTGCCACAATTTGCAGCAACTACACTCCCCAGCGGCATTGCTATATCTCTCTAGCACTCAAAGGGTTAATGTAAGTAGGGGTTTATTATTATAAGGTGTTCGTTCGCCTTTACCTCACACTGGTCCCTTGTTCAAATCCCATGGTCGTCAGAAACACCATTAGACTTCCTACTTTGTTTCATAATTATACTGAGTCTCTGAATAACTCAGAACTTCTATCTACTTGTTTCAGTAATAAATTACTGAACCCTATTAACATATACTAAAAAAAAGCTGAAAAAAGAGAGCTCACAGCAAACAGAATTTTATTTGCTGTTTCATATGTTAAATATGAAATAATGTTATTCTTAAGCAGCACTGTAAGTGGCACCAGAGCCACGTTCAGGAGAATATATTAAATATATTGAGGCCTAGCAGAGGAAGGGAGGACAGGAACGAACGTAATGAATCTCTCAAAAATACGGCACTTTCCTCAGGTTTTACTTCAGTTCTGGTGGAGGTGTCCCTGGGTGACACTAAGGGTCATATACATAAAGTTAGCCCTTTGAGTGCCAGATGGGTACGCTTTGCAATGTGTTATGTTCACCTCTGGCAATCAAAGGGTTAAACAGTAGTAATTCAGGAGCAATTCATTGGAGTCTTTTCTAGGATTAAAGGGGTTTTAAAACAATCATTTGAAGAGATAGGTAATGACTCAGATTTTCTTTTTCTTTTTGCTTATTATGTATGATTTAAAGAATGACAGATAAAACACTTACATTTGCAAGATGCAAGATCTTTTTGTTTGTTTCAAACACAAGTATGTGTTGGAAACCACACACACCTCCCTTCCAATCAGCTTCTAGCAAGGGGGATGATGAACTCTGCTAGAAGCTGATTGTCTGGGAGGTGCGTAAGCACTTCTCAGCCAATTGGAGACTGCCAATCTATTTTGAACCGGGACTGTCATATAAAAGTCAGTCTCGGTTCAAAATCCTGGCAAAGTGACTCAGGCAATGGCCCGAGAGGTGGCATGGTGTGCTCTGTGCAGCTCAAAATGCCTTCCATCGCCAGCGGAGACAGTGACAGAGGCAAAAGGGGGTAAGGATTAACAAAATATATTATCAGTGAAAAATGTTACAAACATTTCATTTTTTTATTTAATGCGGATTTTAAGACGCCACCTATATTAAACCTTGAACACCGGAGGGCTACCCCTCCTGCACTCAAAGGGTTAATGGTCGCATCTTTGGGGGGTCATTTTTTTTTTTTAATTCAAAGAGCACTAATGGATTTGGGTTTTAGTAACAGCAAGAAATAATAGAAGATTAAAGAAGAAGCCAGACAGTGGTAAGTGTTACATTTCTGACTAGTTTTAGCTCATTCTCATTGTTTGACACTGTCAAACAATGAGCGATTGCTTTTTTCCCTTTGAAGTTCTCACAATTTTTACTATTTAGCGTGAGTTTTGGGAACACAAAACCAACAACAAGCATTTTGCCAAAATGGAGTTTTGACCTACAATTCTCGTTTTGACATGTTCCTCTCCAGCAATAGAATAGCTGAGGTACATGGTTGGGTTTTTTTAGGCATTAATGTTTTTACTATTACTGCCGGTTTTACTAGAGTGCTAAATAACATTTTCAACATATTTTTCCTTGATTCACTCCATGGGATTTACATTTGTTTTAATATTACATCAGTGCCTATATTCATAGAAATGTGGGAATTTGATTGCTGCCCAAATATAAATTCAGTCTTATTCCTGCACAAATGCATGGACTGAAGGGTCCTCCACCTGCCAAATGCCTATGTATATAACATTTTGAGAGAAAAAAATGGGTACTTTATCCAGCATGCACCAAAAGATGGGCAGTGTGGGAATGTTTAAGCATTTTGGGGTCTTCCATTCATCTGTGCCAAGGATCAGGCTATGCACAAACTGGGTCAAGTATAACTGCAATGTTTGTTCTTAGTGCTTCCTAACAATAACTCTCATTTACCTTACTGTGATTTTGCTCCTTTGTTCAAGAGATAACATCTACAATCAGACCTGGATGTCATGTCCATGGAGGCAGACACGGCAGTTGTGAGCAGGACTACAGGACCTCAGACTCTGCTCACTTACAGTTTTAGCCCTTTCTGGACCAGAGGCGTATGTGATGCATTTCTTCTTGCCCTTTAGTGCTTAATGGGCTAAGTAGCCTCAATTTGTAATCACAGCCAGAAATGATCTTGTCTGTCTCCATGGACATGTTAGCCAGTATTCACTAGAGATGTTGAACTTAGGCACGAGGGAAAAAATAATAAGGGTCATTAGGATTTATTGGTCATAGTAATATAAGTGGAGGGTTAAGATTAGAGGGGTCTGATAGAAGGTATGCTCCGGAGGCATTGTATGGTATGTGTAAAAGACCACTCTAGAGAATTAAGATGTAACAGTTTAAGTGTGAATGGAGTATGCTCTGGGGCAAAAGATAATGGATGGGTGGCTTTTGGGATGCAAACAGGGTGTATGTATCATGTGGTTGAGGGACATAATCTGTAATCACCTAGAGTATTGTGTAGAGTACTGGAAACCCCATCTCCAGAAGGATATAGATACTCTAGAGAAAATTCAGAGAAGGGCTACAAAAATGGTGACTGGTTTACAGGAAAAGAAATATCAGGATAGACTAAAGGATCTGAACATGTATAACTTGGAGGAGAGAAGAGAGAGAGGGGGATATGACTGAAACATTCAAATACAGGAAGGGATTCAACAAAGTGCAGGAGGGAAGTACATTCCAAAGGAGTAAAAATGAGGCCATAGTCTAAAACTAGAGGGACACAGGTTTAGGAGTAATGTAAGAAAGTTTTACTTCACTGAGAGGGTAGTAGATAAGTGAAACAGCCTACCAGCAGAAGTAATAGAAGTTAATACAGTGACAGAGTATAAGCATGCATGTGATAGGCATAAGGCTGTCCTTAACGTAAGAAAAGACCAAGGACCAAAAAAGGTTTGAGGTTTTTACAGTAGGAAAATGGGCAGACTAGATGAGCCAAATGGTTCTTATCTGCCGTCAGATTCTATATTTCTATGTTTCTATGTTCTTCCAAGAAGCCACTGAAGGCTGCATGAGGCCCCAGGGATACCTGTTATCAAACCCTGACTCAGGTGGTTAATTTGTAAGTAAGCAGAATCATAAACTTTAGTAAAATCTATGTTTCTGTACACACAATCAGTACAGTCCATTTCCACAAAGTCTGACACTGACAGTGAAACACTCGACATCATGTTATAAAGAAGGGGTTACAGTAGACCATCAACAGTTTGGCATAGAGAGGGTGGCTCACTAGAGAGCCAGTTCATATCTGCTGTGTGAATGATGCTGAAGAAAGAATCAGCGAACAGAAGATAATTGTTCCAGCTCTGGACTGACACAAAATGTACCCATGCTGTCAATTCCAATTTTTTTGTACCAGATGTCAGCAATGCATGTGTCATGGAAAGAAGAACAGAATGGATTCAGCCAGAACTCTCAAAAACATTGCTTCATGAATCAGAGTTTCAACCCTTTGATTACCAGAGGAGTGTGCAACATATTGCTTTGCAGTGTATTGCATACCCTTCTGGCACGCAACGGCTGAAATGTGATCAAAAGTCGCTTCTCTTAACCCCTGCAGTGGATTAGATTGGCTGGCGATTACTGAACATGGTTATTTCAAATCATCAGCCTTTTGGTGCCAGATGGATTTACACAGCCTTGCTTTTGCACTGAGATGAATGCATTTCTGACACTCAAAAGGTTAAGGGCTTGATTTAGAGAGGTCCAACACCTTCATGGAGCTTTCTCATAGACACTTCACACACAAAACTAACAGGCAATTAAAACCTCTCTCCAAAGCAATCAACAATCCTGATTGGTTCCTAACAAAAGTAGAGTATGCTTGTAGCTAATAGAATACTATCGGTGCCTAAGAAGATCAAACAAGACATGATACTATGTTTCATGCCAGCAAAAACAGGCAACTAAACAATGTGGCCAATATCTCACTCAGAGCTTAACCCCTTTGGCATTCTGTTATCTAATTTGAAGATTCATTAAGCACCTCTACTGTATATTAGTTCCATGATACTCCCTCAGCAAATGGGAAAAATAACCCTTTCAATACCCGTAAATCTGATTAATAACAAATCTCCTTTATGTTTATCAAGAATATTTCTGGACACTGCAGAATCACTACTCCCCAAATCCACATTATTGAGATGTTCAAGTAATCTCTATTTAAGGGGGCGGACGGTGTGACCCACATATTGGATCTTGTACGCTCCGCATGTAAACAAAACAATTATCCCCTTAGTACTGCAACTGATAAAACTGTTAATACAGTGAACATCTCCTACCACAGTGGGTGCAAAGGTAGTAGTAACCACAATGTGCAAGCAAATGTTGCAAATATTAGACCCAATCCAATCTGGCGTAACCATTTTGGTTTTGGTTTATTAGAAACAGAATTACTCTTAGAAACACAGTTTCAATTGTACATGCCCTCTTAGCCACAAACTGGCAGCCATGAGACAATATCGATGAAAATTTGTCATCAGTATTTAACAATGACAACAATGACTCATATACCACGTATCTGGTGAAACTGCCTATTCCTCTCCTGCTGAAACAAATTGGTCCAAAACACGATATCTTTTCTATTCTGATGCTTGGCAAAGACATAGCCTCTGCTTAAAAAAACACACAAACGTTGTGCCTCTTTCTCAAACAACTCAAGGGAAGAGCAGTTACTGTGCAGCTGAATAAAGTGACCCTTAGGTTTATTACTAAATAATATGTCTGGGATGCACAAAGAAGCATTTTAGCCCATTACAAATAAAAAAAATACCACAAGATGCGATTCATTTCACTGCGTTAGCTATTAAGATCCGATATGGGACCCGCTTTGTTTCATGAAATTTAAGACCCAGTTTGTTTTTTTTACTAAAATACTATATTGGATCTTTAAACAGCCGACGCAGCAATTGAATAAAAAAAAAGTCCCCAGTGTATGTATTGATTTGGTGATGGAAGCGGCAGAGAAAGTGAGTAGTGATACACCCCCACACACCTTGTACGTTATGGGCCGATGCCCATTCCACAGTGACTGCCAGTCTCTGCTCCAATTCATATACCTCCAAGCACCTTCGAGTGGCATTTTGGGAACATAACAAAACGAACATTTGGCCACAAGACCATTTCTGTGGCCTAATGTCCATTGTGCTTTCATCGTGTGGCCATTGAATACCAACTTAGACATTTTGTTCTGTCGGTAGTCATTTTGCCCCTACTGCTTGTTTTGCTGGTCTTCCTTAAATCGAACCCTAAAAAGCTAAAGGACTTCTCATTTTAAAACATAATCCTTTAAGGACCAGAGGGGTGGGCAATACCAGACCAGAGAGGTGGTTGCAGTGAACATCTGAACATCCAGCTCCGCTTGTATGAAAGGTCTGCTTGCAGCCCTAATGGACGTTGGGCAGAGCTTGCTCATTGCAACACAGTTGCATCATTCTGGACCTTCGTGCAATCATATGATGCCATAGTCACCCATGTGAAAGGTACAGTAGTACAGCATAGGGGAGATGCACTAAGGCATGATAAAGAGGTGATAAAGTAAAGATAACTTCTCCAGTGATATCACTTCTCCAAGTCCTAAGTTATTCTATGAAGCCAATGCAGTAAAATTTCTCCAGCTTTGGAGATCTTAGTGCATAGGCTCTATAGAATAACAGAGGAACTGAAGAATGATCTCACTGGAGAAGTTATACTTATCAACTCTTTATCACCCTTTAATGCATAACCCCCATGGTCTCTTTTCACAAAGGACAATATGTCCAGTGCAGCATAACTGCACTGGTATTACCCATTTGAAAATGTCTTTAGACTTCAATAGGAGAATTCTTAATAGTCTGCAATAAAAGTAACCCTCCCAGTGTAAAATGCTTAGATTGTAAGCTTTCAGGCAGGGACCTGCCACCCAATGTTTCACTCTACAAAGCACCTGTAACCCTTTATTGTTTAAACCCTTAAATTGTAATGCACTGTGTACACTTGTGGCGCTATATAAATAAACATATTCATTCATTCATTCAAAATGCAACATTTGATACAGAGAACAAATGAACAGGAAGAGGGCAAACCACCAACAGGTATTTCTATGGCTATGTTCTATAACCGGTGAACTGATATGAGACCAATACTCACAATTACTGTGCAGAATAGCTGGTTGTGAACACAACCAGCCATTTCAAACAGGGTAAGTAGTGACTTGACCCGTTTCAAAAAAGAAAACAGTGTATCCTCTAAAGTAGTATCAAATTTATTAAAATACAGATAAAAGTGCCAAAGTGAAAAAACATAAATACATTTAGTAAGCTATATGATACAGGCAGTTTCCCCCTTTTAGATTTTTAATAATGTCTATATCGGTCATTTCTATGATTCTGCAATTTCAAAGTAGACATGAAATACTATATGAATACTGTCGGTAAAGTATGTTAATTGTGTAAAATAAAGTGACATTATAAGTTCATTGTGTAATGAAAGAAATTCCCTATTGTTCACTTATTTAAATAGGGAGTTTAACCACTTAACCCCTTAAGGACCCATGACAGTCCTGGATTGTTATATCCTTAAGGACCCATGACGGGCCTGGACCGTCATGGAATTCTGGCTTCCCCGCATGGCTGCACGCTGTTTGTGGAGTCCGGAATCAGATTAAAAAAAAATGGTCCCTGGTCCTTAAGTGAATTCACGGCCGGTCCTTAAGGGCTTAAGTGCTAGAGGGGCCTTCAATGCATTTTAAAGTAATGTGTTGGAGACATATCTAGCATTTGCAAGAAACTCATCCCTATTACATTGTTTGGAAGTACAAGAGGACACTGCCTCTTTCCCTTTTTGGAGATTTACTGTGCTTTTCCAGGAAGCATAAAGTGTTCAATCTAAACAGCAGAAACACATTTTGGTGTAGTCTTGCATCAGAATACACTTCAGACAAAGAGGAGTTTCTTAATTACATCAGAGACAGAAAGTGAACAACTCCCATTTTTAGTAATATACCAGCTTTGTATGACAAACAGTTTTTCAGTACAATTTAATGACATTATGACAAAGAAAACTAATCATTTTCGCAAAGATTTGCAGTGTAACCATTTTGTACCCCTGCAGCCATGTTGTATAACATAATCCATCAATTCCCTCTTTGATACCTGAGCACATAACACTTCCTGTTATATTTGACATTTAACAAAGTACACAAATCTCAAGAAAGATTAAGAAGTCTTTGCAACTCAGAGAATTCGTGTCTCATTCTGAATATAAAACAAATCTATAATAGAATACATAAAACAGCTATAAGTAACACTACAATGAAAGCATGCAAAATCATATTAACAGCTGTCCTGGCTGTTGAAACAGTGGTCCACGAGGCAACGGAAGTTTTATATTGTTGCCTCCAGGAAGAACCAGACATTTCTTCCAATTTATGCTCAATATGACTAAGCTCTCCTGGCCCATGAATCATCATTTTAATATGCTTGAAGTCCTTTTGTAATAAGTGAACAGGTTTCTATCCTGCTATATTATCTTTACCCACTTATCCCATGGAAAATCTAACTCAAGATGTATTCTTTATAGGAAACTATAAAAATACAGATATATCAAACTGCAATAGTGGGCTTCTGATAAGAAATTGTATCCCTTTAGGTAATGTATGAGTAATCCAAGAATTTCCTTCTGCTTTACCCATATCAGACTCTGAATTAACCTTTTTACTCCTTTCATGACATAGATACTAAAGCTTCAAATGATACAAGTCTATGTTTCCAGTCACATAACCCATCCATATGTTAAAATGTAACTTAGCATATAGAGAGATGTCTTCCCAACTAGGTACCACTTCCTAAAGCTGTTTCTGATTCAGCAATGTAGTATACATGAATGGAAAATGACCTAGCTTTCATGCTACAATGATGGATTCATTTATTCATACCCCCCTGTGAATGGGGTCCTTTTTCTTGTTGTTTTCCACCTGAGTGTATATCTTACATGTATCATCCACTGGGGAAATTATCATCAGATGAACTGCTACTTGAGATGTTATTAAAAGATAACTCCACTGGAACAGTTTTGGTTAGCAAAAAAGTGTTTTTCACCAAATTGGTTACCTGGGCATTGAGTGGTTATCAGTTGATATAACCAAATTACTATGTGCTGATTCCAAGATATAACAGAATGTGAGTTGGAGTTAAATATTTTTCCATTGTTTCCTAAAAAAAGAAAAACAGACACAATATCAATTCTTATCTGTGAAATCTACTGCTGTGTAACTATATTTTAACTAGTGTAATGGCACTGAATGGGTTAACCCGTTGAGTGCCAGAGGGGTATACAACGCAATGCAGAACAATGCATTGTGTACCCCTCTGGCATTCAGAGGGTTTAGATAGTCATACACCCACCAGTCCCTGCACCTGCCACCTCAATAACAGCAGCGTGTGAGGTACCAGGAGAGGGAGTGCACCTCTACCTTGTCAGTCTCGGGTGTGCTTGCAGGAGCGCACCTTGACCCAGAGCAGGGGGTTCATGAACGCTCCTCGCAACTCCAGGCTCAGCTAGACACCACTCAACCAGGGCCAGGGCTCCCTCACACACCAGGATGGACACCGGGCACAAAGGGCTGGGAGAGCGGCTGGGAAGATGGCGTGTTTTGTCCTTTCGGGCAGTCCCTACTGTGCTTGACTGCATCTCACAAAAATACATGTAGCCTTTTATATAATAGGATAATGTCATACACTCTACTTTAAGTGTTAATTACCCTCTCCACTTAGCAAACTTTAAAAGCTTTGTATGTGAAAAAATGAGGTATATTTTTATTTAAAGGTATAATGTTTGTAGCCATATTTATGTGCAGTACCACTACTATTAGCAGTGGCCTTGACAAGTAAGGATGATTACATAAATAAGCAGGAGACTACTTTTATTGGCTAACTGAGTGGCTCTAAGATGCTAGCATTCAAGACACTAGGGGCTCGATTCAATGAAGTAAGATAAAAGAGTCATTAAAAGGAAAACCAATAACGAACGAAAACCATACCTGTGTTCTGCAGCTGTTTAATAACCTATCTACCAGAGTGAACAAGGAGCATAGGACTAACAAACTCATGTAAGCTGATAACGTGCATTGCATTTTTTTCTCACCTTGCATTGATTTTATTCTCTAAATGACTTGTGGTGTGGATGTTGTTGTTTGAGTATGTTTGGGTCGAGTGCTGTTTACCTGTCAGCTGTGTTGTGGTTAATAATGCTGTTGCATCTTGGTTCTACATTGGCTACTTATCTTGCACACACATGCTTATGTTGTTGTATTGTGATTGACAGGTGTGCATATTAGTTTGGTGGGTCATGACATATTGGTACCTGTTAACCCCTGGTGGGCCGGGGGAGCATGCAGCAGATTGATTTGCACATCTTGTGTTACTCAGTGGGTTCATGGTTTAACAAGTCAACGATCTCCGGTGCACTCTCGGAACTATTGGATATGTGGTATAAAATAGCACAATCGGGCCAGCGTGGTAAAAGCAAACATACAGCTTTATTGGAACAAAATAAAAAGTCCACAAATCGGGATTTCAGATGGCAGATGAAACAGGACTCAAGTGCAACAGTATCCTATGATAAACCAGAACCCGTCTGACATGTTTTGCGCATTACGCGCTTAATCATAGACCAGGTGTATCAGTCAGGTTAGGTCTATTTAACCCCTCCCGACTAACCCTATTGGGCACAATATTAAACAACCAAATAACCATTTAACCATTGAGTGGACACTCAGGCCACCGTGGTGCATCCCCAAACCGCTCACCCTTACTAACACAAATATGATCCCCATAAAGCCATTAAGGAAAACACCACCAGAACCAGAATGCCCACCCACTGCAAAAAGGCTGCAATCAAAATAATATAAAATAATATAAAATAAAACAAAACGAAACAAAACCTTAGAAATGTAACCACATGATTCCCGGATGCGCACCGGAGATCGTTGACTTGTCTACCAGTATCGTTGGAAAGAGTGGCGGTGGAGCGCTGCTTCCGGGAGGCACCTCGGTTTTTGGCTGGTGAGTTCCCCGGTACATTGATTCACCTGTATATTTATTGTTCCTCCAAGTGTAGCACCAACTCTTCTATTTTGGTTCATGGTTTAACCCCATAAGGACCGGCTTGCACGCGCAGCTGGTACTTGAGGACCACGGGGCTTTTTTTAAAAAAATTTCTGGTTCAAGGTCCTGAACTCCATGATGTGCCAGGACCGTCACTGGTCCTTAAGTGCCGGACTGCCGTGATGGTCCTGGCACATCAGTGGTCATTAAGGGGTTAGTGTACCTTGTCCAGGATGGAATGCACATTTCAAGGGTGCTTTCTTTGGATTCCAGGGGATATTTTTGCAGCTGTTTTCATTTTGATGTCATAATTGTTGTTTGAGATATTTCTTCCCTGCTTTCTGGTGTTCAAAAGGGGTTTTTAAAGGGATAGTAATGTTTCACAAAATCAGCAGCTCCAATTAATCTTCATAGTATTTGCACCATGGAAATTGTTATTTCCATATTGTCAGAGTTGTAGTGCAAGAGTAATTGAATGATAAAGTATACCCCTCCCGCCTCTTTTACCTAGTGTAACACTGCTCACCTCAGATGTGGAATCTGGTCTTGGGACCAGACAGCTCACAGCAAGGGACAATCTTCTTACTGTGAGCATAAGGAAAATCCTGCCCCTCTTGTCAGGTTTTTCAGTTTTTTCCTTAAGCTCACTGAAGACTAATCATCTCTTCAATCCATCCGGACAGTCTTGCTGTTCTGAGGTGATCAGTGTTACATCAGTAAAAAGGACAGGAGGGGGATACATTATCATTCAATTACTCTTGAACTACAACTCTGACAGTACTGAAATAACACTCGCCATGGCCCAAATATGATGAAGATAATTGGAGCTACTATCTCTTTAACAAGCATTATATGTTCTATGACTGGAACTTGTAGACATAGTATTACCGGAAGGAAATGTATCCCTTTAACTTGCGTTACCACTCACCGCACACAACTGAATAGCAAATGACTTGAGATGTTCCTTTGATCTAATGGGAGCAACTTTACAGTCCGTTGTTATTTTTTATCACACGATAGCAGTTCACAACACGAGTAATGGAATATCAAACGGCGCTTGCAAAATTACCGGTCGCCTATTTATTTATTTTTTTACGGAGAATATTGAATAGAGCCCTCTCTCCTACAGGTGTAATAAGAATGAAGGCTGAATGCACAGTGCATGCAAGGTTAAACACTCATGCAAATTATTTTAAATTCCACTGTTAGTGAATAGTCTTATCAGTAATATCTATAACTCATTCCCTAGGCTCCAACAGGTTCTCTTTGTAGATTTTTAGATTTATATTTTTGTTGCTCCAGTGAATACTAGTCTTTAGCTAGACATGGCTAAGTCTACAGAATGTTTGGGTTATCCCTTCAAGTGCCAGAGGAGTGTACAACCCATTGATTGCAATGAGCTGTGCAGCCCCTTTGCACCCAAAGGGACCAGAATATGTTTATTATGTGGGATAGTGTGACATAAATTCCTTGTACTGGTTCAAGCCACTATACAGAGTGTTAAAGTCAGTTATCAATTTATATTCCTAGATATTTCTGTCCCTCTTTATACTAAAACTTCCCATCAGCACAGTGACTTTGAATGACTGTATTGTAGGTGTTCGGTGAGATAGGCACCAGATGCATCTTTCAGTCCCACCCCTTGGTCCAAGGGTAGTGAACTGCCAGTCCTGTGGAACAAAATCGATAGCACCCTTCCACCCAAAACGTAAACATTTGAGGAGCAGCAGAAGCTCAAATAGTTCCTGGGGGAAGAAGTTCACCTGGGCTATGAACTGGGGGCCCCAGAATACATGTGTTGGTGGGCCCCAGCTCAAGGGCAGCAGTTGACCAATTCCTCCTCCCAAATGGGGTCTTCTGTAAACATCCAACAGGTTCAAGCAGAGGAAAAAGCTTTGGGGGATGGCCCAATCCCTTGGGCCACCCTCCAACTTGGGTACCTGGAGCACGATTGCTCCCAAATCAAAGACAAGTGTTTGGGCTGAGGTACCAAGGTTGGCACTCAGCTCCACTGTGCTGGAGGCTTCCTAAATATCACAGGAGTGGTTAGTCCGTTGGCACTCCGTAGCCTACCCATTGGGCCCCTTTCCAAGGGGCAGATGCAGAAATTCAGCCTACTGCAATTTGCCATCTCTATTGCTGTAGTACCACTTGCACCTGGAATGTTGGTGGGTGGATGGGGCGTTTAGCTGACTACTTCACAGTCACCATTCTGGGCAACTGCTTTCCTTTTCATGACACCTTCAGCTGCTTGGCCATGGACATCTGGGTCCTCTACATCATTGTCCTGCAGAAGCTGTTAGAAAGCAGCATCATCCCACTGGCTTCCACCCTCTAGTTCCAAGACACTCCTGGGCAGCAGTCGGTCTATGCCCTCACTGGTTTACTCAAAGTAGGGCTTGTTAGGGATCATTTTGAAGGCTGGTTAGGGCTGATTGGGGACCCAGACTGACTATCTGATTCGGTCACCTCCCATGTCCACTCTCTTTGATACAGCAATTACTCCTGATCTTTGAAGGTCTGGTAGGTTACCCTAAGATCAATTCCTCTGCCACTGCTTCTACTGGATCCAGCCACAGGCTTGTGCATGGTCTAGCACTGATTGAACCTGCCGCATTACCTTCACCATGATGACAAGGCCGGGTCAGGTAAGCCAGTCTGTCTCTGCTGAAATGGGGACTCTGTTCCTTGCTGTGGAGCTGGGGCCTCAGCTGTGCCAGCCTCCACATCCATTTTGATCAGCTGAGCAACAAGCTCTGGCTTTCAGCGTTGATCCTGATCAGACCCTTGGGCTGTGGTCAGTTGCCTCAATGCTGGAAGTGTCACCTGCTCAAATACCATTTCCATCAAGGGCTCTGGCTGTTCCCTCCACTGAACCTTCCGATGGAGGCAAATAGTAATGCAAGCGATTCCACCACTGCCACCAATGTGACAACCTTGGTACCCACCCTTGTCGATTAGGGGGTACCTACCAAGTTATTTATTCTGGACTGGCCTCAAAGGACCACAAGACAGGCCTGGGCAGTTTGCCACTGAATCATGTTGAACTACTCAGAGTAGAGGTGGTAAATCAGATTGGAAGACCTTCAGGTGCAAACAGCCCACTAGGGCAGTGACCTGGGTAGGGAATTACTCTTCAACCCACTGGAACACGTCACTGCAGAGCAGGTATTGTCCCCTCTGCTCCAAAGTCTCCAGAAAGCAGGAACTAACCCCACTGCCCTGGTATTATCAAGGAGGTATCATCCACTCCTCTCCAACATCTCATCCAAGCAGGTAATAGCCCCTCTGTCCTGATAGCACAATACCACCTTTAGCAAGGCACTTGTACTTGTCTGTACAGGACTAGTATTTTCAAACTCCACCACCAATAATAAAGCCTAAACTGCTTCAGGAGTAGAAAAAACATGCTCTTAATTTTATTGCAATACCATACCAGGCCTTTCACCAACTACAAGTAACTTAGGGTGACACTGCAAGCATATTAAGAAAATACCATAACATACAATAATAAACATATAACGAACATAAAAAATATCATATTATTTGGGTATAGGACGGATATACAAGTTAAGCAGAACAGATTGGAGGTACAGAACTGGCAACAGTAATGGTTTTGCATAATGCCAGCCTATTGGCCACCAGCATTGGACTCACTGGGCTTACTGCTATGCATGGCCTCGACCAATAGACGGCAGTTCACAGGACATAATAATACCTGTGCTTCCATAACAGGGTTCAACCAATACATGGCATCAATGCAATACTGCTATGCAGGGTTCAGCCAATAGATGGCAATTCACAGGACAGACTAATACCTGTGCTTCCATAACCGTGTTTAACCAATAGATGACATCAGTACAATACTGCTATGCAGGGTTCAACCAATAGATGGCACTTCACGAGACAGTATAATAACCTGTGCGCCCATAACGGGGCTCATCAAATAGGCGGCAACAGTGAGTTCAGAGGATTTTCAGTAAGAAAAGTCCACGGCAGATATATTGCCTGTAATGTCCATGTAACCCCACAGTCCTCACACATCATAGGGACATGAGGAGTTAACCTGTTTCCCAACACAGACGTAACTAATGTCCACTTTTTCTGAACTCTATTTGAAACAGGTGCACACAGTCACTGAGAAAAATTATGTGTAAATTGAGAAAAATCATGCTCAATTCACTATGTATTAGGCACTAAATTATTGTTATTATTGTTTCACAATAGATATTATTATTGCTCCTATTTTGTGGATGCTGCCCTAGGGCCTTATTCATCAAGCTTTCATTCTGGAGAAAACCAACAGCACCATATGATTGAAATTAAAATTGAGAAAATTGCAATTGAGGTAAATGGGTTGTTTAAACCTTTGACTGCTAGACAGGTCTCCAAAACTACAAAATGCTTCAACCAACCTAGCTAGGCCCAAAATATAACCAACCTAGCTAGGCCCAAAATATAACCAACCTAGCTAGGCCCAAAAAACTGCACAGAATGAACAGCAACATACCTGATTCCTGCTTCTGATTATGGCATAAATTAGGTGATTTTCTACATATTTGGTGGACCAGCAAAATGGTCACCTGCCTTTGGAGGGTATCTCCCAGGACTTACTCCAGTTCAACGGTTTCATGGTGAGCCACTAAGTGCCACTTGGACGACACTCACAGGGGTTAGATCATCCAGCTTCACAGCTAATAGGATGCCTGTGCATAGCATCCAGACTGACAATCACTGCAGAGTAGAACAGGCCAAAACTAGCCTGGATGAACCTTATAGGCAGATTCAATAAGATCTACCAAATTGGAAGGCTGGCTGCTATCGCATAAGACAGGCAAAAAAGATTTCACAAGATCTGGCACCCATTTTCATCTCACACACACTGTTTACACATGAATTCCCCCCTCCTCTCTGTTTTCTTCACCTCTAACCCCTCTCTCCCTATTAAGGTACAGACACATGTTGTTCATGTAAGATGGTGTTCATGTTCTGCTTATTATTTCTTGTTCATGTACACTGCTCTACATGGAACTATATTCAGTAGCTACCATTATATATTATTCTCTAACACAGTAACATACAACACTATTCACCCAGAGGACAGAATATGCAGCCCTCTTGTTTAATAAATAGCTATACATTATTGTTACAAATTTTGAAAAAGTTGATTAACTCCATGGATACTAGAAAGGTTTCTAGATCATTGTAACCTCTCCAGCAACCAAGGAGTCATGTTGAAATAGTGCAAGTTTAAAGGGGTATACAATTTGATACAAAAGAAAGAGGGTATGTGCTGTTTTTGTGGGTGAAAATAAAGGTGTATGTGATATTGTAGAGAAAAATTATTTCCTCTTCCCACTGTACCAGAAAGCAGACTGGGGGACACAGCAGAATACCCTGGGAGGGCACTTGTGGCCCCTGGACTACTTGTTGCTCACCACTAATCTAGTATAACCTGGTTCTCTGTTTCAGTGTTTCTCAATTCATTTTGCTTAATATAAAATTACATACGATGTGGAGTTTTTGGGGCACTCCTAATATTTTATTACAGATAGACAAAAAGTTTTGCATCAAAAATTAAAAGTGCAAAAAAATTTACTTTTCATCTTCTGTGGAAATTCAAGTGAAAAGAAATGTTCTGCTTTGTTTTTTTCATAGAATCACAGATACTGACCTCACAGCCTTGTCCCACTCCACTGGTAGGCATAGAACCACATATACTAAGCCCATCAGCCTTGTCCTGTTGCACTGGTAGCCATAGTATGACATACATTGACCCCTACCATGGTCCCACTGTAGCCATAGAGCTACACATGCTGACACACTAGCCTTGTCCCACTGCACTGGTAGCCATAGAACCACAATACTGACCCTTCCAGCTTTGTCCCACTCAGTAGTATACATAGAATTACACATACTGACCCCCCTAGACTTGTCCCACATACTGACCCCTAGCATTGTCCCACAGCAGCAATAGAATCATACACACCGACCCCCAGACCTTGTTCAATTGCAGTGGTACCCATAGAATAACACATACTTATCTCAAAGTCCCAGTCTTGTCCCACTACACTGGTAGCCATTGAAATACATATTCTACTGAGGATGAACTCTGGTGGGATGTGTCAGGTATAGGCAGAGAGTCAAAGTTCACATGTGATTCTTGTGGAAAATTCCAAGAGGAAAAAATGGACCTTTCCCAACTCTACATTTTAAATAATTTGTCAAGAAGTAATATATAAATATTTAAATATATAGTTATTTTAGGTCTCGCAATCAGAATAAAAAAGGCATACATATTGAGCATAAACATTTTCATAATTATATACTTGAAAATCAACATTCATATTTTTGTCAGCGTTTTTATAGTACAGAAGGCATGCCAAAGTGTCTGCAGTGTCTGCCCTGACTGTGAACCTCTGATCTAGTTGCTAGGTTTGTCAACACTGACTGACTGACCATCTAACACTGACTATTAAAATGGCTACCTGGAAATCTAGCAAGATAAATCCTGACTAACTGCTTCTAACTAAAAACCTCTAACTGCCAAACTGCCTCCATCATGCATGAAAATTGCTGCACACATGTTCCCATGTTGCCTGTTAAACATTTGAATGCCAGAGAGTAATGTAATGTATTCCAAAGCAATGCACTGAAAAACCCACTGGCATTCAAAGCGTTAATAGTGGACTGGCAAGTGTACTCTAGACATAAACTCTTCACTGGGCTACAGGGGAAATTAAATTAACTTCACATAGTTTTAGCTATGAAAAACAGATTATAATTATAATTCACAGTTTTACATAGTACACTGAATATACATGTATATCCTAGACCAGAGGTTCTCAGCCCGTGCCATCAGTGGCCACTAACAGGCCAGGACTTAGGAATTTCCCTGCTAGAACACAAGTGTGTTGATCAGAGGCTCAGTCGTATTGATTAACTCACCTGTCTTCTTAAAAGGAAATTCTCAAATCCTGGCCTGTTAGTAGCTACTGAGGGCACGGGTTGAGAACCACTGTTCTAGACATTTTTGAATTCCCATACTGCTTTAGTCCCTAACACCATAGATGGTGTCACACTCATGACTTCCTACAAGATGGTGCCCCCTGGAACCAAGCAGAGGCTCACTCCTGCATAATGAAATAGATGCAGTGTTGTATTTAACTTACATTACTTGTAATATAAAAATATATCAATTCAGTTTTTATTAGCCTTGTTATTTCAATGGCAATGTTGATAAAAATGTTTATTACAAATGTTACAATACTAAGTATTGCTATTATTTATTACCATTGCAAATAACAACTAGAAACAAAATAATAAGAATTTATGAAATTAAGAGACTGATGTTCTAAAACAACTAGAACAATTATTTTAGGGGATATTCTGAGTTTTTAGAGTTTTTCCCCCTGTGGCACAGTCACTTTCTTCTGAATTGCTCCAATTCCTTTTAGTACATTAACTTTTTTGTTAATACAAAATTCACTTCTTAGAAATAGTGGCTGAACTGTTTGAAAGGAAGAAATAAAAACATAGCAAATTCAAAGCAACAGTAGGTCTCATTTTTACGAAAATCATCCTCTAAATAATTTAAGACAGAGACCTAGGGATCTGCACAGTTCAACACAGATGAGATAATAATTTGAAGGTAATTATGTAGTCTTAGCCTAGATAAAGATCTCAATTTTAATGAACACAGACAGTGTTACAGTTCAGCAGTCTTCTTAAATGCCACATGGTAACATTTTGGGATAACTCACAATCCTATTATTTCAGTCTCAGGGTGGATTAAAATTAGACATTGTTCCTAACTGCCTCAGTGGTCAGGTTGTAATTGTGCAATGAATGTAAGCAACAAATATGTCTTATGTGTATCATCTACATCATAACAAATAGTCAACTCTGTTTTAAACCAATGTATGGAATTAAATTGCTGTTCTTTACAAACACTACAAAGTAAAATTAAAGGGATAGTAATACTTTGTTTTATCTTTATTTTATTTTGTAGGCATGAAAAAAACATGAAGAACGATATAAGTCTTATCTCTCAAACCTTTATGGTTTGAGAGATATTCACAAGCAAAGTTTACTCTCCCGCCCCTTTTACCTAGTGTAAGCCATCTCTTCTCAGATGTGGAATGCAGTCCATAGACCAGACAGATAACAGCAGGGGACAATCTTCTTCCTATGAAAACAATGAAAACCCTGCCCCCCTTGACAAGTTTTTCAGGTTTTTCCCTTATCTTAATTGAAGATTGTCCCTCTCTGCAATCTACCCTGATATTCCCTTCTGCTCTGGCTGAGCAGTATTAAATCAGTAAAAGGGACGGGAGGGGGATACTTTGTCATTGAATTACTCTTGAACTACAACTCTGACAGAAATGAAATAACACTCTCCAAAGTCCAAATACTATGATGATTAATTAGAGCTGCTTTTATTATGAAACATTAGTATCCCTTTAAGCAAAATATATGTATACTCATTACGCATTATTTTTGGTACTGTAATGTATGCATGGACAATGAATGTGTCTTTTGGGTGAAACTTTATTTTAATCTACATACAAAAGAGACAATATTCCTAATTTTAGCAAATATTAATGTTGGGCAAAGACATCTGTCATCTTAACTCCAAAAGGTTCAAAACCTTCAATGTTCCCATGCCAACTTCCACATTTCTGTTCTGAGTTCTGATAGTCCTGCAACTTCTCACAAAGACATAATGATGGAAGCATGAATTTCACACACACCTGAGCACACACACGCACACACACACCATCATCATCACCATCGTCACACATACATGCACACATGTACACTCACACTACGCATAAGATGTTGCCTGAAAGGGTCCTTCAAGTGGAAACTACTTGGAGAACTGGTAGGACCTTCTTTCTGCTGATTTCTATCTACTGTGGGAAAATTCCTCACATTTCTCTTAAAGAAGACAAAAGGTTGAGTTCAGTGACTTTAGCAAGATAAAATCTTGGACTCTTATTTTATTTTATGGAGTCTCCTTTTTAAGTAGGAGAGTTATAGAGCATAGGCTAAATGAAGGGATTTGAAAACCGATTTCACTGGAGAGTATATCTAAAGCTTATCTAACTATAGTAGGGTAACCCCTGCTGTAGTTTTCTTTTTGCCTACCCGGTTGGCTTCGAGTGGTTTAATATGAGATCCTAGGTTGTCATGGGATAGGTGGAATCAGCTGAAGTATATATTGTTCTGTGAGGGAGGGCTCTAGGCCCCCGTGGAATAGCAGCATGTGTTCTGGAATCAAGGCTCCAGCTGGGTTGCTTGAGTCAGGGCAACACACTCACATATCTTAGATATGGAATAATGCAATAAAACCCCAAGGCAAGGCATCCTAAGTGACCTTTGTCCCACCCCAATAATAAAGGTGATCTTAACTATAGCTTCTGACTCCTTGTCTTGTTTTTCAAACCGTAACACTTTGAACTTGCAAACTATGCTTCCAATGGTGCCTCTAGGAACATTCAGTGCCTTCGCTATCTTTTTATATCCTGTACCTTGTTTGTGAAGAGTGATGATCTCTTCTCTTAACTTTTTGGATCATTCTTTTGACTTAGCCATATTTCTAACATGCAGTCAAACATGACACTCAACAAACCCTTAGCCAGTTCATGTATTTCATGTGTTCCAGCTCAAGCACACCTGGTGCAGCTAACCAAGCCCTTGATTAGTTGCATCAGGTGTGCTTGAGACAACATCTGTTTTGCATATGTGTGCTGTTGTGAGTGATTCTGTTCAGGGGGTCGAATAATTCTGAGACTGGAGAAGTCATTATAAGTTGCATTTTCATTTGAATGAAAGTATAACTGATAAATATGATTGCTGGATAACCAAAATAAATATGCTTATTTGTCAAAGCACTTTACATCTTCTGCTACCATAAAGGAATCCCCAGCTGGGAATCTTACGTTGATGTTGTGTGAAGAAGTAGAATCCCAGGGTATGAGTTCTGGGCCTATATGCAATAAATGTCGATGTGGTGTCAGTATGATATTGTTGATGTGTTCGGATCACACCGACAATTTGATCTGCACACACATCGACATATTCACCAAAATTGTCGGATGGAAGGGGAGGGTTGGGGAAGGTCCCTATTAGCATAGCATCTTAGAGTAGATGTAAAAGCCGCATCTACTCTAAGCGCTCCCTTCAATGAATGAACCCTGTTACCGGTTTCATTCTGAGAAAGCAGCCCTGCGCTCTGATCATTAAATCAGTCACCGGGTTTGACCCCGGTGACTAATTCAGTGATTACAGCACAGATTACCGGGTTCATTCAGTCACTGAGAGCTTGATGCTGCGGCCGGCTGTAAAGCCACCAGCATCAAGAAGGCAGTAAATGCCTTTGGGGTCACCCCATGGGTCATCTATCCTTTTGGATAGATAATCCATGGTAGGGGGCTATCAGGAGGGGTCCTGGTGCCCCCATTTGAGGTCTGATCTTTTACTTTAACCATAAAAGTGCATATAAGCTATGTTTCACATACCTGATATGCGCTTAATGTAATTAAGGGGCAATTGTCGGCCTCATGTTAGGGGGGTGTTCTGAGGGGTCATGATACCTTCCTTGAGGTCTAATGTTCATATAATGACAGTTAAACACATTTTTTAATAAACACATTTTGTAATAAAAAATAAATGGTTAACTCACACACACACACACACACACACACACACACACACACACATATACAGGCAAGGTATGCAGTCCATACCTTGCCTATTAACCCTTTGGGTACCAGAGGGGTAGGAAACACATGCTAAGCAATGCTTTCCTACCTCTCTGGTACTCAAAGGGTTAAGTGTTGAATAAAAGACAGGTTCGACTAGTACATGTCAGTCCCTGAGGTGAATGTAGGATGGAGTTAGTATGTTGAATATATGCAATATATGTTGACATACTAAAGGGGGGGTGTCGAAGTGGGGGGACATTTTGTAGTGCTTGGTGTACTATTTCTGTTTATTGTATGGCATTCAATGCTGTCCATGGTGCTGAAAATCTTCTCTGTATTCCCCTACTGGCTGGGTAGGGAAGCACAGAAAATGCTGTTAAGACTGTCATAGCTCTCCCTACTGTTACTCCATAGGAGAGTACAAGGGAGATCCCAGCTACGACAGCCTAAATTAGGTGAAATGGAGACTGCGAACTCCGACAGCAGAGGCTGCTATCGGAGTTTACTGAATGCGCTGAAGTGTCACATTATAATATCACCACAACCCCTTGCATACAAATGTATCTGATTATACTTCATTTCCATATGGAAATAAGCAGTTGTTGATTTGAAGTATAAAAATTCATAGACATGGTGTAGGCATGTCAGATTGATGTCAATGTGGGTATTTTTTGTCCTAGTTCTGGTGAAGTGATGTCGTAGACACTTTGTGAATACTGAGCAAGTGCCTACAACACTGCTCTGACAGAACATCGACATTCCTAGACTTCTTCGACCTTTAGTACAGCTAGACCCTGGAGTTAGGATCCTGACTGAGGTAGCATAGCTTATTAGCAAAATGTGTCAGTGAAGACACTGACCGATCATGTTCGATAACAAGACAATGACCTTCTAAAAAAGTAAAAGCATACATTTTAGGCAAACATAAAAGAAAAAGAGCAATGCAGAATGAGTCAGGTGGCAGATAGAGTAACTAGAGCCATATGTGTAAAGAAAGAGAAATAATTCTTAAGAAAACCAAATTCACCATAGACAGGGTTGAATTTACATCTTACACACGCTAGGTGCCATAAACCACACCCATGTTTACAAAAATGAAAAGGCCATGAAGTGGTTGACATGATAAACAAAAAAGGTCATCAGATACAGTCAATTATTGCTAAGGCTGCTAGTCTAATGCATTTTGTGTGTTTCCATGCATGGTAACATAAGAAACACATTTGACCAGGAACCCTTCCATATGGTAAGTCTGTTCAAGTGTGTTTTTGCAAATAAAGCTTAATGGTGCATGATGATTGTGTACGGTGTCTTAGAATGCAGATTACATTAATGGTCGGTGTAACTGGAAGTTGAGTATATTTCATTATCCAGCAACAAGACTGACAATTAGCTTGTTAGACTGAAATCATTGTCTTGAATCTGCCTCCCAGTAGAAATCCCCAGACAGATGACATTGGTACTCACACCTAGGCAGATAGCTTCTGGGTCCATCTAGGGCAACTAGACCTGATTTGAATCAATGGAAGAAACAAAGGTCATGAATCTGCAATTGTGCAAACAAATGGTATATAGAATTAAATAATAAATGGGATGGAAGATTATAATGAATATAAAGTAGGAGACTGGCAGAGTAAAAATGATACCTTCTTTGGCTGAGTGGCTCTAGGATGCAAGCTGTCATGACAGCTAGCTCTCTTCAGGCATAATAAGAATGAAGGCTGAAATCACAATACAACTTTAAAAAGAATTCTTATTATTTTAACATTTAAATTTTATTGCCAGTAATATCCTTATCAGTATGGATCATAAATTTCCTCTAGATGCTAGTAAAGTCTTTTTGAAGTGGACTAGAAAATGCAAACAAGATGAATTTCCTTTTTCATGCTCCAGTGAGTTCCAGTATTTAGCCAGAGATGGCTAAGTACATAGAATGTATTGGTTAACAACCCACCACTTAGAATGAGCCGTACAACTCCTGGCACCCAAAGGGACAAAACTATGTTAATATTTTGGGATAATGTTACAAAAATTCCTTCTCACCGTTCAGGTCACAGTTCAGAGTCTTAAACTGGCTTATCAGTTATACTCCAAGATCTTTCTGTCTCCCAACAGTATAATTATTTTAGATGTGCCTAGTTTTGCTAAAATATTGACCCACTTGGGTGTCTCCTTTGTTGTTCACACTGGACTTATGAGAATTAATCCTTTTTCTCATGGTCTTTCCAGTCGCGCCCCCTTATAGTCCTGCTTGGGGAAAGTTTTCTATATGCTTCCTAAAATGCACAAGGACGTTAATCCTGGAAGGCTGATAATATCTGGAATAAGCACACTCACATAAAATATCTCTGGTGGGGGTAGACAGGATTCTGAAGCCATTGGTAAAAAAAAACAACCAGCTACATACAGGACACAACCAACCTCTTAAACAATCTGTCTGACCTTGGGTCCATCCCAAGGAAACAATTCTAGTCATTATGGATGTGGAATCACTACATCAACATTCCATATGAAGATGGCATTGCAGCCTGCAAAGCATTCCTAGGACAAGAGGGCTTACCCACAGAACCTGTAACCCAGCAAATATACTTATGCACAATTGTTTCACATTTGGGCAAGAACTATCCATATAAAAACTGGAATTGCCATGGGAAAGTGAAAAACACTCCAGACTATTTCTTGTCCACAATCCAAATAAAGCCTTCATCCCAGAGCCATTCATTTAGCAATACATTTATCATTTTTACTCTACAAATATCCTGCATTTTCTATGGCTAACACGTTACCATGTTTTACCCAGAATATAAAGTCTTGCTGTGGAACATTAAAGTAAAATAACTTATTTTCTGAACTTACAAAAACATGAAGAATGATACAAGTTTTATCTCTCAAACCTTTATGGTTTGAGAGATATACACAAGCAAAGTTTCCCCCTCCTGCCCCTTTTACCTAGTGTAAGCCATCTCTTCTCAGATGTGGAATGCAGTCCATAGACCAGATAAATAACAGAAGGGGACAATCTTCTTCCTATGAGAACAATGAAAGCCCTGCCCCCCTTGACACGTTTTTCAGCTTTTTCCCTTATCTTAATTGAAGATTGTCCCTCTCTGCAATCTACCTGGGCACCTCCCTTCTGCTCTGGCTGAACAGTGTTACATCAGTAAAAGGGGCGGGAGGGGGATACTTTGTCATTGAATTACTCTTGAACTACAACTCTGACAGAATTGAAATAACACTCTCCAAAGTCCAAATGCTATGATTAATTAGAGCTGCTTTTATTACGAAACATTACTATGCCTTTAAATAAACTGTCCACCATAAACAACAATATTGTGTCTGCTGTGGGATGACTGGAATTCCTCTGCTAATAGCCAAAATTTTAAATATTTATGTGGCCAACACAGCTGTCATATTACACAAATTTAGAACTCTAGGTGATTGTCCAGTACATTGTGGGAAATCCAGGCCCTGTGCACAAAATAAACCATAAACAAGAAGCAGTCAGATTTTCTTCTGTGTAAATTAAAGGACAGCAGGAGTTACACCTGCTTGTACTCAGCCACAAACTGTTATAATGACAGATGACTGAAAGTTTGTTTGTTATTTTCCCAACACAGTGCACTCCTGGAAAATCTTAGTTATAGAATTCCCACCCACTGAGCTTAGTTACCAGTTACACTACCATTCCTAGGAATCAAAATGGAAACAAAAATACAGAAAAAAGGACTATAATAAAAATCACATCATTTGATTCAGCAGCAGGCACACCAATTATTTACTATAGCCCTTTCACTTACTATTCATGTAGTGTGCCTTTTCCCAGTGGTAATTTACCAGCACTTGAACTGGTATTTTGATATGACTCCTGTATGTCACAGACTCTCCATGAAAATCTGGTCATTCTGTTCCACTGCAGCTTCTAGCCAATATAATGTGAGTCCGTGGGTTATCAATTCCCTGGTGGTTAAACAAACATTCAAGCAAATTTGTAGAACACAAAGCACTCTGGAGTAAGAAACAACTGTATTTGTGACAGAGTGCCTGAGCTGATAAGAACTAAGCAGCATGTTCTCCTGATAGTATTGATTAGCTGTGCTGATTCTGTTGCTTTTGACTCTGCCTTTGAACAGCTCAGATATCTTTTGGAAAGTGCCAAAACCAAACATAAAAAAACAAATCCACTTAGGCGTAGATACTGTTTATCAAGTTAGTAAAAAATATCTAAATTTCCTGTGTTAAAGTGGAACTATCACCAAGATAATGCCCCATCAGCAGATCTGCTCCCCTAGGAGCAGAGCTGCTGAATAATCCAGGGCTGCATTGTGATCCCAAGCAGATCAGTTCTGAAGCAGAACAGGGGTCCAATAAGAGAGTAAAGGGGCTTCCTTGATGGTCTCATGAAAAGAGACTGAAGTACAGGACTGAAGTATTGCTGTTCAGTGTCCTTTCCTATACAATACAGTCACCATACACCCTCTGCTTTGGGCTACAGTGCATTTTATTGCTGAGAACCACATTTTGCTACGTTGCCTTCCAGTTGAGGATGACAGTTTTGTATGAAAGTAGTATAGTGACCCCCTGAATAGCTGAGACAAGTTTTCTAGGGCTGTCTTTGCAGTCTTGGGATTTTTACTCACTTTGATCCCAGTGGAACAGACTTAATAATACATAATAATTGTTCTTTAAATGTGAAAACTCTGAGGATGATGACTCAGAAAACGAATACAAATCTGGGGCAAACCAAATGCACCACAAGGCTCAGTTAGAAATTGCCACTGCTTTAAATTGGACTTGAAAATGGACAGCAACTCTTAAAGGGATAGTAATGTTTCACAAAAACAGCAGGTCCAATTAATCTTCATAGTATTTGGGCCATAAAAAGTTACAATTCAAGAATAATTGAATGATAAAGTTTCCCCCTCCCGCCCCTTTTACCTAGTGTAAGCCACCTCCCCTCAGATGTGGAATCTAGTCTTGAGACCAGACAGATCACAGCAAGGAACAGTTTTCTAACTGTGAGCATAAGGAAAACCCTGCCACCTTTGACAGGTGTTTCAGGTTTTTCCCTTATGCTAATTGAAGATTGTCCCTCTCTGCGATTCACCTGGACACCACTCTTCTGTTTTGAGGTGAGCAGTGTTACATCAGTAAAAGGGATGGGAGGGGAATTCTTTATCATTCAATTACTCTTGAACTATAACTCTGACAGTACTGAAATAACACTCTTCATGACCCAAATACTATGAAGATCAATTGGAGCTGCTTTTATTGTGAAATATTACTATTCCTTTAATATTGCAAAACTATATATTGCAAATGTTATCCCACTGTGTAAAACAAGGGTGCTTCCACGTTAATATATTGCAGCTTACACTTGCATTTTTTTGGTGTAGTACTTCCATGGCCTGAATGGTGCAGTTGCTACAACATCTTGGGGGTTGTTCACTACGGTGTAACAAATAGGTGATAAAGTGCACTAAGATCTCCAAAACTTCAGAAATGTTAGTGCATTGGCACCATAGAATAACATAGGAACTGGAGTGGTGATATCACTGGAGAAGTCATCTCTACGTTATCACCTCTTTATCACACTTATGATGATTTTATAAAGTTTTGTTGTCAACTGACCAGAGTTATCCATACAATGCTGTATCAATAGTGCAACTATAATATTTCAGACCAAATAAATACTGCCCCAAGAAATGCAAGCCTGAGCTGCAATAACTTTTGAATAAAACATCTCTCAGCATTAGGAGTACCTTTGTTTTATTCAGGAGGATACACATATACAATATTAAGCATTGCTATCTCTGTTAGACTGTTAGAGATGTCTGTCTCTCATTCAAAAGGATAAAAGCCACATATAAATCAATGAGAAATTTTTGAATGTTTCTTTATTCCCCAAATTTGTACCCGCACTGCACCACTTTTACTTGGTACATCAGTCTCACCATACTTCTATATTCATTCAATATTAACTCTATATGCTGCTGCGTGTTGCCTAAAAATAATCATTATATTAACTGCCCCGAGGACCAGAGAAATGCAGTGTAAAGCAAAGCAGTGCATACTCCTCTGGTTCTCAGTGGGTTAAAGTTGACATTTAGGTCATATAATATGGTCACCACTCCAAGGTACCCCAGTGTAGCAAAGTCCTAAAGCTAAATGTAGGATTTGCTTATATAGAGCAGAAGGAAGGTGCCTAGGTAGACTGCAGAGAGGGACAATCTTCAATTAATATAAGGGAAAAACCTGAAAAACTTGTCAAGGGGGGCAGGGGTTTCATTGTTCTCATAGGAAAAAGATTGTCTCCTGCTGTTATCTGTCTGGTCTATGGACTGGATTCCACATCTGAAAAGAGATGGCTTACACTAGGTAAAAGGGGCGGGAGGGGAAACTTTGCTTGTGAATATCTCTCAAACCATAAAGGTTTGAGAGATAAGACATATCATTCTTGATGTTTTTTAATGCCTGCAAAATAAAATAAAGATAAAACGAAGTATTACTATTAGTGTTGAGCGAGCATGCTCGGCCGATGCTCGGATCGGCTCGAGCATCGCTCTGTTCGGCACATGGCGGTACTCGTACGAGTACCGCATGTGCTCGCCCGCCATGTTCGGGTCTCCTCCCCGCACGTTTCGCGGCTGCTGCGCAGCCAATAAACGTGCAGGGAGGCTCTGACACCAGTGTAATGCCAGCAGCCATGTTGGCTGCTGGCATTACACTGATTGGCTGGCCAGAACCCGTGGTCGGGTGCTGTATAGCACCTGACCAGCGAGTTCGGCTCAGTCTTAGCCAGGGAGAGATGAGGATAGGAAGGGAAAGTCAGTGTAGGGAGAAGACAAGCAAATTTGTTAAAAAAAAGACCCAAAAGTACTTTTTAGGACTACTGTGTGTGGGGGCAGCAGTTTATTTTGTGTGGGGGGAAAAAAAACAAAACAAAAAAAAAATTCATATATTCTGTTTAGTGTGCAAAGTTGCAGATTACAGCACATTCTGTTTAGTGTGCAAAGTTGCAGATTAGAGCACATTCTGTTTATTGTGCAAAGTTGCAGATTAGAGCACATTCTGTTTAGTGTGCAAAGTTGCAGATTAGAGCACATTCTGTTAAGTGTTCAAACTGTAAAATATCAAAGTCACATATTCTATTCAGTGTGCGTCGCCGCAGTTTAGCAGCAAATTCTGTGTACTGTGCACAGTTGCAGAATAGGAAGAAATACTGTTAAGTCTTCAAACTGTAAAATATCAAAGTCACATATTCCATTCAGTGTGCGTCGCCGCAGTTTAGCAGCACATTCTGTGTACTGTGCACAGTTGCAGAATAGGAAGAAATACTGTTAAGTCTTCAAACTGTAAAATATCAAAGTCACATATTCCATTCAGTGTGCGTCGCCGCAGTTTAGCAGCACATTCTGTGTACTGTGCACAGTAGCAGAATAGGAAGAAATACTGTTAAGTCTTCAAACTGTAAAATATCAAAGTCACATATTCCATTCAGTGTGCGTCACCGCAGTTTAGCAGCACATTCTGTGTACTGTGCACAGTTGCAGAATAGGAAGAAATACTGTTAAGTCTTCAAACTGTAAAATATCAAAGTCACATATTCCATTCAGTGTGCGTCAACGCAGTTTAGCAGCAAATTCTGTGTACTGTGCACAGTTGCAGAATAGGAAGAAATACTGTTAAGTTTTCAAACTGTAAAATATCAAAGTCACATATTCCATTCAGTGTGCGTCACCGCAGTTTAGCAGCACATTCTGTGTACTGTGCACAGTTGCAGAATAGGAAGAAATACTGTTAAGTCTTCAAACTGTAAAATATCAAAGTCACATATTCCATTCAGTGTGCGTCACCGCAGTTTAGCAGCACATTCTGTGTACTGTGCACAGTTGCAGAATAGGAAGAAATACTGTTAAGTCTTCAAACTGTAAAATATCAAAGTCACATATTCCATTCAGTGTGCGTCACCGCAGTTTAGCAGCAAATTCTGTGTACTGTGCACAGTTGCAGAATAGGAAGAAATACTGTTAAGTCTTCAAACTGTAAAATATCAAAGTCACATATTCCATTCAGTGTGTGTCGCCGCAGTTTAGCAGCACATTCTGTGTACTGTGCACAGTTGCAGAATAGGAAGAAATACTGTTATGTCTTCAAACTGTAAAATATCAAAGTCACATATTCCATTCAGTGTGCGTCACCGCAGTTTAGCAGCACATTCTGTGTACTGTGCACAGTTGCAGAATAGGAAGAAATACTGTTAAGTCTTCAAACTGTAAAATATCAAAGTCACATATTCCATTCAGTGTGCGTCACCGCAGTTTAGCAGCAAATTCTGTGTACTGTGCGCAGTTGCAGAATAGGAAGAAATACTGTTAAGTCTTCAAACTGTAAAATATCAAAGTCACATATTCCATTCAGTGTGCGTCACCGCAGTTTAGCAGAACATTCTGTGTACTGTGCACAGTTGCAGAATAGGAAGAAATACTGTTAAGTCTTCAAACTGTAAAATATCAAAGTCACATACTCCATTCAGTGTGCGTCACCGCAGTTTAGCAGCACATTCTGTGTACTGTGCACAGCAGCAGAATAGGAAGAAATACTGTTAAGACTTCAAACTGTAAAATATCAAAGTCACATATTCCATTCAGTGTGCGTCGCCGCAGTTTAGCAGCACATTCTGTGTACTGTGCACAGTAGCAGAATAGGAAGAAATACTGTTAAGTCTTCAAACTGTAAAATATCAAAGTCACATATTCCATTCAGTGTGCGTCACCGCAGTTTAGCAGCACATTCTGTGTACTGTGCACAGTTGCAGAATAGGAAGAAATACTGTTAAGTCTTCAAACTGTAAAATATCAAAGTCACATATTCTATTCAGTGTGCGTAGCCGCAGTTTAGCAGCACATTCTGTGTACTGTGCACAGTTGCAGATTTGCAGCACATATTCCGTGTAATATGAAGAAGGCGGGTAAAAAGGGACGGGGAAGTGGACGTGATCCTGATAGTTCAGGGCGCGGGTCAGGACGCGTAGAAACTGTGCCTGGTGCCAGAGCACAAGAAAGAAAGACATCCACCATACCTAGCTTCATGTCTCATTTTACAGGGCGTCGCAGGACATCACTCTCGAGGTCCGACCACTGCGAACAGGTGGTCGGTTGGATGTCAGCTGATACTGCTTCCAGTCGGTTAAGCACCACCCTGTCTTCCACCAAGTCCACTCTCAGTAGCCAAGAGTCTGGTCAACATAATCCTCACTCTGATCATCCTTCCTCCCACCATAGACGGTCTGGTCAAAGAAGTGATCCCACACTGGGATATAGTGAGGAGCTCGTCTCATCACCAATCCTTCATTTGACCCTCTCTCCAAGCACGCTTGCAGAGGAACATGACATCTTGTGCCCTGATTCACAACCTCTAGAGGGTACCCAATCACAAGAAGATGACAGATGTGAACGGCATTTAAGGTCAAAGGAAGTAGTGGATGATGATGATGATGATGAGACACAGTTGCCATTAAATCAACCACTATTACTGTCTCAAGACCTTGTTGAGGAGGATGATATACAGTTGTCAATGACTGAGTATGTGGTGGGATCAAGACATGAGGAGGATGATCAGAGTGAGGAAGTGGAGGAGGACTTGGTGGACGATGAGGTGACTGACCCCACCTGGGAAGGTGTAGAGCCGAGCGATGACAGCAGTCCTGAGGGTGAGCCATCTGCAGCACCGCAACAGGCTGGAAGAGGCAGTGGTGTGGCTACAGAAAGAAGGCGGACCGCACCAAACCGGCCCGCAAATGTTCCACGGAGCACCCCCTTGCGTAAATCTACCTTGCCAAGGGGTAGGTGTTCCGCGGTATGGCGTTTTTTTAAGGAAAGTGCGGACGACAAAAGAATTGTAGTTTGCAACCTGTGCCACACCAGAATGAGCCGAGGCATGAACACTAGAAACCTCACCACCACCAGCATGATCCGACACATGGCATCCAAGCACCGTAGTAAGTGGGAGGAACGCCTGGATCGCCCATCTGTGTCTGCAGGCCACACCACTGCCTCCTCTTCCCCTGTTTTCGGTGCCGGCCAATCGCCTGTCGAAGGCGCAGGCCCGCATACCTCCCGCCCTGCACCTGTACCATCTGAAGCACCATCAGCGACCACATCCACTTCCCTGTCCCAGCGCAGCGTCCAAATGTCGTTACCCCAGGCATTTGAGCGCAAGCGAAAATACCCAGCCACCCACCCACAGGCCATAGCACTAACCTCACACCTTTCCAAATTACTGGCCATCGAAATGCTGCCATTTAGGCTTGTGGAGACTGAGTCCTTCCGCAGCCTGATGGCAGCAGCTGTCCCTCGGTACGCGGTCCCCAACCGCCACTACTTTTCCCGGTGTGCCATCCCCGCATTACACCACCATGTGTCCCGTAACATCACCCGTGCCCTGACCAACGCAGTTACTGGGAAGGTCCACTTAACGACTGACACATGGACAAGTGCTTGTGGCCAGGGACGCTACATTTCCCTGACGGCACACTGGGTGAATGTCGTGGAGGCTGGGAGCGACTCGGACCCTGGGATGGCACGGGTGCTACCAACGCCGAGGATTGCGGGCCCTACCTCCATCAGGGTTTCCGCCAGCACCTACGTTATTGGCTCCTCCTCCTCCGTTTCCACCTCCGAATTCTCTGCACGCAGCGCCACTCCCCCATCAGCCGGTAGCTGGAAGCAGTGTAGCACTGCAGTGGGGAAGCGTCAACAGGCCGTGCTGAAGCTGATCTGCCTTGGGGACAAACAGCACACGGCCTCAGAGCTGTTGCAGGGGATTAGTCACCAGACCGAGCAGTGGCTCTCGCCACTCAACCTGCAACCAGGCATGGTTGTGTGTGATAATGGGCGTAACTTGGTGGCGGCTTTGGAGCTCGGCAAGCTCACACACGTACCATGCCTAGCGCATGTATTTAATTTAGTGGTTCAGCGATTTCTAAAAACCTACCCCAATGTGCATGATCTCTTGACCAAGGTGCGCCGCGTGTGTGCACATTTCCGTAAGTCATCTACAGCTTCAGCCGGCCTGTTGAAGCTGCAGCAGCGCTTACAATTGCCAGCTCATCGGCTGCTGTGTGACGTGAGCACGCGCTGGAACTCCACCTTCCACATGTTGGCCCGGCTTTGTGAGCAGCAGAGGGCAGTAGTGGAGTACCAGCTGTTACACGGTCGTCGCCTCTCCATTCAACTTCCTGTAATCAGAAGTGAGGAGTGGGAATGGATGTCAGACCTCTGTGAGGTTTTACGCAATTTTGAGGAATCGACACAGATGGTGAGCGGCGATAACGCTATTATCAGTGTAACCATCCCACTTCTGTGTCTACTGAAACGCTCGCTGCTCACAATTAAAACCGACGCTTTGCATGTGGAAGAGGTGGAAATGCGGGAGGAAGAGCTTACACAAGGTGATAGCCAGAGCACCCTCACTTCGTCTTCTCAGCGACAATTGGAGGAGGCGGAGGAGGAGGAGGAGGAGGAGGAAGACACGGTTGCCTCCGCTACATAGGGTAGCCATGGAACTAGTTCCATCTCTTCAGCGTGGGTGGGCAGAAGAGGAGGAAGAGGATGAGGAGATTGAGAGTCATCCTCCTGGTGAGGACAGCGAAATCTTGACTGTTGGTACTCTGGCACACATGGCTGACTTTATGTTAGGCTGCCTTTCCCGTGACCCACGCGTTATACGCATTTTAGACAACACGGATTACTGGGTGTTCACCCTTCTGGACCCCCGCTACAAAGAGAATTTCTCATCTCTCATTCCTCCGGTGGAGAGGACAAGCAAAATGGTGCAATACCAGAAGGTTCTTGTCGAAAAATTGCTCCAAAATTTTCCATCTGACAACGCTGGTGGCAGAGTATGTGCTACCTTGGCCAACCGAGAAGGGGAGAAAAGGGGAGCACACAGCAGTTCCGACAAAGGCAGGGCAACACTCTCCAAGGCGTGGGACACCTTCATGACACCCCGCCAGCACCCTCACCCTGATGCGCAGCCTAGTGTCACAAGGAGGGAAAAGTTTTGGAAGATGGTGAAGGAGTACGTAGCAGACCGTGTCAGCGTCCTCACTGATCCCTCTGTGCCTTACAACTACTGGGTGTCCAAGCTGGACACGTGGTATGAACTGGCACTCTACGCCTTGGAGGTGCTGGCCTGCCCTGCCGCCAGCGTTCTGTCTGAGCGGGTATTTAGTGCTGCTGGTGGCATCATAACAGATAAGCGTATCCGCCTTTCCACCGACAATGCTGATAGGTTGACACATATAAAAATGAACAAGGCCTGGATTTCCCCTGACTTCTCCACTCCACTGGAGGAAAGCCCCGGGGGAACATAAACTCACTTTATATATGTTATTTACAATGATGGGAATACTCTGTATTCCCATTCACCCCTTCCACCCAAAAAACGGGTATATGGTTGACTCTTAATCTTCTCATCCTCCTCCTCCTCTTCCATATGCCCTGTGATATAATTTTTATATAGGGCCAGCTCACCAGCGGGCCCTGTGATATAATTTTTATATAGGGCCAGCTCACCAGCGGGCCCTGTTTGACAATTTTTGTATAGGTCAGCTCACCAGCGGGCCTTCTCATATAATGTTTTATTGGGTCAGCTCTCTAGCGGGCCCTCTCATATAATGTTTTATAGCGTCAGCTCACTAACGGGCCTTTGCATATAATGTTTAGGATGGTCAGCTCCGCAGCAGACCCTCACCCATAATGTTTTAGATGGTCGGCTCAGCGCACGTTTCCCTCTTAATCATGGCCTCAGTTCAGAAAAATCAAGGAAATTTTTGGGAGAATTTGCCTCTGCGCACGTTTCCCTCTTAATCATGGCCTCAGTTCAGAAAAATCGAGGAAATTTTTGGGAGAATTTGCAGATGATATACAAGTAAATATACAGCAAATACTGTTTGGTAACAATTTTTCGCCTAAAGTCGTTTTTATCTTCCTTTTTGTGTGTTTTACGGTCAGTCTGTAAAAATGGCGCACTACGGGCGAAACATCGTTCCCAGCAGTGACTTTGGAGTCCAAGATGCATCCAGACATCCTCCCTATGCTGTCCCTGAACCATTTCTGTGGTGTTTCCATCTTTTTCTGCCCTTTTCCTATGGACCAGGCACCCTCCCCTCATCAGAGCAGGGGGTGCCTGGTGTAATGCTCGAGTCCTCCCATTGACTTCAATGGGGCTCGGGTGCTCGGCCGAGCACTCGAGCCTCCGGGGGTGCTCGGTCAGAGCACCCGAACACCCGAGCATTGGAGTGCTCGCTCATCACTAATTACTATCCCTTTAACCCTCTTAGTGTCAGACCAGTGCACACCCCACTGCAAAGCAATACATTACATACCCTTCTGGCATTCAAAGTGTTAATACAGTGTGACCAGATGGAATAATTTAGAACTATATAATTTGAAATATTGATCACTGTTTTGTACATTGTGTGACATTTGGTAAATCTGGGGAACCAGATTGCAGAGTGGGCTGTTAAGTCCAGCACTCTGGCTTGTTTAAAGAATACTCCATGTGCTAAGGAATGTGAATTGACTCCTGCTGTGCTTCATTGACCAGTCAGGGGAGGTTATTATGGACCAGTTAAAATGTCCCTTTTTCAAGCACTAATTTGTATTCTTATCTTGATAAGAGTGTCTGGAAGTGTATATAAGCAGTGTGTTTTATCAATAAAGGCTGTTCTGTTCTACCCTCCTTAATACAAGCCTCAGCTGTATATCTGAAGGGGGCTTAGGCAGAGGATTCTCACCTTAGCCACTGCAGGAGCGAATTCACTTGCCTCGCCGGTCTACTGGCATAGGGCCTCTGGAAACCCCACCTAGGATTCTGCAGCTAAATTCACTAGCTCTGCCAGTCTGCCACGGGGCAGCACCCAGTTGTTCCTGCCTGAGTATCCAGGACCTCCGGAAAGCAGCAGGGCTCCAGCCGTTTGGGGAAGAGGGGCAGCAGCAGCGGTTCAGGAACCGACGACCCCAAAAGGGTCCAGTAAATCCTGGTACCGTCACATACAGTATGCCCATATAAGTCAGGACTTTAACCTCTTAAGGACCGGGAAAATCTGAGGTGGATTTCACCTAGGGACAGGAGCAATTCTGACCTTTTTGACTATGTCTTTGTTCAACAATATTTTCCCACTAAGTACTTTATTTGACCCATGAAAATTATATACCGTTTTTTTTACGCACAAATAGGGCTTTCTTTTGATACCACGCTTAAATGGATAGCACACCATTTATTTTAGTAAAATTAAGGAAAACTGTAAAAAAACACACTCCCAATTTTGTTCATTGACATGTTTGTTTTTTTAAATAAAATTTTTATTCTGTAAAAAAAAATTGTGTTGTGTTTTTTAAAAAAAAAAAGTTTATTTTAGTAGGTCAAAAATGGACCTAAATCCAGCCAGCCTCCAGCACAGCAGTGAAGGGGTTAATACCCCCCGTTGCTGCATTTTGTTTTTCCACTAGATGTCTCCTCTCTGCGTCTCTCTCCCTTACTTTGATTGTAAAGGACAGAGAGATAGAGGGGAGACACAGAGACAGTGTGCTTCGCATCATGGGTCCTTAACGCGATTCTACCCATGACGGTCCTGGACCATCATGGGTCGTTAAGGAGTTAAAAGTTCAGTCCTCAAGGGCCACAAACAAGTCAGGATGTAAGGATTTCCTTGATTAAGAAAAGGTGAGCTAGTCAGTGGATCATTCATTTTGACTTACTAACCTGTGCTTAATCAGGGAAAGCCTTACATCCTGGCCTGTTGGTGGCCCTTGAAGACTGAACTTGTCCGGATATAATACCAACACTGGACTCTCTTATCCTGAACATTTGGCCCTTCACCCTGAGACCCTGATATTTGGATCAAAACCTTGAGCCTTAGGGTCAAGCTCTGAGAGTTCCCTAGTGTGACACACACTGTGCTATGAATTGATCTGGGTAAATTCCGCACACTGAGGTCATTTCTAGTACCACAGCAAACAATAAGTTTGTCCCCCAGCATAACTAACTAGCATTCCTGGAGGGAATTAGAATAAAGTGCCATACTGTGGCATGAAAATAATACGTTTAAAAAAGCTAGTACAACATCTAAGCAGATTTTAATTTCAAACAAATAAACTTGTCCTGGAATGACTGGTCCACGTTAATGAGTGCATATGGATCTGCACCAGCATCCAATGATTTTGCTTTTAGCTAATTTGGTAAAAACTGGTTGAATTCCAGCTACTTAAATATATTTTTTTCTTTGGGTGTGCTTATGAAAATCATGGGGGTTATGCTTTCTGATAATGCTATATGATAAAGTGTAGATGACTTCTCCAGTGATATCACTTCTCCAAGTCCTATGTTATTCCTATGTTATTCTATGGAGCCAATGCACTAAGATTTCTCCAACTGTGGAGATCTTAGTGCATAGGCTCTATGGAAGAACACAGGAATGAGAGAATGATAAACTGGAGAAGTCTCCACTTTATCAAGTCTTTATCATGCCTTAGATAATACCCCCCCAGACCCAATTCCAGTGTTAATTATCAAACATTAATTCATGTAACAATATAGAAATGTATGCTGATGGAAGTGTGGGATGTATGCTGATGGGAGTGTTAGCAAAGGAGAATTGCCTTTAAAGGGGGTAGTAATACTTAAAATGTAAAAAAATATATGCTGTAGTGTTTATTCCCCCTGAATAAAACAAGGGTACTCCCACTGCTGAAAAGAGTTTTATTCAAAAGTTATTATAGTTATTTTAGGTGCAATATCACAGTGGCCTGAAATTGTACAGTGGCACTGTTGTTACACCATCCTATGGACAGCTCTGATCCCAGGACCATAAATCTCCATAAGATGGTGTAACAACAGCGCCACTGTACAATTTCAGGCCACTGTGATATTGTACCTAAAGAATTCAAATTCGAGCTGTAATAACTTTTGAATAAAACACCTTTTAGCAGTGGGAGTCCCCTTGTTTTACTCAGGGGGATAAACACTACAACATATTTTTTTTTTACATTTTAACTATTACTATCCCTTTAACAACTGGGTGTGAGGGCATCTAGCTAAGCTGTGTTGTCTCCATTGAAGAAATTAAGACTGATACCATTAATTTGATATTACATAATTCAAGTAGCCGGTGGCTAAAAGTGGATCAATTCTGAGGCAAACCGACTGCAATAGAGGGACAGCTACATTTTTCCAACCTTCCCACTGATTTAAAAGGTGATTTTAATGCCTTGAATGCTAAATGAGTCACCAAGGTGCTGTGACGAATTAAAGTGTTTCAAAGCCCAATTTAACCTTTTGAGTGCCAAAGAGGTGTCCAGCACATTGTTTTGCAGGTTCTAAGACGCAGGTTCTTGAAGGGTTAAGTAGACTAATGTACTCTACCTGTATCAGTTTGAAAAACTGCTAGCAACTATCATGTCTGCCTCCATGGACTTGACATCCGTGACTGACAGAACATGTTAAGGGAGATTCACTAAAGCGTGATAAAGAAGCCCATCCCTGGACCCTTCAGGAAGGGGGTGAGCATGACTGTGGGGGCTCAGACCCATTCTTTAGGCAATATTTTGTTTTGGGGAGGTTTTTAATGATTGTTTCAGGTGGGGGTGATGTACTGCAGCCAGGGTTTATAAATATTCATGCTTAAGGTTCTTGCACACTTTTATTTCTGCAGCCTCACCGGGAAACTTCTTACTGTCTCCCTCCCTGTCAGTTGCGTTATGTAGTCACAGTGCTATCTGGGTATTGCAGGGGTGGGGCCTTTCCAGGAAATAGTTGAGCTGTTAGACACCCTTATGGATTTGGGGAGTTAGTCTTCCACTCAGGCTAATGACGCAAATGGGGGCGGAGACTTTTGGGTTTTTGGTGTGCATTAATCATGCCAATTGGCATTTGCCAGAGTGCTGGCATAATGCTGTTGTTGCTGTATTTTAATGTGTTAGTAATGTCCACAAAAAAGTTTTTTGCATTTTGAAGAGCTTAAAAAGCTGAGCTAAATGCAAAAAAACATATCTCTCAAACCACTACGGTTTAAGAGATACGGGCGTTTAAAGTTTGATCTCTCCTACTGACAGCTGTAAAGCTGTCAGCAGTAGATCCATGTCAGCCAACACGCAGGCGCTTGAGAAGTGCCGCAATCTCGTTATTTACCACGAATCCCTTCATTAGAATGGTCTAAAACATGTGCCTGGTTTTCAAGCACTCATTTTAGACCATTCCAATGAAGGGATTTGTGGTAAATAACGAGATTGTGGCACTTCTCAAGCACCTCTGTGTCGGCCGACACGGATCTCCTGCTGACAGCTTTACAGCCGTCAGTAGGAGAGATCAAACTTTAAAAGTCTGTATCTCTTAAACCGTAGCGGGTTTAGATATACTATTTTTGCATTTAGCTCAGCTTTTTAAGCTCTTCTAAATGCAAAAAACCTTTTTTGTGGACATTACTAACACTTTAATAAATGCTGTGGTCTTTTTCCTTTCCAAGCCATTGTCTGTGTGCTATATTTCTTGGGGGGGGGATTTGGTCTTGAATTCCTATGGTTGTTATGGATGGGCCCTCTTTAGCAGACAAGGGGAGATTACGTCTCCAGGAATATCACTTCTCCAGTTCCTATGTTGTTCTATGGAACCTATACACTAAGATTTCTTCAGTTTTGGCGATCTTAGTGCATTAGCGATATAGAATAACATAGGAATTGGAGAAGTGATATCACTGGAGAAGTCATCTCCACTTTTTCACCTCTTTATCACGCTTTAGTGAATCCCTCCTGTTATCTCTCAAACAAAAGCACAAGGACATTGCTTTGCAATGCGTTGGAGACTTTTCTAGCATTCAGGGGTTAAAATCCCCCTAAGTTGGTTTTCCCCTAGAATTGCTCCTCTTTTCTTTAGACATATGTCTCATTGTTACGAAAGAAATGTCTGTTAACCCTTTGAGTGCCAGAGAGGTATACAATGCATTGCCATGCAATACGCTGGATACCGTTCTGACACTGAAATGGGTTAATTCACACCTGAAAAGGCATATACGTGAAAAATGATGTGTTGACAAACAGATTCCTAGGCTAAAAGCTTGGATTCTACTACTAACCATGAGCTATAAATATATTCAGATTAGCAGGCCTTGACATTCAGCACCAACCATGATTACAATATATCCTAACAACCTCAAAATGCACCAGCTATTATATCTTCACAAGGCTGAAATGTAATACTAGTAAATCATAATAGGAACAGCTTACTGTATCGTATAAGAGGAAGCACCACCCATAAAAACCTATTAAGCAAAAAGCCATGATCAGGGGAAATTGTATGAATGCACTTTACAGCATAAACACATCAACAGAGGGTTCATAAAGAAGTTTGGTAAAGGAAGAATAATGATAAAAAGCTAATTTTTATCTTATGAAAGACAGCATTTTGTCAACTACATATATCGATATAAATATGCCCTCCCATTTGTTTAATAGATTTAGGGGGATACTTGTCTTCGTAGAGATGACTTCCATTTTGTGTTATTCATCTTGTGAATGTGGCTAAATGTGAATATCAATATCAGTAAGCAGAGCTAAAGGTGCATTGTAGAGAATGAAGAGAAAGGGATTCAAGATCCCCCTCTCTCCCTGTGGTTATTAGTGAGATTTCAATATAATGAATGGGGACAGGGAAACCAGTGATCCTTCTCTATATTCCCCTGTGATTGCGAGTAAAGATTTACCAGTTTGATCCTTCTGAATCCCAGTGATCACAGCTTGAGCTTCATAGTAATGAATGGAGAAAGTGGGTTCATGGATTCACCTCTCTCCCAATGATTACAGCTACAGCTGCATTGTATTAAATGGAGAGAGGGTAACCTGGAACCCTCTCTCACTCTCATTGTGATTGTGAAATCTCTATATTAATTGAAAAGAGGATGACTGGGAATCTTCCCCTTTCCATGTAAAGTATATCTGCCCTTCTCTTACCAGTAGAAACACAGATGTGATACAGTGATAGTAATACTCCGATAAAACTTCATCTCAAAGTCTTCTTTATATATTTTTAAACACATAGCACTATATTTAGTTACTTACAATGTTGTAGTTCAAACGCTATTCCTGCACTTCTGGCCTCCTCCCCTAAGATCTTGAATCCGGTCGTGGGACCAGATGGATGCAGCAAGGGACAATCTTAACACAATAAGGATAAGGAAAACCCTGCCCCCTTGATGAAGGAGGGCAGGATTTTCCTTTGCTTACTGAAGACTGTCCCTCGCCGCTCTCCATCTGGACCAGCAGAGAGGATCATTGACATGGCCAGAAGGGGCGGGAGGGGGAACCTTTCTGCAGGAATAACGTTTGATCTACAACATTGTAAGTAACTAAATATAGCACTGCATATTTAAAAATATATATACAGAAGACTCTGAGCAGCAGTTTAAACTAAGTATTACCATCCCTTTAAGGAAAGTGTTAGGAAGGGGACCAGGAAAGAGGGGCAACAAATACCCTCTCTTTACATGCATCTTTTAACTTTTTTCTTCCAATGTATGAACACAAATGTCCACCTATTTCAAAAGCATGACCCCATTGTGGCACCTCCTCATTTAGATCCCACCTGACATACAACCACAGGTTTGACTGGAAAGAACACCAGCAGCAACTCATAGGGGCCACAAGTAGCAGCAACAGAAGCACTCTTAAAAGTGGAAGAGACTGAGGAGCATCTGGTAGAAGTGTTGTAGAATTGTCAGGAAGTGAGACAACATTATCTTCTGTAACAATAACACCAACAAAGTATGGAAAAGGATGACTGTGAGTTCCTAGCAAGAACTGACAAGTGTCAGAGAGTCCCTCATGATGCCACCACCACCTACAGCACTCCCACCACCACTACTTATCACATAGTTAAATCAATGAGATTATAGAGTCCTTCTCTGTTCAGCTAACCCACAATTACTGATTTCATAGAAAGAAGATAAAAAATGTGCAAATAATAATCACAAAGTATGCCTTTGGAATGGTAAAGTAGCCAACATGTTAGCAACTGACATGCTGTCCTATTCATTTGTTGAGAACAGTGGTTTTAAAGAACTGAAGTCATGTGTTGCATCCTGCTGGCATATGTCAAACTTCAATTATTGTTCCTGGGCAGCTATGCCATAGTGTTATGGTTTTTAGGACTCTCAGACCAATAAGTGAAAATAAAACACACTTTATTAAAGTGAATAATGACAATTACGCCCTCTAGAGGCGGTAGGTAATACACAGATAATGTAAACTGAGATAATACAAGGAAAATAGTATTATGGACATAAATGCAAATCAGTATGCACTAGGATGATATTGGCCCCAAAGGGGTTAAAGTCCAAATAATAGTCAGTCTCAGATGTGGAAGTTTGACACGCCCTTGATGTTAAATAGGCTGTGCTGTACAGACGATGTTCATCAGGTGCTGAGGAACGAGCTGCCTTGCCAAGGTGGTAGATGATAAGCAGAATGGGTAACAACTTAGCCCCCACGGGCGTAGCTACAGGAACTGCTTTAATATGTGCAAGTGCGAATAGCCCCTTAGGGCAATATGGAAACCGGCCTGCAATGCAAGAGCTAATAGCCTCCTCAGGTGTAATCGAATGCAGTAATACTAGAGCCAGAGCCACTAGCCCCCTCGGGCGTAGTACCGGATAAGCCAACACTGAAGCCTTTCTGCCAACATTCTGTGTATATGATCTCGTCGGTAACCAACAACGGAGAGCCTTAAGCGCCCAAACGGCCCAAGCTTTGTGAACACTCTGCAACGTTAGACTAGAGTTGCCGACGGAGAGCGGCCAACTCAGCAGCAGTATCACTTGTAACGAGGCTCGTACAGGAGATAGAGAGAGTGAATATGAGGCAGCACTGCAAGAGTTAAAATGCACGTTTACTCGAGGCTTCAGCGCTACTGCAAGGCTCTGTAACGTTACTCGAGGCTTCAACGCTACGATCAGGCTCTGCAAGGAGAGGAAGGCCCACAGAATACACACAGCTCTGCACTAGAACGAGGCACAGCACTATCGAAGGAATCACCAGGCAAGGCAATGGCACAGACGTGGGCAGCAGGGACTGGAAAATGTCGCGGTGGCGACAACTGGAACGCAGGTCACTGGAACAAGCTGGAAGTCGATCTTCGAAGCAGGAAGTCAGCCGGACCGGGTCATACACAGGCAGGAACGTCAAACTAGCCGGGTCAGGATCCAAGGGTGGTCCGCAGACGAGCCGGGTCAAACACAGGCAGGAACACTGGAGAATGGTCAGGACAAGCCAAATCGGTACACAGGAACTCAGAATACAGGAACACAGCAAAAGCACTACTGGCTCAGGAACACCACGAAAGGGCAACTGACATAAGAGATAGCCAGGTATAAAAAGGTCATCAGGAGGCGGGTCAAACTCAGTCAGCAAATCAGTGACATCCACAACAGAGAGTGACAGGAATCACAGGCACTGTGATACATAGTTATTCAAGCTAATGGTCAGTCTGGTTGGCACAGGGCTGGCCAATGTCAATTTCAATAAAGTTCACATATATTTGGACAAGTGGGTAGAGTATAGACTACAAGACTGCAAATGTTCATTGGGTATCCTCCCACCAGCAGGCAGCAGAATGCAGTAGCAAAGTCCAGCTACAGAGTAGTATATGCCATCAGCATTCCACTTTATGTATGGAGAGCTTTGAGAAACAGTCAAACAAAGCTGCAGACAAGGGATAGAGGAATGACTTGTACTCTGGTGCTTTAAAGCTGGCTTTGTGTCTGCTGATAACGGCTCCAACATCATAGCTGTCCTGAGAATAGCAGATATGTTGCATATACTCTTGTTCCCATGTCCTCAACCTAGTAGTTACTTGCTGTCTGTCAGAATCCAAAACAATCAGTGGAATGCTGAATATTTCCCACATCTCCCAAAACTCCCACTAGTGTGGATTGCAGTGGAAACACTTAGTTGCCCATGAGCAAGCATACAGTAACAGAGGGTTTTCAGAGCTGCTGGTTATATTATTAACAGGTGTAGAACACAGCTATTAAGCAGTGTTAGTAGACTCATTTTATTTAAATGTACAAGCATGCAATAGACTTCACAGCAGTGTGCAGAGTCACTCAGCTGCTGCAAGAGCAAATAGGGTACTAGCCTACATAAAAAGAGGTGTAGATGCAAGGGAAGCTAATATTATCCTACCTCTGTATAAATCCTTGGTTAGGAATCATCTAGCATGATAAGTACAATTTTGGGCACCAGTTCTTAAAAAGGACATTGTTGAACTGGAAAAGGTATAGAGACATGTAACAAAACTTATAGGAATTGGATGATCTGAGTTATAAAGAGAGACTAGACAAACTAGGTTTGTTTACTTTAGAGAAGATATGTCTAAGGGGTGATATAATCCCCATTTATAAATACATTCAAGGTCAATACAAATAACTATCCAATTAATTATTTACACAAAGAGCTGAGCAAAGAACAAGAGGTCATCCACTAAGACTAGAGGAAAGGTGCTTTTGACTAAAACAAAGGCAGAGATTCTTTATAGTAAGGGTGGTAAAGCTATGGAATTGTTTGCCTTGCGATACTGTACTTGCAGATATTGCAACTGCTATGAAAAAAGCAATGGATGCCCATCTAGCACAGACCATTATTGAAAATAATGACAGATGGCTTCAATGCATATAGGTTGTTGATCCATTTAGAGTCAGGAAGAAGTTTTTTTACCCACTTGGGGATGAACTGAACATGGTTTCAGAGGGCTGTTTTGCCTTCCTCTGGATCAACAGGGCTGGATTTGATGGACTCATGTCTTTTTTCAGCCTCACGAACTATGTTACTATGTTACAATAGAATGCAGAGCATAAGGAAGCATCTGCAAACAGCACAATCCTGCTGAATATGCCTAAGTTATAACAGGGGGAAGGTACACTATTTTCCTTAAGCATAGAGTAAGTCTACACCATCAAGTGACAGTCTGACAAATGTTGTGTAATGGACAGGAACTGTCAGTGACTGACAGCACATGATTAACAGTTTATTATAACTAGCAGCATGGGGATGTTTTGGTTGGTAATTTGGATGAGCTTCATGAATGCAGTCCTTGCCATTCTTTACAAAGTTTGTTTTCACACACATTGCACATTGCACTTGTTGAGAACTGCACAGTCCCTCCCTGCTCCCAGTGAAATATATTCTAAGACCCATGGTTTTAGGGGAGTAAGAGAAGGAATATGTTGACCGTACCTGAAGTAGCTTACTTTGCTGCTGCCTCTGCTGCTCCAGAAGCTGCTGTGACATATGAAACTAATATGACTCAACAGCAGGAATTAATTTAGCAGCAAACATTATCATTTAACAGATGGGTAGCATATGTTTCTGGCAGTGAGATTGGCATAATACTGGCCTGGCTTGGCTCATCTTCCACCAATTGCTGTTAAAGGCTTAACTTGACAGAGGAGCCTGCCCATACATTTTTTCTAAGTTTGCAGTGTTAGTTATAGGTAAGCCTGCTCATAATTTTTCTCTTTTTCTCTCACTTTTTCTTTGTTTCTTTAAAGCTGCCTCAATGGCTCTATGGAACTCTGAACAGTGTTCATCAAGGGAGAACTTCAGACTTTTAATTCTATGGTGGCAGGAAATCCTGACCCATAGAGAAGCATAGGCAGAATAGCTCAACCTTCTCTCCATACCTACCATACTATACAATGTGTTTTGCAGCTTCACGCTGCTTCAGCCTTGGTGAAGCAGGGTGATATTTGTTTTGTTTTTTAAAGTTTTCAGTGTTTTTATACACACAATATAGAAAAAGATTTATTTGATGGAGATCAAGCTTGCCTTTTGAAGAGATCTTTTTGGACCGAAAGGGACACTGAGCTGGAGGAGAGACCAAAGAGAGATGGTAGAAAGTTCTCTGCATACTTGGAGCTGTGTGTACAGATAAGTTTGCTACACAGCAATTCATTCATGTGAGTGTTATTCTTATAGTATTCATTGCATGTATTTAGTGTGATAAGAAACTATTGGTACCCCATGTCTGTTTTCTTTTATTCCTCAATACATAAAATGTTCTATAAATTTCCCTCCAGATCTTTGCCTTATTTTGCCTATGTTTGCCTATGTATGACTGCAACATTTCCGACCACAGTATTACTTCTTCTGAGGACTGAAGTGGAGAAATAAATAGCTGAAAGTACAAGCTGTGAATCCTACAGCAACAGATTGTTAGCAGGCTGAGTGTCTTTGCACAACCATCCTAGACAAATAACTGCAGCTTGGGATATTCCAGCAGGGTGCAACTCATGATATCAGTTCTTTAAAAACCTCTGTTTTCAACCAAAAAAAGGACAGCATGTAAACTGCCAACATTGTGACAAGTTTACAATTCCATAGGCATACTTTGCAATTATTTTTGTGCGGGTTTTGACTTCTTTCTAAGACCTTAATAAGTGTGGGATAGTAGTACATAATAGAACTGTGAAACTTTATTGATTTATTGACATGACTTGTGGAGGTGGTGGTGGTGGTGGCTGCATATGTGGGCACTTTATGACTCTTGTTACCTACAAAAACAAACTCAGATTCATTCTCCTCTACAGAAGGAAAAAAAAATCTTGGCACACTCTCTAGCACACCAACAGCAATACTAGTATTTACCACAGAGCCCTGGGAACATTAAGGATTGCTTCTGCTGAGCTAATTTTTGCACCTCTCACCAGTTGATGGTGTGTCTCTCAGTCAGACCTGTGGTTATCCTTCAGGTGGGAACTCATTGAGGAAGTGCCTTGGTGAGAGCCTACTTCCCTCCTACTCACATCCTTCTCACACAGACAACAGATAGCAACAGATAGGACTCCACAGACTGCAGGCTTCCTTACAGGCTGCTGTTATTACTGGGGCTAGATGTTGTTCAATTTGTACTACTACTAGGTATCACTGGTGGTCAACATCCAAGAGCAGCTAAGGCTGTAGATGCTTAAAGGGATAGTAATACTTAAAATGTAAACAAAAAAATATGTTGTAGGGTAAAACAAGGGAACTCCCACTTCTGAAAGGTGTTTTATTCAAAAGTTATTACAGCTCAAAGTTGATTTTTTAGGTGCAATATCACAGTGGACTGAAATTGTACAGTGGTGCTTTTGCTACACCATCCTATGGAGATTTATGGTCTATGGACCAGAGCTGTCCATAGGATGGTGTAACAACAGCGCCTGTACAATTTCAGGCAACTGTGATATTGCACCTAAACAATTCAACTTTGAGCTATAATAACTTTTGAATAAAACACCTTTCAGCAGTGAGAGTACCCTTTTTTTTACTCAGGGGGATAAACACTACAATATATATTTTTTACATATTAAGTATTACTATCTCTTTAAAACCTGAGTTGTTGCTGGTTACTCAACATTATTCATGTGTGTGGCTGAGTGGGACTTTGAAGAGGTGATGGTGCTGATGATGACAACTGACAGGATGCCTGTGCACTTTTTGCCATCTTTGCTTGACCAGGGTAAGACTTTCAATTGTTTTCTCAAAAAGTTTAAAAATAAAAAAAAACAAAAAACCAGTGCACTCTTATTCATGAATACCATATAATGCACCCAAAAATTCAGAACTCCAAAGTAGATAAATGGTGGTGCTACAGGTAAAATAGAGTAAAGAAAAAAACAAAAAAGAAAACCTGCAAAACTAGCACTCTTCCAATCTTATCAAAAAATGGAATGAAGGTGCATCCTTAGGAAACTCGTTAAAACTTAACCTTTAATCCACCTTAAAGTAAAAACATTGATATCATGGGTATTAATGGGTCAACATTTATCTATTAAAGCTACAGAGAGTCATACAAATAATCCAGCAAGTGAAAGAAGTCTGTACCCACAGACTTCTTTCACTTGCTGGATTATTTGTATGACTCTCTGTAGCTTTAAAAGATAAATGTTGACCCATTAATACCCATGATATCAATGTTTTTATGTTAAGGTGGATTAAAGGTTAAGTTTTAATGAGTTTCCTAAGGATGCACCTTCATTCCATTTTTTGATAAGATTGGAAGAGTGCTAGTTTTGCAGGTTTTCTTTTTTGTTTTTTTCTTTAGTCAAAAAGTTTATATAAAGGCACAGTGCTCCTTTTCAGTGGTGGAAGATTGAGCCTTTTCCTTTCTGGTAACTTTATAGCCATGTCATAATCTCTCCCACTACCAACTTCATCTTTATCTGAAGAAGAAGAGGTTGCTGGAGGGATATTTTCTAGATCTATATCATCAGCATCATCATCAGTCATTAGGTCACCTCAGCATTGCCAGCTGCTTCTTCCAAACTACTTTTATATTCCTCTAGGCTTTTAGAGGTCTCAAACTATTTCTTTTTACTTTTCTCCTTTGAAAGATTTACTCAACATTTGCTATTAATTTCTAGACAGGTGTTTTTGTGCTTGTTTGTCTCAATGTAAAATGCGGCAGTTGGTTGAGTTGCTGTACCTTCTTGCACTGTGATGGCATGCAATGGCATGCGGCATGGAATGTGACTCATTGTCTCTTCAGTGTTTTTAGATGGTTTATTAATAGTGCTTGTTAGTGGTGGTGTAACTTTTGGTGGGACTTTGACAAACTGCATCCTCCTTGGGAGGAAAGGGGTCAACATTTATTGCACACACTCCAGCAACCATGACTACAGTCAGTTTTTGGACTATCACTTTAATCACACATCCCTGCACTGTTTCTAATCTTTTCACCCTACCTCTTGTGCATTTACTGGACATTACTCAACTACTGTGTGTGTTTTTACTGTAATGTACATAGTAGTACTGATTGCGTGTAATGTCTTGCCTTGAACCACTACAAAATATTCTATCTTCTCTAGAATCATTCTGCCTCAGTCACAGATCACAATTTCCCTGTCTCTGTCACCTATTCATTTTTAGAAATATATATTTTTAACTGCCCTCCTATTCTTATCACTCTCAACAAAAAAACTGCTTGTTCAACTATGCCATTCCCCAGACTACCCTAGGACACAGATAACATCAAGATCAGGAAAAAACTTGAGACACAGGTGCCTGTGTCCTCCCAGTCAGCCACAGAATTTGGGGGTATTTGGGGTAACTCTCCCTTGCTCCCTCCTCACACCCCAAGTCTCCACTAGCACAAAGATAAAAGCCAGATAAGGAAGGAACTTGGATCACTACTACCTGTGTTTACTTGGTCACACAAAAGTTCGTCTTTTTTGCTCTGCCTTTTTTGTGGCATTACCCAGTCTCTTTAGTTACATATTTCGTTAATTGTATGGTCATGGAGTCCAATTTTTCAATGAGAATTTGGTTGACTTTGACAAAAAAGAAATCTATTTATGATCTATAGGTAATTTAGGGAGGGTGATGTTTGAAAATGAGAGTTTATTCATCAAGCTAAAGATATTCAACTATGGAGCAAACCAACAGCATCGTAGGGGTGAAATGAAAATCACCATTGCTTTAAATGGAGCTATTAACCAGTAGAGTGGAGTGTGTTGAAGACCTCTCTAGTATTCAAGGTGATAAAAGTCCAATTAAAATCAATTGCAATGTACATAATTTTAATTGCAATTCGGCGACACCGTTGGTTTTCTCTGGGATTGCACTTCTTTAACATGATGAATAAGGCCCTGATTTCTTAGTCATGAAGAGTTACTCGCTGCCTATGCTAACTGTGTCTCAGGCCTCAGAGACTATCAAGAAGCAGACATCTGGTAAAGACTGAACTGCTGCAGTTTTTGGTTTTTGTCATTCACTGTTTCTGTTGCCCTCTGGGGAACTGGGTGTGATTCTTATTTCTTTTCACTCACTTGTGGAGTGTTTCTGAGATATTTTATTTACTTGGTATAATACTTGACCAGCCTGAGGTAATGACATTAAGATTAACTTACATGAGTAGATCTTTGAAGCCAAACTTGTTTGTTATACTTGAGAACTAACTCTGAGAATCACTGTTCTAGAACTTTTATTGAAAGAAGACAACTTCAGAATAAATAAGTACAAATGATCTTCAGTAGACAAGAAAGGTGCTATGATAAGCAAATATGATAGAACAGAGTTATTTGAATTAATTAAAAGTGAACAGAAGTAATACTTGGCATATGTTTGCCAGACCTAGGATATAACACTGTGTAAGGTTTGATTTCTGATTTTTGTTTGTTCTGCTTCATTACTTTCATCCCTTTTTTGATTTGCATTGGATTGATATAAGAAGAAAAAACACACTAACATCTAAGTGGAGATAAAAAAAAATATATTCATTCATTTCCTTCATCAACAGTAACTGTTCCTCTGTTCTTCTAAAGTTAAACTATATTGGTGTTGTCAGTTGACAAGAAAAAATGCCAACTGAAGTAGACATAAGAAAGAGTACTGAACCATTATGAACAGGGTGCTCAACTCATTAATTTTTAAAAATAAACTATACCTTAGGAATGAATGATTTTTATTTGATTCACTTAGGTTAGTGTCCTTCACACAGCAGTCAAGTACATTTAAGCAGTACAAGAAGGTGCTATTGATACAATAAACTTGTTCAGTTTATACCAGTGAAGCAATGAGAACTCTTCCTCTAAATTGATACTACTTGTGATTATACTCATGCACCTGATTTATTAACCGATAGTGCTCCTAGCCCTACACAGACATGTATGCATAGACACACACATACACTTAAAAACAAATATACCAACAAGTAAATTGCAAGAAGAAAAAGGCAGAGAACAGAGCAAATTGCTCCAAAACAGCAGTCTGAGATATGCAGAGGTTTGTCAGCTGGACATACTAACTGTTAGCGCTGAAGACATTTAACACCTGCTTTTTCAGCTGTGGTGTGCTTCATGATATGTCTATGAGGCAATGTCACATAAATTGTTAACTGACTAACATAAGAAGAAGTACTGCATCATCAATCTGCAACTGCTGGAATTTCAATACAAGCAATTGCAACATAGATTACATATTATGTTGAAACTGTGCAATAATGTTGTTCCCATTAGTCTTGAAACCACTAAAGTACTTCAGTACAAAGAACTGGTTCACAATACTTGACCACAGATCATAAGGATAATTAGTTCCAGAGAATGGCATTGAGCAACCATTTCACAACTTGAAGAACAGTCTAAGGTTATCTCTAGAAAGAGTCACTGATACAGCTATGTTGACCTAAACGATTTCACATTGCTTGCATGACATCAGACTCTGGTCATGGTATCTACGCCAAGGCCGTCTACAATTTAATCAAACTGGACTTAAGGCAGGAGTGAAGAAATTTGTCCTTCACTGATGAGTCCTAGTTCTGTCTAGGATCCCATGATGGTTAGATAATGTTCTAGAGTGCTGAATCATGCATTGTCCAATACCTGCAGCCAGCTTATATTATAATGGTGCAGGAAAGCATCAAGCATGGCAGATGCACACCCTCTAGTACACATTGCGGGGTACTCACTCTTATAAAAACATATCTGTACTACCCATCATCAAAATATTTCTACATAATGTTCCTGGCAATCTACTGCAGCAGAACAATGGCAACTTATACATAGTGCTGGTTGTTAATAAGGACAACCTCTGTGGCTTTACAAACTGCTCTGGACTTGCACCTGTCATTTGCTGAGTATGAGTGGGACCTGTGGGTCAAAACCTCTACCATAACTCTACTACATCAGACCTGGATCTGTTGCATATTCAAATAATTGCCACATGGACTAATATTCCCATATGAATAACCATCATGTTGTGCATCATCATCTAGCTGTCTGTATTGCCACCAGAAGAGTAAATACTTGATACAGCATATAACATTCTGTTGTGTATACTTCTGACTCAGACATTTCTCATTTGTTAGTCATGTTGTCCCTCAAAAATACATGCAAATATATGTGACTCCTTGTACAGTTTTTTACTGTTAGCATTTGAATGTTGGACACTCACTCCTATGGGTATACTATGCCTTTAATTCCCATTGCTCTATTAAAATTGAAAAAAAAAGCTAACTAAGAGCCTACAAAATGGCTACTAAAATGATGTCTCCACCATAAAATTTCTCAGTACGAATAAAAAAATATATGTGTGTGTGATTGTGCGTGCATGTGTAGCCTATAGGAAACTGTAGAAACTATATAAAAAAATAAGTGTGTGTTTGTGTGTGCGTGTGTAGTAGTGTTGAGCGAGCATGCTCGGCCGATGCTCGGATCGGCTCGAGCATCGCTCTGCTCGGCACATGGCGGTACTCGTACGAGTACCGCATGTGCTCGCCCGCCATGTTCGGGTCTCCTCCCCGCACGTTTTGCGGCTGCTGCGCAGCCAATAAACGTGCAGGGAGGCTCTGACATCGGTGTAATGCCAGCAGCCATGTTGGCTGCTGGCATTACACTGATTGGCTGGCCAGAACCCGTGGTCGGGTGCTGTATAGCACCTGACCATCGAGTTCGGCTCAGTCTGAGCCAGGGAGAGCTGAGGATAGGAAGGGAAAGGCAGTGTAGGGAGGAAAAAAACAAAAATTGTGAAAAAAAAGAACCAAAAGTCCTTTTTAGGACTACTGTGTGTGGGGGCAGCAGGTTATTTTGTGTGGGGGGAAAAAAACAAAAAAAAAAAAAAAAAAAATATTATGTTTAGTGTGAAAAGTTGCAGATTAGAGCACATTCTGTTTAGTGTGCACAGTTGCAGATTAGAGCACATTCTGTTTAGTGTGCAAAGTTGCAGATTAGAGCACATTCTGTTTAGTGTGCAAAGTTGCAGATTAGAGCACATTCTGTTTAGTGTGCAAAGTTGCAGATTAGAGCACATTCTGTTAAGTCTTCAAACTAAAATATCAAAGTCACATATTCCATTCAGTGTGCGTCGCCGCAGTTTAGCAGCACATTCTGTGTACTGTGCAGAGTTGCAGAATAGGAAGAAATACTGTTAAGTCTTCAAACTAAAATATCAAAGTCACATATTCCATTCAGTGTGCTTCGCCGCAGTTTAGCAGCACATTCTGTGTACTGTGCAGAGTTGCAGAATAGGAAGAAATACTGTTAAGTCTTCAAACTAAAATATCAAAGTCACATATTCCATTCAGTGTGCTTCGCCGCAGTTTAGCAGCACATTCTTGTACTGTGCAGAGTTGCAGAATAGGAAGAAATACTGTTAAGTCTTCAAACTAAAATATCAAAGTCACATATTCCATTCAGTGTGCTTCGCCCCAGTTTAGCAGCACATTCTGTGTACTGTGCAGAGTTGCAGAATAGGAAGAAATACTGTTAAGTTTTCAAACTCAAATATTAAAGTCACATATTCCATTCAGTGTGTTTCACCGCCGTTTAGCAGCCTATTCTGTGTACTCTGCACAGTTGCAGAATAGTAAGAAATACTGTTAAGTTTTCAAACTCAAATATTAAAGTCACATATTCCATTCAGTGTGTATCACCGCCGTTTAGCAGCCTATTCTGTGTACTCTGCAGAGTTGCAGAATAGTAAGAAATACTGTTAAGTTTTCAAACTCAAATATTAAAGTCACATATTCCATTCAGTGTGTTTCACCGCCGTTTAGCAGCCTATTCTGTGTACTCTGCACAGTTGCAGAATAGTAAGAAATACTGTTAAGTTTTCAAACTCAAATATTAAAGTCACATATTCCATTCAGTGTGTATCACCGCCGTTTAGCAGCCTATTCTGTGTACTCTGCACAGTTGCAGAATAGTAAGAAATACTGTTAAGTTTTCAAACTCAAATATTAAAGTCACATATTCCATTCAGTGTGTTTCACCGCCGTTTAGCAGCCTATTCTGTGTACTCTGCACAGTTGCAGAATAGTAAGAAATAGTGTTAAGTTTTCAAACTCAAATATCAAAGTCACATATTCCATTCAGTGTGTGTCACCGCAGTTTAGCAGCCTATTCTGTGTACTCTGCACAGTTGCAGAATAGTAAGAAATACTGTTAAGTTTTCAAACTCAAATATTAAAGTCACATATTCCATTCAGTGTGTATCACCGCCGTTTAGCAGCCTATTCTGTGTACTCTGCAGAGTTGCAGAATAGTAAGAAATAGTGTTAAGTTTTCAAACTCAAATATCAAAGTCACATATTCCATTCAGTGTGTGTCACCGCAGTTTAGCAGCCTATTCTGTGTACTCTGCACAGTTGCAGAATAGTAAGAAATACTGTTAAGTTTTCAAACTCAAATATTAAAGTCACATATTCTGTGTAAGATGAAGAAGGCGGGTAAAAAGGGACGGGGAAGTGGACGTGATCCTGAAAGTTCAGGGCGTGGGTCAGGACGCGGAGAAACTGTGCCTGGTGCCAGAGCACAAGAAAGAAAGACATCCACCATACCTAGCTTCATGTGTAATTTTACAGGGCGTCGCAGGACATCACTCTCGAGGTCCGACCACTGCGAACAGGTGGTCGGTTGGATGACAGCTGATACTGCTTCCAGTCGGTTAAGCACCACCCTGTCTTCCACCAAGTCCACTCTCAGTAGCCAAGAGTCTGGTCAAAATAATCCTCACTCTGATCATCCTTCCTCCCACCATACACGGTCTGGTCAAAGAAGTGATCCCACACTGGGATATAGTGAGGAGCTCGTCTCATCACCAATCCTTCATTTGACCCTCTCTCCAAGCACGCTTGCAGAGGAACATGACATCTTGTGCCCTGATTCACAACCTCTAGAGGCTACCCAATCACAAGAAGATGACAGATGTGAACGGCATTTAAGGTCAAAGGAAGTAGTGGATGATGATGATGATGATGATGAGACACAGTTGCCATTAAATCAACCACTATTTCCGTCTCAAGACCTTGTTGAGGAGAATGTTATACAGTTGTCAATGACTGAGTATGTGGTGGGATCAAGACTTGAGGAGGATGATCAGAGTGAGGAAGTGGAGGAGGACTTGGTGGACGATGAGGTGACTGACTCCACCTGGGAAGGTATAGAGCCGAGCGATGTCAGCAGTCCTGAGGGTGAGCCATCTGCAGCACCGCAACAGGCTGGAAGAGGCAGTGGTGTGGCTACAGAAAGAAGGCGGACCGCACCAAACCGGCCCGCAAATGTTCCACGGAGCACCCCCTTGCGTAAATCTACCTTGCCAAAGGGTAGGTGTTCCGCGGTATGGCGTTTTTTTAAGGAAAGTGCGGACGACAAAAGAATTGTAGTTTGCAACCTGTGCCACACCAGAATGAGCCGAGGCATGAACACTAGAAACCTCACCACCACCAGCATGATCCGACACATGGCATCCAAGCACCGTAGTAAGTGGGAGGAACACCTGGATCGCCCATCTGTGTCTGCAGGCCACACCACTGCCTCCTCTTCCCCTGTTTTCGGTGCCGGCCAATCGCCTGTCGAAGGCGCAGGCCCGCATACCTCCCGCCCTACACCTGTACCATCTGAAGCACCATCAGCGACCACATCCACTTCCCTGTCCCAGCACAGCGTCCAAATGTCGTTACCCCAGGCATTTGAGCGCAAGAGAAAGTACCCAGCCACCCACCCACAGGCCATAGCACTAACCTCACACCTTTCAAAATTACTGGCCATCGAAATGCTGCCATTTAGGCTTGTGGACACTGAGTCCTTCCGCAGCCTGATGGCAGCAGCTGTCCCACGGTACGCGGTCCCCAGCCGCCACTACTTTTCCCGGTGTGCCATCCCCGCATTACACCACCATGTGTCCCGTAACATCACCCGTGCCCTGACCAACGCAGTTACTGGGAAGGTCCACTTAACGACTGACACATGGACAAGTGCTTGTGGCCAGGGACGCTACATTTCCCTGACGGCACACTGGGTGAATGTCGTGGAGGCTGGGAGCGACTCGGACCCTGGGATGGCACGGGTGCTACCCACGCCGAGGATTGCGGGCCCTACCTCCATCAGGGTTTCCACCAGCACCTACGTTATTGGCTCCTCCTCCTCCGTTTCCACCTCCGAATTCTCTACACGCAGCGCCACTCCCCCATCAGCCAGTAGCTGGAAGCAGTGTAGCACTGCAGTGGGGAAGCGTCAACAGGCCGTGCTGAAGCTGATCTGCCTTGGGGACAAACAGCACACGGCCTCAGAGCTGTTGCAGGGGATTAGTCACCAGACCGAGCAGTGGCTCTCGCCACTCAACCTGCAACCAGGCATGGTTGTGTGTGATAATGGGCGTAACTTGGTGGCGGCTTTGGAGCTCGGCAAGCTCACACACGTACCATGCCTAGCGCATGTATTTAATTTAGTGGTGCAGCGATTTCTAAAAACCTACCCCAATGTGCATGATCTCTTGACCAAGGTGCGCCGCGTGTGTGCACATTTCCGTAAGTCATCTACAGCTTCGGCCGGCCTGTTGAAGCTGCAGCAGCGCTTACAATTGCCAGCTCACCGGCTGCTGTGTGACGTGAGCACGCGCTGGAACTCCACCTTCCACATGTTGGCCCGGCTTTGTGAGCAGCAGAGGGCAGTAGTGGAGTACCAGCTGTTACACGGTCGTCGCCTCTCCGTTCAACTTCCTGTAATCAGAAGTGAGGAGTGGGAATGGATGTCAGACCTCTGCGAGGTTTTACGCAATTTTGAGGAATCGACACAGATGGTGAGCGGCGATAACGCTATTATCAGTGTAACCATCCCACTTCTGTGTCTACTGAAACGCTCGCTGCTCACAATTAAAACCGACGCTTTGCATGTGGAAGAGGTGGAAATGGGGGAGGAAGAGCTTACACAAGGTGATAGCCAGAGCACCCTCACTTCGTCTTCTCAGCGACAATTGGAGGAGGCGGAGGAGGAGGAGGAGGAGGAGGAGGAGGAGGAAGACACGGTTGCCTCCGCTACAGAGGGTAGCCATGGAACTTTAGTTCCATCTCTTCAGCGTGGGTGGGCAGAAGAGGAGGAAGAGGATGAGGATATTGAGAGTCATCCTCCTGGTGAGGACAGCGAAATCTTGACTGTTGGTACTCTGGCACACATGGCTGACTTTATGTTAGGCTGCCTTTCCCGTGACCCACGCGTTATACGCATTTTAGACAACACGGATGACTGGGTGTTCACCCTTCTGGACCCCCGCTACAAAGAGAATTTCTCATCTCTCATTCCTCCGGTGGAGAGGACAAGCAAAATGGTGCAATACCAGAAGGTTCTTGTCGAAAAATTGCTCCAAAATTTTCCATCTGACAACGCTGGCGGCAGAGTACGTGCTACCTTGGCCAGCCGAGAAGGGGAGAAAAGGGGAGCACACAGCAGTTCCGAGAAAGGCAGGGCAACACTCTCCAAGGCGTGGGACACCTTCATGACACCCCGCCAGCACCCTCACCCTGATGCGCAGCCTAGTGTCACAAGGAGGGAAAAGTTTTGGAAGATGGTGAAGGAGTACGTAGCAGACCGTGTCAGCGTCCTCAATGATCCCTCTGTGCCTTACAACTACTGGGTGTCCAAGCTGGACACGTGGTATGAACTGGCACTCTACGCCTTGGAGGTGCTGGCCTGCCCTGCCGCCAGCGTTCTGTCTGAGCGGGTATTTAGTGCTGCTGGTGGCATCATAACAGATAAGCGTATCCGCCTTTCCACCGACAATGCTGATAGGTTGACACTTATAAAAATGAACAAGGCCTGGATTTCCCCTGACTTCTCCACTCCACTGGAGGAAAGCCGCGGGGGAACATAAACTCACTTTATATATGTTATTTACAATGATGTGAATACTCTGTATTCCCATTCACCCCTTCCACCCAAAAAACGGGTATATGGTTGACTCTTAATCTTCTCATCCTCCTCCTCCTCTTCCATATGCCCTGTGCTATAATTTTTATATAGGGCCAGCTCACCAGCGGGCCCTGTGATATAATTTTTATATAGGGCCAGCTCACCAGCGGGCCCTGTGATATAATTTTTATATAGGGTCAGCTCACCAGCGGGCCCTGTTTGCCAATTTTTATATAGGTCAGCTCACCAGCGGGCCTTCTCATATAATGTTTTATTGGGTCAGCTCTCTAGCGGGCCCCCTCATATAATGTTTTATAGCGTCAGCTCACTAGCGGGCCTTCGCATATAATGTTTAGGATGGTCAGCTCTGCAGCAGACCCTCACCCATAATGTTTTAGATGGTCAGCTCAGCGCACGTTTCCCTCTTAATCATGGCCTCAGTTCTGAAAATCAAGTAAATTTTTGGGAGAATTTGCCTCTGCGCACGTTTCCCTCTTAATCATGGCCTCAGTTCTGAAAATCAAGGAAATTTTTGGGAGAATTTGCCTCTGCGCACGTTTCCCTCTTAATCATGGCCTCACTTCAGAAAATCAAGGAAATTTTTGGGATAATTTGCAGATGATATACAAGTAAATATACAGCAAATATTGTTTGGTAACAATTTTTCGCCTAAAGTCGTTTTTATTTTCCTTTTTGTGTGTTTTATGGTCAGTCTGTAAAAATGGCGTACTACGGGCGAAAGATCGTTCCCAGCAGCGATGTTGGAGTCCAAGATGCATCCAGACATCCTCCCTATGCTGTCCCTGAACCATTTCTGTGGTGTTTCCATCCTTTTCTGCCATTTTCCTATGGACTAGGCACCCTCCCCTCATCAGAGCAGGGGGTGCCTGGTGTAATGCTCGAGTCCTCCCATTGACTTCAATGGGGCTCGGGTGCTCGGCCGAGCACTCGAACCTCAGGGGGTGCTCGGTCAGAGCACCCGAACACCCGAGCATTGGGGTGCTCGCTCATCACTAGTGTGTAGCTTCTACAAAACTGTAGAAACTGTAAAGTTGGACATGAAATAAGTGTCAAGAAAGTAAAAAGTTATATTATTTTATAGAAAAACTAGTATGAAAGCCCATGTACATGGGCTAAAGTGCTACTAGGGTGCCCACACGTCCTGGAATGCCTGGGACTGTCCCTTATTGGGGGTCTGTGTCCCGCATCCCGGGTCACCCCCACCGGGACAACAAAGAGTCCCGGAATGGAGCAACATGCACCAGTCCAGCCAGCCAATGAAATGTATTTGCTATATGGTCCTCATTGGCTGGCTGAGCTGGCTGAGCTCCCTGCTCCGTTCAGACAGTCTCTACTGCGCATGTGCAGTAACCACACAGGGAGCTTTGCAGGCTAGCACTTTATATTATTACAGATGAGCTGGAAATTACTAAAGTAAGTATGTACTTGAGGTTAATCTACATTGAAAAATAGGTGTTAAAATATAGAAACATCTCCAAATACTGGAGACAAGCAAATTCCATTGTTCTTCTAGTAGACATAATGATCTGAATACAAAATACAATCAATAATCACATAGTCTAGGGTGCTCAATGAGACAAGGAAAGGTTCTTATCTGTCATCAATTTCCATGTTTTTAATTTTACAGAAATAAGGTAACAGTCTTGCATTAACTTAAACATTAGAATGACAGAACCTTAAAATCTCTGTTTTTATAAAGTAAAATAGTGAAAAAATATCTATATTATCTTACCTAAAGGAGAGTTGGGAGGTTTTCACAATACCAGTGACACTAACAATATTTCTTTCATGACATATACTGTTTGTAAACTTTGACTTTGGACCTTTTAAAAACCCACCAACAATCTGATGTCTAAAGATAGATGTCCTCATTTATAACATATTAAACTGAATGGCAGGCTAGCCCTCTTTCTCTGCTAGCCATAGAACCACATGACACTGAATGGAAGAGTAGCACTGTCCAACTTTTAGCTACAAATTAACATTACAATGACTGGCAGGCCAGCCTTGTTCCAACGGGAGCCACAGAACCACATTAAAGCTACTGGCAGGAAAACCCTGTTCTTCTGATAGCTGCAGAAGTACATTACACTGTATGATAGCCTAGCATTTTTTTCACATCCCCACTCACTTTTTTTGTCCTCAAACATTCTCTGCCAGGCCAGCCTTTTTACAGTCTGGAGGAGGTGAGAGGGAGAGAGGAACAATCAAAATGTTGAAAGGAAGGGGTGGTGAGGGAGGAACACACTGAAAGTGGTAGTAATGTTTCGCAAAAACAGCAGCTCCAATTAATCTTCATAGTATTTGAGCCATAGGCAGTGTTATTTCATTACTGTGACCATTGTAGTTCAAGAGTACTTGAATGATAATGTTTCCCCCTCCTGACCCTTTTACCTAGTGTAAGCTCCCACTCCTCAGATGTGGAATCCAGTCCATAGACCAGACAGCTCACATCAAGGGTCAATATTCTTACTGTGAGAACAATGAAATCCCTGCCCCCCTTGGCAGGTTTTTCAGCTTTTTCCCTTATCTTAATTGAAGATTGTTCCTCTCTGCAATCTACATGGACACTCCCTGCTGCTCTAAGCTGAGCAGTGTTACATCAGTAGAAGGGGCGGGAGGGAGATACTTTATCATTCAGTTACTCTTGAACTACAACACTGACAGAATGACAGATGATTAATTAGGCCTGCTTTTATTATGAAACATTACTATCCCTTGAACTTGACAAAGTAGTGAAAGGTGGGATGGGAGAAATTAACTAAAGAAGGAGTGAAAATGTGGGTAGAGCAAGGGACAAACAGAGCAGTGATTTTGGGGGCAAGGATCAGATGAAGCATTGAAAGAGAGGGTGAGAATGGTCAACAGACAGAACAGTGAAAGGGAGGGTGTGAGGGAGAAACAAAGTGAGAGGTGAAAGGGAAGGAGAGAGGGGGAACATGTAGTGGTGAAAGAGCAGCTTGAGTGGTGAAAGGGATTGTAGGAGGTATTAAACAGACAGAGTGGTGAGAGGGAGGAATGAAGGGAAAGATTGACAAATGGAAAGTTGAGAGGGAGGAAAGAAGTCCTGCCCCCACACATTTGTAACCTCTGGTAACAGTGTGAGGAAGGCCCTTATTGGGCCGAAACGATTATTCATTCACAATAAATATAATATTTTCTCATATAAGTCCCTAGTGTGCGCTTGTTGCCTGGTGATTGCACCATACATATATTTTGCATTTTCTTTACAGGCAGCACCGGGCAGTAATTCATATGGTATTTTCGTATGTGGAGTGCCCACCTTCATTTGTGTATATATATATATATATATATATATATATATATATATATAGGGGGGTTGTGTATTTGAGTGTGTGTGCAGTCGTGTGTGTGTTTATTTATATCAGATGAAAAATTATAAAAATAGACAATAATCTATATTAATCAGACTGTTATATCTATGAAGTTAATCAGTCTATTCTAGCACAATTTGTTTGGCAATCTGTGATTCAAAAATGCTTTATTATAAATAGAAATATGCAACATCTGATTCTTTTTCAGCTATAGTAGTTTGACATGTGCAAATGAAGCCAAGTTTACCGCAGAGTGCATATGTGTGAATTCATATTATATGCCTCTATAGATCTTCAGATGATTCCCTTTACATCAATTATACTGCACAAATTTGTAAACTGAAAGTGTACAGTGAAAATCCTGCAGGGGTGTGAATTGGCTCTATCAGCTGTGTACAGCAAAGAAACATTACATATCTCCAATTAAGACATAAATACATGAACAACTTCTTGAAGTTCTTGTTTCCAGATGATGGAATTGTGTCACTTTTAAATGACCTTGAGCCAAATCCACAAAATAAAGAAAAAACATTTTAAGACAATACAGCTGTCCCACAGGGAACAATTAACAATTCCCCACATATGCTTTGATTTAAATATGTCTTTTTACCCACTGAAATGACAGAGGCCTCCAAAACATTTGTTTGCAATGTATCGTAGGCCTCTCTGAATTCAAGAAATTAAAGGAATACGCACACACTTACCTTAATATACCCTTGTGTCTTTGTTCAAGAGATAAAAATTTAAAGGGATAGTCATTTTTCACAAAAACAGCAGCTCCAATTAATCTTCATAGTATTTGGACAATGGAGAGTATTATTTTAATACTGTCAGAGTTGTAGTTCAAGAGTAATTAAATGATAAAGTATACCCCTCCCGCCCCTTTTACCTGGTGTAAGCCACCTCCCCTCAGATTTGTAATCTGGTCCTGGGAGCAGACAGATCACAGCAAGGGACAATCTTCTTTATAAGGAAAACCTTGCCACCCTTGACAGGTTTTTCCTTATTCTCACTGAACATTGTCCCTCTCTGCAATTCATCCAAACAGTAGTGTTGAGCGAGCGTGCTCGGCCGATGCTCGGATCGGCTCGAGCATCGCTCTGCTCGGCACATGGCGGTACTCGTACGAGTACCGCCATGTGCTCGCCCGACAAGCTCGGGTGAAGAGGATCTGTGCCGGAAGAGGCACAGATCCGAAGAAGCTCCGCTGGACCACCAGGGAATGGAGGTACGGGGGCATTGCGGAGATGAAGGGGGCATTGCGGACATGAAGGGGGACATTGTGGAAGAGGGGCATAGACTCTATGCCCCTCTTCCACAATGTCCCCCTTCATCTCCGCTATGCCCGTCTTACACAATGTCCCCCTTCATGTCCGCTATGCCCCTCTTCCACAATGTCCCCCTTCATCTCCTCTATGCCATAGAGGAGATGAAGGGGGACATTGTGGAAGAGGGGCATAGCGGAGATGAAGGGGGACATTGTGGAAGAGGGGCATAGAGTCTATGCCCGTCTTCCACAATGTCCCCCTTCATCTCCGCTATGCCCCTCTTCCACAATGTCCCCCTTCATCTCCTCTATGGCATAGAGGAGATGAAGGGGGACATTGTGGAAGAGGGGCATAGCGGACATGAAGGGGGACATTGACCAGGCACCCTCCGCTCATCAGAGCAGGGGGTGCCTGGTTTGATGCTCGAGTGCTCCCATTGTATTCAATGGGGCTCGGGTGCTCGGCCGAGCACTCGAGCAGCAGGGGGTGCTCGGTCAGAGCACCCGAGCACCCGAGCATCACGGTGCTCGCTCATCACTACCAAACAGTCATGCTACTCTGGGGTGAGCAGTGTTACATCAGTAAAAGGGGTGGTAGGGGGATATTTTAGCATTCAATTACTCTTGAACTACAACTGTGACAGTATTGAAATAACACTCTCTTTTATTGTGAAACATTACTATCCCTTTAATTCAGTTCTGAATATTTTGTTCATTGAATCATGGATGTCACAGATGCAGACAGGACAGTTAGTTACTTGCAATTTTTAAACTAAACAGGTAGAGTGCATGAGCCTTCTTAACCCTTTAAGGACTAGAAGGCTGACAATGCAAGCTCAGTATAATGATAAACGGAGCATACTGTAATGATAGAGGAGATTCACAGCATTATGAAGGGAATTGTGAACGTGCACCCTGGGGCAGCTGGGAGGGGGGTGTGAGGAGAATTAAACAGCACTGGGAAGTCCTGAAGAGCTGTTCCGAAGATTCTGTGTGACGCATAATGTGGAAGTGCACAGCTTGAGGACTAAATATCTTACAGTGTACATAAATTAAAATAAAATAAAATAAACATGTTTCATAGGTAAGCATATGGGAAAAAGTTTTTACAGGAAAAACTTCACATTTTAGGTAAAGTAGTGGTTATAATTAGATGTATTAGTTCTTTAAATGACTCATTTACATCAATGGGAATTTTTTATTCTCCCCTATTCTGTTCTTAGTTTTATTCCAAGAAATGTGTTTTGATGAATCTCTTACCCATATAAACAGGTTTAACAGGCCAGGCCTGTTGTTAAATGCCACAACTCAAACCCCACACTATGTTCCCACTTGCTTTCATCCCAGTATCATATTTCCACCTCAGAACTGATTGCCATATTTTACACAAGATCAGCATCTTCACATGCATCAACTCCTCTAGTATCATCACCTGCAGTGTGTTGTAATTAGGATTTCAGCTGACATATTAATTGCAGTGGAGTTTGTGCATGCGTGCCTGTGTGCATACATGATGATGTAAGTACATGCATAATGTATGCATGATGTTATTGTGGGAATGCTGAAAGCACAAAAATCTGTATGTGAACACATCACCGGAAGGTTTCACGTCTCGGAGCTAGGGCTCTCCTGCATTCCCTACTGGAATTTATGCAGAAACATCATTATCATTCTGCAGAAATTCCTAAATGAAGGAAATGCATACTTCCTCATACCCATACTTGTTATAGCTTAAAGGGATAGTAATACTTAAAATGTAAAAAAAAATGTTGTAGTGTTTATTAGTGTTGAGCGAGCACCCCGATGCTCGGGTGCTCGGGTGCTCTGACCGAGCACCCCCTGAGGCTCGAGTGCTCGGCCGAGCACCCGAGCCCCATTGAATCCACTGGGGCGACACGAGCATTATACCAGGCACCCCCTGCTCTGATGAGGGGAGGGTGCCTGGTCAATGCCCCCCTTCATCTCCGCTATGCCCCCTTCATCTCCGAATGCCCCCTTCATCTCCGCAATGTCCCCCTTCATCTCCGCTATGCCCCCTTCATCTCCGCTATGCCCCTCTTCCACAATGTCCCCCTTCATCTCCGCTATGCCCCTCTTCCACAATGTGCCCCTTCATCTCCGCTATGCCCCTCTTCCACAATGTCCCCCTTCATCTCCTCTATGGCATAGAGGAGATGAAGGGGGACATTGTGGAAGAGGGGCATAGCGGAGATGAAGGGGCACATTGTGGAAGAGGGGCATAGCGGAGATGAAGGGGGACATTGTGGAAGACGGGCATAGCGGAGATGAAGGGGGACATTGTGGAAGAGGGGCATAGAGTCTATGCCCCTCTTCCACAATGTCCCCCTTCATCTCCGCAATGCCCCCTTCATCTCCGCAATGCCCCCGTACCTCCAGTCCCTGGTGGTCCAGCGGAGCGTCTTCAGATCTGTGCCTCTTCCGGCACAGATCCCCGCCACCCGAACATGGCGGGCGAGCACATGGCGGTACTCGACGAGTACCGCCATGTGCCGAGCAGAGCGATGCTCGAGCCGATCCGAGCATCGGCCGAGCACGCTCGCTCAACACTAGTGTTTATCCTTCTGAGTAAAACAAGGGTATTCCCACTGCTGAAAGGTATTTTATTCAAATGTTATTACAGCTCAAAGTTGAATTTTTTAGGTGCAATATCACAGTGGCCTGAAAGTGTACAGTGGCACTGTTGCTACACCATTCTATGGAGATTTATGGTCCCTGGACCAGAGTTGTCCATAGGATGGTGTAACAACAGCGCCACTGTACAATTTCAGGACACTGTGATATTACACCTAAAAAATTCAACTTTAAACTTGATATAAATTTTGAATAAAACACCTTTCAGCAGTGGGAGTACCCTTGTTTTACTCACTGGGATAAACAATACAATATATATTTTTTACATTTTAAGTATAACTATCCCTTTAACAACCTAAACCCTGCATATTCCCTTCTACCACTCATTAATGAAACATCCTATTAGACATACTAACAGCAGGGGGATATAGGCTATATCAAAGTTTAGCAAGCTGCAATTTCTCTGATCCAACAGGAAGATCATAATGCTTTGATACCCATGATAATTAACTATATATCATGGCCTTACCATAAACAGTTAATTCTTAAAACATATGGTTATCTAAGCTGTTCTACATGCCTGATATAACACATGTTGTTTCAGACTTGGATTTTATAAATCTCTTCTTTAGTTAGTCATTAACCCCTTAAGGACTGGCCATGCACGCATGCAGCGGTTACTTAAGGACCAGGGACCATTTTTTTTTTGCGAATCCGATTCTGGACTCCCTGAATGGCGTGCAGCCGTGTGGGGAGCCCAGAATTCCATGACGGTCCAGGACCATCATGGGTCCTTAAGGGGTTAAAGGGAAACATACCATATACTTAAAAAATTGTTCACTTCAAAACAACAGGTTTCAGTACCAGTGAACATCCAATATTTGATTTTGACCATGATTCATTTGAGGCCGAAGCCAAAAAAAGAAACCCCAATGGCATTTCTTCAAGCCCAGTAAGCAATTTAATTACCTGTGTTATGAAGAAAAAAGGCCTAAAAAAAAAAGTACCAGGGATGCTAATTTTGTGCCCATTTGCACCCATTAAAACACATTATAAAATATCAAAATATGCCATTCAATTCCAAGTGCTAGTCTCAATATACCTTAAGAGACCCACTCCAATGGGTGAAAATCTGCACCCAGTTTTTTTGGGGGAGCAGAGTCCCTTAATGCATCTCAATAGTGCCAATGCAGGAATTGAAACTGAAAAAAAGCATAAAAAGTCACCAGTGTATGCATTGATATGGGGCCCCAATACAATACATTGAAAGCAATTCCAAAATGTGTGAAACTTAGTAGAAATAACACTATGAGCGCCAGTGGGTTATGCTTACCCCACTGGCACTCACAGGGTTAATCCAACTAAGTTAAAAAAAACAGCCCCCGACAATAAACACTTACCAGTAATCCTGATGTCCAACAGAGTCTTCAGCACCCTGGTCAGTTACTGTCTATCTGCTTCTTCAATCTACTATCTTCCTTCTTCATCCATCACTCCATCTTCTGTCTTCTTCTCTTCTGCCTTCTTCTCTTTCTTGTTTTAAATAGTTTCCTGTAAAGAGACAAAAACATTAAGTGCTGCCCAAAACATAACTTGGAAATATATGTATTGTTTAACCCTTTGCCGATGCTAGAGCCACTGTGTGGGAAATTTGAACAGAGACTAGTTTTTATATGGCCCAGCATTGGCCTGAAAGGTACCAAAGGAGGGGGTTTGTTAGTCTCACTTTCTACAGCCACCACTGCTGGCAACAGTAGTGGAGCCTACAAATTGGGTTCTTTTTTAACAGCCACAATATTTTCGCTTAATGGATTACATTTTTGGTTCTTTGTGAATATGATTAGGGCAATGCTTTTTTCATTTGGGGTGATATTATATTTTAACTTCAGATATATGCATTACTTTAACCCTTTGCATACCAGAGAGGTACACAATGCCTTGCTCTGCAATGCATTGCGTACCCCTCTTGCAGTCAAAAGTTAAACAATGCACATATTTTCAAGTTATGTTTTTGGGCAAAATTGTATGTTTAAAGGGGATCTATAACCCCTATACAAGTTTGGCTCATAATGATCTTCAAATAGCAATAAGCTGTAATAGTTGTTTTATTTTATTATACAATGTAAAGTTTTAAAAATGAGCCGGGGCCTTAACTCCAGACAGACTGTGGTTACAAGTATTGTCACGTTCCAATCTCCTCCGATGATGGAGGAATTCTTCATGTAAGCTGGAGCGCTCTCTAGCAAATGAGAGAGCTCCAGCTTACATGGAGAAATCCTCTGTCATCAGAGGAGGTTGGAAAAAGGCGCTACGTGGGGAGGGGAGCAGATGAAGATTGATAGGCTGCATGGCAGAGTTGTACCTGCAGTCTGTCCAGAAGAAAGGCCCCAGCTCATTTTTAAAACTTTACATTTTGCCGTAGCATGCATTGTATAATAAAATAAAACAACTTTTACAGCTTATTGCTCTATGACTTTCATTGTAAGCCAAACTTGTATATAGGTGATAGTTTCCCTTTAATGTTTTTGTCTCTTTACAGGAAACTATTTGAAAGAAGGAAGATAAGAAGACAGAAGAGGCAAAGACAGAAGAAAAGAAGACAGAAAATGGGGCGAAAGAGGAAGAAAGAAGAAGGAAGATGGAAGATTTATGAAGATGGACAGTGGATGACTGGTAAGTGTTATGCAGCTGTGGGTGTTAGGCTAATGTTTGGGATAGTATTGTTGCACTTCACTGTTATGGGTAGTATAGGGTTAGTGCTTGGGAGGGTGTATTGAGCTCACGATTGGTGGTTGATAGTGTTGAGCGAGCATGCTCGGCCGAAGCTCGGTTCGGCTCGAGCATCGCTCTGCTCGGCACATGGCGGTACTCGTACGAGTACCGCATGTGCTCGCCCGCCATGTTCGGGTCTCCTCCCCGCACGTTTCGCGGCTGCTGCGCAGCCAATAAACGTGCAGGGAGGCTCTGACATCAGTGTAATGCCAGCAGCCATGTTGGCTGCTGGCATTACACTGATTGGCTAGCCAGAACCCGTGATCGGGTGCTGTATAGCACCTGACCAGCGAGTTCGGCTCAGTCTTAGCCAGGGAGAGATGAGGATAGGAAGGGAAAGTCAGTGTAGGGAGAAGAAAAGCAATTAAAAAAAAAAAAAAGACCCAAAAGTCCTTTTTAGGACAACTGTGTGTGGGGGCAGCAGTTTATTTTGTGTGGGGGGGCAGAGAAAAAAAAAAAAAAAACTTCATATATTCTGTTTAGTGTGCAAAGTTGCAGATTAGAGCACACTCTGTTAATGTGTGCAAAGTTGCAGATTAGAGCACATTCTGTTCAGTGTGCAAAGTTGCAGATTAGCAGCACATTCTTTTTAGTGTGCAAAGTTGCAGATTAGAGCACATTCTGTTTAGTGTGCAAAGTTGCAGATTAGCAGCACATTCTGTTTACTGTGCAAAGTTTCAGAATAGGAAAACATTCTGTTAAGTCTTCAAACTGTAAAATATCAAAGTCACATATTCCATTCACTGTGCGCCGCCGCAATTAAGAAGCAAATTCTGTTTACTGTGCAAAGTTTCAGAATAGGAAAACATTCTGTTAAGTCTTCAAACTGTAAAATATCAAAGTCATATATTCCATTCACTTTGCGTAGCCGCAGTTAAGAAGCAAATTCTGTGTACTGTGCAAAGTTTCAGAATAGGAAAACATTCTGTTAAGTGTTCAAACTGTAAAATATCAAAGTCACATATTCCATTCACTGTGCGTAGCCGCAGTTAAGAAGCAAATTCTGTTTACTGTGCAAAGTTTCAGAATAGGAAAACATTCTGTTAAGTCTTCAAACTGTAAAATATCAAAGTCACATATTCCATTCACTGTGCGTAGCCGCAGTTAAGAAGCAAATTCTGTTTACTGTGCACAGTTTCAGAATAGGAAAAAATTCTGTTAAGTGTTCAAACTGTAAAATATCAAAGTCACATATTCCATTCACTGTGCGTCGCCGCAGTTAAGAAGCAAATTCTGTTTACTGTGCAAAGTTTCAGAATAGGAAAACATTCTGTTAAGTCTTCAAACTGTAAAATATCAAAGTCACATATTCCATTCACTGTGCATAGCCGCAGTTAAGAAGCAAATTCTGTGTACTGTGCAAAGTTTCAGAATAGGAAAACATTCTGTTAAGTCTTCAAACTGTAAAATATCAAAGTCACATATTCCATTCACTGTGCGTAGCCGCAGTTAAGAAGCAAATTCTGTTTACTGTGCAAAGTTTCAGAATAGGAAAACATTCTGTTAAGTCTTCAAACTGTAAAATATCAAAGTCACATATTCCATTCACTGTGCGTAGCCGCAGTTAAGAAGCAAATTCTGTTTACTGTGCAAAGTTTCAGAATAGGAAAACATTCTGTTAAGTCTTCAAACTGTAAAATATCAAAGTCACATATTCCATTCACTGTGCGTAGCCGCAGTTAAGAATCAAATTCTGTGTACTGTGCAAAGTTGCAGATTTGCAGCACATATTCCGTGTAATATGAAGAAGGCGGGTAAAAAGGGACGGGGAAGTGGACGTGATCCTGATAGTTCAGGGCGCGGGTCAGGACGCGTAGAAACTGCGCCTGGTGCCAGAGCACAAGACAGAAAGACATCCACCATACCTAGCTTCATGTCTCATTTTACAGGGCGTCGCAGGACATCACTCTCGAGGTCCGACCACTGCGAACAGGTGGTCGGTTGGATGTCAGCTGATACTGCTTCCAGTCGGTTAAGCACCACCCTGTCTTCCACCAAGTCCACTCTCAGTAGCCAAGAGTCTGGTCAACATAATCCTCACTCTGATCATCCTTCCTCCCACCATACAGGATCTGGTCAAAGAAGTGATCCCACACTGGGATATAGTGAGGAGCTCGTCTCATCACCAATCCTTAATTTGAACCTCTCTCCAAGCACGCTTGCAGAGGAACATGACATCTTGTGCCCTGATTCACAACCTCTAGAGGGTACCCAATCACAAGAAGATGACAGAGGGGAACGGCATTTAAGGTCAAAGGAAGTGGATGATGATGATGATGAGACACAGTTGCCATTAAATCAACCACTATTACTGTCTCAAGACCTTGATGAGGAGGATGATATACAGTTGTCAATGACTGAGTATGTGGTGGGATCAAGACATGAGGAGGAGGATCAGAGTGAGGAAGTGGAGGAGGACTTGGTGGACGATGAGGTGACTGACCCCACCTGGGAAGGTGTAGAGCAGAGCGATGACAGCAGTCCTGAGGGTGAGCCATCTGCAGCACCGCAACAGGCTGGAAGAGGCAGTGGTGTGGCTACAGAAAGAAGGCGGACCGTACCAAACCGGCCCGCAAATGTTCCACGGAGCACCCCCTTGCGTAAATCTCCCTTGCCAAGGGGTAGGTGTTCCGCGGTATGGCGTTTTTTTAAGGAAAGTGCGGACGACAAAAGAATTGTAGTTTGCAACCTGTGCCACACCAGAATGAGCCGAGGCATGAACACTAGAAACCTCACCACCACCAGCATGATCCGACACATGGCATCCAAGCACCGTAATAAGTGGGAGGAACGCCTGGATCGCCCATCTGTGTCTGCAGGCCACACCACTGCCTCCTCTTCCCCTGTTTTCGGTGCCGGCCAATCGCCTGTTGAAGGCGCAGGCCCGCATACCTCCCGCCCTGCACCTGTACCATCTGAAGCACCATCAGCGTCCACATCCACTTCCCTGTCCCAGCACAGCGTCCAAATGTCGTTACCCCAGGCATTTGAGCGCAAGCGAAAATACCCAGCCACCCACCCACAGGCCATAGCACTAACCTCACACCTTTCCAAATTACTGGCCATCGAAATGCTGCCATTTAGGCTTGTGGAGACTGAGTCCTTCCGCAGCCTGATGGCAGCAGCTGTCCCTCGGTACGTGGTCCCCAGCCGCCACTACTTTTCCCGGTGTGCCATCCCCGCATTACACCACCATGTGTCCCTTAACATCACCCGTGCCCTGACCAACGCAGTTACTGGGAAGGTCCACTTAACGACTGACACATGGACAAGTGCTTGTGGCCAGGGACGCTACATTTCCCTGACGGCACACTGGGTGAATGTCGTGGAGGCTGGGAGCGACTCGGACCCTGGGATGGCACAGGTGCTACCCACGCCGAGGATTGCGGGCCCTACCTCCATCAGGGTTTCCGCCAGCACCTACGTTATTGGCTCCTCCTCCTCCGTTTCCACTTCCGAATTCTCTGCGCGCAGCGCCACTCACCCATCAGCCGGTAGCTGGAAGCAGTGTAGCACTGCAGTGGGGAAGCGTCAACAGGCCGTGCTGAAGCTGATCTGCCTTGGGGACAAACAGCACACGGCCTCAGAGCTGTTGCAGGGGATTAGTCACCAGACCGAGCAGTGGCTCTCGCCACTCAACCTGCAACCAGGCATGGTTGTGTGTGATAATGGGCGTAACTTGGTGGCGGCTTTGGAGCTCGGCAAGCTCACACACGTACCATGCCTAGCGCATGTATTTAATTTAGTGGTTCAGCGATTTCTAAAAACCTACCCCAATGTGCATGATCTCTTGACCAAGGTGCGCCGCGTGTGTGCACATTTCCGTAAGTCATCTACAGCTTCAGCCGGCCTGTTGAAGCTGCAGCAGCGCTTACAATTGCCAGCTCACCGGCTGCTGTGTGACGTGAGCACGCGCTGGAACTCCACCTTCCACATGTTGTCCCGGCTTTGTGAGCAGCAGAGGGCAGTAGTGGAGTACCAGCTGTTACACGGTCGTCGCCTCTCCGTTTAACTTCCTGTAATCAGAAGTGAGGAGTGGGAATGGATGTCAGACCTCTGTGAGGTTTTACGCAATTTTGAGGAATCGACACAGATGGTGAGCGGCGATAACGCTATTATCAGTGTAACCATCCCACTTCTGTGTCTACTGAAACGCTCGCTGCTCACAATTAAAACTGACGCTTTGCATGTGGAAGAGGTGGAAATGCGGGAGGAAGAGCTTACACAAGGTGATAGCCAGAGCACCCTCACTTCGTCTTCTCAGCGACAATTGGAGGAGGCGGAGGAGGAGGAGGAGGAGGAGGAAGACACGGTTGCCTCCGCTACAGAGGGTAGCCATGGAACTTTAGTTCCATCTCTTCAGCGTGGGTGGGCAGAAGAGGAGGAAGAGGATGAGGATATTGAGAGTCATCCTCCTGGTGAGGACAGCGAAATCTTGACTGTTGGTACTCTGGCACACATGGCTGACTTTATGTTAGGCTGCCTTTCCCGTGACCCACGCGTTATACGCATTTTAGACAACACGGATTACTGGGTGTTCACCCTTCTGGACCCCCGCTACAAAGAGAATTTCTCATCTCTCATTCCTCCGGTGGAGAGGACAAGCAAAATGGTGCAATACCAGAAGGTTCTTGTTGAAAAATTGCTCCAAAATTTTCCATCTGACAACGCTGGCGGCAGAGTACGTGCTACCTTGGCCAACAGAGAAGGGGAGAAAAGGGGAGCACACAGCAGTTCCAACAAAGGCAGGGCAACACTCTCCAAGGCGTGGGACACCTTCATGACACCCCGCCAGCACCCTCACCCTGATGCGCAGCCTAGTGTCACAAGGAGGGAAAAGTTTTGGAAGATGGTGAAGGAGTACGTAGCAGACCGTGTCAGCGTCCTCAATGATCCCTCTGTGCCTTACAACTACTGGGTGTCCAAGCTGGACACGTGGTATGAACTGGCACTCTACGCCTTGGAGGTGCTGGCCTGCCCTGCCGCCAGCGTTCTGTCTGAGCGGGTATTTAGTGCTGCTGGTGGCATCATAACAGATAAGCGTATCCGCCTTTCCACCGACAATGCTGATAGGTTGACACTTATAAAAATGAACAAGGCCTGGATTTCCCCTGACTTCTCCACTCCACTGGAGGAAAGCCCCGGAGGAACATAAAGTGACTTTATATATGTTATTTACAATGATGGGAATACTCTGTATTCCCATTCACCCCTTCCACCCAAAAAACGGGTATATGGTTGACTCTTAATCTTCTCATCCTCCTCCTCCTCTTCCATATGCCCTGTGATATAATTTTTATATAGGGCCAGCTCACCAGCGGGCCCTGTTTGACAATTTTTGTATAGGTCAGCTCACCAGCGGGCCTTCTCATATAATGTTTTATTGGGTCAGCTCTCTAGCGGGCCCTCTCATATAATGTTTTATAGCGTCAGCTCACTAGCGGGCCTTCGCATATAATGTTTAGGATGGTCAGCTCCGCAGAAGACCCTCACCCATAATGTTTTGGATGGTCGGCTCAGCGCACGTTTCCCTCTTAATCATGGCCCCAGTTCAGAAAAATCGAGGAAATTTTTGGGAGAATTTGCCTGTGCGCACGTTTCCCTCTTAATCATGGCCTCAGTTCAGAAAAATCAAGGAAATTTTTGGGAGAATTTGTCTCTGCGCACGTTTCCCTCTTAATCATGGCCTCAGTTCAGAAAAATCAAGGAAATTTTTGGGAGAATTTGCCTCTGCGCACGTTTCCCTTTTAATCATGGCCTCAGTTCAGAAAAATCAAGGAAATTTTTGGGAGAATTTGCCTCTGCGCACGTTTCCCTCTTAATCATGGCCTCAGTTCAGAAAAATCGAGGAAATTTTTGGGAGAATTTGCAGATGATATACAAGTAAATATACAGCAAATACTGTTTGGTAACAATTTTTCGCCTAAAGTCGTTTTTATCTGCCTTTTTGTGTGTTTTACGGTCAGTCTGTAAAAATGGCGTACTACGGGCGAAAGATCGTTCCCAGCAGCGATGTTGGAGTCCAAGATGCATCCAGACATCCTCCCTATGCTGTCCCTGAACCATTTCTGTGGTGTTTCCATCATTTTCTGCCCTTTTCCTATGGACCAGGCACCCTCCCCTCATCAGAGCAGGGGGTGCCTGGTGTAATGCTCGAGTCCTCCCATTGACTTCAATGGGGCTCGGGTGCTCGGCCGAGCACTCGAGCCTCCGGGGGTGCTCGGTCAGAGCACCCGAACACCCGAGCATTGGGGTGCTCGCTCATCACTAGTGGTTGACAGTGTATCAAGCACCAATTGTTAGCTCTTTTCCATTGATGTCCCCATTACTCGCGCTATTTAGCATGGGTTTCGGAGACTTAAAACACACAACGGATGTTTGGCTGCAAGTTAGTTTCTGTTCTCCAACGTTCATTGCGGTTTCAGTTGGCAGGGCAATTGAGAACCGACTTACACTTTTTTTTTGGTCGATAGCCAATTTTGCCTTAAAGCCAGTTTTAGCAGAAATCATTGAATCAAGGCCTTTACCCCTGGATTTCTCAGTAGAAAATTGGAAATGAATATAGAAGAGAATCATGAAGCTTTAAAAAGTTGAACATACTACATACTATTCTTCAAGTGAGCTCTCTCGTATGAAAATGGATTCTTTATAAATATTAATGTTTTGAGATTATGATAAAGCCACCATTTTAAGGATACATTTATAATTGTTTTGTCTGCTCTAGACAAGGCTCAATATCCTATTAGGTAGTAGTAGACAAACTGCCTAGGTTATCAGGTATTGACTGTTGAGTTGACCCACAGTTGTGCTATCCACTCTCACATTGTGAATCATGGGTGTATTCAGAGTAAACTTGTGATCCTGGTTTGTGGCGGCCAGTTTATTTACCATATTACATACAGTTTTACTATCCATTAATTAACCCCGTGGATGCTAGAGAAGTGGTTTAATAATTTTCATTGTGCTTGTATAATATAGACTATTAAAAGGAAGAGTGGAGGAGTTCTGGGGTAAACCATTTGCATTACAGGGGAGAACTAAAAATTCCCATTCATTTAAATGGGAATTTTAACCCCTTGAATGCTAGAAATGTCTCCAGTGTGAGAGATCTATATAGCATTGTATGTTTTAAAATCCACATTTAGATCAATTGGAATTTTTGCTTCTCACCTACAATGAAAATGGTTTCCCCAGAACGCCTCCACTTTTCTTTAGAACATACGCCCCAAATAGCATTTTCTCTACCAGGTTGCAGAAGGTGATGCTTTGGGGTGGGGTTTGGTGAAGAGCAGGTATTTCTCTTTCCTGAAACATTATACACAGATGCAATATGGGCCCTAAATGTTTCTAGAGTATATTAAAACATATTGTCACACTGCTTTGTATACCTTGTACAGTATGTCCTGTAAAAGTTAAGATTTCAGTTTAGTCCCCTCAAGGTTATAGCTGACTCATACATACAGTTCTATGGGAAATGAGCAATGCATTTCTCAGAAGTATCAGTAAGCGAAGGAAGTAGTATAGGGCTAAGACAGGAAGTGCTTGCACTGCATGCCTTAATTAGCATAGTTTATAAATTTAAATTGCCAGATAAAACTACTCCTTTAAATGAAGTGTCTAACCCAACATACAGAGTTGTTTTAAGTGATAGGGTCAATACAGAAAAAATCCTCAAACTGTATTTTTGGTCAATGCAATCAAATCCAGTTTTAACATAATGCTGAATCCCAGTGAGTCACGTGACCACAATGAACACTCTCTAAGGAAGGCACATTCAAATTTTTGCACGTTGTCAGGGATTGTCATGGCATATTGAATACTTTATGTATAATAAACACTAGTGATGAGCGAGCACCCCAATGCTCGGGTGTTCGGGTGCTCTGACCGAGCACCCCCTGAGGCTCGAGTGCTCGGCCGAGCACCCGAGCCCCATTTAAGTCAATGGGAGGACTCGAGCATTACACCAGGCACCCCCTGCTCTGATGAGGGGAGGGTGCCTGGTCCATAGGAAAATGGCAGAAAAGGATGGAAACACCACAGAAATGGTTCAGGGACAGCATAGGGAGGATGTCTGGATGCATCTTGGACTCCAACATCACTGATGGGAACGATCTTTCGCCCGTAGTACGCCATTTTTACAGACTGACCATAAAACACACAAAAAGGAAAATAAAAACGACTTTAGGCGAAAAATTGTTACCAAACAATATTTGCTGTATATTTACTTGTATATCATCTGCAAATTCTCCCAAAAATTTCCTTGATTTTCAGAACTGAGGCCATGATTAAGAGGGAAACGTGCGCAGAGGCAAATTCTCCCAAAAATTTCCTTGATTTTCAGAACTGAGGCCATGATTAAGAGGGAAACGTGCGCAGAGGCAAATTATCCCAAAAATTTCCTTGATTTTCAGAACTGAGGCCATGATTAAGAGGGAAACGTGCGCTGAGCTGACCATCTAAAACATTATGGGTGAGGGTCTGCTGCAGAGCTGACCATCCTAAACATTATATGCGAAGGCCCGCTAGTGAGCTGACGCTATAAAACATTATATGAGAGGGCCCGCTAGAGAGCTGACCCAATAAAACATTATATGAGAAGGCCCGCTGGTGAGCTGACCCTATATAAAAATTATATCACAGGGCCCGCTGGTGAGCTGGCCCTATATAAAAATTATATCCCAGGGCATATGGAAGAGGAGGAGGAGGATGAGAAGATTAAGAGTCAACCATATACCCGTTTTTTGGGTGGAAGGGGTGAATGGGAATACAGAGTATTCCCATCATTGTAAATAACATATATAAAGTGAGTTTATGTTCCCCCGGGGCTTTCCTCCAGTGGAGTGGAGAAGTCAGGGGAAATCCAGGCCTTGTTCATTTTTATAAGTGTCAACCTATCAGCATTGTCGGTGGAAAGGCGGATACGCTTATCTGTTATGATGCCACCAGCAGCACTAAATACCCGCTCAGACAGAACGCTGGCGGCAGGGCAGGCCAGCACCTCCAAGGCGTAGAGTGCCAGTTCATACCACGTGTCCAGCTTGGACACCCAGTAGTTGTAAGGCACAGAGGGATCATTGAGGACGCTGACACGGTCTGCTACGTACTCCTTCACCATCTTCCAAAACTTTTCCCTCCTTGTGACACTAGGCTGCGCATCAGGGTGAGGGTGCTGGCGGGGTGTCATGAAGGTGTCCCACGCCTTGGAGAGTGTTGCCCTGCCTTTGTCGGAACTGCTGTGTGCTCCCCTTTTCTCCCCTTCTCGGTTGGCCAAGGTAGCACGTACTCTGCCGCCAGCGTTGTCAGATGGAAAATTTTGGAGCAATTTTTCGACAAGAACCTTCTGGTATTGCACCATTTTGCTTGTCCTCTCCACCGGAGGAATGAGAGATGAGAAATTCTCTTTGTAGCGGGGGTCCAGAAGGGTGAACACCCAGTAATCCGTGTTGTTTAAAATGCGTATAACGCGTGGGTCACGGGAAAGGCAGCCTAACATAAAGTCAGCCATGTGTGCCAGAGTACCAACAGTCAAGATTTCGCTGTCCTCACCAGGAGGATGACTCTCAATCTCCTCACCCTCTTCCTCCTCTTCTGCCCACCCACGCTGAAGAGATGGAACTAAAGTTCCATGGCTACCCTCTGTAGCGGAGGCAACCGTGTCTTCCTCCTCCTCCTCCTCCTCCTCCGCCTCCTCCAATTGTCGCTGAGAAGACGAAGTGAGGGTGCTCTGGCTATCACCTTGTGTAAGCTCTTCCTCCCCCATTTCCACCTCTTCCACATGCAAAGCGTCGGTTTTAATTGTGAGCAGCGAGCGTTTCAGTAGACACAGAAGTGGGATGGTTACACTGATAATAGCGTTATCGCCGCTCACCATCTGTGTCGATTCCTCAAAATTGCGTAAAACCTCGCAGAGGTCTGACATCCATTCCCACTCCTCACTTCTGATTACAGGAAGTTGAACGGAGAGGCGACGACCGTGTAACAGCTGGTACTCCACTACTGCCCTCTGCTGCTCACAAAGCCGGGACAACATGTGGAAGGTGGAGTTCCAGCGCGTGCTCACGTCACACAGCAGCCGGTGAGCTGGCAATTGTAAGCGCTGCTGCAGCTTCAACAGGCCGGCCGAAGCTGTAGATGACTTACGGAAATGTGCACACACGCGGCGCACCTTGGTCAAGAGATCATGCACATTGGGGTAGGTTTTTAGAAATCGCTGCACCACTAAATTAAATACATGCGCTAGGCATGGTACGTGTGTGAGCTTGCCGAGCTCCAAAGCCGCCACCAAGTTACGCCCATTATCACACACAACCATGCCTGGTTGCAGGTTGAGTGGCGAGAGCCACTGCTCGGTCTGGTGACTAATCCCCTGCAACAGCTCTGAGGCCGTGTGCTGTTTGTCCCCAAGGCAGATCAGCTTCAGCACGGCCTGTTGACGCTTCCCCACTGCAGTGCTACACTGCTTCCAGCTACTGGCTGATGGGGGAGTGGCGCTGCGTGTAGAGAATTCGGAGGTGGAAACGGAGGAGGAGGAGCCAATAACATAGGTGCTGGTGGAAACCCTGATGGAGGTAGGGCCCGCAATCCTCGGCGTGGGTAGCACCCGTGCCATTCCAGGGTCCGAGTCGCTCCCAGCCTCCACGACATTCACCCAGTGTGCCGTCAGGGAAATGTAGCGTCCCTGGCCACAAGCACTTGTCCATGTGTCAGTCGTTAAGTGGACCTTCCCAGTAACTGCGTTGGTCAGGGCACGGGTGATGTTACGGGACACATGGTGGTGTAATGCGGGGATGGCACACCGGGAAAAGTAGTGGCGGCTGGGGACCGCGTACCGAGGGACAGCTGCTGCCATCAGGCTGCGGAAGGACTCAGTGTCCACAAGCCTAAATGGCAGCATTTCGATGGCCAGTAATTTTGAAAGGTGTGAGGTTAGTGCTATGGCCTGTGGGTGGGTGGCTGGGTACTTTCTCTTGCGCTCAAATGCCTGGGGTAACGACATTTGGATGCTGTGCTGGGACAGGGAAGTGGATGTGGTCGCTGATGGTGCTTCAGATGGTACAGGTGCAGGGCGGGAGGTATGCGGGCCTGCGCCTTCGACAGGCGATTGGCCGGCACCGAAAACAGGGGAAGAGGAGGCAGTGGTGTGGCCTGCAGACACAGATGGGCGATCCAGGCGTTCCTCCCACTTACTACGGTGCTTGGATGCCATGTGTCGGATCATGCTGGTGGTGGTGAGGTTTCTAGTGTTCATGCCTCGGCTCATTCTGGTGTGGCACAGGTTGCAAACTACAATTCTTTTGTCGTCCGCACTTTCCTTAAAAAAACGCCATACCGCGGAACACCTACCCTTTGGCAAGGTAGATTTACGCAAGGGGGTGCTCCGTGGAACATTTGCGGGCCGGTTTGGTGCGGTCCGCCTTCTTTCTGTAGCCACACCACTGCCTCTTCCAGCCTGTTGCGGTGCTGCAGATGGCTCACCCTCAGGACTGCTGTCATCGCTCGGCTCTCCACCTTCCCAGGTGGGGTCAGTCACCTCATCGTCCACCAAGTCCTCCTCCACTTCCTCACTCTGATCATCCTCCTCAAGTCTTGATCCCACCACATACTCAGTCATTGACAACTGTATAACATTCTCCTCAACAAGGTCTTGAGACGGAAATAGTGGTTGATTTAATGGCAACTGTGTCTCATCATCATCATCATCATCCACTACTTCCTTTCACCTTAAATGCCGTTCACATCTGTCATCTTCTTGTGATTGGGTAGCCTCTAGAGGTTGTGAATCAGGGCACAAGATGTCATGTTCCTCTGCAAGCGTGCTTGGAGAGAGGGTCAAATGAAGGATTGGTGATGAGACAAGCTCCTCACTATATCCCAGTGTGGGATCACTTCTTTGACCAGACCGTGTATGGTGGGAGGAAGGATGATCAGAGTGAGGATTATTTTGACCAGACTCTTGGCTACTGAGAGTGGACTTGGTGGAAGACAGGGTGGTGCTTAACCGACTGGAAGCAGTATCAGCTGTCATCCAACCGACCACCTGTTCGCAGTGGTCGGACCTCGAGAGTGATGTCCTGCGACGCCCTGTAAAATTACACATGAAGCTAGGTATGGTGGATGTCTTTCTTTCTTGTGCTCTGGCACCAGGCACAGTTTCTCCGCGTCCTGACCCGCGCCCTGAACTTTCAGGATCACGTCCACTTCCCCGTCCCTTTTTACCCGCCTTCTTCATCTTACACAGAATATGTGACTTTAATATTTGAGTTTGAAAACTTAACAGTATTTCTTACTATTCTGCAACTCTGCAGAGTACACAGAATAGGCTGCTAAACGGCGGTGATACACACTGAATGGAATATGTGACTTTAATATTTGAGTTTGAAAACTTAACAGTATTTCTTACTATTCTGCAACTGTGCAGAGTACACAGAATAGGCTGCTAAACGGCGGTGAAACACACTGAATGGAATATGTGACTTTAATATTTGAGTTTGAAAACTTAACAGTATTTCTTACTATTCTGCAACTGTGCAGAGTACACAGAATAGGCTGCTAAACGGCGGTGACACACACTGAATGGAATATGTGACTTTAATATTTGATTTTGAAAACTTAACAGTATTTCTTACTATTCTGCAACTCTGCAGAGTATACAGAATAGGCTGCTAAACGGCGGTGATACACACTGAATGGAATATGTGACTTTAATATTTGAGTTTGAAAACTTAACAGTATTTCTTACTATTCTGCAACTGTGCAGAGTACACAGAATAGGCTGCTAAACGGCAGTGATACACACTGAATGGAATATGTGACTTTGATATTTGAGTTTGAAAACTTAACAGTATTTCTTACTATTCTGCAACTCTGCAGAGTACACAGAATAGGCTGCTAAACGGCGGTGATACACACTGAATGGAATATGTGACTTTAATATTTGAGTTTGAAAACTTAACAGTATTTCTTACTATTCTGCAACTGTGCAGAGTACACAGAATAGGCTGCTAAACGGCGGTGAAACACACTGAATGGAATATGTGACTTTAATATTTGAGTTTGAACTCTTAACAGTATTTCTTACTATTCTGCAACTGTGCAGAGTACACAGAATAGGCTGCTAAACGGCGGTGAAACACACTGAATGGAATATGTGACTTTGATATTTGAGTTTGAAAACTTAACAGTATTTCTTACTATTCTGCAACTGTGCAGAGTACACAGAATAGGCTGCTAAACGGCGGTGATACACACTGAATGGAATATGTGACTTTAATATTTGAGTTTAAAAACTTAACAGTATTTCTTACTATTCTGCAACTGTGCAGAGTACACAGAATAGGCTGCTAAACGGCGGTGATACACACTGAATGGAATATGTGACTTTGATATTTGAGTTTGAAAACTTAACAGTATTTCTTACTATTCTGCAACTCTGCAGAGTACACAGAATAGGCTGCTAAACGGCGGTGAAACACACTGAATGGAATATGTGACTTTAATATTTGATTTTGAAAACTTAACAGTATTTCTTACTATTCTGCAACTGTGCAGAGTACACAGAATAGGCTGCTAAACGGCGGTGATACACACTGAATGGAATATGTGACTTTGATATTTGAGTTTGAAAACTTAACAGTATTTCTTACTATTCTGCAACTCTGCAGAGTACACAGAATAGGCTGCTAAACGGCGGTGATACACACTGAATGGAATATGTGACTTTGATATTTGAGTTTGAAAACTTAACAGTATTTCTTACTATTCTGCAACTCTGCAGAGTACACAGAATATGCTGCTAAACGGCGGTGATACACACTGAATGGAATATGTGACTTTAATATTTGAGTTTGAAAACTTAACAGTATTTCTTACTATTCTGCAACTGTGCAGAGTACACAGAATAGGCTGCTAAACGGCGGTGACACACACTGAATGGAATATGTGACTTTAATATTTGAGTTTGAAAACTTAACAGTATTTCTTACTATTCTGCAACTCTGCACACTACACAGAATGTGCTGCTAAACTGCGGCGAAGCACACTGAATGGAATATGTGACTTTGATATTTTAGTTTGAAGACTTAACAGTATTTCTTCCTATTCTGCAACTCTGCACAGTACACAGAATGTGCTGCTAAACTGCGGCGAAGCACACTGAATGGAATATGTGACTTTGATATTTTAGTTTGAAGACTTAACAGTATTTCTTCCTATTCTGCAACTCTGCACAGTACACAGAATGTGCTGCTAAACTGCGGCGAAGCACACTGAATGGAATATGTGACTTTGATATTTTAGTTTGAAGACTTAACAGTATTTCTTCCTATTCTGCAACTCTGCACAGTACACAGAATGTGCTGCTACACTGCGGCGAAGCACACTGAATGGAATATGTGACTTTGATATTTTAGTTTGAAGACTTAACAGTATTTCTTCCTATTCTGCAACTCTGCACAGTACACAGAATGTGCTGCTAAACTGCGGCGACGCACACTGAATGGAATATGTGACTTTGATATTTTAGTTTGAAGACTTAACAGAATGTGCTCTAATCTGCAACTTTGCACACTAAACAGAATGTGCTCTAATCTGCAACTTTGCACACTAAACAGAATGTGCTCTAATCTGCAACTTTGCACACTAAACAGAATGTGCTCTAATCTGCAACTGTGCACACTAAACAGAATGTGCTCTAATCTGCAACTTTTCACACTAAACAGAATATTTTTTTTTTTTTTTTTTTGTTTTTTTCCCCCCACACAAAATAACCTGCTGCCCCCACACACAGTAGTCCTAAAAAGGACTTTTGGTTCTTTTTTTTCACAATTTTTGTTTTTTTCCTCCCTACACTGCCTTTCCCTTCCTATCCTCAGCTCTCCCTGTCTCAGACTGAGCCGAACTCGATGGTCAGGTGCTATACAGCACCCGACCACGGGTTCTGGCCAGCCAATCAGTGTAATGCCAGCAGCCAACATGGCTGCTGGCATTACACCGATGTCAGAGCCTCCCTGTACGTTTATTGGCTGCGCAGCAGCCGCAAAACATGCGGGGAGGAGACCCGAACATGGCGGGCGAGCACATGCGGTACTCGTACGAGTACCGCCATGTGCCGAGCAGAGCGATGCTCGAGCCGATCCGAGCATCGGCCGAGCATGCTCGCTCAACACTAATAAACACACATTCATGAATACGCTGGAGCCACCCCCCAAAAAAACAAACAAAAAAACTATATTAACCTTTTCAGTGCCAGAGAGGTATCTAATGCATTTTAACCCAATGAGTTGGATACTTCTCTGGAATTGAAAGGGTTAATCTCAAATGAGAAAAATATGCACTTAAAGGGAACCCTCATGTCTGGTTTTCCAATAGTCAAAGTAGGCTGCAGCACCGAGTTTTGATGGGAGCTCGATCTGTGTTCGACACACCGACATTCTGTATTGTGGGTGAGGCCAAAACAATCCCAATGATTCTGCACCAGACACCAGCTCCTGTTTTATTTACTAGTTTAGACAACCATTTACTGGCTAATATTGAACCTTTTGGATGACGGAGAAGTCCCCAACACACTGGGGTTTGGCACTTTTTATGCTTGTGTATTATAGCTATGTTTTGTTCCTGTCAACAGTGGATTGTGGTGTTAGAGGTGGGGCATAGAATAGAGTTTGTTGTTATGTGTGGGGCTAAGTGTACCTTGGATTCCTTTCCTGAGGGTGCATGAGATTTGGCCATAAGAACCCTGGAAATTGACTATAAGCTTAGCCAAAGGAAAGATTTAGGGATAGAACTATTAGCTGGATATTGAGATAGCAGCCATTTTGTGAGACATTGAGGGTGATGCATTAAGTAAAAATGGACCGATTCTGACACAAACCAACAGCCTCATATGGAAAAGTAAATATTCCCATTTATTTAAACTGAATTTTAACCACTTGAATGACAGAGAGGTCTCCAAAGAACTGCTTTGCAATGCTTCAACATCTCATTAGCATTCAATGGTTTAAAACCCTCATTTAATTCAAAGTGAACTTGAGGTATTTTTAGGTTACCTTGTTTTCTGATTGTTCTGCAAAATGATGCTGGTGCCCTAGGCAAAATATGATAATTTTGGTACTCTCTCTCTGTGCCCTCTTTCTAATTGTCATTACCACTCCCCTCAGTTTAGTTCAGTGCTGTCCAAGTTCATTCCTCAAGGGCCACCAACAGGCCAGGATGTAAGGATTTCCCTGATTAACCACAGGTGAGTTAATCAGTGGATCATTCATTGTGATTGGCCCACCTGTGCTTATTCAGGGAAATCCTTACATCCTGGACTTTTGGTGGCCCTTGAGGAATGAACTTGGACAGCCCTGCTTTAGAGATAAAATGAAAATATCACAAAAGAGATATCATCAAAAGGGAAAAGGGTCCCTATTAGTGTTGAGCGAGCACCCCGATGCTCGGGTGCTCGGGTGCTCTGACCGAGCACCCCCTGAGGCTCGAGTGCTCGGCCGAGCACCCGAGCCCCATTGAAATGAATGGGGCAACACCAGGCACCCCCTGCTCTGATGAGGGGAGGGTGCCTGGTCAATGCCCCCTTCATCTCCGCTATGCCCCCTTCATCTCCGAATGCCCCCTTCAGCTCCGCAATGTCCCCCTTCAGCTCCGCTATGCCCCTCTTCCACAATGTGCCCCTTCATCTCCGCTATGCCCCTCTTCCACAATGTGCCCCTTCATCTCCGCTATGCCCCTCTTCCACAATGTCCCCCTTCATCTCCTCTATGCCATAGAGGAGATGAAGGGGGACATTGTGGAAGAGGGGCATAGTGGAGATGAAGGGGCACATTGTGGAAGAGGGGCATAGCGGAGATGAAGGGGCACATTGTGGAAGACGGGCATAGCGGAGATGAAGGGGGACATTGTGGAAGAGGGGCATAGAGTCTATGCCCCTCTTCCACAATGTCCCCCTTCATCTCCGCAATGCCCCCTTCATCTCCGCAATGCCCCCGTACCTCCAGTCCCTGGTGGTCCAGCGGAGCTTCTTCGGATCTGTGCCTCTTCCGGCACAGATCCCCGCCACCCGAACATGGCGGGAGAGCACATGGCGGTACTCGACGAGTACCGCCATGTGCCGAGCAGAGCGATGCTCGAGCCGATCCGAGCATCGGCCGAGCACGCTCGCTCATCACTAGTCCCTATTCATGTAAATATTAAGCACTACTAATCAATATTTATCAGGGACGTGCACAGACATTTTGGGGGGCAGGGGCTCAAATGAAAAAAGGGCACTTCTCATAATTATTTATTCAAAATATATATTTAAAAACAAGAAAAGAATTTACATCTCAGAAATCTGAAGCACCCCCCCCCATTGGCCATCTCCACTGGACACCTCCACAATGGTCCTAGTCTCCACATTGCCCCCCATCATCTCCATATTGCCCTTACATTGTCCCCTGTGAGCTCCATATTGCCCCCATCAGCTCCACATTGCCCCCATCATCTCCATATTGTACCATATCAGCTCTATATTGCCATCAGCTCCAACTTGCCCTCACATACATTGCCCCATCATCTCTACATTGCCATCCTCTCCATCTTGCCCCCCATCGGATCCATATTTCCACATCATTTTCACATTGCCCCCCAATGTCCATTTCCTACCTTTTCTCTGGTGGTCCAGCGGCAGGAGAGGTTTGTATGTGCTTCCTTTGGCACAGACCTGTAGCTGCTGGAGCTCCCGATCGGTCTTCTCTTCATGCAGAGCGCTGGGAGATGATGTCATCTCCCAGACCTCTGTAATACTAAAGAGCCGACAAGGGAGAGCAGCATCTACAGGTCTGTCCTGAAGGAGCCACAAACCTGACTGGGTGGTGGGGGGGTTAGTGCGGGTGGCGAAGCAAATTTTTCTTTTTTTTGTTAAAAGGGCATGAGGCACTTTGGACAAAAAGGGCAGGTGCTCAAGCCCCCCTTGGTGTCTATGTGTGCACGTGCCTGGTATTTATAACCCCTTAACGACCGTCTGCAAAGACGGCAGTTAAGGACCACTGAACTTTTTTTTTTTTTTTGTGGAATGGTTTCAGGGTTACCAAGTGGTGTGCAGAGCACGGGGACCCCTGAATTCCATAACGTGCTAGGACCATCACGGGTCCTTAATGCAAGTTTACCCATGATGGTCCTGGGACGTCATGGTTCTTTAAGGGGTTAAAGATGTTTTGTCTTTCCTGTGAAAGTTCTATATGCTGAAAGAGAACATTACCCTAGAAATAAGTGGCTCTTAATTTAACAGGCTATCTTAGATCATTAGCAATAGACTCAAGAGGTGATAAATGTTAAAGGGACATTGTTGTCTCATAAAAAAATCTACTTTTATAGAGCTTAAAAAATAAACTATGTCCCACAAATCCTATCTCTCAAACTGCAATGGTTTGAGAGTTATTTGCACTGAAATTTTCCCTCTCTCCCTCCACTTCTCCTGACGTCAGCGTCTAGCTGACAGCAGGAGATCCCGGGTCTGGGGACCAGCCGGTGGCTCTGCAGCAGAGCCGAAATCGCATTATTTAAAAAGAATGACTTCATTGGAAAGGTCTACAAAGTGTGCCTGGTATTCAAGCGCACTTTGTAGACCTTTGCAATTAAGCAATTCTTTTTAAAAAATGAGATTTCAGCTCTGCTGAAGAGCCTCCTAGAGTCGCACGACTCAAATCTCCTGCTGTAAGCTTTACAGCTGACATCAGGTGAAGGGGAGGGAGGACGGAAATTTCTGTGCAAATAACTCTCAAACCATAGAGGTTTGAGACATTGAGTTTGTGGCGCATAGTATATTTTTTTAAGCTCTACAAAAGTAGAAGATTTTTTAATGGGACAATACTGTCTCTTTAACACTCATTTTATCAAACATTTTCCTATTGAAGTCTATACGGAAAACTGAGAGAAAATTAGTGATAAAATTAGCACCTGCAATAGAATCCAGCCCCAAATTAGATTAAAAAAACAACTTAAATTAGGTTATGGTTGTACCTGAATGCTGTTTGGTAGACATTTATCTAGTTCTTTTGTTTACCCTTTGCGTGCCAAAAGGGCACACAACGCAATGTGTTGGCACACAAAGGTTTAAGCAAATTAAGAGCCACTTATTCTTAGGGCAAAGTTCCCCTTTAACCGTTTTTGCGCCAGAGGCGTACCCAACACATTCGCAATGTGTTGGGCACCCATCTGACATGCAAAGGGTTACTGAATAAATATGGAACATGGATAAGAGGCTGCAGTTTGACATTACTTGTTATCAAGCTTCTTAAAAACTGATCAAACCACAAACACAGAGGATTGTTTTGAGATTGGAACATCCCTGTCCAGTTAAAAGAAACTCTTATCTGCTCTTTTATTGTTTGCCTCAGTGATGACATGCATTGCCCTTATCGCTTTTGAGGAGCTAGTATCAACAAACAGGGGGCAAATCGTGGTTCTGCACAGATGGCTACATACAAATAGGAAATGCAAGTTTATCACATATTTGAGACTTCTGCACCCAAGAAATAAATGTTATAAATATTAGCTTGGAATAGGTAATATTTCAAAGGGTATAAACCTTATTCATTTTTTTATTAAATAATGTCTGTTTAACTCTTACCTTTATTTACTTCTTCCACTATGCACAATCCAGTGAGACTGGAATGGGAATTTGAAATCAAGATAAACTGAGCCACCAAGCTCCTGGTCTGTAGAGAAATATTCAAAGAACAGATGCACAAATTATCACCCCTTAAAGGGATAGTAATGTTTCATAATAAAAGCAGCTCCAATTAATTTTCATAGGATTTGGGCCTTGGAGAGTGTTATTTCAGTACTGTCAGAGTTATAGTTCAAGAGTAATTGAATGATAAAGTATCCCCCTCCTACCCCTTTTACTGATGTAACACTGCTCAGCTCAGAGCAGCAGGGTGTTGTCCAAATGGATTGCAGAGAGGGACAATCTTCAATTATCATAAGGGAAAAACCTGAAAAACCTGTCGATGAGGGCAGGGCTTTAATCATTCTCACAGTAAGAAGACTGACCCTTGCTGTGAGCTGTCTGGTCTGTGGACCAGATTCCACATCTGAGGGGAGGTGGCTTACACTAGGTAAAAGGGGCAGGAGGGGGATACTCTATCATTCAATTACTCTTGAACTACAACTCTGACAGTATTGAAATAACACTCTCTATGGCTCAAATACTATGAAGGTTAATTGGAGTTGCTGTTTTTGTGAAACATTACTATCCCACACGGCCGGCGGTTAAGGACCATGGACATTTTATTTATTTTTTTGTCATTCAGTTCAGTGCTCCCTGGACTGTGTACAGCCTCGTGGGGAGCTCTAAATTCCATTTTGGGAAAGGCCCGTCACTGGTCCTTAAGTCCAGGACAGCCGTTTACAATATAAAATAATATAATCTGTCATTTAATTGAATGATAAAACACATAGGGAGTAGATTCACTAAGGCATGATAAAGAGGTGATAAAGTGGAGATAATTCTCCAGTGATATCACTTCTCCAATTCCTATGTTATTCTATGGAGCCAGTGCACTAATATTTCTCCAAATTTTGCTGACCTTAGTGCATAGGCTCCATAGAATAACATAGCAATTTCAGAAGTGATATCACTGGAGAATTCATTTCCAATTTATCACCTCTTTATCATGCTTTAGTGAATAATTCCCATGGTGACCTCCTGTCATGAGGCTGGGATATGAATTCACTTGTAGATTCACATAGCTCAGTGTAGTTTATACATGTATGCTTAGTGTTGTTGTCTGTAAATGTTGTGCAGTCCTGAAGAACACTCAAAGAGCACAGTGCAGAAAGAAGGTAGTATCCACTGTACCTTAGTAGTGGGCAACAGGAGGCCCTCTAGTGGTTGTTGAACTGCAATTCTCACCATCAAGTGGTCTTCAAGCTAACCACCAGATTGTACTTAAACGGATGCTAACACTTAATATGTAAAAAATATATATTGTAGGGGTTTATCCTCCTGAGTAAAACAAGAGCACGCCCACTTCTGAGAGGTGTTTTATTCAAATGTTATTGCAGAACAAACTTGAATTTTTTAGGTGCAGTATCACAATGACCTGAAATTTTACAGCGGTGATGTTGCTACATCAGTCTATGGACTGCTCTGGTCAGTTGACCATAAACTTCCATAGGATGGTGTAGCAACAGTGACACCATACCTTATCAGGTCACTGAGATATTGCACTTAAAAAAAAAAGTTCTGCAATAACTTTTGAATAAAACACCTCTCAGAAGTGGGAGTGACCTTTTTTTACTCAGGAGGATAAACCCTACAATATATATATATATATATATATATTTTTTTTTTTTTTTTTTTGAGTAGTAAGTAGTGTTGAGCGAGCATGCTCGGCCGATGCTCGGATCGGCTCGAGCATCGCTCTGCTCGGCACATGGCGGTACTCGTACGAGTACCGCATGTGCTCGCCCGCCATGTTCGGGTCTCCTCCCCGCACGTTTTGCGGCTGCTGCGCAGCCAATAAACGTGCAGGGAGGCTCTGACATCGGTGTAATGCCAGCAGCCATGTTGGCTGCTGGCATTACACTGATTGGCTGGCCAGAACCCGTGGTCGGGTGCTGTATAGCACCTGACCATCGAGTTCGGCTCAGTCTGAGACAGGGAGAGCTGAGGATAGGAAGGGAAAGGCAGTGTAGGGAGGAAAAAAAAAAAATTGTGAAAAAAAAGAACCAAAAGTCCTTTTTAGGACTACTGTGTGTGGGGGCAGCAGGTTATTTTGTGTGGGGGGAAAAAAACAAAAAAAAAAAAAAAAAAAATATTCTGTTTAGTGTGAAAAGTTGCAGATTAGAGCACATTCTGTTTAGTGTGCACAGTTGCAGATTAGAGCACATTCTGTTTAGTGTGCAAAGTTGCAGATTAGAGCACATTCTGTTTAGTGTGCAAAGTTGCAGATTAGAGCACATTCTGTTTAGTGTGCAAAGTTGCAGATTAGAGCACATTCTGTTAAGTCTTCAAACTAAAATATCAAAGTCACATATTCCATTCAGTGTGCGTCGCCGCAGTTTAGCAGCACATTCTGTGTACTGTGCAGAGTTGCAGAATAGGAAGAAATACTGTTAAGTCTTCAAACTAAAATATCAAAGTCACATATTCCATTCAGTGTGCTTCGCCGCAGTTTAGCAGCCTATTCTGTGTACTCTGCACAGTTGCAGAATAGGAAGAAATACTGTTAAGTCTTCAAACTAAAATATCAAAGTCACATATTCCATTCAGTGTGCTTCGCCGCAGTTTAGCAGCCTATTCTGTGTACTCTGCACAGTTGCAGAATAGGAAGAAATACTGTTAAGTCTTCAAACTAAAATATCAAAGTCACATATTCCATTCAGTGTGTTTCACCGCCGTTTAGCAGCCTATTCTGTGTACTCTGCACAGTTGCAGAATAGGAAGAAATACTGTTAAGTTTTCAAACTCAAATATTAAAGTCACATATTCCATTCAGTGTGTATCACCGCCGTTTAGCAGCCTATTCTGTGTACTCTGCACAGTTGCAGAATAGGAAGAAATACTGTTAAGTTTTCAAACTCAAATATTAAAGTCACATATTCCATTCAGTGTGTATCACCGCCGTTTAGCAGCCTATTCTGTGTACTCTGCAGAGTTGCAGAATAGTAAGAAATACTGTTAAGTTTTCAAACTCAAATATCAAAGTCACATATTCCATTCAGTGTGTTTCACCGCCGTTTAGCAGCCTATTCTGTGTACTCTGTACAGTTGCAGAATAATAAGAAATACTGTTAAGTTTTCAAACTCAAATATTAAAGTCACATATTCCATTCAGTGTGTTTCACCGCCGTTTAGCAGCCTATTCTGTGTACTCTGTACAGTTGCAGAATAATAAGAAATACTGTTAAGTTTTCAAACTCAAATATTAAAGTCACATATTCCATTCAGTGTGTTTCACCGCCGTTTAGCAGCCTATTCTGTGTACTCTGTACAGTTGCAGAATAATAAGAAATACTGTTAAGTTTTCAAACTCAAATATTAAAGTCACATATTCCATTCAGTGTGTTTCGCCGCCGTTTAGCAGCCTATTCTGTGTACTCTGTACAGTTGCAGAATAATAAGAAATACTGTTAAGTTTTCAAACTCAAATATTAAAGTCACATATTCCATTCAGTGTGCTTCGCCGCAGTTTAGCAGCCTATTCTGTGTACTCTGCACAGTTGCAGAATAGGAAGAAATACTGTTAAGTCTTCAAACTCAAATATCAAAGTCACATATTCCATTCAGTGTGTTTCACCGCCGTTTAGCAGCCTATTCTGTGTACTCTGTACAGTTGCAGAATAATAAGAAATACTGTTAAGTTTTCAAACTCAAATATTAAAGTCACATATTCCATTCAGTGTGTTTCACCGCCGTTTAGCAGCCTATTCTGTGTACTCTGCACAGTTGCAGAATAGGAAGAAATACTGTTAAGTTTTCAAACTCAAATATTAAAGTCACATATTCCATTCAGTGTGTATCACCGCCGTTTAGCAGCCTATTCTGTGTACTCTGCACAGTTGCAGAATAGGAAGAAATACTGTTAAGTTTTCAAACTCAAATATTAAAGTCACATATTCCATTCAGTGTGTTTCACCGCCGTTTAGCAGCCTATTCTGTGTACTCTGCACAGTTGCAGAATAGGAAGAAATACTGTTAAGTTTTCAAACTCAAATATTAAAGTCACATATTCCATTCAGTGTGTATCACCGCCGTTTAGCAGCCTATTCTGTGTACTCTGCACAGTTGCAGAATAGGAAGAAATACTGTTAAGTTTTCAAACTCAAATATTAAAGTCACATATTCCATTCAGTGTGTATCACCGCCGTTTAGCAGCCTATTCTGTGTACTCTGCAGAGTTGCAGAATAGTAAGAAATACTGTTAAGTTTTCAAACTCAAATATCAAAGTCACATATTCCATTCAGTGTGTTTCACCGCCGTTTAGCAGCCTATTCTGTGTACTCTGTACAGTTGCAGAATAATAAGAAATACTGTTAAGTTTTCAAACTCAAATATTAAAGTCACATATTCCATTCAGTGTGTTTCACCGCCGTTTAGCAGCCTATTCTGTGTACTCTGCACAGTTGCAGAATAGGAAGAAATACTGTTAAGTTTTCAAACTCAAATATTAAAGTCACATATTCCATTCAGTGTGTATCACCGCCGTTTAGCAGCCTATTCTGTGTACTCTGCACAGTTGCAGAATAGGAAGAAATACTGTTAAGTTTTCAAACTCAAATATTAAAGTCACATATTCCATTCAGTGTGTTTCACCGCCGTTTAGCAGCCTATTCTGTGTACTCTGCACAGTTGCAGAATAGGAAGAAATACTGTTAAGTTTTCAAACTCAAATATTAAAGTCACATATTCCATTCAGTGTGTATCACCGCCGTTTAGCAGCCTATTCTGTGTACTCTGCACAGTTGCAGAATAGGAAGAAATACTGTTAAGTTTTCAAACTCAAATATTAAAGTCACATATTCCATTCAGTGTGTATCACCGCCGTTTAGCAGCCTATTCTGTGTACTCTGCAGAGTTGCAGAATAGTAAGAAATACTGTTAAGTTTTCAAACTCAAATATCAAAGTCACATATTCCATTCAGTGTGTTTCACCGCCGTTTAGCAGCCTATTCTGTGTACTCTGTACAGTTGCAGAATAATAAGAAATACTGTTAAGTTTTCAAACTCAAATATTAAAGTCACATATTCCATTCAGTGTGTTTCACCGCCGTTTAGCAGCCTATTCTGTGTACTCTGTACAGTTGCAGAATAATAAGAAATACTGTTAAGTTTTCAAACTCAAATATTAAAGTCACATATTCCATTCAGTGTGTTTCACCGCCGTTTAGCAGCCTATTCTGTGTACTCTGTACAGTTGCAGAATAATAAGAAATACTGTTAAGTTTTCAAACTCAAATATTAAAGTCACATATTCCATTCAGTGTGTTTCACCGCCGTTTAGCAGCCTATTCTGTGTACTCTGTACAGTTGCAGAATAATAAGAAATACTGTTAAGTTTTCAAACTCAAATATTAAAGTCACATATTCCATTCAGTGTGTATCACTGCCGTTTAGCAGCCTATTCTGTGTACTCTGCAGAGTTGCAGAATAGTAAGAAATACTGTTAAGTTTTCAAACTCAAATATTAAAGTCACATATTCTGTGTAAGATGAAGAAGGCGGGTAAAAAGGGACGGGGAAGTGGACGTGATCCTGAAAGTTCAGGGCGCGGGTCAGGACGCGGAGAAACTGTGCCTGGTGCCAGAGCACAAGAAAGAAAGACATCCACCATACCTAGCTTCATGTGTAATTTTACAGGGCGTCGCAGGACATCACTCTCGAGGTCCGACCACTGCGAACAGGTGGTCGGTTGGATGACAGCTGATACTGCTTCCAGTCGGTTAAGCACCACCCTGTCTTCCACCAAGTCCACTCTCAGTAGCCAAGAGTCTGGTCAAAATAATCCTCACTCTGATCATCCTTCCTCCCACCATACACGGTCTGGTCAAAGAAGTGATCCCACACTGGGATATAGTGAGGAGCTCGTCTCATCACCAATCCTTCATTTGACCCTCTCTCCAAGCATGCTTGCAGAGGAACATGACATCTTGTGCCCTGATTCACAACCTCTAGAGGCTACCCAATCACAAGAAGATGACAGATGTGAACGGCATTTAAGGTCAAAGGAAGTAGTGGATGATGATGATGATGATGATGAGACACAGTTGCCATTAAATCAACCACTATTTCCGTCTCAAGACCTTGTTGAGGAGAATGTTATACAGTTGTCAATGACTGAGTATGTGGTGGGATCAAGACTTGAGGAGGATGATCAGAGTGAGGAAGTGGAGGAGGACTTGGTGGACGATGAGGTGACTGACCCCACCTGGGAAGGTGTAGAGCCGAGCGATGTCAGCAGTCCTGAGGGTGAGCCATCTGCAGCACCGCAACAGGCTGGAAGAGGCAGTGGTGTGGCTACAGAAAGAAGGCAGACCGCACCAAACCGGCCCGCAAATGTTCCACGGAGCACCCCCTTGCGTAAATCTACCTTGCCAAGGGGTAGGTGTTCCGCGGTATGGCGTTTTTTTAAGGAAAGTGCGGACGACAAAAGAATTGTAGTTTGCAACCTGTGCCACACCAGAATGAGCCGAGGCATGAACACTAGAAACCTCACCACCACCAGCATGATCCGACACATGGCATCCAAGCACCGTAGTAAGTGGGAGGAACGCCTGGATCGCCCATCTGTGTCTGCAGGCCACACCACTGCCTCCTCTTCCCCTGTTTTCGGTGCCGGCCAATCGCCTGTCGAAGGCGCAGGCCCGCATACATCCCGCCCTGCACCTGTACCATCTGAAGCACCATCAGCGACCACATCCACTTCCCTGTCCCAGCACAGCGTCCAAATGTCGTTACCCCAGGCATTTGAGCGCAAGAGAAAGTACCCAGCCACCCACCCACAGGCCATAGCACTAACCTCACACCTTTCAAAATTTCTGGCCATCGAAATGCTGCCATTTAGGCTTGTGGACACTGAGTCCTTCCGCAGCCTGATGGCAGCAGCTGTCCCTCGGTACGCGGTCCCCAGCCGCCACTACTTTTCCCGGTGTGCCATCCCCGCATTACACCACCATGTGTCCCGTAACATCACCCGTGCCCTGACCAACGCAGTTACTGGGAAGGTCCACTTAACGACTGACACATGGACAAGTGCTTGTGGCCAGGGACGCTACATTTCCCTGACGGCACACTGGGTGAATGTCGTGGAGGCTGGGAGCGACTCGGACCCTGGGATGGCACGGGTGCTACCCACGCCGAGGATTGCGGGCCCTACCTCCATCAGGGTTTCCACCAGCACCTACGTTATTGGCTCCTCCTCCTCCGTTTCCACCTCCGAATTCTCTACACACAGCGCCACTCCCCCATCAGCCAGTAGCTGGAAGCAGTGTAGCACTGCAGTGGGGAAGCGTCAACAGGCCGTGCTGAAGCTGATCTGCCTTGGGGACAAACAGCACATGGCCTCAGAGCTGTTGCAGGGGATTAGTCACCAGACCGAGCAGTGGCTCTCGCCACTCAACCTGCAACCAGGCATGGTTGTGTATGATAATGGGCGTAACTTGGTGGCGGCTTTGGAGCTCGGCAAGCTCACACACGTACCATGCCTAGCGCATGTATTTAATTTAGTGGTGCAGCGATTTCTAAAAACCTACCCCAATGTGCATGATCTCTTGACCAAGGTGCGCCGCGTGTGTGCACATTTCCTTAAGTCATCAACAGCTTCAGCCGGCCTGTTGAAGCTGCAGCAGCGCTTACAATTGCCAGCTCACCGGCTGCTGTGTGACGTGAGCACGCGCTGGAACTCCACCTTCCACATGTTGGCCCGGCTTTGTGAGCAGCAGAGGGCAGTAGTGGAGTACCAGCTGTTACACGGTCGTCGCCTCTCCGTTCAACTTCCTGTAATCAGAAGTGAGGAGTGGGAATGGATGTCAGACCTCTGCGAGGTTTTACGCAATTTTGAGGAATCGACACAGATGGTGAGCGGCGATAACGCTATTATCAGTGTAACCATCCCACTTCTGTGTCTACTGAAACGCTCGCTGCTCACAATTAAAACCGACGCTTTGCATGTGGAAGAGGTGGAAATGGGGGAGGAAGAGCTTACACAAGGTGATAGCCAGAGCACCCTCACTTCGTCTTCTCAGCGACAATTGGAGGAGGCGGAGGAGGAGGAGGAGGAGGAGGAGGAAGACACGGTTGCCTCCGCTACAGAGAGTAGCCATGGAACTTTAGTTCCATCTCTTCAGCGTGGGTGGGCAGAAGAGGAGGAAGAGGATGAGGATATTGAGAGTCATCCTCCTGGTGAGGACAGCGAAATCTTGACTGTTGGTACTCTGGCACACATGGCTGACTTTATGTTAGGCTGCCTTTCCCGTGACCCACGCGTTGTACGCATTTTAGACAACACGGATTACTGGGTGTTCACCCTTCTGGACCCCCGCTACAAAGAGAATTTCTCATCTCTCATTCCTCCGGTGGAGAGGACAAGCAAAATGTTGCAATACCAGAAGGTTCTTGTCGAAAAATTGCTCCAAAATTTTCCATCTGACAACGCTGGCGGCAGAGTACGTGCTACCTTGGCCAACCGAGAAGGGGAGAAAAGGGGAGCACACAGCAGTTCCGAGAAAGGCAGGGCAACACTCTCCAAGGCGTGGGACACCTTCATGACACCCCGCCAGCACCCTCACCCTGATGCGCAGCCTAGTGTCACAAGGAGGGAAAAGTTTTGGAAGATGGTGAAGGAGTACGTAGCAGACCGTGTCAGCGTCCTGAATGATCCCTCTGTGCCTTACAACTACTGGGTGTCCAAGCTGGACACGTGGTATGAACTGGCACTCTACGCCTTGGAGGTGCTGGCCTGCCCTGCCGCCAGCGTTCTGTCTGAGCGGGTATTTAGTGCTGCTGGTGGCATCATAACAGATAAGCGTATCCGCCTTTCCACCGACAATGCTGATAGGTTGACACTTATAAAAATGAACAAGGCCTGGATTTCCCCTGACTTCTCCACTCCACTGGAGGAAAGCCCCGGGGGAACATAAACTCACTTTATATATGTTATTTACAATGATGTGAATACTCTGTATTCCCATTCACCCCTTCCACCCAAAAATGGGTATATGGTTGACTCTTAATCTTCTCATCCTCCTCCTCCTCTTCCATATGCCCTGTGCTATAATTTTTATATAGGGCCAGCTCACCAGCGGGCCCTGTGATATAATTTTTATATAGGGCCAGCTCACCAGCGGGCCCTGTTTGACAATTTTTATATAGGTCAGCTCACCAGCGGGCCTTCTCATATAATGTTTTATTGGGTCAGCTCTCTAGCGGGCCCTCTCATATAATGTTTTATAGCGTCAGCTCACTAGCGGGCCTTCGCATTTAATGTTTAGGATGGTCAGCTCTGCAGCAGACCCTCACCCATAATGTTTTAGATGGTCAGCTCAGCGCACGTTTCCCTCTTAATCATGGCCTCAGTTCAATAAAATCAAGGAAATTTTTGGGAGAATTTGCCTCTGTGCACGTTTCCCTCTTAATCATGGCCTCAGTTCTGAAAATCAAGGAAATTTTTGGGAGAATTTGCCTCTGCGCACGTTTCCCTCTTAATCATGGCCTCACTTCTGAAAATCAAGGAAATTTTTGGGATAATTTGCAGATGATATACAAGTAAATATACAGCAAATATTGTTTGGTAACAATTTTTCGCCTAAAGTCGTTTTTATTTTCCTTTTTGTGTGTTTTATGGTCAGTCTGTAAAAATGGCGTACTACGGGCGAAAGATCGTTCCCAGCAGCGATGTTGGAGTCCAAGATGCATCCAGACATCCTCCCTATGCTGTCCCTGAACCATTTCTGTAGTGTTTCCATCTTTTTCTGCCCTTTTCCTATGGACCAGGCACCCTCCCCTCATCAGAGCAGGGGGTGCCTGGTGTAATGCTCGAGTCCTCCCATTGACTTCAATGGGGCTCGGGTGCTCGGCCGAGCACTCGAGCCTCAGGGGGTGCTCGGTCAGAGCACCCGAACACCCGAGCATTGGGGTGCTCGCTCATCACTAGTAGTAAGTATTACTCTCCCTTTAAGATTACCTTCTCCATCCTCCTATGCAAAAAGTGGCAAGATGGAGATGATGTGTAAAGCATCTAAATAGTTAATTGGCATAAGGCAGGTGCGCACTAAATTTAGAAAATTGGTTTCACCGCCTAGTTTTGCATTGAATCTTATTAGTACATCCCCCCTTCTGTTGCTTTAATATCACTCCAGAGGTTCATGTGTTTGATATATGATTGATATAAAGTTTCAAGTTCATCTATTTAAGTCATTTTGTGTCATTTTCACTATCCTTGTTTAATAGCGTACTACAACATTATAGAATTCAGCCCATTAATGCCAGCACATGCTTGCATTTGAAAATCAACAAAACATTCATTTCCTCTCAAACACTTTGGTTCCCTTGAGACATTCATCAGGGCCATTTGTGCTAAAATCTGCAACATTGCTTTTATAGAAAATGCTTTGTGCTAGTGCAATTAATTTATGCTAAAATCTCCAAGGTTCATACACACTGTTATTGCTTCGATCACAAAATACCTTTATAAAAGGATGAAAAAATATCGTTTTGCAAAACATGTAGCACAAAAGATGTAAATAATAACCACAAGTCCTAAGCTTTTAGGTGTATTCTATTAGAAAAAAAAACACTTTTGTTGCCACATAAAAAGTATTCTCTAGATTTGGTAATCACACCTTCATATAAACTGGTTTTATTGCTAGTGCTTAACCCTTTGAATACCAGAGAGGTATCCAACACATTTGGGGAGATGCATTAAAGTGATGATAAAGTGGAGACGAATTTTCCAGTTTATCACGTTTCCAGTTCTTATGTTATTCTATGGAGTCTATGCACTAAGATTTCTCCAGCTCTGGAGATGTTATTGCATAGCCTTTATAGAATAACATAGGAAATGGAGAGGTGATATCAATCACTGGAGAACTCATCTCCCCTTTATCACCTCTTTATCACACCTTAGTGCATAACCCTGACTCTTATTCTAACTGCGGGGGTGGGGGGGCAGGGGACAAATAAACATTGCCATGTATTTAAATAGGGATTTATTATTTGTACCCTATAATTCAGTTGGTTTGCTCCACAATTGGGTGGAGCTACATCTTCTAATAAAACCCCCATGTACCTTACTATGGGCAGAAAATTCTAATGACTCCACTGAATTTTGCCCTTGTGCCATCTTTGTTCAGGAGACAACATCTTTAAAGGGATGGTAATACTTTGTTTTGTCTTTATTTTATTTTGTAGGCATTAAAAAAACATGAAGAATGATATAAGTCTTATCTCTCAAACCTTTATGGTTTGAGAGATATTCACAAGCAAAGTTTCCCCTCGCGCCCCTTTTACCTAGTGTAAGCCATCTCTTCTCAGATGTGGAATGCAGTCCATATACCAGACAGATAACAGAAGGGGACAATTTTCTTCCTATGAGAACAATGAAAGCCCTGCCCCCCTTGACAAGTTTGTTTGGTTTTCCCTTATCTTAATTGAAGATTGCCCCTCTCTGCAGTCTACCTGGGCACCTCCTTTTTAATCTGATTGAACAGTGTTACATCCGTAAAAGGGGAGGGGGTACTTTGTCACTGAATTACAACTCTGACAGAATTAAAATAACACTCTCCAAACTCCAAATACTATGATGATTGATTAGAGCTACTTTTATTATGAAAAATTACTATCCCTTTAAAGAGTTGTGGATGCCATGTCCACGGAGGTGGAAATAACAGCTGCTTTTCAGAATGAAGCAGCCATGAGTACATAAGTCAACTTAACCCTTCTGGTCCATAAAGGATTAAGACTGCCATGTGCATGGGAAATAGCTTGTGATTCTGCTATCAACTGCTATGTCTGTCTGCTATCCAGGGCTGATTGATGTTTTTGGAATTAATGTAATGTATGAATTTGATTCCAAGGTAAGATGGAGCAGAAACTGACTTGTATGTGTTGCCCCTACTTAAAATTATCTGCTTAGCTATTTGCTCTGAAAACCTTCTTCTTTATGCCATTAGCTCCAAGTGCAGGATGCGGAAATGTATGGACATGTTCCTCTTCTTCTTGTTTCTCATCATGTACTCATAAAAGGCAAAAGGAATAGATGCAAACTTCTTCCTATTTCCCGCACAAGCTATAGGGTAGGAATCTGAGATTTGCTTGCATTAAAGGGACATTCACACTTCCACACAACATCAGCTAGCATTAAACAAGTAGTACCAGTGTCAGTCTCAGCAGTGCTGTCTTAATGTTTATCATATTTTTATTGTCTAGCTTCCTTGACATGGAACAGCTAAATTTCCATGATGTTCAACATGAGCTTCAACACCAGTGAGGTTACAGCCCATGCACCCTCACTGTTGTCTGTTCAGAAGTCAGTCATGTCCCCCAGATGCTGTCATACACTGAAAGTAGTCTGAACTTTTCTCAGCATCACACTTCTGCCAGGATCCATTAAAATAACTTATGTCTCCTACTCTGCCACTGCTCTATCGAAGCTCCTCCTCTGGAATTGTACTAGAAAGCTAAAACACGATGTTCTTGAGTGGCGACTAGCCGTGGAAAAGGCAACATTGCTTTTGTTCATCCTCAGAGCCTCTCGCATACTTTGGCTTTTTGTTTTGAAATACTCTTAGGGTGTCTCTCTAAGAGTAAAAGGTAATCCAGATTTGGACCTCTTGCTCTCCGTGCCTAAGGAAGCTAGATGCACATCACTGATAAGGCCCAAACAAGGCTGAACCGTATGTCTGTGGGTTGGCTTGTGGTTCCTATTTAGAGGGACATGCCTATCATTTTGGGACTGGAATGTCCATTTTGGTGAGATTAGCCTTATATGTATGTGGAAGGTTCTCCTCTCTACTGGCACTAGAGAGGAAAAATTGATGCTTTTAAGTGATGACTGGCCATGGAACAGACAGCATTGTTCATCCTTAAAGCCTCTTAAATGGCACTAGAGAGCTAAAATGTGATGCTCTTGAGTGACGACTAAGCATGAAACAGGCAACATTGCTTTTGTTCATCCTCAGAGCCTCTCACATACTTTGGACTGTTGTTTTGAATACTTTTAGGGTGTCTCTCTAAGAGTAAAAGGCAATCCAGATTTGGAACTCTTGCTCTCATGCCTAAGGAAACTAGCTGCACATCACTGATGAGGCCCAAGCAAGGCTGAGACGTATGTCCAGGATTCGCTGGTGTTTCCCATTTAGAGGGGAGTTTCCCATTATTTGGAACAGGGCTGCCCTTTTGAATGGGATCAGTCTAATATATATATATATATATATATATATATATATATATATATATATATGGACATTTCTCCTTTGTAATGACACTAGAGAGCTAAAATGTGATGCTCTTCAGTGCCGACTAGCATTGGAAAAGGCAACATTGCTTTTGTTCATTCTCATAGCCTCTCATGTACGGACAGCTACCAGGCCCCCACAATCAGAAACTCTGATACCCCTACCTCAAAGTTTGGAATACTGTTTACCTGGATTTCCCATGTGATTTGTGGATCAAAATACAACATGCTGTGTACCAGCGCACTGAACGGGGGGGGGGAGACTGCGCTGGTTTTGGAATGGACAATTTCAGACTCTATTTGTGCTTACAGCACTCCTGCAGCTGTTCCCTCTAGGCACCAACCCTAAGAGTGATTTGCATATGTAGAAAGAGAAGTCAGAATGCTCAACTAGGCTCAGGAGATTGCAAGGTATGCAAAAAGCTCACTATGACTGTGTCCTGCACCCAGGGTGTAATCTCTTTTTCCTCACAAGTGCCAAGCACAAAGAAGAAATATTCTGAAGCATAGCATATTGGTCCTGCCAACATTACATTCCACTTCTGGATCTCCCCACCACTTGTAGGGTGGCCAACCCTAAAAGTGGTTTGCATATGTAGAAGAAGAAATCAGAGATGCTCAACCTTGCTCATGAGCTTGTCAGGTATGCTTAAAGCTCCAGTCTTTTTTAACTCACAAGTGCCATACACAGAGAAGAAATATTCTGAAGCATATCATACAGGTCCTGCCAAAATGACAGTCTAGACACGAAATACCAGACAATTCTCCTCTGAACAAGGGAAACAGCTAACACCAGAAGTATTAGGCCTTGTTGGGACTCTTCGGCGAGGTGCAGCTGATCCCTCTAGGTACTTATGAGCAAAAGATGCCACCTATATCAACCCTTTGAGTGCTGGAGGGCTACCCTTCAGGCACTCAAAGGGTTAACGGTTGCATCTTTGGGGGCTTCATTTTTATTTATTCATGTACAGCACTAATGGATTTTTTTTTTTTTGTTTTATGAAGAAAGAAGATTGAAAGAAAAAAGAAGAAGATGGGCGCAGCCCCACTGGTAAGCTTTTATTTGGTGGGACATATGTGAACTGTTTGTAGATTAAGACTATGAGGGTCATTGGGGTATGCAATGCTGTACAATGTACCCCACTGGCACTCATTGGGCTAATCTTGTTCTTTTTTTTTTTTCAACCACAAGTATGTGTTGGAAACCAGTTTTCAAACACATACAGGTGGTTTTCACCTCGTGTTTGGGACTCTGCACCTGCCTTTTCATGGCGCAGGATTTTTGTCAGGAAATGTACGGTCCTGGACATGCAATGAAACCACAGCATGGAATAAGATAGCCAAGTCTACTTTTTTTTACATGAAGTCCAATGGGTGTAAATTTTACACCCACTGGACATTTTTGCTCGCCTTTTGTTGTTGACAGCACAGTTTATAGAATTGTAAACCACCACTGCTGGTCTTGAAAAACATGATTGGTAATAGTATTGAGCCCCTAGACAGTAGGGCTGATATATTAAGTAAGTGGGGCAGTTATGAGCAAGCAAACTAATAAAAATGAATATTCTTTCAGATGGGACTTGTAATACCTAGAATGTCAGCTAAGTCTCCATCTCATTGCTCTGCAGTGCAATTGCATTCAATGGGTTAAAATCCCCATTCAAATCAAATGGAATTTGTTTATTCTAATTTGTTCCCTATGGTGGAGTTGGTTTGTAACAGAATTGTACCAGTTACTTACTACATCAGCCCCAGTGTGATGTACTAAATGGAGCAATTCTGGTTCAAACCAACTGAACCACAGAAGGCAATTTGAAATTCCCACTGATTTAAATGGGTTTAAAAGCCTTTGACTATACTTCAGTGCAGGGCTGTCCACATTCAGTCCTCAAGGGCCACCAACTGACCAGAATTTAAGTAATATCTGGAAAAAAATGAAGCACTGATAGATCCTCCTATAAAAAGGGTCATGTAATGCATTATTTCAATATTTTCCGTGTCGTAGTTCAAAAATATTTAAATGCTAAAGAATCCCCCTCCCGCCCCTTTTACATGCTGTAAGCCTCCTCTCATTTGATGTGGAATACGGTTGTGGGACCATACAATACGCAGCGAAGGACAATCTTCATACATAGAGTATAAGAAAAATCCTGCCCCCCTTGATGAAGGAGGGGAGGATTTTTGTTATGCTCAGTAAAGATTGTCCCTTGCTGCTCTCCTTCCAGTCAGCTGAAAGAGGCAGCGTTACATGAGTTAAATATAAATATAAACACAGCGTAACAAGATACTTTTTATAGGAGGATCAATTGGAGCTGCTTTTTTTCCACTTATTACTATCCCTTTAAGCACAGGTTAGTCAATCAGAATTAATGAGCCACTGATTAACTCACCTGTGCTTAATTAGGGAAATCCTTACATCCTGGCCTGTTGGTGGCCCTTGAGGACTGAACTTGGACAGCCCTGCTTCAGGGTATGCACTACAATGTATGGACAGTTTAATGCATAGCAGACCACACACTCCTCCGTTGTTAAAAATGTATCAGTTGAGTGCCATGTGGGGGGTGCATTGCTTTGTAGTGCATTGCTTATCCCTCTGGCATTCAAACAGTTAATGCTAGCAAGTCCCTTACACTTTCCCCCTCTGCAAGCACAGAAAAATAGATTCATTTTCATGATTTCCTTTGTGTGTAAGCTCAATACACGGAGTTAAACAAGGCGCAGAGGAAAATAACACGTGAAGTGTACATACGATTCCCCTTTTCTGTTCCTTGGCACAATCAGCGTCAAGGGGAGAATTTTTAGAGTAAGTAACTTAGTAAATTGGTGTTAGGTATCCATAGGTCTAGAAAATTGATTTCAGCTCCTGTTTTTGCATTAAATCATATTCATACTCTCTCCCCACAGAAAGAAACTACAATTGTGTTATATTAGCAGAAGAATACCTTCATTGTAGAATATATGTGAAATTCACTGCAACCCTAATGCCTGCCCAGTGACGATGTCCAAATGTTGAAGCATCTTCTTCTTGCCGTCTACTGTATGATTTTCTCAGTAATAACCTGATTACTCTGTATATAGTTTATACAACTGTTACCAGATGGGTTATTGCTTGTGTAATATCTCCATTTCATGTAAATAGGTGTTGTTGGTATGTAGGTAGATAGATAGATAGATAGATAGATAGATAGATAGATAGATAGATAGATAGATAGATAGATATGTCTGCATTGTATAACATACATCAGTGGGTAGCTTGTTCCGGGACAAGTGGCCCACAGGCATGCTGAGATGTAGATCTGTTTTCTCTCACTCCCATAATAACAGGGGTCAGCTTGTTTGTGGACAGGTGGGCTCTGTGTCCTTGCAGAATGGGCACTATCTATGAATGATCAATGAATGAATAAATATATTGTGTATATAAATATATATATACACAAATCAGATGTATGTATCATCCTTTTGCCTTTGCCCACTCAGTGAGGGTATCACTTGTTCGTTGACAAGACAAATTGCCTGGGAACCAGTATAGATGTACATATCTGACAGGGGGTTGCTGACCTTAGGCTGACATTCTCTTATCCTTCAGAGAAATAGGCATTTTCAGTAGTGTCCCAAATAAGGTTTTTGCTAGCAAGCTAGGCACCCACACCAACTGTTGCTGTGTATGAAATAGTGCACTGGGATGTGTTTAGTCCTATTTACATTGAAAGCAATGCACGGTAAAGAGTATAAAACAAGGGATTAGATTCCATTTAGTCAGTGAAGGAGGAGTGGAGGAGAAAGGTGGAGTGAAGGAGAAAGATGGGGTGAAGGAGGAAGAAAGGAGAGAAAAGGACAGAAGAAGGGGCAGTGAAGAAGTGCAGTAACAAGAAATATACAGGAGGACTCTGCCCAGGTAATTATGCCAGAATACACAGTGCACTTATGTATATAAAAATGTATTAATGTTTTGTGTTCTGTAGTCTTAAATGTATTGTTGTAGTTAGTCTAATCTTTGTTGTGCATGCTCTTTAATTCCTTATAAAGAAGTGATGTAAGACTCTGACTGGTGTTCTAATACATTTGTTTTTGATTGAACCATCTCTTTTGCACCTGAATCCTCATAACAGGAAATATTTATGTATATGTACATGTAAAATTGTAATATTTATATATACATACATATTTCTCTGGGTTACATTATTGCTGACCCAGTTAAAACCGGTAACACATCTATTGTGTTCTCTAGCCCCAGAGTCAGAGGATTATTTGCCAAGAACTGTAGTCATTTTGGAGCAAAACAACTGCATCAACTAAAAATGAACATGAATTTAAATTGATCTTTAAAACCTTTGAATGATATAGAGGTTTCCAATGCATGGCTGCACAATGCATTGGAGACCTCTCTAGTATTCAAATCATTAAAGAGACACTTAATTAGTAGGTGTCCATTACAGGTGCATCTTATTATGCTGTTTAATATCTGCAGTTTCCTGTATATAGTGATCTCTGTTGAAGTCTGGCTCCATATAAGTCTTTCTCATCCTGGGCCCTCAGGATGCACAAACAGGTCAGGACTTGAGGATTTCCATGGTTGAGTGGAGGTGAGTTAACCAGATACTCAATCATTTTGATTAGCTCACCTGTACTCAAACATCAAAATCTTCAAATCCTGGCCCGGCAGTGGGCTTTGTGGGTTATTGAAACAGTGGGTTTCAATAAACCTGAATAAATCATAAGGAATAGTGATGAGCGAGCACCCCAATGCTCGGGTGTTCGGGTGCTCTGACCGAGCACCCCCTGAGGCTCGAGTGCTCGGCCGAGCACCCGAGCCCCATTGAAGTCAATGGGAGGACTCGAGCATTACACCAGGCACCCCCTGCTCTGATGAGGGGAGGGTGCCTGGTCCATAGGAAAATGGAAGAAAATGATGGAAACACCACAGAAATGGTTCAGGGACTGCATAGGGAGGATGTCTGGATGCATCTTGGACTCCAACATCGCTGCTGGGAACGATCTTTCGCCCGTAGTACACCATTTTTACAGACTGACCGTAAAACACACAAAAAGGAAAATAAAAACGACTTTAGGCGAAAAATTGTTACCAAACAGTATTTGCTGTATATTTACTTGTATATCATCTGCAAATTCTCCCAAAAATTTCCTTGATTTTCAGAACTGAGGCCATGATTAAGAGGGAAACGTGCGCAGAGGCAAATTCTCCCAAAAATTTCCTTGATTTTCAGAACTGAGGCCATGATTAAGAGGGAAACGTGCGCAGAGGCAAATTCTCCCAAAAATTTCCTTGATTTTCAGAACTGAGGCCATGATTAAGAGGGAAACGTGCGCTGAGCTGACCATCTAAAACATTATGGGTGAGGGTCTGCTGCAGAGCTGACCATCCTAAACATTATATGCGAAGGCCCGCTAGTGAGCTGACGCTATAAAACATTAAATGAGAGGGCCCGCTAGAGAGCTGACCCAATAAAACATTATATGAGAAGGCCCGCTGGTGAGCTGACCTATATAAAAATTGTCAAACAGGGCCCGCTGGTGAGCTGGCCCTATATAAAAATTATATCACAGGGCCCGCTGGTGAGCTGGCCCTATATAAAAATTATATCACAGGGCCCGCTGGTGAGCTGGCCCTATATAAAAATTATAGCACAGGGCATATGGAAGAGGAGGAGGAGGATGAGAAGATTAAGAGTCAACCGTATACCCGTTTTTTGGGTGGAAGGGGTGAATGGGAATACAGAGTATTCCCATCATTGTAAATAACATATATAAAGTGAGTTTATGTTCCCCCGGGGCTTTCCTCCAGTGGAGTGGAGAAGTCAGGGGAAATCCAGGCCTTGTTCATTTTTATAAGTGTCAACCTATCAGCATTGTCGGTGGAAAGGCGGATACGCTTATCTGTTATGATGCCACCAGCAGCACTAAATACCCTCTCAGACAGAACGCTGGCGGCAGGGCAGGCCAGCACCTCCAAGGCGTAGAGTGCCAGTTCATACCACGTGTCCAGCTTGGACACCCAGTAGTTGTAAGGCACAGATGGATCATTGAGGACGCTGACACGGTCTGCTACGTACTCCTTCACCATCTTCCAAAACTTTTCCCTCCTTGTGACACTAGGCTGCGCATCAGGGTGAGGGTGCTGGCGGGGTGTCATGAAGGTGTCCCACGCCTTGGAGAGTGTTGCCCTGCCTTTCTCGGAACTGCTGTGTGCTCCCCTTTTCTCCCCTTCTCTGTTGGCCAAGGTAGCACGTACTCTGCCGCCAGCGTTGTCAGATGGAAAATTTTGGAGCAATTTTTCGACAAGAACCTTCTGGTATTGCACCATTTTGCTTGTCCTCTCCACCGGAGGAATGAGAGATGAGAAATTCTCTTTGTAGCGGGGGTCCAGAAGGGTGAACACCCAGTAATCCGTGTTGTTTAAAATGCGTATAACGCGTGGGTCACGGGAAAGGCAGCCTAACATAAAGTCAGCCATGTGTGCCAGAGTACCAACAGTCAAGATTTCGCTGTCCTCACCAGGAGGATGACTCTCAATATCCTCATCCTCTTCCTCCTCTTCTGCCCACCCACGCTGAAGAGATGGAACTAAAGTTCCATGGCTACCCTCTGTAGCGGAGGCAACCGTGTCTTCTTCCTCCTCCTCCTCCTCCTCCTCCGCCTCCTCCAATTGTCGCTGAGAAGACGAAGTGAGGGTGCTCTGGCTATCACCTTGTGTAAGCTCTTCCTCCCCCATTTCCACCTCTTCCACATGCAAAGCGTCGGTTTTAATTGTGAGCAGCGAGCGTTTCAGTAGACACAGAAGTGGGATGGTTACACTGATAATAGCGTTATCGCCGCTCACCATCTGTGTCGATTCCTCAAAATTGCGTAAAACCTCGCAGAGGTCTGACATCCATTCCCACTCCTCACTTCTGATTACAGGAAGTTGAACGGAGAGGCGACGACCGTGTAACAGCTGGTACTCCACTACTGCCCTCTGCTGCTCACAAAGCCGGGCCAACATGTGGAAGGTGGAGTTCCAGCGCGTGCTCACGTCACACAGCAGCCGGTGAGCTGGCAATTGTAAGCGCTGCTGCAGCTTCAACAGGCCGGCTGAAGCTGTAGATGACTTACGGAAATGTGCACACACGCGGCGCACCTTGGTCAAGAGATCATGCACATTGGGGTAGGTTTTTAGAAATCGCTGCACCACTAAATTAAATACATGCGCTAGGCATGGTACGTGTGTGAGCCTGCCGAGCTCCAAAGCCGCCACCAAGTTACGCCCATTATCACACACAACCATGCCTGGTTGCAGGTTGAGTGGCGAGAGCCACTGCTCGGTCTGGTGACTAATCCCCTGCAACAGCTCTGAGGCCGTGTGCTGTTTGTCCCCAAGGCAGATCAGCTTCAGCACGGCCTGTTGACGCTTCCCCACTGCAGTGCTACACTGCTTCCAGCTACTGGCTGATGGGGGAGTGGCGCTGCGTGTAGAGAATTCGGAGGTGGAAACGGAGGAGGAGGAGCCAATAACGTAGGTGCTGGCGGAAACCCTGATGGAGGTAGGGCCCGCAATCCTCGGCGTGGGTAGCACCCGTGCCATCCCAGGGTCCGAGTCGCTCCCAGCCTCCACGACATTCACCCAGTGTGCCGTCAGGGAAATGTAGCGTCCCTGGCCACAAGCACTTGTCCATGTGTCAGTCGTTAAGTGGACCTTCCCAGTAACTGCGTTGGTCAGGGCACGGGTGATGTTACGGGACACATGGTGGTGTAATGCGGGGATGGCACACCGGGAAAAGTAGTGGCGGCTGGGGACCGCGTACCGAGGGACAGCTGCTGCCATCAGGCTGCGGAAGGACTCAGTGTCCACAAGCCTAAATGGCAGCATTTCGATGGCCAGTAATTTTGAAAGGTGTGAGGTTAGTGCTATGGCCTGTGGGTGGGTGGCTGGGTACTTTCTCTTGCGCTCAAATGCCTGGGGTAACGACATTTGGACGCTGTGCTGGGACAGGGAAATGGATGTGGTCGCTGATGGTGCTTCAGATGGTACAGGTGCAGGGCGGGAGGTATGCGGGCCTGCGCCTTCGACAGGCGATTGGCCGGCACCGAAAACAGGGGAAGAGGAGGCAGTGGTGTGGCCTGCAGACACAGATGGGCGATCCAGGCGTTCCTCCCACTTACTACGGTGCTTGGATGCCATGTGTCGGATCATGCTGGTGGTGGTGAGGTTTCTAGTGTTCATGCCTCGGCTCATTCTGGTGTGGCACAGGTTGCAAACTACAATTCTTTTGTCGTCCGCACTTTCCTTAAAAAAACGCCATACCGCGGAACACCTACCCTTTGGCAAGGTAGATTTACGCAAGGGGGTGCTCCGTGGAACATTTGCGGGCCGGTTTGGTGCGGTCCGCCTTCTTTCTGTAGCCACACCACTGCCTCTTCCAGCCTGTTGCGGTGCTGCAGATGGCTCACCCTCAGGACTGCTGTCATCGCTCGGCTCTACACCTTCCCAGGTGGGGTCAGTCACCTCATCGTCCACCAAGTCCTCCTCCACTTCCTCACTCTGATCATCCTCCTCAAGTCTTGATCCCACCACATACTCAGTCATTGACAACTGTATAACATTCTCCTCAACAAGGTCTTGAGACGGAAATAGTGGTTGATTTAATGGCAACTGTGTCTCATCATCATCATCATCATCCACTACTTCCTTTGACCTTAAATGCCGTTCACATCTGTCATCTTCTTGTGATTGGGTAGCCTCTAGAGGTTGTGAATCAGGGCACAAGATGTCATGTTCCTCTGCAAGCGTGCTTGGAGAGAGGGTCAAATGAAGGATTGGTGATGAGACGAGCTCCTCACTATATCCCAGTGTGGGATCACTTCTTTGACCAGACCGTGTATGGTGGGAGGAAGGATGATCAGAGTGAGGATTATTTTGACCAGACTCTTGGCTACTGAGAGTGGACTTGGTGGAAGACAGGGTGGTGCTTAACCGACTGGAAGCAGTATCAGCTGTCATCCAACCGACCACCTGTTCGCAGTGGTCGGACCTCGAGAGTGATGTCCTGCGACGCCCTGTAAAATTACACATGAAGCTAGGTATGGTGGATGTCTTTCTTTCTTGTGCTCTGGCACCAGGCACAGTTTCTCCGCGTCCTGACCCGCACCCTGAACTATCAGGATCACGTCCACTTCCCCGTCCCTTTTTACCCGCCTTCTTCATCTTACACGGAATATGTGACTTTAATATTTGAGTTTGAAAACTTAACAGTATTTCTTACTATTCTGCAACTCTGCAGAGTACACAGAATAGGCTGCTAAACGGCGGTGAAACACACTGAATGGAATATGTGACTTTAATATTTGAGTTTGAAAACTTAACAGTATTTCTTACTATTCTGCAACTCTGCAGAGTACACAGAATAGGCTGCTAAACGGCGGTGACACACACTGAATGGAATATGTGACTTTAATATTTGAGTTTGAAAACTTTACAGTATTTCTTACTATTCTGCAACTCTGCAGAGTACACAGAATAGGCTGCTAAACGGCGGTGAAACACACTGAATGGAATATGTGACTTTAATATTTGAGTTTGAAAACTTAACAGTATTTCTTCCTATTCTGCAACTGTGCAGAGTACACAGAATAGGCTGCTAAACTGCGGTGACGAACACAGAATGGAATATGTGACTTTAATATTTGAGTTTGAAAACTTAACAGTATTTCTTCCTATTCTGCAACTGTGCAGAGTACACAGAATAGGCTGCTAAACGGCGGTGAAACACACTGAATGGAATATGTGACTTTAATATTTGAGTTTGAAAACTTAACAGTATTTCTTACTATTCTGCAACTCTGCAGAGTACACAGAATAGGCTGCTAAACGGCGGTGACACACACTGAATGGAATATGTGACTTTAATATTTGAGTTTGAAAACTTAACAGTATTTCTTACTATTCTGCAACTGTGCAGAGTACACAGAATAGGCTGCTAAACGGCGGTGACACACACTGAATGGAATATGTGACTTTAATATTTGAGTTTGAAAACTTAACAGTATTTCTTACTATTCTGCAACTGTGCAGAGTACACAGAATAGGCTGCTAAACGGCGGTGACACACACTGAATGGAATATGTGACTTTAATATTTGAGTTTGAAAACTTAACAGTATTTCTTACTATTCTGCAACTGTGCAGAGTACACAGAATAGGCTGCTAAACGGCGGTGACACACACTGAATGGAATATGTGACTTTAATATTTGAGTTTGAAAACTTAACAGTATTTCTTACTATTCTGCAACTCTGCAGAGTACACAGAATAGGCTGCTAAACGGCGGTGACACACACTGAATGGAATATGTGACTTTAATATTTGAGTTTGAAAACTTAACAGTATTTCTTACTATTCTGCAACTCTGCACACTACACAGAATGTGCTGCTAAACTGCGGCGAAGCACACTGAATGGAATATGTGACTTTGATATTTTAGTTTGAAGACTTAACAGTATTTCTTCCTATTCTGCAACTCTGCACAGTACACAGAATGTGCTGCTAAACTGCGGCGAAGCACACTGAATGGAATATGTGACTTTGATATTTTAGTTTGAAGACTTAACAGTATTTCTTCCTATTCTGCAACTCTGCACAGTACACAGAATGTGCTGCTAAACTGCGGCGAAGCACACTGAATGGAATATGTGACTTTGATATTTTAGTTTGAAGACTTAACAGTATTTCTTCCTATTCTGCAACTCTGCACAGTACACAGAATGTGCTGCTAAACTGCGGCGACGCACACTGAATGAAATATGTGACTTTGATATTTTAGTTTGAAGACTTAACAGAATGTGCTCTAATCTGCAACTTTGCACACTAAACAGAATGTGCTCTAATCTGCAACTTTGCACACTAAACAGAATGTGCTCTAATCTGCAACTTTGCACACTAAACAGAATGTGCTCTAATCTGCAACTTTGCACACTAAACAGAATGTGCTCTAATCTGCAACTTTGCACACTAAACAGAATATTTTTTTTTTTTTTTTTGTTTTTTTCCCCCCACACAAAATAACCTGCTGCCCCCACACACAGTAGTCCTAAAAAGGACTTTTGGTTCTTTTTTTTCACAAGTTTGTTTTTTTTCCTCCCTACACTGCCTTTCCCTTCCAATCCTCAGCTCTCCCTGGCTAAGACTGAGCCGAACTCGATGGTCAGGTGCTATACAGCACCTGACCACGGGTTCTGGCCAGCCAATCAGTGTAATGCCAGCAGCCAACATGGCTGCTGGCATTACACCGATGTCAGAGCCTCCCTGCACGTTTATTGGCTGCGCAGTAGCCGCAAAACGTGCGGGGAGGAGACCCGAACATGGCGGGCGAGCACATGCGGTACTCGTACGAGTACCGCCATGTGCCGAGCCGATCCGAGCATCGGCCGAGCATGCTCGCTCAACACTAATAAGGAATATTATTTCTTATCCTATTATATTAAAGGCCAGACGTATGTTTGCCAGATGCAATCATGCGCAGTAGAGACTGCCCGAACGGACAAAACACGCCATCTTCCCAGCCGCTCTCCCAGCCCTGTGTGCCCGGTGTCCATCACGGTGTGTGAGGGATCCCTGGCCCTGGTTGTGCAGTGTCTAGCTGAGCCCGGAGGTTCAAACCCCCTGCTCTGGGTCAAGGTGCGCTCCCGCACGCACACCCGAGACTGGCGAAGTAGAGGCGTGCGCCCTCTCCTGGTACCTCATGAGCTGCTGTTACTGAGGCCGTAGGTGCAGGGACTGGCGAATGCATGGCTATCTTAACCCTTTGAGTGCCAGAGGAGTACATATCGCATTGCTCTTTAATGCGTTGCGTACCCCTCTGACACTTAAAGGGTTAACCCATTCGGTGCCATTGAGTTTGGCCCATGTACAAGGGCTTTTACCCTAGTCAGATTATAAATTGTAGTAGACTAAAACAGTGATCAAATGGAAATGAAAACAGTAAAAAGAAATAACTGACATCTGTCTAAAGGACACCTACCTGGATAAGTGCTTTTGATAAGGAAATTGAGATACTTATTCTTAGAGCACTGTTCACCTTTAAAAAGCTAATTTAATAACCATCTGAGTGCCAAAGGGGTGCACAACTCCTCACCTTTCAATATGTCGTGCACCACTCTACACAGTAACACACACAGTAACACAGTCGATGAGGCTGAAAAAAGACATGCGTCCATCAAGTCTAGCCCACTCTAAAAACACCAACGCTGATCCAGATGAAGGAAAAAAAAAGCACTCTGGCACTCAAAGGGTTAAATCAATGAGATTTGGGGGATTGTTTATTTGTCCCCTATAATTTAGTGTGTTTGCTCCAGAATCTTCTCCTTCTTAGTACTGCTATGTCTAGCTCGGAGGTGGGCAAACTGCGAGCTCTCCAGCTCTTCAGGACTTCAATTCCCATCATCCACTGCCAGACAAGGGTTGGGGGCGGATGATGGAAATTATAGTCCTGAAGAGCTGGAGGGCCTCAGATTGCCCACCACTGCTCTAGGTCTTCAAGCCTGTTTATAATACAGTGAAAATCTTTTAAGACATTACTACTGTCAAGGACCAGAAAAACCAAACTTTATGTTTGTCTCCTATTGTGTTCATCCCATTATCTTCACTGAGGAAATAAACTGTTACATTATCCTCATTATCCTCCACTGTGACAACTCCATAATAATATACTTACCATGCTTCAGTAAAGTTACTTCTTTCAACAACACAGAACTGTGCATTAATGACTTTGGCTCAGATTTTTCTAGCAAGATGAGGTTATGTGGCGAAACAGTGTCATTCACATTGGCTTTTGTTTACCAGTGGGCTTTAGAGGTCTTACACAGTTCTATAACTATCCACTGCAGGGTCAATAGCAAACTATTACAGAGGAATATTGGATTCAGTAGGTTAGTAGGAATAAAAAAACACTAGCCACGTCCAAAGCCTCTAAGAAACTGTTTAACAAGATGTTAGAAAATCAATTTCAATAAAGGAGACCTTAAACCTGCACAATATTATATGTTTATAGCGAGTGAGGTGTTTTTTTCTCTCTGCTTTAGTGTGATTTTTAACCGCAGTATGGAAAGTGGTGGTGGCACATTATTTCAGAAGCATGTCTGTAGCTCCGAGCTGTATCATTATAATTCATAGCAAAACAAGTTACACAAAAAATCCATTTGAATTACTCTTGCGTATCTGGAAAGCAGAGGCGTTATTGTTTTATTATTTTTTTTCTCTCTTTCTTTCAAAGTATGGGCTGTCTTCTTTTACTCAAATGTTAAATTACAGAACTTGCTAATTCCCATTTTCCTTCTCTCTAGAGGAAAAGTAAAAAGCGCAGAACAGTACATTCTCTTTCACAAACTAATTCGGCTTCTTTTCTAGGGTATTTAAGTTCTCCCTCAAAGGAACAAAGCAAATTTTCAATTTGGAGGTGAAATGTTTTGGTCCTATCTCCTACATCGTGGGCAACCATCCATGGTCTCAACACTAAATGGTTATATTATAAACCCAATGCACAAACATGGTGTGGTGAATGTACAAAATATCCAGTGCAACTCCACCGGCATTAGTCTCTAAAGCTAGTAGTTACAATTCAGGATATGCACTAAAGTTTATGAGCACTGTTGTACATACCAGCAGATGATTTCCACCACCATTAGGATTTTAATGCCAGTAAGTCCCACACCAGCCACATAGCATGCACAGGGAAATAGCATACACTCACGCCTTGTTTAGTGAATAGCTGTAAGCAATGTATACAGGTTGGAAGGCTCCTCCTTTTGGTGAAAGCAATGATAAGGGAACTCTGGTGTGAGTAGTTAGCTAAACTGATGTCAAACAAGCGTAAAGACAAAAATCAATTCTAGTATCTGACTTAGAGAAGAATCCCCATCGTACATTCACCCCAAAGTTTTGGAAATCAGCTGCACCATTGGCAAAAAATAAAATCAACCCCAGTGATTTAAAGGAGCAGCAAGCTTTTTTAATGAAAACATATATGTTATAGAGCTTTTCCTGCTGAGTTAAACAAGGGTAGTCCCACTGCTGTCAGTTGTTTTATTCAAAACTAGTTGAACAGCCTGTGTACACGGGCCACAGTGCCAGGCAGCAACTGTGGTGGTGCAGTCATGCACAGTAGAGACTGCCCGTGCTGTGCCTGATAACAGAGAGGGGAGTTCCGAATTCAGACCAAAGTTCTCTCTGCGCATTGAAGCTACGGTCTGAATTTGGAGCACCCCAGTCCGTTATCAGCAGCGGCACTGGCAGTCTCTACTGTGCATGACTGCAGCATGTGCAGCCGTCTGTACTGTGCATGACATCTTCTGACAAACATACAATAGCAAATTATTATATAGGATGTATAACAATTCAAATAACCAGGAAGTGAATTTACTGTGTTTACTTCCTGATAGTTTGAACTGACAGGAAGTGACTTGGCAGTTTCTATCACATTCTGTGGAGAACTGTATGTCACTGTAACAGAAAATCTAATTGGAATTTGACCACTAGAGGGCACTGCTAATGTAAAAAAGCATGGGTTTAAACTGTAATAACTCTGGAAATATGAATCTCACTGCAGAAATAACTCTGGAAATATGAGTCTCTCTGGAAATATGAATCTCTCTTATTTTACTCAACAGGAAGTTTTTCATAAAAAAAGTTTACTGCTCCTTAAAATGAGATGTTTAATGCTTTGAATGCAATTCAATGTGTTGGAGACTGCTCTAGCATCCAAGAGGTAAAAAGCTAAATTAAATCAAACATACTTTTGGGAACATTTGTTTGCTCCCTGTTGCGCAGTGGGTTTGCTCTAAAATCAATTCTGTTTTCTTTGTGTACACACCTCCAGTTCTATGCTGTCTTGTAGAATCAGAGCATCAAAGGTACAGTTAGAAAATGGAATCATGAAATGAATCATGGGGAGCATTTAAGAGTTTAAAGGGATAGTAATACTTCGTTTTAACTTTATTTTATTTTGTAGGCATTAAAAAAACATGAGAACGATATAAGACTTATCTCTCAAACACTTATGGTTTAAGAGATATTCACAAGCAAAGTTTCCCCCTCCCGACCCTTTTTCCTAGTGTAAGCCATCTCTTCTCAGATGTGGATCTGGTTGTAAGACCAGACAGATAACAGCAGGGGACAATCTTCTTTGTATGAAAACAATGAAAGTCCTTCCCCCCTTGACAAGTTTTTCAGCTTTTTCCCTTATCTTAATTGAAGATTGTCCCTCTCTGCAGTCTGCCTGGGCACCTCCCTTCTGATCTGGCTGAACGGGGGGGGGGGGTACTTTGCTTGTGAATATCTCTTAAACCATAAAGGTTTGAGAGATAAGACTTATATCGTTCTTCATGTTTTTTTAATGCCTACAAAATAAAATAAAGTTAAAACAAAGTATTACTGTCCCTTTAAAGACCTATTTAAATCAAAGGGAAATTTTTTAAACATGTATTTGTTCTCTGTGTTGTATTTGGCTTGTGTAAGGCTTACTCTATGCTTTGTGCATATGACCTTATGTGCATTAGCAAAGTATTTACACCTTAATATATTTTTATTTTAAGAACATAAAAGGAAAGATCACATATACATATATGCTAGTATTTTCAAGAATGTAAGGTGGCATTTCCTGTAATAATTCTGACTGTGATTGGTTATAAGGTAGCTGGATCCCTGTCTGTCCCTTATCATCCTTCTAGGGATACAGCCATGTACCGTAGTGAGCCCTTACATTGTTTTGGAAGTTATATGGTTAGGGGTTGCTTCCAGGAGTACTAAGCCTCTTCTATGTAAGTGATCTGGGGTCAGCAGGTGGACTCTTCTGATAGGACCCAAAGGGCTGTATGTTCAAAGAGATAAAGACAAAAAATTGTCGTATGAAAGACAAAAATAAGTAATTGTGTGCATGAACGACATATTTTCTATAGAGTATGCGACAAAAAGCTAGTAATGTCCATTGTGTACGACACATCTCTAGAATTGACAGGCAAAGGGGCTGGGCAAGGGCGGGGCTAAACTATCCTCCAGTGTTGTATAGAGGAAAAGAAAATTTGTCGTAACTAACAACAAAAAAATATCTTTCAAAAGACAAAATTTGTACGTTAAGAAAAAAGTGGAGAGATTGTGTTCTGAATGTGAGAATTTTTGTCTTTAGTTAAGACATTTTTGTTGTTAGTTAAGTCTTTTTTTGTCATTCCATACGACAATTTCAGTCAGGACAAACAACATATTTCCAATCACAACCTACACTCTCTGAAAATATTAATGATCCCAACGACACTGTACTTTGAAAAGTCATTACAAATGACAAAAGCTGTTTGCTACTTCTTTGAACACATGGCCCTAAGAGATAGGTTAATTCCCTTCCAATAATAATCATATGCAATATCACAATATAAACTCTTTACAGTGAAACAACCTCAACTCAGAGGATGAAATTCAGTTAAAAATAATTATATTGCTAGTTATGGCAGCAATAACATTAAACATTTTACAATATGCATAAATAACCCCAAACATTAACTCCCGAGAGTTTGTGATTCACAATCCCAATGTCCCAAAATTCTATTGCAGGTTTTGATACACGTTGAGGCCCTAGGGGTTGGGAATAGCACTAATCCATGATGATTAAATATGGAATAGTACCTTGGACTTTCTTGATGGTGTTGCTGTGTCAGGCTACACTTCCTGTTCCTCACTATTGATTTTTGGTCTGTCCAACTGAGCTTTACTTTGACTTCCCTGCTCTTTGAGGGTTAAATGGTGATCTCAGGCTCCACCAAACCAATTGGTTGCAGCAAAGTTGTACCGATTTTAACAACACTCAGACCAGAGGTTAAAATAAAACACAGTGTTGTTGAGAGAAAATAAGGAACAGCCCCCCCTAGGGGCTAGAATAGGTAATAGCACGTATATAGATAAGTATAATGGATGTCTTCCAGGCACAATATGGCTTGGGACAATATTGATGTATAACAGGAATCAATAGTGGTATAAGGGTTAATGCCCAATGCAAGTAATCAGTGTCTGTTGTGGTGTGATTAGCCAAAGCCCAGTAGATGGTAAAAACAGTCCATGTAGTGGTGCTAGATGGAAAGCACCTAGCAGTGAGACAGAACTGAAACACTACAGGAACAGGCGTTCCCTGATATACCCAACGGTATTGCAAGAGCTGACTGGAACCAGAGCCAATAGCACCCCTTAGATGTGGTAACGGAGTCAGAGACACTGCAAGAGCTAAGTGGGACCAGATCCAATAGCACCCCTTAGGTGCGGTAACGGAGTCATAGACACTGCACGAGCTAAATGTAACTTGAGCCAGTCGCACTCTGCTGGTGCGATAATGAAGGCACAACACTGCGAGCTGAATGAGACCAGAGCCAAGACACACTTCCGGTGCGGTAACGGAGACACACACTGCAAGAGCTAACGGAATGCCCAATAGCACCGTGCGGTGCGACAACTGTTCAGGTGTAAGGTGGAGGCACCATAACGGAGGCCACGTTTGCTCTGCTAGTGTTAACGGACAGGCTCGGTAGTGGAGGCAACAAGCTCAGCAAGTGTTAATGACAGGCTCAGTATTGGAGGCAACAAGCTCAGCAAGTGTTAACGGACAGGCTCGGTAACGGAGGCAACAAGCTCAACAAGTGTTCACAGACAGGCTCGATAACGGAGGCAACAAGCTCAGCAAGTGTTCACGGACAGACTCGGTAACGGAGGCAACAAGCTCAGCAAGTGTACATGGACAGGCTCAGCAGTGGAGGCAACAAGCTCTGCAAGGGTAAAGTGGGTGATCAGTCTGCACAGCACTGCATGCACAGTTCAGAATGTCACCAGGCGAGGTATATCAGAATCTCGCAGGAACACAGGAAGCAGGTCACGGAGCAGGAACGCCAGCCAATCCGGGTCAATCACGGAGCAGGAACGTCAGCCAAACAGGGTCAATCATGGAGCAGGAACGTCAGCCAAACCGGGTTAATCATGGAGCAGGGTCGTCAGCCAAGCAGGGTCAATCATGGAGCAGGGTCATCAGCCAAGCCGGGTCAATCACGGAGCAGTAACAACAAGAGTAGTCAGACTGGCCAAATCGGTACACAGGAACGCAGGAACACAGCAACGGATGCACAGGTACGGGAACACCACGAAAGGGCACCTGACAGGTGTCAGAGACCCGGTATATGAAGGGACACCCTGGGCAGGCCAATCAAGCTCCGCCATTGAGAGAGCACCACAGCAGAGAGTGACAGCGGAATCACGGGAACCGTGATAAAGGTCCCTAGTAGTTCACTATACAATAAAGGGCCCACTGAATAAATCCACAAAACTAATCATAGATGTTTCACTCATTTCTAACTCTAATGGCACACCAAAGTGCAATGGAACCCTGTTTGAGAATCGCTGCCATATAGAATCCACTTCCTGATTTGTTTTAAACAATATAAAAAACATAACGGCTCCCATTCAATAATGTATTATTATTTCAAAGTTAATTGCAGGCTTCCATTAGAGACACAAAACTACAGTTCTCAGGAGTAGCCAACAGTTCATATCCATTTCATATTTCATGAGATCAAGAACATGCAATTATTGCTGTGGAAAAAATTTAAGAGCCATAATGAGGAAGCTAAAGAGGAGAAATTCTAAAGCAAACCAATTGCATCATTTAATAGCAGTAAACAAGAATAGGAAAAGGGTTGAACTTGACGGACCCAAGTCTTTTTTGAATCTAAACTATTATGTAACTATGTAAAACACAATTTAAAGGGTTGTTTTAATTTTCCTCTGAATTGCTTCACACTGGGATATATTTACGAGTATGCCAGCACCATAGCTTGCTCAGGAAAACTATGTACATTCTGTTGTTTCCTCAACACCTAGTATAGTACATAGGGCCATATGTTCAAAGAAGTAGCAAAATAGCTTTTGCCATTTGTAACAACGTTTCAAAGTACAGTGTCGTTGGTATCATTAATATTTTCAGAGAGTGTCGGTTGTGACTGGAAATATATAGTTTGTCCTGACTGAAACTGTTGTATGTAATGACACAAAAATGTCTTAACTAAGGAAAAAAATGTCTTGAAAAATGTCTTAACTAACGACAAAAATGTTTTAACTAAAGACAAAAATTCTTACATTCAGAACACATTCCTTCCACTTTTTCCTTAACGTACAAATTTTGTCTTTTGAAAGACATTTTTTTGTTGTTAGTTACTACAAATTTTCTTTTCCTCTATACGACACTGGAGAATAGTTTAGCCACGCCCTTGCCCCACCCCTTTGCCCATCAATTCTGGAGCTGTGTCATACACAATGGACATTACTAGTATTTTGTCGTATACTCTATAGAAAATGTCGTTCATACATTCAATGACTTATTTTTATCTTTCATACGACAATTTTTTGTCGTTATCTCTTTGAACATACTTTGAACATACGGCCCATAGTGTTAACCCTTTCAGTTCCAGAAGGGTATGCAATGCATTACTTTGCAAAGCGTTGCATACCCCTCTGGCACGCAAAGGTTTAAACAAGGTGTAGAGGCAAGCAGTGCACACAAACATTCAGAAAAAGCCTTCTCCTTGGCACAAGCAACATCAAAGGGTTCATTTTTAATGTAAGCAGCTTAATAAATTGACCATAGACATGCATTATGCATAGGACTGTAGATGCAATTCCAGCACCTGATTTAACCCTTTGAGTTTCTGATGGTTATGCAACACTTTGCAAAGCAATACATTGCATACCCCTCTGGCACTCAAAGGATTAATAAATTACGATGAATATCTACATGAATAATAACATACATTTTGATTTTTTTCCCAACATTCATACAGGCTTTCATTTTTGTTTTTTAAAAAAAGCATTTTAACTTGTTCAGTGCCAGAGGGGTATAGAACGCATTGCAAAGCAATGTGTTGGATACCCCTCTAGCACTCAAAGAGTTAATTCATTTTTGGGCCCTTTGGAAAGTATAATGTAGTGGCCCACAGTATGCTAGAGAAGTTGCCGGTACATTGCTTCCCACAGAAAAGTCCACAAATGTGATTTTTTTTTTAAGTTTTAAAAGCTTTATTGAGAAGCCAAAAGAGCAATACAAATAAGAGAAAAGAAGAGGTATTCCATATCATCAGTCATTGGAGAGAGCCTTAGACATAGCATACAGATAATGTAAAAAACAGCCACCATATGAGACCAACTGAATGAGACATAATATAGTACATCACTGATAGGCAATATGATACAAAATTGTACAGAAAGGAACACTGCTGCGACAGATAGAAAGAAAAAAGGAATTAAGGGGGAGGGGATTTTTTTTAATGCAGAAGTTCTCATGGGGGATAGTAGTATGCTAGTGCATACAGTTCAAGGAACATGTTTTGTGTACCCTTGTCCTTGGTGAGAATACCATTTTTGTGGTAATTGTCATATTGTGTGTAGGATTCATTCCCTGCTTCCCACTGAACAACACCATATTTCCTCTGCATTGTTCCATGTGTCCCTCATAATTCAAGGGATTGTAATATTGTAGAAAAACAAGATCGCAGAGTCTTCTTTATAATATAAGAAACACATTGAGCTATTTCAAATCAATGACATTTTTGTAGTTCATAACATATTAACTGTAGAAGGATCCCCCACCCTCCCCTTCTGTCCACGTCACTGTTGCAGCTCATGCAGGTCCGTACGGATGCAACAAGGGACAAACTTCAGTAAGCAAAGGGAAATCCTGCCCTCCTTCGGCAAGGTGGGCAGGATTTTCCTTATACTTACTTACTGAAGACTGTCCTTTTCTGTATCCATTGGGTCACACAACATGTTTAGAGATTCAGTGGGAGGAGGCCAGAAGGGGTGGGTGGGGGATCTTTCTACAGTTAATATGTTATGAACTACAAAAATGTACGTGGTTTGAAATAGCGCAATGTGTTTCTTATATTATAAAGAAGACTCGGCAATCTATTTTTTTTTACAACATTACAATCCCATTTAACCAAACATGAGCCATATTTTGTGGTCATCTTTTCTTTTCCTCTCATACCCTCCTTGCTGTCAAGGTTACAAAAGCCACCCCAGACAATGTCATCTTCAAAAACAAAATGCCTATTGTAAATAGAATTGTTTTACTCTTTTGCACAGGGAATATTGTGCAGAAAAATGGTAAGCCATTACATTGTAAGTTTTGGTGCTTGCACTTGGCATTGACTGGAGTGGCTTGTGTAATATTGGTATGGTGGAAGGAATGAGAAAGAAGCAAGGCCTGAGAGATGAAAGTTATTCCATGATTGGCAAACAGTCAGGGGAAGGAAGGGTTGAGGGAAGCTTATGGACTCATGTTACTGAATGGGAATTGGTATAACGAGTGACACACTCACCTGGAAGAAATCTAGGTGAAAATTACCTCTGGAATTATTGTAGGATGCATCATGTCATATTTTCTACCAATTTGTTCCCCTGTCAGAAGTCTCTGCTCATTCCTAGTGTTCAGTGGTTTCAAATGGTCCTATAACATAGAAATAACACTAAAATCTAATATAACACTTGGATCTGTTTCCGATCAAGCAATGTTTAGAAAGCTGCAAAATAAGATACAAGCAGATAACTGAAATTAAGAAACAAGTATCTGCAAATCAACAAAAATAATGTTATCCAGAGGTCAGGAGTGTTGAATTAATAATTCACACTATGCAAGAACTAGAGGTTGGAACTGTAAACAAGTAGAGTCCAACAACAAGATAAGACTCATTCCTGGATCTTGTTTTCTAAAAGGTGTTTAGCAATATCAGCATGGTGCTGCTGCTGAAAAACAACATGATTTGGAAGCTATATAATGGCTGTCCTATGTAGATTAATATAGAAGGCCATTTACAAACCAGCAAAACAGACAAGAATAAAATAACACACTTTATTGAAAGCTTACTACATATAGTTAACTAGATGGAGATAGCAAATGACAAATCCCTATAAATATTTATGAAAATCATGATGTCTTTTCATAGCACAGTTTCTGTTTAAAGTTTGTTTATGTGACTAATTTTAGCTACAGGAGCAGGGAAAATGCCCATGGTTATTGCAATGTCACTTTTTATCATAACTATTCATAACAGAGTCTGATTTAATAAAATGAAGAAATGGGGAGAGATGCTCTAAGGTTCGATAAGGGTCCAGCCTGTCAATTTTGTGGCAAAATAATGATCTTCCCATAAATTTCTGTGCAGCCACAGAGGATAGCTTTTGGTGTCCCCACTGGAGAACAGAGACAGCAGCAGCCCATACGTAACTCTTTGAGTGCCAGAGGGATGTGCACACATTTCTTTGCAATGTGTTGCACACCCCTGTGATTCAGGGTGTGGAACTCTAACATACATATTTCCATGTCCACAGTTTCCAGAATGCAGGCTGTCTATCAGCTAATTGAGGTAAACACAGAAATGGCTGCCTATAATCAACAGTGGACCAGCCACTGATCAGCTGATTCATGTAAACACAAGACTGAGCTGCACTCCGCAAAGCAAATGGAATGCCTTGTGGAGTCAGTCATATGGGACTAAGGAGATACACTCACACTTTATATTCTCTTATCAGGATTCTCGATTAATTATACTCCTGTTACTCCACTTGATGCCAAGCTTCTTCTGTATCTTCACTTGTGTTTCACTTAAAGGGATAGTAATACTTCGTTTTAACTTTATTTTATTTTGTAGGCATTAAAAAAACATGAAGAATGATATAAGTCTTATCTCTCAAACCTTTATGGTTTAAGAGATATTCACAAGCAAAGTTTCCCTCTCCCGCCCCTTTTTCCGAGTGTAAGCCATCTCTTCTCAGATGGGGAATCTGGTTGTAAGACCAGACAGATAACAGCAGGGGACAATCTTCTTTGTATGAAAAGAATGAAAGCCCTTCCCCCCTTGACAAGTTTTACAGCTTTTTCCCTTATCTTAATTGAAGATTGTCCCTCTCTGCAGTCTACCTGGGCACCTCCCTTCTGATCTGGCTGAAGTGGGGGATACTTTGCTTGTGAATATCTCTTAAACCATAAAGGTTTGAGAGATAAGACTTATATCGTTCTTCATGTTTTTAATGCCTACAAAATAAAATAAAGATAAAACTAAATATTACTATCCCTTTAAAGACTCAGCTCTCCAGTCACTCACTAGCTGAATATCCCCTATATTGTCTTCATCTGTTTCGTTATATGAAAATTAGAGATCTTAAGAGCACCACCCCATTGAGTATGTATCATGGAGATTGAAAGAGGCAGACGAGCAGTAAAATTTGATATTATCTTACCATTGATAATTCACATTTATCCATAAGATTTGTGAGACTGTAGTTATGGTGACACCAAGAGTCTGCTCAGGACATTTTTAGAGTTAAATGTTTCTAGTGCAGTCTGTGTAGGAATGTGTATCTTTTGTGATCCCAGGTATCTAGGTACTCAGTAGTTTATAACCAACTCATGGTATCCACTGGACAGACATCGCAGCTTTTCTTCTTATGATCACTTTTGTTATCCATAAAAGTAGCCAATACTCTTCAAACTGCTAAATCTCAAGGCCACAACTCACTACTAGGCCTGCTTGATCTCTGGGCTGCTTTTGGCACTATGTTTCAATTTGGAGGGGGCATCAGGAGGGTTCTGATGCCCCTCAATGAGATCTGAACTTAAAACAAACAAACAAACAAACAAACAAAAAATAACCTTATTTGTTCCACAGGGTTGCACAATTCATTGATTTTCAGTGGGTTGGACACCTTCTGTCATGCAAACTGTCTGCTACCCTAGCCTGGTTCCAATGCCCACTGGTAGTCACATATGTCCCACAAACATTGTCTGACCGCACAATCTGGTTCAACTATCCAATGGTAATCACAGATCAACCACATACACTGTCTGACCCACCCCCCCCCAGCCTGGTTCCACTGCTCACTGGTAGTCACAAATCTCCCACATATAGTGTCTGACCTATCAGCCTGGTTCTACCACCCACTGGTATTCATACACCCTCACATACACTGATTGGCCCCCCACCGGCCTGGTAAAAAAACACAGTGTAGTTGTGTAATGTCCAGCAAATTCACAAGGGGAAGGGGGGAGGGGTGGAGCAGTGCAGGGACGTGAGAATAAAGTAGTAGTTGAAAAACTGACTGCAGCAATGGTTGCTGCAGTGTGTGCAATCAATGGTGATGGTCCCTCTACTCCAAGGGAGGATGCAGTTTGTCAAGGTCCCAGTAAAACTAGTTCCAGCACCACCAGTGCCCACAGAAATATAGATACTGGTAATAGCATAACAGAGAAAAGTGTAGCAGCTGAACCATCTGTTGCATCAGACAGTGAGTCAACCAAGCACCAAAACACCTGTCCTCAAAGTAGTAGTGAATTTTGTTACAGTAAAAGTAGAAAGAAATTGTTTGAGACCTCAAAAGCTTAGAGGAATATAAGGGTAGTAGTAGGCAAGAACTGGCAGGTGATGTTGATGCTGCTGAGGATGACCTAATGATGACTGATGATGATGCAGATCTAGAATATATCCCTCAAGCATCCTTCTCTTGTTCAGATACAGATGTTGAGAGTGAGGATGATGACAGGGCTATAAGGTTAGCAGGCTGTATCTTCCACCAATTTTAAGGAGCACTGTGCCTGTCTATAAAGTGTTTGAGAAAGCCATTGGAAAGTCTGACCCTGGAAAAGTACAGATGTCATAATGCACACAGTCACCCTATCCATCATCATCAGCACCATTGCCTCTTCAAAGTCCAAGTCCCACTCAGCCACACACACCTGTTTTGAATACCCAGCAACAGCAACACAGGTTAACATCCACAGTGTTAGATATGACGAGTACCTCTAGTGCTGCTGCTGTAAGTGCTGCACCTTTGACACCTAGTAGTATTGACAGTAGAATAACATCAACATCTAGCTCCAGTAGTAGTTGTAGTAGCAGAAACCACACATGACAGACAAAGCCAGGACAAATATATGAACAGCAGCACAGATGACGAGGTGGAGGACAGATGGGACCAGTGCTATGACCAATAAGTAATGTGTTTCAATAACCTGAGAAGGAGGATAGAGTATGACAATGGTAAAAATACATACACAAATCACACCATGCCAGTCCTCCACCACCACCCCCACTAGAATACACATCTGCCACATTGTAGATTGTACTTTATTTTTTTCATTACTTGACATCATCATGAATATGTGCCAGTGTCACTTAAGCAGGAAGGTAGTGTTGTGGGCAAAGGGCAAATGCATTCTGCATGCTAACACATTTTTCAAGCCATATGTTGCTGTAGGACTCACAACTTTGACTTTCAGTCACTTATTTCTAAACTTCAGCCCTCAGAAGAAGAAATATTACAGTGGGAAATGTAGTACCTACAAGAAATATAGGTGAAAATGTGTTAAAATAAGTGAAAAATGTGTTAACATAGGCGGAAAATGTGTTAAAATAGGCGAAAAGGAGGACATTTTTATATAGGCGGAAAGGCAAACTTTTTCACCTGAAAAGCAAAAAGTCGGCACGTTTTCACGAAAAGTCATGCTGGAAATTTTTCACACTTTTCGCCCACCCCTATTGTGCACACTAAAAAAAAGGTGACCCCCCTCAGTAGATAAAACTTGTTTTCTGCTTTCCAAAATGGTATGCATTGTCTATCTTTCCTTCATTTCTGTGGTTATTTTGGTACAGGCAAGTCATATTTGAAAAATGGTAGAATGTAGTCGGGGTAGTTTTGTGCTTCTGGCACCCTTATGGTCAATGGTGCGCACGTGTTTTGGAAGAGCAGTTCCTAATGATTACCGTAGAAATGTAAATGTTTTTCAAAGCTATGAGTATCTTTGAAGGGGGTAGAAATTTAAAATATCTAAATTTTTTCCCTTGGAGCTGCCTTCTGGAAACACTTTTGATCAGTAGCCTAGGGGTAAAACAGAAAGATAACCCTCATTTGATGTGATTGCATTATTCTTTTCCGCGTTTCATGCCTTGTTTACCTTTTTCTTCATATCACTAATCATTATGATCATTTTAATGCAGGCAGGTAATTTAAAAAATGATATACGTAGGTTAATTCTCCAGGCAAAACAATAGAAATGGGGCATAATTTTCTTGAGCTGGTAGCAGGTACTGAATACAGTAGAACATTCAATGGTTTTCAAAGATTTTAGTATCTTTGAAGTGATGGAAATGTAAAAAAAAACATTTTTTTTCCAGCTTAGAGATGATAAAGGAAACAGCCTTGAATTTGGTGCAGGTAAATGTACAGTTTTAAAAATAATTGAAACTGTCGCAGTCAAGATAAATGTTTTTCATTCATACTGGATGATGATGAGCAAAATATGAAATGTTAAATATTTTGTATTTATGACATCATAGCTTAATGCACAATTCAAAATTTACTTTAGATGAGTCACCATGATAAATCTGAAATTTGTTCTGAAAATAAATATATAGTTTTCCATATATAACTGGAAAGTTATCAACGGGAATGTACCTAAATAATGGATAATAAAACACTGAAAATGTGTCCTGCTAGTAGGATACATAAAATGCCATATTCCACTGGCTCTGAAATTGTAACATGCTGCATACACTTGAGGCATTATATAAATAAATATTCATTCTGTTCTTTTTATCAAATCATCCTCACTAGGGGTATGATGACAATGGTCTGCTGTATGCCACATGCACATTGGAGGGCAGTAGAAAGTGTAAGAACGCTCTGGGGCATTCCTTTCTTTTGCTCCTTTTTAACACTATGCACTAACAAGGTCAGAAAAAGCTTGTGTAATTTTACAATAATTCCCCGTGCATGCTTTTGTGCAGGGTTCAGGCCTTGTTCAAATTAAAATCTTCATAACTGTGGAATGTGTACACCAGTATGCATTAATGTGTTTATATATCTAGTACATATCCAGTAGTACAGGTACAGGGCTAGAAAGTCAGAATCCCAGCACACAAAATAAGTTGCACTGGTGGATTTGTCCATCCATCTATTGTTTAGTATTAAATAAGCAGATGCTTAAAAAATTGTAACATTCATCTGACAGTTCTAGTGCTCCAAAACTAAACTAACTACAGAGTCCATAAGGACCGTGATGGTCATAGCATGTCACGTAGTCCTTAAGGGGTTAAACATTCATACAGTGATGACCAAGTAGGTGACAATATTGCTTCCATTACAGTGATGAATATGTAAAAATCAAACGTGGAGCATTTCTGGGGCAAACCAACTGTACCACAGGCAACAGCTAAAATGTCACATCGGATCCAATGGAGCCTTTAAGCCCTTAGATGAAAGACAGGTGTCCAGTGCACTGAGAATCACATGTTTGTCGTTTATTTTCCTAATAGAGATACAAATGGATAGCATACATGGAGGCTAATAAGAATGCATTGATGAAAATAGTCTTGCACAGTGGTTTTCAAAGGATTTTTTTCTGGTGGCCACAACAATTTTCTGGTGGCTGTCAGTGCAGCCACAGCCATGTCATGGTGGCCACACTTTAACATTACATTTGCAAATGATATAAGGGGATTAAGACATACAAAAATTCTATACAAATATGTACACAACAATACCTTTACATCATATTACAATTTAAACATTCCAGAAACCACATAGTATTAAAATCTACCCCATAAAAGGTGTGTAACTTCAGGGGTTGCAGAGGGGCAGCTATTAAAGCCCCAGCTCTAAGGGGCCTCTTTGGCTCCGCACTGTCCAACAACCCCCTTAAATCTGACCAGTTTCTTATCTTTGCTGGTTGAAACTGACCTCATCACACACAGCTGCTGCCAGCCAGTAAGATAAGAATTGCATTAGTGAGCCCCCTCCCTTGTCTCCTTTAACTGCTTGAAATGCAGTTAAAATTTTCTCCCTTGGACGTGCAATAAGTGCTGTGCCTGTTTTTGTTTTTCACACTTGCACCAGACGAAGGGGAGAGGGAGCCTCGGATTGCACCTCAAGGCCCAATATGCTCTGTCTAGTATACTTCCTAGAATTAATATAACTTAAGGGGACAGTAATGTCCCCAAAAAATGTTTTACAGTTATGTAGAGCTTAAAATATTAATCAAAACGCTCCAAATCCTATCTCTCAAACCTCTATGGTTTGAGAGATATAGGGATTTAAAGTTTACAGCTGACATCAGGAGAAGATAGGTTTTGGAGCGATTTGTTTAATATTTTATGCTCTACATAACTGTAAAATATTTTTTGGGACATTACTATCCCTTTAAGAATGCTCAATTGTGTTCCTGACGACCACTTAAGTACTCTGGTGGCTCAGAGGTTAATACTTATCTATAGGCTCACCTAATCCCAAGCTGATTCTTGCAGGGTAGTGTGAAGGCAGCAATTAGCTGCTAAGGGATCTGAGTAGGACCAATTCCCATAATAATATCTCATTTACACTGAGTGGGGATTCCAGATCTGTAACCACATTAGTACTATGGAGTTTGAAAAAGTAAATCTATGCTTCTCTGCCTCCATAGAAGCCAGTCAACAATCAGTGCATAAGTGGAGCAGCCTTCACCTTACCCTGCAAGAATAGCTTGGCATTGGGTGAGTAGCTAGGGAAGCATTAACACCTGAGTGTCAAGGTTTTGCTGAGCAGCTCTATTCTGTCTATTGATTCTGATGTCTGAGCTAATCTAGTGCTCTGCTATCCACTGCTGCCGTCTTCTGAGTTTCTGGCTTAGGCTGATGAGCTGACCACTCTGATTGCTCACCTGACTGTTATCAGCCAACCCTCCCAGGGTATTTAAAGCAGCTTGGCTCACTTCCCCATTGTCCTTGTTTGTTTGCTGACTTGTTGCTGCTGGCTGCTGTTACTGACATTGCAGACTTCTGGCTCCCTGACTCTGGCTCAGCTGAATACCTGTCTTGGTTCCTTACCCTGGCGTGTCTTTTGATTTATGCTCTTGGATCATGCTGTTTTTGTTTCATTAATAAAGGTGTATTGCATTTTACACTTATGTGTCTTGTCTGGTTCCTGGTCCCTAACACTGAGTTAACCAAGTATTTTAGTGGTAGTCAGGGACTTATGACCAAACTTTTAGGTTAGATTAATTCTTGAGTTTACTGTTACTTTAATGTGGAAACAATGGTCTACATTTTGGCTCTGTCAGTCTTAATAATGGATCTAATAAAGCTGAAATGTTGACCATTGTTCTCAGTTTAAACTTAAATTATCAGTTCAAAAGACCCAGTGAGTGCCCGATCCCTTGCTATTTATACAAATAGAATGGACATTCTGAAGCAGAAAAACTAAAAACTCAGTTACCAAGAATTGAGGGAAACCATAGGAGGATGGTTCTCCATGATATTGATTATTCTGCTGCTCCCTAAATCTCTGAACACCACTCCCACCGAAGTGATACACTCAGACAAATGAGAAGAAAGAGGAGGGGCACATGCAGAGCCATTATCACAATGGACCATATTAACCCCATTAAGACTATGGATCCATATATTTATATATACTCAGGCTCACAGTTTGTGTTGTAGTTAGATGGCTCCCCTATATGCAATTCCATGGAAAAAAGTTTCATGAGTGCACTAAATAATAAGCCAGTGAAACCTAATTAAAACACACATAGAAAAAAAATCATGAAATTTGACATAATCCTTAAGAGGTAAAATAATCCCAGTCCTTAAGAGGTTAAATGCAACCTATTAGAAGAAAATGCAAGTTGCACTTTCAGTGCCAGGAGGTAAGCAAAGCATTGCAGAGCAATGTGTTACATACCCCTATTGTACTCAAAGGGTTAATACATATGTAATAATGTGTCTCATATCACAGTGTTAGTACTTTTTCTGTAGTCATTAGGAGAAGAACAACTGTTTTGGAGAAACTCACCCTTAATCTAGAATAATATAATTGGCACATAATTTCCTGCCCTTTGTCGACTCCAGACCAGTGCTTCTATCTGCTGTCCTCTCAGGCATGCATTAAGAGCTGGGGAAAGCCGAACAAGGATTGGCAGGCTGAGGCAAATTCAGGTGGGAAGCCTCAGCCAGTCAAAATGTTAATTATTACAAATCTGCATATCAATGCGGGGCTGATGGCCGCATGTGGCCACCATTTCAGCATTTCTCATTGTGGCTGCACAAAAACAAGCTGGTGGCCGCATGCGGTCATGGTCGCCGCACTTGAGAAATGCTGATCTTGCATATCCTATATAATAAAACACTAGGATGTTTGTCCGATGCAGTCATGGGCAGTAGAGACTGCCCGAACGATACAGTCATGCAAAGTAAAGCCCTCCCAAACGCATCGGTCTCCAGTCCCAGTGTGTGAGAAGAAACAAGATAGCGGCATGGCTGATCCAGAAAGGGGAGCTCCGATTGGCCGCTGGGTGGCACTTTGGCCCATGTACACTGGCTTTTATACTAGAAGTCTTACTAATGGAACCAGATTCACCAGCTTCATTCAGAAGAATACAGACACACACACAGGGCAAGTCACAGGAAAAGAACAGATCACCACTTAGTTTCTCAGATTATTGATAAGATAAAAGGCAGAGTGAAAACAAAGTCTCATATTAAACCCAGAAGGAGTCCCCCAAATGTCAGGAAATATATTTGGGGGATACATTGATGTGATGTTTGCTGTATTTAAAAGGATAGTAATACTTAAAATGTAAAAAAAAATATGTTGTAGTGTTTATCCCCCTGAGTAAAACAAGAGTACTCCCTCTGCTGAAAGGTGTTTCATTCAAAAGTTCTTAATTTTCAAAGTTGAATTTCTTAGGTGCAATATCACAGTGGCCTGAAACTGTACAGTGGCGCTGTTGCTACACCATCCTATGGAGATTTATGGTCCCGGGACCAAAGCTGTCCATAGGATCGTGTAGCAACAGCACCACTGTACAATTTCAGGCCACTGTGATATTGCACCTAAAAAAATTCAACTTTGAAAATGACGAACTTTTGAATGAAACACCTTTCAGCAGTGGGAGTACTCTTGTTTTACTCAGGGGGATAAGCCCTACAACATATTTTTTTTACATTTTAAGTATTACTATCCCTTTAATACACTGCAAGTATTTTTTCTGCAGGGATAGTGTTACATTGTACCAATGCCCCTGCTTTCACTGCCCCTATCAGAGAACTCCTTAGAAAGAGATTCAATGAGCGCACAGTAAAGAACATAACATTTATAACAAAAAATATGTTAAGATAAAATAAATAAATATATGTAAAGGCATTTTTAATCTGCATATTATAAATTTGCAGAATATGTAATATAAAGAAGTGAGTTTACTATTACTTTAATTTAAAAACTCTGCATTATACACAATTGTTACTGAAACAAAGCATCATTGCTTCTGTTTGCCATTTCACCTGCACAGGATCACATCGTTAGTTCCAAGCAGAATTTTGGATGGCAATTTTGCAAAGCTTTGTATTCTTTGATTCAGTCGTGCAGCTGCATTGCACCGATTGGCAGAGCAGAGAACTCCTTTCTACTATTTTGAAGAGATATGGTGGCATGCTTTTCCCTTAAGGCTTGTCATTAGTCAAAGTCATCATGTTCCTTACTTGAAAAGGATCTCCCAGAAAAAAAAGTTCTTGTGCTAATGAAAAACATCTGTCATGTCCTTCCTATTTAAACATATTCCAAGCATCTCATAAAGCTCAGCGCAATATATTAACTGAAGAGAAGATACTATTTCATTTTTCATGAAAGAAGTTGGAAATAAAATTTTCTGTCACTATCTTCATCAAGTCATATACTTCCTCATACATCTTTTCACAAAATGTCGTTAGAATTTTAAGCACAAATGGAGCAATCTGGTTTTTAAATAGCAATTACACCGATATGTCAATATCTGAATCAGTTGCCAGGTTCTAGTATCTGAGACTAATGGAAACTATTTAGAATACATTTGTTATCCTACTTATAAAATGTTCTCTTTCACAGTTTAATAATATAATCTGCATTAACCCTTATACTGGAATTCTACTTACAGAATTAACTTTTACTAATAATCTCCCACTTACCTTTCTATGGCCCGAAAATCCTAAATGACCATTGTGCCTTTTTTCAAGAATATACATTTATATTAGACCTGGATATCATGTCCATGGAGGAAGACATTATAGACAGTGGCAACAAACACAAAGGGCAGATAGAAGATGGTATGCCTTGAAGAAAGGAATAAAGGTAAAATCCAATGAGGCTATTAGAATTTTCCGGCCACAAAATGTTGTGTGTGTATGTTGGGGTGGGGTGGGGGGTATTATAAGGAGTTAATGAACTTTTACTTTCATGTTTGTAAATTGTTTTGCTTAGTTTATTCCTAACAGGGAACTATAAAGACACATGGAGCCAAATGCATTGTATTTCTAGGACAAAGTAGATGCACTATAAAAGACAGATACAAATTCCCATTGATTGTTTTTAATTCTGGTGAGGTCTTCTTTACATAAATCCACCTGTGTATCTATAATTGTAAAAACATTTAGCTTTTCACGGCTTAAAGGGATAGTAAAACTTCGTTTTATCTTTATGTTATTTTGTAGGCATTAATAAAACATGAAGAACGATATAAGTCTTATCTCTCAAACCTTTATGGTTTTAGATATATTCACAAGCAACGTTTCCCCTCCCGCCCCTTTTACCTAGTGTAAGCCATCTCTTCTCAGATGTGGAATGCAGTCCATAGACCAGACAGATAACAGCAGGGGACAAGCTTCTTCCTATTAGAACAATGAAATCCCTGCCCCCCTTGACAAGTTTGTCAGGTTTTTTCCCTTATCTTAATTGAAGATTGTCCCTCTCTGCAATCTACGTGGGCACCTCCCTTCTGCTCTGGCTGAGCAGTGTTACATCAGTAAAAGGGACGGGAGGGGGATACTTTGTCATTGAATTACTCCTAAACTACAACTCTGACAGAATTGAAATAACACTCTCCAAAGTCCAAATACTATGATGATTAATTAATGAAACATTACTATCCCTTTAAATATCTATCACCATGGATTTTATATTACCAGGTAAGCCAGAAGTCAACACCAAATATTAACTTCTGCATGTCATCCTCGCAACTGGCAATCAGATGTAATCCAAATAATAGAGAGCCCAAAAGCGATAAGGAAAATTGGAAAAAAGAAGAAAAACAATGCAAAATATTTATGGTCAGATCTCAGTAGATAGTTGTGGTTTCCACTGCACTTCTCATAGATGAATGCCAGGTACAGTCACTCAACGGTCACTGCAGGTTGCCCAAATCTTATAGTAGGCAATTTGCCTCAAACCAAACTTTGTGTATGTGTTAAATAAATGTCTGTTTATTTTCACCATTTCAGAAGTCAGCCCTCCTTTATCAATGGCATCAAACCTAATACTGTAATGAACATGGTTATATACCCACGATCCCACAGTGTATACCAACATACAAGTGGTCAAGCACTGTATATATCTGTGAAAACAAAATATTTTATCTATCTAAAAAAAAATAGCAAAAGTTTGGGTTTTTCTTTTAGGAATAACTGTGTGCGGCATATAGAATCTGGGCACTTTCCATTGTAGGGGAAATCTGAAGCTACAGCCCCTGTGAAAGATTTAGGCAACTGTTCAATGACTATGCCTCTAAGTGCAAAGGGAGCATTGTCATTGTCAAGAAACTAGAGCACCACTTCTCTAATTTTTTCCTGTGCTAATCTATTTTCTACTACGTGGCTGTCTTCAAAGGCCACCAACAGGCCAGGATGTAAGGATTTCCCTGTTTGAGCAAAGGTGAGTTAATCAGTGGCTCATTCATTTTGACTGACTCATCTGTGCTTAATTAGGGAAATCCTTACATCCTGGCCTGGTGGTGACCCTTAAGGACTGGACTTGGGCAGCCCTGCTCTACTACATTTAATGTTTGATTTAAAACCTACTCTGAAAGCCCTCATTGTTTTCTCCACACAGAGATCTCCACAAGGACACTTCAGAATATAACTGAAATAATCTGTATGGACAATAGTACATTTCTATCCTTTCAATAGGTGATACACTTTTTTACCATCTGTCACACTGTTACATATCAAGCACAACCATGGCACCTATTGCAACCCTTGCAATGTGATTCCAAGAAGATAGCCCCTTCCTTTTCTATTTTGTAACTGGATCAACTGCAGTAAAGTAACTGTCGTTTAAATTGCATTTTTTTGTATACCAATAGAAGAATCTTCTTTATGTCATCCCAGAGGCTTCTGTCTAATGCCACAGTACTCCAATATTTTCTCACTGTCTAGGCTATCTGGACACTGCATACAAATAACACGATTTTAGATTGGGAAATAGGTAAACATTTTAAAGTGTGAAAGGTGCCAGCCTTAAAGTGGAACTGTCACTTTTGTTTCAAAAATAGCTTGGGATTTTTAGATTTTATTTATTTGTTAGTTTATGCCATTGAGCTTGTACTTCCTGACAGGAAATGGCAGCCATAATGTGGAGCAGTGTGAAAGTACCTGACAGATTTGAAGGAATTGGCAAATAACTACAGCTAAATATATCATAGCTATTGTCTTAAATAAAAAAATGACCAAAAAACAAAGGTGTGTTTGAAACAATTTATTTGTGGTAAAGGGACAGTTCCACTTTAAGCTTAAATCTAAAGTAAAAAAAAATTGACATGTCATTAGGGAAGTCCTGCCCCATCATGAACATATAGTCAATGAAATGCCACTATCAGATTATGCCCTCTACAATAATTTGTGGACCAGTCAGGTGTGCAACAAATTACTTTGCAATACAGCGTATACCACTCTGTCCCTCAGTGGTTCAAGATGATTGATAAATATGACATTGTTAAAATAATCCCATGAAGAGATTTGCAAAAGATGGTGCAGTTGGAATGTGTCAATTTTACTCCACTTCTCCACAGTACATCAGTCTCAATTAGTCAACATTATCTGATTGGTAGCATAGATGTAGCAAACATTATTGCAACTTTTATTGTAGCCATTTAGATGTACAAAGTGCTTTCAATGCATAATAAACTGAGACTTAAATTGCATAATGTCATAACATTAATCTGACACTGTATTTGGAAAAATAAAAAGGCATGATAATGCCTGCTACATCTGTAGATCAAGCACATTTTAATGACATCTATAGTATTCATGACATAATGGAGGACAATCTTATTGGTATCCCTTTGAATTCCTGAGGGGTTGTTTTGATATCTCTAAGAACAGGATGCAATTCTTACAAAGCATTAAAGGGATAGTACTGTTTCACAATAAAAGCAGCTCCAATTAATCTTCATAGTATTTGGGCCATGGAGAGTGTTATTTCAATACTGTCTGAGTTGTAGTTCAAGAGTAACATAACAATAACGTTTCCCTCTCTCACCCCTTTTACTGATGTAACACTGCTCACCTCAGAATAGAAAGGTGGTGTCCAGATGGCATGCAGAGTGGGACAATGTTTAATTAGCAAAATTAGGGAAAAAACTGAAAAATCTGTCAAGGGGGTTATTGTTTTCTTTGTTCTCAATGTAAGAAGATTGTCCCTTGCTGTGAAATGTGTGGTCCCAGGACCAGATTCCACATCTGAGGGAAGGTGGCTTACAATGGGTAAAAGGGGCAGGAGGGGATAATTTATCATTCATTTACTCTTGATCTACAATTCGGACAGTATTGAAATAACATTCTTCCTGGCCCAAATACTATGAAGATTAATTGGAACTGCTTTTATTTTGAAATATTACTATCCTTTTAAGATGGAAAATGTATTACCTGAATTAAGGACATATTGTCTGCCCTTAATAGAAACTAGAATGTAGTATAGTATCATTATTATTATCATAATAAGTATTATTATTATTATTATTATTATTATTATTATTAAAAGCCAACAAGTAGCACTTCACAATTCTGAGCAATAGTTATCATGAAAATTACAAAAATACAAATAGTTACAGATTGAGAAAGGGAAGCGTGTAGGATGAATGTATGAATCCACCAGTGCAGCACATCCTCTGCACAAAGATGTTACCCTAAATATCACTTTGCACTTTGTGGTAGGTGCAAAAGAATATGACTTCTTAATGGGTGCAAGTCCTGAATGCCACTCCTATATCATGTGCAGCAGAATGGAGAATTGTTACAGAGAGAGCCTTAGAGGAACTGAGGAACATATCCCCCCATGCACCACACCACCACCACCACAAAAAATACTACATTAACATGTATATACTTCCCCTCTTCCATCCTCTAGGCTCAAGCATCACAATCGGAAGAATATATTTGTAAACAGCTTAGAACATAGGTACAGCACCCAGACCTAATTTTATAGCAGAATCATATTAGGTCACCTCCCTTCTGGAATCACAAGATTCCCAATCATAGAGTCCAATATCAATATTCATAAGGAGATATATCTGTGCAAAAACCCAGTAGGGCCAATATTTATTTTTTTTATTTAATTAGAAAATGTTTTACCAGGAAGATTACACTGAGATTTATCTTGTTTTCAAGTATGTCCTGTGGATATTTTACAGTAAAAAGTTACATATATACACAAATAGAAAAAAAAGGCAATAAACTAATTTTGTGTTTGTTACTTTGTCTCATCATCTGAGTGCTGTCTCATACAAAGCTTCCCAGGCTGAGTATATTTGAACATTCTATCTATCTATCTATCTATCTATCTATCTATCTATCTATCTATCTATACACACACAAGTATTCCAGGCTTTCGGAGATCTGAACGAGAAGGCTTTTTTCTTTTAGTGGGGAATACTCAGTGAGTTGTTAGCAATGGAATGGATGTTATAATTAGTATGGAGAGCTGGAATGAGCACACTGCTCAGGTACAATGCAAAGGAGCAATATATCAAAGAAATAAAATAAACAATAGCAAAATAGGACAAATAGATTAAGATCATATTAAAATCCCAAATGATGAAGAAGGTCCCTTTGGTAGTTGTAGAAAAAATGAAAATGTAAATAATACCTTTTTAATGCTTGTTAGTCACAGTTGAGGATGCTTATGAGTTAGAAATGATGGGATAAAAAGATGATGAATGAAGACAGGAACACATGCTACATGTTACTAGGTATAATACTCATAAGAGCTTGCAATCTACTGCAAGAGTAAACAACTTTTGGACTTCCAGCTTTTGCAGAGTATGACTCTCATATCCCAACCAGGCCAACTGCTCTACCCTCCCACTTAAATCAATACAAAGTTAGGCAATGTTTCCCTAGTTCAGTAAGCCTCAGAGTCTTTGCATCTTTTTGTCAACTCTCTTTAACCCTTTGAGTGCCAGGGAGGTAGCAAGACATCAGTACATTTGCTACCTCTCTAGCACCCAAAGTTATTATTCTTAAATTGCTTAGTTCCCCCAATGCCTAGTATCCATATCAGCTTCAGACTGCGCAGACTTGATTGCAAAATAAACCAACTAATAGTTTTTAACAGTGGGAATGAATAATAGATTATATATTTATGAGGATTGTTGTCTTGTGGTTCAAAGCATTTGACCAATGTGACCCTTTACCCTACAAGCGTAACAAAGCTAACTAAATGCACAACCTACTTTGCCCTCTGTCTGGCAGAATGCAATGTTACCAGTGAGCTATGACTGAACTAATCCCTAGGGTGCCAAAACTGGCCTAATTATTTGTCTGTGAGCTGGCTTGGTTTCACTTCAACTTGCTTGTTTGACCTTACAGTGAATAGTTCACTGTTTGTATATCCAGACATTCTTAAAAGTGTTGAGTCTCAGTTTAACTCTTTCTCTTTCCTGATACAACAAGATAATTTTAAGGTAGCAATAGAAATTCATAAAATATTTTTTCTTACATTTTTTTAGCTGTAGTGGCAATACAAACCCCATTCTAAAGAGCAGTTAACGTTTTTTAAATATTCAAATGTGTTACAGGGCTTTTCCTGTTGAGTAAAACAACGGTACTCCCACTTTTCTCTCTCCACCTTTGCTCTCTCTATTCACCCAGCTGAAATATAGCTCTGTATTGCTCTGGTGGTGGCATAAAAATGTGTATTTCTCTGATGGTAGCATTTAACTGCAGTGCTCTAGTGGTGGCATGTAAATCTGTATTGCACTGGTGGTGGCATACAACTCTGTATTGCTCTGGTGGTGGCATATCTGAGGCTGATTAAGACAGGAATACAAATGGACCAGTGATGAGATGCATTGTGCTAGAGCTTTAACAACTGGTAGGAAAATAAATCAGTATTTTACCAGTCTACCAATGTTTTCCATTGATATAATGTACGTACACACATACCCACTGGCCTGAATGTCATTATTTTAGGTGTAAAGACTTTGTCACTGCTCATTAAATGGGCCCCCCATTTTTTCTTCTGACCATGTGTGCCACCCCTAAGTAGAAATCCTAGAGTCGCCACTGTAGATATCAAGCCCACCACTTAACTATCCACTACCACATTCCCATAGTGTGTGTCCTGTAACCACTACACATGCCTCTTTCCCAGCACACACACAAATATACTTCCCCAGATCTCTTCACATGGCAGCCTCAAGTTCAGCACCATGATGTCTAGCTGGTTCTGGAGATCATGTCATAGACTAGTACTTAGGGAGAAAGTCACCTGCACATACTCAGAGATAACATTTTTTGGGGGGATGTGCGATAACCCTCAGGACAATGGCTCCCTCTTCAGGAGTTCAAAGGAAAGCGGCACTAATCTTGGCTTGAATAGAATGTGTCACTCATAGTGATGAGCGAGCATGCTCGGCCGAAGCTCGGTTCGGCTCGAGCATCGCTCTGCTCGGCACAAGGCGGTACTCGTACGAGTACCGCATGTGCTCGCCCACCATGTTCGGGTCTCCTCCCCGCACGTTTCGCGGCTGCTGCGCAGCCAATAAACGTGCGGGTAGGCTCTGACATCAGTGTAATGCCAGCAGCCATGTTGGCTGCTGGCATTACACTGATTGGCTGGCCAGAACCCGTGATCGGGTGCTGTATAGCACCCGACTCGCGAGTTCTGCTCATTCTCAGCCAGGGAGAGATGCGATCAGGCAGGGAAAGTCAGTGTAGGGAGAATAAAAGTGTTGGTACTCTTTCAAGACCCAAAAGTCCTTTTTAGGACTGTTGTGTGTGGGGGCAGCATTTATATTTTGTTTGGGGGGGCACAATTCCATTTTTTTTTTGATGGTGGGATATTAGTAAGGTGACATTGTACTAGGTGCACAGGGACAAATATTGTACAACGCAGCGACAAAAAGGGCCATTTTAAACGTGTGCCTAGCCATAGATTATTGTCACATTCTGTTTAGTGTGCAAATTCACAAATTAACGTCACATATTCCGTTCACTGTGCCTAGCCGCAGATTAGCGTCACATTCTGTTTCGTGTGCCTAGCCGCAGATTAGCGTCACATTCTGTTTCGTGTGCCTAGCCGCAGATTAGCGTCACATTCTGTTTAGTGTGCCTAGCCGCAGATTAGCGGCACATATTGTTTAGTGTGCAAATTCACAAATTAACGTCACATATTCCGTTCACTGTGCCTAGCCGCAGATTAGCATCACATTCTGTTTAGTGTGCCTAGCCGCAGATTAGCGGCACATATTGTTTAGTGTGCAAATTCACAAATTAACGTCACATATTGTTTAGTGAGCAAATTCACAAATTAACGTCACATATTCCGTTCACTGTGCCTAGCCGCAGATTAGCGTCACATTCTGTTTAGTGTGCCTAGCCGCAGATTAGCGGCACATATTGTTTAGTGTGCAAATTCACAAATTAACGTCACATATTCCGTTCACTGTGCCTAGCCGCAGATTAGCGTCACATTCTGTTTCGTGTGCCTAGCCGCAGATTAGCGTCACATTCTGTTTAGTGTGCCTAGCCGCAGATTAGCGGCACATATTGTTTAGTGTGCAAATTCACAAATTAACGTCACATATTGTTTAGTGAGCAAATTCACAAATTAACGTCACATATTCCGTTCACTGTGCCTAGCCGCAGATTAGCGTCACATTCTGTTTAGTGTGCCTAGCCGCAGATTAGCGGCACATATTGTTTAGTGTGCAAATTCACAAATTAACGTCACATATTGTTTAGTGTGCAAATTCACAAATTAACGTCACATATTCCGTTCACTGTGCCTAGCCGCAGATTAGCGTAACATTCTGTTTAGTGTGCCTAGCCGCAGATTAGCGGCACATATTGTTTAGTGTGCAAATTTACAAATTAACGTCACATATTGTTTAGTGAGCAAATTCACAAATTAACGTCACATATTCCGTTCACTGTGCCTAGCCGCAGATTAGCGTCACATTCTGTTTAGTGTGCCTAGCCGCAGATTAGCGGCACATATTGTTTAGTGTGCAAATTCACAAATTAACGTCACATATTCCGTTCACTGTGCCTAGCCGCAGATTAGCGTCACATTCTGTTTAGTGTGCCTAGCCGCAGTTTAGCGGCACATATTGTTTAGTGTGCAAATTCACAAATTAACGTCACATATTCCATTCACTGTGCCTAGCCGCAGATTAGCGTCACATTCTGTTTAGTGTGCCTAGCCGCAGATTAGCGTCACATTCTGTTTCATGTGCCTAGCCGCAGATTACCGGCATATATTCCGTGTAATATGAAGAAGGCGGGTAAAAAGGGACGGGGAAGTGGACGTGATCCTGATAGTTCAGGGCGCGGGTCAGGACGCGTAGAAACTGTGCCTGGTGCCAGAGCACAAGAAAGAAAGACATCCACCATACCTAGCTTCATGTCTCAGTTTACAGGGCGTCGCAGGACATCACTCTCGAGGTCAGACCACTGCGAACAGGTGGTAGGTTGGATTTCAGCTGATACTGCTTCCAGTCGGTTAAGCACCACCCTGTCTTCCACCAAGTCCACTCTCACTAGCCAAGAGTCTGGTCAACATAATCCTCACCCTGATCATCCTTCCTCCCACCATAGAGGGTCTGGCCAAAGAAGTGATCCCACACTGGGATATAGTGAGGAGCTCGTCTCATTACCAATCCTTGATTTGAACCTCTCTCCAAGCACGCTTGCAGAGGAACATGAGATCTTGTGCCCTGATTCACAACCTCTAGAGGGTACACAATCACAAGAAGATGACAGAGGGGAACGGCATTTAAGGTCAAAGGAAGTGGATGATGATGATGAGACACAGTTGCCATCAAATCAACCACAATTACTGTCTCAAGACCTTGATGAGGAGTATGATACACAGTTGTCAATGACTGAGGATGTGGTGGGATCAAGAAATGAGGAGGATGATCAGAGTGAGGAAGTGGAGGAGGACTTGGTGGACGATGAGGTCACTGACCCCACCTGGGAAGGTGGAGAGCCGAGCGATGACAGCAGTCCTGAGGGTGAGCCATCTGCAGCACCGGAACAGGCTGGAAGAGGCAGTGGTGTAGCTAAAGAAAGAAGGCGGACCGCCCCAAACCGGCCCGCAAATGTTCCACGGAGCACCCCCTTGCGTAAATCTCCCTTGCCAAGGGCTAGGTGTTCCGCGGTATGGCGTTTTTTTAAGGAAAGTGCGGACGACAAAAAAATTGTAGTTTGCAACCTGTGCCACACCAGAATGAGCCGAGGCATGAACACTAGAAACCTCACCACCACCAGCATGATCCGACACATGGCATCCAAGCACCGTAATAAGTGGGAGGAACGCCCGGATCGCCAATCTGTGTCTGCAGGCCACACCACTGCCTCCTCTTCCCCTGTTTTCAATGCCGGCCAATCGCCTGTCGAAGGCGCAGGCCCGCATACCTCCCACCCTGCACCTTTACCATCTGAAGCACCATCAGCGACCACATCCACTTCCCTGTCCCAGTGCAGCGTCCAAATGTCGTTACCCCAGGCATTTGAGCGCAAGCGAAAATACCCAGCCACCCACCCACAGGCCATAGCACTAACCTCACACCTTTCCAAATTACTGGCCATCGAAATGCTGCCATTTAGGCTTGTGGACACTGAGTCCTTCCGCAGCCTGATGGCAGCAGCTGTCCCTCGGTACGCAGTCCCCAGCCGCCACTACTTTTCCCGGTGTGCCGTCCCCGCCTTACACCACCATGTGTCCCTTAACATCACCCGTGCCCTGACCAACGCAGTTACTGGGAAGGTCCACTTAACGACTGACACATGGACAAGTGCTTGTGGCCAGGGACGCTACATTTCCCTGACGGCACACTGGGTGAATGTCGTGGAGGCTGGGAGCGACTCGGACCCTGGGATGGCACAGGTGCTACCCACGCCGAGGATTGCGGGCCCTACCTCCATCAGGGTTTCCGCCAGCACCTACGTTATTGGCTCCTCCTCCTCCTCCTCCGTTTCCACCTCCGAATTCTCTGCGTGCAGCGCCACTCACCCATCAGCCGGTAGCTGGACGCATTGTAGCACTGCAGTGGGGAAGCGTCAACAGGCCGTGCTGAAGCTGATCTGCCTTGGGGACAAACAGCACACGGCCTCAGAGCTGTTGCAGGGGACTAGTCACCAGACCGAGCAGTGGCTCTCGCCACTCAACCTGCAACCAGGCATGGTTGTGTGTGATAATGGGCGTAACTTGGTGGCGGCTTTGGAGCTCGGCAAGCTCACACACGTACCATGCCTAGCTCTTGACGAAGGTGCGCCGCGTGTGTGCACATTTCCGTAAGTCATCTACAGCTTCAGTCGGCCTGTTGAAGCTGCAGCAGCGCTTACAATTGCCAGCTCACCGGCTGCTGTGTGACGTGAGCACGCGCTGGAACTCCACCTTCCACATGTTGGCCCGGCTTTGTGAGCAGCAGAGGGCAGTAGTGGAGTTCCAGCTGTTACACGGTCGTCGCCTCTCCGTTCAACTTCCTCTAATCAGAAGTGAGGAGTGGGAATGGATGTCAGACCTCTGTGAGGTTTTACGCAATTTTGAGGAATCGACACAGATGGTGAGCGGCGATAACGCTATTATCAGTGTAACCATCCCACTTCTGTGTCTACTGAAACGCTCGCTGCTCACAATTAAAACCGACGCTTTGCATGTGGAAGAGGTGGAAATGGGGGAGGAAGAGCTTACACAAGGTGATAGCCAGAGCACCCTCACTTCGTCTTCTCAGCGACAATTGGAGGAGGCGGAGGAGGAGGAGGAGGAGGAGGAAGACACGGTTGCCTCCGCTACAGAGGGTAGCCATGGAACTTTATTTCCATCTCTTCAGCGTGGGTGGGCAGAAGAGGAGAAAGAGGATGAGGAGATTGAGAGTCATCCTCCTGGTGTGGACAGCGAAATCTTGCCTGTTGGTACTCTGGCACACATGGCTGACTTTATGTTAGGCTGCCTTTCCCGTGACCCACGCGTTATACGCATTTTAGACAACACGGATTACTGGGTGTTCACCCTTCTGGACCCCCGCTACAAAGAGAATTTCTCATCTCTCATTCCTCCGGTGGAGAGGACAAGCAAAATGGTGCAATACCAGAAGGTTCTTGTTGAAAAATTGCTCCAAAATTTTCCATCTGACAACGCTGGCGGCAGAGTACGTGCTACCTTGGCCAACCGAGAAGGGGAGAAAAGGGGAGCACACAGCAGTTCCGACAAAGGCAGGGCAACACTCTCCAAGGCGTGGGACACCTTCATGACACCCCGCCAGCACCCTCACCCTGATGCGCAGCCTAGTGTCACAAGGAGGGAAAAGTTTTGGAAGATGGTGAAGGAGTACGTAGCAGACCGTGTCAGCGTCCTCAATGATCCCTCTGTGCCTTACAACTACTGGGTGTCCAAGCTGGACACGTGGTATGAACTGGCACTCTACGCCTTGGAGGTGCTGGCCTGCCCTGCCGCCAGCGTTCTGTCTGAGCGGGTATTTAGTGCTGCTGGTGGCATCATAACAGATCAGCGTATCCGCCTAGGTTGACACTTATAAAAATGAACAAGGCCTGGATTTCCCCTGACTTCTCCACTCCACTGGAGGAAAGCCCCGGGTGAACATAAAGTCACTTTAGATATGTTATTTACAATGATGGGAATACTCTGTATTCCCATTCACCCCTTCCACCCAAAAAACGGGTATATGGTTGACTCTTAATCTTCTCATCCTCCTCCTCCTCTTCCATATACCCTGTGATATAATTTTTATATAGGGCCAGCTCACCAGCGGGCCCTGTGATATAATTTTTATATAGGGCCAGCTCACCAGCGGGCCCTGTTTGACAATTTTTGTATAGGTCAGCTCACCAGCGGGCCTTCTCATATAATGTTTTATTGGGTGAGCTCTCTAGCGGGCCCTCTCATATAATGTTTTATAGCGTCAGCTCACTAGCGGGCCTTCGCATATAATGTTTAGGATGGTCAGCTCCGCAGCAGACCCTCACCCATAATGTTTTAGATGGTCGGCTCAGCAGCAGACCCTCATTCCTAATGTTTTAGATGGTCAGCTTAGCGGCATGCCCTCGCCCCTAATGTTTTAGAGGGTCACCAGCAGGCCATTAATCCTAATTTTTCAAGGGTGTGTATGATGCCCTCCTTTATGTGTAATAAAGGGTGTATTGGAGTGGCATTTCAGTCTAATTTTTGGCAGCCCTTTCACTTAGTGCATAGGCTTTATGAGTGTTGGACCACTACCTGAACTATTGTACCACAATGTGAATGAGGCCCTCCATTTTGTGATATACAGGTTGTATCGGAGTGCCTCAGGTGCTCCCATTGAATTAAATGGGGCTGGGGTGTTCGACAGAGCAGAAGGTAGTTCTTGGCTTCATCCACTAAGTCACTTCGTCACTTTTACTCAATGGATCAGACCCCACTGTTCCGACTATAAATTTTGGACTTAACAAGGGCAAACGGACATGTTGTAAAACCTGTGGTAGCTGCGGCCTCCGTTCCTGAATGCTGTACCTTACCCGGGCCATAACCACGTTGAACACCTGCTTTACGCTGCGCACGTTTCCCTCTTAATCATGGCCCCAGTTCCGAAAAATCGATGACATTTTTTGCAGAATTTGCAGATGATATACAAGTAAATATACACCAAATACTGTTTGGTAACAATTTTTCGCCTAAAGTCGTTTTTATCTTCCTTTTTGTGTGTTTTACGGTCAGTCTGTAAAAATGGCGTACTACGGGCGAAACATCGTTCCCAGCAGCGACGTTGGAGTCCAAGATGCATCCAGACATCCTCCCTATGCTGTCCCTGAACCATTTCTGTGGTGTTTCCATCATTTTCTGACCTTTTCCTATGAACCAGGCACCCTCCCCTCATCAGAGAGGGGGTGCCTGGTGTAATGCTCGAGTCCTCCCATTGACTTCAATGGGGCTCGGGTGCTCGGCCGAGCACTCGAGCCTCCGGGGGCGCTCGGCCAGAGCACCCGAACACCCGAGCATTGGGGTGCTCGATCATCACTAGTCACTCACCATCTTCAATAGAGACAAAGTGGCGGGTGACTAGATGAGCCAAAATCATCGAGGTTATGCAGAAAGGAAAAAGAATCCACCACACTCAAAGTTCTTCCATAAAATTACTTCTTTATTTAGGAAAACACACAGAACACTGAGAGACAATAGTCTCACGCATTTCACACTGGTTGTGCTTATAAACATTCAAAAACCCACTGACTTTATACAGAATACATCAACCGTTCTTAATTCAGATGGACCAATCCATTTCACTGCTGGTCCAAAATTAATGCTAAGGTCTAACCAGATAGGTCGTCTCTTCACCAGAAAATATTACATAACATTGACAAATATATACACCTTCCATCTTAAAAACAAGAACCAATTGCAAATATAAAAAAATTACTATGTTACACAAGGAATTAATCAATGATTGATGTGAATTGGTACATTGAATTAAGAACGGTTGGTCTCTTCTGTATAAAGTGAGTTTTTGAATGCTTATTAAGCACACCCATTGTGAAACACATGAGACTATTGTCTCTTAGTGTTCTGTGTGTTTTCCTATATAAAGAAATGATTTTATGGGAGTGTGGATTCCTTTTTCTCCCTCTTCAGGAGTTCATTGGTATTGAAGAGATTGTCTAGACTACACAGTGTTGAAGAGGAGATGTGTCACAGTTCCACAGAAATATTCAGGAGTCTGTACAGTATAGTAAAATGCAGTTTATTGAAATACACGTAAGGTAGCACACAAGTAAAAAGGCAGGGGTGGGGGACAGCTGATCCTTCTAGGCACTATGAGCAAGGAGTCCATGTCTGAATTCCCCCAATTACTCTTAAGGTGACTAATCCCAAGAGCAATTTGCATGTGTAGAAATAAAGGTCAGAGATGCTCAACTAGGCTCATGGGCTAGCAAATACATGCAAGAAGCTCACTGGGACTGTGCCCTCGCACCAAGGGTGCAATCTCTATTAGCTCTTCAGTGTCATACACAGAAAGGAAATCTTCTGAAGCATATCATACTGGTCTGCCAAATGACAGTCCAGCCACAAAATACCACGCAATTCCTTTCAAATCAGGATTGTCCCATTACTCTTAGGGTGATTAATCTCAAGAGCAATTTTCAAGTGTAGAAATAAACATCAGAGATGATCAACTAGGCTCATGAACTAGCAAATACATGCAAGAAGCTCACTGGGACTGTGCCCTCGCACCAAGGGTGCAATCTCTATTAGCTCTTCAGTGTCATACACAGAAAGGAAATCTTCTGAAGCATATCATACTGGCCCTACCAAATGACAGTCCAGCCATGAAATGCCAGACAAATTTTCTACAAACAAGGGAAACAGCTAACCCCAGACGTACGTTTCAGCCGTATTGGTCCTCATCGATGAAGTACTTGTGACCCCTCTAGGCACTGTAAGCAAGGGGTCCACATCTAGATTCCCCACATTACTCTTAGGGTGACTAATCACAAAAGCAATTTTCATGTGTAGAAATAAAGGTCAGAGATGCTCAACTAGGCTCATGAGCTAGCAAATACATGCAAGAAGCTCACTGGGACTTTGTCCTTGAGACCAGAGTACAATCTCTTTTAGCTCTCCACTTCCATATGCTCTACCAGGCTCATGAACTAGCAAATACATGCAAGAAACTCAGTGGTACTGTGTCCTCACACCCAAGGCTCAATCTCTTTTAGCTCTCCAGTGCCATAAACAGAAAAGAAATCTTCTGAAGTATATCATACTGGTCCTGCCAAGTGTCAGTCCAGCCACAAAATGCTGGACAATTCCTCACTGAACAAGGGAAACAGCTAACCCCAGACAAACGCTTAAGCCTTACTGAGTCTCGTCAGTGAGATGCAGTTGATCCTTCTAGACACTGTGAGCAAGGAGTCCACGTCTGGATTCTCCCATTACTCTTAGGGCGACTAATCCCAAGAGAAATTTCCATGTGTAGAAATAAAGCTCATAGATGTTCAACTAGGCTCATGGTCTCACAAATACATGCAAAAAGCACACTGGAACTGTGTCCTCACACCCTAGGTGCAATCTCTTTTAGCTCTGCAGTACCATACACAGAAAGGAAACCTTCTGAAACATATCATACTAGCCCATACTAATTGACAGTCCAGCCACAAAATATCAGACAATTCCTCTCTGAACAAGGAAAATAGTCAACACCAGAAATACATTTCAGCCTCATCAGTGATGTGCAGTTGATCCCTCTAGGCACTGTGAGCAAGGGGTCCATGTCTGGATTCTCCCATTACTCTTAGGGTGAATAATCCCAAGATCAATTTACATATGTAGAAATAAAGGTCAGAGATGCTCAACTAGGCTCATGGGCTAGCAAATACATGCAAGAAGCTCACTGGGACTGTGTCCTCACGCCCAAAGTCCAATCTCTTTTAGCTCTTCAGTGCCATACACAGAAAAAGAAAACTTCTAAAGCATATCATACTGGTCTGCCAAATGACAGTCCAGCCACAAAATACCACGCAATTCCTTTCTGAACAAGGGCAACAACTAACCCCAGACATATATTTTGGCCTTGTCAGTGAGATGCAGCTGATCCCTCTAGGCACTGTGAGCAAAGGGTCCACGTCTGGATTCCCCCCATTACTCTTAGTGTGACTAATCCCAAGAGCAATTTGCATGTGTAGAAATAAAGGTCAGAGATGCTCAACTAGGCTTATGAGATAGCAAATACATGCAAGAAACTCAATGGGACTCTGTCCTCACACCCACTGTGCCATCTCTTTTAGCTCTCCAGTTCCATACACTGAATGGAAATCTTCTGAAGCAAATCATACTGCTCCTGCCAAATGACAGGCCAGCAACAAAATGCCAGACAATTCTTCTCTGAACAAAGGAAACTTCTTAGCCCAGACATACATTTTGGCTTTACTGAGCCTCGTTCGTGAGGTGCAGCTGATGCTTCTAGGCACTGTGAGCAAGGGGTCCAAATCAGGATTGTCCCATTACTCTTAGGGTGATTAATCTCAAGAGCAATTTTCAAGTGTAGAAATAAACATCAGAGATGATCAACTAGGCTCATGAACTAGCAAATACATGCAAGAAGCTCACTGGGACTGTGCCCTCGCACCAAGGGTGCAATCTCTATTAGCTCTTCAGTGTCATACACAGAAAGGAAATCTTCTGAAGCATATCATACTGGCCCTACCAAATGACAGTCCAGCCATGAAATGCCAGACAAATTTTCTACAAACAAGGGAAACAGCTAACCCCAGACGTACGTTTCAGCCGTATTGGTCCTCATCGATGAAGTACATGTGACCCCTCTACGCACTGTAAACAAGGGGTCCACATCTAGATTCCCCGCATTACTCTTAGGGTGACTAATCACAAAAGCAATTTTCATGTGTAGAAATAAAGGTCAGAGATGCTCAACTAGGCTCATGAGCTAGCAAATACATGCAAGAAGCTCACTGGGACTTTATCCTTGAGCCCAGAGTGCAATCTCTTTTAGCTCTCCAGTGCCATACACAGAAAGTAAATCTTCTGAAGCATATCATACTGGTCCTGCCAAATCACAGTCCAGCCAAAAAATGCCAGACAATTCCTCTCTGAACAAGGGAAACAGCAAACCACAGACATACACTTCATCCTTATTGGGCCTCGTCAGTGAGGTGCAGCTGATACCAATAAGCACTGTGAGCAAGGGGATCCATGTTTGTATTCCCCCCATTACTCTTAGGGTGACTAATCCCAAGAGCAATTTGCATGTGTAGAGATAAAGGTCAGAGATGCTCTACTAGGCTCATGAGCTAGCAAATACATGCAAGAAACTCAGTGGTACTGTGTCCTCACACCCAAGGCTCAATCTCTTTTAGCACTCCAGTGCCATACACAGAAAAGAAATCTTCTGAAGCATATCATACTGGTCCTGCCAAGTGTCAGTCCAGCCACAAAATGCCAGACAATTCCTCTCTGAACAAGGGAAACAGCTAACCCCAGACATAAGCTTAAGCCTTATTGAGTCTCGTCGGTGAGATGCAGCTGATCCTTCTAGATACTCTGAGCAAGGAGTCCACGTCTGGATTCTCCCATTACTCTTAGGGTGACTAATCCCAAGAGAAATTTCCATGTGTAGAAATAAAGCTCATAGATGTTCAGCTAGGCTCATGGTCTCGCAAATACATGCAAAAAGCACACTGGAACTGTGTCCTCACACCCTGGGTGCAATCTCTTTTAGCTCTGCAGTACCATACACAGAAAGGAAACCTTCTGAAACATATCATACTAGCCCCTGGTAAATGACAGTCCAGCCACAAAATATCAGACAATTTCTCTCTGAACAAGAAAAATAGCCAACACCAGAAATACATTTCAGCCTCATCAGTGTGGTGCAGCTGATCCCTCTAGGTACTGTGAGCAAGGGGTCCATGTCTGGATTTTCCCATTACTCTTAGGGTGAATAATCCCAAGATCAATTTACATATGTAGAAATAAAGGTCAGAGATGCTCAACTAGGCTCATTAGCTAGCAAATACATACAAGAAGCTCACTGGGACTGTGTTCTCATGCTCAGGGTACAACCTCTTTTAGCTCTCCAGTGCCATACACAGAAAATAAAACTTCTGAAGCATATTATACTGGTCCTGCCAAATAACAGTCCAGCCACTAAATGCCAGACAATTCCTACCTGAACAAGGGAAATAGCCAACACCAGAAACACCTTTCAGCCTTATTGGGCCTCATCAGTGAGGTGCAGCTTATCCCTCTAAGAACTGTGAGCAAGGGGTCCATGTCTGGATCCCCCCCATTACTCTTAGGGTGACTAATCCCAAAATCAATTTGCATGTGTAGAAATAAAGGTCAGAGAAGCTCGACTAGGCTCATGAGCTAGCAAATACATGCAAGAAGCTCACTGGGGCTGTGTCCTCACACCCAAGGTGCAATCTCTTTTAGCTCTCCAGCATCATACATAGAGAGGAAATCTTCTGAAGCATATCATACTGGTCCTGCCAAATGACAGTCCAGCCACAAAATGCCAGACAAATCCTCTCTGAACAATGGAAACAGCTAACCCCTTATTGGGCCTTGTCAGTGAGTTGCAGCTGACCCTTCTAGGCACTCTGAGAAAGGGGGTCAATGTCTGGATTCCCCCCATTACTCTTAGGGTGACTAATCCCAATAGCAATTTGCATGTGTAGAAATAAAGGTCAGAGATGCTCAACTAGGCTTATGAGCTAACAAATACATGCAAGAAGCTCACTGGGACTGTGTCCTCGCACCCAGGGTGCAATCTCTTTTAGCTCTCCAGTGCCATATACAGAGAGGAAATCTTCTGAAGCATATCATACTGGTCCTATTAAATGACAGTCCAGCCACAAAATGCCAGACAATTCCTCTCTGAAGAAGGGAAACAGCTAACCCCAGACATACGTTTCGGCCTTACTGGGCCTCATCAGTGAGGTGCAGCTGATCCCTCTAGGCCCAATGAGCTTCTTGTGTGTATTTGCTAGCTCATGAGCCCAGTTGAGCATCTCTGACTTTTCTTTCTATAATCTCTTGAGATATAACTCATTCCCCAATTAGCAGGGTATATTTGAGCTGACAGCCAAGTGGGAATTCCATGTCAGTACTTCGGGCATATATTTACCAGGGTCTTATGTGAATTGGGTTGTTCTTGAACTGGTTTTGCAGAGTGGGTACAAGCTTCACCCAAAGTTGTGTAGCCGTTGTACAATAAATCTTTTTATGCGTGCAGATGAGCACAATCTGGGAGAAGATGCATTAAATGTGATAAAGAGGTGATGAAATGGAGATGATTTCTCCAGTGACATCACTTCTCCAAGTCCTAATTTATTCTATGGAGCCAATCCACTATGATTTCTCCAACTTTGGGGATCTGAGTGCATAGGTGCTATAGAATAATGTAGGAATTTGAGATGTGAAATCACTGTAGAACTCATCTCTGCTTTATTACCTTTTATCATTCCTTAGTGCATAACCCACCTGGAGTTTTTGTATCACAAGTAAAGAACCCACAGAGTGGTCTCATTATCTGCAAGAAACTCTCATCACAACTGTTCTTTTAATATTTTCCTGAATGAGGGCATACTATAGACTTAAATATGAATGAGTTATATTGGATCAGAGCTGAGTTTCATCGGTGACTGGATTGAAGAATTTTGGAGTATACAGCAGTTCCATCTATGTGATTATAACAATAATAATAATAATAATAATAATATTAAATGTTAAAAGTAATAACAACAATCATCTCTCATTTTCAAGTATGTCCAGGGGTATAGATGTTATTATTACCCAATTTAATGGTACACTTTTTGTCTAACTCGAAAGATGAAAGGTTGAGTTGACCTTGCTGTAGCTAGATCCTGTAACATGAGGTTTGAACAGATTCTGCAGCTGGTGCATTAACTAACGGAGTTATCTCATCACTGGTGATGAACATTTTGACCTCAGAAAAGTATTATAAAAGGGAAACAAAGAAGTGCACTTTCTGTGAAAATGCTGAGGACCATGTGTAGAACCCAACTGAGTAGAAATCTAAGGTCAAACCAAATGCACAACAGGGAAGATATAAAATTCCCACCACTTTAAACTGAGCCATTAACTATTAAAATGATAGTCGAAGAGCTATCTAGCAATCAATGGGATAAAAATCCCATTTACAGCAGTTGGAATTTTGGGAATCATTATTTGTAAGGCTTACTAACACATTACAATTTCTACTTCATTTAACTGACCTATCTTAGAATGCCAACTATGCTTGAGGACTGGCTCATATAACTATTATGGATCAGAAGGACATCAAAATATTCACATTCATTTTTAATACACTTTTAGATGTCAAGTATCTTAATGAATGATTATCCCTCCACATCTCAGTCATCAATAGTAACTGTGGTAAATGTATGAATCCTAAGCCTCCAGTGCTTCTCTATGGGGTGTGCATCAGAGTGTATGATTTCTCTAATGCATACTAATGAACACACTAAGACCTCAGTGAATGCCTAAGTGCTGTGGAGAGAGCGCTGTAGGTGTAATATCTTAGAAAATGTGTTAGGCAGGAGTAGAGCTAATGAGTTGGATCCAGAGCCTGACTTACTTCAGAATCATATTGAAATATCCCTCTAATCTACTCCATCCCTGACTTGATGTTCCAGGATGAGACAAAAATAGACAAACAACAGTAATCGGTGGAATTTTCACGTTTGTTTTTTCCTAAACAAAGAAGAAAACTTAAGCTAGTAGTAAGCTTTCTATAAACACTTTACTAAAAAAAAAAAAAAAAAAGGAATCTCCTCTTAATCAAGTAATTCAGCTATGATTAAGATAATGCTGACAAATTGTGCAAAAGGTGAGGAGGATTTTCATTAATAAGTTGACATTCTCAAAAGCAGTAGCTGAGATTAATGTAAATGTTAAATCTAAGTTTTATAAAGGGCACCCTTGCAACATAAAAACACTTACCTATGCATCATCTCCAATGCAGTTTACATTTTTATAAGTGCATGTCTATGACAACACAGATGCTATCTTTAGTCACATACTTGTATTGCTCACCCCTAGCCCTGTAATTTTAGGTTGCTATGACTTTGAGTTTTATATATGCGTGAATAGCTTTACAAGATTGTCAGATGTCTCCGTCTATATACTGTATTGTTTGCATTATATTTGCAGTTTTCTATCTTTAGTGATCTCTAATGAAGTCTTCCCCTAGGTTACACCTCCCAACAACAAAGACATAGGCTTCAATAAACCTGAATGGATCATAAGAGACAATGGTCTTCATCAGGTTTAAAACTGAAACAATTAGCAGCAGACTGTAAGCTATAATGAGCGGGGCCCTCTGATCCAATGTTCTGTCTGTACTGTATGTGTCTCTGTGTGTCTATTCCCTATTGTACGGTGTTGTGAAATATGTTGGTGCTATAAAATAAAGGATTATAACAAAGAATAATTATAATAATAATGCAAAATAGATCTGATACAAATAAAACAGTATATAGATAGAGATGACTGACATATAAAGGCTTCCTATCTATGCAAGTTCTTCTGAGAAACTAATTAAGAGCTAATTAGTTTTAGTGTCCATATCCACTTTCCTTTAAACAATTATCTCACAGAGACTGACATAACTTGAATAACTTGAGCAATTCTTATTGATTTAAATGTGACTGTTAACACTATTAACTATTAACGCCTTTAAAGCATTATAAAGCAGATAGAATTTGTTCAAAATTGTTCTGGATAAATAAACAAGAAGAATTAACTAAGACCAATGTGGCTTAACAAAAAGGTTTTCAGGGAAAAGAGGAATAAAAAGCATACATTGTTTAAGTCAGTAGGGTCAGATACATAATTTCAAAAATATAAAAAACTGCAATAGATTCTGCAAAAAAGCAATTAGGCAAGCTAAAACTGAAAATGAGAAAATAATTGCAACAGAGAGCAATGAAAATCATAAACATTTCTGCAAGTATATAAATGGTAAAAAGATGAGGGTTTATGTTGGACCTCTAAAAGCTGAGACATGTGAATTCATTACTGAGCATAAGGCAATGGCTGACACCTTAAGCAAACTACTTTATTCTGTACATACAAAGAAAACAACAAATATGGCAAACAGGATAAATCACGGTATTTTCTCCATCATGGACATGACTGTTTGAGGGCAAAGTCCTAAAGGGTATGAAAAAGCTTATGGTGAATAAAGCATATGGACCTGATGAAATAAACCCAGAGGCACTTAAATAGCTTAATCCAGTTATAGCAACACCATTATGTGTAATATTTATTAATTAACTCTCTTCAGGCATAGTGCCCTGGATTTCAGTAATTCAGGTGTAGTACCATTATTCAAAAAGCAGGCATGATCTAAACCTGTACATTATAAATCTGTGAGGTTGAATACTGTACTAGTTGATGTGATATTGGAAGGATTACCAACTGATAATATTCATAACCATCTAAAAACCAACAACATTATTAGTATCAATCAGGATGTTCTTTGTAGAATAGATAATGTCTAACTGATTTATTTGCATTCTGTGAAAAGGTAAGTTTTAACTTGGGCAGTGGTATTACTGCTGATGTAATATGCATGTTTCTTGCAGAAGACTTTTATACTGTACCTCACAACAGGTTACTTCATAAATTAGAAGGCTTCGGATTAGGAGATTATATCTGTCATGGACAGAGAACTGGTTAAAAGATAGTTTGCAGAGAAAGAGAGAGAGTAGGTGTAAATGAACTTTTTATGTTGGTCTAAAGTTGTAGTTGTAGTTCCTCATGGTTCAGTCCTCAGTAGGAGTGGGCAAAAGATACAGTCGTGTTACTGTGAAAAAAATCTGCAAAAACCATGTGGCCAGTGCCGGATAGAGAGCACCATGGGCCTGGTGCTGAGGATTTTAGTGTGCCTATTTCGGGAAATAAATAAAATGAAAACACAGCAATTTTTTTAACACAAATTAAATACAGAGTATATTGCTCTGGTGGTGGCATATACTTCTGTATTGCTGGGCTGGTGGCATATATGTAATCCTCTGGTGGTGACATAACTCTGTATTGCTGTGCTGATGGCAGCAAATAACTCTCTATTGCTGTGCTGGTGACATAACCCTGTATTGCTTTGGTGGTGGCATATAAGTTATATCACCAGCATAGCAATACAGAGTTATATGCCACCACCAAAGCAATACAGTTATGCTACCACCACCACAGCAATAGTTATATGTCACCACCAGAGCAAAACATATATGCCACCAGCACAGAAATACAGTTATATATAACTAACACAGCAATACAGAGTTATATGTCACCACCAGAGATTTACATATATGCTACCAGCCCAGAAATACAGAGGTATATGCCACCAGCCCAGCAATGCTGAGGTATATTTCACCACCAGAGAAATATATATATGCCAAATGCCACCAGCACAGCAATGGAGTTACACACCAGATGGTTACATATATGCCACCAGCCCAGCAACAGATGTATGTGTTATCACCAGAGCAATAGAGAGTTATATGTTACCAGAGAAATACAGTGGTTTTATCCACCAGAGATATATGACACTATATGCTACAAGCAAAGCAATTTGCCATTATATGCCAAAAGCAGAGCAATACAGCATGATATGCCACCACAGTGCCTCATTACCTCCCACAATAGCATTATGATTCCCAATATATGTAAAAGTGGGACATTTTAGACACATGTTGGTACATTTGGCAAGAGCAGTAGGTCACATTGTGTAACTGATTTCCACTTCACTTGTATGTGTGCCCATTTGGTGCCTAGACTTATGGAATGTGGTGTAGATGGTATTTTTTATTAAAGTGTTTTTCACCTTTTTGTTATAAAAACGTGCCTTTTTTACGTGACTTGAAACACAATACAAGCAGCTATAGAGTGAGAAAGAGAGGTGCTAGGCTGCTGTGCTGTGAAATTTGTTGCAATATTGAGGCAGGAGAGGCTCATAGTGACTGCTATCTCTATGAGCAGGTTTACTAACAGTTAAAGGAGGACCTGGAAGTACAGTTATGCATCCAGTGAGTCTGAGGAGGAGAAAGTGACCACTACCACCAACGTGAAAGGATATGGATGCCCTGGTTCCCCAGACCCAGTGCTGGTCAGTCACCTTACAACATCCCTAGGGATCTTGGGGAAATTTATCTCACAGGAGGAAGAAGAGGGTCGTAGTGTGAGCAGGACAGGTCAGCTACCTGCCTGCTGCCAGTGCTGAACCTGCTGCCAGTGTGTCTTGAAATTCTAAGGAGGAGAGAAGGAGAAGATGATGCCAAGTGTGATAGCAGGGGACCCTAAGTCACACTTTCCATCCCAAACAGTCCCGCCACTAGTACTACTACTAATATGGTGCAGAAGTTTATACAGAGTGTTAGGAGCAAAGGAGGGGGTGATCATCATATTGCTAGTGACTGTGAGGAGGAAGACTCAGGGACTGAAACTGATGCAGTTGGTGTTAGTAGTAATAACAGTGATAGTGAAGAGCTGGTGGGAGTATTAGAGGAGGGGATAGGGGAAGTAATGGAGAGCTTCCAGACTAGCGTTCAAGGGAGCCTACACCATCTCCCTGATCCTGGGAGTCACGTTCCTCCCAAAGGAATTGCCCAGGTGGAACATTATCCTGAAGAAGGCAGAATTTTTGCCTAGCAACAATAATACCACCACCACCAGGAGCACAGATCACCTGTCTGTGCTGCTGCTAGAGCTGCCAGTCTGCCTTCTTCAGGTCACAAAGAAATGGCAAGTGTGACATGAGGGCACACTCTGTCACATTCTCATCACCTCCTCCAACCAGCGAGATGTCTGCATTACAGCAGCAGCAGCATGGAGGGACTGGTGTTGGTGGTGATGATGATGATGGTGGGGAATCTGGGGTAGAAGAGACATTAATGGGAGACAGACATGGGGATGGGCATCAGCAGCCACCAGCACCAGTGAGGTTTTGGAATTTGCTGAATTTGCAGCTGTCCTAATTCCTGCTGGAGTTGAATTGCAAGGGCAGCAGGATGCTGAGGAGCAGGCCAGTGTGCCACAGACCACTGTGGACACAGTGGGAGTGGGGTCAACAAGTGATGCGGGACTAGGACAAATGACACTTTCCAGCAGCAGCAATAATCCTGGTCATAGTTGCAGTGCTGATTCTGAGGCAGTAGCATGGGTGTGGGATTATCACAGTGCAGTCATCGGCAGTGGCACTATGCACAATTTGTGACAAGTCAGGGAAAAAGAGAAAGGAGGGAACACACCTTGGCACAACTGCCATGATAACATACATGAAACACAGACACCATGACATTTATGTGAAACATGTTAAAGCCAAACACTCACCACAGAAATCTGGCACCACTGTTGCTGTACCCCCTGACTTTTCCCAAAGGCAACAAGATGTGAGGTGGAGATTAAAGAAGAGGAAGAATAGAGAAACCCAGATAGAGGCTGAAAGTTCGATGACGAGCAAAACATCTGGCTCGCCATCACTTTCTTGCTCTAGGGTAACTACATGTTCTGCCAATACACCTCATTCATTGTTACTTCCCCAACCAAGTGATAGCCATTCTGTAGATGTCAGAATGTGGCAGTTTTTGTCCACACATTATACACTGTGTGGTGCACATACCACACATGGCAGTGTGGTAGAGGAGAATCGCAAGCAAGGCATAAAGCGGCATCTGAGGAGATTCCATCCTGCAGAATATGCTAAGCTGGTAGCAGGGAGGCTTCATCATTACTATTAAATTTTCTGCAAGTTTTCATGTGTCCTTAGCAGAATGTGGATGAAGGTCGCAGTGACAGCAGCATTACTTATTTTCTGGTGGGGAGGATTTCACATTGGGGACCCTAAGTGTCATGGTGTTTGAATAGAGTTGAGCCAGGTGTTTCATGTGAGTGCAGATGTACCCATTGTTCCCATTCCTTACCTTATTTACCACACTCGCTGTGCACATTACACATTATTGCTGATGTAACATTCACATTTCATACTCTCAAAGGAAAAATATCTTTTCTAGTAACAACACAACCATGATTTTGGAGGAGGGGCAGGTGGAGAAGCATTATTGGCCAGCTTCTGTTCTCCACATATACCTGAAGTGGTGGGTGCTAGTTATGGTGCTGCTATGCCTCACGCACATCACTGAAGCTAGTTGTTGCTAGTGGAATCTACATCATCCATCACCCATATTACTGCTGTCTTTGATCCCATTCCCTTTGAGCTGCCTAATCATCCTGCTGTTTAAACAACTCAGCAGCAGCATCAAGAACAGCAGTCACAAATTCCACAATTACATTAGGCAATTACATTTGACAATGGCCAGTGGCCACTGGCCAACACGACATGACCTGCTGACACTAGGCCAGTATGGCATTTTTTTTCCTCAGGGCTTGTTCTTTAACCCCTTAAGGACCAGTACTTAAGGACCACATAACTTTTTTTTTTTGGCTTTCCAGTTCAGGGCTCCTCAAAAGGCGTGCAGCCGCATGGGGAGCCCTGAGATCCATGACGGTCCTGGCACTTCATGGGTACTTATGGATCACCAACTCATAACGTGCCAGGATCATCATGAGTCCTTAAGTGGTTAAAAAACAAAAAACAAAAACAGATGCCTACAAAAAAAAAGTTGTGGGCTCGTTTCTAATAAGCCTGAGTCCTACAATGCAATGTTTCCTTAAGGCTTGTGCCAAACAAGTCTAAGTCCTTCAACTCAATGTTTCCTTAGGGCTTGTGTCAGACAAGTATAAGTCCTACAAATCAATGTTTCCTCAGGGCTTGGGCCTCCAACAACAAATTTTACAAATCATCCTATACAAAATACTCTATCATGTCAAGTATCAGTTTACCCCACTCGCAACTTACATCAGGGGGTCCCTTTGTCTGTCACGTTACGTATAAATTTTTTATTTTATTTATTTATAAAATAAATTAATTTTATTTATTTATTTTTTTATTAACTGTCTCCCCCAATACCAGTCAACAAACCCTCCTTAAACAAACACAGGCACCCTCCTCAGACACCTTTTATATCATGTCTTATGTGTTTGTTTGTTTTTTTGTTTTTTTTTACTTTACCCTCAATACCAGTAAACAATCCCCCCGAAAAAACATTCCCTGTTCAACTGATTCTTTCCCTCCACCAACACAGGCACCCTCATACCCCTTTATATTATGCCTTTGGGAAATAAAATAACATCTGCTATGTGTTGTGTGTAAATTCCCATTGATTTCAATGGAATGAGCTAGGTGAAAAAAGCTAAAAAAACTGCACTTTTTGCTGAAAATTATTCACCAAGTGTGAAGTGCCATTATTAGCTGATTTTGGTTTGAGGCATGACTATTTTGCGAAAACGTGCCGATTTTTCTCTTTTCCTGCAAAAAATGTTGTCTTTCTGCCTATACTAAAATGTCCTCCTTTTCGCCTATTTTAACAAATTTTCCACCTATGTTAACACATTTTTTGCCTATTTTAACATATTTTTCACCTATATTTCCTATAGATACTACATTTCCCACTTTAATATTACTTATTCTGATGGCTGATGTTTAAAATAAGTGACTGAAACTCAAAGCTGTGAGTCCAACAGCAAAATATGTCATGAAAAATGTGTTAGCATGCAGAATGCATTTGCCCTTTGCCCACAGCACTTTCTTGCTTAAGTGACTGACACATATTCATGATGATCTCAAGTAATAAAAAAGATAAAGTACAACCTACAATGTGGCAGATATGTATTGTAGTGGCGGGGTGGGGGGGCTGGCATGGTGTGATTTGTGTATGTATTTTTACGATTGTCATACTCTAGCCTCTTCAGATTATTGACACACATTACTTATCAGTCATAGTAATGGTCCCATCTGTGCTCCACCTCCTCATCTGTGCTGCTGTTAAAATATTTGTCCTGGTTTTGTCTGTCATGTGTGGTTTCTGCTACTACTACTGGAACTAGATGTTGATGTAATTCTACTGCCACTACTACTAGGTGTCAAAGGTGCAGCACTTACAGCAGCAGCACTAGAGGTACTCGTCATATCCAACACTGTGGATGTTAACCTGTGTTGCTGTTTCTGGGTACTCAAAACAGGTGTGTGTGTGGCTGAATGGGACTTAGACTTTGAAGAGGTGATGATGCTGATGATGATGACTGATAGGGTGACTGTGTGCTTTTTGACATTTGTGCTTGTCCAGGGTCCGACTTTCCAATGGCTTTCTCAAACACTTTATAGACAGGCACAGTGCTCCTTAAAAGTGGTGGAAGATTCAGCCTTTGACTTTCTGCTAATCTTATAGCCCTGTCACCATCCTCACTCTCAACTTCATCTATATCTGAACAAGAGAAGGATGCTGGAGGGATATATTCTAGATCTGCATCATCATCAGTCATCATTAGGTCATCCTCAGCAGCATCAGCATCACCTGACAATTCTTGCCCACTACCCTTATATTCCTCTAAGCTTTTGGAGGTCGTAAACTATTTCTTTTTACTTTTACTGTAACAAAGTTCCCTACTATGGGTGTTTTGGTGCTTGTTTGTCTCACTGTCTGATGAAGTAGGCGGTTCAACTGCTACACCTTCCTCTATTATGCTACTGCCAGCATCATCAACACTTGAATGTGACTTGTTGTCGTCTTCAGTGTTCTTTTTATATGGTTCTTTATTTCTGCTGGCACTGGTGGTGGTGGAATTAGTTTTGCTTGGACCTTGACAAACCGCATCCTCTCTTGAAGTAGAGAGATCATAATCATTGATTGCACACGCTGCAACAACCATTGCTGATGTCAGGTTTTGAACTACTACTTTATTCTCACGACCCTGCAGTGCTCCACCCCTCCCCCTTCCCCTTGTGCATTTGCTGGACATTATGCAACTACACTGTGTTTTTTTACTGTATGGTACACACCACAACTGATGCAGCTGTATGATGCCTTGTCTAAGCCCAGTCAGCTGTCTTTCACTGTCACTTAAGATATTTCGTTTTTTTTATTCTTTTTTTTATTTATTTTAAGTTGTCCACTGTGTTGTCTTATCACAGTCTGTCCAAAAAACATTATAATTAAAAAACAAAATAAACAACGTCTTTCCCCAGACTTCCCCACCTAGCACAGAGATAATAACAGCAAGATCAGCAAGCAAACAGCCTGCATCTTGCCAGTCAGTCACATGGAATTTTGGAGTATTTGGGGTCAACCTTCTTTCTTATCCCCTAGAGTGCCCCCAGACTCTCTTAATACAGAGAACAAATGTCCTACCTAAATGACTCCCTAAACTAAGCTTCATTTCCCCTTTATTTGTCCATCTTCTCTAGCTCAAAAACATAATGCTTTCTCCACTTACAAACACAGAATGGCTGCTGTGAGAGCCTGACAGCCTTTTATATGGCGGTAGAAAACTTTCCTGTGGTGGAGAAATATTTTTCTTCCCTTTGATTTCAATGGGAGGAAAAGGTGGGAAAAAGCAGAAAAACAGCACTTTTCGCGGGAAATTATTCGCCAAGCAGAACTGCCATTATTCACCGATTTCAGTTTGAGGCGAAGATTTTCACCCGTCCCTACTTTTTAATTTCTTTATTAATGAGCTTGACATAGGTATTGAAAGTAGTTTCTCAGTCTTTTCCAATGACACTAAATTGTGTATGGAAATACATACACAACAGGATGTTTTTTCTTTGCAGAAATATTTGAGTAAACTGAGTTATGGGCAGAAAAGTGTCAGATGGGGTTCATCTCATGTATATGCGTCATAATGCACCGGAAACCTCTTTAGGTGTTTTCATGGATGTTTCAACAGACAGAAAATACATTGAAATGTCCTCCTTTTTTTTACTATCACCAATGAACTTTCCATGATAATGTGGCAGTATTCCACCTATGCTGTCTATGCCTCAGAAAATTCCCACCTCAATACTACTTCTTATGAGAGTTGTGTTGAAGCAATCCACAGATGAAAACAGGAGCACAATAGTAGTAGTAGTAGCAGCAACAGTAGTAGTAGTAGTGGTGGAAGCCCAGCACCAGCAGACAGCACTGCTGCTACAACATCCTCAGGAACTTGGTGTATGTTGTTTGTATAAATAGAAAGATCTGATTTTTTCCAGGTGTCACTGCCTTAACCTGCTGACTATGTCTGTTAGTATCACAACAGGTTTGCCGCCTATGTCACCAATAAGAGAGGAGCATGAGTCTTGTCAAGGATATGCAGCGGGAAAGAATCAGGAGACCCCAAATACTTGTATTCCTTGCATAAAATATACAATAGTAATTAAGTTAAATTAATTTGAGATCAATTAAAAAAGTTATGTTTGATACGCTATTTCACAGTAAGTAAATTGATAAAAATCGATTACGCATATCTATGCGAAACATAACTTTATTGGAATATAAAATGTAATATAAATTAGCAGTCAGTGCAGAGTATTAGTAAATACCAAGTGACTCAGTAATATATCTCTTATATATATACGTGTGTAACGACGCAATCATGTGCAGTAGAGACTGCTGTGCGTGCTGCAGTCATGTGCAGTAGATACTGCCCACACTGCGGCTGATACAGAGCTGGACACTCCGAGGCAGTCTCTACTGCGCATAACTGCCCCACGACCAGCTGGCAGTGGCACTGTGGCCCATGTAACGGCCTCTTCAACTAGTATATATATATATATATATATATATATATATATATATATATATATATAAAACCAAGTCATATGCTAAGATATATTTATAAAATGTAAATACGGCAAAATAAATCAGATAATATAACAAGGTAACATACCAAGCATATATAGGGTTAAACCTTATGTGTCCAGAAGTATAAGCTAGCAATGTCTGAACACAGCAGCATAGCAAGGGTTAATTTGACTATTTATCTGCTGTTTCAATGTTCACACCTTTTGGATGAAACAAAAGCTGTGAATACATTCCCTCATAATAATAATATGCATAGAAATATATTTATGTTTATTGAAAAGCTAAAGTTATGTCTATGAGTCACATATACTATAATGACAAAAATGCAGCATCATGTTTGCTATACAATACTAGCACTGCAAGGGTTAACCAGAATGGTGAACGTCACTTGTTCTGTTCGAATTTTTACCACGTGTGTGGGGGGGGGGTAACTATTCGGGCAGACAGTTTATGGGCATCCCAACATCACTTCGCCTGCTATGAGACAGCATACATGAATTAGGAATCTCTTAAAGGAACAACACACTAATTGAGAAACAAAAGCAAAGCTTCCCAGACAGTAATAGTAAAGGGGTAATGATGAATTCACCCATCATAAGCGCAGTAATGACCAATCAGAAACAAAGAATTCACGTATCACCTGCATGCACTTACAAAGGTATGTTATCACATTCCACAGCATTTGCACACATATTTATACACACAATCAACATATGACTTTGTAGGTGTAGGTGATTATAGCACAAAACTGATTTAGTGACAGGGATATTATCTAGATTTTTTTTTATATGATCTAAAATTGCTATTACTCTTATCTCCCACAGTATCGATATCTATATCTATGAACTGGCAGTGGGTTATTCTGTTTAGCATCTGAATCTGACTAACACTACCGCCTAAATGGTGACTATGTGGCTGTCCCCGTTAGATTGGCCAGATATAGTGGGCAAAGTCACTTATTTACCCCAGAATAGACTGGGTGACAATAGTTCCAGAAGCCTTACAAGATTTTAGACAAGAAAGTATATAGTTACCAATTACAGATATAATCTGTGGTGATGCAGGTTTTCAGCTCACTGGTTCCCATTCAGGTAGGTCCAGACTCCCGTAACAGCCAAGAAGACACTAGGAAAACCCCAGTCAAAAAGCCCTTTTTCCCCAAATCTTTTGCTTTTATTACATACAACCTTTTAACCAAAAGGAACTACCCACCCTTATTTGATAGGCCAGCCCTATCTGAATTATAAAACAAGGTGTAGGAAGTTTCCAGAAAGCTTTTGATTGGTCAACAAAGCAATTAACCAAAGCTCACTAGAAACAATCTCTTATACCAGAAGGTGGCGATAAAAGACTTAAATTGCATACATGATTAAAAATAAATAAACACCTGCTCGGTTAAAAAAAATTGACAATAGGGCTTTTTTGCTTATTGACATCATTGCCTCCACTATCTCAAGAAGAGATATTATTTATGAAGTGTTACAGGAATAACCAAGTCTAATCTTGTGTACGGCCTTGAAGGTTTTAGCTCTCAAAAGTTTGTAAGATGAAAACATGCTTTCTTAAACACACAGACTTGAAATAAGCAAGCAAAAATAGCTGCAACAGACCTTTAACTATTTGCTACTGATCAGACTCTCTGACAGTCTGGTTGTGGTGTTGATGATAATGAGATTGGTGATTGTGATGAAAGGGAAATGAGAGCTTTCTTAACTCATGGAAATGGGTATCATCTCCAGCAGAAGCGTTAGGGTGTTTGCTAATTTAGTTTCTGCTTTTTTTTCTGAGCATCAGATATTGCAGGGTAAGGCTTCTCTTGCTGTATGTCTCAGTCCACTAACATTTTATTCAAGACAGAAAAAATTATTAACAGGCTGAGTCCTACTGCAAGCAATGCATACCTTGAAAAAAATATTAGCAGGCTGATGCAATATAAGCCTTGAAAACATTCTTAGCAAGCTCAGACCTATGATGAGGTAAACCTTGAAAAATTGTTAGCCCTTAGAGCAGGCCTATGGCAAGATAAGCCTTGAGAAAAATATTAGCTCTTAGTTCTACAGCATGGTAAGTGTTGAAAACATTTTTGTCCTGGTGATGGTAGGCTGGTGGACTGTCAAGTTACAACAACAACCAGTGACTGGTGGTGGTAGGTGACTGATAATTCCCATGGGTCGTGACTCATTTGTAATCAATAAGAAAAGACCATCCTTGTAATGAAAAATGCATATTCTACATGGTGGGCAGTCAGCATATTTTCCCTTACACTCTTATTTTCCACCACATTGCCATGTGTGGTCAGTGACCCACAAAATGTACAATTAATTGAGACATATTGTCATAGACTCATATTTGCAGAATCACTCTCTGGTGGTGCTACTAATAATGGCAATGCCAGGGCTGGTGAGGGACATGAGTGCATAAGGGGACACTTTGGATATTACTACTGGCCCATCCCTGAACCCTAGCAGAAAACAAGGTAGATGATGATGAGGTTGTTGTCGTTCTGGACTGGTGAGGGGTTGCTTGAGCAGACATTTCTGTGTGGGATTTTGTAGCACACTGTCATTGTTGATGATGCACAAGTGGCATAGTTACAGCTCCTGGGTTCAGTTTAACATAGTCAACATAAACTTCAGAGCCAGTATGTGCTTAATTACAGCAAGCCTGTCAAAGTGTGATCACTTCTTCCCCCTCTTCACAAACTTTTCACATACTGTGCACATCGCAGTTATTGATAACTGTATAATCCCTTCCCCAATGAAAATATTGACACACCCATGATGTCAGTAGTTGGCTGCCACCAATATTCCTGTTCCCTCTCTTTGTCTGTCTTCCTACACTAGCTAGAATGGAAATTTCAGCTGCTTTCTTTTCTCTATCACAAGCACAAATGACAACATTCTGTAAGCAGGTACTTTTTTACACTGGTAAATTAGCATAGTGGTAATACATAAGGGAAACTATTCACATGGGAGAATTTATATTATTATCACTGATTTCAGTGCAATGCAAAAAGTACATGAATTCTTGCATAAGGTGAGAATTCCCTTTTTATTTTTTTATTTAATACTCTTCTGCCCATCCCTACATGCTATACATATATACATATATAATAAATGGAAAACTGCTTGGGGAATCCTTGTTAAATAAAAGTTTTGGTGTACCAATATATAATAGACTTCACAATAGCATGCAGTGTCACTCAGCTGCTGCAACAGCCAACAGGATATTTTAAAAAAGGGGTAATGCTACATGGGATGGCAATACTATTCCACCTATTTATAAATCCTTGTTAAGTGGATTGGAAGATTTTAGTTATGAGGAGATACTAGGCAAACTGGATTTACATTGGAGGAGAGATGCCTATCAGAGTATATAATTCAGATTTATACATATCTTCAATACAAATACAAATAACTCTTTGGTGAACTATTTACTCAGAGAGTTGATCAACACACAGAGCCATCCTTTAAAACTAGTGGAAAGAAGTTATCAACTAAACCAAAGTCAGATTTTTTTTTCCGTAAGCTCAGTAATAACGTGGAATGTTAGGTTGTATTTACATCTAAAAACAAGAAAGAAACAGTGCAGAAGAAATTCCTCTAAGTGTAATATCTTCGAAACTGGATAGCCTTCACTTTCACCATGTGCTCCACAAAAAATGCACTCACTTGTAGGAAAGGTTTAGACTGCCTCTCAGTATAATAACATCCCTGGTACACAACCCCTGGACGGTTACTCTCCTCTGTCGGTGTGGGTCTCCCTCTTTACTTGGTCTGGGTTCTCCGCAGGATGCCCTCAGGTCCTTCACAGTGTTTTTTTTTTTTTTCTCTCCCAGCCTTTGTTTTGGGGGGATTATCCCTTTCAACAGTATATTAAATCACAATGGTGATTTTATTTACATGAGCATTTTATTATAAGAATGCATAAGAACACAGGTGCTATTCAATTATTTCAAGGTTTATTCCAGTATTCAAGGATATATATAACAAAAGATAAATAAATGAAATTATATTATATTTTAAAAAGCAATTGCTTATATTTCTACTGAAAGAATATATAAAAACACTCTAATGCAATGCTCCACACATTTTGTGAACTATATCACTTCCTCAGGAGCATTTGGCAAAACAGTCCTCATTTAGCTTACCTCCAATATTTATGCCATAGTGCATTCACTTGTCTCTCCAAATTTCCTGCCATTTGGGTTTGTTTTACAGCTTACTTCCTCACAGGAAAGTATCCGTCCTACCCTAGACATGTCATGCGGTTCACTCGCGAATCGCAGCTCAGCATACATCCACCGTGCTTATCATAGAAAGATAATTGGACTCTATAGTCCATGCGTTCCACTCCTGGAGTTTTGCGTGTCATTGAAATTTTAAAAGAATCAGTTCTATTCAGCTGTCTTAACATGTGGGTTCCAGAGCTATCTGCACTCCCGATCCCCATGTATTATAGTCGACTACTCCTATTCTTCTCATACAATTCTACTCCGCTCCTAGGATACACTATTCTTCTTATCTAATTGCACCGAGGAATTTTATCGCTCACCTCTTCAACCTATGAACCTCATCTGGTAGATATTGCTGCATTCTCCACTGAATAAGTCAGTAGAGACTTGTCCGCAATATACTACCCACACATCTATAAGGTGGAAGGCAAATACCCTTTATTGATATAAAAAAAGTTTTCTAAAATATTCATATTTAAAACTTTTGCTTTGGTTTCGACTTTGGCATAACAATGGTTACAGAAACTCTTTTCTTTACATCAATGTATCTCTATTAGAGATAAAATATATTTTTCACATATTTATAAAGCATGTTAATATGATAAAATAAAATAATGAGATTGTCTCTAGGGTTCATGTCATTTTCCATTTTATTTCCTTCTACAGTATGTTTATTATTTGTATTTCTATAAGCTAATAGTTAAATTAATATGTTTTAAAGTGATAAATCTTAATATAATTATTCTATATTTTAATTTACATTTCTGTCTTTTGTACTCATTTTTTTGCTTTATTTTGTTTTAATTTTTATTTATATTTACTTAATATTTATTATTATTATTTTATTTGTGATTGTTTACTTTCATCCCACATTATCGCCTCTTTATCACACCTTAGTGCATAACACCCAACATTTCCAGTAACACCACTTCTCCAATTTGTATGTTATTATATGGAGCCTAAGCACTAAGATTTCTTCTGTGTGTATGTGTGTGTGTATGCGTGTGTATATGTGTGTATGTGTGTGTATTTTCCTGTGGGTGCATGTGTGTGTTTATTATACCTGGAAGAGAAAGTGTATAAAGAAGCTGCTTGCAGCTTTTCTACTATAAGCTGGAATCTTGTATTTTCCTATATCAAGATGAGTTTGCACTCATAAATCTGCACTTATGTAGATCATAGATAGAAAATATACACAATTCCTTAGATTTAACTGATTTAACCTCTTAAGTGATAGAGAGGCCTCTCAATGAATTGCAAGGTCTCCTAATGCATTTAAATCAATGGGAATTAGTGGAATTGTTATGCATCATTTTTGGTGCAATTGGTGTGCTCCAGAATTGCTCAAATTCTGCATTGCACATATGGCTCTAAAACTGAATATGAACATCTGTAGCATTCAGTGGGTTAAAAGCTCAATTCAAATCAATGAAACGTTTAGGATTTATTATTTATTCCCTGTGGTGCAGTTGGCATACCCAAGATTTGCTCCAGTTCTGAGACTTTGCATATATAGATCTAAAACTGAGCGTTCAAGGGGTAAAAGCTCCTTTTAAATCTATGGGGATTGGGGGCATGTATATTTGCCTCCTGTGGTGCAGTTGGCTTGCCTCAGAATTGCTCTAGTTCTTCTTAGTACATCAGCCTCACTGATAGCAACATGTGAGATAAAAATTATAATATTTACAGCAATGGCTTTATCAGACACTGACAAGACACTGCCGTGGGACCTTTCACTGCTGGAGGCCTAAGGGGAAGAGAAAGAAATAATGAGGAATAAATGACCCCAACAGCCGTCCTCCGAAGCTAAGCTGATTGAGAATTTCTCTGTGGGAGGGAGCTGAGGAGAAAACTCCCTTTATTTTATCTTCCTAATCGAATAGAGAGGTGAAAAATGAAGGCAGCTTGAACCATGGAGAAAAACTCAGTGGCAAATTGCATTTCAGAACAAAATCAAGTTACAGAGGAACAAACTTTTTTTTTTTTTGCCATTTTCTAAGGAAAGCAGAAAAAAAATAGACTTAAATCAGCCAGTATCTAATGGCCAGTGGGTATGACTGTTATTTCTCCACTCTCATCTTTCTTTATCCTATATTGTCAAAAGTAAATTATGTTTGATTTATTGTGCACTGCCTCAATCAGTCTGATCATTCAGTTTGACTGGACCTATAGGACCGTACTCAGGATGCCAAAGAAGTACAATTATGTAACAAACCAATTGCAACATGGGGACAAATTAAAATTACATTTGACTTAATTGGTGCTTTTAACCTCTTGAATGCTATGAGGTCTCAGCATTGCAATACTTTGGAGCATGCTTTGGCATTTTTAGTGGATAAAATCCCCATTTAAAGGAGCAGTAAACCCCATACTAACTGGATAGCTTAGTAAAATGTACCTAGTCGCTCATCCAATCCTGTGCTGATTCTTATAAGTTAAGGTGAGTGGCTCCTTCAGTTCCTGCTCCGTTGGCAAATATGCATACCTCCCAAGTGTCCTTTTTTGAGATCCAGATCCCTCTGTCCCTCTTTCCCACCCTGATGTCCCTCTTTTTAAGAGATCAGAATTTATGGTGTCTATATAAGTGTATGACTTTGCTACACAGCAATAAAACTCCCATTAATGTTTTTTTAATCCCTCAAGCACTAATGACATGCCTGAACAGTCACGGCGATTTGGCACCTAAAGGGTTAGTAATACCGTATTTAAGTTGATGCAGTATTGTAGATGTTAAAAAAATAATGTATCTGGAGAAGGTCCAATCTCTCAAACCTTTACGGTTTGAGAGATATTCACCATTAAAGTTCCCCCTCCCTCTCCTTCTCCTGATGTCAGTGCTCTGCTGACAGCAGGAGATCCCGGTCCTGGGACCAGCCAGCAGCTCTTCAGCAGAGTAGAAATGGTGATATTTACTTCATTGGAATGGTCTACAAAGTGTGCCCTTTTTGCAAGCACACTTTGTAGACCATTCCAATGAAGTAGTTCTTTAAATATCTCTATTTCAGCTCTGCTGCAGAGCCTCCTCGAGTCGGCCGACACTGATCTCCTTCTGTCAGCTTTACAGCTGACATGATGGAAAGGGGAACTTTAGCGGCGAAAAGCTCTCAAATCATAAAGGTTTGAGAGATGGGATTTTTTTTAACATTAACAATATATCATGAACTTAAAAACGGGTATTACTAACCCTTTAAGGACCAGTGATTGTCCTGGCATGTCATGGAATTCAGGGGTCCCCGTGTGGCTGTATGCCGCTCAGGGACCCCAGAATCCATTGCATTAAAAAAATGCCCTGTGGCCATTAACTGCTGGCCGCATGCTGAGAGGTTTGTCGTTAAGGAGTTAAACTTCAGTATATATAAATTAACCTGTGTAAATAAAATCATTTGGTCTTGTTATGTCATTTATTCAGTAACACAAAGAGGTGTTAATAGGTGATAAAATAACCACAAATTTATTGTTAATGGCCTGCCCACCAGTCATGTTCCAGCAGTACCACCTAAAACAAAACTGTCCCTCTTTCACCATTTGATATGTCGGGAGAAATGAATATGTTGCACCACTGACTTACTGACAGAACCCACTTTAAGACCTGTGGGGTCTCTGTACCATATGTCTGACTTCTGGTTTACTTGTTTTCTCTTATTAATTTAAATGGGGTTTTTAAATCCTTGAATGCTGGCAAGGCCCCCTGTGAATGCAAATCAATGTGTTGGATATCTGTCTAGCAATGAAGGGATTAAAATCCATATTTAACCCTTTGGGTGCCTCTGACACTCAAAATGTTAAATCAATATCAGCCACTTATTTCCTATAGTTTGCCACTTTTCTTTTGAGGTCAGTCATGTTTCAGGGCTCTCTGGGCAGTTGGTGGAGGCCAGTTGTCTCTACTCCAGTACAGTGGTTCTCAACTCCTGTCCTTAGGACCCACTAACAGGCCAGGACTTAGGGATTTTCCTGCTAGAGCACAGGTGTGGCGATCAGAGGCTCATTCACATTGATTAACTCACCTGAGTTCTAACAAGGAAATCATCAAATCCTGGCCTGTTAGTGGGTCCTGAGGGCATGGGCTGAGAACCACTGCTCTAGTATACAATGAGTTAAAAATGATGCCACTTATCCCCCTAGCAGCATACACTCCTCAGCCTTCAGCAGTCTCATACCAGCAGCACTCAGCAACCCTGTGGAACCCCATGTGACAGAAAGGAGCCAAAATCAAACTTTATTTATTTCTTATTGAATGTACTGCTGTTCATATACAGCAATGGTCAGGCTTTGTACAACTTGTTAGGCCCTTCATACCCCTGGGCCCACTTGGTGATCCCCCCAGGATCCTGTTGGGCTAATCCAAAACTGGGTCTATATATAATAATGTATGCACGTTAGGTTGTAAGAAGGTTAACTACCACTGACCTGTGTCCACTTTAATTTTTAACATAGTTATGTAATTGAATTGTAGTGCACTTGGTATTAGCAAGTCAGGTGACTTCACTGTCACTTCCCGGGCAACACAGGTGCTGGTGCTTTTTCTTATAACCAAATAAATTAATTTTCTGCCATCTCTGGCTCTGCTCCACCAGGCTCCATGAGGAGACAATAGATGGAGGTGGAGTTTTACTATTTAAAGGGATAATAATGTTTCACAAAAATAGAAGCTCCAATTAACCTTCATAGTATTTGGACCATGGAGAGTGTTATTTCAATATTGTCAGAGTTGTAGTTCAAGAGTAATTGAATGGTAAAGTATCCCCCTCCCGCCCCTTTTGCCTAGTGTAAGCCACCTCCTCTCAGATGTGGAATATGGTCTTTTGACTAGACAGGTAGCATCAAGGGACAACCTTCTTACAGTGAGTATAAGGAAAACCCTGCCCTCTTGAAAGGTTTTTTAGTTTTTTTCCTTTGCTCACTGAAGTTTGTCCCTCTCTGTGATCCATCCAGACCAGTGTTTCTCAACTCCTGTCCTCAGGACCCACTAACAGGCCAGGATTTGATGATTTCCTTGTTATAGCACAGGTGAGTTAATCAATGTGAATGAGCCTCTGTTTACCACACCTGTGCTCTAGCAGAGAAATCCCTAAGTCCTGGCCTGTTAGTGGGTCCTGAGGACAGGTGTTGAGAAACACTGATCCAGACAGTCTTGCTGCTCTGAGGTGAGCAGTGTTACATCAGTAAAAGGGGAGGGAGGGGGACACTTTATCATTCAATTACTCTTGAACTACAACTCTGACAGTATTGAAATAACACTCTCCATGGCCCAAATACTATGAAGATTAATTGGAGCTTCTGTTTTTGTGAAACATTACTATCCCTTTAAAGATATTGGTAGAAAGTCAACAAGATGGTTCCTTAGCAATCATTTGTTAATGGAGCAGTAAACATTTATTTTGAAAAAGGATGTTCTAATGTACTTCAACTGTTGATTTTTAACCCTTTGAGTGTCAGCAATGCATTTTGTGACTCTCTGGCATACAAAGGGTTAATTCCAAAGTTATTACAGTTCTAAATTATTTTTTGTAGGAGACTGGTAAAGTGAAATGATACCTTTACTTATTTTTTTAATCAAACTCACAGCTGGTGAGATATCTTAGTTGGTTAATGCACCATCTGCAGAATCAGTTCAAACCTCAGGGTCAGAGTTTCTAGTGCTGGCAATGTCAACTCAGCCTTTTATCCTTTTGTGTTTGATAGAATGTGTACCCAGGACATACTTGAAAGTGAGAGACAAGCTCAATGTATCCTTCCTGATAAAATACTTAAATTATAAAAAAAATATAGCAATGGTTCCAGATAATATCCAAAATAATTTTATAAAGAAGCTTCAAGGAATAGAAAAATCTACTAATGCTAACCTTAGAATGGTTAGAAAATCCTAATGGCCCCTATGAATTTTGTTCTTGTACCATGGAGGTAGACATGACAGTTGCTAGCAGAACCACAGGAAAGAAGCTTTGCCCACTACGCATGGTCATATTGACCCTCTGAAGACCAAAGGGATGTCCAGCTCATTGCTTTGCAGTTCGTTGCATACCACTTTGGTCTTTAAAGTGTTAAGGAGGTTCATACACCCTGTCTACTTCACTTTTGAAAATCTGCCAGCTTCTGTCATGTCCGGTTCCATGGACATGAAATTCAGGTCTGACTGAAGATGTTATGTCTAAAACAAAGACACATGACCAAAATCCATATGGGCCAGTATGATTGTATTGCCATAGTGAGGTGAGGGGATGGGTTATTCATAGGAGGTGTTACTTCTTCTTTAAGTTATAGACTGCTACTCTCCATAGCATGTTACTGGAACAGCAACACTGGTGACCACATTATAAAATGTCAATGTAATTAGCCCTTTAAGTATCCCCTCTGACACTCAAAGGGTTAAAGATGGCCCTTTTGAGCAGTAACATTTGAATTATTTACACATAATGATAATAATTACAATACATAAGCCCCCTGCCATCTACATTTGTTTGCACCCCCAGTATCCCCTTTGCACCGGTTTATATCCTATCATATCACAGATACAGAATGACATGAATGACACAGTATTGCCATTGCTGGGCACGGGTAGTTGCAAGGTCTTTTAGGTACAAAATTATACAAATGCAGTGTGTTATTGCAACTCCCAACTGGAAACCATGGGTTTAGACTTAGTTTACTCAACAGAAGAACTTACCTATGTAGGTGACCTTCAAACAGGATTAAGATATTAGATAATATATATTGGATAGTATAACTTTTTGCTTTTTATCTATGTTGTAACGTAATGTTGGATGTTTTAGTTTACAATCTTGTGAAATCAAGTAACACTTACATTGCTTTCAGGGCAATTGATGTTGTTTGTTGTGATGAAATGTGAACTAGGTAGACTTCAACAGAGACCGCTACATGCAAGTGATAACATATAGACTGCAAACAATATATAAATAGATATTCAGGATTGCTGTTGGAAGAACACCTACATAGGCAGTTGCTCTGTTAAACCTCTGAGTGCCAGAGAGGTATTCATGCATTGCAGCTCAATGTGTTGGAAACCTCTATGACATTGAAAGGGTTAATGGATGACTAACATCTCCTAATAAGAAACCACAGCTTATCTTATGATGGCCAGAAAATCCTAATTGCCCCCTGCAAATCTTTCCCTTGTGTCTTTGTTCAAGAAGTGACATCATCAATCAGTCCAGGATGTCATATCCATGGAGTCAGTCATAATTGTTCTGGCAGTTTTTTTTTAACATTCAGCAAGCAGAGCCAGATCCTCCTTTAGGGCATCCTAGGCTAGTGCCTAGGGCCCATGGCAATATAAGGGGCCCTGGCTACAAGTGACGGGTGACAGACAGAGGCCATGCTGTTGCTGCCACCAACATATTGGGGGAGATTCACTAAGTGGTGATAAAGTAGTGATGAAGAGGTGATAAAGTGGAGATGATTTCCCCAGTTTATCACTTCTCCAGTTCCTATGTTATTCTATACAGCCTATTCACCAAGAAATCTTAGTGCATAGGCTCCAAAGACTAACATAGGAATGGAGAAGTGATAAATTAAATAAGTCATCTCCACTTTATCACCTCTTTATCACCGCTCAGTGAATCTCCCCCTTGTGTCAGACTCCCTTTTTGTAGCAAGGCCAGCATCTTCCAGTTGCTCCCACCTCCATTAGAGTCGCAATGCCAGTACCTGCTAGCATCATTCTGTGTCAGAAGCAAGAAATGTGGTGCCCCAAGTTGGCACCTTCCCTAGAGCCGTATGGAACCTTAATCCATCCCTGACAGCAAGCAGCGTGCATACACCAACTTAACCCTTTTTATCCCTTGGTAACAAGGGCTTTTTTTTTACACTAGAGGAGTTTGGGCCTTTTTAGTATGCCTTTGTTCAACCATATTTTCCCTTAATTCACTTAGTACATCCACACAAATGATTTACCCTTTTTTAAGGATAAGTAGGGCTTTCTTTGATACCATATTTATCCATACAATTTATAAACCATCGTTTAGTTTGATAATAATTGAAAAAACTAAACATTTTTATAGGTTTTCCTGCAATCACTTGTACTCAATCATTTCTTAACAGGGACTGGATAAAATGTATGAACTTTTGCTCATACCTCCAAACTGTCTCTTTTTAGGGCAGTATTATCTCCCTGATACACAAATTCCTATGTACATCTTTCCTACCCTAGTGACAGACTGCGTGTGTGCATATAAGTGTTTCACATTGCTCTAAAGCAATAAAGCTCACATTAATGTTTGTATACACTTCAGTATATGTTTATAAATTAGTCTGTGTAAGTGAAATACTTTGGTATTGCTCTAAATCATTTATTCAGCTACACGAAGAGGTGTCAACAGGTCATGATATAAAGAAAAAATATTTTTAGTGCTCTACCCACCAGCTGTGTCCCCAGCAACACCACCTAAATTAAAAGTGCCCTCCTCTTTGACCATTTTAATTCTTGAGATGTGTGTTCTTTTCTCTCCCTGCCTCGTGATTACAGTGAGGTGGAGATGCAGTGGACAGTGATAAAGGCAATGTTTGAATTAATTTCTTTTATAATGTGTCTCCATTTGCACGTGATCACTGTAGCAGTGATCACTTGTATGGAACCACCATGGCTGAAACTGATGACTCCAGCTCTTGGGCAGTCAGTTATAATCCCCCCCCCCCAATCACAGAGCTCCCTGAGGCACGCTGTGATCATTAACCTATGACGTGCTAAGACAGTCATCTGTCATCAATTAATGGAATTCAGTGATGGTCCTGGCACGTCCTATACAGACAGACAGTCTCCACGGGACGGGGTAGTGTGGAGGTAGCCAAGAAACAACTGGTAGTGCCCGCCCGGTATAGGGCTGCTCTCCTGGCCCTGCCTCACAAGGTCCCTTTAGCTGGGCACCTCGGTGCCAGGCGCACAGAAGAGCGGCTTACTAGAACCTTTTTCTGGCCCCAGATTTCCAAGAGTGTCCATACGTTTTGCCGAACCTGTGATACTTGTCAGCGGGTGGGTAAACAAGGGGATCACCCTAAGGCTCCCTTACAGTCTCTACCCATAGTGGGGGTACCCTTTCAGCGCGTGGCAGTGGACATAGTGGGTCCCTTGGCTAGATGCAGCCGCTCAGGGAAGAAATTCATCCTAACGGTGGTAGACTTTGCCACCCACTACCCTGAAGCAGTTGCCCTAGCCAACGTGACCGCAGAGTCCATAGCCGATGCTCTGGTCACTATCTTCACCAGGGTAGGGTTTCCCCAAGAGATACTATCAGATAGGGGGACCCAGTTCACCTCTGAACTGCTGCAGCAAGTTTGGAAGCTCTGTGGGGTGAAAGCGGCACACACCACCGCTTATCACCCTCAAACTAATGGCCTTTGTGAGAGGTTCAATGGGACCCTCAAGCAAATGCTGCGGGCTTTCACCAACTCCTGTAGGGACTGGGAAAAGTACTTGCCCCATCTCCTTTTTGCATACCGGGAGGTGCCTCAGGAGTCCACGGGATTCTCGCCCTTTGAGTTACTATATGGGCGGCAAGTCCGGGGACCCCTGAACATCCTTCGGGAGTACTGGGAGGAGAAGTGTGAGACGGAAGAAACCCCAGCTGTCACCTATGTGCTGGAGCTGAGAGACCGTCTGGAGACCCTGATGGGTATGGCCCGTAGGAATCTCCCTCAAGGCCAGCAGAAGGCATATTATGACAAACAAGCAAGGGCCCGGGAGTTTGTGGTGGGGCAGCAGGTACTGGCCCTGAGGCCAGTGTGCCAGAACAAGCTACAAACTGCTTGGGAAGGCCCCCATCAAGTAGTGGATCAACAGGGGGAAACCATTTACCTCATAGCCAGGGGACCCCAGCTAAGGGATAGAAGGATCTGCCATATAAATGCCCTTAAGGCGTATGAGCAGAGGCCAGAGGAGATCTTAGCGATCTGCACCCCCACGTCGCAAGAGGCAGAGAAACGGGAGATTCCCGACTTTCTGCCCGACGCTCAGGGGAATGAGTCTAGGGGGTCCCTTTCCCTAGGTAGTCACCTGCCCGCGGACAGGCAGGAACAAGTACGGGAAATTGTAGAACGATGGCCCGGGTTGTTCTCTCCCCTACCCGGTCGAACATCCCTGACTGACCACCGGGTGGAGACAGGGGACTCAGCCCCGCTTCGACAACCCGCTTACCGGGTACCGGAGGCTGTCAAGTCACATATTCAGAGGGAGCTTCGAGAGATGCAGGAACTAGGGGTGATCGAGGAATCAGACAGTCCCTGGGCTTCCCCGGTAGTGCTCGTCCCCAAGAAAGACGGCACTACCCGGTTCTGTGTAGATTACAGGCGCTTGAATGACAAAACAGTCACTGATTCCTACCCCATGCCCAGGGTGGATGATCTCCTGGACAGGCTGGCTGGAGCTCGCTACGTCACCACTCTAGACTTAAGTAAGGGCTACTGGCAGATTCCTTTGGCTCCAGAAGCCAGGCGTAAGTCAGCCTTCATCACCCCGTTTGGCTTGTACCAATTCACGGTCATGCCATTCGGGATGAAGAATGCGTCAGCTACTTTTCAGAGGTTGGTGGACCGCCTGCTCCATGGGGCCCAGGAGTTTGCCTGTGCCTATCTGGATGACATAGCGATCTATAGCGAGTCCTGGGAGGATCATCTGCTCCACATAGCAACAGTATTAGGGCGGATTCACAATGCTGGTTTAACTATCCGCCCTGACAAGTGTCAGACAGGGAGAGGTGCAGTACTTGGGTCACCGGGTGGGCAGCGGGTGCCAGCGACCAGACCCGGCCAAAGTAGAAGTCATAATAAATTGGCCCCAGCCGCAAACTAAGAAACAGGTCCTAGCCTTCCTGGGGACAGCTGGGTATTACCGCCGGTTTGTGCCCCGGTACAGCGATTTGGCCAAGCCCCTGACAGATCTTACTAAGAAAGCCTTGCCCCGAGTAGTGACCTGGACCCCAGCCTGTGCTCAGGCTTTTGATGCTCTCAAAACAGCGCTAGGAAAAGCCCCTGTTCTTGCTGCTCCGGATTTTAATCGCCCTTTTCTGCTCCACACAGACGCCTCCAACATCGGCCTGGGAGCGGTACTGAGCCAAGTGGACGAGGCAGGAGAGGAGCATCCCATCGCCTTCCAGAGCCGCAAGCTGCTCGACAGAGAAAAGGGATATGCGGCTATTGAAAAGGAGTGCTTGGCTCTGGTGTGGGCGATTAAGTGGTTCCAGCCCTACTTATATGGACGCGAGTTCACCGTGCTTACAGACCACAATCCCCTGGTGTGGCTTAACAAAACTGCTGGGGATAATGGACACCTGTTACGCTGGAGCCTGGCACTACAACCGTATACTTTTTCTGTACAATACCGCTCAGGAAAAAACAACCGGAATGCAGATGGACTATTCCGGCAGGAGGACACCTAAGGGCATAGGGAACACTGACTTGCTAATCCCAAGACCTCTTCTCCGGAACTATCTAGGACTTGGGCGCTGGAAAGGGGGGGGGGGTGTAATGGGTAGGGACCCGTTACTGGAACTATGTCCTAGAAGAGTGGAATTCACGGGGGTGAACATTGCATGCTGAACATCGAGCCTGAGAAGAATTTCCCATTGACTTAGAATGGGACCGTAGCTCACTCCCTGATTGGCCAGTCCGAGTTAAAGGGCTTCCATTGACTTTGCATGGAAAAAGTAGGCGCTCCTCGGATTGGCCAACTGTTTGTCCGCCTACCCATTTGGATTGGCTGAGATGGCCGTGATGTTCTAGGCCAGGATTGGCCATCAGATTCCAGGCTCCTGATTGGCTAGGGGTTGAAGCAGAATACTCAAAGATGCTTCAACCCTCTGGCCATTGTGTAAAGATGTGTATTCCCTCCAATCAAGTCTTTGTCCTTATCTAGAATTAATCAGATCTGTTTGTACTACCCTTAACTGCTATTGGTCCTTTTTGTCACCCTCTGCCATTGGCCCTTTTGTCTCCAGTTACCATTGGTCTTTTGTTTCCTGTGTCCTATGCCCATTGTGTCTGATTGGTCCCTGGGCCAATCCTGTATTAGAATACCTGGCCCTTCCCATCCCTATTGTGGTACTGTATTTGACTGTATAAAAGAGGTGGTTTTGTTCAATAAAGTGTGTTGCAGTTTGAACTTCAACTGGCTCCTGTCTCTCTGTCGCTGGATGGTATCAAGGGACTTCTGTTGTCCCCCATCCTATGAAGAAATGCTGCTGGCATAACCGGTGGAGCTGCCTACTTGTAGCTGACCTCTGGAGGGAGAATCCTGAAACGGCGGCCTATGTCCAACCCAAGGACATGGGTATCCGTTACACCCCTCTTAGTTAAAGGGATAGTAATGGTTAGATATTAAGTCAAAGTCTATTCTTCCACATACTTTTTTATAACAAAGTGTTTGATTGTAACAGTCCATAACATTGTCATCTTCTTTTTATTTTATATTAAAGTGACCCCCGCCCCTTTTGCATACATCACGATGACTCCCCTCAGATATGGAATCTGGTCACTTGACCAGACAGACCATAATGAGGGACAATCTTCTATCTATCAGTATAAAGAAAACCCTTCCTCCCCCGTTTGATGAAGGAGGCCAGTTTTTTCTTATGCTGACAAAAGATTGTCCCTCGTGGCAATAGATCTGGACCGTCTTGCTGCTCTGAGGGGAGGAATCGTGACGTATGGAAAAGGGGAAGGAGGGAAACACTTTAATATAAAATGAAATGAAGACAACAATGTTATGGACTGTTACAAAGGTATGCTTTTTTTTAATAAAAAATTATGTTGAAGAATTGACCTTGACTTAATATGTAAGCATTGCTGTCCTTTAAAATGATTATGACTATCGTGTGCAGAGTGTGTAGTTTGTGCTCAGTGATCCTGCTAGCAATTATCATGTCTGCCTCCAGTGACATGACACCCAGGACTGATTGAAGTTGTTATCACTTGAACAAAGGCACAAGCCACCTATTCCTACTTAAAAGTTCCTTTTTAATCAGTAGAAATGAGTGAAACATTAGCAATTCAGGTCACATAATGCTGAATGCATGGTTGTCATGTCAACAGTGCAGATACTTGAAAACCAAGGGTTATTACATGTCATAAGTTAAGACATAACCACAGACACCATATTCTTGGATGAAATCAGTTCAAGGCTTTATTTACATACTTAAGTGTAATGTTATTTTAACTATAAACACCCTCAATGTTTATTAGAACTTGTAAAACTTTAAATAATAAGTTGCCATAAGAACCTTGAACATGGCCAGTTATAACTGGATCAAATCTGGTTCAAATGCTTATTAATTATTGATTCATGCTAACTTGTGGGTATGTTATATTGTTTAATTTTTCCATGGCATCATGTCCTTAGACTATGGTCTACATTAGTGATTCTTATTGCACATAGGTATAAAATAGCTGATTAATAAACTCTGAACAGGCATTTGGTCAGCATTTGATTTGTTAATTAGCTGATTTCATTGCCTCATGTGAACAGGATTTACTATATACAGGCCATAGTTCATGTGTGACACTTCTTAAAGGGATAGTAATACTTTAAAATTACTAATCCCGATATTTAAATAGTGAAAAAAAAAAGAAATTATTTGCCCCCAGTGACATCTCTCAAACCTTTACGGTTTGAGAGATATTCACTCACAAGGTTCCCCCTTCCCTGAATCATTGTTGTAGCTGACTGCAGGGGAAGCCAGTCCTACGATCATCTGGCAGCTCTGCAGCAGAGCCGCAGTCGCGTTAATAAAAAATAAATTATTCACTTAAAAGGTCTTCTACGTGTGCTTGCAATAGTAGTGGGAAGGGAGCAGAGGCAGAGCGTCAAGACCAGTGTATGTGGAAGTAGAGTGCAGGGCACTCTGTAAGCCATAGTTTTAGCCCAAATAGCGTATTTTTTAAAAAACGAAATAAGGTTTTCAACATTATAGCTATATACTATATTACTAAGTCTAACTTTTGTAAGGGTGAGAGATCCCCTTTAAGACCAGATTCCACATCTGAGGGGAGGTGGCTTACACTAGGTAAAAGGGGTGAGAGGGGGAAGCTTTATCATTCAATTACTCTGGAGCTACAACTCTAACAGTATTGAAATAACACTCTCCAAGGTCCAAATATTATGAAGAGTAAACAGAGCTGCTTTTATTCTGAAACATGTCTATCTCTTTTGATGAACTGATGTCTTTATATTCACGTCGTTATGATGGGGTTAAGCAAGCTAATTCAGGTTTTTAATTTTTTTTTACACGTTACCACATCAAGAACATATGGCAAGTTCCCCCTTTCTGAGATCATTTATTATTTTTGATGGATTGCCTGAGCAGTAAGCGTGGATGCCAACAAGTGAACAGACGTACGTCCGCTGCCAATGCTCACATCATTGTATGTATATAAATATTTTAAATTATTCATATTTGAATATGAGGCACATCTGAACTGATATACAAATTAAAATAGATTGGCAATATAATAGTATCTCCTTTGTTTTCTACAATTATAATAGGGTATGAACAATGGACATTATAGTTAACCTCTTGGATGCTAGAGGTCTCCAATGCATAGTGAAGCATTCAGTGATATAGATGCACTATGGTGTCATAAAGGGGAGATAACGCTTCAATTTGTATCTTATTCTATAGGGATTAGTATTGGGTTCACATTTTAGGAGCCGAGACAGAACACAAAAGGTTCCTATAGTTCCATCCGTTGACACACCGTTCACACTACTCTTCTTTTGGCCACATCCATAGTACAGAATATATATTTTTTCTATACTGTAAGCTCCTTGGGTCAGGGGATTCTCTCCTATTGTTTCTATGACTGTGACACAATTTATCCCCATTTGTGTATTGTAACATACAACTACTGTAAGGCTCTGTGTACATTGTATGGTGCTATATAAATAAAGTTCTACATACATCCTATCCTATATAATAATTTACTAATGTATGTTTGCCAGAAGCTGTCATGTGCAGTACAGACGGCTGCGTGTGCTGCAGTCATGCGCAGTGCAGACTGCCCGCTCCGCGGCTGATAACGATGCAGGGCGCTCCGAATTCAGACCATAGTTCTATGGACTATGGCCTGAATTCGGAGCGCCCTGCTCCGTTATCAGCCATGGCACGGGGAGTCTCTACTGTGAATGACAGCACCATGGCCGTTGCTGCCTGGCACTGTGGCCCTTGTACATGGACTGTTCAACTAGTATATAATAAAAAGCTAGAATGTTTGTCCCATGCAGTCATGCGCAGTACAGACTGCCTGAACGCACAGAATGCTGGGAGAATTCTGTGTATTCAGGGCAGTTTCTATAGAGCATGACTGCATCGCTTGCGCTGCCAGTGAGGTGGCGGCAGTACACAGAGCAGGACCAGCCTCTTAACCCTTTGAGTGCTTTGCAATGCGTTGCGTACCCCTTTGACACGCAAAAGGTTAACATCACCCGGACCTTGCCCCGTGTACATGGGATTTTATACTAGTACATATATAAGCAAGCACAAAATAAATCTTAACCACAGAGATCCTAGCATCTGAGGAATTATATAACATCCAGTAAAGGAGTACGTAAACTGTCTGCCATAAACCAAGAGTTTGTATAGAGGCACTGGAATCTCTCTGGCCAAACCCACAATACAGTATGTGTCAGTGGTCAGCACCATCCAGTAGCACCTCAAAACCTGGAGGTCTATAAAGTTGCCTAATGAAAAATCAGATCCTGATGGAGCTATACAGTAAGAGCTCTCAAGCTGAAAAAACCACAGTGGATAGGCTCCATAGAATAACACAGGAAATTGGAGCGTTTATTACACTGGATACTTTATCTTACTGCTACCTTTCCTTAGTGGCTAACCCACAAGGATTTAAAGAACATGGGTGAAGCTATAACATGGTGGCATATGCACAAAGAGAGAGGAACAATTCTGGAGCAAGTAAAATCACAGTTGGGGAAAAAAAAAAACAATATGTTTTTGAAATACATTGGATATCTCTCTAACCATCAAAGTTAAATTAACCATTCAATCCCTTAAAAAAATTGAGTGGTGTGCAACATATTGCTTTGCAATACGTTGTGTACACTTCTGACACTTGAAAGGTTAAAACACTGGCAATTTTAATTCATTACAATTGTACATTAGGATGTCTCAGAATTGCTCTGTGTGCATATAACACAGACATTCTATGTTCTTACCTTGGTCAAGGAAAAATGATATTGCAATTTCCCTTGAACTTCTCTGCTGTGTCTTACACAGTGTAGCAGTGAATCACAGTGTTTGAGCTTGAAATGCTGTACACCAGCAGGTCACATCCTCATTACATCTCTGCATATACATATGTGAGTAACTAATGGCTTAGTCATTTTAATTACACTACATGTGCTTAATTAGGGCTATTGCTGTGCCCAGAGAACATAAGCTGAGATTCACTGTTTTAGAATACAGCCTTCTGCTAAGTAGTCAAGGGTGTAACCAGAAACCTGCTATGACCAGTGTCAATCTTCCTCCAGCCTGCTCGAATAAATTCCCTGACTCCAACCTGCTCTAATCAACTCCCTGACACCAACCTGCTCTAATCTACTCCCTAACACCAACCTGCTCTAATCAACTCAGCAAAGCCAGTCTGTTCTAATCTGCTCCCCGACACCAACCTGCTATGATCAGCTCCCAAACACCAGCCTGCTCCAATCAACTATACAACACCAGCTTGCTCTAATCTACTTCCCAACACCAGAACAAGCCTGCTCTTTTCAGCTCCCCAACATCAGCCTGCTCAAATCTACTCCACAACACCAGCCTGCTGTAATCAAGTTACCAACACTAGCCTGCTGTAATCTACTCCTTAACACCAGCATACTGTGATCAACACACTAACACCAGCTTGCTCTTTTCAACTCCCCAACATCAGCCTGCTCTAATCAATTCACCAACATGAGCCTGCTCTATTGAACTCCCCAACACCAACCTGCATAATCAACTCCCCAACACTAATAAATGTACTATCATTAGCCTGCTCTAATCTATTCCCCAAACCCATTATGCTGTAATCAAGTTACCAACACCAGCCTGCTCTAATCAAGTCACCAACACAGCAGCTATAGTCTATGCCCTAACACACACACCTGCTGTAATCAACTCAACACCAACTGTCTCTAATCTAATCTACTTTAATCAACTCACAAACATCAGCCTGTTCTAATCAACTCCCCAATACCAGCCTGCTCCAATCAACTCTTCACCATCAGTCTGCTCTAATCTACTACCCAACACCAACCTTTTCTAATGAAATCACTAACATCTGCATGTTCTAATAAACTCCCCAATATCAGTCCGCTCCAATGTATTCCCCAACATCAGCCTGCTCTAATCTGCTCCCTAACACCAGCCTCTATAACCTACTCCTGACATCAGCCTGCTATAATCTACTTCCCAACACCAGTCTGCTCTAAATAACTCACAAACACAAACCTGTTCTAATCAGTTCTCCGAAAGCATCCTTCTCTAAACTGCTTCCTAACACTAGCCACTCTAATCTTTTCCCAACACCATCCTGCTCTAATATATTCCCCAACACCAGCCTGCTCTATTTTACTCCCCATGCTCCTCAACACCAGCCTTCTCTATTGTACTCCCCATACTCCTCAACACATGCTCTTTTTAACTACCCAACACCAGCCTGTGCTAATCAACTACCTAACACCAGTCTGCTCCAATCAAGTCCCTAACACCAGTCTGCTCCAATTAACTCCACAACAACAGTCGGCTTCATTCAACTCCCTAACACCAGTCTGCAGCCATCAACTCCAAAACAACAGTCTGCACCAATTAACTCCACAACACCAGTCTGCTTAAATCAACTCCCTAACACCAGTCTGCTCCAATCTACTCCCCAACACCAGCCTGCTCTATTTTACCCCCCATACTCCTCAACACCAGCCTGCTCTATTTTACTCCCTATACTCAACACCAGCCTGCTCTATTTTTACTCCCCATAATCTTCAACACTTGCATTTTTTAACTACCCAACACCAGCCTGTGCTAATCAACTCCCTAACACCAGTTTGCTCCAATCAACTCCCTATCACTAGTGTTGAGCGAGCATGCTCGGCCGATGCTCGGATCGGCTCGAGCATCGCTCTGCTCGGCACATGGCGGTACTCGTACGAGTACCGCATGTGCTCGCCCGCCATGTTCGGGTCTCCTCCCCGCACGTTTTGCGGCTGCTGCGCAGCCAATAAACGTGCAGGGAGGCTCTGACATCGGTGTAATGCCAGCAGCCATGTTGGCTGCTGGCATTACACTGATTGGCTGGCCAGAACCCGTGGTCGGGTGCTGTATAGCACCTGACCATCGAGTTCGGCTCAGTCTGAGCCAGGGAGAGCTGAGGATAGGAAGGGAAAGGAAGTGTAGGGAGGAAAAAAAAAAATTGTGAAAAAAAAGAACCAAAAGTCCTTTTTAGGACTACTGTGTGTGGGGGCAGCAGGTTATTTTGTGTGGGGGGAAAAAAACAAAAAAAAAAAAAAAAAAATATTCTGTTTAGTGTGAAAAGTTGCAGATTAGAGCACATTCTGTTTAGTGTCCACAGTTGCAGATTAGAGCACATTCTGTTTAGTGTGCAAAGTTGCAGATTAGAGCACATTCTGTTTAGTGTGCAAAGTTGCAGATTAGAGCACATTCTGTTTAGTGTGCAAAGTTGCAGATTAGAGCACATTCTGTTAAGTCTTCAAACTAAAATATCAAAGTCACATATTCCATTCAGTGTGCGTCGCCGCAGTTTAGCAGCACATTCTGTGTACTGTGCAGAGTTGCAGAATAGGAAGAAATACTGTTAAGTCTTCAAACTAAAATATTAAAGTCACATATTCCATTCAGTGTGCTTCGCCGCAGTTTAGCAGCCTATTCTGTGTACTGTGCAGAGTTGCAGAATAGGAAGAAATACTGTTAAGTTTTCAAACTAAAATATCAAAGTCACATATTCCATTCAGTGTGTTTCACCGCCGTTTAGCAGCCTATTCTGTGTACTGTGCAGAGTTGCAGAATAATAAGAAATACTGTTAAGTTTTCAAACTAAAATATCAAAGTCACATAATCCATTCAGTGTGTTTCACCGCCGTTTAGCAGCCTATTCTGTGTACTGTGCAGAGTTGCAGAATAATAAGAAATACTGTTAAGTTTTCAAACTCAAATATTAAAGTCACATATTCCATTCAGTGTGTTTCACCGCCGTTTAGCAGCCTATTCTGTGTACTCTGTACAGTTGCAGAATAATAAGAAATACTGTTAAGTTTTCAAACTCAAATATTAAAGTCACATATTCCATTCAGTGTGTGTCACCGCAGTTTAGCAGCCTATTCTGTGTACTCTGCACAGTTGCAGAATAGGAAGAAATACTGTTAAGTTTTCAAACTCAAATATTAAAGTCACATATTCCATTCAGTGTGTGTCACCGCAGTTTAGCAGCCTATTCTGTGTACTCTGCACAGTTGCAGAATAGGAAGAAATACTGTTAAGTTTTCAAACTCAAATATTAAAGTCACATATTCCATTCAGTGTGTGTCACCGCAGTTTAGCAGCCTATTCTGTGTACTCTGCACAGTTGCAGAATAGGAAGAAATACTGTTAAGTTTTCAAACTCAAATATTAAAGTCACATATTCCATTCAGTGTGTGTCACCGCAGTTTAGCAGCCTATTCTGTGTACTCTGCACAGTTGCAGAATAATAAGAAATACTGTTAAGTTTTCAAACTCAAATATTAAAGTCACATATTCCATTCAGTGTGTTTCACCGCCGTTTAGCAGCCTATTCTGTGTACTCTGTACAGTTGCAGAATAATAAGAAATACTGTTAAGTTTTCAAACTCAAATATTAAAGTCACATATTCCATTCAGTGTGTTTCACCGCCGTTTAGCAGCCTATTCTGTGTACTCTGTACAGTTGCAGAATAATAAGAAATACTGTTAAGTTTTCAAACTCAAATATTAAAGTCACATATTCCATTCAGTGTGTGTCACCGCAGTTTAGCAGCCTATTCTGTGTACTCTGCACAGTTGCAGAATAGGAAGAAATACTGTTAAGTTTTCAAACTCAAATATTAAAGTCACATATTCCATTCAGTGTGTGTCACCGCAGTTTAGCAGCCTATTCTGTGTACTCTGCACAGTTGCAGAATAATAAGAAATACTGTTAAGTTTTCAAACTCAAATATTAAAGTCACATATTCCATTCAGTGTGTTTCACCGCCGTTTAGCAGCCTATTCTGTGTACTCTGTACAGTTGCAGAATAATAAGAAATACTGTTAAGTTTTCAAACTCAAATATTAAAGTCACATATTCCATTCAGTGTGTGTCACCGCAGTTTAGCAGCCTATTCTGTGTACTCTGCACAGTTGCAGAATAATAAGAAATACTGTTAAGTTTTCAAACTCAAATAGTAAAGTCACATATTCTGTGTAAGATGAAGAAGGCGGGTAAAAAGGGACGGGGAAGTGGACGTGATCCTGAAAGTTCAGGGCGCGGGTCAGGACGCGGAGAAACTGTGCCTGGTGCCAGAGCACAAGAAAGAAAGACATCCACCATACCTAGCTTCATGTCTAATTTTACAGGGCGTCGCAGGACATCACTCTCGAGGTCCGACCACTGCGAACAGGTGGTCGGTAGGATGACAGCTGATACTGCTTCCAGTCGGTTAAGCACCACCCTGTCTTCCACCAAGTCCACTCTCAGTAGCCAAGAGTCTGGTCAACATAATCCTCACTCTGATCATCCTTCCTCCCACCATACACGGTCTGGTCAAAGAAGTGATCCCACACTGGGATATAGTGAGGAGCTCGTCTCATCACCAATCCTTCATTTGACCCTCTCTCCAAGCACGCTTGCAGAGGAACATGACATCTTGTGCCCTGATTCACAACCTCTAGAGGCTACCCAATCACAAGAAGATGACAGATGTGAACGGCATTTAAGGTCAAAGGAAGTAGTGGATGATGATGATGATGATGAGACACAGTTGCCATTAAATCAACCACTATTTCCGTCTCAAGACCTTGTTGAGGAGAATGTTATACAGTTGTCAATGACTGAGTATGTGGTGGGATCAAGACTTGAGGAGGATGATCAGAGTGAGGAAGTGGAGGAGGACTTGGTGGACGATGAGGTGACTGACCCCACCTGGGAAGGTGTAGAGCCGAGCGATGACAGCAGTCCTGAGGGTGAGCCATCTGCAGCACCGCAACAGGCTGGAAGAGGCAGTGGTGTGGCTACAGAAAGAAGGCGGACCGCACCAAACCGGCCCGCAAATGTTCCACGGAGCACCCCCTTGCGTAAATCTACCTTGCCAAGGGGTAGGTGTTCCGCGGTATGGCGTTTTTTTAAGGAAAGTGCGGACGACAAAAGAATTGTAGTTTGCAACCTGTGCCACACCAGAATGAGCCGAGGCATGAACACTAGAAACCTCACCACCACCAGCATGATCCGACACATGGCATCCAAGCACCGTAGTAAGTGGGAGGAACGCCTGGATCGCCCATCTGTGTCTGCAGGCCACACCACTGTCTCCTCTTCCCCTGTTTTCGGTGCCGGCCAATCGCCTGTCGAAGGCGCAGGCCCGCATACCTCCCGCCCTGCACCTGTAGCATCTGAAGCACCATCAGCGACCACATCCACTTCCCTGTCCCAGCACAGCGTCCAAATGTCGTTACCCCAGGCATTTGAGCGCAAGAGAAAGTACCCAGCCACCCACCCACAGGCCATAGCACTAACCTCACACCTTTCAAAATTACTGGCCATCGAAATGCTGCCATTTAGGCTTGTGGACACTGAGTCCTTCCGCAGCCTGATGGCAGCAGCTGTCCCTCGGTACGCGGTCCCCAGCCGCCACTACTTTTCCCGGTGTGCCATCCCCACATTACACCACCATGTGTCCCGTAACATCACCCGTGCCCTGACCAACGCAGTTACTGGGAAGGTCCACTTAACGACTGACACATGGACAAGTGCTTGTGGCCAGGGACGCTACATTTCCCTGACGGCACACTGGGTGAATGTCGTGGAGGCTGGGAGCGACTCGGACCCTGGGATGGCACGGGTGCTACCCACGCCGAGGATTGCGGGCCCTACCTCCATCAGGGTTTCCACCAGCACCTACGTTATTGGCTCCTCCTCCTCCGTTTCCACCTCCGAATTCTCTACACACAGCGCCACTCCCCCATCAGCCAGTAGCTGGAAGCAGTGTAGCACTGCAGTGGGGAAGCGTCAACAGGCCGTGCTGAAGCTGATCTGCCTTGGGGACAAACAGCACACGGCCTCAGAGCTGTTGCAGGGGATTAGTCACCAGACCGAGCAGTGGCTCTCGCCACTCAACCTGCAAGCAGGCATGGTTGTGTGTGATAATGGGCGTAACTTGGTGGCGGCTTTGGAGCTCGGCAAGCTCACACACGTACCATGCCTAGCGCATGTATTTAATTTAGTGGTGCAGCGATTTCTAAAAACCTACCCCAATGTGCATGATCTCTTGACCAAGGTGCGCCGCGTGTGTGCACATTTCCGTAAGTCATCAACAGCTTCGGCCGGCCTGTTGAAGCTGCAGCAGCGCTTACAATTGCCAGCTCACCGGCTGCTGTGTGACGTGAGCACGCGCTGGAACTCCACCTTCCACATGTTGGCCCGGCTTTGTGAGCAGCAGAGGGCAGTAGTGGAGTACCAGCTGTTACACGGTCGTCGCCTCTCCGTTCAACTTCCTGTAATCAGAAGTGAGGAGTGGGAATGGATGTCAGACCTCTGCGAGGTTTTACGCAATTTTGAGGAATCGACACAGATGGTGAGCGGCGATAACGCTATTATCAGTGTAACCATCCCACTTCTGTGTCTACTGAAACGCTCGCTGCTCACAATTAAAACTGACGCTTTGCATGTGGAAGAGGTGGAAATGGGGGAGGAAGAGCTTACACAAGGTGATAGCCAGAGCACCCTCACTTCGTCTTCTCAGCGACAATTGGAGGAGGCGGAGGAGGAGGAGGAGGAGGAGGAGGAAGACACGGTTGCCTCCGCTACAGAGGGTAGCCATGGAACTTTAGTTCCATCTCTTCAGCGTGGGTGGGCAGAAGAGGAGGAAGACGATGAGGATATTGAGTCATCCTCCTGGTGAGGACAGCGAAATCTTGACTGTTGGTACTCTGGCACACATGGCTGACTTTATGTTAGGCTGCCTTTCCCGTGACCCACGCGTTGTACGCATTTTAGACAACACGGATTACTGGGTGTTCACCCTTCTGGACCCCCGCTACAAAGAGAATTTCTCATCTCTCATTCCTCCGGTGGAGAGGACAAGCAAAATGTTGCAATACCAGAAGGTTCTTGTCGAAAAATTGCTCCAAAATTTTCCATCTGACAACGCTGGCGGCAGAGTACGTGCTACCTTGGCCAACAGAGAAGGGGAGAAAAGGGGAGCACACAGCAGTTCCGAGAAAGGCAGGGCAACACTCTCCAAGGCGTGGGACACCTTCATGACACCCCGCCAGCACCCTCACCCTGATGCGCAGCCTAGTGTCACAAGGAGGGAAAAGTTTTGGAAGATGGTGAAGGAGTACGTAGCAGACCGTGTCAGCGTCCTCAATGATCCCTCTGTGCCTTACAACTACTGGGTGTCCAAGCTGGACACGTGGTATGAACTGGCACTCTACGCCTTGGAGGTGCTGGCCTGCCCTGCCGCCAGCGTTCTGTCTGAGCGGGTATTTAGTGCTGCTGGTGGCATCATAACAGATAAGCGTATCCGCCTTTCCACCGACAATGCTGATAGGTTGACACTTATAAAAATGAACAAGGCCTGGATTTCCCCTGACTTCTCCACTCCACTGGAGGAAAGCCCCGGGGGAACATAAACTCACTTTATATATGTTATTTACAATGATGGGAATACTCTGTATTCCCATTCACCCCTTCCACCCAAAAAACGGGTATATGGTTGACTCTTAATCTTCTCATCCTCCTCCTCCTCTTCCATATGCCCTGGGATATAATTTTTATATAGGGCCAGCTCACCAGCGGGCCCTGTGATATAATTTTTATATAGGGCCAGCTCACCAGCGGGCCCTGTTTGACAATTTTTATATAGGTCAGCTCACCAGCGGGCCTTCTTATATAATGTTTTATTGGGTCAGCTCTCTAGCGGGCCCTCTCATATAATGTTTTATAGCGTCAGCTCACTAGCGGGCCTTCGCATATAATGTTTAGGATGGTCAGCTCTGCAGCAGACCCTCACCCATAATGTTTTAGATGGTCAGCTCAGCGCATGTTTCCCTCTTAATCATGGCCTCAGTTCAATAAAATCAAGGAAATTTTTGGGAGAATTTGCCTCTGCGCACGTTTCCCTCTTAATCATGGCCTCAATTCTGAAAATCAAGGAAATTTTTGGGAGAATTTGCCTCTGCGCACGTTTCCCTCTTAATCATGGCCTCAGTTCTGAAAATCAAGGAAATTTTTGGGAGAATTTGCCTCTGCGCACGTTTCCCTCTTAATCATGGCCTCAGTTCGTAAAATCAAGGAAATTTTTGGGAGAGTTTGCCTCTGCGCACGTTTCCCTCTTAATCATGGCCTCAGTTCTGAAAATCAAGGAAATTTTTGGGAGAATTTGCCTCTGCGCACGTTTCCCTCTTAATCATGGCCTCAGTTCTGAAAATCAAGGAAATTTTTGGGAGAATTTGCCTCTGCGCACGTTTCCCTCTTAATCATGGCCTCAGTTCTGAAAATCAAGGAAATTTTTGGGAGAATTTGCCTCTGCGCACGTTTCCCTCTTAATCATGGCCTCAGTTCTGAAAATCAAGGAAATTTTTGGGAGAATTTGCAGATGATATACAAGTAAATATACAGCAAATATTGTTTGGTAACAATTTTTCGCCTAAAGTCGTTTTTATTTTCCTTTTTGTGTGTTTTATGGTCAGTCTGTAAAAATGGCGTACTACGGGCGAAAGATCGTTCCCAGCAGCGATGTTGGAGTCCAAGATGCATCCAGACATCCTCCCTATGCTGTCCCTGAACCATTTCTGTAGTGTTTCCATCTTTTTCTGCCCTTTTCCTATGGACCAGGCACCCTCCCCTCATCAGAGCAGGGGGTGCCTGGTGTAATGCTCGAGTCCTCCCATTGACTTCAATGGGGCTCGGGTGCTCGGCCGAGCACTCGAGCCTCAGGGGGTGCTCGGTCAGAGCACCCGAACACCCGAGCATTGGGGTGCTCGCTCATCACTACCTATCACCAGTCTGCTCCAATGATCTCCCTAAAACCAGTATGCACCAAACAACTCCACAACACCAGCTTGCTCTAATCTACTCATACAACACCATCCTGCTCAAATCAGTGGGGTGTATTATACCTTGCTTTGAAATGTGCTGTGCACCCCTATTCTCCCATTCCCAATGATTTAAATACCAGTTTTTACAAAGTTGATCAATGACTGTACTTGTTTTTCTTTAACCCTTTGAGAAACAGAGGGGTGAGAAAAACATTGTGAAGCAATGTATTGCACATGCCTCTGATTCTCAAGGAGTTAAAGCTAACTAGATCTGATTAATGTAGATTTACTTATAAAGATTTCTGATCATGTAGCCCGTGACTAGAAAAATGTGGCCACCCCTGAGCTAGAGGGACCAGACCTCACATTTAACTGGGGACATGTACAAAAAATGCATCCTTTGGGGCTGCTTTGATTTCAATGCTATCCTGATATATGCCAGTTTCCTATGTGTCCCTTGTAATGGGAACGCTAGGATGCCACGCTGTCCTGGGCCGTCGTGCTGGGCTTCTCCCTCCTGGATGTAGCTACAAGTGGAGAGCCTGGCCGGGGAAGTTGGAAACCTGGCTGGAACTTTGTATCTGCATACTACACTAAATGAAGATGGGCTCCTGCTGTCAGCTACAAGATGAATAGCTGAAAGAAACAGGCTGGTAGCTGTACTCCAAAAAGGCTGGATCCCTGCAGCTGGCTGGTATGCAGGAAGCTGGAACACTGGAAAGCTGGTCAAGTAAGGTGGAAATGCTGAATCACTGGAGAGTTGGTAATTGGAATGCTGGTATGCTGAATGGGAGTTAAAGGGAACTCTTTAGACCATCCAGGAATGAAGACAGGACAAAGCTCTTAGTCCAAAATGTCTACTACTCTTTATTGTAAAAATCCATTCGGAACCAGGGCAATTGTTCTCCCTAGGAGATGAAATTTCCAGGGTCTAACATAATTACTTTCCAACATGGGAGAGTAGCGACCAATCAGGAAGCTGCCTACTCTGTTCAGTACTGTAGACGGCCAATCAGAAGGCCGCATACTTTCTCCCATGCAAAGTCAATGGGGTTCTTTTAACTGCGTCACCCAGAGTAAAGGCCAATCAGCAGCCGGCCTACTTTCTCTTTGAAATTCAGTCTTTTCAGTAATGTTTTTTTGTGAGGCCTGACAAGACCTCCATGTAACGGCCTAGGGGTCCGTTACATTACCCTCATTTCCAGTCCCAAGCCTTTGGCAGACCAGGGCCAACGGTCTGGACAGCCCCTTGTACTGGGCTTGTGAACAGTAGACCCTTGTCCTGGACTAGTAACAAACAGTAGCCCCTTGTTCTGGGCTTGTAAACAAAACAGGAAGCCCATTTGTTCTGGGCTAGTAACAAACAGGTAGCCCCTGGTCCTGGGCAAATCAAATGTCCTCCTGGCATGATAGTTCATCCGTGTTGCGGTCTGTGTGGGTTTTGGTGTTCATCTGCCCAGGAATGGCCGGTCTCAGCCACCACTGGATTTGGGGCTAGTGCCTCTGGATCCAGGGCATGTCTGTAGGAGGAAGTCCGATGAGGCACCGGGACCCCCAAGATACCAGGAGAGCTGGAGGGACACTGGTTCCATTGGCCCTTCTCCCAGCAGCAACAAGCTGGGGGCTCTACCTTCAACAGGTCGGTGATCTCACCTGCAATGTCAGGGTCAAAATCAAGGCTGAGGTGGGCCTCCAATCCATCCCCCAGGGAAAGGGTGATGAGGCTGCTGGTGAGGACCTTGGTCTCACTGCCCAGGGCAGGGGCAACAAAGTCACTGGGGAGGATACAGGTCCTGCTCCCCAGGGAAGGAGCAACAGAGCCACTGGAGAGGACAGTATTCCCACTCTCCAGGGCAGGGGCAACAGATCCACTGGGGAGGACACGGGTCTCACGCCCCAGGGCAGGAGCAACAGAGCCCCTGGAGAGGACACATTTTCCACTCTCCACGACAGGAGCAACAGAGCTGCTGGTGAGGACACTTGTCCCACTCCCCAGGGCAGGTGCAACGGAGCCACTGGAGAGTACACTATTCCAACTATCCAGGGCAGGGGCAACAGATGAACTTTAGAGCTGGTTGAGGATGTACTCTTCCACTCTGTGTTGTAGAGCGGTGTACCTCTGCTCGACGGTCCATTCACTGCTGACTAACTTGCCCAGCTACAACTGTAAGTCTGGGAGGGCATAGAGACTAAGTAGGAAATCCCTCTTTTCTTGGATCTCTCAGTAACGGCTGTACTTCTGGCAGCCAAAATGTTTGTCCTTGCACATTGCATCCTATGCCAGCTCTTGGCTGTCGTATCCCAAGAGAGGTGGGGGAGGGAGCTGGGTGACCACTGACAGCACTCCTGGTCTGCTTTTCTTGTACAGAGCCCAGTACCCACCCTGTACTGCCAACTCTGTTTGGATGCAGCAGTCCAATTCATCCTCCAGTTTTGCCAAAGGGCATCCCTGTAGCAGGAACTTTCACCAGCAGTCCCATAATGTGTTGTAGCACCTCCGCTCCCATGCTGAGAAGGCCATGGCATCAGGGTGCTCCGCTGTATCCATCATGGCTTTCGCCGGCATAATACAATATGGTGAAGAAGACAATCCCACCACTGCCACCAATCACAAAGCTGCCTACTCTGTTCAGCACTGTAGGCAGCCAATCAGAAGGCCGCATACTTTCTCCCATGCAAAGTCAATGGGATTCTTTTAACTACGTCACCCAAAGAGATGGCCAGTCAGCAGCCGGCCTACTTTCTCTGTGAAATTGAGTCTTTTCAGTAATGTTTTTATGAGGCCTGACAAGACCTCCATGTCATGACCTAGGAGTCCGTTACATCCCTAGTTAAAGGTGAGGTCTGGTCACCCTACCCTGAGCTAAGGAACATGACATTATCTGGGAAACTGAATCACAGTGTCCTTATGCATTGTGTTATAGCTCCATATTCTTAGTCTATACTCCCAGAGTCCTTATTAGTGGTGGTGTGGGTCATTATGAGATAGTAGACATCCAGTGGCACTCTGTATTACATGCATAAAACAGATCCACACTAGAACATGTAAGGTGAAATTCAGATGCATTTCTGGAGCAAACCAATTGCACCATAGGGGAGCAATATAATTCCCCATTGTTTTTTATTTTTTCCCCTATGACACAAATAGTTTGCTCCAGAATTACACCTCTTGAATTGAACCTTTAGTGACTGATGCACAAAAGAAAGGTGGACTATTTCCTGGTTAAACCAACTGAAACTTTGGTAATAAAAAATAAATATGACCTACATTTCAATTGGCTTAAATGCAGCTTTTAACCAACTGAATGCTAGAGAGGTGTCCAATGCATTGATGTGCCATGTGTAGGATACCTGTTTAGCTTTTAAAAGCTTAAAGGTCACATTTAAATTAATGGGGATGTTTATTTGCCCACTGTGGTGCATCTGGCTTGCTCCTGAATTACCCCACATTTCTACTGTTTATAAGGCTTTTATATCCACACAGTTATGTGCCCACAGATTAACACATTAAGGCACACACATAGATCTGTATACTGATGTATGGATACACACACACAGGTACACACACATGTACACACACACCTGCATGTTAATACAGAGAACCACAAACACACACTCACTCATATTTATAACAAACCTACATACAACACAAACTCAAAAGCCTCATTCATCACACACACACACAACCCTCATGCATCACACACACACACACACATAAACACACACACAACCCTCATGCATCACACACACACACACACACACACACACACACACACACACACACACACACACACACGCAAACAGCTGCATTCAACACACAGGCCCCACACATCACAGATGTGCATACTGACACTCTCATTTAAATGAATACTATAATTAGCAGTATGCAGTTTATTTTCAAAGACAATATATTGGTGTGACTCAATACACTATAATCAGCACAGATGGTAGAGTGAACTACATAGAAGTGAGTCCAAATGTTTCAGGAAAGTATACGTAGTAACTAATAAACACCTACTCTACATATTTTGTATAGTGGGATTACGAAGTGTTATACAAAGTGTGACTACCAAACCTCTGTCCTTAATGTCCAAATAATTGTTCTGATGTGACCATGTTCACTGATACTTTAAGTTTTGTATACCTGTGGCTTTTACTCTTGTACTTGTTCTTTATAAAAAAATCAATTGAAGCTTTTATAGCTGGAAGGTTAAGCCTATTCATTTCAGTGGACTATACCTTGTAGTATGTATGCAAACTCTCATGCACACGTCAACATCATGCATGCAAACTGGCAAACAAGCATACTCACACACTCACACTGACTCACCTAACTTCACGGTAGAAATATGACAGAAATGGCCTCCTGGTGGGATTTTGTAGCTGGGCTGTTACCTGCCTATTTCTTCAGTTTTACCCATACTGATCCAGAACATCATCCAGCATATACCCACAATTTGTTCTATTATATTCAGCCCACAAATCACAACATATTGCTTTGCAGGACTGAGGATATGTGTATATGCTCAAGAGTTCTGTGTTGTTCTATAGACTGATATACTCCTTCTCTAAATGCATAAGATATGCCTTTATTTGTATCCCTACATTGTACTGTGTGTTTGCTATTCAAAGTCCTTTCCCCAACTAAGCAATAGTTATATAGTTATATTTCTATAGACCTGCCAACATTTCCATTGACAGAATTATTACACTACACCCCTTTCAATGTAATAACCATATATTTTTTATGAATAAAGTCTAAAGGCTAAAAATATATCAAACACCAAGGCGCCAGCAAGGTCTCCAGTGCATAGTGTTGCAATACGTTAGAGACCTCTCTGGTATACAAGAGGATTTAAATTCTCTTAGTTTTGGCACTTTAAGTATGGAACGTGATTTACAGAGTATTGAGCACATCTGTTGATGAGTCATTGAACAAGCTGAATGTTATGATATGATCTATCCCACTGCTTCATTGACTTGACTATAATAATGTTGCTTGTTGTGTCCATTAAATAAAAAGGATCAATTTTTTTTTAAATTGCAGCAAACCCAAGGCATAATATAGAAATAAAAGACCATCAATGCACTTGGATATTAAAGGCCTTTTGCAGAATGCAAAAGAGGAACAATTGATGAACACACCAACTGCCTCGCAGGGGACATTTCAAAGTTCCCGTTCATTTACATGGGGATTATAACCACTTCAGTGCTGGAGATGTATCTACTGCATTGATGTGAAATGCACTGGAGACCTTTCTAACACTCAAAGGAGTTAAACACCCCTTTAAGCCTTTGAATTCCAGAGAATAATACCTTTCTGGTGCCCAAAGGGTTAAGTCTATGGTGATTGTTATTCCTCATCCCACGGCGCAGTTACACTGTTTTAGAACGGCTCATCCTTCACCTTCTGTATAATGCCTTATAGAGAAAGCAAAGGATGAGTAATTCTTAGGCAAACCAAGGTAACCATGGTAGGGGTGGGGGTGGAGGTGGGGGAGATGAAATAAAAAAATAAACATATTTTTTAACCCATTAAATGATAAAAAGTCTGCTTGGACACCCTACTATACTTTAAGAAGTAAAAATTCCCATTTAAATTGATGTGAGATGTTATTTGTCAGATGTGCACTTGGTTTGCTCCAGAACTACACTTCTTTATCTTATCAAATATGGCCCTGTGTTTTCTGTAATTACAGATATCAGATTTATTCTGTGAAATAATAAAGGAATTGTGTCTAAACCCTTATTTTTTACTGTTTTTCTCACCTCCCACTTCACATTTCCAACCCTTGCATCTCCACAGCAGCAGCAGTTAATCTTTATGCATTTTTTATCTCCCTCTGCAAATTTCTTGTCAGCCTAACAGCTCCATGTCATCTCAGGAACAGGCATTAATTAGCAAAACAAATACAGCTCGCTGCTCCCAATAAATACATTTTTTTACATCTGATAATGGCACTGAGGTATTCGGTTTTCTATCGCAAAACTCTGCTAAAAACTATATTTTCTGTTTTCTAATAAAAAAATATTCTTTTTTTCTGTAAGACAAGAGATGTTTCCTGTTCCTCTCAGTGATTTTTTCATTAGGATTATCGTAGTGTGGATCAAGCTATTCGCGTCAGCTCAAAGTTGTCTGAATACGCGTTTGCTATACTAATATGTTATCTAAGGCAGTCTTGTCATTCAATGGGCTGAGGATAAAATAACTGTGACAACTCTCAAGATTTATAGAGATATTGAGTCTGATGTACTAAGAAGAACTGGATGCAACCAACTACAAACTACCCATTGATTTAAATATTATTATTATTGTTATTATTATTACCCTTTATTTCCTAAGCACTATCGTCCTGCAGTGCTGTATAAAATATTCACTAAAATTTAGTGATGCAAGGGGAGGGGAGCAGAAGGTCCCCATTAGCATACAGTATTGTTAAACTGCTGTCAATGTGGAAGGGATGCCCTCCCTCACACATTACCAGCAGCACAACAAAGCTGAAGTCGGAGAGCATTCTCTTCTGCCCCACTTCCTCAGTAGCAGAGTGGACAGGATACTTTCAGCACTACAAACAGCATGACTCATTTAACACCTTGAGTGCCATTGGGATATGCATTGTACACCCCTGTGGCACTCAAAGAGTTAAAAAAAGCATACCAAGCAGTATACAATCATCCCCTCATCTCTGTATCATATTTCATACATCTTGTGCACTCCCAAGGAAACAAGGCTGGAGTCAGGCAGTGTCCATGGGGATTTGGGGCTACCAGCTTGCCCACTGGTAGCCATAGAACCTCATGTACATTGCCTGGCTCCTAGACTTGTTCCCTTGCCCGCGGTAGGGATGAGAGAAAATTTTTGCCTCAAACTGAAATCGGCGAATAATGGCACTTTCCGCTTGGCGAAAAATTTCCTGGGAAAAGTGCTGTCTTTCCACTTTTTTCCGCCTTTTCCACCCCATGAAGTCAATGGGAAGAAAAATATTTCTATCCCTTTGAGTGCCAGAGGGGTACGGAATGCATTGCTTTGCACTCAAAGGGCTACACCACACAAATGTTTTCTACAGCAATATGAAAGGCTCTCACAGCAGCCATTCTGGGTTTGTGAGAGGAGAGAGCAGCATGCTTTTTAGCTAGAGAAGATAGGCAAATAAAGGGGGATTGAAGCTTAGTTTAGGGAGTCATTTAGGTAGGACATTTTTTCTCTGTATTAGGGGAGTCTGGGGGCACTCTAGTTGATAAGAAGGGAGGAAGGCGGTTGACCCCCAAATGCTCCAAAATTCCATATGACTGACTGGCAAGACACAGGCAGCTAGGGACCTTTTTGCTTTCTGATCTTGCTGATATTATCTCTGTGCTGGGTGGGGAAGTCTGGGGAAAGACGTTGTTGATTTTGTTTTTCAGTTATAATTTTTTTTGGACAGACTGTAATAAGAGAATGGGGTGGACAACTTAAAAAAAATAAATAAAAAGAAAATAAAAAAGATTAAAAAAAAATATATCATAGGTGACAGAGACAGCTGACTGGGCTTAGGCAAGGCATCATACAGCTGCATCAGTTATGTTGTGTACCGTACAGTAAAAAAAACACAGTGTAGTTGTGTAATGTCCAGCAAATGCACAAGGGGTAGGGGGAGGGATGGAACAGTTCAGGGACATGAGAGTAAAGTAGTAGATCAAAAACTGACTGCAGCAATGGTTGCTGCAGAGTGTGCAATCAATGATGATGACCAAGGGAGGATCCAGTTTGTCAAGGTCCCAGCAAAACTAGTTTCAGCACCACCGGTGCCAGCAGAAATAAAGAACCATATAAGAACAACAGTGAAGATGGCAACAAGTCGCATTCAAGTGTTGATGATGCTGGTAGTAGCATAATAGAGAAAGGTGTAGCAGATGGACTGCCTGCTGCATCAGATAGTGAGACAAACAAGCACCAAAACACCCATAGTAGGGAACTTAGTTACAGTAAAAATAAAAAGAAATTGTTTGGGACCTCTAAAAGCTTAGAGGAATATAAGGGTAGTAGTGGGCAAGAATTGTCAGGTGATGCTGATGCTGCTGAGGATGACCTAATGATGACTGATGATGCAGATCTAGAATATATCCCTCTAGCATCCTTCTCTTGTTCAGATACAGATGAAGTTGATAGTGAGGATGGTGACAGGGCTATAAGGTCAGCAGAAAGTCAAAGGCAGAATCTTCCCCCACTTTTAAGAAGCACTGTGCCTGTCTATAAAGTGTTTGAGAAAGCCACTGGAAAGTCTGACCCTGGACAAGCAAAGATGTCAAAAAGCACAAAGTCACCCTATCACTCTTCATCTGCATCATTGCCTTTTCAAAGTCCAAGTCCCACTCAGCCACACACACCTGTTTTGAGTACCCAGCAACAGCAACACAGGTTATTAAAATCCACAGTGTTAGATATGAGTGCCTCTGGTGCTGCTGCTATAAGTGCTGCACCTTTGACACCTAGTAGTAATGGCAGTAGAATTACATCAACATCCAGCTCCAGTAGTAGTAGTAGTAGCAGAAACCACACATGACAGAGAAAGCCAGGACAAATATATTAACAGCAGCACAGATGACGAGGTGGAGGACAGATGGGACCAGTGCTATGACCAATAAGTAATGTGTGTCAGTGATCTGAGAAGGAGGATAGAGTATGATAATGGTAAAAATAAATACACAAATCACACTATGCCAGACCACCACTACAATACATATCGGCCATATTGTAGGTTGTACTTTATTTTTTTATTATTTGATATCATCATGAATATGTGCCAGTGTCACTTAAGCAAGAAAGTGTTGTGGGCAAACGACAAAGGCATTCTTCATGCTAACACATTTTTCAAGTCATATTTTGCTGTAGGACTCACAACTTTGACTTTCAGCCACTTATTTCTAAACTTCAACCCTCAGAAGAAGTAATATTACAGTGGGAAATGTAGTACATATAGGAAAAATGTGGTAAAATAGACAAGAAATGTGTTAACACACGTGGAAAAGTTGTTAAAATAGGCAAAAAGGAGGACATTTTTGCATAGGCAGAAAAGTGACATTTTTGTTTTGCTGGAAAAGTGAAAAATCGGCACGTTTTCACAGGAAATTTTTCACACTTTTCACCCACCCCTACCCATAAGGTAAGGTAGCCACAGATCCCTATGTACACTGTCTGACTCCACAGCCTTGTTCCCTAGACTACTGGTAGCCACAAATCCCCATTTACACTGCCTGGGCATGGGAAAATGCGGGGGGGGTTTCAGGCAGTGTATGTGGGGCTACCACACAATGGCGATGTTCCCTATGTTGCCTCACACAGTTGAGACTCAGCATGTTGCCCCAATTAAGATTCAACATGCTGCCCCACAAAATTAATATTCCAGATGCTTCTCCAGTTAACTCTGTGAGTGCCAGGGTGGTACAAAATGCTTTGAAATATGGTGCACCTCCCTGCCACCCAAAGGGTTAAGGTTTGACATGCTGCCCCACACAATATTCTACATAAACTTCCTTTATTTTTGGAGCAATTAGCTAGTTTCATTTTTAACACATTACAACACATTTCCTATTTGGACAAGTTCGTTATTAATCAACTTTTCCAAAAAGTCAACTGACTGGAGTAAGCACTTAGTGAAAATTTTGCTAAACAGTTATACATATCTTTATGCCACTTTGCAACAATTTTACAGACACTTTCTTTTTTTTTCAAAAGCTTTATTGAATCTAAAAGAAAACAATACAGAAATAGATATAGCAAACAGGATCTTGCAGGATCCATTGCACCAAACAATTATAAGTATTTAGCGATGGTTGACATATAATAAGAAGAAAAGAAATACAGTAGAGTACGCTTAGTCAAGAATATAGACCTTTGGATATTACCCAGAGGAGGGAAGTCATCAGTTACAAAAGACTCCCAGTTAGAGCAGCAGGGTGAGAGAAAATTAAAAAGAGCAATGAAGAGTAAAAAGAAATAGCCATGAAGGAAGAGAAAGAGAAGAAAGAATAGATAGACAAAAAAAGGGGGAGAGAGAGAAAAAGAAAGGAAGGGTCCAGCAGATGGGGAGCCACCCCCATGAGTGGAGGGAAGAGGAAAGGAGCCCAGCAAAGACAGGCAGCCAACACCATATCAGCACGTTTAGTGAGAGAAGCACGAGCGGGCATGTAATTGTGGCCAAGGACCCAATAGCAACAGGACAGACCCAGGGATAAGGGAGGGAAGAGCCGTGATGAGTCAGAGAGAGAAAGAGATAAGAGGGAAGAGAGAAGAAGAAAGGAAGAGTAGTGGAAGGTATGTCAAAAAGAGTAATATATTAGGTAGATCCAAGAGTTAATTATGATCTAGACCACACCGGTAAGAAATCCAAGGTTGCCATACAATAAGGTGCCTAGTCAGGGAGCCAGTGGACATAGTGTGGAGCCTCTCCGCAGAGGCCCTGGCGTCAATTTTAGAGTACCATACAGCAGTAGATGGGGCCCGGGGTAACTTCCAATGCAAGGAGGAACCTTGTAGTATTCAATAGATGAAAAAGCAAAACTCAATCTAAGTGAACGGTAGGGGAAGGACGTAGAAAAGTAGAAGAAGCAGATCAAGCAAAAAGGATTTATTAAAGACATCTTGTAGAGTCTGAACAACTTGTATCCAGAAGGGCCGAATCAAATGGCATTCCCACCATATATGAAATAAAGAGCCCTTCGATGCCGCACATCTCCAGCAAAGGGCAGAGGATAAAGGAAAGATATGAGATAAACTCCTGGGCGTGTAGACCACCTAGTCAACAGGTTATACACAGCTTCCTGTGTAGCCGAATTGACTGCAACAGTAGCAAGATGTCAAAATAATGAGTACCATTTAAGGAGGGGCCAATCAATACCCAAGTCTCTTTCCCAATGACCCACAAAGGGGGGTTTGATTAGAGAAGATGGTTGAATCAACAAAGTAGAATGTTTAGACAGAGATTTAAAAGAGTAGAACCCCGATAGTAAAACATTTTCGAACTTCGTGAGTGGACGAGAATTAGAGCCAGCAGGTAGACATGTAGAAAGAAAATGAGAAAGCTGACTGTATCACCAACCATGGGACTTGGGTAAGAGGAAGGTAGTACACAAAGTATCAAAGGAGAGAATACCATCTGACAAGAATAAGGAATGAAGGGTGGTATCCCAAGCCTCATTCCACAATTGGAAGGGCCCTCCAATCACCCCAGGAGGAAACACAGGATGCAGACACTTTCTTTTTAACTCCAGTTTTATAAAATGCTCTTTATGAGCATCAGCTGCAGAAGTAGCTAGTATTCCTGGAGTTTTCTCCAAGTGACTCAAGGAGAGCACAGTCCAGGAAAAACATATGTATATCAGAGAGTTTAAAATATTCAGGGAGTCTGGAGATGAGCCGTGAGTGAATTTGTAATGGTGATATAAATGGATTTGAGAGAGGGTAAAAATAAGATACAAAAGTAGGAAAGAAATTGCAATATGAACAAAGGATAGATCAAATTTGAACATTGTAAGCGAATAGAACTACATATTCAGGAATCAAAAAATAGGCACTGATATTTTTTTCTTTTTTGGATTATAATAAAAACTCTACTAACATAGGATTTGATTAGATTAAAGTGGACCGTCCCCTTTAGTTACTTTCAGGTAAATTTAAATAGAATTAAAAACTGCCCTTATGTTGTGTCAGTCATTTGTTTGTCCATGATCACAGTAGCTCCTCCCTTAAATTGGATCTGTCACCAAAATATGAGTTTATTTAATTTTAAAGTAAAATTAAAACGTGCCTATATGTTGTGTTAGCTATTTGTCATGTAAATAATAACAAATTAACCTTTGTTGGTGTCACAGAGAGGCCTATAGCCTTGTGTGAGTGTAAAATTGCCTTGCTTTAATTTTTATCTAATACTAGTGAATGGTGCATAGCATTGAACATTCAATTGGGCATGCAGTGCACGCCAGGGACCTTCTGGACCGATGCAGTGGTAAGTCTAGCTGCAGTGATTTTTAAAGGAGAGGGAAGGGGGGGCTGCTCACTCCTTTGAAAATTGCTGCCGTAGATTCACTGTGTGTGGTCGATCACTTCTCCTCCCCCTCACCACCCCAGGGAGGGGCAGACAGTGAACCCGAAAATCACAGTAGATGGACAAGAAAAAGTTGACAAATACGTTTACCTTGACATGAAATGTCAACAGGTGGAAACACAATGTTGGAAATCTGGAGTGCAAGCATTTGGAAATCTTAGTAGTACAGTATTTAAAACAAATGTACCACCCTGCCTAAAGCGAAAGGCTTTTGATCAATGTGTCCTCTCAGTCTTTATATATGGCTGTGAATCACGGACAGAGAATGCCAAAGCCATACAAAATCTTAAGGTTACACAGAGAAATATGGAGCAGTAAATTATAAATATAGCAAAAAGAGACAAAAAAACATGTGCATGAATTCTTCAGCAAACAAAGGTCTATGACATCAATGAAAGAGTAAACCTCCTATAATGGAAATGGGCAGACCACATAGCAAGAATACCTGACAGTAGATGGACCAAATTAATTTTGGAATGGATTCCACTCTATAATAAACAGCTAAAAAGAAGACCAAAGAAAAGTTGGCTAGATGAAATTACCAAATGTGTTGGTACACAGTGGCAGCAAAAGGCACAGAACTGGAATTGTTGGATGCTTGCTGAGGAGGCATTCAACAACAGCTGTATATTATACTATATAAAACGTGCATAACGACACAATCTGAAGGAGCATCCAGCTCTGTATCAGCTGCGATGCAGGCAGTCTCTACTGCGCATGACTACCCCGTGACCAGCTGGCACTGACACTGTGGCCCGTGTAACGGGCTCTTCAACTAGTTCTGATATATATAACTTTATATGATGGACAATGGCTGTATTTCTTTTTTCTTTTCTCTTGTGTTACACATTTTACCTGAGTTTAAGCTGCACCTCAGTATTGAGATACTGTACTATTCTTATACAGTTGGGCATCTTATTCAATATTCCACTGAAGTGGTAAATGGTTATTATATTTTTAAACACTGTAACGCTAGTGAGTGAAGAATTTGTTTTCATTCGTAATTCTTTTTCTTTTTCTTTTGCCAACATGCTATTTTTTGGTAGGGTTGTTATTCTACCTCACCTCTCAAAGGGTCTGGTGTACCAGCAAGAGTTAGAATAGAGCAAACCGTGGTGGACAAATAGAATTTCTTTAAATACCTTTACATTTACATTAGAGCTTTCAACCACTTGAATCCTAAATTATGCTGTTTTGTGCCATATCTGTTTTCTAGAGAAAATGCACTGCTTTAACCCTTTGAGTGCTAGAGGGGTATGCAATGCATTGAAACATTTGCATCTCTGTTCTCAACATGGTATGGTTTTCTTCAAATCTCAATACCTCTTTGATAGGAATGTCCATCTCCCCCTTCCCTGCCTTCCACTGGTACCACAACCTCCTCACCTTTCCTCCCCCCATCTCCCATTCCTATTTCTCTCCTTCATTCTTGTATCGTTGCATACATTCTGCTTCCTTCTTTCTCTCTCCCCTTCTTCTCTTATACCTCCTTTCTTACCTCTCTTTCTCTCTTTTACTTAATGGCTTTTACAGCCTACATTTCTTCTTTCCCTCCTATACTTTTGCTCCCTTATTCTGACCCATACAGGTTTACTTAGTGTATTTGTATGGATACTGTCAACATGTCATATTCCTGCCTTGGCATACCTTGTTTGGGGCTGGATTCTATTGCAGGTACTAATTTTATCTCTGCTTTTATCTCCAGGTCTCCCCATAGACTTCAATAGGAACATTTTGCTAAAATGGGAGGTATCATTTCTCTCCTGCAATAGAATCCAGCCCTTGATAGGCAAACCACTGTTAGTCAGCTTGTGTTAAATTCTGCTTCCTGCGTATCATATGATGTACTGTTTTAAGCTTCAAAATTTGAAATTAAAAAAAATTGCATCTCTGGCTCATAGCCTTCTCATAGTCATCTCTTTTCCAAAGTAAACATCCTCAAATGGGCTTCCTTTATAAATAAAGTTTTCTACTTTCCTTTAGCCTCCTGGTTATTAGCTAATTGCATTGCTTTAATGAAAGGGTGTGTGGCTTTTGGAAGAGGCCTGTGTAGCAAGTGTGCATTTTGGGTGCGCATGTGTGTGGGTTGCATGCATTTGACCTAGGATAACAGAACACTTAAATTTATCACTGATTTATCCCCTATGTTGTCAGTGGTTTGCTCCAGAATTTCTCTGGTTCTTCAGCCTCAAAGGGTCTGTTGTCATACTTATTCGCTTCTTTGGGACTTGAGGCCTAACCTAAGATCTGTTGGCTTACTAAATCACCACAGAATTGCTAAGAAGTGAATTGCCAAGAAGCATTTTAAGTTGCAATCTCTAATATTATATTTAAGGGAATGGCATCAAATTAGAAAGTTTTTGTATTAATTGTAATAATAGCCCTTAATTTAGACACTTTTGATTAATAAAATATTGTTCTTTCATCTGTGGAGATGTGCCCATATTAAAATATTGCTTTCATGTCTAAAACATTTCTTCCTTCTGTTTTAAAATACATTATGGGCCTTGACATTTACATCTCTAAAACACAAAGTGTTTTGTGTGTTGTAAAGGAAGAAAATGATGATGCTCCCTTTGAGAGATTTTATAAATCCAAGCTCAGATAGAACTTGTATCTTGCTTCTATATTAAACAAGAAAAAGGTGAGTTAAGTGTCTCCAAAGCATTGGTGTGTGTGTGATTAAAATGCACTGTTTGTTTTACTTAAGCACAAGAGTCATAGAGAGTTACAGGGCAGTGAGCTAGAAAATAACATTTGCAGAAACAACAGCCCCTCCGCCAATTTCTGTGACCTTTCCAAACCTAATTATTTTACACTTTACCGTTTGCTCACAGGCAACAGGAGAGAGATATGAAGAGAGAAGAAGAGAGAGAAAAAAGACAGGGTGAAAATAGAGTGAATGACAGAGCAAGAGTGAGATGGAGATAATCATAGTAAGGTGCAGAACAATGGAGAAAGAAAATCAGATACATTTTGTGAGCAAGTACTAAATGAAAAAGCAGTAACAATTGAAATCATTTGTAAGATTACATAGGGAGTGGAAAACATAAACTAGAAAGACATAGATAAGAAGACAAATGAAAGGAATGGAATAGGGCACAACTTGAAACAGAAAAAGCTTAGTTAGAGAGTTAACAAACAGAAATCAGTGTGTGACGCATGTGGACAAATTTAAAGAACAATATTAAAAGTTGCAGTCTACTAAGCAAAATAGATTGGAAATGCAATTGCCACACTGACCAACTCTGATTTCTATCTTTCTATCCTCTGCTCAACAAGAGGAGCTTGTGATGCTTTTATGTGTTGAGTCAACTTTCAAGCAAAACTGTGGTATATTCACACATATCTCTGTTTAAGGGCTCTTTCACATGGTTGACTGAATTATTGCACCTGCCTTCTTCCTTTCTGTCATCTGTATTCTTTCACTCTCTTTTCCTGCATTTAGCTGCTGGTATGGAAACAGGAGGGGTGTGTTTGATGGTAGGCCCATGTGAGCTTCAGTCATTTATAATAGCTGGTACCCACATGGGTTGTCCACTCCTTGGAAGTAGTGATGAGCCATCAGGGGTTGCAAAGAGCCTCAAAACCTGAAGATCTGTGCAGACTGTGTTTCTGTGTGAATACAGTAGAGATGCGATATGCTGAACTTTGGTTTGTTCATATGAAGCAATAGCTCTTCATACCCACTACTATCATAATCTACTCCAGGGATAAAGGAAAAAGAGTGTGTGGACATGATGGTGGTAGTAAATTCATAATACAGAAACTGACTGCAGCCATGGCTGCGGCAGCTTGTGTGGTAAGTGATGATGAAAATGATGAGGGTAAACCTCCCCCTTGTGAGGACACCATTTGTAAAGTTATATGAAAAGTTCTACCACCAATTTTAGTACTAAACCAAAAGATGATGAGGAGTCACATTCTAGTGTTGCTGCCATGTCAGTGTGGGATTTAGCAGTCAGATACTTCATCAGACAGTTACATGTGTAAACATATTGGTCATAGAGTTGCTAAATGGTGGTTATGACCCTCCAAGGGAATGCAAATGGCTCATTAGGACTTGGGTCCTACTCAGGGTGAAATTTCTTTTAGAACACAAGTGATATACATATAGAAGAAATAATATAAGAATAAAATTGTGCCAAGGTAACAGTCCACCCACAAAATGCCAGAGTATGCTCATCTCTGAATGAGAGAAGCAGCCAACCTCAGATGTGCATTTCAGCCTTACTGGGCCTCGTTGGTAAGGTGCAGCTGTTCTTTGCAGGTACCTGTGAGGGGTCCACATCTGGATTCCCCCATTATCTATAGGGTGACAAATCCCAAGAGCAATTTACATGTGCAAAAGTATTTGTCAGAGACATGCTCAGTTGAGGTTATGAACCTGCAAGGGTGTGCGACCAGCCCATTAGGACTAGGTTCCTACCCAGGGTGCAAACTCTTTTAGCATGCAAGCACCATAAAGAGAGAATAAACATTCTAAAGTATATGATTCTTGTCCTGCCAAGATCATAGTCCAGCCACTAAATGCCAGACAATTTTTCTCTGAACAAGAGAAGCAGCCAACCACAGACACAAATTTTAGAGTGACTGGGCCTTGTTGGTGAGGTGCAGTTGTTCTCTCTAGGCACATATGAGCAATTGATTAATTTCTATTTTCCCCCATTACTCTTGGAGGTGACAAACCCCAAGAGCAATTTAAATGTGCAAAAGTATTTGTTAGAGAGATGCACATCTGGGGTTATGAACCTGCAAGGGTATGCAGCCAGCTGATTAAGACTAGGGTCCTACTCTGAACAAGAGAAGCAGCCAACCATATCTGTATATTTCAACCCTAATGGACCTCATCAGTGAGGTACAGCTGTTAGCTGTAGCCATCTATGAACAAGTGGTCCACCTCTAGATCCCCCATTACCCTTAGGTTGACCAACTCCAAATGCAATTTACATGTACAAAAGTGTTGGTTAGACAGATGTTCAACTGGGATTATGAACTTGCAAGAGTATACAGATGAAGCTGTCCAATCTTAGTAATCCTTCACTTTTTCTACCTTCCCCAGTATCATGGGTGTTTAAATCATTTTCCTTGGAGGCAGAGAGGAACAGTGAAGTTATTACCAATAACTGCATTGTGCACACCTGCTCTTATACAGGAAGTGAACACTTTTAACCCCTTAACACTGCATGACTGTTCCAGGTCCATCACACAGTGGTCCTGGTACCTCACTGGTTAATGTAGCTCCAGGACCACAGCAGTCAGGTACAGCTGTTCTCCAGTGGTTCCCCACATGTGATTGCTTCTACAGTGACCACATGTGCCAAGGTAGAGGACATGCCTCCCAAAGCTTCAAATGGCCAAAGAGGGGAGCACTTTTGTTATAGGTGGTAGTGGTGCTGGGGGTAGGACTGATGAGTGCAAAATTAAAATATATTTTAGTTTGACACCTCTTTGTGTAGCTGAATAAATGATTTAGAGCAATTTCAAAGTTTTGTATTTATGCAGAACGATTTATACACATACACTGAGGTTTAAACAAACGTTGATGTGAACTTTATCATTGTGGAGAAATGTGATACACTTATATACATTCCACACAGTCTGATCGCCTAAAAGAGGGACACCAGGTTAGGAAAGAGGGACATTGGGATTTTCATCTCAGAGAGACAATAGCCCCCTAAAAAGAGACATTTGAGTGGAATAAACAAACCTTCATACTTTTTATCGAGTTCATGTTAAAAATTGCACAAATCATCACAGGAAAACCTATAAAAATGTTGTGTTTTTCTTACTTTTTATATTGTTATCATTTTAAATCAGTGTTTCTCAACTCCGGTCCTCAGGACCAACTAACAGGCCAGGATTTGATGATTTCCTTGTTAGAGCTCAGGTGAGTTAATCAATGTGAATGAGCCTCTGATCACCACACCTGTGCTCTAGCAGAGAAATCCCTAAGTCCTGGCCTGTTAGTGGGTCCTGAGGACAGGAGTTGAGAAACACTGTTTTAAATGATGAGTTGTACACATAAATATGGCATAAAAAATATCCTTACTTATCCTTAAAAACTTTATGTAATTTGTGTGGGTGGACTAATTGAATTAAAGGCCAAAATTGTTCTTGTCCTTTAGTGTAAAATCCCTTGTCACCAGAGAGTCAAACCATCTGACAATAAATCAAAATCAGGTTGTGTCAATCAATATGACCCTTGCCGGACCCACGAAAATAAGAGGTTACAGGTGGGTGTGTGTTTATGTGTGTGTATGTGTGGGGGGCGGGGGCAGTGGCGTAGAAAGCCCATCTAAAATCAATGATAATTTTTATTTGTTCCCTGTGGTGCAGTTGTTTTTTTCCAGAATTTCACCACTTTACTTGGTACATCAGCCCCACTTTCAACTACTCAAAAAACAATCCAACTCCCGAACTCCATTTCCTACATTCAGTCATTCTAATTACTGCCTCCTTGGCTAATGAAATATATCTCAAAAGTCAAATTCAGGCATCCATCTTGTACTGCATTGACAGCTCCAGACTTTTCTAATTATTATTTTGTCTATCTCAGTGATTCTCAGTGTACCCTGGGGACTGGTACTAGCAGTAGAGTCAAAGTGTGACATTGCACCTCTAACGAAGGATCACTTTTAGTGACAATTCTTAGTCAGTCTTACACTTAAGAAAAGAGTTCTCAGAACTGCAGCTTCTTCCGTGGCTTCCTCAGCCAAACACCTTCACACTAGGATGCACAAAAAGAAAAAAAGGGAAGAGCGCAAGTGCAATCTGAGAGTAGTGACTGTATATTTAAATTTTCACTGCCAATATCTCTCTCACTCTCTCTCTCTCTCTCTATATATATATACTCACAAGATAAATCCTTGTGATAAAACCTCAAAGAGAAAGGAGAACTGTCCCAGCACGTCACAGAGAGGAATTCAGCCGGGAGGATCTCAGACACCCTTTTTCATGGATATAGTCCCGGTGAAACTTAAAAGAGATACAGAAACAGCCCTCTGAGGGTAAAAGTGCATGTAATCAGAAACCGAAAGAGGCCCCTGATAAAAAGTCACTGACCGGACTGACACGAAGTAAAGCCCACAAACATAAATTCTCTGTGAGCTCCACTCTATATGCGGTTTCGGAAAAACAGGACTTAAAACAGTATTCCGTTAGAGTATATATTTATTCTTTATTTGTTCTCTAAACATTTTGTGGGACTGTTACCCACTTCTTCAGGAGTATATGTGATTTAAATAGCCAAAAAAATTACATTTATATAAGTTTTAAAAGACTTAGCCATTGGCTGGTTTTGATGAGATATGTCATGCTGTGCGTCTCTATGGCACCCATCACTGAGCCAGAACGAGGTCTGGAAAGCAGCAGATGATTGCCACTACATTCTATAGATGAATATAAAGTATGTATTATATCAGGTACCAACCCAGGGGTTATCATACATAAAACATATTGATACCAAATGAAAGAAAAATAAAATGATAAATAAAATATAAAGAAAAAATATAAAAAGGAGTACATCATGCATGTATATGTGTCAAGGTTTGGCTTAGCTACTCTAATCCTGCTGAATCAGCTGACCTGTCTGTGATTGCTCACCTGACTGTTATCAGCCAACCCTACCAGGGTATTTAAAGCAGCTTGGTTCACTTCCTGATGGTCCTTGGGTCTGATTTTGGCTGCAAGAGTGTTCCTGATTACCTGTGCATGACCTGGCTTTTTCTGACGTCCTTTCTGGCTCATGACTCCTGGCTTGTTCCTGACATTGCTGATCTCCATATTCCTGACCCCAACTTGTCTTTTGGTTTATGCTTCTGGATCACAATTTTGCTAGATTTGCTTTTGTTATTTTAATAAAAGTGTTTTGCATTTTACATTTTTGTGTCTGTCTGGTTCCTGGTCCCTAACAATATGTATGTATAATACCTAAGTAATCTTTAAAAATATATTTTTAAAAAAGATATTTTCACATTAGGAGAGACACGAAAATATACCAGGAGATACACAACAAAACATACCAAGGGGCCCAAAAAATAAATGAGAAGGTGTTGTCATAAAAATTACTCACCTCCAATTCTTCATTGAGCCCTTTTGGTGACAGTGTATCTAAGTGGAAGACCCAAAAAGCTTCTCTTTTGCACAAGGCTGAAACACAGTTACTTATAGAACTTTGTAGGCCCCTGAGGCAAAAGTGTTGAAATGTTTAGGGACAGAATGTTCACCAGACCCGAACTAGATCAAGTTTTAAGGCTATCCCTTATTAAAATGGAAGTAACATTTCCTTAAAAAGCCACCCACTGGGGGGGCGTTTCCAGATCTTGAGCAAGATGATATACAGCACACTGAGGCTCACTGACCTAACACACTTGTGGTGGATATATGATGCACCGAAGAAAGCGCCAACTGATCAGAAGAATATTCTTTCACCCTTCCTGAACCTCGGCTCTCATTCTGGCAGGAAAGCCTCATCTTTGCCTACTCTGCAGTAAGATAGGAGTGACGAACATAGCTCACACAGTCCAGAAGTGAAAATGAATGAGACCCCTGAAGCTCTCCCCACTATGACCCAGACCAATGGAACGACTTTGGGCACTAAAGATGACCTTAGATTTTCGATGACAGAATTCAGAGTTGCTCTGAAAGCCGAAGTGGTGGACCTGAGACAAGACCTCCACTCGGTCAGATCGAGAGTGGACACCATCGAAGAAACCACAACTGATCTCTCATCTGATTACGCTACACTGGAGAAGTGTTTTTGGAACAACAGGACTCCATATCTCAACTCCATTATAGACTAGATGATCTAGATAACCACGGCAGGCGGAATAATATCCACATACACAACATACCTGAATCTCTTCCCACACACACTTACCACAATTCACTCAATCTTTTTTAACCCATGTCCTTCACTGAGACGCTGCTATACCCACTGAGGTAGACAGGGTACACCAAGCATTGAGACCCAAAAACCAAGGTCCTGGTGATAAACCGTGTGACATATTCTTCAATTTCCATTACTTGAAGAATAAGGCTGCAAATATGCAAGCTCAGAAATAAACCGTATGTCTCTTATGCTGGCATTGAAGTGCAAATCTATCAGGATTTATCTCGTTATACTCTACAACAACAAAGACTCCTCCGCACGCTGACTAAACACCTTCAAAAATTAGATATAAAATATAAATGGGGATTCCCATTTCGCCTATTTGCACAACATGATGGAAACTCAGCACAACTAACTGGTACTGAGGGAATAGAGGACTTTTGCAAAACCTTGTAGATAACTCTTCCACCACCATCTAATCCGATAGCATGACCCACCACACCACCTTTGGCTCCCAACCAATGGCTCCATTGGTACTTGGTGGCTGAATCACTGTGCATCAAGAGATGAAGAGTTCCTCAGGATTTAACAGTGGCTCTAGAAAACTCAGCCTCACCCGCGACTTGAATTGCCTCTTTCACTCTTGAAACTCACCTGATACAATGAATGAATGAATGAATTAATTATGTTTATATATATAGCGCCACAATTGTACGCAGCTCTTTACAATTTAAGGGTTTAAACAATATAGGGTTACAGGTGCTTTGTAGAGTGAAACATTGGGTGGGCGATCCCTGCCCAAAAGCTTACAATCTAAAGTGGTAATGGGAGACATACATAGTACATAAGGTTCAAGTGCTGAATACAGTGCTAGTTCTGATGATGATAGAGGACATCAGTAAAGTAAATAATTTATAAGAGCTTTCATTGTACAACATCACTGCTTACTAGCATGTGGAGATTTTATCCATGAGGTGCGTTTTTAAGTGAGATTTGAAGGTTATCAGAGAGGTGCAGTGGTGCAGGTTGGATGGTAGAGCATTCCATAGATACAGAGCAATAAGAGAAAAAGGTTTGATACGTGACAGGGCTCTAGACATAAAAGGAGCTGAGAGAAGACAATCATTGACTGAACGTAAGTGGTGAGATGGGGTATAACAGTAGATCAGAGTGGAAATGTAAGAAGGAGTAGAGGAGAGAAGTGTCTTGAAAGAAAGATGTAAGATTTTGTTAGATATCCGGAGTTTGATAGGCAGCCATTGGAGAGTTTTGAGGAGGAGTGGGGCAGAGACAAACCTAGGTGACAGAAGTGTAATTCATGCTGCAGCATTCTGTATAGATTGAAGTGGATGGAGATGGGAGGCAGGAATTCCAGACAGAAGAATGTTGCAATAGTCCATGCGGGAGAGGAAGATTGCGTGTATAAGAATTTTAGCTGTGGAGGAGCAGAGGAAGGGACGGATGTTAGCAATGTTAGGCAAAAGAAAGTAACAGGATTTAGCAATTACATTAATATGAGGGGAGAATGAGAGAGACTTGTCAATTATCACCCCTAGACACCACACTTCTGATACTGGATTTATGGTAGTGCCATTTATAGTCACCTGGAAGAGCGCTACAGGGCCTGGCCTAGGTGGGATGAGGAGTAGCTCAGTTTTAGACATATTGAGTTTGAGGTGCCTATGAACCATCCGGTCTGAGATAGCTGAGAGGCAATCTGTGACTTTAGCCTGGATATCGAGGTGCAGATAAGTAAATCTGGGTGTCATCTGCATAGAAGTGATTTTTGAGACCAAATGAGTTAATAAGATCACCAAGTGTTACTGTATAAAGAGAAAACAGAAGCGGTCCTAGAACAGAACCTTGAGGAACCCCAACAGAGAGTTGGACGGGAGAGGATGAAGAAGTGGCAGAGGAGACACTGAAGGATCTGTTAGATAGATAAGAGGAGAGCCAGTCCAGTGCTGTGTTACGGATTCCTAAGGAGTGAAGAATGCGGAGGGGGAGAACAATGATCTCAAGCTATTTGCAAAGGTACTTGCTCAACATCTAGGCCCTCTTTAGCCCTCTGTTATAGCACCAGACCAAGCTGGCTTTGTGACTGGAAGAGAAACCCAAGATAATATTTTACGATCTCGTCTTCTTTTGCATTCAACACAAAACCCTCCCATTCTTTCTATATATCTCTCTCTTGATGCCGAAAAGGCATTTGATAGGGTGGACTGGACTTAATTGACTGAAGTGTTATGATGGATTGGACTGAAACCCTGCTTTCTCCAAGCTACTCTTTCTTTCTATTCGAAACCCACTGCTAGAGTTTTTGTAAATGGTATTCTTTCTACACCATTCCCTATATGCAATGGTACATGCCAGGGATGTCCCGTCTCTCTCCCTTGTTGTTTGTTTTAACTCTTGAACCACTTTTAGCTGCCATTTGTAAGGATACTGACACATAGGCCCTAGGGAAGTTAAAGTTACCAGCTTTGCGGATGATATTCTAATATCACTTTCTTCTCCTCTCTCTTTCCTACACAATTTATGACCTCTTTTATCTTTATATAGTTTTCTCTCTGGTTTTAAAGTGAATGTCTCCATGTCTGAGATCTTGCCCATTCATTTAGCCCCTTCACTTAAGGAGAAACTAAAATCCACCTTTCCATTCACTTGGGTCTCTGAAAAATTAAAGTATTTAGGTGTTTACCTTGTGCCGACTCTCACCGATACTATGCAGTAAATTTTTATGGGCTTACTAGTGGATGTTAAATCTATTATATCTACTTAGTCTACCTCTTTTCTTTCATAGTTTGGTAAGATCAATATAACCAAAATGATTTTATTACCTAAAATTTTGTACTACATAGTACATAGTCTGACTCTGCTGTTTAAACCCTTCCATATTAAGCTCATGCAATCTGTTTTTGTGCTAAAATATGGGCTAATAAACAACAGAGGATTAGCAGGCATATTCTGATATTCTGATTAGCCATGGGGGTCTTGGCCTTAATGACCTACTTTTGTATTGGCACTGTCCTGTTATCACCATATTATTAGAATTATGTTCAGCATCTCCCTGGAAAGACTGGGCCTCATTACTCCTCTCAATCAGCTTCCCTTTAAATCTTCGGTAACCTCTATGGAGCCCATCTTTTACACCCTCTCCAGGTGACCATACATCTACTACTAAATCCCTACTGATGATATGGCACAAAATCAACATTTCTTTGTCTCTCTCACCCTATCCTTCCTAACTTTCCTCAATTATAGGCAACCCTGCTTTTTCACCCAAGCCCCTTACTCCTTTTGAAAAACTCCTCATCACTCAGACTCCAATTCAAAGGGGACTATCGACTTTCTATTCTCTCTTACAACAAGCTTGTGCTGGTCTGCACTACCTACAGTTGCAGATTGGAACCTCGAACTGAAACACATTCTGGACATGGAATATATACACCACTCCTCTTTAGGTACTCTTACTAAATTTCATGCCCACTTCTCCACTTGGTGTGTTCATTTAGGCCTTCAACTCCTTGTTGATCACTAAAACAGTTTCTCTGATTTTATAATATCTAGGGCTTCACCCATCATTCCCTCACCCTCCCTCCCATTCTGTTTTCTCTGCCTATTATTTTCCTTTTTTCCCTCTACACCTTCCCACTCTTCCTTCATCTCCCTAGTGCCTTATTCCACTTCTTATACATGTCTCCTGTTCACTACACTATCATTTTCAACTCCTCTTCCCTCTGAGCCAACTTACCTTCTCTTCACTCTCATTCCTTCTTGTTACTTTTTTTACATTTCTGCCTCTCCTCGCTGCTATCACACAGGATCGTTTATTCACATCCGAGGTTATTTAGAATATTTTAAACCCTATTAAGCTGTTGTACCTGCTACTATTTCCGCATTTTATGATACAATACATTTCCATTAGATGTAGTTGAAATAGAAGTTACTGTTTTTCTCATATCCACATATATGCGATATCTACTGACATGCATAATTGACGCTGCTGTTACTGATGATAATACATTCCTGTATGTTCTCCATGCTTCTCATATTGTATTTTCTTATTCTTTCAATAAAGCTTTTTAAAACTTAAAAAAAATATATTGGAATACAAAAGAATAAATTAAAAACCCCCCACCCACTTACCTTACTATGGCATAAAATCCTAATGGACCCTTGTTTGCAATTGTACCTTTTTTCAATCAGTCCTGGATGTCATGTTCACACAATGACAGTTGCAAGCAGGACAACAGGACACAATCTATACCTACTGCACATGATAATCTTAAACAGGGGACAGTGACATAATTGGCAATCAATGTGACTGTTACGGTTTTTCTGACACACAGACACGTAAGGTTTGGTAAAACACAGTTTTATTTAAAATATCAACAGTTAACGCTTCTGTGACCCACACGGGTCCAGTACAGACATAAACAATACTGACACAGGATCAGGTTGAGCAGACAGTTAGTTATTTCTGTAACCCACACAGGTTCAGTACAGTCAAAAACAATACTGACACAGGATCAGGTTGAACAGACAGTTTGTTAGTTCTGTAACCCAAACGGGTCCAGTACAGTCCAATACTATACTGACACAGGATCAAGTTAACAGACAGTTTGTGTGTATTTTGAGAACGACAGGGGAGTCCGCCAGAACGGAGGAGGCAGCTCCGGTACACGAGGCAGTCACACAGTACCCAAGATGGAGCTACTAGGCCTAAGAACATGAACAGGCCCTAGTAGTGTGGAGACCAAATTGGTAATCCTCTGACTCAAAGAGGGACTAAGGAGGCGGCAGAACCCCAACCGAGAGGTAGTAGTATTAGGCAGCCACTACCACCTGCATGTAAGATAATGGCCCAGGCTGAGAGGCAACGTGGAAACAAAGAAGGCCCTCTGAAAATTGTACTGACAGTAACTCCTAGACAGCCAAACAGGGCCATAGGATACTGACAATGAGACAGGCAACAGGACCTTACCGCTTAAGGTATTAGAGGGGCTGCCGGAGCAGTATGAGCTGAATCTCTGCGCACCAGTTAGGCAACTACTGACAGATCGCAAAGCGCAACAGGAGCCCTAGAGAACTAGGGTAAGCAAAACTGACAGTGCAATGCGCATAAGCCCCAAGCGAAGGGTGATATATAGCAGCTAGGCAACTGTACTAACCAGAGAAATGTATGGTGACTGTGACCCACAAGTGCTAACTCGCACCAACTCAGAAGAGAGTAATCGGACGCTCAGACTTGATAGCGGCCGCAGGCCGAATGCTGTAACTGAGGCGCCCAGGGAACTACAACCAACCTTGATAAAATGAGAGAGAACAGGTGAAGCCTACCGGGGTGCTATACTCAGGAGGAACGCAACACCGGAATGAGGCAAACCCAACTAGCGCAGGTAAAAGAAAGAGAATGGCTCACAGTACCTGCAGCAATCGCAGCGAGGTCTTGGTAGACCGGATACCCAGGGAGCAGGGAGGCCAGCAGGCCAGCTCGATACACAGAGCAGGAACATCAGCTAATCCGGGTCGGTACACAGAGCAGGAACGTCTGCCAGTCTAGGTCGATACCCAGAGCAGGAGCATCAGCTAATCCGGGTCGGTACACAGAGCAGGAACATCAGCCAGGCCAGGTCGATACACGGAGCAGGAGCATCAGCCAATCCGGGTCGGTACACAGAGCAGGAATGTCTGCCAGTCCAGGTCGATACACGGAGCAGGAGCGTCAGCTAATCCAGGTCGGTACACAGAGCAGGAACATGAGCCAGGCCAGGTCGATACACGGAGCAGGAGCGTCAGCCAATCAGGGTCGGTACACAGAGCAGGAATCGGAATCCATGAAGTGTAGTCAGTCAGGCCACGTCATACACAAGATACATACTGGAAGTCTGGAGCGTACTCTAGAGACAGGCACACCATGAAAGGGCGCCAACATAATGACAGGGCTGGGGTTAAAAGGGCTAGCGCTGGGTGGAGATAGGACCCAGCAGCCAATAAGGATCCAGCAGGAATCATACCGGAAGTAGAAAGCGAGATCACGGGTACCTTGATAGTGACTGGGGGGAAGTACAACATGTGGCACTTGCACCATTCTGTTGCACTTGCAACCTGTGGCACTTGGACATTCTGTTGCACTTGCACATTCTGTTGCACTTATAACCTGTGGCACTTGAACATTCTGTTGCACTTGCAACCTGTGGCTCTTGGACATCCTGTTGCACTTGCACATTCTGTTGCACTTGCACATTCTGTTGCACTTGCAACCTGTGGCACTTGGGCATTCTGTTGCACTTGCAACCTGTGGCACTTGCACATTCTGTTGCACTTGCAACCTGTGACACTTGCACATTCTGTTGCACTTGCAACCTGTGGCAATTGCACATTCTGTTGCACTTGCAACCTGTGGCACTTGAACATTCTGTTGCACTTGCACCCTGTGGCACTTGCACATTCTGTTACACTTGCAACCTGTGGCACTTGGACATTCTGTTGCACTTGAAACCTGTGGCACTTGGACATTCTGTTGCACTTGCAACCTGTGACACTTGCACATTCTGTTGCACTTGCAACCTGTGGCAATTGCACATTCTGTTGCACTTGCAACCTGTGGCACTAGGACATTCTGTTGCACTTGCAACCTGTGGCACTTGGACATTCTGTTGCACTTGAAACCTGTGGCACTTGGACATTCTGTTGCACTTGCACCCTGTGACACTAGGACATTCTGTTGCACTTGCACCCTGTGGCACTTGGACATTCTGTTGCACTTGCAACCTGTGGCAATTGCACATTCTGTTGCACTTGCACCCTGTGACACTAGGACATTCTGTTGCACTTGCACCCTGTGGCACTTGGACATTCTGTTGCACTTGAAACCTGTGGCACTTGGACATTCTGTTGCACTTGAAACCTGTGGCACTTGGACATTCTGTTGCACTTGCAACCTGTGGCAAGTTGCAGCTCATCCTCCTCAATTTGCTTGAGACCTCTTGTGTATCTAGGTGGTTTAAACTCACGATTTAAACCAGTGGGACGTTTTATTTGTCCCCTGTGATGCAGTTGGTTAGCTCAGAATTGCTTCCACTCTCCTTAATACATCATCCTCTAAGTTGAATAGAAAAGGTGCCTTCAAAGATTCAAAAGTACAACCATCATATAATGTCAATAAACCTAATGGTATTTTAGATTAGTAAATCTTCAAGGAAGAAAGCCAGTAAAAATTATTATACAGTCAAGGATCAAGAAAACATGTTAGCAATTCAAAATAACTAAAGTATTGATGCATTACAAGAAAAAAATAAGATGAAGTACAGCTTAACCTCTTATGGATCAGAGAGGATTGCAACTCTTGCAAAGCAGTTAGTTACATATCTCTTTGCTCCTTAAGGAGTTAAGTCAAGGAATAACATCAGCAGAGAAAGATTGAATATGAAAATGAAATATGCATCTGTTAATGTCACTTCAAGCTTATTCATCCCAACAATTTATTGAAGGTTTAACATTTGAATTGGTTTGGGCAGGAGCTGTAACGGGAAGTAGGAAGAAAAGCTCAAAGATTTGTTTTGCAAGGTGGAGCTATTAATTATTGATTCTTTTTAATCAATTTTTTTTTCACTTACTTCACTACGAGATGGAGAAAAACAACACCTTTTTCTGTAGCCTAATGGAAAGATCAGCAATTTATAACTAGTTCAGCTTGCACACTTTCTCTCCCCCATAGTCTTTCAGAATCCCTAACAAATCAAAGATAGAGCAATGGCACACATAAAATAAATGAACTCTGTAGTTCCTTCATTGTGAGCCATGAATAGCCACATGGTGGAACTCACTGTTCACTGGAATTCATGCTGGCTTGATCCATGCCAATAAAACTCTGCTGTAATAAGGAAATGTTATTAAATATCTCCCCATGCTACTGTCAATCAGCAATGATTGACGTAAAGTTAAAATGAAGAATGACAAATGTTTAAAGCAATAGGAAAAACTGTCAGTTATAACAAATGACCACTTTAGTGCTGGAATATTCCTGAATTTCTGAATCAAATATTATAATTGTTTAACCATTTATTAGACTTGTGCACGGCAAAAATTTTCAGTAAAATTTAGTTTCCGACAAATTTTTTTTTTCCCATTCGGGGGATCCAAATTTCAGACCGGACCTGTTCGAATTAAGCATCAGTCCGAATTATTCGAACAAATTTTTTTAAAAAAAGTAAAATATTCAATAAAAAATTAAAATTAAACAAATAAAAATAAAAAATACATTAAACTAAATTAATAATAATATTAAATCTCTAATGAGACAGGAAGGGATATTTTATAAACCCCTACACACTTACATATGTATATGTCACATCAAATTAAAGCCCTTTCTGCCCTTTAAAAAATGGTATATAATATGTGTTTGTGCAATAAATGAGAAAAATAGGCATAATGGTTGAACACACACCTAGAAAATATGCCAAAATTGCTTGTGACTTTATGTGGTTAATATCTGCACTTTGCATGAACTGTAAAGCACCTGTTTTACCAGATCTATTTTTAGCAGCATGTAACAACATTGTAATAGTTTCAGGTGGGAAAGCGCCATGCCACCTATTTTTAGTAGCATGTAGCAACATTGTAATGGTTTCAGGCAGAAAGCTCCGTCTGAATTTCCAAAATTTACACCGAAATTTCGGACTAGGTCCGTTTCGGATTCTGATTTTTTTGTGTGGACAGACCTTGGCTTTCGGAAGGTCCGAATGATGCAGAATACGCCTTATTCGTCCGAATTCTGAAATTAGCCAAACCGAATTGCACAAGTCTACCATTTATATACACGAGAGGTCTCCAACATTATAATCCCCATTTAAACTTAAGTGGATTTTAGAAATCTTTATTTGGTCCCCTATGATGCAGCTGGGTTAAAGAGTTAGTAATGTTTGATTAGATAAGCAGCTTAGATTGTTCTTCGTAGTTAATAGTATTGATTTCTGATGGTGGCAATGTTCATAACTGTCTAGTTACACTGTAATTATATTATGAAGTTACCCCTGCTGTCCCTTTTCCCAATGTCATTCTTAGACTGGCCTCATCAAAAGAGTGCAATGAGGGACAATCTTCAGTCAGTATCAGGAAAAACCTGCCCTCCTGCATCAAGGAGAGCAGGGTTTTCCTAATACTGACAGAGGCAATATTGTCCCTTGTTGTGATCTGTCCAGTTCAATGACCTGTTTTCAGATCTAAGGGGAGATGGCTTACAATCGGGACAAGGGGCAGGAGGAGTAAACTTCATCATATAATTATAGTGTAACTAGACAGTTATGAATAGTACCACCATCAGACATCAGTACTATTAACTATGAAGAACAATCTTAGCTGCTTGTCTAATCAAACATTACTAACACTTTAATCCAGAACTGTATAAATTTAGCTAGCAAAATTGAACTTCTAACACCATATTGGCTATGCTTAGCACCAAAATTGTGCCATTTTGTCAGGAAATGCAGGAAAGAACCATTCTGTATACATATATTTGGGCTAAAGTGTAATTCTGTAATTCTTTAGATACCAAAATCAAATGTGAATGAGAAAACTCTCAATAACACGATTCACTGCTGTGCTGTCAGCTAATAGTAGCTGTGAAAATTAGTGATCTGTAGTACTGAAATAACCCTACTGTAGATGAATATATGTAGCAAAAACCTTTTAACTACTTGAGTTTTAGAGAGGTCTTCTTGCATTGGATCTGGCAGAGTGGTCCTTATCTGGCTCAAGTTCTTTTTGTCTCATCTAATGAGTTTTAATAAACCCAGACCATTTGCATAATCTTGGTGTGATTCTTGACTGTGGATTATTGACTGTGGAATATCTATGAAACATCAATTTTCAGCTACAATTAAATGTAATTCTTCTAGAATTAAACTTAATTCTTCCACCTGAGAAATAAAGCCAGAACAAAGAATTTGATTCATCCAGAATCTCACAACTCTTATAAATACTGTTGTATACTCACATCTTCACTAGTGAAAAGCACTTTATCTAGGACTTTCTGATAAAGAACTTTACTACCTGCAGATCGTGCAAAAAAACATCAGCCAGATCAATAACTAACCAGATCCTCTCCTACCACATAATACTGAGCCTTCTTTATCTGTACTGGCTGCTATAAAAAGTGTATATTGTCTAAAGTTGGCTTGCTGACCTTTAGTTTTAAATAATCAAGGTCTCAACTACATGAAGAAACGCTTGGTCTTGTATATTCCTTCTCACTCTCTTTGATCTGTAGACAGATGTATTTATTCAGGGTTCCCTTTTGTCATAATGTTCCTGCTCTTTAGAACTCTTTCCTCCTTACAGACCAAGAGAACTTTATTATTTCCATACACTTCTTTATTTACACAGGTTTTCATCCTATGGAATATTACCTGTCTGTTATGATCTTAAATTGTGAAGCTGCTTGAGTCCCATTAGGGGAAAAATCTTATATAAGTTGTTTATATTATTATTATTATTATTATTATTATTATTATTATTATTATTATTATTTTAGTGAGATACCACTTTGGAAACCTCTCCTTGGCTAGGACCCCTCCTCTACCTCAGTAACTGCCTCCAGTGTAGGCTTTAGGCAGGCACAGGGAAATCTTCAGTAGTCTCCCTGGAGAGTGGTGGGGAGGGACCTACAAGAGGGAAGATATGTCAGTGGCACATTGTCTCATACCATGTGATTGCAAACCAGTCATTTGTTGCACAAAATACTCAGTACAAAGTTGTTAGTCAGGTGCAGAGCAGTCATTTGAGCTGAAAATAGAGCAACTGCACAACAGTAGACAAAAACATTGTAAAATTCCTATTGCTTTAAATTTGGATTGTAATCCACTGAATGCTAGGGAGGTCTTAGAGGCATTGTGAGGCAATCCTTGCAGGCCTCTCTAGCATTCAAGAGCTTAAAAGTCCCTTTTAATGGGGATTTTAACATTTTCCCATGTAGAGCAGATGGTTTACTCAGAATTGCTCCTCTACTGATTTATGCATAAAGTCCGTTCTGAAACATAACTGTATGCGAGAACATTATGTTAATAAAAGAGATTACATAAATGTAGTTGGTGTGTATGTCTTTACCTATATATTTAATTTTTTAAGTGCCATTCTCTTTGATCTTATTTTGGTTTGAGAAAGACAATGTATGATTGAATCAAGGCAGATTTTTCAGGAGTAAATGACAGCATTTAGGTATAAAGTGATGCAAAGTCTTAACAACAGAGTAATATGCACCTGTATGCATTAATGTGATCATACATCTTAGTATATACCCCAGAGTGCTGTGGAGGATAACATCTTAACCCAGAAAATTACTTAAATTGACAAATTCATACATTCCAGCCACTGGGTCACCACAGACTGCTAGTGAAGGACTTCAAAGTTTGACACTGGTAGTCTATGGGGCTGCATGTATAACCAGCTAAGTCTGATTCTGAGCCACACCATTGCTTGTTTAGGCTAGCCTTCCTACTAGACACTTTTTTGACCTTCCGAAATGGCTAAAGAGCAAGTTTAAAGCTGCACAGTGTTAGGCATGGACAAAACTGTTTTCTTTCCCTACATTTTTATTTTATTTATTTATTTTTTTTTTTTGCATTACCACCAAACATCTAACAGATATAAAAAGCATAATACTGTATACACTTTAAGTAAAGTTTTTGTGTGTTCCTATTGAGAATTAAGGCTTTTTTTACCTTTGGTGGAGAGAGCATCATGGAGGCCTTTTGGCAACATGGAGTGTGTAGGACTAACTCCCATAGCTTGCTCCGTGTTACCACAGCATATTCTCCTGTTGTGAACCATCTGCTGCCTGTAATTACTCCCACTATTCTGATGCCTCCCATTCCACAATGGCCCACAAGCCACCCTAGCCAATGCTGTTCATGTGCATAAAATGCCTTACAATAGTATTACTATGTTATATGGAATTGGAAGGATAAGAGGACTGAGGTGAAGGAAGGATGACGAAACAGATGGTCCACATCTGGTAAATTCTTGGTTCATTTTGGCAGCATACAGCAAAACTAAGGGAAGGTAATGGAGTTTTGTTGCTGAACCAGTGGTGCTCTTGTGAGTGACACGTGTACCCTAAAGAAATTATGTAAAAGCTGGACACAAAAGGGGCTCCATCGCTGCTGGAGGCAAAAGGTCTTATTTTCAGAGAGTTTATTCCTTTTGGCTAAACTTTAAACTCATCCCTACAGAGCACAGCTGCTTGAGCTGACTTAGTAAAATATGATAATTGCCTTTTAATACTTTCTACATTTTACAGTTCTAGTTGACAGATTTCTCCCTTTTTAAAACAATTTTATAAAACAATCCTGAAATGCATTGATTTCTAAGTAACGCGGTTTCACTTGATCAAATAATTTGCTAAAGTCTCTGTAAAACAAAACTAGCATAATACAAAAGAAGAAAAGAAACAATGTTTCTTTCATTGAAAAACCTGGGGTTGCATAGTTTGCATAAGTAATGCAGCACAGTTGCTACCAGAAGACTTTGATAAATGACCCAATAAACTTGTTTAGTTGAATTAAGCTTCTAGGGGAAATCTTAATTGCAGATATTTGTGTTATTTTTTTCCTCTCATGAAAAAAAAATAATGAGAAGTACCAATGAATCAAACCTCAATGGATTTTTGGTTTTATTAATATAATTTATTTTAGTTATTATCTGTAATAAGACATTTTTGATGTAAAATATTCCTTGATTGTAGTAGAGAAAATAGTTAATCTTTGTCTTAAATTCATGAACAACCCAATGATTTTGTTTAACCAAAGTGATGTATAGATTTGTTTTGGCAAATGGCTCTTTTATATTTATTGTAAGTCCGTTAAGTCTGATACTAATGGATATCTATTTTATGAATATTTGCAACTTCCCATAAAATAGGTGATTTGGAAGAAAAACCCCTAGCAAATCTTTCTGTTTGCATATAATTCTGACAATTCCCACACTATACAACTTGCGTTTTATACTGTGAGGGGTATGCAGCATGGGCAAGAGAGAGACCTTAAATCTCAAAAGTACTTTGTTCAGCTCAATCAATTTTTGGTGGGTGCGTTAAATGAAAGGATCATATATTAGCCTATAAATGAGCATAGACTCTTGTATTGTGCTCTCTCACAAGCAGATTTGTATTACTTGAGTGTCTAAGAAATCACATGTTCTCATGTCCAGAATGTCAATGAATGAACTAGCATTGTGGGGATTTTATTTATAAACATCATTATACTGTTTGACTATTTACTCAAGAACTGATTCTGGTTTTCTATTTGAGGCTTCTCCAATAAATTGGTGGTGTATGTACATCAAAAGATCATTCATCTTAAATTGTTTGGAGTTAGATCTATTAATTATTTTATTATGTAGGTACAGGAGGGGGTCTCTATATTGTTATGTGTTGGAGGTCTATCTTGTACCCAAAAGATTAAAGGGATAGTAATGTTTCAAATAAAAGCAGCTCCAATTAATCTTCATAGTATTTGGGCTATAGAGAGTGTTATTTCAATACTGTCAGAGTTGTAGTTCAAGAGTAATTGAATAATAAAGTATCCCCCTCCCACCCCTTTTACCTAGTGTTAGTCACCTCCCCTCAGATGTGGAGTCTGGTCTTCAGACCAGACAGCTCACAGCAAGGGACAATATTCTTACTGTGAGAACAATGAAAACCCTGCACCCTTGACAGGTTTTTCAGGTTTTTCCCTTATGCCAATTGAAGATTGTCACTCTCTGCAAGCCATCTGGACACCACCTTTCTGTTCTGAGGTGAGCAGTGTTACATCAGAAAAGGGGCCGGAGGGGAATACTTTATCATTCAATTACTCTTGAACTACAACTCAGATAGTACTGAAATAACACTCTCCATGGCCCAAATACTATGAAGATTAATTGGAGCTGCTTTTATTTTGAAACATTACTATCCCTTTAAAGTACCTAATGTTCTAAACTTGAACAATATCATATATTTGTGGTCCAAGTATTTAAAAGGATTGCATCTGGTTTAAGGACCCATGACATGCCAGCCCTGTCACGTTAGTCCTGTCACTTAAGGACCGGTGATGGTCGTGGAACGTCATGGAATTCTGGTATGGCATCGTGGCTGCACACTGCTGTGCCATCCCAGAATTCAATGAGCAAAAAAAGAAAAAGCTCCTTGGTACTTAACGGCCACCAACATGCTGGATCAAGCCGTCGTTAAAGGGTTAATTAATAACGAGAATATTTTGGGATATATGCACAAAGTCAAGAGTGGAAAAATTCTGGTGCAAATCAAAAGCACTATTGGCGACAAATTGAGAATTCTCAAAATTCCCCTTGATTTAAATAGGGTTTTTAACCTCTTGAATGCTAGGGAGATTTCAAACATTAATGGTTTTAAACACCCTATTTAAATCAATGGGAAGTGTGTTAGTTGTCCTTATTGTCTTGTCTTGGCTTGTGCCATACTTTCTCCTCTTTTTCACGGCTCATTTGAACCTAAGTATGGTAAATGGCAAAGCCCAGGTTTGTAGCACACTGAATTTATGACTATACTACAGGAAACACAATGGTACATACTAAATCACCAGGCTGAGATGACAGTCCTGATATGTAGTATGCACCATTTTGTAACATTCCAGTGTAGCAAAATCCAATGTAACGGGCAGGAGTCATTTATGGTCCTGGGACATGATCAGTTAGATTCCACAGTCAATTACTTAACTAAATGTGAACTGTGAGCACTGAGGAAAACGTAATGCTTGCATTTAAGTTTATGCATCAAAAAGTAAAGTAGCTTGTTACCCTATCTGTGTCTGATATACAGTAACATATATCATTTCAATCTTATCTGGTCCTTTGAGACAGGGAAATAGGAAACTCTTGAGGTATCTTGCCCACATTGCCCAGATCCAACACGAGAATATCAGTCTATTTTAAAAGATCTGTTAATGGAAGACATTTTTAGTGTATGTTAAACACAATTGAGACTAAGTTCACTATAAAGAACACCCAACACATCTCAAATACCTGGTGACTGTAAATTTTACAGGGGCGCTGCACTTCGAACTGCAGCAGAAGAACTCATAGCTAGAGTGGTGGATGTTGACCTGTGTTGCTGCTTACTCAGTAATAATGATTATGACTTCTTAAATATCCATGTCATTGTAGTTTTACTGCTAAAAAAGTACCTACCCTCCCTGCAACCGTGCTAAGAACTGGCTAGCGCTAACAGCCCTTTAATAATTGTCTTTCTCTTTCTTTCCCAAGGACTGAAGTATTAGTTTTTACAGTGAAGTACAGGACAGACCTGTTATCTTCAAAGTCAGCAGCTTCAGAGCTGGATTACCAGCAAGGCACCCTAGACAAGTGCATAGGGCCCGGTCTACTGGAGGGGGCCTGTCTGGTACACAAAATGCTAACAGAAAACACACACACAGCCACTAATTACACTACCAGCCAGTAGCAGACAGAGCACTTTATGCCAGGTTACAGTAATGCAGTTAGTTCTGCTACAGACCACATCACTAAGCAAACATCCATATTTATCAAACCAAACTGTGGTTATTGTGGACTAAACAAACAGCACCATAGGGAGACAAAAATTATTAACTTCCCATGCACTTAAATACAGCTTTTTACCCCCTTCAATGCTAGGTATCCAATGCATTGATTTTGCAATGTGTTGGGCACCTCTATTATATTTGTATCCCCTATGTATCAGTTGCATTACTCCAGGTCGTTTTTATAAATTATAGCTCTTTAAAGTTCATGAGAACTTCCACTCATACAGTGTCCCACAATGGAGTGAAATACATTGCTCTCCTTACAGGGACTGGGCCACATAAATATATTCTGGGGGATGGGAGCTGTTGGTATTTGGGATCCTGCCTAGGTCCCTGTGGTCTTAACCCGGCTCTGAGCAGTAGGATAAAGTTCACAGCAGCTGGTGAAGCATACCCCAGTACATGCTTGTCCCTCTTGTGTTTGCATATCAGGAGTGAATTGTGGAAGTAAAACAGTATGTCAAATTGTACCTGCATGTTTACCTGAACATACAATGTAATTATATCTGTCTGCATAGTATCTGTCACTCCATGGAGTAGAGTCTCAGACTCAGCCATCCAGCTCAGGTAGGAAGGATGACTTCACATGCCTGTCTGACTTTGTCACTTATCAATCTATATTGTTTTATGTTTGCTTTATTTAAAACTACTTTCTCCCATCACACACTACCCGGAGAACAGCTAGCAGTGGCTACCATAAAGCAACTCCAACTCACTCTCTTTGCTTGTCTGTCTGCACTTGTTAGTATCAAACATTCAGTTTTGATTTCTCTTCTCTCTCTCCCTCTCTCTCTCCCTTTCTCCCTCTCCCTCTCTCCCTCTCTCTCTCTCTCTCTCTTGCTGTGTCTCTTTATCTCACACACAGATTAACAACATGCTGTAAACTAGCACCCCTTTTAACTTTAACACTGTGGGAACATGGGGAAACTCTTCATCTGAGGAAGAAATATATTGCTATCATTGACTGCAATGCAGCAAAAAAAGTGGGGAAAAAAGCTGAAAAATGAACTTGACATGAGAATTCCCGCAGAAGGAAAGAGATGCTATTTTTATTTATTTTTTTTCGCGTTTTACTTTTAAAGCAAAAAGTTTCCCCCACCCCTGTCTGTGAATAGTGCCAGATTCCCAGTAACATAATACAATGATTGCTTCTCACCGAAGCTGATATACCAAGAATAGGAGCAATTCTGCAGCAAATCAATAGCACCATACATGAGAAATAAAAACGTCCATTGATTTAATTAGGGCTTTTAACCTACTGAGTGCTAGAGACTTCAATGCATTTAAAATCTCTTGCATTGAAGGGGTAAAAATCCCAATTAAATGAACTGGAATTTCAGAGAATTTTTAACCCTTTGAATGCCAGAGGGGTACGCAACGCATTGCAAAGCAATGCGTTGCGTACCCCTCTGGCACTCAAAGGGTTAATCTGTCCTCTGTTACACTTTATTTGCTCCAGAATTGCTCCCACCTTTCTCTTAGTATATCTGCTTAAAGGGATAGTAACACTTAAAATGTAAAATATTATATACTAGTATGAAAGCACGTGTACCATGGGCTAAACTGCCACCCAGTGGCCCCGGCTGCTGCCCCAGAGCCGGGAGCAGAGACAGACAGTGAGCCGTTCAGAGCGCCCCGCTCCAGAACAGTGTGTTCGGCCAGTCTCTACTGCGCATGACTGCATCATTCCGGCAGTCTCTACTGAGCATGACTGCATCATTCCGGCAGTCTCTACTGCACATATGCGGTTACACACACAGGGAGCTTCGCAGGCTAGCACTTTATGTTATACAGATTGCATGGCTTATCCTCCTGATTAAAACAAAAATACTCCCTGCACCTAAAAAAAATAAATAAAGTTTGAGCTGCAATGACTTTTGAATAAAACATCTCTCAGAAATACATATTTTTTAAATATTAAACATTAGTATCCCTTTAATGAAGTCTCTAAAACCTTCCAATAGTGCTACATACACTGTGCATTATGGGTAAAAAAATTGCATGTATAATTATTCCAAATATTAACCTTCTGAGTCTTACAGTAGTCTCAAACACATTGAGAGGTAATGTGTTGGATACCCTTTTGGCACTCAAAGGGTTAAGCTGTGTATGCTGTATAGTGTATGTCTCTGTTCAAGTCTTTTATTTCACTTATAAGACAAAGAAACTTGTCATGCAGAACTCCAGATGTCTATTATAAATATAATAGTATAAGTTGATGCATTGGCACCAACTGTTGCTCACAGCATCTGTAACATTTTGTTTTAGATCAGATAATTAGAGACATGACCGTTATTGCTAATTAATGACCATTCCTGGAGGTTTATATGACTCTCACTTGTGGCACATATCCACAAATTATTACTGCTTCTATCAAGACTTTTATATACCACAAGTGGATCTCCAATCGTTTTGGATGCATTGTGTCTTCCACCAAACAGTCATTACAGTCCTGCTACATTACTTCTTTGTGGGTTTCATATGCATCTTTAACACTGAAGTAAGAAAGCTAGTGAAATATATATAGGTTTCAATTATTCTTTGATAATTTATAATTACTTTGTTTTGTCTCCCTGCAATAAATACATGGTTTCCTAATTACAAAAATTGCAATTAAAAATGGAATTGTTCATCAGAGATGAGGACATTTAGAGATCCACAAATGCTCCCAGAAGTCTCTGATGTGTATTGTCAATGCAGTGAGGTGTGAGTTCTTGTTACACATGAATAGACATGAAATGTGTAGTAGAGAAAGCAACCTTATAGCACAAGCAGCCATAAAACTGTAGAGCGAGATCTGAAAATTAGAAATATCAACATCACATCTTCAGGGAGGCCTGCAGGTCATTCTGTGTAATGTTTATAAATGACAGAGAAGGCAAGCAAAAGCTGTGTTTTGCTTTATACTTTCTCTTTCTTGAGAATTAAATAAAATAACTTACATAGCACAGAGAATGTGGAATGGCAGCGGCCTGGAAATAAAGGATCAACAGATGGATTACACCCAGTGCATATGAATACAAATGACAGATAGTCACTATAAGTAAATGACCATTTGACTAGATCAAGGAGTTAATGAGGATGTAAGAGACATACATTTGGTATTGATCAGGAAGAAGAATTCACAGGCAGTATAAGGTGCACCGTAGGGTCAACTGTTTCATTAAGTAAAGAGAAGTGGTGTTTCTCATGACTAGACAAAATGGTGTCTAATGTAGCAAATGTAACAGGACAAAGCCAGATTGATTCTGGGGCAAAAACCTCATCATATGTACAAGAAAAATTCCAATAATCAGCAATGAGATTGTCTTTAATATTTAAATGTGATTGCTATTATATGCCAAGCAATCTAGGGCATTCTACTCTTACAACCAAAAATTAGATATGTTTCATCAACATTTAATTGTGATTGTAATTTTATCTTTGGAAAGGCAATAGTGAAAAGTGATTAAGATCTGATTGTAGAAAATAAAGTTGGTCCCAGACATAGAATCCCTGGTTATAGAATGTGTTGACCTAGGAGGAAGTAGGCAGCTACCAGTGTAAGAGAAATCTAGCTATGGCTCCTATATTTTTGAAACAGAAAAGAAGGCAACCTACCTCCAAAATATTATAGCCCTGTTACTAGGAATGGATTCCTCATTAAGCAAAGTAGTAATGTGCTAGTATGTCAAGTTTGTGGTACTGGCCATATTCACATTTTCTGTTATGAATATGTCCTGCATCAAACACCTAATCCTGATTTATGCTGACCAGTTTATTTTTCAAAACACATGCAGCTTTATTGTCTATTACTTAACCTCCTCAATGCTAGAGGAGCCTCCAGTACACTGTGAAGGAGTGCATTGAACAACTCTTTAGCAACCAAGGACTTAAGGAATTATTTGTTTTTGCACGTTATAGACTTCAAGTATTTTCTGTACCAGACTACAGTGGCTGGGGCTGCTGGTCGGTTCATGTTTATTGGGGTATTGTCTGGTTAGGCTAAGGGCTTCTAGGATGTCTTTGCCTAGGGGTGCCTGAAATAAAAATCTAGCCCTGTTTGTTACACAGTTGATGAGGATAGAAGAAGACACAAGTCTATCAAGTTCATCCTTTGCGGGTTTCCTATGTTGATCAAAATGGCAGATCGCAGGGCTCAAAGATGTTTGTCTGCACTCAGGAGCAGGGGTGGGTGAAAGTCTAAAATACTTCCCAATTGACTTTTCACAAAAAAAAAAAAAACAATGATTTTTCTATTTTTCCACAAATGTTTTCACCCATAGAAAATACATAAAATGTTCTCCTTTTGCCACTGCCAATCCTCCTAAGTCCAGTAATTTAATGTAAGTTTACAAACAATAAAGGTATCAAACAGCACTTACTGAGTGCGCTGATATATCTAGGGATGGTACTTAGTCCACTTCCTCAGGGGTAAATGTGTAAGGGGACATCTTCACCTGGAGCTATAACCTCATCCCAATCTTGCTAAGCGCTGCCCCGACTCTCTCTCCCCGTCTCTGTGCTCAGCTCCACCCTGTCATTCTGCATGCAGAGAAGGGGAGAGAGACACCAGGGCAGCACTCAGACTGGGATGAGGTTAACACTCCAGGAGTTGTAATGCAATATGTTTTCTTTCATACATTGAAAGTGACCTTTCATGCTGCAACATGAGAATCTCACTGTTTCCTGCAATGCAATATTCTGATGTCGCCCTTTTAATCATGGTGACATGCTGAATGTGCTGTGAAGTCGAACACTGTTTTTTATGCAACATTTTAAAAGGATACCCTTCTGCTGCTGCTAGTTGTGGCGCCTCTGACCTGGTGTGTTTTTCAGTCAGACCTGTGGTTGTACTTCTGGTGGGAACCCACTGAGGAGGTGCCTAGGTGAGACCCTGGTTTCCTCCTGCTCACATGCTTGCTACACAGACAACAGATAGCAACATGCTTAGCTTTTGGATCCTGAGTGAAGTATCTCCATACTGTGAACTTCATAGACTGTGAGGCTGAAACTACTATTACTACTACTAGTATTACTACTACTACTAGGGCTAGATGTTGCTGGATTTGTACTTCTACTGGGTATCACAGGTGCTGCACTTCCAACAGAAGAAGAGTCACTCAAAGCTAAGGCTGTAGATGCTGATAACCTGTGTGTTGCTGAGTGGGACTTGGGCATGGAAGCGGTTGATGCTGATGATGACTGACAGGTTGACTGTGTACTTTCTGACATCTTTGCTTGTCCAAGGTCAGACTTTCCAATTGTTTTTTTAAACAGTTTACAGACAGGCACAGTGCTCCTTTTCAGTGGTGGAAGACTGATCCTCTGCCTTTCAGCTAATGTTCCAGTCATGTCAACATTTCTCTCACTCTCAACTTCATCTGTATTTGAAGAAGAGGAGGATGCTGGAGGGATATATTTTAGATCTACATCATCAGTCATTAGGTCACCCTCATCATCACCTGCCTCCTCTACTCCAATACTTTTATATGCCCTAAGCTTTTAGGGGCCTCAAAATATTTCTTTGTACATTTCCCCTTAGATGGATTTTCACAACATTCACTAGTACTTTCAGGACAGATGATTTTTCTGATTTTTTGCTTCCTTCTCACACCCCTAGACTCCTGTAGGATAGAGATAACAGCCAGATCAGGAAGAAACTTGGAACACAGCTGCCTGTTTCTTCCCAGTTAGTCACATTGAACGTTGGGATATTTGGGGTCAAACTCCTTTCTCCCTTCCTGTCCAGCCAGAGCCCACAGACTCCCTTAATTCAGAGAACAGATTTCCTGCCTACAAGACTCCCTAAACTAAGCTTCAACTCCACTTTATTAGATTGCATCCTGTAGCTCAAAATGTGCTGCTTTCTCCTCTCAAAAACACAGAGTTGCATGCTGTGAGAGTCTGACACCTTTTATCCACTTGTGGCAAAAAAGAGAAAATTGCCATGTGCTGGGGAGAAATTCTGTCTTTCCATTGGTTTCAATGCAAAGAGCAAGGTAAAAAAAATGTGGGAAAACTGCTCTTTTTTTTAAACAAATCCTATTTGCAGAAAAGTGCCATTTTTCTCCTATTTCTCATTTGAGGCAAAAACTTTTGCCCATCCCTATTCAGGAATGCATACTTACTACGGCAGCACATTCTGCCTCATTTTTTCTAAGCACTGTAATGGACTGTTAAGTAGCCATTCATAACGCTGTGGGCTCATAAGGTAGAAATCTCTGGGAATTTCTGCAAAAAAAGTAGTTTTTCTTCTTTCTTTGTTTGCACACTTGTCCTACTACCCTGGTAGCCATAGAACCACATATACTGACCCCAGTATCCTTGTTCCACTGTACTGTACTGGTAACCACAGAACCAGACATACCGACCTCTGAGTCTCAGTCGTGTCTCAGTGCACTGGTAGCCATAAAAACACACAACTGAGTCTGGCACAAATAATTATTGGGTCAGAGATAAAAAAGGCAAAACTCTCACTGGAAATATATCAAGGTGAATATTTTATAGGCTTCTATGCTTGGGAATTTCTGAAAATTCCAGGGATACTGGGCAGGCTCCAAAAAAAAAAACAAGGATGTCTCGGTTTTCTCAGTTTCTTCTACACATACCCCCGGTGAGTCTTTGTAATAGTTTGCAAATAAAGAAATTAATATGGAAACTAATACTTTCTGTAACACCTCATAAAATCTTGACAATACTGAATTCATCACAAATGCCATCATTGGGCACATTGTGTAAGTTATATTTTATGTTTTAATTTACTTTTTTTTTGGTTTAGAGAAACATTTCTCAGTGTAATCAATGGTTAAAATGCATTGTGAATCTCTAACATCTAAGGGATTAATCTGTTGTTTGGCCTAGAGGCATGCGTTAGAAACATCTCTGCCTTTCAAGAGGTTAACAATAATGTTGTGATAGATCTTTGCTGTGTCACCAAAAGGCCACTTTGCTTTATCCAGATATAGCTAGAATTTGTCTGTGTCGAGGGAGCATAAAAAATCCAAATATATTTAGGCTTTAAAACCTTTAACTGAGGACTATAAAATAGCTTGGACAGAGAATACATACATGCACTTAAATTACTCATTTAATTCATACATTTCAACATTTGATGTCAGCTGAATGTACTAATTTGTAAGCAATTAACACATCCGATAAGACAACTTAAATATAAACATAAGCCATTTTTGCAAAAATTGAGCTCTACATTTCAAAGCATTTAACGGCCCTTTGCTCTCTACATTATTTTTTCACCTTAAACACTCTTGCATTCTCCAAAGAGCCTTTCACAACAAAGTCATGCAGCATTTTATAAGTGTTCCGTGTAAGGTGATGGCCTTGTCTTGTACAATATTATACCCTTCAGCTGCTGCTTTACACTTTCTGTGAGTTCATATGAAGACCCTCAAGCAGTGACGTTTTTAAAAGGACAATTATAGTTATAGACAATTTAAGCATTAGAAATTCAGGTTTCCATACTTTATTTGCCAGAAGCTATAGATGGTTATCATACGCCTATGAAACAGAATCAAGTATTTTAATGTCACAGACAAATCTGTGGTTTATTGCATCTACTTTCTCATTGATCTGAAGAAAGATATGCTATAGGGGAAATGAATCCCCAACTACTCTGTTAACTCCACTTCTAGCCCCCCCCCCCCCTACAGACACATACACACAAACGCATACAGTTTCCTACCACAGAAAACACAAAAGTTACTATGGAGGTCTACAGCACAGTCCTCACAATGCACAAGGCACCTCCCTAGCATCTAGGCTTAATTAATGGCCAATAAAGTATGTATGCAAACTGAAAAAAACAAGCTACCATAAATCAGGAATGGCTAAGTGGTGCAGGGTCATTAGAATTGATTTGACCTCACACACAAGTCAAAATCATGTGGCCAGAGCAGCTGATGCACATCTCAGAACTTGGACGTATAGGAAGTTTTCACTTTACCTAATGGGAAAGCTGTCCCTGACTAAGCAACACAAAGTTATGAAAATATCTTCATGCCCAAAACTGCTGACTGATTCATTGGAGATATCTCTAACATCCAAGGGGTTAAAATGGTATGCCATTTTGTTTGGGAAAAAAAAGGGTTTGTGGGGTAATTATCACTCCATTTCTATGAAAATTAGTGAGAGTTGAATTCACTGTTGACACATATGTCATTTTATTATGTTTCATATTGTATATGTTTTCCAGGACGAAATGGTTAGTGCAATAACAGACTGCATATTATTCAATACACACAAGCTTATAAAAGAGTGATGGATGAGATAATACAGTGAGAAAAAGTTTTCCTCCAATACCTGTCTCATTCTCTGTAGTCTCTTTTCATCCTTTAGAGTAGGGATGAGCAAAATTATTTTGTAAATTCAAAATATGGATAAATCATACTGTTTCAATATAAAGGAAACAAGTCTCGCAAATTAAGGCTTCTTTGGCAGATTAGTATTCAGGCAAAACTGCTGGACAATCCCCCCAACTCACTTTCTTCATCTTTGTCTCTCTGCTCCTGTGTTTCCCATTCTCTCTCTCTCTCTCGTTCTCTCTCTCTCTCTCACTTTCTCATTCTTTCCTTTTCTCTTGTGCTCTCTCCCCTTCTCCATCACTCTCCCATTTTCAAACAATCCACTTCTCTCCTTTTCCACATTTCTACACTGTCTCTGTCCCACTCACTCCAGTGCACAGCTCTCTCTAGCTCCTGCACTCTATAATACTTTCACTCTCTCTCCCTCCCTCCTGTGCTCTTCTACCACTCCCCTTGCTCCTATGCCCCCACCCACTTTCCATACATAACACTAAATATAAAAGGCCAGATGTATGTTTGTCCGATGCAGTCATACTCAGTAGAGACTGCCCGAATGCACAGAATGTTGGCCCGTGTACACAGGCTTTTAACCCCTTAATGACCCATGACGTGCCAGGGCCATCATGGGTAAACTTCCCTTAAAGGGATAGTAATGCTTCGTTTTATCTTTATTTTATTTTGTAGGCATTAAAAAAACATGAAGAACAATGTAAGTCTTATCTCTCTAACTTTTATGGTTTGAGAGATATTCACAAGCAAAGTTTCTCCTCACTGACAAAAATGGTCAAGTCTGCCATCTAGCTGTCAGATTTGGAATCTGGTCCGCGGACCAGCTGTGGCTCTACAGAAGAGCCGAGATAGCGAGATATAAGAAGAACTACTTAATTTGAATAGTCTACAAAGTGTGCCTGGTTTGCAACACACTTTTTAGACCCTTCCAATGAAATAGTTATTTTTATATCTTGTGATCTCGACCAACTGGCACTCAAAGGGCTAATCTGAGTAAGAATTTAACATGTTTATTTAATTCTCTAACTTACCAAAAAGTCCCAGTTAATTTGTAGAACTCCATTGACCAGCTACCTGTGCAATCAGGGCTGGATTTTCATCACAGCCACCCTTAAGAAAAGCCCTTACCGTCACACTTGGCCACAACCCCACTCCTCACATGGTCCAGACCCTAGTCCAATCCATTGATTCCTGGCACAGGCAATACCCTTGGCCAATAACAGGCAAGGAAGAAAAAAATAAACCCTTGGTTGCTAGAAAGATTGCCAGTGCATTGCTCTGCAATGATTTGTAGATATCTCTAGTTGCCTACTTTTCCCATTGGGAAATCTGTCCCTGTGCACAATGTTTGATCCAGATTGACTTAGTATATCAGGTACAATGATGCATACATAATCCAGCACCACAGCTCTTCTTTGAAGTATGTAGTTCTGCTTTGCAAAAGAAGGACATTCTAGAGCATGAAACCTCAGATCTCTTGCCAAGTTCCTCACTTCAAAGCTGTGTATTTTTTCTCTGCCAGATAGGCTGTGTGATGACCTGGCTTTTTGTGTGCATGAGATGAAGTGTCATACCAAGGTATAGATTTATAAGTTAGTAAAGAAAACCTCTCAGTAAGAAACCTCACAAGAAATGCCACATTTTATGGAACTCAACAGTCATGCCTCTTGATTTATAGTCATTTTTCTATACGTGACATGTACAGTATTTAGGTGAACATTGAGATAAAGTAATAGTATGAATCCTTTATCTGTAGACTCAGGGTGAATGTTTGGGATACAGGCAGAAAGCAGAAGATGAACAGTTTGGGGGCAAATAGACTGCACCACAGGATGGAAAACACATCAATTGATTTAAATGGGGATTTAACCAAATGAATACAAGCAATGTCTCCAACATAAACACAACATATGAAGCCTACTGACCTTCCCTCCCCCATGCATATATCATTAGAGAGAGATGGGCAACATGAGAATCTACCACTTTTATGCAGCGCGATGTTCTCATGTCACCATTTTAAACACTGCAACTTGGTTTATGTGGCTTCTAGCCGCATTATCATTTCTTTGCGACGTTTCAAAAGTGAACCGTAGGAACTATAGGAATCATAGAGCTCTATGATTACTGTCTATACTTAGTATCACTACGAATGTGTACTTCCTCATCTTTCTCTTTTCAAATCAGCAGTATATATGCAGTATTTATTGTTTGTATGCTCTGCCTTTTGTAGTGTTGGAAACAAAATATATATTTTTTTATCCTCTAACAAAATGTTTATTTCACCCAAATTTGTCACTAGACATTCCTCTCTCCAACCTCTTTTTTCCTCTTGATTATACCACAAAACTCTTTTACCAGCCCTTCCTTTATTCCCTCTATACTTTGGCATTCCCCTTAATCTTCATTTATTTGTTTATTCCTATCTTTGCCTCTATACATCACTCCTTTTCCGCCGTCCTTGTTTCTTCTGCACGCTGTAATTCCCTTCATTCTTCACTGTAGCTAATTAAAGTCTTTGACTCCAAAGGCAGCTCTGTGTTTCTCTTGCTGCTGTGTACAGAATGCATTTAAAAGATGCCACAGGCAAGAATTACATTTAATTTTTTTTAAAAAAAAGGTCATTTTTGTTCTTTTCAGCACGACTGATAACACCAACCAAGTATAGGATTTATTTATGTTGTCCCAGAGTATGATACCTAAGGACTATAATGCTTTCTCTGTCTCGCATTTAGTTGAATGCACACAAGGCACCATTAGAGCTGAGTGGTGCAGTTTATTAATCCCTTTAATTGAGCAGAGTGTGTAATTCATCCCATACCTATATCCCAAGGCACCCAGGTTCATCATTGTGACTAAGGGTCCGTATTCAATAAACTAAAGAGCTACAATTCTTAACCCTTTGCAATGCATTGCGTACCACGCTGGCACTCAAAGGGTTAAACAAATAGCTGTAGCATACTTGACAAATGAATATCCCCATTGATTTCAATGCTGCTTTTAACCCCTTCAATGCTAAAGAGGTTTCCAATAAGTTGAACACCCTCTGGCATTGCAAGAGTTAAAAAAATATAACTCAGTGTTAATTTGTGGGCATTTTTCCCCTTTGTTGATGCTTATTCATTCCAGAAGTGCACTTCTTTAGCTTATTGAATGCTGCTTTAAGGAGTCATTCTGGAGTAAACCAAATTCACCATAGGGGACAAATAAAAATTCCTGTTAAAATAAACTGAGTTTTTAAAGTGGAACTACCACCACTGTTAAAATTTGGCCCAAATAAATACCCATCTGGTAACTAGCTGCTCAATAGTGCTAGTCACCAGAATTATTACCTGGTTATTGAGAATTAAACACTGTTCCCAGACTGACAGGCAGGAAACAGCGCAGACATCTACCATAGTGATGTCTGCATGCCTGTGCTGTCAGTCCCTTTTGAAGCCGAACAGCTCCTAGCAAAGCCTCCTAGAGCTGGGACTGACAGCACAGGCACGCATACGTCACTATGGGTAGATGTCTGCGCTGTTTCCTGCTTGTCAGTTCGGGAACAGTGTCTAATTCTCAAAAACCAGGTAATAATTCTGGCGACTAGCGCTACTGAGCAACTAGTTGCCAGATGGATATTTATTTGGGCCACATTTTAACATGGGTGGTAGTTCCGCTTTAACCCCTTGAATGCCAATGCATTGAAGACCCCCTTCTGGCATTCAAGGGGTTAAAAGCTCCATTCAAGTTCATGGAAATGTAGAAATTTTCATTTGTCCCATATGGTGAAATTGGTTTACTCCAGAATAACTCCAGTTTGCTATTATAAATATGACCATGTATGTTCAAAAGTCAAATGGAGTAATTCTTGTGCAAAGCAACTGCACCGTTGGGAAGAAATAACACCCCCCTCCCAACAAAATCCTCTTTCATATACATTGAGATTTGAATCCCTTGAGTGCTGGAGAGGTCTCCAACACATTGAAAAACAACTCTTACCTCAGTGTAATAGAAAAACTGAAAATCTGAAATCTGGCCACTAGAGGGCAATGTTAATGGGAAAAAAATCAACTGTGAAAGCTATGGAAAGACACATCTCCCAATGGTAGGAGTAACCTATTTTTACCACTAAATGTGTTTTTTCAGGGCAATGCGTTGAATAGGTCTCTGGCACTCAGAGTTAAATCGTTGGGAATTTTTTTTCTCTTATGGTCCAACTGATTTGCTCCAGAATTGCACTTCTTTAGCATAATGGCTAAGGCCAACATCTTATTTTTGGTTCTTTGGAGAAGAACCAATAACACAAGTGTAGGATGTATTAATTCATGTTGTCACAGTAATGTGAAAAGTAATTCTCTGAGCGTCAGAGCGATACGAATTTTAAACGAATTGTCCTTAAGTCATGCCAATTGTAAATAATATCAGGTCTGATTTATAAATGAACAAGGACATCTTTATAAATATTGTGATATTAATCTGATGTTAACACCTATAATTCTTAAGAAAAGATTACACCTGGCATTAACCCTTTGAGTGTCAGAGGGTTAAGGAATGAATTGCTTTGCAATGCATTCAGTACCCCACTGGCACTCAGAGGGTTAAGATTCTGTCACTAATTTGTCAGATTTAGTGACATTTCTTAATAAATTCACAGAATTAGATTTTTTGCCAGTTCTTCCATCACTTTTCCAAAAACACAACTATTTTGTGCTATGGATTCCAAAATTGGAGTTAGCTTTTTGTTAACCCCTTAATGACCTTTGATTTGCCAGCACCGTCATGTTTGGTCCTGGAACGTCATGGAATTCCGGGGTTGCTGAGCCGCTGTGTGCCACTCGATGACCCTGGAATCCAATACAACAAAAAAATAAATGCCTCGTGGTGCTTAACAGCTGGATGGTGATTAAGGGGTTAAATACTTACCTTTGGTTTCACAACACCATGTTTATAAATCTCCCCCATAGGCCCATATTTATACAAGCAAACTGGAGTTATACTGGAGTAAACCAACTGCAACATAGGGGAGAAATAAACATTCATAAACTCCAATGCACTTTAATAGAGCTTTTTAACCCCTTGAATGCTAGAGAGCTCTCCAATGCATTTCTCTGTAGCATTCAAGGGGTTAACTAAAGCCCAATTTAATTTAAGAGGAATATTTATTTGTCCTCTATGGTGCAGTTGGTTTACTCCAGAATAAACCCATTTTGTTGAATGCATACAAGGCCCCAAACCAATGCGTTGGATACCTTTCTGGCACTAAAAGGATTAACCATTTGCTTGGTAGAGAAATGTCCATTGCATTTCTTCTCAATGAATTTGGGACATCTATGGCTGTAATATTGTAGGCCTAGGTTCAGGGCAGGATATTGGCACAGGCAGCAGGTTTGGGGATGATGAATTTTGTTATATTACTTGCAGAGGGCCTGAGGCAGAACGAGCTGCTTCCAACCCATTTATTGAGTTTGACTTCTACTCCGCAGCTGAGGAAGGCCCCTTCCCTCACATCTGGTTATCAAGACATTAACTTTCATCACTCACACAGTTTCAACTACCCAATTTAATATTCCAGCCTGTTATTTTTATGGTGACCTTTATGTCTATAGCATTACCCACCTAACTACTCTTCACTGACAGTGGCAATTACTTAATTGCCCACCTATCTACTCTTTATTGGCACTGACAATTACTTATTAGCCCACCTAAATATAGTTAGTGACTCAGTACCACAAATGGGTGTGACCTGTGGAAGGGGTGGGGTTTATAGAAACAGGATGACGAATGGAGAAGCCAGAAACCTTGAAGGTGTTGCAACAGGTGTAGTGGGGGAACATGCACTTGGTTTTGCCTAGAGCAGTACAAATCTGAAATACATCACAGGTTTCCAGTATCTAAAGAGTTAATAATAAACCTTCACTTACCTTAATCTGGGAACAAAATACTTGTGCAGATATGGGACAGGAACCTGCAAACTTGCTTTTTTTTCCTTCCATCTAAAATAGAAAACCAAACAAATGAAACAACGTTGTTAAAATAATGTTTTCTTGTCCTGCGAAACGGCATGTTTTGTGCCGATTTTGAATTAAAACTACAATACAAAACAGAACTACAAACCTCTTTCTAAAGTTTTATTTTTAGGCAAGAAGGAAGGAATAGAGTGATGTCCTGCAAAAATATTCATGTCAGCTTATATAAGATATCACGGTGGCCATTAGCCTTTTCTGCCCACATTATGGTAAATGGAACTGTGTTGTGTTAACCCTTTGAGTCCCAGAGGGGTACGCAACGCACTGCTTTGCGTACTCCTCTGACACTCGAAGGATTAATGTTCCTTAAGCCTTAAAGTGCCCAAAGGGTACCCAACGCATTGCAAAGGGTTAAACTGCATCATTTTTTTTAATTCTCCTGGCTCATTTACACAGAAAGAAACAAACTAATTATTTTCTGCTTGACAGTAACAATTATGTGAAAACAGTATTTGTTTTCTAAAAAATGATTTACATCCTTCCAAGGAGGAATACAGCTGTGGGTGGATACCGTCATTGAGTTAGAGGTATAGAAATGTTTTAAATATTCATATTCTTCTTGAGTAGACAGCACACATTTCATATGTTTACCTTGATTTGTAGATCCATATTTAAACTTACAGTAGACATGGTTTATTTTGCTTATTATATCTCTAATAAAAGCTCTTAACTCCTTAAGGAGCATGACGTGCCAGGACCATTATGAGCGAACTTGCCATAAGGACCGATGATAGTCCTGGCACGTCATGGATTTCAGGGCTGTCTGCGTGGCTGCACACCATTCAGGGAGCCCTGAATAGGATTGCACAAAAAAAAAAAAAGCATTGTGGTCCTTAAGTGCCTTAAGGGGTTAAATCCTTTCAAAGCAAGACAGGAACACTGAAGGTGCAAATTAATAACCTGCAGAGGTACAATTGTGGAGCACAGAAACTGCAACTCATAACCCTTCGAGTGCCAGAAAGGTATCCAACATACTGCGTTCTAATGTGTTGAACACTACTCTGGGACTCAAAGGGTTACATTGGATTTTTAACCCCTTGCATGCTAGAGAGATCTCCAGTGCATTGTGTTTGAATACGCTTGACACATCTCTAACATCTAGTGGGTTAAAAAAACATAACCCCAACACTTGGATCCCAAAGAAACTATTAGATGTCATCTGCTGCGTTCTCAGTGTAGCAAAAGCACTGGTCCAACTATTTTGGAAAACACAAGTGGTTCTCCCAGTGGAGTTGTGGTACTCCATGATAGAGCACGGAACACATGGAACGCTACTACACTATCGAGACAAACACAATAACCCACTTTGATGACACATGGTCTAGGTGGCAATCCCACATAATTCTTTCACTAAATATGAAATAATCTTCATCTCACTAAATTATAAACAGGAACATTCTCCCTGTGAAAAAGAAATACAAAGGTCCTCTGGAGTCTTCGTGAGAACAGGTTAACCTGAAAAATAGGTATTGGATCTAGGATAAGGAGGACAAATTCCTCTCCCCCTTGGAGAGTGATTATAAAAATAAAAATGTCCCTTTCTTTTCCTTCCCACCTGACCACACTCCTATGCAACACACACACACGCACACACACATATTATACAAATTTTTTTCAGAAACTTACAACAAATATATTTAAAGACTCCAATAATTGTTTATGTCAACAAAGACGGCATTATATAACATTGTTTCAAATTAATATTACCAAATATTATTTCTAAAATTCCAGTAGCATTGTTACCACGTTGTCAGATATTTATAGACTGCATGTTGATGCTTGTATATATTATAAATGTTTGTATAATTTATCTTAATTTTCAATAAAGCTTTTTGAAACTCGAAAAAAACAAACAAAAAAAGTAACCCTTTTAGTGTAAGCGCATTGCAATGCATTGCACACCCCTCTGACACACAAAGGGTGTTGTTACTCCCCTGTGCTATAGTTGGTTTTCTCCAAATCCGCAAATTGAATTGTACCTTTAAATTCTTTGTACAAAAAGAAAAGAGCACAGTTTCTGGAACAAACCAAATGTACCACAGGAGAGAAATAAAAATGCCCTAAACACCCACTGTTTGAAATGAGGCTTTTAATACAGTGAATGCTCAAGTAGTCTCCAAAGCATTGCAACGGGGCCTCTTTAGCAGTCAAGGGGTTAAAAGCCCCATTTAACTTAATGAGATGTTTGTCCCCTATTTGCAATTTTAGTGCCACAGGATTGCAGTTGAAATGTTCCAAAAGAGTACATCTTATCCTATTTAATAATTCACTAGGATGTTTGTCAGAAGCCGTCATGCACAGTAGAGACTGGCCGAAAGCACAGAATGCTGGGAGAATTCTGTGCTTTCGTCCAGTCTCTACAGTGCATGACCAGACTCTTAACATCACTTGGACCTTGGCCTGTGTGCATGGGCTTTTACACTAGTTCTTATATGAAAGGCATACACAGTTACAATTGGAAAAGTATCCAGATCGTTAAGAAACTTAGCATATATTAAATGATTAAGCAAATATTGTTATGATAGAATTAAGGTTCTCACTCAAGTCAAAAAAAGCCCCCCCAAAAAATTACATTTTGAATTTTTTTTTTACTTTCTTTTACTGAATTGTGCCATAATTGGAAATAGCATGCATGGAATTTTTTTGGGTTTTCCTCTGGATCAACAAATAAGATGCGGCAAAGGTTGAACATGATAGACTCAACCTTATCAGCTATGTAACTATGTTAAAATAGGATGAAACTTAATTCTGTTCCACTCTGCTTTGCTGATGACCTCATGCATGTCTTCCTAACAGACAACACTGTTGATATTGTATAAAATATCATCAGTGCCATCAACTTATTACATGACCTATATTATAACTAATGAAAACAATTAGATAAATATCTAGATGTTCTAAAATGTTATTGCCATTGTATATTTGTTTATGTAGACAATGTGAAAAAAGAGGCATATGAGTATATGTAATTACATTGATCTATATACTTGTATATATTCACCATATTGTTTTGATAGACACAATTTAGAGTAATGATATGCATAAAATGCAGTATCAAGAATAAATATCATGAAGTAGAATCATACACATCACTCGGTGGTATTAATCACACAATGGTATTTTATACACCAGGAATCAGTAATACCATATTTGCTCTAATAGAAGGCAAGTTTTTTTTTTCTTTTTTTCAGCAATTTCAGTCTGAAAAAACAACCTTATCAGAGATGGAGAGAGTGAGAAAGAGAAAGAAAAAATATAAACAGAAAAAAAAATGGTTTGAACGCTGTCTAGCACTATGACTAGCAGGAGAAGTTGGAAGGACCCTGATGATGCTGTTACAGAAGCGGAAGAGAAAGTTAGCAGCACCAATGGTAAACGGAACACACATACCCCTCGCCCAATGATCTCCAGTCCCTCAACAAGATCCCTCTGGGGAAATATATTAAAGATGGAACTAGATAGAAGTATCATCAGCACATGTCAGCTGCCTATGTCTGCTGCAACTGCTGACAGTTTGTTGTATTCTATGGAGATGGCAGGTATGACAGCAGGGAACCCTCTGTCACATTTGTCATCCCTGATCAGCAAGAGACTGGTGGTGGTGGTGGTGATGGGACTGGGTAGTGTTATGACTAGGACAAGCTCAATTTGTCACCAATATATCTGGTCCTAACTCTAGTGCATCGCAACATTTATGATAAGCATGTGAAAGCCAACACCCCAAAGAATAAAACAAGAGCCTCTGTCACTCTGCCCCTAGTCTGTCCCCAAAAGCACAAAGAAATGGCAGAGAAAATCCCAAAAGAAGACAAGAGAAACCCCCCTGGAATTTCACTGATGAGTATAACATCAGCATCATCATTGTCTTTTTGTGCTAGGATCTGAGTGCAGGAAAGTATACCTACTGTCCCCACCCTGGCACCTATAGGTCCTCTTCCTCCTCCTGTGGTCTACCACCTTTGCTTCCGTTACCTCCCCAACCAGGTTATAGAGAGTCTGCATTCCATCCCATTGAATACACTGAGATGGTGCCAGGGAAGATTCATTATTTTATTAAGCCTTCTAGCTTGCCATCACATGTCCTTAGTGGAAAGGACAAAGGTCATAGTGACAGTAGTAGTTTATTTCTTGAGGGATGGTTTTACATTGCTGACCTAAGCATCAAGATGTTTGTTTGCAGTTATGCTTGTTTCTTAACATGAGAGCAGATGCATCAGTTGTGATACATCCCTGTCCTTCCACTATTTCACAATGTTTCCTTATGCACACTGTGCACATTTCAGTTGCTGAGCAAAGGCACACTTCCTTACTGCTCTCAAGGGAAAAATAGTATTCCACCACACCCATGTTTTTAGATAAGGAGCAGAATGAGAAACATAATGGTCAACTTCTTCTCTTTAGTTGCACCTGAAGTGGTGTGGGGGCTTGTTGTGCTGTTGTTGTGACCTCAGCCACTCTAGGGCTAGTGGCAAGTGGAAGCATCATTGTACCATTGCTTGTTTTATATCAGTGCTGACTGCCAATTCCATTCCCATGCATCAGTCTAATTACCCTGCTGCTTAGATGGTTCTGTGGCAGCAATTATAGCAGTAGCAAATGCCACTAGTGGCATTTGCCACCACCATCTAGTAATGCTGGCACTAGACCAGTAGGGCATAAATGTTTATTTCAGTGATTATTCTTTGCAAGCCCTTGGCCTGTAAACACATTTTTCTCAGGGCTTGTAAAATATAGAGATACCATATTTGCAAACATTTTTTTTTCAGGGCTAGCCTTATTTGAAGCCTGCAATTAAAATTTTTTCAAGGATGTATATATATAGCATCATCATGATTCATAGGACTGAAAGCTAGACCAATTATTTGCATTATCATCGTCAAATCCAATTTAAGATTGCATTATTCTCAGTGGTTATAGCAGTGGTTCCAGCAGTGGTAGATGGTAACAACCCTTCAAATCCCTCTTCCTCCTCATCCTCGGTTCTGCTATTAATAGGACATGTGCCATGGGTTTCCTTGTCTTGTGTGGTTTTGTCCGCTTCTGCTACCTGATGCTCAAATGTTATTAGTTGTTGATTTATTTTTACAAATGTAAGTCTACCAACACTACTGCTTAATAGACATTTACTACGGTCATTTACAATATAATAAGCTGCACTGAAAACACGCTCAGACTGCATGCTTCCTGGTGGGCACCTAAGAATTCCCATGGCAGTAAGTGTGCTGTTTTGCTTGCCAGTAAATGAGGTCATCATTTCAGCCTAGAATGTATCAATTCTACAAGCATGGTGTAACCATCACACGTGCAGTGGAACACTCCTAGAAGCTATACGGTGTTCATGTGTATCAGTTATGAACCCACAGAGATGTACCACCACCAGCACTATCACAAATGTTAGATTGTCACCCCAGAGACATTTGAATTGATTTCTGTGGTGATGATGCTGATTATGACAGCATGTGTTCAAAAATATGTTGAGATGTTCTTATTGATGTTGTTGCTGCTGTTCTTCTGGTATAAACCCTTCAGAAATGTTGTTTTTAAAGCAGTAGTCCAGCAAAGTAGCAGTAATGTATTCCTCATTGCTTTTAATGGACGCTATGTGAGGATCCTGCACAAAGCATGCTAACATGTCCTGACCAGTTAGTGCATGTCTCTGTTTTCATTTTTGTAAGATTAATCAGCCATGCTCTCAATTTTATATGCAGTAAGTATATTTGTGAGAGAATTTCACTATTTCCTACCCCTACAAAACTAACCAGCAAAGTTGCCTTCTCAAAATGTTTCAGCAGCTCACATATTTCACATATTAGTTGCCATTGACCAGTTGACAAAGATTCTGCCTACAAAGCCTTCCAGTTTTGCATTGTATACTCATTAATGACCTTATTCTGCTTCTACAAATGCTCTAACATGTACAATGTGGAATTTAACCTGAGAGGGACCTCCATTTTCAGCTGGTGATGGGACAGGTTGTTACACTCATATATGGAATATAATTAATTGCAAGCACTGAAGGACAGGCTAAAATGGACACATATTTTGCATGGGATATTCAGCATTTCTCTGGGCAGAATCCAGTTACAACTACATTTAGGACATGAGCAAAGCAGGGTACATGCACTATATCATATATTCTCAATGCACCTATTATGTCAGAGTCATTATCAGAAGATACAAAACCAGCTTTCAAGGAGCAGGGTACAAGCCATTCTTCTATCACTTGCTCTACTTTGTTTATCAGAGCTATGGCTTTGTGGGATATGAATGGTTCAACAATGTCTGAAGATGATGATAATGATCTTAAATAAATAAATAAAAATAAATAAAGATATACATACATACATACATGATATATATTTTTGTGTCTCCTTTTGTAGAAATACGCATCATTGTACTGTAAACGCTCTAAAGGACCTACTTGAAAACTGGAGAAATCTCAATGTAGTCTTCCTGGAAAAACTCTAAATTAAAAAAATAAAATTAATTAACTTACTGGTAGGAATTGGTCATTGGAAAGGAGAATAGAATGTCAGTATCTGCCTATTTTGCATAAATGGACAAATAAATAAAGCTAAATATTGTATAATGTATAGTTATACTGTATTGTTTTCAAAATGGCCTAAGTGGTTAAAAAGTGGTTATAAGGTGTTAGTTCCACTTTACATTCCTCCACAAAACAAGTCATGCTGATGGATTAAAAAAAAAGATGTACACTATGCTCAACGGATTTTGCAGATGTTATGATTATTCCCCACTATTACCTTTGCCAGACACCTATGGATTTCCAGACCTGCAAAATGTTTCCTCTGTTTTTCAGTTGTCTCTGTTTTCAACAATCTTGCTGGCTTTGATTTGTAATCTCTCTTTGTAACAGGCTAATCACAATTTAATGTTTTCTTCATGTACAATTGTATCTCTTTTTCTCTCTCATGTTATCATGTCTTAAAACCAATAAAGATTAAAATAAAAATGATGATGATCTAACCCAGTTCTTCAATTATAAACCTTTTCCTGCCAGAGCACACATTTGAAAATCAATGGAAAAAGATTTGCTGTTTTGCATCTCCACATACTTTGAGAGCTGATGGCCACTGAGCACTAGCCAGGGCAGTTGTGGTTGTGCATACCTCCCAACATTTCAAATTGCCAAAGAGGGACAGTTGTGTTCTAGGGGGTGTTGCTGGGGGTGTGGCTGGTGGGCAGGGCATTAACGAGAATTTTCAGGCTGTTTCATGACCTATTGACACCTCCTTGTGTTACCTAATAAATGACTTATAACAATAAGAAACAATAATGCGAGTTTTATTGCTGTGGAGCAATGTGATACACTTATATACACACCACATAATCTGATCTCCTAAAAAGAGGGACATTAGGGTGGGAAAGAGGGACAGCGGGATTTGGGTCTAAAAGAGGGACTGTCCCTCCTAAAGAGGGACACTTGGGAGGTATGGTTGTGGGCCTGCACTTTGGAAGTTTCATAGTTTCATTCATCTTTAATAAAGAGCAAATATATAACAGTGAACAGTAAATGTAAATGGATCAGAATGGTCTACAAGACAATTTGATTCTACTGAATTAAAATCTGCCCAATAATTTTCAGTAATTCACATCTGACCAAATTTTAAGCCACAAGATTACTTTGAACTACAGCTATGTAATTTATGCTTTACTTTTTCTGCTCCTTTAATCCTACTTTGTCCAGTGCCTATTCATTTCAATCCATCACTTTTTTCTTTTATTCTGACAAGAACTCCCATTTCTATCATTCATAATCCATGGAGGCCTAAACTGCCAGAAGACCATATTGAACTGAGCTGCCGGCAGTAAACACTTGCTATAATTCTTAGGAAACACGCACAGCTGGGAAAGCATTTAGACACAATTAAACCTTATTATGAGCAAACAGACAATGTAAACAAATATATAACACACACACAGGTAAATCAAAACACACAAGATAGAAGCCAATATATCCAACCTGTTCACTGCTGGACTAAATTATTCTTGGATGGAGACACACTACATTCCCTGTCAAGCAGGAAAATATAAGCAGAACAAATAGTTTGGATTGTAACACTGTAGCAAAGCCTCAGTGGTGATTAATGGTGTAGAACAAAACAGCTTCCTCTTATAAGATGATTAGTATATAATGCAGGCTTATTAGAGATACTGCTTCACATATTTGAGGGCCAGATGTATCCAGGGCTTCTCTTACCTTCAGACACCTCTGTTACTAACCTTTGCATTGAAGATTTCAGACCATTGCTTCCTATTCACATTTAATTACAGCCATCCACTCTCTCTCGATTGTTTCTTCAATATTAATGGGTTTGTGTGGGAAGCGTGCAGAATGATTTGCAGCCCCTCCATCTGAATTCTGTCCAGATACTCAAACAGCAACCTAAACAGCAGCACTGAAATCCTCCCTTTATTGAACAATGCATAAACGGCTGGTTCATCGGGATGTTCTCAACATGCAGCAAAGAGATTAGTTTTTATAGTGATGGATAAACAGCAATACTGATGGGTATAGCAAGAGTTGGCAACTTAATCACCTTCAGCTATAGCTACACTACAATATCCATCCTCCTCTCCCAGCCAACGGCTGGCTGGGGATGATGGGAGCTGTAGTGTAACAACAGCTGAAGGCCTTCAGGTTACCTGCCCTTGGTGAATACGCTGCTCTATATAACGTGAGTTTAGTGCTTGATGCACAATTTACAATCTCACGTTTCTGCACAAAGTAAATCTCAAAAAAAGAACACTAATTTTAAATTATATATTCCCTAAGAAAAACTGCCTCTTAATTTATTTAAAGTGGATCTGTCAATTTAACATAAATTTAGTCAATTTTAAAGAGAATTGCAAACAGCCTATTGTTAGCCTTTTGTTGTTAACATAAATAGTTTTCGAGAAGTTAACTTTTATATGTCATTGTAGTACTGTACGTTGATTTTGTTTTCTGTGTTGGGCCAGAATTATCATACTCTGTGCTATGAATGAATGTATTCTGGATAGAACCAAAACACTGAGGTAATTTCTAATAGTACAGCAAGAGATACGATTGGCCTCAAACATAACTAATTAGCAAATTGTGTGGGCAGTTAGCATAACATGCCACACTTTCATCAAATTATAAAGACGAATGTCTAAAAGGCAATCTATTTTATAAAAATAGTCCAACATATTAGGCAGATTTTAATTCTCTATTAAATAAACTAACCTTGTCATAGGGGTTATAGATTATCACTATACCAACATTGTGTAAATTACTTTTGCACTTTATTTAAGAGGTGATTAGATTTGGCACTTTGCCAGATATGTTTTCTGTGCATTTTTCACCTTTAGACTTCAGTAGTGACTGCTTCTTGTTCCTACATTACTAAGTATAACAACGCAATGGGGAAGATTCACTAAGCGGTGGTAAAGAGGAGATAAAGTGGAGATGACTTCTCCAGTTTATCACATTTCTACTAAGATTTCTTCAGCTCTGGAGATCTTATTGCACAGACTCTATAGAATAACATAGGAACTGGAGAAGTGATAAACTAGATGAGTCATCTCCACTTTATCACCTCTTTATCACCACTTAGTGAATCTCCCACAGTGTTTGGCTGCAGGAAAAAGAAGCCATCACTACTCAGGTCTGAAGGTAAGATACTCATATAAAGTGTGTCTTTTAAAAGGAGCTCATCTATTAAAAAGTCTCTTAGGGGTCTATTTAATAAAATTGTGCATGAAAATCAGAAGACAAATAGATAAGGTGCTTAATTTATTTTCAGAGAAATACATGTAGAGTTGGAACTCGATTCAGTTATTGACTCTAAAACAACCAGTGGGGCATATCGTTGCATAGCTCTCAGGCACTCAAAGGGTTAAATTAATGCAGGCCGTACAAGTAAAAAAAATACGCTTTTTGTCCAATTCGGAAAAATATTTTTCAAATCCATTTAACTAATGTACTTGTTGTAGTCTGAAAAGGAAATATATATTGTGGCAGTCCAAATATACAATCTAATGAGTCAATGAATGGGCTTTCGCTGGCGGTGGTGTCAGGAATTCAGGTGAAAAATCTCCCCCCCCCCCCCTCGAGTTACTTCTTGGGCTGTTGCCCAAGCCTTTCTGTTGGAAAATTGAACAGAGGTTGTCTTTTATATGGCCAGACTCTGTTCAAAATGGTTCCGAGCCTTCCATTGGCTGAGATGTGTACTTACACACATTCCAGCCAATCAGCTTCTACTGGGTTTCGTCATAAGTTTACACTGATGCATCTTAACCCTTTGTGCATTTGGTTCTCTGTGTATGTGGGTGTATGTATATTTGTGTTTTGTGTTTGTGTGTTTTGTGTATGCATGTTTGTATGTTGTGTGTGTATGTCTATTGTGTGTGTGAGGGTGTGTGTATGTGCATGTATATTTCTGTGTATGTAGTTTCTATAAATATTTCAGTCCTGTTCCTTTTCAATAAAAACAAATATAAAGATACCAACATTAACCATCAAAATATAAGTATCTCAACAGATAAGGCATGCAATCTTTGATTATATGTTGTTAAGATCTACAATATTGAAACTGTAACACTGATCTTCTGTTTTGCAGGTTTTTTTAATTATGTTTCATAACAATCCAATCTTTAGAATGTAACATTTTAGATACATATTAAAATTAAAGAAAAATGAAATCCTAAATTCCAATTTTGCTATACTCCGCTACAGTAGTATTGATGTAGGCCTTAAAAAACAGGGCTCTCTCATTTATTGAAAAAGCACTTGACTCATATGTTATATCAAATTTACAAAATAATAAAGTGGCATAGTTCCCTGATTTTTATTGCAGTTAACAAAATCAACACATCCTATATAATAATTTGGTAAAACGTGTGTAACGTCACAGTCATGCACAGTAGAGACTGCTGCGCGTGATGGAGTCATGCGCAGTAGAGACTGCCCGCGTCGCGGCTGTGTCGGCCGCAGAGCGGGCAGTCTTTACTGCACATGACTGCCCCGCGACCGACTGGCAGTGTTACTGTGGCCCGTGTAACGGACTTATCAACTAGTACTAAATAAATGACATGTTAACTGAATCTTACATTTATAAAACTAGAACTACACGAGCATTTCAGATATCATACTTTCAAGGCAATCATCAAGCTTGAAGCCAGAAGGATTTTGCTTCTTATTTAATTATGAGCTGTATGCAGGAAATTAACCCTTTGCGTGCCAGTTGGGGACGTAATACATTTTGCAATGCGTTGCATACCCCTCTGGAACTCAAAGGGTTATAGATGAGCAGTTCTGGAGCAAATAACTGCAACTGCAAAATTCCCATTGACCTAATTGGTGCTTTTAACTCAAGGGGATAAAAAATATATTTAAATTAATAGGAAATATTTTTGTGACCTGTGGTGCAGCTGATTTGCTCCAGAATTGCTCAGCTGTAGCTTCTGAATCCAACTTTATAGTCTCTCCCCAGTTAGTAATGTCATAGTAGCTGTCTGGGTTGTAATGAGATTTTCCAACCTACCCTTCCATATTTGGGTGATCTCAAACCCTAGGCATTTCTACCATTATCCCCCACTTTTCTCCATCAGAGCTCCTTTTTTTCTTTCTCAAAGAGACAGGGGCAAGTCAGGTTATGAGTAGGGATTGGTAAAAAAATTTGCCGCAAAAGAAAAACATGCAAAAAATTGTACTTTTTGTCTTGCACAAGAATACTGCATCATTCCCACTTTTTCAATGCATTGAAATCAATGATAATAAATACATTTCCTCTTACATGTATACTTTCTCCATTTATTCCCACATGCTACCTCAGTATAAAAGGGAGTGTTAGTTATTTTACTACATTGTGAGTGGGGGAACATATGGATCCCCCATTCTTGTCCTACTGTTAGTCATAGAACAACACATACTGATCCCCCAACCTTGTCCTACTGGTGGTCACAGAACAACACATATGGATCCCCCATTCTTGCCCTACTGTTAGTCATAGAACAACACATACTGATCCCTCAACCTTGTCCTGTTGGTAGTCATAGAACAACACATATTGATCCCCCAGCCTTGTCCTATGGGTAGACATAGAACAACACATACTGATCCCCCAGCCTTGACCCACTGTTAGACATGGAACAACACATACTGATTCCCCAGCCTTGAACCACTGGTAGACATAGAACAACACATACTGATCCCCCAGCCTTGATCCACTGGTAGACATAGAACAACACATGCTGATCCCCCAGCCTTGATCCACTGGTAGACATAGAACAACACATACTGATCCCCCAGTCTTGACCCACTGGTACACACATACTGAAGCCCTACCCATCTCTCCAACTCCTTCAGATGAGAGAGAAAGATTTGCAGGAGAACAAACAAAAAAAAAATGGAATGTGTGCTAGAAGACATTATACAACTTGTGAGTGCAAAAATAAAAAGGCTGAGCAATGCAGCCGTCTAGCCCTTTAAATGTAATAGATTTGTGTGGCCTGCTGGAGAGTTTTATTGGATGATATTGGCATTAATTTGAGTTATGAAATGTTTTAACCACCTATAGTGCCAGAATGCTGAGTAACGTATGGCATTCTAACACTGCATGGGTTTAATGTACAGTATGGTGGCTGGAATAGCTCCTGGCTGGTCCTCTCAGTGTTCATCACTTTGACTGACAGTTCTGAATGCTCTTTAATGTGGATGTGCACCAATTATTTTATGTCAATAAATGATCGTGTTGTTTTCAACATAAAACCCAAATAGCTCTGGTTCTACAGATTCTCATTTACTAGCTTTAAAAAAAATGCATGCAGTACCCATCCGGGCTGTTCTCCTGCCAGTTTTAGTGAGAATCCACATTCTAGCTTACGCGGTAAGACTGACTCATTTTTCACTGCTTGAAATAGGATTTTTATTCTTAAAAAAGCAGATTGGTGCTTGAAGACTACTCAACTATTTTTTTTTAAAATGTCCAGGATTTGAAAGGACTGCCAATCCAACCTGGAATCTAAAAAATCAGCCAATTTCTTGCTGCAATAAAAATGGTCAGAATAAAAATGACAAATAAAAAAGAACCTTCCTGAGCATTGATAATATAGATACTTCAGTAAAAGTCTCCATAACCCTTTAACCAATTAATGACCAGCCGCGCATGGAGCATTTTTTCTTTGCTCCAATGGATTCAGGGGTCCCCAAATGGTGTGAAGCTGCAAGGGGACCCCTGAATTCCTTGATGTACAGAATAGTCATGGGTCCTTAAAGGAAGCTTTCCCATGACAGTCATAGGTCTTTAAGGGGTTAAGGACCAGGTGGTGCCCAAGTCATTGTGAACCAATACACTGTGCACTCCCCTGGCCCCTAAACATCTATGTCTGGAGGATAGAGATGTCACCAGTCCATAGTGGAGAGAATTACTGGAGATGCTAGCATCAAAAGGGTATGTAAATTAATACAAACAAGTTTTTATTTTGGGGATACTCAGCATACTCAGTAGGGATAGGCAAAAAGTCTGATGTTTTGTTTTTCCCTAAAGGAATTTTTATGAAAATGTTCATGAAAATTCTTGCATATAGAATCTTCCCCTCAAAATATAATATTTTTTAAAATGGGACAGAATGTACCATGTCAATTATGTGGTTTAACAGGTGTTGGCATCAATGTCTGGATCTTATGCCTGCCTTAATTACCACAATTTATAAATCCCAAATAACTCCAAAAAAATTGTACTAACGAAAGGAAGGCTAATGCAAAATATGGGTGATTATGAAAGCTCTTGCAAAAAAAAAAGTTATTTGTAGGTAACATGGGGGGATTATGCACTATGGAGTGATAACGTAGTGATATAGTGATACCACTTCTCCGGTGTAATGAAGAGATAATGAAGAGATGACTTCTCCAGTAATATCAGTTCTCCAAATTCTATGTTAATCTATACAGCCTCTGCACCAAGGTCTCCAAAGTTTGAGAAATGTCAGTGCATTGGCTCCAAATAATAATATAAGGCTTGGAGAAGTGATATACTTGATATCACTGGAAAAGTCATCTACACTTTATCACTTCTTTATCACACTTTAGTGCATCTACCCCCACTCGAGTTCCTATGTTTCTGTTAGTGCATCGGCTCCGTAGAATAACCTAGGAATTGGAGAAGTGATATCAGTGGAGATGTCTTCTCCGCTTTATCAACTCTTGATAATGGATTAGTGCAGCTCTCCCTTGGTCTCTTAAAATAAACATTATTTTACCTTTCAAATCTGTTATTTACCATTAAGCTATTTTAAATATTAAATCACACATTTTTCAAAATAAAAATTAGAGTATAGAAGAAGCAGAATGAGGCAATTCTCCTACACATTCCTCCCTAAGCTGTATAATATCACTGGTTCAATATAGAGGCTACCTGTCCAGTCAAAACCCAGCACAGGTGTACTCCCATGATCTCTGAATTTGAAGTTCTGCCTACAGCCTGCTTTTGCTCAGATGACCTGACAGTTTGCACCAATATAAAGTCTATTAGAAGACCAAACCCCATTACCATTTAATAAAAAGAGTAGCAGTCCTTCAACAAGCCATCAAGCCATTTTAATTGAATGGAGATTCTAACCCCTTGAATGACACAGCAATGCACTGGACACCTCTTGACATTCAGCAGGTTTATGGTATAGGGAGTTTGCACACAATTGCTATTTTTTGTTTTGCACATATAACCCCAAGTGGTATATTTGAAAACCTTTATGCACAGGGTAAGACAGTATAAAATGATCTGGTAATCTAAAAGCTGTGCGTAAAATGTACACGTCTGCCAGTGAGCCATCCCTGGCACTGACCTCCAACTCATGTGCTTGGTTTCTTAATATGACAATAATATTTTATTCTTTGAAATGTGCTGCAAGAAATCCATTAATAAGGGAGAACCTAAAACATTCAACCTTAAGAAGACTAATTTTTCAATGCTGAAAGCAATGTTAAAGGACAGTCAATAGGATGATATTTTTCAATGACCAAAATACAGAAAAAAAGATAAAACTGGTTCAAACGGCTTTTGGATATGTATGCTCATCAATATATAGTATTGGGTAAAAATTACATGAGGAGGAAAAAAGACCAAAATAGCTTACAAATGAAGTTAACAGATAAATGGAGATGAGGAAGCAGGCTTTTAAATTGCTTAAAGGGATAGTAATGTTTCAAAATAAAACTAGCTCCAATTAATCTTCATAGTATTTGGGACATGGAGAGTGTTATTTCAGTACTATCAGAGTTGTACTTTTATTATTATTATTATTATTATTCTTTATTTATATAGCGCCAACTAATTCCGCAGCGCTGTACAATTGGGAATAGACATACAGAGGTATTCAAGAGTAATTGAATGATAAAGTATCCTCCTCCCATCCCTTTTTTCCTAGTGTAAGCCACCTCCCCTCAGATGTGAAATCTGGCCTTAAGACCATACAGCTCACAGCAAGGGACAATCTTCTTACTGTGAGAACAATGAAAACCCTGCCCCCCCTTGACAGGGTTTTCAGGTTATTTCCATCTGGACAGTATTGCTGCTCTGAGGTGAACAATGTTACATAAAAAGGGAAGGGAGGGGATAATTTATCATTCAATTACTCTTGAACTACAACTATAGTATAGAAATAACACTATGGCCCAAATATTATGCTTTTATTTTGAAACATTACTATTACTATACCTTTAAGTCAGAAGGATCATAATCTGTAAACAAGTAATTAGGTTAGCTAAAATTGAAAATTAGAAAATAATGTAAAAAAAAACAGTGAGACAAACAAAAAAAATATTTTAAGCATATGAATAGCAAACAAATAAGAGTTGATACTGGGCTGCAAGTAGATGTATTCCCATTATTTTAAAATGGGTCTTTATGCAGATGTAGCAGTACATGTCTATGCTTTTCCTCTTTTATCCTAATTTTCTGTGTTACATACCCAAAATCCCCACTCCAGTTAAATAAGCTGCTTATCCAATCAATATGTCTTACCTCAGAAAGATGGTATAAATTTGGAAAATATTGACCTATAAGTTTGACTTCCATAGTGGGTAAGATACTAGAAGCGTTATTAATAGATAGCGTGCAGGATTATATGATGATGACAGATATCGTTATGAAGTCAGTCATTATGGTTTTACGAAGACTAGATATTTTCCAACAAACTTACTTGCAGTCTATGAAAACGTAAGTGATAACTTGGACAAGGGTATAGCTGTGGATGTGGTGTACTTGGATTTTGCTACAGTCTTTGATACTGTGCCTCTCTTAGAGTTTACAGAATACATTGAAAGAGATCCAATGCTTTTTAATTTGTTTATTAATAATTGTGAAGTGGGTATTGAAATCAGTATCTCAGTCTTTGCTGATGGCTCTAAACTATGTGAGGAAAAACACAAACAGCATGATGCTTTTCTCTGCAGATAGAGATGTACAAACTGAGTCAATGGGTGGCAAAGTGGCAGATAAGATATAATTAAGACATATTTTGAAGTTAAGAACATTGGCTGAAAAAAAGCATACTATAAATACACTAAATGGGGAACAATTTGGTGAATCCCTGCTGGAGAGGGATTTGGGAGTATTGGTAGACAATAAGTTAGTAATGAGCAAAAATGCTTTATGGGACGCTGGGATCAACATCAATTTCAATTTACCACTTCTTAATCAATCTGTGCCTCCACTCCTGGCTGTTAAAGAGTTGGGAAAAAAACAAGGGATAATACATTAAGGCTAAAGGAAAGGAACTTTCAAATTAAACAAAGGCAGGGATTTTTTTTACATTAAGGAGTGTAAGAATGTGAAAGTCTTTGCCTCTGGAAATAAGATTAGAAAATATTGGATATTGGATTTAGCTGACAGTACTACTATAAATAATTATGATAGTTGGTTTCAGTGCACATAAGATGTTAACATTGATCTATGGGGACATCCCACTTTTGGTCAGGAAGTTTATTTTTTTTTGTAACCAAATGGGATATTATTAAATATGAACTTTTTTTAACCATTTCTCTGGATCAACAAAACAGGGGTCAAGGTTGGACTTAATTGAGTGTGCGTATAGCAGGGATAGATTGCAGACGGAGTTAGTGACAGACTGGTGGAATCTGGTTGTAAGACTAGACAGATAACAGAAGGGGACAATCTTCTTTCTATGAGAACAATGAAAGTCCTGCCCCCCTTGGCAAGTTTTTCAGGTTTTTCCCTTATCTTAATTGAAGATTGTCCCTCTCTGCAGTCTACCTGGGCACTTCCCTTCTGATCTGGCTGAGCAGTGTTATATCAGTAAAAGGGGCGGGAGGGGGATACTTTGTCAATGAATTACTCTTGAACTACAACTCTGACAGAATAGAAATAATACTCTCCAAAGTCCAAATACTATGATGATTAATTAGAGCTGCTTTTATTATGAAAAATTACTATCCCTTTAAAAAAAGTTATTTTGCTTACATATTTATTCTACTTATGACATTGTATCTTGTCCCACAATGCAAATGTGAGGCACCATTTAAAACCATATCTATATTTTGTTGTTGTTTAATACAATATTTTGTATATAACTAGCATGTTACCTACAGGAATGATACTGGATGGCCAAAATGTTGAAAATGTGTCTGGCCACCAGGACAGAAAAAAATTCCTAAGCCTCTAGCACTGTAAGGGTTAAACAAAGCACCAAGGAAAATTGTGGCGTCTTAACCCCTTAGGTGCCTGAGATGTATCCAATGCATTTGATGGAAGATTGTGTCCACCGTTATGCACTAAAGTGATCATACAAAGTGCAGACAATGTAGTTGGAGACTAACCACAATGGAGCTGCGCTTGAATCTTAATCTCCGTGAATAGGTCTCATTCATCTCTCTGTTTGACAGCTAGGAGGCTTTTAGCTTGTTTCCCCACTATGTTTATATAAATGGGATATTGGGGAGGTGATGCCATCTTTATTGAAAAGACAGGAATGGTTATCAGCAGGAAGAAATATTTCAAGGATTATTTTCTTTTCTATTCTATTATCAAAGTAGGCTCCTACTCTTTGTCTACTGCATCCATCACATTTTCCAGTGCTGCCTATATATCAGATACAAGCAGCTTTATAGTCCATTACCTGCTTTTACAAGGCATGTGGCTGGAGGCACATATGCCTTGTGTGTGTGTGTTTTTATATTGGTATGATTTAATCATATTGCCACAAGTCTCAGGATGGTTGTCCCCTGTTGTATAGTATTGTGGAATCAGTTGGCACTCACTGTTTTAATGTCCATTTGTGAAAATAATTAGTTTTGTATTATTATTATTAATGCCTGGAATGCACTGTAAAGTATCATGTTGGTGACTGCATTAGCATACAATGGGTTAACAACAAGAGCAGTGATGAATATAAACTTATAAAAAGATAATTTGTGTTTTTTTTTATTTGGACAGAAAGAAACATAGTTCAAAATAATTACGTATATCCCTAAATTTAAAAATATGTGAGAAAAAAACAGAAAACCTTTCATAAAGCTCTAAAATAATCAGTTAATGTACCAGAGTGTCTTGATCCTATGTCACCAATACTAGTTCAATCTAGAACATTTTTAAATATTCTGACATTTAAAAATGAATCAAAATTAAACAACAGAGCTTACAACTGAAATGGAGTTACATTAGTGATACCACAGAGCTTACAGTTGAGATGGAACAACACTAGCAATGCCACAGAGTGTACAGTTGAAATGGAGACACATTAGACACATGACAAAGCTTACAACTGAAATTGAGCTACATTGGTGACACCACAGAATTCTCAGTTGAAATATAGCTACACTTAAGATACCACTGAGCTTACAAATGAAACGGAGCTATACTAGTCATACACAAAGCTTACATCCCAGAGCTTTGGAAGGGTATCCACATTTTTCCAGTCATGGGCCACATGATCAGAAAACCATAAGGGTTAGGACTATATTATTATTTTTTTTAAATTGATAACGATGATGAAATATAGACAGTCTGCTATGCAAAAAATTTGTATTCATCAAGCCAATTATAAGATATTTAACAGACATTTATTCTTGAACTGTATAGTACTGGCAGACAGGGGAGTAGGTCTTACTGGCAAACAAGTTCATGTGTGCTAATTCATTAGGTAAAACATACTTATTTTATAAATCTCAGATGGGCTGCATTTGGCTCATAGGCCACATGTTGGACACCCATGTGCTAGTGAAATGGGATAGACTTTTGTTTTTTTAACATGATCTGCTACCTTACTAGCATGTCTCAGTAGTTCCTCACCTTGTTTTTTCCTGTATGAAAATGTTTTTCCAGGAAGGATACATTGAGATTGTCCTGGACTCATTTTATCTACATCAGAAGGATGAAAGGCCGAGAGGACCTTACCAAGAGTAGAACCTGCAGCTCCTGGGTTTGAATAGATTCTACAGCTGGTGCAATAACAAGATGAGCCATCCCATTCAAATATGTTGTACAACATGTTTATGCTTACATTTCCTGCCTATGTAGAATACAATTAGAACAACACATCATGCATAATATTACAAACATTTTTTAAAAAACAAGTAATATTGGGGCAAAACAGTTGTACCACAGAGAACAAATAAATCTTTACAAATGTCCCATTGATTTTAATATGTCTTTTAGAGAAGTGTCCAGTGCATTGAAATGTACAGTGCAGTTTTTAAATGACAAGACTGTGAGCACATTCAATGACAGAAGGATTTGGCAAACACTACTTAGCATGAGTCTTACTGTGGTCTACCAGTAACCACTTACAGATCTACTGGTAGATCACAATCTCTCTACTGAGCACGCACTCCTGATATAGGCCTTCCCAACACAAAATGCCTAATAGCATAGTGTGTGGAATTCAACAAAACTAATTTGAATACCAGACAGAATATTAGAATTAAGGGAAGCACTGTGCCACCAAAAGGGTATGTTCCCAAAAATGATTTAATTTACAGACAACATACGGGCAGATTTAAATTTTCTGATGAAACAAAGTAAACTTGTCTTAGGGTGACAAGTCCACTTTAATGTTAGAATAGCCTTTCACTATTTTCATAAGAAGTTATTATAAAAATGATCTACATTTTTCATAATATAGCATTGCAGTGTGCTTTTTTTCCACTTGTCACCTATTAAAGTGGTACTGTGGAAATCCTATTAATACCTTAAATTATTTTCTATATCTAATATTGTAATAGAAACTAGCTCCACTCTGTTAACAGAGCAGTCAACTGTATGTATTCATGCAACCTCACCTATTAAATCAACATAGCAAACATTTCCTATTTATAAAAGTTGCAAATAAGTGGTAGGTTTAGAAAGCAAGCTTAAAAGTCAATTTGAGTCAATTCTTCGGGTAAATTAACATATTATACCTGAAGAAGAGAGCCAAGTGATCTTGAACGTTTGTATTTTGAACCTGCTTAGCTTGCATAGGTATCACATTTGTTGTCAACACTGCCTCCACTTGTGCTATAAAATGTAGGGAGCACACCTGGCTCACTGGGGGATGCATTGGCCTGTAGAAGGAAGTAAGCCTGCTCAAGTTAGTGGGTGGAAGTAGTAGGTGCGCAGGCTCTGGCTACATATTGTGCAATGAGGGGCCATCTCCCACAAACAGTGCCTTCATTTATGCAGATGTGGTGAATAGTGCAATATTAGGATACCCTTAATTATTCTGTCAAAGGGGTACCAGACATGAGGCAAATGCCCCTTGTGTCTAGGCTAGCCCATACCTGTTTTAAACCCTTGAATGCTTGAGAGATCACCTCTTTAGCATCCATGTAGTTAATAAAAACACCAATACAGGGCAATTCAATGTCCATATGAATTTTACAGGCACAGGGTGGTCAAATTAGAGATGATCCCATACAGAAAAATAAAAAGCTAACGAGACCTGAATGTAGACAATTAAGTTTGGAAAGGTGAGGCTCCCCTAAACCCTCATTATGCTCTACCCATTCATACATGTTATCGTTCTACAGTCAGGGTATCCTAATTGTAATCATGAGTTATTTTTCTCTATTATTTTTTAGTGTAAGTTATTGGTTTCTTATCACTGTTTGCATCGGGTGTTTTATCATAAATAAAGCTATTAGTAAACTATCCCAGTCTGCAATTCATAGGACTCTAACCAAATTAGATTTATAATCTACCAATGGTGGTATTTCTTCTTGGATGAGATAATATCAATTCAAGTGACATTAGTATATGGGGTGGATTTATCAGTGTCTAAAACAGCTCACTGCTTGATGAATTTGTGTTATAATTCAGTCTGTTTTAGGTCACATTTATTAAAGGCAATCCTTTCATATAATGAATACTGTCACTTTTTACAGAGCTCATTGTCAAGGTTGCAGTTGCACTGATAACTGACACACATTGCACCTTTCAAGGATGCTGAATTTACAAAGGCAAAAAGACTCTTAGCAAATACTAGGTTATCTTCTCCAATGCGCTGCCTTTGCATGCATTTATGGCAGCTATGAGATGGTAGAAAAAAATTACAGTTGTTTTCTGTAAAATAAGCATCATTTTGTAAATATGCTTTGGATATTGTTGTAGTTAAATTGCGCCTTACATGATTTTCTTATCTACATAATATACCCCACTTGGCAGAGAATGACTCAGTGGACCTTGGGGTGACCTTGAAATCAATTTTCAAGCCCTATGCCTACCTAATGCCAATATACTAAGTTATTTATGATAAAAATTATCCCCTTAATGTTGATTGCATAAAGGAAAGGTCAAAGGATCAATCTATGGATGTTTTGGGGAATTCCTTTTCTCTTTGCCTTGTTTAATCCTTTGAATGCCAGGGAAGTTTCCAACACATTGTGTTGAAATGCTTTGGATACCTCTTTGGTACTCAAGGGGTTTACACTATATACTACACAAGGCATAGAGGAAAATAGTGATTTTAACACCTGCCCCTGATTTGCTGCTTGCAGGCATAATTGCCTTGTTTGCGTGAAAGTTCGAACAATATGGAGTGTTTATGCAACAGCATGAACTACAGGGATCTTACCCTGTAGTGCATACACTGAAGCACATGCACCACAGGCAGATTAATGAAAAATAGGAACAATTTTAGTGCATTCAGCATGGTTGTTATACAGCTTTTCCTCTTGACTAAAACAAGGGTACACCCACCTCTGTCAGTTGTTCTATTCAAATGTTATAACAGTTAAAATTATAAGGAAGTGATTTACAGAGTGTTTACTTCCTGGAAGTACAAACTGACAACAGTTTCTATTACAGTCTATAGGGAACTGTTTGTCAGAATGCTGGCCTCAAGTGCCAGGCATCAAAGCCAATTTCTCCACAGGTGGATGATAGAGCAGACACAGAGACAAGAGGTCCAGACATAAAGGAATTCTAAATGACTCAGAAACAGATAGATTGAGGAGATCTAAAAACAAGGTCTGATGGGATCAGTATGCCTCAATCAGAATGACATGGTTTCATTCCTTTTTGATCTTTTTCAATATCCTTGGAAATAAGGTAATCAGAGGGAAGCACTATGAAATGGCAATCACATCTACTGGAGTCTAAGACTCCTTGATTGACCTACTGCAATGTTGTCTATCTCAGTAATATGAACAATGGAGAGCTGCCCCATGAGTCCTGGAGGTAGATATAAGTGACCACTGTTGCATTGTCTGAATTGAATCCACACTGGGGATCCCTGGAGGGACTGAGATCAATGTCTTAGAGCTAGGCATATCACATGAAGCTCCAGAACAATGGCAGATCTCTCTCCATCTTGGTCCAAAGACCCTAAGTGGTCAGATGACCCAAAGTCCCACCCCAGCCTTTCAGGATGGCTTTCATCATTACTATGACCAAAGAGAGGATGAGCAGGGGCTGCCCCAAGGAAAATGTGATGATCTGTCTGGGTATATTTGTGCAATAGGTGTCTTTTATGTTAGGGAAGCCAGAAAATCCCCTGGACATATGGTAGAAATGGTGGCATACAAAGACCCCGTCCTGAATAATGAAGTAAGCATAAAACAGTAAAAAATATTTTATAATTTTTTTTTAGTTAGTTGCATTTCTGAATTATGCTAATTAAGGTAAGGTGTGCATGTACTTCCAATCTTATTCTTATATTAGCTCACCTCATTCACTGACACTGTTCAGCAATGCATTGCCCATTTCCCCCAGCACTAGCAGACGTATACAGAACTAAGACAGGGAGTGTCTGCATGGGATGCCTTATATTCCAGAAATCTAAATAACTCAAAAACTAGTCTTCTAAAGTTAAAATATCAAATATATCATAGAGGGGATTTGAAAGTTGTTTTTCTAAATCATCAATATTGTTTGAAGTGTCAGTTTGAAGGTTTGTTCATACTAAACATGCGCACTTACTAAACCATCTGCAGAATTTGTAATGATAAGTCACAAAAGGGCATGCCAAAAAAGGAGCAATTCCTCAAAGAACAGTGGTATCAAAATTATAAAATTAACCCCTTGGATTCTAGGTAGATTTCCAATGAACTGACTTGAAATGCATTTAAAGGGATGGTAATACTTTGTTTTAACTTTATTTTATTTTGTAGGCATTAAAAAACATGAAGAATAATATAAATCTTATCTCTCAAACCTTTATGGTTTATGAGATATTCACAAGCAAAGTTTCCCCTCCCGCCCCTTTTACCTAGTGTAAGCCATCTCTTCTCAGATGTGGAATGCAGTCCATAGACCAGACAGATAACAGCAGGGGACACTCTTATTCCTATGAAAACTATGAAATCCCTGCCCCACTTGACAAGCTTTTCAGGTTTTTCCCTTATCTTAATTGAAGATTGTCCCTCTCTGCAGTCTACCTGGGCACCTTCCTTCTGCTGTGGCTGAACATTGTGACATCAGTAAAAGGGGCGGGAGGGGGACACTTTGTCATTGAATTACTCTGGAACTACAACTCTGACAGAATTGAAATAACACTCTCCAAAGTCCAAATACTATGATGATTAATTAGAGCTGCTTTTATTATGAAACATTACTATCCCTTTAAGATCACTCCAAAAAGCCCAGTTTAAACCTTTGAGTGCCAGAGGGGCACACAACACATTGCTTTGCAATACGTTGCGTACCCATCTGGTACTCAAAGGGTTAAGTAGTTGGTTTGCCCTTTATTTTCTTTTGTGAATAAGGCCAAGTTTGCATTCACTTTGCAGGGCCATATATTAATCTGTTTGCCTATCACATTCATGGGTTCTTATGACATATGCTTTAAGTTGCCCATTATACACTGATTAGCCCAAAACCGGTTGTTTTTGCTTTTGTGGTCTTAAATTAGCATAATGCATTGGATTGATCTCTGGCAGTAAATGGGTTAAAACACTGAGCCCAGGGGTAATCAGTGATTCAGGCCTCAGCTTGAAAATGCAGCAGTGTCTTTTGGCATCATTGCTGACATTACACCATCCTCCAGAGACAGAAATGGTTGCTTATTGTGGACTGCTGGTCTGACAATGAATGTACTCCTTGTCATTATACATTCAATGGTAGGTACCACATGTTGGGAACTACAATTCCCATAATTTCCAACCAGCCATTGCTAGTTGGGTATGATGGGAGTAGTCTGCAACAGCCGGATGGTTAACGGTTGCCTATCTCTTTGCTAGAGTGCAGAGGCGTAACTATAAGGAGAGGGCAGTTGTGACTGGGTCTGTAAACCAAGTGGTCTGTTGGCTCTGCACTATCCTATGACCTTTTCAACCAGATCATTTCATTCTTTTGGCTGGAATCACTGATTTTATCACAAACAGCTATTGCCAGCCAGTAACATAAAAATAACATTGCTGAGCTCCTTCCCTTTTCTTCATTAACCCTCTGAGCACGAGAGTGCTTTCCAATGTATTGCTAAGTAATGCAATTGACATGCTGCTATAAATAAAGGGTTAACTATCAGCATGTGGGCCATGAATCATGATGCACCAGCTCCTTGGTGCTTCACACAAATTCCTTTTCCTCTGTCTCTTTTCCTGTCACGTTAAGATCTTCTCGGATCCTCAGGAGGTACAGTTTAGATTGGGACTGTATCTTTATATGATTCAGACTTGCTCTTGGACATGGTTAGCAAGCCCTAGTTCTCAAGAACTACCATCAGTGCATGTTTTCTTGATATCCCAGCTGGAATACAGGCAGGCTAATTAGTGGCTAAGTCAGTTTAATTGGTTTACTTGTGCTCATTCAGGGTTAGCCTGAAAATGTATGCTGTTGGTAGCTCTGGGTGACCAGGGTTTGCTATCCATTACAAGACATTAAATAAAGTAGGTGTTGGTGATTGTTATTCAGACTTGCTCCACACTGTGTGTGTGTGTGTGTATGGGCTTCAGATTTCAGCTAAGGCCCCAGTGAATTCTAGTTATTCCCCTGTTAGAGTCTCCTAATGAGCAGCACATTAAGAGAAAAGAATGACACCACATCTATCAAATGACATGCTTAAAGAGAGACATGCATCATTGTAACGATGGTTCAGATAATATCTTGCTTTGGCGCTGCACTCAGAGTCTGCCTCAATTAGCATAAATATTAGAAAGAGAATCCCTACATGTGATGCAAATTATTAAGTAGTAATTATGGTACCATTACATTTGAATTTTTAAAATAAAAAAGAAAGGCACAAATGGGTATCTTTATTAAGCTATTTAAAAACACCTGCTGATCATGCCTGATGTGCAGTAGGAACATGGCCTACTATATCACTCCTAGTGCAGCACGCCTGTTAGTTGTCCTGGCCATCATAGCAGGCACTTAACGTACAATTCACTAAGTTAAAGAGGTGCAATTACATCATGGATTATCAATGTGAGGCCCTACTACCCTACTACCAGACTACAACTACAGTGACAGTTTTAGAGCCTCAAGTTGCCCACCACTGGTTCTCAAGGAGTTAATGGGGATTTTAACACCTTAAATTCTAGCAATGACTCCAACTCATTGCTTCTCTTTCCAATGCACTAAAGACCTCTCTAGCATGTAATAGGTTAAAAGCCATATTAAATTATGGGGATATGGGGAACTTTTATTTGTTCCCTGTACTGCAGTTGTTTGCCCCAGAATTACCCCAATACACCTCAATACATCCGCCTCTCATTCCAGTCAACAGTTATGCATTAGGCCGTATGTTCAAATGAACAAGAGGAATTCTGGGGCAAACCATGTGCACTATAGGGGAGAATTAAAAACTTTAAACATTCCTATTGATTTAAAGTGTTAGTAAGGTTGAATAAAAAATATTTTGCATTGTGTAGAGCTTAAAAAGTTAAAATGAATGCAAAAAAACCCTATCTCTCAAACCTCTATGGTTTGAGAGATACATGCATTCAAAGTTTGATGTCGGCCGACATGGAGGTTCTGCAGCAGAGCCGCAATCGCATTATTTAAAACGAATGACTTCATTCGAATAGTCTAAAAAGTGTGCATGCAAACCAGGCACATTTTTTAGACCATTCCAATTAAGTCATTTGTTTTAAATAACTGCTGCAAAGCCTCCATATCGGATGACACAGATCTCCTGCTGACAGCAGGAAACATCAAACTTTGAATGCAAGTATCTTTCAAACCATAGCGGTTTGAGAGATACAGTTTTTTGCATTCATTTCAACTTTTTAAGCACGACACAATGCAAAATATTTTTTCTTTGACATTACTAATACTTTAAATGGTTATTTTAACTCCTTGAATGCTAGAGAGGTCTCTAAAGTGAAGCAATGCATTGGAGAACTCTAGCATTCAAGGGGTTAAAATCCCATTTACATCAATAGGAATTTTTGGAGTTTCTAGTTCTTCCCTATAGTGCAAATGTATTATACCAGAACTCCTCCACTTTTCTTTTGAACATACGGCCCAATTTAAGGGCAGAATACAGGAGGAATAATAGTGGTGCAAACCAGCTATGTAGGGTGTGATGGTAAGTGAAACTGTCTGTAATCAGAACAAAAAAGTTCTTTTGCCATGATCCGTCATTTCTCAATCATGTTTCTGTCATTTTTTGCATCCAGTTCCACCATCTCCGTCAAAGGGAAAAATCCATCTTAAAAGTGGGCGTGGTTTAATCTACTGTCCTATTGTAAGGCATTTTCAGAAAAAGATATTCTTTTAACAGACACTTTTTTGTCTGATCAATGTCATTTTTCCCCGACAAAATAAAAATGGTCTAATCTTGGAGAAGACAAATTTAAGTACTGTTAGCAGGAGTAATAAGCAATGTTGTTTCAAACACAAAAAATGTCTTTGATTCTTTGAAAGTTTTCATTTCAAAGACAAAATCAAAGACATTTTTAACATCAAAATTTTTAAGGGCAACATTCACCAAAATGTTCCTACAGTCATTTTTAAGTCTTTATGACGTATTTTCAAATGTGACAGATTTTCTTCTGTAAATATTGTCATTTTTTTTTTACCAATAACTCATGATCCTACAGTTTTATCATTATGACAACTTTTTGAACATCTTGCCCTTAGGGCCAGATGTTCAGAGTGATAAAGACAAAAAATGTCATATGAAAGACAAAAACAAGTAATTGTGTGCATGAACGACTTATTTTCTTTTGAGTATAAAACAAAAAACTAGTAATGTCTGTTGTGTATGACACAACTCTAGAATTGCCAAGCAAAGGGGCGTGGTAATGGTAAGGATAAACTATTCTCCAGTGTCGTATAGAGGAAAAGAAAATTTGTCGTAACTAGCGACACAAAAAATGTCTAGTGAAGTTCTGAATGTGAGAATTTTTGTCTTTAGTTAAGACATTTTTGTCATTAGTTAAAGGGATAGTAACACATCAATATTACTAATCACTATTTTGTAGCCCTTAAAAAAAGAACAAAAATGCCCCCAGTGTCATCTCTCAAACCCTTATGGTGTGACAGATAACCACTTACAAATTTCGCCCCTGCCTGACGTCAGCGTTCTAGCTGACAGCAGGGGAATCCGTTCCTGGGACCAGCCGGCAGCTCTGCAGCAGAGCCGAGATTGAGTTAATGAAAAATAAATCCTTCACTGAAAAGGTCTTCTATGTGTGCTTGCAAACCAAACACACGTAGAAGACCTTTTCAGTGAAGAATTTCTATTCAATAACTCAAGCTCGGCTCTGCTGCAGAGTCTCCAATGGTCCCAGGACCAGATTTCCCTGCTGTCAGCTTGAACGCTGACGTCAGGCAGGGGCGAACTTTGCAAGCAGTTATCTTTCAAACCATAAGGATTTGAGAGATGACACAGGGGCATTTTTGTTCTTTTAGGGGCTACAAATAGGGATTAGTAATATTGAAGTGTTACTATCCTTTTAAGACATTTTTTGTCTTACATACAAAATTTTTTACTTTACATATGACAGTTTCGGTCAGGACAAACGACATATTTCCGATCACAATGGACACTCTCCAAAAATATAAATGAGCCCAATGACACTGAACTTTGAAAAGGCGTTACAAACGACAACAGCTATTTTGCTATTTCTTTGAACATCTCGGACTTAGTGTTTCCAAGTTATCCCTATTTGTTAGCTGTGAGTCAGTGGCTCAGTCATTGTGCTTGCTCCACCTGTACTTAATCAAGGATATCCTTAACACCTGACCTGTTGATTTGCCCCAGGAAGCAGAGCCGAGGATCACTGAGCTATACCATAAACATGAAAATCCTCATTGTTTTAAATTGGGCCTTTTAACCAACTGAATGCTTGAGAGATCAAGAGTACATTAAATCTGTGGGAAATTGGGGATTTTTTTATTTATCCCCCTATGGTGCAATTGATTTGATTCAGGATTGCTCCACTTTGTCTTTACATATATTGCCCAAATTTAGTTTTTAATAAATACACTCTAAAGTTAGATAAATAACATCATACCCTGGATTGTTTTTCATCCACTTAACACAGCTCTCTTATGAGATGCTGCTATTGTTACACAGTTTGGAATGGAACTGCTGATGCTGACAGGCCCAAACAGCTAGCATGTAATATTTAAAAGAGTAGTAAACATTTTATGAAAATCTATGTGATAGAGTTTTTTTTCTGCTGAGTAAAACAAGGGTACTCCCACAGCTGTCATGTATTCAAATGTTATAACAGTTCCAATTATCAGTAAGTGAATTACAATCGGTTTACCTCCTAAAAGTTCTGATGGTGAGTTTCTATCACATTCTATGGAGAACTGTTTGTCAGTGACTCACTTCACCTAATGAATGCAACAGAAAAAGTAATGGATTCTAACCAGTAGAGGGCACTTCTAATTTGAAAAAATGAGTTTAAACTGTAATAATTCTTTGAATATGCATCTATCAGCACTGGGAGTACTTTTATTTTACTCAACAGGAAAATCCTGACAATATATAGATTTTCATAACTAACATTTACTGCTCCTTTAACCTTTTGAGGAAAAGACCAGTACTTCTGCGATACTGAACTACTATAGAGACTTAGTGCCTATTCACAAAAAAGAACAATTCTAGAACAAACCAACTGTACCATAGGGCAGAAATAAATATCCCCAAAATGTGCATTGTTTTATATGGGTCTTTCAATCCCTTGAATACTAGAAAAGTCTCTAAAGTGAGATGGCTCTAGCATTCAAGGGGTTAAAAGCCCAATTTAGATCAATGGGAAGTGTTAGTCCCCTCTAGGGTGCAAATGGTTTTCTCTAGAACTGCACCTCCTTCTTCATCAACCTCAAGAGGTGCAATTATACACGTGAATCTTCTTCGCTGAAGTACCACAGGGAAACACTGTGGAGCTGAGTAGGGATGGGTGAAAAATTTCACCTCAAACCAAAAATTGGCATAAAATGGCACTTTCCACTGGGTGAAAAATTTCCCGCAAAAAGTGCAGTTTTCCCACTTTTTTCGCCTAGCTCACTGCATTGAAATCAATGGGTAGAGAGAGCAGCATGTTTTTTAGCTAGAGGAGATAGGCAAATAAAGGGGAATTGAAGCTTAGTTTAGGGAGTCATTTAGGTAGAACATTTGTTACCTGTATTAGGGGAGTCTGGGGGCACTCTGGGGGGAGAAGGAGGTTGACCCAAAATACTCCAAACTTTGGTGTAACTGACTGGCAAGACCCAGGCAACTGGGGTCCAAATTGCTTGCTGATTTTGCTTTTACTCTATCCGTGCTGGGGAAGTCTAGGGAAAGAAGTTGTTGATTTTGTTTTTTAGTTATATATTTTCTTTTTTGCACTAACTGTGATATTATAGAGTGGACAACTTAAAAATAAATAAATAAAACACATAAATAATTAAACAAATAAATATATTAGACAACTGACTGGGAGCCTGATGTGAGCTCTCTGATGGAAGCAGAAATGATAGACAGCAAATGACATTGAGAATTTTGTTGAGTGCCAAGTCAAGACATCACACTCCATCAGTTGTGTACTGTAGAGAGCAAAAACACACATAGTAGTGTGTAGCGGGAGGGGGAAAGGAGGAGCAGTGCAGGGATTTGGGAGTAAAGTGGTAGTACAAAAAACGGACTGCAGCAATCATTGCTGCAGCATGTGCAGTAAATGATGATGATCCCTCACCTCCCGGGTAGGGATGGGCGAAAGTTGTCATCATGTTCCCATGAGAAATTTCACGAAAACCACATTGTTATCCGCTTTTTCATGGGAAAATCTGCTTTAAAATTAGTGCTTAAAATGTTTTCATCTTTTGCCCATTGGCCAAAATCTTTTGCCTTTTTTTTTCAATGGCTAGAAGTTTCCACCCATTGACTTACGTTGTTTTCGCACTTCCGCTATAAAAACATGATGTTTTTGCTGAAGGTAGGCACGATAGAAGCAGCTAAGGAGCGAGATAGACGTGCTGTGCTGTTCTGCTGTGATATTTTGGAAAAATTGAGGCAGGAAAGGCTCATAGTGATTTCTATCACTATGAGCAGGGTGAAAAATAATCAGTGGAGGAGCTGGAAGGACCCTTATGTGTCCACTGAGTCTGAGGAGGAGGAAGGGACCACTAATGAGCCAATGCTGGGGAATTTAATGGGAAGTGTCAGGGACATTGTCATGGTGGAGAGTAGAAGGATAAAATTTTGGAACCAGTATGAACTTTATAAAAATAATTTTTCTATCCTAAATGTGTGTAAATTATCTCATGTAAAAACACAGGCCCTTTGCTTCAAAGTAGGGGATGGAAATATCTGAATGTCATTTTTATGGGAATTTTTGACCATCTTCTAGTCAATAAGGTCTAAAGAAGATTCAATATCTTACATAAAAATCTCAAAGTCTGGGAAGAAAGTGTCCTCCCGTGTGAGAAAGTCTGGTAGGATGACATGTTTATATGACGTATGATGAACTTTTGATCATATCACTCGGGAGACAAAACAGATCAGATGTCATGACAGGTGCAAACTTTTATACAGTGTTGTGGTGCCATCTTCTGGGTTCATAGAGTTATTACTGGAAAAATGCATGATTCATATGGATATTAGAAATGTAGTGTCCAATCAGATAATACTGATGATGCCACTGCATAATGAGATTAATCTTTCGCCAATCAGAGGAGATTGGAGTGGCTTTTTTTACCTTATAAAATAGTAAGGCCTAAGGTAGTTCAGGCTCTTGCCTACTGAGTTCCTGATTATCTTGGTCATAGCTGAAGTGTTCTATTCCTGCTGGCTGCTAAATATATCCTAAGAAACACTTATTTGATTGTAACTACATTTTTCCTTATTTTAATTCTGCAAAAATTCAAAATCAAATATATATTTCCTCTATATTTGAGGAGACATAATTTATTATAATTTTTCTTAGTGGATTGGCCACCCTTTTTTAGAAATTATAATAAGCCATATTGGCTGTAGTGATTCCGGAATTAAGCAGAATTGATTAATTAATTGGTAATATTTTGCCAGATAAATATAAAATAGTTGTGTCACAGCTTACCTTGAATCCAGCATGATTACAGGTGCGAGGCTTCAAGCAGGCTGCAGGCCTCTGTTTTATCTGTTTGCTTACTGTAGTCTCCTCCTACCTACTTCCTACCTCTGAGCTGCTCCTCCTACTTCATGTGGAGGGGTTTTAAAGGCAGACTAAGGCCTGACTCAGATGCCCTTGCATTGTTGTTCTTAGGTGAAGTACTTGGGCTCTGTGTGTGTCCTGGCTATCTACGAAAACTCACTCTGTGTATGACCTGGCTATTTATGAGAACCCGCACTGTGTATGACCCAGCTAAGTAAGAGAACCCTCTCTGTGTATGACCCAGATACGTATAAGAACTCTCTCTCTGTTTATGACCCAGCTAAGTACGAGAACCCTCTCTGTGTTTGACCCAGTGATCACGAGTACCCCTTACTGTGAACAATTTGTACTATTGGCCTAAGACAGACCATTGTTGTGGACAGAGAGTCTGATTGGTGACTGCAGTATAGTATAGTGTAATGTTCTCAAATTTATTTTTTTTATGTATTTATGTGAAGATATACAACTGTCAAGGTTTTACTGAGCTGCTCCTTTTCTGCCTATTGATTCTGCTGTCTGAGCTAATCTAGTGCTCTGTTATCCACTACTGCTGTCTTCTGACTTTGTGGCTCAGGTTGAATCAGCTGACCTCTCTGATTACTCACCTGACTGTTATCAGTCAACCCATCCAGGGTATTTTAAGCAGCTTGGCTCACTTTCTCATTGTCCTTGTGTTTGTTTGCTGACCTGTTGCTACTGGCTGCAGTGGATTTTCCTGCATTTCCGTTTGCTGTGTTCCAGACCACATGGCTTGTTCCAGACTTCACTGACTTCTGTTCTTCTGATTCTTGGCTTGTTCCTGACATTGCAGAGTTCTGGTTTTCTGATTCTGGCTCGGCTGAATCCTGTCTTGATTCTTGACCCTGGCGTGTCTTTTGGCTTATGCTCTTGGATCATGCTTTTGTTTTTGTTGCACTAATACAGGTGTATTGCATTTTACCTTTTTGTGTCCTGTCTGGTTCCTATTCCCTAACAACAACCTAATTTGGCCTCCTGTTAACTCTTTCTTTTTTTTTCTTCGACAGAAGGGAGGGAGAAAAGGGAAGGGAGGGAGAAAAGGGTAGTACTAGTGTCAGCTGCCTGTGTCTTCTGCTAGATGTGCTGCCTCTGCTGACATGTTGCTGCCCCTGTTGAAACCAGTGCAATGCCTGCTGCCAGTGCTGAACCCTCTGCCACCAGTGTTGAAGCTGCTGCCACCAGTGCTGAAGCTGCTAGTGTGTCTTGTAATATTCAGGAGGGAGGGAAGGAGAAGATGATGCCAAGTGTGACAGCAGGGGACCTCTGTCACATTGCTCGTCACCTCCTTCAAGCAGCAGTGAGATGTCTGTAATAGAGCAGCAGCACGTAGGGACTAGTGCTGGTGGTGATGGTGATGGTGGAGAAGCTGGGGTGGAAGAGACACTGATAGCCTTTTTAGCAGAAACTGAGAAGGAATGGGAGACAGGGATGAGGATGGGCATCACCACCACCAATAGCAATAAGCTTTTGGAAATTACGGAATTTGCAGCTGCTCTAATTCCTGCTGCTGCTGAGATGCAAGGGCAGCAGGATGCTGAGGAGCAAGCTAGTGTGCCACAGATCACCGTGGACACAGTGGGAATGGGGTCAACAAGTGATGCGGGACTAGGACAGGTTCCACTTGCCAGCACCAGCAATACTCCTGGTCCTAGCTGCAGTGCTGAGTCAGTAGCAGCAATAGCAGCAACATCATCCTTTGCCCCAGACAGTAAAGGGGAATGTGGAGGACAAGAAGAAAGAGGCCATTCTTCTCCACCTGTTCCCTATCCCTCCCCCTAGAAGTCATGGGTGTGGGACTATTATTCTTTTCTGGCAGACACAGTGCAGTCATCATCAACAACTGTACAGTGCAAAATTTAGTTAGTGAGAAGGGGAAAGGAGGGAACACACCTTGGCACAACCTCCCTGATAACACACATGAAACACAGACACCATGACATTTACGTCAAGCATGTTAAAGTGTAACACCCATTACAGAAATCTGGAATCGCTTTTGCTCTACCCTCTGACTCTCCAGAAAGGCACCAAGAGGCAAGGTGGAGATCAAAGAGGAGGAAGAATAAAGAAACTCAGACAGACACTGGAAGTTCCATGACTAGCGAAATAACTAGCTCGCCATCAACATCACCTTCTTTCTCTAGGGTAACAAGTACATCTTCCGCCAGTCCATCTCATTCATTGTTACCTTCCCCTCCAAATGATAGCCACCATGTTAATGTTAGGAAATGGCAGTTCATCTCTACCCATTCCACACTGTGTGGTGCATTGACCACACATGCCAGTGTGGTGGAGGAGAATCAATACCAGGTCATTGGTTGGCATCTGAGGAGATTCCATACAGCAGAATATGGTAGGATTCTGGAAGGGAGGGTTCATCATTACTATTAAACTGTAACCAATTGTCGTGTGTCCTTAGCGGGGTCTGGACAAGGGGTATAGTGAAAGCGGCAGTACTTGATTTCGAGTGTCATGGTGTTTGGATACAGTTGTGCCCCCAGGTGTTATTTACCACACATACTGTGCACCTTGCAGCTGCTGATCACAGCCACAGTTCCTGCTCTCAAGGGAAAAAAATATATTCTAATAACAACACACTCATAATTTTGCAGGAGGGGCAGGTGGAGAAGATTTAAAGGTCAACTTCTTCTTTTCTCCACATAGACTGGGGGACTACTTATTCTTAGGAGCATCACTGGAGCCAGTTGTGGCAAGTGGAACCTTCATCATCCATCTCATCCATCTCCATGTTACTGCTATTGTTGATCCCATTCCCTTTCAGCTTCCTAATCATCCTGCTGCTTGAACAACTCAGCAGTACAAACAGCAGTTGCAGCTCTGGACACAGGAGGACATTTGACAGTGACCACTGGTCAACATGAACTGCTGGCATTAGCCCAGTAGAACATTTTTATTTTTTTCTCAGGGCTTGTGCTTTACAAAAAAAAAAGGAAAAAAAAACATAGTCCTACAAAAAAATAAACAATTTTTTGGGGTTTGTTTCTAACAAGCCTAAGTCCAACAAATTAATGTTTCCTTAGGATTTGTATGAAAGAAGCTTAAGTCCTACAAATCAATGTTTCTTCAGGGATTGGGCCTCTAATAAGTCTAAGTCCAACAAAGGCCTCTGACAACAAATCAAACAAATCAACCTCTACAAAATACAAGTCGAGTATCAGTCCACCCCAGTGGCAGCTTATGTCAGGGGGTTCCTGTCTCTATCACTTTACATACAAATGTCTTATTTTATTTTACTGTTTTATTTTTTTATCAACTGTCCCCCCAATAGCAGCCAAGAAACCCACCCAAAACAAATTCCCTGTTCAAATGACTCATTCATTCACCCTCCTGAGACCCCTTTATACCATGTCTTATGGTTTTTATTTTAATCAGGATTTTTTTTTTATTAAGGGCCCCCCAATCCCAGTAAACAGCCCTCCCAAAAATCAGCACCTGTTCAATTGATTCTTTCCCCACACCCCACCAACACTGGCACCCTCATGCCCATTTTATACTATGCCTTTGGGAAATTAAATAATATTTGCTATGTGTTGTATGTAACCTCTATGTTCTCATTGATTTCAATGGAGTCAGCTAGGTGAAAAAAGCAAGAAAAAGTGGAAAATCTGCACTTTTCGTGGAAAATTTTTCACCAATCGGAAAGTTCCATTTTTCACAGATTTCAGTTTGAGACAGAAATTTTCGCCCATCTCTACTCCCGGGGTGGATGCAGTTTGTCAAGGTCCCACCAATAATACCACGCCAGTCCCCAACTACCATACACATCTGCCACATTGTAGGTAGTACTTTATTTTTTGTAATCACTTGACATCATCATGAACATGTGCCAGTGTCACTTAAACAGGAAGTAGGTGTTGTGGGCAAAGGCACTCTGCATGCTAAAACATTTTCAAGGTATATGTTGCTATAGGACTCACAACTTTGACTTCCAGCTACCTATTTCTCCACTACAACCATCAGAAAAAGTAATAATGTGCAACAAGGGGTGTTTGCACAAATGGGTGCAGGTCTGAAGCAGACCATTTGCGAAATACAGTACAAATAAATTACACAGTGGGGTCTGTTTATTAAAATTGCACATGAAAATCGGTCAGAGGGAAAATAGGTGAGGACTTGAGCTTAATTTATTAATATATTTAACACCAACTGTATTTTTGTTAATGAGCTAAAAAATTGCATTGCATCTAAAACCTTTTGCATAGGAATGCATGCAGTTAGCTTTAGAGGCTTGAAACACTGTATCATGGTTTTTGTTTTTTTACAAAGGTCATTTTTATATTAGCATCATTAGCTTTTATTAGAAACATTGAAACAATGCCATTTTTTTTGTCATTGCTATTTTTCTCTATTTGTTTTTGCTGCATTTTTAAAATGACAGTTTTATTATTTAGAGATGAGTGATTAAAGAAGGGATTTTAAGACCTTGCATGCTATTTGTCCCCAATGATGCAGTTGGCCTGCTTCAGAATTGTTTTGGTTCATTTTCTTATTTTAGCCTCAGTTTTGTTTGCCTTCTTCATATATGCACATAATAGCAAGAAAAATATGATTGGAGTCATGTGCCAACAATGCTGGGGAGTAGCCCTTCACTCATTGTTTAGTGTGTTGGGACTCAGAATGAGTCAAAACTGCCTTGATACATGGACTCCTAAAAATAGCAGTCATTTCACATGCATAAGAAAACATACAGTGACCGCATGCATCATTTTGCTGTATCTGCTGCCAATGTAGGGCATCAATTACTGACAACTTATAAACAAAGGACTGAAAAGAAAAGGAAATGTAATGCAGTGCTGGGAATAAGGAAAGCTTCTGGTTACTGAGCTGAAGCACAGTACAAGCCTCTTGCAACATTTGGAGAACTACCAATACTTTAATAGAGCTTTGCTTAATCGATCATTGGCAACAGTCTTAGAATTTTAAAAGATATAACAATAACTAGAATTACATAAAGAGAATAAAAAGTATACATAGAACTAAAATGAAAATTTGCTGTGTATAGTGCTGTGGTAATGAAACACATTGTAAAGTACTGCAAGAACAAGGGTATACCTATGTGTCCTATGCAATTACAGAAGCTGCATTCCTAATGAATAGTGCAGTGCAAAACTGATCTGCTGTACTAGAGAAACAGGGCCAAATGTAGAAATATCACTGATTTAAATGGGCTTATAAAATAGAGATATTGTCTGTAAGTGTATTTCAGATATCTGTCTACCAGGGATCCTTCCATTTGTATTTTCTGAAGAATATTGAAGCATTCCACCAATAAAATGTCTTTAGAGTCTATAAAGCTCCATGGCTTGCAAAACACTTAACATAGCCTAATAAAGTGAAAAAATGGTATTCTTTGAGTGTCATAGGGATATGGTAGGAGCTCTGTTTGTATATTCATCTTTGTTGCAGCAATATTAGCATATCCAAGAAACATAGGAATTTGGTATCTGTGTTGTATTGAGAATTTAGTGTGTGATAATTTTAGGCCTAGTAAACAAGTTATTTTGGTTATAAGATGGTGTAGCAACACAAGAGTGTCACTGAAAATGACTGTAGCTGTGAAAGTCTCCCATGTGAACTGCCACATAGAAACATGGATATCTATTCTCCAATTTTTTTTACAGCAATGAACTTACCCATAAGTACTAGGCATAGAGCATTGTGTAGAGAAATGGAGCATGATGGACAGGTTACACATATCCACTAGAGTGGGGATAAAAATGTGGTATTACAGACCAAAATCCTTACACCCTACATTATCTGAAGTCCTTGAAAAATGTGTCCACATGCAACTGCATAAGTATTACAGACTGTCCAGATTTGTCATCCCACTTCAATCAGGCTTTTATCCAAATCGTTCAATAGTTATGACCCTCCTAAAAGTATCCAATAATATACAGTCTGGCAAGAAAAATGGTGAACTTACTGGAGCTATTTTCCTTGATTTTGCAAATGTATATAGTAGATATAGTTATAGTATATAGATATAGTAGACCATGATATTCTGATAAGTAAGTTCAAATGCTCAGGATTTGGTAACCATTCTCTAAACTGGTTCAGATCCTATTTATCAGGCAGAACATAATATGAATCTATTGCTGACAATATTTCCCTTCCTCTCAAAGTAACAATTGGAGATCCACAAGGCTCTATTCTTGGACCTCTTCTGTAGTCATTATTTATAAATGATCCGCCCATGGATTGCAAAGCATCTTCTGTGCACATATATGCAGATGACACTTCAATCTACACTAAAATTGCAAATGTATCCCAAACTTGAAACAGTACTACAAGATGATTTTGCAGAAGCTGAAAGAAGGATAGCTAAAAACAAACTTAAATAATGATAAAATTGTCACAATGGTATTTGGTACGAAGACTAATTGTAACTTGGCCAAAGTGGACTCTTACCAGTATCTTAGTATGTGGCTTAACCCCAACCTTTCTTTTGGTCTTCATAATGATAAATTAATTATGTTGCTTTATCCTACAGTGTAATTACTCTACCCAACATTATGATAAGTTTTAAGAACTAATGTGGCTGACACTTGAATCTAGATGTACTCTTCACCTTTCGTACCTTGTATATCTCCACCAAGGAAAAGGCACAGGGCATTCCTTGATTATCATTTTGGACTAAAAAAACCTAGAGGAAAGTACAGTTTTTTTACTCAATTTTCTGCATATTTAATAATGGAGGTATTTGGGGCTTGCTTACATTGAAGTCTTAACAATAGCAGAGTGTGTATGAACTACAGTGTTCAAGCTCTCTAGTAAATACTCAGTAGTCCAGAAACATGAGCAGTGACCTAGTGTACAAGTGCATTAAGTGCAGGTTGATTCTTACATTTCCCACAGTATGTAACCAGCACATATTATGAAATACTAATTATTATAATTAATGGCCTGTTTTATGTCCCTATGGTAAACCTGGAGACTACAACTCCCATTATCCATGATGAGAGTTGTAGTCTCCATCAGCTGAATGTCTAAATCTTATCTATCCTTGCATTAGGACAACGTTATTCATTGAGTCACACCAATAGGTAAGCTTTTCAATATATCATGCTTATTCACAGCTTAGTAATCAATGGTTCAGCCATTGTGATTTAGCTGCCTTTGATTAGTTTGGGATATCCAGCAAATATTGACCTATTGGTATGCCCTAAGGACTAGAACTGTCATTCCTGTCTTATGCTGCTATAATTTCTACTTAATGAACTATATTCAGCTGCGGAAAGGAAATTAGTTGTTTTTTTCTATCTCTTACTACTATTTGGTTAGCAGAAGCCCAGATTTGCTGTGTGGATCTGTAGAGACACTAGCACAAATCCTGATGCATTTGTTCAGAGAATATGAGTTGAAAAAACAATAACATTTGGTAGAATAATAGGAGAGTGTCCTTACTGAATTGATTTAAATTAAGGCTTGATTGGTAACAGATGTAAGAGCAGAATTCCTAAGCACAATCTACCTGATACTGAGAGAAAAATGCCTCTGGTGTTTTCATAAAAATGTGTGCTTTCCTTGACAAAATTTGTAATAATCATGAAGACAGTTTTGTTTCTAATACACCTATCAGCTTTACCTTGATTAGTGTGAACTCATAATTTCCAATAATCCTCTTATCCGTGGCCTCAATTAACTTTATACCAGTATTTCTGAACTATGGTCGGTGTCTCAAGCTTAATATAAGGTCCCCCTCTGAAATCATTAGGGTCAGGACAGATATAGCTTGCCCCCTCTCCATTCATTTCCCCAGCAATGAATGAAAATGCAGAGGCTGATGCTAGAGCCAGAGTGGTTAGATTAATAAGGGTTGGTGTTTCATGCTCAATTCCATGGTGGCAAGGGCTTTTTTACTTTAGAGGACAAAAGCAATTTTGGACTTTTTAGTATGCCCTTTTTCAACCACATTTTCCCTCTAATTAACCTTGTACGCCCACACAAATTATATACCTTTTTAAAGGGTAGTAATGCTTCAGTTACAGCTAAGCTATGATCTGTCTTTGTAGTGTATACGATTGCTCCACATTTCTGGTAAAGCTTAAAGCATTCTATTTTCTATTAAATTATGTTATAAAGTGTCCCCCTCCCACCCCTTATACATAATTTTTCTTGCCTCAGACCTGAAAACAGATCGCTATGAGGAACAATCTTCTTTCACGATTAGGAAAAACCCGCCCTCCTTCGTCAAGTGGGGCAGGGTTTTCCTTATACCAAATGAAGAAAGATTGTCCCTCATTACGATGAGCGGATTGCAGGTCTGAGGGGAGGCGGCTTACAAAACTGAAAAGGGGCTGGAGGGGGACAATTTATAATATCATTTCAAAGAAAATAGAGTGATTTAAGCATTACCAATGACGGTGAGCAATAATATATACTATAAGAACAGATTGTAGCTTAGTTGTAACTGAAGCATTACTATCCCTTTAAGGATAGTTAGGGTTTTCTTTTAATGCTATATTTATATGTATAAGTTTGATAATATAAAAAATTTAAATAAAACAACACAATTTTTTGCAGGTTTTTCTGTGATTATTTGTGCTCAATTTACTGTATTTTTGAACAGGATTTGGATAAAAAAGTTGCACATTCGTTTATACTTCCCAAGTGTCCTGTTATAGGGGGGGATATTGTCCCTATGAGATGCTTAGTAGTGATGAGCGAGCATGCTCGGCCGAAGCTCGGTTCGGCTCGAGCATCGCTCTGCTCGGCACATGGCGGTACTCGTACGAGTACCGCATGTGCTCGCCCGCCATGTTCGGGTCTCCTCCCCACACGTTTCGCAGCTGCTGCGCAGCCAATAAACGTGCGGGGAGGCTCTGACATCAGTGTAATGCCATCAGCCATGTTGGCTGCTGGCATTACACTGATTGGCTGGCCAGAACCCGTGATCGGGTGCTGTATAGCACCCGACGCGCGAGTTCGGCTCATTCTTAGCCAGGGAGAGATGCGCTTAGGCAGGGAAAGTCAGTGTAGGGAGAATAAAATTGTTGAAACTCTTTCAAGACCCAAAAGTCCTTTTTAGGACTGTTGTGTGTGGGGGCAGCTTTTATATTTTGTTTGGGGGGGCACAATTTCCTTTTTTTTGTGGGGGGGATATTTGTAAGGTGACATATAATACTAGATGAACAGGAAGTCAGTGTAGGGAGAATAAAATTGTTGAAACTCTTTCAAGACCCAAAAGTCCTTTTTAGGACTGTTGTGTGTGGGGGCAGCATTTAATTTTTTTTGGGGGTGGCAGAATTTCATTTTTTTGTGGGGGGGGACATGTTCTAAGGTGACATTGTACTAGGTGCACAGGGACAAATATTTCACAGTGCAGTGACAAGCTGACATATTCTGTTAGGTGCACAGGGCCAATGATTTTACAACGCAGCGACAAAAAGGGCCATTTTAAACTTGTGCCTAGCCATAGATTATTGTCACATTCTGTTTAGTGTGCAAATTCACAAATTAACGTCACATATTCCGTTCACTGTGCCTAGCCGCAGATTAGCGTCACATTCTGTTTTGTGTGCCTAGCCGCAGATTAGCGTCACATTCTGTTTCGTGTGCCTAACCGCAGCTTAGCGTCACATATTGTTTAGTGTGCCTAGCCGCAGATTAACGTCACATATTGTTTAGTGTGCCTAGCCGCAGATTAGCATCACATATTGTTTAGTGTGCCAAGCCGCAGATTAGCGTCACATTCTGTTTCGTGTGCCTAGCCGCAGATTACCGGCATATATTCCGTTTAATATGAAGAAGGCGGGTAAAAAGGGACGGGGAAGTGGACGTGAACCTGATAGTTCAGGGCGCGGGTCAGGACGCGTAGAAACTGTTCCTGGTGCCAGAGCACAAGAAAGAAAGACATCCACCATACCTAGCTTCATGTCTCAGTTTACAGGGCGTCGCAGGACATCACTCTCGAGGTCAGACCACTGCGAACAGGTGGTCGGTTGGATTTCAGCTGATACTGCTTCCAGTCGGTTAAGCACCACCCTGTCTTCCACCAAGTCCACTCTCACTAGCCAAAAGTCTGGTCAACATAATCCTCACCCTGATCATCCTTCCTCCCACCATAGAGGGTCTGACCAAAGAAGTGATCCCACACTGGGATATAGTGAGGAGCTCGTCTCATCACCAATCCTTGATTTGAACCTCTCTCCAGCACGCTTGCAGAGGAACATGAGATCTTGTGCCCTGATTCACAACCTCTAGAGGGTACCCAATCACAAGAAGATGACAGAGGGGAACGGCATTTAAGGTCAAAGGAAGTGGATGATGATGATGAGACACAGTTGCCATCAAATCAACCACAATTACTGTCTCAAGACCTTGATGAGGAGGATGATACACAGTTGTCAATGACTGAGGATGTGGTGGGATCAAGAAATGAGGAGGATGATCAGAGTGAGGAAGTGGAGGAGGACTTGGTGGACGATGAGGTCACTGACCCCACCTGGGAAGGTGGAAAGCCGAGCGATGACAGCAGTCCTGAGGGTGAGCCATCTGCAGCACCGCAACAGGCTGGAAGAGGCAGTGGTGTGGCTAAAGAAAGAAGGCGGACTGCACCAAACCGGCCCGCAAATGTTCCACGGAGCACCCCCTTGCGTAAATCTCCCTTGCCAAGGGCTAGGTGTTCCACGGTATGGCGTTTTTTTAAGGAAAGTGCGGACGACAAAAGAATTGTAGTTTGCAACCTGTGCCACACCAGAATGAGCCGAGGCATGAACACTAGCAACCTCACCACCACCAGCATGATCCGACACATGGCATCCAAGCACCGTAATAAGTGGGAGGAACGCCCGGATCGCCAATCTGTGTCTGCAGGCCACACCACTGCCTCCTCTTCCCCTGTTTTCGGTGCCGGCCAATCGCCTGTCGAAGGCGCAGGCCCGCATACCTCCCGCCCTGCACCTGTACCATCTGAAGCACCATCAGCGACCACATCCACTTCCCTGTCCCAGCGCAGCGTCCAAATGTCGTTACCCCAGGCATTTGAGCGCAAGCGAAAATACCCAGCCACCCACCCACAGGCCATAGCACTAACCTCACACCTTTCCAAATTACTGGCCATCGAAATGCTGCCATTTAGGCTTGTGGACATTGAGTCCTTCCGCAGCCTGATGGCAGCAGCTGTCCCTCGGTACGCAGTCCCCAGCCGCCACTACTTTTCCCGGTGTGCCGTCCCCGCCTTACACCACCATGTGTCCCTTAACATCACCCGTGCCCTGACCAACGCAGTTACTGGGAAGGTCCACTTAACGACTGACACATGGACAAGTGCTTGTGGCCAGGGACGCTACATTTCCCTGACGGCACACTGGGTGAATGTCGTGGAGGCTGGGAGCGACTCGGACCCTGGGATGGCACAGGTGCTACCCACGCCGAGGATTGCGGGCCCTACCTCCATCAGGGTTTCCGCCAGCACCTACGTTATTGGCTCCTCCTCCTCCTCCTCCGTTTCCACCTCCAAATTCTCTGCGCGCAGCTCCACTCACCCATCAGCCGGTAGCTGGAAGCAGTGTAGCACTGCAGTGGGGAAGCGTCAACAGGCCGTGCTGAAGCTGATCTGCCTTGGGGACAAACAGCACACGGCCTCAGAGCTGTTACAGGGGATTAGTCACCAGACCGAGCAGTGGCTCTCGCCACTCAACCTGCAACCAGGCATGGTTGTGTGTGATAATGGGCGTAACTTGGTGGCGGCTTTGGAGCTCGGCAAGCTCACACACGTACCATGCCTAGCGCATGTATTTAATTTAGTGGTTCAGCGATTTCTAAAAACCTACCCCAATGTGCATGATCTCTTGACGAAGGTGCGCCGCGTGTGTGCACATTTCCGTAAGTCATCTACAGCTTCAGCAGGCCTGTTGACGCTGCAGCAGCGCTTACAATTGCCAGCTCACCAGCTGCTGTGTGACGTGAGCACGCGCTGGAACTCCACCTTCCACATGTTGGCCCGGCTTTGTGAGCAGCAGAGGGCAGTAGTGGAGTACCAGCTGTTACACGGTCGTCGCCTCTCCGTTCAACTTCCTCTAATCAGAAGTGAGGAGTGGGAATGGATGTCAGACCTCTGTGAGGTTTTACGCAATTTTGAGGAATCGACACAGATGGTGAGCGGCGATAACGCTATTATCAGTGTAACCATCCCACTTCTGTGTCTACTGAAACGCTCGCTGCTCACAATTAAAACCGACGCTTTGCATGTGGAAGAGGTGGAAATGGGGGAGGAAGAGCTTACACAAGGTGATAGCCAGAGCAACCTCACTTCGTCTTCTCAGCGACAATTGGAGGAGGCGGAGGAGGCGGAGGAAGACACGGTTGCCTCCGCTACAGAGGGTAGCCATGGAACTTTAGTTCCATCTCTTCAGCGTGGGTGGGCAGAAGAGGAGGAAGAGGATGAGGAGATTGAGAGTCATCCTCCTGGTGAGGACAGCGAAATCTTGCCGGTTGGTACTCTGGCACACATGGCTGACTTTATGTTAGGCTGCCTTTCCCGTGACCCACGCGTTATACGCATTTTAGACAACACGGATTACTGGGTGTTCACCCTTCTGGACCCCCGCTACAAAGAGAATTTCTCATCTCTCATTCCTCCGGTGGAGAGGACAAGCAAAATGGTGCAATACCAGAAGGTTCTTGTCGAAAAATTGCTCCAAAATTTTCCATCTGACAACGCTGGCGGCAGAGTAAGTGCTACCTTGGCCAACCGAGAAGGGGAGAAAAGGGGAGCACACAGCAGTTCCGACAAAGGCAGGGCAACACTCTCCAAGGCGTGGGACACCTTCATGACACCCCGCCAGCACCCTCACCCTGATGCGCAGCCTAGTGTCACAAGGAGGGAAAAGTTTTGGAAGATGGTGAAGGAGTACATGGCAGACCGTGTCAGCGTCCTCACTGATCCCGCTGTGCCTTACAACTACTGGGTGTCCAAGCTGGACACGTGGTATGAACTGGCACTCTACGACTTGGAGGTGCTGGCCTGCCCTGCCGCCAGCGTTCTGTCTGAGCGGGTATTTAGTGCTGCTGGTGGCATCATAACAGATAAGCGTATCCGCCTTTCCACCGAAAATGCTGATAGGTTGACACTTATAAAAATGAACAAGGCCTGGATTTCCCCTGACTTCTCCACTCCACTGGAGGAAAGCCCCGGGTGAACATAAACTCACTTTATATATGTTATTTACAATGATGGGAATACTCTGTATTCCCATTCACCCCTTCCACCCAAAAAACGGGTATATGGTTGACCCTTAATCTTCTCATCCTCCTCCTCCTCTTCCATATGCCCTGTGATATAATTTTTATATAGGGCCAGCTCACCAGCGGGCCCTGTGATATAATTTTTATATAGGGCCAGTTCACCAGCGGGCCCTGTTTGACAATTTTTGTATAGGTCAGCTCACCAGCGGGCCTTCTCATATAATGTTTTATTGGGTCAGCTCTCTAGCGGGCCCCCTCATATAATGTTTTATAGCGTCAGCTCACTAACGGGCCTTCGCATATAATGTTTAGGATGGTCAGCTCCGCAGCAGACCCTCACCCATAATGTTTTAGATGGTCGGCTCAGCAGCAGACCCTCATTCCTAATGTTTTAGATGGTCAGCTTAGCGGCATGCCCTCACCCCTAATGTTTTAGAGGGTCACCAGCAGGCCATTAATCCTAATTTTTCAAGGGTGTGTATGATGCCCTCCTTTATGTGTTATAAAGGGTGTATTGGAGTGACATTTCAGTCTAATTTTTGGCAGCCCTTTCACTTAGTGCATAGGCTTTATGAGTGTTGGACCACTACCTGAACTATTGTACCACAATGTGAATGAGGCCCTCCATTTTGTGATATACAGGTTGTATCGGAGTGCCTCAGGTCCTCCCATTGAATTAAATAGGGCTGGGGTGTTCGACAGAGCAGAAGGTAGTTCTTGGCTTCATCCACTAAGTCACTTCGTCACTTTTATTCAATGGATCAGACCCCACTGTTCCGACTATAAATTTTGGACTTAACAAGGGCAAACGGACATGTTGTAAAACCTGTGGTAGCTGTGGCCTCCGTTCCTGAATGCTGTACCTTACCCGGGCCATAACCACGTTGAACACCTGCTTTACGCTGCGCACGTTTCCCTCTTAATCATGGCCCCAGTTCCAAAAAATCGATGACATTTTTTGCAGAATTTGCAGATGATATACAAGTAAATATACAGCAAATACTGTTTGGTAACAATTTTTCGCCTAAAATCGTTTTTATCTTCCTTTTTGTGTGTTTTACAGTCAGTCTGTAAAAATGGCGTACTACGGGCGAAACATCGTTCCCAGCAGCGACGTTGGAGTCCAAGATGCATCCAGACATCCTCCATATGCTGTCCCTGAACCATTTCTGTGGTGTTTCCATCATTTTCTGAGCTTTTCCTATGAACCAGGCACCCTCCCCTCATCAGAGCAGGGGGTGCCTGGTGTAATGCTCGAGTCCTCCCATTGACTTCAATGGGGCTCGGGTGCTCGGCCGAGCACTCAAGCCTCCGGGGGCGCTCGGCCAGAGCACCCGAACACCCGAGCATCGGGGTGCTCGATCATCACTAATGCTTAGCCCTATGTCCCTCTTCCCTGTCCTGCTGTCCCTCTTTTTAGGAGATCAGGCTGTGTGGTGTGTATATGTGTATCACATAGATCCACATCAATAAAGCTCACATTAATGTTTGTTTAATCATTAGTACCAATAAAATCTCAGGTATAATACGTACCTGTGTATAATACGCAGGTATAAATTTAACCCATGATTTTAGGGGAAAACAAAAGTGCCTATGTATAATACGCACCCTAGTTTTCCCTCCCTCCACCCACCAAAAAATAATTATTTCTTTTCTGCTTCCCTCCCGCCCTCCACCTCAATATACTCCAACCTTCCTCTCCCTCTGCTCATGCCTTCTGGAGGCTTCTGGGATTTCTGAGCAGTGGGCCTTTCAGGTCCTCAAATGACATTACCATTATCTAGAATTAACACAGGTCCTCACAGGAGGATGCAGGAGCGGGTTGCAAATGCAAGCATGCCACCCACTGCGTAGATATTTCACATACATCTGGATGAGGTGAATGGAGGGAGATGAAGGTGGCAGTATATTGAGGTGGAGGAAGGGAAGCAGACATGTGGAGATATATATATATATATATATATATATATATATTTTTTTTTTTTTTTTTTTTCTTGTGTATAATATGCACCCCCCCACTTCAAATAAGGTGCAAAATTTTGAGTACTATACATGAGATTTTACATTATTTGCTTATAACAGTCTGTGCATATACAAAACGTTGATCTTTGATCTTGCTCTAAATCATTTATTCAGCTACACAAAGAGGTTTCAGTAGGTTGTCGTAAACTTAGCTATAGGTTTAATGTCGCAACCACAAGTTCTACTCCCAGTATGACCACCAAAAACAAAAGAGACCCTCTATTTGGCCATTTGAAGCTCTGGGATACATGTTCTTTGCTTCTCTTTGCCACAGTGAGGAGGAGAGAAACAGAGAACAGTGACAAAGGCAATGTTTAGGAGCATTAGGGAAGATATATAAAAAGTGTTCTTGTTCGGTTTTATTTGCAAATGGATCCTGAAACTATCCATATTCCTTAATATGAGTGTTGGAATTTATAATGTATTCTACACACATTTATAAATGTGGTGACAGCAAAAATAAGAACAGGTCACATATGACCTTAAATATTTGTTAAAAATTCTGTTGCCAAATTGTTGCAAACAGCAACATTAATTTCTTTATAAATTCTCTGCTCCACTTTTTACAGATGTCCTTATGTCATTTTTCTTAAAAAGTACTACACAACATTAAGTCCTCTTAAACTGTTGTTAATAGTTATATAACTACTAATGACATTACAGTCATTTTAATGCTTCTTTTTTATTAACTCCACTGTTATAAAGCTCCCCCACTGCATTTGATATGGCTCCATTTGCAAATGTGATCGATGTAACCCATGTGTGGATTCAACTGGAATGGCTGGAACTGACTGCTCCTCCCACCATAATCACATCACTCCCTTAAGCTTTCTGTGAGCATTAACCCATGACTCTTATATGTCCTTAAAGAATGGAATTGTGTGAAGAGTTAAGGGGTTAATACAGGGTGACCAATCCATAAAAAAAAAAACATTTCTAACTGTAACTACCTCATTCCCTTATCTCATTGCTCTGACCCCGACACCCTTGTTTTCAAATTAAATGAAAATGTAATGGGTTTTACTGAAATATTCTACATAGACTAAATATGACCTCCATTGAACGTATGACAGTTATTCTGAATTATTATCAGTGTTTCATACTTAATTCAGGTTCACTTCATGAAATAATGGGGCCCAGGTCAAAGGTGATTTGGTGCTATCCCTTTCCCCTTCATTGCTCTGACCTCTCAGACCCTTCCTTCATGTTCTTAAAATAAATGAAAATTCAGTGCTAAGATGGACTGGAACAAACCAGTTACACTATTGGAGACAAAAAAGCATTCAATCTGATTGCAATAGGCATTTTAGCTCCATAAAATGCCAGTGACCTCAATTGCATTTATGGCATTAAATCCCCATTTAAATCAATGGGTATGTGCATTTGTCTCCATTGGTGTCAGGTCCCTCGCCCTCGCCGTCCTTGCCAGTAGCTCTACTGGCTTCAGGACGGCTGGGCGCATGCGCGCGTCCTCGCGCATGCGCAGTTGCGAGGCCTGACGTCGGTCGTCGCACCGACGTCACTCCTTGGGCGCCCGGCGTTCTTTTTAAAACTGGCGGCAACCGGGACTCGGCGCTCAGTTGTCGCTTGAGTCCCGGGCGGTATACCTGCCGCAGTTTAGTGCTCCAGCCTCTTCCTGCTTGCAGGCTCTGCATCCTTCTCCACAGCCTTCTCCCGCAGTCCTCCAGGCCAGCCAGCACAGCCTTTCTCCTGCAGTCCTCCAGGCCAGCCAGCACAGTCTTTCTCCTGCAGTCCTCCAGGCCAGCCAGCTTCTTCCAGCCAGCCTTTCTCCTGCAGTCCTCCAGGCCAGCCAGCTTCTTCCAGCCAGCCTTTCTCCTGGGGTCCTCCATCCAACCTCCTCTGGCTTGTTTCTCTGGACTTGCATAATTTCAGGTACTGACCTCTGGCTTGCTTCACTGGACTTGCTATATCTCAAACCTGTACTGACCTCTGGCTTGCTACGCTGGACTTGCTATATCTCAACCTGTACTGACCTCTGGCTTGCTACGCTGGACTTGCTATATCTCAACCTGTACTGACCTCTGGCTTGCTACGCTGGACTTGCTATATCTCAACCTGTACTGACCTCTGGCTTGCTACGCTGGACTTGTATAATCTCAGGTACTGACCTCTGGCTTGCTTCGCTGGACTTGCTATATCTCAACCTGTACTGACCTCTGGCTTGCTACGCTGGACTTGTATAATCTCAGGTACTGACCTCTGGCTTGTTATACTGGACTTGCATCATCTCAGCCTGCCCTGACCTCTGGCTTGTTATACTGGACTTGCATCATCTCAGCCTGCCCTGACCTCTGGCTTGTTATACTGGACTTGCATCATCTCAGCCTGCCCTGACCTCTGGCTTGTTATACTGGACTTGCATCATCTCAGCCTGCCCTGACCTCTGGCTTGTTTTACTGGACTTGCATTATCTTAATAAAGCTATCCTTGACCTATCTACTGATTCCCTGCATTCTGGGATCCATATTCGCTGTTCTTAGAGTATATAGCTTCCTGCTAATCTCTGGGTGGCTCCTCCCACCCAGAGATAGGCTTCAGTAAGCTTACATCCTTACAGTAACAACTGAGCCCCAAAATTGTTATGGAACCCGCGGGGTTACTCGAAGCCTTAAATACCCTGGGTAGTCGGATAGCTGCTCTCACTGCTTCTGTACAGGATTTACAGGCCAACCAAACACATCTCCAACAGCAACTACAGGACCTTCAACCAAGTTTAACCCAAGCAGCAGGTGGTTCTACACCACCCCTTCCTAGCCTTGAGATGAACTCCGCTCCAGAACCTCGTGTTCCCCTGCCTGAAAGATTTTATGGGGATAGAGCCCGGTACAGGTCCTTCATCACGGCTTGTGAGTTACTGTTCTCAATTAACCCACGTACCTATGCCTCTGACTTCACCAAAGTACGTACTACCATCACATTGTTAGGAGGAGAACCACAGGGCTGGTCCCATCACCTCTTACAGACCAACAGTCCTGTATTAACTACATGGCAGGCTTTCCGGCAGGCTATGGATGCATTATACGATGACCCTTTTAAAACGGCCTCAGCTCAAGTAGCACTAAGGTCCCTAACTCAAGGGAGACGCCCAGTTGAGGACTACGTTGCTGACTTTCGTCGTCTGTCAATTGATTCAAAGTGGAATGAAGCTGCACTCATGGATCAATTTCGTCTAGGCCTATCTGAAAGCCTGAAGGACGAACTGGTTAGAGTACCTATACCAGTTACACTAGACGAGATCACTCATCTCTCCATACAAATTGACCGCCGCTTGAGAGAACGGCGGCGTGAACGCTCTGCCACTTCTTCTCCTCCCCATCGTACTCCAGCTTCATCTCAACCACCTGCTACTGTCACCACCACAGAGGAGCCTATGCAGCTGGGTGTTCTACGGGGACCTCTATCTAAAGCCGAACGAGACCGTAGACGCCTTCTAAATCTTTGCCTCTATTGCGGAAAAGGGGGTCACCATCTCAGGACCTGTGATACCAGACCACGGCCTTCCCAAGGTAGGCATTTTTTACCTGCAACATCATCCGCTCCTATTCTGTTGCCCACTTCTTCTTACATATCCCTCTCTGTTATTCTACAGTGGAACACACAGCAGAGTGAGGTGTCGGCCATCATAGATTCCGGAGCCAGTAGTTGTTTCCTGAGCCAGGAGACAGCTTTATCCTTGGGCATACCCGTCAAACGCAAAACCCAACCGTTCACACTTCAGATGGCGGATGCAAGCTACCTACAGTCAGGCCCCATTCTTTATGAGACTTTACCTCTGTATCTTCTCACTGCTGTAAATCATAGAGAAGAGATTAAATTTGAAGTTGTTCCATCTCTTTTGTTTCCTCTTATTTTGGGTCTTCCATGGCTACAAATTCACGACCCCCATATTGAGTGGTCTTCCAAGACGGTAACCTTTCTTTCCACCCACTGTAGAGAAAAATGTCTTATCAAAACAGAGCCTAAACTGTTGACCTGTGTTACAACGCCAACCATACCCATGGTCTATCAGGACTTCTCAGATGTGTTTGATAAAAAAGGGGCTGACCTTCTTCCACCTCATAGACCATATGATTGTCCTATCGAACTTCTCTCTGGATCTACTATCCCCTATGGACATATATATCCTCTATCCGGACCAGAACTGCAACATCTTAGAGAGTACATCTCTGAAAATCTGGAGAAAGGATTTATTCGACCTTCCACTTCTCCAGCTGGAGCCGGGATTTTCTTTGTACCCAAGAAAGACGGTGGTCTGCGCCCCTGCGTAGACTATCGGGAACTCAATGCCATTACCATTAAAAACCGCTATCCGTTACCACTGATCCCAGAATTGTTTGAACGCATGTCAACCGCAAAGATCTTCTCAAAAATCGACCTGCGAGGAGCATATAACCTGGTTCGCATCCGCAAGGGAGACGAATGGAAGACCGCCTTCCGAACCAGATATGGACACTTTGAATACACCGTGATGCCCTTCGGGTTATGTAATGCTCCTGCAACGTTTCAGCATTTTGTAAATGATGTTTTTCGGGATCTTCTGGATCAGTTTGTTGTCATTTACTTAGACGACATTCTTGTCTTCTCACATTCACTACAGGAACATCGCAGTCATGTCAGGAGAGTGTTAACTAGGCTTCGTACACATGGTTTGTACGCTAAATTGGAGAAATGTTCTTTTGAAGTGTCTAAGATCGAATTCCTAGGTTTCCTTGTCTCCCCAGGGCAGTTAGAGATGGATCCTCGTAAGATAACAGCTATACTGAAGTGGCCCATACCATCTGACAAGAAGGCAATTCAGAGGTTCATTGGTTTTGCCAACTTCTACCGACGCTTTATCCGGGATTTCTCAAAATGTATTTCACCACTCACATGTTTAACCAAGAAGGATGCCAGTTTTCAGTGGACTCCTGAAGCCCAACAGGCTTTTGACCGTTTAAAACTTCACTTTACGCAAGCACCTATTCTTCAACAACCTGATGTCAATAAACCTTTCTTTTTAGAAGTTGATGCTTCTAATATCGCTACAGGGGCAGTACTGTCGCAACATATGGGCATTAAAGATCGTTTACAACCAGTAGCCTTCTACTCCAGGCGTCTCACACCTGCCGAACAAAATTATGATGTGGGAGACAAGGAATTGCTCTCTATTAAATGCGCTTTGGAGGAATGGAGACACTTATTAGAGGGTTCAGAGTACCCTATTACAATATATACAGATCACAGAAATCTAGAATATCTCCAATCAGCCCGCAGATTACGACCTCGTCAAGCCAGATGGGCAATGTTTTTTGCACGATTCCAACTACACATCACCTACAGACCGGGCTCAAAAAATTTGAAAGCAGATGCTTTGTCCAGGATGTATACGGTACCTTCCAATACTACTGCACTCCCTGATACAATTTTGCAACCACGTCAATTCCTCCTTGTCACCACCAACTTACTGGAACGTATCAAACAAGCCACCACTCCTTCTCCTCGTTTGATACAACTATACGCCTTAACCTTCACTGATGGCCTATTGTATAAGCAAGATACAGTTTTTGTCCCTGAATCTGTCCGTCAAGAGACTCTTCACCAGTTTCACGATCTTCCTGTTGCAGGCCACGGGGGAATCCAAAAGACCTTAGAAGCCATTCAGCGGTATTTCTGGTGGCCAAACTTAAAGCAGGACGTCAATCACTACGTATCCTCTTGTGACACTTGTGCCAGAGCCAAAAGCCAACACGCCAAACCATCCGGTTTGCTCCATCCTTTACCCATACCTTCTGGTCCTTGGAGAGATGTAACAATTGATTTCATTGTGGATTTACCAGGTTCAAACCAACATAATACCATTATGGTCGTAGTAGACCGATTTACCAAGATGGCTCATTTTATCCCAAGCAAAGGTCTACCTTCAGCCAGCCGAACCGCTTCTTTGTATCTGCAGGAAATCTTCCGTCTTCATGGAGTACCACAATCCATTACTTCAGACAGAGGTTCCCAATTCACATCAAAATTCTGGAGAGCATTTTGTGCCGGTCTTCAAATTACCAGTAACCTATCTTCAGGATATCACCCACAAACAAATGGGCAGACAGAAAGGACCAATCAGACTTTGGAACAGTATTTACGTTGCTTCTCTTCTCACTTACAAGATAATTGGTACCACCTACTCCCCATGGCAGAATTTGCTTATAATAATCATTATCACAGTACCTTAAAAAACTCTCCTTTCTTGGCCAACTATGGATACCACCCGGCAGCTCTACCAGGACTCACTCCCATCACTCCAGTCCCAGAGGCTAATCAACGAATACAACAATTACAGCAGTCTCATCATGTGTTAAGTCAAATTCTGAGATCTGCACAGCAAGACTATAAACATTATGCTGATAAACACCGACAGAGAGGACCTGAACTACAAATTGGGGATAAAGTATGGCTGTCCTCTTCACATGTTCGCCTTTCTTGTCCCACCAAAAAATTGGGACCTCGCTTCTTGGGACCTTTTTCTATCACTCAAGTCATTAATCCAGTAGCATATCGCCTGGCACTACCTTCCTCATTCCGGATCCACCCAACGTTCCACATCTCTCAATTGAAGAAATGGATTCCCAGCCCGTTTCCTGGTCGAGAACCTTCTAGACCTCCTCCTGTTTCTATTACCGATCCTGATGAGTTCGAGGTCAAAGAGATTCTAGACTCTCGTTTTCGTCGGGGCCGTTTGGAATACCTGGTACATTGGAAGGGGTACGGCCCAGAAGACCGCTCCTGGGAACCCGCAGGCAACTTCAACACCATGGCCTGTATTCGTAACTTTCATCAGAAGCATCCAGACCGACCTGCTGACCTGACCACCCGGAGGTTGGTCGTAAAGGGGGGGAACTGTCAGGTCCCTCGCCCTCGCCGTCCTTGCCAGTAGCTCTACTGGCTTCAGGACGGCTGGGCGCATGCGCGCGTCCTCGCGCATGCGCAGTTGCGAGGCCTGACGTCGGTCGTCGCACCGACGTCACTCCTTGGGCGCCCGGCGTTCTTTTTAAAACTGGCGGCAACCGGGACTCGGCGCTCAGTTGTCGCTTGAGTCCCGGGCGGTATACCTGCCGCAGTTTAGTGCTCCAGCCTCTTCCTGCTTGCAGGCTCTGCATCCTTCTCCACAGCCTTCTCCCGCAGTCCTCCAGGCCAGCCAGCACAGCCTTTCTCCTGCAGTCCTCCAGGCCAGCCAGCACAGTCTTTCTCCTGCAGTCCTCCAGGCCAGCCAGCTTCTTCCAGCCAGCCTTTCTCCTGCAGTCCTCCAGGCCAGCCAGCTTCTTCCAGCCAGCCTTTCTCCTGGGGTCCTCCATCCAACCTCCTCTGGCTTGTTTCTCTGGACTTGCATAATTTCAGGTACTGACCTCTGGCTTGCTTCACTGGACTTGCTATATCTCAAACCTGTACTGACCTCTGGCTTGCTACGCTGGACTTGCTATATCTCAACCTGTACTGACCTCTGGCTTGCTACGCTGGACTTGCTATATCTCAACCTGTACTGACCTCTGGCTTGCTACGCTGGACTTGCTATATCTCAACCTGTACTGACCTCTGGCTTGCTACGCTGGACTTGTATAATCTCAGGTACTGACCTCTGGCTTGCTTCGCTGGACTTGCTATATCTCAACCTGTACTGACCTCTGGCTTGCTACGCTGGACTTGTATAATCTCAGGTACTGACCTCTGGCTTGTTATACTGGACTTGCATCATCTCAGCCTGCCCTGACCTCTGGCTTGTTATACTGGACTTGCATCATCTCAGCCTGCCCTGACCTCTGGCTTGTTATACTGGACTTGCATCATCTCAGCCTGCCCTGACCTCTGGCTTGTTATACTGGACTTGCATCATCTCAGCCTGCCCTGACCTCTGGCTTGTTTTACTGGACTTGCATTATCTTAATAAAGCTATCCTTGACCTATCTACTGATTCCCTGCATTCTGGGATCCATATTCGCTTTTCTTAGAGTATATAGCTTCCTGCTAATCTCTGGGTGGCTCCTCCCACCCAGAGATAGGCTTCAGTAAGCTTACATCCTTACAATTGGGCAGAAGAAGGTGTGTGAGGTAAGGGGAGCTCAAAAAAGGAGCGCAGGAAAGCAAAGGACAGAGTGGGATGGGCAGGAAAGAGTAGAATGAAAGGGTCAGGCTAAGTGAAGTGAGGCAGATAAGTCTACCAAGAGAAACTTGCCAAAGAGATGGTAAAGATGGGAGCTGGCTGAGTTTATAGAAGGGAGGGAGGCAAACTGAGGAATTGAAAGGATGGGATGGGGTCTGGGGTGGGAAAGTAAGAGGGGGATAGAAATGTTGTTCACAGAGCAATGGAAATATATGAAGGGAATGGGACTACGCTATTGGATATATATCTAGTCCCTGTTCCTGCCTACACTTTGAGCAAAATAGAAGTTAGTCATTGGCCAGCCTAACCATTGGACACACTAGGCAGTATTCTGGGGTAGTAAACAAATGGGTAGCAGTGGTGCCATCTCTGTAAGCAGGCAGATACTCTGCATTTTTGTTCCTTTTTCCAGTATTCGATTTTGTTTCAACAATGTTAAAGAAAGTATATTCTAAATGTTTTATTCATATAAAGTCACTGTTTAGTACTGAAACCCTTTTACTTCCATAAGGGTGTCCAGTGCCTTACAGAGCAATATGTTACACACCTCTCTAGTACTCAAAAAATGAAACGTGACCACTAAATAATTCTTAACCTTTAAATATCCAAAGGGGTGAGCAACACATTTCAAAGCAATGTTCTACAGAGCCCTCTAAGGTTAATGCTAAATTGAGAGGAATGAAGCATCTGTGACTCATTTTGTGGATCAATTAGGAGGGCCAGAATACATTTTTGGACCTATTTGAATGTATCCAGACAGGGGGAAGGAGGAAGAGTGGTTGAGAGAGACAGGATAAGAGCTGGAGAGCACACAAAAGAGATAGACATGAGAGTGGAGAAGAAAGAGTGGAGGAGAGAAAAAACAGCTAGGTCTTTGGAATAAAATAAAGGAGTGAAGGGGAAAGGAGGTGACCAGTGAGAGAACAATGGAGTGCATTGGGGGAAATCAAGAGATTATGGGTAAAGCATCAAAGACTGGGTTAAAGTGGGAGAGAGAAGGAGAGTACAGGAGAGTGCAGAGAGGAAAGTATACAGCAAGAGGAGGAGAGAGCAGGGGACTGAGCCAGGAATGAGAAATACATGGAGAGTGAGAAAGAAGGGGAGAGACATGACTAGACATCACATGGGGACCCATCTATCTAATTACAAAATCAGTTGCTCTTGTTCTACTCAGTACATCAGCATCTGGGCCTTATTCATGAAGAAGAACAGGTACAATTCTGGAGGAAATCAACTGATTGCAATGCACTGGAGACCTGTCTATCATTCAAGGGGTTTAAAAGGCCAAATGACAGAAGTACAATGTTGCCTGGATGAAAATGTCAACATGAGAATCTCGCACAGCATGACAGCGTGAGATTCTCATGTTGGTTATTAAAAGGTTGCATCAAATAGCAAGAAGTTGCAGAAGAAGAGCCAACTCCCCGGCAGTACCGTTTAACCCTTTTCACATCATGCTATTCATGGTAGTTAAAGTGCCGGGGCAGCATCATGTTTCTTATATTCCTGTGTTACAGTGGCAGTGACAGCTTTGCTGAGGACAAAATGAACATTTTTTACATGACACGTGCAAACTTTTACAAGGTACTGCCGGGGAGTTCCCTCTCCTTCTGTAACTTCTTGCTATTTGATGCAACCTTTTAATAACTGACATGAGAATTTCGTGCTGTCATGCAGTGCAAGATTCTCATGTCGACATTTTCATCCAGGTGACATGGTAAGTCTGTAATTTGGTCGCACGCTCTTTCGCGTGCAACCTTTTAAAAGTAAACCCAAAAGGCCTATTTAAATGAATAAAACCTTTCAATACCCCTATGATGTAATTGATTTGCTCTAGAATTGTGTCTCTTTAGCTTGATGAATAAGGCCCTCTGAATTTTTATCACTTTCGCTGATTTAATTCAGTGCCACAAAGTTTACATTTATCATTATTCCCAAAAGTTCAGTATTCACCTTTTTTTTTAACCTTTTGAGTGTCAGAGGGACGTGCAACATACTCCTATGTCATTTAAAGAGTTAATTTGTCTCCCTAATTACATTGTAGTTACAGAGTAGGATTTGTGTAATTACCTGTTCAAGTGTATATTGATTGTAGATAATGGTGCATTCACAATGTCTCCTAATAAACATCAAAAAAAAATAATAATCTTACTTTGAAATTAGGGCTGCTCAATTTTTTGCAGTTTGTTACAAGGATGCACAATTATACAGTTGCTTCTGCAATTGGAAAGTATTTTGTACAGAAGAAGGAACATTTGATTACAGTGTAACTGATGTAAGCTGACTTAGGTAATTACAGTATAACAAGAGACTGTAAATTAAGAAGCATTTTGCTTTTGTTCCAAACATGCAGAGTGGTTACATGGTTTGGATTTACTAGAACTATTACAGGAGTACTGGCATTGTAGTTAGGTAAATAATGAACTTGTTAACCAAAGTTTGGGACTTAAAGGAGAACTAACACCTCGCAATAAAAGTCTGCATCACACTGTTCTATGGCTAGAAAATCATTATGGCCCTATGAATTGTGCCCATGTGCTTTTGTTTAACCCCTTAATGCCCACATGCCATGCTATGATCATCACATGGTTTTTGCATTAAGGACCGGTGACGGTCATAGCACGTCACGAACATTTTACATACAGCTCTCCTCCGGGGGCACTGTAAGTAAAAACGGGGAGTGAAATTGACCGTTCCAAGACTGAAACAGTCTCTCTCAGTCCCCAGCATGGAGTGCCAGTACGCATCACAGGTCACGTGTACCGGCACGTCGGAAGCATCAAAGTGGCCCTTAAGGGAAGGTTACTTTCCAGGACTATGGACGTTAAGGGGTTAAGTAATAAGATCTTCAATCAGTCCTGGATGTCATAGCCATAGAAGCACACAAAATGGTTGCTAGCAGGATTTCATACTGCTCCCTTTAATGCTTTGTGCACCCCTCTGGTTGTTAAATGGTTAAATAAACTCATGCACTCTGCTTGCTTCAGTTTTTATATGAACTGCCAGCAGCTGTCATGTCCACCTCCATGGACATGACATTCAGGACTGACTGAAGATTTAACTAAGGTGCAAATGCAAATTTTAGAAGTGCCATTAGGATTTTCTGGCAATACTAAGGTAAGTGGGGGGGTAATTATTGGGAGGTGTTAGTTCACCTTTGAATTGAAATGTTTTGTCTTAACTGGATGTTTTGTCTTTTTAGGATCAATTATTAAATGTATCTACATATTTAACTCATTGAGTACCAGGGAGATGTTTCAGGTTTGGAGTACGGACACATTTTGAAGCAGTACCACCAGATCCCCATTCCTTTTGGGATGGAAGGGTATAATTTAATTTAATAATTATTAGAGTCCAGGCTTCAACTCATGTATAGAGTCAGTGCAAAGAGAGTACACTCATGAAGGTCTATTCCTCTTCCCTCAAACACTTAGTTTTGGCTTCGGGATGTAATATAAATTAAAAAATGATGAGGTTACTCACTAGGGTGTGATAAAGAGGTGATAAAGTGGTGATGACTTCTCCAGTGATGTCACTTCTCAAATTCCAATGTTATTCTATGGAGCTAATTCAATAGCATTTTGTCATGATCCTGTCCTCTCCTCAGCCTGGTGCAGTACCTCACAGTGCCACTATCTTCCTGTAGTGCTATTGTAGGCTGCTGCACTAAAGAGATCTGATACTGTTCCCAGCTGGCCCTACCTTGCAATCACCTCCTCCCTATTTAGTTCAGTCTCTCCCCTTCCTCTGAGCCAGATTATATTGATCAGTTTCAGTTCATTTAATTTTGTTTCTTTTGGGCCTGGGTCCTGAGTTCCTTGAGCTAGCTGCACCCTGAGTTCTTGAGCTAACTGCATCCTGAGTTCTTGAGCCGGCTGCACCCCTGAGTTCTTGAGCCGACTGCACCCCTGAGTTCCGTGAGCCGACTGCACCCCTGAGTTCCTTGAGCCAGCTGTACCCCTGAGTTCCTTGAGCTGGCTGTTTTCCTGTGTCCCTGAGCTGGCTGTTTTCCTTTGTTTCTGAGCTTGCTGCTCTCCTGTGTTCCTGAGCTGGCTGCTCTCCTGTGTTCCTCAGCTAGCTGTTTTCCTGTGTCCTGAGCTAGCTTCATCCCTGTTCCCAGAGGCCTTGTTCCCCATGCCCAGAGGCCCTGTTCCCTGTGCCCAGAGGTCCTGCTCTTTTCTGTTTCATTGAATGTTCTGTTGTGCATTATTATTTGATGTCCCTTGTATATATGTATAATATCTTGGTTTCCCCTTTAACTTGTGTGTACTGGTTTTCTTGCTTTCTGGGTTCCATTTTATTTATGTTGTTTACTATGGTTAGCACCTCTTCCTGACCAGCCACCCATGACACATTTCTTACGTTTTGGAGATCTTAGTGCACAGGCTTCATAGAATAACACAGGAACTGGAGAAGTGATATCACGGGAGAAGTAATCTCCACGTTATCACCTCATTATCACTGCTTTATCAAGCCTTAACCCCCAATGTTTATGGTCATTGACTTACTATCTCTATCACAAGGAGAAGTACTGAGTTCTTGGACCATCATCTGTTGGGACTACTACTCCCACAAACTCCAACCAGCCTTTGACTAGGTGGGGATGATGACTGGCTACCCCAGTTCAGAAAGAAAGGTCAGGATTGTTCAACTATGCTCATGTTCCTGCAAATACATGCAAACAGCTCACTAGGACTGTGTCATGTTGCTAGGGTGTAAGCTCTTAACGCTCAATAGTGCCATACACAGAAAGGAAATCTTCTGAAGTACATTATACTTGTCCTGACAAATGACAGTCCAGACACGAAATGCCAGACTGATAGACAATAGTCTTCACAGCAGTGTGCAGAGTCACTCAGCTGCTGCAAGAGCAAATAGAGTACTAGCCTGCATAAAAAGAGGTGTAGAAGCAAGGGATACTAATATTATCCTACCTCTGTATAAATCCTTGGTTAGGCCTCATCTAGAATATGGAGTACAATTTTGGGCCCCTGTTCTAAAAAAAGACATTACTGAACTGGAAAAGGTGCAGAGACGTGCAACAAAACTGATAAAGGGATTGGAGGATCTGAGTTACAAATAGAGACTAGCCAAACTGGGTTTGTTTACATTAGAAAAGAGACGTCTAAGTGGTGATATGATTACCATTTACAAATACATTCAAGGTCAATACAAAGAACTATCCAATGAATTATTTATGCAAAGAGCTGAGCTAAGAACAAGAGGTCATCCATTAAGACTTGAGGAAAGGCGCTTTCGACTAAAACACAGGCAGGGATTCTTTACAGTAAGGGCGGTAAGGCTATGGAATTCTTTGCCTCGGGATGCTGTGCTTGCAGATAATGTAACTGCATTCAAAAAAGCAATGGATGCATATCTAGCACAGAACAATATTGACAGTTATGACAGATGGCTTCAAAGCAAATAGGATATTGAGCCGGGGAACTATTTGACACACTCACACACACACACACCTACACTGGAAATTGCTCCAGAGGGCTTTTTTTTCTTGCCTTCCTCTGGATCAACGGGGGTGTTATTGGCATGGGCTGGACTTGATGGACGCATGTCTTTTTTCAGCCTTATCTACTATGTTACTATGTTACTATGCCAGACAATTCCTATCTGAACAATGGAAACAGCTAACCCCAGGTGAATGTTTTGGCATTGTTGTACTTTGTCGGCAAGGTGCAGCTCATTCCTCTAAGCACAGTGAGCAAGGGGTGCGTGTCTGGATTCTGCCCCCTATTCCTTTTAGAGTGACCAACCCCAAGAGCAATTTGGATATGCAGAAAGAAAGGTCAGAGAAGCTTAATTAGGCGTGTGAGCTTGCAAATACATGCAAAAAGCTCACTAGGACTGTGTCCTGCACCCAAGATACAATCTCTTTTAGCTCACCAGTGCCATACACAGAGAGAAAATCTTCTGAATCGTATCATACTGGTCCTGCCAAATGACAGTGCAGACACGAAATGCCAGACAATTCTTCTTGGAACAAAGGAAACTGCTAACCCCAGATGTATGTTTCTGTCTTTTTGGGCTTAGTGGTTGAAGTGCAGCTGATCCCTCTAAGCACAATGAGCAAGGAGTCCATGTCCAGATTCCCCACATTACCGTTAGGGTGACAGTTGTTTTGTGTTGCTTGTTGTTGTTGTGGTTGGTTGTTTTTTTTTGTTTTTTTTTGCCTCACCAGTGATGTGCAGTTGACCTCTCTAAGCACAGTGAGCTAGAGGTCCATGTCTGGATTCCACCCATTACTCTTAGGGTGACCAACCCCAAAAGCAATTTGCATATGCAGAAAGAAAGCTCAGAGATGCTCAACTAGGCTCATGAGCTTGCAAATACATGCAAAAAGCTCACTAGAACTGTGTCCTGCTGCCCAGGGTACAGTCTCCTGTCCTGCCAAATGACAGTCCAGACACTAAATGCCAGACAATACTTCTCTGATCAGCTGCATCTTACCGACGAGGCCCAAAAAAGGCCAAAATGTATGTCTGGTGTAGCTGTTTCTCTTTTTCAGAGAAGAATTGTCTGGCATTTCGTGCCTGGACTGTTATTTGGCAGGATCAGTATGATATGCTTTAGAAGATTTCACTCTGTGAATGGTACTGGTGAACTAAAAGAGATTGCACCCTGGGTGCAGGACACAGTCCTAATGAGCTTTTTGCATGTATTTGTAAGCTTGTGAGTCTAGTTGAACATCTCTGGCCTTTCATTCTCCACATACAAATTGTTCTTGGAGTTTTTTGGAGTAATTGATAGCCACAGAGTCGCGCACACACTGGACCCACAGCCCAGCCTTGTCCTACCGTGCTGATACATATAGTACCTCATATGCTGACTCCCTCAGTCTTGTCCTACAGTAGTCATAGAGTGAAACTTACTGACCTCCCCAGCCTTGTCCTAATGCACTGGTAGCCATAGAACAAGGATAGGCAACATAACTTTCAACATTTAGCTGGCGGGTAATGATGGAAGTTGTAGTATGGCAGCAACCGGAGGTTCTCAAGTTGCACAGCACTGGCTTAGAACCACACATTCTGTCCTTTCAGCCATGACCCATGGTAGCCATAGAACCAAACATACTGACTCCCAGCCTTGTCCTACGGTAGCCATAGAACCAAACATACTGAACCTCCATCCTTGCCCTCTGCACTGGTAGCACCACTCATACTGAGTGTAGGTTTTCTATGCATGGGACTCTTTATGGAAAAGGTAGAAAATTGCAGGTTTTATGAGAAAATTCACCTGGGGAAAAAAGGATGTTTCTCTATTATTTCCACCAGGGCAATCATTCAATAAATCAGCCACTGTATATGACTTAAAAACCCAACAAGTTTTTGGCAGTCTTGGTTATGTGTGGTTCTACTTGTTGTTTAGTCTATGGCCAAAAGCAAAACACTTATTAGTGTATAAACATAGTGTGTATCTCCTACTGCAAGACTCACTTGTTTCTACTAGAAGGCAGCATAAGCCATCTACTGTATGTAACTGTGAGGAGATGTCAACAAAAGAACACTTTGGATCCAGCTACAGAGAGAGAGAGGCAGCCTTAATTACTGTTTCTTTCAATGCATGTACTCACTGGTGCTCATCAGCCACACTCTGCTGATTTTTTATGTCCCAACAATCTAATGACAGCAGCAGTGCCAGGTAGCAAGATCTTGACAACATACATGATATAACACACAAAGCAAACTATGGTAACTGCTCGAAGCATTCCATTTTGACAACTGAAGGCTTGGCAGTAGAGATGTGTAAATTATCTGTGCTGTATACACTGGGAAAAAAAAGTTATGAATGCCAATGATAGATTCTTAATATAATTTTTGCTTTTGCAATTGATCAGTGAAAATCATTATTGAGAGCACCAGCCAGGGTCGTTTTGAGCTACAGATAAGCCCTGGTCAAAATAAAAATAGTGGGCCCTCTTAACCCTTGGATTATAGAGTGATTGTCAATGTTTTGCAAACAATGCAGTGGAATTTCTTCTGCATCTAAAGGGTTTAATAACAACTACAGCTATTTACTTCTGCTATAATGTAATGCTCATACTTATACTATATTCAAATTATGTTAACCTTACATTTTCTTCATATAATATTGGGACTCCAAGCTAGGTTTAAAAAGTACTAAGTGCACATATCTTCAGCAGTTTCACCAAATACTGAGTTTTCACAGGCACCTTCATACATTGCTGAGTTTTAGTACATTACTTCAAACAGTTCCAACTGTATTATATGCCCCAAGTCACCTGGAAGAGAGAACTTCAGAGGATTCTAAACAGTGCTGTATAACAAATCTTCTCCTTTACTGGATGCATGTGTGTGTGTGATTTTGCACAATTGATACCTGTATGTATGTGGTCCTTGCTATAGAATGACAAATAACTTCAATCACATGTAATAGAGAAAGGGTAGTCAATTGCTGGATCCCTGTTGTTAAGCACTACAACTCCCATCACCCCCACTTTGTAATAGCATATTAATATGTCATCAGAGTATGTTGTAGCATACTAAATTAATATACACTATCACTTGGACCAAGCACCAATAAATCAGTAATCCACTGTAAATAACTAAGTTATGAAATACCGCTTTCAATGGATAGTAATACTTTATTTTTACTAATCCCCATCTTGTAGAACTTAAAAAAAAGATTTTTAATGCCCCCAATGTGATTGGGGACATTAAAAATATTTTTTTAAGTTCTACAACATGGGGATTAGTAAAATTAAAATGTTATTATCCCTTTAAGTATAACTGAGTGTTTCCACAATATGTATATGACATGGGTTGTATAGTCGTGTTGCAGGCAGTAACAGAGAAAGGAAAGCATGTTTTTCATGATAAAATGAGATGTTGAATGCAGTCAGTTTAGAGAAATATGATGCCATTGTGATCAGATTTCGAGGTAGCGGGGTGCATACTTATAAAGGGCCAGGGCTGGTGGGTTATTTGATGCCCTTGTGCAGTATGATTTATTATGGAGTCCTGTGTACTCAATGCTATTCTTTATTCTCCCACAAGCCAAAGACTTGCGGGTTAAGGGTAGAAAGGAGGGTCAATGACCCCCCCCCCAATACATTATGTACCTTACATATTGGGAAGTGATGGGGTTAGTGAGATCTCAAGATATCACACTGAATCATTGACTAAAGACTCAGTATTAAAAACTTCCCAGTCCTGTCAATAATCTTCAGCCAAACAATTACTTATCCTATCTCCCTCTCCCCTTGTGTATTCCAGACAATCCACTCACCCCTGGAGTGGACTGGACACCATTGTCCTGGGGGCTAGTGCACATGCCCATGAACATTTCTGTCCCTGAACACATTCAAACTGCCTAATTCTCCACAAGATACACAGCACGGCCAGTTTCCTGTCTCCGGATGCAGGCACTGTCTAAGGTGCTGATGCTGAATATGGAGCTTCCATGACCGGGAACTGTATGTACCATTGACTGACAAGGAATCATGGCAGTTGTAATCTGGCAGCAGTTGGAGGGCCTTATGTTGCCCATGCCTTTGACTACTAGCATGGGAGGATTGTCCTATCGGGGGATCGGGCATCCCCCAGTGGGCCGCTAGATCATGAGCTGGTTGGAGATATCAAAGGATCTCACCTGACCGTCCCACAATAGTTTAAAGTAGAGGTCTGTGCTGCCACTGGCACAGGAACTCTCTGTGACAGCTCTCGTGTTCTTGCTAAAGCAGAGCACCAGGATATGACATAATATCCTGGAGCCTGCACTCCCATGCCACAGAGGGACTACAAGGGGGCGATGATAGGGACATTGGTGCTAGAGGCTGCACGGATCTCTCACTCCCCATGCTGGACCAGCAAGGAATGCAAGAGAGGAGGAAGAGACACGTAGATACAAGATGTGTTGAGAGGCAGAGGAAAAGAGGAGAATACTAGATGGAGAGTGAGGTGGGTAGAAGAAAGGCAGGGAACTGAGGAGGACTGGATGAGCAATATTAGGGAAGAGGGATAAGCAATGGGAGAGAGTGGAGGGCGGCAGGGTAGAGGGGATGAAATAGACTGGGGGAGAGAGGAAGCAGCAAAGGGGCCTGTGGGTAGAAAGTGAAAGGGGGTAATAGGCTGGGAATGAGAGTGTAGAAAAGGGCTGGGGAAGAGTGAGTAGAGGAAAGGGGGTGGGAGTTGCTAGGGTTGTATTTAACCCTATGAGTGCCAAAATTGTGTATGTGTGTGTGTGTATTTAACCCTATGAGTGCCAAAATTGTGTATGTGTGTGTATATATATATATATATATATATATATATATATATATATATATATATATATATATATATATATATATTATACACACAGACACCAGTGGGCTAGTTTAAAAAAAAATTGCCCAGGCTGGTATTCCCCTACAATCCGTCCCTGACTACTAGTGCAATGGGACAAGGCTGGGGAAGTCAGTATATGTGATTCTCTTTCTATTGTGGAACAAGGCTGCTGGGGGTAAGTATTACCATTAATAAAGAGCTGCGTATACATGTGGCACTATATAAATAAACATATTCATTCATGTTTGGGTCTGTGCCTACCAGTGCAGTGTAGGAAAAAGCTGCATGGGGGTCAGTATAAGGGGTTCTACGGCTTCCGCATAAAAACGTTGAAAAACTTAACTCTACACTGTAATTCCCAAGAAAACTGAGGCAAAAGTTTTTGCCCATTTTTAATTGTGAGCATCCAAAAAGCGGCAAGCAGCACATTTCCACTTGGGATTGAGGCTATTCCTGCCTCCTGCCTGATCTAGAGTATCACAGAAGGGCTATATTTTTATAGTAGTATTCAGAGATGTGGGAACAATGATTTACTATACAAAACTGAACTTTAACTTTTTTCATGTTGGTTGGACTTTAAAGTAAATTTAGAAAACAAATTTCTTGTTATCATTCCCTCCAGTAGAAACAAATTTTGATTGCTTAATATTTACACACTTGAATATGTATATGAAATTGCATGCTGATTAGAAAATCCATAAAATGTCCACCTTTCCTCTAAACCAAAAAATTTCCTTTGAGAACTTTGCTGCTTCCAGCTCAAGAAATTCCCAAGAATTCTTACCACAATTATTGCGGGGGAGCGGGTCCATTATTGCACAATTATTACAGTGGTGGTCCATTTGAAGTCCTCCAGCTGTTGTCAGACTACAGCTGCCATCATTCATCAGGCCCGGCAACAGCTGGATGGCCTTACATTGCCCTTCTCTGTCTATGGCTACCAGTGTACAAGTACAAGTCTTGAGGTTCAATATGAATGTTTCTATGGCTTCTGTCAGATAAGGCCAGGGGGCATCAGAATGTATGGTTCTATGGTTACAGGACAGTGGGATAAGGCTGGAGGTGTGTGGGGTTCCATGGCTTCCCTGGAACAAGGTTGTGAGGGCAGTATTTGTGGTTCTGTGGCTACTGTGGGAGAAGGCTGGTTCAGTATCTGTAGTTCAATGTCTACCACTGCAGTTGGAAAAGGACGGCATCAGTGTGTGTCATTCTGGGCTACCAGTGGGACAAAATTGCGAAGGGGGGTCTGACCAGTGCAGAGAAAAAAGCTGAAATGCTACATGTTTCATGGAAATAAAAAGTGTTATTTTTTTTACATATATATTTTTTTTAAGGCAAAAGTTTTTGACCATCCCAAATCTTTGTTTATAATGTTATTTTACTTTTTTTTCATAATTTACTGAGTAATTCTACTGTAGATTACAATTGTATTTATCCCATGTTATCCCTAAGCACACAGTGTCAGTGTATGATTCCTAATTTACCTGTTATTTCTTACAATATGAACCATGAACAATGTATAGCTAAGATTATTGTAATGGATGTCTTCCTAAAATGTAATGCACTTAAGAGCTTGCATATTCCTGTTAGTCTTTCCGGTTGTTGATAACGCAATCCCTTTCTTATCCTTGAATGCATTAGTCTCTGTCAATTAGAAGAGAACATTGTCTTAAGCTGCATTCTTTTATACTCCAAATAATATTTACCTTACTAGCTCCTTTCGTATATCAGCTAACATTATTCTATTATAGGTTTCTCATAAGAAGTCCAATAAAGCTCTAGTTTTCAGTCTTTGATCATAATTTGAATTTATTTATTTAACCTCTTGAATACTAAAGGTGTCTTCAATGCATTGTCGAGGAATGTAATGGAGAGTTCTCAAGCATTAAAGGGATTTAGTAATCCATAGAAAGTTTTCAATCCATCAACATCATTATTTAAATACACTAAAGGAACACTAATACCTAAAATGTTTTGAAGTAATTCAAATGTAAATACCATGCACGCCATGATAGCATAATTAAACATTCTCTGGTTATTTTTTTAGGCCTAAAATATAGTTTTACATGTGCTCTCTAGGGGCAGCCATTCTTGCCCTTTTCAGGCACCCAGTGCTCCCATTAACAAAGCAATCTTTATAAGTGTCTGAAAAGTGTTAGTGTTTTATTGTATCAATAAATAGGCTGAGAGAAGTTCCTAAACTAAACCCTTTGCATTCCAGAGGGATACACAAAACACTGAAAAGCAACGAGTTGTGCACCCCTCTGTCTCTCAATGAGTTAAAGGGATAGTAATACTTCGTTTTAACTTTATTTTATTTTGTAGGCATTAAAAATCATGAAGAATGATATAAGTCTTATCTCTCAAACCCTTATGGTTTATGAGATATTTACAAGCAAAGTTTCCCCCTCCTGCCCCTTTTACCTACTGTAAACAGTCTCTTCTCAGATGTGGAATGTAGTCCATAGACTGGACAGATAACAGAAGGGGACACTCTTATTCCTATGAAAACAATGAAATCCCTGCACCCCTTGACAAGCTTTTCAGGTTTTTCCCTTATCTTAATTGAAGATTGTCCCTCTCTGCAGTCTACCTGGGCTGCTCAGGCAGAACAGTGTGACATCAGTAAAAGGGGCGGGAGGGGGATACTTTGTCATTGAATTACTCTGGAACTACAACTCTGACAGAATTGAAATAACACTCTCCAAAGTCCAAATACTATGATGATTAATTAGAGCTGTTTTTATTATGAAACATTACAATCCCTTTAATATTTTATTTGCATTAGCTTTTATCTCTCATTACAAAATGAATCAAATGATGTATGTGTGTATGTATATATATATATATATATATATATATATATATATATATGATAGTGTACACATATATTAAAAATATAAGTGTAACATTTGACTTTAGGTATCTAACATAAAATAACTAATTATTGTAGATGAAATCTAGAACTACATAACATATACAATTATATAACATAATTTAATTTCTAAGTGATAGTGTTGCTTTAAACCTGTACTCTAGAAGCATTTGAGCAGGACACCCATACCTTTTTTTCATGGTCTTCTCCATTCACATTTCTACAGTGAAAACCAACTACTGTGAAGTTTATATATTTAAACAGCTTGAAAAGTTTCCAGTATTTTAGTCCCCAATTTGGTGCACCTTGAGAAAATTTGGGATCCATCTAAATCAATTCAAAATGAACCATGGAGAGAAAGGGACAAGGGAGAAGGAGTAGAATGGGAGAGAGGGAGAGCAGGGGAGGAGGGGACGAAGAGATGGAGTTAAGTGGAGAAAGAGAGAGAAGAAGAGAAAGAAAGATCTCCAGGAATCCTGCCATGTTGGTAAAGATGGGCAAAATGTTTTTGCCCCCCCCAAAAAAAAAGATGGAAAACTACATGTTTCTCCTTCCAAAGAAATTCCTGTGGGAACGTCTAAAAATGTAAATTTCCCACCAATTTTCTGCCAGAGATTATGTTGTCAGTGGGTGCTAGGAAGAGAAGAGGAGTCACCCATTTCTCCTCCTACTATTAGAACTAATGATGATTACAGATGGCCACTGATTGGTTGCATGAGTCTGATATCTACACATGTACGGCGCGAGCTAAAAGTCTGGTTTCCCCTGAGCATCTATACTACGCATTGCATGCTCCTGTGTCTAAATTATCTTCTGAGATTAGACAAAACCTACTCATTTATTACATTTGCAGGGCCTGTCAATACATCTACCACCTCTTTTACAAATCCAAATACCGACCAAACTACCTTCCTTTTGTGGGTAATCTTGATTTTCAGAACGGCAATGCTCATGGGGATTTTTGGGAATGACACTTAAAGGACATTGAGTCACTCTGTGATCTGATAGACTTCACCTCTTGGGTCAAAGATTTTCAAGCATTGAAGATCCAATATGGCCTTCCTAATCTTTTTTTGCCTTTCTCCAAGCACGGCATTACCTTAATTCTCAATTGGAGACTTCTCTCACCAAATATACTGATAATCCCTGTGTTATAAATGTTGCTTCGGCTGCTCAAATCCATTGCTCAGCGTTGGCCATATAGCATATCTGCCAAATGGAATTGTCGGAGATGGTGGACTTGAAACACACAGGAATTGGCTCATGGCTTTGGCACGTCCCAGAATTGGTACACCTTGGTATTTTACATGGCTTCTATAGACACCTGAGGGGTAACTCCTCAGCCTCTCTACAGATTGTGCTTTACATACTGACTCATGCGGCCTACATTGCTCCTATGAGGGCTTTTCATAGATGAATAACTCAAACTGATTAGTGCTGTAAGTGTTTGGCATCGAGGGCAGACATACTTCACTGTGGACCTGTACTGCGGTCCAAAATGTTTGGTCCAAGGTGCAGTCAGCCATTTCTGACATGCTACATATATGCTTAACAGTTATCCCTCAGGAACTGTTACTGGGAATCCCTCATCAAACCTCCCCTCTAACCGGGGCTCAAACCCGGCCATTAAAGCAATTTTGACACAGTGGTTGGATGCATCAGCGCCAACCCTTTCCCAATGGAGTAATCTGACATTATCCATGGCCTGGGTGGAAGGGATACACTCATTTTTCACTTCTCTACCTGAAACATTTCAGTTATATGGGGGGGATTCTTGTCTGTTTTCAAATATCCTTTTCCTTTCCCTCTTCTTCTTTTTCTTACTTTGCTTCTTTTTCCCTCTTCTCCATCTCTATTATTTCCATTTCCTTTTTGCTCTTTCTATCTTGCTTACTCCAGGCATTCCTTCATCTGTCAAATAAGATATGGAGTCATTGCCTCAATGCATTCTGTGCCATTCTCACCAGATCCTAAGTAACAATTTAATATATGTAATGATATAGAATTCTATATACTTGCATTGCCTGACCTTGGGCCTCTTCTATTTTTTCCCCTCTGCCCCATTTCCATGTTTTGTTTTTATGTGTTGAAAAATTTTAATAAAGATATGTTATAAAAAAAAAAAAAGAACTGATGATGATGATGATTACACATAGATCTGTTTAGGTGACCATCAGCATCAAATCACCCCCACCACCTCCACCAAAACTACTGAGAGCAGTACCCTCATCCCCAACACCTGTTCACTGCCCACTGCTACTAGTATCCCAATGACTAGTAGTCATCATGTGCATAGACAGATTAAGTTCTTACAGAGACCAATGTCACACCAACCCACAACTGATGAGGGCTTTTAAAGGACTCAAAATTTCCACAAGAGTCACCCAAAACTTTGCCAAAATGCTGCCCTTTTATTTTGCTAAAAATAGAAGTTTTAAAGAACTGATGGAATGTGTTGTACACTGCTGGCATATCAAAAACTGCAGTTATTTTTAAGGATGCCTGTGCCAGAGTTGAACAAGCAGGTTGTTAGAATCATGGGAAATGGACAAAAAAAAATGCTGCACGACTGACAAAAATAAGTAATTGTATGCATGAACAACATATTTTCTATAGAATATATGAGGAAAAACTAGTAATATCTGCCATGTACGACACAGTTCTAGAATTTCTGGGCAAAGGCAGGGTTAAACTATTTGCCAGCGTCGTATAGAGGTAAAGAACATTTATTGTATACAATGGCAGAAAAATGTTGTGCAAACCACAGAAGTTGTACGTTAAGCAAAGTGGAGAAAATATGATGATCACCAACACAAGCATAATTACCATACTTATATTCTAAACACTTCTCTGAAACAGCACACTAGAGTAGTTCTGACACATTTTAGTCAGGAATCATACAAAAAGGCATATTTCTGATCACAACTGACACTCTCTGAAAATATTACTGAGCCCAACGACACCGTACTTTGAAATGGCCTAATAACGACAAAAGCCCTTAGCCTGTTACTTTTAGCTGTTGATTTCTCCACTTCAGTCCACAGCAGAAGAGGCAATAAATATTTCAGCCATAGAAAACACAGTAGAAAAATGTCAAAGTTCTCTCAGGAAGTTTATTGGCACTGGCAAAAAAGCAGAAATGTATGTATTTTCTACGAGTGAGAATTTTCATGGGAAATGAAGGAAATTAATAATTTTCCTTAAAAATACCTGCAGAAACCTTTTTTTACTTTTTGCTCATCCCTACTAGTCAATCAGTAGCGGTAATTCAAGAGGCTGATGTGCCAAGTGGAACTTGGGCAATTCTGGAGCAACTGCACCATAAAAAAAAATAATTCCCATTTATTTAAATGGGGCTATTAACTCCTTGAATGCTAGATAAGGATCCACTTCAATATGAAAGATCTCTCCAGCATTCAAGGGGGGTAAGAGTCTCTTTTAAACCCTTAAGGACTAACACTCTGAGAAGTGAACTTCCCTTTAGGACCGCTTTAATGACATGTACTGGCGTGCCGAACAGGGGTATGAGAGAGACCGGTCTGGTTTTGGAGTGGTCAGTTTTAGAACCCATGGAAAACACAGCAAGAAGGGGAGTAATCTGCAGTCAAGAATCCCTCATCTGCCTTACTGACCACTTGTAGTGGTTATATTTATTGGTGATTTGATGATTTGGTGATATTTGGTGATTTGGTAATGGTGATCTACATCAGACCATATTACACTAGGAGCACCCCTCCTGTTCTTCCTTTTTGAATTTCAGATCCCGCTAGTGCTTACAGCTCTCCCGCAGGATATGTGATATGCCAGGTCCATCACTGGCCCTATGATATGCCGATGATAGTCCTGACATGTCATGTTAAGGGCTTAAATCAATGTGAGTTTTTGAAAATCGTATTTTTCTCCTTATAATAATAATCCTTTATTTATATAGTGCACACAGATTCCACAGAGCTTTACACTCAAATTGGTTCCTGTCCGCATTGGGGCTCACAATCTAAATTCACCTATCAGTATGTTTTTTGGAGTGTGGGAGGAAACCGGAGTACCCGGAGGAAACCCATGCAAACACAGTGAGAACATACAAAGTCATTGCAGATGTTGTCCTAGGTGGGATTTGAACCCAGGACCCCAGCGCTGCAAGGCAACAGTGCTAACCACTGAGCCACTGTGCTGCCCACTTTGCTCTGCTTTTATCCCCTTGAACTCTAGAGAGGTCTCAAATGCATTCCGAAGGAATCAAAGTTGTTTAAAGTTTCTTTTAAGTCAAAGATTACTTGTATTTATTCCTTTTAGTGCAGTAGGTTTGTTCCAGAATTACACCAATTTTCCTTAGAACACAGGGCCAGATTTTCCATTAGGCAAAGTAGGCAACCACCTAAAGCACCGTATTTTGTTGTTGATGGCCAGTTTGCTCCAGACACCAACTTGATTTATGATGGACTATTTATTTGCACTTTTGCTGAATATTATTGGACCAGCTGGATGCTAGAAAGGTCTCCAGTGAAATGCTTCTCAAAGCGTTGGAGATCTTTCTAGCTACCAAGATTGCAAGAGCTTTTTTTGTGTGCTTGTGTGCACAATGGACTGCAAAGCAATGCGTTATGAACCTCTATGGTGCTCAAAGGGGCAATGTCATTTTCTGTGCAAGGTAACAGAGGTTGTCTTTGGGATGAGGTCATGTGAAGAGGGAGGTGTTAGCATGGGCGTGACTCAGGATGCCTAAAGTTATTCACCTATATGTGCTTGAGATAAAAATCTGGAATTGCTAGTACATCAGCCTCAGACTGCATATACCTTGAATATAATTATTTGTTCAATCAATGTTAAAAGCATGATAAAATGGGAAAAAAATAATGATCCAGATATAACCATTTGCTGTGAAATCATTTCAGTGAAATATAAATACATTATATACTGACTCCACAAGGAATCTAGTGAAGTCTGAACAGCAGAAATTAACCATTAATATAATGATGTGTGTAAGTTGCCACAGGCAAACAATGTTGGGAACTCAGCATGTCATTTAAAGATTTGCCTAATTAACTCATTTCTTAGTGATGCGTCTGGCGGGCATTTTGATTTTTCCAAGACTTGCAAAATTGTTGCCAGATGTCTTCATAATTGATAATCTTTCTATGCTAAGAAACTAGCCAAACTTCTTAGGGCAGGAGTAGGTAACGTATGACTCTGCAGCTGTTAGGAACTACATGTTGCATCATCCCATACTACCCAGCAATGGTTGGGGATGATGGGAATTGTAGTCCCCAACAGCTGGAGAGCCGAAGTTTGCAGACCTTTTGGATTATCAAACAATCAATCGACAAGATTTTAAAGGAGAATTAACACCTCTTAATAATAAGTCCCACTTACCTTAATATGGCTGGAAAATTCTAATAGCCCATGGCAATTTTGCCCTTTCGCCTTTCTTCAAGAATTAATACTGTATCTTCACTCAGTCCTCGATGTCTTGTGCATGGAGGCGAATATGACAGATGCTGACAGTTTTTTAAAACTAAAGCAGTCAGAATGAACCCTAAAAGATTCAGATTACCAGGTTCAGTGGGTGAGGTTTGTGTCCTGCTACCAACTCTCATGTCTTCCTCCATGTACACGACAACCAAGACTGAACTAAAATACCTCTTGAACAAAGGCACCAGGGAAAATTGTCAGGGACCATTAGGATTTTCTGTTCATAATAAAATAAGGGGGATTATTTTAGTGAGTTGCTACTTCTCCTTTAAGTCCATTTTGGATGTGATTTCCACTATGCCTTGTAATGTTAGCTACTGTATTCTCTTACCCCTAGTGTTGCATTGTTCCACTTTTGTATCTTGTAACTTGTGTTTTTTTGGCAGCTCTTTGCGTACCACCATCTGAATAACTTATTAAATCTATAAGCTTTAGAGTGTTCATTTTTTAGCCTCTTTCGTGACCTAGTATCACTTGTAATGAACGCGGCATTGCACCATTATATGTCACTTCACCAGCAGGACAATATCATATTTCCATGTCACCAGCCAGTCAATACATCATAACATACCACCAGCAGAACAATACACCATTCTATGTCACCAGTAGCACAATTAACCATTACATATCACCAGCAAAGCAAAACTTATTGCATGTCACCAGCAGGGTAATACACCATGAAAGTGAATTTTTTCTACTTTTTCTGCCTTTTTCCACTATTTTTAAATCATGATAATATATTCCCATATATGGATATTAGCCCCCAGCTATTCCCAATATGATAAAGTTTAAAAGGGGGTGCCAGTTTACCACATGTTGTTGTTAGCCTGTGCATTGGATAGAAAGAAAGCAGACAAAAAGTAGGACCTGGAGTTACTTGACTGGAGTATTGGTGGTGGCCATTATCAGTTGTTCTCTGCATGTGGATATAAAGAGAGAAAGGAGCATTAATAATAAAACAAAACTGTGTGACTCTAATATGTGGGTCCAGAGACTGCAAAATGTACTGAAAGACTTGGGGAGAGATGCACTAAGGTGTGATAAAAGGGTGATAAAGTGTAGATGACCTCTAGTGAAATAACTTCTCCAATACGTATGCTATTCTATGGAGCCAATGCATTACGATTTCTCAGGTGGGGCAGATCTTAGTGCATAGGCTCCATAGAATAACATGAAAATTGGAGATGTGGAAAAGTAATCTCCACATAATCACCTCTTTATCATACCTTAGTGCATATCCCCCCCTCCCAAGTCTCCCAATGCCAACTTCATAGTATGCCTTGGCCTCCTCCCTGTGTCCTTTGAACTAGATTTCTTCCTCATTCATAGGAGAAGCAGCAACATATCTGCCATCTATACTAAACAAACTTCTTGAATGCACTTGTCTGTGGCAGATATTTTCAGTCAGTGACAGGAGTTTGTCCCCAACACCCTAGTCTGTTCCAGAAATATCACCACGGTTGAGATGAATTCTAAACTATAAATCCACTGGTATATTACTCCTGACATTTTGCATAGGCTTTAAGTGGAGTTCTTGTCAATATACAGGAGGTGCCTCTTATACTTATAAAACCTCACTCCTTAATCTGCAAGAATAACAGGGGCAAGTATATAATGGGGTGGGATTAGGGATTGGTGAAATATTTTCACCTCAAACCAAAATCGGTGAAAAATGGCACTTCCTGCCTAGCGAAAAATTCCCCTCAAATTAGCTATTTTCCTGTTTTTTGCCTAGCTCATTACATTGCAATCAATGGGAAGACTGAATTTCTCTTCAACACATGGTAGTTTTCTCTTTTTTTCCTGCAGGCTTATAAAAGTGTGTCAGGCTCTCACAACATGCCGTTCTGTGTTTGTGAGAGGAGAAAGTAGGCCATTTTTGAGCTAGAGAAAATAGGGAAATAAAGGGGAATTGAAGCTTGGTTTAGGGATAATTTTAGGTAGGACATTTATTCTCTGTATTAGGGGAGTCTGGGGGCACTCTGGGGGAGAAAGAAGGAAGAAGGTTGACCCCAAATACCCCCCAAATTTCATGTGACGGATGGGCAAGACACTGGGGTCCAATTTGCTTGCTTATCTTGCTTATTATTATATCTGTTGGATAGGGATGGTCGAAAATTTTTGCCTCAAACTGAAATTGGCAAATAATGGCATTTTCCGCTTGGTGAATAATTTCCAGTGAAAGTGTAATTTTCCTGCTTTTTCCTGCCTTTTTTCACCCATTGAAATCAATGGGAAGAAAAATATTTCTCCACCACACTTAAGTTTTCTACAACCTATAAGAGGCTGTCAGGCTCTCACAGCATGCCATTTTGTGTTTGTGAGAGGAGAGAGCAGTACATTTTTTCAGCTAGAGAAGACAGAGAAGGGACTTGAAGTTTAGTTTAGGGAATCTTTTAGGTAGGACATTTGTTCTGTTAGGAGAGTCAGTGGGGCACTCTGGGGAGAAGAAGCGAGGTAGGAGGTTGACCCCAAATACTCCAAAATTAAATGTGACTGACTGGCAAGACATAGGCAGCTAGGGACCTATTTGCTTGATGATCTTACTGTTATTGTTTCTGTGCTGGGTGAGGAAGTCTGAGGAAAGACGTTGTTGATTTTGTTTTTCAGTTATAATTTTTTTTGACAGACTGTGCTATGACAACAGGGTGGACAACTTAAAAAAAAAAAAAAAAATAATAATAATAAATAACTAAATATATTAGGTGACAGTGACAGACAGCTGACTGGGATTAGGAAAGGCCTCATACGGCTCCATCAGTTGTGTTGTGTACCATACAGTAAAAAAACACAGTGTAGTTGCATAATGTCTAGCAAACGCACAAGGGGAAGGGGGTGGTGAAGGAGGGACGAGAGAGTAAAGTAGTAGTTCAAAAACTGACTGCAGCAATGGTTACGGCAGTGTGTGCAGTCAATGATGATGATCCCTTTACTCCAAGGGAGGATGCAGTTTGTCAAGGTCCCAGCAAAACTAGTTCCAGAACTACCAGTGCCAGTAGAAATAAAGAACCATATAAGAAGAACACTGATGGTGTAGCAGCTGAACCACCTGCTGCATCAGATAGTGAGACAAGCAAGCACCAACACACCCATAGTAGGAAACTTTGTCACAGTAAAAGTAAAAATAAATAGTTTGAAACATCTAAAAGCTTAGAGGAATATAAGGGTAGTAGAGGGCAAGAACTGTCAGGTGATGCTAATGCTGCTGAGGATGAACTAATGATGACTGATTGAGATAAAAATCTAAAATATATCCCTCCAACATCCTTCTCTTGTTCAGAAACAGATGAAGTTGAGAGTGAGGATGATGACAGGTCTATAAGGTTAGCAGAAAGTCAAAGGCCGAATCTTCCACCACTTTTAAGGAGCACTGTGCCTGTCTATAAACTGTTTGAGAAACCATTGGAATGTCTGACCCTGGACAAGCACAGATGTCAAAAAGCACACAGTCACCCTATCAGTCATCATCAGCATCATCACCTCTTCAAAGTCCAAGTCCCACTCAGCCACACACACCTGTTTTGTGTACCCAGTAACAGAAACACAGGTTAACATCCACAATTGTAGATATGATGAGTGCCTCTGCTTCTGCTGCTGTAAGTGCTGCAACTCTGATACCTAGTAGCAGTGGTTGTAGAATTACATTAACAATTAGCCCCAGTATTAGTAGTAGCAGCAGCATCACCTCAGGAACCCCTCATTCCATGAAGTCCACAGTATGGAGATACTTCACACAGCATCCCCAAGCTAAGCATGTTGCTATCTGTTGTCTGTGCAAAAAGCATGTGAGCAGGGGGAAAGCAGGCTCACACCTAGGCCCCTCCTCTATGAGATACCACCTGAAGTTCAACCACAGGACTGACTGGGAGACACACTCTCAGTAGGCCAAAGTTGCCATAACTAGCAGCAGCAAAAGCATTTTAAAAAGTTCCCAGGGCTTTAGGGCAGAAAAATGAAGTAGTGAAGGTATTTATGTGTCAGAGAGTGTGCTACTGTCAATGCCACCAGTTAGTTCAGTCCAAATAAGAAATAACACCTATGGCTTCTGCTGCAGAGGAGTATGGTGAATCTGGCTTTGCTGTAGGAGATGGCAAGAGTCATAGACTGCCCACACAAGCTGCATCTACTGCCACCACTTCCTCTAGTCATGTTGTTAAAGCAATAAAGTTTCAGGCTTCTTCTGCCATGTCCTGCCAACCCACACTGACTGAGTTCCTGGAAAGGAGTCAAAAACTTCACAAAAACAATCCCAAAGTATGCCTGTGGAATGGCAAGGTTGCAAAGATGTTGGTAATTGGCATGCTGCCATATTCTTTTGTAGTAAACCAAGGTTTTAGAGAACTGATGTCATGTGTAGCTCCAAGATGGAATATCCCAAGCCGCCATTATTTTTCCAGGACGGCTGTGCCTGAATTGTACAAGCAGGTGGTTAGTGTGGCAAGCAAAGGGCTGAAAAGTACATATGGCAAGAAAAATACACCTGGCAACAGATATGTGGACAGATGGGCAGAGCACAGACTATATGAGTTTCCCTCCCAGCACTAAAAGTGGAAACATTTGCTTACAGCATCAGGTGAAAGCCAGTAATCGTGCTTCTGGTTGTGGCAGTGTGATTAAAAGGTGGCAGCAGCAGGATAGCCCATACCATTGTCACTCCACCTTGTGCATGCAGAGTTTTGAGAGACAGTCTCACAGAGCTGTAGATGTTCTGAGTAAGATAGAGCAGGTGATAGAGGAATGGCTTGTGCCCCGCTCCTTAAAATCTGGTTTTGTGTCTGCTGATAATGGCTCCAACATAATCACTGCTTTGAGAATAGATAGTATGGTGCATGAGTCCTGCTCTGCCCTTGTGATAAATTTAGTTGTGACCAGATTCCTGACAGAATCTGAAACCCTCATAGAGATGATCACTATTGCCCTCAAATTCTGTGCCCATTTTAGTTGTTCCTACAGTGCATGCAATGCTCTATATTCCATACAAGAGCATAACAACCTGCCCCATCACCTGTTTAAAATGGAGGTCCTTACCAGGTGGAATTACACCATGTACATGCTAGAGCGTTTGTAGGAGCAGAATAAGGCCATTAGGCTAGCTAGTACACCATGCAAAATTGGAACGCTTTGGAGGGAGCCTCTTTGTCACCTGTCCAATGGCAACTAATGTGCGATGTATGTGAGCTGCTGAAACCATTTGAGGAGGCAACCATGCTGGTGAGTCACATTGGGGCAGGAATTAGTTAAATTCTACCACTGGTATTTTTATTGCAGAAAAAAATGAGGAGCATGACTGAGGAATCCTACCAGAGTGACAACAGAGACATGCATCAGCTGGTTAAGGACATGTTAGCGTGATTTGAACAAGATCCTCTCATAGTGTCTATTAAATGCAATGAGGAATACATTCTTGCCACTTTGCTGGACCCCCGCTTTAAACACAAAATTTCAGAATTTCTAACAAAGGGCCATCAACAGTTTGTCACAACAAGGAATCATGGCGATCAAAAGCAACTCTCTGAGGAATCACATTCTGTCAAGGAATATCGAGATATTCTTATTGATCAAGAGGAGGGTTGCATTGTGGAGGATGAGAGGGAGAAAGTGAGGGCACAACAAACATCTAGACAGTATAGTTAAAAGGAAGACAGCAAAACATTTCAACCAGCAGAAGCAGCTACATCATCAACCAGAATATCCCATTCAGAATACAAGGCAATTCATGGCTCTCGGCAGGGATGTCAAAAACCCAACATCGGTAGTGGTGCCAGCCCATCTCTTTGGGACTTGCTTTCTGAGTATGGGTTGGTAAATGACACACAGGAACACTGTGTAGCTCCTAGAAGTGGACCACTGCATATGATATGGTTTCTGCTTACTTGCAGGAGAGCTATGTTTTAGGCAGAAACAATGACCCCATGGAATACTGGCAAACAAAGCAGTGTATGGCCAACATTGTCACGTACTCCAGTGGAAACCCTTAGTTGTCCTCCAGTAAGTGTTGAGTCTGGGAGGGTTTTCAGTGCAGCTGGTTATATTGTCAGTGACCACAGGACGCGGCTATCAAGCAGAAATGTTGGGAGACTAACATTCTTAAAAATGAACCAACATCCCATACCATCTGAGTATCAGGTAGCAGAAACCACACATGACAAAGTCAGGACAAATATTTTAACAGCAGCACAAATGAGGAGGTGGAGGAGGGATGGGAAGAAGTGTTGCCACCATCTACCCCACTTGGGACCACTGCTACAACCAATAAGTAATGTGTGTCAATACTCTGAGAAAGAAGATAGCGTATAACAATGGTAAACCAATATACATACACAAATCACACCATGACAGTCCCCCACTACCACCACTACCATACACATCTGACACATTTTAGGTTGCATTTTTTTTATTATTATTACTTGATATCATATGTGCCAGTGTCAGTTAAGCAGGAAATTAGTTTTATGGGCAAAGGACAAATGTATTCTGCATAATAACATATTTTTCAAGCCATATGTTGCTGTAGGACTCACAACTTTGACTTTCAGTCACTTATTTCTAAACTTCAGCCCTCAGAAGAAGTAATATTACAGTGGGAAATGTAGTACCTATAGGAAATATAGGCGAACATGTGTTAAAATAGGAGGCAAATGTGTTAACATAGGCGGAAAATTTGTTAAAATAGGCAAAAAGGAGGACATTTTTGTATAAGCGGAAAGGCAAAATTTTCCTAGTGACTGAGGCAGACTTGATAGATGCAGACGAGATTGAGAATTTGTTGAGGGCCAAGGCAAGACATCACCAGCCATCAAGTGTTGTAATTTAGAGTAAAAACACCCAGATTAGGTGGTAGGGGGAGGGGAAAGGAGGAGTAGTGCAGGGACATGGAAGTAAAGTGGTAGTTCAAAAACTGACTGCAGCAATGGTTGCTGCAGCATGCGCATTAAATGATAAACATGTTGCTGTCTGTTGTCTGTCCAAAAAGCATGTGAGCAGGGGAAAACAAGATCAAACATAGGCACTTCATCTATGAGATCCCACCTGAAGCACAACCACAAGTCTGACTGGGAGACAAACTATCAACAGGTCAGAGGTACCACAACTAGCAGCAGCAGCAGAAGAACTCCAAAATATTCCAAGGGCTCTGGGAAAGATAAGAGAAGTATTGATGTTATTGTTGTAGGAGATGACAAAAGTCATAGAGTGCCTACACATATATCACAGTGCCCATGTTATTACTGGCAAAATGTTGACAGTGCTTCTTCCTGATTCAGTTTTATTGCTAACGTGGTGTTGCTCCGCCCATTGAGCCCTGTCATTTCAGCTTTGCCCTTTCGTTGTGTTCCTGTTACTAAGCGCTGTTTCCAGTATTCGTGTGTTTCCCGTGTATGACCCGGACTGCCTAACTACTCTTCCTGTATTGTTCCTGCCCTGTGTACAGAACCGGATTGGCTGACCGGCCTGGCTGAAGTTCCTGCTCTGTGTACTGACTCAGATTGGCTGACGTTCCTGCTCTGTGTACCGACCCGGTCTGGCTGTCGTTCCTGCTCTGTGTACCGACCTGGCATGGCTGACATTCCTGCTCTGTGTACCGACCCGGTCTGGCTGTCGCTCCTGTTCTGGTTGCCAAACCGGGCCTGCTTACTGTTCCATCCGGTATCTGGTTAAGGGCCTGTCTCCGATCTGTCTGTCTATGAACAGATCCATTGTTGCCTCTGTTACTGCTCCGGAAGCCTTGTACTGTTACCTGAACAGTATTGTGCCTCGTTATTCATCCGGTGCTCGTAGCACCCATTCGGTAGCACCATGGAACGCTTGACCTATACTGCCCTAGCTGAGGTTGGGTTATCTTGGGTGCCTCAGGCATTATCTATTCTGGCAGTCAACTCTGGCAGGTCTGAGCGTTCGTTAACCCCTTGTGGGTTGGTCCCTAGCACGTTGGGTACAGTTGTTACAGTTCCTGATTGGCGTTATTCCGTGCCTCTGTGGCAGTCCTCCTTTGGCAGCTCTGGTAGTCTACCGCGTGTCCAGGGCCTCCATTGCTTTCATGGCCTTAGTCGCCATTGTGTCACTCTCTGCGTAGAGAGTGTACTAAGGGACATTGTACTATTAGGGCCTATCTGTCCTCCCGACCTAATAGTAACCACATTGCTCTTTCTAGTTTGGATTCACACGAACTGTGCCTGACCTGTGTCAGTATTGTATTGTGTATTGTACACTGGACCTGTGTGGGTACTTATAACTGTAACCTGACCTGTGTCAGTAGAGTTCTGTCTTCATACCTACTGGACCCGTGTGGGTTATTCTGTTACTGTGATTCTTTAATAAAATTGCATTTTAACCTAAACCTAACGTGTCTGAGTGTCCATAAAACCGTTACAAGATACCACCACTACCCCCATCATCCCCAAAAGTGATGGTGTTAAAGCAATAAAGTTACACAGTTCTACTATGTACTGCCAGCCCACACTTACTAAGTTCTTGGAAAGAAGTAAAAACCTGCAGAAACATAATGCAAAAGTAGACCTACCGAATAGTAAACTTGTCAAAATGTTGGCAGTTGATATGCTACCCTTTTCTTTTGTTGAAGACAAAGGCTTTAAAGGACTGATTTCATGTGGTGCAACCTCTTTTTTTATGTGTTGCACCCAAGCCGCAATTATTTTTCAAGGATGGTGTTACATATGCAGGAAGAAAGTGTTTTGTGCAGGGGCATCCACATACATTTTTCCAGGGGGGCAAAGCCATAATATGACTCCCAGGACAGCCCACCCAGCCCCTATGTTTATATGGAGGGGGTAAGTATGTGTGGGGGGCAATTGACCCCCTTGTCTCCCCTCCAGACAACCATGCTAGTGGGCGAAAGACAAAGGCAGTCAACCTGCTTACAACCTTTTCAAGGCATATGTTGTTGTAGGACTCACAACTTTGACTTTCAGCCATCTATTTCCCCACTTCAGCCCTCAGAAGAAGTAATATTGTGGTGGGACATGCTGCAGTCATAGGAAAACATGGGTGAAAAATTATTGGGTGAAAACTGACAAAACGTTTGAATTGGCAAAAAGGAGAAAAGTTTCTGAAAAAAAAAAAAATTGTTGGCCAGTGGATGTATTGATATGGGGCCCTAAGCCCTATATCAATACATCCAAAGTGCTGAAAACATGTGTGTAATGTAAAAACATTTAACCCTATGAGTGCCGGTGGGTATGCAATGCATTGCAGAGAATTGCATACCCCACTGGCACTCACAGGATAAAACTAAAACCGTTCCATAAATATACGCACTTACCTGCAAGTCTGCATTCCAGCAGAGACTTCCGCACTCTGGTCATCCACTGCAAGTCTTCTTCTTTAATCTTCTATCTTGTGTCTTCTTCTGTCTTCTTATCTTCTCATTTTCTTTCTTCTAATCTGCCAAAATAGAATGACACAATAAATAAAAAAGAAAATCCATGTTCACAGAAGATATGCCCCCAGAAGAGAAGAGCAAAACCCTCCTCAGATACCTCTTGGGGCTTAAAGGGATAGTAATGCTTCATTTTAACTTTATTTTATTTTGTAGGCATTAAACATGAAGAATGATATAAGTCTTATCTCTCAAATCTTTATGGTTTATGAGATATTCACAAGCAAAGTTTCCCCCTCCCTCCCCTTTTACTGATGTCACACTCTTCAGCCTGAGCAGAAGGGAGGTGGCCAGGTAGACTGCAGAGAGGGACAATCTTCAATTAAGATAAGGGAAAAACCTGAAAAGCTTGTCAAGGGGTGCAGGGATTTCATTGTTTTCATAGGAATAAGAGTGTCCCCTTCTGTTATCTGTCCAGTCTATGGACTGCATTCAACATCTGAGAAGAGATTGTTTACAGTAGGTAAAAGGGGCAGGAGGGGGAAACTTTGCTTGTGAATATCTCATAAACCATAAAGGTTTGAGAGATAAGACTTATATCATTCTTCATGTTTTTTTAATGCCTACAAAATAAAATAAAGTTAAAACGAAGTATTACTATCCCTTTAACAGCTCAAGGTGATAACATTCTGTTACAATAATTTTTTTGGCAGAAGAAATCCATTTTCATTATAGCAAACAAAACCCGTGATTCTCCAATGAGTGATATATTTTCTGATTGACCATGAATTCCTATCCTTAACAACACTCTCCCATACTATTATGCATGTTTTAACCCCTTAAGGACCCATGACGGTCCTGCACCGTCATGGGTTGTTATACCCTTAACGACCCATGACGGTCCTGCACCGTCATGGGTTGTTATACCCTTAACGACCCATGACGGTCCAGGACCGTCATGGCTTAAATGATAGCAGCATGCCTCCGTGTACACTGCTATCATTAAATCCAGGCTGAGACTGAGCGCTCCGAGACCGGGGCATTCAGTCTCAGCCCTTCTTCCGGTTCATGCGATCGCCGTATCAGCGATCACATGTACCGGCATAGTGACAGACAGAGGCAGCATGCAAAGCATGCTGTCTGTGCCTGTCTCGTCTGCCTCTGTCTCCCTTGCTCTCAAAGTAAGGGAGACAGAAGTAGACGGGAGACACCTAGTGGTTAAAAAAAATACAGCAGTTGGGGGTATTAACCCCTTCACTGCTGGTGCAGGAGGCTGGCTAAATGCAGGTCAATTTTTGACCTGCAATTTTACGCTTTTTAAAAAAAAAAACACAACACACTTTGTTTTTTTACAAAAACATTTTTATTTTAAAAAAATATATATAATTAAACAATATTACAAGTGTGATTGTTGTGGAGCCATGTAATACACTTATATACACCACCAAATACCAGGGACAAAAAAGTGTCAAAATAGAGTGGGAAAAAGGGACATGGGGATTTTCACCCAGGGGGGACAGTGGCCACTTTAAACTGTGCATTTTGTAGGTATGACTGACCGCTCATACCTTTCATGCAGTCTCCATAAAAATGTAACCCTTCGTGGCCAATTGATCCTAAGAGAAAAATCAAAAATGGTGTTTTTTTTACATTTTTTTACCTTTTTTTTTTTAATTTTAATAAAGTGAATGGTGGGTTATCCATATAAATAGGGTATCAAATGAAAGCCCTATTTATGCTTAAAAAAACAGTATATAATTTATGGGGGTGGAATAAAAGCCTAAGAGGGAAAACACTGTTGAACAAAGACATAGTCAAAAAGGTCAGAATTGCGACGGTCCTTAAGGGAAAACGACCTCAGATTTTCCCGGTCCTTAAGGGGTTAAGATATTACATTGGTTAATTAAAATATCTAATGACTATAACATAAAGCTGGAACCTTTTTGTTATAATTGGTGAGTGAATATGGAGACACACTCTGGATCCTACCAACTTAGACACCACATATTTCCCACAATACTACAATACTTACTATATAAGTAGATTTTACAAAGCATGTGGAATAATCTGTAGGCTATTAAGGTAGTGGGGCAGGATAATCATGAAAATGCTGAGAGGCACTCTATGTTGATTACTTTCAGATCTATGACTGATCACTACATGCTACAGATAAAAGGTGTGCCCAGACTGGCTGAAGTCAGATTGCTTAATGCCTGATGAAACTGGAGAGAGCTACTCATTGGTTGCCAAAGAGCTACTTGTTTGGAACCCCTGACCAAGTCCTTTTAGTAGCAGCAAGGCCACCATCAGGAATCATGGGACAAGTGCAAATGGTAGATACCCCACACACAAACACACACACATTATGTTTGTAATGCTCAGCCCACTGTGTGACTTCTTTCCCATGTTATCAAACTAAACAAAAATGCAGTATTGTTAGGATTATATTAGATTACATCTCAATTCATATTCTGTACATTTATGTAAATGTGTGGCAGCTAGAATAATAAATCAGAAAAAAATGTCCACTTGAATACAAAAACATCACTGCCATTAGTAGACTTTAGCCCTAGCAATGAAAGACCAGTTAATATCTCACTGCCATTAGTACACTTTAGTCCTAATATGGACTGACCCATAAGCATGTCACTGGCATTAAGACACTTTAGTCCTAATATGGACTGAACATAGAGATGTGACTGCTATTAGCATACTGGTCTTTGGAGGGACTGACTGATAAACATGTATACTTTGGTCCAAAAAAGACTCACCCATAAGCATGTCAGTGGCATTAAGACACTATAGTCCTAATATGGACTGACCCATAAACATGTGGCTGCTATTAGCATACTGGTCCTTTGAGGGACTGTCTGATAAACATATCAGTGTCATTAGTACACTTTGGTCCTAAGAAGGACATGCCATAAACATGTCACTGATTCTAAGACACTTTGGTTCTAGAAAGGATTAACCCATAAAGATTCCACTGATGAAAGTCATAATGGAGTCACCAATAGATGAGCATGGAGAAAAAGTGAGGGAAACAAGTGGCCAAAATTGTATAAAGAGAAGAGCAGATGGGAAGAAGAGGACAAATTATGGGCACAAGGAACAAGAGGGGGCATCAAAGAGACAAATGGGGCAAAAGAGAGGTAGAAGCATATAGAAGGGAGAGAGACATTTAATTGTTAGGTACATGGAAGGTAAAATATTAATGAAAGAAAAAAAAGGTAACAGGGTGGCACAGAGGCAACATGGCAGCATGGAAGACATGGGAGAAGAACAAAGACTAAAGTATCTAAATACATGCTGAAGTTCTTCAAATAAAATCCACCTTAGATTATTCTTGTCAGTGAAAAGAAGGCATTTTGAAGATACATTTTCTTCAGTGTAAAACAATATGTGCCTCAGCAGAGTTTAAGAAGAGTTTAATTTTTTTAGACAGTAAAGGGGTACACTATACAGTATAATTTGGATCTATGTATATTTTGTCTCTTTATTTCTCTTTCTGTAGGGGGAGGCATTTGGAACCTGCTGGAGCTGAAAATGACCTGTGCTGATGAATTTGTACATCATGCCATTGACTTAAATATATTCAGACTTTCTTATAGCAAAAGTTCAAGAAGAGTCGACTAGTTCAACGAAGTTTGGATTATATATTAAACTAATTTGGGATTGGAAACAGTTCACACTTTGGCACTGTGTTAAATTGATATATTGACTCTGATTGAATTTGACTTGTTTTCACCAAGCTAAGCCAGGAACAAAGTACTGTTCACTGCATTAATTGTACACCTCTACTATAAGATTATATGCAGCCCCAGGTTAGCAAAAATGAATAACGTTTATAAATTAGACTAGAGAATGTGCATAACGCTAATGCCAACACATTCTTCTGACACACTGCAGTGTTTAACTCTCTCAGATTCACATCCCAGGGACACATACATGCTCCTATCCCTTCCCATGGCACACTCTGACACCTTGAGGGAGATGCATTAAGGCATGATAAAAAGGTGATAAAGCAGGGATGATGTCATTTCTCCAGTTCCCATGTTATTCTATGGAATATATTAGTGCATAGGCTCCATAGAATAACGTAAGAACTGGAGAAGTGATATCAGTGGAGAAGTCATCTCCAATTCATCACCTCTTTATCATCCTTAGTGCATAACCCCCATTGAATTGATAAACCCTTATATACACTGAGACTGATATATAATGAAGATCTCAAGTCACTCTGAAGAACATAGACTGCACCACAGGGAATAAAGGAAAAAATACCATTCATTGAAGTGGTTCACTTTCAAACTGTTGCCCACTACTGCACGACCAACCAAAGGACGCATTAAACATGTAGCCGGCATGAAAAGGGCAAAAACAGAATCTAGTCCACATCAAAAGGTGAGATTCTGATGTTGTGTGCTTAAGCATCACACATTTCAATAGTAATCGTATGGGTGACATGCCTGCGCCACTTATACTCCACAGTCCTTGGTTTCCTCACCAAAATGAGGGAAACTGGCCCCTTAACAAATGCTGAATCTTCAGTTTTAGCATGTTCATACCAAATGTGTGTACCGGGTTGCTTACACAAGATACAGGGCTACAGACTGACCTAGCCAAAAATCATCTGTGATTAAAGGGTTAATAGAGCCCTGGATGGCAGTGCTACAGCAGCTAGTACTCTCTCTTTTCACAAATTTCTAGGATGCTGTGCAGCCCTGGGGTCTGCAGTAGTACAGCCCTCTGGCACTCCTAGAGGGTTGTTCTACTACAGCTAGTGAATCCCTTTCCTTCCCACATGTAATGACTGGCAGTGCAGCTCGCAGGTTTGCAGTAGTAATACAGCCCTCCCCTCCCAGAGCAGTGTGCAGGGGTGTGTTTGTGTATGTCTGGCAGAAAGAGGTGAACCCAGCCCGCACACACAGTCCTCTGTGCTAGGAGTCTGGCTCCCTGTAACATGCCAGTGACACCCACTGCAGCATCATGATGGTAGGGGGACAGGTGAGGAGGAAGATACAGAGTGCCTCAGTCATCAGTGTCAATGTGACTCATGCAGGACCAGCGATCCCTTCCATCAGCTGGAACCACAGGGTGAGACGCTTAAGCACGCAACATCAGAATCTCACCTATTTGATGTGGGTGAGATTCTGATGCCGCCCTTTTCATGCTGGCAACATTTTAACATTTTAATGCGCCAATAGTGGGCGAAATATCAAAAGGATACATATGGGCTTTTCACTCCTTTAATGCTACAGAGGTCTCCAACACATTGTTCCTGGCTAAATGTCCTACTTATAGAGAGAATTTTATGAATGAACAAATACACTTTTCCTTTTACATTATTTCTTAATATTACTTCTCGAGGGTACAACAAGAGTTCAAGCTTTCATAATATCCCTACTTAATCACAGGTGAGTAATTAGCGGCACAGTCATTTTGTTTGATCTACCTGTGCCTAATTAGGGCTGAAACTCTCACCTGCTGGCTTGCACTGAAGACAGAAGCTGGGAATAACTGCCCTATAATACATACAAACATAAAAAATCAATGAACAGAGGTATAGACACTGAAATGTAGACTGAATTAATTAGTATATTATTTGAAGACTGCAGAATTGGAAAAAGAAAGAAACCATTGGCCAAACTTTTGTCTGCTGCAGAGAAATTGATGTTGACCACACACACAAACAATTAAGCATGGTGGGTGGGGACAGCATGACTGAGGCAGCCAACAAAGGTTGGAGCCCTAGGGAGTTGCCTTCACTGCGTAACGGAAAATCCAGTCCTCAATACCCTATTTACACACATAGGAAATGTTTAACACTTTGGATTCTAGAGAGGTCTAGAGGGGAGGATTTGGAAAAGTCACAAGCCCTCTTTAAATGTTAATCAGACTTGACTTATATGTATTAATACTCCAGTACTGTTTTTATGATCTTTCCACCACTGTTGTCAACTTCAAGACCCCTCTCCCCTGATAAGGGACACTCTTCAACGGACACTACTACCTCCTAATAACAATTCAAATGTATCTTAATTAGTGTACAGTATCAGCATGGATACTAACGACCATGTGTCAAAAAACTGGAGTAATTCTGGGGCAAACCAACTTCTCCATAGGGGGCAAATAAAAATTCATATTGCTTTAAAAGGGAGTTTTAACTATTTGACTGTAATAGAAGCCTCCAATGCATTTTTCTGTAATGCACTGGAGACCTGTCTAGCATTCATGGGCTCACAATCACATTCAACTCAATGGATGAATTGAGAATTTATATTGTCCCTTATGGTGCGGCTGGCTTGCCCCAGAATGACTTAAGTTTTATTTTGAACATAAGGTCCTACAACTCAATTAGGTTTGGATTGGTTCAAGGGAGTGGAGTTTGGAATCTTGGAGCCCTGTAGAAATCATCATGGCTGCTTCCACTTCCCCTATTAATTTTTTCTTGCTCCTTGGCTGAAAAGATAACATCTGCAACACAATTAATGCTAGATGTCATGTCAGTTGCTCTCAGGAACAGATGGTTTCAAATCCTGCTCACATATCAATCTTCTTAACCCTTTAAAGACCACATGGGCATGCCATACAATGTGTCACTCAATGCTCTGGTCCTTTAAATGGGAACTACCACCACTACAAAACTTCATCTCCAATAATTCCCCTTCTGGCAACTAGCTGCTCAGTAGCACTAGTCGTCAGAATTATTAACTTATTAAATAGAATTCTCCATTCTTCCCGGGCTGACAGGCAGGATGGAGCGCAGACATCTTTTCATAGTGAATTCTGCACGCCTGTGCTGTCAGTCCCAGCAGGCTCTAGGAGGAGCTGCTGGGAGCCGTTCGGCTCCAAAAGGGACTGACAACTCAAGCGTGCAGACGTCACTATGGAAAGATGTCAGCTCTTCGTCCTGCCTGTTAGCCCAGGAAGAATGGAGAATTCTATTTAACAAGGCAATAATTCTGGCGACTAGCACTACTGAGCAACTAGTCGCCAGATAGGGATTTATTGGAGGTGAAGTTTTGTAGCGGACGTAGTTCCACTTTAAGGGTTCAATAACCTCATGCACTCTACCTGCTTCATTTTGAAAAATCTGCCAGCAATTTTCATGTCTGCCTCTATGGACATGGAATCCAGAACTGCCTGAAAATGTAATCTCTTGTGCAATGGAATAATATATATGAAATATATAGGGGCCATTAGGATTTTTCATTCAAAGTAAAGTGTGAGGCTGTTACTAGGAAGTGTTGAACTACCCTTAAGGCTCGCATACACATAATTCGGTGATTTACTGATAAGCATGTGTGAGGTCAATACAAGCATCTCTCTGATGAGCTTTTCATTCTAAGGCCAGACCAAATGACATGGGGCAACCCCTTGCAATTACGGAAAAGGAGGTTTCTAATTCAGCAGATGAATATTTTTTTTTTTTTTTTTTTTTTTTTTTACAGTAAGCTCTGATAATTTGTGGAATTCTTTGCCTAAGGATATGGTAATGTATCACGGTGCCCGTGCTTTGTGCAGCAGGTGGCGACATTCTGACTGCTAGTTTGCATTGCTGGTTATTGATTGGCTAACACCTTTTGTCGCCGCCCTGTGATGGCCTTTATATACCTTGTCTTTTCCTCAGGATGGTGCCCTTTCGTGGTGTATTTGTTCCTGCATTCTGATCCGTTATTGTTTATTGTGTATGCCCTGGCCTGCCTGACGACGTTCCTGATTTTGCTCCGTTGCTGACTGTATCCGGTTGAGAACCTGCTCCATTGCTGACCTGGCCTGGCTAAGAACCCACTTCCGTTACTGACTGCATCTGGCTGAGGACCCGTTCCCGTTACCGACTGTATCCGGCTGAGTATTCGCTCCGTTGCTGACCTGGCCTGGCTGAGAACCCGCTTCCGTTACCGACTTTATCTGGCTGAGAACCTGCTCCGTTGCTGACCTGACCTAGCTGTGAACTCACTTCCGTTACCGAGTGTATCTGGATGCACCGCTTCCGTTACTCGGTGCTGGTCAGTGTACCTGTCCTGCTTTGACCCTTTGGGCTGCTAGTTGCCCTGTGCACTTCCTTGTGTCTGGTACCGTGCATTTCCAGCTTACCACTGTGGCCTCACTGATGCCTCCGTTACGTTCAGTGGTTGCTGTATGTTAACCTGTTGCGCCGCGAGGCGCTGTATCTTGTCGACCGTTAGCTTGGCTTAGTGCCTAGTCTCTCTCCATACAGCTTTTGTGGAGTGTACAAGCGAAGTACCGGTGCAGTGTTCTACCACTGACTGTGTTACTCTGATCTCTCTGTGTCCACCTCTCATACCTCGCTGGGCTCACTCCCTCTGGGAGTTGCAGTAATCTGGACATTACCATTTGACTCTTGGTGTTCCTGGACGTTCCAGGTAGAGTTGCTTATCTCAGTTGCAGGAGTCTCCAGCTCAAGAGCCAGCATTACGTTGCACCATCCTCATAGAGGGGACATTGGTTGTTTCCACCCCTAGTGCTCTAGGGATATTTTGGGAGAGTTATTTTGGTCTGTTGCCATCTGGTGCCAGGGTCAGTGGTGCCTTGACCCTTGGGTTCTATACTGCCCAGGCATCTGGGTTGTGCCAGTTGTATTGCCTTACTCCTTGGGTTTTGTGCCTCCCAGGCATCTGGGTGTGCCAGCACAGTTGCCTCACTCCTCTCAGTCGAGCCAGTCACCCTCATTTGGACCACCTTGTTCTAGGTCCTGTGGTCAGTCCGTGGTGATTCCTGTATTGGCATATATTGTTATATTCACTTGCTGCATATCTGCTCCATTGTATGGGCCATAGGCCTATCTATGTCTTTGCACTTTTCTCTAATAAAGTTATTTTAACCTTACCAAGCTGTTCTGAGTGTTCATCAAAAACTGTGACATAATGGCAGCTGCAATGGATGATTCTAAGAGAAGATTAGATGCATTTCTAGCAATTTATAGGTAGAAACGGGTGAAAACATTTGCTTCAAACCAAAATTGGCAAAAAATGGCACTTTCCACCTGGCAAAAAATTTCCTGTGAAAAGTGCTATTTTCATGCTTTTTTCGCCTAGCTCATTGAATTGAAATTAATCGTAAGAAACATTTTTCCCCAACACTTGAAAGTTTTCTCTACTTTTCTACAGCCATATACATAGGTGTCAGGCTCTCACAGCAGCCATTCTGTGTTTGTGAGAGGAGAAAGCAGCATATTTTTGAGCTAGAGAAGATGGGCGAATAACAGGGAATTGAAGTTTAGTTTAGGGAGTCTTTTAGGTAGGACATTTACACTCTGTATTAGGGGAGTCTGTGGCACTCTGGGGGAGAAGAAGGGAGGAAGGAGGTTGACCCCAAATGCCCCAAAATTTGGTATGACTGACTGGTAAGACACAGGCTGCTGGGTTCCAAATTACTTGCTGATTTTTCTTTTATTTTCTCTGTGCTGGAGAAGTCTAGGTAAAAAAGTTCTTGATTTTATATTTTAGTTATTTATATGTATTTGTAGACTGACTTTGATAAGATAGGGTGGACAACTTAAAAAAGTAAACACAAAAATAAAAAAATAAAATGAATACATAAATAATTAAACAAATAAATATATTAGATGACAGACAGCTGACTGAGAGCCTCATGTGAGCTCTGCACCTGAGGCAGACTTGATAGACAGCAGATAGCATTGATAATTTTGTTGTGGGCCAAGGCAAGACATCACATTCCATCAGTTGTGTATTGTAGAGAGTAAAAACACACACACAGCAGTTGAGTAATGTCTAGCAAATGCACAAGCAGGATGGGGGTAGGCGGAGCAGTGCAGGGACGTGGAAGTAAAGTGGTGGTTCAAAAACTGACTGTAGCAATGGTTGCTGCAGAATGTGCATTAAATGATGATGATCCCTCTCCTTCCAGAATGGATGCAGTTTGTCAAGATCCCACCAATCACACCATGCCAGTCCACAACCACCACTAACATACACATTTGCCACATTTTAGGTTGTACTTTTTTTTTCTAATCACTTGACATAACTGTGAATATATGCCTGTGTCACTTAAAGGGATAGTAATACTTTGTTTTATCTTTATTTTATTTTGTAGGCATTAAAAAAACATGAAGAACAATATAAGTCTTATCTCTCAAACCTTTATGGTTTAAGAGATATTCACAAGCAAAGTCCCCCCCCCCATTTCAGCCAGATCAGAAGGGAGGTGCCCAGGTAGACTGCAGAGAGGGACAATCTTCAATTAAGATAAGGGAAAAAGCTGAAAAACTTGTCAAGGGGGGGAGGGCTTTCATTGTTTTCATACAAAGAAAATTGTCCCCTGCTGTTATCTGTCTGGTCTTACAACCAGATTCACATCTGAGAAGAGATGGCTTACACTAGGAAAAAGGGGCGGGAGGGGGAAACTTTGCTTGTGAATATCTCTTAAACCATAAAGGTTTGAGAGATAAGACTTATATCGTTCTTCATGTTTTTTTAATGCCTACAAAATAAAATAAAGATAAAACGAAGTATTACTATCCCTTTAAGCAGGAAGTAAGTGTTGTTGGCAAAGGACAAGTGCAGTCTACATGCTAACACATTTTTCAAGGTATATGTTGCTTTAGGACTTACAACTTTTACTTCCAACTACTTACTTCTCCACTTCAGCCCTCAGAAGAAGTAATATTGTGCTGGGAAATGTTGCACCATAGGAAACATGGGCAGAAAATGTGTTGAACAGTAGAGAATTGTTAGAATAGGAGAAAAATGTGTTACAATGAACAAAAGGAGAAACCTTTTGTGGAAAAAGAGAAAAATTGTCTGTGTTTCACAAAAATTCTTGCGCAAAATTTTTCTCACTTTTCGCCCACTCCTTTATATAGGGTTATACTGTGTATGTAAGTTAAACAGGAAGTTCTGGTAAAGAGTCTAATTCTCACTTTGAGTCCAGGAAGGCATATATAATTCTAATTTTTCTGGGTTTTAACGAGGCAAGGGTCGTATCTGGACTTGTATCTTTTTTCATCCTTGTTTACTATGTTACTAATATCTATGTGTGAATCTACATATTTACCGTATAGCATCCAATCACTTTAGTGCATAGTGGCAGATGCATTCTGCTGTTGTTAGAACTTTGAGGCCAGCAAGCTCCTTATACCTGCACCATGGAATGCCCAGGAAAATGTAATAAAATAACACAATTACCTCTATGCCTTGTTTAGTACACAGCATTACATGAGGTGTAGAGAAAAGGAGCACTTTGACCATCCCATAAAATACCCCATTGCATTCCCCTTGCATAAATGGTGTTAAGTCAATAATTATTTGCATAAATCATTTAGTCAATTGACATTAGGCAGGCGTAGGGCTGGAAATAGATTCTAGCATTTGATTTAGCATGGACTCTAATTTGTGCATTCACCCCAATGCTCGCTTCCCTCTGACACTTTGAATATTGTAGTCTTATGACATCTGAGGCACCTATGCTCTTCATGTATTATTATTATATCTGTAATTCTTGTAAAGCTCTGTATTTATGAAGCTATATAAATAAAATTCATGGAAACAAACATGTTGTATCCATTGGTGTCATACAGACTAATTTGTTGTTTGGAAACATAATCTAGAGTTCAACTACAATCATTTTTCTCCAATTTCGCAGCCTGTAAACTCATTTTATAACCCTCTTTGGTAAATAAAGTTTTATTACTTAGATAATTAGGTAGGTGAAATAAAATGCCATCCTTGAAAATGATAAGGGATTATACTCAATTACAATCCTATAATGACTTTCTTGTCCACTAACCAATGGGTATATTATAGGACTAGTGCTAATTAAGATAATGATTATTACTGAAAGTCACAAAAATAGCTAAATGCATCTGACTAAGTAGCGCTCTGAAATGGATTGGACAGATATGTTGGGTATATGAACAGCTTGCATTAGATATATATTTAAAATGGGAAAAACAATTCAAATGAACAAGTTAAATATTCTAACCAGTCAGTTCTAATTGTAAATATTGATAGTATGGCTAATAATTATGCTGTTTGTAAAGATGAAAGAAGTAGCTTTGTGTAGTTCAATTTATCTGCATTGCCCTGAGGAAGTCCTGATGGTTGAAACGTTACTTGAAATAAAGTAGCTCTGAAATTCATCTTGTTCTATTTCTCTGAAAGACTGAGAACGTCAGTTTAAATCCCTATTTAAAGCAACGGGAATTTGGAGAATATTATTTGTTCTTTCTAGATCAGTTGCTAACATGTTCTTAATACAACAGCCTCAATCCTTTCCTTGAAAAACAGGTTCAAAATACTAAAATATAATTGAAGAGATTTGAGGAATGCAGTTTTTTTTGGAAACTTGTATATCCTATTTGTCTAGTAAACGTAGGAATAAATATCCTCCTGGGGATAAATGAAATACCTCACCTGATTTATAAACATTTTCAGTCTTTTGTGATTAATATGTTTCCTGCCCTTGAAAATGCTTTAACCTCAAAAATAATCTAATTTTGAAGCAAGGGCATTGAGGCCCATGTATAGTTGTGTTACATATTTTGCATCTTGTATAACAAAAGCTTTTCTGTAAAGGAAATAGTTCTTTCTTTATTTGCACAGGTGTACAAGCTCTTCACTAACTAACTCTTGTATGAAACGTGCTGATCCCATTCAGAATATGCTGTTGCCTTTCTAAGCAGGTCTAGTTTGGTTCAATGCCAATTGAAAATGTTGAGATGGAGACGGGGTTTATTGTTAGAGAGAAAAAAAGAAAAAAATGAAATTGCTGTATGGATTAATGCCAAGCGCATGACACTTAAGACAATTACAATGAGCTCATTTCTTTCCTCTGGCTTTATGCATTTTCTCTTTTAATTATGGTGACATTTGCTCATCAGTCTCTGATCTCATCTGCGTGGAGGAGATTTATGAAATGTGTGATTGTTGCAGACGATATATGTCACAACATCTGTTCTTTCTGCTATTTGCTTTAACCATTTGAAATATAAAGGGACCTTAAAGAAGAGCTAACAAGCTGAAATAATAACAATCTACCTACCTTATATGGCCAGAAAATCTGTTGGCTCCTGCAGTTTTTGCCCTTGCCCCTTGGTTCAAGAGATAACATCTTCAATCTGTCCACAATGTCCTGTCCATTGCAATGGCTATATGGACCACAGGATCGTAAATAGTGTTGAGCGAGCGTGCTCGGCCGATGCTCGGATCGGCTCGAGCATCGCTCTGCTCGGCACATGGCGGTACTCGTCGAGTACCGCCATGTGCTCGCCCGCCATGTTCGGGTGGCGGGGATCTGTGCCGGAAGAGGCACAGATCTGAAGACGCTCCGCTGGACCACCAGGGACTGGAGGTACGGGGGCATTGCGGAGATGAAGGGGGCATTGCGGAGATGAAGGGGGACATTGTGGAAGAGGGGCATAGACTCTATGCCCCTCTTCCACAATGTCCCCCTTCATCTCCGCTATGCCCCTCTTCCACAATGTCCCCCTTCATCTCCGCTATGCCCGTCTTCCACAATGTCCCCCTTCATCTCCGCTATGCCCCTCTTCCACAATGTCCCCCTTCATCTCCTCTATGGCATAGAGGAGATGAAGGGGGACATTGTGGAAGAGGGGCATAGCGGAGATGAAGGGGCACATTGTGGAAGAGGGGCATAGCGGAGATGAAGGGGGACATTGTGGAAGAGGGGCATAGCGGAGATGAAGGGTGACATTGCGGAGATGAAGGGGGCATTCAGAGATGAAGGGGGCATAGCGGAGATGAAGGGGGGCATTGACCAGGCACCCTCCCCTCATCAGAGCAGGGGGTGCCTGGTGTAATGCTCGTGTCGCCCCATTCATTTGAATGGGGCTCGGGTGCTCGGCCGAGCACTCGAGCCTCAGGGGGTGCTCGGTCAGAGCACCCGAGCACCCGAGCATCGGGGTGCTCGCTCAACACTAATCGTAAACTCTTCTCATAATACATGGTAACGGTAGCCCTTTAAGGACCATAGATGAGTGCAATGTATTTGTTTGTAATGTATTTTGCACCCCTCTGGTCCTTAAAGTGTTTATCAGGCTCATATCTTCTGCCTGCTTCATTCTAAAAAATTCCATGGACTTGACATTCAGGACTGATTGAATATGCTATATTAAGAAAAAATCATAATGGCAAAATTCATAGGACAATTAGGATTTTCTGGCCATAGTAAGATAAGCAGGAGGTTGTTAGGAAATGTTAGTCTTTCTTTAAAAAACTAAAAATAAAGTGGCCTTATTTCAGTAATGACACCACTAACTTGTAAATTTTTATCCTGGAATGTGCGTGGCCTGAATGATGCTGTAAAACGGTCTTTAGTTTTGAACCACGTCAGGAGGCAGACTCCGGGGGTGGTTATGTTGCAGGAAACCCATCTTACTGCAGGTAGAGTTTTGTCTCTTAGGAGGCACTGGATACAGAGTCATTATCATGCCACGTATTCCACATATGCCAGCGGTGTTTCCATCCTTATCTCTAAATTGGTTTCTTTCGAATTTATTGATCTTAGGACTGATCCACAGGGACGTTACCTCTTCCTAACGTGTAAGCTGCAGGGAGCCCTGTTTGTCTTAATGAATGTTTATATTCCACCGCCTTTTGACCCATCAGTTCTCTAGGACATTCTTATGTATGTCTCTGACAAGACACATCACCATAAAATTTGTATGGGTGACTTTAATATAGCTACTAATCCTGATTTGGATAGATTTGGTGGGACGGCGGTTGATTCCAAATTACATAGAGATGCCTTCCTCAATCTTGTGGGCGATATGGGACTTGTAGATGTATGGAGGACTCTCCATCCGCGGGACCGGGAATTCTCCTGCCACTTATAAAACCAGGGGAGCCTCCGACCATTCCCCGCTGTTATTGTCGTTACATCGAGACCAGAGATCTGGGCCCAGAGTTTGGAAGTTTAGTCCCGTATGGTTGACTAGTACGCAATTGGTCTCTAGGCATAGAGAAGATTTGTGTGACTATTTTGCCAATAATGTCAACTCTGCTGCTCAGGGTATTTTTGGGAGGCTGCCAAGGCAGCTGCAATGGTATCACGGTGCCCATGATTGCTGCAGTTCTCTGTCTATCACCTGCAGGGGGCTCCCATTGGCTGTCTGCAGTCAGCCCGCCTCTGGTTGCCTTTTTAAACTCAGTCTGGGCACCCTTTAGTTGCCCTTTCGTGGTGTCTCTGACAGCATTCACTTTGCCTGTCTGCTGTAGCTATTGGGCCTGTTCCTGAGTTCCTGAGTTGCTGTCGTTACGGTTGCCAGACGACTTGCGGTGCTCGTCCCGGTTGAGCCTCGGCCTGCTCCTGCTGTTTCCTGTGTTCAGTTCCTGTGGCGATATTTCTCTCCTGTTGCTCCGGCGACATTCCGTCTGTTGGAACCAGTGTGCGGACGCTGGTTTACTCCATTAGCCTTGCGGCTCACTATACTGTTTGTTGGTCCCAGCGTGCGGACGCTGGTTTACTCCATTAGCTTTGCGGCTCAATACTGTTTGTTGGTCCCAGCGTGCGGATGCTGGTTTACTCCATTAGCCTTGTGGCTCACTATACTGTTTGTTGGTCCCAGCGTGCGGGGACCAATGGCCTTGTGGCTCATTCTACTGCCTGTTGGTTCCAGCGTGCAGACGCTGGTTTACTCCATTTGCCTTGCGGCTCAAGGTACAGTTGTTGGTCCCAGTGTGCGGATGCTGGTTTACTCCCTGACTTGCAGTCAGGGTCCTGGTGCTGTCCAGTCCTAGCAGCACTTGTTTCAGATGTGTACCGACACTAGTCTCTCCTTGGGTGAGACAGCTTGACCGCATACTATATTAACCATCCTACTGTCATTGTCATCTGACAGTCACTGGTCTTAGTGGTGTCTCCCTTCTTGGGCTGCCCTGCCCGGTATTGGTAAGGCCTGTAGAACCTTTCACGTTGCCACCTTTAGGTTGCCTTACCCGGTATTGGCAGGGCCGGTAGAGCCTATCCTTGGGTATCCATTCTGGGCTGCCCTGCCCGGTATTGGTAAGGCCGGTAGAACCTGTTACGTTCCCTCTCCACGGTTGCCTTACCCGGTATTGGCAGGGCCGGTAGAGCCTATTCCTTGTGTATTCCTCAGGCTGCCCTGCCCGGTATTGGTAAGGCCGGAAGAACCAGTACGTTACCATCTTACGGTTGCCTTACCCGGTATTGGCAGGGCCAGTAGAGCCTACTTCTCTATTCCTTCAGTATCACTTGGGTTGCCTTGCCGGTATTATTTGCAAGGCCGGTAGAACCTATCTCAATTGTCAATTGCTTATATATATATATATGTGATGTTTGTATGTGTTTGAAAACCCTGTGGGATTGCCTTAACTTTTCAATAAAGTTATGTTTTTACCTAAACCTTACGTCTGAGAGTCTTAACAAACCGTGACAAAGAGGTTCTCTGATATCTCTTATAGCTACACAGAATAAACTTAAATCTAGAGAAGTGGAGGTTCTGGAGTCGGAGGCTGCTGAGGCGGAAAGACAGTTTGTGGGAAGTGGGGATTCGGCTTCCTACACTAAGGCTGCCTGGCTCACATTGTACAATTCGTCCCTTCTCACAATGCGTTGCACAATGCGCATTGTACAACGCATTGTGAGAAGGGATGAATTGTACAATGGGCGATGCCAGGCAGCCTGGCACAATGCCAACGTGAAAGGAGAGGTATCAGAGGAAGCGGGCAGCAAATACAAGCCTACCACCCGCTTCCTCCTATGTCTCTCTCTCCCCTCCTCCGCTTTCTCCAATGCCTCTCTAGTGCACAGGCTGTTCTTATGCTGCGGGCTTCACAGCCACCCGCAGCAATGTAAGTTGTCATGAATGAAGATGAGGGAAGCGCTGCAGTCACAGTGCAGCCTGCTCCCTCAAGTTGTATTTTAACTTAGATCTCATCCCTTTATAATGTTCTACTTACTGTGTCCCATTGCTATTAGTACTTTTGCTCCACTCTCCATTTGAATGAGAGTGGAGCAAAAGTACTAATAGCAATGGGACACAGGAGGTAGGGGGTTAAAAATGAATGAGATCTAATTTAAACTAATGTCTAATAATAGTATTTTAATTAAAGAAAAGTTCAAAACACACACATACACACACACACACACATATATACAGGCAAGGTATGTAGTCCATACCTTGCCTATTAACCCTTTGGGTACCAGAGGGGTAGGAAACATGCTAAGCAATGCTTTCCTACCTCTCTTGTACTCAAAGGGTTAATTGTGGAATAAAAGACAGATTTGCCCACTACATGGAAGTCCATGAGGTGGATGTAGATGGGGTTAGTATGTCACATATATGCAATATATGTGACATACTAAGGGGGGGGTGGAAGGGGTCATTGTGTAGTGCTTGGTGTACTAGTTTTATTGATTGTAACCCTTTGAATGCCACAGGGGTGATCAGTGCACATCCCTATGGCATTCAAAGCTGTCCATGGTGCTGAAAGCCATCTCTGTGTTCCCCTAGTGGCTGGGTAGGGAAGCACACTGAAAGCTGTTCAGAACTGTCGACGTGGATTTTGGATTTTCTGACTGAACTTGATACTTTGCAGTGCTGTGATTGTCTGTGGTGCTAGGTAACATTTTTATCGTGTATTCTTAGGTAAGATTTTCTATGCAACGCAGGTTTAAGGTTAACGTGTATTTTGTTGGTTATCGCTCGTTACCCTTTCTGGGTAAGGAGGATTTGAATCTCACGTTACCTGGTCTTGCTTAACGAGCGAAGGCAGTTTTTTTCTTCACGTTGGTTTTGACGCCAACATTTGAATCGAGCCCTTAAAGTTTTACTACCTGAAAAAAGCACACATGGGTGGAGTATTCCTGCTGATTACACAGATAGCTCAAAACAGTCATAAAGTGGTGGACTGGTTACTGTCACATACTATGGAGACATGCAACCAGAGGACTTGCCTGTTTCATAGAACACAAAAGAAAAAACTGGACATCAGGTGGCACTGTTGATAGTTCAGTATATTAAACAAATCAACAGACTTAGCTGTAATAAATAGAATAATAGAACATGTAATCGAGCATGTCTCAGCAGTGGGAATACTCTTTTTTCCTCAACAGTGAAAATCCTGCAATATGTTTTTTCATAATAAAGGTTTTCTGCACCTTGGATGCAAGAGAGATCTCCATCGTCACCCTGTGAAGCAATATGTTGGGGACCTCTAGCACCCAAAGAGCTAAGCATGCTTTGCATAGCTATCTATAAAGGGGTCCTGTTCCCTTGTTTCTTTAAGCAATCTTGGAACAGATATTTCAGAAGTAATGCTGGGATTATTAACCCCTTAACGACCAGTGGTCCTTTAAGGACCCGATAGAGAATTTTGGCGTGCCGCCCCACGTGACTGATCATGTGGGGCACACGCCGAACTGAGGGACTGAAAGAGATCGCTCCAGTCTTGGAGCGATCAAATTCAGTCCCAGGTATTACTCACCACGCTCCTGCAGGAGTTCGGTGAGTAATAGTACGTGACGTACCAGGACCGTCACTGGTCCTTAAGTGCCGGACCAGCATGATGGTCCGGGTACGTCACCGGACGCTAAGGGGTTAATGTAATATGTCCACTATCCAGAGCTGGATCATTCATTATGGCACCCTAGGCTACTGCCTAGGGCACATGACAATCCGTGGAGTCCTGATTGCAAGTGATGGGTCACAAACAGTGGCCCTGCTGTTGCAGCTTCTAACATGGCCAGCACCATCCAGTTGCTCTCACTTCCATTAGAGCCACAATACCACCACTTGCTAGTAGCATTATGTGTCAGAAGCAACAGATCAAAACATATGGGGCCTCAAACTTGCCTAGGGTCCTATGGTGCCTTAGTCCATCTCTGCCACTATAACAGCCTTTCTGAACAATAAAGGGGTAAGCTACAAATTGTCTCTAATGTTTTGATCAGTGAGCTAATTAAGTTGGGTCATATGTAGAGATGTGAAGTTTCCAGACATTTTGAGAGAAAACATGGAAATCTTCGGAATAACTGATAAATGTTAAAATTATATTTCTTTTGCTCTCTTTACAGAACTAAAATCAATTGTGGATTGAAACATTGCCAGGACTTGAGAATGCAAGTTCATCCAATTTGCTTTTTCCTCTCTGCTCAGTCTTTTAGTAAGGAGAGCAATACGAGCTATATGCAGAAAGCAAAAGACAACAATTCTGAAGCAAGCCAAGTGCACCAAAGGAACAAAATACACATTTCCAAAATTCCAATGGATTCAAATAGGTCTTCAAACTCCTTGAATGATAGTGAAGTCTCCAAAATACTATTTTGCAATATCTTGGAAAACTCTTTCAGTGCATGAGGTTTGGAGATTCATTTTGTACCCCAGAAGCCAGAGACATTTTTAGCATGTTTGCTATTCATTTGTCTAGATATGATCCCTACAGGTAACCCTCTAGCTATAAATGGAAAACCATTTCTCTTGCATCTTATGTGGAACCCAGGAACCCAGGGGGAAGGTACCCTTCTACAGGAGGGCAGGAAACTTGATCAAAAGAGCTCTCTGAAGTGAAGACTTCCATCTATACCCAGTTTACCCCTGCCTTTACAAGCTCACTTTTAAAAGTGTCCTGACTCTTGCTGGATATGGGACAAATACTCTTTCCTTTTTTGTGTTTTCTCCTGATAGGTATAGGACTGTCTAATCCCCCATTAAGCAGTCTTCTATCTATGGCTATCATTGCTAGTCTGAACCAGAGCACAGACTTCAAGGACCTGGGTCTGGTGAAGGATGGCTAGCTTAGGCTGTCTTATCCTCATCTTTCTCTCTAAGCAGCCTCTTTGCTTGCTGATACAGATGCCCAAAGACTGAAGAGAATGTATCATTTTTCAGATAGCACAGGTCCTGTCAGTAAGTCCCAGTTGCCTTGCCTGACATCCATATTCTCTCACTCAAGAAAAAAGGGAACAAACAAGGTTGTGCCCTAGTGTAGCATGTCAAGAATATCATAGTCCTCTACCAAGAGTAATAAACAAACAAATGTGTTGTCAGATCACAAATTTGATAGGCAGCTAGTATGAAACTTCTGGGTTAGGAACCTGACCCAGACTCAGAATGCTGTACAACAGGCCACTGCTCATCGATCTGCTCTCCACAAAATGGTTGGCAAACCGCATCCAAAACAAAAGACAAAAAGAATGGGGCGCCCAATAGTGCAACATAGCTAGACAAATTACATATATAAATATATGAAAATACACTCACATGTTCTAATGGTCAGCCAAAGAAATATCCACAACTGAATAAAATAGCATGTGGAGAGGTTCCACTATCTCCACTCGAATTGCAGACAATGCTGTAGATATTCCTTTGGATGACCATCGGAACATATGAGTGTATTTTCATCTTTTTATATATTTAATTTGTCTAGTTGTGTTACACTACTGGACGCACCCTCCCTTTCTTTCAGTTTTGTTTTGCATATTCTCTCACTGTATAGTTGAAACATAACTAGCACTCTATTCTGTGATGCGCTGTAACAGCAAATACATTGGAGAAATGTTCTGACATTCCTGTCTTTTCCTTTCTACTACTTAATGGCATTTAACCCTTGCACTGCCTCTCTACTTTTACTTGCAAACTGGGTTTCTTGACTTATTTTTTTAATCACTTTTATTCATTTTAAATCAATTTTAAGTACTTTTCTATTATTTTCTATACTTTATACTTTAATGGGTTGTGGTGCTTTAAGATTCGGCATACTCAATGGATATATTGAATGGAAAATGGAGCTCTTCTCTGGGTCTTCTTTTACCTCTGATAGTATTTGGTGGGATTAAAGGAGCTGGGGTGCATCTTTTAGTGCATACACTCTCTGCCAGAGTATCAGAGACCCTGAACCGCGATATCAGGGGGCTGTTTTAATGGTGGATGAGAGTCACTGCACCATCCTCCTATAACATAAAGTCCTAGAATGCGTTGCTTACTGTGTGCGTAATCGAACACGCGCAGTAAGGACTCGCAGAATGGGTTGATCCGGACCGGAGAGCTCCGAAAGGAACTGTCACCCAGCACCTCCACTGCTGCCCCGGAGCCGGGAGTACAGAAAGGCTGTCAGCCTTCCGGAGCTCCCCGTTCCAGATCAGCCCATGTATATGGGCTTTGTAACTATCCTATAACATAAAATCCTAGAATGCATCACTCACTGTGTGCGTAACCGCTCATGCGCAGTAGGGACTCGCAGAACGGGCTGATCTGGAGTGGAGAGCTCCAGAAGGAACTGTCTCCCAGCGCCTCCACTGCTGCCCCAGAGCTGGGATCACAGACAGGCTGTCAGCCTTCTGGAGCTCCCCGCTCCGGGTCAGCCCGTGTATACAGGCTTTGTAACCAGTATTTATATATTTACAAATAGGAACGTACAGTTCCTTCTTCCTTTCTGGATTTATCCTGCTATGTAGAGCCTTGTCTCTCCCTCCTTGCTTGTCAGTTCACTTGTCTGCCAGTCATAGTCTATCTTTGTAGAGTTTTAAATGGAAAATTACTTTTTCACATATTTAAAAAATGGTTATTTCTGTCTTTTTCTACTTGTTACTTAAAGGTGTCTTTTGACTATGTTAGAGCCTAAGTGAGACATGGCAATGGAGCTTCCTATGGAATTTTTTTAGATACTTTATGTCCCTCTTGTTCTGGGGCCCCCTCTCAACCTCCAGGGCTCTCACTTTTTAAATAGAAGCCTGAAGGGATTACGGCCTTCATTTCCTCAGTGAGTGAGGATTCCACCGCTGAAGAAGAGGAAACTGAAGTGGATGACATATTCATTAATTTGTCCTTCACTGTTGGGAATTCATATGAGGAAGACCCTGGTCTTTCTGCTGATGGTCTTATTTGGGCTTTCATGGAGACATGTAGTGTGTCAGAGGCCCCAGACTCTAGCTCCTGTTCCCCTGATATTTTCATGAGGCATCAGGGGCGGACTGACCATACAGGCATTCGGTCACGGACCGAGGGCCCGGGACCGAAGGGGGCCCACCATCTATAGCGCTGCTCAACTGCTCTCCAACTACGGCCCTCCGGCGTGCCGTACTAGTAATACAGAGCGCTGAGAGATGACATCATCTCCCAGCCTCTGCATTACTAGAGGAGCGCGGGACTTCACAAAGATCTGTTAAGCCGTGCCGCTAGACCACCAGGGACTGGAAGTAGGGGCAGTGTGGAGATGCAGGGGCATGGTGGAAGGGGTGATGAGGAGATGAAGTGGAGATGGGGGCATTGTGGAAGGGGCAATGTGAAGATGAAGGGGGGCCTTGTGGAAGGGGAAATGTGAAGATGAAGAGGGCAATGTGGAAGGGGCAATGTGGAGATGAAGGGGCTATGTGAAGATTTCTGCAGGGGGCCCAGACCTCTTTTTGGACCAAGGGCCCTGGGTCCTGTCAGTCCGTCCCTGTGAGGCATATGAAGGAGGCTAACCTTTACCCCCCTCACCATTCCTTAGGCCATAATGAAAGGAGGATATCAGACAGGAGATTATTCCTTTATAGGCATATCTAACTCCTGTACCTTTGCTCTGCTGTTCTCTTGCCTTGCTAAGAATTCAGATTTGCTGCTGGCAGATCTTGCTGCTCTTAAGAATCAGGCAGGTAAATATCCGGTGTCACTTTAAACCCTGCCTTTGAGATTGAGTGGATTACTAGAGTGATGGCTGTTTGCGAGATCAGCATCTTTGTGCTGTCCATGTCCATGCAGACACATCTAAGGAGAATCTAGTGGTAATTATATCCAAAATCAATGATGCATATCTTGCTGCAGGAACTTTTTTTACTAGGTTCACTGGAAAAGCAGTAGCTTTCTCTGTGGCTGTGCATTGCACTGCTTGGTTTAAGATCTGGTCATCTGACCAGTCATCCAAGAAATCATTGGTGTTTCTTACATTTTGGACAAGCAGCTGGAATTGGAGAAGATTATTATTGGAGAAGGTTATTAGCTACTCCACTGGAAGCAAGAGTACTTTGTTGTCTCAGGTTAATCCAAAATGTTCCTTGTTTCCAAGTAAGATGCATGGTTTTGCTATCCCTGTCAATATGGGTATGTGTCCAGGTCACCAATTCCCACAGCAACCCAGGCATATTCCACTGAAAAACCCAGGAACATTCCACCCCAAAATTCAAGCAGATCAGGCAACAAGCCCTGACTATCAGGGATCTGGTCTGACTCAGGCAATAGAAATGTTGTCTATGATTTTGTCATGGAGAATGGGCCATTTCTGGGTGGAGCAGTGGGTTTTTAGGTCATTTTGGCAGGATACCGCATAGACTTTGTCTCTTTCTTCAGATAATTTTTTAATATCCAGATTCAGACTTCCACTCGAACCCAAACTTTGTAGTATTTTTAGATGCTGTCTCCTCCCTGCAGGAACAGTTCACAGGAGTGTACTCCAAAAAAAAGAAGTCTGGCACTATCCTTAAAGGGATAGTAATACGTAAAATGTAAAAAAAAAATGTGTTGCAGGGTTTAACACCCTGAGTAAAACAAGGGTACTCCCACTGCTGAAAGGTGTTTTATTCAAAAGTTATTACAGCTCAAAGTTGTATTTCTTTGGTGCAATATCACAGTGGCCTGAAATTGTACAGTGGTGCTGTTGCTACACCATCCTATGGAGATTTATGGGACCAGAGCTGTCCATAGGATGGTGTAGTAACAGCGCCACTGTACAATTTCAGGCCACTGTGATATTGCACCTAAAATGTTCAACTTTGAGCTGTAATAACTTTTGAATAAAACACCTTTCAGCAGTGAGAGTACCCTTGTTTTTTTCGGGGGGATAAACCCTACAACTTTTTGTTTTTACATTTAAAGTATTAGTTTGGAATTAATGCTTCTCTGCCTTGCACTCCATCATTTCCAACATGTGTCCAGAGGAATTTTTGGTTTTCCTGATTGCAAATAATAAAAAGCACATTATATATATATATATATATATATATATATATATATATATATATATATATATATACACATAAACTATTTCAGACTAAAAGATACTTGTTAGATACATACTATAAAAATCATAGAAACATGACATAGCTCAAGTATCTCATAAAATAAGACATTAACAGAAATAAATACATTTTAAAATTCCAATATATAGATGAGTCAAAGATCAAAATCAAAGTCATATTCTGGTACCAACATGTATAAGAAATGGTGGAAGTGTGGAATCCCTTAAAAAAATAAAGGACAAAGACAACACTAAAACACTGGATCCAAAGCTGAGCTTTGTTCACAGTCTCTAGCTAAAAAATTGTTATGTGACTGGACTATCCTATGTACAAAGAACTCGGCCAATTCCTCCCCAAAGATACTGAGATTATTATACAGCTCTCAATGTAAATAGTGCAAAATAAGAAACAGTTACATAGTACAATTCAATGAGGAAAATATCATATCCTGCTGGATGTGTGTGTATAAGTCCAGGCAAGGAAATTAATTTAGCTGGTTATGGAGATAAAGGGAATTATCAGTGTGACACTGTTTGCTTATTTGTAAGTGATCCGAAAACACATTTCACATCACCCAGAAACTTCATTAGGCAAGGATGTATATTCAGAAACATTATGAATACGGTTAAGGTATAGGAGAATAATATCATCATGATGCTAGAATATCACTTCCAAAAATGCTTAGTTCCCACTCCAAGGTTACCCAAATAGTTCCACTGCAGTAAGCACCTAAATCAGGAGTGTCAAAATGCATTACAATGGGCCAGATATAGTGCAGGTGTTTGGGATAGTCCTGATCTTTTACAGGTGTCAATCTTTAGCTCAATTGTTTTTTACTTCCACACCTGTACAACATCAGTCTTATGCCAAAAACCTACAATGTTTTGGAATGTAGTTTGACACTCCTGCCCTACATTCTAATTCCTCTAGGACATGACCTTCAAAATGTCATTATAATCCTCTTTCATGTAGCTTACCAGTTGCTGCAGTGATTATTTTTTAATTGAACTAAATAAGGGAACAGTAAACAGTAAAAAAAGACAAATAAAGCATGAGAAAGAGAAATCAGTGAAATTAGTATAAGGAAAAAGTAAAAGAGACTGGGAATGCTGAGATAGCCCACTGGCCTGATAAAGAGAAATGGAAAATGAATGCTGTAAATAAATTGATTCCAATGTGTATTTTTTTCATCTACTATAAATAACCTTTCTGTAATCAGTTTATTTATATTATTCATTTTTCATTTCTCATCTATTACAACAACTGTACTTGGAATTAATTCACTCATATAATTTATTTCTCATATGTACCAATAACTGCAGTTTGGCCACTATTGAACTGGACATTCATCCATCTCATTAGATTTATTTAAATATGGTTGAATTGAATATTTATTTGGAGTATTTTTATTGATGTATTTCTTGTGTTGTTGTTTTTTAATCTGGTGTGCACCAAATGCTGTGGTGGTATAGGCTGGCTCTCCTCCGGGATTAAAGCACAAGTGACTATTGTGTGCAATCTATCAATACACATTGTTGATGTATTTTGAAGTAGCCCTTAATTACTTTATATATATATTTTTTATTATTTTAGCTTAGCTATTTCTATATTTATGTGATTCATGATAAAGAGAGATAGCAGTCTGAGTTGACAGAAAGAGCTAGCTGCAATAGTAAAGGTAGATAGCATCTGTGGGAGAGAGATAACTACTGGTGTGTAGAGTAACCACTAGCTGATGGGGAGCATAAATTGCTTACAATGAGAAAGAGAACTAGAAGTGAGAGAGAGAATTATAATGAGAAAATGAGAGATTGGCACTGTGAATGAGAGAAGCAGAGGTCCTGTGTCAATGGCATCTAATGCAGTGAAAGAGAAGCTGGATTTAAAAATAAAACATTTGGGGAAAAAGAGCTAGATCCATGAGGGAGAGAAAAGGAAAATACATTGTTAAAAAAGAGAAAACTATTGTTAGGTGATGAATGAGAAATTCAGAAATACTGTGGCTTCCTGAATGCTTTTCTTAAATGTTAGAACTTCTTACAGGAGATCATTTGTAGCTGCTGTTCTGTAGGGAAAGAAACAGACCCACCAACTCTAGTTACAAAGTCCACAAAATTAATGCTCCTCATTAATTAATGGACAGCTCTGGTCCCGGGACCATAAATCTCCATAGGATGGTGTAGCAACAGCGCCACTGTACAATTTCAGGCCACTGTGATATTGCACCTAAAAAATTAAACTTTGAAAATTAATAACTTTTGAATGAAACACCTTTCAGCAGTGGGAGTACTCATGTTTTACTCAGGGGGATAAACCCTACAACATATTTTTTTTTACATTTTAAGTATTACTATCCCTTTAACTTAACTCCAATGTTATTCTTCTTACCCATGATCACATTACTGGGGGGGGGTATTACTATCAGCCAAACATTACTGGCAGAAACACACATGGTCCTTCACTGATTGGCTCATTGCAATGAACACTGAAATGATACAATCACCAGTGTGAACAGTCTGCATGGTCACCATATATGTCATCATAATGCTCAGCACTGCTACATCTTTACTGCAGTAAAAATGATACATGCTGTTTTGTGGCTCTTTTATGCAAGGCTAGCAATGTCCAACCTCATAGACAGCAAATTGACCTACTTTTGGGAGCTTAGTATAGTATTAGAATATATTCCTACAGGCAACTGGATGGTAGGAGTGAAGTCAAATGGAGAAAAAACATTTTTGGAAGCTGTTTTTCATGCAGGTTTAAGATGTGGCTTGTAGCTAGTTTTTTTCTTCTTTTTTTCCCTACATACCTTGATTTTACTTTAAAAACGAGTATCAAAAATACATTGATAATGCAAAAACAACAACTATAAAATGTTTGAAGTGCCACATATCTTCATCACAATAAGACCCTGGATAATAAATCATACACAACTTAGGGGTAGATTTAAAGGCAGGCGTTAGGCAAAAAAAACACCAACGGGTGTTTTAACGTGTAGTAAGCCATTCAAAGGGACATGTAATGAACTGCAGTTCATCAAGTAATACAGTCTCTACACTAGCAAGTGTTTTGGTCCATGTAAAAAAAATGCTCCAGTTTACCATTTAAAGGACTGCTTTAGCTGAAAAACATCCGATAAGGGACTCACTTACCGAACAAAACTTAAGACCCAGTTTGTTTAGCTGTAAAGTCCCTTATCGGATCTTCTGCCAGCTAACACAGCTATTAACTGACAAAAAAGTCCTCAATGGATGTATTGATATGGGGCCCAAAACCCCACATCAATGCATCCAAAGTGCCTAAAACATGTCCAAAGTTAGTAGTATTAACCCTATGAATGCCAGTGGGGTCAGATTACCCTGCTGGCATTCATAGGGTTTACCCGACTAAGTAAAACAACATTGCATTAACACTTACCATTTACCCTGATGTCCAGTGGAGTCCACAGATTCCTGGTCATCTTCTGTCCTTCTCTTCAGTCTTCTCATCCTTCTATCTTCTTTCTTCTATCTTCCACCTTCTCTTCAGTCTTCTTTCTTCTCTTTCTTCTGTCTGTAAATGAAAATAAAAGATTAAATACCAAGCATGAATGAACACATTGTTTAAACCTGAGTGGCAGAGGGGTATGCAATGCATTGCAAAGCAGTGCGTTGCGTACCTCACTGGCAATCAAAGGGTTAAATAGTATTGCGCCATGAATATTCCCATATTAAATACCTCTATTTAATGCCCAAAAGTATAATCATGCCAAGAAGAAATAGTATCCATATACATAGAAATAAATGTAATGTATTAATACTAAGTAAATGCACTTAGCTAAATTCTTCATGTCTCTGCCACTTGGAGCAGCCGCAAGGGTTAATGGCTTCCTTTCTGATTCTGTCATAACTTCCAATGGCACATGACAGGGTTGCCATATCCATTGAAGGCTTTCTCATGGACACTACTTAGATTGAGATTGCATCCTTCACAGATTAAATATCCTCCTTCCTTCCCCATCTCTTACCTGCTCTGGATGATTTTTCAGCAATTTCCTTCTTGAAAATAAACTATATCAAATACGAGGTCCTCAACATTTCCCTCCCATCTAATTAGGTCTAAAGGTTACAACACTTGTATCCCTTTCATTGATCTGAAACATCTTTTTAATACCCATGGGTGCAATATTTCCAATGACCCCTCTTCCATTGTCCCTCCTGAACTTTTCCCCACTTTTAGACTCCATTCGGGCCAACCTCACTCAGACGTACTACATCTTTTTATCTTGGCTTGTTTCATAAAACTAATGAAAATGTTTGTACTAGTTAAAGTATTATTATTATGTATGGTAACCTTAATGGAACCCCCTTCTCTTGTACGCCTTCTCCAATCAAGCTTTAACTCCACGGGGTGTCTAGTGAGGTGGCATGGGCTTGACTAACTTCTGGAAATACTATGTAGCTTCTCACTTTTTGCTCTTAGCAGATTTCTTTGTTTCTCCGCCATGTGATTGGCTTTCTTTCAGCTTTCAATCCCTTCAGAGGATTTCCCCACCTTAGCTCCTTTGGTCTATAATGATTCACTGAATGCTGGGTCCACTCCTTCTTCTCTGGGCCCTAGCTAATGACCACTTCCTTTTAGTGACTCACCCTTTGCCCCATATATACATTGTGGGTAACTCAAGAGCTCCCACCTTGTAATTTCCAGTCTTGGATGGATAATAACATCCATACTTTCTCAGTACTGTTATTGTACTCGTAGTGGTCGACTTTGAATATCTGCAACACAACTACCGTCTTCGTAGGTCCAATTCTATACAGTATGCACAACTGCTGCATTTACTTTCATCTCTCCTTGTACAACATCAATCTTACGTCTGGAAGACCCATTTGAGTGATTCTTTACTTCCCCAAATCTCTAAGATCTGCAAACTACTTTTTCCAATGTCCTGCAATGTTGAACTCCTATTCACAGCCCTTTGGGAATGTGATCTTCAGATCTCCCTCTCTTTGTGAAATGGGATCTCATCTCACCTTTTTGGTCCCCTGTCCTTGTTGAGATCAGCAAAGTAATTCAAATTACCATCCCTCCCAAACCACTTCTTTGCCTTTTAGGCCTCATACCTTGGAGATACCTTGTTCTTCCAAGTGTATTCTGCATGCCATTCTTACAGCTGCAAGATCCTTTTGATGTGGAAATCACCTGTTCCCCTTCTCTATTTGTGGTACACCAAGGTCCAGGGCTCCTACGCAATGGAGCAATGTCATGCCATTTGTTCTGACTCCATGATGACTTTCTACACACAGTGGGAAGCCTGGTGGTCTTAAGTGGAATCAGATTCCATGGTTGGCTCGGGACAGCTTCGGAGGGAGATCTTGGGTCCCCTTGTGTTGACCATCTGTCTGAGCCTGTTTGAGGATTGAGCCTCTGCTTCCCCTTTCTGTCATTATTTCCAAGAGTTGGTGCTTGCCCACAGTCTGGATATCCCGGCCCATCATCCCCCTCTTCCTTCCTCCGCCCCCCCCTCTCCTCTTCAACCTGCCTATTCCCTCTTCCTCCCTATACTTTGTTTTGTTCTTTAATTTTCTCCTCACCTCTTTCTTCTCCCTCTCTCTGTTCCTGTTTTTCCAACCCCTGTTGGGTGACTGCTGAATACTGTCTCCAGTTTACTCCCTTCTTTCTTAAGCTTTACACTCTTTCTGCCTTTAGCTTTGTTTGCACAGAAGTTGACCCTTCAGCTTGCCTCTTGGAAGTTGATCCCTGGTCAGTGTCAGGGGCTAGACTATACTCCCCTCTTCCTATTGTCATCTGGACTTGGTTCATAAATGGAATAGCAATTGCATAGTGATTATAATCTGATCTATTTATTCAACTCTATGCCTAGGACACTGTTTACAAGTTTGTTATGTCTTCTTTCAGTTTACTAGTGATTTTCCTGTACTATTGAGGCCATTATATTGCTTTGTAATGTTTTTTATTTATACTCAATAAAGCTGCTTTTAAGACTTAAAAAAACTGTTCCCATTATGGGGTGTATGCACTTGGTTGGGCCTAGGTCAGAAGAAATGCTAAACAAATCACTGCTTATAGTGCAGATGGCTTGCTTAGGAATTGATCATCTTGTTCTTTTGAATAATTTCCTTAGGGTTCTAGGTTGAAAACAAAGCAAACTAATTCTGGAGCAAACCGAAGGTACCATAAAGGGCAATTACAAATCCCCCAAATTACCATTCATTTAAATGGGACTTTTAACATGACACAATGCATTTTCCCTTAAAGTGTAGAGTGCCCCAGAATAATTCCACTTTACTTTTAACTAAGGTCACATACTGGTTTTGAGTCCTTTTATTCCTACAATGTGATTTAGAAGCCTCAGCTCATCCTGGATTCCCCAGAAATTAGATCTCCTAGACATAGTAATAATATTGTTCCAAGAAGACAATTTTCAGCACCTGAACATCACTTGAAACCTATGCTCTCACCAAACATGATTAAAGAATTTACACCCCCCCAGGATCTTCCAACAAACGATTACAGGAATCATTGCTAAATCAATAACCATGTATAATAAAGCTCTACTTAGCACAAATCTAGCTCGGAATTTGTGCAATCTGAGAAAAGGAGTCACAAAGGCAAAGTGGAGAAATATGAGGCAGAAAACATTTGTCTTTCAAAATTCACCCCAAATGTATTTGATTCTAGGCATGTCCATCTCTTGTTAAATATATAAATATATATATATATATATATATATATATATATATATATATATGACATTATTTAATTCAAATTTAAATTTAACAGAAAAATACATGTTTTCTGACATTTAGAAAAAGAAGGCATACCAATAGAATGGTGCATGAAGTAACAGAATAACGAATGGCACATTCTGTGTTTTCATGCAATTCAGTTTGTGAATTCATTCTTTGTTATGTGCATTTTTATCTGGGAAAGTGGGAACGTATTGTGTGTAGAGGTTAAAGAGAGAGAATTAGTGAGTGGCATGAGTGGAGAAACAGTCTCCTTGGTTATGGCTGTGACTGACTATTGCAACAGCCATCGAATATCTAGTTTATCTGTGATGCATTTATATTCTGTCCAATCCTGATTTCCAAGGGAATGGCCCCTCAAACTAACAGAATCTTGTTTCAGACAATTTAGAAGCTAAAATGAAGTTCCTCTCATTAAAATGACTTTGAATTTGTGTTGGGGAATGTCCTGGGGAATACCTAAGAATAGTTTTTGTGGTAATTAAAGCTTTTAATGAAATACTGACTAACAGAATCTTAATGTAAATGAATATATAATATATAATTAATATTTACAATAGTAAAGGAAGCAAGGAGTTGTCAGTGGGTGAAAGATTTTGTAGAATTTGTTTATGTGGATTGTTATATTTAGATTTTACACACAAGCAGCCCATACTGACACAAACGTATACTCATACACAGACTCCCCTGAAGGAAGACAGTTAAGGAGATTCTTTTCTCCCCCTTCTTACTTCCTATACCTGAGATGACAACTTGTGACCTTTCAGCTACTGTTGGACTACAACCCTCATCAGCCACAGCAAGCCAACATCCTGTTGCTTATGATAGGACAGCAGAAGCTGGAAGGCTAGAGGTTGCCAATCCATGTTGTAACATAGAAGAAGAAAAAAGGGGTACCACATACAGTAATATGTCAGTTGTAATTCAGATATTAAATCCACTCCAACCCCTCTCTTAGGGTACTCACATATATATGAATATGTTCATCAACCCACTCCCACTGGGTTTGATCCCCTCAAAATTCTTCAGCTTCTCCTTCACGTCCAGCCAGGTCCACCACAAGTGTACTCCGTGAAGGACTAAGAATCAAAATAAACAAAGTGCATGAAGAAGCTTGAACAATCGCCCTCTGTTTGTAGAATCTCTAATTGTACTTTGTTTCTTTCTATCCGTGTTGTACTCTCCACTGTCATGAATAAGGCTATCCCATGACAGGGCCCATTGCACGGACAATAAAGTGCTCCCAAGCTGTTATAATCAAAGTGAACTGCATACTTTTGGATGCTCCTCCTCACTGCTTAGAAATTATTGTTCTAAGTTTCAGACCACTTGTTCCTCCACTGAGTCCTGATCAATGTGTGAAGGCTAGTAATAGCTGAACTGTATACAGTAATTTCTTAGAAGTGTGACGGAGCCTTCAGTAGTAAGAGATTAGACTTTGGTAGCCAAAATTCTGTTTAAAAACACACACATTCATCAACACATATATATATATATATATATATATATATATATATATATATATATATATATATATATATATATACATATATATATATCCTATATAATAATTTGCTAGGATGTTTGTCAGAAGCTGTCATGCGCAGTAGAGACTGCCAGAACACACAGAATGCTGGGAGCTCTGTGCTGGAAGCATTCTGTGCTTTCGGTCAGTCTCTACAGTGCATGACTGTGTCGGCAGCAGGACACAGAGCAGGACCGGCCTCTTAACTCTTTCAGTACCAGAGGGGTATGCAATGCATTGCATACCCCTCTGGTACTGAAAGAGTTAAGAGTCTTTGAGTGCACCCATCTGGCACTCAAAGAGTTAACATCACCCAGACCTTGGCCCGTGTATAAATATATACACGGTTACATACATACATACATGCAAGCTCAAATCCCCATTACCTCCTCATGTGGGCACCTTATTAACCTATGGGGCTTTGCTGCAGGGGTTAAGCCCCAACCCTCCTTAAACAAGGCACTGTCAGCTGAAGAGTAGGTTTGCTGAGTGCTTACAAAATATACAGCTGCTTGTTTATGATTGACCCTCCCCTGAAAAAAGCAATATGAAGGAAGGTACAGTCTGCAGGATCTCGGCTGGGATGATACCTCAAATATCTGCAACCTTGTTAATAATTTAGTCAACTGAAAGCCTTGCCTGATGTTTCTGTATTGAGCTAGGCTTAAAACCTATGTTTGTTCACTTGTCACCTTCAGGTAAATCTTTGAGTTTCAGAGGGATGCCCATCACATTGCTTTGCAATGTGTTGAATACATTGTACACTCAAAATCAACATGATGTGAAATTGTTGGCTCTGGCTAGTTATCAGGATGTGAGACATTGGCAGACTTTGGTTGCTTGCTTTGCAGCCACATCAATGAAATGTCAACCACTCCTAGGCAATGTGCTACACAAGACTTGGAAGATGTGGACAAGTAGAGTGTTGGTCAGGACCTACAGAAGCTGAGGAAGTTGTGCAGCAAGCAGCACACTACCTCTTTCTTCCTCAGAGGCTATAGAAATATTCAATTAAAATAAACCTTGTGTGTATTGAGGGGAAGGAGTGATACACAGAGGCAGTTATTTTTACATTTAATTTTACAATATAGTTGTTGTAACTTGCATTATAGTAGAGAGGGATACTAAACAGTAGAGTTTGCGTGTGTGTGTGCGATTGTGTACGTCTTCCTTCAAGTGCTGTTTCCAGTGCCTGTTTCTGACAACCTACCGCACTCTCACAACCTCCCTCTCTCTCTCTCTTTCTTTCACTGTAGATCTGGGAAAAAACAGCCCTTGCTGGGATTGCTTAGTAGTGAGTAAAAGAGCAATGGAACTTTGTTGTGAGGTCATCGATTTGGTAATGGTCACAGTGATCACCAAAACATTGACCTCACAATCACAATAAAGATGCTGCTAATGATTTGAGAGCTCTCCAGTATTCAAGTCATTAAAAAAACAATGTTAAAACATTTTTTTTGGTTCCCCATGGTGCAGTTAGTTTACTCCAGAATTTCAATAATGTCACTCCAGGCTCTGCATAATCAGTTTAGATCTTAATACTTGAAGTGTCAGTTAAAGGGTTAATGATACCCCCACCAAATGCCAAATAAAAAGAGAATGGGGCTGGGGGGAAGGAGACATAAATAGAGAAATACTTCATCATCCCTCATACCAAGTGAGTGTGTGTGGGGGGGTTATACAAATAGCTAGACATCCTTATTTTGGCTGACATTGAATTAGATGAATTGCATAAAGAGAAGGGAGGAAGGGTCCATATTGGTTGTTTTATGAACTCTTTCATCGCAAGCATTTCAAATTACATTTCAAAAGAAGCAAATAAAATCAAGACAATGTATGTTTTATGGCAAGCAGCTGCATACTGGCTAATGACTACACAAAGGCATATGTACTTTCTGAATTTATGGAATCATTTTGAAAAATTGGAAGCACAGTAAAACAGTTGAAACATATATTTTCTTTTTCAGTTACTATGGTAGGCAACATTTGCAGGCATAGATTCCAGCAAAAGGTTGGTCCTCAGTGGCATGGCCTCACCAACTTTATGACTTAAAGCCACTGTTACCATTAAGACAGTGGTGTGCAGCCTACAGCCCTCCCGCTGTTGTAAGGCTACAATTTCCATCATCCTCAGCTGGCTAAGAGCTTGAGGGTCGAATATTGCTTAAAATTGTGTATGGTTTGTTTGTCTGAGTTTAAACATACCATTTGCTTCTATTTCCACACCACAGTGTTAAACTGTTCATTTCTAGGTGGCTAAAATGTAATTATTTTAATTATGTATTAATATGGGTAAATTGAGGCTGATATTAAGGGAAAAAAGTCCATATGATGGGCGTCATACAGAAAACAAAAAATAATTATCTTGCATACCAACTTTTCTGTCAAAATTACCATCGCTTTAAATGAGACTTTATACCTTTTGCTAGAAATCTCCAATGTATTGCTTTAATATTTCTTCTTTGCTTGATATCATAACCTTTTATATAACATGACATTTTAAAACACTTATACAATTAAAAATTCTTTAGAAATAGCAGGTGCTTGATTTTGCAGTCTGCCTCGATTCCACTGAACATTAATGGAGATTTTTAGGTAAATCCAGTTTCAACTGCCATGTAATCTAGGCCATAAATATAGGAATTCCAAAGGCAATTGTCACACTTGACTTAAAGGGATAGTAATGTTTCATAATAAAAGCATCTCTAATTAATCATCATAGTATTTGGACTTTGGAGAGTGTTATTTCAATTCTGTCAGAGTTGTAGGTCAAGAGTAATTCAATGACAAAGTATCCCCCTCCCACCCCTTTTACTGATGTAACATTGTTCAGCCAGATCAGAAGGGAGGTGCCCAGGTAGACTGCAGAGAGGGGCAATCTTCAATTAAGATAAGGGAAAAACCTGAAAAACTTGTCAAAGGGGGCAGGGCTTTCATTGTTCTCATAGGAAGAAGATTGTCCCCTTCTGTTATCTGTCTGGTCTATGGACTGCATTCCACATCTGAGAAGAGATGGCTTACACTAGGTAAAAGGGGCTGGAGGGTAAACTTTGCTTGTGAATATCTCTCAAACCATAAAGGTCTGAGAGATAAGACTTATATCGTTCTTCATGTTATTTTTAATGCCTACAAAGTAAAATAAAGATAAAACGAAGTATTACTGTATGATAGAAAATTGAATTGTGAAACTTCAGTATCTTCCATTGGGAGCACCAGGGGGTCTATTTTCAAACCCTGATTGTGCTCCTCCAATGGTCTGCTGGTGTTCTAAATACAGCCCAGCTAGATCTTCAGTTCTGCTAACAGGGGAAGTTCTGCTTATGTATCCAAACAAGAGAGCAAATGGAAACTTTTAAAAGCTGAGTCGTAATCTAGAGCTCATAAATTTTACGTTAATGTCAACGTCTAAATATGAGTTATATCTGTCCGGATAGCACTAACAGAAAAAATAAAATTACTTGTTCAAGATCGAAGGAACAAAAGGGTAAGTGTTCAGATATTACAATAAAAAGAAAGAAAACTGCATAAACTGTGCAGTGATTGTGTAATTCTTCTAACTTCATGTCTGTAACCAAAGGGAAATGTTGATATAACAGAAATGTCTAGGCTTCATCTCAGATGGAAAATCACTCTTCGAGGCATATTTCTTTCTGATATGAGCATCCTTCATTCACTGGACAGTTATTGTTCGTTTTTATTATATTCACTGTAATAATATTTTCATGGTATTCGCTTGCCAGCTTAACAGGGTAAATAGTTTTCACAGTAACATCAGTATCAAGAATAATTTATAGTTCTAAAGGGGGTTAGTGTTAAATTTCTTTACAACATCAGAAGACAGGTAGCCCCTTGGGCCTAAAATAAAAATGAATGAAAATGCTATCCCTTCTACCCAGCAATCACATGTATTCCTGAAGACTCCTTTATTGATCAGCCACAGTATTCTATACACTATATCTATTGTGTAGTGACACCTTGTGATTTCACATGGAGTGGATGTAGATTATATATTTATTTTAAATTATTTTATAATGCTTAATTCTCATCTTGCCCCAGTACAGAAACTGATACAGAAATTATTTATGATTTCATAGACTGCAATAAAGTGACTTGGCACCAAAATAGTATTTCAGTAATGGAGTTGTCCTGCAGGAATCCAGACAAACTATGGGCAGAGGGGGTAAGCTATCTGATTTGTAATGGACTTAACCTTCCCTGCACTGTTGAAATCTATGTTATATCTGATTTTTCATGTACAAGTCATGAATCATGTGCCATCACTCACGCATTCATGTGCACCAAGAGCACACTCATCTCAGAAGATGTTGATGGGAAGACCATTGTCATGTGAAGGATTGTGAGAGGTAGAAGGTACTAGAGTCTGTCAATTTCTTCTCCATGGAAAACACTTTCATTTGTCCCTAGTTCTAGCATGGCAATATGTATGTTTACTAGAGCACGTCAATGCAGCATTGCAGGTTGCATTGTGATAAGTAGCCTGCATTGAAGAATTAGACAGTGGAGGAAACCACTACATTTTGAGGGGCTCATAAGCTGTGCTGGACACAGCTACTGTCTGAATTGTGGGTGCTAGAACCATCCCAATTTTCCTGCATCAAACATCTGGTAGTGCCATTTATGATGGCCATAATCTAAACTATAAAAGTAGAAGTGGTCATGTGACTACACATTCTAGATCCTTGCCACACACAAGCCAGGGCAGCAGCTAGGAGGACATATGCAGATTTCCTACACTTCCTGAGCCCAAAATACACACCTCCCGGGCACAGCTAGGAGGAGATCTGCATATCTCCTCACACTGCCTGACATATACAGTAACGTCTCTTCACCCCTCCCCGGTATCTCCTCTTGAAAGAAAAAATACAAATGGTGGCCTTACACCTCTAACAACTTGCCTTCCATCACACCATGCTCTTTCTCTCAATCTGAAGTTCTTTGCCCATGGATGGTAGGTGTACATTCCCCTCTCAGAGAACCTCTTCTTGTCTGGTTGCCTCTAGTTCAGTGGCTGCATATCTTGAGATGGCAGGAGTGGGAACACATATGACAAAGACAGGGCCAGTAGCAACTGAGAGAAAGCTTCCCAAACAACAGTAGCACACACATTACCTCAGCAGTATATGCCACGTTTCCCATCCACTCACACTTAAACTACATGAATCACTTTACCCATATGCCCAAATTACAAAGCAATTGTGAGGGAAGCCAACTGCACCCTAGAAAACAGATAACATGTAATTCAAATACATTTACTCAGTGAGAATGGTTATTTATTCCCTGTAATGCACTTAGTTTACTCCAGGACTTATATGTGTATGTGTTGTTATCAATCTACATCTAATAAATCAGTGTAAAGCACTAACACAATAATTAAGCATTGCAGAACTGCACATGCGTTCTAGGGAAAAAAAACTATGAAATATTGTGATATACAAAATACAAAGGCTAATAGGATGTGAGAAAACAGAAAAACTACAACTCCCTCCACGTCCTGCAATGACATTAAAGGGTAACTGTGAGCTCCAGTAAAATGGTCCTGAATGTGCCATGTCAATACATTTTAAATGTGGTTTTCTTTGTAAAAAGTAATGATATATTGAAGGAGAAATCTGTTTGTTAATATAAGTTTGCGACGCCCATTCATGACAGGCTGCGGGAGAGCTTTGTACCACAACCTGTCATCCTTAGCCTCTTCCCCCTTCCTAGTTGCTCCCCATTACTACTACCTCCGGTGATGGGGGATTCCAGTATGTGAGCTTGAGTGGTGTGATTGTGTGATATATATTCAAGAGTAGAGTTTAGACCTTAACCCTTTGAGTGCCAGAGGGGTGAGCAATGCAAAAGCAATGCATTGCACACCCCATATGGCACTCAAAGTGTTAAAGTCTAAAGTTTACTGGGCAAGTGTGGTAGATGTATGCTTGGCAGGGTGTGAGCTGTGACAGTGTGGTTTGGTGTCAGTGTGTGAGAGAAATAACTAACAGGGTGTAACTAACTCAATACAACCACGACCAAAAAAAAGGAAAAATAGACAGGTAATGTTATCCCATACTGCTACTGGCCTTTATTTTATTTCTTGGATGCTAGAGAGTTCTCTAACACATTGCAAATAAATGTGTTGGTGACGTATCTTACACCCAAGAAGATATGAGCTTGTATGCTACAGGCTATATGGGTATATATGTGGAGTAAGGTGGAGCCAATTGTGTGACTAATCTAGGCTATTTGTCTATGGGAATCCAGCATTAAAATCCAACCCCAATTAAAGCAAAAATGTCAACCCTATCTGCTTGTCCCAGTGTGATTTTCTCATAAAAATGTTATCAGGTGATCTCTTATGGTGTATTGCTTTACTGATGGCATGTAATGCTGTATTGTTTTGCTGATTGTGGACTTAGAGTAGGTGAAAAGTCCCATTTGCTTTTTGCATGCATTTTTCCAAAAAAAATAGAAAACATCAAAGTTTGCTCTTTTTTGGAAATTCCTATGGAATTAACATTTCCATGTCTTGGCTGTTGTCAATTCCTGCAAAACATGGCAATTTCCACCTATGCTTTATATGGCCATGATCATTTTCACTGTTGCTGATGAGTATTGAGGTGGAGATATTCACAGTTTAAAGTAGCAGCACAAGGAACAATAAGAGTAGCAGTATTAGTAGTGGTAGAAGTAGTAGTAGTAGTAATAGTGGGAACCCAGCACCAGAAGGTAGTATTGGTACCATCATATCCTCAGGGAGCAAGGTAAATCTTGAAAACTATATATATTTTTTTCTCCTACTGGTGGTGGGCTGGTGAACTGATCACAGCAAGTAAACGTGGTGGTGGAGGTGATGATGAATGACTGACAGTTCACAAGGGTTATGTCTCTTTACCATTCAATTAATTAAAATAAGGTATCCTTCCTGCAATGACCCATGCTTATTCTACAGGGTTGATAGTCTGTAGATGTTCCCTTATATCCTTCAGACTATTAGTCTCTGCCACAATGCCGTGCGTGGTCATTGCACCACACAATGTACAATGTATAGACATATACTGCAATATACTGTCATAGTCTATGGAATGACTGTCTACTTATGGTACTGGTAATGGCAATGTCAGTGGTTTCGATGAGCTCTGAGTGTGCAAGGGATACATTTGGGAGATACGGACCCTAGGAGAAGATGAAGCAGATGATGATGTTGTAAATATGGGGAGCTGATGAGGAGTTAACTGAACAGACACTTCACTGTATGTCTTTGTCTTCATCATCGTTGTTGGGAATGGACAAGGGGGATAGTGACAGCACCTATTTTCATGGTAGAAAGTTTAACATTGTCAACATAAATCTTGGGTGGTTATCTTAAATATGCTTAATTAGAGCAAATGTGCCAAGGTTTGATCCCTCTTTCCAGCTTCACAACGTTTTTACACACTGTGCACATTGCAGTTGTTGGTAACTATATAGTCCCTACCACCAAGGAAAAATGTTCCCACATCCATAATTTCAGATGGCTACCACCAATACTCTTTAAGTCAAGTAAATCCAGCTAGGGCACTGTGCTAGAGTGTGGTGCCTGAAAACATTGACAGACCACTGCTGCTACATTGAAAGACAACTGTCTTGCTGCAGCCTGAATCAGGTAAAGGTACCAACTGCAAGATTGGATAGTACAGATTAGTTGAGCAAGATTATGCTCAGATGACTGGATAGTGTTTGTAGAAATGGTCATGAGGGGGACGGTGAGACCACCAAGCAAGATGGCTGCTTGAGTGCTGAGCTCTGCCAGTCTGAGTCCGTTAACTAGCTATAAATTGAGCTTGAGGGTTTTTTATTCTACTTTAGACAGGTGCTGATGGATGGTGGAGTGGCTACAATGTCTTTGCACAAGGAAAAAACAAAAAAGAACCGCAGAAAGGGTAAAATTACTGAATACTTACCTCCACAACGTTGTGATGCATCTGTGCCCTCATGTCCTGTGGATAAATCGGACCACAGCATGGATTCGTATGTTGATTCTGATTTCCAAAGCCCTATCTCCTCGCCAGTCTCTTTGAATGCAGAAACAAACGGCAAAGTTAACCACACGGTGGTGGATATTACCCGACCCGCTCCACGCTACTTGACAGTGGCTGATATCACGCACCTCTCAATGAAACAACATATCAAGACCCTGGTAGTGGAAGTGAAGGAAACGGTGAGAGGGGAGCTTGTGGAACTCAAGAGAAATATGACACTAATGGGCCAACGGGTCGCAGATTTGTAGCAAAACAAAGAGGATATCTGTCATCAGCAAGAACATTTGGAATCTATTATGGCACATCAAGATGGTATGATTGAGCTGCTACTGAATTGTGTCAACGATTTAGAAAACAGAAGTTGCCTCTGTAATGTGCAAGTCAGAGGATTATCAGAGTAAGTCCAATCAAAGACCTTGCAGCAGCTTTGGACTCAATTTTTCATATAAGAGTTTGTGCTCATGCTTTTGGCTGCTGTTCTTTGTGTCTGCTTTCTTCTTCTCATACTGAAATTGGGCTGCAGGTGGGTCCACTGATCAGGGTTGTGGAGGGACCTAGGCTATGGCTCCCAGTCACTGGACGGGTCTGGGTGTTCTGGGGTGGGTGTTAGAGTGTTCTATTTGCTGTTAGATTATGTGGGGGAATGTGCACAATTATATAGGAGCCTTAGCGGGTGATGTTGGGATGATCTTTTGTGTTCTGTTACACCTTTTGTTTGTTTACGGTTATGTATTGAGGTCTGCTCTGAGATATTTTATCTCTTTCAGTTATCTGTTCTTATTCTATCTATGATATAGCTATTGGTAGCTCTACCCTCTACATTTTGTTCTGGACTCTGGCCGGTGGGGTTTGGGGTTTAGTCCTTATGCACTTTTCGTATACTCCCCCCTGGGCCTGTTTGGCCTCCTCGACTTATTACTGGCAGGTGCTATGTGTCCTAGTGACCTTAGTCTCCTGTCACCAATTATATGTTCTCTTTTTTTCTTACTTTTTCCGTTACTTTCCTCCTTTCTGGCTTTCTTTATGTCTGGCCTTTGTCTCTTTTGGCAAGCTTAGTACTCTGTACATTGGCCTTTTTCTTTTGCCTTTCCTCTTTTCTTGATTGTGTTCGGCAGAGGTGTGGTAGTAGACTTGCTCGCAATATTGTTAGCATGCCTTTTGTTTTTTCTTAATAGCTGGGCTCACTAAATGTAATCTAAAGTTTCTTTCTATTAATGCAAAAGGCCTGAATACTGAAGAAAAAAGGTCTACAGCACTGAGATATTTTCAGACGTTCAAAACTGACTGTATTTGTGCAGGAGACTCACTTTCTTAGACGTAATGAACCTTCTTTCTTTAGCAGGCATTTTTCGCAGGTGTGGCTTGCCTCGGCTGAGACCAAGAGGAAAGGGGTAGATATTTTAGTGTGCTCCCAACTCCCTTGGATTGAACTAGATTGGTTGATAGACCCTGATGGCCGATACATTTTTCTTAAAGGATCTATTTATGGTACGGTTATGACATTGGCCAATTTATATGCCCCTAATACCGGACAAGCTGTTTTTTTTTTTTTTTTTAAATGTGCTGAATAAGCTTCTGCTGTTCCAATCTGGCCAGTTGGTACTAGGTGGAGATTTCAATATCCCTTTGGACCCATCTCTTGATAGTTCCTCAGGCCTTTCTAGTGTTCCTTTTTCAGCCCTTTGCAGAATCAAGGAAATATTTGGTGACGCCCACTTAGTTGATGTGTGGAGATCCATCAATCCACGGGTGAGACAATACTCGTTTTACTCTCCTTGCCACAATAAGTACTCTAGGATAGATTGCTTTTAGATCAGTATGAGTTGCATACAGTACTGGCAGCTTGTCTTGAACCCATTACATGGTCTGACCATGCACCGATTTGGATCACATTGAGTTTACCTTCCCACAACTCTGGTTCTCCGACGTGGCGTCTCAATGAGCTCCACCTGGTGGACCCAGAAATTCATTCAGATGTCACTCCTCAAATGGTGTGGGACGCCCACAAATGTGTTATCAGAGGCACTTTCATCAAATGGGGAGCCAGACGCAAACGGGAACAACACGAACGTTGGAAGACTCTTGTTGATGAGGCGTGTAAATGTGAAGCCCGACATCTGATGGAGACTTTCTCCTTTTCACTCAGACAAGGGAGGCATTGGCTGACTACCACACAGCAGCAACGACGAAGTCATTTCATTGGGTTACATTTTGTCACTATCTTCAGGGCAATAAATGTGGGAAGCTTCTGGCCCGAATGGTAGCTGTCTGACAAAACCGGTCATATATTCTCTGAGGTCCTCAGCTGGTCACTCTGCTACTACTCTACTGGATATAGCTGCAACTTTCTGGAATTTTATTCCACATTATATAACCTAGAATTGCCGGACGATGCAGTCGCTGGCTAATTTCTGCAGGATCGTATACGCTCCTTTCAATGTCGTTCGGGTCTGGAGCCCTTGCCACAAACCACTCTAGATACCCTAGAAGTACCCTTTTTTATGGCCGAATTGGAGAAGGCTCTGGGGTTCTTCCCATTGGGGAAGAGTCCTGGACAGGATGGTTTTCCTATTGCGTATTATAAATCTTTTCAAGTTTCCCTGCTTCCACATGTGTTATCAGCTTTTAATGCTATTCATTCAGGACTCCAGTTTCCTTCCCATATGCTTTCGGCTCACATATCTGTTATTCCGAAAACCGAATAAGGATGCTTCTTTGTATGGGAATTATCATCCTATTTCCTTACTCAATAATGATTTGAAGTTGTTTGCTAAACTTATGGAGATCCACCTCAGATCATACCTTCCGCAGGTAATACACCAGAACCAGGTGGGTTTCATTCCCGGAAAAGAAACAAAGGATAATACTACTAAAGTGTTTGGTCTCCTTCAGTCAGTACTCAATTCTAAAACCCGGCTTTCTTTGTATCGGTAGACGGCGAAAAGGCGTTCAATCGTCTGGGTTGGCCGTATCTGGAGGAACTGCTGAGATACTTGGGTTTAGGGGCGAGAGGCCTTCATTCTGTTCTTAGCTTATACCGCAAACTGACTGCCAGGGTTTCAGTCAATGTCTATCATTCCCAACTGTTTGTAATTTCTAATGGTACTTGGCAGGGATGTCCCCGTCTCCTATTATCTTTGTATTGGTGTTAGAACCATTGTTGGCACACATTAGGGGGGATTCCCGCATTAACTAAGTAACTAACCCCAGCTCATCCCTGTCCAGGCTTACAATAGTGATTAATGAATACAGTGTTGTCTCTAACTTTAAAATCAATTATACTAAGTCTGAGATACTGCCAGTGGGCCTTCCGCCGCACATAATACGTTGTTTAGCCAGATCTTTCTCTTTCGGATGGGCAAAGGGCTCGGTTTCATACCTTGGTATTAAAATCTCCCTGAGCTTTTCACTCTCAGTGCAACTTAATTATAAGGACCTCTTGTCACGAATTGAAAAGGTCATTAATAAATGGAGCCCTGTTTTGGTCTCTTGGTTTGGCCGGATAAATTTAGTAAAAATGATAGCCCTCCCAAAGATACAATATATACTCAAATGCATGCCTATGAAATTCACTAAATTGATGTTGCAGACTATTCAGTCCAGATTAAAAACTTATATATGGTCCAATAACCCTCTGCAATTAGATTCGCGAAGATTATATCAACCAGGACGACGTGGAGGTTTGGGTGTACCGAACATCCAGCTGCTATATTTGATCTGTGGCATCCAAAAAACGGTAGATTGCTACTATGACCCCCATCGGGAGTGGGTATCAGCTCTTTTTTAAGGCATTGTGGATCTTGCCCCACACAACTTACTTTGGATTCTTCATCATTCAGCTTCCCCTGTAATATGTCCTCACGCAATATTAAGCATTTACTATGGACTTGGTAAACTTACAGGGGCCCGAATCGCATAGCACCTTATCCATCTCCATGTCTTTCGGTGTATGGTCACCCTGAATTTCCTGCTGGTGCTGTGGTTCTCAATTTAAAATTTGGTTCTCTAAAGATGTGCATACCCTCCAGACCCTCTTCCCCGCTACTAGCATGGTAGCTTTGGAATCTCTCTGTTTCACCCATGATTTACCTGATTCTGCCTCTTGGCAGTATTTTCAGCTAAAACATTTCAAAGTACATTTAAGCACTGTTGGGTATGACCCACGAGACCTGTCCCTTTTTGAATCTTAACTTATAGAAAGGAAGTTTAAATCTAAATTGCTATCCACGATTTACTGCCTATGGAGAAAAATTTCTCATTGACAAGTAAACCTTGGTACTTTGCTCACTGGGAGAAAGAGCTGGGTATATTCTGGTCCACTGAACTTTGGTTTACCACCTATGCACATTGACTTCTAATGGCCACTGACACCGCTAAGCAGGAGACAAATTTTAAGCTTATAACAAGATGGTACTATACACATCATAGATTAGCCTCTGTATATGAGAACGCTTCCCCTAGTTGTTGGAGGTGCTTACAAGATGTTGGACACATGTCTCACATTTGGTGGCTCTGTCCTTATATACAGAAATACTGGTCAGATATTAGAGGTGCTCTAGAACATATATTATCTACATCTTTGCCTTTTGATGATACATTTTACCTTTTTTGTACTCTAGGAGATAGGAATCTGCTACCCCTCAAATCTAGGATACTGCTCTATCATCTGTTCAATGTTGTGAGGGCTTTAATACCTAGATATTGGAAGTCTCAGGTCTCCCCGACTCTGCGAGAGTGGCGAGAAGCTGTACGCAGTTTGTATATGTTAGAAAATACTTATGCCTCAAACACTGGATCTTCTGAGTCCTGCTGTAAAATATGGGCTGGATGGTTGGCCTGGGATGGTGTGTCTCCTTAGTCTCTTTAGTCTTATTCCCTGGAATTATCCTATTATGTTCTTAATACTACAATTTTGTCTGTTGGCCTCGCTCTGTTATCTGGAAATTTATGGCTTAGGGCGCTCTATAGGGCATGGACTATTTTAGATGACATGTTTCAAGCAATGAGCAGTCGGATCTCATCCCTGGTGGATCAATTTCTTCTATTTCTTTGTTTTCTTTATCCCTCTCTTTTTCTCTTTCTTCTATGTTTCCTCTCTTTTGCTTCCTTTCTTCTTTGTTGTATTGTATGCCTATTCCCTTTTCTCATTAGTACATGTGAGACTATAACCCATTTCTCCTTCCAAATGTGTTAGAGCATGACATAATAACTAGTAAACTTTTTTTTTTTTTTTTTAAATACTTTTGATACTTTCTGAGGTTTATTCAGATATTGCACGTTAAGTTGACATTGCATGTTCACTATGTATAAGTGGGACATTTAGTCACCATATATGCACCTCTTCCTCAGTTTCTATTAATGTCATGATTATGCATATCTTATATTCATTGTACGTTGTATCTCTAGATTGAACCATAAATGTTTTGGCTTTATTTCCTGTAATGCTATTTCATATTTCAATAAAGCTTTTTGGAAGAAAAAAAAACAAAACAAATGGTCATGAGTGGCATTCTAGAGCCAATAGCCAGGCATCAACAAACAGAATTAGACAAGATACTGGAGATTGTCTGCAGTTACAATTCGGTTTAGAACTAAAACTGCATGTTTTGGTGAGAATATTATGTACTGTATATTGGTAACATGCTATACTGAAGTCAGGACCTTGTATGTTATTTTGTGTGTATTGGAGTTGAAAAGCTTAGGAACAGCACTGCTTTCGTAAGTAGGGACGATTTATTGCTCTCTTCAGTTTAGAATGCAGATTGCCTGATCTCTGTTTGTAACAAAAGCTATGAGGTCCCAAACAGAGTTTGCAAGCCAGAGTAAGCAACCAGTCCCTTTCTTTTCCTTTTACTGGGTCACATAAAAAGCTAGATTGAGCACCACTTCTCGGAGCCCTGACATCTCTCTTTGATCTTATCATGCTTAACCTTCAATTTGCCAGACACCCCATGCTTATATGTTCCTGATTGCCACCCTGAAATGTGTTGCAAGGGGTTACTTTAGAGCAAACACCATGTAACCTTACTGCTTTGCAGTGCCTCCCCTCTCAAATAGAGTTGTCAGCTGGTAAGTCCCACAAAGCCCCTTCGTTTAATAACAGGAGCAAGAGTTTGACAGCAAAGATGAATGGTTTTAATCACATTGCTTACAGCGCACCATCTGAAGTTTCATGTAAGTTATGATAGCGACAGTTTGCACGAAAATTGTATTTCCAGGCTTCATTGACTGGCTTAATGAGAATCTTTACGTGTCAGATATTAAATTAAGAAATTAAAGAGATGTTTTAGTGTGTATATAGTCTTTCTTTCTACTGCTCCCTTTTTATGTAGATCAATCAGAAATATGCCTTTAGAAAGAAAAGGATAACTTTTTGATTTTCTGTCATGGGGGAACTGAATTTAATGTATTTTGGCACCTAATTCATGTTTTATTAAAACGCTCTAGAGAGGTGTGCTGCGCCATCTCTCCCCATGCTGACTGATACATCAACTCAAATACAGAAATCAGCCCCAGCTAGCTTCTTGTTCTGGAAGGATTGTGAAACACTGCTCTTAAATGGAAAGCTGTTCTGTGATACTGAGCTTGCTGGGCTGTGTATTTATCTTTCCTGGGAACTACTTGACAGTTGCCATTATAGTAGGATGTCAAGTGAATGGAAACCTTGGACATCATAATATGTTATTCACATGTCCCATGGATGATCTATTTTGACACTCGATAGAAATAAACGCCAACCAGTTTCCAGCAGAAAGAGGTTAATCATAATATATATATATATATATATATATATATATATATATATATATATATATAAAATTCACAGACACATTTGGGTAAGTATACAGATTTGTCAGGGCAGCTCATTTTTGTCAAGTTGTGTTAACCTAAAAATCATGGGGGCCTGAAATAGAGTAGGGGTCAGCAAAGTTAGACTCTGAAACTGCAAGACCATAAGACCACTGACCTCAAATTAGAACAAGAGACATAAATACATTTTCAGTGTATCTGTTTTAAAGGGATAGTAATGTTTCACAAAAACAGCAGCTCCTATTAATCTTCATAGTATTTGAGCCATAGAGAGTTTTATTTCAGAGTTGTAGTTCAAGATTAACTATTAACTAAGATTAAGTATTCCCCTCGTGCCCCTTTTACCCAGTGTAAGCCACCATGCCTCAGATGTGGAATCTTGTCTTAAGACCAGACAGATAACAGCAATGGACAATCTTCTTACTGTGAAAACAATGAAAATTCTGCTCCCCTTGACAGGTTTTTCCCTTATGTCAATTGAAGATTGTCCCTCTCTGCAATCTGCTTGGACTCCACCTTTCTGTTCTGAGGTGAGCAGTGTTATATCAGTAAAAGGGGTGGGAGGGGGATACTTTATCATTCAATTAATCTTGAACTACAACTCTTACAGTACTGAAATAACACTGTCCATGGCCCAAATACTATGAAGATTAACATGGCGCTGCTTTTATTATGAAACATTACTATCCCTTTAACCCTTTGAGGACCAGAGGATTGTGTAACACATTGCAAACAATGTGTTGCACACATCTCTGGTCATTAAGAGATTAATCAATAGGTGATGGGCAAGTTACTGTGACTAAAGGCAAGATGTTCAAAAAGTAGTCATAATAAAAAAATTGTAGTGTGGAGTGTAGAAAGAGTGAGATAGAGCACCAATATAAAGCGAGAAGGCACCATTGGTGGGATGGAGCAGGGGAAGCTGATTTGGGGGGAAAGAGGAGACGAACGCTACCCCAAGGGTAATAAAAAAATTGTCAGATCATAAGTTGGTGGTAAAATAAGGACAATTTTTTCAGAAGTAAATCCATCATGTTTGAAAATGTGTCTAAAGCATTATAAGACTGTAAGAAAATTTTGGTGAACTTTGCCCTTAAAAATTCTGATGTTAAAAATGTCTTTCTTTGAAAAAACAAATTGCTTCTCACTCCTGCTAACAGTAGTTAAATTTGTCTTCTTCGAGTTTAGACTATTTTTATTTTGTCTGGAAAAAAATTACGTTAATCAGACAAAAAAGTGACGTTGAAACAAATATTTTTTTCTGAAAGTACCTTACAATATGACGATAGATTAAACCACACCAACTTTTAATACAGCTTTTTCCCTTTGACGGAGATGGTGTAATTGGATGTAAAAAATGACAGAAACATGTTTTAGAATTGACTGACCATGGAATAAGAATCTTTTTTTTATTCTGATTAAAGACAATTTCATTTACCACCACTTTCTGAACATCTCTTCCTAAATCTACTCCAGTTCCAATTTAAGCTCAGATTCATTTTAGTACATTCCCCCATTGATGCTGATTTAGTAAGCTTAACTAAGATAATATTAAATTGTAAGATTTAAATGAGGCTTTTAGCCTCTTGAAGGCTACAGAGATCACTAACACATTACTTCACAAAGCATTGATAACTCTCTCAGATAAAGACTGTTCAAACATTCCCTAGAAATTAGGGAGATTTCACCTTTACATCTGTCTGGCAACCAGGACTAGAACACATCTCAGTACTTTGATTGGAGACAATTATCGTATTCCTCTCCAAATTGTGATATTAGTGATCAAACAGAAACATACTACTTACCAATAGTATCAGAGACCATTGGATGCACACATTTCCTTCCCTGATTAGTTACTTTTTCTTTGTCTTCCTTTTTTTCTGTTCTCTTTACAAATAGTTTTGCATTGTCATACCAAGATTATGAAACTTAAAGGAAGTATTATTCCACTTAGTACCATTGTTTAACAAAAACCTTAGTATCATATATTATACATGTTGTGCACTCCCAAGAGAACAAGGCTACCACTCCCCACCAACCTTGTCCCTTTGCCCATTGGTAACCATATAGCCCCATGTACACTGCCTGGCCCCCAGTCTTGTTCCCTTGCCCACTGGTAGCTACATATTCCCATGTACACTGTGTGACCTTCTCCAGACGTTTCCCCTTTCCTACTGCTAGCCACGAATCCCCATGGGCACTACCAGGGAAAGGGAATAAGGCTGGGGGTATCACGGTGCCCGTGATTGCTTACTTGTGCTGTCAGTCAGGTGTGTGTACTCTCCATTGGCCACCTGTCTTTTGCCCGCCCAGGATTGCCTTTAGAGACTGGGCTGAGGCACCCTTTGGTTGCCCTTTTGTGGTGTCTCTATGTCAGCAGTCACCTGCCTTGTACCTGTTCCCTGGGCCTGTTTGCTTGCTACCAGTACCAGTGTTGCTCCTGTAGCCAGTGCCTCTCCTGCATTGTTCCTGCTCCATTCCTGACTCAGTTGGGGGTGCTGTCATTCCTGTTTCCATTCCTGATCCCGTGCTGCTGTGTTCCTGTTCCATTCCTGACCTGGTTGGTGATGCTATTGTTCCTGTGTGGTCCTGGCTTGTCTGCTGTCTCTGCTGCTGGTTATCCGTTTGGCTGCTGAAGTCGCTATGTTGACATTCTGACCTCTGTACACTCCAATCTCACCGGTTGCTGATTTGCTTGTATAGAAACGGTTGGGCTTTTGCTTATCCAGCATGTGGTACTGGTTTACTCCACTCTCATTGGTTGCTGATTTGCTTGTATAGAACTGGCTGGGCATTCGCTTATCCAGTACGTGGTACTGGTTTTCTCCAATCTCCCTGGTTGCTGATTTGCTTGTATAGAACCGGTTGGGCATTCGCTTATCCAGTACGCTGTACTGGTTTACTGGTTTACTCCACTCTCACCCGTTGCTGATTTGCTTGTATATCCCTTCTCACCGGTTGCTGATTTGCTTGTATAGAACCGGTGGGGCAATAAGCTTATCCAGTAAGTGGTACTGGTTTACTCCTATTCACCGGTAGCTACTTTCACTTGTTTAGTACCGGTTGGGCGTTTCTTTTATCCAGTACGCGGTACTGGTTTACTCCACCATGCACCGGCTGCTGATTCCGCTTGTTTAGCGCTGTGTGAGTGCTATTGTTGACCAGCATCAGTGCAGCTTTACTCCACCATCCACTGGCTGCTGATTCCGCTGTATAGAGCCGGATAAGCACTTGTTTGTCCAGTGCACTTTGCTGGTTTACTCCACATCCACCGGTTGCTAATCCTTTGTGTAGAACCGGGTGGGCTATACTGTTCTTCTATATATGGCACTGGGTTACTGTACATCCACCGGTTGTTGCTGTCTCCGTTGCTAACCGGTTGGGTCTCCTTGGTTGGGAGACTGGTTTGCTCCACTGTTCCATCTTATGCTGTTGCTCCATTTATGCAGCATTAGTGGAGCTGCTCCTCTGTCCACTTGGCTGTCTTGCCCGGTAATTTGGCAAGGTCGGTAGAGCAACATTTAGGTTGGCGTATAACCTCCTGGCTGCCTTGCCCGGTATATTGGCAAGGCTGGTAGATCCACAACCAGCCTGTCGTGTAAACCTCCGGGCTGCCTTGCCCAGTATATTGGCAAGGCCGGTAAAGCCACAATCTGTTCATTGTGTAAACCTCCAGGCTGCCTTTCCCGGTATATTGGTAAGGCCGGTACAGCCACAATCAGTACACCGTGTAAATCTCCAGGCTGCCTTGCCCGGTAGAACCACATTCAGATTGTCGTGTAACCCTTTAGGCTGCCTTGCCCGGTATATTGGCAAAGCCGGTAGAGCCTCCCTTGTATATAACTACTGTTTGTACCCATTGTGTATATGTTATGTACATGTATGATTAGGACCCGTGAGGGTTCCCATTAAACTTTTCAATAAAGTTTGATTTTTATCTTACTCTGTGTCTGAGTGTCAAAACAAACCATGACAGGGGGTTTCAGTCAGTGTATGTGCGTTAACATACAATGGCGATGTTCCCCCACAATACTTATATTCAACATGCTGCTTCCCCCATAAAAATCAGACAGATTATGCCCCTTATCTTCAACATATCTGCCTGTCCCATTAAAATCTGACATATGATGCCTTACATTGTTAATCCTTTGAATTCCAGAGGACATATGCAACACATTGATTTGTATTCTGTTGCGCACATCTCTGGTTAATTTTCCACGATAAACACCCATAGTGCAGTTTTTAGAATTGTAACATAATTTCAGACCTCTTGGGAGGCCCCTCCTGATACCCTCCGGAATTGATCACCTATCCAATAGGATAGGTAATCAATGCAGTGACCAGAAAGGAAATTACTGCCTTCCTCTCCTTCCTACTCGAGCTGGCTTCTTTTTTTATCAGTGATCGGCTTGAGCAGGACACCTACTCAACCCAGTCATTTACAGAAGCCAGTTTATTAATTCATAAAAAGCGGAGGCAATGCCCATGGGGATTTGTGGCTAGCAGTAGCAAGGGGAAAAGGCTGGAGAGGGTCAGACAGTGTACATGGGGATTTGTGGCTAGCAATAGCAAGGGGAAAAGGCTGGACAAGGTCAGACAGTGTACATGGCGTTCTATAGCTACCAGTGGGCAAGGGAACAAAGCTGGGGTGCAAGGGGTAGCCACAAATACCCATAGGCTCTGTCTGACCCCCAGATTTGTTCCTTCAAGAGTGCACAACATGTAATATGTGATACAGAGTGAAGGGTATAATTGTGTATTGTTTGGTGTAAAATTTTGACACTTTGAGTGCCAGAGGGGTGAGCAATGCACGTCCTTATGGCACTCAAAGGGAGAAGGAAGTGATGTTGTCCATGGTGCTGAAAGTGTTCTCTCCTTGTCCCTATTGGCCAAGTGGGGAAGCAGAGAAAATGCTTTCATACTTCACACTGACATCAGGCAGTGGTTGAAAGATCCTATAGAATAATGTGAGAATTATATACAATCCCAAATGTGAAAAAATATATGAAAAGATATATAATATACTCTAAATGTCACATACAAATGTCCAAAGGATAAAATACCATATGTGAAGAAAAAGAAAAACTTATCTCAGGGCAAACCAACCCAAAGCTTATCACCAAAATTTATAGCACGGTATCTTAATTTTTTGAGTTTTTATTCCTTTGTATCGCCAAACATGGCTTCGTCAGGGTATGAAAAAAAGTATGAGGAGTTTGTTCCTATTTATAGGGATGGGTGAAAATTTTCACTTCAAACTGAAATTAGCAAATAATGGCACTTCTCGCCATGGCAAATAATTTCCCACAAAAAGTGCTGTTTTTCCGCTTTTTTCGCCAAATCAATGAGAATGTTGAATTTACACAAAAAACAAACAAATATTATTTTATTTCCCAAATGCATAGTATAAAAGGGACATGAGGGTACCTGTGTTGGTGGGGTATAGAAAAATAATTAGTTGAACACGGAATGTTTTGGGGGGGTTCTGGGATTGGGGGCAGTTAATAAAAAATAAATCCTAAATACAATTAAAAAAACCCTTAAGACATGGTATACAAGGGGTCTGAAGAGGATGCCTGTGTTAGTGGGTGGAGTCTGGGGAAGGAATCAGTTAAACGGGGAATTTGTTTTGGGGGGTTCTTGACTGGAAAAGGGGTACAGGTAATAAAAAAATAAATAAAATAAGAAATTTGTATGTAAAGTGATAAAGATAGGAACCCCCTGACATAATTTGCCACTGGGGTGAACTGATACTTGACTTGATAGGGTATTTTGTAGAGGATGATTTGTTAGATTTGTTGTTAGAGGCCCAAGACCTGAGGAAACATTGATTTGTAAGACTTAAGCTTGTTTGGTACAATCTCTAAGGAAACATTGATTTATAGGACTTAGGCTTGTTAGAAACAAACCCATTTTTTTATTTTTTTTTGTAGGACTATGTTTTTTTTTAATTATTATTTTTTTAAAGCACAGCTCCAGCAGGTCATGTTGGCCAGTGGCCACTGACCATTGTCAAATATCCTCCTGAGTCAATAATTGCAGAAATTGCAGCTGCTGTTCTTGCTGCTGCTGCTGAGTTGTTTAAACAACTGGATGATTAGGCAGCTGAAAGGGAATGTGATAAACAATAGCAGTAACATGGATGATGGATGATGAAGGTTCCACTTACCATGACTAGCTCCAGTGATGCACCTGAGGCAGCAGCAGCACAATAAGTAGCCACCACAATATGTGAAAAAAAAGAAGTTGCCCAGTAATTCTTCCCAACCTGTCCCTCCTCCAAAATCATGGGTGTGTTATTATTAGAATATAATTTATACCCTTGAGAACAGGACCTGTGCCTCTCATCAGCAACTGCAATGTGCACAGTGTGCGGTACATAACATCTGGGGGCACAACTATATCCAAACACCATGACACCAGAAACCAAGTAGTGCCACTGTCAATATACCCCTTGTCCACACGCCTCTAAGGACACAACAACTTACTGACAGTTTAATAGTAATGATGAACCCTCCCTGCCAGCATCTTATCATATTCTGTGGCATGGACTCTCCTCAGATACCACTTGTTGCCCTGCTTGCGATTCTCCTCCACCACACTGGCATGTGTGGTCAGTGCACCATACAGTGTGCAATGAGTGGACAGGGACTGTCACAACCTAACATCTACAGAGTTGCTATCATTTGGCGGGGGAGGTGGATTGGCAGAAGATGTATTTACCCTAGAGGAAGAAGATGATGGTGAGATAGTTGTTTCACTCATCATGGCATTTCCAGTCTCTGCCTCTATTCTTCCTCATCTTTGATCTCCACCTTGCCTCTTGTTGCCTTTCTGCAGAGTCAGGGGTACAACAACACCAGTGACTGATTTCTGTGATGGGTGTTTGGCTTTAACATGTTTGACGTAAATGCCATGGTATCTGTGTTTAATGTGTGTTATCAAGGTGGTTGTACCAAGGTGTGTTCCCTCCTTTCTTCTTCTCACTGACTTGTTACAAATTGTGCACAGTGCCATTGGTGATAACTGCACTGTGCCTGCCCCAAGAGAAAAATAGTCAACCACCCATGACTTCAGGGGATAGGGATAGGGAAGAGGTGGAGAAGAATGGCCTCTTTCTTCTTCTCTTCCACAGTCCCCTTCACTGTCTGGGGCATTGGATGATGTTGTTGCTGTTGCTGCTACTGCCTCTGAATCCGTACTGGTGCTAGGACCAGGAGTATTGCTGCTGCTGTCAAGTGGAACATGTCCTAGTCCTGCATCACTTGTTCACCCCATTCCCACTATGTCCACAGTAGTCTGTGGCTCACTAGCTTGCTCCTCAGCATCCTGCTGTACTTGCAACTCAACAGCAGCAGGAATTAGAGCAGTTGCAAATTCCACAAATTCTAAACGCTCACTGCTGGTTGGAGGAGGTGATGAGCAATGTGACACAGGGTCCCCTAATGTCACATTTGCCATTTCTTGGTGGTGACATGGAGAAGGCAGACTGGCAGCAGCAATAGAAGGCACAGGCAGATCATTTGTGCTCCTTGGGGTGGTGGTATTATGGCGGTGATGACAATTCTGCCTTCATCAGGATCATGTTCCACATGGACAATGATGTGGGGGGAAGGGGACTCACAGGGTCAGTGGAATGGTGTGGTTATCCCAGTCTCCTTTAGAGGCTTAAGTTATCCTGTGCTCCTTTCCTCTGTGGTGTGTCGGCCGTCATGATTGGCTTACATCATGAAACAGGCACTGACACGGATGCTTGTTTATGGGCCTATTCTGTTTTGCCTAATTGGGTCCCTCCTTCTTCTGCTTCTTTATTAACCTCCTTGGGACTAAGAGTCATTGTTCTTATGTGGTGTTTCTGGTAGTTCTTTTGCACTCCGTTGTGACCCATGCCTATCTGAGAATCCAATCCGTGTATGACCTAGGCTTGTCTGACTACCCACATCGGTTCTGACCAGTGGCTCTGTCTGACTAACTCGCTCCTTGTAGTCCCCAGTTTGTCTGACCTCTGGCTCTGACTACTAATTCACTCTGTGTCGTTCCCGGCTTGTCTGAACTGTGGCTCTGGCTGCCTGCTTGCTCTGTGCACTCCTAGCTTGCCTGACCTGTAGTCTCCGTGTTAAGTGGCTCTGTCCTGCTTCAAAAAAACTCACGACCATTTGGCAGGGAGCTCGTACTGGGGCTGAGTATGCCATTGAGTTTCACACTCAGGCAGCCGAAGTAGGCTGGAATAACGAGGCCCTGGCAGCCGCCTTCTTCCAGGGGATAAATGATGCTATGAAGGATGAAATTGCGGCCTGCAATTTACCTGACGTACTTGATGAATTGCTATATTGATGCAGAATTTGTGGCCAGTAAAGAGGTTCCGTTACAGTCCCATTCTTCTCCACTGGCCGTGGAGGCTATTGATGGTAGACCCCTGATACCATCACACACTACGCATGAAACCTCTGTTAACCCTGAAGGTGGGCGTCCTTCACACCGAAACCCTAAAGTTTCAGGTAATTAACTCCCCACATTACGCCATAGTGCTGGGGTTTCCGTTGTTGCAGATGCACAACCCTAGGATGGATTGGCACACGTATGACATTTTGGCCTGGTCTTCACAGGGCAAAATGTTTGTGAGTGGATTGGAAATTGGCTGAAAGATAGAATGCAAAGAGTGGTAGTAAATGGCAAGTTCTCCAGTTGGATAAACGTGATAAGTGGAGTGCCTCAGGGATCTGTCCTGGGTCCTCTTCTTTTTAATTTGTTTATTAATGACCTCCCAGAGGGCATAGGAAGCCATGTATCAGTGTTTGCCGATGACACAAAATTAAGTAAGGTAATAAAGTCTGAACTGGATGTGTCTTCATTACAAGATGACTTGGACAAATTGAGTAACTGGGTAGGCAAATGGCAAATGAGATTCAATATAGACAAGTGTAAAGTTATGCATTTTGGGTATAATAATAAAAATGCAACATATAGTTTAAATGGCGTTTCTCTGGGGAAATCTACTAATGAAAAGGATTTAGGAGTAATGGTAGACAATAGACTTAGCAGTGCATGCAGTGCCAGCTGGCAGCGGCAAAGGCCAATAAGATATTGGCATGTATTAAAAGGGGTATTGACTCAAGGGAGGAAGATATAATTATGCCTCTTTACAGGTCCATGGTAAGACCCCACCTAGAATATGCTGTTCAATTCTGGGCGCCCTTTCTGAAGAAGGACATTATGGAACTAGAGAGAGTGCAGAGGAGGGCTACAAAACTAGTAAGGGGAATGGAATGTTTTAGTTATGAAGAGAGGCTAGAAAAGTTAAACTTGTACACACTAGAGAAACGGCGTCTTAGAGGGGATATGATAACACTATATAAATATGTTCAAGGCCCATATAAAGGGCTTTCAAAAGACCTGTTCATTAACAGAACAGTACACAGGACAAGGGGCCACCCGCTTAGACTTGAGGAAAGGAGATTTAGTCTACAACAGCGGAAGGGTTTCTTTACAGTAAGGACAATAAAGGTATGGAATGCACTTCCGGAGGAGGTGGTGCTATCAAATACATTAGATGCCTTTAAAAGGGGCCTGGATACTTATTTAAAAGAGCATAATATAGAGGGCTATGCACGTTAGTATTGGGATTAATATTTAGTTAGGGCTTGTTGATCCAGGGAGAAGTCTGATTGCCATTTGGAGTCAGATGCCTTCTTTTGGGTCAGCGATGGTAAACAGGAATAGGAAAAGGGTTGAACTGGATGGACGCAAGTCTTTTTTCAACCTAAATTACTATGTAACTATGTAACTATGTAAGTGTTATAAATCATGTCTCTCCTGTCCTGTGAGATTGACTAATGCAACTGCTCCAGCATTACCTGAGGAGTATTTCCCATTTAAAGTGGTGCTTAATGAAAGTCAGGCCATATTATTGCTCTCTGGAGCTAATGCCTGGCACATCACCTTCTAGGGGTCATGTCTATCTCTTGTCGGTAGAAGAGAATAGAGTCATGGAGGAATATGTTTCTGATGCGCTGGCCAGAGGCATCATCTGTAAGTCCTCATCTCCAGCAATCTCCAGCAGGGGCCGGATTTTTTTTATTAAAAAAAAAAAGGACGGAGAGCTATGTCCATGTATCGATTTTCGGGGCTTAACAAACTGTTGGTTAAAAATGCGTATCTGATTCCCCTGATTACTTAAGAGGTCTATGGTCTAAGAGCTGCGTATAATTTGGTTCTGATAAAGCAGGGTCACGAATGGATGACACGAAATGGGCACTATGAGTATTTGGTTATGCCGTTTGGCCTCTGCAATGCCCCAGCTGTCTTTGAAGAGTTCATCAATGATGTGCTAAGAGAACTCTTAAAGAGCTGTGTTGTGGTGTACTTGGATGACATCCTTATTCACTGTCCCTCATTGGAGACCCATCGATCGGATGTATCCAAGGTATTGAGCCTGTTAAGTAAGAACAACCTGTATTGTAAACTCGAAAAGTGCAAGTTCCACAAACCACAAGTGACATTTCTGGGGTACATTATTTCCGCTGAGTGGTCCCAGATGGCCATAATGGCGTTTGAAAGACTGAAGGCAACATTTGCTTCAGCTCTGATTCTGGTACACCCGAATCCTTCCCTGCCCTTTACCCTGGAGGTGGATGCATCCGAGATTGGAGTGGGCGCCCTATTGTCTCAACGCTTAGCCCCTGGTGAAGCTCTACGCCTGTGTGGCTATTTCTTGAAGAAACTGTCCAAAGCCGAGATGGTGTACCAAATCAGGGACTGAGAATTATTGGCCATTATTTTGGCCCTGAAGGAATGGCGGCATCTCCTAGAGGGTATTACCTCTCCTATCCTGATCCTTACAGATCAAAAAAATCGAATTTATCTATCGAAGCGAAACGCTTGTCTTCTAGGCAAGCCAGATGGGCTCTATTCCTTTAATTTCGTGGTCTCCTACCTCCCGGGCTCCAAAAATGTGAATTCAGATGCGTTGTCTCGCCAGTTCTGTAGCCTTTCAAGAGAGGAGGTTCCACTGACCCTGATTATTCCAGCTGATCGGATCCTTGTGACCATACGTACATGCATCACTTCTACCCTGGGAGAGGAGATCCTGGCTATCCAGGCCTCGGCTCTGGCCGAGAAGCCGGGTGGGAAGTGTTTTGTCCTGGCTCAGTTACGTACTAAGCTGTGGAGACGTAACAAACTTCTAAAATAGCAGGTCACATTGTTCGGGACCAATTGATCTGGTCATTGTCAAGAGTGTTCTGGTGGGCAAGCCTCAGATCTGATTGTGCTGCCTTTACTGCTGCTTGCACAACCTGTGCTCAGAACAAGACCCCTCGACACTTACCAGTCAGCTTGCTGCAGCCTGTGGCTAATGGGGACCGTCCATGGTCTCATTTATCAATCGATTTTATGGTTGAACTTCCTAGTTCCATGGGCTTCACTGTCATACTTATGATCGTGCATACATTTTCAAAAATGGCACATTTCATGCCTCTCAAGGGCTTGCCATCCACGCAAGAGTTGGTGGTGATATTTGCCAAGGTTATTGTGTCTGATAGAGGAAGCCAATTTGTGTCTTGGTTTTGGAGGTGCTTTTGTGCTCAAATGGGAATTTAGCTGACATTCTCTTCCGCTTACCACCCTCAGTCAAATGGTGCGACAGAAAAGGTCCAACCAGGCATTAGAGCAATTTCTCTGCTGTTATAGCTACGACCACCATGACAGTTGGGCTACCCTGTTGCCCTGGGCGGAGTTTGCCCGGAATTGTGCAGTTAACTCTTCCTCATGGAGTTCGCCATTACTGATCATTTATGGGTTTATCACGGTTCCCGTGATTGCTGGCTTTTTCTGTCAGTTACCTGTGAGGGCTCTCCATTGGTTGCCTGTGATTAGTCCGCCCAGTATTGCCTATATAGACTGGATTCCTGTATCCTTTGGTTGCCCTTTCGTGGTGTCTCTAGGTCAGTGATCACCTGCCTATGGATTCCTGTGTCCACTGGGCCCTGCTTGAATCCTCTACTGCTCCAGTGTCAGAGTACCTACCTAAACAGCCAGTGTACACTCCAGAGTGGTTCCTGACTCCGTTCCTGATCTGGTTTGGCTGACGTTCCTGCTTCCGTTCCTGTTCCGGTTTAGCTGACGTTCCTGCTTCCGTTCCTGACCCGGTTTGGCTGTCGTTGCTGCTACGGTATCCTGTCCCGGCCTGGCTGTTGCTCCTGCTCCTGGATCCTGATTTGGATTCTATCCTCTTGACATGGTCGCCTGGGCGACATTCTGACTACTGGGTTCCTCCGTTGGTGACACCTCTTGTACTAGGCTTCTGGGCCTTGTGTTGTCCAGTACGCGGTACTGGTTTGCTCCAATATTACACTGGTTGCTTGCTGCCTCCATTACAGCATCGGTAGGGCTTCTGTGTTGTCCAGTACGCGGTACTGGTTTGCTCCACTGTTACACCGGTTGCTTGCTGAATCCATTATGCACCGGTAGGGCTTTCGTGTTGTCCAGTACGCGGTACTGGTTTGCTCTGATACTACACTGGTTGCTTGCTGTGTCTGTTACAGCACCGGTAGGGCCTCCGTGTTGTCCAGTACACGGTACTGGTTTGCTCCACCTTTACACCGGTTGCTTGTATTACCAACTCTATAGCACTGGTAGGGCCTCCCTGGTTGTCCAGTACGCAGTACTGGTTTGCTCCAATATCTCACCGGTTGCTTGCTGCCTCCGTTACAGCACTGGTAGGGCCTCCGTGTTGTCCAGTACGCGGTACTGGTTTGCTCCAATGTTACACCGGTTGCTTGCTGCCTCCGTTACAGCACCGGTAGGGCCTCTGTATTGTCCAGTACACAGTAATGGTTTGCTCCAATATTACACTAGTTGCTTGCTGCCTCCGTTACAGCACCGGTAGGGCCTCCGTGTTGTCCAGTACACGGTACTGGTTTGCTCCACTGTTACACCGGTTGCTTGCTGCCTCCATTACAGCACCGGTAGGGCTTCCGTGTTGTCCAGTACGCGGTACTGGTTTGCTCCAATATTACACTGGTTGCTTGCTGCCTCCGTTCCAGCACTGGTAGGGCCTCTGTGTTGTCCAGTAAGCGATACTGGTTTGCTCCACCTTTATTCTGGTTGCTTGTATTACCAACCTTATAGCACCGGCAGGGCCTTCCTGTTTATCCAGTACGTGTTACTGGTTCACTCCACTCTATCACCAGTTGCTGAGGCTACCTCCGTTACAGCACCAGTGTGGTGTCTATACTCTGTGTCACCTTGTTAGGCTGCCTTACCCGGTATTTTGTTAAGGGTGGTAGAGCCTCCTATATCTTGTTGTTCCAGTCTCTAGGCTGCCTTGCCCAGTATATTGGCAAGGCCGGTACAGCATACTTCATTTCTTTATGCCAGTCTCCAGGCTGCCTTGCCCGGTATATTGGCAAGGCCGGTAGAGCCTACTTAATCTCGTTATGCCAGTCTCCAGGCTGCCTTGCCCGGTATATTGGTAAGGCCGGTAGAGCCTATTTCATCTCGTTGTGCCAGTCTCCAGGCTGCCTTACCCGGTATTTGGCAAGGCCGATAGAGCCTATATATATTGTATTATTGTTTACTACTTTACTTGAAACTGTTGTGTGTCTATAACATATGTGTATGTTCAGGACCTGTGAGGGTTCTTATTAACTTTTCAATAAAGTTGTGTTTTTATCTTAACTCTGTGTCTGAGAGTCAAAACAAACCGTAACAGGGTTTCAACCTTCTGGTCTGCCTGAGGCCTTCGAAGCACAAGAGATTTTGGCTCTGGATGAGCATTTATAGGCACTCCGTTCCTCATGGGCACGGGTACAGCATACCCTACATGGTTCCGTACATTGGCAAAAAAGGCAGGCTGACCGTAGGTGACTGCCGGCACCTACTTTCTAGGTGGGAGCTAGAGAGTGGCTGTCTTCCTGAAACTTGCACCTCCAGGTTCCATGTAATAAGTTGGCTCCTCATTTCGTTGGTCCTTTCAGAGTGAGACATAAGATTAACCCTGTGGCATATGCACTTGAACTTCCTGCCAATATGCGTATCCATAATGTATTTCACGTGTCATTGTTAAAGCCTTTGGTCTGCAACCGGTATACCTCTGCTCCTGTTCGCGCCACTCCCGTGAGAGTTACAGATCACGAGGAATATGAGGTACAGAACATTCTGGACTCCTGTATGAGTAGAGGGCACTTACAGTATTTCATTCATTGGAAGGGCTATGGCCCTGAGGAGCACTCATGGATACCTGATAGTGATATACACGCTTCTGTATTGGTATGCAGGTTTCATGCTCGATTCCCTGACAAACCCGATTGGATCCTCGGAGGAGGAGCCTTTGAGGGGGTACTGTCACAGCTTACCTTGGTTCCAGCGCCGCCGCTTCAGCGACGCTCTGCTCATTCCACACGTTATCTGCAGGCGCGAGACTTCAGAATGCAGCAGGCCTCTGTTTTATGCCGTGCTTCCTGTAGTCTCCTCCTACCTACTTCCTCCCTCTGAGCCTGCCCCTCCTACCTACTTCCTGAGGAGGGGTCTAAAGGGAAGTCTGAGTCCTGACTCCGTTGCCCTTGCATTGTTGCTCTACACAGTTGGGCTTCCTTGGGCTTTGTGTATGTATCACAGTGCCTGTGATTATTCTGTCACTCTCATCTGTGGCAGACTGTGATTTGTTCACTTGGTTTGGCCCGCCCCTTGGTGACCTTTTTATACCTGACTCTTACATCTGTCAGATGCCCTTTCGTGGTGTTTCTGAGCCAGACTTGCTGTTGCTGTGTTCCAGTATCCAATTCCTGTGTACCGACTTTGGCCTGTCCTGACTACTCTCCAGTGTTCCTGATTGTGTATGACCTGGCTTGTCTGAGAATCTTCTACGTGCTACGACCCGGCCTGTCTGAGAATCTTCTACGTGCTACGACCCGGCCTGTCTGAGAATCTTCTACGTGCTACGACCCGGCTTGTCTGAGAATCCTCTACGTGCTACGACCCGGCTTGTCAGAGAACCCTCTACGTGCTACGATCCGGCTGGCCGACTTCCTGCTTCAAGATCATCGCGGCCTGCTTGGTTGTTGTCGCTGCTGCGACATTCTGAATCCTGCATCGCTGTGCCGATCGAGTGTGACCATTACCCTCCTGGTTAACCCATCCATCAGTGCAGAGTCCCTTGCTGACTTGCGTAAGCTGTGCCTCTTGGACCGAGCCTATACACGCTGCAGAGCTAAGCTACCATACCGAGCCTGGGAGATTCAAACGTACCTTTTAACCCTTGCACTGCCGCTGCTCTCTGACCGGACCTCCTTTCTAAATACAGAACCATTACCTTGTAAGTCTACTGCTGCTGAGTTGGCCGCTACTTGGACGGCGACTCCCGATTACGCTTGAGGAGTAGTCTATCCTGTTAGGCCGGTTGGGCATCTTTGGCTCTTGGTCTCACGGTTATCAACGGAGGTGTCCGGTGCGGCTATTGGTGGCAAGGTTAGGCTCCAAGCTCTTGCTAGATCCGTAGGTAAACGCCCGTGGGGGCTATTGGCTCGTGTTGTGCTCACATTGGTCTCCGGTTATACGCCCGTGGGGGCTAAAACGCCAGCTTCGCATCTCAGGCTAGTCTCGATCACTCCCGTGGGGGCTACATACTCTCGCACTTGCAGGCTCAGTGGTCTATTGACGAACGCCCGTGGGGGCTATTTTGGGTTACTGTGCTGCTATCACTCACATTGGTCACTGAACATCTACGACCCATCTTTATATGAACTCTGTGCTGTGCACATTTGCTCACTTGATCAATACACCACACGGGCGTGCCAAACCCCACAGCTGAGACTGACAATTTACTCTCATTCACCCATTAGGGGCCAGTTCCCTATTCGCTGTTCCTATGTTGGGTGTCTTCTATCCATATTATTAAAGCTATGTGTACTGTGTTATAGCTTGCAATTGTTGCTGTCAACTGTAGAGGGCGATCATTTGTATTTATTTTCTTTCAATAAAAGATTGTTTTATTTTACCTACTGGTCTGAGTGTCAAAACAAACCGTTACAGTATGACCTGGCTTGTCTGACCATCCAATCTGGTGCTGACCTGTAGTTTTGTCTGACTACTCTTTTGCCTGCTCACGTTGTGTAGTGGACACCCAATCTGGTGCAGACCTGTGGCTCTGGCTGACTGCCTGAACTGTGTATGACTTGGCTTGTCTGTCTATCCAATCTGGTGCTGACCAGTGGCTCTTGAAAACAAAAACCAACACGGCTGGAAGCACTCGACTGTAATGCTCAATATCAAGAAATAGGCTGGTACACCGCTCCAATCCTCTTAAAAAATCATTAATTTATTCATCAAAAAATAAAATAAACATATACATATGTCACAACAGGGAAAGGAAAAGAACACCACTATTTGCACCAATGATAGGATGTCATATCGGACTCTGACATGTTTCGCGCTCTACGGCGCTTAGTCATAGATGAATGAATACACCTGAAGTTACTACATTTAAACCAAATAGTGGGCCATGATTGGACCTTATTAAAATCGTTAAAAAGCTAAACAACCTATCTTAATCCCAAAGAACAGGGAACGGAAACTCCGTCAATCCTCTCAATCCCTCCTACCAACATATTCTACCTCCTCCATTCAATAGCTTCATAACATATACATTTAACTATTCCCTCTCCCGGGGCAAACTAGTCCCAGCGATAGGACAACAGCAAACCAATTTGAAGAGGAGGAAAGGAGAGAGAGAGAGGAAAAACGGAGAAACAATGTATCTCAATTATCACACATGATTCACTTTGTAGAATAGAAACAATGTAAATGTTCATTAATAGGCAATGGAGAAAAACCAGTACTCGCACTGGTAGCAATAGAACTTGGAGCTTGATTGGCAGATAACAATCGGTTGTCTAGAATGCCCTGGGAGAGGGAATAGTTAAATGTATATGTTATGAAGCTATTGAATGGAGGAGGTAGAATATGTTGTTAGGAGGGATTGAGAGGATTGACGGAGTTTCCGTTCCCTGTTCTTTGGGATTAAGATAGGTTGTTTAGCTTTTTAACGATTTTAATAAGGTCCAATCATGGCCCACTATTTGGTTTAAATGTAGTAACTTCAGGTGTATCCATTCATCTATGACTAAGCGCCGTAGAGCGCGAAACATGTCAGAGTCCGATATGACATCCTATCCTTGGTGCAAATAGTGGTGTTCTTTTCCTTTCCATGTTGCGACATATGTATATGTTTATTTTATTTTTTGATGAATAAATTAATGATTTTTTAAGAGGATTGGAGCGGTGTACCAGCCTATTTCTTGATATTGAGCATTACAGTCGAGTGCTTCCAGCTGTGTTGGTTTTTGTTTTCAAAATACACACAACGTTTGGAGAGTTGTCTTTGGTGAGCACCCTTGGATTGCTGGTGAGCCCTATATTCCTGCATTTTGGATGAATCATACATTTCAACGTGTAGCACCTGATTTACCTTTTGCAGTTCGCTATCTCCAATAGAGTGCTCCGTTTGATCACAAGCAACAGAAGTGTTATATGTTTATTTGACATGAACGTTTATTGGATTGCTTGTTGAAATAAAGCAGGTTATGGGCGTTAATTGACTTTTTCTCAGGCTGTCCGCATATTTGTTCGCAATATTATTATTATGGCTGCAGGGGAAATGGATGACACCTTTGCACTAAGTGATTTCATCAACAGGGAAGACAGGATACAACGCATGGACACTATTTTCAACACTGAGGAAGTGGATACTAGAGAACAGATGGAAAATTTAGATTTGAAATCTTTGTTCCACCAGTTGGAGGAAGTTTTGAATAAGGAGCTAAGGTTGTGGTGGGATATGAATACTTTGAACAAATACTTGGAGGTTCAACGTATCCCCCGAGGTTTGAGGATCAAAAAATTTCCCACGTTTGATACAAAGGACAAAGTGTTCATGTCCAAGTGGAATGAGGTTCTATCCGATTGTTCATTTGCTTTAATGAGACTGCTTATAGAATACAAACAAGAGGAGATATAGTTAAAATTCAAGCTCTGTTAAAGAAACAGATGAATGCTCCTATGTTTGTGGAATTAGATCAAGCATTAAAATCTTCATTGAACAAGTTGGACAAAGAATTGTCTTTCTTCAAACAACGCAAGTTTGTCCGTGATAGACTTGATTATGATCAGGATTCTGTGTATACTTGGAGGCGATCTGTAAGTAGACCACGGAGGAAGATGCATTCTTCGCGTTCATCAGAGAGACATGTTCGTTTTTCTGATTCGGAACAGCATTTTGACATTCAGGAAGATCGTGACATATTGGGGGTTTCCTCTATATCCCATATGGATATTGCTAGTGATAACATCAATGAGGAACATCCTTCACAGGATCAAGATACCCAGATACAGCAATCAAAAAACGGGGCGAGAGGCAGAAAGAAGAAAAGAAAGTCTTTGCGAGCACCCCGACAAGACGGGGGGGCCGCCGTGGAAGACAAAGGAAGAAGATTCTACCAGACACGGAGGACTTCAATTCCCAATCCCCCAAATCGTTAGAAATTATTAATTTATCTAGTTTTGTCGCTCACACCTGCACAGGAACAAGTATTAAAATTAGGATTTAATTTTGTGCCCAATCGGAGATTTAATCTTTTCCATACTATCTTGGATCTCAACCGTTTCGTTAGGTCTTTGACCATTAAAAAGTATTTTAATAATGAAGCGGTTGAGAGGGATAGTTTTGAAATAGTGCATCCTAGAAGTATGGTAGATGATTCTTTTAGGGATTTCAGTTACAAAGATGTGTGTGCAGTTGTAGATTTACAGCAATTAAAAGAGGAATCTTCAGTGCCTCTGGAGGATATCCAGATGCTCCCTATGGATTCAGGTTTAAGTTCAAGATCAAATTTTTTTCCAACACATATAAAGGGAGTATATCTGGATACCTTCCAGAAATTGGTGGAGAGTGACTTGATGGAACTTGATGGTGCTTCCTCATCTAGGTCCACTACTGATAACCTATCCCTTTCTGACAAGGAGGCTTTATTTCAGTTACAACGTAATCAGGATATAGTTATCAAGATGTCAGATAAGGGGGGGTCAGTCGTGGTCATGGATGCGGTTTCATACAAGAAGGAGGCATTACGCCAGTTAGAAGATCGTGTTACTTATAAACCTCTGAGTTATAATCCTACTAGTAAATTTAAGCAAGATCTTCTAAAGATCGTCAATTTGGGTGAGGGGTTGGGGGTCATCAATCCTCGTGAACGGTCAGCTTTGCTCCCTGAGGCCACTGTTGTACCTATTTTTCACCACCTGCCTAAGGTTCACAAATCCTTGATATCGCCTCCTGGTAGGCCCATTGTGTCGGGAATAGGCTCTCTCAATGAGCCTTTATCTGACTTGGTGGATTATTATCTTAGGCCGGTGGTGGAGGCATTGCCCTGTGCCCTCAGGGATACAAAACAAGTCTTGATTGAGATGACACGTATTGTTTGGGATGAACATTGTTCTTGGCTGACGGCTGATGTAGAGGCGTTGTATTCATCTATACCGCATGATTGGGCTTTAATATCTTTGAAACAACAATTAGACCTTTTTTCCAAATATTCAAGAAATTTGAAGATGTTTTTGGTCCAAGCTGTTGAATACCTCCTGTGCCACAATTTCTTTGCCTTCGATGGGTGTTTCTACCTCCAGAGACGCGGAGTCGCTATGGGGGCAAGTTTTGCCCCATCCCTAGCCAATATCTATATGGGATGGTGGGAGCGTCTCCGTGTCTTTGGGGCTAGGAATGCTCATCGGGGGCAGGTTTTGTGGTATGGGAGGTGTATTGACAATCTTTTGTTTATCTGGCTGGGGAGTGAATCTGAGGCAGCCTCTTTTGTTGAGTGTTTGAATGACAACCAATATGGATTGCGCTTTACCCATTCGTTTAACAAGGAATCGGTCCCTTTTTTGGATTTGAACCTATTGGGAAGGTGTGATACGGGCAAAGTTGTCACAACCATATATAGAAAACCGGTAGCTGGTAATGCCTTGTTGCATGCCCGGTCTGCCCATCTCCGATCTCAGGTCAGCAATATTCCAAAGGGGCAGTTCCTGCGTATACGCAGGAATTGCACTTTGGAGGAGGATTTTGTGGAAGCCTCAAGTGACCTGACTTGGAGATTTCAAGCAAGAGGCTATAGCCAGGATTTACTAACCCAGGCATATGAGTCTGCTTTGCGGACCCCAAGGGAGAGTCTATTGAATGAACGCACTGAGACAGACCATCGGTCAAACAACAAACAGGTCCGTTTTATCACAACGTATAGTGCACAGTATAAATCTATTTGTAATATTATTCGCCGGCACTTGCCGATTTTAAATGCTGACACACAACTGGTTAATATTTTGAGGAATGGCTGTGCTTTTGTTACGCGTCATGGTATTACCATTGGCAATCTTGTTTCACCAAGTTTATTTATGGAGGCCAAATCTAACTCCACCTGGTTGACACACAAAGGTTCTTTCAGTTGTGGGTCATCCAGGTGTAGTGTATGTAAATATATATGCCAGACAACCAAATTTACAACCACAGTCACGAATCTAGAGTACAATATTAATGGTTATATTAATTGTGCTACTAGTTGTGTGGTGTATTTATTCACTTGCACACGTTGTTTGGTTCAATATGTGGGTCGCACAATCAGACTGGTTCGGCATAGAATTAGGGAACATGTCTATCAAACAGAGAGGCATCTCCTAGATTCAGCTGTAGCCAAACATGTTCATGATATGCATGATGGAGATATGTCGTGTCTGAGTTTTATGGGCATAGAACGGGTGCGTTTGCCATGGAGAGGTGGTGATATCAATCGCTTGCTAGAAGAACGTGAAGCCTTTTGGATTTTGACCCTTAGAACTAGGGTTCCCAATGGACTAAACGCTGAGTGGGATATTGCGCATATTTTTTAGTTTTTTATCCTTTATATGCGCATATATTTAGTATGTAATTTTAGTATTCAATGTTATTTGGGACGGTTGGGTCCCTATATCCCCTCATTCTAGACAACCGATTGTTATCTGCCAATCAAGCTCCAAGTTCTATTGCTACCAGTGCGAGTACTGGTTTTTCTCCATTGCCTATTAATGAACATTTACATTGTTTCTATTCTACAAAGTGAATCATGTGTGATAATTGAGATACATTGTTTCTCCGTTTTTCCTCTCTCTCTCTCCTTTCCTCCTCTTCAAATTGGTTTGCTGTTGTCCTATCGCTGGGACTAGTTTGCCCCGGGAGAGGGAATAGTTAAATGTATATGTTATGAAGCTATTGAATGGAGGAGGTAGAATATGTTGGTAGGAGGGATTGAGAGGATTGACGGAGTTTCCGTTCCCTGTTCTTTGGGATTAAGATAGGTTGTTTAGCTTTTTAACGATTTTAATAAGGTCCAATCATGGCCCACTATTTGGTTTAAATGTAGTAACTTCAGGTGTATCCATTCATCTATGACTAAGCGCCGTAGAGCGCGAAACATGTCAGAGTCCGATATGACATCCTATCCTTGGTGCAAATAGTGGTGTTCTTTTCCTTTCCCTGTTGCGACATATGTATATGTTTATTTTATTTTTTGATGAATAAATTAATGATTTTTTAAGAGGATTGGAGCGGTGTACCAGCCTATTTCTTGATATTGAGCATTACAGTCGAGTGCTTCCAGCCGTGTTGGTTTTTGTTTTCAAGATACACACAACGTTTGGAGAGTTGTCTTTGGTGAGCACCCTTAGATTGCTGGTGAGTCCTATATTCCTGCATTTTGGATGAATCATACATTTCAACGTGTAGCACCTGATTTACCTGACCAGTGGCTCTGTCTGACTATTCTTCTGCCCACTCCTTGTGTATAGTAGACACCAAATCTGGTGCAGACCTGTGGCTCTGGTTGACTACCCAATTTGTGTATTACCCGGCTTGTCTGTATATCTGATCTGGTGCTGACCTGTGGCTCTGTCTGACTATTCTCCTGTTTGCTCCTATTGTGTAGTAGACACCCAATCTGGTGCAGAACTGCGGCTCTGGTTAAGATCCTACTCCCTGACTGCAGGCATGAGTCAGGATTGCTCTGGTGCCTCTGAGAAAGGAGACAGCCGTCTCCTTACTGACTGCAGGCTTGAGTCAGTACTTCTCCCTTACCGTATCATCTTTAGGGAGATCCCTAGATCTACCTGCTGATTGTAGGCGTGAATCAGATTCCTACTGGGCCTTGGTTATATAGAGACTCCAGAGGCTTCTGCTGGTCTCATTAAGAGCATTCCAACTTTTGGCAGACTCCTATTTCTGATACAGTCATTGGCCACTTGAAGGACCCCTACTCATTGTTCTATGATTTACTTACTCATTGTTGTGTGATTTACTGTATTTATATTTATTCAATAAAGACTGTTTTACTGTACCGTACTGACTCCTGATTTGTTCCTGGGAAACAGTGAAAATCTGGTACCAGGGGCCAGATCTCCTAGGGGCAGAGTATATCCCTTGTCTGTTGTGGAAAACAAGATCATGGAGGATTATGCGGCCAATGCTTTTTCCAGGGCTATTATCCGAAAGTCTTCCTCTCCTGAGGGAGCTGGTTTCTTTTTTTGTTAAGAAGCAGTATGAGGAGCTCAGACCATGCATTGATTTCAGGGGTCTGAATAAACTGATGGTAAAGAATGCTTATACGATTCCATTGATCATGGAGCTATTTGATCATATCAAAGGCTCTACCATTTTCACAAAACTTGACTTAAGGGCTGCGTACAATTTGGTATGAATAAAAGAAGGCCATGGGTGGAAGACAGCGTTTAACACCCGGAGCAGGCACTATGAATATCTGGTGATGCCTTTGGGATTGTGCAATGCTGCCGCTGTCTTCCAGGAATTCATTAATGGTGTTTTGAGAGACCTATGTTGTAGTCTATTTTTAGACGATATACTCATTCATTCTCCTACTTTGGAGGCACATAGAGTAGATGGAGACAGGGTCCTACAACTGTTAAGGGAGAACAAGTTATTCTGCAAGCTATAAAAATATGAAATCCACAAATCTCAGGTCACTTCCTTAGGTTACGTTATTTCATCTTCTGACCTAACCATAGACTCGCAAAAACTGTCTGCCATCTTACAGTGGCCACTTCCAGTGGGGCTACGGTCCATACAGAGGTTTCTGGGCTTCATGATTTACTACAGGAAGTCAATAAGAAATCTCTCCACAGTAGTCAAACCTCTCATGGACATGACTCAGAAGGGTGCTAATCCTTCAGTCTGGGCACCAGAGGCTATACAGGCATTTGAGGACCTAAAGTTGGCTTTTGCAAAAGCCCTGATATTGTCCCACCTGAATCCCACCCTACTGTACACCCTGGAGGTTGACACCTCCGAATCTGGAGTAGGCACTTTGCTGACCCAGGGTATGGGCTCTGGGAAACCATTGCTTCCGTGCAGGTTTTTCTCTCTGAGAGTTTATATGATGAGGGTGATTGGGAATTACTCACCATCATCCTTGCTTTGAAGGAATGATGTTATCTGTTGGAGGGCACCACTGTTCCTATCCTGAATTTGGGACTGAGTTCCAGTAGGAGTCTCTTCCGGTTCCTATTATTCCTCCTAACCACGTCTTGGCTATGATACGTACCAGTATTCCATCTCCGTTTGGGCATCTGGGTCCCCACCATACCACTGTGGGAGCTGAGCGGAACCTGAAAACCCCCTGATCATGCCTGCATCAGAAGAGGTTTGAGCCACTGGTGCCTGGGCGGGAGCGGGGGTGGCCACCACTTGTGGTTTAGTGCGTTCGAGTTGCATTGTGTGTTGCAACAACATTTGTATGGCAAAAGACAATTGATCAATACATTGATCCAATGCCTCCATCCTCTCCAGGATGCTTTGAAGAACTGCATTACTATCACCATCTGAATTCATGGCCCTTGCGTTCTGTCACGGTTCCCCAGAGATATTCAGGAGTCAGTAAGGTATAGTAAAATGCAAGCTATTAAAATATAAGTACAGTAGTACACAATAGAAATATAGCAAGAACAAGCAGAGGGTCCTAAGCCAGCAAGCACTGTTATCAGAAATAGTAGGCTGCCCAGACTGGCCACATTGCTGGAGACTAGGCCTCAGCCACTGGTAGTCTCTGCTGGAACAAGGAGCAGAAACAGGGACACATGATCTTGATCTGAAGAGGAGGAGCTACCTGATTCATGTCTGCAGTCAATAATGTAGAAGAGGATACCTGACTCTTGCCTGCAGTCAGTATGGAGAAAGCAGAAGCTTGACTCACACCTGCAGTCAGTAAATAGCTAGTCTACTTGAGCCCCAGGTCCTCACCAGATTGGGTGTCTGCTAGATACAGGGGAATAACAAGAGAATAGTCAGAAAGAGACACAGGTCAGCACCAGAGAGGGTAGTCAGAAAAGCCAGGCCATACACAGTACACATACACAGTTCATCCTCTCCTTCTACCCCCCTCCTGAGTATTACAAGACACACTAGCAGCAGGTTCAGCACTGTTGGCAACAGGTTCAGCACTGGCTGCAGGCACAGCACTGGTGGCAGCAGGGGCAGTACTGACAGCAGGCACAACACTGGTGGTGACACTGGCAGCAGGGGCATCCCATCTGACAGCAGGCACAGCACATCTTACAGCAGACGCAGCACGCCTGGCAGCAAGTGCTGCACGTCAGGCAGCAGGCACATGCAGCTGACCTGTCCTGCTCTCACTAATACCCTTTTCTTCCTCCCTTGACATTAATTTCCCCAAAAACCCTAGGGGTGATTTAGGGGCACTGGACAGCATTGTTTCTGTAGTGCTCACTTCCTCCTCAGACTCAGTGGACACATAAGTGTCCTTCCAGTTCCTCTTTTTATTATTTTTAAATCTGCTCATAGTGATAGCAGTCACTATGAACCTCTCATGCCTCAGTTTTGCTTCAAGATCACAGCAGAACAGCACAGCACATCTACCTCTCTGTAGCTGCTTCTATTGTGTTTCACTTCCTGGAATACGTCACGTTTTTATACTGAAAAGGCAAAAACCACGTAAATCAGTGGGTGGAAACTTTCTAGCCTTTGAAAAAATGGCTATAAATTTTGGCCAATGGGTGAAAAATGTGAGGATTTTGTTTTCAGGTTTTAAAGCAATTTTTTTAACGAAAAAGTGGACAACAACATGGTTTTCGTGAGAATTCTCGCAGGAACATGGAGAGAGATTTCACCCAACTCTAACTGTTACTACTACTAACACCAACTACATCATGTTCAGCCCAGAGTCTTCCTCCTCACAGTCACTAGTAATATGAGGATATTGATTACCCCCTCCTTCACTCCTAACTCTAATAAGCTGCTGGACCTTAGTATTAGTAGTACTAGCACTGGCAGGACTGCTTGGGGATGGCAAGTGTGACAGATGGTCCCCTGCTATCACACTTGGCATCATCTTCTCTTTCGCACCTCCTGAGTATTACAAGACACACTAGCAGCAGGTTCAGCAATAGTGGCAGCAGGTTCAGCACTGCCAACAGGCACAGCACTGGTGGAAGCAGGGGAAGAACATCTGACAGCAGGCACAGTACTGGTGGCAGCAGGGGCAGCACTGGCAGCAGGCACAGCAATGGTGGCATTAGGTGACCTATTCTGCTCTCACTGCTACCCTTTTCTTCCTCCCTTATCATTAAATTCCCCAAGATCCCTAGGGGTGATTTAGGGCGACTGGACAGCATTGGTTCTATAGTGCTCACCTCCTCCTCCTCAGACTCAGTGGACATATAAGGGTCTTTCTAATTCCTCCTTTTATTATTTGTAAACCTGCTCATAGTGATAGCAGTCACTATGAGCCTCTCCTGACTCAGTTTTGCTATAAATACACAGAAGAACAGCAGAGCGCATCTACCTCGCTCTGTATCTGCTTCTTTTGTGTTACACTTCCTCGAATACATCACGTTTTTATAGCAAAGGCAAAAAACAAATAAATCAATGGATGGAAACTTTCCAGCCATTGAAAAAATGGTGTATAATTTTGGCCAACGGGAGAAAAAAGTAAAGATTTTAATCACTTGTTTTAAAGCGGATTTTCCCATGAAAAGTGGGCAACATAGTGATTTTTGTGGGATTTCTCGCAGGAACACAGTGAGAGCTTTCGCCCACCCCTACTGTTTACCCTTTTTACCCATTTAATTGTCCATCATATCTGAATGGCTGATAAGTATTTGTATTTTTGATTTTCTTTACATTTGATATGTTATGTTTTGGACTTTTAAATGTGACATTTAGAGTATATTATATATCTTTTCATTTATTTTTTTCACATTTGGAATTGTAAATATTTTTCACATTATTGTATAGGATCTTTCAGCCAGTGCCTATAATTTGGGTCATTATTATTGTTGGCTCACATTGATGATTAACATTCTAAATGAGCTTTATACGTACTGATCATTTTTGGTCTTCAGTATACGATATATTGTTTCCTCATATATGTTACTTACAGGTAATACAGGTATTCCTCTCATTGTGTTTTTAATTGGTTTTAAATTCACCTATATTATTTTTTGTCCCAATAAAGGTGAGAGTTGTGATATATATTTGTCTGGAATTGAGTTCCTCTATAATAAGACTTTCTTTTTTGAGGTTTCTCTTATCTTTTCCCCATCTTTCAAGGTTTATGGAGGTGGACATGTCAGTTGCCGACAGTATTTTCAAGCTGAAGTATTTTAGAGTGTAGGTATACTATGCAATGTGAAAATGTGCACTGCATGCCCCTCTGGTCCTTTAAATGGTTAAGATCACTATGTACAGTGGGTAGAGTTTGTGTATTGTGGACCTGCCAGCAACCATTAAGCCCGACTCCATGAACTTGACATCTGAGACTGACTGAAAATATTATCCTATAATATAAAAGGCCAGATCATGTTGGTCTGATGTGGTTGTGCGCAGTAAAGACTGCCTGAACGCAGGCAGTCGTGCTCAGTACACACTGCCAAAAAGCACAGAATCATGGGAGGTGTAGTGTTGCATTCGGCCAGTCTCTGCTGCGCTGGCCTTATATATTATAGGATACACCCATGTACACAGGCTTTTACACTAGTCTTTCGATAAAGTACAAAATTCATAGAAGAGGAGGTGATATCACTGACCACATTTTTTAAATAAAATTCAGAGGTACGACTAAACAAACTTGGTTTATTTACTCTAGAGAAAAGATGACTAAGAGGACACCTTATCACATTGTACAAGTATATAAGAGGTCAATACAAGGATCTCTGCGGTGAGCTATTTATTCCAAGGCCTGATCAGGTGACCAGAGGACACCCCTTGAGATTAGAGGAAAGGAGGTTTAAACTTCAGCAGAGGAAGGGTTTTTTTACGGTAAGGTCTGTCAAATTGTGGAATTCATTGCCCAGGGAGGTAGTTATGGCAGATACAATGGATTAATTTAAGAGAAGATTAGATACGTTTCTTTCAAAAGGGAACATACAGCGTTATACTGTTTATCAGTAGGCTGATCAGGAAGGTGTGATAAAGACTAATTGAATTGGTAGCAGGAAAGCTATACAATTCTCAGTTACTGAGGTATGAGGAGAAGGTTGAACTTGATGGACTTGTGTCTTTTTTCAACCTAATTTACTATGTTACTATCTTACTATGTTAGGTTAGTGAGGGTGGTGTGTTAAGGGGGGATTTTCATCCCAACATGATTCTATTTGTAGATGTTCCTTCTTAAGTAGTACAGGATTGGGTAAATAGTTTATAAAAAAAAAAGTTTCATTTATGGAGAAATCTGAAATCTAAATTGTACCTGATAACATCACCTAATGCACCCTCGTGGTACAAGTTATAATGCACAGGGTAGAAGCTGTACCTTATGGTACCGTTGTCAGTCCCCCTGTGCTGTGTAATCCCTCCTGTATATTGCCTTATAGTCTTATTTACATGTGTGCCTTACATGCGCACATGGCATTAGAAAAACACGGAAGAATAGGGGCTGTCTCTTCCTTGCTGATTGACTGAGACAGGGAGAGGTGGTGGATGTGCAGTCACACAACTTCACCATGATGACCACATCTTCCCTGCTCATGTTGCTCCAACCAAAGGAAAAATATACAAAGATTTGGACGCACTGGCACAGTTAAAGATATGTTTTATTGCTCACAGTAAGGATATGTACTGCCATATGCTTGCTTGCATAACCATGATAGTTGTGCTTTAAGAAGAATTGAAACAATTTTGGGACAAACCATTTGCAAAATAAAACCCCTTTTCCACCAATTTCTCCAATTAGAACTTCTGTTTCAGTGTGAAGAAAGAAAAGCTGAGCTTCTTATTTGTATTAGAATTGTAGCCATGCTGCATGCTAACTACTTCAGTCTATAATAATCACTAATAACAATATATTATTGCTGTTATAAACAGAAGAAACTCCTTCTAATAATAACTCCAACTTACATTACCATGCACAGAAAATCCTAATGGCCCCTGTAAATTTTGCCCTTGTGCCTTTGTTCAAGAGATAACATCTTCTCTCAGTCCTGGATGTCCTGGTCATGGAGGTAGTCATGACAATAGCAGGCATTTTTTATTGACGATAACAGAGTGCATGAGTGGACTTATCTTCATGCACAAGAGGTTTGAACATTGCAATACAAATCAATGCATTTCATGCCCTCTAGTCCTTAACTCCTTAACAACATGTGCAGTACTATGACCGTCACGGTCCTTGAAATACTTAAGGACCGATGACGGTCATAGTACGTCACATACTTTTTACTTACAGAGCTCTACCAGGAGCGCTGTAAGCAAAAATGGGGCCTGAAATTGACCGCTCCAAGATTGGAGCGATCTCTATCAGGCCCCAAAGTGACGCGCCGATACACGCAACAGGTCACGTGTACCGGCACGTCAACGTGGTTCAATGCAGTCCTTATGGGACGGAAATGTCCCAGGACCGCTGGTCGCTAAGGGGTTAAAGAGTTAAGATTACCATGTACATTGGGTGGATTTTGTGTCCCACAGTCTGCTAGTAACTATCATGTTCACCTGCAGGAATGCAACATCTAGAATTGATTGAAGATGTTATTTCTTGAAGAATGGCATAAGGGCAAAATGTACAGTGGCCTTTACAATTTTTCTGGCATAGTAAGGAACGTGGGGAATTACTACTAGGAAGTGTTACTTCTCCTTTAAACTGAAATGTCTTGTATTAAATGGCTTTCATGTAGTGCCGGCAGATGATAAATCCAAGTCTGTTACAAGTGTTCTCCTCTTTTGTCTTGACAGAGTGAAAAGGAGGTAGAGTACAGTGTAGAAGATTATATCTAGTAATCATTTTGATAGAGTTAAAAGCCCAGACAAATTCTTTATTGCAAAGTTACTGTTTTAAATTAAAACTTTCAAACTCTAAACCTCTCATAAATATTTTAAAATGTTCTCACTTGGCAATTTTCTGTTAAAAACTATCAATCATCAAGATTTAAGCTATTACACTTAATATTGACATTGAGTTAATTTGGAACTGAACATTTTCTTTTCCACTGGACAATCAGTCAGCATCTTCTTTGCAAAGATTTAGACCATTGATTAGTTCCATTAAAGTGATAGTAATGTTTCATAATAAAAGCAGCTCTAATTAATCATCATAGTATTTGGACTTTGGAGAGTGTTCTCTGAATTCTGTCAGAGTTGTAGTTCAAGAGTAATTCAATGGCAAAGTATCCTGCCCCTTTTACTGGTGTAACACTGCTCAGCCAGAGCAGAAGGGAGGTGCCCAGGTAGACTGCAGAGAGGGACAATCTTCAATTAAGATAAGGGAAAAACCTGAAAACTTGTCAAGGGGGGCAGGGTTTTCATTGTTCTCATAGGAAGAAGATTGTCCCCTTCTGTTACCTGTCTGGTCTATGGACTGGATTCCACATCTGAGAAGAGATGGCTTACACTAGGTAAAAGGGGTGGGAGGGTAAACTTTGCTTGTGAATATCTCTCAAACCATAAAGATTTGAGAGATAAGACTTATATCGTTTTTCATGTTTTTTTAATGCCTACAAAATAAAATAAAGATAAAATGAAGTATAACTATCCCTTTAAGTGCTAATGCTAACTAAAAGTGCATGCCATAAAATGCTTTCTTAATCTCCATTTTTAGAATTTGTGAAAAAAGAGGTCTCAACCTCTTGACTTAATGAGTAGGGGTATGTGACTGTTCGCCAAAAAAGATGACCAGAAACCAAGCCTTAAGTCTCCCTCTGGTATTCATGTGAGTAGGCCCTTTCTACTAGCATCTTCCATACAACTGACTGAAGTGAGTAAATGTGTGGAGAATGATGTATTCATATATGTGTGGTTTTCCACTAGTGGGAATTTCTACAGAAAAAAAAGAAACATTGCTGCCTATCATTTCTGCAGACATTTCTACAGGGAAGAAACTGTACCTTCCACGTGTCCCTGTTAATGAAGCTAATATACTATGAAGACATTAATAAAATAATAAAAATAATGAAAATAAATGGGGCTAAGTTTCCATTGATTTAAATTGTGATGCAATGTGTTAGACATCTCTAAAGCTCAATATGTTAAAAGCCCATTTTAATCAAGGAACATTGTTCATCCCTATGGTGAAGTTGCTTTGCTCCATAATTGCCCCAATTATTCTAAATCAGTCTCAGTGTATGGTGCTAACCATGTATAAAGAGTGCAAGATTTTGAACACTGAACAAAATGCATAAAAAGCAGCCTTGGTAAGTGGAGGGCCACATAACTATGCTCTGTCCATGACCAAAAATGTCAGCACGTGACTGGAGTGAACTATGCTTAGCTTCTATAGTTAACATTATCAACTGAGGAAAGCCTCAAGTCTGTTTGCATTCTCAAAACATCCCTGTAATCCACTATGTACAAACTACCAACACCACAAGAAACCCAAATGGCTGGCTGCAGTAGACAGGTCTTTCAGCCCAACCTATTCCCAGTATGTATACCACCACACCAGTGCATGTGGTTTTTGACCAAGGAGTGGAATCTTTCTTATTTTTAATTATCCTATATAATATTTGCTAAAATGTGTGTAACGATGCAGTCATGCACAGTAGAGACTGCTGCGCATGCTGCAGTCATACACAGTAGAGACTGCCCGTGACAAGGCTGATACAGAGCGGGCACTGTGGCCCGTGTAATGGGCTCTTCAACTAGTATTTTATAAAAAGCATGCCCTGGGGAGCCATCAAAGCATTGCTTTTTAATTTATTTTTGTCCTGCCCCCACATACCTTGTCTGATCCCCCCTGTACCTTTAGAAACAGAGAGAATTTGAATACATCATCTGCTACCACACTGCCCTCTGCTATATTTCAAGCAGTATGAGTGTCATGGTGGAGGAGCAGTTCCATGTGCTCTGTCTTACCCCATACTATCTGAACTCACTGCTCTAGTGGTGCACACAAGTTCTCCTCCCCCTCAGGGAGCCTGTAGGGTGCTCAGGCCATGGAACCCCCTTCAGTACCTCAAAGGGCAGAGTATTTGAGCACACCATCCATTGCTGCACTGTTCTCCATTTCATGCAGAATGAGCAATATGGTAGAAGAGCAATTCCATGGGCTCCCTCTTACCTCATTATTCTGGGATTTACTGAGGTCACCTCAGTGTAACCCTGAAGTATCAGGTAAGAGGTAACCCATGGAACTGCTCGTCCACTATGATGTTTATGTTGCATGAAATCTAGAGGAAGACAGTGTAACAGTGGATGGTGAATCAATGTTCTCATTTCCCTTCAGGAGCCTTTAAGGAGGTCAGACACTGGATTAATCTCCAGTGGCCAGAGCCCTCACATAACCATGGGCCTTAGGCACTCACTTAAGTTACTTTGCAGATAATATGGATCTGCCATAGAATTTTCAACTAAAATGGTTCTACATAATTGTCCACATATACTCTCTGTTCTGACCCTCTAGTACCTTTAGAGGTGGAGAACTTGATTGCAATGTCTGCTGTTGCACTGTTATTCAATCCATTTCATATGGCATGAGCCATCCTGGTACAGGAGCAGTTCCACTGACTCCCTCTTACCCCATCTTACTGGGTTGCGCTGAAGTCACATCACCTCATCTAATATGAAGCTCACCCTGCATGAAACAGAGATGAGGACAGAGTACTCCCTGCCACAACACCCTAGGCAGTCACATAGGTTTCCTTGTGGATAATCCGGTTCCATGCACATCCACCTCCTACCATCACACATATGTTAATTTTAAATCCCCACCTCATGCCTAGAAGGAAACACATTTTTCCCTGCATGCACACACTGAGTCACATCACTGAAGGATTACATAATTATGAACCTAGAACTTGTATTATTTTTATAGCAAAAATATTGTGGAATCTGCCACTAATCCAGGCCAAGCAGGAGTTAGCACCAGGCAATATCACACATATAATTTTTACATGCAATAGTTCAGCACTGGCAATAATAACCCTCTTATTATCCATCAAATGTAGAACATTGAAGATAGATTCTACATGAAATTTAGAAATATGAACTACAGAATAGTTTGAAAGCATGCATATTTTTTAACCAAAAATGTTGCATCTTAAGTAAACCAGTTAACTTGAATTAAGGGCTGGATTCCATTAAAGCTGGAAGGAAATTCCTTTGGCAAAAGCCTTTTTCTGTCTCTGACATTTGGACAAAAACAGTCCAAAAAAGTATTGCAAATGGCTATTCTGCATTCATGTTGTAGCAGAACAGTCTTTTGAAGCTGGACAATCCTCACTAAGCTCATCAGCTTAAGTTTGCCAAGCTTGGGAACAAGGTCTGTTTGGCCTCAAAAGGCCACAACTATCATTCCTCCTCCCCCATTTTTACCCAACTACCATCCCCACAATCACAAAAGTTTCCTTCAACCCCTCCAATGTCAGGCAGCGTGCAACACATTATTGTGCAATATGTTATACTCTGTCTGGCATCAAAGGGCTTAAGGCCAACTCCCCCCCCCACTAGCCTAACAAGTCCCACCATTAACCCCTCTATTGCCAGATTGGCTTTGAAAGTATTCTAATTAATCAATGTAAAGGAGGGGTTACATTTGTTAAACATCAATCATTTTCTGAAGATAAGGTCCAATTGACCTACAAATAAATATCTGGTGGAATAAAATTATTCCCCTTTTTATCCATTTTGATCATATCAGGAAGGAGAGTATTAAAAAAAAATAAAGGAGGTTGTGGAACCCGAACACACTTTTTTATTACATGTACACTATAATTCTCTCTTTTAACGAATGAAATGAAAGCAAATTACAATAATACAATGAAATCCATTAATATGAGGTGTATATATATATACTTCACAATAATGCATTAAAATAAACTTAATAAAAAAAGCCAACAAATGAAATCAATATGGGGCCTGCGGCTTAATATTGAAACATGAACTGGCCAAGTAGCTCCATATCTACATAACTATCTCAAAAATGTCCAAAGAAGGTCTACTGGAAGGTTTCCATAGAATCACACATACTGTAAGTCTTGACCCACTATACTGGGAGCCATAGAACCACATAGATTGACCTCTGCACCTTATCACACTGCACTGACAGCCACTGAACTACATATACAGTCTGAACCCCAGTGGGAAGGTCAAAACTGCCAAAGCTTTTGCAGTGTGAACTAAAAGGTGGAAATTATATGGTGTTTCTATGCATGGGAATTTCTGAGGAAAAGTGCAGATTTTCTCCGAAAATTCCTGCAGGGATAAAACTTGACTTTTCTCCCATCCTTACCCAGGACCCCTTCTGCACTCCATCAGGAAAGGAAGTCAAAGAAATGACAGCCCTCCCCCAATTCCTGCTTGGGCTGTCACCCCCCATAAGTGGCTATGAATCCAGAGACCTGAAGTGGAAGAAAAACCTTGTCTTGCCCCGCTTTGAACACTATTAGATGTGTCTTGAGATTTGTTTTGAACCAGAATAACATATTAAAAAAGTCATCTGACATATTGACTTTTATGTAACACTGTGGGTTCTCACATATGGTACATTCTTTTCATATGAAGAGGAATCTGAAAAAGCAGACATCTAGGAAAAACAAAATAGTATATTAACATGGTACAACAAATAATAAAAAGAAATATAGTAGACAAAAAATACCAATAGGAAGGAAAGACCTACTTACAGTAGAGGTCCTGGGGAGATGCTGGAGACATCTGAAACTGTTGCAAAAAGGGAGGAGGGAAGTAGTTAACCCTCCCCCTTTCAGAATGGGCAGTGACTTGGCATTCTGCTGGTGACAAATCCAAGACTGCTTCTGGAGCTCCCTGAGTGTGAGTCCTAAATATCTTTTTCATAAGAGGCAGCAGTCTCTCTAACATAATGCAGCTTTTAAGCAATTAAAATGAAAACACAGCCAACTTTTTGACTAGAGGATTGCAAGGATGGCTATTGTGTTCTTATATTTATAACTCTTCCAGCAGGAAAGAGTAGAACAGGAGGCCTCCTCAAACACTCAACTGAGTACTGCCTAACATACAAAAACAGGAACATGTATCCTAAACTCTAAAAGGACAGGAACATAACTGGGTATGACTGGGAGGGAAGACTGTTTATTAGTGATGATCGAGCACCCCAATGCTCGGGTGTTCGGGTGCTCTGACCGAGCACCCCCGGAGGCTCGAGTGCTCGGCCGAGCACCCGAGCCCCAATGAAGTCAATGGGAGGACTCGAGCATTACACCAGGCACCCCCTGCTCTGATGAGGGGAGGGTGCCTGGTCCATAGGAAAAGGGCAGAAAATGATGGAAACACCACAGAAATGGTTCAGGTACAGCATAGGGAGGATGTCTGGATGCATCTTGGACTCCAACGTCGCTGCTGGGAACGATGTTTCGCCCGTAGTACGCCATTTTTACAGACTGACCGTAAAACACACAAAAAGGAAGATAAAAACGACTTTAGGCGAAAAATTGTTACCAAACAGTATTTGCTGTATATTTACTTGTATATCATCTGCAAATTCTGCAAAAAATTTCATCGATTTTTCGGAACTGGGGCCATGATTAAGAGGGAAACGTGCGCAGAGGCAAATTCTGCAAAAAATGTCCTCGATTTTTCGGAACTGGGGCCATGATTAAGAGGGAAACGTGCGCAGAGGCAAATTCTCCCCAAAATTTCCTCAATTTTTCTGAACTGGGGCCATGATTAAGAGGGAAACGTGCACTGAGCCGACCATCTAAAACATTATGGGTGAGGTTCTGCTGCGGAGCTGACCATCCTAAACATTATATGCGAAGGCCCGCTAGTGAGCTGACGCTATAAAACATTATATGAGAGGGCCCGCTAGAGAGCTGACCCAATAAAACATTATATGAGAAGGCCCGCTGGTGAGCTGACCTATACAAAAATTGTCAAACAGCACCCGCTGGTGAGCTGGCCCTATATAAAAATTATATCACAGGGCCCACTGGTGAGCTGGCCCTATATAAAAATTATATCCCAGGGTATATGGAAGAGAGTCAACCATATACCCATTTTTTGGGTGGAAGGGGTGAATGGGAATACAGAGTATTCCCATCATTGTAAATAACATATATAAAGTGACTTTATGTTCACCCGGGGCTTTCCTCCAGTGGAGCATTTTCGGTGGAAAGGCGGATACGCTTATCTGTTATGATGCCACCAGCAGCACTAAATACCCGCTCAGACAGAACGCTGGCGGCAGGGCAGGCCAGCACCTCCAAGGCGTAGAGTGCCAGTTCATACCACGTGTCCAGCTTGGACACCCAGTAGTTGTAAGGCACAGAGGGATCATTGAGGACGCTGACACGGTCTGCTACGTACTCCTTCACCATCTTCCAAAACTTTTCCCTCCTTGTGACACTAGGCTGCGCATCAGGGTGAGGGTGCTGGCGGGGTGTCATGAAGGTGTCCCACGCCTTGGAGAGTGTTGCCCTGCCTTTCTCGGAACTGCTGTGTGCTCCCCTTTTCTCCCCTTCTCGGTTGGCCAAGGTAGCACATACTCTGCCGCCAGCGTTGTCAGATGGAAAATTTTGGAGCAATTTTTCGACAAGAACCTTCTGGTATTGCACCATTTTGCTTGTCCTCTCCACCGGAGGAATGAGAGATGAGAAATTCTCTTTGTAGCGGGGGTCCAGAAGGGTGAACACCCAGTAATCCGTGTTGTCTAAAATGCGTATAACGCGTGGGTCACGGGAAAGGCAGCCTAACATAAAGTCAGCCATATGTGCCAGAGTACCAACAGGCAAGATTTTGCTGTCCTCACCAGGAGGATGACTCTCAATCTCCTCATCCTCTTCCTCCTCTTCTGCCCACCCACGCTGAAGAGATGGAACTAAAGTTCCATGGCAACCGTGTCTTCCTCCTCCTCCTCCTCCTCCTCCGCCTCCTCCAATTGTCGCTGAGAAGACGAAGTGAGGGTGCTCTGGCTATCACCTTGTGTAAGCTCTTCCTCCCGCATTTCCACCTCTTCCACATGCAAAGCGTTGGTTTTAATTGTGAGCAGCGAGCGTTTCAGTAGACACAGAAGTGGGATGGTTACACTGATAATAGCGTTATCGCCGCTCACCATCTGTGTCGATTCCTCAAAATTGCGTAAAACCTCACAGAGGTCTGACATCCATTCCCACTCCTCACTTCTGATTAGAGGAAGTTGAACGGAGAGGCGACGACCGTGTAACAGCTGGTACTCCACTACTGCCCTCTGCTGCTCACAAAGCCGGGCCAACATGTGGAAGGTGGAGTTCCAGCGCATGCTCACGTCACACAGCAGCCGGTGAGCTGGCAATTGTAAGCGCTGCTGCAGCTTCAACAGGCCGGCTGAAGCTGTTGATGACTTACGGAAATGTGCACACACGCGGCGCACCTTGGTCAAGAGATCATGCACATTGGGGTAGGTTTTTAGAAATCGCTGAACCACTAAATTAAATACATGCGCTAGGCATGGTACGTGTGTGAGCTTGCCGAGCTCCAAAGCCACCACCAAGTTACGCCCATTATCACACACAACCATGCCTGGTTGCAGGTTGAGTGGCGAGAGCCATTGCTCGGTCTGGTGACTAATCCCCTGCAACAGCTCTGAGGCCATGTGCTGTTTGTCCCCAAGGCAGATCAGCTTCAGCACAGCCTGTTGACGCTTCCCCACTGCAGTGCTACACTGCTTCCAGCTACCGGCTGATGGGTGAGTGGCGCTGCGCGCAGAGAATTCGGAGGTGGAAACGGAGGAGGAGGAGCCAATAACGTAGGTGCTGGCGGAAACCCTGATGGAGGTAGGGCCCGCAATCCTCGGCGTGGGTAGCACCTGTGCCATCCCAGGGTCCGAGTCGCTCCCAGCCTCCACGACATTCACCCAGTGTGCCGTCAGGGAAATGTAGCGTCCCTGGCCACAAGCACTTGTCCATGTGTCAGTCGTTAAGTGGACCTTCCCAGTAACTGCGTTGGTCAGGGCACGGGTGATGTTAAGGGACACATGGTGGTGTAAGGCGGGGACGGCACACCGGGAAAAGTCATGGCGGCTGGGGACTGCGTACCGAGGGACAGCTGCTGCCATCAGGCTGCGTAAGGACTCAGTGTCCACAAGCCTAAATGGCAGCATTTTGATGGCCAGTAATTTGGAAAGGTGTGAGGTTAGTGCTATGGCCTGTGGGTGGGTGGCTGGGTATTTTCGCTTGCGCTTAAATGCCTGGGGTAACGACATTTGGACGCTGCGCTGGGACAGGGAAGTGGATGTGGTCGCTGATGGTGCTTCAGATGGTACAGGTGCAGGGCGGTAAGTATGCGGGCCTGCGCCTTCGACAGGCGATTGGCCGGCACCGAAAACAGGGGAAGAGGAGGCAGTGGTGTGGCCTGCAGACACAGATTGGCGATCCGGGCGTTCCTCCCACTTATTACGGTGCTTGGATGCCATGTGTCGGATCATGCTGGTGGTGGTGAGGTTTCTAGTGTTCATGCCTCGGCTCATTCTGGTGTGGCACAGGTTGCAAACTACAATTCTTTTGTCGTCCGCACTTTCCTTAAAAAAACGCCATACCGCGGAACACCTACCCCTTGGCAAGGGAGATTTACGCAAGGGGGTGCTCCGTGGAACATTTGCGGGCCGGTTTGGTGCGGTCCGCCTTCTTTCTGTAGCCACACCACTGCCTCTTCCAGCCTGTTGCGGTGCTGCAGATGGCTCACCCTCAGGACTGCTGTCATCGCTCGGCTCTCCACCTTCCCAGGTGGGGTCAGTCACCTCATCGTCCACCAAGTCCTCCTCCACTTCCTCACTCTGATCATCCTCCTCATTTCTTGATCCCACCACATACTCAGTCATTGACAATTGTATATCATCCTCCTCATCAAGGTCTTGAGACAGTAAAAGTGGTTGATTTGATGGCAACTGTGTCTCATCATCATCATCATCATCATCCACTTCCTTTGACCTTAAATGCCGTTCCCCTCTGTCATCTTCTTGTGATTGGGTACCCTCTAGAGGTTGTGAATCAGGGCACAAGATTTCATGTTCCTCTGCAAGCGTGCTTGGAGAGAGGTTCAAATTAAGGATTGGTGATGAGACGAGCTCCTCACTATATCCCAGTGTGGGATCACTTCTTTGACCAGACCCTCTATGGTGGGAGGAAGGATGATCAGGGTGAGGATTATGTTGACCAGACTCTTGGCTACTGAGAGTGGACTTGGTGGAAGACAGGGTGGTGCTTAACCGACTGGAAGCAGTATCAGCTGAAATCCAACCGACCACCTGTTCGCAGTGGTCTGACCTCGAGAGTGATGTCCTGCGACGCCCTGTAAACTGAGACATGAAGCTAGGTATGGTGGATGTCTTTCTTTCTTGTGCTCTGGCACCAGGCACAGTTTCTACGCGTCCTGACCCGCGCCCTGAACTATCAGGATCACCTCCACTTCCCCATCCCTTTTTACCCGCCTTCTTCATATTACACGGAATATGTGCTGCAAATCTGCAACTTTGCACACTAAACAGAATATGCTGCTTATCTGCGGCTAGGCACAGTGAATGGAATATGTGACTTTTAGTTTTTACACTTTGCACACTAAACTGAATGTGCTGATAATCTGCAACTTTGCACACTAAACAGAATGTGCTGCTTATCTGCGGCTAGGATCAGTGAACGGAATAAGTGACTTTTATTTTTTACACTTTGCACACTAAACAGAATGTGCTGATAATCTGCAACTTTGCACACTAAAAAGAATATGCTGCTTATCTGCGGCTAGGCACAGTGAATGGAATATGTGACTTTTAGTTTTTACACTTTGCACACTAAACTGAATGTGCTGATAATCTGCAACTTTGCACACTAAACAGAATATGCTGCTTATCTGCGGCCAGGCACAGTGAATGGAATATGTGACTTTTAGTTTTTACACTTTGCACACTAAACTGAATGTGCTGATAATCTGCAACTTTGCACACTAAACAGAATATGCTGCTTATCTGCGGCTAGGATCAGTGAACGGAATAAGTGACTTTTATTTTTTACACTTTGCACACTAAACTGAATGTGCTGATAATCTGCAACTTTGCACACTAAACAGAATATGCTGCTTATCTGCGGCTAGGCACAGTGAATGGAATATGTGACTTTTAGTTTTTACACTTTGCACACTAAACTGAATGTGCTGATAATCTGCAACTTTGCACACTAAACAGAATATGCTGCTTATCTGCGGCTAGGCACAGTGAATGGAATATGTGACTTTTAGTTTTTACACTTTGCACACTAAACTGAATGTGATGATAATCTGCAACTTTGCACACTAAACAGAATATGCTGCTTATCTGCGGCTAGGATCAGTGAACGGAATAAGTGACTTTTATTTTTTACACTTTGCACACTAAACGGAATGTGCTGATAATCTGCAACTTTGCACACTAAAAAGAATATGCTGCTTATCTGGGGCTAGGCACAGTGAATGGAATATGTGACTTTTAGTTTTTACACTTTGCACACTAAACAGAATGTTCTGCTAATCTGCAACTTTGCACACTAAACAGAATGTGCTGCTTATCTGCGGCTAGGCACAGTGAACGGAATAAGTGACTTTTATTTTTTACACTTTGCACACTAAACTGAATGTGCTGATAATCTGCAACTTTGCACACTAAACAGAATATGCTGCTTATCTGCGGCTAGGCACAGTGAATGGAATATGTAACTTTTAGTTTTTACACTTTGCACACTAAACAGAATGTTCTGCTAATCTGCAACTTTGCACACTAAACAGAATGTGCTGCTTATCTGCGGCTAGGATCAGTGAACGGAATAAGTGACTTTTATTTTTTACACTTTGCACACTAAACAGAATGTGCTGATAATCTGCAACTTTGCACACTAAAAAGAATGTGCTGCTAATCTGCAACTTTGCACACTGAACAGAATGTGCTGCTAATCTGCAACTTTGCACACTAAACAGAATGTGCTGCTAATCTGCAACTTTGCACACTAAAAAGAATGTGCTGCTAATCTCCAACTTTGCACACTAAACAGAATGTGCTGCTAATCTGAAACTTTGCACACTAAACAGAATGTGCTGCTAATCTGCGGCTAGGCACAGTGAACGGAATATGTGACGTTTTTTTTTTAAACTCTGCCCCCCAAAACAAAATATATCTGCTGCCCCCACACACAGTAGTCCTAAAAAGGACTTTTGGGTCTTTTTTTTGTTCAAACGCGCTTTTTTCTGCCTACACTGACTTTCCCTTCCTATCCTCATCTCTCCCTGGCTAAGACTGAGCCGAACTCGCTGGTCAGGTGCTATACAGCACCCGATCACGGGTTCTGGCCAGCCAATCAGTGTAATGCCAGCAGCCAACATGGCTGCTGGCATTACACTGATGTCAGAGCCTCCCCGCATGTTTATTGGCTGCGCAGCAGCCGCGAAACGTGCGGGGAGGAGACCCGAACATGGCGGGCGAGCACATGCGGTACTCGTACGAGTACCGTCATGTGCCGAGCAGAGCGATGCTCGAGCCGAACCGAGCTTCGGCCGAGCATGCTCGCTCATCACTACTGTTTATCAGTTCCTGTTGTTTCTGGGAGGTGGGGCCTCTCTCTCTCTCATATGTTCTACTGGGAGACTTCAAGGAAATAACAATTCTGATCATTCCCCTTGACTTGTAAGCCTTTAAAAGGCAAAAATGATCTTAGATTTAAATGGGAGCTTTTAACACCAGGGGTGAGATGCACTGAAGTGTGATAAAGAGGAGAATAAGCGGAGATGACTTCTCCAATGTTATCACTTCTCCAGTTTCTATGTTATTCATTGCAGCATATGTACTAAGATCTTGCAAGCTGAAATCTTAGTTCATATGAGCCATAGAATAACATAGAAACTGGAGAAATTATATCACTGGAGAAGTCATCTTCACATTGTCATCTTTTATCACACTTTAGTGCATAATCCCCCTTGAATGCTTAGAGAGGTCTCAAATGCATTGCTTTGCAATGCACTGGAGACATCTCAAGGCATTCAAAAAATTCCAACAAAATAAAACCTAATTTGTATTTATACCCTATAGTGTAGATTGTTTGCCTCAGAATTGGTTATGTTTCTTTGTGCGAAAGGACATTTGTATTCTCAACATTCCTTGGTATGTCAGGATGCGGAGTATTAAATTCATCTCTATATTTGTGTGCATGGCACTCACTACTGATGCTTTAGTCTGATAATGATCTGTATATGGGAATCATAATACTGTACTCAGTGTGTAGCTTTGCACAAAATCCCTACTGCCTTTAGGAAGATACAGTATTTGTCCAAAGTCAGGAATAAAGAGAGAAAAGAACAGATAGATTAACCCTTCTAGATCTTCCTGGCCCACAGAGAGCATGATAAGATAGACGTTACAGAGAAAAATCAAGAACTTGCTAGATGCTTTGCAACAATATATCTGTGCTAATACAAATAAAACAATTCAATACTGCATAAACAATGATGAACTGGATTCCATTGCAGAGATGCAGAAATAGGGTAGTCAAAAGACAAAAAACACACAAAGAGGGTGCCAATAGTGCTTAACTCTGATAGACTGAGTATCAATAACAAATTAAGATGAATTACACTCACTTTCAAGTATGGCTGTATGTATACTTATGTACACGCACAGCTAAACACACTTGCAGGGGTATCTTACCGCCCTTGCTCGGTATTCTTTCATCAGTTCCCACAGGATCCACCGTCCACTTTCAATCCAGAAAAGATGATAGACGCTCAAGCAAAAAAATTCCAAGACTGAAATTTATTCACAATAGTTGAATACACATATAAAAATATTGAAATTACCCACTAAAAAACGCATTTAGCAGCGTTACAACACTGCTTCATCAGTAATTTAGGCTATACATAAAATGAATCAGAAATAGGGTAATGCTACACAGAAAAATCTAAAACTCGTGGGTTCTTGGTGAAGGGGATAATAATATTGGGACCCAAATTCTGCATAGAGAAAATGGCAAAAATAAAATAATCTAAAATGAAATAAGATAAAAATTAAATAAAATAAATGAAATAATAAAATGAAGAAATAAAGATGATACCAGTAATATTTCAATACAATCCTATGTTTCACTAGTAAACTCAACACAGTCACTGATATTAAAGATTAAGTCCAAACTGAATGTACTAATAATACACAGTTCCTCAAGTCCAATGTTAATGCAGATGAAGTGGACGAGTTGAGGGTGAGATGAATGAAATGGATGAGAGGAATCAATGATGATGATATATCACTTAATATTACTGTGCTGCTACTCCAAAAGTGGTTCTGCCAACCACCAATGTAGAAACTGGCAAGAGAGACAAAGAGAGCACACAAGGTGGACAAGAATGGGTGCAAATCTAAGCGTAGTATTTATTTAACAAAGTAAAATAAAAGCTTATACAATAATGCATTCACATATTCCCCATCTTTAGGTAAGGTGTACCAGGGTCCCAGCCCCTTGCTTAGCCACAAAAACCGCATCCTTGTAAGACCTGGGTACCTGTAGATAGGCTGCTTCCAGATGTTTTCAAGTTCTATTTAGTGGTGTTCGTAAACCTATAGCCGTATGAATCTTCCAAAAGATGTTCTATTCTCAGGACCAATATGGACGTGTCAGCGTTCCAGCTAGACACCCATTCCAAGCAGTTTGCTGGTGGACTCGCACACCCTGGCAGGGATCAAGAAAACCCACAGGGGGAGATCAGTGCAGTGCAACTGATGCCCAACGCATCTTTGCAAGCCACAATGCTCGCTCCATCAGGGGTAAAGGGCAAACCGCCCTTTCATCCACACTTAAATAGTTCCACATCCATAATTGATGACAATGTGATTATACTTAGGGAATTAAAAACTATGTCACATCTTGATCCAACAATAATACATATATAAATAAATACAATGCATAAAAGACTTCAAACTTTACATTGTGATTATAGGATAAGAATACAATATGTTAAAAATCATAAAATAGCTCAAGTTTATGGTGACATACAAGGGAACGATTACTGAAAATAAAAGACGTGATCTACCCAAAAATAAATAAGTAAATAAAAATAAAAAAATACCTTCAACTTTCTAAGTATATGGCTGTAGGTTTTTTTTTTCAGGTACATCACGTCTTTTATTTTCAGTAATCTTTCCCTTGTTTTATTTATGGCTAGTCACTAGCGGTGGGTGGTTTTGGTCTTTCCTTGGCAGCGCCACAACACTATATTAATAGCACAATATGCTGATGAGGGGGCTACTTGTTTTTTATGTAATTAGATATTTGGCTTATTTGAGTAATGAGAGAGACAAGTTAAGAGGGGCAAGTATAAACTCTTTATATCCCCCTAGCCCTGGGGAGTCAATGAAGGTGGCCCAGATTAAGGCTTATTAGACTTAGGGGATATATACAGAGATATATGTAATGAAGGGTACCCAAAACTGTCTTTCATATATACTTATAGACAAAACATTCTTTGGTCTATAGGGTTAGAACATTATATACTTAGGTTTCAGATTATTTTGGGTTCATTTGGAACTTTGGGTCATTTTATTGTCTTTTATCCATATTGTCATTTTTCTAAGATAATATATCTGTTTTATGTATCTAATAGAATCATATAAGTGGTCTCTGTAAACATGAGCTATTTTATAATTTTTAACATATTGTAATCTTAATCCTATGATCACAATGTAAAGTTTAAAATATTTTATTCATTGTATTTATTTATTTATTTATATATTAGTGTTAGATCCTGATGTGTTACATAGTTTTTAATCCATTAAGTATAATAACATTGTCATCAGTTAAGGATGTGGAACTATTTAAGTGTGAATGAAAGGGCTGTTCGCCCTTTATCCCTGATGAAGTGAGCGGTGAGGTTCATGAAGACGCATTGGGTGTCAGTTGCACTCTACTGAGTCCCATCCCAGCCAGGCTGAGCAGGTTCACCAGAAAACTGTTGGGACCACATGTCTAGCTGGAACACTGACTCGTCCATATTGGTCCTGAGAATAGAACATCTTTCAGCAGTATAATATGGCTACTGGTTTAAGATCCCCTATAAATAGAACTTGAAAACATCTGGAAGCAGCCTATCTACAGGTACCCAGGACTTACAAGGATGAGGTTTCTTGGCTAATCAGGGGGCTAGGGCCTCAATACTCCTTACCCCAAGATGGGGAATATGTGACTGCATTATTGTATATGCGTTTATTTTATTTTGTTAAATAAATACTACACTTAGATTTGCACCCCTTCTTGTCCGTCTTGTCCTCTCTCTTTTTCTCTTTTGCTGGATTCCATTGCAGTTGATCATGTTATCAAGTGTTTTACCAACAAATTTACATACTAACATAGTTGGCGAGGCTGAAAAAAGACATTTGTCCATCAAGTCCAGCCCATGCCAAAGCACCCCTGTTGATCCAGAGAAAGGCAAAAAAAAAAAAGAACACTGAAGCCATTTCCAATTAAGCCCCAAGTGGATAAAAAAATCCTTTCTGATTGCAAATGGAAGTCAGATAGATCCCTGGATCTATCTGTGTCTGTCTTCACCGTTTTATAGCAGAAGTGCAAAAACAACGTAAATCAATGGGCGGAAATTTTATAGCCATTGAAAAATGGTGAAAATTTTTGGCTAATTGGCAAAAGATGCGGAAATTTTAAGCCACTTTTATCACATTCATTCAGTTTATCCAAATCCTTCAATTTCTTCATATGTTTCAATGGGAATCTGTTAGATTAACCAATGTTAACGTTTATCAACTGCAATGTAATCTATGCCAATATTAGGTTACAGAAAATGTTCCCAAGTGGACTTTTTAAAACCTTGGATGCTATATCAAAGTAAAGTGTTGGAGGCAACTCTAGCATTTAAGGGTTTAAAATGAGAGGGTGTAAATAAACAGACTATAAGAGCTAAGAATATTAGTGTATTTGTCAACTTCCGATAAATCTTATTATAAATAAAAGTAAAAATGATTTAGTTCTTATGCTAGCCATTTTTTGTAATATAAATAGCTGTAGGGGAATCACCCTTTATTTTTCTAATGGCATTATTGTCTGGCATTTTATGCTAATTAATTTCTCTGTTGGAACAATATTACTATACAATGAGAAAATACAGTTGAACTTGCGTATAATTGCATAGACCATAGAGAAATATGAATTTAATGAGAAGTGTCAAAAGAAACAATTTTACTGTGGTGCTACCTCTCTTAATAATACATGTGAAAGGATAGAACAGTAAGTAGTAATTGGTGCAGTCTGGCTATTTTTATTTTTTATTTTATTTAAAGGATAACTTTTATTACTTCATTAAAAATTGAGGACTTGATATACATTTTCAAAACAACAGAAAATGCTTAAAACAGAAAAACCTGTGGTAAAATAGTCACAGACAGATCAGTCTGCCAAAAAGTCAAAGGAGAAGAAGCTTAAAGGGATAGTATTACTTCAAAATTACTATCCCTCATATTGTAGCCCTTAATAAACTGAGTTAAATGACACCAGCGGCATCTCTCAAACCTTTATGATTTAAGAGATAGTCGCTTTCAAACTTTCCTCTCCCCTGCTGTCTGCATTCTGCTGCCAGCAGGAGAATCCGGTCTCTGAATCAAGAGGAGGCTCTTCAGCAGAGCCGATATCTCGTTATGGAAGGAAAAATGATTCATTGAAACAGTCTTCTACGTGTGCTTGGTAACCAAGCACACGTAGAAGACTGTTTCAATGAATCATTTTTCCTTCCATAACGAGATATCGGCTCTGTTTAAGAGCCTCCACCTGTCCCGGGACCGGATTCCCCTGCTGGCAGCAGAATGCAGACAGCAGGGGAGAGGAAACTTTGAAAGCAGCTATCTCTTAAATCATAAAGGTTTGAGAGATGCCGCTGGTGTCATTTAACTCAGTTTATTAAGGGCTACAATATGAGGGATAGTAATTTTGAAGCAATACTATCCATTTAAATAAATAGTATTGAAATCCACAAAATGAATAGTGCTATTAAAATATGGAGAGTGCTCCACAGAAAAGTTAAGCATATAGAAAATGGCAACTACACTATTATTGATATAATATTCAGTGCTGAGCAAAACACCTGGCTCGCCATCACCTTCTTGCTCTAGGGTAACTACATCTGCTGGCGATCCACCTTGTGCATCTTTACCTTCCCCACCAGTTGATATCCATTCAGTAGATGTCAGGATGTGGCGGTTTGTGTCCATTGACCACACATGGCAGTATGGTGGAGGATAATCGCAAGCACATGTCACATATCCTTAGCAGGGAGTGGGCAAGGGGCATAGCGACAGCAGCAGTAATTGGTTTCTGGTGGGATGATTTCACATTGGGGACCCTAAGTGTCATGGTATTTGGTTACAGTTATGCCAGGTGTTTGATCAGATTCCAGATGTGCCCATTGTTTCGAGTCCTTCCCTTATTTATCACACCTGAGAGAGGTTCAGCCAGAGCAGTACAGAACTTGGACCATCTGTTTGTCTCTTCTCAGTCATACCAGTGAATAAATTGCCCACTCAGAAGACTCTCTAAACTACACTACAGCTTCACTTTATTTATTCTAACTAGCTCAGAAACACAGAATGGCATGCTGCAGGAATCTGACACCCCTTTTATATTATCCTTGTGGACAAAGAAGTAAACTTTGCCTTGTGTATGGGGGATTCAGTCTCATCATTGATTACAATAAAATGAAATAGCTAGGTGGTGAAAAGCAGAAAGCTGCACTATTCATAGGAACTTTCCTTCTAGGAGTGAAGTGCCATTTTTCATCTATTTCGCAAATGAGGAAAAAAAATTCACCCATCCCTATACTCAAGTACACATTTACACTCTCACACATGCACACACTTACATTGTCATGTATATTCTCGCACAATACACACACATACTCTCGCAATCTCTTACTCTCACACATTTACATGCAAACATGCAAACACACACTCATGTACTTGCATTTTCTATTTTAAATTTCCTAGCTAAATTAAAAACATATCAAGCTTTCCTACAACAGATTCCTGCAGGCTTCTATGCAGCTTAAGTCCAAAGCATTTAAATTGACTTCAGTTACTAAGTTCCATAAGCGTGTTTGAAAATGGGGATAAAGCATGTAGATTGATGACTAATTTGGTTCGGAATGGCAGAGGGTTGTCTGGCATTCTTAGTCTTAAAGATGAAAACACTAAACTTAAATTGAAAGCTGAGGACATAAACAAGAAATTTGCTAAATATTACCAATGTTTATTACTCCCACAGTACTAAGTCCATTTCCCAGACCAACGACTATCTAAGATCTTGTTCTTTTCCACAGTTATCCACACATGACAGTCACATGCTTGACACATTTTGCTTTGTAAGATTCATGAGGCTATAAGAGACTTATCTATCAATAAAGCTCTGGGAGGGGATGGTCTCCCAGCAGAACGGTATAAGACTTAGGCAGACATTGTTGCTCCTCATCTATTTAACATGTATTATACTGCATTAGGCAATGGTTTTCATCCCCCTTCCTAAAATAAGGCAACAATTATAGTGCTCCCGAAGCTGGGTAAAAATCCCCCAATGGCAGAGTCCTATAGACCCATCTCCTTGCTGACAGCAGACACTAAAATCCTTGCTAAGATCTTGGACAACAGACTCAGGTTAGTTATTACATCTATTAAACATGCAGACCAGACAATATTCATGCCCAATAAGTCCATCTCTCACAATCTCTTTAAACTCTTTATACACGTCCAGTTGCAACATGATAACATAGGCAACAGAATCACAGCATCCCTCAACGTGACCAAAAAATTTGATTCGGAAAAGTGCGGTTATCTGTGACAAGTTCTGAGTGGTTTTCGATTTTGCCTGACCTTCATTCCCTGGATATAGGTCTTATATGCTGACTCCTGTGCCAGGGTGGCCATGGGAGCCATAACCTTAACCTGTTTCCTCCTTACTCGTGGCACATGACAGGGATGCCCCATTTCAACTGGACTGTTTGCATTGGCCCTCAAACCACTGCCACTTAAGCTTAGATAAGACACTCAAATCTAAGGGAGGACTGCATTTTTTGCAGATGGCATCCTTCTAGTTTTGGGGGACACATGCAAGTCCCTCTACAAAATTTTATCTGTAATAGATGATTTTGGTTGATATTCTGGCCTGTCCATTAATTGGTCCAAGTAATTCCTTCTACCCATTGACCCTCTGCCGAAATCCATGAGCGTGCCTCACATCCCACTGACCTGCGCCTCACAAATTCATTATCTTGGAGTAGAAAATTCATGTGATCACACACAATTCATGAAACACAATCTATATGATATTTATTCCCAAATTCTCATACATTTTTCAAAGTACACCAATTAGAATTCCCAGACCCTAATTTAAAATGCATGACAGCATAATTTCTTACTTCATATGGGAGGGGAATAGATCTAGGGTTAAATTAGCAACACTCAAACTGCCCACGAGTGAGAGAGAATATATCACTTCCAGAATTCTATGGATACTATTTGGAAGACATGTGGTTCCTAGCATGCAATGACCCGAGCACTTTCTTTGACTTTATTCCCTCAGATACCATCTTGTTAAACCCCATAACAATACTTCTCCTTTTCTAAACCTAGGTCTGGAAATTAGTCCAAACATGACTTCAATTGCTGCTTCTATACATAAAACCTGGGTTGACATACAATGTGTGACTCATTTTGGTGGAATGGCTCAATCTACTTATCTGTGGGGAGAGATGGGGTTGTCCCACCTATGATGCCTTGACTTTGGACTTAAATGGTCCTGATACAGTATTCTAATGCTTGGTTAATTTTACCATAATAATCTATTGAAATCTTTTGAACAATTGCATATTGAGTTTTGCCTCCCCAATAACCTTTTCTGCTCTTATCTGAGACTTCGCCATGCACTGCAGACTCAGTGGGGAAGGAGAACTCCTGACCGTTCAGAATTTAGTTTATTACATCTGATGCTCAAACATAAACTTTAGAAAGTAATCTATTTCATTTAAGCATGGATAGAATTACAACTCAGGAGTAGGGATGGGGAGTTTTGGGCCAAATGGGCAGGAAACTTGGGTGACTTGGAGGACTGGGAGTAGGGATCAGCAAGACATAGCCTGGCTAAGGTGGTCACTGCTATCAGGCACCAATTAATTCAATTAAAGGGATAGTAATGTTTCATAATAAAAGCAGCTCTAATTAATCATCATAGTATTTGTACTTTGGTGAGTGTTATATCAATTCTGTCAGAGTTGTAGTTCAAGAGTTATTCAATGACAAAGTATCCCCCTCCCGCCCCTTTTAGCGATGTAACACTGCTCAGCCAGAGCAGAAGGGAGGTGCTCGGGTAGATTGCAGAGAAGGACAATCTTCAATTAAGATAAGGGAAAAACCTGAAAAACTTGTCAAGGGGGACAGGGCTGTCATTGTTCTCATAGGAAGATGATTGTCCCCTGCTGTTATCTGTCTGGTCTATGGACTGCATTCCACATCTGAGAAGAGATAGCTTACACTAGGTAAAAGGGGTGGGAGGGGAAACTTTGCTTGTGAATATCTCTCAAACCATAAAGATTTGAGAGATAAGACTTATATTGCCTACAAAATAAAATGAAGATAAAATGAAGTATTACTATCCCTTTAAAGATTCTTCATAGTGTATATTCTACCCCAGTACGTCTATTTAAAATTGGAGGCCGGGCAGAAGGATCTTGTCCTATGTGTAGACACGAGGAGTGCACCTTTATCCACATGATGTGATACTACCCGGATAATACTGGGACACTGGGCCCACGGAGAGAAAGGAAGGGTGGCTTCATGATATACAAAGATGGCTTTCTGGCATCCTTTCTGAGCTCTTTCTTGACTACCTGGATGAACCATGTGATTTGGGGTCTGCCATCATGGTGAGTTGGGGGGGTGCTTTCCTGAGGTGCCGAGTCTTTTGAAGCCCAGGATTTGGTTAGGGTTTAGTAGTGTTAGGTTATGCATAGTTAGAGACTTCTCTCAGCCTGGCAACATCTGGGTCGTGAGGTGTGGTTTAGAAAGTATGTTACTGGGCTTCATTGTCTAGGAGGGATGGATAGATAATACAATGAAAATGACAGCAACACAATTTGTTTGCCTGCTGTCCACATTAGCAACATCTGTATGCTTTATTCACTTGTATCCTTTCATTATGTCACATTGTATATGATTCATATACCTCTGTTGTCTTTAATAAAAACTTTAAAAAAATGCACAAACCTTTGCTTCAGAAAAGGAACATACATCATCCACCACATCCTGATGTGGCATTATCTTTCATTAGTTCCTTGTCATGGCCTTGGCTTGGGTAAGCACAGCATGATGACATCTTCACTTTACATTGACATCATCAATGTCACAAATGGGAAAAGATTCTGATTCAGGATGTTGGGGGACTTCACCAGATTCTTTTCTAAAGGCATGCATTGTACTCAGTCTAAAAGAAACAAGGGGTGGAAAGAACTGGCCAGGAACGAACTTGTCCTGTGTGCAGTATTTTGCCCACTCCTGGTCTAAATTCCCTCATAGCACAGTGCATGGTAATAAATGGCTACCGTGAAATCTATTTAGCAAAAAGTGCCACACTGTACCATCAACAAATAAAGGCTGATTTCTCAAAAACTATTTATGCTACAATCAAATGGCCAGTGCAAGATTAGCCCCTTAAGGACCAGCAGTCCAGGGAAGTTAGTTTCCCTTCAGAACCGCCTTGATCCTCTCCTACACGCCGGTACACGTGACCTGTTATGCGTACCAGCGTGCCACTTTGGGGCCTAAGAGAGACCGCTCTAGTCTTGTAGCGGTCAATTTTAGGCCCTGTTTTTACTTACAGTGCTCCTGGCAGAGTGCTATAAGTAAAAAGTATGTGATGTGCTATGACTGTCACCTGTCCTTAAGGGTATAAGGACCGTAACGGTCATAGCAAGTCATCTGGTCCTTAAGGGGTTAGGATGTTTTTGCTTTCTATTTGAAGTTAAATAAAGATTACCTAAGAGTGGTAGGTCCACTTTAGGCAGATAATATATTTATCAAGTGGTCATCATTTCATTCTGGAACTTTCCTACTGGGCAGCATGCAGAAGAAGACAATAAATACAATAATCTCTGAAAATGAGGAAATCGCATGAATGTATAGTCCTATATGTCGGTATGTTTTGTGTGCATTTTTCATTTTTAAACAATGTGATGTGGTTAACCCATTGACTACAAGAGAGGCATCAAATGCATTGCACTGCAATTTATTAGATACCTCTCTCTGGCACTCAAATAGTTAATGGTGGAATTATTAACACTAGAGGTGGGTGAAATCTCTCGCCATGTTCCTGTGGAAAAACCACGTTGTTGTCCACTTTTTCGCAGGAAAACCTGCTTTAAATCTAGTGAATAAAACTTTTGCATTTTTCGTCCATTGTCCAAAAGTTTTCGACATTTTTCCATGGGCTATAAAGTTTTCGCTATAGAAACGTGACGTATTTGTGGAAATCCAACACAATAGAAGCAGCTACAGAGAGAGGCAGACATGCTATGCTGTTCTGCTGTGATTTCTTGGAAAAATTGAGGCAGGAGAAGCTCATAGTAACTGCTATCACTATGAGCAGGATTAAAAGTTATAAAAGGAGGAACTGGAAGGACCATTATGTGTCCACTGAGTCTGAGTCTGAGGAGGAAGTGAGCACAACAGAAGCAATGTTGGCCAGTCCCCCTAAATCACCCTTAGGGTTTTTAGGGAAATTACTGCCTGTGCCTACTGCAAGACATGCAACACCTGCTACCAGACATGCTACGCCTGCTGTAAGATGTTCTGCCTCTGCTGCCAGTGCCACCACCTGTGCTGTGCCTTCTACCAGTACTGCCTTTGCTTCCACCAGTGCTGTGCCTGCTGCCAGAGCTGAACATGTTGGCAACAGTGCTGAAGTTGCTGCTAGTGTGTCTTGTAATACTCAGGAGTGGGGGAGGAGCAGATGATATCGAGTGTGACATCAGAGGACCCTAAGTCACACTTGCCATGTCCAAGTGCTAGTACTACTACTAAGGTCTAGCAGCTTGTTAGCATTAAGAGTGAAGGAGGGGATACTCAATATCCTCCTATTAACAGTGACTGTGAGGAGGAAGACTCAGGAGCTGAAACTGATGTGGTTGGTGTTAGTACTAGTGACAGCGATAGTGAAGAAGCAGCTGGGACTAGTGTTAGGAGAGTGGTAGGGGAAGCAATTGAGAGTATCCAGACTAGTGGTTAAGGGAGCCCACACTGTTCCCCTGACCCTGGGAGCCCTCTTCGACCCATGGCATTGTCCATGTGGAACATGATTCTGAAGGAGGCAGAATTGTCACCACCGCAATAATACCACCACCACCAGGAGCACAGATCTGCTTCTTGTGCCTGCTGTTACTGCTGCCAATTTGCCTTCTTCATGTCACCAAGAAATGGCAAGTGTAACATTAGGGTACCCTCTGTCACATTGCTCATCACCTCCTCCAACCAGCAGTGAGCATTTGGAATTTGTGGAATTTGCACCTGCTCTAAATTCTGCTGCTACTGAGTTGCAAGGGCAGCAGGATGCTGAGGAGCAGGCTAGTGTGCCACAGACCACTGTGGACACAGTGGGAATGGGATCAATAAGTGATCTGGGACTAGGAAAGTTAACACTTGCCAGCAGCAACACATATACCAGACATGGTGGGGGCTAGTTATGGTGCTACTACTTCCTCAGATGCATCACTGCAGCTAGTCGTGGGAAGTGGAACCTTCATCATTAATCAACCATGTTACTGGTGTTGTTGATCCCATTTCCTTTCAGCTGCCTAATCACCCTGCTGCTTAAACAACTCAGCAGCAAGAACAGAAGTCGCAAATGCTGCATCTGCATCAGGGCATTTGACAATGGCCAGTGGCCACTAGCTAACAGGACATCACCTGCTAACACTAGGCCAGTAGGGATTTTTTTCCCTCCGGGCTTCTGCTTTAAAACATTTTTAAAAAATAATAATAAAAAAATAGTTCTGCAATAAAAAATTAACAATTTTGGGTGTTTGTTTCTAACAAGCCTAAGTTCTACAAATCAATGTTTCCTCAGGGCTTGGGCCTATAACAACACATCAACAAATCATCCTCTATACTCTGTCAGGTCAAGCATCATATTCCCCCCAGTGGCAGCTTATTTCAGGGGGTTCCTGCCTCTATCACTTTACATGCAAATTTCTTATTTTATTTTTTTTTTTATTATTAACTGTCCCCCCAATACCAGGTGAACCTAGCACTAGCTGAAATACAACTTAGATAATATTGAAATAACACTTTCCATGGCCCAAATACTATGAAGATTTATTGGAGCTGCTTTTTTTGTGAAACCTTATTATCCCTTTAAATCAAGTTTTGAATATACGGTGTGCAGGGCTTTATTATGTTTGGCAATTCTGGAGCAAACCAGCTGCACCATAGCGGACAAAAATACATTCCCAAAATCTGTGTTAAAATTGGGAATTTTAACCCCTTGAATGTTAGAGATGCCTCTAATACAAAGCATTAAAAAAACGATTTAGATTAATGGTATTATTTATTTGTAGTTGGTCTGCTCCAGAATTGAGGTGATACCTGTACAGTCCTGCAGAATTACGTTTTTACAAGCTTCCCTGATTTAACCCTTTGAGTGACCGGTATCCAGTGCATTGTGTTGCAATGCATTGGAGACCTCTTTGGCACTCAAAGAATTAAATCATATGTGGTCACCTTACTTTCAGTGTATGAAACAAATAAATAAATACATAACTATAACCACTAAGCAATGTTCAATCACAAGCCATATTTATTTCTGTCTCAGAGATTATTAGGAAAAACTCTAGAGGTATAACAAAGAAAATCTGCAACTCCAAGTAATGGCATAAACAAGACATATATTTTGCTGCAGAACTAAGTATACAAACCTTGATATATAATGTTCCATTTTCCCAACTGTGAGAGAAAGATAGGTATTTTCTGACAACAATGGTTCATTGGAATACAATTGCAAAGCTTAACTGGGTGGATGTGAGTAGATCCATGTACCTTGGAATATTGCTTTATTAGATGACACAAATGCAACTGGCTGGCTAGTTTCCTTCCTTCAGCACATCAGGCGATCAGCTATTAACGAGGCACCAATGCTTGCGGGGAAAACCACTTTTTCATTAGAACTCTAGTTTCAGCAAATGAATCAATAAGGCAAGGGAAGATATGTGACTTCTGTTTATAATGAACACAGTAAGGGAGATCACTAAGGGCTACTTGTGATAGTCACTTCAAAGGCATACAATGTGTTTTGTGCAGCTTGTTATCTTTCTAATACTTTGATCATTGCCATATATGTCCATAAGCCTATTAGAAGTTGTAAATAAAACAGAGTACTAATTATATATCTATTTCACACATTCACTGAAAAAATATCTCTATTTTCTGTGTATGTCACATGACAAATTATACACCAATATCCAAGTAGGAATATAACACTTTGATTGCCAGAGGGCTACGAAATGCATTGTGATATAACACATTACGCACCCCTCTGGCACGCAAAGGGTTAATGAATTATGGAAGCCAGTGAGGCATCTGCCCTAACTGCTCATACAAACAAAGGAATCAGGAGCACTCTCCGATCTGTAGGGACAAACCACAGTATATTGGCTGGAAAATGAAGCAGTCTATGATTATGCGCCTCTTGGCGCGAAACATGTCAGACGTACCTTGTGTGACCATTCACTAAATGCAATTGTGTCCGCTCCCCTGTTTATGGAAGTATCCATTTGAGTTTTATCTTGTAACAATAAAGCTTTTGCTTTTAACCGCTCTGGATCGAACTGCTTCATTTTCCATCTGATATACTGTGGTTTGTCCCTACAGATCAGAGAGTGCTCCTGATTCTTTTGTTTGTAAGAACGGTTTCCTTATTCCAGTGTCGGAGCATTGTTCCAGTGAGCATCCCTTCTCTGCCAGTGAATCCAATGATTGAGCTGTTTGTCCATGCAAATTACATGTGTTTCAACGTATAGCACCGAACTTGTGTTCTCTATAGGCATCTGCACTAACAAGAACTGGAACAATTCTGGGATAAACCAATCCATAGGGAGCAATGATTCCCATTGATGTAAATGGTGATTTTTCTTGATTGCCAGAGGGGTCTACAATGCACTGTGAAGCAATGTGATCAAAATATCTCTAGCATTCAGAGTGTTCAACTGTAAAACGCCCAATTTAAAGCTATATAATTTTTTTGGTTCCCTGTAGTGCAGTTAGTTTGTTCCAGAACAGATCCAATTCTTCATATTATATCAAACTCAGTATCTATAAAATTACAAGCCTGGTCTAGTTCACTAGTAGGCAACCTAAGGGCCATCAGCTGTTGTGGACTACAACTCCCATTATCATTAGCCACATGTTAGCTGCCTGGGGAGGATAAGAGTTATACTCTACAACAGCTGGAATACTTAAATTTGCTCCTCTCTGGTGTAAATGCGTTATAGTATATGGAGTGAAAAATGCAGATGATTTTCTCTTTAAGGGCCAATGGGGTGTGTAATGCAGTGGGTGACAGATGTGCACTTAGAACATCAACCCAAGCATCTGAGACCTACATTCTGGGCCATTTAGAGTTGGCTGCTGAGACACAAGATAGTCCAGGAAGCTAGAAGCATAAAGGCATAAATACTGCTCTAGAGAGAGCCACTAGCAAGCACAGCTAGAGAACTTGGCACAGATTATTGAATAACTAATATACAACTGCAGACTAAAAGACTAACAGTAGCTAAGAAGGTTCACTAGAGAGATAAGCTTAATAGTACCACTGAACAAGGTGGTTGAATTGTGTAGTTGAGGAGTATAGCTAGGTTAAGCCAGGCAGAAGATGGATGGTCTTCATATATAAAAGAGATCAGTGGCAGGTGGCAGACAAAGGATATTCATTCAAGAAAGGTCAGTAGCAGGCATCAGACAGTGGGTTGGTGTGTATACCTAGCAGTGGTCAGAGGCAGGCAGCAGTCAGAGGGTTGATAGTTTTATCCTTTGAGAGCCAGAGTGGTGTTCAAAATATTGATTTGGACACCACATCTGACACTCAACGGGTTAATGCTGTAATTTGTCATACACAGGAGTCGAACAAAAGGTACTATCTAACGCTAGCAAGCGGGATACTGAACGCGCACCAAGATGAACGTACAGCATCCTGCAGTAGAAAAGGTGAAATGTCCATATGCTAACTGAAGAAAGTACATTTCAGACTGCTTGAATCACATTCTCACAATTACAGAATAAATGAAAAACAACAAAACAATCCAGAGAGGGCTCTGCAAATACTTTGACCAGTTTTCTTATGTAGTTGATTCTTTAGTAAAAAATGATATTCTGTAACCTATTTCTTTCTCTTCAGATTGATGCAATTTCAATTCATGCTGCTAAGAAGGAGAGTATGTTTAAAGAACAGAAATATAACCTCAAAATATCGTACAAACAGCATGTCATAGCAAGAAAAATCACATTTAAAGGCCTGGAGTGAGCTATCAATCTTACCACACGTTATAGATTTGACTTCATTTTTTTGCAGTGAGGTTACTTTCAATAAATAGCTTAATTTAGGAGCACCATGACATTGTTACGTTTGTCACGAGTTGATTTGTTTGATTAAGAAATGCACTTATGCTCTAGTTGCCATTCTCTCATTCTTTAAAACAGAGCTAATATTCAGCTATGTCACATCAAGCAAATGTAATTTCGTTCTGAGTGTGTTGATTAGATTTATTTCAGGCCAAATTTACAGCTCTCTGTACTTTTAGAAATGATCCAGCTGTGTGGATTTTGCTTTGATTCATCCATAGCACAGTAGGTGGTAGTATTAGCTCAGCACAGAAGCTAATTAGCATAAAATGCCACTCTGTGCCATCAACAAATATTAACTTATCAAAAACTATGAAAATATCCACCGCATTCTATAACAGAGGAGTTCTGGACCCCTTCCATGCTAGATAATTTTTCAGTGAGACCCCTCTAGTATTCAATGGGTTAAAATTCCATTAAAATTAAAGGGTATTTTTATTTCTTCCGTATTCCAGTTGGCTTGTCCAACGATTTCTCTACTTAGTACATCAGTCTCAAAGTTTTGTTTGTCTCCAGTGCCAGCACATAATGTTATGTATCACAGTGCAGGATTGTTGTAATGCAGCATAAAATGGCACACTGCACCAGCGTGTGCACTTTAACCCTTCATGTGCAGATGTGTATGCAATGCATTGCAAAGCAATGTGTTGTGTACCCCTCTGTCACTCAAAGAGTTAATGCAGCCAAACCCCATACCCCTGCCCCATAGTATGCACAGGGAAACTGACACTGACCAAGTTGTGTACATTATGTTAATACATGGGGTAGATCTTGACACTGACTAAAGGACCTCTATGAAACACCACAGACTGCCTAATTTCTTTTCCCATGAAAAAAGCAGCATTACAGAGAGACTTTTTGGCATTTATAGCTTAGGAACTTAGCATTATGCAGGCACAGGGTCTTGACAGTGAACCCAGTCCTGTTTTAGCATGGAGCTGCTGTTGTACATTTGCCTCTACAGTATGTTCTTTGCATGCTTTCCATAATGAAATGTCAGCTGTGAACTGTTCTTTAAATTACATTTTTAAAAGCCAACAGCATATAACTTTTAGTACTAATTATAAACCTTTTGAGTACCAGGGAGTGCCCAACTCATTGCTATGCAATGCGTTGGGCACCCTCTGGCACTCAAGGTGATAATACTCTTTGTACATCAGTACAATACCAGTATATATTATATATGGGTTTATTCTATTCATTTTGCCTTCTTGTTTTTCACAGAGTATGGAAGAGTATGATATTCATAAGAGTCGTTTAATTTACAGATGGTGGCATGCAGTTGTGTAAATTACCACCAGCAATAGGAAGTATGATGAAATAAAATACTATGTATGTGTAAAATAAACAATACCTGGAAAACAGAATGTGTAACATTAAATTGTGGTCCCTTGAATGCTAGAGAATAGTGAGATCAAAAACTTAAAGGGATAGTAATACTTGCAAATTACTAATCCCCATATTGTAGCTTTGTTAAAAAGAAACTTATTGCCCCCAGTGTGATCTCTCAAACCCTTATGGTTTGAGAGATGATAGCGCTCAAAGTTCCCCCCTCCCTCCCCCTTGACTGCAGGGGCAGCTGTCGCACGACAGTCTTATGTGCATCAGGCGGCTCTGCAGCTGAGCCGAGATCGCGTTTATAAAAAATAATTCTTTCGCCGAAACGGTCTTCTACGTGTGCTTGGTTTGCAAGCACACGTAGAGGACCATTTTTGTGAAAGATTTCTCTTTTTATAAACATGATCTCGGCAATGCTGCAGAGCCGCCTGATGCAAGTAATACTGGATATCCCTGCGTTCAGCGTTCAGTCAGGGAAGGGGGAGGGAGGGGGGAACTTTGAGCGCTATCATCTCTCAAACCATAAGGGTTTGAGAGATGACACTGGGGGCAATAAGTTTCTTTTTAACTAAGCTACAATATGGGGATTAGCATTTTGCTAGTATTACTATCCCTTTAAGTTTTTGATCTCACTATTCTCTAGCATCCAAGGGACCACAATTTAATGTTACACATTCTGTTTTCCAGGTATTGTTTATTTTACACATACATCTAATAAATGTTTGATGCTTTTATTTTCCCGACATTGTCTAATCATTTGGTGCAAGTGATCAGTGCATATTCTGTAAGTTTTGAACTCTTCCCTTATAACATGTGCAGGAAAATTGAGTAAAGTTACACCGCTCTGTGTCTTCTTACAACTGTAGTAGTCCTTAATGGCTTTTCTTCCAGGTTAAACCATCTTAATTTGATTGATTCCATGTGTATCTTTGCTTATTTAAAGGGATAGTAATGTTTCATAATAAAAGAAGCTCTAATTAATCATCATAGTATTTGGACTTTGGAGAGTGTTATTCCAATTCTGTCAGAGTTGTAGTTCAAGAGTAATTCAATGACAAAGTATCCCCCTCCCACTCCGTTTACTGATGTAACACTGTTCAGCCAGATCAGAAGGGAGGTGCCCAGGTAGATTGCATAGAGGGACAATCTTCAGTTAAGATAAGGGAAAAACATGAAAAACTTGTCAAGGGGGACAGGGCTTTCATTGTTCTCATAGGAAGAAGATTGTCCCCTAATGTTATCTGTCTGGTCTATGGACTGGATTCTACATCTGAGAAGAGATGGCTTACACTAGGTAAAAGGGGCGGGAGGGGAAACTTGTGAATAAGACTTATATCGTTCTTCATGTTTTTCTAATGCCTACAAAATAAAATAAAGATAAAACAAAGTATTACTATCCCTTTAACACAGAAAGGTATAGCTATAGAGGGAAATTATGGACAATAAGTACTGCTACAACTGTACATAGTTTAATAAAAGGAAAAGAGGAAATGAATGTCCCAAAATATCAATACAATTCCCTGTTGCCCTCCCCTTGGCACTAATGGCATACAAAGGATCATTTTTTGGCGTATGTAACTTAGTAAATTGGTGCTACTTAGTGCAGAATCCCACTTGTATATTATTTCTTGGCTAGCTCTACATGTTCACACAGGCCGTGTGCCGAGTCGGCACATGGCCTGCATAAACATGCATAGCAGGCCAAGAAAAAGATAACCTTTGGAAGAATCACTTTTGTGACTCTATCCTCTACTCCCCTTGGCTGTGTCATGTGAAATTTGTGTGCTGCATCCATGTGTGTCCTAACTGAAATCAACGGGCACTTATAATACAGCATGTTTTCTTCACTGTACTGGTTTTATTATGGCATAAGATGGACATATTTTAGTCTTTTCCATGCAAATTTGATTTATAGAAGCCATATTCGTCCAGGTTTAGTAATACAAAAATGTGAGTACTTTGGTATTAGTCATACATTTTTTAAGTAGACTAAAAAAAAGAAAATACATATTTTCTCCTTCCGGTACTAGCTGCTTTTTAAACATATTTCATTTTTATAAATTACATAGAATGAAATGCTCTTAAAGCTTAAATGTACACATTTGGTATTATTTTTTAAAGCATAGTATGTGGCCTTCTGTTAGACTTGGCTGGACTAGGTCCATTTTTAATCAAGATAATATAGAGGCCCCATGTAGCTTGTAGCGGTGGGTAGGAAAGACCTATAAAAGGCGACTGATGGCGCTCCGGTCCACTTGAGTCTCCACACACTCGCTGCAAGCTTACACTGTTTGAAAGCAGGTTAGTCCAATCATGAAGTGCTTTTAAATCCAATACGTGTCCTCACAAGAATTTCCCAGTTGCAGAGATAAGAAGTATTAGATAGGACTCATTTTAAATGGGGTACCTTGTGAGGTAAGCTTGTTTAAACATATTTGGGGCAAACGATGCAACAAAACCCTCAGAATTCTTTTTTTAAATTTATCAATACATTGCTATAACATACTTTATACAGGGTTCACATTTGGGTAACTTGTATGGAGAAGCACAGATTTGTTTTTACGTTTTAACCAGATATTAAGAAAAGCTTTTGAGAGATCGGGGGTGGAGCAATAAGGGGTGATGTGCATCTGGTGAGCACATTGCCTTGGTGATGAAGACACACATCGCCCTATGCACTAAAAATTAAGGATGCAAGGGGAGGGAGGGATAATTTACTCATTAGTATGCAGGGTTGTCGAACTGCCAGCAATGTGTAAGATTTGGCCTCCCTTAGACATCGCCAGGAGTGCGACAACCCTTAAGTCTGAGCACATCCACTCTACTCATCCACTTATATAGTGAGAGAGTAGAGAGGATCCATTCAGACTTCTGCTCAACAAACAGCCTCATTACCTTAATCTTTCAGGGACATGAGGATGTGGATTGCACACCCCTGCTGGTGATGTGTAAAGGAGGCCATCTCTTACACATCACCGGCAGTTCGATAACCCTGCATACTAATGAGTAAATTATCCCTCCCCTTGCATCCTTAATTTTTAGTGCATAGGGCAATGTGTGTCTCCATCACCAAGGCAATGTGCTCGCCAGATACACACTGTGGCACTGAAAGGTTTAACCCTTTGAGAGCCAGAGGGGTACAGAACGCATTGAGAAGCAATGCATTCTGTACCCCTCTGGCACTCAAAGGGTTACAAAATGAGAGAATGGCTGATAAGCTATATGTCACAGCTTTTCACATCAGGCTATCTGTTTATCAGCTGATTCAGGTAAACACAGGACTCACAAGGCACTCAATTACAGAATACCTTGCTAGTCCTGTGTTTACCTGAAGCAACTAATCAGTGTATAACCCACTCAGCTGGTTCGGTCAGTACAGTAGGGCCAAGAAGCTATGATATATAGCTTCTCTGTCATTACCTCTAATTTTTCAACATTTTCAGTACCATAGAGGTGTGCAATAAACACCCGTATCACCTAGAAAGTGTTAAGGGAGGACAGCTCTTTAGCAGAGACAGAAAACTGTGTTCTGACTCCATAGTCAGCTATAGGAAGATCCAAACATCACCAGCCTCAGGTTGGTGATGTTGGGACTGTGAACTCTGACAGTAGAGTCTTCTAATGGTGCTTAGTGCATGAGGTGATGTACCACATGAACATACAAACAAACCCGCATTAAAACAACAATGGTTCATTAACCTTTATTTCCACATACAAACGAGGCTTTGTCAAAGTTGAAGACATGGCATATTCAAAGTGATGCAGGCAGATAGGTGGTAGATTCACAGGGATATGATGGTGAAGACATCTAAGTGCATACTGTCAATTGACACAAATTCACCACCATATTGCCATCTTGGCCTCTTATTGCTCCTTAGAGCATTTCACCCCTGCTCTCTTTCTCAAGCATTACTGAATCACAATGTGGGTACAAAATATTCTAGTTAGATAAGAATCTAGGATACAACAGGAATAGCTTGGATATGATGAGAAAGGTTACATATCGGGGGTGTACCTGGAGTCAGCAATAAGTACTGTTTGAGCAGTGGTCTGGATGTATGAATTTGGTCAATTTCTTCTACTTTGTTTTGTTCTCATGATTTGTGCATCCATGATTGGTTAGTGTATTTATTAGTAAGGATTGGGTTTAAAAGTTCAACTTATATATTATTTATTACTTGACTATATACATTTGTTTGCCTTGATGAAGGGCCCTTGAGAGACTTAAGACATGGTCAGTTTCTCATGTTTATATACAATATATTACCACTGAAGCAATTGTGTTTTCTCAGTCATTAGTATTGGCATTTTACTTTGCTTGAAAGAGCTTTTGACTAACATTATTTCTATATCCAATCTGCAATACTGCATTTGGAATTCATTCTATTCTTTGGCAAGGTTCTTGGCTCTAATGGCCTGATTTGGAAAACATTTTGGTATACATGTCACTTAGCCCTTAATCATTATGGTATTTCCTGTTTCTACAGATAATTACTGAGAAGGGGTATGACTGAACATGATACAAGTAATTCTGGTCTGACCATGCTGTTGCCTATCTTTTGCCAGAGCTTCCAATAACAAGTACTACAAATCTGGAATACTATGACCCATATGTATAAAAGCAAAATGGTGCAATTTGTGGAAACCAACTGCACCATGGGAAACAAATAAACATCCCTTCAATTCCAATTGATTTAACCCTTTGAGTGCCAGAGGGGGTAAGCAACGCATTGCGTACCCCTCTGGCACTCAGGGGGTTAAATGGGGCTTTTTTAACCTCTTGAATTGTTGAAAGGACTCCAATGACTGGATACCTCACTAGCAATCTGGGGTTAAAAGCCTCAGTTAAAGGGATAGTAATGTTTCACAAAAACAGCAGCTCCAATTAATCTTCATAGTATTTGAGCCATAGGGAGTGTTATTTCAGTACTGTCAGAGTTGTAATTCAAGAGTAATTGATTTATAAAGTTTCCCCCTCCCACCCATTTTACCTAGTGTAAGCTCCCACTCCTCAGATGTGGAATCCAGTCCATAGACCAGACAGCTCACAGCAAGGGACAATCTTCTTACTGTATGAAGAATGAAAACCCTGCCCCCCTTGACAGGTTTTTCAGCTTTTTCCCTTATCTTAATTGAAGATTGTCCTTCTCTGCAATCTACCTGGACACTCCCTGCTGCTCTGAGCTGAGCAGTGTTATATCAGTAAAAGGGGCAGGAGGGACATACTTTATCATTCAATTACTCTTGAACTACAACTCCGACAGCATTGAAATAACACTCTCCATGGCCCAAATACTATGATGATTAATTATTATGAAACATTACTATCCCTTTAAAACAAAGCAACATTTACTTGTCTCATATTATGATGTTAATTTAATCGATAACGTGTCCTCTTTACTTCATACATAAGCCTTATTAGCTTTATTTATTATAAATTTAGAAATGTCTTCAGCCATGCAATTCTATGGAGTCTAGTTTCCAAGGATTCTCTCTCTCTGACGCACATGAACTATAGTAATTCTGGAGTAAACCAATTACCCCATTAGTGCACAAATAAATTTTCTAAAAATGATCATTTATTTAACACTTTGAGTTGCATTGCACTAGATTTTAATCCAGCATTCAAAGGGTTATATGGGATTGTTAACTATGCTTTGCAATGCATTGGAAATCTTGTTGGCATTCAGTGGGATAAAATATCACTTTTGCATAAGGCCCTATTGGTATTATATATAAAACATTCTTAGTGTATGTTTCGATCATAGTATTCTGGGATAGCAGAACGGCATGCAGTCACACTGTCATCCTAGAATTCTATGTCGTGTCTGGACCAGCTCATGATAGTCCTAGCACTGCATGGGTCCTTAAGGGGTTAAGAATTGTCACTAATATTCAGAATGACTGGTCAAATTTTTAAAGAAGTAAATAAACTTATGTAAATATGTGTCTGACAATTTTCTACTGATACTTTTCTATTGTTTATCATCCTATACGCATCCTTTAAGGACAGGTTAACTCTGGCATTAACCCACACACAAGCACGATACATACATTCAATAAACATGCACAACATAAACAGACAATACAAACACAACACACACGCCAACAACACACACACCCACAGCACACACAAAAAACACACACAAAAAACAAACACACCATAAGGTGCACACAGCAATACACACAGACACACAATACATAACACAAGCAATATACCATAAAAGACACACAACACACATGTGAAACACACACACACAACACACAAACAGTGCACATATGAAATACACATGCACAATATACACAACATAATACGTACAACACAAACACACACAACACATACACCCACAATACACATGTAATGCACACACAATACACACACACAAAACATATGCACAACACAAACACATTTTTCAGGCCATATTTTGCTGTAGGACTCACAGCTTTCAATTTTAGCCACTTATTTCTAAACTTCAACTGTCAGAAGAAATAATATTACAGTGGGAAATGTAGTACCTATAGGAAATATAGGTGAAAAATGTGTTAAAATAGGCGGAAAACTTGTTAAAATAGGCAACAAGGATGAAATGTTCGCATAGGTGGAAAGGCAAATTTTTTTCATGAGAAAAGCGAGAAATGGGCACATTTTTGCAAGTTTTTTTGCTGGAAATTTTTCACACTTTTTTGCCCACCCCTATTCTGGACAGCACCTCTTCCAGTGGACCAAATACTGAAGTCCCACAGAACCTATGACAGTCAACTATGGAGTGGACCTTAAACTCCTCATGGCCATCAACAGGCACCGAATGGAGTTGGGGAATGACTTTCGTAAAACGATTACAAACTAGAGGTTTCAGCAGCAAGACATGGAACACGTTGTGTATCCGCATATTGGGAGGAAGGTCTAAGGCATAGGCCACATGGTTCACCTGTCGTAGGATACGGAAAGGCCCAACAAAACGGGGAGCCAGTTTCTGAGAGGGCACTCCGAGGTGGAGATTTCTGGAAGACACCCAGGCCCTCTCCCTGACCTGGTAGGAGGGTGCGGGTAGTGATGAGCGAGCATGCTCGGCCGAAGCTCGGTTCGGCTCGAGCATCGCTCTGCTCGGCACATGGCGGTACTCGTACGAGTACCGCATGTGCTCGCCCACCATGTTCGGGTCTCCTCCCCGCACGTTTCGCGGCTGCTGCGCAGCCAATAAACGTGCGGGGAGGCTCTGACATCAGTGTAATGCCAGCAGCCATGTTGGCTGCTGGCATTACACTGATTGGCTGGCCAGAACCCGTGATCGGGTGCTGTATAGCACCCGACGCGTGAGTTCGGCTCATTCTTAGCCAGGGAGAGATGCGATCAGGCAGGGAAAGTCAGTGTAGGGAGAATAAAATTGTTGGTACTCTTTCAAGACCCAAAAGTCCTTTTTAGGACTGTTGTGTGTGGGGGCAGCATTTATATTTTGTTTGGGGGGGCACAATTTCCTTTTTTTTTGTGGGGGGGATATTAGTAAGGTGACATATAATACTAGATGCACAGGAAGTCAGTGTAGGGAGAATAAAATTGTTGAAACTCTTTCAAGACCCAAAAGTCCTTTTTAGGACTGTTGTGTGTGGGGGCAGCATTTAATTTTTTTTGGGGGTGGCAGAATTTCATTTTTTTGTGGGGGGGGACATGTTCTAAGGTGACATTGTACTAGGTGCACAGGGACAAATATTTTACAACGCAGCAACAAAAAGGGCCATTTTAAACGTGTGCCTAGCCATAGATTATTGTCACATTCTGTTTAGTGTGCAAATTCACAAATTAACGTCACATATTCCGTTCACTGTGCCTAGCCGCAGATTAGCGTCACATATTGTTTAGTGTGCAAATTCACAAATTAACGTCACATATTGTTTAGTGTGCAAATTCACAAATTAACGTCACATATTGTTTAGTGTGCAAATTCACAAATTAACGTCACATATTCCGTTCACTGTGCCTAGCCGCAGATTAGCGTCACATTCTGTTTCGTGTGCCTAGCCGCAGATTAGCGTCACATATTGTTTAGTGTGCCTAGCCGCAGATTAGCGTCACATATTGTTTAGTGTGCCTAGCCGCAGATTAGCGTCACATTCTGTTTCGTGTGCCTAGCCGCAGATTACCGGCATATATTCCGTTTAATATGAAGAAGGCGGGTAAAAAGGGACGGGGAAGTGGACGTGATCCTGATAGTTCAAGTAAATATACAGCAAATACTGTTTGGTAACAATTTTTCGCCTAAAATCGTTTTTATCTTCCTTTTTGTGTGTTTTACGGTCAGTCTGTAAAAATGGCATACTACGGGCGAAACATCGTTCCCAGCAGCGACGTTGGAGTCCAAGATGCATCCAGACATCCTCCCTATGCTGTCCCTGAACCATTTCTGTGGTGTTTCCATCATTTTCTGACCTTTTCCTATGAACCAGGCACCCTCCCCTCATCAGAGCAGGGGGTGCCTGGTGTAATGCTCGAGTCCTCCCATTGACTTCAATGGGGCTCGGGTGCTCGGCCGAGCACTCGAGCCTCCGGGGGCGCTCGGCCAGAGCACCCGAACACCCAAGCATCGGGGTGCTCGATCATCACTAGGTGCGGGTAGTCACTTACGATTAGCCTGGAGCTCCTGAGATTTTTGCAAGCATCGCAGTGACTCTTGGACCTGCACCCATGTGGAACGAATCTGATGGAGATGATCCTCCAGTGCCAGAATCCCCTGAGGAGCGAACAAAACTGGAATCATGGAGGGTTGATACCTGTAATTTACCATGAAGAGGAAGATCCAGGTAGAAGCTGAGACCAGTTATTCTGATGGTCTGATATGTAGCACCGCAGGAATTGCTCCAAGGCCTGATTAGCTCTTTCCGCAGCCCCATTTGATTGTGGGTGGTATGCCGAGAAGAAGGAGAGTTGGATACAAAGTTGCACACAGAAGGCCCTCCAGAATCTCGAGACAAACTGGATACCCCGATCAGAAATTATGATTTTGGGAACCCTGTGTAGCCGATAGACTTCCCTGATAAAGAATGTAGCCAACTCTTTAGCTGATGGGAGTTTTTGAATGGTATGCAGTGGATCATCTTAGAGAATTGGTCAACAACCATGAGGATGACTGTGTTACCGTTGGACAGCAGAAGGTCGACAATGAAGTCCATGACAAGGTGTGACCATGGCTTCTCCCCATTAGGTATCAGTTGAAGAAGCTCCACTGGAAGGTGTCGGGGTGATTTTGTCTGCGCACAGACTGGACAGGCAGCGACAAAGGCAGCAACATCACTGTTAAGTTCTGACCACCAAAAGAGACAGGAAACTGACCAGAGAAACTGGTTCTTACAGGGTTGCCCTGCTGACTTCGTATTATGGTATGTTGAAAGTACCTTGGTACAGAGGTTAACAGGTATGAAACAGTGCCCAGAGGGAGTCTCAGCAGGTGCATCTCATTGGGCGGCCCGTATTTTCTCCCCGAGGGGAGATGTTATGCTGGTACATATGGTGGCCAGTACTCAGTCTGGAGGAATAATAGGACTAGGTGGGCCCTCCTCCTTAGCTCTAGAGAATTGTCTGGATAGGGCATCAGCCCGGACATTTTTGGTGCCCGGCAGGTACAAGGCCACATAATTAAAACAGGACAAGAATAAGGCCCATCGGGTCTGTCTTGGAGTCAAGCGCTTAGCTTTGGACAGGTACGTGAGGTTTTTATGATCCGTGAGGATTAGGATTGGCACTGAAGTTCCCTCAAGCAAATGCCTCCATTCTTTGAGAGTGAGTATTATTGTCAGCAACTCACGGTCACGAATTTCATAGTTGCACTCTGCAGGACTTAGCTTCTTAGAGAAATACCCACATGGATGCAACTGGCTCTCAGGAGTAGGACATTGAGACAGGAGGGAGCCTACTCCTGTCTCAGAAGCATCAACCTCAAGTATGAATGGAAGCTTGGGTTTCGGGTGTGCCAAAATAGGTGCTGCAGCAAAAGCTACTTTTAATGCCTCAAATGCTTTAATGGCTTCCAGAGACCAGTGAGTGTAAGGGGTTTTACAAGAGAGGAAAAATTGCAGATTAATTTCCTGTACTAGTTAGTGAACCTGAGAAATCTTTGAAGAGACCAGAAACCTATGGGATGCGGCCACTTGAGAACAGACGAAAGTTTCTCAGGGTCCATAGTGAATCTGACCTCTGAAATTACGTACCTCAAGAAGGTGACCTGTTTGTGGTGGAACTCACACTTTTCTAATTTGCAAAATAGATTATTATGTCTTAATTTTTTCAGAACTCGGGCCACATCTTCATGGTGGCTTTCCATGGAGGCAGAATGGATTAGAATGTCGTCTAAGTATACCACCACGCATTCTTGGAGCATGTCCCAGAGGACGTAATTTAAAAATTCCTGGAAAACCGCGGGAGGGCATTACGAGGTATTTGTAATGCCCACTACTGGTATTAAACGTGGTTTTCTATTTGTGGCCCTCCTTCATCCATACCAAATTGTACGCCCCTCACAGGTTGAGCTTAGTGAACACCTTGGACCCTTTTAATCAGTCGAACAACTCGGTAGCAAGTGGGACTGGGTAGGCGTTTTTGACCGTGACACAGTTGAGCCCTCTGTAATCGATACAGGGTCTCAGTTCTCCACTCTTTCTTCACAAAGAAAAATACGGCCCCGGCGGGAGAGGAGTACTTGTGGCTGAACCCCAGGACAGCACATCTGCAACATACTCCTCCATGGCCTTATTCTCCATGACAGAAAGATGGTAGACTCGACCTCGAGGAGATATGGCACCCGGTTGCAATTCAATGATACAGTCATATGGGTGGTGAGGCAGGAGGTCACCAGCCCAGCCTTTATCAAATACATCATGGAACTCTTGGTACTCTTCAGGCAGCAAAGAGACCGGGGATGTGGTTAGCACCTTCGCCACTTTTTCTAGGCATGTTGTGGAACAGTTGGGTGACCATGTCATGACTTTGTCCCTTACCCTAATCGAATGTGGGATTCTGTTTGTGCAACCCTGGATAACCCAGGACCACAAGATAGTGAGGAGAGTGGATCACCTGGAATTGTAAGGTTTCATACAGCCATAGACAAAGGAATGGTTTCGTGGGTGACCTGTGGCAACTGTAGGGGTCTGCCATCAATCGCCTCAATGGCAAGTGGACTAGTACTGACCTGCAATGGAATGGAGTGCTTCTGGTGACAAAGAGGTCCACTGCACCACAGTCAATGAGTGCCTCTGTAATAATGGTGTTTTATCCTTAAGGATAGCCAGGGACACCAAGATCTCCCCTATAGAGCCTTAGGTGTGAGGCGTTTCCCGGACATGTGGGGCAAGTTCCGGTAGGTGCCCTGCCTTACCGCAGTAAAAGGCACAGGCTCTTCCTCCTCTTAAAGGCCTTCTCCTCAACCGAAAGGCGAGTGCACCCAAGCTGCATGGGCTCCACATCACCTGAGGTCTCGGGACTAGGAGGCACTGGAGGAGATGGAGGCACAGGCGGGGACAAAAAGTTCGGGGCTATATGGATGGGATCCCTGAAGGAAGGTCTCTCACGGATTCGGGAGTCAATCAGGATGCACTATTAGACCAGTTCCTCTAAATCTCTGGGGAGGTCCCAGGCTGCAATCTCATCTTTAATGTATCTGAAAACCATTAGAGAAAGCAGCCACAAGAGCCTCATTATTCCAACCAACCTAGGCTGCCAGGGTACGAATTCTATGGGATAATCCGAAACCATCCTTGTACCCTGCTGCATGGACATTAGTTGCTTGGCAGCTGAAGTGGAGAAAACAGGTACATCAAATACCCTTTTAAAGGGTGCCACAAACTCAGGGTAATTGCATACAATAGGTTTATGCATCTCCCAAAGGGGATTAGCCCATGCTAAGGCCCAGCCAGAGAGTAAGCAAATCACAAGGCCCACCTATCAGACGGAAAATCCTGTGGTACCATCTCCAGATAGATACCGACCTGGTTCAGGAAACCTCTGCACTGGTTAGGATCACCCCCATAACGCTGAGGAAGCAGGACGGACCCAGTCATGCCTTCAGCAACATTGGAAGCACCATTGGCAGCCGAAGCGGGAGTGGCAGGAGCTATAGGGACATCCTGCTCTGGGGGTTGCTGAAGTGGTGGAGCCAGATGCGCAGTATGGAGCAACAAAGTCTGGAGGGCTAATACAAACTGGTCCATGCACTGGTCTACTATCATGGCGTCCGTGATTATGCAACATTCTGACAATCTTGTTACTGGTGCCTTCCCATTGGCTGCACTGTACACCTCCTCCCAGTGACAGCCTTTTTATACCCTGGTCTGTCACTTAGCTTTTGCCCTTTCGTGGTGTACCTGATGCCTAGCGCTAGTTTTGTCTACTTGATACCAGTGTATGACCCCGGACTACCTGACTACGCTCTTGTTACTGTTCCTGATTCTGTGTACCGATTCAGATTGGCTGACGTTCCTGCTTCCTGTTCTGACCCGGCCTGGCTGACATTCCTGCTCCGTTTACCGACCCGGCAAGACTGGCGACCCTGCTCCGTGTACCGACCCGGCGAAACTGATGACCCTGCTCCGTGTACCGACTCGGCTTGGCTGACATTCCTGTGCTGTGTACCGAATCGGCTTGGCAGTGGTTCCTGCTTCCTCCGTGACCAGCTGGGCGAAGACCTGGCAGTACCTGCTGCTGTTTACTTTGCACATCTCTCATGCTACTGTGCCTCCCTGTGTTACGGTACTCCATTACAATCCAGTCCGAAGGTTTTGAGTCTCAGTGTGTCAGTGCTCCTCCACACCGTTCTAGTGATCGCTTGGTCTTCCGCTTTTGATTCAGTTGGGCACATCCGGTAGTTTGCCGAGTCCTGACCATAGTGATCATTAACCCCTTCGGGGGTGGTGCCTCGTTCCACTACTTGCTTCCCCATTGTCATTACATCTCTGGTATTCTGTGTGGTTGGTATTCCCATATAGGTACAGCTGGGCGCTTCCGGTTGCCTTCCATTTTATACCTATACGCACATTAACCCTTCGTGGTTAGCAAAAGCACAAGGTGGTGGATAGTCTCGGTAGGGCCTCCATTCCTGGCACGAGCTCTGACTCGCCCTTTTGTAGCCTCCGGTGGGCATCCACCATTGCATCCTCCGCTCAGGTGAACTTTGCCTGTTTGCTGCTGCCGTTCTGTCACTGTTGCCTCCTGCTGCCTATAGGCGACATTGGGCCTCCACTATTCTGGGCTATTTAGTCAGTGGCTCCACTGGCCTTATTGGACTCCATTACACTGTATTGATCAAAGTTACCTGACCTGTGTCAGTATTGTGATTGTATGTCCATACTGGACCCGTGTGGGTTAACTAGCTTGTAACCTGTCCTGTGTCAGTTATTGCTGCTTATTACTAGACCCGTGAGGGTTACACCATTCCTTGTGTGCTTTAATAAAATTGTGTTTTACCGTGTCTGAGTGTACTGAACCGTAACATCTACCTGGTCCAGACTGAAAAAAATAATTTGGTGGATTGCCTGCACCTTCTGAGTTCCTGGCCCTTGTGTATTGTTAGGGACCAGGAACCAGACAGACACAAAAATGTAAAGTGCAAAACATCTTTATTAAAATAACAAAAGCAAATCAAGCAAAATTGTTATCCAGAAGTGTAAACCAAAAAAAAAGCCAGGGTCTGGAACCAAGACAGGTACTCAGCCAAGCCGGGGTCAGGAATACAGAAATCAGCAATGTCGTGGAACAAGCCAGGAGTCAGAAGGGATATCAGAGGAAGCCAGGTCATGCACAGGTAATCAGGGACTCAGTAGAACACTCTTGCAGCCAGAAGCAGACACAAGGGCAATCAGGAAGTGAGCCAAGCTGCTTTAAATACCCTGGGAGGATTGGATGATTACAGTCATGTGAGTAATAACAGAGAGATCAGCTGATTCAGCCTGACCCAGAACAGGGAAGGCAGCAGCAATGGATAGAAGAGCTCTAGATTACCTTAAACAGCAGAATCAATAGCAGAATTAGAGCAGCTCAGCCAAACCTTGACACATCTTTAGGCATTCCCTGTGGATGCCCTCAGATGGGATGTGCTGTACTTGTGGGTGATGCCAGTGTACTGGTCACCTAGCCACCCAGACTTCTGAAGTTAGGGACACGCTACAGTATGCAAGATGTAATACCTGGGCACTACATGGCAATTTCAGATATAATGACATACCTTGATTCAACTTGCTATGAACCTATCTTTACACTAGTTGGGATATTATACCTACATTTCTATTTAAATTGGGAGTGGACATCTCCACTTACTGCACCATTCTAATATTTGTATGCATTTGTACAGATGGATAGGATTATTTGTGATCACCAGTATTTGTACGGGGATGGGTAAGTACAGCCAATTATGTAGATCATATTGTGAATTTTTATTGTAGATTTGCTTGTACTCGCTTGCATTGTGTACTTTCAGCTGGACACTATAGACCTGACTGATGTTTGATTTTGGGTGCCCATTGCTAGGTGATGCAATGTCTTTCGTTATGACTTCACTTCCATTTTGACTCAATCATTAATGTCTCAATGTGGTAATTTCCTCACTATGCCATGTAGGTACTTTTGGGTGAGTGTGCCTTGTATAAATAATAGCGACGTTCCTTTTAGCCTTGCTTTTCCCTGAGGAAGGTCCTTTGTGGACCAAAAACTTTTGGCAACAGGATGCAATAAATTTGTTTCATCACTTCAGCTTTCATGGATGTGTGCCCTCTCCCTGAAAATGTGGTTATCACAGTCTGATTAGAGATAGATAGATTGATTCTTATGTCTCTTGACAACAATTGTACATATAATCCCCGTAAACAGGGGTAAAGATCTATTAAAATTCAGTAAGGAAATACATTGGAGATACTGTAGAGTACTCAATTTGATTTCTTGACAAAAGCACATCTGCAAATACTCCAACATTGCCATGTTTTGACGATGCCTTTGCCAGGTTTATGATTTTGTAGAGACTACTTCGACAATGGCTCATTTGTATACTGAAATTCAGCTTAATGAGCCATTCTCGTATTCCTGTGGATGTGTTTATATGTTTGTTACAAATCCTAAGCTTCAATAACTGTCAATGATTTGGAGTTAACAGTCCCATAGAGACAGCAGCTGTACTTACTCTATGAACCTTTTCAGTGCCATAAGGATGTGCCTTGCTCCCCACTGTTGCATTGAAAGAGTTATAATATTAATAAACCATTGATTCAGAAGCTGAGAGAATGTGCAGAGAAGCTGTTACATGTAAGATATTCTCTACTGGTTCTGTACTTACTGAAATATCTGATCAATGGGCTATCCACCGATCATCTGATTCATTTAACCCCTTAAGGATGAAGGACATACATGTACGTCAGGTAGAATGTGCCTAAAGGACCCATGATGTAAATGTACGTGCTGAAATTCAGGGGTCCACGTGTGGCTGCATGCCACTCTGGGATCCCTGAATCAGTTGCAAAAACAAAGGATGACAGATGGTCCTTAAGGCACTCTGTTTACCCTGAGCATCTCTATGGCACTGAGTTATGGGAGAGGTTGTGGTGTTCTTGGTGCTGGTATCTAAGCACATCCTCTCAGCTCCTCCCACTTTCCCTCCAAGACACATCATTAGCATTATGTCAAATCTACATGCTAATGTTTAAAGATTCCCCCTTGCACAGCTGATTTTTAGTGCAAATGATGAAGTGTTTTATGTTCTCCATGACAAAGTGATAACCACACACTTCACCTTACCATCTTCCCATAGTGCACCTCTTGCATGGTATATCTGTAGCCTATCAGGAACACCCACTCTACTTCTGATTCTAGTCTCATGCATAGTCAGAACAATTAACCCTTTCATCAATGTCCGACAATAAAATGGTGCAATTCTACTATATCATTAAAACCCAGAGATCCATTTGATTGCAGGTTATATATATATATATATATATATATATATATATATATATATATATTTATATATACTGGGCTTATAATTTAAAGTCCTTTGCTACTAGCCAGACCTGAAAAGTTACTCACCACTGCAAGCCATAACATACCCACCAGGGCTGAATTTCTACTCGCCAGGGCTAAATCTTCACTCGCCATTGGCTAGTGGCAGGTGGAAATTTTGAGCCCTGTATATATATATATATATATATATATATATATATATATATGCAGTTGCTCTTCACTTGTGGCTAAAGGTGATCTCTAATAATGATATATCAAAGGAAATCAAAGTATAGACATATAAACAAAGACTATGATAGGCTAAAATAGGGCTGTTCTTGAATCTGGTTGGCTGGGATGTGAAGAACATCCCAGCCAATGGCAGTGAGGGCAATTGAAGTGGGCCTGCCCATATATAAAGGCAGGCTAACTTCAAATGCCCTCAGTGTGTTAGGGGCATTAGCCCGTACACAGCTGATGAGGATCGTCGTGGGACATTTCTGTCTCCGCCTCCACCGCCCTCGCGGCCGCTCCAAGCGGCGGAGACAACAAATATAAGCTAAGTCACATTGGGCATGTGTGAATCACATTGATTGCTGTATCTATGGACCTTTTTATTCATGGGCATGTATTTTATGGGGTATTACATGGAGGCATATGTGGCTATATCTACGGGACACTAAAATTACATCCTTTGAGTGACAGTGAGGTACGCAACGCATTGCTTTGCAATGCGTTGCGTACCCCTCTGCCACTCAAAGGTTTCTGGAATGTAATTGCTCATGCTTAATGTTAATATATTTCCTTTATTTCAAAGGGAGAAGGCGGAAGACTGAAGAAAGAAGACAGAAGGATGAGAAGACCGAAGAGAAGGACCAGCAATCTGAGGACTCCGCTGGACATCAGGATTAATTGTAAGTGTAACTTGTAATGTGATGTTGTTTTTCACTCATAGGGTTAATTCTACTAACGTCTGACACAATTTAGGCAGTTTGGATGTATTGATGTGGGGCTTGGGGCCCCTTATCAATACATTCACTGAGGACTTTGCTTTTTTTTGCCAGTTAGCTGGCAAAAGATCCGATGAGGGACTCTACGGCCAAACAAACTGGTTCTTAAATTTTAGGCGGTAATGAGTCCCTCTTCGGATCTTTTTCAGCTAACGCAATCTATTGAATGGCAAAGTGGAGCATTTTTTTTTTGTTTCTGTGGGCCAAAACACACGTTAGTGTAGCGCCCGGTACACTGGATGAACTGCCATTAGCAGTTCATTACATGGCCCTTTGAATGGGCTACTGCATGTAAAGACACCCTTTAGCCTTTTTTTGGCTAACGGCTGCCTTTAAATCGAGCCCTAGGTGTCAAAGGTGCAGCACTTACAGCAGCAGCAGATGCACTTGTCATATCTAACATTGTGGATGTTAACCTGTGTTGTTGTTGCTGGGTACTCAAAACAGGTGTGTGCGGCTGAGTGGGACTTCGTCATGGTTTTATAAGAACACTCAGACAGTTAGGTAAGGTAAGAAAAACTTTATTGAAAGTAAATAACAAACAATCACCCTACTCAGGTCCAGATGAGGTCTGTACAGTGGTACTTCCCAAATCTGGCACAGGTCAGGATAGACAGAAATATCAGTGAGCAAATAACAGTAGGACGCTGCTGGCTTGATCTGTAGACAAGTTACAGGAACAAGGAAAACCACAACAGCACCACAACGCAGCAAGGCTCAGATATAAGGATGGATAACTGCAGGTCAATTCCCTAGGAGGCTAGGGATAGCAGAGGCAACACAGATAGGACACTGGCAAGTGACCAAATCCCTAGAAAGCTAGAGATAGTGGAGGCAGCACAGATAAGACACTGGCAGTGACCAAATTCCTAGAACGCTAGGGATAGTGGAGGCAACACAGACAGGACACTAGCAGTGACCAAATCCCTAGAACACTAGGGATAGTGGAGGCAGCACAGGCAGGACACTGGCAGTGACCAAATCCCTAGAACACTAGGGATAGTGGAGGCAGCACAGGCAGGACACTGGCAAGTGACCAAATCCCTAGAATGCTAGGGATAGCGGAGGCAGCACAGACAGGACACTGGCTAGTGACCAAATCCCTAGAATGCTAGGGACAGCAGAGGCAGCACTACAGATACTGGAAAGTGACCAGAACTACTCGCAGCACAGTCCCCAGATAACTTCGGGGATTGACAGGCCAGGCAGGTATTCTGTAAGTTAGAGTAGGTGGAACAGAACCCAGGGTACGCACCCTGATAGGTCTGAAGCCAGAACTGCCAAATCAGTACTCACAGAGGTATTAGCCAGTCCTAGTCAGTAATGGAATCGGATATTCAGCCAAGCCAGTTCAGTACACACGGAGGTAGTCAGCAAAGGAATCAGATACTCAGTCAAGCCAGGTCAGTACACAAAGAGGTAGTCAGCCAGTCCTAGTCAGCAACGGAATTGGATACTCAGCCAAGCCAGGTCGGTACACACGGAGGAAATCAGCCAGTCCTAGTTAGCAACGGAATTGGATACTCAACCAAGCCAGGTCAGTACACATGGAGGTAGTCAGCCAGTCCTAGTCAGCAACTAAATTGGAACACAGGAGTGCCAGGAATGTCAGGAGCATAGTCAGGCAAGCCGGGTCATACACGGAACAGGAACAAGCAATAACTCAAATGCTAGGTACAGGTACACCACGAATGGGAGTTGAAAAGATGACAAGAGAGAGTTTAAAAAAGGTGACAGGAGAGAGTTTAAAAAGGGAGGAGCCAGAGCCCAATAGCCAATAAGAATCGTGCAAGGGAAAACACAGAAGTAGCAATGTTGCCCTGCCACTAGAATCACGGGCACTGTGATAGTCTTGGACTTTGAAGAGGCGATGATGCTGATGATGACTGATAGGGTGACTGTGTGCTTTTAGACATCTGTGCTTGTCCAGGGTCAGACTTTCCAATGGCTTTCTCAAGCAGTTTATAGACAGGCACAGTGCTCCTTAAAATTGGTGGAAGATTCAGACTTTGACTTTCTGCTAACCTTATAGCCCTGTCATCATCCTCACTCTCGACTTCATCTGCGTCTGAACAAGACAAGGATGCAGGAGGGATATGTTCTAGGTCTGCATCATCATCAGTCATCATTAGGTCACCCTCAGCATCATCTGCCACTTCTTGCCCACTACTACCCTTATATTCCTCTAAGCTTTTGGAGGTCTCAAACTATTTCTTTTTACTTTTACTGTAACAAATGAGGATGAGTGTTTTGGTGCTCCTCCCTTGAAGTAGATGGATCATCACTGATTGCACACACTTCAGCAACCATTGCTGCAGTCAATTTTTGAACTACTACTTTACTCTCATGTCCCTGCACTGCTCCACCCCCCTTCCCCTTGTGCATTTGCTGGACATTACGGTTTTTTTTTACTGTACGGTACACAACACAACTGATGGAGCTGTATGATGCGTTGCCTAAGCCCAGTTTGCTGTCTGTCACTGACACCTAATATAGTTAGTTATTTATTCTTTTTTATTTTTTTTCTTTATTTTTTATTTTTATAATTATTTTTTTTTGTCACCCTGTTGTCTTATCACAGCGGACAGTGCACAAAGACAATAACAGCATGATCAGCAAGCAAATAGGTCCCCAGCTGCCTGTGTCTTGCCAGTCAGTCACATGGAATTTTGGAGTATTTGGGGTCAACCTCCATCCTCCCTTCTTCTCCAAAGAGTGCCCCACTGACTCTCCTAAAAGGACAAATGTCCTACCTAAAAGATTCCCTAAACTAAACTTCAATTCCCCTCTCTGTCTTCTCTAGCTCAAAAAACGTACTACTCTCTCCTCTCACAAACACAAAATGGCAAAAATGGCCTGACTGCCTATTATATGGCTGTAGAAAACTTTTTCCCATTGATTTCAATGGGCAGAAAAGGCGTGAAACGCAGAATAACGGCACTTTTCATGGGAAATTATTCGCCAAGAGGAACGTGCCATTATTCGCCGATTTCAGTTTGAAGTGAAAATTTTTGCCCATCCCTAGTTAACAATGCAGTCTGGGACCCCTGTTATAATATGTGAAGGAATTACACTGAAGCACAGATTTTGACAACAGAAAAGAACCATCTAGTCCATATAGACTGCCTATTTCCGGGCTTAATTAAATATGCAGTTTTACATACTTCTCAGAAAAGGCATGACTACGTCAACCATTCTTTAATTCCAAAATTGTATTTGTCGCCACCACCTCTACTGTCAGGCTTTTCCATGAGTTTATCACCCTTTCTGTAAAGTAGTACTTAACACAAATTACTTCTGATTTTTTCACCCCCTAACTTCAGATCATGAGGTCTTGCCAGCATAGAGTGGCATTAGTACCTCTATCTTCCTGCTGCTAATGACTTTTCCTTTATAACCATGAAACTGGTTTGCTTATTGCATTGCTTGCCTACCTTCAAGACATCTGAAATAACACCCTAGTCCCTTTCCTCTGATGATTTGTCAGCACAGTACCATTAAGCCAGCATTTTACTTCTGGGTTCCAGTGTCCTAAATGCATTATCTTACACTTTTCAGCACTAAACTTTAGATCCTATATATTTTGACCATTCTTCCAATTTTCTTAATTTCTCACACATTTGATTTATTCCTCCTGTATGGAGATACACTAAGGGCCATATGTTCAAAGATATATCGCGAAAAAAAATTTTGTCATTTGTAACGACTTTTCAAAGTACAGTGTCATTAATATTTTCGGAGAGTGTTGGTTGTGATTGGAAATATCTTGTTTGCCCTGACTGAAACTGTTGTATGTAATGACAAAAAAAAGTCTTAACTAATGACAAAAATGTCTCAACTAATGACAAAAATGTCTTAACTAAAGACAAAAATTCTCACATTCAGAACACATTACCTCCACTTTTTTCTTAAAGTACAAATTTTGTCTTTTGAAAGACATTTTTTTGTCGTTAGTTATGACAAATTTTCTTTTCCTCTATATGACACTTGAGAATAGCTTAGCCACGCCCTTGCCCCGCCCCTTTGCCCGTCAGTTCTGGAGTTGTGTCGTACACAACAGACATTACTAGGTTTTTGTCGTATACTCTATAGAAAATATGTAGTTCATGCATTCAATGACTTATTTTTGTCTTTCATATGGCAATTTTTTGTCATTAGCCCTTTAAACATATGGCCCTAAGGGACTTATGTTCAAAGGGATAACGACAAAAAAATTGTCATATGAAAGACAAAAATAAGTCAAGGGCGTGGCTAAACTATTCTCATGTGTCGTATAGAGGAAAAGAAAATTTGTTGTAACTAACGACAAAAAAAGTATTTCAAAAGACAAAATTTGTACGTTAAGAAAAAGTGGAGGGAATGTGAGAATTTTTGTCTTTAGTTAAGACATTTTTGTTGTTAGTTAAGACATTTTTAAAGACATTTTTGTTATTAGTTAAGATATTTTTTAAGACATTTTTGTCATTAGTTAAGACATTTTATTGCCATTACATACAACAATTTCAGTCAGGACAGACAACATTTTTCCAATCACAACCCACACTCTCTGAAAATATTAATGATCCCAACGACACTGTACTTTGAAACGTCGTTACAAATGACTAAAGCTATTTCGCTTCTTTGAACATATTGCCCTAAGATGTGATGAACAGGTGATAAAGAGGAGACTTGGAGCTTCTCCAATGAGATCAATTCTCTAACTTCTATGTTATGTTATGAAGCCTATGTACTAATACCTCACTAAATTGAGAAATCTTAGCTCCTATACTCAACAGAACCATATAGGAATTGAAGAGTTTATCACACTGGATGATTTATCTCCTCTTAACCCCTTAACAACCGGTGGTCCTGGGACGTTTCCATCCCATAAGGACCGCATAGGACCACTTGGATGCGCCGGTACACGTGACCTGTCGCGTGGGGCCTGATAGAGATCGCTCCGATCTTGGAGCGGTCAATTTCAGGTCCTATTTTTACTTACAGCTCTCCCGGTAGAGCGATGTAAGTAAAAAGTATGTGACGTACTATGACCGTCATCGGTCCTTGAGAATTTCAAGGACCGTGATGGTCATAGTACGTCACATGTCGTTAAGGGGTTAATCACACCATATTGCATCCCTCCCCCACCTCACTGAGAATCAACCCTGTTGCAGATTTTTGAATCATCTGCAAAAAGGCATGCATTACCTTGAATACCACCATTATTGCTAGTCAAAGTAACTATCAGTTTACTATGAAAAAACATATATAGAATTATTTTTCCTGCTGAGTAAAAGGAGCATCCCCACTGCTGGGAGAAAATATTTTAGCTCATCTTTTTTAATTTTTTTGTTAAATATTCAGCTGTTAGCAACATCGCCACCTGGTGTCCAGGCAGTTCATCTGGGCCCCAGACAGTTTTACTGTTTCACTCTCCACTGCGCTACCATTTTGTGAAAGTTTAAACTGTACTAACTATTGAATAAAGCAACTGAAAATAGTCTCTTACCCTTGTTGTGCTTTACAGAAAAAGCCCTCAAATATAGTTTTGCTTTGTTTTTCCATAATAAAATTTTACCTATCCTATAATAATGTTTCAATGTGTATCTGTTTCTCTTTGTGTTGTTCATGCAGAACCACAGAATGGATTTTCCTTAAAAGCAGAAGAAACATCCATCATGATTGTTAACCCATTAATTCATGGAACAATGCCTTGCATGGGTTAAATGAGGGCAAATTGAGTACAATCAAACAGAATCTTGAACCATTTATCTAAAACATCATGACATTACAGTCAATTGCTCATGTTCCAAAACCTTTTAGAAGTATATCAACAATGGTATAATAACAGTATTGACTTTTGTTCTGTTTTTGTAGATTGAATGCAATTATACCTTTGCCAAATGCAACAAAAGCCCAAATGTTCTATTGACAAGGAAGTGATGTTTTGTGTTGTCTGAGTGGCCTTCCTTATTTCTACTCTACTTTTCACCTGTGGCTTTGGCAATGTAGATAATCTCAATGTATTTTCTTAGGAAAATCCATGTTTCTGCATAAAATAAATCTGACGTTCACAAAGTATTGCAGGAAATATGTTGTCTCTTAGCTAAATGAAACCACCTCCCAATAATAATAATAACCCACCACTTACCTTAATATTGTAGAACATCCCAATGATCCAGTTGTGTATTAATTGGTTTGCCAAAATTAATCCTTAAAGGGATAGTAACACTTACTATGTCAAATATATATATATATATATATATATATATATATATATATATATATATATAGTTATACTACTGAGTAAAACTAGCATGCTCAAACTGTTGGAGAGTGCTTTATTCAAAACTTATTTCAGCTAAAACTTGACCATGACCAGGAATTTTACAGTGGAGCTGTTGCTACACCATCCTATTGAAGTTTATAGTAAATTGATCAGAGCTGTTCATAGCATATTGTACCAGCAGTGACACTGTAAAATTTCAGAACATGGAGGTACTGCAACTAAACCCTACTATATTATATATACTAGTTTGAAAGCCCATATACACGGGCTAAAGTGCACCCAGCGGTCCTAGCTGCTGCCCCGGAGCAGAAGCAGGAGGTGAGCCATCTGGAGCTCCCCGCTCCAGATCAGCGTGTTCAGACAGTCCCTACTGTGCATGACTGCATCTTTCCTGCAGTCTCTACTGCGCATGTGTGGTTTCGCACACAGGGAGTTTTGCAGGCTAGCACTTATTAGATATTTTATATATATATTAAGGGTTACTGTTCTTTTAGTTAGTTACTCAAGGGCTTCATACTCCACCCACTGAAGTTTTCGGATTTGAGAGATACTAGTACATAAGCACCATAGACTAACATAGGAATCAGAGAGTTTAACACACTTGAGAATTTATTCCTACTTTATCATCTCTTTATCACACTTTAATTCATAACACCCCCCACCACTAACTGTGACTAATTGGGAAATTAACTAAGTGCATCATAGGGGACAGCTAATAATTCACTGATTTATGGCGGGGGTTGGTTAAAATTAAATCTGTATTTCTCACCTATATAGTTGGTATACTCCAGAATTGTTCCAGGGAAGAGATGCACTAAGGTGTGATAAAGAGGTGTTAAAAAATCACTTCTCAGATGTGATAAACTCTCTAATCCCTATGTTATTCTATGCATCACATGCACTTACACGTACTCATCTCCAACCTAAAACATCTTTGTGCACAGGCATAAGAATCTGGTTCAGAATGTCCTACCCTGCTGTTATTTGCAGCTCTGCCTGTTTACCTTAACATACCTGCTCCACTCAGTCCAGCTCTGCTGTTGCCTGTCTCCCAGTCAGCTTTCCAGGACATGCCCAATGAGGCCTATATCAAGCAGGCTCACAGGTTCTTCATTACACCTCTATGGTGTCTTACTAACTAGTGTTCCTGTGCTGAGATTCCAGTTTTCTGTTTATGACATTGGCTCTGATTTCTGACAGTACTTGTTTGCTGACAGCCCTGACCTATGCTGCATTCCAGGCCTGATCCTATTTGCTGATTTGGATCCTGCAACCTTGAATGTTTCTGAATTCCTAGTCCTGTAGTTCACCTGTGAGAGCTTATTATAGTTGACACTGCTCCCTAGCTTTGCACCCTAGTTTCACTCTCAGCAGCAGCCTTGAGAGTTAGTTTTGTCTTTCAACCTGTGGTCACCCACATCCATTTTTTTTCTGCGAGCAGTTGTATTTGTGATTCACTGCTTCCAGTCTCTTAGTAACTGTTCCTGCTTGTTGCTTCGACATCTGTTCTTCCTAGTATGTGGAACACAGGAACCATGGGGTAAAGTATCCTCTGGACAGGAGGGCAGGTCACTTCTCTTAAAAGGCTCTATGGAGGCACAGACTGCCTCACTACTTTACCTCCACCATTTATGTTCAGTCGATGGCCTGCTCTATCAGTCTTTTCCTCTTATCTGCTTAGCTTGTCTGAGCATGATATACGTATAATGGAGCCTGAAGACTGAAGTAGATTCTGATATTCAGACTACACAGGTCCTGTGAGTATGTGGCTGAGTATGTGTCTGTCTATCTATCATATCTGCATGGCCTGTAGTAAAATTGCTAGTTGTGCACGCTCCTTTTCTTTTCCCATTCCTTTCCCCCTCCTTTCTGGAGTTGGAATCTTTCAGGAGTTTGCTAAATATTACTTCAATTTAGTAAGGTTTTGTGGGTCTGCAAATCCTTAAATAAACACGGTGTGGCCATAATTGATGGGGCATAGACAGTAAAGTTATGATTTCTCCTGCATCAGGTGAATTCCGGTGGACAAATCAGGGCTTTTTTCTTGTATCCTTACCTATTACAGTTGACGAATGCCATTGGGGACCCCTACCACTAGTGATGTGGCTATACAATGTAGAAGAGTCACAGCTCTACTTGGATTAGAGGGAAGAATGGAACTACATTTCCCATGAGGTTTATTTTTTCATGAGGTCTCCTGGCTATGTCTGACCACAAGGGAGACCTGGACAAATCCCAAACCACCAGGAATTCAGGGGGTCCTCCAGTTAACTCTTTGATTCTCATGTCAAATACATGTCATGAATATCAAGGGCCTGGCCTGTCTCAGGCAATTGGAGGTTGTCTGCATCTTTTTTCACAATATTCAGCCTCTCTCCATAGTGGAGCAGTGGATTTTCTAAGTGTTTACAGAAGTCCTTTCTTTAAGTTGCTTCTTCCTGTCCAGGGTTCCTCATGATCCATTAAGGGCTGTCTAATTTTAGAAGGGTTTTAGGAGGGTTCTATGGGTTGCCTTTTTGGTGGACATGCATATTTTGTTGCCTGTTCCTCCTTAGAGTCATAGGATTCTTTTCTAGCCTGTTTATAGTCCCCAACAAAAAATGGAGGATGATGCCCTATTTTGGACCTAGAGTGTCTCTACACTTTTTGATATGCCTTATGCTCTATCATCATTGATATGTGACTTTATAGCCCTCCTATACATAAAGGACAATTATCTGCATATTACCACCCATGCAGATCATCACTACTTCCTGTGATTTGTTTTTTAAAACCGTCATCTTTAGTTCAATACCTTTCCCTTTGAACTGGCGTCTGCAACACAGTTGTTTACAGAGGTCTTGGCAGCCTTGGCTGCTCACATTCATTCTCTATGGATTTCTCTTTGTTCCTATAAGCACAGTCTTTTGTTAAAGGCTCATTCAGTGGAGACTATGCACTGTCAAATTTAGACATGTGTCCACAGGTGGGATATCAATTTCAAAAAATCCTCCAAGAAATGATTGGATCCACAATGTCAAATCCTGCCCCAGAAATCAAGTACTGCTGCTGTCACTATGCCCCTTGTCCACTGTGTTAAGGACAGGTGAAAATTAGCAGACTAAATAATATTGATGAATCCACCCTGCCACCAGCTTATCATATTCTGCAGGATGGAATCTCCTCAGATGCTGCTTGATTCCATGCTATGATTCTACTCCACTACTCCACCAACCCACACAATGTGCAGTGGGTGCACACGGCCTGCCACATCCTAACATCTGCAGAATTGTAATCAGTTGCTGGGGGAGGTAACTGTGACAGAAGTGGCTCATCAGAAGAGGTTGCTACAACTTCACATGCCTGGACCCTAGTGCAAAAAAGTTGATGACTAGGCAGCTGTTTCTCTTGCCATTGAACTTTCAGGCTCAGGCTAGATTTCTCTATTTTTCTTCCTCTTAGGTTTACATCTCGGTTCTTGGTGCCCTTGGGGAGAGACAGGAGATACAGCAACAGCGGCTCCAGATTTCTCTTGTAGAAATTTGGCTTTAACATGCTTCACATAAATGTCAAGGTACCTATATTTCATGTGTGTTATCAGGAAGATTGCGCCAAGGTGCGCATCCTCCTTTCCTCTTTTCACTGACTTGTCACAAATCATGCACAGTGCTGTTGCTGATGACTGCACTTTTCCTGCCACAAGAGAAAAATAGTCCCATATCCACCACCAAAGGTGTAGAAGAATGGCCTCCTTCTTCTCTACAATCCCCTTCACTGGATGGGGCAGAGGATGATGCAGCTGCCCCTGCCGCTACCTCAGAATCAGCACTAGAACTTGGACCAGGATTATTGCTGACAAGTGGAACCTGTCCTAGTCCTGCATCACAACTTCTGGACCCCATTCCCACTGTGGCCATGGTGGTCTGTGTCTCACTAGCCTGCCTATCATCATCAATATCATTCTGCTTCCGGGGAAGTGGAATCACAGGGTCAAGGGGATGTTGTGGGTTCCTTGCCCACTAGTCTGGCTTTTCGGCATCATAACTTTTGCTTCCACTTCCACCTCAGCAGGCAGATCAATGACGGTCATGCTATTCCCACCACCAGCTGCTTCATCACCATTATCATCACCATGCCATCACCCCCATTACTCTGTAGCTGCTGTATGGTAGTACTGAAAACTGTGACTTAGGGTCCCCTGCTCTCACACTTCCCATCATCTCCTCCTGAGTCCTGAGTATCAGAAAGCATACTGGCAGCAGTAGTAACAGGTACAGGCAGCTGACCTGTGCTGCTCACACTGCTACCCAGTTCTACCTTGCTCACAAAGTTCCCCCAGATCCCAGGGGACAATGTAAGGGTACTGGACTTCTTTGGGTCTGAGAAATCAGGGCTCCCAGACACTTCCATGCTGGCTGTGGTCAATTCATTCTCCTCCTCTGACTCACTGGACACATCACTTTCTTTCCAGATCCTCTTTTTCTTTTTCATATGGGGGCTCATACAGTTAGTCAAGAGTCTGAGCCTCTGTTGTATTTATTTTGCTCACTGAATAGCTAGAAAATCACCTAGCACCCTCTCTATCTCTCTGGCTGCTTCATTTTCTGATTCACTTCCTGGAAACATCACATTTTTGGTGTGAAAATGCAAATTATAAGTAAGTAAATGGGTGGGCAGATTGTTGCTGTTGAAAAAAATAGTAAAAACATTTTTGGAGTAGACGAAAAAGGAAAAGTTTTTAAGGGTTTGTTTAGGGCGGATTTTGAAGCAAAAAAAGAACAACCATTCGATTTTCACAGAACTTCTCATGGGAACACAACAGGACCTTTTGCCCACCCCACCCAGTTGGCCTGTGTTGGAACTTGTGTGTGCATTGAGGGGTTTTTCATTTCCCCTCACCGTAATCTTGGTGGATGCTTTGGTGTATATCCCATGGTTCCTGTTTTCCATGCTGGACAAAAGAGAAAAGATGATTTGTATGCACTTACCAATAAATATTTTCCTTTTACTCCATGTGGAACATAGAACTTCCTTCCCATTTGTGAGTTCCGGACTAGGAATCCTTTAGGTTTTCTGGCTCAGGTGACCCTGTTTTCTTCCTTTCTTCTGTTTTCTTTCTTTGCTGTTTGTTAAAACCAGACATGACTGGTGGGTTAAAGTGGAGCAGGCAAGGGGTCTCCATTTCAGGGAATCTTCCATGTCAAGGGCCCTACCCTATTGGAAATAAGATGCTTCACCTCATTGTGCCTGTGTTCAGCATGGAATGAGAGAAAGGATTTGTTGCAAAATACAAAAAATTCTCTTTTAGAGAACCAATCCACACAAAATTGAATAATAGCAGCCATTAGGATTTTCTGCATGGATTAAGATAAATTTGTGTTTATTACTAGGATATGTGTTCCTTTTTCTTGATAACAATCAGGAAACTGTAATTATAGACAGTTTCACCTATTTTAAGATAAGTAAAATTCACAGACATAGCTGATAACTGTTATAGAATCTTTATCAGTTACTTTCAGCAACAATGCACCAGTACATTTCCTGGATACTTTTCATTACACTGAAGCTCTGTAAGCAGTTAAATCTTGAGTAAGAAATGCCTGTTAAACAGCCTGATGTAATTACCCTATGATTAGGATTTATCTGAATGCTAACTCAAATCAAATTCCCATACTAAGTATATAGGCAGCGTGGCAATGAATTTTATGCCAAGCTATAACCATTGAATAAAGCTACATCTTAAATATTGTTTGGGATGTCCTATATAGGTATTGCAATGTTAAATTATGCTAACCTAATACATGGATAAAATATGACTTGGATTTTGCTGCCTGCTATTGCATTAATTTTATTTTTTTAATACTGAAAAGAAGTTACTGTGCACAGCATTGGATTTCCCATTGGGCCGAAGAGAGAGCTCCTTAAGAAGTCATATTGTGAGAGGAAGCTGGCAGCTCCCAACATGCTGATTTTTTAAGTGACTAGTACAATCCCAATGCATCAGACATCCAAGATATATATATATATACTAGCAATGTGGGACGGCGCTGCCTGTCAGGATGTATAGGGAATTAATGCACACACACGGATGCAAGACAAACACACACAGAGACACACACGTAAATGCACACGCATGCACTGAGATGCATAAAGAGTGACACAGTCATACACACACATACATGCAATGCACAACATACAGCCACATAGAGTGTGATACAGACATGCAACACACACAGTGAGGAACACACAGGCACAAACAGAGACACACACACACACACACACAAAAGTGAGTCATAAGGGGGTGACTTATGTGTCATTGTAATTTTATGTGTCATTGAGTTTGTGTTTGTACTTACGCCTCCACTGTGGCGTTCATTTATATAGTTGAAATGCATGTGGTAATTTCACATACAATGGTGGAAGGTGGATCGTGCTTGCTCCCGGGGTGTGAGTGAGTGTGAGTGAGTGGCATTCATTCATGCAGTTAAAATGCATGTGGTAATTGCACATACTATGGTAGAAGGTGGATCATGCTGGCTCCCGGGGTGTGAATGTGAGTGAGACTATGGTGGAAGGTGGATCATGCTGGCTCCTGGGGTGTGAGTGAGTGCATGTGAGTGTGAGTGAGTGATTGTGTGTGAGTGATTGCATGTGAGTGATTGTGTGAGTGTGTGTGAGTGTGTGTGATTGAGTGAGAGTGTGTGATTAAGTGAGTGTGTGTGATTGAGTGAGAGTGTGTGAGTGTGAGAGAGTGTGAGTGAGAGGGTGTATGAGAGTGAGTGAGGGAGTGTGAGTGAGTGTGAGTGTGTGATTGAGTGTGAGTGAGTGTGTGAGTGTGAGTGAGTGTGAATGAGTGTGAATGAGAGAGTGTGAGTGATAGAGTGTGAGTGTGTGTGACTGAGTGTGTGAGTGAGAGTGTGTGTGTGTGTGTGTGTGTGTGATTGAGTGTGTGTGAGAGTGTGAGTGTGTGATTGAGTGTGTGTGACTGAGTGTGATTGTGTGTGAGTGTTTGTTTTTTTTCTGATGTGTTCGTGTCTGTGGTGTAGGAGCAAGTGGCAGCCATTTTGTTTTTTCAGTTACTTGGATAGTGGTGGGCGGGCTGGATAGTGGGGGCAGGCCAACTCCCTGCATGATTTAAATCAATACCCCATTGAATCACCCAATGGGAGCAGTAACTTCTCCTTACTTAACCCTTTGAGTGCCAGAGGGGTACGCAACACATTGCTTTGCAATGCGTTGCGTACCCCTCTGGCACTCAAAGGGTTAAGTTGAGGTAACATAGCAATATAACACACGTTGGCTCTTCAGTTGATGCAGCGTAGCAATATGCTGAGGGAACAAATAGAAAGTGGTGTTTGAGGCTTGCCCTCTATAACATACAGCAAAGCATCTCTCTCCCTTTAAGGAGAAAGGGCAGGAATCAAGAAGCAGGAAGTGGAGGAGTGACAGTTGAAAACAGACAGTTAGTGAGGTTGACTGAAGAGATGAAAAGCGTTAAATAAAAGAGTTGCTATTAAGTTTATCCCTGAGTTTGTATTTTATGGATACAATACACCCTCGTACTGAAAAAGAGTGTATGGAGGGTTGCAATTGTCTGTGGGAGGTGAAACAGTGTGTTTGTGAGGTCATGATCCTGATTTAGAGTGTGTATGGACCAGGAGAAGTTATTGGTATCCCCTACTTCAGGAGAAAGTGGCAGCTATATTTTTTTTTGTCAGTTGGATAGTGGTGGGTGGGCTAGAGGGGGCGGGCCAACTCCCTGTATGATAAACATGCCCCCATTGAATAACCCAATGGGAGCAGTAAAGTCCCCATTGAATCACCCAATAGGAGTTGTGTCTCCTAATGAGACATAAATTATGTAATGAGGCATTCTGTTCAATGTGTGATTGTTTTCTGAGGAGACATAAATTATGTTCTGTGTGTGCGGTACCATAAATTATGCAATGAGGCTTATTCTTTTATGTTTATAGATACACACACACATACACACACACATATACCAGATTACTTATTTAGTCCTTTGGATGATTGACAGATCTACAATGCATTGCTTGACAGTTCAATGGGGATCTCTTGCACCCAGTGGCTTATAAGATTTTTGCATTTGTATGTTGGGCCATTCTGTGTTTGTCAGAGGAAGATAAAGCACATTTTTGAGCTAGATAAGTGGAGTTGAAGCTTATTTTAGGGAGTCTTGTAGGCAGAAAATTGTTCCCTGTATTAGGGGAGTTTGGGGAAATCTGGAGGACAGGAAGGGAGAAAGGAGTTTGACCCCAAAACCCCCAAAATTCAGTGTGACTGACTGGGAAGACCTGGGCAGCCATGCACCAGTATTCTTCCTCATCTGTCTGTTATGTCTGTCCTACTGGAGTCTGGGGGTGTGAGAAGGGGGAAAAGGAGGTGTACCCCAGATACCTTAAAACTTTGTGTGTCTGAGTAAACATAGGCAGTTGTGATACAAGTTCCTTCCTGATCAGGTTGTTATCTCAGTGTCAGGGGAGTCTGGGGGTGTAAGAAGAGAGCAAAGGAGAATTACTCCAAAAAAAACAAATTCTGTGTTACTGATTGGGACACACAGGCAGAGGTGATCCAAGTTTCTACCTGATCTGGCTATTATCTCTGTGCTAGGGGAGCCTGGGGTGTGAGAAACGAGCAAAGTAAAATGATCCCAAATACCCCAAAATTATGTGTGGCCGAGTGACTGGGAAGGCACAGGCAGCCATGATCGAAGTTTTATCCTGATGTAGCTCTTATCTCTGTGCTAGGAGAGTCTAGGGGTGTGAGAAGAGAGCAAAGGAGATTTATCTCAAATACCCCAAAATTCTGTGTGACTTACTGAGAACACAGAGGCTGAGGTGATCTAAGTTTCTTCTTGATCTAGCTGTTATATCTATCCTAATAGAGTATGTGGGTGTGAGAAAGGAGTAAAAGAGGGTTACCTCAAAATTTGGTGTGAACAAGTAAACATGGGCAGCTGTGATACAAGTTCCTTACTGATCTGGCTATTATCTCTGTGCTAGAGGAGTCTAGGTTGTGATAAAGGAGCAAGGGAGAATTATAACAAATAATCCAAAATTCTGTGTGACTGACTGGGAAGACACAGGCAAATGTGATCGAAGTTTGTTCAAGATCTGGTTCTGGATGTTAAATCTGTCCTAGGGGAAAGAGGTAGTTGAACAAGGAGTGGGTTTTTTTTGTTGTTGACAGTGATAAAGATGGTGGGGGTAGTTAATATAAATAAATAAAACACTTGATATGTGACAGAGACAGCAATCCTGAAGTTAGTTGTGACTGAAGCAGACTGATATCATGTGTGCGATAAATATGGTAATTAGTGTTGAGCGAGCATGCTCGGCCGATCGGATCGGCTCGAGCATCGCTCTGCTCGGCACATGGCGGTACTCGTACGAGTACCGCATGTGCTTGCCCGCCATGTTCGGGTCTCCTCCCCGCACGTTTTGCGGCTGCTGCGCAGCCAATAAACGTGCAGGGAGGCTCTGACATCGGTGTAATGCCAGCAGCCATGTTGGCTGCTGGCATTACACTGATTGGCTGGCCAGAACCCGTGGTCGGGTGCTGTATAGCACCTGACCATCGAGTTCGGCTCATTCTTAGCCAGGGAGAGCTGAGGATAGGAAGGGAAAGGCAGTGTAGGGAGGAAAAAAACCAAAATTGTGAAAAAAAAGAACCAAAAGTCCTTTTTAGGACTACTGTGTGTGGGGGCAGCAGGTTATTTTGTGTGGGGGGAAAAAAACAAAAAAAAAAAAAAAAAAAAATATTCTGTTTAGTGTGCAAAGTTGCAGATTAGAGCACATTCTGTTTAGTGTGCACAGTTGCAGATTAGAGCACATTCTGTTTAGTGTGCAAAGTTGCAGATTAGAGCACATTCTGTTTAGTGTGCAAAGTTGCAGATTAGAGCACATTCTGTTTAGTGTGCAAAGTTGCAGATTAGAGCACATTCTGTTAAGTCTTCAAACTAAAATATCAAAGTCACATATTCCATTCAGTGTGCGTCGCCGCAGTTTAGCAGCACATTCTGTGTACTGTGCAGAGTTGCAGAATAGGAAGAAATACTGTTAAGTCTTCAAACTAAAATATCAAAGTCACATATTCCATTCAGTGTGCTTCGCCGCAGTTTAGCAGCACATTCTGTGTACTGTGCAGAGTTGCAGAATAGGAAGAAATACTGTTAAGTCTTCAAACTAAAATATCAAAGTCACATATTCCATTCAGTGTGCTTCGCCGCAGTTTAGCAGCACATTCTGTGTACTGTGCAGAGTTGCAGAATAGGAAGAAATACTGTTAAGTCTTCAAACTAAAATATCAAAGTCACATATTCCATTCAGTGTGCTTCGCCGCAGTTTAGCAGCACATTCTGTGTAGTGTGCAGAGTTGCAGAATAGGAAGAAATACTGTTAAGTCTTCAAACTCAAATATTAAAGTCACATATTCCATTCAGTGTGTGTCACCGCCGTTTAACAGCCTATTCTGTGTACTCTGCACAGTTGCAGACTAGGAAGAAATACTGTTACGTTTTCAAACTCAAATATTAAAGTCACATATTCCATTCAGTGTGTGTCACCGCCGTTTAGCAGCCTATTCTGTGTACTCTGCACAGTTGCAGACTAGGAAGAAATACTGTTAAGTTTTCAAACTCAAATATTAAAGTCACATATTCCATTCAGTGTGTGTCACCGCCGTTTAGCAGCCTATTCTGTGTACTCTGCACAGTTGCAGACTAGGAAGAAATACTGTTAAGTTTTCAAACTCAAATATTAAAGTCACATTTTCCATTCAGTGTGTGTCACCGCAGTTTAGCAGCCTATTCTGTGTACTCTGCACAGTTGCAGACTAGGAAGAAATACTGTTAAGTTTTCAAACTCAAATATTAAAGTCACATATTCCATTCAGTGTGTGTCACCGCCGTTTAGCAGCCTATTCTGTGTACTCTGCACAGTTGCAGACTAGGAAGAAATACTGTTAAGTTTTCAAACTCAAATATTAAAGTCACATTTTCCATTCAGTGTGTGTCACCGCCGTTTAGCAGCCTATTCTGTGTACTCTGCACAGTTGCAGACTAGGAAGAAATACTGTTAAGTTTTCAAACTCAAATATTAAAGTCACATATTCCATTCAGTGTGTGTCACCGCCGTTTAGCAGCCTATTCTGTGTACTCTGCACAGTTGCAGACTAGGAAGAAATACTGTTAAGTTTTCAAACTCAAATATTAAAGTCACATTTTCCATTCAGTGTGTGTCACCGCAGTTTAGCAGCCTATTCTGTGTACTCTGCACAGTTGCAGACTAGGAAGAAATACTGTTAAGTTTTCAAACTCAAATATTAAAGTCACATATTCCGTGTAAGATGAAGAAGGCGGGTAAAAAGGGACGGGGAAGTGGACGTGATCCTGATAGTTCAGGGCGCGGGTCAGGACGCGTAGAAACTGTGCCTGGTGCCAGAGCACAAGAAAGAAAGACATCCACCATACCTAGCTTCATGTCTAATTTTACAGGGCGTCGCAGGACATCACTCTCGAGGTCCGACCACTGCGAACAGGTGGTCGGTTGGATGACAGCTGATACTGCTTCCAGTCGGTTAAGCACCACCCTGTCTTCCACCAAGTCCACTCTCAGTAGCCAAGTGTCTGGTCAACATAATCCTCACTCTGATCATCCTTCCTCCCACCATACACGGTCTGGTCAAAGAAGTGATCCCACACTGGGATATAGTGAGGAGCTCGTCTCATCACCAATCCTTCATTTGACCCTCTCTCCAAGCACGCTTGCAGAGGAACATGACATCTTGTGCCCTGATTCACAACCTCTAGAGGCTACCCAATCACAAGAAGATGACAGATGTGAACGGCATTTAAGGTCAAAGGAAGTAGTGGATGATGATGATGATGATGAGACACAGTTGCCATTAAATCAACCACTATTTCCGTCTCAAGACCTTGTTGAGGAGAATGTTATACAGTTGTCAATGACTGAGTATGTGGTGGGATCAAGACATGAGGAGGATGATCAGAGTGAGGAAGTGGAGGAGGACTTGGTGGACGATGAGGTGACTGACCCCACCTGGGAAGGTGTAGAGCCGAGCGATGACAGCAGTCCTGAGGGTGAGCCATCTGCAGCACCGCAACAGGCTGGAAGAGGCAGTGGTGTGGCTACAGAAAGAAGGCGGACCGCACCAAACCGGCCCGCAAATGTTCCACGGAGCACCCCCTTGCGTAAATCTCCCTTGCCAAGGGGTAGGTGTTCCGCGGTATGGCGTTTTTTTAAGGAAAGTGCGGACGACAAAAGAATTGTAGTTTGCAACCTGTGCCACACCAGAATGAGCCGAGGCATGAACACTAGAAACCTCACCACCACCAGCATGATCCGACACATGGCATCCAAGCACCGTAGTAAGTGGGAGGAACGCCTGGATCGCCCATCTGTGTCTGCAGGCCACACCACTGCCTCCTCTTCCCCTGTTTTCGGTGCCGGCCAATCGCCTGTCGAAGGCACAGGCCCGCATACCTCCCGCCCTGCACCTGTACCATCTGAAGCACCATCAGCGACCACATCCACTTCCCTGTCCCAGCACAGCGTCCAAATGTCGTTACCCCAGGCATTTGAGCGCAAGAGAAAATACCCAGCCACCCACCCACAGGCCATAGCACTAACCTCACACCTTTCCAAATTACTGGCCATCGAAATGCTGCCATTTAGGCTTGTGGACACTGAGTCCTTCCGCAGCCTGATGGCAGCAGCTGTCCCTCGGTACGCGGTCCCCAGCCGCCACTACTTTTCCCGGTGTGCCATCCCCGCATTACACCACCATGTGTCCCGTAACATCACCCGTGCCCTGACCAACGCAGTTACTGGGAAGGTCCACTTAACGACTGACACATGGACAAGTGCTTGTGGCCAGGGACGCTACATTTCCCTGACGGCACACTGGGTGAATGTCGTGGAGGCTGGGAGCGACTCGGACCCTGGGATGGCACGGGTGCTACCCACGCCGAGGATTGCGGGCCCTACCTCCATCAGGGTTTCCGCCAGCACCTACGTTATTGGCTCCTCCTCCTCCGTTTCCACCTCCGAATTCTCTACACGCAGCGCCACTCCCCCATCAGCCAGTAGCTGGAAGCAGTGTAGCACTGCAGTGGGGAAGCGTCAACAGGCCGTGCTGAAGCTGATCTGCCTTGGGGACAAACAGCACACGGCCTCAGAGCTGTTGCAGGGGATTAGTCACCAGACCGAGCAGTGGCTCTCGCCACTCAACCTGCAACCAGGCATGGTTGTGTGTGATAATGGGCGTAACTTGGTGGCGGCTTTGGAGCTCGGCAAGCTCACACACGTACCATGCCTAGCGCATGTATTTAATTTAGTGGTGCAGCGATTTCTAAAAACCTACCCCAATGTGCATGATCTCTTGACCAAGGTGCGCCGCATGTGTGCACATTTCCGTAAGTCATCTACAGCTTCGGCCGGCCTGTTGAAGCTGCAGCAGCGCTTACAATTGCCAGCTCACCGGCTGCTGTGTGACGTGAGCACGCGCTGGAACTCCACCTTCCACATGTTGGCCCGGCTTTGTGAGCAGCAGAGGGCAGTAGTGGAGTACCAGCTGTTACACGGTCGTCGCCTCTCCGTTCAACTTCCTGTAATCAGAAGTGAGGAGTGGGAATGGATGTCAGACCTCTGCGAGGTTTTACGCAATTTTGAGGAATCGACACAGATGGTGAGCGGCGATAACGCTATTATCAGTGTCACCATCCCACTTCTGTGTCTACTGAAACGCTCGCTGCTCACAATTAAAACCGACGCTTTGCATGTGGAAGAGGTGGAAATGGGGGAGGAAGAGCTTACACAAGGTGATAGCCAGAGCACCCTCACTTCGTCTTCTCAGCGACAATTGGAGGAGGCGGAGGAGGAGGAGGAGGAGGAGGAAGACACGGTTGCCTCCGCTACAGAGGGTAGCCATGGAACTTTAGTTCCATCTCTTCAGCGTGGGTGGGCAGAAGAGGAGGAAGAGGATGAGGATATTGAGAGTCATCCTCCTGGTGAGGACAGCGAAATCTTGACTGTTGGTACTCTGGCACACATGGCTGACTTTATGTTAGGCTGCCTTTCCCGTGACCCACGCGTTATACGCATTTTAAACAACACGGATTACTGGGTGTTCACCCTTCTGGACCCCCGCTACAAAGAGAATTTCTCATCTCTCATTCCTCCGGTGGAGAGGACAAGCAAAATGGTGCAATACCAGAAGGTTCTTGTTGAAAAATTGCTCCAAAATTTTCCATCTGACAACGCTGGCGGCAGAGTACGTGCTACCTTGGCCAACAGAGAAGGGGAGAAAAGGGGAGCACACAGCAGTTCCGAGAAAGGCAGGGCAACACTCTCCAAGGCGTGGGACACCTTCATGACACCCCGCCAGCACCCTCACCCTGATGCGCAGCCTAGTGTCACAAGGAGGGAAAAGTTTTGGAAGATGGTGAAGGAGTACGTAGCAGACCGTGTCAGCGTCCTCAATGATCCCTCTGTGCCTTACAACTACTGGGTGTCCAAGCTGGACACGTGGTATGAACTGGCACTCTACGCCTTGGAGGTGCTGGCCTGCCCTGCCGCCAGCGTTCTGTCTGAGCGGGTATTTAGTGCTGCTGGTGGCATCATAACAGATAAGCGTATCCGCCTTTCCACCGACAATGCTGATAGGTTGACACTTATAAAAATGAACAAGGCCTGGATTTCCCCTGACTTCTCCACTCCACTGGAGGAAAGCCCCGGGGGAACATAAACTCACTTTATATATGTTATTTACAATGATGTGAATACTCTGTATTCCCATTCACCCCTTCCACCCAAAAAACGGGTATATGGTTGACTCTTAATCTTCTCATCCTCCTCCTCCTCTTCCATATGCCCTGTGCTATAATTTTTATATAGGGCCAGCTCACCAGCGGGCCCTGTGATATAATTTTTATATAGGGCCAGCTCACCAGCGGGCCCTGTTTGACAATTTTTATATAGGTCAGCTCACCAGCGGGCCTTCTCATATAATGTTTTATTGGGTCAGCTCTCTAGCGGGCCCTCTCATATAATGTTTTATAGCGTCAGCTCACTAGCGGGCCTTCGCATATAATGTTTAGGATGGTCAGCTCTGCAGCAGACCCTCACCCATAATGTTTTAGATGGTCAGCTCAGCGCACGTTTCCCTCTTAATCATGGCCTCAGTTCTGAAAATCAAGGAAATTTTTGGGAGAATTTGCCTCTGCGCACGTTTCCCTCTTAATCATGGCCTCAGTTCTGAAAATCAAGGAAATTTTTGGGAGAATTTGCCTCTGCGCACGTTTCCCTCTTAATCATGGCCTCAGTTCTGAAAATCAAGGAAATTTTTGGGAGAATTTGCCTCTGCGCACGTTTCCCTCTTAATCATGGCCTCACTTCAGAAAATCAAGGACATTTTTGGGATAATTTGCAGATGATATACAAGTAAATATACAGCAAATATTGTTTGGTAACAATTTTTCGCCTAAAGTCGTTTTTATTTTCCTTTTTGTGTGTTTTATGGTCAGTCTGTAAAAATGGCGTACTACGGGCGAAAGATCGTTCCCAGCAGCGATGTTGGAGTCCAAGATGCATCCAGACATCCTCCCTATGCTGTCCCTGAACCATTTCTGTGGTGTTTCCATCCTTTTCTGCCATTTTCCTATGGACCAGGCACCCTCCCCTCATCAGAGCAGGGGGTGCCTGGTGTAATGCTCGAGTCCTCCCATTGACTTCAATGGGGCTCGGGTGCTCGGCCGAGCACTCGAGCCTCAGGGGGTGCTCGGTCAGAGCACCCGAACACCCGAGCATTGGGGTGCTCGCTCATCACTAATGGTGATCCCTTTCCTCCCAAAGAGAATGCAAGTCCCACCAAAGGTTCCGCCACCACAAACAAGAACTATTAATAAACCATCTAAAACCACTGAAAGCAACTATGTGGCATAGTGCAAAAAGGTGCAGCAGCTCAACCAACTTCTGTACCTGACAGTGAGAAGAACAAGCACAAAAAGACCCATCCAGAAAGTAGTAGTGAATGTTGTGAAAATCCATCAAAGGGGAAAAGTAAAAAGAAATTGTTTGAGACCTCTAAAAGTCTAGAAGGATATCAAAGTAGTGAGGAAGAAGCAACGATCGATGTTGAGGATGAACTAATGACTGATGATGATGATCTAGATCTTGAATATACACCTCCAGCAACCTCTTCTTCTTCTTCTTCTTCAGATGCAGATGAAGTTGAGAGTGACAAAGATGATGACATGGCCAGAATTTAGCTGAAAGGAAAAGACTCAATCTTCCCCCAATGTAAAGGAGCACTATGCCTGTCTACAAAATGAGAAAACAATTGGAAAGTCTGACCATGGACAAGCAAAGATATAAAACATACACAGTCATCCTGTCAGTCATCATGAGCATCATCACTGCTTCCAAGTCCAAGTCCAACTCATCTATACACACTAATATTGTTGAGTAACCTGCTATCACGGTATCACGGTCCCCATGATCCTGTGTGTCACTCTTTGCTGTGCTGCTCCCTGATTGGCTGAGCTGTGTTGGCCCGCCCCTGGTTACCCTTTTTATACTGGCCGCTGGCACCCGTCTGGTGCCCTTTTGTGGTGTTCCTGAGCCTTTCTGCTGTTCTCTGCATTCCTGATTTCTGTGTACCGACTTGGCCTGCTTCAGGCTCTCCTGTGTTCCTGCCCGTTGCTGATCTGGCTTGTCTACGAACCCGCTCTGGTATCCGACCCGGCCTGGCTGACGTTCCTGCTTGTTGCTGATCCGGCTTGTCTACGAACCAGTTCTGGTATCCGACCCGGCCTGGCTGACGTTCCTGCCTGTTGCTGATCCGGCGTGTCTACGATTCTCCACAGTTCCCGGTTCCAGTCTATCTACGTTCCTGCTGCTGACTACTGGGTGACATTCTTACTCCTGGAGTCGCGCTCGTGCTCGAGACTAACCTTAACCCTTGAGTCACTGTTCACTGTCAAACGCTACTGAGCTATACCACTGCTTAGTCTCCTTAAGCTTGCAGAGAGATATTATCAGGGCGATTCCGATTGCTGAGCTGATTCCTTGCTGTGCCTCACCTCCTACCAAGTGCTTAGTTAACCCGTTCAGTGCTACGCTACTACTGCTGAGCCGGCCACTTGTGCCTGAGAGACGGCGGCTCATAGTCCATCTAAGCAGGGTAGTTGTTCCGGTACCGTACCGGTGGTCATCTTGCCCACGCACTGGCACTGGTGGAGTCGTTATACGCCTGTGGGGGCTACCTGGCACTAGCTATTGGCTTCCGTTTACGCCCGAGGGGGCTTGATCCTTACACTTGCAGCTTGCAGTCTCCGTTGTACGCCCGTGGGGGCTAACGTGCCTTGCTCTTGCAGCTTGTAGTCTCCGGTTTATGCCCGTGGGGGCTAACGACTCACAGTTCCCAAATACTGGTGGCACTTGTTACGCCCGTGGGGGCTATCCATTATTGCTCTAGCGTTCTGGGTCAGTTCTGCCGTGCAAGTCGAGTGCTCTCCTACAGACTTGGTATTGACTCCTCATACTTATACAAGCTTCAGCTACACCTTAGGCGTGCCTACACCACAACAAAGACTGATGAGGACTGAGTTAACCATTTTGTGCCCCTGTCTGGGTTACCAGTCCTAGTTTATATTTCTTGTACATATATTCTACTCTGTCTGTTCTCAGTATACTGGCCTGTAAGGGTCTAGACACTGGTTCTTGTTTACCCTGTGTGCCTGTAGAGGGCGATATTGTTCATTAATTTATTTAATAAAACTGCGTTTTACCATACCCTCTGTCTGAATTGTCTGAAAACCGTAACACACGGTGCCAGTGATTGCTGCCTTTCCTTGTCAGTTAACTGTAGGGGGCTCTCCATTGGCTGCCTGCTTTCAGCCCGCCCTGTATTCCCTATTTAGACTGAGCTTGGGCACCCTTTGAGTGCCCTTTCGTGTTGTCTCTATGCTGCCTGTGTCTGCATTGGGTTCCTGAGCTTCCTGGGTCATTCTTCTATTCCTGCTCTTCTGTGATCGCCTGAGTTCCTGTTTGCCAACTTCCCTGGTTCCAGCATCCGTTCCTGATCCGGTTGGGGTTGCTGTCCTTGCTGCTGTTTCCTGCTGCCATCCTGATCCGGTTGACTGCCAGTAAATTTGTTTCCTGTCCATCTCGACTGTGTTACAGCTCCTGGATCGCCCACAGTGTGCACCTCTCCTCCAGTTGCCCTGGTGACATTTTCATTCACTTGTGTTTCACTCCCCAGTACATGGGTACTGGTTCACCCCACTGACAACCGGTTGCGAGTGCACTGGTAGAGATCTAGGTTACTCCAGTACGCGGGTACTGGTTCGCTCCCTGTAACCGGCTGCTTAGTGATATCGAGACTGGATTGATTTCTCCAGTACGTGGGTACTGGTTCGCTCCATGTACTAACCTGTTGCTCGTTGCACCGGTAGGGGTTTAGTCTCTCTAGTACGCGGGTACTGGTTCGCTCCCTGTAACCGGCTACTTAATGTTATCCTGACAGCACCGGTGGTGGTTTGGTTTCTCTAGTACGCGGGTACTGGTTCACTCCATGTAATTACCGGTTGCTCGTTGCACCGGTAGAGGTTCAGTCTCTCCAGTACGCGGGTACTGGTTCGCTCTATGTTTAACCGGCTGCTCGTTGCACCGGTAGAGGTTTAGCCTCTCCAGTACGCGGGTACTGGTTCGCTCCATGTATTAACCATCTGCTGTTCAGTCCTAGACAGCACCGGTGAAGTTTCAGTGACTCCAGTACACGGGTACTGGTTTGCTCCACGTGTTAACTGGTTGCTTGCTGTACATCTCTCAGCACCGGTAGATTTTGGTTACTCCAGTACGCTGGTACTGGTTCGCTCCATGTGGTAACCGGTTGCTTGCCAGCACCGGCCGAGATTGTGTACTCCAGTACACAGGTACTGCTTCGCTCCAGCATTATATGGTGTCTATACCATCTTGTCTATCCAGTGGGCCTCAGTCTGTCTATCTCATGAGACTCGTCTATTACACCTTAAGCCAGTTACTGAGGTGACCATTGCTGCTATCCAGTACTTGCAGTCCAGGCTGCCCTGCCTGGTATATTGGTAAGGCCGGTAGAACCTATTCCTCATTGTACCATCTTAAGGTTGCCTTAGCCGGTATTGGCAGGGCTGGTAGAGCCTATTATTTGCTGTCTTGGTCTCAAGGCTGCCTTGCCTGGTATATTGGCAGGCCGGTAGAGCCTTATGTACTCGTACTACCAGTCTCAAGGCTGCCTTGCCTGGTATATTGGCAAGGTCAGTAGAGATTATTTCTATTAGTTGTACCTGTCTCCAGGCTGCCTTGCCCGGTATATTGGTAAGGCCGGTAGAACCTATTCCTCATTGTACCATCTTAAGGTTGCCTTAGCCGGTATTGGCAGGGCTGGTAGAGCCTATTATTTGCTGTCTTGGTCTCAAGGCTGCCTTGCCTGGTATATTGGCAGGCCGGTAGAGCCTTATGTACTCGTACTACCAGTCTCAAGGCTGCCTTGCCTGGTATATTGGCAAGGTCAGTAGAGATTATTTCTATTAGTTGTACCTGTCTCCAGGCTGCCTTGCCCGGTATATTGGTAAGACCGGTAGAACCTATTCCACCTTGTGCCACCTAGGTTGCCTTACCCGGTATTGGCAAGGCCGGTAGAGCCTATATCACATTCTGTGTACCACTACTCATGCTGCTATGTATGATCGCTAACGTTATATGTGTATGCTACCCACAAGGGTTTTCTTAAATTTTTCAATAAAGTTGTGTTTTTATCTTAACTCTGTGTCTGAGAGTCATAACAAACCGTGACACCTGCAAGAACACAGGTTATCAGCATCTACAGACTTCGCTTTGATGAGTATCTCAGATTCTATTGGTAGTACAGCACCTGTGACACCTAGCAGTCAACAATATGTAGATACTTCACTCAGGATCCAAAAGCTTAGCATGTTGCTATCTGTTGTCTGTATAAGCAGCATGTTAGCAACGGGAAAGCAGACTTACACCTAGGCACCTCCACAATGAGTTCCCACCTGGAACACAAACACTGGTCTGACTGGAAGACACACTATCAACAAGTCAGAGTTCCCATGCCAAGCAGAAGTACTCCTAAATGTTCCCAGGGGTCTGGAGTACATAATAGTGCTTCTAATGTATCAGAGAGTATGCCAAGATTTTCTGCTCCTGCTGCAGATGAGTATGACTCTGAGGTTGTTTTTGGAGATTACAAGAGTCATAGAGAGTCTACACATACAGCCACCACCTCCACAAGTCATGTCATTAAAGCAATAAAGTTACATGGTACTTCTACTTTGTACTGCCACCCCACAATTACTAAGTTCTTAGAAAGAAGTTAAATCCTGCACAAAAATAATTTAAAAGTATACCTATGGAATAGTACATTTGCCAAAATGTTGGTGGATGACATGTTGTCCTTTTCGTTTCTTGAAAACAGAGGCTTTAAAGAACAGATGTCAGGTGTTGCACCTTGGTGGGATATTCCAAGTCACAGTTATTTTTCAAGGATGGTTGTGCCAATGTTTCTTAAGCAGAAAGTTAGTGTTGTGGGCACAGCCTGCTAACAATTTTTTCAAGGCATACGCTGATACGATAATATCCTTCCTTTTCTCTACCTCCATATCAGACAGAAATTGAGCCCCTGGGAATCTGCTCAACAGGCGGCATGCTTGCCTTTGCTGCTCGCTTCCTCCTGTGCCTCTCTCCCCTCCAAGGTCCTTGTAACTGTAGAAACTGCTTGAGTGCCCTGTTAGGACCTTCACTTTGCATACCATACTTTCAATGTTCAGCGGGCGGCACGCTTGTCTTTCCCGCCTGCTTCCTCCTATGCCTCTCTCCCCTCCAAGATCCTCAGCACCTTAGAAACTGCCTGAGTGCCCTGTTAGGACCTTCACATTGCACTACAGTACTTTCAATGCATTTGAAAGTAGGGTAGTGCAATGAGAAGGTCCTAACAGGGAAGTCAGGCAGATTCTACGGTACCAAGGATCTTGGAGGGGAGAAAAGCATGGGAGGAAGGGGGCAGCAAAGACAAGCATGCCACCCACTGAATGGAACCACAGGCTGCCTTCACAGAAGGTGGGGATAGGGAAGCGGGTTTGATTTCCAGTGAAACAGTGTTACAGGAACCCAAAATGAAACAATACAATGCCAAGGAACAGGATGGGCACCATCACCCATGGGGGTGTAGATTCTGGTATTGCATTGAAGAGTAAGAACCCAGATAATGCGGACTTCAAACAGCAGCGACTCTCTGCCTGGCAACCTATCCTTACAGCTGGCACTCTCCTGACAGGCTATTTTGTCATTGGGATCTTCATTACCTCCAACGTCAGGTAAAATTATTTTGACTACCATATGCTGGAATAGATCCCAAAAGAAGAAAGGAAGCAGGTACAGGGAGGCAGTGTGTATTATACATAGGTACTTTCATGTTTTTGTAAAATCTTAGGTATAATTTACACCTGCGTATTATACATAGGTGTGTATTATACTTGAAATTTGACAGTATGTTGCTGAAGGACTCAAAACGTTTACTTTCAGCTATTTAAGAAGCAATATTGTGGCTGGTAATCTTGCAGTCATAGAAAACATAGAAGAAATATGGCAAATTTTTAATAGGAAATTTATTGGCAGTGGCAAAAAGAAGAACTTTTTTTGTTTGTCAATGGGTGGGAAGTTTCACAAAAAAGCAGGAAATCATTGTTTTTTAATGAAAAGTCATGACTTTTCGCCCATGCCTAATTTTTATGAAAATATTCCTCAATAACCTACTGGTCACCTCCTAATATGGTCACTAAATGATTACCAGGGAACCTCAAACCACAATAGAGAGTACAGAAATTACAAGTACAATAAGACATGTATAACCAAAAGAAAAAATTGTATTAGCATCATCTTAAGTGGATGTTTACTCAGATTTTTAAATGCCCGAGAGGTATCCAATGCATTTGCATTAATTATTCACACATGTGCACTTGTTGCAATATGTCTGAGCTGAGCAGTAGTCCACTGCTAAATGCTGATCATAGAATCATGTAATAGTTTTAGTGAAAAAATATAGGTTTCCAGCTACAGATGAGAGAAAAAGTTCACCTCAAAAGAAAAAAAGCATAAAAAAATGGCACTTTTTGCCTTCTGAGGAAATTCCTGAGAAAACTGGAAATTTTCCAGCTTTTGTTCTGTCAGACATATACAGACTCTCCATCCATGTCTCTTTGAACTAGAAGTCATTGAATCACACATACTGACCCCCACGCTTATCCCACCATAGACACAGAAGCATACACAGAAATATACATATTTGTGCCCACCAACCTTGTTGTCGGACTGCATGTGTAGCCATTGCATGGGTAGCCATTGAAACTACACATATTAAGACAGAACAGAAGTGGAAACTTGCAAAAAGTTGTAAATTTAATGTGGTTTCTACGCATGGAACATTCCATGGAAAAAAAAGCAAATTACAGGTTTTCTCACTGGAAAAATATGGACTTTTCACCTATTTCTCTTTGCAGCAAACTCTGTGATGCCATGCTAAATCAGGATCTGAAATTGTTTTTCACACCCAGAACCAGATTTCCCAATAGGCATAGTAGGCAAATGCTTGTTTTAGGCCAAGGGCATTTTCTGTTCCAGGAAAGAGCGAATGGGACTATTAAGCTGTGTTTTGGGAACTTAAGGCACAAAATGGACTGTTTTGCCACAAGACCTTTTCTGTGTCCTAATGTCCGCTGTGCTTTTAGCTGTTAGGGCAACTGAATATCTACTTAGACATTTTTCTTTTGTTGTCTGGAATCCATTTTTGCCCTACCACATGTTTTAGGTCATACAGTTGAATTGAGTCGTAAATGTGTGCACCTGTTGTGATCTACCAGTTGTGAGGTGATGCAACTAGCATATTTTATTCAGTGATTGCCTTTTATTTAATTTACATTATTGATATACCTTATGAGCGTCTTCACCGCTTTGTCTTTGTACTTTGTGTCCCTCCTGTATTGGACAATGATACTCCAATTACACGACCAAGAAACATTGAATCAAAATATAATTCTTACCAATATCTTTTAAATAAAAAACTGTTATGGATACAAGCAAAACAGAAGTCAGACGGTACTTTAATAACCTTTATTAGAAGTATAATCACAACAAAATCACAGCAAGTGCGAGGAAGGAGCAGAGGGTGATCAAAGAAGCGAGCCTCTATCAGAAATAGGAGGACGCCACTAGGTTTCCAAACTGAGGAGACTAGGCCAAAGCCAATGGTAGTCTCAAGTGCGAGATAGGCCTCAACGTACCCAAATGATCTCCCCAAGGACTCACACCTGCAGTCCAATAATGAAAGGCCGTCAAACAATGGAAGGAAGCGAGGGAGACTACTGACTCACACCTATAGTCAGTGATGGAAAGGCAGTCTCACGTAAAGTAAGGCAACCAGAGTGACTACAGACTCACACCTGCAGTCAATAACACTAGAGTCTACCAGAGCCGCAGGTCTGCACCAAATTGGTTATCAGACTAAGCCAGTGTCATACATGGAGCAGATAGTCAGACAGAGCCACAGGTCAGCACCAGAATGGTTAGTCGAACAAGCCAGAGGTCATACATGGAACATGTAGTCAGCCAGAGCCGCAGGTCTGCACCAGATTGGTTATCGGACAAGCCAGGATCATACAAGGAATGGGTAGTCAGACAGAGCCACAGGTCAGCACCAGAATGGGTAGTCTAACAAACCAGGTCATACACTGAGCACTAAACAACAAATGAACTGCAGTGGACATCAACAAAATGGTGAATGAGCCCAGTGTCCAAGCAGTTATAAAGACCTGACCCAAAGGAAAAGCTTTGGGACAGCTGCTGCCTGCTGGAACCTAGCCCAGAAGCGGCTGGAGCCGGAAGGAGGATAGAACGCGGCTTGAGTCACGTGGGGGACAAAACGTGGCTGAGCCGCAAGCAGTAGAGGTAAGGATACAGTTGGCTTGAGCAGCCGCTGCACGCTGACAAAAGCATAATATGGTGGAAAAAAAGGTGTCATAATATATTTATCGGTACATTTATCTTGGGATATAGCTTTATGAGACTGCTAATAAATAAACATTGGATTATTTTAAAGGGTAATAGAATGTTTCCACCATCAGGATATTTTTCTCCAAAACACCCAGTTTAAGCTTACAAATAACACCCAAATAATAATACAAGTACTTGGGTAGCTAATCATAAAAGATTTTATAAATGCAGAGAGTGTGTCAGCTGTAATTCCGTTATATAGATTGCAGTATTAAAACATTTCAGTCATCAAGCATAGAACAAAATATGAAATTAACAACATGATAACCTGTAATATTACAACCATTTAACTGCGTGCATGTATCTAATTATCATGTTTTGGGGAAGAACACATATATGTATGGAAAAAAAACAGAAAGAAGGGCACCCAATGGTGTAGTATATTCAAAATTATCTCCAATTTTCAAAGAATTAATAGATATACTCACAAATATGATGTTCATGTTTACCCCAAACATAATGTGCAGGTGGAGATCACTACCCTGTCTCCTCTTGGGTATCCAGATCACCTTGAAGAAACACAGCTGCTCACATTGATACAACATTTTTTAAATAAATTTTAAAAAGATATATAATGGTACAAAAAAGGGATATAGAATGCCATCAATAAAATCCTTCAAAATGGTCCACTTACGGTTTTCACTGCAATAAAGTTGCTTTATTAAAGCCTATTGTCTGAATTACAAATAAACATATATGTATGTTTCTTTAATGAAGGATGAGAATGTGCGGGTAGTTAAAGGATGATTCAATAGTATTCTGGATTTCCTGAGGAAAAAGGCAGTATGTGACTTTGAAACACATTGGATACAAGTAACCTGTATACAAGACATTACATCCACTCTCAAAAGCCATTGAAGTGATTGATGAAAGGACCAGTCAACACAGGAATCTGGCATATGCGCACACAATGAGCAAGGGTGTATAATCTGCGAAGACAATTTTTTGAGAGGCAGGCTGTGTGGGAAAGATCAACAGAGAGTGCCAAGATAAAATCATAAGCTATGGACATAAAGACAGCGTAACCTACGAATAGAGGTGGGGGCAAAAAGTGTGAAAAATTTCCTGCATGACTTTTCGTTAAAATGTGCCAATTTTTTGCTTTTCCTGCAAAAATTTTCACCTTTCCCCCATGCAAAAATATCCTCCTTTTCTCCTATTTTAACACATTTTTTTGCCTATTTTAACACATTTTTTGTCTATATTTCCCACTGTAATATTACTTGTTCTGAGGGCTGAAGTTTAGAAATAAGTGGCTGAAAGCTGTAGTCCTACAGCAAAGTATGGCTTGAAAAATGTGTTAGCATACAGAATGCATTTGTCCTTTGCCCACAACACTAACTTCCTGCTTAAGTGACACTGGCACATATTCATGATGATATCAAGTAATAAAAAAATATAAAGTACAACCTACAATGTGGCAGATGTGTATGGTAATGGTGGTGGTGGGGGACTGGCATGGTGTGATTTGTGTATGTATATAGTTTTTACCATTGTCATACACTATCCTGCTTCTCAGATTATTGACACACATTATTGATCGGTCATAGCGGTGGTCACAAGTGGGGTAGATGGTGGCAACCCTTCTACACATCCCTCCTCCACCTCCTCATCTGTGCTGCTGTAAATATATTTGTCCGGGCTTTCTCTGTCATGTGTGGTTTCTGGTCTATAATACTCAGGTGGTATGAGATGTTGGTTCATTTTTAAGAATGTTAGTCTCCCAACATTGCTGCTTGATGACTCATAGGGTGACTGTGTGCTTTTTGATATATGTGCCTGTCCAAGGTCAGACTTTCCAGTGGCTTTCTCAAAAATGTATAGATAAGCACAGTGCTCCTTAAAAGTGGTAGAAGAGTCAGCGTTTGACTTTCTGCTAACCTTATAGCCCTGTCATCATTCTCACTCTCAACTTCATCTGTATCTGAACAAGAGAAGGATGCTGGAGGGATATATTCTAGATCTGCATCATCATCAGTCATCATTGGGTCATCCCCAGTAGCATCAGCATCACCTGACAGTTCTTGCCCACTACTACCCTTATTATCCTCCAAGCTTTTAGAGGTTTCAAACTATTTCTTTTTACTTTTACTGTAGCAAAGTTCCCTACTACAGGTGGCTTGGTGCTTGTTTATCCCACTGTCTGATGCAGCAGGTGGTTCAGCTGCTACACCTTCCTCTATTATGCTATTGCCAGCATCATCATCATCACTTAAATGCTACATATTGTCATCTTCAGTGTTCTTCTTATATGGTTCTTTATTTCTACTGGCACTGGTGGTGCTGGAACTAGTTTTGCTGGGACCTTGACAAACTGCATCCTCCCTTGGAGTAGAGGCATCATCATAATTGATTGCACGCGCTGCACAACCATTGCTACAGTCGGTTTTTAAACTACTATGTTACTCTCACGTCCCTGCACTGCTCCACCCCTCCCCCTTCCCCTTGTGTGTTTGCTGGATATTATTCAACTACACTATGTTTTTTTACTGTATGGTACACAACTGATGGAGCTGTATGATGCCTTGCCTAAGCCCAGTCAGCGGTCTGTCACTGTCACCTAATATATTTAGTTCTTTATTCTTTTTTATTTATTTATTTATTTAAGTTGTCCACCCTGTTGTCTTATCACAGTCTGTCCAAAAAAAATTATATCTGGAAAACAAAATCAACAACATCTTTCCTTAGACTTCCCCACCCAGCACAGAGACAATAACAGCAAGATCAGCAAGCAGATTGGTCCCTAGCTGCCTGTGTCTTGCCAGTCAGTCACATGGAATTTAGGAGTATTTGGGGTCAACCTTCTTCCTCTCTTCTTCTCCCCAGAGTGCCCATCTGACTCTCCTAACAGAACAAATGTCCTACCTAAAAGATTCCCAAAACTAAACTTCAATTCCTCTCTCTGTCTTCTCTAACCCAAAAAACGTACTGCTCTTTTCTTTCACAAACACAAAATGGCATGCTGTGAGAGCCTGACAGCCTTTTATATGGCTGTAGAAAACTTTCTTATGGTGGAGAAATATTTTTCTTCCCACTGATTAAAAAAAAACAAAAAGCAGAAAAACTGCACTTTTCGCGTGCAATTATTCACCAATCAGAAAGTGACATTATTCGCCAATTTCAGTTTGAGGCGAAAATTTTCGCCCATCCCTTACGGAGCTGTATAGTGTGTCTCAAATCTTGTACTTGTATGTACAAATGTGAATGGATGTTACTGGATAGGTAGACTGGCAGTGTTGCAAAATACTGTTACTATGATTCAAGTGATACAGTTCAAAAAACTGCCATACACTGGATTCCCTATTAATATTGGAATAATGGATTTAAAAACTGAGTGTGGCTATGACTGATTGAATCTTTCTCTTGATTCAAGTGCACATTTATTTGGACATTTCAGTACCGGTGAACACAATTACTTTTTTAGGATTACCTATTCATCTCTAATGCACCTTAATATTTGATTATATTTTTCCTTATACACAATACAAGGGGTTGTGCAATACTATACTATACATCTCTACATTACTATTTTAGATTGTGTATATACCATTATTTCAGTATTAGACTCTATGCAGACATCAAGGTATTTATTTTGAATTGTATGTATGTAGTCTATTTTTAAAGTATCCCATGTAATATCGGCATCTTCTAAATTGTATTTATTTATAATTTTTAAAATTTGTGTAGTACACATTTCATTTTTTGGTTTGTTTGATTATTGCGTGATTTTAGATATTATTTTGATTCTTGGACTTTTCTCTTTGAACGAGTATATGTGATCCACTGTTACATGTATTGCAAATCTCCCACGTATACCTTATGTGCATGATGGCATGTTGTTGTGATTTGGGCATTTTTATTGTAGTCTAATGATTGGTGCACATGACCAGTGGATAACATTCATAGTCCCTTACATCTCTCTTCTCTATCAGGTTCAGTAGTTAGTGATCTGGAGGTTAATTAGGAGCTGTTAGCATTCCTTTAACCATCTGTCAGAGAGGTATACAACCATTGCATTGCAATGGGTTGAGTACCTCTCTGATACTTGAAGGGTTAAGTACTATATTCTCTTTAACAACCTCTGTGTTTATTTTGGGTTAAGTTATTCTGTTACAGGATTTTTCCAAAAGAAGCTGAAAAGGTAAATGGTAATATGCCATTCAACAGATATGTTAGACATACTTATTGGTCTTTCTTAATGAATATGTGTGTGTATTGTATAGAACGATTGTTAATCCTGCAGTTAGTTGCTTCAGCTCTGTGCTAGGACTAGTGAATTACACATATACCCAATGGGTCCTTCCATGCACAGTGAATATTCCAGTAATTCCCAGTGGGCTGTTTCAAAAGACTACAATGTTCAAATTCAGACTCTTTGTTCACAAATTGAAGGTCAGTGATCACATTTGTTAACGAATACAGAAGGAGAACCATTAGAACTTTTGATAACTGTTCCATTGTCAAATTTATGTCAGAAGAATGATGTTCACTAGCAGAAAAAACTCTATCAATTTGCTAGACTTTAGACTGGAGAGCTGGCTTTCACCTCCAATTAGTGTCCCTGGAAAGATTGTTAATAATTCTTAAGTGCAAGTTCATAAGTGCAAAAATCAAACGTCTACTTTAAAGTCGACCTCAAAATGGAAAAGGTCAATGCAAAGAATGAAATCCTATTGTAAATAATGTTAACCATGAGACCTTGAGCCCATTAAGACAATTTCTGAAGTCTTATTTTGGACATTTTAACAATGTACCAAAAGAGACAATCAGTGAGGGTGCTCATTTGAAGGAGTTGATTTTGTCTTTTTACGAAAAATTACGAGTGGAAAAATAGGTACACTTTTTAAATTTAGAACCTGGCATTTAATGTACAGATATAGCCTGGGTTTTTGAAAATAAAATGCTGGAAATAACCCATTAAAATATTTTGATGTCTTGCTTCAGTTGCTCAATGTGAGTATCTAGATGCATGTTCACAAACACCAAGAGAAAAAGCTCAAAACTGAATTCAGTGGGACTTGGGCTAGTAACAGACTATGGTGTTGTTCACTGCTATAGGCATGGAGTTCCAACAATTGTAAATAAACTCTGAAAACAATACTGACAGATTTAAATCTACCACCATGGTAGATTAAAATCTACCAGCACTGTACCGCTTACATAAGTCTCCAACTCATGCTGCTGCTTCCTTTATAAAAACTTTAATGCCAGAAAGCCCCATTTGCCTACCATATAGCAAGTACAGAATAATTGAATAACGTTATACTAATTTTTCTTTATGCCTTGTTAAAACGTTATATAAACGAAGAATGTTATGTCCATACATTTTCCCTTTACCCTTCCTTATGCTCAGTGAAGATTGTCCCTCTCTGCAATCCATCTGGACAGTCTTGCTGCTCTGAGGTGAGCAGTGTTACATCAGTAAAAGAGACGGGAGGGAGATACTTCATTCAATTACTCTTGAACTAAAACTCAGACAGTATTGAAATGATACTCTCCATGGCCCAAATACAATGAAGATTAATTGGATCTGCTTTTATTTTGAAACATTACTACCTATTTGATATTCTCAGTGTGGTTTGCCCAATTACCTCAATGTCAACTCTAGATTCCATTAAAGACAATGGGAGATATATAAACAAATACGGACATTAGCTGCTCACTATTTTCTGCCTAGTAGGAAATTTAAAAAGTGCAGTTTTTCCATTTTTTTTTTCATCTAGCTTATTGCATTCAAATCAATAGGAAGACTGAATTAACTACAACACATAGCATATTTGTTTTTATCTCCCACAGGCATGGTATAAAATGGGTCTGAGGGTGCCTATGTTGGTGGACTCTGGGGAAAGAATCAGTTGAACCGGATTTTTTTTGGGGGTGGCGGGTTGTTGACTGTGATTGGAGATACAGTTAATAAAAATAAATAAATAAATACAATTTTAAAAAAGTCAAGTAAAAAATGATACATAACCTGACAGAGACTGGGACGTAAGCTGTGACTAGAGCAGACAGGTAGAAATCGGCAAATGTTTTTTCCTCGGTGAATAATTTCCTACAAAAAGTGCCATTTTCTATTTTTTTCACCTAGTTCATTGTTTTGAAATCAGTGGGAAGAATGCATTTTTCTCTACCACATCACAGTTTTCTCTACTTTTGCTGCAGGCATGTAAAAGGGTGCCAGGCTCTTACAGCATACCATTCTTTGTTTGTGAAAGGAGAAGGCAGCACATTTTTGAGCTAGAGAAGTTAGGCAAATGAAGGTGAATTGAAGCTTAGTTTAGATTTGTTTTCTGTATTAGAGGAGTCTGGAGGCACTCTGGGGAGAATAAAGGAGATATGAGGTTGACCCCAAACACCCCAAAATTTAGTCTGACTAGCAAGGAACAGGCAGCTGGCATCCAATTTACTTGCTGATCTTGTTTTAATCATTATTATATCTGTGTTGAATGTGTCTGTGGATGTGAGAAAGGAGCAAAGGAGGTTGACCCCAAATACCCAACATTCTGTCTGACTGATTTGATTTTGAAAGACAAAGGCACCTGTGGTCCAAGCAATGTCCTTACTGATCTTGCAGATATTGTGTCTGTGTTGGACATGTCTGAGAGTGCGATAAGAGAGCAAAGAAGGTTGATTACAAACACCCCAACATTCTGTCTGACTAATTTGATTTGAAAGACACAGGCATCTGCAGTCTAAGCAATTTTCTTACTAATCTTGTTGTTATTTTGTCTGTGCTGGAGAAGTCTGGGGAAAGAAGTTGTTGATTTTGATTTTTTAGTTTTATTTATTTTTTGGACAGTGATAACATAGGGTGGACAACTGTTTAAAAAAACATTTTTTATTTAACAAGGGTTCAAGTTAGTCATAAGCACCCTGAATCTAAAGTAAAAAAAAAATTGTGAGAAGTGAAACAGTTAATGTCGTTACACCTGTAATAACGACACCTCCTTCTCCCCGGAAGCAGCGGGTAGCATTTTTCAATCGCTGGTCGCTTCCTCTTCTGCTGTGCCTCTGCATGGTGATGCCTTGCCAGAATCTCAATATCCTCATACTACACAAACCTATGTTGAGTGGAAGAGGTTCTGCAAAGGAAGCACAAAAGTGGTGGAAGTGGGCGATGAGATATGTATATATATATATATATATATATATATATATATATATATATACACACACACACACACAAACACATAAATCACATCATCCCAGTCCCCCACCACCACTAAAATACACATCGGCCACATTGTAGGTTGTACATTTTTTTATCACTTGACATCATTATGAATATTTGCCAGTGTTACTTAAGCAGGAAGTTAATGTTGTGAGCAAATGACAAATGCACTCTGCATGTTAACACATTTTTCAAGGTATATGTTGCTGTAGGACTCGCAACTTTGACCTCCAGCTATTTATTTCTCCATTACATCCCTCAGAAGAAGTAATATTGTGCTGGGAAATGTTGTCTATAGGAAACATACGTGAACCAATTTTTGGAATAAGGGAAAACATTTTTGGAATTGGTGAAACAGAGGAAAATTTTGCATTGAGGAAAAGGAGAAAACTTTTATGAAAAAAGCAAAATATTGTCTGTTTTTCATGCAAAGTTATGCAGGAAATTTGTATCATTTTTCACCCAACCCTAGACCCAAGCCCAGAGGAAACATTTATTTTTAGGACATAGACTTGTGTTAGGCACAAGTTCTGAAGAAACCTTGATTTGCTGGAGGCCTAAGCCCTTAAGACATAGACCATAAGACATAGACTTGTTAGGCACAAGTCCAGAGGAAACATTATTTGTAGGACCTAGACTTGTTGGTAGAAGCCCAAGCCCTGAGCAAACATTGATTTGTAGGACATAGACTTGTTAGGCACAAGCCCGGAGGAAACATTGATTTGTAGGACCTAGACTTGATAGGCATAAGCCCTGAAACACTGATTTGTTGGACTTAGACTTTTTGTTAGAGACCAAAGCCCTGAGGAAACATTGATTTGTAAGACTTTGATTTGATAGAGGCACAAGCCCTGAGGAATAGGTTATGATTATTTGGACTTAGGATTGTTAAAGGCACAAGCCCAGAGGAATCAGTGATTATTTTTTGGACTCAGGATTGTTAGAGGCACAAGCCCTGAGGAATCAGTGATGATTTTTTAGAGCCAGGATTGTTAGAGGCACAAGCCCTGAGGAATCAGTGATGATTTTTTAGAGCCAGGATTATTAGAGGCACAAGCCATGAAGAAACAGTTATTTGTAGGACTTAGGCTTGTTAGAAACAAGCCCCCCAAAACTTTTTTATAGGCCTCTGTGGTATATTTAAAGAAAAGGCCTGAGAGAAAAAAATATATGTCCTACTGGCCTAGTGCCAGTAGATCATGTTATGGTGTCTACTGGCCACTGGCCATTGGCAAATGCCACTGTGTTATTGTAGCATTTCCAACTGTTGTTATTGACACTGCTGCTGTGGTTGTTTAAGCAGCAGGACGATTGTTCAGCTCCAAGAGAATGGGATCAACAGCATTTGATATGAGACAGGTGATGATGATCATGGTTCTCTTTGCCACTAGCTCCAGTGATGTGCCTGAGGTAGTAGCAGCACCCCACTACTTCAGGTATATATGGAGAAAAGAAGTTGGCCAGTAATGCTTCTCCTCCTCCACATCTTCCAAAATCATGGGTGTATTGTTGGAATATAATTTTTTCCCTTAAGAGCAGGAAGAAACTGTGCCTTTCATCAGCAACTTCAATGTGCTCAGTGTGTGTAGGAAATAGGGGAGGGACTGCTAATAATGGACACATCTGCACTCAAATCAAGCAATTACCACAACTGAAAGCAAACATCTTGATGCTTAAGTTTGCATAACTTACTCTTCCACCTCAGCAAGACGATTTACATTATCATCACCTTCACCATCACCCCCTCCCTCACCCCCCAACACTCTCTAGCTGCTGTGTGGTTGTAGCGGGACTGCTTGGTGATGGCAAGTGTGACTTAGGACCCCTGCTGTCACAATTGCCATCATCTCCTCCTCCTCCTGAGTATCAGAAGGCCCAATGGCAGCACTAGCAGCAGGCTCATATAGCTGATCTGTCCTGCTCACACTGCTACTCACTTCTTCCTGTGCCTTCGACAATGATGATGATGATGACACTAGTTTTCCTTAGATCCCTAGGGATGATGTATGGGGACTGGGCATCATTGGGTCTTGGGACTAAGGGGTCCCAAACCCTTCTATGTTAGTGGTGGTCACTTTTCCTCCTCCTCAAACTCACTGGATGCATCATGGTCCTTCCAGCTCCTCCTGTTTTTTAGATGACTGCTAATCCTCTTAGCCAACAGTCTGAGCCCCTGCTGCCCTCATTTCTCTAGATAAATAGCTATAATCACATCACACTCTATCTCTCTAGCTACATAATTTTGTGTTTCTGGAAACATTATGTTTTTGGAGCAAAAACACAAAGAACATGTAAGTAAAGGGTTGGGAATTTTGTAACCACTGAAAAAACTAATGAAAACTTTTAAGTAGTAGTTGAAAAAAGGCAAATATTTTAAGGGGTTTGTTTAGGGCAGGTTTTCCAGCAAAAAAAGAGGAAAACCATGTTGTTTTCCATTACTTTTAGTGGGAACACAACAGAACCTTTCGACCACCCGTACTCAGCATGTCGCCATGCTAAATGAGTTGAAATCTGCAACCTAAAATAAACTAACCATCTGGTTTGGGATCTAATTTATTACCCAATAATCAGCCTTATTCTCTTCTTAAACTTTTTTTTTTAATCACTATATTGAAACACACCGACTCTGTGGACCTTTTATGCACTAATGTTAAAAAAGGAGCAGTTCTGGACAACCAACTTTACTATAGCGGAGAAATACAATTTCCCAATTTTCTATTGATTTAAATTAGGATTTTAGCCCTTTGAATGAGACAGAAGGTTCAAATTTATTTTGAGGTAATACCTCTGTAGCATTCAAAGGGGGTAAAATCTCATTTTAAATCAATGGGAAGTTTCATTTGTCCCCTATTGTGCATTTGCCTTGTTACAGAATTGCTCATCTTTTTTGCATAAGGCTCACTATTGCGGCTATAGTGTCAAAAATCTTTTAGAATTCCTGCATATTACACTGTAAATGGAGTTATCATAAAGTACCACACTGTGTCATCAAAATACAAAGGTAATTTATCAAAAAGGACTTATTTTACAGAAAATGGCTAGTCCAACATATCTGTAGATTTTGACTCCCATTAAGACAAACTTAAAGGAGCAGTAAACATTTTTATGAAAACATATGTTTTAGAGCTTTTCCTGCTGAGTAAAACAAAAACACTCCCACTGCTATTGGTTGTTTTATTCAACATTTATAACAGTTCAAATAATTAGGAAGTGAATTTACTGTGGGTTTATTTTATGAAAGTTCTGACAGGAAATTACGCAGCAGTTTCTATCACATTCTATTGAACACTGTATGTCACTGACTTTCTTCTCAATTAGAATGTAACAATAACTTGGAATTTGATCACTAGAGGGCACTGGTAATGTGAAAAACATGGGTTTAAACTGAAGTAACTTTGAAAATATACACCAGTTGGAGTACTCTTATTTTACTTAACAGAAAAAGCCCTACAATATATATTTTTTTCGTAAAAAAGTTTACTGATCCTTTAATTTTCCTTAAGATGAGAGTTTGAAGTTCACTTTAAAAGCAATGTGTGGACACTCTCTCTATTTCTCGCTGTCTCTCTCTCTCTCCCTATCTAGCATAATTCACTCTGAAAATGTATGTTGTGAAGAAATGTCACGTGAACTAAATTTACACCTAAAATGGAACTCGTCAAATTTAGGCATAATTTACAAAAATATCCATAGGTTAGTACGGTATGTCCAAATATAAACTTTTATCTTGCATCACAGTTTATATATGCACTCACATTTACATTTGCTGCTCTATGCAACTGTGACAAGAATTGCATGTGATGGATATCAAACTGCCCCCACATAAATATTAGCTCACTGGGGCTCCCTTTACATGAGATTACAACAGAATCTCAAGACAAAAATACAAAGCACACAAAAAAGGTGTAATATTTACCCTTTTTAAAAAAGGTAATTTATCTAAATAGGCTCCTGAGAACCTAAGTGGAGTGTGCCATGATGTGGGCCTGGGGTTGGCTATGCCACTACAAAGACCTTTTGGTTTAGCCAGGATATGAGGTTGCTAGGGTGGCCTCATTAGGAGGCACTTCCCCCCCAAGTGCCATCCAGGTAAGTTATTTGTAAGATTATTTGGGTTGTGGTTGTGGGTTTGTCCAGAGACCCAGTCATGGCAAGGATGATACAATAAATGACAGCTAGCCTCACCTTGGGGATTTGGCAATAGAGGTTGCAGGGAATTCACCCACAATGCTCAGGGGACTCCAGAAGACCTCTCAGATATAGCTACAAATGATAAAAAGATGCAGATCTTCAATCATTAAATATAAAAATGATTGTAAAGGAAGATAAGGACACCAGGTTGTCCTTAGCCGTTGTTCCAGGGTTCTCCCTCCTGATGTTGGCTACCGATGCAACAATGCTAGTATAAACAGTAGGACAATACCTGAGGACAAGGATACAATGGTACAATACTTGGGGGAACTATGATGAGTACTCATAGGGCAAAGGAGGTGTAAACATAGCACAATGGGACATGGTACAGAGAGGGGAACTTTACATAATTCAATCTTGCTGCTCCAATACCCAGCCACCAGGAATTGGAGTGACAAGAAACAGGCGACCAATCAGAACCTGGACCATTGTTCTCCATAGGAGATTAACTCAATTATGTCACTCTGGCTCTCCAGCTAATGGGAACAGGAGCGACAACTAGGGGACAGGAGCCGACCGATCAGATGAGCGCCTACCTGTCTGGCACATCTTATAGTCAAAAACAGGCTGCCGTTTACATCACCCTTCATGGCAGCCAATCTGGTGCGCACCTACTATTGAAAGCAAAGGCTGCAGTGTTCCTTGTATCCCTACCACCTGGATGCTGGTTCAGTTTGTGAATTTCAGTCTTTCTCCTGCAAATGTTCCTAGTCCTGTGGAGCCCTTCCAGTAATGACTAATGGTCTGTTACAATCATTTATTACAAAAATTCTAAAAGGCTCAGATTAGACATTTCTATGTATCATACCATTTCTAAAGGAACCAAAGTGAGCCTCTAATTGCTAATTCTGGGTCATGTGTGAGGCTCAAGGCTGCCAGCCACATCATACCATATGGCACTACCAGCATCAATCCTCCAACAAAACCTGTAAGTTTGGGTTATAGTGAGTGGTAAGTGAGCACTAGCTGCTGGGCAATCAATAGTTGGGGGGGAGCATTAAAGTCCTGTTGTAACCTAATGAAATATGATTAAAAAAAATATGTTATGTGGGCAAAGGAAAAGTCATGGCAGTAAGATGTTTTGTCTTGGCAATGTGGAGACACATGACCAAGACTTTACACCATAGAGTCCCAGCATACTGTCACGGTTTTATTGAACACTCAGACAATTGGGTAGGATAAAATAGAAAAGCTTTATTAGGCAAAATAAAGCACAACAAGGCCCCTCACGGGTCCAAACTCAACAAACAGCAGTAAGAAAGTTTGACAGGGCATACAAATAGCAATACAATAGAGAGGCTCTACCGACCTTACCGAATACCGGGTAAGGCAGCCTAATATTTAGTGCAACAAGGAACTGAGGAGACTCTACCGGTCTTACTGAATACCGGGTAAGGCAGCCTGATATCTGGTGCAACAAGGAACAGAGGAGGCTCTACCAGCCTTACCGAATACCAGGTAAGGCAGCCTGATAACTGGAGCAACAAGGAACTGAGGAGGCTCTACCAGCCTTACCGAATGCCGGGTAAGACAGCCTGATATCTGGAGCAACAAGGAACTGAGGAGGCTCTACCGGGTCACAGGCTGAGTGAGTGAAATGAGCTGACAACGTAACCGCTAGTGACCTGACAACACAGACCGGGAGAACATACCGGAGGCCACAGAGAGTCACAGGCTGAGATAGTGTAATGAGTTGGTGACTGTAACCGCTAGACCAGACAGCACAGACTGAGTGTACGCAACAGAGGCCACAGGGAATCACAGGCTGCGTGAGGTAATGAGCTGGCAACGGTAACTGCTTAGTGACAGGATAGCACCGACTGGGTGTTCTTAATGGAGGCCACAGGGAATCACAGGCTGCGTGTAGGTAATGAACTGGCAACTGTAACCGCTTAGTGACCGGATAGCACTGACTGGGTGTGCTTAATGGAGGCCACAGGGAATCACAGGTTGTGTGTAGGTAATGAACTGACAACGGTAACCGCTTAGTGACTGGATAGCACTGACTGGGTGTACTTAACGGAGGCCACAGATAGTCACAGACTGAGCATATAATGGGTAGGCAACGGTAACCGCTAGTGGCTGGATAGTACAGGCTGTGTGTACGTAACGGAAGCCACATTGATACACAGGCAGAGAGTAGCGCAATCGGAGGCAACAAATCAGAGAGGACTGACAATAATAGTGAGGGCAACACAAATAGCGTAAGTCAGTCAATGCCTGGATCAGTATCAGAGAGCAGAAGTCAGCCACAGCCTGGATCGGTACACAGAGAGCGGTAGTCAACCAAAGCCTGGATCGGTACACAGAGAGCAGTAGTCAGCCAAAGCCTGGGGCGGTTCACAGAGAGCGGTAGTCAGCCAAAGCTTGGGTCGGTACACAGAGAGCGGTAATCAGCCAAAGCCTGGTTCGGTACACAGAGAGCGGTAGTCAGCCAAAGCCTTGGTCGGTACACAGAGAGCGGTAGTCAGCTGAAGCCTGGATCGGTACACAGGAGCAGAACAGGAGCAAGGTCAGATGGAAACCGGATCAATAAGTACTTTTTAAGTCAAAAGTAAAATTGCATAGCGGCATGTTTCCCCTCAAACTATGTAAGCAACTAATTCATTTACACTCAATCAAGAATATACTTAATCATTTTGACAGACCTAGAAGTGCTAATGATGCAACATGCAGTGCTCAAGTAAGGCCTAAGGAGATCCTAAATCCTGCACTGTAAGATTTAGGAACAGGCTTTGAAAGACTAAATACACTTACATCAAAATCTGTTTCACTTGAGTGGGTCATTTCGACATCACTGTAAACATGTAATTTCAAAGGATTAGTTGAAATGGGAAATTATTAACTTTTCTGTTTTTTTAAAGGTTGCTATATACTGTATTTTTTAAAGATTAAAGTTTTTCACAGTGATGTATATCTGAGGATTTGGAATGACAAACACAAAAAGTATAGAAATTCCAACATTCAAAGAAACAAACCTCTATAACAGGAGCTGATTGCACTGTTTGTGAGAACGTACAATCAAGGTGCATAGAGGAGTTAAGTGAAACAATCATTTTGTGTTTGGCATTGGACAGTACTAAATATCAGTATACAGTTTGTGCCATTAAATTGACATAAACACTTACAAAACATTTTTTATGAAAACATACTGCAAAATTAGCGAGTGTGTGTGTGTGGGGGTCATAGAAGTATTGTGTATGTGGATGTACGCAGGAGGTACATAGGAACATTACACCAGGTGGGAACACATATGTGTGATCACAGAGCCTTTTGGGCACTGGAGTGTAGGCACTGGTGTAGGCACAGATTCTAGTTCCTTTCAGGGTCTGCCAACCTGCAATGGGCCAGTATGGGGGATTATGGTCCAAACCTCCCTCCTGTACCCCACTGTTTAACTGTTATGTTAGGTAATTTTACTGTATGTGTCACACCTGGGATTTTGAGAATATGGACTGAGATTTACTGTGGGGTGATATATTCCTTAAACCATGATAGAAGTGATTTAGGCAATTTTTGATCATTACCACTCTTGCTGAATTTGATGACATTTTTACAGAGGTCTAATGCTCTTTGACTTCACAGCACTTCCATCTCAAACATCTGGAAAACAAATCAGTGGTAATAGGGTCTTCAGTTATACTGCAGTTGCTAGGGAGGTACACACAGAGGGTGCCTCTCTTGCACAGCATCCTGTGGGATTTAGCAGCCCAATGTTCTGGTCTTCATTCTGCAAAGAAAGTATTATTTACTTTTTATTGGATGAAAGATTTTCCCCATTACCTTTTAGGAGTGGCTTACTATGAAAATAGCCAAACAGCTAACATCTCATCTTTGTATATTGCATCAGAAATTAAGTGCCATGAATACGTACAAGAATTTTATGGGATGGAAAAGAAGAACTAACAACTCCTAATAATAACCCCTACACTTACTTTTCTAGGGCCAGAAAATACTAATTGCCCTTATGGATTTTGCACTTCCACCAATACTGGATGTCCTGTCCATTGGACTTCTGCACAGAAATTTGTTTTTTTTCTGTTCACATTCAGATTAAACAAACGTTGTTGAACCCCCCACCCTTCCCCCTTGGATAATCAGAATTTTGGTAAGAATTTTTATTAATGAATTTAATTAGTTTACTGAAATTCTAGCTAAGTCCCGCTCCTAGTCATAACACTTGCCTTGACGTTGGAGGTCCAAGGGTGTCCTCGATGCCCTACCCCACAAGCATCTTGTATCACAAAATCATTAAAGAATAATAAAAAGCCTGCTACCCTTCTCCCACCATCACCTCTGATGTATCTACAATAAATCACCCATCTTCCTTAATCCTGGCTGGGTCGATGCTCGAGCCAAAATGAGGAAACAAATTAAGCAGGATTGGCTTTTATAATTTCCCACACTCCCATTTCCTACAATTGTGGGGTTACACAGGACATACTACCATTACCTGGAATTCTGGGGAAAAATCAGGACATTACAGGAACAAAAAGAAATTCCCATTGATTTAAATGGAGCTTTTAAACCTGTGGATGCTAGAGAGATCTCCAGCTTATTTAGATGCAATGTGTTGGAGACTTCTCTAGAATTTTAGTGGGTTAAAGCCTCACATTAAATCAACTGGAATGTTGCTATCTATTATATATATCCACAGTGCAGATGGTTTGCCCTAGAATTAACCCTCTTTTGATTTTGTGCATATGGCCCAAAATATAGAATTTCAGAGCTCAATGGATTGACAAATACGTAAATTAACAGCTTGTAGAATCACATGGCTTAGTATGCATATATTATACTATAAATATAGCTGAACAAAATCACAAGTTGTGTCATACCTATTAATAACAGATAGGAACATAGATTGCAAATCTCTAAATAGCAGTGTTTGCTATGGTACATTTAATTGAGCACTCCCAGTTTAGGCTGATCTAAATAACACTGCTGAAAATCTGCATCCATATCAATCCATTCTACAAAAGTCCATTTATTTTTCAGAACTGGGGCATATACAGTAGTCAGAGTTGTCAGATCATCCCTTTAAAGGGATAGTAACACTGCATGTGTAAATATATATATATTGTATGATATATCCTCCTCAGTAAAGCAAGGATACTGATGAGAGGTGTTTTGTGCAACATTATTGCAGTTCAGACTTGCATTTTAGGTGCAATGTCTCCGTGGCCTGAAATTTCATAGTTGCACTGTTGCTACACCACAGTATGAACAGCTCTGTAGCAACAGCTCCACTGTAAGATTTCAGGCCTCTGACATATTGCACCTAAAAAAAAAATCAAGTTTGAGATCTAATAACTTTTGAATAAAGCATCTTTCAGTAGTGGTTTTACTAGTTTTACTTGGTTTTACTCAGGAGGATAAACCATACAAAATACCTAGTAACATAGTAAATTAGGTTGAAAAAAGACACAAGTCCATTGAGTTCAACCTTTGCCTCATAACCCAGAGAAATGAGAATTATATAGCTTTCCTGCTGCCAAATAAGATAGTCTTTATCAGAACTTACTTTTTTGCCTACTAGTAATACACAGTATAACCCTGTATGTTCCCTTTTGAAAGAAATGTAGCTAATCTTCTCCTAAATGTATCCATTGTATCTGCCATAACCACATCTTTGGGCAAGGAATTGAACAATTTCACAGACCTTACTGTAGAAAAAACCTTCCTCTGCTGAAGTTGAAACCTCCTTTCCTCGAATCTCAAGAGTCATCACCCTTGCTAGAAGCTGAGTGGCTGAGAGTTGCGCAAGCACTTTTCAGCCAATAGGAGACTACCAATCTATTTTGAAACTAGAGTGGCATATAAAAGCCAATCTTGATTCAAAATTCCAGCAGTTTGACTCAGGCAACAGCCCAAGAGGTCAGAAGGGGAATCTGTGCTTGTTCACATGCCTTCCACCTCCATCAGAGACGACGGCAGTGGAGGCAAGGGGGTAAAGAATTTGAAGCTTTACAATAAGATGCCGCATATTTCTTTAATATTAACAAGATGCCACAAATAGTAACCCCTACAGCGCTCAAAGGGTTAACAGTATCATCTTTGGGGGAATATTTTTTTCATTTTAACAAATCAAAACACTAATGGATTTCATTTTATTTTCCAGAGAAGAAAGAAGAATGTAGATCAGAGATAGAAAAGAAGACTGAAGAGAAGAAGACAGAAGAGAAGAAAGAAGGATAGATAAATGAAGAAGCCGGACAGCAGATGACAGGTAAGTGTTACATTTTCTGACTAGTTTTAGCGCACTATCGTTGTTTGACACTGGAAAACAACAACAGTTTTTTTTTTCCTTTGATGTTCCCACAATTCGTGCTATTTAGCTCGAGTTGCGGGAACAAAAAAACAAAACGAGCATTTTACCTCTCCAGCAATAGAATAGCTGGGATACATGGTTGATTTTTTTTTGGCACTACAGTTTTTGCTATTACCACCGGTTTTACCAAAGATTATAGTATCGAGCCCCTGGTCCTTTGTTAAAGTAACAGACAACTTCTTTGCCTTTACTGCAAGTCCATAATATAACAAGTCAAATTGCCTGTACTTCTTATTGTTTTATTTCATCTTTACCTATGTTTTTACACTTGCATGAGCCTGACAGTGAGCTCAATGAATTTCTGTTTCCAGAGAGCTTTTAATCAGGAACTGTGAAAGCAGGGACAGTGATACAATGTTGCACTACCCCTGCAGCACAGAGTGCTATGTATACTGTAGTGGAATCAGGATTTTCTGCTGCAGAAATCATGTGCTTTGATTTCACAGACTCTGACAGAAAGGTCTCTAGAAACAGAAATTAAGAGAATCTACTCTTAATGGCTGGCTGGGGATTATGGGAATTGTCCAACCTTTCTCTACATTGTTACCCAGCTACACAATGTCTGGAAATGTCCTGTCTCCAGCTGCTTAAAGGGATAATAATACTTCTTTTTAACTTTATTTTATTTTGTAGGCATTAAAAAATCATGAAGAACGATATAAGTCTTATCTCTCAAACCTCTATGGTTTATGAGATATTCACAAGCAAAGTTCCCCCCTCCCGCCCCTTTTTCCTAGTGTAAGCCATCTCTTCTCAGATGTGGAATGCAGTCTATAGACCAGACAGATAACAGAAGGGGACACTCTTATTCCTATGAAAACAATGAAATCCCTGCCCCCCTTGACAAGCTTTTCAGGTTTTTCCCTTATCTTAATTGAACATTGTCCCTCTCTGCAGTCTACCTGGGCACCTCCCTTCTGCTCTGGCTGAACAGTGTGACATCAGTAAAAGGGGCGGGAGAAGGACACTTTGTCATTGAATTACTCTGGAACTACAACTCTGACAGAATTGAAATAACTCTCTCCAAAGTCCAAATACTATGATGATTAATTAGAGCTGCTTTTATTATGAAACATTACTATCCCTTTAAGAAGGCTAAGAGGTACTGTAACTCATGTGCTCCATTTCAATATATGGATCAATTTTCAAATCCACAGAAGTATATAGAAATAGGTCAGCTCTGACTGGATGTCACATTGGTACTGATTCATGTAGTTATACTTCAGGCATATACATATGACCTAGACTTATCGTGTGAATAAAGTTAGTTATAATTGACATTTCTTACAGTGGCCAATTTAAAACGAATCTGTCACCTTGGAAGAAATTTGCATATCTGCAAACTTCTTTCAAAACTCCTATTCATTGTTAGTCAAAGGGTGTTGGACTGAGAGTTTAATTTGCATACTATGGGCCAATTGCAGAAAATAAAAGAGGAACAATTCAGGAGCAAACCAACTGCATGATCAAAACAATTCTCCAGATATGAACTGATTTTAAAGGTACATTGAATCCTTTTACCCTTTGTTGCCAGATCCTCTGGCACTCAGAGGATTATATGCTAGAGAGGTCTTCAACTAATTGTGATACAATGAAATAGATACCTTTCTAGCATTCCAAATGAAATTTATATTTGTCTCCTACGGTGCAGTTGGTTTTCTCCAGAATTTCTCCAACTTGTCTTCTGCATACAGCTCTTATACCTACAACTCAGTGCAGTCCTTTCTGCTTATGGCCCAAAGCAGCATAGACGGAGGCCTTCACCTAGAATAACAGGTATTAATTTCACCTAAACTATACCTACTGACCTTTTTACTAGTATGATCTATAAGCAGTTTTGTTTATTCATGAGGCCTATAGCCGTTTATGCTGTGCCTAAATATACGCCCAATTATATGGCTGGATTTCTCAAAAGGAAGAGTGGGTAACTATCTAGAGTGCTAGGTTTTGAGGGCACCTCAGCTTTGCTGGCCACACCCACATTTTAAATTATGGATATGGCCACTGCAATTAGACTGTCCCAGAATTCCGCTGATAGTTTATGATTTGTGATTTATTTACAAGCTTACATACTATTTTACTGGCCGTTATTGAATTTTTTGGATGCTAGAGAGGATTTTAGCGCTTTTTTGTGATTTTATGTTGAAGACTACGGGTTTAGTTAATAAAATAACAATAATTTATTACCATAGTATCTCCAGACTTTTAAAAATAAAACTATATTTACAATATTTGAATGTGTGGAAACAAAGTTGCTGGTAATCCTTGCTCACCCTTTATTGTCTAAATACAAACCTCTAGTGTAACTTCATCATGCCTCTTCAGTCAACCATAACATTGTTTCACTCTGAACCAGCCCTGTTTTACATGAGACAATACAATGGTTAATTGAAGGGTCAGGATGAGGCCTCCATATTGGTCAGTGTTTAGATCAGGGTTCTCTAAGAAGTAGCTCATGAGCTACTGGTAGCTTTTTGGTTACCTGTGAGTAGCTCTCTTAATCAGGTATCAGGTTATATGACCTGCCAGAGACAACTCCAGTGGTTGAAATCTGCTCCCCAGTGGGCTAAAGTCAATCTGGGCACAGCTTACAACTTTGGCAGCCAACCAGAGAGCTGATAGTAATGCAGATAGGGTGCCTCATAGGATTTTCATGGTTTTCCTCCCACTTTGTCATAATAGCTGCTTATAGATTACTCTGCAGTCTTTCAAAAGAAAACATATAATAAGTATTGTAGGGAAAAAGTGAATAAGACCCACATAGTGACTCAATTTCCACTTACCCATTATAACAAAAGTTGCCAACTTTCTGTTTTATTCATTAAATATAATAACCTCTCCAATAACATTAAAGGGATAGTAATACTTTGTTTTAATTTTATTTTATTTTGTAGACATTAAAAAATATGAAGAATGATATAAGTCTTATCTCTCAAACCTTTATGGTTTAAGAGATATTCACAAGCAAAGTTTCCCCTCCCGCCCCTTTTACCTAGTATAATCCATCTCTTCTCAGATGGGGAATCTGATTGTAAGACCAGACAGCTAACAGCAGGGGACAAGCTTCTTACAATGAAAGCCCTGCCCCCCTTGACAAGCTTTTCAGGTTTTTCCCTTGTCTTAATTGAAGATTGTCCCTCTCTGGGCACCTCCCTTCTGCTCTGGCTGAAAAGTGTTACATCAGTAAAAGGGGCGGGAGGGGGATACTTTGTCATTGAATTACTCTTGAACTACAACTCTGACAGAATTGAAAAAACACTCTCCAAAGTCAAAATACTATGATGATTAATTAGAGCTGCTTTTATTATGAAACATCACTATCCCTTTAAACATGCATAGTAATATGGGAAAGTGTTGTTAAGTATGGAAAGGCACTATGAATCAGAAAATCTGTGGCTTACTGGAGAGCAACAGATTTGTTTTCTATAGTGAATATGGAATTATCTTGAGATATAAATGTTCAATTGGTGTTACGTGAAACACAATGTCAAAATTAAGCTGCTGCTGCCAGAAAAAATTCCTTGCTATTGGAATTTTAAAAATAGCAAATACTAAAAACCCTCATCCGGCGCTGCAACCAATGACAACCCCAAATGTGATGCTACAAAATTATATGAATACAGATATTAATATTAAAGAGTAGTATTTATTAATACAAAAAAAAACAGTTAAAAATCCTAATCCTATATCTCTCAAATCTTAAATCTAAAATATCGATATCAGAAATATGGGTATCTTTCATTAAGCATCACAATATGTCAATGATAGCCCCAATCTATAATCACATCAATTAAATAAAATAAAATAAATTCCTATATTTTCAGTATATGTTTTAGAGTAGCTCAATACACGTTTCATCAATTAAAAGTAGCTCCTATTAAATAAAATGCTGGATACCACTGGTATGGAGGATACAGGAAGAAGAATGACTCCCAGCATCTTTAGTTAAATGTATTTGCATATTAACCTGTTGAGTGCCAAGGAGGAATCCAAAGCATGGCAGTGCAAATAATTAATGCAGGTCTATTACTTCACCAGATCATCATTTTACCTACAGCCTACTTCTAAATTAGCCCAAATCACAACAAACTATGTGTATGTATCATAGCTCTCCCCTGGAGATCTCAGCAGCTCTACCGAGACTTGACGAATAAAGTTTCAACCCCCATCCTTCTAAAACCAAACATTTGAAGAATGCCGGTCTGCATGTAGGCCATTGCAAGCCTGTACTAATCATTGCACCCCCACAGAGTGCATGTTTTTATGTGTTCAGTTTTAACCCCTTAAGGACCCATGATGTGCCAGGACCAGCAAGACTCTGCACTTAAGGATCGGTGACGATCCTGGCACATCATGGAATTCAAGGGTCACCACAGGGCTGCATGCCACTCGGGGACCCTGATTCCATTTCACCAAAAAATAAAAAAAATGCCCCATGGTCCTTAACTATAGTTAAGGGGTTAAAGGGATGGCAACATTACTGGAAATAAGCATACAAATTGTGAGAGGATTCTGAGGACAAACAACAGCACAGTGGTCTGTTATATGGCTAGCCACCGCTCAGAAGCATCACATTTTAGCTCTCTAGTGTCATTACAGAGGAGAAATCTCGCCCAAAAGGGCGGTCCAGTTCCAATATGACAGGCACGGGAACACCAGCTAACCCCCGACGTACATTTCGACCTTGTTGGGCCTCATCAGGAGGGTGCAGCTAAATTCCCTAGGCACTGAGGGCAAGTGGTCCATGTCCACATAAGAGTATTCAAAATAAACACACAAAATGTGAGAGGTTTCTGAGGATGAAAAACAGTACAATGGCCTGTTCTACTGCTAGTCACCACTCAGAAGCATCACGTTTAAGCTTTCTGGTGCCATTACAGAGGAGAAATGCCCACATACATATTAGAGAAATCCCGCCCAAAAAGGTGGTCCAGTTCCAAAATGACAGACAAGTTCCCCCTGCTCAGAAACACCAGCTAACCCCCGATGTACATTTCAGCCTTGTTGGGCCTTGTTAGAAGGGTGCAGTTGGATTCCCTAGGCACTGAGAGCAAGAGGTCCACATTTGGATTACCCTTCACTCCTAGGGAGACTCCATAAGAGTATTCAAAATAAGCATTCAAGATGTGAGAGACTTCTGAGGACGAACAACAGAACAATGTCCTTTTCTACGGCCATTCATCACTCAGAAGCATCACGTATTAGCTGTCTAGCGCCATTACAGAGGAGAAATTCCCTCATACATATTAGACTAATCTTGCCCAAAAGGGTAGTCCAGTTCCAATATAACGGGCAAGTCCCCACTGCTCGGGAACACCAACTAACCCCCGACGTACATTTCGGCTTTGCTGGGCCTCGTCAGGAGGGTGCAGTTGGTGTCCCTAGGCACTGAAAGCAAGGGGTCCACATCTGAATTACCCTTCACTCTTAAGGATACCCCCTAAGAGTATTCAAAATAAGCATACAAAATGTGAGAGGCTTCTGAGGATGAACAACAGAAAAATGGCCTGTTCTACGGCTAGTCAGTGATCAGAAGCATCACGTTTTAGCTCTCTAGTGCCATTACAGAGGAGAAATTTCCACATACATATAAGATTAATATAAACCAAAAGGGTAGTCCAGTTCAAATATGTCGGGAAAGTCCCCCCTGCATGGGAACACCAGCTAACCCCCAATGTACTTTTTGGCCTTGTTGTGCCTCCTCAGGAGGCTGCAGCTGGATTCCCTAGGCACTAAGAGCAAGGGGTCCATGTCTGGATTACCCTTCACCCTTAAGGAGACCCCCTAAGAGTATTCAAAATAAGCATACAAAATGTGAGAGGCTTCTGAGGACGGACAACAGCACAATGGCCTGTTCTATGGCTAGTCACCACTCAGCAGCATCACGTTTTAGCTCTCTAGTGCCATTACAGAAGAGAAGTTTCCAAACACATATTAGACTAATCCCAAAAGGGTGGTCCAGTTCCAAAATGTTGGGCAAGTCCCCCTTGCATGGGAACACCAGCTAACCCCTGACAGGAGGGTGCACTAGAGAGCTAAAACGTGATGCTGCTGAGCAGTAACTAACCATAGAACAGGTCATTGTGCTGTTGTTCATCCTCAAAAGCCTCTCACATTTTGTATGCTTAACATTACTGGAAAGTCTCTTCCTCAGCAGTCTGCAGTCCTGCTTCCATGGGTGCTAATGGACAACATGTATACAAGCCAAATATTTGTGTTACTGCTGTCTTGGAAGAAGCACACCTGCTGCTCTCAATAAAAGAGCAGATAAGTGCAGGGATGCTCTAGTGTGTTTTCTGAAGTAGCTGCATCACACTCTGTGACAGAGAACATTCAGATACTCTAAAATACGTTTTTTACTTTATGCAAAGTTCACATGTTCTCATTGCTTCGGCAGTGTGAGGCTTCTAAGCAGGGGAGTGCAGAGTGAGAAAAACATTGACATCTGAATCATTAAACAGTTAACACTTTGTGTGATAAGAGAGTTATCCAATGTATTGTTTAAAGACTACTAAATAGTTACTGGTAGAAACAAAGAACACCACAAAGTAAAGGTAGTTTTATTAACTAAACTTCTTTTGAGGTGACAGGTCCACTTTAAAGGGATACTAATGCTTCGTTTTAACTTTATTTTATTTTGTAGGCATTAAAAAAATACGAAGAATGATATAAGTCTTATCTCTCAAACCTTTATGGTTTAAGAGATATTCACAAGCAAAGTTTCCCCTCCTTCCCCTTTTTCCTAGTTTAAGCCATTTCTTCTCAGATGGGGAATCTAGTTGTAAGACCAGACAGATAACAGCAGGGGACAATCTTCTTACAATGAGAACAATGAAAGCCCTGCCCCCCTTGACAAGCTTTTCAGGTTTTTCCCTTATCTTAATTGAAGATTGTCCCTCTCTGCAGTCTACCTGGGCACCTCCCTTCTGATCTGGCTGAAAATTGTTACATCAGTAAAAGGGGCGGAAGGGGGACACTTTGTCATTGAATTACTCTTGATCTACAACTCTGACAGAATTGAAATAACACTCTCCAAGGTCCAAATACTATGATGATTAATTAGAGCTGCTTTTATTATGAAACATTACTATCCTTTAAGTACAAGGGATTGTTTGTACCACACTTTTGTAGTGCTATTTTATTATACAAACCCCTTTGTGTATTTTCTGTGTCAGACAATTGTTCGTAGTTGCAGATAAGTGAGGGGTTGGGTGTGGTCATTGTCACCCATCTAGTCTCCTCTATTAGTGTTTCTGAATCGTTTTGTGGCACCCCTAACACCCAGTCTGGAATTTGCACACCAAACATTTTTAAGTCAGTTGTCAGGGAGTAATGGGGCTTAAAAATACATAAATATAGAGTCATTATTACATCTTACAATCAACATACCTGGGAACTCTCAGGGTTTGACCCTGAGACTCAGGGTTTTGACCCAAATCTCAGGGTCTCAGGGTGAAGGGCCAAATTCTCAGGGTGAGAGAGGTCTGTGTCACCTGCTATATGAATTTCCCCAATTAAATGTTTCCTTAGCCTCTAAACTGGTGCCATTAATACCAGAAAGACAGTGGGAGATGTCCTGCTTCTCTTGTTTGTGTTCAGGCAGTGAGTTATCCAAACTGTAGCATGTTAAAGGTCCCTCGCACACGGACCAGAGCACCTCTGTGTTAGAGCAAGCAGGCACATATTGCATAAAATCTACATTATGGGAAGCTTTAAGGGTTAATATTTCAAAGAGCTCAGGGTCAGCTCATCTTGACAATCAAAACAACAAAAACAAAGATATTGTGCATAAAAATTTGTCTGAAACACAACACTGTTATCAAAGTCTTTATAAAAAAAGAAGGGGCACCCTAAATCAGCGTCTTCAGCATTCCATTGTGCCATGGCACACCACTTTAGAACCATTGCTCTATACATTTAAAAATGTTCAGTCATATTTATCATGCTCTTTTTTTTTTTTTAATTCCATTACACTTCCAGTGAAAGGTCAGTTAATGAGAGATATACACTTATGGGAGATATGTCACTCCAGTGAGACAGACGTCTGCTAAGCAGTCAGAAATATCTCTATATTAAAAAACAGGTTCCTTAGATATTGGAGACATTTCTTAGAAAAATGTACAGTACCTTTGTGAACTATGATGAAGCTAATAGTTCTCAAGTAATCCTGAGAACTAATAAATTGGCTAATTGTTCCTATATTGCATCAAAATCCTGTGTTGTGAATGAGGTCATTAGTTTTGAGGTCAGGAATTAGATTTATTTCAGTTCCCAAGTGTTCTGTCCTGCATGATTTGAAAATTACTTTTTTTTTGGAGATAGTGCGTGACAACTTTATTATTAATATGAAACCACAATGAATAAAGCACATCTTTGTAAAATAATTGCATGTTAATTTCACATTATTTAGATATTCCCACAGTTGCCATACTTGCTTGCAATACGTTGATGAGGATTGCAATAAAAACTGTACACCCTGGGAGGCTAATTATAAGCTCTGGACCAGGTGGTATAGGGCACCCCTACTTCTGCCCAAACTCAGATTGGGTCTCTTAGGGCGTTGCTGGAGATGTGATTCTCCTGATGCCTCATTGGCGCATAGCTGGGGGGATTGCCCACATATAATTCCGTTTTGCATGGCTATACATGCATGCATTTGTTCAATCTCTGGAATTTCTTTTCCTTTCTCTCCCAATCTTATGCTTTCCAATGTTTTTCTGGAGGACAGTCCTGATGTAAGACTTTCTTCTTCTTGTTTACAGTCTTTGTTTCTTTTGCTGTCCACTGTGCGTATTTGTATACCACGACTTTGGCGCAATCCTTTATCTCCGTTGCTATCAGACTGGAGGTGGGAAGTGCAACACTTATTGGACATGGAACGCTTATATTAATGCTCTCACAACAGATTAACTGAATTCCATATGACCTTTGGCATCTGGCTCCCAATCATTGGTGTTTCTACTTCACTCTCCTCATCCCACATTGTGATATAATCGCTAGTCCTATCGTAAGATATCCATCCCTTTGGTCCCCTAGGACATAAAGGTCAGATCCCTATTTGATTTGATTAGCTCACACCTCTTCGCTATTACTCTGTCATATACTATGGTGATGTAATTTATGCTCCAGCACCAGAAATTCATCTTAGTAAACTTGACACCCTATATAATTCAATATGCCGCTTTAGCCTCCAATATAATTACACTACTCATCACTGTGATATGTTAAAAGAACTAAATTGGTTAACATTCAAATCTAGACGTGCCCTTCACCTTTCTTGCTTAGTACACAACCACTTTTCTGGAAAACTACCACACTATCTGAGCAGTTTGCTCACTCCTGCTCTCCATACTAAGTATAACCTCCGCTCCACCGCTAACAACTCGCTATGTATACCTCAATACAAGAAAGAAGCAAGAAGATCTGCCTTCTCCTTCAGAGCTCCAAAGGCCTGGAACAATCTGCCTGAAATAATCAAATATGCTCCCAGTCTAAAATACTTAAAAAATAAATGCTTCTTTATATCTAAAAACAGAGTGTAACAATGGCACGAAAGGTGGTGGCACAATCGTGGATGTCAGAACTTCCCCCCCAGGCATGTCCAATGGATGAACTTAGTGACCCATCATCTTCCTCATTACAAGGGACTTTACCTACATAGGGGGACTCCGAATAAATTTCACCAAATATGGGGTCTATGGACCTCTTCTAGAATACTATACCAATGAGGGCTGCGTGATACATGGCTGGTGCTTTGTGTTCCGTTTGTGATGTTCCTGGAAACCACGGCTACCTATTACTATATTTACAAGTTTATCTTCAGATTGATGCCTATGCTGTTATGTACTACGACTGCAACTTCTTAATTAAAGATGTGCTGTGCTCGTCTCCCGGGGAGGGAGGGAGGGTGGGCAGGATTCTTTCCTTTAGAATCTTGGTTAGGGGTGGAGATAGGGTGGGCAGTTTTAGTTTAGTTTAGCATCTTTAACTTAAAAACTAAAACTGGGACAGCTGTACCTCTCTGTCATGGTATCAATTTGACTGTATGCATTGTTTTACTTCTTTGACTATTTGTGTCTTCGCATTGAATCTGTAATGTTTTATTACTGTCCTCTCAATTAAAACATTTAAACAAAAAAAAACACAAATTTCCATATGTATGTATATTCATATGTGTATGTATATTTAATAACATGTAATATATAATGTTTCTCAATTTGTGTAAATATGCAACCCTCTACTGAAAACTGTCTATACTTGAAAAAGAGAGAAATCTCAATGTATTCTTCCTGGTAAAACAGCTTCTAAATAAAATAAATAAAAAATAATTACCCAGGTCCCCTATTTCTCTACCCTTACCCCATTGTCCTCCTCTACTTTCTCTACTACATCTACTTCTTCTACTTCTCACTTCTGTCCTTTCCATCTGCACTCTTACCCTATCATATTCTATCTCCAATTAAGGTTTCGCACTGCCCTCTTACTCCCCCCTTTTATTCTTCTTTGCCTCTCTAATTCTTTCTCTTCCTTTTTTACCTTTCTTCTTTAATTTTTTATGTGTTCTTCTTTTCTCTTTTCCCTTCTCTTTCTTCACTCTCCTATCGGCTCTCCTCTTTTCTCTTGTCATTTTGTCTTTATTCGCTAATTGTTTGCTACTTGCTTCAGCATATCTAGTATCTACTAGAGATCCTACTACATCAATGTCATGAGGTGTATGATATCTATGTTTGAAGTGGCTTTTGTCCATGTTGTAAATGCTGGTCAAAGATAACTTGGTTACTTTGTTCTATTGTATTGGACACATGGCAATATATTTCTTTATGTTTTTGAAGAATTGTACACCTGTATAATTATTTCTCTGAATAAAGTTATTTTGAAAAAAAAACAAAACAACAACTGTATACCAACGGAGGTTGTAATAGTTTACAAATAAGAAACTTCCCTCAAACCCCCCACCACTCACACACACACTGACCTCCAGCTATCTCACCTTCGCTCTTTGTAGCGTTATTGGCTTGCAGCAAAGTGAAAAGAAATGAAACAGCATAATGATAATAGCTAAAGTCAGAATAAGCAGCTGCTCAGGACCCTCACTTGGTCAGAAGGTCCACAGCTTTTATATAGGGATGGGAGAGAAGTGAGAAAAATTCCCCCCTTGACTTTTTGCTAAAAAGCTGTTGGATGAAAAAAAATGAGGGTAATAAGTCTGAGAATTGATAGACCATGACATAAGAACTTGTTTAGACTAATTGCAGACAGTTTCAGTTACCACATTTTTGAACATCTCACCCTAAGTGCCCTTACCGCTGACCGTGGCAATACCCCAACACCACACATCACCCCACCCCCACCCCCAGCCACTATTTCCTGTCACAGAAAATACCTTTTGCCTAGTATAAGCAAAAATGAAAAAAAATATGAATCCCTTGGTTGATAGATCTCAAACACATTGTGGAGCAATGCATTGGAGATCTCTCTAACACCCCAGGAGTTAAATAATAGACTATAAAGGGATATACAGCTGGTGCAGGGACATTGACGTTGTTAGGTCACACTCACAAATCAGAATATGGGTGAAGGCACTTCCCTTCAAAATTTGGAGCTCAAGGCAGCTGCCTACTCTGCTTATTGAGAAATGTGGCCCTGCATTATCTCAATGGAACTTTTTATTTGTCCGCTGTAGTACGTTTTGTTTTCCAGAGAAGTTCTTCTAACTGCATCAGACTTGGCTTTTTTTTTTGTCTCTACCAGAAAAGAAGTTGCACTTCTTCAGCTTTATAAACTCAAGAATATCCCACTGAGTTAATCAACTTTGTTTGTATAATAAAGCACTTTAATAGGATTACAAAATTAAAGGCAATGACTTACTGTTATAGCATTCACCGGCAAGATATTTTATGTTTTATTGTATTGTCAGACAGTCTAAGTTTGCATTGCTAACTACAAAGAATCAGTAACGGCAGTTGACATAATACTATTCAGGACAGAAAAAATGTGATAGGAGTACCCCACATATCTGCTTTTTTTAAATCTGCTGGTAAGGTCTGTTGAGGTTTGCATTCAGATGTGATAAAAGTGATATAAACTCTATATGGAGTCTTTTTTTTAATATGGAGAAAAAACTGTGACAAAATTATTACCTGAAATAGAATCCTGGGGGCAGGATTCACTAAGTTTAGATTAAACCTTTGAGTGCCAGAGAGGTATCCTTGGATAACTTTCTGGCACACAAAGGGTTAAACACTTTGCATGCCAGAGAGGTATCCAACACATTCTATTGCAATCCATTGGATACCTCTCTGGTACTCAAAGGGTTACAGTAACAAAAACTCTCCAGTATTGTAGTGCATCTTTCCCTTTCTCTTGCTTTTATCTCAACTTAGCGCAGGAATGTTCAACCTAAAGCCCTCCAGCTATTGTGAATTACAACTCCCATCCTTCCCTGTTGTTTTATCTTGTATATCAGGAGATCCAGCACAGTTCATCATAACTGTAAACTTTATTTAGAATGCCTGTCCACACACAAACACACACACTGCAAGTGACCACTTACTGTTTCAGTCATATACCATTGTGCACATAACAACAGGTAGATACGGATCATACCAACTGAAAATCTCAATATCACACATTTCCCTTTTTCTTTTCTTTTTAAACAAAAGAAACCTTAAAGTATATTTTAAGTCCGTAGTCTGTGTAAAATAACTTCAGTTCCTTTTAACATTGTTCAATGAGACGATCTGGTGTTTTAATATATCGACCTGACTTTGTTTGCTTTCCATCACTGGATGATATGGCTGGAAAGTCAGTTGAACTTTGCAAAGTTTCTCTGGCATCTTCATTCTCCAGCTGCAATGGAGTGTTCAGTGTATCCTTACAGATTTCCTTCTCTGTCATCAAATTGTTAGGAACTGATGGAGCAGCCATTAAATGTCTATGATTCCTAAGTAAGCATTGTCCATCCTTGGTTTGAACTAAGTAATATCTTGGAGAATATTGCTGGATAACTGTCCCTTCAGAATTCCAGTTGTTTGAACCTTGTACTCGTACAGGAGTTTGTACCTGAATATTCTCCAAAGGCTTTGCAGCTCGGTTATAGTATTAATTCCTTTTTCCCCTGAGTTTCAATTTGGTTTCTATTACATGTTTTTGTGGAGACCTTTTCCGAGGTTTCAAAACTGGTAGTCGTGTAGCCAGCTGTCTGCCAAACAATAATTCTGCAGGTGACTTCCCACATTTTAAGGGAGTAGCTCTATAGCTGAGAAGAGCCAGACATGGATTCTCTTCTGCTTCTGTTGCTTTAAAGGGATAGTAATACTTCATTTTAACTTTATTTTATTTTGTAGGCATTAAAAAAACATGAAGAATGATATAAGTCTTATCTCTCAAACCATTATGGTTTGAGAGATATTCACAAGCAAAGTTTCCCCCTCCCGCCCCTTTTTCCTAGTGTAAGCCATCTCTTCTCAGATGTGAATCTGGTTGTAAGACCAGACAGATAACAGAAGGGGACAATCTTCTTTGTATGAAAACAATGAAAGCCCTTCCCCCCTTGACACGTTTTTTAGCTTTTTCCCTTATCTTAATTGAAGATTGTCCCTCTCTGCAGTCTACCTGGGCACCTCCCTTCTGATTTGGCTGAACGGGGGGGGGATACTTTGCTTGTGAATATCTCTTAAACCATAAAGGTTTGAGAGATAAGACTTATATCGTTCTTCATGTTTTTTTAATGCCTACAAAATAAAATAAAGATAAAATGAAGTATTACTATCCCTTTAAGGAGTAAGTTTTTCATTACTTTTACTCCAGCTTCTGCTAATCCATTTGCCTGTGGATATACCGGGCTAAATGTTCAAATTCATAGGTACTGGCAAATACCTTAAACTCCCTACAACTGACTTGAAGACCATTGTCTGATATTATTACTCTTGGAATTCCATGTCCTGCCAAAATTGCTTTCACTTTTTTATCATTGTACTTGCTGGTTCATCCTCCAATAATGCTATCTCTGGGTAATTACAGAAGTAATCCATTACTAAGATTTAATGCTGGGTTTTGAAAACAAACAAGTCCATCCCTAACTTTTCCCAGAGTGATTTATTTTGCTGTGAATATTGCAGAATAAATGTATAAGACTGTTGTGCTTCTCTGCTTGGAATCACAATCAGATGTACCTGTAATGCTGCACTCACTGAGTACATGAGAAGCTGCTGTAGTCACACTGCTAGAGCCTTGGCACAGACTCTCTTTTACTGTGCTACAAAGATTTCTTGTGGTTTCTTTAGAATCTAACTCCATGAATTTTAGTTCTGATGGAAGCAGGAAACTCCTTATTCTGACACCATGTTTTATCTTGTATATCATGATATCCAGCACAGGTTATCATAACTCTAAACTTTACCTAGAATGCCTGCATACACACAAACACACAGTGCAAGCGACCATTTCCTGTTTCAGTTCTATAACGTACATATAACAACAGGGAGATATGGATCATACCAACTGATAATCTCAATATCACACACCTGCCAGCCATTGGGATGATGAGAGTTGTAGTCCGCAACAGCTGTAGGCCCTCAAGTTGGACACCACTGCCTTAGTGCATCTCTCACCAGGATTCTATTGCAGGTGATGATTTTCAGTGGTTTATTTCCATATTTCATTAAAAGTCTGTGATACCATCACCTGCAATGGAATGCAGCTGAAACTTGAGCACTAAAGACCTTATCAATGCCTTTGTTCCTTAAGACATTATCACTTTTGACTGATCATTTTTATGAAATGGATTGCATTTATTTAAAAAAAAATTAAATTAATGGTCTGAATGTAAAATACTGTGTCAGCAGTAAAAATAAGCACAGTAATTGATTTTGAGCCCCTATGCATGCCTAACTTTAATTTACTAAGCTACACAAATCCCCCACCCCTTAATTTCACTGCCACAGAGATGATAAGAGGGCAGTCTGTGGTCATTTGGGATGGCTCTATCTTCTACACCTTGCTTAGACCAATGTACTAAGCAAGGTATAGAGGAAATAGTGTTTTCATATGTCGTTTTGCTGCACATGCTATGGGCCTAGTGTAAGGTTCTTGCTAGCATTAACCCATTGAGTGGCTGATGGAAATCCAGTGCATTGCAAAGCAATGTACTGGATACTCCTCTGTCACTAAAAGGGTTTGTTGCAGAAATGATATATATTACCAATAAGATACGCCACGCAGGAGGCTTTTCAGCTATTGAAGTTTACACCAAGAAGACAGTGTCATCAGGAGAATAGCACTGCTTTTTCACGGTACAGCAATTTCAGTCTTAACCCTTAAAACAAATTTAGTTAGCCCTTATCATTACTGCATGATTTAAAATGGATTACAATGAGTGTTAATTTTCTCCTACAGGTCAAGAGCTACCACTGGCAGAATGTCTGCCAGTGTGCACTACAATGCTCCACACTCTAGTGCATAACCTTAAAGTGGACCTATCACCACTTAACACGTTTTTATCAACATGTAGAACAGTTGATAAGAAAATGTTATTATTAACAAAAAAAAACACCTTATTTGCAAGAAAATTACATTTTAAAGTATGCCCAGCAGCCTACTTCCGGGTACACAGCTCTTGCTGCTCTTCCTCTGCTCCCGTCACTCTCCCCAGCATCCTCCACTGACTGAGGTGTTCTGTTAGTAAGCTGGAGCAATTTCATTGGCAGAGATCGATATCTAGCCAATGAGATCGCTCTAGCTTACTAACAGAACACCTCCTTCATCGGAGGATGCTGGGGGAAGTGACGGGAGCAGAGGCTGTGTGGCAAACTGCAGCAAGAGCAGTTTAGCTGGAAGTAGGCTGCTGGTCATACCTTAAAATGTAATTTTCTCGAAAATAAGGTTTTTTTTAAAAAAAACGTGGTGATAGATCCACTTTAAGTGCAGCCACTGGCATTAGAGAGTAACTCCTTCTAGAGAGGTATCAATCTCATGGTTGAGATTAAAGGAGCCATTTAAATCAATGAAATTGTTTAGTTGTTCCTTATAGTGTAGCTGGTTTGTACTAGCTTTCTTTAGTAAACCAGCCTCCATACCGCAAATGTATTAATGTGACTCTGATATAAAATAGGTGCACAAACCAATTCTTGAAGATTGAACTTGTCTGTTGCCTATGTACTAAGCTAACTATGCTGAAAGTATTTCTTTAAATGCCAATTGTAATAAGTGAAGGTCAGTGGAAGAATGTATGGGTTTTCAAGGAGTTCTGTTCTTCTGAGTCTTTTTTTTGTCACTATGTACTAACAAGGTGGAACCCAATGCATTGAGTTGGGTACATCTCTGGCACTCAAATTATTACAATTAAGTCAATTTCCCTGCACATGCTACAGGGGCGGAGTTTGAGATTCCCTTTCATTAAATTCCTAACAATGGTGCATGTGTGTGTGTGTGTGATTATGTATGCCAGCATGCACTAAAACAATAATGCATGATGATGATTATTATTATGCCAGTTTCCAAGAGCAAAAAATTGTGTGTGCTAGTGGATTCACACAACTCACAAGCGTATCTTGTTTAAACGGGAAGTAACCTTTTATTTTGACTTTATATATTATGCACATTTGTCTATACTATGTATGTATGTTTATGTATGCATACATTTATTTAATTTCATTTTATTTTAACCTGTTTTTACAACATTTGTCTCTCACAGTAAATTCACTGGATGTCTGTTTAAAGACATTAAAGACAGCTTTCTGTCAGGGACTGTGAAAGAAAGTAAATTCATACTATGTAAAAAAGCTAACAAACAGCATATAAAGCACTACTGTATGGATAGTGTTACACTGTATGACTATCTTACCTTTGTGGTTGTCTGACCAGTCAGTAAGCTTTTGCTACTGAGCAAAACAAGAGTACAAAATGCTTTAAGATGTCGCTTTGAAAAAAATATTACAAAGTTAATGTGCATTTTTCTGACTTAAAGATGTTTTGTTCTTCTATCTGAAACATGGAATATGCTTTTTATCATTCTATTCCTAAGTGATTTCAGACAGGAATAGGCACCATTTCAAAATGGTGGGTGCAGGGTTACCATGAATGTAACAATGGTGAGAAAACAGCAACTTGAATTTGGAAGCGTATTGCACTCCTTGTACATTCTAACTAAATTTACTAAACTTGTTCATTTACTTTTCTATTGTCTGTCCAATCAATAGTAGCAAAGATGCTGCACTGTCATAATTCTAAATGAGTACAATGAAATTTCTAACGCTACAGTAGCATAATCAGTTAAATGCCTGTGTGCAGAAACAGATTCCATAGAAATACTCTGAACACGTCTTTTGCTATTTCGATACTTTGATGATCTGTTCTTTATCTGGACTATCTTGTATCTAACTGATTTCATACAAACATTGAATAGTCTCAACAAAACAGTCAGATTTACTGCAGAATTTAGTGCTACCAGAATGAACTTTCTAGATATCACCATCTATCCTTAGGGCAATCATTTAGGCATTGCTAAAGAAGCAGAAAACTCACAGTGCTAACTCACATTAGCTTATACATTTAATTTTATAGATGAAAATTGAGAACCTAAGTGAATAAATATAGATAGCAGCAAGAAATTTGGGAGTTCTCCAGGCTCCCCCAAATTAGGCCGAAACCCAAACAAAAACCCAAAGACAAAACATATCCGATTTGTTTTGCCTTTGGATTTAGGCACTGCTAACCAACACAAACCTACAGGATATAATACCATCCTTCATTTTTATAGCTTTCATTCTAAACATACCAGAGATCTTACTACCAGATGCTCCAGATTAGATGTAAAAAATACAAATGAAAATGCAGAGCAAATACAAATGAGGGAATTACATGAACATTTAAAGGGATAGTAATACTTCATTTTAACTTTTATTTTGTAGGCATTACAAAAACATGAAGAATGATATAAGTCTTATCTCTCAAACCTTTATGGTTTAAGAGATATTCACAAGCAAAGTTTCCCCTCCCCACCCCTTTTTCCTAGTGTAAGCCATCTCTTCTCAGATGTGAATCTGGTTGTAAGACCAGACAGATAACAGCAGGGGACAATCTTCTTTGTATGAAAAGAATGAAAGCCCTTCCCCCCTTAACAAGTTTTTCAGGTTTTTCCCTTATCTTAATTGAAGATTGTCCCTCTCTGCAGTCTACCTGGGCACCTCCCTTCTGATCTTGCTGAACAGGGGGGGGGGGGGACTTTGCTTGTGAATATCTCTTTAACCATAAAGGTTTGCGAGATAAGACTGATATCATTCTTCATGTTTTTCTAATGCCTACAAAATAAAATAAACACAAAACAAAGTATTACTATCCCTTTAACAGAAAAGTGTTACAAGGAACAAATACTAACCTCTGCATGGGAGAAAGATGACACATATTTTGAAATTCATTTACTCCAAAAACAGGCTTAAAACAATGACGCCAATAAATGTGTTTATCTTCCAACTTACACTATTAAGATTCTAGCTGTCCAAAAAAGTGTCGCCAAGCATTGGGAAATATTAGCCTCTGACAACTCTTTACTATCTGTTTTTAGGTAGCCACCTTTATTCAACAATAGGAGAGCTCGCAGTTCACGAGACATTTTGGTAAAGATGGATCCAATATAATCATACATGAACAGCTATTCCATTTCGCTACCGTTTAATAAAACAGGTTGCTACAAATTTAATAGTAACTGTAGGACATGCCACTCACTTACCACAGGCTCGACTTTTACACATCCACATAATGGAAAACAGACTGAAATAAAATATAAAGTAAACTGTAAAACGTAACTATGTCAAATGTCTTTATATAGACAACACAGTTACTCCATTAACCTTTTGAGTACCAGAGAAGTTGTAATGCATTGGATACATCTCTGGCACTCAGAGGACTAAGCACAAAATGGATAATCACTTCACTACAATTAGAAAAGGTTTGGAATCCAAGAAAGTATATAATCCGATCCCAAAACACTTTCTGCTTGCAAAAAACTTCTTGGAGGACAAAATATATTGTCATTGATCAAGAACTAAATTGTCTACGAGGAGAAGATAGGGGAAGATTTCTGCTCAGAAGAGGGGAGAGATGGATCCACCGCCTTGACACCTGTGGAGAGATTCACTAATCGGTGATAAAGAGGTGATAAAGGTGACTTAACCAGTTTATCACTTCTCCAATTCCTATGTTATTCTATGGACCCAATGCACTAAGATTTCTTCAAGCTTTACAACCCTTACTGTAAAAAATACCTGCCTTTGTTTTAGACGAAAGTTCCTTTCCTCTAGTCTTAATGGATAACCTCTGGTTCTTAGCTCAGCTCTTTATGTATATAATTAATTGAATAGTTTTTTTTGTATTGAACTTTAATGTATTTGTAAATGGTAATCATATCACCCCTTAGACATCTCTTCTCTAATGTAAACATACCCAGTTTGGCTAGTCTCGCTTTATAACTCAGATCCTCCAATCCCTTTATCAGTTTTGTTTCACGTCTCTGCACTTTTTCCAGTTAAATGTCTTATTTAAGTACTGGTGCCCAAAATTGTACTCCATATTCTAGATGAGGCCTAACCAAGGATTTATAAAAATGTAGGATAATATTAACATCCCTTGCTTCTACACCTCTTTTTATGCAGGCTAGTACCCTATTTGCTCTTGCAGCAGCTGAGTGACTCTGCACACTTCTGTGAAGTCTATCATCTATCAGTACTCCTAAATCTTTCTCAAATGAGGATTTCCCAATTTGTTTCCCATTTAGAGTATATGTAGCATGTTTGTTTTTACAGCCCAAATGCACAATCTTGCATTTATCTACATTAAATGTCATCTGCCACTTTTCTGCCCTGAATCTAGATTGGATTGGACTAGCTGCGACTTTAAAAGTCTCAAAACAATAGATGTGTTTCTTTTTGTATATGCTTGTTAAGACCTTACCATTTTTTTGAGTTGTTCAGCCTATGCTAAGATATGAAATGTCTATTTAAGCATACAGGGACTACAGTATTATATTTTCCTTTCTGTTTTTTTATTTCTCTTTTTCAGTTTAACCCTTATACTTCTGTGATGCCTAAGTGATATGATATTAGTGTCATTAAAGGGATAGTAATGTAAAAAAAAAGTATTGACTGTATGGTAGATATAATTAAAAATGAGTACTTGCACTTATTCCTATCTCTTAAACTGTTATGGTTTGAGAGATATAGGAAAATAAAGTTCTCTGGTCCCTCCCCTTTCTGCTTGACAAGCTGTAAAGCTGTCAGAAGCAGATTCTGGTAGCTTGACCAGATGTGGCTCTTCAGCAGCACCGATATAACGATATCTAAAGATACATACTTCATTGGAATGGTCTACAGTGTGTGCTTGCAAACCACGCACACTTTGTAGACCATTCTGATGAAGTATTTATTTTTAGGTATCGCTATGTCGGCACAGCTGTAGAGCCGCCGTCTGATCCAGGAACCAGAATCTGCTTCTGACAGCTTTGCAGCTCATAAAGCAGGAAGGGGAGGGAGCGGAGAATTTTATTTTCCAATATCTCTCAACCCATAATGGTTTGAGAGATATGAATAAGTGCAAGTACTCTCTTTTAATTGTATCTACCATATAGTTAATACTTTTTTCTGACATTGCTATCCCTTTAATGACACTAATAGCATATCCCTTAGGTAGAATTCCCATAGCAAAATTGTTACATCTGAAGTGCAAACATGGAGCATCGCACCTTATATAGCAGTTTTAATGACACCATTAGATTTGTTACCTTTCAGAGCCCTATTTCATTTTATTTGTATGTAGTATTTTGTATTGAGAGCAATCAACTCTATTGATTAATTATTGTATATCAGCATCACTAAGATTCACACCATTAGACTGCTGAGTGCTTTATTACTTGTAACATATTATAATTATCCATTCAGTCTTTCAGTAGCTGTTTCCCATGGGGTGCTGGAAAGAAACATCTGACTCATAAGGGGTCAGATGAAGCATTCTATATTATTTATATATGTGAATAAATGTGTTTTATGCTTTTTTACATGCATTCTTTTGCTTAAGTGTTTTATCACACTGGTTATGTTGGTACTTTTGCTGACAGATCACATAGTATATGGAGATGATATAACTATATTGTTATAGTTTTTTCCTTGTTTTCTTTTTTCATTATTTTGTTTTATAAATTTTTTAATATACTGTACATTTATAAATGATGTCACTTCTTACTTTTGGAACAGTCTAATGTGTGTGACGTCGAGGGATTTGATGCTTCAACTCAGGCAAATACACAAAGTATTGGTGCACATACATTGTTTCATAATTATTAATACTTTGCTCTGCTGCATATTTCCTGCATATCACCAATGTATTAAAGATGAGATTTTAGTCACATAATATGACCATAGTATACTAATCTTGCAACCACGCCAACGAACCCCATTATAGACAAGTCCTAACCTTAATATGCTTTGTCCTATGAACTGAATTGCTCCTGCTTTAGGTACTAAACTTAATTAACTTTATCTTGAGAGCTTATTCTTTGTCAACTTTACTCACTGTTGGAGAGAGACTCTCAGACATGCTTTATATATTGCCCTAAAGACAAGGAACATTGCACCCAGGGGTGAATGCAAACAATTTTGATCAAAATATCTAAAAGAAAATAGACAAAATATTAGTGCACATCCAAATATTCACCATTATTAACCTTAATTCTGCGACATATTACCTTCATATCACCAGTATATTAAAGATGAGATTTTAGTTACATAACATGGCCATAGTATGCTAAGCTTGCCACCAGGCCAAGGTACACCATTATAAGCAAGTCCTAACCTTAATATGCTTTGTCCTATGAGCTGAATCTCTCCTGCTTTAGGCGTTTACTAATCTTAATTAACTTTATCCTGAGAGCTAAGTCTTTGTCAGCTTTACTCACTGATGGAGAGAGACTCTCTGACAGGCATTATTTAGTGTCCTAAAGACAATTAATACTGCATATTAAGGTAGGACTTGCCTATAATGTGGTACCTTGGAGTGGTGGCATGCTAAGCATACTATGGCAATATTATGTGACTAAAACTTCATCCTTAATATAGTGTTACAGCTTACCTTGTTTTCAGCATCATCTGCAGGTGCAAGGCTTCAAGCATGCAGCAGGCCTCTGTTTTACGTACCATGCTTCCTGTAGTCCTCTCCTACCTACTTCCTTCCTCTGAGCTGCTCCTCCTTCCTACTTCCTGAGGAGGGGTTTAAAGGGCAGTCTGAGTCCTGACTCAGTTGCCCTTGTGTTGTTGTTCATAGCAGTTCTATTACCTTGGGCTCTGTGTATGACCTGGGTAGTCTTCCATCCAACCTATTGCTGACCTGTGGCTCTGTCTGACTATTCTTTTTTCTATCCCTGTAGTGGACACCCATCCTGGTGCAGACCTGCGGCTCTGGCTGACTACCTGAACTGTGTATGACCTGGGTTGTCTAACTACCCCCTCTGGTGCAGAGTTGTGGCTCTGGCTGACTATTCTTACATTTGTTCCTTTTACCTAGCAGACACCCAATCTAGAGCGGACCTGGGGCTCTGGTAGACTAGCTCCGATGCTAACTGCAGGCATGAGTCAGGTATCCCTTTCCTTATACTGACTGCAGGTGTGAGTCAGTTATCCATTTCCTTACACTGACTGCAGGCGTGAGTCAGATATCGCTCCCTACTGACTGCAGGCGTGTGTCAGTACTTTCGCATCATCGGATCAAGATCCTGTGTTCCTGTTCCTGCTCCTGGTTCCTGCAGAGACTACCAGTGGCTGAGGTCTAGTCTCCAGCAGAGTGGTCAAGCTTGGCAGCCTACTATTCCTGATAGCAGTGCTCACTGGCTTGTAACCCTCTGCTTGCTACTTGTGTATATAGTGTGCTCTACTTTTCTATTATTAATACATTTTGCATTTAACTATACCGTACTGACTCCTGAACGTTATTGGTAACCGTGACATATAGTGGTGATATGCAGGCAATATTCCACAAAATAAAGGATTACTAATGATGAACAAATGGATGTGCATCAATACTTTGGGGGAGATTCACTAAGTCATGATAAAGAGGTGATAAAGCAGACATAACTCCTCCACTGATATCACTTCTCCAGTTCCTATGTTATTCTATGGGGCCAATGCACTAAGATTTCTAGAACTTTGGAGATCTTAGTGCATAGGCTCTGTAGAATAACATAGGAACTGGAGAAGTGATATTACTAGAGAAATCATTTATGCTTTATCATCTCTTTATCACGTTTTAGTGCATAACCCATTTTGTGAATTTGCTTTTAGCTATTTTAGTCAAAATTGGTTGCACTCCAGCAATTTTAAATGTGTCCTTTTTATTTGTGTTTGCTTACCAAAACCTGAGCTTTAACTCAGGGATCATGTTTAAAAGCTAGTTGTTTAATAACACACATTGTCTTGAGAAAGGTCATTGAGAGAACCAAATATTGGTGTAATAAAATTCACCATTTTTACCGATTTAAAGGGATAGTAATACTTCGTTTTAACTTTATTTTATTTTGTAGGCATTAAAAAAACATGAAGAATGATATAAATCTTATTTCTCAAACCTTTATGGTTTATGAGATATTCACAAGCAAAGTTTCCCCTCCCCGCCCCTTTTACCTAGTGTAAGCCATCTCTTCTCAGATGTGAATCTGGTTGTAAGACCAGACAGATAACAGCAGGGGACAGTCTTCTTTGTATGAAAAGAATGAAAGCCCTTCCCCCCTTGACACGTTTTTCAGCTTTTTCCCTTATCTTAATTGAAGATTGTCCCTCTCTGCAGTCTACCTGGGCACCTCCCTTCTGATCTGGTTGAACAGGGGGGGATACTTTGTTTGTGAATATCTCTTAAACCATAAAGGTTTGAGAGATAAGACTTATATCATTCTTCATGTTTTTTTAATGCCTACAAAATAAAATAAAGTTAAAACGAAGTATTACTATCCCTTTAAGACTAACTAGTGCAGCCTTGTTGTTTCTCTCTTTCTCTTTCTCTCTCTTTCTCTGTCTCTCTGTCTCACTTGCTCTCCTTTTCTCTCTATCTCTCTTTCTTTCTCTCTTTCTCCCTCTCTCTCTCTTTTTCTAAAAGTGTAAGTAGCTTCCAGTAACAAATGAACGAATGACGTTCTGGATAGTTTTGTAACATGTTTTTGTTAGGCCACAGAATTATTTTTAAATTATTAAAATATTATTATTATTATGAATAATAATAATAAATAGCACACAGCAACAGGCTGAAGCAAATAGTATGAATGAAGAAATACTGTCACTGCAGCTGTTCGTGAAGAACAGTATTTATGTAGGTGCTTGTTCTTTTCTGACAAGTCATCTAATCGTTGATGTTTTTCCTGGTTTATCTGATTCACTATATGAAAGATTACTATTATGAATATCTCTTCAGTCCATGCCAGTCACAAATGGCCTCAATGACAAAAAAATAGCAAAATAAAAGAATGTACATCCCTATCCCTTTCAGAGGAGTAAACCCTCAAGGAAATTAAAGGCGAGTTTGTTTGGAGGAAGAAAAAAGTCCTCATGTTCTTTCATTTGAGAGATTATAGAAATGAGAAGAAAAGTGTTGGGCTCAGAAAGCTAGCTTGTTTGCTGTGGGCTGCAAGATAAACCGAGAAGGCACCTATTAAAAACACCAGTTGGGAGGAAATAAACAAAGACAGAAAGGAACATGAAGTGAAAGGAGGAGAGGTTTGCATGTGTTGCTGCCAAGTTAGACTGCCACGATATCTTGAATGGCATTGCCTTTTCCTATACATATAACATGGAGAAGTCTTGGTGTATGGCCAATTACAGCATTTCCAACCGTGCAAGCTGCACTACACTAGAGATTTAGGCTCAAAATCATCCCAATGGAAAAATGCCTAACGCCTCCCACAGCCAGTATGTGCCAGGCAGCAGGGGTACAAAATAATGAATCCACACTGGTAATTAATCATTATTCTTTGTGTGAGCTCTTCCAACTCAGTTATATAACCAGGAAAAAAAGAAAGAATAAAAGGAGGGGGTGAGCAAAAAAAAACAGAATTGAAGAAAAAAATTGGGAGAGAGAAAGCATTAAAAAAATGACAGCTAATGTTTTGTTCAGTTTTGTAAAGGTTGCTTTGCTGCTGAATTCAGGGGAGGATGTATGTGCTGGGTTGGTATTATGTTGATGTCCACTTATTCCCCTGCAGAGTGTTTCACAATAGTCAGCCCATGTGCACAGCGAGATATCAGGTGTAATCTCTGACAGTTCCTTCAGGACTTATAAAAACAAGCAGCTTTTGGCTCCTTCATTCTCTCTGATTCTAATTTTCTTTTTCAAAGAAATTTTAATGGGCTTTTTCATAAAATGGATTCTAGTGTGTAATTGAATTGAAGTGTGTACCCATATGGTTCTGCACAGCATGAATTATGGGTTATGACAGGAAAGGGTTGTATTCAGTGAGCAGAAGATGAGGAGGTCTCTGGAAAAGCAAAGGAACCATGGGAAAAATGTAAATCCCCCAAATTACCATTAAGTAAAACGGGGCTTTTAACCCCTTGAATGCTGCAGAGGTCTCCAACTCTTGGAAAACAATGGATTTATGATCTCTTTAGAGTTCAAGGGAATGAAAATCCTAATTTATAGCAATGGGAATGCTCAGTTATCCATGTGAATGCACATTTATACCCTATGGTGGGGTTGGTTTCCTCCATTTTTTTTCATCTTTAACCTCTTTAATATTGTCCCTAGGGCAGTAGTAAGATAAAATGGTGCAATTCTGGAGCATGGATGTATTGAAATACTATTTTATCACTTGACAACAGAAAGGAACTATGCCTTTCACCAGCAACTGCAATGTGCACAGTGTATGTAGGAAATAGGGGAAGGTCTGGGAACAATGGACACATCTGAGCTCACATTAAACAACTGGCACAACTGAAAGCAAACACTGTGGTGCTTAGGTATGCAATCTCAAATCAATAATCCCCCAAGAAACCAAGTACTGCTGCTGTCACTATGCCCTTTGTCTGATCTGCTAAGGATACGTGACAATTTGCAGGATTAATAATAATGATGAATTCTCCCTGCCACCAGCTTAGCATATTCTGCAGGATGGAATCTCCTCAGATGCTGCTTGATTAAATGCTTGCGATTACACTCCACCACATTGCCATATATGTCCAGTGCACCACAAAATATACAATGGGTGTACATGAACTGCCACATCCTCACATCTACAGAATCACTATCAGTTGGTTGGAGAGGTAATGCTAACAGAGGTGGATCACCAGAAGTTGCTACATCTTCCTGTACCCTCTCTCTCTACAGAAAGAAGCTGATGGAGACCCACTTTCAGCCTCAGGTGGGGTTTCTTTATTCTTCTTTCTCTTAGATTTCAGCCTAGATTCTTGGTGCCCTTGGGAGAGATGGGGGTACAGCAACAACAGCTACAGATGTCTTTTGTGGCATTTGGCTTTAACATGCTTTGCATAATTGTCATGGTGTCTGAATTTCATGTGAGTTATCACTGACTTGCCACACAGAGTGCACAGTGCTGTTGTTGATGACTGCACTGTGCCTGCCCCAAGAGAAAAATAGTCCCACACCTAGGGCCTGATGGGGGAGGGGAAAGGTGGGGGTTGTAAAGACTGTCCTCTTTCTTCTCCACAATACTCTTTACTGGCTGGGGCAGAGGATGAAACTGCTGCTGCCTGAGAATCAGGACTAGAACAAAGTCCAGGAGTATTGCTGGCAAGTGGAACTTGTCCTAGTCCTGCAACACAATTGCTGGATCCCTTCACACTGCAGCCATGGTGGTCTGTGGCAAACTAGCCTGCTCCTCAGCATTCTGCTTCCCTGGCAACTCAGCAGCAGCAGGAATTAAAGCAGCAGCAAACTCTGCAATGTCACTACTGGTAGTGGTGGTGATGTCCTTCCTTATTTGCATATCTGTCTCCTATTCCTTCTCTCTTTCTGATAAAAAAAGCCCTTATTGTCTCTTACACCCCTTCTGCTCGACCATCACCCTCATCGCCACCACCACCAGTCCCTCCCTTCTGCTGTTGTTTGAAATTTGCACTTGCAATCTCTTGAGGTGTAGAACGCAAACTGGCATCACTGGCAGCAGGCACAGGAAGCTGATCTGTGCTGATGTTAATACTGTTAGTCAGTTCTGTCTTCTTTATTATTATGTCCCAGAGGCACAATGCCAGTGGAAGGGGAATAACAGGGTCAGGGGGATGTTGTGGGCTCCCTTGACCTCTACTATGGCTGCTGGCCATCATCACTTCCTCTTTCACCTCTATTCCCACCAACAGCTGATTAATCACAATTATCATCAACACAACTCCGTCCCTCACCCCCAACACTCTCTAGCTGCTACATGGTAGTAGTGGGACTCCTTGTGGATGGCAAATGTGACTTCCTGTTCCCTGCTGTCACACTTGCCATCATCCAGTATCAGAATGCACACTGACATCAGTATTACCAAACACAGGCAGCTGACCTGTGTTGCTGACACTGCTACACAGTTCTGCTTTGCTCACAAATTTACACCAGATCTCAAGGGACAATGTCAGGGGACTAGGCAACACTGGGTCTGGATAATCAGCGCTTCCAGCACATGGTCACGTCCTTGTCCTCCTCCTCTGACTCACTGGGCACATCATTGTTCTTCCAGTTCCTCCTTTTCTTTTTTAAATGTGAGCTATACTGTTAGTCAACAGTCTGTGCCTCTGCTGCATTAATTTGGCTAACTAACTTCAAAATTGCCTCGTACCCTGTCTGCTTAGTTTTCTGTTTCACTTACTGGAAATGTCACGTTTTTGGAACTAAAATCAGAAATACATTTAAGTAAACAAGGGAAGTTTTTAGGCACTGAAAAAAATATCAAAAACATTTTTGGAGTAGGCAAAAAAGAAACAATTTTCAAGCAGAAACAGAGGACAACCATGTGGCTTTCATGGAATTTCTAAAGGGAACACATTGGAACCTTTCACCCACTGCTACATTATCCCTTGATGTGCCAGGACTGTGACAGTTCCTTAAAGGATCGAAATCTGTAACGGTCCTGGCACGTCCACGAACATTAAGGAGTTAAACCAACTGAATGCGAGCAAGGTCTATGAAATGTCTTTAATATTCAAGGGGTTAAATGGCTTTTTGAAACTATGGAAATTTTAATTTTTCCCCTATAGTGCTTTTGATTCGCTCCAGAACTGTTCATCTTTACCTTCCAGAATAAGACACGAATGTCTGTTAGCTAAAGTCACTTGTGGTTTAGTGCCCAAGGATACAGAAAATACATGTGAAGGTTATAATGAGAAAAAAAAGCTTCACATTGCTTTGCTCTCAGACACGCAAAGGGTTAAAGTATTTGTTTTTATGTATATTTATGATGCATTCAACATAGTGTTCACAAAGGGGTAAGAAATAAGTAGAATTAATGTATTAGTCATTAGAAAAGATATACTCTCAACCTTCAGCTTCATAAATATTTAAAGGAATAGTAATGTCTTAAAATAATAAGAAGTTATATTGTAGATAATGCAAAACGAAATAGATCGGTGCAGGTTCTGTCTTTCAAACCATTATGGTTTGAGAGATAGAAAGTCTTAAAGTTCCCCTCTCCTTGATGTCAGCTGTAAAGCGGCTCTTCAGCAGAACCGTGATATCGAAATCTAAAAATAACTTCTTCATTGGAACGGTCTACAAAGTGTGCTTGCAAATCAGGCACACTTTGTAAAACATTCCAATTAATTAATTTCGGTATCTCGGCTCTGCTGAAGAGCCGCCTGGCGGTCCCCGGACCAGGATCTCCTGCTGTCAGCTAGATGCTGACGTCAGGGAAAGGGGAGGGAGAGGAAAACTTTAAAACGTTCTATCTCTCAAACCATAAAGGCTTGAGAGATTGGACTTGAACAGATCTATTTCTTTTTACATTATCTACAATATTATTTCTTCTTCTTTTGAGCCATTACTAACCCTTTAATTTATAGGAATAATTCCAACAATCTTTGTTTAGAACTAATTGTATTCACAGGCATATGTTTGAAATTTGGTGATGCCTAGACAAACAAACAAACAAACATGTATAAAAAGTAAATAAATAAATAAAATAGTGGGTGTTACATAATCCTCTGGTATTCAATGGTTGGAACACACAAGAATTAGTAACATCCTGCAGCATGTGTTTATCATAACTGTAATGGACACTTTATTTTAAGAACACCTGTCTGTCACATTTGCTAACCTGCTGGGATCCTCCATCTTTAAATGCATGGTATTCAAGCCCCTTTAATCTATTTCATGCCCCTGACAGAAGGTGGAGAGAGGTAGTTTATTGGAAAAGTGAGAAATTAATTATGATGGCTTTATCAGAAAACAAACCTCAGTCAAGATTAGATTTTCCAACAAGAATTCTCTAAAACTATGGAACTGATTGAAAAACAAGATCACAAAGTATAGGCAATTTAAGAAGATATGTTTAATGAGACTAAAAGCTGTGTGGGTAATAGGTCCACCATAGAGTGAAGAGGATAAAGACAGTGTATGTTTTTTTTAAATGTTTCTGCATGCAAGCAAACCCATACAACAGGAAAATATGAAATAAAGTTAATGAGATCCTTTTTTCACTTCATAAGAAATAGCAGGTAGCCATATTTGATTTATGTTTTCATTATGAAACTGGAGGGCTCAAATGCATTAAGATTCTATAGCTGATCTAGCTTCCTCAGAAACAGCACAAACCTGTCCATTCTCCCTCTCAGCTTCACATGACGTTTTAGAAAACATTAAGGAAGAAAGGAATAAGCAGCTAGTCTCCATGCACTTCTGTTTACCAATGTCATAATTGATATCACAAATCATATTAGGCTTCCATCTTATGTCTAGAGATTTTATTACAAATGGCTTATATACTTGCTGTTGCACAATTTTGGTCATGGAAAAACTTGGTATATAAACTATTTTTTATGTCTGCTTTTTAAACGATTAAAGGAGAACTAACACGTCCTAATTATGACCTCCACTTATTTTACTATGTTCAGTGCATCCTAATGACACCTATGAATTTTGCTCTTCAGCCCTTGTTCATGAGGTAACAGGGTTGATGCAGTGGTGATATATGTATACCAATGGGTGGTGAGCACATCAACTTGGGAATTTAGACACATATTGCCACATGCACTAAGAATTAGGGATGCAAGAGCAGGAGGAGAATGTATTCATTAGCATGCAGGGCTGTCGTAATGCTGGTGATATGTAAAGCATGGCCTCCCTTACACATCATCAACATCACGACAAACCTGAAGTCTGAGTGCATCCTCTCTGCTCCCCAACTTGCAGAGGGGGCAGTGAAGAGGATGTGCTCAGACTTCAGCACAAGAAAAAGCATCACACAAACCTATTGCATTTAAAGGGTTTGAAAAATACAGTCTCCCGCCACACAGACAAACATCACTTTACTGAGCTCCATTCCTCTGCAACAGAGAGTTTCTACAGATGACGAATCCCAGTATTCACACCCCCTTCTCCTAGTACAGTGAAACATTGCTTACAGTACTCAGATCCCTGTATATAGCTGCTAGACCCTCATACTGTGGACAGCCCCCTTCTGAATCCTGTTCCTCTGCATTGCTCTTGCCATTGTTCTGTGCTCTCACCACCTCCTGTGGTCCTGCTAGCAACTTGCATGCCCATCTCCATAGACATAACATAAATGACTGGAGATATTAGCTCTTGTGTAAAGGCACAATGGTAAAATTCACAGTGATCATTAAGATTCTCTGGCCATAGTAAAGTAAGTAGAGAGGTTATTATTAGGTGATGTTCTGCTTTAAGGACAAGGCCTGTTTTACCTTTTAAATACCACATCAATTTTCAAATGTCTTGCATTATGTGTATTAAATGAGGTTTCATTGGTGTCACCCTCCTGCCGGTTTTCCCGTCCAGGTTCTCCGTTCTTTGCCTCCAGTCCCTGCGCGAGGTTCCATCGACTTTTGTCGCCGCTTTTCTGGTTCCTTTTCCCCATGCAGTCCTGCGGCTGCTGCCGCCTTCTGTGCGCGCACAAACATCTTGTTGGGCATTTTCATGTCCTGCAGTCAGCGTCACATGCAGGTGATGTAGCACACGACGCCTATATCTGGTTGCCGGTGCACTGTTTGGCTTTGGTGCACTGTTATAGTGTTTCTGAAGCCAGCTGGACCTGTTCTTGTGCTTTCCAGCGTCTTGTTGAGCCCTGTTCTTCCTTGCTCCTAGCCTTGGTCCTAGTTCCTTCTGCCTAAACTCTCCTAGCCCAAGACCTCTGTTTTGCCTGCTGATAGAAATCATTCCTTGCCAAATCGTGTATGATCCTGCTAGTCCAAGACCACTCTTCTGCCTGCCGATAGTGACCATTCCTTGCATAACCGTGTATGACCCTGCTAGCCCAAGACCACTCTTCTGCCTGCCGATAGTGACCATTCCTTGCCAAACCGTGTATGACCCTGCTAGCCAAAGACCACTCTCCTGTCTACACTTAGACCTACCAGCCCATAGGGTATTATCAGTCTAGTCTAGTCCATTCTTTCGTTTTCACCCGGCCTCTCACTTCTTAGCCTAGTATCCTGTCTCCTTTTCCTCTTAGGAAAGTTTCAGCCACTGTTGTGGCCTACGCTCCCCAGCGACGATCCCTATTCTCCACTCCCCAGCCTGCACTCTCCCCTGCAGGATAGATTGTGCTGTTTATAGTCAGTCTGTCCTGGGCTTACTTCCAGCTCCTCTGGTGTTAGTCATCCAGCCTTGCAGCTGGCAACTGTATCCGGCCGTAGCCACAGCAAAACCTGACAATAGGCAGCCCACGCTCGACCAGCCACGGACCCTAGTGACACTCCCCAGCCCTCCCTCTTTTGCAGGATTCCTGCAATTGGGTGACAATTGGTTTATTTATTATAGCCCGAGAGCTAAGCTTTTAAAAATCAGCTTGTGACGTCAGTTCTGAACAGGCTGTGGTACAGCTCTGTACTGCAGCCTGTCAATCTTCACCTCTTCCCTCCCGAGCAGTGGCTTGGTCTCACCTCCTACTCTGACGGAGACTTCCTCCAGGTGAGCTGGAGCTCTCTCATTGGCAAGAAAGAGCTCCCTCTCAAATGCTGGAATCCTCTGTCATCGGAGGAGGTAGGAATGAGGCACTACTGGGGAGGAAGAGGTGAAGATTGACAGACTGCAGTACAGAGCTGTACTGCAACCTGTCCTGAACTGAGCTGATTTTTAAAAGCTTAGATATCGGGCTATTCTTCATTAAATAAAAACAAACAAACAGATTGAAGAGTTATTCAAATGAAACATTAAGGTAAGAAGGACTTTCATAGAGGTGGGAGTTCCTTTTTAAATATCACATCTATATAGATGACACCCCACTGCACCTCAAATGATTAATGATGTTCAATATATAGCCACAAGTGCTTATAGGGATCAGCTGCACCTCACCGATGAGGCTGAAAAGCACATCTGGGGTTAGCTGTTTACCTTGTTCAGAGGAGAATTGTTTGGCATTTTGTGGGTGGACTGTCATTTTGGCAAGACAAATATAATATGCTTCAGAATATTTCTTCTCTGTGAACACCACTTGTGATTGCACCCTGGATGCAGGACACAGTCCTAGTGAGCTTTTTTGCATACCTTGCATCTTCTTCTACATATGCAAATCACTCTTTGGGTTGGTCACCCTATGAGTGATGGGGGATACCATACATGGACCCCTTGCTCACAAGTGCCTAGAGGGATTAGCTGCACCTCACCAAAGAGGCCTAACAAGGCCAAAACATACGTCTGTGGTCAGCTGTTTCCCTTGTGAGCTAAAAGAGATTCCATCCTGGGTGCAGGACACAGTTCTAGTTAGCTTTTGCATACATTGCAAGCTTATGGGCCTAGCTGAGCATCTCTGACTTCTTCTTCTTCAATTTAAAGTTACAGATTGCCTCTTGGATATCTCAGACTGGATGGCTCTTAGACATTGACACCTCAAACTACCATAAATCCTATAACATAGCAAGGTGCCTAGGGGTATAATTGATGCTGCTCTTTCATTCGCTCTTCATATTAATGCTATTGCCAAATCTTGGAGTTTTCTCTTGTGTAACAGAAAAAATCTGGCCCCTGCTCTGTTCTCCACAGCTAAAATCTTGACAAGTACTCATCCTATTCCACATGAGCTACTGTAACCTTCCTCTCTTTGGTCTTCCTGCATCCTAATTCCATACACTCTAATCTATACAGAATGCTGCAACACAAGTTACCTTACTGTCATCGAGGCTTGTCCCTGCCCCCACTTCTCCTCCAATCACTCCAATGGCTGCCCATCAAACTCTGGTTATCTTATAAAATGTTGCTTAGTTTATTCAAGACCCTTCTTCCCTCTACTTCTTCCTACATTTCCACTATGATCTCCCACTATATCCCATATTGCCACATACAATCTGCCAGTGACATTCTTCTTTCAGCTCCTTTTGTGTTAACAGCTTTCTCTCATATCAAACCCTTTTTTCCTAATTGCTACTTATCTATGGAATGCACTCCCAACCTGTTCCACTGCACTTCTCTAGTGGTCTTCAAGTTTTGTTTAAAATTACACCTCCTCAAGAAGCTACAAGGCACTGACTTTATGCATCTGAGGATCTTGTTAATTCTTCCAACTGAGAAGGGAAGTTAGAATGATGTGTCTTTCATCTGCTGAACTTGGCCGACCACTGAGTCTACGGTCCTCATTGTTGCCTGTTTCTTTGTGCTTCTTCAAAAGAGCTTGGACAGCACATCTGGAAACTCCTGTTTGCCTTGAAATTTCTGCCTGGGAGAGACCGTGCTGATGCAATATAACTGCCTTGTGTCTTTTTGTTGTGCTCAGTCTTGCCATGGTGTATGACTTTTGACATCAAACTGTCTTCAACAACCTCACCGTGTTAGCAGAGTTTGGCTGTGCCTCACTTCTCATACATACAGGAGCTGTTTCTGTTTCAGTTAATGATTGTGTTTCAACCCATATATTTAATTGATGGTCATTAGCGCTTGTTTGGTATAATTGTTTAATCATACACCTGACTATATGCCTACAAACTCCCTGATTTTGTGCAAGTGTACCTAGAATAAATTATGCTGTTTTGAAGGGAAATGTTTATTTGATTTAGATTTGTCTTCTGCAGTAAAAAAGGAACAAAAGCAAACAGGGCACCCCTGTGTACATCAATCTTACAATTGAATGGACTACCACCTTTACCCTATGGGTGCACACCCACAAAGGGCTTGTGTCAGATGATGCAAATGCCTGATCCAACTCTCAACAGCGGCTGGGAATATAAACTGCTCCCAGATGCAGTGGCTCAAATTGGCAGGCTGCTCTCTCTCAGGAACACACTCTCCCCACAGCGGTAAAGGAAATCCATTAGTAGCACAACACACCAATACATAAAACAAGGAGTTAGAGAAAGCACCCAAACAGTGTGATATTGCAAATACTTCAATTAAACGTTAAATGGGATCTTACTCACATTCAGAAGTGGTCAGACGGCTGATATCAACCACTCTGACAACAGCGCATAGTGAGAGATTTCCTCCGCCTGATCATTTGGGAAGTTACTTTTTGTGGACTATCTGGATTGAGATGGGGTGAATATCATCTGAGGGATCTTCAAGGAAATCATCTCTGTGTATCACCCAAACAGAGATGTGGAAATCTCTTTGTGTGTGCTGGTGTCAGAGTGGTTGATATCAGCAGTCTGACCACTTCTGAATGTGAGTAAAATCCCATTTAATGTTTTATTGAAGTATTTGCAATATCACACTATTTGGGCTCTTTCTCTCTGTCCTTGTTTTATGTATTGGTGTGTTGTTCTATTGCTGGATTAGATTTTTCTTCTGTCCACTCATTATGCATTTTGTTAATTGATAAAAATAAACTATTAACATGTCTATTTTTGAAAGCATTCTAACTTTACAAAACTTTTTCACATCTGCCTAAGACTTTTGCACAGTATATATAAATATAAAATGAGAAACAGGTTTCTTGTAATGCCAACATCCCAATGTGAATGGACACATTTTCATATATATATATATATATATATATATATATATATATATATATATATATATATATAATATACAGAGAGTGAGAGAGGGAGCGATACATCCATCCACATCAGCTTATTAACTAACCCCTTGGCAGGAGTAGATTGGAGACATGCTAGCATTTTAAGGGTTTAAAAAGCAAATGGTTACTTTTCTTTAGCAATACAGAAAAAATATTAGCAGACAAAAATATATAAGCACAAGAATAAACCAATGAATCAAATGGGAACAAATAACAATCACCAAATTCCCATTGATATAAATAGTGCTGGACTCCTGGAATTCTAGAACAGTCTCCAATCCATTGCAATGCCATGTACTGAGGACCTTTATAGTATTCATGAGGTTAAAATCTCAGTTTACTATAAATTGGGATTTTAACTTTTTGAGTGTATGCATTGCTTAAACCCCTCTGCACTCAAAAGCTTACATGTTTGAATGCTAGAGAGGTCTTTGGTATCATAGGGGTTAAAAGCCCCATATAAATCAATAGTAATTTGGAATTTTTCTTTAATCCATATGATTACAATGCTTACTTCGGGGAAGGGGGAGGGAGAGGGCAACTTTAGGAGCGATCATCTCTCAAACCATAAAGGTTTGAGAAATGACACTGGGGGCAATACATTTATTTTTAATAGGACTTTAATATAGGGATAAGTAATACTTAAGTATTATTATCCCTTTAAGAAGTTACTGCTCCTTTAATGGGCAACTTTCCTGTTTAAATAAGCCTGCTCTTACTGGAGCAACGTTAGTAAAAAAAAACCACAACCCTGTCAGCTGATCATGGACATACCAGGGAACTTTCTAGTCCCAAGCCTCCAGAAATTCACTAAGTTTTAGGACCTGGGAGTGTCTAAACAATGCTATGTGCTTCATAAATTGAGTGAGGCTTTATTGGGGCAGGATGGGCTAGGATAAAGGAAGGTGTGGTTTGCCCTTAAAATGGGATGATTTGTGGAAGAAGAAGGTAGTGAGTGACTGGAACTGGCAGTGAAGTGGGCAGAGTTACAAGCGGACTGAGCCCTGACAATCAGTATAAAAAACTTGAGTCTCTGGGTCAGATCTGGAGTGTTTAAATGTGTGTTCATGGGAGTCTGACAATGCAACCCAGGTTTCAGTTCATTAACAGGTCGTCCCCTAAGAGAGCAGATTTTCCTATGGGACATTATGTGAGTGATATTTGCCCTTTAAATCAATGGGATTTTTTATTTGTTCCCTGTGGTGTAGAGTCAGGGTTGGGCAAACTTAAGCCCTCTGGTTCAGTGACTCGGCTGGCTGGGGATGATGATTGACGTTCTTGATAGCTGGATGGCCTCAGGTTCTCCAACACTGGTGTAGTTGATTTGCCTTAGAATACCACAACTTTTTATTAGTGCAGGGGAAAGCAACCTTTTTAACCTGCAGCTACTGGACACTACAACCCCATCATCAGTTGAGGATGATGGGAGGTGTAGACTCCAAAAGCTGAAAATCTGAAGGTTGTCTACCTCTACTTATTATATCATCCTCATTGTGCTATTTCCTACTGTATTAGTAAACATAATCATGTATAAATAAACAGATAGGACTTCTAAAAGTTATTTTTGCCATGCTTGAGCAAGTGAATGCAAGGTCTAGTGCAGTGAGCAAGATTTTGTTACTGTATTTTCAGTCAAACGTGATTTTTATTTTTTGGTTGATTCCTTTTGCATCATCAGGTCACCATATCTCATTCCATTCGGTTGCCAAGTGCTATCTTGTGTTATGCCAAGCATGACAATATTAACACATTTCTTCAGACAGCATCTCTGCAGGAAATCCAGACGGCAGTCAGAGGCTGATTTGAAAAACTGTCAGCTGAGATATGATACGAAGTAGGTATATTTATGGAAATAAACAAACACAGAAATAAATAGCAAAATAAACAAATATCTGTTTTTTGTTGCAGTGTTTTCCTAATGCAGCATTATATTGTGAGAAGATTCATAGTTATTAGGGTTGCACCTGCAGTGTACATTGTGCCATGTACTGTATGAGCTTGTGGGACAGTGGAACAAGGATGAGTGCCAGACAGTGTATGTGTGGATCTGCGATTATCAGTGGAGAGTGGAATATATATTTTCTTTGAGACAAAAAATATGTATATATACAGTATTTGGGGAAATTATTCTGTATAGTTATATTAAGGAGGACCTCAAAATGTCTTAATCAGCCCTGAATGTTGGATTGGTCCAGAATGACTCCACTTTTTTTTTTTAAATAGGGACCTTTATGTGTGAGACTGACAAACACTGCAAAATCTGAAAGCACTCTGGACTTTTAATTATAACCATTTGATTACAATTTCTGGGTCAGCACACTTAGAGAAAGCCCTGCTTCCCTCATTAGAACAGGTAAAAATGTTTAAAAAAGGACTTCCAATATTCCTCAGTTTTGAACAAATATAACCAAGATGAAGAAAGAATATAAACTAAATTTATTGCTGGAAAAAATGAACACAGAAGGGAGTGAAATCCATGTGTTACCTACAGAGACAAGACAAAAGTGGAATTGAAAACTAAGAAAAATTCCCTTTTGCTTCAGAGCCTCATAGGTAGCACACCAAGAGAGAAACCAAAGCTGAAGAACAATTAGGGAGGGTCACAGAACTGTTTTCATAACTTTAAGACCAAAGGAAGATTCACCTACTTCAAGGTCCAGATGATAGTGTTTGTTGAATGCATGGATATTTCGCAAGGTAGTTGCCCTACAAATCTGATCCACAGAAATCTGAGCCTTCTCCAGCCAATAAGTGGCGATATCACTGGTTGAAGAAGCACTGATGATTTCCAGAATATCAGTGTTGATTGCTTTATTCCTCAATTGATGAACGAAGCCTCTTAACAGTGGTAGACTTGGAGGCATGTCTGACCCTTGAACAGCTGAAGAAATTAATAAAATGTGCAGAGGGATTTCTGGATGTCATTTGGATATAGACTAATAGGCAGATCTTCACACATACCTTGTGCAGTCTCTTATATTCCTTTGACTGAGGGTCTGAAAACAATACAGGAAGACACAACTGTAGATTTATGTGGAGGTAGGAAGTCACCTTGTGTCTAAAGTCTGGAGAGATATTGAGAACTACAGATTATGGTCTATACTAAGTAAGGATCCAGAATAGACAAAGCCTGCCATCAGCTCTACTAGCTGATGTGTCACAAGAAGAGCTGCCTTTAGAGATAGCATTCTCAAAGGAATAGACTGCAATGGTTCAAAAGGCTCAGATAACAAGGATTTTAGGACCAAATTCAGACCCTATTGAGCAACAAAGGAGGTCACTGTAGGCCTCAGGAGGGAAGCCGACTTCGAGAACCTCCTTACCATGTGATGATTAGCAAAAGACTACTTTAGGAAAACTTCCTATATCTGACACTTGTACTCTGAGAGTACTGGAACTGAGGCCTTTTGAAAAATCCTCAGCTAGAAATGCTAAGTGTGAAGGAATGGAAAGGATTCAAGGGGTCCACTGAATGGTTTTTAGCCCAAAAGGAAAATCTTGATCAGGTGTGATTATATGCTGATGAAGTACTTCTTCTTGACTTGAGCAAAACCTCAATCACTCTGTCTTTCAACTCCTGTTTACTTAAGAGCTAGGCTTCAGGAACCATGCAAAAAAATTTCAGATTGTTAACATGATGATGAGGAACTGGTCACTGGAATAGGACATCTTTCCTAGAGGGAAGCATTATTCTCTCTTTTTGTGGTATGATCTTCAGAAGAAGAATATCCAGTTACCTATCAAAAAGGAAGTTGCCCTTAAAGGACAACAAGCACAGAGCTTGTTTTATTAAGCAATAATCACATCCCGCTGCCTAAGTCAAATTGCTCTGCAACCCTCTGAAGACAATGCCATATAACTTGCTGCCATATGGACTTTCTCCATGGAAGCATCACAGAGAAAATGAGAGGACAGCTAGAGCATAGATATGGACCTGGGGGCTTTTTAACAACATCCTTCTCTAGCTGCATGATCACAATCACACTGTTCTATACATTCAAGTGGAAATCACTCTAGAGTGAAAAGTGGTTGTACTTGCATCAGAGAATCTACACAGGGTGGTTATCAGTATGTATATCCATAATATATTTGAAGTTTATACCATATTCTACCAGAATTATAGTCTTCTTGGACAGCAGACTTACATGCACATCCACCTTCTGTATCTTATCCCAAAAGGCTGGACTATTAGGTTCAATCAGGAACTGGATCTTAAATTTCCTAGGAAAAGAATGACACTTCTAAGGATTCACCTATTCCTGTCTAATCAGCTCTGAGATCTCCCTGTTCACTGGAAAGTAAGAGGGCATCAACACATTCCACCAGAAATATATAAGAGACTTCATGGCAGCCCTCCTCAAAATCTTTCTCTGAACTTGAATACATATCCAAAACTTCCCTGGGTTTCCTAAAAGGTGAAGTTTTCCCTATATACTATAGGGATATATGGACCCACCATCTCCTCTTACTTTCTGAGAGATCTTCAAACCACCTTAGCTATGGAAGAAAAAAGAGAGACCAAAGAAGCCATGTTAAAGGGCATACTGACTTGAGAAGGTTTAAGAACCAGATAAACTGCAGGAGAGCTCACATCCACAAGAATTTCCTCCAAGGGGGTCTTACATATCAGGCAGAAAGATGATGTCTGATCAGCCATCTAGAGCAGAGACTGTCTATAAATCCCCCAGAAATAAATGAAAAAAAGAAATACTTTTTTGTATACTAAACTTCATATGCCAAAGAGAGGAGGTGTTGGGGCTGACCTGGTCAGTAGCACTGCTGCAGAATTGGGGGAGGTCAGCAGTCTTGCTCGCCACAGTTTAAATACATCTTTTGTCTACTTACAGTCTGTGAAACACACAGACTATAAGCTCCATAAGGATCATTGCAGAGCATGCATTCCAAGCAGCAGAGCATCAGAAATGCCAAACACCACCAGACCACTGGAGCAGACAGCAGCCCGCTGCTAAACAGGGACCTAGTGGGATACTGGGAAATGAACATGGGGATGGCCATAAAGAGACAAGCACTCCACTTCCAGAACCAGCCTCGGTGGCATAAGCCAGGCCCTCAAAAAACAATAATCCAGGATGAAGCTGGGATCTGAAACCATCCTAAGGAAGACTGGCGAAACACTGGGAGGATGGTTGGATAGGGAGGTCTTTTTACCTGTCCTAACTAGGGAGACAGGGTTCTTTCTTCATGTGCTACTAAGAACACCATTAATGGAATTTCATTTGAGCCTTTTGAGGCAAGATTTATTGGAAGATCTTAGAAAATTAAGGTTGAAATGAAGAGCTCCTTCAAAAAATGTATATATATATTTACTCACCACTGCAAGCCATTACATACCCACCAGGTCTGAATTTCTGCTCGCCAGGGCTAACTTTTCACTCGCCATTGGCTAGTGGCGGTGGAAATTTTGAGCCCTGTATGTATATATATATATTTTTTTTTTTTTTTAAGTATTACACTGGATGAGATAAGATGTTTCAACAACAATTGTTTTTGTCTTTAAAAGAGGACAACTCCAAGAGCAGAAACAGAGGAATTGACTTTGATAATAAATGTGAGTTCTAAGGTAAGTGGAACAAGGAGAGGGGCAGGGGATAACATCTGTTTGAGATGTTTAAAAGTTTAGTAAACCTCAGTAGATCACTTCTGTAAAATATGCTTATAGATAAATTATATTCTTGGATCTCTTATTCTTGAAGTGCTGTAGATGCTTTTTATATAAAAGATTTCAAATCTGATAAGCAGTTATACTTCTTTAACCTTAGCAGGTGGGCACTCAAAAACTGTCAGAAATTTTTTATGGGTCCATGCAGACTCTAGCAATAAACTGAATCTGAATCTTTTTAAAGTCACATTTTTAGCTATTATATAAATTGTTTTATCTAGATAATTCTTGTACCCTTCTGATGTGTTCTATGTTGCACAATGGTCTAAGATCACATCAACATATTATCAAGGTAAACTATTATAAAACGGTTAAAGAAAGGAGATTCCTTCCAGAAATTTCACTGGAATCTTGTTGATACCAAATTCTGTGACAGAATGTACATACTTGCTGTTAAAGAAGAAGTACCACCTGCTAATAATAACCCCATGTACCTTACTATAGCCAGAATATCCTAATGGCCCTTACAAATTATGTTCTCGCATTTTTTTTAATTTTTATTAACAAGTCAATCCAGCTCATACATCATAACAAATATCGGTTCGCTGTTGGTTTCATGCAACAGTTGGTCATTGAGCAAGAAAAGCCAGAGACAGATTGACTTGGGTTTTTTCAACTCCCATCCCTCCAACTAACAGAAACCCTACCCACCTCTCTCTCATACCTGGCAGACAAATCCCCCCTCACCCCCCCAGACAGTACATCCCGTCCAGGACACATCAAGTCCCTTGGAGGGTCAGAGCGTTATCTCCTGACAAACAAGTCTCAGATTATATTCTAAATTCCAAGTGAGATGGAACACCATCGGACCTGCCATCTCTCTGAGATCCTATCAAACAACTGAAGGGTATCCCTATGCAGGTAGACCAGTCTATAATGAGGACTATTTTGTACTACCAGATGAACCCAATCCTTTTGTATTGGGGCCCTGTTTGCCATTCAGTTAACAGTCACCAGCTATTTTGCCATTATTGGAAGCTCTCTTAGTAGTATTTTATATGTTGTCTTGTCCACCCAGTCCGGGATAATGGAGAGGATGCAGAATCTAGGCAAGAGAGGCAGGGGGTGTCCCAGAATGGACGAAAGAGTGTCCAATACCTCCTCCCAGAAGTGGAGGATGTCGTGTGCATGGAGAAGGAAAGTTGCAAGCAGGACCTAGCATGAACTCCTCCCACTTCATATGATAATTTCAGCCCTTTAAGGTGCAGAGAGGTGTGTAAAGTGTTGCTTTTCAATGCACTGTGCACCACTTGAAGTGCTTAATAGGTTATTCACTCTGTCTGCTACAGTTTAAAAAAAGACTTGCATCTGTCATGTCTGCCTCTATGGACATGATATTCACCACTGACTAAAGATTTTATTTCCTGATAAAAGGCACAAGGGAAACATTCACAGAGGTTATTAGAGTTTTCTGGAAATAGCAAGGTAAGTGGGAGTTTATTATTAGGAGGTTATTTCTCCCTCAGGATTACATTTTTAATATTTTAAGTTAAGGGACAAAATTGCAAATTGCAGTTTGCTGTGTCCTCCTCTGTTCCCTAAAAGATTAGTATATGGGCTGATCTTAGTCTTTCTAGTAACATCAACATTAGTGGAGTAGGGTAAAACATTTTTAACCCTTTAAATGCCAGAGAGGTATGCAATGCATTCCAAAACAATGTGTTGCATACCCCTCTGGAGATCAAAGGGTTAACAGTGATGTGGCTGAGTTCTCTACAATGCTTATGACAAATAAAGGATTGTTCCATTTTTCACACAAACATCGTGAGTCAAGCAGTAATAACTCTGGAAATATAAATCTCTCCGCAGTGGGAGTACCCTTATTTTACTAAATAGGGAAATCCCTACAATATATATTTTTTCATAAAAAAAGTTTACTGCTCCTTTAAGCTCAGAATTCCGAAAGGCTGAGAAAAATGAGTGACCCATGTGTCTGAACTAACAGAACTCAGAGATATTGATTAAAGACTTTAAAGAACTGCATTATGTAACATTAGCCAAAGCATCTCAGTGATGCTCTGAAAGAATGGTTTACATGAAAGCCAATCACTTTCTAATGCAACTACTAAGAAAACATTTAAATCATTAGTAAAGCAAATAATTATTTTATGTATGGCTTATTTCTTGCTTAACCCTTGAGTTCCAGTGGGGTGTCCAACACATTGCATTGCAATGCTCTGGAGTTCAAGAGGGGTGTCCAACACATTGCATTGCAATGCACTGGATACCTTTGGCACTCACTGGGTTAAGCTCCTTTTTAACCCCTTGCTAGAGACATTTATGAAAGAATTAAAGAAAAACTAACATCTAACATTGAAAACAGGTCATCTACAGTATTTATAATCAATCTATTGTACTTTTCATTTCCGTGATTTAGGACGTGTATAATCTGGTCTTTAACCAGGGCCAGATTTACATTTCAGACTCCCTTGGTAAGGACTAACAGGCACTCTTAGCCCATCCAATGTGATGGAGTAATGACAGTCACAAGCTTTTGCTTTCATTTTTTTATTTTTTAATTTGTTAATTTTTTTTTTTTATTTGATTGGCAAATTCGACTACGTCTGTAGTTATAAATAGTATATACTAAGAAAACTGTGATTATGTGCTTGATTATGTGGTTATGTCCTTGTGTTTTGCACAACTGTAAAAACCGCAGTACGTTATAACAAATAGTCCTTCTAGCAAGAGGATTGGTCAGCTGCAAAATGACAATAAGAGTAGGATTAGGAGAACATATAATAGATTTATATAAATTGGATAGTTGAATTCATAAATCTAATTGGATGTATGAGAACAGATGATCTTGTGGCTTTAGAAAGGATTCTGCACACCCTTTTGTTTTACTCTTATGTGATTGATGAGTTGTGACTCAGTGCCCTGATTGGATAATTTTGAATCATTGGTAATGCTTGCATACAATAATGCATTAGGGAAAATTAGGAGTCTTGAAAAAGTGTTACAATATGAATTGCTTTGACCTCTAGTTATGGCTGTAGTTGTTTCCACAAAGTGTAGTAAATCTCTCAAGGCATACGTCACATGACTGTATACAAATATTGGGTGTTTTTTATTTTACTTTTAACCCCTTAAGGACCAGCCATGCACGCACGTGGCCATCACTTAAGGACCACGGATCATTTTTTTTTTTTTTGTTGGATCCGATTCTGGACTCCCCAAACAGCATGCAGCCATGTGGGGAGCCCGGAATTCCATGAGGGTCCTGGACCGTCATGGGTCCTTAAGGTGTTAATAAATGAACAAAGGTTTAAAAAGAAATAAGCAGAATCTTAACTTTGATTGATCTAGATTTCATTCCATCTAAAAATATTTCCCAAGCAGTTATTTCTCACATTAGCTGATATTTTCTCATGGTCAATCCTACAATCACATTCTGGCCGAGAGCTAGAATCTGATTGCTAAATTGGCAATTTTGAAAAATAAAAATGTTTCTTTGGAGCTCTTGAAAACACTCCATAATGATCCCAAAATGAGGCTCATGAAACCCAAGGGAAGTGGGAAGATTCAGCTGACCTGCACCAGGCAGGGAAAGCCATGGGGCAATAACCTACCTGGACTCCTTAGGCCACAAAAAAGTACTACTGGAAACAACATTTGACTACAATTTGACGGTTCCACTTCCTTTAAAAAATGCTTTTGCTGACTTTCCTATGTATCCTGAATTTCCAAATTGCCAAATTAAGGATACATACTGGTTGGCAAGTGATATCTAGAGTTAAAAGGGTTAAACATAGCCTTTTACTGCTCTTTTGCTGACTGGAGACCCTTTCAAGTATAATGAAATTTAGGCCCATGTCAGAAATTTGGATATCATTTGTTAAATATCCCAAGTGTCCCTGCCCAGGCCCCTTTCTTTACTCTTCCAATGAGCCTTGCTGGATACTGTAGCCTGGCACAGAAAATACCCTTAGCCTTTAAGATTCAAGCACAAAAGAATGTGCGAGAGTCAAGAGGTTTCCAACTCATTAAACTAAAATCCAAGGTATTAAATAATGACCAATAAAAGTGTACATAAACTGATAAATAAACTATTTAAAAATAGTATACAAATTGGTAAATAAACCAGGAGTTGCTATACAGGAGTTTGGATTAAACCGGCCAGTGTCCACATACCTATTACATGGAATTGGTTCCAGCACAGCTGAAGCACCCCTAAAATATGGTGCTCCTGGCAGTTGTCAGCTCTGCCTAATTGGAAATCTGTACCGGTCTTCAACACGCTCTGTGTAGATAGTTGTTGCTGCCAAAGCTAAATTGAGCAATTTGTATTTCATGTGTATCAGAAGTTATAAATATAATTGTTTACAACCGTTGCTGTAAAGTGCATGAGATACAATTTGTATTTGTACACAGAAAAAGTACTTGTGATAATCTTAGTCGTTTACTTGCTATTGATCTTTTCAGTAATTACTCATAAGTAAATAGCAGCTGCCTAGTACGGTTAAAAGGATGCTTGTACAGTCATAATAAAAGTGAATGTAACCCTTTGAGTGCCAGTGAGGTATCCAATGCATTGCAATTCAACGTGTTGCATACTTCTCTGACTCTCAAAAGGTTAAAATCAAGGTTATAAGGACTTTCCAACAAATATCTGTTTACAGATGCTGACTGGCAGTGTAATACATACTGATTAACCCTTTGAGTACCAGATAGCTATACAACACATTGTATTGTATATCCAGAGGCTAATTTTTGCTGTAAGTACTTAGTAAATTTGGTTTAGTTTGGTAAGAATGTGGTTCTGCCACCTTTAATTATATTTATCAATTAACAAAAAAAATGCATCCTCAGTGAACAGAAGTAAAATAGAAATCAAATCAATATTTGGTGTGACCACCCTTTTCCTCCAAAACAGCATCAGTTCTTCTAGGTAAACTTGCACACAGTTTGTTAAGGAACTTGGCAGGTAGGTTGTTCCAAACATTTTGGAGAACTAACCATAGTTCTTCTGTGGATTTAGGCAGCCTCAGTTGCTTCTCTCTCTTCAGACTTGATGATGTTGCGATCAGGGTTCTCTGGGGGCCATACCATCACTTCCAGGACTTCTTGTTCGTCTCTACACTGAAAATAGTTCTTAATGACTTTAGATGTATGTTTGGAGTCATTGCCACGCTACGGAATAAATTTGGGGTAATCAGATGCCTCCCTGATGGTATTGCATGATGGATAAGTTTCTGCCTGTACTTCTCAACATTGAAGATACCGTTAATTCTGAACAAATTCCAAACTCCATTTGCAGAAATGCAGCTGTTACCTTTGATTACCGAACTCTTTGACTACCTAAAAGGGTCAAAAATTTTCACGAAGCTCGACGCAAGAACAACCTTGTACGAATAAAGGAAGGCCATGAATGGAAGAAAGCTTTTAACACCCGGAGTGGGCACTATGAGTATTTGGTCATGCCTTTCGGTCTCTGCAATGCCCCAGCTGTCTTCCAGGAGTTGATCAATGATGTTTTACGAGAACTCTTACAAAGTTGTGTGGTGGTTTATTTGGATGACATCCTCATTCATTCTCCTACATTGGAGACTCATTGGTCGGTCATATCCAAAGTGTTGAGTCTTTTGAGTGAGAACAACTTGTATAGTAAGCTGGAGAAATGCGAATTTCAAAAGCCACAAGTAACCTTCCTGGGTTACGTTATCTTCGCCTCCGGATTAGCCATGGATCCCCAAAAATTGTCCGCGTAGTAGAATGCCTCGACCTGTGGGATTGAAAGCGATCCAAAGATTTTTGGGGTTCACGAATTACTACCGAAAATGTATTAAACATTTTTGTACCATTGTTAAACTACTTACTGACATGACGCGTAAAGGTGCTAAGACCTCGGAATGGTCCCAAACAGCGATTCTTGCTTTTGAAAGTTTGAAGGCAGCATTTGCTGCAGCTCTGATTCTGGTTCATCCTAATCCCTCCCTGCCCTTTACCCTGGAGGTTGATGCATCCGAGATTGGAGTGGGTGCCGTCAACGCTCAGCTCCTGGTGATTCCTTACATCCTTGTGGGTACTTCTCAAGGAAATTATCCAAGAAGGAAATGGTATATCATATGGGGACAGAGAATTATTGGCTATTATCTTGGCTCTGAAGGAGTGGCAGCACCTCCTGGAGGGTACAAAATCTCCAATTCTGATCTTAACCTACCACAAGAAACTTATTTACCTTTCTAAAGCTAAGCGCTTGTCCTCCAGGCAAGCCAGAAGGGCACTCTTCCTTTCCTGGTTTAATTTTGTAGTTTCCTATCTTCTGGGCTCTAAAAATGTGAAGGCAGACAGTTTGTCTCGTCAGTTTTGCAGCCTGTCCAGGGAGGAGGTTCTTCCGACTCCTATTATTCTGGTAGATAGGATCCTGGCTACCATACATCTTCCCTGGGAGAAGAGATTCTGGCAGCCCAGGCAGCCTGATGGAAGGTGCTTTGTTCCTGCTCAGTTGCACATTAAGCTTTTGGAGACCAACCATACCCCAAAAATAGCTGGTCACATTGGCCGTGACCAATTGATTTGGTCTTTGTCATGGGTATTCTGGTGGCCAAGTCTCAGGTTCGATTGTGCTGCCTTCACTGCGGCTTGCATGACCTGTGCCCAAAATAAGACACCTAGACACTTGCCGGTTGGGTTGCTCCAGCCGGTAGACAACGGGAGCGTCCTTGGTCACATTTATCCATCAATTTTATGGTTGACCTTCCAAGTTCCATGGGCTTCACAGTCATACTGATGGTCGTGGACAAATTGTCTAAGATGGCACATTTCGTACCACTCAAGGATTTACCTTCCGCGCAGGAGTTGGCAGTGGTATTCGCTAAAGAAGTCTTTTGGCTCCATGGCATATCCAGGGTAATTGTATCTGATAGAGAAAGCCAGTTTGTCTCATTTCTGGAGGTGTTTCTGTGCTCAGATGGACATTCAGATAGCATTTTCCTCTGCTTACTATCCTCTGCCTAACAGTGCGGCTGAACGATCTAACTAAGCCTTAGAACAATTTCTCAGTTGTTACATCTTGGATCACCACGATAACTGGGCTACCTTGTTACCTTGAGCACAGTTTGCCAGGAATAGTGCTGTTAACTCTTCCTCACGGAGTTCCCCATTCTTGGTCAACTATGGGTTTCAACCTTCAGTCCTCCCCGAGGTATTTCAGGCACAGGAGATTTCGGCTCTGGATTAGCATTTGAGGGCACTCCATTCCTCTTGGGTTCGGGTACAGCATACCTTACGTGGTTCTGTGCAACGGCAGAAGAGGCAGGCAGGTGGTAGGGGTTTGCCGGCATCTACCTTCCAGGTGGGGGAGGGGGTGTGGCTGTCATCCCGGAATCTGAACCTCCAGGTTCCCTGTAATAAGCTGGCTCCTCGATTCACTGATCCTTTCCGTGTACTACACAAAATTAAACCTGTGGCTTATGCCCTGGAACTTCCTGCCAATATGCGCATCCTTAACGTCTTCCATGTTTCTCTATTGAAGCCCTTGTTCTGCAACCGGTATACCTCCACTCCTGTCCATCCTGTTACTGTGAGAGTTGCAGATAACGAAGAATACATTAACAGAACAGTACAAAGGACAAGGGGCCACCCTCTTAGACTTGAGGAAAGGAGATTTAATCTACAACAGCGGAAGAGTTTCTGTACAGTAAGGACAATAAAGGTATGGAATTCACTGCCTGAAGAGGTCGTGCTATCGAATACATTAGATGCCTTTAAAAAGGGCCTATATACTTATTTAAAAGAGCAGAACATAGAGGGCTATGTATGTCAGTATTGGGATTAATATTTAGTTAGGGCTTGTTGATTCAAGGAGAAATCTGATTGCCATTTGGAATCAAGAAGGAATTTTCCCCCCCATTCAAGGCAGAATTTGAAATTGCTATATTGAGGGGTATTTTTTGCCTTCTTTTGGATCAACGATGGTAAACAGGAATAGGAAAAGGATTGAACTAGATGGACGCAAGTCTTTTTTCAACCTAAATTACTATGTTACGATGTAAAGTACAAAGTGTCCTGGACTCACGTAAGGTCAGAGGGTTCCTACAATACTTAATTCACTGGAAGGGTTTTGGTCCTGAGGAACGCTCCTGGATTCCAGCTGGGGACGGTCATGCTCCTGTCCTGGTGCGCTGATTTCATGCTCGTTCCCCTGACAAACCCCATTTGGCTCCTCAGAGGAGGGTTCTTTGAGGGGGGTACTGTTACAGTTACCTCAGTTCCAGTGCCATAGCCTGAGGCGACTCCTGGTCCTAGTTGCAGTGCTTATTCTGAGTCAGTAGCAGCAAAAGCAGCAATATCATCCTTTGCCCCAGAGAGTGAATGGGGAAAGTGGAGGAGAAGAAAGAGGCCATTCTTCTACACCTGTTCCCTATCCCCTGAAGTCATGGGTATGGAACTATTTTCTCTTGGGGCAAGCACAGTGCAGTCATTAACAATGGCATTGTGCAAAATTTGTGATAAGTCAGTGAGAAGTGGAAAGGAGGGAACACACCTTGGCACAACTGCCCTGATAACACACATGAAACACAGACACAATGACATTTATGTCAAACATGTTAAAGCCAAACACCCACCACAGAAATCGAGCACCACTGTTGCTGTACCCCCTGACTCTCCAGAAAGACATGAGGCAAGGTGGAGATCAAAGAGGTGAAAGAATAGAAAATCCCAGGCAGAGGCTGGAAGTTCAGTGATGGGCAAAACAACTAGCTCTCCATCACCTTTCTCTAGGGTAACTACATTTTCTACCAATCCACCTCATTCATCATTACCTCCCCTGACAAATGATAGCCACTCTGTAGATGTTAGAATATGGCAGTTCGTGTCCACACATTGCACATTGTGTGGTGCACTGACCACACATGGCAGTGTGGTGGAGGAGAATTGCAAGCAGGGCATCAAGCGGCATCTGATGAAATTCCATCCCACAGAATATGCTAAGATGATGGCAGGGAGGGTTCACCATTACGTTTAAACTGTCAGTAAGTTGTCATGTGTCCATAGCGGGGTGTGAACCAGGGGTATAGTGCCAGGTGTCATAGTGTTTGGATACAGTTGGGCCAGGTGTTCTTTGCCATACAGACACTGTGCACATTGCAGTTGCTGATTAGAGGCACAGTGCCTGCTCTCAAGGGAAAAATGTATATTCTAACAACAACACACCCATGATTTTGGAGGAAGGTCAGGTGGAGAAGAATTATTGGCCAACTTTTTCTTTTCTAAACATACACTGGGGGCTACTTATTGTGCTGTTACTACCTCAGATGCATAACTGGAGTTAGTCATGGCAAGGGTAACCTTCATCATCCATCACCCATGTTACTGCTGTTGTTGATCCCATTCCCATTGAGCTGCCTACTCATCCTCCTGCTTAAACAACTCAGCACCAGCAGCAAGAACAGCAGTCACAAATTTTGCATCGACATCAGGGCATTTGATTATGGTCAGTGGCAACTGGTTAACACAACATGACCTGATGGCACTAGGCCAGTAGGGCATTTTTTTCTCAGGGCTGGTGCTTTAAAAAAATACAAACAATAATAAAAAAACATAGTCCTCCAATAAAATAAAACATTTTGGGGGGGTTTGTTCTAACAAGCCTAAATCCTACAAATCAATGTTTGCTTAGGGCTTGTGCCAAACAAGTTTAAGTGCTACAAATCAATATTTCTTCAGGGTTTGGGCCTCTAATAAGTCTAACTCCTACAAATCAATGTTTCCTCAGGACTTGGGCCTCTAACAACAAATCTAACAAATCATCCTCTACAAAATACCCTATCAAGTCAAGTATCAGTCCACCCCAGTGGCAACTTACGTCAGGGGGTTCCTTTCTCTATCACTTTACATACAAATGTATTATTGTATTTATTTTTATTATTAGCTGTCTCCCCCAATACCAGTCAAGAAACCCCCCAAAGCAAATTTCCTGTTCAACTGATTCATTCCGCACACCAATACAGGCACCCTCTTCAGACCCCTTTTATACCATGTCTTATGGGGGGTTTTAAATTGTAGTTATTATTTATCGTTTTTATAACTGCCCTGCAATCTCTGTAAACTAACCACCTCAAAAAATTCCCTGTTCATCTGATTCTTTCTCCACACCCCATCAACACAGGGCACCCTCATGCCTCTTTTATACTATGACTTTAGGAAATAAAAAAATATTTATTATGTGTTGTGTGTAAATTCAAAATTCCCATTGATTTCAATGGAATGAGCTAGGCGAAAAAAGCTGAGAAACTGCTCTTTTCACAGAAAAGCGGGAAGTGCCATTATTCGCCGATTTCAGTTTAAGGCGAATAATGGCAAACTTGCAAGGAACCTCCACCATGCTTCACTGTTGCCTGAAGACACTCATTCTTGTACCAGCCCTTCGATGAACAAACTGCCTTCTGGTACAGCCAAATATTTTGACTCACGGAGAGCCTGCTGCCATATTTTGACGGAGAGCCTGCTGCCATTTTTTGCACCAGACTTTTTGTGTTTTCATGCATAGTTGAGTTGCTTGGCCCTGTTTCCATCTTGGAGATATATTTTTTTGGACGCAGGTCTTCCATGAAGACCACTTCTGACCAGACTTCCCCAGACAGTAGATGGGTTTACCATGATCCCCCTGTTTTCTGCCAGTTCTAAGCTGGTGGCACTGCTGGACATCTTCCTATTATGAAAGGAAGTTTCCTTGGCCGACCACTGTCTACGGTCCTCATTTTTGCCTGTTTCTTCGTGCTTCTTCAAAAGAGCTTGGACAGCAAATCTGGAAACCCCTGTCTGCATTGAAATTTCTGCTTGGGAGAGACTTTTCTGATGCAGTATAATTCCCGTGTGTCTTTTTTGCTGTGCTGAGTTTTGCCATGGGATATGACTTTTGACTAGGGATGGGCAAAACATTTTTGCCTCAAACTGAAATCAGTGAATAATGGCACTTCCCACTTTACAAATAATTTCCTGCGAAAAGTGATGTTTTTCCTCTTCCAACTTTTTTCGCCTAGCTCATTCCATTGAAATCAATGGGAACATTGAAATTACACACAATACATAACAAATATTATTTTATTTCAAAAAGGCACAGTATAAAAGGGGCATGAGGGTGCCTGTGTTGGTGGGGTGTGAGGAAAGAATCAGTTGAACAGGGGATGATTTTGGGGTGGGTTGTTTACTGGGATTGGGGGGCAGTTAATAAAAAAATAAATCCTAAATAAAAAAAAAAAAAAACATAAGACATAATGTAAAAGGAGTCTTAGGAGGGTGTCTGTGTTGGTGGGTGGAGTCTGGGGAATGAATCAGTTGAACAGGGAATTTGTTTTGGGGGGGGGTCTTGACTGCTATTGGGGGGACAGTTACTAAAAAAAAAACCTATAAAATAAAATAAGAAATTTGTATGTCAAGTGATAGAGACAGGAACCTCCTGTCATAAGCTGCCACTGGGTAGGGATGGGCAAAAATTTTCACCTCAAACTGAAACTGGTGAATAATGGCACTTTCTGCTTGGCGAAAATTTTCCTGCGAAAAGTGCCGTTTTTCTGCTTTTTCCCGCCTTTTCTGCCCATTGAAATCAATGGGAAGAAATGTTTTCTACACCACACAAAAGTTTTCTACAGCCATATAAAAGGCTGTCAGGCTCTCACAGCAGCCATTCAGTGTTTGTGAGAGGAGAGAGCAGCATGTTTTTTAGCTAGAGGAGATAGGCAAATAAAAGGGAATTGAAACTTAGTTTAGGAAGTCATTTAGGTAGGACATTTGTTCTCTGTATTAGGGGAGTCTGGGGGCACTCTAGGAGATAAGGGAGGAAGGAGGCTGTCCCCCAAATAAAATAAAATTCCATGTGACTGACAGGCAAGACACAGGCAACCTATTTGCTTGCTTATCTTGCTGGGTGGGGATGTCTGGGGAAAGACATTGTTGATTTTCTTTTTCAGTTATAATTATTTTTGGACAGACTGTGGTAAGACAACAGGGTGGACAACTTAAAAAAATAAAATAACTAAAATAAAAAATAAAAAAGAATAAAAAACGAAATATCTTAGGTGACAGTGACAGACAGCTGACTGGGTTTAGGGAAGGCATCATACAGTTCCATCAGTTGTGTTGTGCACTGTACAGTAAAAATACACAGTGTAGTTGCAGAATGTTCAGTAAACGCACAAGGGGAAGGGGGAGGGGTGGAGCAGTGTAGAGACGTGAGAGTAAAGTAGTAGTCCAAAAACCTACTGCAGCAATGGTCATTGCCATGTGTGCAATCAGTGATGATGATCCCGTTACTCCAATGGAGGATGCAGTTTGTCAAGGTCCCAGCAAAACTAGTTCCAGCACCAGCAGTGCCAGTAGAAATATAGAACCATATAAGAAGAACACTAAAGATGACAACAAGTCACATTCAAGTATTGATGATGCTGGCAACAGCATAATAGAGGAAGGTGTAGCAGCTGAAGCGCCTGCTGCATCAGACAGTGAGACACACAAGCACCAAAACACCCATCCTCAAAGTAGTAGGGAACTTTGTTGCAGTAAAAGTAAAAAGTAAAAAGAAGAGGGCTGAAGTTTATAAATAAGAGTCTGAAAGTCAAAGTTGTGAGGCCTACAGCAACATATGGCTTGAAAAATGTGTTAGCATGCAGAATGCATTTGTCCTTTGCCCACAACACTTTCTTGCTTAAGTGACACTAGCACATATTCATGATGATATCAAGTAATAAAAAATAAAGTACAACCTACAATGTGGCAGATATGTATTATTATTATTATTATTATTATTATTATTATTATTATTGTCATACTCTGTCTTCCTTCTCAGGTTATTGAAACACATTACTTATCGGTCATAGCACTGGTCCCATCTGTCCTCCACCTCCTCATCTGTAGCTTGCTGTTAATATATTTGTCCTGGCTTTGTCTGTCATGTGTGGTTTCTGCTACTACTACTACTGGAGCTAGATGTTGATGTAATTCTGCTGCCACTACTACTAGATGTCAAAGGTGCAGCACTTACAGCAGCAGCACCAGAGGTACTTGTCATATCAAACACTGTGGATGTTAACCTGTGTTGCTGTTGCTGGGTAGTCAAAACAGGTGTGTGTGGCTGAGTGGGACTTGGACTTTGAAGAGGCGATGATGCCGATGATGACTGATAGGGTGACTGTGTGCTTTTTGACATCTGTGCTTGTCCAGGGTCAGACTTTCCAATGGCTTTTTCAAACACTTTATAGACAGGCATAATGCACATTAAAAGTGGTAGAAGATGCAGCCTTTGAATTTCTGCTAATCTTATAGCCCTGTCACCATCATCACTCTCAACTTCATCTGTATCTGAACAAGAGAAGGATGCTGGAATGATATATTCTAGATCTGCATCATCATCAGTCATCATTAGGTCATCCTCAGCAGCATCAGCATCCCCTGACAGTTCTTGCCCACTACTACCCTCATATTCCTCTAAGCTTTTGGAGGTCTCAATTTCTTTTTACTTTTACTGTAACAATGTTCCCTACTACTTTGAGGATGGGTGTTTTGGTGCTTGTTTCTCTCACTATCTGATGAAACAGGAACTTCAGCTGCTACACCTTCCTCTATTATGCTACTGCCAACATCATCAACACTTCAATGTGTCTTGTTGTCATCTTCAGTGTTCTTCTTATATGGTTCTTTATTTCTACTGGGGGTGCTGGAACTAGTTTTGCTGGGACTTTGACAAACTGCATCCTCCCTTGGAGTAGAGCGATCATCATCATTGATTGCACAAGATGCATCAACCATTGCTGCAGTCAGTTTTTGAACTACTACTTTACTCTCTAGTCCTTGCACTGTTCCACCCTCCAACTTCCCCTTGTGCATTTGCGGGACATTACACAACTACACTGTATTTTTTTACTGTACGGTACACAACACAACTGATGCAGCTGTATGATGCCTTTCCTAAGCCCAGTCAGCTGTCTGTCACTGTCACCTAAGATATTTAGTTTTTTATTCTTTTTTTTTTCTTTTTTTTTTAAAGTTGTCCACCCTGTTGTCTTATCACAGTCTGTAAAAAAAAAATTATAACTGGAAAACAAAATAAACAACGTCTTTCTGCAGACTTCCCCACCCAGCACAGAGATAATAACAGCAAGATCAGAAAGCAAATAGGTCCCTTGCTGCCTGTGTCTTGCCTGTCAGTCACATGGAATTTTGGAGTATTTGGGGGTCAAACTCCTTCCTCCCTTCTTATCAACTAGAGTGCCCCCAGACTCCCCTAATACAGAGAACAAATGCCCTACCTAAATGACTCCCTAAACTAAGCTTTAATTCCCCTTTATTTGCCTTACTCCTCTAGCTCAAAAACATGCTGCTCTCTCCTCTCACAAACACAGAATGGCTGCTGTGAGAGCCTGACAGCCTTTTATATGGCTTTAGAAAACTTTAGTGTGGCGTAGAAATATTTTTTTTCCCACGGCGGGAAAAGGCGGAAAAACTGAATTTTTCGCAGGAAATTTTTCACCAAGCAGAAAGTGCTATTATTCGCCGATTTCACCCACCCCTAAACATTTACTTCACTGTCTGTGGCAGCAGATAATGTTTCTACTGTTGATGCTACTGCCTCAGAATCAGCACTGCAAATAGGACCAGGAATATTGCTGCTGCTGGCAAGTGGAACCTGTCCTAGTGCCACATCACTTGTTGACCCCATTCACTGTGTTCACGATGGTCTGTGGCACACTAGCTTGCTCTTCAGCATCCTGCTGTCCTTGCATCTCAGCAGCACCAGGAATAAGAGCAGTTGCAAAATATCACTGCTAGTGGTGGTGCCCATCCTCATCCCTGTCTCCCATTCCTTCTCAGTTTCTGCTAAAAAGACCATCAATGTCTCTTCTACCCCAGCTTCTCCAACATCATCATCCCCACCACCCCCACTAGTCCCTACGTGCTGCTGTTGCTGCTCTACTACATACATCTCACTGCTGCTAGGAGGAGGTGACGAGCAATGTGGCAGAGGGTCCCCTAATGTCACACTTGGCATTTCTTTTTTGACCTGAAGAAGGCAGACTGGCAGCAGTAGCAGCAGGCAGAGACAGCTGATCTGTGCTCTTGCTGGTATTAATTGTGCACCTGCTCTCCCTCAACACCAGTTCTGGCCTCTTAGTCTTGAGGATCATGTTCCACTTGGACACTTGTAGTGAAGGGAATGGGAGGACTCAAAGAGCCAGAGGAATGGTGTGGGCTCCCTTGACATCTACTCTAGATGTCCTCAAATGCTTCTCCTACCACTCCCCTAACACTAGTCCCATAGGCTGCTTCACCATTACTGCTACTACTACTAACATCAAGCACATCAAGTTCAGCTTCAGAGTCTTCTTCCTCACAGTCACTAGTAATATGAGGATATTGATTACCCCCTCCTTCTCTCCTAACACTAAAAAGCTGCTGGACCTTCTTAATAGTAGAAGTACTAGCATTGGCAGGACTGCTTGTGGATGGCAAGGGTCCCTCCCTCATCTCCCCCTCCTTCTGAGTATTACAAGACACACACTAGCAGCAGGTTCATCACTGGTGGCAGCAGGTTCAGAACTGGTAGCAGGTACAGCACTGGTGGCAGCAGGGGCAGCACATCTGATAGCAGGCACATCACCAGTGACAGCAGGGGCAGCACGTCTGACAGCAGGCACATCACCAGTGACAGCAGGGGCAGCACGTCTGACAGCAGGCACAGTACTGGTGGCAGCAGGGGAAGCACGTCTGACAGCAGGCACAGCACTAGTGGCAGCAGGGGCAGCACGTCTGGCAGAACGTACAGCAATGGTGATAGCAGATACAGCAATGGTAGCAGCAAGGGCAGCATGTCTTGCAGCAGGCACAGGCAGCTGACCTGTCCTGCTCTCACTAGTACTACCCTTCTTTTCCTCCCTTCCCAAAATCCATAGCGGTGATTTAGGGGGACTGGACAACATTGGTTCAATATTGCTCACTTCCTCCTCCTCCTCCCCTGACTCAGAGCACACATAAAGGACCTTCCAGTTCCTCCTTTTACTATTTTTAAACCTGATCATAGTGATAGCAGTCACTATAAGCTTCTCCTGCCTCAATTTTCAAAACTAATAACAGCAGAACAGCACAGTACGTCTGTCTACCTTTTTCTGTAGCTGCTTCTATTGTATGTCACTTTACAAATACTTCACTTTTTTATAGTGAAAAGGCGAAAACCATGTAAATCAATGGACAGAAACTTTCTACCCATTGAAAAATTTGTGAAGAATTTTGGCCAATGGGCAAAAATCACAAAGGTTTTAATCACCATTTTAAAAGCGGATTTTCCCACCAAAAAGCGGACAATAACGTGGTTTTTGTGGGATTTCTCGCAGGAACATGGCAAAAACTGCCACCTACCCCTACTTTTGACATTAAATTGTCTTCAGCAACCTCACCTTGTTAGTTAATTTTGGCTCTTCTTCACACAGTTGTATTTTTCCTACACAGCTGTTTCTGTTTCAGTTAATGATTGTGTTTCAAATTACATATTAAACTGATGATCATTAGCTCCTGTTTAATCAAACACCTAACTATATTCCTACAAATTCTCTGTCTTTGTACAAGTGTACCTAGAAGAATTGATGCTGTTTTTTAGGTAAAGGGTGGTCATGCCAAATATTGACTTGATTTAGATTTGCCTTCTGTTAACTCACTATCATTTTGTTAATTGGTAAAAATAAACTATCAACATGTCTGTTTTTGAAATATATATATATATATATATATATATATATATATTTTATTACTATTATTTTAGCATAGCTGTAGGTTTAGTGTTCCATTAACAAGTGGAAATAATTTTTGCATGACTGGCTATTTCTCTTGTTTTCCAGAGCATCAAATAAATTGCTAGGTCTTGGCTGATGTAATCCTATCTGCCTAAAAGATTTGTATCAAATGTATGAAACTTAATAAACAAATTTCTTACATTTGACGTGGATGCTGAAGGAGAGGATAGTAAATCACTCACATACTGTAGAGTGTTAATAGAGTTGGCTTGATTCATAGATGCCAACAAGAACGTAACTAAAAAGTGGGGGAAAATCACATTTAAAATGTCTTTGTTGTCTTAGTCAAACACTGTCAGGATTACTGAACAGAAACTGAAAAAATCTTAGGGCACACAATGAGGCCCAGTGCTATCTATTGACCAGTAATACTATAGAGCATGATGTGTTAAAATAATTGGAGTGACTTAGTAGTAAAACAATTGCTTCTTCTTAGTATATCACCCTTGTAGAGGCCAATGTACTAAATATAACAGGTGAGTTATTCACTAAAGCATGATGAAGAGGTGATAAAATGGAGAAGACTATGGAATCTGTGCACTAAGATCTCCAAAGCTGAAGAAATCTTAGTGGACATGCTACATAGAATAACATAGGAACTGGCGTGATATCACTGGAGAAGTCATCTCCATTTTATTACCTCTTTATCATGCCATAGTGAATCTCACCCTGGAGTTATTCTGTATCAAAAACCCACACTAGAGGGGAGAAATACAAATTTTCAAAATCCTTACTTTTTTAAATGGTGATTTAATCCCATGAATGGTAAAAAAGTCTCTAACACATTGTTTTGCAGGGCAGTCAATGGATTTAAAGGGATAGTGATACTTCGTTTTAACTTTATTTTATTTTGTAGGCATTAAAAAAACATGAAGAATGATATAAGTCTTATCTCTCAAACCTTTATGGTTTAAGAGATATTCACAAGCAAAGTTTCCCCTCCCGCCCCTTTTACTGATGTAACACTTCTCAGCCAGATCAGAAGGGAGCTGCCCAGGTAGACTACAGAGAGGGACAATCTTCAATTAAGATAAGGGAAAAACCTGAAAAGCTTGTCAAGGGGGGCAGGGATTTCACTGTTTTCATAGGAATAAGAGTGTCCCCTTCTGTTATCTGTCTGGTCTATGGACTGGATTCTACATCTGAGAAGAGATGGCTTACACTAGGTAAAAGGGGCGGGAGGGGGAAACTTTGCTTGTGAATATCTCATAAACCATAAAGGTTTGAGAGATAAGACTTATACCATTCTTCATGTTTTTTTAATGCCTACAAAATAAAATAAAGTTAAAACAAAGTATTACTATCCCTTTAAAATAAGCAGTTAAATCAATGGGACGGTACAATGGTTTGCCCAAGCATTACACCCTCTTTATACATCTGCATCTCTGGGCCATATGTCCAAAAGAAAAGGAATTCTAAGATAAACCAATTGAACCACAGCAAGTGAAACACATTCTAACAAAAGCCTTTGATTTAAATGGGGATTTTAACCCCTTGCATGATAAATAGGAATCCAATGCATTGTGAAGAAATGTGTCGGAGACCCCTTTTCATTCAGTGGGTTAAAATCCCCATTTAAATCAAAGGAAATGTTTAGTTTTCCCCTATAGTACAGCTGGTTTGCCCTAGAACAGTCTTTAGACTTGTATGTACTTCTATCTGCAAGGCTATTTTCTTCTGGCAAGTTTACACTTGCAGTAGAAAATAAAGTATGATTATTTTATTTATTTATTTTTTTTTTTTTTGCACATTAAAATCCCACTGGTACCAGACAGCAAGTACTTCAATACCTCTTATATTCAGAGTTCCTCGTAATCTTTCCGTTTGGCTGGAAGGATTTGTGGAGCTATCTCTTGGGAATGTTCTTTGCAAAAAGCAACAGTTTTTTTAACAGCTAAACATACTGTACCAATGGCAAAAAAGGTAGATACTGCACATCAAGTTACAAAAAGTACAGATGAAGATCAGTCTGTGATTCTTTTTCAAGAACTGTATTGTGAGAATAACATACTAGGAAGAACTGGAGCAATTTTTAGGCTAACCAACTGTGCCATTGGGGATAAAATGCAAACCCCCATACATTTCATTGTGAGCTTTAGCCCCTTGTATGCCAGAGACCTCTCTAGCATTAAAGGGGTTAAAGTAGCATTAATGTATTATTATGAGAAATATCTATATTGGGGGCTTTTACTGAATAACAAAGCAAGGTTATGTACACATCTGTTCAAATATATATATATATATAACAAACATTGTAAACATTGCCAGTAAAGCAATCAACTTAACACCTTAAAGGGATAGTAATACTCCGTTTTAACTTTATTTTATTTTGTAGGCAGTAAAAAAACATGAAGAATGATATAAGTCTTATCTCTCAAACCTTTATGGTTTAAGAGATATTCACAAGCAAAGTTTCCCCTCCCGCCCCTTTTACCTAGTGTAAGCCATCTCTTCTCAGATGTGAATCTGGTTGTAAGACCAGACAGATAACAGCAGGGGACAATCTTCTTTGTATGAAAAGAATGAAAGCCCTTCCCCCCCCTGACAAGTTTTTCAGCTTTTTCCCTTATCTTAATTGAAGATTGTCCCTCTCTGCAGTCTACCTGGGCATCTCCCTTCTGATTTGGCTGAACGGGGAGGGGGATACTTGGCTTGTGAATATCTCTTAAACCATAAAGGTTTGAGAGATAAGACTTATATCGTTCTTCATGTTTTTTTTAATGCCTACAAAATAAAATAAAGATAAAATGAAGTATTACTATCCCTTTAACAACTGTAGTCTCCAGGGGTGGGAAGCTCTAAAGCAGCATGGCATTTTTGATGGGCGATGCTACGATCGCAGAATTCCATGACTTCCTAGGACCGTCAATGGTCCTTAATATACATTTATTGATAATGGTCCTGGCAAATCATCGTCTTTAAGGGGTTAAAGAACTGTGAGTTCTTGCTTACAGATGGTTTGTCCTTCAAATAAACATGACTGTTTTATGAATATATTTGCTTAACCCTTTGAGTGCCAGATAGGTATCTAATGCATTGCAGCACAATGCATTGGATACCTTTCTGGCACTCGAATAGTTAAACACCAAGAGTCCCACAATGTTCTTATTTATGAAAAAACAAAAGATGTTTAAACCCTTACATATGAGAACTTTCTCTAACGTATCATAAAGCCATATGAGAGAGACCTCTCTTGAATTCAAGTGGTTCAAAGCCTCATTTAACCCTTTGAGTGGCAGCTTCATAATATTCATGAGGTTTGCTGAGCCAATCATGTAAAAATTATGAGCTCCCAATTACACTATTTGCATCTTAATGTAAGCTGGGTTTGCTAAGGATGACGCCGAGTTGGAGGATTAAGAGGCTGTTGCATGTAGATGGGCAGGCAAGTGGGAAGAAAAGGGGGCAGTTGGCACAATGGGTAGAAAAGTGGGCAGAAAAAGTGGAAAAGTGGGGGAGGTTACCACACAGCTCACCAAGCCAGAGAATCTGCCTTTGGCACTGAAGACTCAGTACTTGAATGTGAAAACTAGTCTTTATGGGGCAGATATGGTGATTTCACAGTTATAACGAACACTCAAATGAGCATAGGAGTAATCACGTTGATCTTGATCAAGAGATCCCTCAATATGTGCTGTTCAAAAATTAAATCAGACCTTATGTGTGTTTTTTTTTGGGGGGATCAATGCCCCTCCAGATGTCCCCTTTGCATTGATCATCTATCTGATCAGATAGATAATCGTCCAAGGCTGAGATCAAGAAGGTGATCACTACCTTCCGGCATTCAGTCAACATTCTTGTTGAGGACCTTCAAGGCCTACATGTGTTCTTAATGATGCGAGTGGGCTTTGAATGCCCTCCTACTCAATACGGACATTCATAGAATGCTGTGTTGACTAGGGTCATGGCAAGGGAAGAGGGTGATCACATTAATCCCTACATACACTGTGTACAGGGCCGGATTTATATCTCAGGAGCCTGTAGGCACAGAAATCTGAAGCACCCTCCCCCAATTGTCCATCCCCACAATGCTACAAATCTCCACATTACCCCCCATATCCATATTGCCCTCACATTGCCCCCATCAGCTCCAACTTATCCCTCATCAACTCCATATTGCCCTCACATTGCTCCCATCAGCTCTAACTTGCTCTCACATTGCCATCAGCTGCACATTGCCCCCATCAGCTCCAACTTATCCCCCATCAACTCCATATTGCCCTCACATTGCCTACATCAGCTCCAACTTGTCCTCACATTGCCCCCCATAATCTCCACATTGCCCCCATCAGCTCCAACTTGCCCCCATCAGCTCCAACTTGCCCTAACATTGCCCCCATAATCTACACATTGCCCCCATCAGCTCCAACTTGCCCTCACATTGCCATCAGCTCCACATTGCCCCCATCATCTTCACTTTGCGCCCAGTATCTGTTTCCTACCTCCCTGGTGGTCCAGCGGCAGGAGATGTCTGTGCTTCTGCACAGACCTGTAGCTGCTGTTGCACCCCGCGTGGTCTCCTATTTAGGAATGCAAAGCGCTGGGAGATGATGTCGTCTCCCAGCGCTCTGCATTAGAGCTGATGAGGGGGAGCAACAGCAGCTACAGGTTTGTGTTACCATGCAACAGGCAGGCTGGGGCGGCGGGTTACTCTGCGCAGCGCTGTGAATATTAAAAACAAATTAAAAATCAAACAAACAAAAAAAACCCACTGTGAATAAATATATATACATATAAAAAAAATGTATTTCAATGACAGGCGCCCCTCTGTGGGGTGCTCCTGTAGGCAGGTGCCTACTCTACCTTATGGCAAATCCGGCCCTGACTGTGTAATCCTCAAACCAGTTCCATGGTAACCACAGATGCCCCAAATACATTGTTTGACTCCCCCAGCCTGGTTCTACTCAGAGACGCAGACATCCACACACACAGTCTTACTCTCTTCCTGGTTTCAATGGAACTCATAGAGCAACACATACACTGTCTAATCTCTAAACTGATTCCATTTCCCCATAGTAGGCACAGACACCCCACATATACTGTCTAAGACTCCAAGCCTGGGACTACTGGTATTCACAGGCTCCACATGCAATGTCTGTCTGTCTAGCCTGGTATCACTGCCCTGGTAACTACATATTCCCTATAGACACAGTCTGACCCTCCAGCCTGATTGTGCTGGTAGTAACAGACACCCAAGTATACTGTGATCCACTAGGTTGGTTCCAGTGGTAGTAACACAGTACCCCACACACTTTCAACTCCCAGACTGGTTCCATTGGTGTCTGTCATTTTATTTATTTATTTTTTTTTTTTTTGTTCAGGGCTTTTAAAAATAATTTAAACTTTCAAAACCAACATAAATTATTTTGATACATAGTGTATGATATTAGGAATATAAGTAATTAAAAAAAACTATGCATGATGTCATAGCTTGTTGCAAACTGTAAAATTTACTTCATGTAAAAAGCTGAAAAAACAACAACAATATATATAGTGTTTCACATACAAAATTAGAAAGTTACATCCATTAATCATATCTAAACAGATGAAAAGCAAAATGCTAAAAAAGTACAGAGCCTCATTGGAGGACAAAATTATCCAAACCTCCGGCACTCAAAGAGTTAAATTAATGGAAGTGTTATGGTACATTTGGTTTAATCCCATATTTCTCCATTTTGTATTTGGGCCAAAGAAAACATTAAAATATTCAAGTTATCTAGATTCTAATTACAAATTAATGTTGTCTTGTCTTGTTTGTATTTAATTAGATCAGCCATGTCTTTTTTGTCTTATATTCTTGTAGACAAAAAGGTTGACATCTTTAATATCCCCTTCCGGGAGTAAATAAAATGCAAAACTGGGAATTAGAAAATGGTAAGAGAGAGAGAGAATTGTGGAACATTGACAATGATTGACAAGTAGATGAGCTGATGATAGGTCATTTGGGAATGAATCCAGGATTGATTTTAATCAGAAAGAGAAATATAGTGTTAGCAAAACATAAAAAGTGCTTGGATTTTTTTTCTTTTAGTCTCTCTGCAAACTTTTTTTCATAGCATTTTATTTTGAGATGTTGAAGAAGGTGTTAGCTATCGACAGGGTATTCCACAGGGAAAATATTTAATGAACATGCAGTCCATCCACCTGAAGCTTAATGAGTTCTTGTGCAAAGCAACTCCTTTTCCTTTTTGCCCTTTGTCTTGCCTTTCCTGGGTTTTGCTAACGGGAAATGGCGTTTGTCTAAAAGCCTTATTCTCTTATGCAAATATCAATGCCTCTGTCTACCGAAAGCTAACTCCAGAACATCTTAGAAAAACATTTAGATAAATGATTGAAAAGGTAAAACAACCAATATTAAATTTCCAACCACAGTTCATACATGCTGATCACATAGCAAGTATTATAGCAATTTTTCTGTTGCAAAGTAATACTGGTATACTCTTTAGGGAGGTGAGTTGGAATCCCTTTACAGTTATTGTGCCTGCCTAAAGCATATGTACTAAGCAGGTTATTCTGTGCATTAGTCCTGAGGGCATAATAACAGGTTAGGCATTAAGCATATCCCTTATTAGGCACAGGCAACTCAATCACAGCCTTAATATTAATTTAATATAAACCTTACTAGTTGAAGAGCCCGTTACATGGGCCACAGCGCCCCTGCCAGCCAGTCACGGGGCAGTCATGTTTAGTAGAGACTGCCCGTGCCGCGGCTGATACAGTGCCAGCCGGTCGTATTGTAGTCATGCTCAGTAGAGACTGCCCACACCGTGGCTGATACAATGCCAGCCGGTCGCGGTGCAGTCATGCTCAGTAGAGACTGCCCACGCTGCGGCTGATACAGTGCCAGTTGGTCGTGGTGCAGTCATGCACGTTACATTACATTAGCGCACACCATTTCCCTGCTCCAGATATGGGGTTCAATGAAATGCTATGAGATGAGATGGAATGGTGTGGGCTTGATGACATTCTGTGGAACTGAATGGTATGCTATGGGGCTCAGTGATGTGCTATGGAGCTAGATTAAATGCTATAGGGCTAGACAGCATGCAATGGGGCTGGGGAAGATACAGTGGGACTAGATGGAATGCTATAGAGGCAGATGGCATGTTATGGGGCTATATGGAATGATGAGGGGCTAGATGACATGATCTTCAGCTGAATGGAATGCTATTGGGCTAAACTACGTCATGTGGGCCCAGATGGCATTAGTGGTCTGGATGGCATGCTGTGGGGTTAGTTGGAATGCTATGGGGATAAATGACATAATGTGGGGCTAAATGGCATGCTGTGAGGAAGGATGGCATGCTGTAAGGCTAGATAGAATGCTGTGGGGCTAGGTGGCAAGCTATGTGACTGGATGGAATGCTTTCAGGCTAGATGAAATGCTATGGAGCTAGATGGCATGCGATGGGGCTAGATGTAATACTACAGAGCTAGATGCCATGCTGCGGGGCTGGATGGAATTATGTGGGTCTGTATAGAATGCTATGGGGCTGGATGGAATGATGTGGGGTCTGGATGGTATGCTATGGGGCTGTATTGAATGTTGTTGGAATAGATGGTATACTATGGGGCTGGACAGCATGCTACAGGGCTAGATGGTATGTTGTGGGACTGGATAACATGCTATAGGGCTATATGGTATGTTGTGGGACTGGATAACATGCTACAGGGCTAGATGGTATGCTGTACGACTGCATGGCATCCTATAGGGATGGATATTATGCTATGGGACTAGATGCCATACTATGGGGAAAAATGAAATGCCATGGGTTAGATAAAATGCTGTGAGGTTGAATGGCAGTCTATGTGGCTAGATGGAATTCTGTAGGGATAGATGGCATGCTATGTGGCTAAATAGAATGCCATGTGGCTAGATGGCATGCTGTGGGGTTGAATGGCATGCAATGGGAATGGATGGTATGCTATGAGTCTGGATGGCATACTATGGGACTAGATAAAATGCTGTGGGGTTAGATGATATGCTATGTGACTAGATAGAATGCTGTGGTGCTGGATTTCATGCTATGGGGCTAGACGGTATGCTGTGGGGCTTTTTGGCATACTATGGGGCTGAATGGCATACTGTGGGGCTAGATGGTATACTGAGGGGATGGACAGCATACTATGTGACTAGATGGAATAATGTAGAGCTAGATGACATGCTATGTGGCTAAACAGAATGCTGTGTGGTTAGATGGTATGCTGTGGGGCTGAATGGCATTCAGTGGGGATGGATGGCATGCTGTGGGGCTGGGTGGCATACTATGGGGCTAGATAAAATGGTTAGATAAAAAGGTTATGTATGGCCATGTCATGGGTTTCTGTTTTTCTGAACCTTATTTAACTTCCTGTACTATAACAAGACTAAGCGATCGTAATAAGTTTACTCCATATTCCTTCTCCTGCAAAAGGGAATCTTTCAGGTTGCTTGTATTGCCCGAGAGATATATATAATGCATTTCATTGTGTTGGATACCTCCCTGGCACTAAAAGGGTTAAAGTCTTAATGGCAACAGAGTGTTCATGATGTTCTACCTTAAACTTTCATACAATGTGCCATAGACAGTGTTCCCTCTAAAGTGAACAGTAGTAAGCAATAACAGTCCTCTTTAACTCTTTGAGGGCAGTGCTGCTCATCTGTTTCACCTTAGAGGGAACACTAGCCATGGCACTTTGATGCACCCTGGGCTACCACTTAGGTTGCCTCTTTCTTTTCTATTAATATTTTGACAAAATGCGAATGCTGAGTTTCAAATATAATTGTATGGAAATTGTTATTCACATTGTGTTTGTGTTTGTTACTCTGAGTGACCTTCAATGAGTACCGCTGCTCTATTACATACAGTGGGGCAAAAAAGTATTTAGTCAGCCACCAGTTGTGCAAGTTCTCCCACTTAAAAAGATGAGAGAGGCCTGTAATTTTCATCATAGGTACACTTCAACTATGAGAGACAGAATGGGGGGAAAGAATACAGGAAATCACATTGTAGGATTTCTAATGAATTAATTGGTAAATTCCTCGGTAAAATAAGTATTTGGTCACCTACAAACATGCAAGATTTCTGGCTCTCACAGACCTGTAACTTCTTCTTTAAGAGTCTCCTCTGTCCTCTACTCATTACATGTATTAATGGCACTTGTTTGAACTTGTTATCAGTATAAAAGACACATGTCCACAACCTCAAACAGTCACACTCCAAACTCCACTATGGCCAAGACAAAAGAGCTGTCGAAGGACACCAGAAACAAAATTGTAGACCTGCACCAGGCTGGGAAGACTGAATCTGCAATAGGCAAGCAGCATGGTGTGAAGAAATCAACTGTGGGAGCAATTATTCGTAAATGGAAGACATACAAGACCACTGATAATCTCCCTCAATCTGGGGCTCCACGCAAGATCTCACCCCGTGGTGTCAAAATGATCACAAGAACGGTGAGCAAAAATCCCAGAACCACACGGGAGGACCTAGTGAATGACCTGCAGAGAGCTGGGACCAAAGTAACAAAGGCTACCATCAGTAACACATTATGCCGCCAGGGACTCAAATCATGCAGTGCCAGACGTGTCCCCCTGCTTAAGCCAGTACATGTCCGGGTCCGCCTGAAGTTTGCTAGAGAGCATTTGGATGATCCAGAAGAGGATTGGGCGAATGTCATATGGTCAGATGAAACCAAAGTAGAACTTTTTGGTAAAAACTCAACTCGTCGTGTTTGGAAGAGAAAGAATGCTGAGTTGCATCCAAAGAACACCATACCTACGGTGAAGCATGGGGGTGGAAACATCATGCTTTAGGGCTGTTTTTCTGCAAAGGGACCAGGACGACTGATCCGTGTAAAGGAAAGAATGAATGGGGCCATGTATCATGAGATTTTGAGTGAAAACCTCCTTCCATCAGCAAGGGCATTGAAGATGAAACGTGGCTGGGTCTTTCAGCATGACAATGATCCCAAACACGCCGCCTGGGCAACGAAGGAGTGGCTTCGTAAGAAGCATTTCAAGGTCCTGGAGTGGCCTAGCCAGTCTCCAGATCTCAACCCCATAGAAAACCTTTGGAGGGAGTTGAAAGTCCGTGTTGCCCAGTGACAGCCCCAAAACATCACTGCTCTAGAGGAGATCTGCATGGAGGAATGGTCCAAAATACCAGCAACAGTGTGTGAAAACCTTGTGAAGACTTACAGAAAACGTTTGACCTCTGTCATTGCCAACAAAGGGTATATAACAAAGTATTGATATAGTAACATATAGTAACATAGTAGATAAGGCTGAAAAAAGACATGCGTCCATCAAGTCCAGCCCATGCCAATAACACCCCTGTTGATCCAGAGTGTGTGTGTGTGTGTGTGTGTGTCAAATAGTTCCCCAGCTCAATATCCCATTTGCTTTGAAGCCATCTGTCATAACTGTCAATATTGTTCTGTGCTAGATAGGCATCCATTGCTTTTTTGAATGCAGTTACATTATCTGCAAGCACAACATCCTGAGGCAAAGAATTCCATAGCCTTACCGCCCTTACTGTAAAGAATCCCTGCCTGTGTTTTAGTCGAAAGCGCCTTTCCTCAAGTCTTAATGGATGACCTCTTGTTCTTAGCTCAGCTCTTTGCATAAATAATTCATTGGATAGTTCTTTGTATTGACCTTGGATGTATTTGTAAATGGTAATCATATCACCCCTTAGACGTCTCTTTTCTAATGTAAACAAACCCAGTTTGGCTAGTCTCTCTTTGTAACTCAGATCCTCCAATCCCTTTATCAGTTTTGTTGCACGTCTCTGTACCTTTTCCAGTTCAGTAATGTCTTTTTTTAGAACAGGCGCCCAAAATTGTACTCCATATTCTAGATGAGGCCTAACCAAGGATTTATACAGAGGTAGGATAATATTAGCATCCCTTGCTTCTACACCTCTTTTTATGCAGGCTAGTACTCTATTTGCTCTTGCAGCAGCTGAGTGACTCTGCACACTGCTGTGAAGACTATTGTCTATCAGTACACCTAAATCTTTCTCTAATGAGGATTTCCCAAGTTGTTTCCCATTTAGAGTATATGTAGCAAGTTTGTTTCTACAACCCAAATGCATAACCTTACATTTATGTACATTAAATGACATCTGCCACTTTTCTGCCCATTCACTTAGTTTATCTAAATCCTTCTGTAGGGAAAAAACATAGAGCTCTGTATGTATTTCCTTACATAGCTTAGTGTCATCAGCAAAGATTGAGATGATACTTTCAATTCCCACTTCTAGATCATTAATAAACAAATTAAAAAGCATTGGGCCCAGGTCTGAACCCTGCGGCACCCCACTTATAACCCTAGACCAATTTGAAAAAGTTCCATTTACAACAACTCTCTGCCATCTATCATTTAACCAGTTCTCAATCCATGTACAGATACCACCACCCAAACCGAAGCCTTTTAATTTATGCAGTAACCTGTTGTGAGGCACTGTGTCAAAGGCTTTTGCAAAATCCAAGTATACTACATCAACAGCAATTCCCCTGTCCAAATTACTACTCACTCTTTCATAAAATGCAAGTAAATTAGTCTGACATGATCTGTTCTTCATGAAACCATGCTGATTCCTACTAATGATATTGTTTGTCTTCACATAGTTCTGAATACTGTCAGTTAATAACCCTTCTAGTATCTTACCCACTATGGAAGTCAAGCTCACAGGTCTATAATTGTCATGTCCGCCACTGTTCGGCGGTTCTTGTCGGCCGTCGTCTCCTCTGGCGGCGTCTCTCTCTCTCGTCGGATGCGACGGGCTCCCTAGCAACGGCTTGTGTGTTCCGTTGCCGGGTGCTTGCATCACTTCCGGTTCTCCTGTATGTAGGCAGCTTGAGCCCGGCGTTCAGACACGTTAGTATAGCGTCTAGTTAGGTAGGGTTCAGTGCTCAGTGGTGTTCCCAGTTGGTCCTGTGCCAGTTTCCTGCTCAGTCTTGCTGTTCAGTTATCCGTGTATGACCTGGCTTGCTTCCAGACTACTCTCCTGCCCAGTCCTGCATTCACCTTAACCGTGTATGACCTGGCTTGTTTCCTGACTACTCTCCAGCTCAGTCCTATTATCTCCAGTAAACTGTGTATGACCTGGCTTGCTTCTTGACTACTCTCCAGCTCAGTCCTTTAATCTCCAGTAAACCGTGTATGACCTAGCTTGCTTCCTGACTACTCTCCAGCTCAGTCCTATAATCTCCAGTAAACCGTGTATGACCTGGCTTGCTTCCTGACTACTCTCCAGCTCAGTCCTATAATCTACAATAAACCGTGTATGACCTGGCTTGATTCCTGACTACTCTCCAGCTCAGTCCTACTATCACCGTTTATCCGTGAATGACCTGGCTAGTGTCCTGACTACTCTCCTAGCTTCCTGGAATCCAGATACCTTTCCTGCTCTTTGGGGAACTTCCTTGTGGTCTGAGTGAGTACCCCTTTTAATTTGGAGTATTATCCTCCCTAGGAATTGGGGTAGTAGTTGTTTGGCTACACGGGGTCATCGCGGGTCTCCTTTGGCTTAACCGAAGGGGACCAATCTGGCTTCGCGGCCAGCACCTTTATACGGCATAGCCGCAGCAAGACCCCGGGTAGGCAACCACCGTACCTGAGCTACGCTCTCTAGCGTCGCACTCCAGCATCTAGCTCCCAAATTCCTTGTTGGAGGAGACTGATCTTCTCATTCCTGTAATTTGAGAGGGGGGGGGGTATTCTGGTTCTTTGGCCTATCCTACGTTTATACGTGACAATAATTTCCTGGTTTGGATCTTGCTCCCTTTTTAATGAACTTTTGTTATTGACCAAATACTTATTTTCCACCATAATTTGCAAATAAATTCTTTAAAAATCAGACAATGTGATTTTATGTATTCTTTTGTCTCATTCTGTCTCTCATAGTTGAAGTGTACCTATGATGAAAATTACAGGCCTCTCTCATCTTTTTAAGTGGGAGAACTTGCACAATTGGTGGCTGACTAAATACTTTTTTGCCCCACTGTACTCCCAAGCACAGCTGCATGATTTCCAGGCGAATGTCTTGGAGTACAAATTGAAAGGATTCATACACTCCCACCTCAGTGCATATGAATACATATGGTAAGGCCCTATGGATAACAAACACTTCACATGTATGCCCTTTAGTTAACACTGAATACACCTTCTGGAACCTACCATATAAAAACCAGAGGGCATGTGCACTAAGCTGAGATACAATCTCCAGAGGGAGAAACTCTCCAATCCTAATGTTATTTTATAAAGCTTATGGACAAGGACAATCTTTGGGCTTCCAGCTGTTAGAAACCAAAGGATGACCTGGAATGATAGGAGTTGTAGAATATTGAATTGGAGGCCCAAAGAATGATTGCACCTTCAGTATGATCTAGTGACCACATATCCCTTTAAATCAGAGACACTTATGAAAATGTAATTTTGGAGAACTGCATAGGAATCAGTACAATCCTACAGTTTGTTATCAGTGTCACTGATTTAATGATATGTGGTCACTTTAGATCCAATGAGAAAAAGAGACTTAGCAGCAGGGGTGGAATAGCCAGTTGGGGGTTTGGTCATGGAAAAGGGCCCGCAACCGGCCCGTCGCCACCACCATTTAGATGTCCAAAAAGAATGCTCAGTGAGGACGCAGGTTATGTAGCCACAAGACACCCACACATCTAATAATGTGTACTGTTAGCAGAGAACACACTGCGCCCCATATTTATAAAAGCAATAGTGGAGTTATCTGGAGTAACCAACTGTACCTTAGGGGACTAATACAAAAATCCTGTTAAATTAAATTGCTCTTTTAACTCCTTGAGTAAGAGAAAGGTCTCTAATGCATTGTGAAGCAATAAGTTGGAGATCTCTCTAGTATTCAAAGGGTTAAAAAAGCCCCAATCAAGTGCATGGGAATTTAGGAATGCTTATATGTCCTCCTATGGTGCAGTTGAGAATAACCCCAGTTATTAATATGTGCCACAGAAAACCACACCTTTATCACACTTTCATCTCCTCTTAGAACACACATTAGAGAGAATAATTTATTACAAAACTCTACTGCCTTCAACTCAACTAAATAAATGCCTGAGGTGATCTGACAAACAATAGTGTGTCAAATACTTTGATTCTGTAATTCTCTAAACTTTTAATGCATTCATGATAATTATTGCTTTGCTGTGGTTATCTATTCTGTACCCTTCCAAAATAAGGCAGTTTGTGAATTATATTCATGTAAAGTATCAATCGGCACATTTAATATGTTATTCTTCTGACATACAAATGAATAACTGCTTACATTATGTCAAACAATGCTGGGAGCAAATATAGATTTTTATAATTACAAATTCTATTGACACCAGTATTATAAGAAAATGTGATTTCTTTAAATTTGGAAGAAAGAGAAAATCAAATGTACAATAAAGGTTTAAGGCAATATTGTGTATGGATAATGTACTTACATGCTTTAGAAAACCAATAAAAGTTTAAAGGAGAGAAAATATTTGTAGGGGCAAAAAAATATTTTGTTATAAGGTGTTATTCTATTGAGTAAAACAAGCATACTACAGCTACTGGGAGATATTACATTCAAAAGTTATTAAAACTCTATTCTACATCAAGCTGCTGCCAACATCGCCATCTAGTGTCAAAAAGACAAAACTTTTATAATGCACTTTTCGAGAGAGATTGATTCATAGCTACTGCTCTCCAAAATAAGTTATAATAATAGTACAACCTAGGACCACAGAATAAAATGGTAGGTGAACCTTTAGTTGGACCAGAGGCATGTGCAACATCCTAATAATAAACCCCACTTGATTTACCATGTCCAGAAAACCCTAATTTAATTGCCAACTGGAGCAGAAAACATTACAAAGCAATGCTTTGCACCACCTTCTGGTGCTTCAAGGGTTAGCCGGCACTAAACTGCTAATGGTCACTACGAATCAAATCTGGGTGGGTTGCTTCTCATTAGTACTAGATAACATGTCCATGGAGGTAGACATGATTGTTTGCTGCAGTACACGAGGGCTCTAATCTCCTTTAATAATCAAGCTTTGCAGAACAGTCCATTGGAAACCTCTTTAGCCCAATTGAAAGGGATAGTAATACTTAATTAAAATATATATTTATTGTAGTCTTTATCCTCCTGAGTAAAATAAGGGTACTCTTGCTGCTGAAATGTTTTGTGTTTTTTTTTCAAAAGTTATTACAGTTCAAACCTGATTGTTTTAGGTGCAGTATCAAAGCAGCCTGAAATTGTACAGTGGTCAGCTGACCATAAACCTCCATAGGATCCTGTAGCAACAGCGCCACTGTTTATTTCAGGCCAGTATGATACTGCACCTAAAAAATTCACGTTTGTGCTATAATAACTTTTGAATAAAATATGTTTCAGTAGTGGAAGAGCCCTTGTTTTACTCAGGGGGGTAAACACTACAACATAGTTGTTTTTACATTTTAAGTATTATTATCTCTTTAAATCACTTGTTATCTATAGTTGTTTTGTGTCTCCCCTATGATGCAGTTGATTAGCTCCAGAACTACACTACTCTTATACATACTGTTATACATACAGCCATTTCTTTGAATTCCTGTTTGTGGTTTTTGGACTTTTTTTTTACTTGCATTAAGTAATTTACTTTATTATATGAGATTGCCTTTTTTTGCTTGTTTGGGGGGGAGTTTGTGTGTGTGTTGGGGGGGTTAACATTTTAATCCCTGGATATATTCCTAGCTTTGTATTGTATTGTTATACTTGTTTTCTATTTATACATGGATTCTGAATGAAGTAAAATGTATTATTAATGTCTGTGATATGTGTGTGTTTTGCTTTTTAGGCACAGCCTAAATTTACAATACTAATAAATTTCAGTAATAAAATATGTTTAAAATGTTATACTATATTAAATTGCACATATACTTTGCCAGGAAACTGCACTTTTAAATGCAATAATGAAAATTCCCCCAAGATCCAGCTCTACTCATTAATCCCCCACATTAAAAATTTATGTGAACAATATAGACCCTGCCACTTGAAAATTACACCTAATTCCAGGTTGATTAACTTCCAAATTCTCACACAGTTATAGTTTTTCTAAAGCACCAGATTTTTCTAATAGCAATCAGACTCACATATTAAAGAAATAGATTTGGATGAATATTATTTATTATATACTACATTTAATATTTGCATATTTTCAGTATGTATGTTTAATTTTAATTAAGCACATTGGTGCATGTTGCTGTTCTGTGAATATCCTCAATCATTCGATTTATTTCTATATTGTAACCATTCTATAATATAAAAGGCTAGAATGTTTGTCCGATACAGTCATGCACAGAGACTGCCCGAACGCACAGAATGCTGGGAGGCGTAGGAATGCTGGGAGGTGTAGGAATGCTGGGAGCATTCGGGCAGTCTCTACTGCGCACGACTGCATTGCGTGCGCTGCCAGTGAGGTGGTGGCAGTACACAGAGCAGGACCATCCTCTTGACGTGTTGCGTACCCCTCTGACACTCAAAGGGTTAACATCACCCAGACCTTGTCCCTTGTACACGGGCTTTTACACTAGATTTAATATAAAACAGTAATTTTCAGAATCTGCTCAATGTGAATTTAGTAAGATATTGTTTGTGGATTAGTTAACAAAACAAAACAAAAATGGGGGAAAAAAATAATAGTTTACTAAAACAAATAAGATTGATCATTGTGTAACTGATAAAATACTATGGGCCTTGGACCGTATGTATACAAGCATAGTGCAATTCTAGGGAACTGTAGGGGACAAATGACATTTCAGTTGATTTAAAATACTTTTTAACCCCTTAAATGCTAGAGAGACAACAATGTGTTGGAGACCTCTATGACCTTCAATGGGTTAAAAAATCCCAATTTAAATTAATTGCGGTTGATTTGCTCCAGAACGACAATAACAATATTTTTCTTCTAATCCTTAGACAAATATGTGCTGGCACTTAATTGTTTGTTCAGACTGAATTCTATTAACTGTAACTACTTTCATGGGCTTTAATCTCCAGCAATCATATCATTAGAAACAGTTCTTATTTTTGGTAAAAGGTTTAAGTAGATATTCATTAACCATCTGTGCCACTAACTAAGGGGTTAAAAGAGAACTATCCTTACAGGACTAAGTAATTTGTTCGACAGACATTAAGTATATAGCATGCAACAGCCTAGCATGTCTATGTCTGTATACTGTTGGCTGGTGTTTTTTTATTTTAATTGTATTTCTTTATGATTATTATTATTATTAACAATTTTTTTTTGCATCTGAAATCTGTTGTAATCTGGACAATGAGAGTTTACTACCCTAAAATGCTTATATAGATTGAAGGAATCATGGAGATGGGGACTTTTATCTATGGCTAATTGAATTTAGAATGAAAAGTCCTATTGTCAGCAAATACAGGCAAATGCAGGTTCAGTGCAAATGTACATATATAAATAAGTGTATGAAGGATACTTTCCTAAGGCTTAGTTTCATTGGTTATCACTGGTTTTATTTAACTGATTCACACTGAAATGAATGGGGGATTTGGATATAAACTTAGTTATAAAGTTATTTCTTGCATTGGAATCCAGCCCAGCGATGTTAACACAACCGTTTTTTGATAGTCTGATATTTGGGTCCAAAATTTTAATCCTCAAGGGGTTAATTTGTGTCTCTGCAAACACTGACATCTATGGCTGGGTTACATCACAGGCACATTGAAAATTAAATACTAAAATTAACTTGAACAATTCTGGAGCTAAACAACTGCACCGTAGATGACTAATGCTAATTTTCCAAAATCCTGTTGGTTTAACTAGGGCTTTTATCCCCTTTGTTGCAAAAGAGGTGTCAGAATTATTGCAGGTCTTGACTTCTGCAATTCCCTGTTCATTAGAGATGAACAAAATGGCTGCAATTCAAGGATCAATTTGGAGGATGTGAAAAAAATTACATATTGATTGGGAGTGAATTTAGGTGGGACAGGAGAAAAAGAGAAAAGGCTGAGCAAGGGACTGTGGATTGTGGAAAACGTTTAAAGGGACTTCAAGGGGGCTAGAGTGAAAAGGGGTCAGTACATGGAAATGAGTAGAGGGCAATGGGTGAGCCGAAGGGAGCAGAGAAAAGGAAGAGCGGTTCACCAAAGGGGATGAAAAGAAGGGAAGCAGGCCAAGGACATGGAAGGGACTGGAGTGATCCATGGACTTGGAAAAAAAGAAAAGTGGGTCAGGCCGGAGGAGATAGAAGTAAGGAGACTGGGTCAGGGAGATGGAAGGGTGGAGATTGGGTACACTCAGAATGTTAATTGGTATGGTGATAAAAGCTTCCTGAAGTCCATACCTCACTCTAACTGCCCTGAACTGGAACACTCTATGAATAATTCAAGTAAACCAAACAGCTGTTTTGTACAGTTTGTCTGAGGCCTTGTGATATTACCTGTTTCAGAGGAAAACTTAATTTACAGAACAGGTTCTCTCATTTTTGCTGGTGACTGTCACTATATGCGAGGTGTTGCAGCAAGCTGTGTCCATGGCTGCCATTGACATTGTGCCACTATACTTGGTTGGCTTTGCACAGAGACAATGTCAGCTATGTACTTATGATAAGCACCACAAGTTTCAATGTGTGCTATCTACAATGTACCAAAACACAGAATTCTTGTATTTTATATCTGCAATATGGTGAATAGTTTGTGTTTATCTAGCATCCAGAAATCACAGCACAGTTTATTTTAGAAGCCGTTCAGTCAAATATCTTTATTTACAATGATGTGAGGGGAAAAAAATATAACAAATATATGCACATAAATAAGCATGGATGTAATGGAAAACAAAAGTTTAACTCCTTGTGTGCCATGGAAGCAGTTGCTTTCCCTTATGGCACTCAAAATGTCAAGGCCTACATATTTACATTGCATGGGCTATGGAAATGATTGTCTGCAATCACCCACTACCAATATTCATATAACCACAATTACTGCTAGACAAATATATCTTGTTTAATATGACATTTTATTTGAAGTGAAGGACATACTTGTGTTTCATTTCTGTGGTATTGTGTGGCTTGCTTGAGTCATTTATCATTTGTACAAATACACAGCATTTCTATTTAATTACAGAACCCTTAAACCCTATGGCGCCATATAGATCTCTAGTGTATTGCTGTGTGATACATACAACAGCTCACTGGCGCTCACTGGGGTAACCTTTGAACCGATGTGCATTATATGTAAAGTCAAATCTTCTATATTTTTTCATCTTCTCCTATTTTTATTTTTTTACATTTTTATGTTCCTGACATTGATCTCCTTGGATCTCTGCTTCTGTGAAACCAAATGTATTTATACAGTGTTGCAGTCTTTCTGCAGCTTTGATTGTTCTGTATGCTGTAGAGGCAAGCTTCTCTACAATGTTTCACTGTGGGTTTTTTTTTACAGTGTATCTTTTTTTCATTGTAGTTCACAGCTTTCACAGTCTCACACAGAAAGCTTTCTGAAAACAAATTCAGATCATTCTCTTTCAGGGACATAAAAGTGTAAATGAATAGGTTATGATGGAAAATAAAATATTCAGGCAATGACTTGATAGATTATGCACATGAAGAATATGTAAAATCTAAAAGGAAAGAGACTATCATTTTAACCTCGTCATTAAAAAAAAAAAAAAAAAAACACTGGAATGTTAGAGATATCAACAACTCAAGGCCTTGTAGACTTCTGTAGCAACCATGGGGTTAATAGAGATGTTGGGATCCAGATGTCTGAAGAGTTAGCTGTGCTTTCAATACAGACATGCTGCCATTTTTTACCAATGGAACTCACTGATCACTTTAGTAGGTCAGATGAGCTAACTAATGTGTCAGATTTCAGGTTTACAAATAACTAGATCAGTGGTTCTCAATCTTTTTTTGTTCAGGGCACCCCTAGAACATTCACGGCACCCCTGACATATTTAATGTACTTAAAAAGGGCATAAGATGGGTACAATACCTAAATATACCATTATTATAAGGTCTTATAATCATAATAACAAAACTAAACATATTGTGTATAACAATTTCTGTAAATCTTTATTTAAATGTCCATTTTTGTTAGTCTTCATAGAAATCATGAGGCACCCTAAGTTGATGTCCGTGGCACACCAAAGTGCCTCGGCACCCTGCTTGAGAATCACTGAACTAGACAGGTGGAGAATACAAATCCAAACTTCACGATGGGACATTTCTTTCATTCCAACTACTGTCTGGTTTTTTAGACTGATGTTTGTTGATGGACAGTAGAGATGAATGAACAGTTCAGTTTTTTTTTCCCTCAGGAAATTTCATGGAAAAAGAACAATTTGACACTTTTTCTTCAGAAATACCTATGCATAGAAAACACTTAAAGTGTCTACCTTTTCACTACCAGCAATGAATTTTCCTTGAGAAATGTACCTATACTTTCTGTGGCAGTGAGGATTCCTGCTGCAGTAAATCTGCTGCTGAGTGCTGAAGTGAAGAAATTCACAGTTGAAAGTAAAAGTATTAGCAGGCAAAGTCATACAACCACAGAACCCTTGAAAACATGTCAGCATGTTATACCCTTTGCCTTGTCACCAAGCAACTTCTAGTACTACTCTGGCACAACAACTTTGAAAAACAAGTTTGAATTGTAATGTGCCAGTGGTTAAAATTACATCAGTTCTTTAAAGGGATAGTAATACTTAAGATGTAAAAAAATATATGTTGTAGGGTTTATCCCCCTTAGTAAAACAAGGGCACTCCCACTGCTGAGAGATATTTAATTAAAAAATTATAACAGCTCAAAGTTGAATTTTTTAGATGCAATATCACAGTAGCCTGAACATTTTCAGTGGCGCTTTTGCTACACCATCCTATGGAAATGTATGGTCTACAGACCAGAGCAGTCCATAGGATGGTGTAGCAACAGCGCCACTGTAAATGATCAGGCCACTGTGATATTGCACCTAAAAATTTCAAGTTTGAGCTGTTATAATTTTTTAATTAAATATTTCTCAGTAGTGGGAGTACCCTTATTTTACTCAGGGGGATAAACCCTACAACATATATTTTTTTTTACATTTTAAGTATTACTATCCCTTTAAAACCCACTGTTCTCAACAAATGTCAACCGGTAACATTTCGGCACAATACCATTCCACAAGTGTAGTTTTGGATTAGTTTTGAGCGTTTTGTACTTCTTTCTAAGATCATCACAAGAGCAGTCTGGCAGCACATAGAAAAAGAACTGTGTAACCTTTTTAACAACATGACAGTGGTGGTGGGCCTGGCTATGAATACTGGAACTTCATTACTTTTTATACTTGCAACTAATTCAGGAGTCATCCTCCTCAATGCTTTCCATTTGCTAAGTAGCATCAGTGTGACACAATGGTGTTATTTTGATTGAGGAACATGTTAATCCACTCCTCAAGAGACCTACAAAACTACTATTATGTGCCCCTTGTCCTGTGAACCTTAAGGAGTTCTTCTACTGACTGCTGCTAGTCATTGTACCACTGATGTGCTGCTAATATGTCTCTCAAATAGACCTGTGATTGTGCTTCATGTAGGATATCAATGAGGATGTGTCTAGATGTGATCATGCTTATCCCTTGCTCACATAATTTTACAGGCAACAGATAGCAACATGTTTAGCATTTGAATGGTGAGTATCTCCATACTGTAATTTTAATAGACTGAGGGGCTCCTGAGTTGTGGGGGTTGGACTTGGAAGCAGTGGAGTTGATGAAGATGATGATGATGAGGAGGAGGATAATGATGACTGAAATGAAGAATGAGCATGTTTTATTATTTTTCCAGGGTCAGTCTTTCCAGATGATCTCTCAAACAGTTTACAAACAGGTATATTACTCCTTTTCAGCTACTTTTGGCTATATCCTCATCACTTTCACTTTATCTGTATCAGAAGAGGGGGAGCAGAGTGGAAGGACATAGTCTAAATGAAAATTATCATCATCAATAATTAGGTACTCAGCAACATCAAGATCAGTATCTGCTTCCTCCCCTCTACTTTCATAGTCTTATAGGTTGTTACTCTATTTTTAGAATATTGACCATTAGTTTGTAGCAGTATGTTACTGTTACTGGTCTCACTGCAATATCTTCCTCTTTTACTATGGCATCCACACCAGGATCTGGCTCATTACCATCTTTATTGTTGTTAAAATGTTTAGTACTATTACAGGCAGTGGTAGAACTTGAGGAGGATCATCATAATGTATTACTCAAGCTGCAGTTACCATGGCCACAGTTAGTTTTGTTGTACCGCTTTACTATCACAAACATGTCCATGCACTTCTACTACTCCTTTCTCCTTACACCTGCCTTTTGCATGTTTGGTGGAAATAACAATAGTGATATTGATTTTTACAGTAAGGCTTATGACAGAACTTTTAGCACGTGGAATGATGCTTTGTCTTATTTTTCTGAAATGAATGCATGAAGTATGCCTCTGTTTCTAGTATACTACTGACAGTCTTAATAGCAGAAAAGGTGAATAATATCTTGCCTGTCACTGTTTCAGACAAAATGTGTTTTTTAATTATTGTACCTATCTGTCTACAAATGCATCACACCTACATTCCTTGGAACAAATAGCAACTCAAGCTCCCCCTCTTTCCTGTCTACCTCTACATATAGCTTATGTCAAAATTTTAGTAGCAGATTTCTTGTTCTCTCCTAACTTAACTGCAAGGTTATTTTTTACAGTACAGTATAGGAGTAATATATTCATTTTAGCTTCAGAAGCAGCAGTTTGAAATAAAAGATAATGTGTACTTCAGAGCAGCTGTTGCATGCCTGCAGCACCTCCACACCACATTATGTATGTCCAGCTTGTTCTTGTGGAGGTACAAGTGAGTGTGTGTCTGACACAGTATTTCAAGCTGTACCTGTCTATCTTGAATGTATGATGTATTATGTACCATTGCTTGACAGATCAATCTTACAGCCTTTCAGCTTGCTCCACTATCTCTCTACAAAGTTTGCCCTATATTTTAGGGAGCTCTCCTGAAGCCTGTCTCTACAGATTCCTTTACTGGTTGCACTACTTCTCATCCAGGTGTACTACATCCATTGTAGGCCACATAAGCACTCTTCAGAATCAAACTCGTTAATCCACACTCTGGATCTTCTGTGATCGCACCAGAGGCACCCAGAAGTAGAGCTTTGGGGTGGGGTCAATGTCACAATGGCATTTGTCCTGATTCTGATGACAGTCTACAAGATGGAATTCAGAATCTTGGTGTCCTATGAGGCCTTTTTATGCAGCATCTTCCTGCAAATTCAATACAATTCTGTAACATTGCACTCACTTGAAAAGTAATGTCAATTTCTGAGCAATTGCCTGTTAGAGTGGGAATATCAAAAGTTAACACTGTAAAAATGAATCTTCACTAGGGTGCACAAGAAGTGCAAAAGCAACAGGAGTTTGAAGTAAAAGTGCTGAATCCATTTGACATCACGTGTCTCATATAAAAAGCTCTGTCCACAGTCCAACATCGCTAAGTTGTTTTGGCTTTTTCTTTTCTATTTGGCATAATTCTACTGTTCCTAACCAACAGATATTGACCTATATTGTAACCTTGGATTCCTCTTGATGACTGCCTACTCTAAGCTATCTGCCTTTACTGATTCTGAACCTGAGCTGCCTGTTCCTGTCCTCAGACCTTCAGACAAAACTTTTGCCTGTGCCCCCTTGTACTGTGACCTGGACTTGCTTCTCTCATCAATCGTGTCTGCAAAACATCAGGAACTCAACCATAGGGAATTAGAAGTTGCCAGTTAATGGACACGAGTCACCTCCCACTGGGTTTCAACAACCAGAAATGTTACAATATGCAGTTACGGTATACGGTGTGAGAGGCTTTAATTGATATGGCTCCCCCTTTCCTTGAGCACAGCTTGTAAATGTGTGTGATATCTGATCAAGTAGTAAATACAGAGTGAACATAGAGAGTAGAGACACTTGAATCTCTCTCACCTTTTCGTGTGCATTTGTTGATCTCTCCAGTCAGTAAATCAGACATCTCACACCTTTAAAAGCTGTTATTGAGGAGAGAATGGGGCAAATTAACTAAATTCTCACATGCCTACATCTATGTTTAGAGAGGAGACTGGCATGGGCAGAACTATCAGCATTGCAGCCGGTGCAAGGCAAGAAGATCCAGCTGGATATTATATGAGTACCTCCTTCCCTGAAACCAATTCACACTTGCTACATCAGATCTCCCATGGCCATCTCCAAAGGCCAATTAAACTACAAGAGCACAGGTGAGAGGGAACATGAGAAAGTGAATGGGGGGATGGGGTTGAGGGGATAAGGTGAGAGAATAATGCATCCCCCCCTCACACTGGCATATAATAAGGTATGAGGTTGTGTTCCCTCTCAGATTAATAAAAATGTATAAGGCTATGTCCCCTTCAGGTTCACTCTTGATTTCCAGACAGACCCTGGTTCTGGATCCAAGTCCTTGCATCTTTTTTGTCACTTTAAGTACTAGCCACCTCACTGGCTCTCAAATGATAAAAATTAAAAATCTTATGCATAAAAGAAAAGAGGAGCAATTCTGGAGAAAACCATCTACACTAGCGGAAAAGTAAATCGGAATGTCCCATTTGTTTAAATGGGGCATTGCTCATGCCCTAGCACTCAAATTGTTAACCCCTTGAACCCAGCACTGAAAATTAAAACCAAGCAGAGCCTCATGGTGAATATAACACAGACCTTGCATAATCAGGCCTCTTTAATGTTTTCAGTGATGGACTTCTCACCTTAGCATAAATACTACCCTTATTATTAAAAAAAACCCTTGCCATTCTTTAATTTGAAAGCATCTTTCCTCTAGTGTTATTTATGAAATATATAGATATCTATTATAGAGCTTTTACTGTTGAAAAATAAGGCTGATTCCGTGAAGGGATAGAGATATAGCAGGAACCTCACATACTGTGTCTAATCCCCCACCCCTGAGGGGAAAATATCAGAGTCCCTATGGGAAATCTATTAGTTAGCAAAAAACTTAATTTTGGGGGGTTCTATATACAAGAACTTTTTTGGAAAAAAGTGGCAAATTTCCTTTTTTCCATGAAAATGCCCATGACAGAAAAATATAATTTTACCCTTTTTTTTACCTGTTAATTTCTAGTAGAATATAGAAATAATAGATTTCAGGACAGTTGTCATTTACTTTACTAGAATGTTAATAATAAAATAAAAATTGCATTGTGGGTAAATCTTTTGGTCATGTTAGGGGATATCCAAAAAACAATGTTAACTTTTGAAGGTTCAGGGTCTGCTGAAAGAGACAGTATATGACATGCATGGGTTGTTCACTGAAAAGCACCGAAAATTGTCAGCTGACTGTGAACTACAATAAAAGTGTGAAAACATGCTTAGAACCTTTGCGTTAAAGGTCTTATCAAGGAAGCGTTTAACCCTTTAAAGGCCAGCTTTGCAATGCATTGCACACCACTCTGTGCCTTTAAATATTAACTGTATTACAGAGCAGAATTAGGTATTGCATGGTTAAATCATGTGTGTGCTAGAGCAGAAGTCATTGCCCATCTTTAAGGACCTCTGTGATGTGCAATGGGGTCATGATTCTATTTACAATACAAAGAATAAAAGTAATTGTTGTTTTGCTCCTGGAGCCCTGCGTTTCCAGACCCATCACCCTGTCATGCATACTGTCTAGCAAGTATGATTACCTACAGTAATGGATGCTGATGAAAAAATGTGCAGAAGTGTTTATTAGGTAGCAACAACGGTCTGAAATGGATGCAAGCCTACTGTAAGTATTACTTCATTAGCATTATCACCAAAAACATTACATTGTGTACTCGCAGTGAGAAAATGGCTCTGGAAAAAATAAATAAGTATCTCTGAAACCCCAGGGAGGCCACAGTAAACACACTTTGTTTTTAAGCACAGTAATAAATATATTATTAATCAGATGAGGTGAAAAAATATAGCAAACAGGTCTCCGGTTTCAGCAATTAAGTGGCTTTGCTGCAATATTATTGTCATATTTTTTTCCCTACTCAGTATGATGAGGGTGAAAAGACATAGTTAGTGAAATGAGATTAGTGATAATTGCTGTCTGTAATTTGTTTCATAACTCTGGATGTAATGTCTCACAAGAAAAATAATAAAACATTCACAAAATCTGAGAGCAGCTATTTTTTTTAAATACTTTCTGCAGTGTTTTAGATTCTCGTCTAGTTATGAGAGGTTTTATTAAATAAATTCTAATCAAATTAGACAAGCCCTGAACATATTTTTTGTGATACTGCAGAATTAGATATACGGATAATGGGTCATATTCACCAACAGAAAAGCGGAGCAAGCATCCAGAAGATGAATATACATTCCTGTTGATTTAAATGGACCTTTTAACCCCCTAATGGTAAAGAGGTATCCAACACCTTGTGGAGTATTGCTTTCAAGTGTTAAAATCCTCATTAAACCCTTTGAATTCAATCAAACATTAAATTAATTGGAATTTTGGACATTTTATTTGTTCCCGTGGAACAGTTGTTTTATCCTAGAATTGCTTCATATTCTTTGTTTATATATGGGCTGCTATGTCAGCTTGGAAAATCTGTGTATTCCCAGCTGTTGTTGAACTACAAGTCCTATCATCCTCAGACAACAGTTTGCTGGTTGATGAGGATGCAAATTTTAGCCTATCAACAGATAGAGAGCCACAAGTGGCCCACTGCTACGTCAATTTTATCTGTCAGTGCTCTACTAACATTCTAAGACATTTGCAAAGTTTAATGTTGCTGTATTTATTTATGAATTGTTATGGGCATTGTGCCAAATGACGGAAATGATCTTTATGTTAACACTGTCTACCCTGTTCCGTAGCTCCTGATTTATAATGACTAGTGATGATCGAGCACCCCAATGCTCGGGTGTTCGGGTGCTCTGACCGAGCACCCCCGGAGGCTCGAGTGCTCGGCCGAGCACCCGAGCCCCATTCAAGTCAATGGGAGGACTCGAGCATTACACCAGGCACCCCCTGCTCTGATGAGGGGAGGGTGCCTGGTCCATAGGAAAAGGGCAGAAAATGATGGAAACACCACAGAAATGGTTCAGGGACAGCATAGGGAGGATGTCTGGATGCATCTTGGACTCCAACATCGCTGCTGGGAACGATGTTTCGCACGTAGTACGCCATTTTTACAGACTGACCGTAAAATACACAAAAAGGAAGATAAAAACGACTTTAGGCGAAAAATTGTTACCAAACAGTATTTGCTGTATATTTACTTGTATATCATCTGCAAATTCTGCAAAAAATTTCATCGATTTTTCAGAACTGGGGCCATGATTAAGAGGGAAACGTGCGCAGAGGCAAATTCTGCAAAAAATTTCCTCGATTTTTCTGAACTGGGGCCATGATTAAGAGGGAAACGTGCGCAGAGGCAAATTCTCCCAAAAAGTTCCTCGATTTTTCTGAACTGGGGCCATGATTAAGAGGGAAACGTGCACAGAGGCAAATTCTGCACAAAATTTCCTCGATTTTTCTGAACTGGGGCCATGATTAAGAGGGAAACGTGCGCAGAGGCAAATTCTCCCAAAAATTTCCTCGATTTTTCTGAACTGGGGCCATGATTAAGAGGGAAACGTGCGCTGAGCCGACCATCTAAAACATTATGGGTGAGGGTCTGCTGCGGAGCTGACCATCCTAAACATTATATGCGAAGGCCCGCTAGTGAGCTGACGCTATAAAACATTATATGAGAGGGCCCGCTAGAGAGCTGACCCAATAGAACATTATATGAGAAGGCCCGCTGGTGAGCTGACCTATACAAAAATTGTCAAACAGCGCCCGCTGGTGAGCTGGCCCTATATAAAAATTATATCACAGGGCCTGCTGGTGAGCTGGCCCTATATAAAAATTATATCCCAGGGTATATGGAAGAGAGTCAACCATATACCCATTTTTTGGGTGGAAGGGGTGAATAGGAATACAGAGTATTCCCATCATTGTAAATAACATATCTAAAGTGACTTTATGTTCCCCCGGGGCTTTCCTCCAGTGGAGAAGTCAGGGGAAATCCAGGCCTTGTTCATTTTTATAAGTGTCAACCTATCAGCATTTTCGGTGGAAAGGCGGATACGCTTATCTGTTATGATGCCACCAGCAGCACTAAATACCCGCTCAGACAGAACGCTGGCGGCAGGGCAGGCCAGCACCTCCAAGGCGTAGAGTGCCAGTTCATACCACGTGTCCAGCTTGGACACCCAGTAGTTGTAAGGCACAGAGGGATCATTGAGGACGCTGACACGGTCTGCTACGTACTCCTTCACCATCTTCCAAAACTTTTCCCTCCTTGTGACACTAGGCTGCGCATCAGGGTGAGGGTGCTGGCGGGGTGTCATGAAGGTGTCCCACGCCTTGGAGAGTGTTGCCCTGCCTTTGTCGGAACTGCTGTGTGCTCCCCTTTTCTCCCCTTCTCGGTTGGCCAAGGTAGCACGTACTCTGCCGCCAGCATTGTCAGATGGAAAATTTTGGAGCAATTTTTCAACAAGAACCTTCTGGTATTGCACCATTTTGCTTGTCCTCTCCACCGGAGGAATGAGAGATGAGAAATTCTCTTTGTAGCGGGGGTCCAGAAGGGTGAACACCCAGTAATCCGTGTTGTCTAAAATGCGTATAACGCGTGGGTCACGGGAAAGGCAGCCTAACATAAAGTCAGCCATATGTGCCAGAGTACCAACAGGCAAGATTTTGCTGTCCTCACCAGGAGGATGACTCTCAATCTCCTCATCCTCTTCCTCCTCTTCTGCCCACCCACGCTGAAGAGATGGAACTAAAGTTCCATGGCTACCCTCTGTAGCGGAGGCAACCGTGTCTTCCTCCTCCTCCTCCTCCGCCTCCTCCAATTGTCGCTGAGAAGAAGAAGTGAGGGTGCTCTGGCTATCACCTTGTGTAAGCTCTTCCTCCCGCATTTCCACCTCTTCCACATGCAAAGCGTCGGTTTTAATTGTGAGCAGCGAGCGTTTCAGTAGACACAGAAGTGGGATGGTTACACTGATAATAGCGTTATTGCCACTCACCATCTGTGTCGATTCCTCAAAATTGCGTAAAACCTCACAGAGGTCTGACATCCATTGCCACTCCTCACTTCTGATTAGAGGAAGTTGAACGGAGAGGCGACGACCGTGTAACAGATGGTACTCCACTACTGCCCTCTGCTGCTCACAAAGCCGGGCCAACATGTGGAAGGTGGAGTTCCAGCGCGTGCTCACGTCACACAGCAGCCGGTGAGCTGGCAATTGTAAGCGCTGCTGCAGCTTCAACAGGCCGGCTGAAGCTGTTGATGACTTACGGAAATGTGCACACACGCGGCGCACCTTGGTCAAGAGATCATGCAAATTGGGGTAGGTTTTAAGAAATCGCTGAACCACTAAATTAAATACATGCGCTAGGCATGGTACGTGTGTGAGCTTGCCGAGCTCCAAAGCCGCCACCAAGTTACGCCCATTATCACACACAACCATGCCTGCTTGCAGGTTGAGTGGCGAGAGCCACTGCTCGGTCTGGTGACTAATCCCCTGCAACAGCTCTGAGGCCGTGTGCTGTTTGTCCCCAAGGCAGATCAGCTTCAGCACGGCCTGTTGACGCTTCCCCACTGCAGTGCTACACTGCTTCCAGCTACCGGCTGATGGGTGAGTGGCGCTGCGCGCAGAGAATTCGGAGGTGGAAACGGAGGAGGAGGAGCCAATAACGTAGGTGCTGGCGGAAACCCTGATGGAGGTAGGGCCCGCAATCCTCGGCGTGGGTAGCACCTGTGCCATCCCAGGGTCCGAGTCGCTCCCAGCCTCCACGACATTCACCCAGTGTGCCGTCAGGGAAATGTAGCGTCCCTGGCCACAAGCACTTGTCCATGTGTCAGTCGTTAAGTGGACCTTCCCAGTAACTGCGTTGGTCAGGGCACGGGTGATGTTACGGGACACATGGTGGTGTAATGCGGGGACAGCACACCGGGAAAAGTAGTGGCGGCTGGGGACTGCGTACCGAGGGACAGCTGCTGCCATCAGGCTGCGGAAGGACTCAGTCTCCACAAGCCTAAATGGCAGCATTTCGATGGCCAGTAATTTGGAAAGGTGTGAGGTTAGTGCTATGGCCTGTGGGTGGGTGGCTGGGTATTTTCGCTTGCGCTCAAATGCCTGGGGTAACGACATTTGGACGCTGTGCTGGGACAGGGAAGTGGATGTGGTCGCTGATGGTGCTTCAGATGGTACAGGTGCAGGGCGGGAGGTATGCGGGCCTGCGCCTTCGACAGGCGATTGGCCGGCACCGAAAACAGGGGAAGAGGAGGCAGTGGTGTGGCCTGCAGACACAGATTGGCGATCCGGGCGTTCCTCCCACTTATTACGGTGCTTGGATGCCATGTGTCGGATCATGCTGGTGGTGATGAGGTTTCTAGTGTTCATGCCTCGGCTCATTCTGGTGTGGCACAGGTTGCAAACTACAATTTTTTTGTCGTCCGCACTTTCCTTAAAAAAACGCCATACCGCAGAACACCTAGCCCTTGGCAAGGGAGATTTACGCAAGGGGGTGCTCCGTGGAACATTTGCGGGCCGGTTTGGTGCGGTCCGCCTTCTTTCTGTAGCCACACCACTGCCTCTTCCAGCCTGTTGCGGTGCTGCAGATGGCTCACCCTCAGGACTGCTGTCATCGCTCGGCTCTCCACCTTGCCAGGTGGGGTCAGTCACCTCATCGTCCACCAAGTCCTCCTCCACTTCCTCACTCTGATCATCCTCCTCATTTCTTGATCCCACCACAAACTCAGTCATTGACAACTGTATATCATCCTCCTCATCAAGGTCTTGAGACAGTAATAGTGGTTGATTTGATGGCAACTGTGTCTCATCATCATCATCATCCACTTCCTTTGACCTTAAATGCCGTTCACCTCTGTCATCTTCTTGTGATTGGGTACCCTCTAGAGGTTGTGAATCAGGGCACAAGATTTCATGTTCCTCTGCAAGCGTGCTTGGAGCGAGGTTCAAATTAAGGATTGGTGATGAGACGAGCTCCTCACTATATCCCAGTGTGGGATCACTTCTTTGACCAGACCCTCTATGGTGGGAGGAAGGATGATCAGGGTGAGGATTATGTTGACCAGACTCTTGGCTACTGAGAGTGGACTTGGTGGAAGACAGGGTGGTGCTTAACCGACTGGAAGCAGTATCACCTGAAATCCAACCGACCACCTGTTCGCAGTGGTCTGACCTCGAGAGTGATGTCCTGCGACGCCCTGTAAACTGAGACATGAAGCTAGGTATGGTGGATGTCTTTCTTTCTTGTGCTCTGGCACCAGGCAAAGTTTCTACGCGTCCTGACCCGCGCCCTGAACTATCAGGATCACGTCCACTTCCCCGTCCCTTTTTACCCGCCTTCTTCATATTACACGGAATATGTGCTGCAAATCTGCAACTTTGCACACTAAACAGAATGTGCTGCTTATCTGTGGCTAGGCACAGTGAACAGAATATGTGACTTTTATTTTTAACACTTTGCACACTAAACAGAATGTGCTGCAAATCTGCAACTTTGCACACTAAACAGAATGTGCTGCTTATCTGCGGCTAGGCACAGTGAACGGAATATGTGACTTTTATGTTTTACACTTTGCACACTAAACAGAATGTGCTGATAATCTGCAACTTTGCACACTAAACAGAATGTGCTGCTTATCTGCGGCTAGGCACAGTGAACAGAATATGTGACTTTTATTTTTAACACTTTGCACACTAAACAGAATGTGCTGATAATCTGCAACTTTGCACACTAAACAGAATATGCTGCTTATCTGCGGCTAGGCACAGTGAATGGAATATGTGACTTTTATTTTTTACACTTTGCACACTAAACAGAATGTTCTGCTAATCTGCAACTTTGCACACTAAACAGAATGTGCTGCTTATCTGCGGCTAGGCACAGTGAACAGAATATGTGACTTTTATTTTTAACACTTTGCACACTAAACAGAATGTGCTGCAAATCTGCAACTTTGCACACTAAACAGAATATGCTGCTTATCTGCGGGTAGGCACAGTGAACGGAATAAGTGACTTTTATTTTTTACACTTTGCACACTAAACAGAATGTGCTGATAATCTGCAACTTTGCACACTAAACAGAATATGCTGCTTATCTGCGGCTAGGCACAGTGAACGGAATAAGTGACTTTTATTTTTTACACTTTGCACACTAAACAGAATGTGCTGATAATCTGCAACTTTACACACTAAACAGAATATGCTGCTTATCTGCGGCTAGGCGCAGTGAATGGAATATGTGACTTTTATTTTTTACACTTTGCACACTAAACAGAATGTGCTGATAATCTGCAACTTTGCACACTAAACAGAATATGCTGCTTATCTGCGGCTAGGCACAGTGAATGGAATAAGTGACTTTTATTTTTTACACTTTGCACACTAAACAGAATGTGCTGATAATCTGCAACTTTGCACACTAAACAGAATGTGCTGCTTATCTGCGGCTAGGCACAGTGAACGGAATAAGTGACTTTTATTTTTTACACTTTGCACACTAAACAGAATGTGCTGATAATCTGCAACTTTGCACACTAAAAAGAATGTGCTGCTAATCTGCAACTTTGCACACTGAACAGAATGTGCTGCTAATCTGCAATTTTGCACACTAAACAGAATGTGCTGCTAATCTGCAACTTTGCACACTAAAAAGAATGTGCTGCTAATCTCCAACTTTGCACACTAAACAGAATGTGCTGCTAATCTGAAATTTTGCACACTAAACAGAATGTGCTGCTAATCTGCGGCTAGGCACAGTGAACGGAATATGTGACGTTTTTTTTTTTAAACTCTGCCCCCCAAAACAAAATATATCTGCTGCCCCCACACACAGTAGTCCTAAAAAGGACTTTTGGGTCTTTTTGTTGTTCAAACGTGCTTTTTTTCTGCCTACACTGACTTTCCCTTCCTATCCTCATCTCTCCCTGGCTAAGACTGAGCCGAACTCGCTGGTCAGGTGCTATACAGCACCCGATCACGGGTTCTGGCCAGCCAATCAGTGTAATGCCAGCAGCCAACATGGCTGCTGGCATTACACTGATGTCAGAGCCTCCCCGCACGTTTATTGGCTGCGCAGCAGCCGCGAAACGTGCGGGGAGGAGACCCGAACATGGCGGGCGAGCACATGCGGTACTCGTACGAGTACCGCCATGTGCCGAGCAGAGCGATGCTCGAGCCGAACCGAGCTTCGGCCGAGCATGCTCGCTCATCACTAATAATGACCAGTTTATTTACCAATTTGTATTCTTCTTTACGGGTTACTTTTTAACCTCAAGGGATTAACAGCTTTTATCTGCAACTACAGGTTTAGAACATTGTCTATGCAAGGGAACTGCAGATGTGTTAGGGCACCTGAGGGCAACCTAATATGTATTAAATATTACATCCCACACCACCATCAGTCAGATGTGTTTTCACTTGGCACTATGGTTCCACTGATTCCCGCTTCTATATATGTAACCTGACCTTGCCCTAAGCAGTGAACAACTAGTAGCAGACCTTACTTGACTAGGCAACCTCTCTCCACTCCTCAATTATCAGTTTTCTGGTTCCTGACAGCTGATAGGAGTTTTAATCAAATTAGGTTGCTGCTGAAATACCCCATTTGTGATAGGGTATCAAGTAGTTTGGATTCTGATATGCTCCCTTTCATACCACTATTGTATTGTAATTGTGGCCAATCAGACTAAATGATAATAGCCACCCTCCAGTAGCCTCTATCATCAACAAGTTGCCTCTGTCTTCAGGACTGCCATTGACTGAATGCTGGTTCTTGAACCATTCTTGGTACACTCGATTCTCAGCTACAGTCCTCAGTATACAGGTTGTAATGATATTCCTTATAAAGCATTGTAAGATCAGTCAACATGACTGATACCCTAATTACCACTTGTTATCAAGCATGGATATTGTGAAAATCTGATCTGCTGGTGTATCTTGAGGACTAACATTTAGAAACACTGCTTAAGACACAGACTGTTAACACTCCAGTATGGAACTGGTGTCCCTAATACCTGCACCTACCCAGCTAGTGCTGATTCCCATACCATACTCAAAGGTCCTGTTGTAGGCCCATTCTTCATCTGAAATACACACATACTTACTATACTTGGACAGTAGCAGTAGTCTGTACTTTGCTTGACCAGCAAACTATAGCTAATCAGCTAATGACCGTTGCCTGACTGAGGGATGCATGAAAATAAGAGACTATTCCTGTCAATCAATTAAATCATAAGGGAAAAACTTGCTTTTCCTGTTGTTTGCAAAATATTTTGCCCAGTCTATATGTGCAGCAATCTTTGTGTGTATCAGGCCTGCTATTGGTTTCAAATAATGAAGTTCGTGTTCAAGCTCTGCGGTCTATCTTGCGTCTGTACTGTAATGTCTTTATGCCAGTTCTCTTATAGATTACAAGCTATGAGATTCAGTTTCACTATTCATTGTAACCACTATTCTCCAGTCTATATTAAGGGGAACTACCACCCTGCAAAAACTTTACATTAATTAAGTCTTCATCTGGTGACTAGCTGCTTAGTAGCACTAGTCGCTAGAAATATTACCTGCTTTCAAAGATTTTCAAGTTTTTCGGAGGCTCACAGTAGCAGGAAGCACGGACATCTTGTCATAGTGACATCCGTGCGCCTGCGCTGTCAGTCCCTTTTGGAGCCGGCCGGCTTCCTGCTACTGTGAGCCTCCAAAAAACTCGAAAATCTTTGAAACCAGGTAATATTTCTGGCGACTAGCACTACTAAGCAGCTAGTCGCCAGATGAAGACTTAATTAATGTAAAGTTTTTGCGGGGTGGTAGTTCCCCTTTAGTCTAGCACTTTCACCTTCTGTGTCCCAACCTACCTTCATCTAGACTGGACGCTCTTACTAGCAGCGTCTTGTGATCCTTTTGTTTTATATTTTCAGTTTGTACTCTTTTATGTCTCTGCATGCCACTTCGGAATACATTGGTGTTACATAAATAAAATAATAAGTAAATAAAAAATAATAATAATATTTATATTGGTACTGTCATGTCCGTGGGTCAGTTCCCCTAGAAATGTAAAACTATGTAGCTCAGATGATCTGTTTGCAAGCTCTGTGGTCTAGTCTTCATCTTTACTGTGACCCTGTTAGTTAGTTCTCCTATAGACAGTAAGTTATGAGGGTCAGTTCACTGTGGATTGAAAACTGTTTGCCAGGAATAAATTAAATGTTCAAATAAAATTCAGAGTATGATGGCAACTAATAAACTTTGTTCTGTTTGCGCTAATAGGGTACAAATGACTTGTTAGTATTCAGGGGGTTAAAATCCTCATTTAGATCAATAGGATATTCAGGAATTTGATTTCACCTATGCAGTGAGTTCACTATCAAAATGTCAACCACTATTGGGTGACAAAGAAAACGACACATTAAACAAGTTGGGGTATGCTTGCTCTGGAACCGCTTTCACACTCAAAGGGTTAGCATACATAGATATAAGCACTAGAAGTGGTTGGATGTGTGATTCCTACACACGCTGTGTGTAAGAGTGGTACTGGATCATTTCATTAAAAACATTGTTGTACTGAATCGAGTGTGCAGCGTGGAGGTGAACTATTAAAATGTGCACCGCTTAAGCCCTCAATATCAGAATCTCGCTCTTTTGATGTGGGCGGGATTCTGATATTGCCCTTTTCATTGCGGCAACATGTTTTATGCTCCATTTTCTTTGTTGCCCAATAGTGACCTATCTTTCATAAGGATACCATGCAGTGCAGGTGGTTTGCTCCAGAAAGTCCTATCTTTTTCTTAACATCAGTATTAGTTTGATTCATAGGTTTCCTGAATGCAAGAATATTGAAGAAGGATATTTTTTTTACAGTGCATTTATTTAACCTCTTAGATGCTAGAGATGTCTCCAACTAATTCCAGAGCAATGCATTGGCAGGGCCGGACTTACATCTCAGGAGTCTGTAGGCATAGAAATTCGAAGCACACACCCCCCCAGTTGGCCATCTCCACAATGCTCCAAATCTCCACATTACCCCTCATATCCATATTGCCCTCACATTGCCCCCATCAGCTCCAACAGTCTTGTCCCCATCAGCTCCAACTTGCCCCCATCAGCTCCAAGCTTCAACTTGCCCCATCAGCTCCAACTGTCTTTCCCCCATCAGCTCCAACTGTCTTGCCCCATCAGCTCTAACTTGCCCACATCAGCTCCAAGCTCCAACTTGGCCCCATTAGCTCCAAGCTCCAACTTGCCCAATCAGCTCCAACTGTCTTGCCCCCATCAGCTCCAACTTACCCCCATCAGCTCCAAGCTCCATATTGCCCAAATCAGCATCAGCTCCAACTTGCCCTCACAATGCCATCAGCTCCACATTGCCCCCTGTATCCGTTTCCTACCTCCTTGGTGGTCCAGCGGCAGGAGATGTCTGTGCCACCTTCTGCACAGACCTGCAGCTTCTGTTGCACCCCGCGCTGTCTTCTCTTTAGGAATGCAGAGCACTGGGAGATGATGTCATCTCCCAGCGCTCTTCATTAGAGCCGACGAGGGGGAGCAACAGCAGCTACAGCCTTCAGCACAGACCTTAGCAAGAGAGGGGCGGGGCGGGCGGCAGGTTAATGTGCGCAGTGCAGAAGCGCTGTAAATATATACAAAAAAAATTATTTCAATGAAAGCCCCTCTGTGGGGTGCGCCTGTAGGCAGGTGCCTACTCTGCCTTATGGCAAATCTGGCCCTATGCACTGGCTACATCTTCTTCATCCAAGCGGTTAAAGGGATAGTAATGTTCTGAAATAAAAGCAGCTCCAATTAATCTTCATAGTATTTGGGCAATGTAGTTCAAGAGTAATTGAATGATAAAGTATCCCCCTCCCGCCCCTTTTACCTAGTATAAGCCGCCTCCCCTCAGATGTGGAATCTGGTCTTAAGACTAGACAGCTCCCAGTAAGGGGCAATCCTATTACCGTGAGTGTAATGAAAACCCTGCCCCCTTTGACAGGTTTCTCAGGTTTTTCCCTTATGCTAATTGAAGATTGTCCCTCTCTGCAAGCCATCTGGACACCACCTTGCTGCTGTGAGGAGAGCAGTGTTACATCAGTAAAAGGGGCGAGAGGGGTATACTTTATCATTCAATTACTTTTGAACTTTTGAAGCAGGGCTACCTGGAGGGTAACCCTGTCAGTGCCGACCGGGGAGGAAAATGATGCGAATTGCATCATAAAAGTGGCAGGGCTTATTGCAAGGGGGGGCAGGAGAAAAAAAAAACAACAACCGCAAAATACATGGGAATGGAGGGTAAGAGGGCAGGGAGTGGGAGGAACCGGGCGGGATGGAGCACAAGTGGGCAGAGTTTCTACTTAAACTCTGCCCACCCGGAGATTCACACACTGCCCCAGAGACCCAGTAATTCAGTTTGAAATCTGGAGTCTCCGGGGCAAAACCGGAGAGTTCCCAGGTATGGAAATAACACTCTCCATGGCCCAAATACTATGAAGATTAATTGGAGCTCCTTTTAGTTTGAAACATTACTATCTCTTTAAAGGAATGCTAACTAAAAATACCTAGTGTAAGCGGGACAGGAGGGGGAAACTTCATCATTCAATTACTCTTGAACTGAATCTCTGACAGTATTGAAATAACACTCTCCATGGCTCAAATACTAATTGGAGCTGCTGTTTCTGTCAAACATTACTATCCCTTTAAACTATCTTATACATAGAGCACTTGGATAGTTTTGTTTGTGCTGTTTGCAATAAAAGCTAACTTGATTAATTAATGCACTGTGATTAATATCTATTGCTCTTGTATTCAATAAAGTTGTTACCATATCACAAGCCATTTACATACAATATAGCACTGATAACATCTGAGGCACCTATTAAGATTATTGTGCTAATGGGAGCCAAGAAGCCCTGGAAAAGGTAGGAATATCTGCTGCATCAGTGTATATGAAAGACTAGATTTTAGTCCTCTGGAAACAAATAGAGAAACGTTTTACACATGCTGTCATGAAGTACAGGGCATTTAAATGGCCCATAAATCTTCATATTATACATCTTTTCCTGCTGAGTAGCAGGATACTCCCACTACTGTTAGTTGTTTTATTCAAATGTTATAACAGTTCAATTTGCATACCTGGGAACTTTACCTAAGGTGCAACCCGGAGGGTAGCCGCCAAGTGAGCTCTATGACGCGATTCGCGTCATTAAAAGGGGGCGGGCCTTAATCGCGACGGGAGGGGGGGTTGTAGAACAGAAGAAAAAAACCACAGAAAAAGAAAAAAAATACAGAAAAGCCTGGGGAAGTAGGAGAATGGGGCGGGGAGTGGGAGAAACGGGGCGGGATGGAGCACAAGTGGGTAGAGTTTCAAGGGAAACTCCCCACATCCGGCAAATTAGACTGTGTCCCGGAGACCCGGTAATACAGTGTTAAATCCGGAGTCTCCGGGGCAAAACCGGAGAGTTCCCAGCTATGTCAATTTGTCAAGAAGTGAATTACAGCATGATTACTTCCTGAAAGTACAAACTGACAGCATGACTCAGCAATACCTATCACATTCTAAGGAGAAGTGTTTATCAATGACATAGAATGTAAATAGGCATATACAAAGAGAGCAACCAAAATGACCCTCCCTTAATCCTTCATAGACAACACCTGTTTCTTTACTGATTTATGCAAGATCTGGAATACTTGGACTGATGTTCTGGAATTATATTTAAATGCTTATTCAAAAGAGCAAAAGAGTGCAAAAGAGGCACTAACCATCTTCACCATAAGGGGAAATGAAAGGGACAGTAATTCTTATTTCTGAAAATAAATAAAATCATAATTTAAAAAAAAACACTTCTGAGAAATGTTTTATTCAAAAGTTACTGTGGTTCAAAAGTGAAATTTTGGGTGCAGTACTTCTATGTTCAGAAGTTTTACAGTGGAGCTGTTGCAATAACAGTATATGGAGGTTTATCATCAAATGACCACAGATGTCCATAGACTGCTGTAGCAACAGCACCACCATAACATTTCAGGCCATGTAAGTACTGCACTCAAGAAATGTAAGTAAGCAGAAATTACATTTGAATAAAGCATATTTTAGCAGAAGGAGCTTCCTTGTTTTACTCAGCAGGATAAGCCTAGAAATATATATATATATATGTTTCAGTATTACATATTGCTATCCCTTGAATGTTCAGCAAACTCTCACTGATTTTAATGAATCCTTTAACCCGGTAAATATTACAGATGTCTCCACAGCATTGTGAAGCAATAAGTTGGATGCTGCTCTGGTAGGTAAGGGGTTAAAAGCTCCATTTAAATCACTGGGAGATTCCATTCCACTCTCCCAATGGTGCAGTCGACTTGCATAAGAATTGAACCTCTTTTAAGTTGTTGAATAAGGCCCTCAGTGTATAACAGTTAATCTTACTGAGTCATTTCTTACACTTACTTTTACTACTCTGTCTATGTAAAAAAATTAGATAATTGTTTTCATTCTTGTCTAACTCACATAAAAATATGAACTCTTTTGAGTGTCAGAGGGGTATCCAATGCATTGCTTCACAATGCATAGGATACCCCTTTGGCATTAAAAGGGTGAAAACACAGTGTACCAGGCTTCTTGGTTTGGCTTTTGATCAATCGTGGCAGGAATAAGTGGAATAGGGGAGGGGAAGCCAGCTGATTTTAACCCTTTGAGAGCCAGAAGGGTACACAACACATTTCTCTCTGGTGCCCTCAAATGGTTAAATACTCCTGAGAAATTCTGTTAGTGTCAAAAATAAAACTGTTCATTTTTAAGGTTGTTGATGTTCCCAAATCTGTATTTATTACATCTGGCCCTTTAAACAATGAAACATTGATGCAGACCTTGATTCAGGAAAAAAAATAAGTTTATTATATATTGTGTTTACTGACAGAATGGGCCCCTCTGCTATTACACTTCATGTAATATCATGAGAATTGGAAAGTTTTAGCTGACCAGAAATTTTCCCTCCACTTGCTAAATGTATGAACCATGTTTTTACAATAGGAATGTTGCTAGACAAGCAAAATGATCATATTCTTAGAGAGTCCATCAGAGATAGGAATATGTTCTTCTGTGGAATCCAATGGCTGGAGCTGGATATCAATGAATTATAATATCTTAATTCCTTAGCACCTCAGTCAGAGGAATTTCCAACAATAAAACCATCATTATTTAGGGCCATATGCACAAAATAAAGAAAAGCTATCATGATATAAACTAACTGCATCTTAAAGGGAAAGGAATATTTAGTTTTCAAAATTGTTATGATGTAATTTTATGCTGAAATTGATCCCTACCTCCCCTTTTCCCATTTTGATGCTGCCTCCCCTCAAATTTGAAATCAAGTTGCTTGACCATACAAATCACATTGAGGAACAATCTTCCCTCAGTCAGTATAAGGAAAATCCTGCCCTCCTGGTCAGGGGCAGGTTTTTCCTAATACTAACTGAAGATTGTTGTGATCCACTGCCAGATCCCAGCCTGAAATGCTGACATCAGAAAAAGGGGTGGGAGGGATCAAGGGCATCTTTTTTTTTTTTTTTTTTTTTTTTTTTTTGTAAATGTTTATTGAAAAGATTACATTTTTATGACAGAGTAGAAAAACGATGTAGAAATACATCACGTTGAGTAGAGGAAAATAGAAGTATAACAGTATAATAAACAATATGATAAACAAAGTTACCATTATTCTTTGAACAGCATAAGCATTGATGGAAAGTACATAAAATTTTTGGTTCAAGTAATTAAGTGAGATTACAAAATTAAACTACTATGGCAACTCAAAGCCAAAGAAAGAAGGGGAAAGCAGAAAAGACAACAGAGTTTGCACAAGAAAAGGCAGAACAGGATATAGTAAAGATATATGAAGAGTAAGAAGCAACAAATAAAGCGGGCAATAAGAATGGGATCCGAAGAGGCTTGATGAAGGGAAAATTGGGAGGGTAGACAAACCAAAGGAAAAGGATCATAAAGTAGGAGAGGAAAGGGTAAGACCTACAGTATGTGAGAAGAGAAAGAGGGAAGGGAGAAAAAAGAAAACAGAAAAAGATGGAGGACGAAGACGGAATGTCCGAAGGGTTCAACTGTTGAGCACTTGGAAGGAGAAAGATGTAGGGCTCTATGTCAGAATGCCAAGGGACTGAAACAGAGAATTGTGACTTACCAATTCTTAATAAGAATCAGTGACCTTAAGGGGTTCCTACAGGTGGACCCGGGAGGCTGGAGCTTTGCGGCAGCCAATGAGACCAAGTCGCTGTAAACATAGGGAAAGAGTTAGTAAGAAGGGCATGGTGTTTTTCTAGCAGCAAGTAGGAATCTACCGCCAAAAACCATTCGGACAAATGTGGGGCATGTGTTTGCTTCCAATGTAATGGAATGAGGGATCTAGCAATATTAAGCAATTGCTGGACAGCCTTCCATTGGGGAGGAGTGAGATTAAGGGAAAGGTGAGTTTTGTGAGAGAAAAGGCAGAGAAGGGGGTCCAGAGGAAGTGAAAGTTGGAAAGTAGTGTTAATTGACAAAATCACCTGCGACCAGAAAGAGGAAATAAGCGGGCAGGACCACCAGATATGAGATATAGACCCTTGGTGTTGAAGACACCTCCAACAGTTCGGAGAAACAGACGGGTACAATTTGGCGAGGAGTGATGGGGTTCTATACCAACCAGAAAGGAGTTTGTAATTAAGTTCCCTAGATTTAGTATCCCTATACAACTTAAAGATAGATACGAGGATTTGGGACCATTGAGTCAAGTCAAGAGAGAAACTAAGTTCAGATTCCCACCGTTTAAGAAAAAAAGGTTTCAAGGAGAGCTGTCGGAAGAGAAGAGAGTAGCAAAAGGAAAGAGGCCTGAAAGAGGTAGGTAAGTCAGTGAGTTTTAGCTCGAACAGGGTCAGGTTCCTATTCAAAGTCTCAGTGTTACAAAACGAGAAATACCAGTGTCGAACCTGAAATAAAAGCCACCAAGGGGCAGCTCGTCTATCCAGCGAGTCTGAAATTACAGACAGAGGAAGAAATTTGGAATTTTGTGTCAAGGAACCAAGTGTGTGTAGACCCGTTTGCCTCCATTGAGTTTTATGGAATTCCAAGAGGTCAGGGGTTCAAGGGCATCCTTTAATCCTTCTTTGAGTGTCAGTGGGTATCTATCACTAATTTTTGCAGTGAGTTAGATATCCCTCTGCAACTCAAACAGTTAAAACTAGAGAAAAGGAACTAAGACATAAACAATGGCAGGGATTTCTTACACTGAGGGATGAAAGGATTTCCTTACCTTGAGTGGTTGTATTGGCAGATAACGTAAATACTTTAAAAAAAGTATTGAATACTGTTTTGTTCAGAGCACTATAGATATTTACAATAGTTTGATTTCATGTAGATATAATGTTAATTGAGGGAGATATCCAATTATTTTTTTGGAGTCAGAATGGAAGGAAACAAGATGTTTTATTTTACTTACTGTTTCTTGATTTACCTATCAGATAGCTTGGAAAGTAGACTTGTGTGATTCGGTTTTGAATTAATTTCGGAATTCAGATGAATAAGGCATATTCGGCATTATTCGGACCTTCCGAAAGCCAAGGCCCGCTCACACAAAAAAAAACAGTATCAAAAATGGACCTAGTCTGAAATTTCGGTGTAAATTTCGGAAATTCATATGGCACTTTCCCGTCTGAAACCATTACAATGTTGCTACATGCTACTAGAAATAGAGGGCACTTTCCCGTCTGAAACTATTACAATGTTGCTACATACTGCTAAAAATAGATCTGGTAAAACAGGAGCTTTACAGTTCATACAAAGTGTAGATATTAACCACATAAGGACACAAGCAATTTTGCCATTTTTGCTATGTGTGTGTTCAACCATAATTCCTATCTTTCTCATTTATTGCACAAACACATATTATATACTATTTTTTAAAGGGCAGAAAGGGCTTTAATTTGATGTGACATATACATATACATATATAAGTGTGTAGAGGTTTATAAAATACCCCTTCCTGTCTCATTAGAGATTTAATATTATTATTAATGTAGTTTAATGTATTTTTTTATTTTTGTTTAATTTTAATTTTTTATTAAATATTTACCTTTTTTTTAAATTCGGCCGAATAATTCGGACTATTGATGAATTTCGTCCGAGTTGAACAGATCTGGTCCGAAATTCGGATCCTCCGAATTTAAAAAAAAAATAAATTAGTCCGAAATCCAATTTTACCGAAAATTTTTGCAGTGCACAGGTCTATTGAAAAGAGATCACTTAATGTCCAGAACATAAAAAAGTAGTTTGCTTACCTTCAGATGATAGTCAAATATATTCCTATCTGGGTCATTGTCTGTACAAGGTGGAAAAGCATATTTGACAGGTAGCAGGACTGCTGGGCCACTCTATCATTTGATCTCATTGTTTTCTGTATGCTGCTAATTATTTACTCCTCTCGATTCCCATGCTCCCTGCTATAACCTCATTTCTCCTCATTCTCCCCAAAATAGCTTCCTCTCTACCTATGCTCTCTGCTGTACCATCCTTGCACCCTGCTTTCACCTGCTTTCTTCCCAGGCTTCCTTTGTCAACATTTATCTTTCCTTCACTTCCCGCTTCCACTTCCTCTTTCTGGAAAGCTCCTTGATCCCGCTCCCTTTTACACACTGTCATCACTTCCACCCATTTCCTGCTCCAACACCTTCTCAAGCCTCCTCTACTGTTGTCTACTTCTACTTCTGTGATTAATTCCAAATAATGTCAGAGAAACCTGGAATTTTCTCCAGGTCCTTCAAACCAATCCACAAAATAAATCATGGAGGCATTGTTCATCTCTAGTCCTTTGTCACTAAACATTTCCATTCTAAATAAATACTAATACAGATGATTACAACAACATATTTTTATTATTTTTGTAACTAATCAGATTTGTATACATGCACATATATGTGGAGTCTTGCCATATCTTTATTTGCATTTTTTATTCTTATTTAATTGTTCCCTAATATATTTTGTAAGTAAGAATATGTTTAGTCAATTGCCAACTGTTATTCTTTTAATTCTCTTGATGTGTCATTTTTCTATTTTATGTTTTTCAAAATGTGTCATGCAAGTATTTTGATTTTAAGAACATAAACAAAATCCTTAATAAAAAGTGTTTTCCAAATGTGTGTGAAAGTTAGATTTGCTTTAGGCCACAATTTTTTACAAGCTTAATTTTATGCTTGATCAAAGATGGAGAAAATAACTGTATGTAAATTAACTCACAAAAAGTATGCTGATGGATTTTAAAGTCCTTTTAATATGAAATTATGCACAGCCGAATATATTGTATTCATATAATGTTTTGTTTTGCATAAGCCAGTCTATCTACTTTTGCTTTAACCATTTGAGTGACAGAGGGGTATGCAACGCATTGCAGAGCAATGCGTTGTGTGCCCCTCTGGCACTCAACGGGTTAAAGGAAACAAACAGAAACCTAGGTAGTAAGGAGAAGTGACACAATTTTAGAGCAAACAAATCTACCACTGATGACATTTAAATAAATAGCTCTTGAAACTAGGGATGGGTGAAAAATGGCTTCATTGCTTTTTCCAAGACAATTTCTACATATAGACTCCACCCCCCAAAAAAGAATGTTTCTTCTTTTCAATAACCCTGAGACATTTCTTTGCTTGTTCCTGTTGAAAGGAGACAGCAGATGGGGAGGCATACACTAAGCGTGGGAGGTCTTGGCTACAGCAGTGTAGTGGGGCATGGCTGGAGGTTGATATATGTGTTTCTGTGGCTACCAGTGCAGTCATACAAGGCTGAGACATCAGAATGTATGGTTCTATGGCTCATGTGGGACAAGAATGGGTCTGGATAGAATGTGTGGCTCTTTGGCTAGCAGTGCAGTAGGACAATATATGTGATTCTGTCTACAGTGGGACAAAGCTGGGGCTTATAGTGGTGGTGGGCAATGTGAGGCTCTCCAGCTGCTGACAGACTCCAACTTCCATCATTCTCACTAGCTATTGGGTTGTGGGAACAGATGAGAGTTGTCGTCTGCCAGCAGGTGAATGTCTTCATGTTACCCATCTTGGCTACCTGGCAGCAGGACAAAAATGGCTTGTTAGCATGTGTGGTTTTGTCACTATCATGGGACAAGGCTGTGTGTGTTTGTGTGTGTGTGTGGGGGGGATTATTATGTGTGGTTCTATGGGTACCAGTGTAGTGAGACAAAGCTGGGAGCCAGTATATGTGGTTTGATGACTATTGTGGTACAAGGCTGGGGGTCAGTATGTGTTGTTCTATGGCTACCAATGCAGTGGGACAAGGCTGGAGGTCAGTATGTTTGATTATATGGCATTATGGAACAAGGCTGGGGGTAAGTATGCATGGTTCTATTTCAGTGGAAGGGTGGACAAAAGCAGAAAAATGCCACTTCTTGTAGGAAGGTAACCAAAGAATTGATTTGCAGTGTTTTGGCATGGATGTCTGCCACTCCGACCTCACACGATCACTGGGTAAATCTGGTAGCTCAAATCTCCTACACTACTATCTGGTCTACTCTCACGGATTGACCCCGCACAGGTTCCATGAGATCTGGGGCTTGAATGGCTCACTTTGGGACAGACTCCTCTCTCTAATTCAGTGAGTCAGATTTACACAAATTGGTGTTGGGAGTTGGTGTACCTGAGGTGCCAGAGGGGATGTGGAGTCTCATTGGGAGGAGAGAGGCCTCACCCTCCTTTTTTTTTTTGTTGGTTTTCTCTGTTGGGGGAATGTTTACATTATATATAAAATGTTCTTGGATTCTTCGGGATGATTGACCTGTATGATTTAAAAACGATTATGCATGCCTGGAATGGTACTGCTTTACTCTCATTGTCTAATTTCATACATTGTCTTAATCCCTGCTGCATCTTGAAGATGTCCTTAATAAATATACTTTAAAACAGAAGACTTCGTAGAACAGTACTGTGACTGCTGTATTTCTGCCAAATTGTGTTCTGATTGTGGTTCTTATTTATCATTCCCAACCAAAGAGAGCTCTCCAGAGTATATTTTATTTAATGTCTCTTGGGTTTGTAGCAGGCCTGTGCCCATGTATATGGCCGTGTTCTGTTTATAAACTTTTCTTTAGGGTTAAATTGACTTTAGGATCAATGGGGCTCTTTTATTAAAGAACTGAGCAACTCTGCCAGTGAGAATCACCAGGCTGAATTTTTTTTGACCAGGTTAAAAATAAAAACGTCAACATTGTTCTGCTTTATGTTATTGAAGACTGAAAAGCACAAACAAAATCACAATAGTTTCCCCTTAAGTTCATGGATTTGCAATGACATGGGTGCACCATAAGCAAGTGTAGAGAAAAAGAAATGTGGTCAGTTTGAGCACAGTGGGAACTGTACTGTGCAATACTAAAGTCTGATGCTGATTTACTAGCTAAGGAAACAGCTAAAGTAGGACAGCTCTGTCAAAAGATGAAGCAGTGTTAGCATAAGTTTGCTTTAGGCTGTGGTTTAAAGGGCCGAGGAAAGAAAGTTTGAAGGGACAGGAAGCCTTAAAATGCTCTCTGGCTGTTTTATTCAATGCATTTCATGTGGAGGTCTGTTAAAGACAGCTCATCTTTTACTGCCAATCAGTGTCACCAACCAATCTAAAGCTGTCAGTGTGAGGATATGACAGCACGGCAGAGCAGAATGTCTCCAAATTTAGAACAGGGATAATTGTTTTTATACTCTCTATTCCTCCCCCTCCTTCTGTCACTTGCAGTAGTCTTAGCCACATTGTCAGGCTTGCAGTGTTCTGCCCCACAGGCATAACTATTGCAGAGATAGGTCTTCACGAAGTAAAATACACATGCTTCTAGCATGCACATAGGAAGACAGAGTATCATAGTGAGAGCTTTCAGAATCACTTTATCAGACTATGCCCTTCCAGTGCCCTTGGGTTAATGGGCTAACTGTATTTAATCCTTTAAGGAACAGAGGTGTGCACAATGCTCCTAGTGTCTTTAAAGGGTTAATATATGCAGACTATGTGCTACTTTGTAGTTAACTTTAACAGTGAGAACTTTGCAAACTAGAGACACAGTTCTCATTGTCAATGAGTAATCAATGAAGGATAAAGAAAAATAATTTTATGGTTATTCTAGCATAACATTCTACATTAAACAGGTACAGATAAAATACACCGGAATGATGATCAAGATTCAAGGCTGAACAAGCACTCTTTGTAATCTTTATAATTTTAAATGCATCTGGTTATGATTTTGTAGAGGTACTGGTTAGTGGAATTCTCTCCTCAATGATTCTGTTTTGTGGGGTGAGCTTTTTTGTTCAGATTGGGGAAGGCATCTGGAATTTTATTTACTTGTTAAATCCATCTCAGGCTGGGTACAAATTCCCCTTCAGGCATGGAGGCAAATACATAGAGAACCACATTCTGTGGGGTACCTCATCTGTACTCTACTCTGATTTGAGGTTCCTGCACTAGAAATCTGATAGCGGTTTAACACTTTGAGCATCATAGGGGTGTTCAATGCCTTGCAAACAGCAGTAAGAGCATTTTTCTGACAAAAGCAAATATTTTTTCTGTTTTCAATGGTCCCTGAGATGAAAATTCATTCTTGTTCCCATGTATCAATAATTAAATATGTAAGCATATGATATATGTATATGTAACATGAAAATAGTAATTAATATACATTTCTAAAACAATATTATATAACAGAGATATTCCAGTCTTTCAGGGATACAAGATTCATAACTGAGCACAGTTGAGTTAATCTAATATACTAAGGAGAACTGGAGCACATCTGGAGAAAAACTAACTTCTCTATAGGGGAGAGAGAGAAAAATCCCAAATTCCCAATGATTTCAATTAGGTTTTTAATTTCTTGAATGATAGAGAGCATTCAAGGGGTTAAAAACACAATTTAAATCAATGGGAATTTTGAGAATCTATGTGTAACCTATGATTAGAAATGGTTGAAAAGTCTCACTTTATTTAGCAATAATTTTAAGGGAAAAAATATTGTGAGAAATTTTTTCTACCTATGTTTTCTAAGACTGGGCGAATACCTACATACAAATAGTACTGCTGCTGACTGTGGGAATGGAAAAATCCACATCTGAAAGTAAAAGCAGGCTGAGTTCTACAGCAGCCTAATTCTTGAAACAATTGTTAGCAGTGTGTCCATTTGCCCAAGACATTAACCGTTTGCTTGTACACCTGTTCCACAGACATTCTTGAAAAATAACTGTGGCTTGTGATATGCCAAGGGGTGCAACTGCAAAACATGAAATCACTTATTTAAAACTTGTGTTTTCAACTGCCAACATTTGGGCCAGTCTGTCATTCCACAGGAGTACTTTTGGACTACTTTTTCAATTTTTTAAGCTCTATGAAGTCAGTATGATGTGTTGGCAGTACATAGGAGAAGAACTGTGTAATCTAATTGTTTTAACAATATCCAGTTGTGGTGGTGGTGGTGGTGATGGCAAGTCCGGTGGTAGGTGTAGAAGTCAAAACATCACCATAGTGTTATTGTCACTGAGAAAAAACTCAAACCAATCCCTAAGACATCTACACCACTCCTATTATGTTGCCACTGCCCAAGTAAATTAAGGAGTGTTGCTACTGCTGATACTCATTGTGCCTCTAAAGTGCTACTTTTATATCTCCCAGTCAGTCCTGTGGTTGTGCTCCATGTGGGATCTCAATGAAGATGTGCCTAGATGTGATTCTGCTTTCCTGCAGCTTAATTGTTTTTTTACAGAGACAACACATAGCAACATGTTTAGCTTTGGGCTATTACTACTACTACTATTACTACTACTAGGGTTAGATGCTGCAGCAGTGCTAGCAGTAGGTATAAGTGACTTTACTTCAACCAACAGCATAAACACGTATAGATGGGGTTTCGATGTTGACCTGTGTTGCCCCTTGGTCACTCATTTGCATGTTACTGGGTGGGAGTTGGTTTTGGAGGCTGTGATGGCATTCATGATGATGATGATGGACAAGACAATTTGTTGGACAACTTGATGGTAGTGTCAATATTTACTGTAAAGAACACAACCGTAAGTGATAGCGTGTAGAGCAACGTTTTATATGTCTAAAAATAAAGAAATGATATATATCTCTGTCACTGTCACGCTCAGTCTCTGTTCAGGTGAATGACTAACTCACTAGAATATCCTTCCTGTCTTTGTCATTTATCAGTCAAAACTATAAATATATATCAACAGCAGCCATTGCTGATCCACTGAAATATGAAGGCCTCCTCAACAAGTCTGCATCAGTTTTGGTCCTGTTCCTTTCATTGCCACTGTGTACCAACAAATTTGGTAATTTCCTCTACCCATCTTGGGATAGATTCTATTGCAGGTGCTAAATGTTAACACCCATTTTATCAAACATTTCCCTATTGAAGTCTATGGAGAAAACTGGAGATAAAAGCAGAGATAAAATTAGCACCTGTAATAGAATCTAGCCTCTTGTCTTTGGTTTTCTTCTTGGGAATTTTGTATCAAGTGGAATCCATTCCAAAATGTGTTAGTCCATCTAAGGTCAGGTACATTTCCATTTCTGGTGCTTTACATTCAATGATATCGTATAGACCTTTGTTTGCTGATGAATCCATGCACACATTTTTCAGTCTTTTTTGTTTTATGTTTAGTATTTGCCAGTCCTTATTTCTCTGTGTAACCTTATGTTTTTATGTAGCTTTGGCATTGTGTCTATGTTTCACAGCCATATGTAAGTACTGGAAGGACACATGGGTCAAAAACCTTTTGCTTGAGTGGTAAATGTATCTTAAATACAGTACTACAAAAGCTTGCCATCCCAATTGTATTAGTCACTCAGTTTTCATCATGGTGTTTCCATCTGTTTACATTTCCTGTCTAAGATCAACATACTTGTCCGCCTCTTCTAGTTCTTGTCTACCTACCATGCTTTTTCTTAGTTTGGTAAATTATTAAGCATGACTTGCATTTTGTTGATATTCATCTTCAGACCAAAATTTTGCTTCCCTGTTGTAGCTCTTCAGGAGTTTTTCAGGTCTAATGGCAAAGAGTATGATATCGTCTGCAAAACATAAGTAATGTAAGCAGTCTCTATTGATCTTGAGTAACTTTTTGTCCCAATTTAGTTTGCAGACAATTTCTTCTAAATAAACAGAAATAGTTTTGTGGAGATTGTGTCTCCTTGTTGGATTCCTTTTTCTTTGTTGATCTGGACATTATCATTGTTGACCTGTATTGATGCAGTTGCATTTTCATATACTGATTGAAGGATATTGATGGAAGATCTATCTATTCCTTGGTTGATCAGGGCATCAGTTATTGCTTACTTTTTTATGAAGTCAAAGGCATTTTCATAGTCAGTGAATCCTATGTATAATGGAAGGTTGTATTCATTATGCTGCCCACTAACTTGTTTTAGTCTATGAATCTACACTCAGGGAACAACTGTCAGTGGCTAACATAAATACTCCTATAAAGCAGCTCCGGCTCTGTCTCTCCCAAGCACAGAATGATAACATGCAGTAAAATGTTACCCTCTTTTACAGTTTCTCATGGCAGAAATACATTAGGGAAAATCTCCATAATTGCTATTGATATTATTATTAATTCCAATGCAGTGGGGAAAAAAACAGAAAAAGAGCGCATTTTGAACAATTCCTGTTAAAGAAGTGCTGTATTTTACATGTTTTTCTTTTGCGACAGAAAGTTTCTCCTATCCATGGTAGTTTGCTCAAGAATTATTCCAATTTTTGTGCACAAAGTATGGTAGGTATTAAGGTTTCAACTTATAGGCCTAGACAGTTTTAATAGGCAACAATTTAAGATCTAAAAACAGAAGGAAGTTCAAACAGAAAAATCTAAACCAGAGTTTATTAAAGTCTTTACATGCACAATGCAGACTAACAATTACAGGTTCCTTGTAGGTATAGAGCATATCTCCCTCCCAGTATCGATCATCTCATCCATTATTCTCGTATCGCAGTAAGAATGCCACTCTTTGAAAATATAATCACTTGTTCACTGAGATTTCATCAGATACAATGTAACAGTCCACATGTAGATATCCAACCAACTGGATAAAATTGCACCTTCTTTTTTTTTTTTTTTTTTTTTTAGATTTGTATGTAGTGGTTATGATGAAAGCCCTATTAGAAGCTGCATGAGAACTGTCTGATTGTGGTTGAGTGAATCCATCCTGTTTTTGTTCATCTCCAGTCCATTTTCATTACTATCCATTTCCATCTTTGCTTGAGACTGTTTCTTGTGGACTATCATAAGACTCATATAAGTGGGTTTGTCCTGGCTTATTATTTTTTGTCCTATCCTGTTTGTGCATTTGCTTATTCTCATTATTTGATATTTATATATTTATATATATATACAGGCACATGCACACATAGACACCAAGGGGGGGGGGCTTGAGCACCTGCCCTTTTTGTACAAAGTGCCCTTGTGCCCTTTTAACAAAAAAAAAAAAAAAGATAAATAATTATGAGAAGTGCCCTTTTTTCATTTGAGCCCCTGCACCCCAAAATGTCTGTGCACATCCCTGTATGTATATATATATATATATATATATATATATATATATATACAGGGCTTATAATTTGAAGTCCTTTGCTACTAGCCAGACCTGAAAAGTTACTCTCCCCTTCAAGCCAAAACATACCCACAGGGCTGAATTTCTATTCACCAGGGCTAAATTTTCACTCACCATTGGCTAGTGGCGAGTGGAAATTTTGAGCCCTGTATATATATATATATATATATATATATATATATATATATATAGAGAGAGAGAGAGAGAGAGAGAGAGAGAGAGAGAGAGAGAGAGTTTTGTAATACATCATATACATTTATTGCCTAGTCCTTGGGTCCGTACAACTTGGTGTCCAGTACAGCAGTTGATTAGAGTGTTCCATCATCCTTTTGCCTGAGCGTGATTTCAGTCTATTTTTTTGAATAACATCTGGTTCTTTCATTCAATTCTTTATTGATAGTTACTAGATAACGTCTTGGGTCCATCTGAGAAAGTTCTCTTCCTGAAAGAAGAAATGTTCTCATCTTGCAGTAGTCAGAATTAAAGTAAAAGTACTATAAAGTAGAGACTGGTATAGGAGATTTACCTGTAGCAGTGAAGTAAGAACGTCTTTAATTCAGTGTAAAAAGAGAAAGGGAAAGTTTCCTTGGAATATGTTCATGCCTTCAATACCAAAAGAAAAGAGGAAATGTGTCCCTGGTAGGGCTAGGGGAAAGTGTGAAAAATTTCCCGCCAAAAATTTCATGAAAATGTGCCGATTTTTCACTTTTTCCGTGCAAAATTTTGCCTTTCCACCTATGCAAAAATGTCCTCCTTTTCGTCTATTTTAACACATTTTTCACCTATATTTCCTATAGGTACTATATTTCCCACTGTAATATTACTTCTTCTGAGGGCTGAAGTTTAGAAATAAGTGGCTGAAAGTCAAAGTTGTGAGTCCTACAGCAAAATATGGCTTGAAAAATGTGTTAGCATGCAGAATGCATTTGTCCTTTGCCCACAACAGTTTCTTGCTTAAGTGACACACTGGCACATATTCATGATGATATCAATAGTGATGATCGAGCACCCCGATGCTCGGGTGTTCGGGTGCTCTGGCCGAGCGCCCCCGGAGGCTCGAGTGCTCGGCCGAGCACCCGAGCCCCATTGAAGTCAATGGAAGGACTCGAGCATTACACCAGGCACCCCCTGCTCTGATGAGGGGAGGGTGCCTGGTTCATAGGAAAAGGTCAGAAAATGATGGAAACACCACAGAAATGGTTCAGGGACAGCATAGGGAGGATGTCTGGATGCATCTTGGACTCCAACGTCGCTGCTGGGAACTATGTTTCGCCCGTAGTACGCCATTTTTACAGACTGACCGTAAAACACACAAAAAGGAAGATAAAAACGATTTTAGGCGAAAAATTGTTACCAAACAGTATTTGCTGTATATTTACTTGAACTATCAGGATCACGTCCACTTCCCCGTCCCTTTTTACCCGCCTTCTTCATATTAAACGGAATATATGCCGGTAATCTGCGGCTAGGCACACGAAACAGAATGTGACGCTAATCTGCGGCTAGGCACACTAAACAATATGTGACGCTAATCTGCGGCTAGGCACACTAAACAATATGTGATGTTAATCTGCGGCTAGGCACACTAAACAATATGTGACGCTAATCTGCGGCTAGGCACACGAAACAGAATGTGACACTAATCTGCGGCTAGGCACACGAAAAAGAATGTGACGCTAATCTGCGGCTAGGCACAGTGAACGGAATATGTGACGTTAATTTGTGAATTTGCACACTAAACAGAATGTGACGCTAATCTGCGGCTAGGCACACTAAACAATATGTGACGCTAATCTGCGGCTAGGCACACGAAACAGAATGTGACGCTAATCTGCGGCTAGGCACACGAAACAGAATGTGACGCTAATCTGCGGCTAGACACACGAAACAGAATGTGACGCTAATCTGCGGCTAGGCACAGTGAACGGAATATGTGACGTTAATTTGTGAATTTGCACACTAAACAGAATGTGACAATAATCTATGGCTAGGCACACGTTTAAAATGGCCCTTTTTGTCGCTGCGTTGTAAAATCATTGGCCCTGTGCACCTAACAGAATATGTCAGCTTGTCACTGCACTGTGAAATATTTGTCCCTGTGCACCTAGTACAATGTCACCTTAGAACATGCCCCCCCCCCAAAAAAAATGAAATTCTGCCACCCCCAAATAAAATTAAATGCTGCCCCCACACACAACAGTCCTAAAAAGGACTTTTGGGTCTTGAAAGAGTTTCAACAATTTTATTCTCCCTACACTGACTTTCCCTGCCTAAGCGCATCTCTCCCTGGCTAAGAATGAGCCAAACTCGTGCGTCGGGTGCTATACAGCACCCGATCACGGGTTCTGGCCAGCCAATCAGTGTAATGCCAGCAGCCAACATGGCTGCTGGCATTACACTGATGTCAGAGCCTCCCCGCACGTTTATTGGCTGCGCAGCAGCCGCGAAACGTGCGGGGAGGAGACCCGAACATGGCGGGCGAGCACATGCGGTACTCGTACGAGTACCGCCATGTGCCGAGCAGAGCGATGCTCGAGCCGAACCGAGCTTCGGCCGAGCATGCTCGCTCATCACTAGATATCAAGTAATAAAAAAAAAATAAAGTACACCCTACAATGTGGCAGATATGTATTGTAGTGGTGGTGGTGGAGGACTGGCATGGTGTGATTTGTGTATTTATTTTTACCATTGTCATACTCTATCCTCCTTCTCAGATTACTGACACACATTACTTATCGGTCATAGCAGTGGTCCCATCTGTCCCTCCTCATCTGTGCAGCTGCTAATATATTTGTCCTGGCTTTGTCTGTCATGTGTGGTTTCTGCTACAACTACTAGTACTGGAGCTAGATTTTGATGTAATTCCACTGCCACTACTACTAGATGTCAAAGGTGCAGCACTTACAGCAGCAGCACCAGAGGTACTCGTCATATCTGTGGATGTTAAACTGTGTTGCTATTGCTGGGTAGTCAAAACAGGTGTGTGTGTGGGTGAGTGGGACATGGACTTTGAAGAGGCGATGATGCTGATGATGACTGATAGGGTGATTGCGTGCTTTTTGACATCTGTACTTGTCCAGGGTCAGACTTTCCAATGGCTTTTTTCAAAAAGTTTATAGACAGGCTTAGTGCTTCTTAAAAATGGTGGAAGATTCAGCTTTTGACTTTCTGCTAATCTTATAGCCCTATCACCATCCTCACTCTCAACTTCATCTGTATCTGAACAAGATAAGGATGCTGGAGGGATATATTCTAGACCCGCATCATCATCAGTTATCATTAGGTCATCCTCAGCAGCATAAGCATCCCCTGACAGTTCCTGCCCACTACTACTCTTATATTCCTATAAGCTTTTAGAGGTCTCAAGCAATTAAATTTACTTTTACTGTAACAAAGTTCCCTACTACTTTGAGGATGGGTGTTGTGGTGCTTGTTTGTCTCACTATCTGATGCAGCAGGCGCTTCAGCTGCTCCACCTTCCTCTGTTATGCTAGTTCCAGCATCATCAACACTTGAATGTGACTTGTTGTTGTCTTCAGTGTTCATCTTATATGGTGGTGCTGGAACAAGTTTTGCTGGGACTTTGACAAACTGCATCCTCCCTTGGAGTAGAGGGATTATCATCATTGATTGCACACGCTGCAGCAACCATTGCTGCAGTCAGTTTTTGAACTCCTACTTTACTCTTAGGTCCCTGCACTGCTTCACCCCTCCCCCTTCCCCTGGTGCATTTGCTGGACATTACCCAACTACACTGTGTTTTTTACTGTATGGTACACAACACAACTGATGCAGCTGTATGATGCCTTGCCTATTCTCAGTCAGTTGTCTGTCACTGTCATCTAAGTTAGTTAGATTTTATTATTTTTTATTTACTTTTTTATTTTCTTTTTATTTATGTATTTATTTTAAGTTTTCCACCCTGTTGTCTTATCACAGTCTGTCCAAAAAAAAAAAAACTGAAAAACAAAATCAACAACGTCTTTCCCCAGACTTCCCCACCCAGCACAGAGATAATAACAGCAAGATCAGCAAGCAAATAAGTCCCTAGATGCCTGTGTCTTGCCAGTCAGTCACATGGAATTTTGGAGCATTTGGGGGTCAACCTCCTTCCTCCCTTCTTATCAACTAGAGTGCACCTAGACTCCCCTAATACAAAGAACAAATGTTCTACCTAAATGACTCCCTAAACTAAGCTTCAATTCCCGTTTATTTGCCTATCTCCTCCAGCTCAAAAACATGCTGCTCTCTCCTCTCACAAACCCAGAATGAGTGTTGTGAGAGCTTTTTATATGGCTGTAGAAAACTTTCCTGTGGTGTAGAAATATTTTTCTTCCCATTGATTTCAATGGGCGGAAAAGGCAGAAAAAGTGGAAAAACTGCACTTTTTATGGGAAAATGCCATTTTTCGCCGATTTCAATTGGAGGCAAAGATTTTTGCCCATCCCTAGTCCCTGGGTAATATAAGGAGTTTTCATAGATCAGATATATTATCTCCACAGTCCTCATTATACAGAGACAAAGAAATGCATAGTAAGAATCTTAGATTGTTGCTATGTGGAAAATAAATTTGCAATAAATAGTTTTTGAAAAATTAATTGCACCTGTTTGTAAAATACCCACCAATAGGGATGGAAAAATATTTTATTTCAAAAGCAAAACAGGCAAAAAAAGGGCACTGCAAGCAGTGCAAAAAAATTCCTGTGGAAAGTGCCATTGTTCTGATTTTTTACACCTTTTTTCATTGCATTGAGATCAAATATAATAATGTATTTCTTCCCACATGGAACATTTAACCATGTAGTCCATCCTGTCCAGCTAGTATAAAAGGAGTTTCAGTTTCATGCATGTAGACAGTCTGTGCTTGGAAAACAGAGAGAAAACCGCTCGCAATCCCTTACAAATTTGGACAGCAGCTCACTGTTCACACCTCTGTCCAATGGACAATAGGCTGCAACTATTCAAATGGACTAAGGCAAAAATCTCTCACATATTCAGCAAAAATCTGTAACCATTTTCAACATTTTAAGATGTTTATATTTCAATCTTCAGCTTTAAGCTACATCAGAGTTCCAATGGGAAAATATACATACATATACTATACTACTGTATGAAGGATACAATTTTTTTTTATGCCCTTTTGGTGAATTAAGAATCGCTTGTTCCTTTAGGTACCGTATAAAATGGAAGTAGATGTATTTGATTTCCTTTATTGAGTGTATAAGCAGTCTTATGACATCACACAGTCATTTTTAAAGTACATATGTTTCCTGTCACTCTCTTGCCAATGCCAACTAAAAAATACAAACAACTTCACAGTGGACTTGACTGCTATGATTATAGAGTATTTTAACATGTCCCAGAGTGCTGTCACAATGTGTTATATTAAGCTTCCATCATTTGCAGTCATGTTTTGCCTTTAAAGTACAGAAAATAACACATTTTGGTTCTATTACAATAAGCAAAAGATGAGCATTTCCAAGCATACCAACTGCACCAATTAATAGTCTCACAATTAATATTGCTTTAAATGCAGCTTCACAACAGGATATCTTTCTAACATTCACTGGAGGTTATTCATTAAGGTGTGATAAAGAGGTAGCAAAGTGGAGATGACTTCTCCATTGATATCACTTCTTCCGTTCCTATGTTATTCTATGGAGCCTATGCACTAAGATCTCCAAAGTCTTCTCCACTTTATCACCTGTTTATAACGTGTTAATGAATAACCTCCAATATGCTAAATGTCTCTCTATAGGATGCACAGGAAAAGGGATAATGTACAATGATTAGCACATACAGTGAAACAAGTCACAGAGGACTGGTATGGACCAAACTGAACAAACACACACTGCTGTGTCCTTGAAGCAAACTGTATAAAGAGAAGATTGTATGGCACAGACAGCTTAATATAGATAGGTGTTAGGTAGACAAAGTGCCAGCAAATCAATTTCATTGCCTACTTTAGAGAATAATCATATTAGACCATATTTCCCCAACATCTTTATTTCTTCATGGACAATTGAAATCTTGCATAGCTCTTATGAACCAAAGAACTTGATACACCAACATATGGTTTAAATAACTATACGCAGCTGCTATCATTGAGCAAACTGAGTCCATATGATATATATTAGCATTATTACACTGTCAGTATTAACCCTTTTAGTGCCAGAAAAGTATGCCATACTTTTCTTTGACGTACATCTCTGGCACTCAAAGAGTTGAGGATGTACATCTCTGGCACTCAAAGAGATGAGGGTTTAACCCTTGAGTGCCAGAGGGGTATGCAACTCATTGCAAAGCAATGTGTTGCGTACCTCTCTGGCACTCAAAGGGTTATGTCTTCAGTCTAAAGAAGTTCGGTTCTGGAGCAAACCAACTGCACCATATTCCACATTTCCCCATTGATTAAATGGGTCATTTAACCCCTTGAATTCTGGAGAGATCTCCAATGCATTGCTTAGCAATTCATTGAAGACCTCTCTCCCATTTGAAGGATTAAAAGCCCCATTTAAATTAATGAAAAGCTTCAGCGAAAGAGACGATATTATGGCGCAAACCAGCTGTATCCTGTAAGGGAAATGAAGATTCTCACTGATGCTTCAAATCCCCAGTGTTTGGCCAGTATAGTGCAGTCAGTTCTCTACAAAATTGCTTATTTTTCTTTGTGCATAAGATAGTGTTCCTTAGAGAAGGAAAGTCTTATATTTTTTAAATCTTTATGCAAAATTCACATAACTTTCATAGCCCTTATGAAAATGAGAGCTAGCATATTTACATAAAAATCACCTACGTTTTAAAGCACTACACACAACTCCTATCAATGAGCTGATGCCATATGCGTGTCATATTTACATTAGCACACTATTAACATTAACTTTATATATTTCATTTTAAATGCTCTTTTTCCAATAGGAAAGCAAAACCCACATAAGGGGGAGCAAAGCATAGAAGAAGATGCAAGAACAACTCTTATGGATGCATTGCAGCATTAACAGAGAGAGCCAGAAGTAATAGATAATTTGCTTATCTTGTTTGTTTGGATGGCTCTTCTCCAAACCAGTTATAAATAAACAGTTTAAAAGCAAATTGTTGTTTAAACTGATCATTACGGGTTCTAACCATATTTATTTTTCCTTATTTGCCACTGACTCCTTCCTGGTCATTACTCTGTGCTACAGTGATTCCCATAAGAAAATCTATCTTCCTTAGGCATCATTACTTAGACACTTAAATATCTCTCTTAAAGGTACAGTTCAATTTAGTAACACATAGTGATATGCCAAGAATATAACAACATTCAGCACGTTACCACTTTCTTATCCTATTGTTTTCATTATTTACAAAATCAAATGTCTTTGCAAATGAATGATCAGGAGGTTGTTAAAAAAAGCATAACATTTACTCTTTTGATGTTAGAGAGAAATCTGACATATGTACATCTCAATGCTTTGTAGACCTCTCTATCATTCACATGATTAAATAATATTGCTTAGACCATAATCAAGTATATTAATTTAAGTAGCTTAAGTGAAACCAGTGTATCAGCTACAGTGACTTTATCTGCTTCTTGGGCATGGCTTTGTAACCTCTGGCTATTTATCAATGACTAGGTATCCTTCTCAGTAAAGTCTTCCCCAATGTTAGTTCTCTGGCATGCCAGTACATTTTTCACAATATTGACTACCTACCATTGTTTTTTTTTTTGCAATCTGCGTAGGGATCCCTGAAATCCATGAAGGTTCTGGCATGCCATGGGTCCTTATCGCACCTCAACCCATGATGTGCCAGGACCACCATGGGTCCTTAAGGGGTTAATCACAGGTTAATCACAGAATGTGGGTGTGGCCTGCACAGACATATAATAAGGTGTGAGGCTGAATCCCTCTCAGATGTATAAATAAGTATAAGCCTAAACCCCCACAGGTGTATGCCTAATTTCCAGAGAGACCCTTGTTCTGCACCCAAGTCTCTTCATCCTGATATCCCTGTTATATAAGTTAAAGACCATATGAACAAATGGAAAGAGGAGAAGCTCTGGAGCAAACCAACTGCACTACAGGGGAGAATCAAAAACCTATTTGTCCCATTCATTTAAATGGGGGCATTGCCCAAAGGGTCTGGTACTTAAGAGAGGTCTCCAATGTATTCAATACAATTAAAGCTCAATTTAAATCAGTTGGAACATGTATTTGTCCCCCATGGTTCTAGTTATGTCCCTGGGAAAATATTTTTATGTTAGTGAACCCCAGACACTTCCATGACTAGTTACTTCACTGGCAAATGGCCCCAGGCGCACCCTTCATTTATAATATACTTTAGTTTACATTTTCTGTATATTATATGGCCATGCCTAGGGGTGGGCTAAAGTTGTCTCTGTGTTCCCACGGGAAATTTCATGAAAACCACATTGTTATCCACTTTTTTGCGGGAAAATCCACTTTAAAACTAGCGATTAAAAATTTTGCATCTTTCACCCACTGGCCAAAACCTTTTGCCATTTTCTCAATGGCTAAAGTTTCCGCCCATTGATTTACGTTGTTTTCACACTTCCGCTATAAAAACGTGACGTTTTCGCTAAAGGCTGACACAATAAAAGCAGCTACAGAGCAAGATAGAAGTGCTGTTCTCTTGTGATATTTTGCAAAAAGTGAGGCAGGAGAGGCTCATAGTGACTCCTATCACTATGAGCAGGGTAAAAAATAATCAATGGAGGAGCTGGAAGGATCATTATGTGTCCACTGACTCTGAGTACCAATGCTGTCCAGTCCCCCTAAATCACCCCAAGGGATCTTGGGGAATTTAATGGGAAGGGAGGGAGAAAACGGAATGGGAAGGAAAGGAGAAAAGGGAATGGGAAGGGAGGGAGAAAATGGTAGTACTAGTGAGAGCAGGACAGGTCAGCTGCCTGTGCCTGCTGCAAGACGTGCTGCCCCTGCTGCCTGTGCCACCATTACTGTAACTGCAGACATTAATGTTGTATCTGTTGCCAGACTTGCTGCCCCTGCTGCCAGTGCCACCATTTCTGTAACTGCAGCAACTAATGTTGTATCTGTTGCAAGACTTGCTGCCCCTGCTTCCAGTGCCACCATTTCTGATTCTGCAGCCACTAGTGTTGTACCTGTTGCCAGATGTGCTACCCCTGCTGCCAGTGCCACCATTTCTGATCCTGCAGCCACTATTGTTGTACCTGTTGCTAGTACTGAACCTGCTGCCAGTGCTGAACCTGCTACTAGTACTTAACCGGCGCCACCAATACTTTGCCTGCTGCTAGTGTTTCTTGTAGTACTCGGGGGGAAGGAGAAAATGATGCCATGTGTGTCAGCAGGGGACCCTCTATCACATTGCTTTTCACCTCCTCCAAACAGCAGTGAGATGTCTGGAATAGAGCAGCAGCACGTAGGGACTAGTGGTGTTGGAGAATCTGGGGTGGAGGAGACATTGATGGCCTTTTTAGCAGAAACTGAGAAGAAATGGGTAGACAGGGATGAGGATGGGCATCACCACTAGCAGTCAGCTTTTGAAATTAGAGGAAATTGCAACTGTTCTAACTTCTGCTGCTGCTGAGATGAAAGGGCAGCAGGGTGCTGAGGAGCAGGCTAGTGTGCCACAGACCACCGTGGACACAGTGGGAATGGGGTCAACAAGTAATGCGGGACTAGGACAGGTTCCAGTTGCCAGCAGTAGCAATACTCCTCCTGATCCCAGTTGCAGTGCTAAATCTGAGGCAGTAGCCGCAACAGCAGCAACATTATCCGCTGCCACAGAAAGTGAAAGGGGAATGTAGAGGACAAGAAGAAAGAGGTCATTCTTCTTCACTTGTTCCCTATCCCTCCCCCCAGAAGTCATGGGTGTGGGACTATTATTCTCTTCCGGCAGGCATAGTGCAGTCATCATCAACAATGGTACAGTGCAAAATTTGTGACAAGTTAGTGAGAAGGGGAAAGAAGGGAACACACCTTAGCACAACCGCCCTGATAACACACATGAAACACAGACACTATGACATTTACTCCAAACATGTTAAAGCCAAACACCCGTTACAGAAATCTAGCACTACTGTTACTATACCCCCTGACTCTCCAGAAAGGTGGAGATCAAAGAGGAGGAAGAATAAAGAAACTCAGACAGACACTGGAAGTTTCATGAGGAGCAAAACAATTAGCTCACCATCACCTAGGGTAACTACATCGTCTGCCAATCCACCACATTCATCGTTACCTCCCCCGCCAAATGATAGCCACTCTGTTAATATTAGGATATGGCAGTTCATCTCTACCCATTGCACACTGTGTGGTGCACTGACCACACATGCCAGTGTGGTGGTGGAGAATCGATACCAGGTCATCAGGTGGCATCTGAGGAGATTCCATCCCGTAGAATATGCTAGGATTCTGTCAGGGAGGTTTCATCATTACTATTAAACTGTCAGCAGGTTGTCATGTGTCCTTAGTGGGGTCTGGACAAGGGGTACAGTGACAGCGGCAGTACTTGGTTTCGGGTGTCATGGTGTTTGGATACAGTTGTGTCCCCATGATGATTTTGGAGGAGGGGCAGGTGGAGAAGATTTAATGGCCAACTTGTTCTTTTTGCCACAAATACTGGGGGCTACTTATTCTGCTGCTACTGCCTCAGGCTCATCACTGGAGCCAGTCGAGGAAAATGGAACCTCCATCATCCACGTACTGGAGAGGATACACACCTACCGGTGCAACGAGCAACCGGTTAGTACATGGAGCGAACCAGTACCCGTGTGCACTCACATCCCAACATCTGCCCTTCATTCATCCACACAACTACACCAACACAGCACCCTGAGGGTTTAAACAGGACACAAGACAAGGACAAATGTCAAGGTTCAACAAGCCCAAAACCTGTCCAACTCCCTGGTTAACCTTCATGTTGCTGTGCTGATCACACACAATACACACAAACCATGCTCAGAAAAGTGTTGTATGTCAAACATCACAATTGTTGTCACACAGTGTTACCCATGTTCCCACAGGGAATCCAGCACATAACCCCATGAGTGCTAGAGGGATCATCAATGCATCGATCAACAATGCTTTGGCAACCCCTCCGGTACTCAAAGGGTTAACCAGACAACAAACACATGTGTTTACAAAAAATAAATAAATAAATAAATAAAAACTAGTCCTACAAAAAATAAACAATTTTTTTCTGGGTTTGTTTCTAACCAGCCTAAGTCCTACAAATCAATGTTTCATTAGGGCTTGTGCCAAACAAGCTTAAGTCCTACAAATCAATGTTTCTTCAGGGCTTGGAATAAGTCTAAGTCCTTAAAAAGGCCTCTAACAACAAATCAAACAAATCATACTGTACAAAATACTCTATCAAGTCAAGTATCAGTCCACCCCGGTGGCAGCTTATGTCAGGGGGTTCCTGTCTCTGTCACTTTAAATACAAATGTCTTATTTTATTTTATTGATTTATTTTTTTTATGAACTGTCCCAATAGCGGTCAAGAAAACCCCCCAAAACAAATTCCCTGTTCAAATGATTCATTCATTCACCAACACAGGCACCCTCCTCAGACCCCTTTATACCATGTTTTAGGTTTTTACTTTATTTTATTTTATTTAGGATTTATTTTTATTAAATGATCCCCAATCCCAGTAAACAACCCTCCAAAAATCATCCCTTGTTCAACTGATTCTTTCCCCACACCCCACCAACACAGGCACCCTCATGCACCTTTTATACTGTGCCTTTGGGAAATAAAATATTATTTGTAATGTGTTGTGTGTAACTTCTATGTTCCTATTGATTTCAATGGGCGAAAAAAGCGGAAAAAAGCAGAAGATTGGCACTTTTCGCTGGAAATTTTTCGCCAAGCGGAAAGTGCCATTTTTCACCGATTTCAGTTTGTGGCGGGAAGTTTCGCCCATCCCTAGCCATGCCATCATCTTTCTTACTTTCAACATCAGCTGCCTAAGAAGAAGAGGAGGATGCTGAAGCAATATTCTAGATCAACATCATTAATATTTCAGTCATTGTCAGCACTGCCCACCACTTAAAATGTTGAGCTTTAGGCAGCTGCTTAATCTGCCTATTAGGAAATCTGGTCCTGATGCTACTTGAGATCCTACAGCTACTGAGTACTATAATTCCCTTCATCTCCAGCCAGCAATTGTCTGGCAAGGAACTTTTAATCCTCAACAGCTAATGGGCCACTGGTTCTCCAGCAATGTCTTAATGCATGCAAAGAACATCTCCATTTATTCGCCAAGAGAATGATGGTGAGTATAATTTTGATTACATTTTCATGAGCATTATAAATGCCAGAGAAACAATAACCTTCAGACTTATTGCTTTCTTAAGTTTCTCTTGGACCTCGAGGGGTTTATTTGTGAGGCAAGCTCTGTCTGGGATGATGTGCCAAAACAACTTTCATTAGGTTGATTGTGAAAGGCCAGATGTCATCTTTAAAGTGATGTCATACAGATAGGACTGATCAACACGGTTATCTGCTTTGGCTAGACAAGATATTATAGTACAATTCCAAAATGTTAGAACTGAATGTCAGTGCTTACACTGTTTAAATTAACATACAGAGACAAGCTTTAATATGCAGGGCTATGCAGTGATGTTAAAGGGTGAATAATAGATGCAGAGATACACATGCAAGGAGTAGCTGTCCACAGTGAATAGGGAGGTTGATTAATTACATATACAATGATATGCCATCAGGGGTAGCAGGGGACATTTTATTAGGGGGTCCTGTCAATCAGATGACTCTGGAAATAGAGTACTGGCAAGTGGAGTGGGGAGGGGGAGATGTTCATATCACTGATACTGGTACCAAAGAGACCATATAAAGGTAAAACTAGATTAATTGTAGGGCACACAAACTACACTACAAAGAACAAGTAAACCTTTCTATTGAGTCAAATAAATTAAAACTCACATTGATTTAATGTAATTGTTAACCTCTTGGATGCTAGAGTAGTCTTCAGTGCATTGCTTCAAAAAATATTGGAAATCTATCTTGAATTATTGGGGTAAAAGCCACATTTAAATTATTGGGAATTTAAGGATTTTTTTTCATATGATGCAGCTTGTTTAGTTAGAATATAAGCTTCTCTGAGTCTAATGTAGTAAGAAGGAATATTCTTGGAGCTAAACAACTGCACTATAGTAGAAATCTTTGTGCTAACCTACTGTACTACTGGAGTAATCCTGGAGCTAATTAACTGTACTACTGAAGTAATCTTGGAGTTAACCTACTGCTCGGTAGGAGTAATCTTGGAGATAATCAACTGCACAATAGGAGTAATCTTGGAGCCAAATAGCTGCACCAGAAATAATTTTATACCTAACCTACTATACCATATGCGTAATCCAGAAGGTAACCAACTGCCCAATAGGAGTAATCTTATCCCTTTGAGTGTCAGAGGGGAATGCAATTCATTGGTCTGAAATGCATTGCATGCCCCTCTGGCACTCAAAGGGTTATAGCTAACATGCTGCACGATAGGAGTAATCTTGGAGCTCACAAAGTTCACCATTGGAGCAATCTTAGAACTAACCTACTGCACCATAGGAGTAATCTTATAGCTAACCAACTGCTTTCAAGAGTAATCTTGGACTTTACCTACTACACAACTGTAGTAATCTTAAAACTTACCAACTGCAACATTATATTAATCTTGGAGCTAACCAACTGCACTGCTGCAGTAATGCTGGAGATAACCAACTGCATCTAGGAGCATTCTCCACATTTTCATTGTTTTAAATGGGGCACTTAACCACCAGAATTCTAAAGAGGTCTGAATGCATTAATAAGAAATGAGCTTAAGATCTCTCAACCATCTAAAGGGTAAAACTAGGCCTTATTTAAATCAGTGAGACTTTTCTTTGTCCCATCTGGTACAGTTGATTTGCTTCAGCATTAGTCCAGTGGGGAGATGTACTATGGTGTGATAACTTCACCAATTAGATAAGCTCTCCAGTTTCTATGTTATTGTATGAATCCTATGTACTCAGACCTGTTCAACTTGAGACGTCTTAGTGTAAAAGTCTGGTCCAGAAAGTCCTGTTATCTGCAGCTCTGCCTCTTTACCTGGGCACACCTGCTCTCTTTGACGGAGATGGCAGAATTGGATGCAAAAAATGAAGGAAACATGTCTGAGAACTGGCAGACCATGGAGTAAGTATTCTTTTATTCTGATCACAGACAATGTCAGTTACCACCACTTTCTGAACACTGAACATCTTACCCTTAGTGTATAGTCACAACAGAATAACATAGGAAATGGAGAATGTATCACATTGGTGAAGCTGTCTCCTCACTATGTCACTTAATATATCAGCCAAAATAAAAAGTCACTTAAACCAATATAATCTAAATAGTGTTAAATCTGAATAGTCTGGTAGGCCTATCCCTCAAAGTCCAAAACTGGTTGGTGCAAGAAAAGGAGACAGAACTAATTTAATCAACACATAAAACTATGTGTCTATTGCACTCTAAAGAATAACCTATAAATTCCAATAAACTTGAAAGTAATAATATTGATTGTTATAATTAAATAGCATTCAATATATATACAAGATTGTATGATTATAATGTTAATAAATGTATTGCTGTGATTTCAAATGTAAAATCAACACAATTACACAAAAAACATATTAGAATATATAGACATTCTGGCATTTTTATGTTGGTAAATTTGATTTAATTTGATGATGGGGATTTATTACCATAAAATACTGTTGGTTGATTTATATGCAGAGATTAACCTCTTTAATACTAGATGTCTAGTGCACTGTGAAGTTACAGCTACAGAATTGATCCTGTTTTGCTAAGTACATTGTCACAGTTTTAAAACCTGTGATGTCATAATACATTCATTGTACTTAGAAATGAGAGTTAACATATTTATATGGACAGAGTATTGAATAATGAAAGCTTTTTGACCAAATACTGATAACAAATATAGGTGCAGGTGCATTAAATTCCTAAGCAGCAAAGATGTCCGAGTCAGATTAAAAATCCTATTTCTAATAATGAATTACCTACTTAGAGAATACTTCTGATTTTGACATATGAAAAATGCTTTAGCTGCATTTATTGGGATAGTTCAAAATTGCTTAGTTTGGTTATTGTCAGTTTCCTTTATTCTGCACCATATATTGCTTGCTTTATCACCCAGTCCTGCTCTGCTCTTCTGAAATGTAAAAATCTTTGGTTTACTACTTGGGTTTGCCTGTTGTTGCTTGCTACTGTATATTTATATCTCTGCAGAATGATATGTCATTGTCAGGATGCTCATGGGATGCGTGAATATGACCTATGGATTTCAAAAGCTTTAGAGGAATCTAATGTGCCTATGAATAATAGGCATGACATTTGTATGGGGGGAATTATGCATTTTCTCTATTGTCTTATTTGTGAGGAGGGGGATAAAACAGAAGGTCTAATACTGTTTATATGTTACACTCCTATACACTGAATTTCAAGGAAAAACATATGATGTAAAACCTTGGTTGCCAGAGACATCTGCAATGCATTAGAAATGTTTCAAAGCAATGGGTCGAAATGCTCTGCTAGAAGCAATCCTGCTAGAGAATAAAGTAGACTGCACACTAACGTAACCTACCCAGAGTGCAATCTCATTTAGCTCTAAAGTGCAATACACAAGGAAGAAATATTCTGAAGCATATCATACTTATCCTGCCCACATGACTGTCTAGTCATGAAATGCAAGGCAATTCCTCTGTGAATGAGATAAACAGCTAACTCCAGAGGTACATTTCAACCATTGGCCTCATCAGTGAGGTACAGCTGTCCTTTCTAAGCACTTGTGTAGATTAACTGATCTAAACCCTTTAGGGAATCCAAGCCTAGGTGTAATTTACATATGCAAAGAAAAAGTCAGTGATGCTAAACTAGGAAAATGCTTGCCAGGTAAAAAAGCAGACTAAAAAGGAACTTATCCTACCCAGGGCACAGTCTCTTTTAGTTCATAGAAAAGCATTTTTGACCATTATTTTGCAATGAAAATGTTTTTAGCCTCCAAGGAGGTAAGAAAATAATAATTACTTGCTTCAGAGTTCTTTTTAACTTGTGTATGGTTGTGTGCATGTGTTTGTGTGTGTGATTAGTAAAATTAATATACACAGTGAGCCGTATTCATGAAGCTGAAAGGGTGCAATTTTGGAGCAAACCAACTGAACCAAAGGGTAAAGATAACATTCCCATTAAATTATTCAGACTTTCAACTCCTTGAATGGTAGCAAGGTCTTCAATCCATTACCAAGCAATGCATTCGAGAGGTTAGCACTCTGAGTGACAGAAAAGTAGCCATTGCCAACCCACTGCAAAGCAACGTGTTGGATACTTTTCTGCCACTCAAAGGGTTAAAAACACCATTTACATCAATGAGAATTTTCAGAACGATCATCCCCCCTCTCTGCTGAAGTTGGCTTGTACCTCATTAGCTTGATGAATAAGATCCAGTGTTTTGCAAAACTAATAATCATTACAATATATAAACTTGTCATATAAGAATATTTGGAATGAGCAATGACACTGGGTCGCTTCTCCTACTGTTGGGGAAGCCTTCATTTAAACAATTTTACAGTATAAACTTTCATTTTTGATTATGGTGAAACTGTTGCTGTCTATGAAGAGTTTGGAACAGCAATAGTGACAGCACCATAATGAAAAGTAATGGATACATCAAATATTAAATTCAGTGAAGGTTTGTTCTGTAGTAATAGTTTCATGAAACATATAAACATTGTTTATGTTTATTTTTTTAAGAATTAGAGAAATGGCCATGATTCATTTTGCAGATTCATAAAGGGGATCTGGAAAACTTTTGGATCTGTATGAACTGATTTGGAATGAGCTAAGGAAGGCAAGAAGGAGCAAGGAGAAGATCTGTGAGTGACAGAAGAACGCAGGAAAAGTGTGGGATAGCAGCGGGTGGGGGTAAAAAGAGGACAATTATGAGGAGAGGGAAAGGCATGTACCAAGGAGATGAAAACAAAGGAGAGGGGGACACAGGAAGCCAAATGCAGGGGAGTGGGCCAAGGAGAGGGAAGGAGCAGACAATCTGAGGAGAGAGAAGTAAAAGGGCTCAGTCCAAGGAGAGCGAAGGCGAGCTAGGCAAGAAGAGGGACAGGAAGTGGGTCTCGGCCAATGAGGGAGTCACTGTTTGCTGCTGAGAAAAGTGGGAGTGGCAGAAAAACTCCTTACGCTGTTACATGCCTGCCCTGGGCAGGAATACACTGTGAATGATGGCTAAAGTTAATATAACTTTACTTTTTTTAAACTAGAAACAAAACAACTGTTCCACAAGATGTGATTAAGGTCTCGAGAAGCACTATATTTTACATAAAAAAAAAAAATCAGATTTGTTGAATTGTTTTGCTCATCCTTATTCAATACCTTTTTAAAAGGTTCAGTCTGTATTCAGGTGAAAAACAACAACTCCATTTTGTATCTCATGTTGATTTGCTCTGTCTAATTGGAGAGCTGACCCTCACAGAAGATGACTTGTGTTTGTTTTCCTTTGGTTTTTCATCATTTTAATTGACCTTATATTGCACTTAATATATGAAGATTCCTTTAAATAGCTTGAACTAGCAAATCTCAGTTTTTTTGTTCATATTCTCTGTGATATCTTCACCTAACACACGAATGCATTTGAAGCAGGGGCTTAACCCGTTGAGTGCCAGACAGGGTGCGAAAATGCATTGCAAATCACTCAGGCACTCAAAGGGTTAAACTGGATTGAGAAGCAATACAATTAGCTCACACAAAACAGCTCTAGGTATGCTGTATAAGAGATGAAACTGCTTTTAGCTCCTAACACTAAAAACAGCTCATATTTGAAAAAGAATATAGGACCATATGCAGAAAGAAAATGTGCAACAATTCCTGGGAAGAACAGTCCACCATAAGCATCAAATAAAAGTGCCTAAAGTCCCCTTTGATATAAATGGGCATTTTAGACTCTTGAATAAATTGCGAGCAATTTAAATCAATGGGAATTTTCGTTTATTCCCTGAGGTGCAGCTGATGTAACCCAGCAGTATAAATATATGAATCTGCCAGCATGGGTCATTTTCTGCTCTAAGATGATGGCCTAAATGTTGGGGTATAAACTAGAACATAAAATCTATTTCATAGATAATGGCACATAATCCACCATCAAAAAGACTTTAATATGAGCCAGCCCCTAATGTTTCCCCTATAGCACACATAGGAAAGTAATAATGTTACATTAATTTCCTCTACAGCAAGCTAGTACGTAAACATACATAAGAAAAACACAGAAATAAATAACATCCTCAAAAGGCCCATACACTCCCCCAACACCATCCCTTTCGACCAAGTAGTGTAAATGGGAAAACTTTAAGCACACATAACCAGGGGAGGGCTGGCCTGGGGGGCAGGGGGGCAATTGCCCTCTGGGCTGGCCCTGTGTCTGGGCTGGTGGGCCAGTGCCTCACTCAATCTCCCACTTGCTGCTGTAAACGGAGCTACACTAGTGATACCACAGAACTTGTGAAATGAATCTACAGAGCTACAATCCAAACATAGCTGCACTAGTAGCATAATCCATTTCCCTTGCAAACTCTATGCCATCACTATGCTATCTTTACTTAACCCTTTGAGCGCCAGAGGGGTACATAACGCATTGAAAAAGCAATGTGTTGTGTACCCCTCTGGCACTAACAGGGTTAAAATGTAAGCACTGTAGTATAACTAATGTAGCCCCATTTCAACAGTAAGCTCTGTGGTATCACTTGCTTTAATTCACAGCTTTAAGGACAATTTTAAAATTAAGGAAGCAGGGGTGGGCTGGGACAATGGGCTTGGACGATAGTAGATATGGGCCATTTAATTGTATTTGCCCCCTGGGCCGTATGTTGCCAGCCCTCCCCTGCACATAACTTAGGGAGGAATGCAAACAACATTCCCAATCACTATTTAAAGGGATAGTAATGCTTCATAATAAAAGCAGCTCCAATTAATCTTCATAGTATTTGGAGAGTGTTATTTCAATTCTGTCAGAGTTGTAGTTCTAGAGTAATTCAATGACAAAGTGTCCCCCTCCCGCCCCTTTTACTGATGTCACACTGTTCAGTCAAAGCAGAAGGGAGGTGCCCAGGTAGACTGCAGAGAGGGACAATCTTCAATTAAGATAAGGGAAAAACCTGAAAAACTTGTCAAGGGGGGCAGGGCTTTCATTGTTCTCATAGGAAGAAGATTGTCCCCTGCTGTCATCTGTCTGGTCTATGGACTGCATTCCACATCTGAGAAGAGATGGCTTACACTAGGTAAAAGGGGTGGGAGGGGAAACTTTGCTTGTGAATATCTCTCAAACCATAAAGGCTTGAGAGATAAGACTTATATCATTCTTCATGTTTTTTTAATGCATACAAAATAAAATAAAGATGAAGTATTACTATCCATTTAAAGTATACTTTTCATGGCAAAATGATAAGCACCAAAATATTACTGAATTGTAAATCTTTTTTCAGAATTAGCGAACATTTGTGCTTTTATGGTGAATGTGGTTCAAAAATTAGCCATGGCTAAAATGTCAGACATTTTGTAAGAGGAGAGCAATCAGCACACATTTCATACGTCTAACTATGTCATTAATTTAGGTGCATTTACTAACTTGCCATTAATTTAGGCACATTCGTTAACTTTGCCATTAATTTAGGAACATTCGCTAACTGCTGTTAATTTAGGAGCATGTGCTATTCAGCATCAATATGTTTTTTCTTGCATCACAAATAGCGCATAGATTTATGGCTTTCAAAAACTCAGAATGCTTTGCTTTCTTGCATCTCGTCCTTAGTGCTTATTTTTGCAGGGTTTTCTGGCCATAATAAGAAATGTTGTTATTATCTGGAAATGTTAGTTGTCCTTTAAGCTTATACAGCATTATTTAGACTTAGGTCAATCAAATCCTAGTTCTTGCTATGTATGTAAAAGTAAAGGCCAGAGGGAATATAAACCTCCCAGTGTCCAACAAACTGTGCTATATCTACATGATGTGTCACTTTTTCTTGTGTCAATGACAAGGATCCTTGACTATTGCTGTGCCTCTGTCCTGCACTGTGCTGATAGCCATGTTTGTACTTCACAAATAAATGATGCTAATAGCGATAATAAATCTTGACTTGGCATTAATTGGCAGGAATTGCCTCACTAGCAGTCTTGCATTACCCTCAGGCATGGGTACTTAGAAGAAACTGAGAATTTTCATCCTGCTGTTCCAGCTTATATCCCTGGGCTTACCATTATAAAGGAAAGAGAACTACAGAGCCAACACTAATTGCTTACTAGAAGAAAATATACAAGATGACCCCTGACAAAATAAGTTCCATCTCTGTAACGAATAAAATTCATTGCCAATATTGCACTGTTTAGTTTGCTAAGAGAGGACAGAAAAAGCATGCTGTTTTTTTTTTCTTCATTTCCCTCCTTGGTTTCCATTCTTTTGCTAAAAACTAGTGGTTGAAGGCAGGCATGAATTCCTTTTGACAGACACATTACCAAGCCGGGAGGCGTTTCTCAAGATTCATTCATAACTGTCCAACCCACGCTATAATTGCACCTTATTACTCTGCCCGGGGGGCGTACTGCTCTGGCGCACAGCCTTATTTGCTCAACTGCAGTGACACATCTTCCTTATTCACTCTAGCCTGCCAATATTGGGCTTTCAGTACAAGCAAATAGGTGTTTTTTGTTCACACTCTTTAAACAATATTTCTGAAACCTTCATTTCTCAATTCTAAATTAATAATCTGCTCACAGTTTCAGCTGCTTTGAATTTTCCACTAAAGAGGTTATGCAAATGTGAACTGAGATAGCTGTTTTAAACCAACGGATTTTTTTCTTTCATGCCCATTGCCTTTTTCTTGTTTAGCTGTCGTTTTTTTCCTCTCTTTTACATCTCATCTTGATTTTTTACTTTTGCTAGATCAACACTTTTCATGGATTTGCAAGAAAGAACTCTAGCCATTTTATCTGCAATGCGACTTCTTTTTTTTCTTATTTCCTGTGTTTAATCATTATTTGTACTTATTTGATGGTCATTTTTATCTAAATGTGTTTAATTGGCTTTATCTGTTTAATAAAATCCTCTAGCTTATATCAATAGAAGTCTGAGAGACATATTCAATAGACTAACCAACTATGCAGAACATACTGTACAATTTAAATATAAAGACAACATGGAGAAATTCTGTGGCATACCATCTGTACCACAGATTTTCATTGATGTAAATGGTACTTTTAACCCCTTGAAGGCATTGTGTGGAGGTGGTCTCACTTAAAGTGTTAAGCAGCAGTGGGACTGGATGTATTGTAGGGCGGATGGGAAATATCTACATGGCATGCCTTACTTAGTCTAATCAATAAACTGAACTAATTAAAAATGTTCTAAATAAAAAAAAATGGCTAATATAACACATATATTTGTTTTAACCTCTGTAGAAATAACCAGTGCTGTTTTTAAGTGAAAGTGTCCATTTAAAAAGCTTAATTTAAATAAATGGGAATTAGGTCTAGGCAGTAATATAAACACATCAAGCGTCTACCACCTCACAATCATGAGAGGTGTTAGCAAAGACACCACACCAGAGCGCACACCACAAAATAGGGCAGTCTAGAGTCTATAGAAGCGATAACACACAATATATAAGTGTAATAAAACTACATACAAATAACAGCATGCAATTCCAAATGTCTTTACAGTTTTTTATTAGTAAAATTGTAGTTCGATCTTGGAAGAATGCATCAACTGACAAATACAAGCTGTAGTTCCAAACTGACAAGCACTTTACTCTCTGTTGTCTCAGGTTGCAGCCACACTTGTATGGTCCTCTTGTCACACTCTTCCAAAACAATTTCTGCAGAAAGGGGCTGAAGACCAAAAGAACAATCTAAAAGTAGTGTTTATTAATTTCAAAAATCATCCTGCAGCATAAATTGCACTAACAAAATCAACAGATTAAAACAGCATATCTCCAGTATCCTGGAACGTCTCCTCCTTCACAATATACCCGCGCTTGTACACAACTCACTCCGAAAATACCCCGGACTTCACAACCATAGCTGGTACCTCTACTTATCATTGACTCTTGGTAATTCCTAAAATCTACTGTAGATCCGGTTATCTCCAGATATGTGTAAATCGGTTAGATTCTATCCCAAGAGCTTCTGGTATTATACGACAATTTTCCGTTCCAACACCATTGCAATAAAGTAGCAGCCGAACTCTATCAGTCATAGATAATCAGACTTCTTCCCCACACATAACGCCGGTTGTCTGACGGCTTCCTCAAGGGATCTACAGGAGATTTTAGGAATTATCAAGAGTCTATGATAAGTAGAGGTACCGGCTGTGGTTGTGAAGTCCAGGGTATTTTCGGAGTGAGTTGTGTACAAGCGCGGGTATATTGTGAAGGAGGAGACGTTCCAGGATACTGGTGTTGTGCTGTTTTAATCTATTGATTTTGTAAGTGCAATTTATGCTGCAGGATGATTTTTTAAATTAATAAACACTACTTTGTTTGATTGTTCTTTTGGTTTTCTGCCCCTTTGTGAAGAAATAGGTCGAGGCAGTATTTGGCTGCCCAGTTGTTGGCTGGTTGGGGATAATGAGAGTTGTATTCTCCAACAGCTTGAGAGCCAAATATTTCCTACTCCTGATCTAGAGGTAAGATACACTGGAATCATTATCAGGACAGCCACAGCACGACAGTAACTATTTACATTTCATCCTTCTGTCCAGACCTTCCCAATAAAATAATATCTCAGACTACGGCAGCCATTGTTGTGACAAACTTAGAGGGAATTGTTAAGTATGCTGCCCTCAACTGTGTTTGAGTTTGCCATGGCTGTATGTGATAGTTTTAGTGAGTACTGTGCCCAAACTCTTCTGTCATCAAGATCAATGGTAGCAAACCACGAACATCTGTAAAATGGAGTAAAATGACACCACTTTCTCTACGCAATTTTATTGCACTGCCTTAAACAAAGAGCAGATGAATGGAACATCCAAAATGCCCATTTACTTCCCTACTGCCCTTGGTGGAAAGTGCGTACAGAGGACCATTTTAGGCTTAAGTAGCTTAACAAACTGATATTAAGCAGGCATACAGCTAAAACATTAGTATCCGCACCCATTTTAGCACATAAGTAGAGTTTATAGCAGGAGTAGCCCATGGGACTACAACTCCATTATCCTCAACCAGCCATCAGTGATGGATGTTATTATCCAACAGGTGGAGTACCAACAATTAACTATCCCTGGTTTAGAGTGATAGAAGCTGGCTTTTGATAAATAAAAATGTTAATTATGTAGTATGTACTATATTTCTAACTACTAGAACATTTTACTTCAAATGAGGAGTTATGGAGCTTGGCGTTTTCACCTATTAACCCCCATTGACAACAGTTGGAGATAACAGAAGTAAATAGATCAATTTTTGTACTGTTATACAAAAAGTCCCATCAGGGCATGGGGAATATAGATACTTCACCAAATGAATGTTTCAGTAAATGAACACTAGCACCAAAAATGAAATATGTTGACATAAAATTTGAATTACATGAATCAAGAATATGTAAAAATTATTAATTTGTAATATTGTTAAAATATAATCCTAAACTTGTTTTTTATTGCATGTATAAATTGTCCTGTTCAGGGAGCATTTATTTAATTTTGATTGTGCTGTTTGCATTGAAAAATAAGAGCAAAAGTAAGACTAGATTTCAGAAAACAAATAGAACATTTTTTACAGATACTAGCATGAAGTACAGGATAATTAAGTGAATATAACACCAACGCATTTTAATCATTAGTGTTCCTTTAAAGTCTTTATTATTTTTGGCCACTGAGCTATTTATTATGCATACACACTTGTCCTGAACACTGATACTGCCACCACTTAAAAATGGTAAATTGTGATATTAGTGAATTTCTCCTTTTATACGAGAATCACAACTTGGAAAGAACAAAAATAATGTTTACTCCTCTTAGGAATTTTGATGAATGTTATACAATTTTCTGAATTCTGAGGGAATTCGTATGCAAGGTAAAGTGTACCATTGTCCTATGTTAAGGTGTAAATAGCAAAGCATTGGGAGAAAAAAAATTGCCTTGATTTCAAAGGGTCAGAAACTTAAGGCTTAGCATTTTGTTAAAGATTTTTTTTTTTACCAATCCTATTAATTTCAATGGGTTGAAAATGGAATGAGAAACAAGAATTCCTGTGGGAAATCACATTGAAGATAAAGAGTTCTATTTTATTTCTTTTATTTTAGAACATTTTACCTATTCCTAATCACACCAGCTTGTGATACATGTCATGCCTGCTAGTGCTACGTAGAGATTTTTATGCCACATGCAGAAAGTTCAAAATGGAGTTATACTGAAGCACCATGCCCGTCAGGAATTATCTGCATTAAAAACTACAAGAGACAGCCTCAGCATGGCATGTGGCCTCTCTGTAACACTTATTTTCAGAGGTGTTGGAATGCCTCCAAATCCTCATTTGAGAATTAAAAGTTCATTTAGGGCTCTATGACCAAGGGGCTTCACAAAAGACTGTCCAAGACTGTAATCTGCTGTTTGTAACATTTGGCAGACAAAAACAAGATTATCCATTGTAACAGAGACATGGAGGGAGGATTTGCTGGCTCACTAATACATAATTTTATTCACTTGACTCCATACAGCCCCCAACTAAGAAGGTCTATCAAGGCTATTACAGATCCTATTAAGAGTATAGATGTGAAACATAAGTGGGCTTCCCATTTAGCATAACAGCAAAATATAAAGGTGTAACAGCTATCTTACGAGATTTAGACGAAGCACAAACAGGAGAATGCTGTTGTACCTTGTGGAAAATCTCAATAACTCCAGAATGAATACAAAGTAAATCTATACACTTATTTTGAACACATGAAGACCGGTGTTGGTTGATTCACTACCTGTCCAAAAGCTTGTGGGGACAAATAATGCTGGTCCTCCTCACACAGACCTCTATACGAGCAGCACTATGGACAGATGATTAATCCACTGGACAAGGAGCACAAGTTCCGTATGAGATAATATTTATTTTAAAAAAAATCCATACAGACACAAAAATACTTATAATGGAAAATTACTGATAAAAATTTAAAAAATTAATAAAATTTAAAACTTGTGTAAAAGTGTACACTTATAAAACAATCTAAACACCCTCAACATGTTTCAGACGTTGTCCATTTCATGCATTCAAAGTAAGTGTACGGATTTACTTTGTATTTATTCTGGGGTTATTGAGATTTTCTGCAAGGTACACCAGCGCTCTCCTGTGTGTATTTTCTATATTTCATGTTGAAACATGAAGGATCCATTCAAGTCTGAGGACTGAGCAGCCAAATTAGAACACCTGTATGGGGGCAGTATAGTATCATCCACATGCTTGACATGCTCCTATAGGGACCTATTAGTAGCCACATCTAAATGTGAGTAAAATTCTCACCAGTGATTTATCGACTTGATGATCTTTGTATTTGAAATACTACACTATATTATTGAAACGGTTTGTTTGACACACAGACACGGTAGGCTTGGATTAAACACAGTTTTATTGAACAGTTGTAATAACAATAACCCTCACGGGTCCAGTAATATATCAGCATTATAATACAGACACAGGACAGGTTACAATGAGGTATACCCACATGGGTTCAGTATGTGTAAGTAATACAGAATACAATATACTGACATGGGTCAGGCAGTTTTCGTGTGATACTCGAGTTAGGTAGCACTGAATGGGTTACTATTAGGCCAGGAGGACTGACAGGCCCTAATAGCGCAAGGCCCTTTAAGAAGCTCAATCTTGAAGAGAGAGCACCAATATGAGTAATGCCCAAACAGTAACAGAGACCAGAGCTACTTGTGGACTGCCGTAGCAGTAAAGGAGACCAGAGCAACTTGAGAGCTGCCATAGCAGTAACGGAGACTAGAGCAACTGTGGACTGCTGTAGCAGTAACGGAGACCAGGGCAACTTGTGGACTGCTGTAGCAGTAACGGAGACTAGAGCAGCTTTGTGGACTGCCGTAGCAGTAACGGAGACCAGGGCAACTTGTGGACTGCTGTAGTAGTAACAGAGACTAGAGCAGCTTGCCTGGAGATGCACCCAACCGGGGAATGTACGGATGGAAAGAACACACAACAATGTCGCTTGGGTGACACTGGTAACAACGGAGACTATACTACAGAGAGTAACTGTCCGGAGACAGAGAGGATCCTGTAGCAACCCCAACCGGAGGCCGGATGAGACGTAGCAGGAGGCATACGCAACCACAGGAGTCCAGCAGGGCTGAGTCGGTACACAGAGCAGGAATGTCAGCCAATCCAAGTTGGTACCAGAGCAGGAACGTGAGCCAGGCCGGGTCGGTACACAGAGCAGGAACGTCAGCCAATCCGAGTTGGTACACAGAGCAGGAACATAAATCGGGCCAGGTCGGTACACAGAGCAGGAACGTTAGCCAATCCAAGTCGGTACACAGGACGGGAACGAGTTCAGAATAGTCAGACAGTCCAGGTCGGTACACAGGCAGGAACAAGATGCAGAGGAATCTGGCAGGCCGGGTCGGTACACGGAGATCACACGAACAACAGGAACAAGCGCTGGTACAGAAACACCAAGAAAGGGCACCGGATAAGTGACAAGGCCCAGTATTTAAGGACAAATACTGGACAGGGACAAGTTACTTCAACCAATGAGCGAAATCAATACAGGAAACTGACAGAATGTCGCCAAATAGCACTGGCACCGTGATAGTACCCCCCTCTCAAAGACCCCCCTCCTAGAAGAGGGACCAGGTTTCTGAGGGTATTTGGAATGGAAACTGCGCAACAATCTAAGAGCATGAAGGTCACTCTGATCAACCCAGGAACGCTCCTCAGGGCCATAGCCCTTCCAATGGACTAAATATTGCAATTTTTCTCTGAATCTATGTGAATTAATAATACTTTGGACTTCGTACTCCTCCTGACTCTGAACTTGCACAGGACCAGGGACCGCAGGAGTGGTAGTGTAACGGTTTGTTCAACACTCAGACACAGTGGTTTAGGATAAAACACAGTTTTATTGAAAACACAATGATAATTACCCTTAACGGGCTCCTAGTGTCTCTGTTTGTCAATATGAATTCAGCCTAGATTGTAAGCTCCTTGGGGCAGGGTCCCATTCCTAGTGTATGATTCCCTTGCTGCACTTTCCCTCACAAATAATGTAATGATTGTACTTAACCTTAATGCTCTTAACCCCAGTTCTGTCGTTTTTGTATTGTATTATTTCAACTTCTGTAAAGCGCTGTGTACATGTATGGCGCTATATAAATAAAGATACATACATACATAGCGTATCTTAGCAGAATTATACAGGTGTAGTACAGGACTTAGATACATATGCCTACACAGGCCCAGTATAATAGGAAGCAGTCTGTGGTGAGTTCTCTAGTAACGCCCAGTATGATGGAATAACAGCGAGTAGGAGACTGTAGTGCTAGAATGGAGACAGAGCACTGGTAATCTGCCAGAGCAGAGCTGAGGCTATACCCACTGCTGTAGCAGTAAACAGAGGCAACAATGATACTCGTAGTGCTAATCGGAATCACCGGAGGGTCACACAGGGCACAGCGTGCAAACAGATAGAGAACTGGACTACTATGCGAAACCGGATCACCGGTGCTCTGGCAAGACCACTGAACTTAAGCAACAGCGTAAGTGGAGAGGCTAACGATCAGGAACAGAACTGGAGCAGGATCTTCAACCCAGCCGGGTCGGTACACGGAGCAGGAACGTCAGCCAAGCCAATTCGGTACACGGAGCAGGATCGCCAAACACGCCTGGTCGGTACACGGAGCGGGTAGACCAGACAAGCTGAGTCAGTACACGGAGCAGGAACGTCAGCCAAGCCAGGTCAACACAGGAACAGGAACGTCAGCCAATCCAGTTCGGTACACAGAGCAGAAACGATGAGCAGGCAGAGTAGTCAAACAGTCCGGGTCATACACTGGTATCAAATAGGAGTAAACGGAACCAGCGCTAGGCAATGGATACACCACAAAAATGCAAACCCTAAGTGACAGCCCAAGGTATATAAAGGCTGTCACTAGGAGGGGATATACAGCTCAGCCAATGAAAAGGCACCAGGAAGTAAATATGTCAAAATGTCGCAGGAATCACGGGCACCGTGATAGTACCCTCCTCTCAAAGACCCCTCTCCGAGACGAGGGGCCTGGTTTTTGGGGATACTTAGCATGGAAACTGCACTGTAATCTGGGAGCATAAAGGTCCTTAGAATCGACCCAGGAACGCTCCTCAGGACCGTATCCTTTCCAATGGACCAAATATTGTAATTTCCCTCTGAATCTTCGTGAGTCAATAATATTTTGTACCTCGTACTCCTCCTGACCTTGCACCAGAACAGGACCAGGGGCCACAGGAGTAGTAGTGTACCGGTTGCATACCAGAGGCTTCAACAAGGATACGTGTAACACATTATGAATCCGCATGGATGCTGGGAGGTCCAGAGCATACGACACAGGGTTAATTCTGTGGATAACCTTAAAGGGACCAATGAACCGGGGAGCCAACATTTTGCATGGAGTCTACAGGTTCAGATTCTTGGAGGAGAGCCATACCCTGTCCTCAACCTGGAAGGAGACAGCCGGCAACCGTCTGCGATTAGCTTGATGCCGATAACGCTGGAACGAAACACTGAGCCTGTGCCCAAGTGGAACGGAGCTGCTCCATATGCTCATCCAGAGCTGGAATTTGCTGCGTCTGAAATGAGTCCTGGAGCAAGCATGGTTGAAACCTGTAATTGATGAGAAACGGGGAGCTCCTGGATGATGAATTAACCGCACAATTCCTGGCAAACTCTGCCCAAGGCAACAGGTCGGCCCAATTGTCATGATGATCGGACACAAAACAGAGTAGAAATTTTTTCCAATCCTTGATTGGCACGCTCAGCGGCTCCGTTGGTCTGGGGATGGTAAGCGGAAGAAAATGATAACTGAATGCCCATCTGCGCACAGAACGCCCTCCAAAACCTAGACACAAATTGGCTCCCACGGTCCGACACCAGCACCCTGGGTACGCCATGCAACCGGAAAACCTCTCTGGCAAGTATCATTGCCAACTCCTGAGCTGAGGGAAGGCCAGGAAGAGGCACAAAATGTGCCATCTTAGAGAATCTATTGACAATCATCAAAATAAAGGAATATCCCCTAAACACAGGTAATTCTCCATTAGGTATAGGTTGGAGCAGGCCCACTGGAAGGTGTCTAGGGGACTTGGCACAGGCTCATGTAGAACAAGCTGCAGTGAAAGCGGTGCAGTCAGCACGCAAGGAAGGCCACCAGAACAACTGTGAGAGAGACCAAGTCAATTGATTCTTGCCAATATGACTAGCAGCCTTAGATGTGTGGTAGGTTTCAAGTAGCCGGGTATGGAGGAGTTCGGCTACAAAACATTTGCCTACCGGGGTATCAGGTGGTGCACTAGCCTGGTTAGCGAGAATCTCTTCCCCAAGGGGTGAAGTAATGCTAGTTCATAAAGTGGCTAGGATGTGATCAGGCTGAATGATCGGTACTGGAGTCTCATCTCTCTCAGTGTCCGGGTTGAATTGTCTAGACAAGGCATCTGCCTTAACATTTTTGGAACCGGGCAGACAAGAGACAATAAAATTAAAGCGGGACAAGAACAAGGCCCATCTAGCCTGACGAGAGGACAATCTCTTAGCCTCAGAAAGGTACGTTAAGTTTTTATGATCAGTCAAGATCAGTACCTGGGTTCTGGCATCCTCAAGCAGGTGGAGCCATTCTTTGAGGGTCAGGATAATTGCCAAAAGTTCTCTGTCCCCAATCTCGTAATGGCTCTGAGCGCTAGACAATTTCTTTGAGAAAAAAACCACAAGGCCTTAACATACTCCCAGGATCCAGTCGCTGAGACAATACTGCCCCTACCCCGGTCTCAGAGGCATCGACCTCCAGAGTGAATGGAAGGGAGGGTATCACGGTCCCCGTGATTCCCTGTCACTCTCTGTGATGGTGCTCGTCCATGGGAGGAGCTTGATTGGCCCACTCAGGGTGTCCCTTTATATACTGGGCCTATGGCACCTGTCAGGTGCCCTTTCGTGGTGTTCCTGATCCTGCGCCATTGTTGCTGTGTTCCTGCGTTCCTGTGTACCGACTCGGCCCATCTTACTATCCTGCTGTTCCTGCTCTGTGATTGACCCGGTTCCGACTGACGTTCCTGCTCCGTGATTGACCCGGTTCCGGCTGACATTCCTGCTCCGTGATTGACCCGGTTTTGCCTGACGTTCCTGCTCCGTGATTGACCCGGTTCCGGCTGACGTTCCTGATCCGTGATTGTTTCCTGTGTTCCTGCGAGATTTTGATCGCATGCCGGCGACATTCTGAACTGTGCTGGTAGTATTGCCCTGACTGATCACGTCTCTACTGCTGAGCTGTTGCCTCGGTTACCGAGCCAGTCTGAGTATACTTTCTGAGCTGTTGCCTCCGTATCCGAGCCAGTCAGATACACTTGCTGTGCTGGTTGCCTCCGATATTGAGCCTGTCTCTGTACACTTGCCAAGCTTCCTGCCGTTCTATCTGAGCCATTTAACACTTGATGAGCTTGTTGCCTCCATCACCGAGCCTATCCGTTGACACTAGCAGAGCAGTACTCCAACTGCGGTGCTCGTTCCTTGCAGTTGTTGCACCGAGTGGTGCTATTGGGCATACCATTAGCTCTTGCAGTGTGTTGCTCCGCTTCGGCACCGGAAGGGTGTCTTGGCTCTGGTCTCCAATTGCTCACTGTTTCTACTACCGTATCACACTAGGCAGTGCGTTGGCTCCCGATATACGCTTGTGCAGTGTCTCCTCCGTTGCGGCACCCAAGGGGTGCTCTTGGCTCTGGTCCCATTGGCACATGCAGTGTCTCCTCTGTTGCCATACCTAAGGGGTGTCCCTGGCTCTGGTTCCCTTAGCTCCAGCAGTGGTTCTCCTCCGTTATTGCACCCTATTGGTGTGATTGGCTCTAGCTCTAGTCAGTCCTTGCTGTACCATTGGACACATTACTATACAGCTATCTGAGAGTGATTCAGTTCAGTCGCATACTGCACCTTCCTATTGCACTACCACTGGGACTGTTTATATCCACTGGGAGTTGGCTTATCACCACCACAGAGACTGATCAAATTGCTTTGGGCATTAACCCTTGTTCCTCCATTGATTCTGTTGAGTGCTATTTGCTCCAGCTATATTGGGCCTGTACTACAGCCATTACTTGTCTATACCTGCTGTAACCTGTTCTGGCCCCCAGGGGCGCTGTTCCTTAATATTACCTCAATAAAACTGTGTTTTATTTTTAACCTTGGTCTGAGTGTCAGAAAACCGTAACAGAGGGATTGGGGTGGGACAGTACAGGAGCAGAAGCAAATACGGATTTCAGTGTTTCAAAAGCTTGTTCAGCTTCCTGAGACCATTGTGAGGGATCTGCACCCTTGTGCGTCAAATCAGACAGAGGTTTTACAATCGTGGAAAAGTTCCTAATGAATTTCCTATAATAATTGGCAACGTTGGATAGCCTTGAGCCCCTTAGAACGTGGCCACTGTAGGACTGCTGCCAACTTATCCTTGTCCATCGCAATGACATCCTTAGAAATAATGAAGCCCAGAAATGGCACTTTGGGTTTGTGGAATTCGCATTTCTCGATTTTACAAAATAGTTTATTCTCATGGAGTTTGAGCAGCACTGCGGTCACATCCTTGAAGTGTTGCGACAAACTAGATGAATGAATGAGAATATCGTCGAGATACACTACTACACAAGACTGTAGCATGTCACATAAGATATCATTAATAAATTCTTGAAACACTGCAGGTGCATTAGAAAGCCCAAAAGGCATTACCAGATATTCATAATGCCCCGATCTGGTATTAAATGCAGTTTTCCACTCATCACCGGCCCTTATCCTTATCAAGTTATAGGCAGCCCCTAAATCAAGCTTAGTAAAGATGGATGAGCCCTTCAATCTGTCAAATAGCTCGGTGATGAGTGGTATAGGATAAGCTTTCTTAGGCATCAGTTTGTTCAGTCCACGATAGTCTATATATGGGCGTAGTTCGACACTTTTCTTCTTTACAAAGAAGAAACCAGCCCCCCCGGACGAGGAAGACTTCCTGATAATACCCCTTTCTAGGGCATCCGAAATATACTCCTCCATGGCCCGATTCTCCTCACACGACAATGGGTAGGCACAACCCCGAGGAGGAAAGGCACCAGGAGGCAGATCAATAACACAGTCATACGCCCGATGCTGCGGCAACGCACTGGCCTCACCCTTGCTGAAAACGTTGCTGAATTGGCCGTATTCAGCTGACACAGAGGGGGAGGTACACATAATCAAACTGTCTTCAGCAACCTCACCCTGTTAGCTGAATTTGGCTGTTCCTCACCCAGTTTTATTCCTCCTACACAGCTGTTTCTGTTTCAGTTAATCATTGTTTTTCAACCAACATATTAAACTGAATATCATAAGCACCTGTTTGATATAATTGTTTAATTACACACCTGACTATATGCCTACAAAATCCCTGACTTTGTGCAAGTGTACCTAGAAGAAATTATGCTGTTTTAAAAGGAAAGGGTGGTCATGCCACATATTGATTTGATTTAGATTTTTTGTCTGTTCACTCACTGCATTTTGTTAATTGATGAATATAAACTGTTTTTGAAAGCATTCTGACCAAGGCTCAGCTCTCAGGATAAAGTAAATTATGGTTAGTAAATGCCTAAAGTAGGAGAGATTCAGCTCATAAGACAAAGCATATTAAGGTTAGGTACTTGCCAAAATGAGGTACCTTGGCGTTGGTGGCGAGCTTAGCATTCTATGGCCATATAATGTAACTAAATCCTCATCTTTAATATAGTAGTAATACGCAGGCACAATGCCGCAGAGTAAAGGGTTAATGGTGATGAAAATGTGGATGTGCACCAATACTTTGTATATTTGCTTTTAGCTATTTTGGTCAAAATTGGTTGCACTCCAGTAATTTTAAATGTGTTTTTTTTCTTTGGGTGTGCTTACCAAAACCTGGACTGGAATTGTACTTTTGGAAGTTTTGACCAGCTTCTATTGGTTTAAGCACCCCTCCCACCCCCAGGTGCAATGCTCATTGTCTCTAGGACACTATATAATGCCTGTTAGAGAGTCTCTCTCCATTAATGAGTACAGCTGACCAAGGCTCAGCTCTCAGGATAAAGTAAATTAAGGTTAGTAAATGCCTAAAGTAGGAGAGATTCAGCTCATAAGACAAAGCATATTAAGGTTAGGTACATTCCAAAATTAGGTACCTTGGCGTTGGTGGCAAGCTTAGCATTCTATGGCCATATAATATAACTAAATCCTCATCTTTAATATAGTAGTGATATGCAGGCACAATGCCGCAGAGTAAAGGGTTAATGGTGATGAAAATGTGGATGTGAACCAATAGTTTGTATGTTTGCTTTTAGTTATTACAGAATATACTTCCTCTCTGGTTTATTGTTGCTACATTTTCTCACTCAAGCCAACATTAAAGGAGCAGTAAACTTTTATTTATGAAAACACATATTTTATAGAGCATTTTCTGCTGAATAAAACAAGGTCACTCCCACTGCTGTCAGATGTTTTATTCAAAAATTATAGCAGTTCAAATCATCAGGAAGTGAATTTACTGTGTTTACTTCCTGATAGTTCTAACTGACAGGAAGTGTCAGGCAGTTTCTATCACATTCTACGGAGAACTGTATGTCTCTGACTTTTCTGACTTTCCTCTCCATTAGAATATAACAGGAAATCTAATTAGAATTTGACCACTAGGGGGCACTGCTAATGTAAAAAAACATGGGTTTAAACTGTAATAACTCTGGAAATATAAATCTCTCAGCAGTGGGAGTACCCTTACCTTACTCAATAGGAAAATCCCTACAATATATATTTTTTAATTAAAAAGTTTACTGCTCCTTAACTAACCTCAGGAGTGCATTTAGCCGTATTTGGGCCTGGCTGTGAGGTAATTGATGATGAACAAATTAGGTTGAAATGTGTGCCTCTGGGAAGCTGGTATTCTCCTGCAGTAGAAACTTGCCTGTCTTTTCAGACCTACACTGCCTTTTTTGGTGGCATTAGTATGATATGTAAATGGAAATAGCTCCTCTTAATGTTACTTGAGAGCTGAAATGTGAAGGTTCTGAGTGGTGACTAGCCATAAAACAAGTAATAACTGCTTATAAGTGCCATAGGGGTTCCTGTGATGTAAATCTGGTTCTGCTGTATATCACTAGGTGTAGTTGGCACAAAGTGGTTATTTTATTGTCAAAATCTTTGTACATGGGAATTAGGCAGGTGCAGTGCACAAAATACTTTAGTGTTATATTTGCAAATGTAAGTCTGTTTGTAGAATCCCATTCCCCAAATGCCAATTACATTTTAGGCAGGACTATTGAAACTAGCTTTGAACGCAAAGTGAAAAGGGATTTTGTGAATAAGTTTCATGAAAACAAGTTATAATTTTGAATGAACACCACCTAATAATAGCCAATGAACATTCCCCTTGTGTGCCCTGTTCCAAAGATTATATCTTCAATCAGTCCTGGATATCATGTCAATGAAAGCAGACATGATAGTTAATTACAATTTTTTAAATTAATGCAGATACAGTGCTTGTGTTAACATACCACTTTCACCCCTTAAGGACCACACATTCTGGGGGTAGGATGCTCTTCAGGGCCACACCACTTGTTTTTTAAGGATACATTCTGGGATTGCAGAGTAGCATGCAGCCGGGCTGCAATCCCAGAATTCCATGACGTGAAAGGACCGTCATCGGTCCTTAACACCTGATCAGTCATGATGGACACTAGCATCCTTAGACTTTAAGGTGTTAAGAACCAGTGGAGTAAGAAACACAAATCAATGCAACAGGTTGCCCACCATTCTGGTCCTTAAAAGGTTAATATTATCATGTAAAGTGGGTGGAGTTTGTTTAGTGGTCCTTTTAGCAACTGTCATGTCCACCTATATAGACATGTCACCAGAACTGTTATTTCTTGAACCAAGAAGTTCAAAAATCATAGGAGCCACAGTAAAGTCAATGTGGGATATTACATCTCCATTAAAAGAAGAAAAAGCAAGAGGCACTCCCATTGCAATAATATTGAAAACAGATGATGGGCTTTTTTGAGGCAATGTTCTTGTTTGTTTAACTCTTACATTTAACATTACTTTGAAATTCATTGGACACTCCTCTGGCACTAAGAGGGTTAATGTAAGTAGTACAAAGTCAATGTTAGGCAGTCCATTAAACAATGTCTTGAATAAAAAAATGAAACAAAGGTTGCCAGAGGGGCACTCAAAGGGTTAAAGAAGTTATCATTTAGAAGGAATTCAGATTTTATGCATTTATCTAATTGTCTCATAGCGAATTATATATGGGAATTAAAGTAAAAAAATCAGTACAGGAAAGACATATCTCATAACATAAATAACATCATAAATATGCTGTTTTTTGGTGCATGCTTTGGATCAGTCTATTGCCCTCCCAACTACTAAAGGAAGGACTGATCAGGTCATAGAAAGACTAAGCCAGTTCTCAGATGGCTATTCAGATTGTGGATGTCAAAACTAGAGATAGGTAAAAAAAGGCAAAAAAAGTTTTCATTGGAATTTATGTGGAAAAGTAACGATTCCCTGCCTTTCTCATGAAAATTCCCACCCAAAGAAAATATGTAAAATGTCTGCCTTTTCACCAGTACCAATACATTTTCTGCAAGATCTTTGCCATTTTTCAACAGAGAGATCATAACGTGCAACAAAGAGGAGTTCCGAGTCCAGGATGAATATTGGGAGATGACCAAATACCTGTACAAGGGGTATGCAGGGGTTATGGTTGACTTTTTCCCGTTTGACTTGCGACTGGACCTCCAAGAACTTGTGTTGGCAGCCTTTCATGAGGATGCCAATTTCGGCTGTTTGGACTACAGTTGATACTGGGAGATTTATTACAAGAGGAAAGCAATGTTTGGGAAATATTTTCCTCCGGATCTGGAGGGAAACCTAGAGATCCTAGTAGAGGAAGAATGGAACTTGGAGCGAATGTACATGGGCTGGTTACAGGAATCTCAGGAGATTCAAAGAGAGGAAGAAAACTGGGGGGGGGTTAATTCATCTGAGGAGGAATTCAATGAAGAGGATGTCTTGTATGAGATTGCCCCTGTTCACTCCACACTGGTGAGTAGGAATCTGCTCCTCACCAGTGATCTTTGTTTGGCCCCTACATCAGGGAGTGGGACAATGGTCCTCCCTGATACCCCTTTGTCCCTGGGTTGTGTTTTGCCTGATCTGAGGAGGGGGAATTCATTCCTCCTCAGCCACAAGGATGCCTCTGCATCAGCGGATGGGACAAGCGTCTCCCCTGTTAAGCATGTTGCCCCTTCCCCTGTTTTCCCAGCTGCGGTGGACGAGATGCAGGTCCCCACCAGGAGCAATATTATACCCCAACTGATGGGTGGGAGAGAGCCCATTAGCCCCTGTGAACCCCCTGCTTTGGTGAGTAGGAGAGAGCTCACCAGCAGCCCCAAGAAGATGCCCCATGTGCTATTAGAAAATGCCCTGGAGAAGGAGCAATGTGTGCTCTCCAGGGCCGCCGATGATACCTCCTTGAGGAATGGGACTGCAGTCTTCTTCAAGGCAGAGAATGGCCCCACGGTTAGTGGCCTGGAAGAGGAGCCCAGCAGACTGCCCTAATACAGTGCTGCTGCTGCCCCTGGGAACTCTGTGGACTGCGAATTGGTGGTCTGGAATGCATTCCCCACCAACCCCCTTGTAATCCCTGGCCAGGTGAGTGGGAGTGAACCCACCAGGCCCTGTGAGACCCTGGCAGTGATGAGTGGGACAACAGTCCTCATCACCAGCCCACCAGTTATTGCCCCTTTGCTGGAGACCCCCATCTTGGTGAGTAGGACCACGGTCCTCACCAAGGATTCTTTTGTTGCCCCTGTAAACTGCAACCTGGTGGGTGGGAATGTGTTCCCGACCAGCCCCCTTGTGACCTCTGGCCTGGTGAGTGGGAGCGAGTCCACCATGCCCTGTGAAACCCTGGCTGGGGTGAGTGGGACAACAGTCCTCACTCCCAGCCCAACGGTTGTTCCCCCTTTTTACTGTGATCCCTGGTTTGGTGAGCAGGAGTGAACTCCCCAGCAGTTTGTGTATTGGGCCTGTTGGTGATGGCCCCAGCAGACTGCCACAATCCAGTTCTGCTGACCCTGACCCTTTTCTGGACACCCCTGGCCTGGTGAGTGGAATCATGGTCCTCAGCAGGGATTCACTTCTTGCCCCTGGTTCCTTTGACCCCAGCTTGGTGAGTGGGACCACGGTCCTCACCAAGGACACTGTTGTGACCCTTTCCCCTGCTGACCCTTGCCTGGTGGGTGGGAATGTGTTCCCCACCAGGTCAACTACAAATCTGGCCCCAAGGAGTCAGATCACCGGACTCCCTGGGAGTTGTTATACTTGCCCCAGTCTTTTGGATGCCCCTTCCCTGGGCAAACAAGTCACCAGCATTGTCAACAGTTCTTTTGATGTTGCCTCAGCCCAGGCGAGTGGGAGCAGCATCCTCTCCTGTCCCTGGGGGGTACTTGCCCCACTAAAAGGGAGAGCTGTCCCCAGCATTCCCAGAATTGACCCCCAGGCCACTGAGGATCCAGAGACACAATTGCCCCAAGGAGATCCACTGTATGGACTGGCTATGGACCCTGAGCCACTAGCCCCAAACCCCGGAGGTTCTGACTCCAGCTCTGCATGGAGCACGGCCCAGGAAAGGCCTCCCAACTTGGTGCCAGCTAAAACCAAGAGGCACCAGTTCCCATGGCTTAGGACCAAGGGCCCCAGTTTTACCCCTGGCCCAGGACAAGGGGCACTCCTACTGTTTCCTGGCCCGGGCAAGGGGCTGCTATTTTTGCCTGACCCGGGCAAGGGGCTGAGGTTTTTTCCTGACCCAGGAGAAGAGACTCAAATGGACTCCCCAGCTCCAGACAAGGGGCTCAATGCAGCATGGCTCTCCCAAGGGTCCTAAGCCAGCATTTACTCAAGCACCTGCTGGCTTGGTACAAAAAGGGGGAGAAATGTAACGGAGCTTAGTCCGTTACTGGAGCCCTTGTCTGGCCCTAAGACTGTTTAGCCAAGAAACACCAGAGACTGTGGACATTTTGCCCTGTTTTGGACTCTGCTTTGGGCCCTGTCATATGAACTGGTCAGCCATTACCCTGGATAAAAAGACTTGTGTCCTACTTTATGTGGAAAGGTAGTAGAGTCGAACACAACTTTGTGCACAGAACTGCCCTGTGCTAGGCGAGTCAAACATTCACTGGCTAAAAACCTGTGTTCATAGAGTGTTTAATGTACTGTTGAATGGTCTATGTTTAATGTATTGTTGTGGTCGAGGGCTTACATACTCACCGACTATCAGTCGATGGGTACCGGAGCGGTGTGCGATCATCGCCATCGGATCAAGAGCTCGGTGGCAGGGGGCAAGAGACGGAAGTTGAGTCACTTGAATCCCTGAAGGAGGTATGCAAATATCTTCCATAGCCTAACATGGGGAATGATAGGCAGATCAGTGATTGGTCAAGGCTGGAGCAGGACATTCAAAGTAGTCAAACAGAGGCTCCAACCTTGGTCCATTGTCCCTAAGTTGTGTATTGTAGCCACTCCAGCCCTTGACTATGTTGTACTATATTTAGACCCCCTGTGTGTGTTAATGTAATAACGTCTGGATCATTGTATTTGTTAAGCCCATCTGTTGCTGGCCTTGTCTGATGTAATGTGATTGAATTATTTTCCCCATTGTATCTGGTTTCCCTATGTATCTCAATGTAGTTGACTTGTATAAATATGTGTGTTTTTTGTGAACAGAGGAGAGTTACTTTTGGAGTGAACAAGAGTCCTGGAGTCTTATGTTCTCACGGTATTAAATCGGCCACTCTGACGCTCATCTGAGCTGAATATCCACATCATTCGACCGTCTGCTGCCAGCATCCTGTGACCCAACTTTGGATGCTGTCAGGCAGCAACGTGGACTCTTCCCTGCTTCTTCGAGTTCCTGCTATCCTTTGATTCGAGCTACTGAGTGCTTGAATCTGCATGGTGACCGCTACCTTCGTTCTTGCTACCCTTTTCCTGTTTACCCTCCGACCGGGAGTCGAGGCATAACTCTCAACCTCCCGGAGTCCAGCCTGCAACACTCTACTGCTCGTGAGCTCAGTCGACCGCACCTCAATCCGCATCCTTCGACATAGAGTCAACTATACCGGGATTCAATGCCACTTTGAGTCGACAACCGGACTGTTCATCTGCTCGACCGGTGCATCTGATGGCACCAGTCTTGCGTCGAGGAGAGACCCGGGAACGATGGAGAAAGGCGACGCGGTCCCTTCTTAGCTTCCGTTACACTTGGAATACACTCTCTTCAATGGGCCGCTCCTCTCTACAGGAGAAAAAAAACAACCTATATCCAATTCAACAACAATTCTTTTGTAAATTGGTATGTAGCCATCCTAGAATTCCTATAATGAGCAACATACTAAACACAATATACCTAATGCACTTTAAATAATTATAAAGAGCACATCTTATTTAGCGCAATAGAAGAACTCTAACCAACAGAAAAAAACTATCATTTTAAAAATAAAAATAAGAAAAAAGTATACGTGAGATATATGTATCTCTATTCCAATGTGTCTGGTCCCATGTAATAGTCCACCAAAAGTCACAATCAAGTTATTGGAACAACGCTGCATGCCTCCCAATGGGCTGAGATCCCACGGATAAATAAACTAAAAAAAAAACAGAACACAGAAGTGGTACAGAAGATCTTCTAAGCGTAGTATAAAACTTAAAAGGGAAATCCTTCACCAATACCACAACAGTAAGAAAATTACTCTCAATCTCTAGAGGCCGTAAGCTGCCTCTCAGTAAAAGCTAATGTACTGGCTCTCCCCCAAGTCTGGTGTGCTTGTTCCTTGGTCCACTGCCGCTTATACTTTTTTCATTCTTTGTACTCCGTTAGGGAATCAAAAAATGTGGAATCAGCCACTCTAATAAAGGGCGATTAACCACCCAATATTGCTTTGGATGAACCTATTTACTCTCTAAAATACCCTATACCATCCGGAGTAAGAGTAAAGCATGGACCAGACTCTATTTGGGAACAGTACACATAGTCATACATTTTCTTAAGATATTAAAAACAAATCACTGTAAGGTCAAAAATTATTTTCAATGCAAGATGATATATAATATACTAAATAGAGAAACAGCCTAACACATTTCTTGACCCAGATGTCACTTCATCAGAGGCTTGCATGAAAAGGCTAACTATAGGGGTTTAGTGAATGTGATGCAGGGCCAGATTAACATATAAACACACGCTCTTGAATATAATAATGGCTTATTATCCAGCATTTCCACATGGAAATTAGTCATTATGCTTAATTTCCATAAGGAAATAGGCCATTCTCAGTGTAATGAGTAAAAATTTGTAAACCTCGTGAAGGCAGGTCGGATGGATGTCGATGCTGGATCTGATGTCAAAGACACTTTAGTGCATACTATCAATGTGCCTGACATGATTTTGACATTTTGAGTCCTCCTTGATCTTTAATGAATTTCCCCCATCATACTAGGATTGTGGATGTTGATGAATCATGTTGCTGAGTACGCATTAATAATGCATGTGGCTGGGTGGGGGATGGACGTAGAAGTGTTGATGATGCTGATGGTGACTGACAGGATGATTGTGTATTTATAGGCATCTTTACTTGTGTAGAGTCAGACTTTCAAATTAATTTCTCAAAGTTTATAAGCAGGCATAGTGTTCCTTTTCAGAAGTGGAAAACTAGCCTTTTCCTTTCAGCTTATTTTATACCGTGCCATCATCTTTCCCACTTTCAAATTCATTTGTATCAGAAGAAGAGGAGGATTTTGGAGCGATATATTCTAGATCAACATCATCAACAATAATTAGGTCATAATAAGTACTGCTTGCTGCTTTTTTCTCACTACTTTGACATTCCTCTAAGCTTTTTGAAGCCTCAAACTATTTCTTTTTACTTTTCCCCTTAGAAGGATTTTTAGAAGATCCATACTACTTTCAGTATAGGTGGTGTACTTGTTGCTCATACCATTAGCTGAAGCAGCTGGTCGAATTGCTGCACTTTACTCCTCTATGCTATCAACACTAGAATGGTTTATTAATACTACTGGAGGTGGAGGAACTTTTTATGTCACTTTCACAAACAGCCTCCCCAGGAGGAGAAGGATCATCTTCATTTATTGTACAAGCTGCAGCAACCATGGCTGCAGTCAGTTTTTGGACTGCAACTATACTAACATATTCTTGCACTGCTTCTACTCCTGTCCTCTTACCGCTAGACCATTTTATGAACATTATCAAAGTAACATGGATTTTACCAGTAGAGTAGACAACCAGACTGTTTGTATGTGATGATATCCTGATGCTTCCCATGTGTCAGTCTACAAAACACAACAAAACAAAGAAAGAAAAACATAAAAAAAGGAAAACATAAAGAATAGGCTGCCTGAGCAACTGCTTCTTCCCTCTTTGCCTATAGCTAGTGCCAAGAGAATTTCAGCTGCTGCTTTCTTTCACTCCAAATTTCACTGCAGCTTTATTTATTTATTTATTTTTACAGTAAAGAATGATAATAGTCCATATGCATTTTGCTGTACCCTCTTCTTCTGGCTGTTGTAGGAGTCAGTGTAGGTTGAATTTGTCTATCTTTTGGGTTTTAGTCTGCAAATTATTGTCAATCAGTTACAGAGGATCAGCCAGCTCAGAAAGGAACTTGGATTGCATTTGCAGTAAAACAAGAATGTGAGGTATTCTGGGCAAATCCCCTTTCTCCCATCACACCCCCCACACAACCCTAACATAGAAAAGAGCCAGCTCAGGATTTAATTTGGATCACCTGCCTGTCTCTTCTCAGTCAAACATTTTGGAATAATCTGCTTTCTCACACACACACCCAGACTCCCTTAGCACAGAGAACAAATTGTCTGCCAAACAGACATCCTAAATTACAACTCCAAAATATTTGCCTATTATTTGCTACTTTCTCTCTCTTGAACACACATAGAATTATATACTGCAGGGACCTGAAACCCCTTTTAAACTATATTTACAGGTAAAAAGGGAAGTTTCCATGCTAGGGAAAATTCATTCTTACGCAATGACAAAAGTGGAAAATCTGCACTTTTTGGGAAATTCAAATTGGTCGCCAGTTTGTCATGTCTCTACCCTGGCTTCTCCTTTTTCTGTGGCTCTGGTTGTGCTGTGTCTCACCTCTATCCTCCATGCTGACTCTGTACTTTGGGTTCGCATTGGATCTTGGGTCCTCCTGGCCTCTGTTGCCTTGTGCACCTTCTCTGCTTCCAGGTTGCTGCTTTATGAGGGGGGGCGCCTTTCTGGGATGCGTCAGTATATCATCTCCAGTTGTGTAGCCCTAGTCCATTGCTAGTGCTTATTCCTATATTGTTTGCCTGTGTATGACCCTGACAACGACTTGATTGAGTCATTGACTGATTCTTTACAAGTATATGTGATTCTTGTGTATGACCCTGCCTGGGTTTCTGACTATGTTCCTGTCTCCAGATTTGGTACCTGCTCTTGTGACTTCTGCTTGACCCTGCCTGGCATTCTGACTATGTTCTTGTCTCCAGATTTGGTACCTGCTCTTGTGATTACTGTGTATGACCCTGCCTATCCTTCTACTCCATCTGTAGCTGGCTGAAGACATTAGCTGTCTCTTACTTCCTGGTCTGAGTACTTATTGTTCCTGTTTGGGTATGTTTTTCCCAGGGAATAGTGGCTTAACTGAAGGGTAGGCAACCTAGCTTTGTGGCGATCACCTTTAAATGGATAGGCCACAGGACAATTCCCTTTAGGAAACATAAGCTCTCTAGCCATGATCCCTAGCAGTGCTTCCTAGCATCTTGCACTACTATATATTGTTGGCGGAGTCTGACCTTCTTCTGGCACTCCTCTGTTAAGTTACATCTTTTAGTTTTAGTTTAAAAATAGGGGCATGCTATGTACCAGTGTCAAAAGAACTTATATTCTTTAACCTTTTCACAGTTTACATTCCTGTCCCCAAATGGATTCAATGAAATATTGAAATTGTTTCTAAAACCTGTCACTGAAATCAATACATCCAGATTACAAAGAAAATATCAATAACCTCTCCATCATTTTCTTTTCCTTAGCAGAAAATGATATATTAGGGACAGAGGTCACATCAAAATATGAATTTTAAGTATGTTTTTCAGGAGCCAATTGTTTTTGCTTTCAAACTTAATTGTTTTGCAGTGGCTTTCAACACATTGATATGGTATTATTAACTAGGGAATTAAATCCCAGAGATAAAGGAGGGAGCAATAAGGTTTAGTGTTAATTAAGGATTATTACTGACAATCACTGACAAAGATGCATTCTTCATTAATTTGTTTAACTACTTAAGTTAAAAAAGTGCTCAAAACATAGAAGTGATTACTTAAAACAGTTAATAATATGAAACTGTTTATATAGATCACAGACAGGTTGATGTTATTCATCTAGTGTTGTATCCATGTCAACAAGATTAATTCCTCTGTATATATTGGTTGGTATTACCCAAAAGCAGATTAAGCTGGAATTAGCTTAAATGATTGTTTAATACTACATACATATGTAAATGATGTCTTAAAGTGAAAGTATCACTTTATGAACTTTTTTATTTAGTACCCATTTTAATCAATGTATTATATGTATGAAAACTGTGTAATATTTTTCTTCCCAAAGCAAAAATTTTCATTTGAATTTTCATAAATCAGTTCTTAAACCCTTTGAGTGCCAGAGAGGTATCCAACATATTGCAGCACAATGCGTTGGAGTACTCTCTAGAATTCAAGGTCTTAAAAGCTACATTTAAATCAATAGAGATGATTATTTCTCCCATATGGTTCAGATAGTTTGACCCAGTATTGTTCATATTTTGTGTAAATGGCCCTTTAATATAAAAAACAAAACAAAACAAAAAAAAACGTATCCCTCCCGCCCCTCGGTCTTCGGTTTGACTGGAGGCATATCAAGTTCGCTCTTGAATGAACCTGACTACTGTCTTCCATACTCTTCCATACTCTTTGGGGGAGTAGCCAGCCAGTTTTTCTTCTCACCTTTCTGTCTCTCTATATTCTCCCTGTTACATTCCTTTCTCTGTTTACTTGAATTCCCATCCTCTTCACTTCCTCCTCTTCTTGAGCGTATTAGAAGGAAGTTCTGTTACTCTTCAATTATGTAATTATTAGGTACTGGCGAAAACTTTTGCTTCAAACTGAAATAGGCGAATAATGGTACTTCCTGTGAAATCAATAGGAACATTGAATTTACACACAACATATAGCGAATATAGTATAAAATGGGCATGAAGGGCTTTCTTTTGCGTAACATTGCAAAAATCCATCCCTTCCTCCATAGCTAAAATTCTTATACATGCAATCATCCTCTCCTGCATGGACTATTGCAACATTCTTCTGTCTGGCATTCCTGCTTCCCATCTCCAACCACTTCAATCTATACAGAATGCTGCAACACGAATTACTCTTCTGTCACCTAGGTTTGTCCCTGCCCCACTCCTCCTCAAAACTCTCTAATGGCTGCCTATCAAACTCCGGATATCTTACAAAATCTTACTTCTCTCTTTCAAGACACTTCTCTCTTCTACTCCTTCTTACATTTTCACTCTGATCGCCCGTTATACCACATCCCGCCACTTACGTTCAGCCAATGACTGTCTTCTCTCAGCTCCTTTTGTCTCTACACCTCTGTCACGTATCAAACCTTTTTCTCTTATTGCTCCATATCTATGGAATGCTCTACCATCCAACCTGCGCCACTGCACCTCTCTGATAACCTTCAAATCTCTCTTGAAAATGCACCTCATGGATAAAATCTCAACATGCTAGAAGGCGCTGATGTTGTACAAAGAACGCTCTTATAAATTATTTACATTACTGATGTCCTCTATTATCATGAAAACTAGCACTGTATTCAGCACTTGACCCTAATGTACTCTGTATGTCTCCCATTACCACTTTAGATTGTAAGCTTTTGGGCAGGGACCTCACATCCAATGTTTCACTCTACAAAACACCTATAATCCTGTATTGTTTAAACCCTGAAATTGTAAAGCACTGCGTATACTTGTGGCGCTATATAAATAAACATATTCATTCATTCGTGAAGGTGCCTGTGTTGGTGGGGTGTGGGGAAAGAAACAGTTGAACAGGGAATTTTGGGGGGGGGTTTCTTAACTGGCATTGGGGGGACAGTTAATAAAAAAATAAATCAATAAAATAAAAAAAGAAATTTGAATGTAAAGTGATAGATACAGGAACCCCCTGACATAAGCTGCCACTGGGGTGGACTTATATTTGACTTGCTAGGGTATTTTGTAGAGGATGATTTGTTAGATATGTTGTTGAGGCCCAGACCCTGAAGAAACATTGATTTGTAGGACTTAGGCTTGTTAAAAACAAACCCCCAGACATGTTTTATATTTTTGTAGCACTATGTTTATATTTATTTTATTTTTTAAAGCACAAGCCCTGAGAAAAAAAATGCCATACTGGCCTAGTGGCAGCAGGTTATGTTGGCCATTGTCAAATGTCCTCCTGAGTCCATAACTGAGGAATTTGCAACTGCTGTTCTTGCTGCTGATGCTCCTGCTGAGTTGTTTAAGCAAAAGGATGATTAGGCAGATGAAAGGGAATCAACAACAGCAATCATATGGGTGATGGATGATTAAGGTTCCACTTGTCACGACTAGCTCCAGTGATGCGCCTGAGGAAGTAGCAGCAAATTAACTAGTCCCCACCCCTTCGGGTATATGTGTTGTTGCTTCTGGCAAGTGGAACCTGTTCTAGTAATCCCACATCACTTGTTGACCCCATTCCCACTGTGTCCAAGGTAGTCGGTGGCACACTAGCCATCTCCTCAGCATCCTGCTGCCCTTGAAACTCGGCAGTGGCAGGAATTACAGCAGTTGAAAATTCCACAAATTCCAAAAGCTCACTACTGGTTGGAGGAGGTAACTAGCAATGTGACAGAGGGTCCCCTAATGTCACACTTGTCATTTCTTGGTGACACGAAGAAGGCAGACTGGCAGCAGTAGTAGCAGGCACAGGCAGATGATCTGTGCTTCTGGTGGTGGTGGTGGTATTATTGCAGCGGTGACAGGATCAGGATCATGTTCCGCATGGACAATTCCATGGGGGAAGGCAGCAGATCACAGCACTTATGGTGGCCCTGGCAGCACGGGTAGCACATCTGACAGCCAGCACAGCACTGGTGGCAGCAGGGTAGTACTAGCAGCAGGCACAGTACTAGTGTGGCACTGACAGCAGAGGCAGCACATCTGACAGCAGGCACAGCATATCTTACAACAGACACAGCATGTTGGCAGCAAGTGCAGCATGTCTGAAAGCAGACACAAGCAGTTGACCTGTCCTGCTCTCACTACTACTACCCTTTTGTTCCTTCCTTGACAGTAATTTCCCCAAAAAACCCTAGGTGTGATACAGGATAACTGGCCAGCATTGCTTCTGTAGTGCTCACTTCCACCTCAGACTCATTCTCAGTGAACACATAATGATCCTTCCAGTTCCTCTACATAATGATAGCAATCACTATGAGCCTCTCCTGCCTCAATCTTGCTATAAATACACAGCAGAAAAACACAGCATGTCTACCTTTCTCTGTAGCTGCGTCTATTGTCTTTCATTTTCTGGAATACATCATGTTTTATAGCGAAAAGGCAAAAAACACCTAAATAAATGGGTGGAAACTTTGTAGCCATTGAAAAAATTGCAAAAAATTTTGGCCAATGGGCAAAAAATTAGAAGGCTTTATTTGCAGGTTTTAAATCTGATTTTCCCACGAAAAAGCAGACAACGTAGTTTTCGCAGAATTTCCTTCTGGAACACGGAGAGAGATTTCTCCCACCCCTACTCTGCAGATAAAACCCGAAGCAACATTTTCCCTCTATAACAGAACCAGTGTAGGTATACAGCCCACCAGATACAGACCAGATTAAGCCTAGATTCCTAGATTCCTGAAATATATTCTGAGCCGCTAGTTGCCACATCAGCCAATATTTTCTCAAAATCAAATCTGCAATCTGGCAGAAGGCCAAGATCTAGATGCTGAACTAGCTTTTTTTAGATACAAACAACATTGCTTTTCAATCTTTCTGGAGTCCTGAGGTCTGAGAGGGTCAAGGGAAGTAGTTGGATATTGACTGCTTTCCATGTGTCTGATGAAGCAGGAGAAAGTGGGGATATAATAATTCTCCTGGCCCCCTGGAAGATCTCCAGGGTCCACAAACGACCTCCCCACAACTCCGTTAAAGGGATAGTAATGTTTCATAATAAAAGCAGCTCCAATTAATCATCATAGTATTTAGACTTTGGAGAGTGTTATTTCAATTCTGTCAGAACTGTAGTTCAAGAGTAATTCAATGACAAAGTGTCCCCCTCCTGCCCCTTTTACTGATGTAACGCTGCTCAGTCAGAGCAGAAGGGAGATGCCTAGGTAGACTGCAGAGAGGGACAATCTTCAATTAAGATAAGGGAAAAACCTGAAAAACTTGTCAAGGGGGGCAGGGATTTCATTGTTCTCATAGGAAGAAGATTGCCCCCTGCTGTTATCTGTCAGGTCTATGGACTGCATTCCACATCTGAGAAGAGATGGCTTACACTAGGTAAAAGCGGCAGGAGAGGAAACTTTGCTTGTGAATATCTCTCAAACCATAAAGGTTTGAGAGATAAGACATATCGTTCTTCATGTTTTTTTAATGCCTACAAAATATAATAAAGATAAAATGTAGTATTACTATCCCTTTAACCTTGTTCACCTGCTCCTTTGCAAATGAACATCAATTTAGCTGCACCAGCTTCATTAGATTAGTATACAGAGATAAGAAAATTACACCTATACCCCTTTCTCCCAGTCTTCCCCAAATCTGTCTTTTTTCTCTTAAGCTCTGTGGATCTTTCCCCTTCTCTCTCTCTCTCTGACATTTCCAGTTTCAGTGTCCCTTCTATTTCTCCCACACTCCCACCACCTCTCTCCCATTGTCTCAAGTTCTCCAACTTCTGCCACCTATATCTCCCATACTCTCCAATGCTCCTGCTCCCTGTAACTCTTGCATACTTTTCATGTTAACCTCTTCCCACCCTCTGTCTCTGTTTATAAGTAATAAGTTCTGAATTAATTCTTATATAAAGTTTATATGGGTCCTTAATTTGAGATAACAAATCACTGATGTTTCACTCATCGCTAGTGGACAGATGCCATTATATCCTAACTTTTAACCTCATTTAAAGGAGCAGTAAACTTTTTTTATGAAAATATATATATTGTAGGGATTTTCCTATTGAGTAAATTAAGGGTACTCCCACTGCTGAGAGATTTATATTTCCAGAGTTATTACAGTTTAAACCCATGTTTTTTTACATTAGCAGTGCCCTCTAGTTGTCAAATTCTAATTAGATTTCCTGTTAGATTCTAATGGAGAGGAAAGTCAGAAAAGTCAGAGACATACAGTTCTCCATAGAATGTGATAGAAACTGCCTGTCACTTCCTGTCAGTTAGAACTATCAGGAAGTAAACACAGTAAATTTACTTCCTGATTATTTAAACTGCTATAAATTTGGAATAAAACATCTGACAGTAATGGGAGTGACCTTGTTTTATTCAGCAGGAAAAGATCTATGAAATATGTGTTTTCATAAAAAAAAGTTTACTGCTCCTTTAAATACCCAGGAAAAAAAAACAGGAATGCACCATTCTTGTTGAATTTGGGGAAAAATGTCACTATGCATACATATTTTGCAGCTGTAACTATTTCATAGAAACAAATGAAATAAAAATATATTGAGCCTTGTAATCTTCCAATTACCCTATTTATGGAATCTCAGACATTAAATTCTCAGAACGGCCATATATGCATCTCAGGGATTTGTAAATTAACTTAATGCTTCAGTCCTGACCACTTTTGCAAGAAACCTTTTCCATTCATAAATTACTGTTTTTGCACATTCCCTCTTAGTATTTCACTTATCAGTCTTACATGCCACTAAACATTAAACCACTAGCTGTTTCATAGCAAAGCTCCATAGCATAACCTAGGAGTGGAAATAGTTTCTCTCCAGGAGGCATGAATACATTGCAAGTGAAACTAGGCAAGATATCCTAGGTGCCTTTAACCCCATGCCATATCTCACATTTCCCTAACCTCTGTCACATACACCATTGCTTACCACACCCTTTGCCTATTAAACTACAACAAAATTATTTAACCTATTTATTTCTAGAGAGATTACCAGCATATTACAAATTAAGTAATTGGAGTCCTCACTAGCAACCATAATGGGCAATAATGCAGTATGGAGTATGCACGCGAGTAGATTGGCTGCCATAAACCAGAAGCTGTTAGCTGTCATTGGGATTGATTTGGCCACACCCACAACTCAGAATGTGAAAGTGGTCAGTTCAACAGGGAAATGGATTCCCTCTAAATGTGGTGGTATAAGCAGTGGTGACACTTTCCGAAGGGAACTCTGCCTACAATTAATAAAACGCAGCCAGGAGTAGGTACTAACTTTTGGTTCGCCTGCTTTTGGCGACTATAATTCCTACTATCATCCCCAACCAGCCATTAGCTGGGGTTTTGGAGTCCCCAAACAGCTAGAGAGCCAAAGGTTGCCTGCCCCTGTTGTAGGCCATTTTAATCCAATACAATCTTGGGTAGACTGGCAGTTATCCACAACAGTAAGAGAAAGCTAATTAATTAATGGGGATATGTTTGGTGGAGTTCAGATATTATCGGCAACACAGTTACTCGTCCTCCTTCAAAAGCTTTGCCAATTTACTGTGTCTATGTAAAGTGTCCTAATTTGATTTTATCTTTTTTTAATAGGAGAACATGGATTGAACGGAAGCACTAAAACTTAGTTAACCGTGAAACAAAACTGGCAGTTGTTTATATTGTCAGTATAATCTAGATAGTCTAAAACTAGCATTTTACTGGCAAAAATAGCAGTTTTATGCAGATGACCCTAAGAATGAAAAGGTCTTCCATAAAAAGAGTTTGCAACCTGTGGCTCCTCAGCTGTTATTGGATTTCAACTGTCATCATCCTCAGTCAGCCAATGTCCAGATGAGAATGACTGAAACTGTAGTCCAACAAGAGCAGAAGAGGAACAGATTGCCCTTCCCTTAATTAGAAAGCCTTTTCATGTTCTATTGTTATGCAACTGTGTTAACTAGGTAGGAGCTATGCACTGTAAGTGCTTAATTTTTCAAATAATTGATTACTTTTTGTGTGTAACACTTTAACCCCTTAAGTACCAAAGTGCAGCATATTTTTATATTTTATTTGTTTAATTTATTTTTTTACAGGATCAGATTCAGAGCTCCCCGAATGGTCTTCATCCGGCACTTAAAGGGATAGTATTACTTAAAAATGACTATTCTGCATCTTGTAGCCCTTAAAAAACTGAGAAAAATGACACCAGCGGCATCTCTCAAACCTTTATGGTTTGAGAGATATCAGCTTTCAAAGTTCCCACTTTTTGGCTTTCCCCAGACGTCAGCATTCTACCTGAGAGCAGGGAAATCCTCTCCTGTGATCAGCTGGCGGCTCTGCAGCAGTGCAGAGATCACTGTAATAAAAAGGAAATCCTTTACTAAAATGGTCTTCTATGTGTGCTTGGTATACAAGCACACATACAAGACCTTTTCAGTTAAGGATTTCTTTTTTATTAACGCGATCTCTGCACTGCTGCTGAGCCTCCACCGGTCCCGGGACCGGATTTCCCTGCTGTCAGCTAGAACGTTGACATCAGGGGAGAGGGAACTTTGAAAGCGGATATCTCTCAAACCATAAATGTTTGAGAGATGCCACTGGTGTCATTTTACTCAGTTTTTTAAGGGCTACAAGATGCAGAATAGTAATTTTTAAGTAATACTATCCCTTTAAGGACCATGGAGCAGTATACAGTACAGTATAGGATTTTAGGGTTCCCTTAATGGTGTGAAGCCGTGCAGGGAGCCCTGAAATCCATGATATGTCAGGACCGTCACTGGTCTTTTATGGAAGTTTTCCCATGCTGGTCCTGTCACTTCAGGGGTCAAAGGGTTAACCCCATGGATGCAAGAGGTTTCTCAATGCACTGGAGATGTACATCAAAGAGGTTAAAGAGATAGTAATGATTCAGACTTTTTTTATTTATAGGATGTGATTTTAGAGAGTGATTGACAATACCTCTTTCATTGACAAAAGGAGCTGACTCTGGTGACTCGACCAGACACCACCCATGGAGCTCCAGTAGCTATGGCAATCAGCTTTCAGAAGGAGGGACATATTTCCCTCTTCTGAACACTTTCACCAACTCCTAAACCTTAACCACAGTAAAAGTTCAGATGATAGAAATATCTTACTTTTGAACTCAATTAGGGTTTCCAATTAGGGATTAATGAAAGATTATTGTTTCCCGTGGGGATTTCTGCATATCACCCTTGTTAGACCTGTGGAAAATGCCTTCCCATGGGAAGCAAAATAAATACTTTTTCCACCTTTTCAGCCATCCATATTTGCCATTGCTACCTAACCTACATGGGTGGTATCTGATCAATCAACCAGAATTAGTTCCTACTTAATGAAAGAGCTGATGTCACTAAAACGGACAGTGAGGGTAAATTTGATTTAACCCCTTAAGGACCGGGAAAATCTGATGTCGTTTTCCCTTAAGGACCGGAGCAATTTTGACTTTTTTGACTATGTCTTTGTTCAACCATGTTTTCTCTTTAATTCCTTTTGTGCACCCACATAAATTATATACTGTTTTTTTAAGCAGAAGTAGGGCTTTCTTTTGATACCACAATTATATGAATACCTCATTGTTTAATTTGATTAAAATAGAAAAAAAGAGGAAAAAAATTGAAAAAAAACAACATTTTGCTTACATTTTTCTGTCAGGATTTGCATACTATTAGTTAATGAAAAAAAAATACCCCTAAATATATTCATTTGCTTCTCCTGAATATAAGAATACCCCATATGCCTAGTATTTTAGTCCTTTACTCACATTTACAAGGTAAATATTACAAGATGGCTGCCGTTATTTCCAACTTGTGATTTCTCAACAATTGGCATGTGAGCATCATAGCTTAGCTGACGGTGCCAGAACCAAAAATGTCCCACAAAGGTATATGTTTCTGAAAACTAGACAACATAAGGTAAATAATCAGGAGAATTTTTGAGTTTTTCATGCAGCTATTTTTCCAGAAAAAAATTTCAAAATTGTGGTAATATTTAGTTTTTTTGCAGTTTTCACACTTACATTTCAATACTACTGTTGATATCAAGCACATGATAGGTGAAGATTTTTAAAAATGCATTGTTTAGTGTTCAGCTCCTTCTTCTGAGTACAGCAATACCCCATATGCATAGGTTTCTCAAGGTTTGGGAGAGCTACGGGGCCCAAATTGGAACATGCGCGTTTCCAGTTTCACACTTTGAATTTTCACAGCTTGCATCACTGGTGCCATGTCTCATTTGGGGCTGTGTAACAGTGCTCCACTCTAAGATTTCCCCCCAAAAGTATATATTTTTGGAAAGTAGACACCCCAGGCTTTCATTTTATGTATGTTTTCAATTTTTTTACGCAGCCATTTTACCACCAATCGCTCGTAAATCTTGACGTAAGTTAAAAAAACAGCGTTTTTCACACTTGCACTTCAATGTTGATGTGAATTTCAAGCACATGATAGGTGAAGATTTTTAAAAATGCATTGTTTAGTGTTCAGCTCCTTCTTCTGAGTACAGCAATACCCCATATGCATAGGTTTCTCAAGGTTTGGGAGAGCTACGGGGCCCAAATTGGAACATGCGCGTTTCCAGTTTCACACTTTGAATTTTCACAGCTTGCATCACTGGTGCCATGTCTCATTTGGGGCTGTGTAACAGTGCTCCACTCTAAGATTTCCCCCCAAAAGTATATATTTTTGGAAAGTAGACACCCCAGGCTTTCATTTTATGTATGTTTTCAATTTTTTTACGCAGCCATTTTACCACCAATCGCTCGTAAATCTTGACGTAAGTTAAAAAAACAGCGTTTTTCACACTTGCACTTCAATGTTGATGTGAATTTCAAGCACATGATAGGTGAAGATTTTTAAAAATGCATTGTTTAGTGTTCAGCTCCTTCTTCTGAGTACGGCAATACCCCATATGCATAGGTTTCTCAAGGTTTGGGGGAGCTACGGGGCCCAATTTTGAACAAATATTGAATTTTCACATCTTGGTTAACTGATGCCATTACTCATTTTGGGCTATGTTCCAGTGCTGAACTTCAGAATTTCCCCCCAAAAGTGTATATTTTTGGAATGTAGACACCCCCAGCTTTCATTTTAGGTGTGTTTTAAAATTTTTTACACAGCCATTTTACCACCACTTTCTGATAAACTTGACGTAAGTTAAAAAACAGCGTTTTTCACACTTTGCCTTCAATGTTGATGTGAATTTCAAGCACAGAATAGGTGAAGATTTTATAAACTGAATTGATTAGTGTTCAGCTCCTTCTTCTGAGTACAGCAATACCCCATATGCATAGCTTTCTCATGGTTTGGGGGAGCTACGGGGGCCAAATTGGAACATGCGCGTTTCCAGGTTCACACTTTGAATTTTCACAGCTTGCGTTACTGGTGCCATGTCTCATTTGGGGCTGTGTAACAGTGCTCTTTTTTAAGATTTCCCCCCAAAAGTGTATATTTTTGGAAAGTAGACACCCCAGGCTCTCGTTTTAGGTGTGTTTTCCAATTTTATACACAGCCATTTTACCACCAATCCTGTGAAAATTTGACGTAAGTAAAAAAAATTCAGCATTTTTCACACTTTGCCTTCAATGTTGATGTGAATTTCAAGCACAGAATAGGTGAAGATTTTATAAACTGAATTGATTAGTGTTCAGCTCCTTCTTCTGAGTACGGCAATACCCCATATGCATAGCTTTCTCATGGTTTGGGGGAGCTACGGGGGCCAAATTGGAACATGCGCGTTTCCAGGTTCACACTTTGAATCTTCACAGCTTGCGTTACTGGTGCCATGTCTCATTTGGGACTGTGTAACAGTGCTCTTTTTTTAAGATTTCCCCCTAAAAGTGTATATTTTTGGAAAGTAGACACCCCAGGCTCTCGTTTTAGGTGTGTTTTCCAATTTTATACACAGCCATTTTACCACCAATCCCTCGTAAACCATGACGTAAGTAAAAAAAAAAACAGCGTTTTTCACACTTAGGGTTGGCGGCAGTATATTGGGCTGCATACAAATTGGTTTGGGAAACAATTTCACCTAAAATGTCTTCCCCAAAAAACAAATCAAAAAAATGATCATGGGTAAATCCTTCCACATCAATTTGAATCCCTGGGTTGCCTGTGAATTCTGAGATTTGTGGGCATAAATTGATACCCATTCATTAGGATCCGGAGTGGCAGGTGTTGGGGCATTTCTTTGGGCAGGTCTTTGGGCAGATCTTTTGGCAGGTGCTGGGGCAGTTGCCAGGGCAGCTCTTGGGGCAGCACTTGGGGCATTTCTTTGGTAGGTCTTTGGGCAGATCTTTTGGCAGGTGCTGGGGCAGTTGCCAGGGCAGCTCTTGGGGCAGCACTTGGGGCATTTCTTTGGGTAGGTATTTTGGTAGGTCTTTGGGCAGTTCTTTTGGCAGGTGCTGGGGCAGTTGCCAGAGCAGCTCTTGGGGCAGTGCGTCTTTTCTTGACAGAAGGCCCAGCGTCATCACTAGAGCTGCTCTCACTTTCTGAAAACTGCGCTGTGTCAAAATCTGACGCAGTGTCTGTTGCCTCAGAGTCAGACGCCAAAAAGGCATATGCCTCTTCAACGCTGTACCTGCGCTGCATTTTGCCCACTAAAAAAACCTTTTTTTTTCTTACGCTATCCCTAAACCTAAATCTAACCCTAAAACTTACCCTAGCCTACGTATATCTTGAACCTACCTAACCCAAATGAACTACCTATCTAAACTGCACTTATATATATATATATATATATTTTTTTTTTTTTTTGGGGGGGGGTTTGGGGTTTTTGGGTTTTTTTTTTTTCTTACGGTATCCCTAAACCTAAATCTAAACCTAAAACTTACCCTAACCTACGTATATCCTGAACCTACCTAACCGAAGTGAACTACCTATCTAAACTGCACATATTATATATACATATATATTTTTTTTTTTTTTGGGGGGGGGGGTTTTTGGTTTTTTTTTCCTTACGCTATCCCTAAACCTAAATCTAACCCTAAAACTTACCCTAACCTACGTATATCCTGAACCTACCTAACCCAATTGAACTACCTATCTAAACGGCGCTTATTATATATATTTTTTTTTTTTTTGGGGGGGGGGTTTGGTTTTTTTTGTTTTTTTTTCCCCTAAAACTTTCCCTAACACACGTCTACACTAAATCTACCCAACTACCTACCAAAATACCTAAAGAATATTTACTATTAAAAAAAAAAAAAAAAAAATTTAAAAAAATTAAAAGAAAATTTAAAAAAAATTAAAAAAATTTTAAAAAAATCTAAAAAAAATCTAGGGGGATGGGGGGTGTCCCACAGATCAGAAAACACTGATCTGCAGCAAATTGATCACTCCAAGAGTGATCAGATGGGGGGGCACTTATTGATCACTGCAGAACAGTTATCAAAGGGTTAAATTTCTTTATTTAAATTTTTTTTTTGACTTTTTTTTTTTACAGTAAGGCAGTAACAGCATGTCTCTCTGTCTCTCTCCACCTCAGCAGTATGCAAGGTGGAGGGAGGCAGAGAGATCTGACAGGGACAGTATTTACAAATACTGTCCCTGTCATTCAGGTTTTGCAACATGTGATTCGCTTTTGAAGCGAATCGCATGTTGCAACAATGTTTCAGCCGCTTGTTACTAAGTGTCCCGATACCGGGACACTTAGTAACAAGCGGCTTGAACTCTTCCATCGCTCCGTGCGGCCGCGATGGAAGAGTTTAACCCATGACGGTGCAGGACCGTCATGGGTCCTTAACGGGTTTGCAACCCATGACGGTCCTGCACCGTCATGGGTCCTTAAGGTGTTAAAGGGATAGTAATACTTCGTTTTAACTTTATTTTATTTTGTAGGCATTAAAAAAACATGAAGAACGATATAAGTCTTATCTCTCTAACCTTTATGGTTTAAGAGATATTCGCAAGCAAAGTTTCCCCTCCCCACCCTTTTACCTAGTGTAAGCCATCTCTTCTCAGATGTGAATCTGGTTGTAAGACCAGACAGATAACAGCAGGTAAAAATCTTCTTTATATGAAAACAATGAAAGCCCTACGCCCCTTGACAAGCTTTTCAGGTTTTTTCCCTTATCTTAATTGAAGATTGTCCCTCTGTGCAATCTACCTGGGCACCTCCCTTCTGCTTTGGCTGAGCAGTGTGACATCAGTAAAACGAGCGGGAGGCGGACACTTTGTCATTGAATTACTCCTGAACTACAACTCTGACAGAACTGAAATAACACTCTCCAAGGTCCAAATACTATGATGATTAATTAGAGCTGTTTTTATTATGAAACATTACTATCCCTTTAAACTCTCTGTATAGAGAATGATTGATGCCAGTCACTCTCTAAAATGATATACTGTAAGAAAAAATAAAAACAACAGGAAATCTGAAGTATTACTAACATAGTAACATAGTTGTTGAGGCTGAAAAAAGATGTCATATCCAGCTCATGCCAAATCACCCCTGTTGATCCAGAGGAAGGCAAAAAAAGCCCCAATTAAGCCCCAAGTAGGTAAAAAGAAATCCTTCCTGACCCCAAATGGCAGCCACATAGTCCCCTGGATCAACAACCTATCTGCATTGTAGCCATCTTTCATAATACTTAATATTGTTCTGTGCTAGATGGGTATCCATTGCTTTTTCGAAAGCAGTTGCAATATCTGGAAGCACAACATTCTCCTGAGGCAGAATGAGAATTCTATAGCTTTTTTTTACTTTGAGGGGAATTTGGGGATATTCATTTATATATTGTAAATATTGATTGGACTGAGTTATATGTCACCCTAAGATGTTTACTAATGATGTAGCCTCTGCTAACCTTATGGTCTTGGGTAGTATCGGAAATATAAGTTTATTTATTCTCATTATTGGTGACACTGTGTTGCATTTATTGATGCTGGAGTCCCGGCTATCCCGATAGCCAGCAGTGGAATTAGATATTGGTAGCACTGTGTTACTTTTAACAAACAGGAAGTCTATTGATGATGAAGTTTCTACCAATCCCATGAGTATGAGGGAAATTGGAGATATTAGTTTATATATTGTCAATATAGAGTGTACTGGTTTGCATTTAACAAGAATGATGTGTTTGATGGGGAATATTTTTGCTAATTTTATGTCCATGAGTGGAACTGGGGATACTTTTATCATTGTTGGTAGCACTGTGTTATATCTGTTTTTTTCCCTTCTTATATTTAGTAACAAATAGTGGGTCATAGGTATATAGAATAATAAGAGAATGGAATAGGGTTAAGATTCACAATGAGGAATAACATTTTTTAATAAATAAGAATTACATATGCTATCGACAGCAGATGATTTTTTAAGTGGTCGATTATAAAAAATTATGTGTGGTAAATAGGGTATAAAAGAAACACTTGATTATAGAATTATAAGATACTGACATCCGCTGTCGATAGCATGTGTAATTCTTATTTATTAATGAATTTTATTCCTCTTTGTGAATCTTAACGCTATTCCATTCTCTTATTTTTATATAAAAGAATGATATTGGTTATTAATGAAATTAATATATTTGAGTATACTTGGGATCTGAGAAGCTGTATGATGGCAATACGTGTATGCGCACACCTCTTGGTATTATCTTATCTTCAATATATTTTTGAAAAGTGGCCCATATCCACCAGGATTTAATAGGTTTATACTGGTTATCCTTCAGATTCTTAAAAATACTGTCCCATGTAGTTCCACTATCATCTGCATTATTGTCTGCAGTAGACGAGAATATTTCTCTAGCTTTCTCAGCCCATTTTAGCTGCCTCTGACTAAATGTGGTTAAGTCCGACATTAAGTTGGGATCTTTCAGCATCTCAATTATGTAATATGTGTACGCACTGAGTACACTTTGGAATCAATTGGATGCTCCGTGGTGTCCTGTTGAGAGGGTTAAACATTTTTGATCTATCCAATTGGTTACTTCCCTGTTTGAATTAAACCAATGGTATGAGAGCCCGACTATTTAAATAAGTAAGCCCGAATTGGCATTCTTTGGATGTGTATGACTGTGAGCAAGCATGTGCGAAACGCAAGTCAGTTTCTCTTAAGATCCGAACATAATGTCGGACTTTTTGTTTTGCTCTTTTAAACTTTTAGATATGTCTCTATTTGGTTGAGGTGTGCGAATGATACTATGTATCAATACACAAAAAAACAACTGAGTAAATGATGGGTCCTTGGATTTTGGGTCTATTTTCCTTTGTTAGGATAGCCGTTGTTCAGAAACTCAGTCTTTGATACATCTCTCATAAGATATATGTTTGAAATTCAGTTACACTTTTAGTAACACACCTGTGATAGGATCTTCTGGCAATCCGGAACTAGCCCCAGTAACAACTTAGCAGTTTACAGATTTTTACATCACAATAGACAATATACTTATTGTAGCAGCTCTTTATATTAAGAACGCTATATTAGTATTGTTGCAATTTTTGATGAAACTTGTGCCTTGTGATTTTTCCTGACAATGGAATTTAAGTGTTAACCATACCCATGAGGGAGACTATGACATGGTGTCGTTCAAATGTGAATGATGAGGTGGCATGAACAGATGCCAAGATAAATATATGCCTTCACTGTGCAGTTTTGCCAACACAATGTATTTCTGTTGAAAACAGTTATAGTGGGTATGGTGAGAGATAAATATTAGGAGGATGTAATGAAATACCATTACTTCCCATACAAGATCTTGTTTTAACCCTTTATTGATCAGAAGATCTGATTGCGGTTACAAAGTATACTTGAGAGGGTATTAGTTAGCTATTTATATAAGCATTTGAGGAAGACGTTCATGAGCAACTTAAACAACAGGAACACTATAAGAACTTGACAATTTCCCTCAAATACTATGATGGAAGATGCTATTAGGGGCTATTAGAATTAACTGCTGATATTTTGTGAAGTTAGTACTGTAGATGGGATTTTTTTGTTAAGCTGTCCCAACATACTGATAAATAGACATGTGGTATTGCCCAATATGTGTTTCTCAGAATAAGTTAACTACTGACTCAACAGATTTATCCAATCATCCTATATAATAATTCGCCAAGTTGTGTGTAACGCCCGACATGCGCAGTAGATACTGCTGCGCGTGCGGCAGTCACACGCAGTGGAGACTGCTCGCGCCGCGGCTGATACAGAGCTGGGCGCTCCGAAGGAGCGTCCAGCTCTGTATCAGCCGAGGCGCGGGCAGTCTCCACCGCGTGTGACTGCCCCGCGACCGGCTGCCAGAGGCTCTGTATCAGCCAAGGCGCGGGCAGTCTCCACTGTGTGACTGCCCCGCGACCGGCTGCCTGAGGCACTGTGGCCCGTGTAACGGGCTGTTCAACTAGTTAAGTGATAATTGAGAAGTTTGAATCTGATGACTGAGTTTGCTTATGGAATATTAAGACTGGCTATTTATACTTTATAAAGAAACAACAATAGTGACCGGGAATCTTAATATGACATATCTTTTGAAAGATTCACGGAAATACAAATATATAATTCCCTGTTTGATAATCCAGCTGATGTTGGTTTGAAAAGAAGAATATATACCAAAAAATTGGTTTATTTTCTTTAGGCTATCTTAAAGCCCAGGACTTATACACATGGATATGTGTTTTTAATTTAATACTTGCCCTGTAGGATTTGGAGAAAACTTTGAAGTATTCAAATATTTTTTAGGTTTTAGATCAATAAAAGTAAAATTTTAGGTTAGCTTTTCCCAAATCTCCTGATAGAAATTGGAAACAAATGTAGGTGAATTAGTAAATGGTGTGCTTAGTTTTGCAGGGTTCTTTTCTGCTTTTTTGGCTTTGGGTTAGTTTCTATTTACCCTGTGAGCACCCATCAGTCACTGTTTTAGTTTCCTCTTCTAGATAACTTGAGGGGTATAGTGTGCATAGGGTTATTCTCCTTTTGGCCCTCTCTGCCCCTATCTATCTCACTTTATCCCACTTCCATGATACATTATGAATAGATTCAGATGGTCCCATGATTTTGTCCAGGTCCTCCAAATCAGTGAGTAATACAAATCACAGAATTTTTGACCATCGCTGTGCTGATGATTCTACTTTTAGAATGATGCAATGATTTTGTCTGTCAAAAGGTACAACAATTACAACAAATTGTGGATACACAAGAGACATGATAAATAACTGTAAGAAGAAGATAAACAATCAGATAAGACATCACCTGTACATGTATAGAAAACCAATCATTTCTACACAAACTAAAAATAAATACATATAACATAGTTTGTAAATACTTTTATAACTGGCTTTGACAACTTTATCACACAGATCATATTATAGGTTAGTTAATGATTATTCAGGTTTCATGGAGTTTTCTGATGTCAAGGAAACAGGTAATATGACAAGTGAACAGTTTGATGCATTTCTCTGTATGTGTGAGCTAATCCTGTAAACACCTACCTAGTCACAGAAGTGTAACATAGAAGCTTAAGATGTAGCTTATCTGTCAGAAAACCATCTTGGTTAATCCAGGTTAAAATGTCAATGATACCTTCAAAGCCAAAATAGGTAATTTCTTTCACTCTTGGATTCTAGACAGTTTGCTCCTGAGAACAAATAACACAGAAATGGCTTTTCCTATGGGGTGACACCCACTCAATCCAATATTAAGCTCTCTTATGCCATTACATTTGAGCACTAGAAAAAAATACAGTGCATTATGGTGTCAAATTTTGACATCATTCACCCCTGCTGCTCTGAATATTATCAAACAAGGCCCCTTTTAAATGAGTGATACCAAAGCAGCAATTGTGTGTCTGTTGGTTATTTCACCAGTGCTGACATTTTTACTGCTGAACCTGGTGCCTTTCGCATTGTCAACTATTGCCTCCTATGATCACACAAAGTCTAGCAAGCTGCAGCTTTACTTAACTCATGCAGGAACAAAGTAAAGAGCTAATATGCATAACAGTATGTTGGGCCATGGGCAGACCTTTATTCATGAGCTACATTAAATTTTGCAAGATCCACTCAACCTCCCATGAATGGCTAACCCATGTGGATAAAATTTAGCTAACACACAAATTGGCTGGGTATCAGCCACACTGTCCATGCAAGGGGATCAGTGAGGAAACACATGAGAAAGGTGAGCCCAGAAAAGGCAACACAAATGGAATATTCTCAACAAGCAAAAAAAAAAAAAAAAAAAAACCCTAACACCAACAGTGTATGTTTTAAAAATGTCCCTCCTTGACCAAAGATGGACAGTCATAATTTCGGAGCAATTATGGCCTAGATTACATAATAGGTAAAATGTTAATACTTATTTTTCTCACAAATTCCTGTTGAAGTGTATAGGGACATTTTCTTGAGAGACGATATGAGAACAAGTGCCCTATGCAGGCCACCACAAATCAGTATTGCTTTCTTCAGACATTTAGTTCCAGATAAACTTGCGTAAAATATAATTTCATTCTTGATTCCATTTTCTACTCTGATAACTTTTGTAGAATAGAACAAAGCTGTCTAAGTAACATAAAGGATAAGATAAGTTGTTGGCATGATTTATTTTTTGAGAAATAATTTTATGGCCTTTCAAGAATTGATATAACTGTACACATTATAGTGAGTAGATGTACGAATCTGCCAGGGCATGCATTAGCCTCCAACACCAGTGAGTGCACTTCTGGGTATGCAGTAGGATATGATTACCTTTGTGCATGACATTTCACACATCTCACTATTGATACAACAATGCCAGCAAGTCCTGAATACCTTCCCAGTAGAATGAGCAGAAAAATGGAATAAAGTTACGCTAGTTACTTAGGGCTAGATTTAAAGGCAGGCGCTAAGCAAAAAAAAAACACCACCGGGTGTTTTAACGTGTAGTAAGCCATTCGAAGGGCCATGTAATGAACTGCTAACGGCAGTTCATCTACTATTACGGCCACTACACTAACGTGTGTTTTCGTCCATGTTAAAAAAAAAAAAAAAACGCTCCAGTTTGCCATTTAAAGGACTGTGTTAGCTGGAAAAGACCCAATAAGGGACTCACCTTAAGTTAAGACCCAGTTTGTTTAGCAGTAAAGTCCCTTATCGGATCTTTTGCCAGTTAACGCAGCTTCTAACTGGCAAAAAACAAAGCAAAGTCCTCAGTGGATGTATTGATATGGAGCCCTAAGCCCCACATCAATACATCCAAAGTGCCTAAAACTTGTCCAACTTTAGCAGGGTTAACCCTATGAGTGCCAGTGGGGTATGATTACTAAGTAAAAAACAACAAGCCCTGAGGAACCAGTGGTTTGTTGGACTCAGGTTTGTTAGAAACAAGCACCCAAATATAGTTGTCATTGTCGAATTTGTGCCTGCTGTTCTTGCTGCTGCTGAGTTGTTTAAGCAGCAGGATTATTAGGCAGCTCCAAGGGAATGGGATCAACAACAGTGGGGATATGGATGATGATGATCAGGGTTCCACTTGCCACTAGCTCCAATGATGTGCCTGAGGCAGTAGCAGCAGCATCACAACTATCTCCAACCACTTCTTGTATATCTGGAGAATAGAATACTTCTGTTCCTGCAATTCCTCCAAAATCATGGGTGGTTTAGAATGCTAATTGTTCCCTTGACACAACAGAAGGAAGGAACTGTGCCTTTCATCAGCAACTGCAATGTGCACAGTGTGTATAGGAAATAGGGGAAGGGCTGGGAACAATGGACTCATCAGCACTCACATCAAACAACTGGCACAAGTTAAAGCTGCTGCTTAGTTTCACAATGTTAAATCAATTATCCACCCAGAAACCAAGTACTGCTGCTGTCTCTATGCTCCTTGTCTGCTCCACTAAGGACACATGACAACTTTCAGTCTTAATAATAATGATGACTCCTCCCTGCCACAAGCTTAGCATGTTCTGCGGAATGGAATATCCTCAGATGTTCCTTGATTCCATGCCTGCGATTATACTCCACCACATTGACATGTGTGGTCAGGGCACCGTACAAGGTACAATGGGTAGACACAATTCATGAACTGCCACATCCTGACATCAACAGAATTGTTATCAACTGTTGGGGTAGGTAATGATGACAGAAGAGGATCACCAGAAGACATTGCTATGGCTTCCTGACCGTAGTGCAAAAAGCTGATGGCTAGCTTGGTGTTTCACTCGCCATCAAACTTTCAGGATCAGGATGGGTTTTTCTATTCTTCTTCCTCTTCGATTTTCACTTTGATTCTTGGTGCCTGTGGGGAAACACTGGGGGTAAAGTAACAGTGTCTCCCAATTTCTTTTGTGGAGGTTTAACTTTAACATGCTTCACATACATTCCCTTTTTCCCCTTTTCACTGACTTATCACATATAGTGTACAGTGCCGTTGTGGATGATTGCACTGTGTCTGCCCCAAGAGAAAAATAGACCCACACCCATGACCTCAGGAGGGACGGGAAAGGTGAAGAAGAATGACCTCTTTCTTCTTCTCCACAATCCCCTTCACTGGCTGGGGCAGAGGATAATGTTGCTGTTTCTGCCTCAGAATCAGCATTAGAACTAGGACCAGTATTATTGACGGCAAGTGGAACATATCCTCATCCCACATCACTACTGCTGGACCCCATTCCCACTTTGGCCACTGTGTTCTGTGGTACACTAACCCGTTGCCATTGCAATGCAGCAGCAATTACAGCAGCATCAAACTCTGAAATTTCACAACTGTTAGTGGTGGTGCTGCCCATCCCCATTTGCATATCAGTCTCCCATTTCTACTCACTTTCAGCTAAAAAGGCCATTCACATATTTCCATCCCAGCTGCTCCACCATCACCCTCATCCCCAAAAGTCCCTCCTTGCTGCTACTCTTAGAAAGCCTCACTGGTTTGCGATGATGATAAATGTGACAGAAGGTCCCCTACTGTCACACCTTCCATCTCTTCTTGAGGTGAAGAAGGCAGACTGACAGCACTAGCAAAAGGCACAGGCAGCTGATCTGTGTTAATTCTAATACTTCTGTTTGCCAGTTCTGCTTTCCTCAGCATCATGTCCCAGACGCACAATCCCGGGGAAGGGGAATCACAGGGTAAGGGAGATGTTGTGGGTTCCTTGACCGCTAGTCTGCTGCTCTGCATCATAACTATCACTGCCCCTTCCACCTCAGCAGGATGATCTACAATGATCATGCTAACCCCACCATCAGCTGCTTCATCGCAATTATCTTTACTATCATCACCCCCTCCCTCACCCCCAATGCTCTTTAGCTGCTACGTGGTAGTAGTGGGAATGCTTTGCAGATGGAAACTGTGACTTAGGGTCCCTTTGTATCACACTTGTCATCATCTCCTCTTCTTCCTGAGTATCACAATGCAGACTAGCAGCAGGCACAGTTAGCTGACCTGTACTGCTCACACTGCTACCCACTTATTTTGCTGACGATGACATAAATTTCCCCTAGATCTCAAGGGACAATGTAGGGTGACTGGCCATGATTGTGTTTGGGGAATCATGGTTCCCAGGCCCTTCTATGCTTATAATTCGTCCTTTGTTTGTATTAGATGGCTGCTCATACTGTTAGCCAACAGTCTGAGCCTCTGCTGCCCTTATTTCACTATATACATCACTAGAAAATCATCTAGCATCCTCTCTATCTCTCTAGCTACTTAGTTTTGTGTTTCACTTCCTGGAAAAGCCATGTGTTTGGCACTAAAAAGTAAACTACATGTAAGTAAATGGGTGGGAAGTTTGTAGCCATTGAAAAAAATAGTGAAAACATTTTGGTAGTAGGTGAAAAAGGAAAACATTTTAAAGGGTTTGCTTAAGGTGGATTTTCAAGCAAAAAAGCAGATAACAATGTGGTTTTCGCTGATTTTTTTGCTGGAACACAACTTGACCTTTTGCCCACCCCTACTGTTAGCATTAACCTCTTTGATATTTTTGGACAAGCTATATTCCTGGCACAAATTGACACATTTTATAATTAAATTTACAGTGCTTATATTTACCATTAAAGCTAAGGACTTTTTGGATGGGCATGTTAAATGGCTTCAGCAGACTGGGCACTAATAGAGTTCCAGTGGCCACCCTTTTCTTGTGCACTGTGGTATGTTTATAACCTTTAAAGGGACAGTAATGTTTCACAATATACGCAGCTCCAATTAATCTTCATAGTATTTGGACTGTGGAGAGTGTTGTTTCAATACTGTGTGAGTTGTAGTTCAAGAGTAATTGAATGCTAAAGTATCCCCCCCACCCCTTTTACTGATCTAACTCTGCTAACCTCTGAGCAGCAAGACTGTCTGGATGGATCGCAGAGAGGGACAAGATTGCCCCTTGCTGTGAGCTATCCAGTCAAGTGACCAGATTCCATATCTGAGGGGAGGTGGCATACACTATGTAAAAGGCATGGGAGGTGGATACTTTATCATTCAATTACTCTTGAACTACAACTCTGATTATATTGAAATAACACTCTCCAAGCCCAAATACTATGAAGATTAATTGGAACTGCTGTTTTTGTGAAACATTACTATCCCTTTAAGGGACATATGTTCAAAAGAAAAGTTGCATTCTGAGTCAAACCGTTTGCACTATAGTGGATAGCTAAAATGCTAATTGATTTAAATGTGGATTTTAACCCCTTGCAAAGCAATGCATTGGAGTCCGCTCTAACATTCAAGGGGTTAAAATACCCTTTTAAATCAATGGGAGTTTTGGAAAATGGTTGTTGTCCCCTATAGTATATTGTTTTGTGCCAGATGTTGCCTCTTAATAAGTTCCTCAATAATATCAGCCTTTTGTAATATGTCCCTATGCTTTAGCAGGATTCGTCTAATCTTCAAAGCTTCCCCCACCACTAAATATTTCTAGTAATACTAAGCTCCCATTTTCTTGTGAAAAAAATTCTATTGGATATTACAAATTAATTCTGCTTTAAGGATTCTCCAAAATTATTCTTTAACTGTATGAGTGCCAGAGAGGTAGTCAAGGTATTGCTTTGCAATACCTTACATCCCCCATATAGTCCTCAGGGGGCAGAAGTTGTTTTAGTAGGACTTCATGACCCCATATTTTTGTAGGACTTCATGACCCCAAACTGCTTGCAGTGAAATCATTGTGAATATTTATTTCTCCCGTATGGTGCAGTTGGCTTTTTAGTACATCATCTTCAGAGTGTCATGCTATTGGTGAAGCACATAAACTAATTAGCATAAAGTACCTCACATTGTCACAATGAAAATAGAGGTTACTTTCCCAAAATGGCTAGCACACCCTATAGGTGGTTTTTCATTCACTTTAATTAACTAAACTTATACTAAATAGACATTGGGGGTTATACACTAAAAGGTGATAAAATGGAGATGTCTTCACCAGTAATGTCACTTCTCCAATTCATATGAGATTCTATGGAGCCAATGCACTAAAGATATCTACCATTTGAGAATTCTTAGTGCTTAGGCTCCCTAGAATAACATATGAATTGGAGAAGTTATATCACTGGAGAAGTCATCACCACATTATCACCTCTTTATCACCCCTTAGTGCATAACCTCATTATCACCAAAAGTAAAAAGGGCTTAAAGTAATTCAAATATTATTGAAAGTTAAGAGGCAATACAGAGTTACAAATAACATATCCACGAAGTACAACTGGGAAACAGTGAGAATGTGAGAGAAGAAGACAGGGAGCAGTGTCAGTAAGTAACAATGAGAGTGTATAGTGAGAGGTCGTAGAGTCAGTAAGTCGACAGAGAGAGAGAGAATAGAGGCTACGGGAGGGAGGGGGAAAGGAGAAGCAAGGAAAGAAGGAAAGGTGGGTATATATGAGACAGCATTTTTTAACCCTTTGACTGACAGAGGGGTATCTGATGAATCGTGTTCTTTGGTAAGAAAGTTCAAATTTTTTCAGAATAAAACGTAAAAGTGGTAACTTTCTGCTACTTTTATCAGGCCTGTTAAAGGGATAGTATTGTTAGAATTTAATAAAAGCAAATGTTATAGCTATTAGAAAACTAATCTAAATGCCCCCAGTCCTATCTCTCAAACCTTTATGGTTTGATAGATAAACACGGCAAAAGATTCTTCCTCCCTCCTCTTTTTAGTTGGCAGCAGGGGACTCTGGTCCCAGGACCGTCGGCGGTTCTTCAGCAGAGCCAAGATCGAGAGACATAAAAAGAGTTACTTCACTGGAATGGTCAACAAAGTGTGCTTGGTTTGCAAGCACACTTTGTAGACCATTCCAGTGAAGCAACTCTTTTTATGTCTCTCAATCTCGGCTCTGCTGAAGAGCCTCCACTTGTCCAGGGACTGGATTCCCCTGCTGTCGGCTAGAAAGGGGAGGGAGGCAGAATCTTTTGCTGTGATTATCTCTCAAACCAAAAAGGTTTGAGAGATAGGACTGGGGGCATTTAGATTAGTTTTTTAATAGCTACAACATTGGCTTTTATTAAATTCTGACAATACTATCCCTTTAAATTACTGTTTTGAGATTAGAACCCAACCAGTGGTATTGCCAAATAGGGGTCAAATGGTCATGTACAACTGTCTCCAGATGATTAGGGAAAAACAAGTTTAGAACATTTTGGTGTTCATGCCCGTATAAAATCATTTTTACAACTCCTAGCTGGAGTGCACAATATTTAAAAGGGCATGAATCATATTCATTTTTAGACAATTATGTCCTTTAGGGTAACAGGTCCACTGAAAGTAATTATGAAAAAAGTAATATCCTAACAAATGTTTCTGCTTTTTATATAAACTCTTCTTTTCTGATTACTCATTGTAATTCAAAATCTATTCACCTGATGAACATTCACTGCAAACATAGGGGAATAGAATGTCATTTGGAAACTATTAAAACACATAATTGTGTTGCAAAGGCTAAACATAAGAATAGATTTTTTAATGTTCTGACTTCTTTACAATAACGAAATATGCAGCTGTTAATATAACATTTTTATGTTAAAACTTCATACTTTAAGTGCCAGAGAGGTATCCAATGTATTGCAGTGCAATATGTTGGATACATCTCTGGCACTCAGTGGGTTAACTTTGGCATAAAAAGTGAACAGGTTGTATTAAGACCCAATAGGGGAGACACACTAAGGAGTGATAAAGAGGTGATAAACTGTAGATGACTTCTACAGTGATATCACTTCCTCAGTTACTGTGTTATTCCATGGAGTCAATGATTTCATCAACTTTGGAGATCTTAGGCATAGGCTCTATAGAATAACGTGTGAATTGGAGAAGCAATATCACTGGATATTCTCCTCCACATTCCCCATCACTGGCTGGGGCAGATGATGAAGGTGTTGTTGTTGCTGCTACTGCCTCAGAATCAGCATGCAACTAGGACCAGGAGTATTGCTGCTGGCTAGTGGAACCTGTCCTAGTCCCGCATCACAGGCCCCCATTCCCACTATGTGTCCACAGTGGTCTCAGGTACACTAGCCTGCTCCTCAGCATCCTGCTGCCATTGCAATTCAGCAGCAGCAGGAATTACAGCAGCAGCAAACTCTGAAAATTAAAAAAAAAAGCACTGCTGGTGGGGTGGTGATGCACATCCCCATCCCAATATGTCTCCCATTCCTTCTCAGTTTGGGCTAAAAAGGCCATTAATGTCTCTTCAACCCCAGCTTCTCCACCACAATTATCATCACCACCAATGGTCCCTCCTTGCTGCTGCTGTTCTATTACAGATGTCTCAACGGTTGGAGGAGGTTACGTGATATGTGACAGAGGGTCCCCTACTCTCACACTTGCCATCACTTGTTGAGCTGAACAAGGCAGACTGGTAGCACTAGCAGCAGGCACAGGCATTCAATTTGTGCTCATGTTGGTGGCCTTCTTATTGCTGCTAGGCATTAATTCTGTCTTCTTAAGGATCATGCTCCATCTGGACAATGATGTGGGGGGGAAGGGGACTCCCAGGGTCAGGGGAATGTTGTGGGCTTCCTTGACCTCTAGTCTGGCTGCTCTCCAGTACTTCCCCTACCACCTCAGCATCTGTAGGAGGATCTACTGTGGTAACGCTAGTCCCACCAGCTGCATCACCATAACTTTTACTACACCAACCACGTCAAATTCAGTCCCTGAGTCTTCCTCCTTACTGGTAGTATGATCACACCCTCCCGCACTCCTAAGACTCTGGGTCTGTTCAAGCTGCTGGACCTTCTTAGTAGAAGTATTGGTGGGACTGTTTGGAGATGGAAAGTGTGTACACTGTCTGGCCCCACCCCCAGCCTTGTTCATTTGCTTACTGGTAGACACAGATCCCTACAGGCACTGCCTGGGCAAGAGAACAAAGCTGGAGGGTGACAGTCAGTGGATTTGGGGCTTACACACAATGGTGATGTCCCCCATGTTGCCCACAATACTTACATTCAACATGCTTCTGCACAGTTCATGTTTGACATATGCTGCACACCCCCACACAGTTCTAATCTGATGTATGCTGCCTGACAGTTCCAACTCAACATATGATGCCCCCTCACAGTTAACCCTTTGAATGTCAGAAGCTTACCCCTCTGGCACTCAAAGGGTTAAATTTGACATATGCTGCCACATTCTGCCCCACATGATGGCTCCCTGTGTAATTAAAAAAAAAAGCATAATGCTCCATTTTGTGTTGCTAAAGTAAATCAGACTTTGCTGGGGGCATCGGAACCCCTCATGATGTCCTCCCAGGATTGATCACCTATCCAATAGGATAAGTGATCAATGCGGTTACAGGAAGGTGATTACCACCTTTCCCTACTTCTCTTACTCAACCCTATGTTCTAAGAATGAATGTGTTGTATCACATGGGTCTTGAGGATCCTCCTACTCAACTCGATCATTTATAGAACACAGTGTTGAGTAGGACATAGTAGGGGAAAGCAGTGAACGTATTCCTGGTTGCTGCATTGACCACCTATCTTATTGGATAAGTGATCAATGCCAGAGGGACATCAGGAGGGGTCCAGATACTCCCTGTGAGGTCTGATTTTCTTTAACATCACAAAACAGAGCATTGTGTGTATTTTTTAAAATATTTACACAGGTAGCCATTGTGTGGAGCAGAATGTGGTAGCATATGTCGGATATTAACTGTATGGGGCAGCATATGTTTGATTGGAACTATAGGGCAGCAATGTCGAATTGGAACTATATGGCAGCATATGTTGAATATGAAATGTGGGGTAGCATGTTGAATGTAAGTATTATTAGGCAACATGGGGAACATCACCATTGTGTGTTAGCCCCAAATACACTGATTGACATCCCCCAGCCTTGTGGCTACCAGTGGACAAGGGAACAAGTCTGGGGGCCAGTCAGTGTGTACATGGGGTTCTGTGGCTATTAGTGTGCAAGGTAGCAAGTCTGTGGGGGGGCAGCAGGTAGCCAAACATCCCCATATATGCTGCCTGACCCCCAGCCTTGTTCCTCTGGGAGTGCACAACATGTATGAAATATGATACATAGCTGAGGGGATGATTGCGTACTGCTTGGTGTTCTTTTCTAACCCTTTGAGTGTCACAGGGTGTGGAATGCACATCTCTATGGCACTCAAAGGGTTAAGGGAGTGAAGCTGTTTGTGGTGCTGAATGTATCCTCTCCACTCCTCTACTGACCAAGTGGGAAAGCACAGAGTATGCTCACAGACATCATGATTTGTGTACTGCTGATGATGAGCAAGGGAGGGAATCCATCCACATAGACAGCAGTTTGACAACATTGTATGCTAATGAGGACCTTCTCCTCCCCTCCTCTCCCCTTGCATTCCTAAATTTTAGTGCAGATGGCGATGTGTGTCTACATAAAAAAGTTGAAGTGCTTTGAACACATCAACAAAATAATATTGTCACAGCATCAACCTTTAGTGCATCTCCACCATTATTTTGGGGTATTATGGTTAATTCAGTACTAAGTACAACAGGAGTAATTCTGGAGCCATTCATCTGTACTATGTTCTGCAAAAACAATCCCCATGAATTGAAACAGAGTTTTAACCACCTGACTGCTTCAAAGGGTTAAAAGCCATATTTCTATCTAAGAGAACTTGGGAAAATTTTATTTGACCCTATAGTGCAGCTGATTTGCTCCAGAATTGCTTCAAGTTGTTTTACGGAATCAGCCTGTATGTTGCTGTAAGAGATAGAGAAAGAGAGAGAGAGAGAGAGAGCAGTGGACACTTCAAGAAAATGTCACCAAGCCTCTCTATGGCTGTCTTATCTGAAGCACACAAGTGTAATGCTTGAGTGTACCTCTTTGTAATGCCGACTCTGGGATACCACTTCATGGCATCTATTTCATGTCCCACATGGGAGTTGATGGCTCTGTATCATCACTTCTAAGATGACAGCTAAAGAAGCATGCTGTCATTTTCATCATGTGTCTGTGACACAATGCACATGCCTCATTTTTCACTGGCTGAAGAATCTACTTTTTTTTTCTTTTCTGAGGCATCAAACAAAACATGACAAAAGATCTTCTAAGTGTCAGAAAGAAAGGAATGATAATATACATATATTTTTTATTCATGTTTCTCCTTTCCATTCCTTTTTTATTATTCTCTGGCTGTCACACTCATATCATTATCTCCCTCCTCTGATTCTTTATAAGGAATTCCTGACATAAAATCTGTTCTTATGCTAACACACTTGAACGAAGATTAGTCTTTCTTTATGTGGGCACATAGTCAGTTTGTTTCCTGCTGGCTAGGTGACTGAAAAAAAGAGAAAAGAAAAAAAAACAAACATGTATTTCCTTTGTCAGGAATCCTCAGCTGCCTTTTCAAAATTTAAGATTGAATCAGCCACCAGTGAGAGCAGTGTTAAATGTGATATGTTAAATTATTTACCACCAGAAACAATCTTTATAACAGTTTCCTGTCTCTTTCCACATTCTTTGAGTGTATTTGCATGTTATATGTACATTTAAGTCAATCTCTCTAAAAACTAATATTCCTTAAGCCATGCATCTATTTCCTATTTTGATGGTTTCCCCATTCACGGCGTCTTCTAGAGTTACCTTGATCTAAATTTTTCTGTTTGGCTTACCACTTGCATTGATTTATATGGCATTTAAAGAGCCATTCAAAAGCATTTTTAGAGTATGGATTGCTCAAAATAAAGCCATAAAAAATAGATTGTGCAGTATTTTCCTCCATCATTTTCTCCAAATGAACAGTATGGGAGTTTCTACAAGCACACCTTCTGCAGCTCTTCAATTTTTATCTGTGACATAAAAATCTCCTTATGTGAGATGACTGTTCCAGAATGCCAGAACAAGAAATCAACCATTTCTTTTTTAATTAGAGAAGATATATATGCTTTTGTCAACAGATAATATTAGACATCCTTCAGAGTTTCTGATTATAACTAGGAATTGCAAAATTACATTTTGTTTCTTTGTACACAAATTCAGAGTAACTTATTTTCCTAACTTTAAGCATTGACTTTTTAACTCAAAAATTCCCTGGACAGGTAGGGCACTGGACAGATAAAGGAAGCATGTCCAGATCATAGGTTATGGGGTTACATGGATATGGGGATAGAGATTAGGCAGAAAGTTCCTGACCACAAGAAGGAAGCTCTCAATTGTGAGCCATGTGGGTTATGTAATTTAATAAGCTTTTTTTTAGTCGGCAGATTCAGCAAGGACTATTTTTTTATGTAGGTGCATATTTATCTGTTCATTTAACTATAGTAAAGCTATGGCCTGTTTTTCCTCCAAACTGTAGTGGCTGAGTTTTATTTCTAAATCCTGTGCCTTAAACATGTACCTGCATTCCAGGGTACGTATGATGAGCATGTATGAATGATTTAATGCATACCAGTACACACAATCTGCCATCAGTAAGACTTAAAGCAAGCAACCCTACAACACATCTCCTATATCATGTGCAGAAAAATAAAATTATTTTACAGTGAAATAATCTTTGCTTGGTTAGTACATTAAAAAACCCAAGAGGCACAGCAAGTATATGCCCTGAAACACTAATATACTCCTTTGGTGCAAGTTGCACAAAAAAATGAGACTTTTCAGTATGGATAGCTTAGTACAGAGGTATTTGACAGATGTATCACAAATAGATCAATTCCGGCACCTATTTTGGAGTGGATTCATATAAGTACATTCCTCATATTAAGTATGTAATTTACAATAAAAAGGGTTTAAAATGGTGTTACTTAATCATCCAAGGCACACAAAGAATCCCATTATAAATGCCATATACAAAATTAGACAAGTGGAGCAATTTTTGTTCAAAACAATTGCACCATAAAGAACAAGCAAAATATTCCACTTAAAGGGATAGTAATATTTCAAAATAAAAGCAGCTCCAATTAATCTTCGTAGTATTTGGGCCATGGAGGGTGTTATTTCAATACTGTCAGAGTTGTAGTTCAAAAGTAATTGAATGATAAAGTATTCCTCTCCCTTTCCTTTTACCTAGTGTAAGCCACCTCCCCTCAGATGTAGAATCTGGTCTTAAGACCAAACAGCTCATAGCAAGGGACAATCTTACTGTGAACGTAAGGAAAACCCTTCCCCCCCTCACAGGTTTTTCAGATTTTTTTCCTTATGCTCACTGAAGATTGTCCCTCTCTGCAGGCCATCTGGACACCACCTTGCTGCTCTGAAGTGAACAGTGTTACATCAGTAAAAAAAAAGCACAAAAAAGGAGGAGGAGGTGGAAACTGCAAAAAGCAGACCCTCTAAGTGTAGTGGTTAAAAACCATAGATATTCATACATCAAATAACAAAGATATAGTTGAAATAAAAATAGTAAAATAATCTGTTTAATAAAGAACCATATTGTAAGATACTTAGTAAATAGTATACATCTGCATCAATTTTGAAGTCAGTGAAAACAACTTAGAAAAAAGAATGAAAATCAACTTTAAAAAATTAAAATAAAAAGAAATCACTGGTATAAAATTAAAAAGAAATATTAATACGGTATCCACAGAAACACTATAATGGAAGTGTCTGGGAAACAGTACAATAGTTTCCAGCAGTAAAAAGGTAGGTAGAAATGGTACAGTTTATAAAAACACAGCCATTGAAGGCTCTTAGAAGTGGAGATAGGTGGCCTCTTACTTGATATCCAATGTATATAATGCCCTGAATGAAACGATTGTGTATTGTTCCTGATGTCTCACTCGTTGTTCCCGGTCGGCGTGTCCTGCAGTGTGCGGTGTTCAATGGCAGATCAATGCTGATGGGCTGGATATTTTCAGCATCAGACTGTCACGGACTCTAAGAATGAGAACTGGACCAGTACTGTAGGTGACACAATCTGATACACAACGTACAGAATGATTCGGCAAGTAATACAATATAGATACCATCAGGCAGGATAGTGCTGCTGTAGTGGTACCGAACTGAACCCCAGAAGGCAAGCAGGAGATAAGCCGTCTCAGGTCCACACCTGAGTAGTCTACAACAAGTCCGCACCTGTACAGACAACGTTCCTGAGTAAGGTTAACTGCACTACAGGTCCGCACCTGAACGCACCAGTAAATGGATGGAAGCAAGGAGAAGTCTGCCAGAGCCACTGAGAGCACCCAACAGGTTATCCACTGGAGCGTTGGTATGCTGGGTGCGCAGTGGACAACTATCATGGTGCCCGTGCTATACGGGTGACATTTTGACACATGTTTACTTCCTGATACCTTTTATTGGCTACGGTGTCTTTGCTCCTCCCAGTGACAGCCTGTAAATACTTTGGGTTGTCACTCATGCGCTGCCCTTTTGTGGTGTTTCCGTTGCCTAGTGCTTGTTCCGTTACTTTCGTATGATACCAGTGTATGACCCGGACTGCCTGACTATTCTGCCTGTTTATCGTTCCTTCTCTGTGTACCGACCCGGATTTGCTGACATTCCTGCTCTGTGTACGACCCGGCTTGGCTGGAGTTCCTGCTCTGTGTACCGACCCGACTCGACTGACGTTTCTGCTCTGTGTACCAACTCGGATTGGCTGACGTTCCTCTTCCGTGTACAGACCCGGTTTGGCTGAAGTTCCTGCTGTGTATACTGTTCCTGCTTTGAAGACGTCCCGCTCCTGTTGTACCGCCAGTATTACACACATGCTCTCTTTGGTCTGTACCAGATCTCCGGTTGCCTCGGTCCTGTGCAGATAGTCTTACCTGTGACCCGTTCTCTCATAAGTGCCTGTTGCTCCCACTCCGGTAGTGTCATCGGTTGCACCACGGTCGCTTGGTCTGTTACTGCTGTCCCTGAGGTTGGGTTACTGTTGGGCGCCTCAGGCTGTCACTACATCTGCAATTGCCACAGACTGGAGCATTCATTAACCCCTTGCGGGGCGGTGCAGTGCACTTGGATCTATATCCACGGTAGTCTCAGTCTGGCGTTATGTTGCTTCTTACGGTGCCGTAAACTCAGGCCATTATCCATTGCTGTCTCAGTTTGATGTTACATTGCACCATCCGGTGCTGTGCACTTGGGTCACGAAACCTTGCAGTCCCCGGTTGGCGTTCACAGTACCACTGGTAGCAGCCTTCCTCTGGTGCCCCATAGCCAGTCGCACATCCTGTCTTTACCTGTTCCTCTGTGATTATAGTCGCAATTGACACTCTCTGCATAGAGAGTATACTGTGGGCCTTCCACTATTAGGGCCACTTAGCTGTTCCTGTCCTAATAGTATCACTCCTACATATTCACACTGTATCATACAAACTGTACCTGACCTGTGTCAGTATTGTATATTGTCTTTACATACTGGACCCGTGTGGGTTAATCATATATTTGTAACCTGTCCTGTGTCATATTCTATTCATCTATATGCTGTACATGCAAGGGTTACTGTTATTCTTTGTGTGCTAATAAAACTGTGTTTTACCAAAACCTTCCGTTTCTGAATATACTAAACTGTAACAACAGCCCCAGGTAACACCAAAGTGGGTAGTCAGACAAGCCAGAACCTACACGGAGCAAATCATAAACCAGAGCCGCGGGTCTGCACCAGATTGGTTATCGGACTAGCCAGGGTCATACACAAAGCGATTAGTCAGACAGAGCCACAGGTCAGCACCAGAACGGATAGTCAGCCAGGCCAAAGGACATACACAGAGGACATAGTCTACCAGAGCCACAGGTCCACACCAGAAGTAATGGCAGACTAAGCCGGGGTCATACACAAAGTGGGTAGTCAGACAAACCAAAGGTCTGCACCAGAACGGGTAGTCAGACGAACCAGGTAATGCACAAACTCAAACCATCTGCACTGGACACCATGAAAGGGAGACTGAGCATAGTGTCCAGGCAGTATTTGAGCTTAGGAACCAGGAAGAGGAGGAGTCAGCAAATGTGTTGCTGTCCCTTTAAATGGAGTGCACGTCCATGACCTTGGACATGCGCCCAGTAGCTGTCACAGACCTGCACTGGAACCCAGCACCTAGGAATCGACCAAGCCGACAAACAGCAGTGCGGCTGAAGCCGCCGAGTCACACTGTGGCTGGAGCCGCCGGAGGAAGCTGCAGTCGGCTCAAGCAGCCGTCGCACTGGTAAGCTAACACCGAGTCACTTATGCTAGGGCTCGATGGTTTCTATCTCCTCACGGTGGTAGCGATTGCTGATGAATGCTCAATCGGAACTCATAATCAATCAAATGCTGGAACAGTGTTGCAAGTTAATAGCTCTACGCGTTTCGGCCCTCCTCTGGAAGTAAAAGGGGCGGGAGGGGGATACTTATCATTCAATTACTCTTGAACTACAACTATGAGAGTATTGAAATGACACTCTCCAAATAATATGAAGATTAATTGGAGCTCCTTTTCTTTTAAAACATTACTATCCCTTTAAGTTTGGCTTTTAACCTTTTGGAATACGTTAAAATGCATGGAGATCCTCTCATTCAGGGAGTAAAAAGCCCAATTTAAGTTCATGGGAATTTATGTTTGTCCCCTATAGTTCAATGGTTTTGACTCAGAATTACCCCATTTTTCTTCAGTCCCATCTAATCCCATTTTTTTGCATTTGAACAATATTGAAAATAGTAAGTAAGCACTAAGCCCGATAGATAGATAGATAGATAGATAGATAGATAGATAGATAGATAGATAGATAGATAAAACTGGAGTTATGCTGGAGTAAATCAACTGCACCATAGGGGACAAAAATAACATTTTCAAAATTCTCATGCACTTGAATAGAGCTTTTTAACCCAATGAATGCCAGAGAGCCAGAGAGGTCTCTGATACATTGTGAAGCAATGCATTGGAGAGCTCTCTAGCATTCAGGGGGTTAAAAGCATAATTCATTTTAATAAGAATTTGTATATGCCCCCAATGGTGCAGTTAGTTTACTCCAAAATAACTCTAGTTTGCTTTTATAAATATGAGCCTGAGTCCCTTTTGTTGCATATCAGTAACAACGTGGGTAGAATATAATTCTAGCTACATCATTTATGCTTTGAAATCTTGATTTTACAAACCCCTTAATGTTGATTCAGGGAAATGCAGTTGACAACTAGATGAAGTTCCAGAGTCTAATATAAGTTTTTCGCAAGTGTATAATGTGATGTATTTTATCCAACACACCATTGTGTTGTAGACAAGGACCACAGCTATGGATGCAGCAAAAAGGAGTGCATGGGGGTTATGCTGTAAGCTAAAGTGGTAAAGTGGAAGTGATGTCTCCAGTGGTATCACTTCTCCAGTTCCTATGTTATTCTGTAGAGCCTATGCACTAAGATCTCCAAAACTGGAGAAATGTCACTGCATTGGCTCCATAAAATAACATAAAATAACACAGGGACTGGAGAATTAATATCACTGGAAAAGTGTGATAAAGTGGAGATGACTTCTACAATGATATCCAAAGTTGGAAAAATCCTAGTGCATTGGCTACGTAAAATAACACTGGACTTGGAAGAGAGATATTTAAGGGATAGTAATACTTAAAAATTACTTATCCCAATATTGTAGTACTAAAAAAAGAATTTAATTGCCCCCAGTGACATCTCTCAAACCTTTATGGTTTGAGAGATATTCACTCGCAAAGTTCCCCCCTCCCTCCCCCGCTACAACGCTGACTTCAGGGGATGCCTGTCCTAGGATCATCCTGCAGCTCTGCGGCAGAGCCGAGATCACGATAATAAAAAAGAAATCATTCACTTAAGAGGTCTTCTACAAGTGCTTGGATTGCTTGGAGAGAGGGGGGAACTTTTTGAGTGACTATCTCTCAAACCATAATGGTTTGAGAGATGTCACTGGGGCAATTAATTTCTTTTTTTTAGTACTACCATATTGGGATTAGTAATTTTTAAGTATTACTATCCCTTTAAGATGTCATCTCCACTTTATCACCTATTTATCACACCTTAGTGCATGTCTACCATTATCTCTACTTTATAACTTCTTTATTAACAGCTAAGTGCATAACCCCCCCCCCCCCATCCACCATGGCTCTTGGTAAAGGTCACTGAGGCTGATGTACTACGAATTGGAATGATTCTGAAACAAACCAACTCCATCACAGGAGTGACATAAAATCCCACAAAATTCCTATTGATTTAAATGGGGCTTTTATCCCCATGAATGCTGTGTGGTGTACTATAGTGGAGACCAGTCTAGCATTCAAGCGATTAATAGCCACATTCTGGTTTGGTCCAGAAATGCTCTTTCCTTTGTGCTTAACTCTTTAAATACCAGAGGGGAGAGTAACCATTGCTCTGCAATAAATTGAACACCCATCTGATCCATGTAGGGTTAAATCCTACTGTAAAATGAACTCCAAGCCTTGAAATACTACTGTAAAATGAACTCCAAGCCTTGATGTAAGAAACAGACAAGTGCAATCAATATATAATGCAAAATATAATACATGAAACCGGATCAGTTTATGGAGACTTCATGATTACATTAATCTTTCATTTTTTTTCCAATTCCTGTTCTATGTCTGACTCTGAAGCGGAATGAACACAATGCTGTGGATAAAGGAAAATTAACCCTTTATTTGACTTTACATATTCTGCAGGTATATAATATGTGCAATCGACTTGCTTATACTTTTTACCCATCTTCAGCTAATTTTTTACATCATAATGTTGCTGACAGAGAGCTGACTGTTTCAGTAGACCAATGAAGGATGTAATACACTACTGAGTGCATTGCATGCTATCATGTATACATTGCATTTTTATTTTTTTACAATGTATCACTATCTCTGCTTTTATTTTACTTGACAGAAAGCTCTCTGAAAACAAATCCAGTGAGCTCATTGTCAGGAAGCTAAACATATGAAAAAATTTACTTTAAACAGTAACGAAGTCTCCAGTTCACAAAACGATGCACTGGAAATCTCTTCAACATCAAATTTGTTGAAACCAGGACAAAAATACCTTCAAGACTTCATAATGTTGTATGATCTTTTGACAAATGCCAAATAATAAAACAAGTAGGTATTACCTAAATTATGCAAATCCATATATGTTCATAAATGATGATGGTGAATGTGCCAAGTGCTCAGCCGAGAGTGTGGGACATTGTATCCTTTATCTCGTCATTCCTACTGAATGGTACTAAATAGAAAGGGAGAACCAGGGATCTCCCCCTTTCACTATGATTGCGAGTAATACATCAATGTTTTGAATGGAGAGCGGATTATCCAGGAACTTCCTCACTCCTAGATATGTAGTAAGATAAAATGGAACCTTGTGACAGCTATATTCCACTGCTAGTCACAGAACCACATGTACTGTACACAGTCTAATACCCCAGCCTTGTTCCACTCGTTGTCCCAAAACCACATATACACTGTCTGAAACTCAAGCTTTATTCAAAGGTACACTACTTGTCACATAACCACTCATTCAATGTCTGACACCCCAACCTTATTCCCCTGTCCACTTGTAGCCACAGAGCTACAAGTACATGTACTGACTCCCAGAATCACATATATACTGTCTACCACTCTAACCTTGTTCCACTGTTAGCTACAGAGCCACACATATACTGTCTGACATTCCAACCTTGTTCCATTGCCATTTGGTGGCTACAAAATCATACATATTCTGTGTAATGCCCCAGCTTTGTCCCACTGTCCACTGGTAATCACAGAATCACACATACATTGTCTAACACCCTATTCTTGATCCACTGGAAGCCACAGATCTATATGTTCACTACCTGAGACCCCAAACTTATTACACTGGTACTCACAGAATTACATATACACCATATGCCACTCTAGACACTCTGTAGACACAGAACCACACATACACTGTCTGACCCCACATTTTTGACTCACTATCCCACTGGTAGGCAAAAAACATACATATTCTTTCTGACACACAGTCTTGTTTCACTTTAGTCATAAAATCAGACACACACTTTCTGACCCTACACACTTGATCCACTCTCCACTGGTAGTCACAGAACACATGCACAGTCTGACACCCCAGCCTTGTTGCATTGTTCACTAGTTGCCACAAAACCATTCATACATTGTTTGGCACTTATGCCTTGTTCCACTGGTAGTCACAGAACCACATGTACACTGTATACCTTGATTTACTACCCCCTTATAACCACTGAACCACCACAGCCTTTTCCCACAGGTAGAAACTGAAACACACATTTTAGTTCTAGAGAGGTATCCAACATACAGAGCTGGATTTCCCAATAGGTATAGTAGGCAACTTCCTAGAGCTACACATTTTGAGGGGCACCTCAGCTGGGCTGGCCACACCCATATTCTGAATTTTGGGTGTAGCCAGAACAATGTCAATGTTCCTGCACCAGTTTTATACCCCTTTAGGCTATTATGCAACCCCTTTGATATTGAGAGATTTCCAATGCAGTGCTAAGCAATTTTTTGGAGAGTGTTCTAGCAAGCAAGCTTTTTTTCCCCTTGCTTGTCATAGACCAACGGTATTTTCCGTGCTAGGAAATAGTGGATAGGACTGAGGGTGGGACAATTGTGAGGATTGGGTGTGGCCATGGATGGAGCTAAAGTTACCTAGAAGCCCTGCCAACATATGGAAATGAATAAGAATGTTTATCTGTCTATCTGTCTCTATAGTGAATTGGTTTGCTCCACTTCTTCTTACAACGTCAGTCTTTCTATCAATTTTCTGATTCTATCAGCAATGTATATGTTTACAAAAGTGTATGCTCTTTCAAGAACAAGTTGTATTTTAGCATTAAGGTGTCTTTAAAGGAATTAATATTATAGTAGTGTTCTCAATCAATCTTAGCTTACTTCAAAAGCTTAGACATGTGTCATTTAACCTGTGTAGTCAATCAAAGTACCATAAGCCATTTTTCTCTCTCATGAAGCACAATCAAAAATGAATGACATAAGTTAGCTATGGAAATGACTCGACAGCTTGAAATATGAACAAAAGATAAGAATAATGATTCATTGAAATTTGTTGCAGGTATTATTAAAAGAGAACTATCACCTCCAAATAATAGCACCCCGCTTACTTACTATTAGAAATGGATGAAAAGTTCCATTTCCTCCTCATTTTAAATTTTCTCCACTCCATTGATTGTTTGAGGTGGGAATTTCCCTCAGCATAGAAACACCCCTAAATTCCCACCTCTCTCTACTATAAAAGTCGAGAATTTCCCACAACTTAACAGGGGTTTTGTTAGTGAGGTGTAAAAAGGTTTTAGAGAATGGTTACTGGTGATTTGCAAAGCGTAATATCTGAGTGCCATTAGTGCAGTGAGATTGTGAAGTGTGTGTGACTTAGGGCCATATGTTCAAAGAAGTAGTGAAATAGCTTTTGTCGTTTGTAACGACTTTTCAAAGTACAGTGTCGTTGGGATCATTAATATTTTCAGAGAGTGTTGGTTGTGATTGGAAATATGTTGTTTGTCCTGACTGAAATTGTCGTATGGAACGACAAAAAAATGAATTAACTAACGACAAAAATGTGTTAACTAAAGACAAAAATTCTCACATTAAGAACACATTCTCTCCACTTTTTTCTTAATGTTCAAATTTTGTCTTTTGAAAGAAATTTTCTTTTCCTCCATACAACACTGGAGAATAATTTAGCCACGCTCTAGCCCCGCCCCTTTGCCCGTCAATTCTGGAGTTGTGTTATACACAATGGACATTACTAGTTTTTTGTCATACACTCTATAGAAAATATGTCACTCATGCATTCAATTACTTATTTTTGTCTTTCACACGACAATGTTTTGTTGTTATCCCTTTGAACATACGGCCCTTAGAGTTAGGAGGGTCAGTCAGATATGTGAGTAAATTTTAGGGAAAGGTTGGTCAGTCAGCTCTGTTGGTGTTATGGCAATAAGGGTCAGTCAGCTGTGCTAGTGTTGGGCAGTGAGGTTCAGTCCATTGCGTAGCTGTCATAATCCCCTTCTTAGGGATTATAGTTGGGGGGCCAAACTGGAGCGTGGCTCTAGAGAGCAGAGACAGTCAACTGGACCTCCCTTGCTGCTGCTGAGGCTGTATAAACATGCAGGCCTTGAAATAAGATTGTTCTTCCCAAGTTGAGCCAGGCAAAAAAACAAGATGGGAAGACCAGTAACTGTTGAGGATTGAGCAGGGGATAGGAAGTCCGGCCAGCAAGATTACCCCGAGGTACCCTGTCAAACTTCCAAGGTGGAGGGAGAAGAGAGAGGAGAAAAGACAGAGGCAATTATGAGGAATCACAAACTGCAAGACAGACAAGAGGAGATGAACAGAGGTATGGTTAGGTCAAGACACACTGGCAACACGCATCCTTCCCATGACACCTTTTTATACTAAGGCGGTGAGGTAAAAAGTGTCCATAAATCGAAAAATGGGTGGAAAATCTAACTTTCTATATAGTTTTTCAAATGTTTTCATGTTTCTACAACATTTTAGTTCTAGGCAGAAAATTGGCAGAATAGTGGCATTTAAGAGGAATTCATGAGGGAGCTCAATATGCAGTTTTCCAAATGTTTTGCTTTGGGACAAAATTGTACTGATCCATACTTACTATGTCAAAAAATCATAATGGCCCGGTGAATCTTGCCCTTGTGCCTTTGCATGAGATATCATATCTTCAGCTATTCCTGGATGCCATGCCCATGGCAGCAGACATGGCATTTGCTAGCAAGACCAACATCAAACTCTACTGACTCTGTATGTTAATCTTAACACTTTAATTACCAGAACAGCATTTAATGTATTACTTTGAAATGTGTTGTGCACCCCTCTGATCTTTAAAGGGTTAAACAGACTCGAGGAGTTTGCCTTCTTCAGTTTGAAATCATTGCAAGCACATGTCATGTTTGTCTCCATGGACATAACATCTTCAGTATATACTGGATGTCATTTCTGGAACAAAGGCACAATGGCAAAATGTATAGAGGTCATTAGGATTTTCTGACCAATGTAAGGTAAGTGGGTTTTTTTATTAGTAGATATTATCTCTGGTTTAATAACATATTTAGTATGTTTATTGAAAAATGTAAGTGCTACATACTAGGACTTCTCATTTGTCTTCATTTATCAAGGCTGCAGTGAGGGGACACCCACAGAGGCTGGTAAATTAGATTGATTGCAGTATTGCAATATTAACATTCAGCAAGATCTCTGAAGCCTCAAAATGAAGGTGAATACATATATCAGTCAGAAGATATCCTTATTACCTTTGAAATCTAAAGTGAGCTGTCCAAAAAAAAGAAAATGATAGTCCTTCATAGGAAATATTACATAGTGAGAGAACTCAACCATTTGAATGTCAGGGAGTTGTCCAAAGTATTGTCTTATAATGCACTTAACACACATGTAGCACACAAAGGATTATGGGAAGTAAGAAAGAAACAAAACTATAAGTACTTATACAGTAATTCACAGAACAGAATAGAGAGGACAAAACAGCTGATATGGTGCAATTCTAGGGAAAATCAACTGCACAACAGGGAAAAAAAATACCATTTACTTGAACAGAGCTTTTAACCAGTTGAATGCTAAAATGGTCACCAAAGAATTGTTTTGCAATCTTTTGGCAAGACTCTATAGCATTTAAGTGGTTTAAGGCCCTGTTTAACTCAGTGGGAATTTTGGGATTTTTATTTGTTCCCTATGGTACAATTGATTTGCCCCAGAATTACTCAAGAAGAGCTTCTGTACATCAGCCTGTAAGCAAATGCAGTTAAATGGATAGTAACTCTTAATACTGTAAAAATATGTATTGCGTGGCTTATCCAGTTGAGAAAAATGTGGGTACTCCCACTACTGACAGATTTTTTATTACAGCTAAAAATGTAATTCTTGTCTGCAATATCTTAATTTTAAAGCTATACTGTAGCTACAGCATCCAATGGAGATTTATGACCAAGGGACCAGAGCTGTTCATAGACTGGTGTAACAACAGTGCCGCTGTAAAAGTTCAGGCCATGGAGGTACTGCACCCAAAAAAATGCAAGCTTGAACTACAATAACTTTTGCATAAAATATCTCTCACCAGTGGGAGTACCCTTGTGTTAACAGGATAACCAATGTAAGATACATATATATTTTTTATATTAATACTATTCCTTTAAGAAATTAGCATATAAATAATAATTTACTCTGTAGCATATTTGCTTATTAGAGCTGTGTGCATATCAAATGCTTTTTTAAGTAAATGCCATAGTTAGTAGGGAAGATTCATCCTCAACATATATATTATAATACCATTCCAGAATAATTTTGTTTTGGGGGGGGGGTAGAGCAAGATAGATGTATTACTAATTAACAGAATTTGAAAAATAGCCTTTTTATTTGAATAGTCATCAAGAATCACTGTCGGCTATGTCCTTTTAATGGAATTCTTGCTGTAATTGTAAGTTTGACAAGGCCATATAACATAAGATGGTTGTACATTTTTCTATGCTTTACATGCAAGCAATTGAATCAAAGTCATGGCCTTCTGGTTTGCTGCTGCTCTGTGTAAATAAAACAAACTGGCACTTCACATGTGAAAAAGCATATATTATAATGTACCTATTTATCTAAAGGAAGGATACTTTTCTTAATGCATCATTATCGTGCCAACATATTCTACTAAGTGTACGATTAGGAAATAACAATTACAACAGGTAACACATATATATAAACTGGTAAAAATGATGGAAAGGTCCCCGCTCATGAAAAGCGTGTAATTGTTCATATCATATATAAAATGTGCTGTTGGAATGTCTTCTTATGTTAAAGAGATATAATGGTTTCAAATACTTTTACTTAAATGTTTGCTAAACATTGTCATACTCTTAAAAGCATTGTAGTTTCAAGATATAATTGTTTAAATTTCCTCTTTTTCCATCCCCTTCTGCAGTTAAGGGGCTGATCCCATTTATCAACTAATTGTGCTCAATTGCTGCTACAACTCAACCCGATAATCACACAGATAGAGACAAGAGCCTCAAAGCATTGTCAGCAACATTAATGCTCAGTCAGGACACATTGAGGGTTATGCACTAATCAGTGATAAAGAGGTGATAAAGTGAAGATGATTTCTCCAGTGGTATCACTTCTCCAATTCCTATGTTATTCTGTGAATCGTATATACCAAGATGTCCAAAGTTGAAGACAAAGACAAACTAGGAGACATCCCTACAGACCTGTCTGAATGAATGACCCAGAAGGGAGATGCATTAAGGCATGAATAGAGGTGATCAAGACCTATGTTATTCTATTGAGTCAATGCACTAAGATTTATTCACCTTTAGATATCTAAGTGCATTGGTTCTATGGAATAATATAGGAAAGAATGTTTTGTCTCTGAGCTCTATAAACAGGGGTTTTGTTGGGTGAATGAAGAAAGTTAATGTGATTATTAAAGGACAAAAGATACAAGACACAATAGTAGATGTCTGTTTGCAAAAGCTAGAAATTCCAAATAAAGGCTGAAATTAATCAAGGTGCGAATGGCTCAACACACAAGAAAATTGAAGGATTTCTTTGCGCATTAACTAGTCTCCCATTCAGTAATTGCCAAATTGTGCCTGGCCATCACTTATTCATCAATAAACAATGGCCAGATAGATCTGCCAATTTCAAAACATATACTGAAGCTGGCGGATCCCATTACAATATATGGGGAGAACACATGAATACACATGATTGGCCTATTTATGCAGTTTTCCCTGTTTCACATACACAATGCAGGGAAACACGACAGATTATTGATGCACCCCCAATGGTATCCATAAATAGTCTCAGGGAAATGCTGGCAAAAGAGCAGTGGGTTTGATATGCTGATTTTGCTGCAGCTTGATTAATTTTGGCCAGATAACTCTGCCTGGCACCCCACCAATGCTGTTAGTTTAAACATTTTAATAAATGTTTATCATATTACTTTACTACGCTTAGAGCTTCCTTTTGTGCTGTCTTTCTGTAGACCCTGTTCTGTAGACTAGGCATGGGCAAAAATTTCTGCCTCAAACTGAAATCAGCAAAAAATGGCACTTTCTGCTTGGCAAAAAATTTCCTATGAAAAGTGCTGATTTTTCACTTTCTCCCGCTCTTTTTGCCTAGCTCATTCCATTGAAATCAAAAGGGAACCCAGAAGTTACACACAACACAGCAAATATTACTTTATTTCCCAAAGGCATATTATAAAAGGGGCATGAGGGCACCTGTGTTGGTGATGTGTGGGGAAAGAATCAGTTGAACAGGGAATGTTTTTAGGGGGGGTTGTTTACTGGGCAGTTAATAAAAAATAAATAATAAATAAAATTAAAAAAAAAACATAAGACATGGTATAAAAGGGGTCTGAGGATGGTGCATGTGTTGGTGAATTAATTAATCATTAAAACAGGGAATTTGTTTTTGGGGGGTTCTTGACTGCTAGTGGGGGGACAGTCAATAAAAAATAAATCAATAAAATAAAATAAGAAATTTGTATGTAAAGTGATAGAGACAAGAACCCCCTGACACAAGCTGCCACTGGGGTGAACTTATACCTGACTTGATAGAGTATTTTGTAGAGAATGAGTTGTTGTCAGAGGCTCAAGCCCTGATGAAAAATTGATTTGTAGGACTTAGGCTTGTTAGAAACAAAACCCCAAAAAATGGTTTATTTTTTTGTAGGACTATTTTTTTTTATGTTTTTCAAGCTCTGAGGAAAAAAAAAATTCCCTATTGGCCTAGTGCCAGCAGGTCATGTTGGCCAGTGACCACTGGCATTGTCAAATGTCCTCCTGAGTCCTGAGTTGCAACTGCTGTTCATATTGCTGCTGCTGAGTTGTTTAAGCAGCAGGATGATTAGGCATCTGAAAGGGAATGGGATCAACAATCGCAGTAACATGGAAGATGGATGATGAAGGTTCCCCTTGCCACGACTGGCTCCAGTGATGTGCCTGAGGTAGTAGCAGCACAATAAGTAGCCACCAGTCTATGTGGAGAAAAGAAGAAGTTGGCCATTAAATCATCTTCACCTGCCACTCCTCCAAAATCATGGGTGTGCTGTTATTAGAATATATTTTTTCCCTTGAGAGCAGGAATTGTGGCTCTCATCAGCAACAGCAATGTGCACAGTGTGTGTGGTAAATAACATCTGGGGGCACAACTGTATCCAAACACCATGACACCCGAAACTAAGTGCTGTCGCTGTCACTATACCCCATGTTCAGACCCAGCTAAGAACACAAGACAACTTGCTGACAGTTTAATAGTAAGGATGAACCCTCCCTGCCACCATCTTAGCATATTCTGTGGGATGGAATCTCCGCAGATGGCCGCTTGATACATTGCTTGTGATTCTCATCCACCACGCTGGCTTGTGTGGTCAGTGCACCACACAGTGTGCATGGGTGGATATGAACTGCCACATCCTAACATCAACAGAGTGGCTATCATTTGGCGGGGGAGGTAACGATGAACAACGTGGATTGGCAGAAGATGTAGTTACCCTAGAAGGTGATGACGAGTTAGTTGTTTCACTCGTCACAAAACTTTCAGTATCTGCCTGGGTTGCTCTATTCCTCCTCCTATTTGATCTCTGCCTCCCCTCTTGTTGCTTTTCTGTACAGTCAGGGACAGCAAAAACGGTGCTTGATTTCTGTGGTGTGATATCAGGGCGCTTGTGCCAAGGGGTGTTCCCTCCTTTCTCTTCTCAATGACTTATCACAAATTATGCACAGTGCCGATGCTGATAACTGCACTGTGCCTGCCCCAACAGAAAAATAGTCCCACATCCATGAAGACTTCAGGGGGAAGGGAACAGATGAAGAAGAATGGCCTCTTTCTTCTTGTCCTTCACATTCCCCTTCATTGTCTGTGGCAGTGAATAATGTTCTTGCTGTTGCTGCTACTGCCTCAGATTCAGCAATGCAGCTAGGTCCAGGAATATTTCTGCTGCTGGCAAGTGGAACCTGTCCTAGTCCCACATCACTTGTTGACCCCATTCTCACTGTGTCCACAGTGGTCTGTGGCACACTAGCTTGCTCCTCAGCATCCTGCTGTCCTTGCAACTCAGTGGTGTTGGTAATGCCCATCATCATTCCTGTCTCCCATTCCTTCTCAGTTTCTGCTAAAAAGGCCATCAATGTCTCTTCCATCCCAGCTTCTCCAGCATCATCATCACCACCCCCACTAGTCCCTACTTGCTGCTGCTCTATTCCAGACATCTCACTACTGTTTGGAGGAGGTGACAAGCAATGTGACGAGCAATGTGACATAGGGTCCCCTGACATTTCCTTTTGACCTGAAAAAGAAGGCAGACTAGCACTAGCAGCAGACACAGGCAGCTGATCTGTGCTCCTGATGGTGGTGGTGGTATTAATTCTGAGCCTGCTCTATTCCCCCAACACCAGTTCTGCCTCTTCAGGATCATGTTCCACCTGGACACTGTAGTAAAGGGAAGGTGAGGAGGACTGCCAGAGCCAGAGGAATGGTGTGCAATCCCTTGACTGCTAGTCTGGACGCTTCACCATTACTGCTACTATTAATAACACCAACACATCAAGTTCAGCTGCAGAGTCTTCCTATTCAGTCTCACAGTCACTAGTCATATGCGGATATTGTTGATTACTCCCTCCTTCACTCATAATGCTAACAAGCTGCTGGACCCTAGTAGCAGTAGCACTAGCACTGGCAGGACTGCTCCTATTACGTAAATCGATGAGCGGAAACTTTCTAGCCATTGAGAAAATGGTGGATACATTTTGGCCAAAGGGTGAAAAATGTGAAAATTGTAATCACTAGTTTTAAAGCAGATTTTCCTGTGAAACACAGGGACAACGTTCCCTCATCCCTACTGTAGACCCTATTCCCATAATTTAATTAAATTAATAGTATAGTATCACCAGGTCCAGGTAATGATATCTTTCAATTACTTCAGCTACTGTATTATATGCAACATCACAATTTGGAATGTACCCTCTCGAAAATAATTTCACTTTTTTAACAGAATATAATGAGTTTTAGAAGTTTGAATTTAGAAAGCAGTTAATAAAACAATTGTAACTAACCAATTGTACCATAAATAGAAAATAATATTTATCGATGATTTAAATATAACTCATGGAATGCTAGAGAGGTCTCTCATGTATTGCAAAGCAAGGCATTGGTGAGTTCTAAGTGTGAAAAAAATAATTCAAATCAGTTTTGGGAATTCTGTGGTGCAGCTGGCTTTCCACAACATTTATCCACTCTTGCCTTTAGGCATACGGACATCATTCTATAGCTACTGAGACATTACAAAACATAAGCACATGGAAAATATCATGGCACCATCAAATGTGTTTATGTTTAGCAGAGAGCTTTAAAGGTAATCAGAATCTATGTGTATTAGACATTACCAAGAAGATAAGAATAAGTCACATTTATCTATAGCATTCACAACAAGATTTCATTTTTTTTTCAGCCAGCATCTTTTCTTTACGGCTTTTATACAATTTTCAGAAACTTGTTGAAGTTGCCTTCTTCACCTTGGTCACAGCTCTGTTAGATGCCAACTGCCAGAAAGGTGATGAGCTACCAATTTAATGATACATTTTTAGTTTTCAGTCAGAGGTACACAGCAGTAGGACTAATGTGCCCAACAGTGAAATGTAAAAAAGGCTACTTTTTTCCACTTTATTTTTATTCCATTCAAAGGAATCTGGTCTTTTGTGTCACAAAAACTCACTTATAAAATAAGCAACAAAAAAAAAAAAGGGAAAAACAGTGACCTTTTCTTTCCCTGGAAGGAAAGCCTATAAAATGATTGCTTTTTCTTTTTAATCTCATTTCTGCAATAGGGATAAATACCTCAAAAGCATATAATTGGGAACTACCTATAATTCTTTCTTTCACAATTTCAATGTTCAATGTTCAATTCAATAATAACATACTCTTGTTAAATACTGTAATGTTCTCTCACAAAAGCCAGGAAATACAGATGGAGTTCTTTTACCTTAACTCCAAGCCCCCATGTTTTATGCTGAAGACATGCTGATGGCATCATATATGAAATCACAAATTGCAACAACAATTACACAACAAATGACCACATTGAAGGTAAAGAACCTAATAATACTGAAGATCAACAGGGTGCAGTAACACTACACAATACTGCTCTACCAGACCTGCATCTCTACAACTCTAGCCTACTGCCAACACACATCATGAGCCATCAGAAAACCTAATCTAAGTCAATGCTCCAAAATATGTTATCTTACTGCACTGCATATCCTCGTTCTCCACTAGCACAAAAAACAACACCCTACTGGAACTGTAAGTAATCATCCAAAGCAGTGTAACACTAAAACAACGTCATATTAATACATTACAAAATTCCAAAACAAGAGACTGACACTGCAACATTTCAGCTATCTTATCCTTTCAACAGTAGCATTGCACCAAAATGGATAATCAGTAAACTGTGTTCTACTGATGCAACAATATACCTCTTTAACAGTCTATAAACAGCCGAAGTAAGGCTCAACTAGAGGTACTTAAATATTGAATTTCCCATTTTAACACCCACACTGTGAAGAAATACATATACTTCAAGAAATGCTTGTCTAGCTATACTATAGCATGTTACCCAGTAGGGAAATTACTCTAAAATAACTGCACAAAATGTCCATAAATTCTAACTCAAAAAGAGTATTGCAAAAACATCACCTAGCACTGACACTACAGCTTATAAACATGTTCTCTCTCATATAACATACCTATCAATGTCACTGAAGACTAGAGATCCTTTGTAATGTATTTGTAAGGCCACCTGTTATGCCACTGATTAGATTATATGTGGTGTTACCATTATATCATCAATTATATCATTTGTGATATTATGTCTGATGCTTGGAGATATGGAGTTAAGTTAGAAGAACTTGACCTATATTTATCATCTTTGTTTAGAACTTAAATCTGGCTTCAAATATGGAACACAGGAACCATGGAGGTAAAATTACCTCCTTCAGTGGGCAGGGTACTTCAAAAAAGGCAGGGGCTTTGAGGCAGAGACTCCCCTCTTCCTTTTCAGCTTTACCCCCTGCTTTCAGTTTCAATTGATCTGCCTCAACAAAATGGCAAGCTTGCACTGTTCTCCATCTGGTAGGATCCATTAATTGGCTTCCCTGTAGTTTTACTGCCCAGCCCAGTTCACAGGTATATTTCTGGACCATTTCGCTGTAGAGGTTCACTGTGTCTAAATACTGAACTTCTTTGAGGTTTTATATTGCTATAATGGGAGCCTGAAGACAGAAGATTTGTAAGTTAACACTTTGCTGCAGTCCTTTCTACTATGTTCCTGCTTTTATAGGGTACCCTGTCTGTCTAGCACTCAATCCTTCTCTTTTCTCATGCTTACTATGCCTACAAAAGGTGGCTGCCTCATAATATGGGTTTCTTAGCCCTTTCCGTACTGCATTATACTTAAAGGGATAGTAATGTTTCAAAATAAAAGCAGCTCCAATTAATCTTTATAGTATTTGGGCCATGGAGAGTGCTATTTCTATACTGTCAGAGTTGTAGTTCAAGAGTAATTGAATGATAAATTATCCCCCTCCTGCCCCTTTTACTGATGTAAAACTACTCACCTCATAACAGAAAAGTGGTGTCCAAATGGCTTGCAGAGAGGGACAATCTTCAATTAGCATAAAGGAAAAACCTGAAAAATCTGTCAAGGGGGGAAGGGTTTTCCTAAGAAGATTGTCACTTGCTGTGACCTGTCTGATCTTAAGACCAGATTCCACATCTGAGAGGAGGTGGCTTACACTAGGTAACAGGGCATGAGTGGGATACTTTATCATTCAATTACTCTTGAACTACAACTCTGACAGTATTGAAATAACACTCTCCATGGCCCAAATACTATGAAGAGCTGCTTTTATTGTGAAATATTACTATTTCTTTAAACCTTTGTTTACAGGCGTTTTTATTGTTTTTTAAAAAACAATTTCTATTCTTATTTTCTTTCATTTCACTATATATATTAATTTTGTATTTTAGCTTTATTTCTGGTCATAACTCATTTTTAAGTTTTTATAATGCAACAACTTTAAGACTGGGAGCCCAAGCGGTGGCCATCTTTGTTCCATAGATGTGTATAGTGTCCATCCATTTCACCTACGAAGGTCAGAGTGGGCTGAAAATGAATCACTGGACCTGCTCTATGGCATGTTTACTGAGGGCACAGTGTTCACACCACTGTTTCACTGCTTAAAAAGTGGCTAGGAAACCCCTGTTTACTTGGGTAATGCAACAGAAAACTGCAGTACCCAGAACCCCCTTTTACCTGGGCTTTCTGCTTTGCACAGGGTGGTGTTTAGGCAGACACCTTAGTAGTCCTATTGCACATGCTACATAGAGGCTGGTCTCTCTTCTCCACCTTTCCAGGTCAACCCCCTGCACTCAGATAAGTAAGATTTTGGGTATTTCTATGAAATTTTCTCATACTGTTCTACTACTTTGGACTACATTGTCCGACTTTAGAGGGGATTTTCTCTGTCAGATTCCAAGAATAACGGGAAATCCAAACCTAAGGATTAGTGGGTTTAATTAAACCCATTCATCGCACTGTTACTCATACAAAACTGGTCTTCCACAAGAATATTCAGGCACTCTATGTCCCTCTTGCATTGAGGCCCCTACTACTCCATCAGGGCCCTCCACTGCAGAACAAGAGCCAGTTTGGATTAACACAAACAAAAAGAACAAAAGAGGGGTGCCTCATAGAATAGCATATCACAAAAAAGAAGAATGAATAACCCACTCCAAACCCTATTGAATGGCTACTCACATGGTAAATATGTCTATAAAGCACATATATGCTGAGAAGACAATCAGTGCTGGTGGAAAAAAATTAGGGCCAACTTCCACTTGGGCTTGCTCCTTCTCAGCAAACAGGATAGACTCAGCTGCTCCTATAACGTCTCCACTGCTTTTACCCAAAGTTGTCTGAAATTGGACCCAAAAAACAGAGAGAGAGAGAGAGAGAGAGAATATGCAAGAATATACACTCTAAAAATATCACAGTGTATAACTGATCAATTATATTGTACTCATGGAGCTCTCACTTCTGGTGTCTTCCATTCACTGGTATATCGCAGACAGGTATTTTGTGTTAGCTTGTCCCTGCTCAAGCTCCCAAGGATCTTCCTTTGACCATATGGAATAAAATGAATGTATCTCCAACGTGCTATAAATTTATAATTTATTAAAAAATAAATTAAAATACACTATGTGTATAGACCTTTGTTCACAAATTTTAAATGATTCAAACCGATATGAAAAAACATATCAGTTTCATAAAGTGGAGGGTTTACACTCCACAAAACGTGTAACCTGTAGGCTGAGGGGTTCCAAAGGGGCTACAATTGTTGCAGCTAAATGTTGCAGTTGTACTAGCTTTTGGTGTCAGTGGTGCTGCCTTTGCAGTAGCATCAGAAACACTTATCATACTCAAGGTTGTAGATTTTGATGACTTGTGTCTCAATACTCAATACTTGTGTCTGTGGCTTTGAGAGGGTTAAACATGGTTGTGATGACTGACAGAATGATTTTGCATTTCTAGGCATTTTTGCTTGTCAAGAGTTAGACTTTTCAACAGATCTCTCAAACAGTTTATAAACAACCTTAGTGCTACTTTTCATTTGTGAAAGACTGAGCTATTTCCATTCAGTTGTTTAATGGATATATTATCATCACTTTTGTTCTCAACTTCATTTGTATCAGAAGGGTTGGATTCTGAAGGGATAAATTCTAGATCAACACCATCCTAGAACATAAAGTGATAGAATGCATCGCTCCCTATGAGCGTAACCGCACATGCACAGTAGAGACTGTCCATGTGTGGTTTCGCACACAGGTAGCTTCTCTGTGAGCCGTCTGGAGCTCCCCATTGAGGATCAGCGCTTTTGGCGAGAGACTCGCCGAACGTGCTGATCCGGAGCAGGGAGATCCGGACAGCTCACTGCCTGTCTCTGCTCCGGGGCAGCAGCCAGGGCCGCTGGGTACACTTTAGCCCGTGTATACGGGCTTTGATACTAGTTATCGATAATTAGGTAATCATCAGCACTAGCTTCTGGTTAGTGCTTACTGCTTTCATATTATTCTAGACTTTTTGAAGTTATTTCCCTTAGAGGGATTTTCAGAATGTTTGCTACTACATTCAGGACAGGTGTTGTGCATACTTCTCTCACTGTCATATGTAGCAGTTGTTTCACAAGCAGTCTACTCAGGAGGAGAAGAATCATCATCACTAATTGCACATGCTCAGGCCCGGACTGGGACAAAAAATAGGCCCGGGCATTTAAGGCTGAGCAGCCTGGAGCGGCGGGCAGCAGCCTTCACTGACACTGACTGTCGCTGGGTTGAGCTTTCGGCCGACGGATGATAATGGGCGGAGCTTATAATCACGTGCAGTGCTCCGCATGGCTGCACGTTGATTGCCCACCCACCAGGAAACTTGTAACAAGGTGGCCATCTTTCAGTAAGTGAAAGATGGCCCAAACTCGTTTAATGATTAATTTTTTTTTAAACATCTGGACCGGCCCACTGGGCAAATGCCCGGTATGCCCTATGGCCAGTCTGGGCCCGCACATGCTGCAGAAACCATATCTGTTGTTAATGTCTGGACTGCCTCTTTGCTAATATATCTCACTCCCTGCACTCCTCCAATTGTTTTTCCCTTTTCCCCTGCTCCTAGAACTTTTAGTGAACATTACCAAAGTAGTATAATTTTAATAGTAAAGTATATAAAAATCTGCCCATCACAAAATACTGTGTCATATACATCTCTCTCTAGAATCTGTCTCTCTTGGCCTCAGTCAGAACTCATGTGAGCGTGCCTGCATATCTCTGTCATCAGTCAAAAGTTATTTCTTTGTTATAAACTGTCCATATCTGTCACTGTCAAAAAACATATAAACAAACAAAAAAATAATTAACGCCACACTTCCTTCAATTGTGATTCCTTTTCCCACTCTTTGCCTTTCTATCTGCCTGCAGCCAATGTAATAATTCTAGCAGTTGATCTCTCTCCCAACATCACTGAAGGCTTAATTTTTCAGTGCAGGATGAGAATCAGCATTTGGCAATAACAGCTAAATTGTGCAGCACCACCACATTTCAGTCAATATGTTGGTCCTTATTCTTCTGGTAATTGGAAGAGCTAGTCTCACTTGTACTTGTTTGCACCTTCCTCTCTCTTTTCACTCTATCACAGTGTTTGTGTGTGTATGTTGGTGTGCGTGAGTGTATGCATGTGTGTGTATGTGTGCATGTGTAAATTTCTTTTCTCCCTTCACATTCTTCCAGAGTCAAAAGCCTCCCCAAACACAGAGAACAAATTACTAGTGTTGAGCGAGCACCCCGATGCTCGGGTGCTCGGGTGCTCTGACCGAGCACCCCCTGAGGCTCGAGTGCTCGGCCGAGCACCCGAGCCCCATTGAAATGAATGGGGCGACACCAGGCACCCCCTGCTCTGATGAGGGGAGGGTGCCTGGTCAATGCCCCCTTCATCTCCGCTATGCCTCCTTCATCTCCGAATGCCCCCTTCATCTCCGCAATGTCCCCCTTCATCTCCGCTATGCCCCTCTTCCACAATGTGCCCCTTCATCTCCGCTATGCCCCTCTTCCACAATGTGCCCCTTCATCTCCGCTATGCCCCTCTTCCACAGTGTCCCCCTTCATCTCCTCTATGGCATAGAGGAGATGAAGGGGGACATTGTGGAAGAGGGGCATAGCGGAGATGAAGGGGCACATTGTGGAAGAGGGGCATAGCGGAGATGAAGGGGCACATTGTGGAAGAGGGGCATAGCGGAGATGAAGGGGGACATTGTGGAAGACGGGCATAGCGGAGATGAAGGGGGACATTGTGGAAGAGGGGCATAGAGTCTATGCCCCTCTTCCACAATGTCCCCCTTCATCTCCGCAATGCCCCCTTCATCTCCGCAATGCCCCCGTACCTCCAGTCCCTGGTGGTCCAGCGGAGCGTCTTCGGATCTGTGCCTCTTCCGGCACAGATCCCCGCCACCCGAACATGGCGGGAGAGCACATGGCGGTACTCGACGAGTACCGCCATGTGCCGAGCAGAGCGATGCTCGAGCCGATCCGAGCATCGGCCGAGCACGCTCGCTCATCACTACAAATTACCTGCCAGCAAGACTCCTTAAAGGGATAGTAATACTTAAATATTACTAAGCCCCTTATTGTAGGCATGTTAAAAAGAATGTAATTGTCCCCAGTCATCTCTCAAACCTTTATGGTTTGAGAGATAACCGCCAGCAAAGTAGACCAGACACTAAGCAGTTAACAGAAAACATTATACAGTTCACTTTTGTTAAAACACTTTTCTCAATGAGGTAGAATGCCTGCGAAAATGTAAAAGACCCCAACGCTACTTGTTTGGTACCTCAAAATACCCTGAATCTGTTGGTTAAGAATTCAAAACTAGTCACAGAGAGGTTCAAAAATGAATCTGAAGTGAGGATTCACTTTTCCCTTATTAATATCTTTCATTATGCATAATAAAGCCAATGTAATTCCCATAAACTCCAACATAAAATTGTTGTTCTTGTTTTTGAACAACGTAAAATGACTTGTAAAAATCTAAATAATACATATGTAATGCTACCCCATGATTTATCACTTTAGTCTTTCTTCCGTTTTCTTTCTAAACTGCAATGACCTTAATTTTCCAGGAGAACGTTGTGTGTTGATTGTCTTGAACAAGATTACTTCCTTCCAAGTTAAAAAAAACCTTGTTGGCTGCGAAATCAAGCTGAGTGACAGAGCAAATCCCTAAGAGTATTTTTCCATTCTATTACGTTGTGCTTTACAGCAAAGCAATGTTCAAATGCTGCACACTCTATAATAATCAAGCCTCTTGATGCTTCAAAATTAGCTAGAAGACTTCATCCAGAGCAAATCTGGGAGCCAACCGCAGAGAAATGCATAAATGTATGCATGCGCCTTTGGAAAACAAGAGATACCACTCACTAAAATGGCAGGGGAACAGCATTCCTCTTCACATTTTTAATTCAGATAAGAAGTTGAATTTTTAAGTGCAGTACCCATATGAAAGAACACGATTTTAGGTTAAGAACCCTTCACTGGGTTTTTGAAGTGATGTGGCATTACACAGATATATATTTAGCAAATCTTAGAGTCTGGAAAATGTGTACAGTGCAGTAGATTGTTCCAAGTACAGAAGACAGAATTCAGATATAAAATAGGAAATAGTAAAAGAATATTTGGCAGGACTACATAATAGGAGTTTGATGAGACTGAATAAAATAACCTAAAATATGTAATTTGTAGATAAGACAGTCACAGATTGTGAATATTTTAATGTGTACTGCAATTATATGTTTTAACATTAGTGACAATGCAACTTAGATTAATCAACCAATGATAAACTCAAAAATCAGAAAAAACTCTCAAATTCCTTTATTATTTGAAACCTAATTATCAAGAGGGGAATTATTTTAGAGACAAGTCTCTATTATTGAAGCTTAATTATCAAGATGGGAATGTTTTGACACATTGAAACATCCAGGAGTATGAGAATAGGCAGTAAGGACAAGCAATTCCTCTGTGTTCTTCAAGTGATGGTCTAATTCAAGATCATATTATCAGGGTGTAGTGCTTTGAGAAAGAAAAGAAAAGCAAAACTGGAATGATGCCAGTTTGAGCACAGAAGATATATCCCTTTCTAAAGTGTTATAGGTAGGGATAGTATAGTGCTGTCAGTCTTCGGAAAGAGGGGTTTATAGGTGGGTCTTTGATAACCTACTGTAAATTTGTCTTTGGTTTGAGATTGCCATTAGAGTAGTCAGAGGTGAGAAGGGAGGAGATAGGAATAAAGTTATTCTACAACTAAGGTAGAGCAATTTGGGGAGCAGACATGCCCTCCAAGCCATGCTTGGGAACAAATTGGGAGCAAACAACTGGTAAAACTGGTCTGGTAAATTGGAATTACTGGGAACCTAATTAGGTTTGTTTTCTTGGTATATGTTAACCACTGGCATCCTGAATCAACTCCCTGGCTCAGCTGTCTCATTTATATGTGAATGATCCTTTTTCTTGGTATGTTTTAACCATGCACATCCTTAATCAACTCCCTGCTTCATCTGTCTCAGTTGTTTATGAGTTATCCATTTTCTTGGTATGTTTTAACCACTCACATCCTGAATCAGCTCCTTGCTTCATCTGTCTCATCTGTTTATTAATTATCCATTTTCTTGGTATATTAAATGTTGTTTACTTTCCCTCTGCATCCTGTCCAATGACTGTGCTCTGCATTGGAAATTTCTTATTGAATATATGATAAAAGAGCTTGTCAAACAACTCTGATGAAACATTTAGTCAGGATTTGATTTGTTAATTAGCCAATCTCATACTACCTCATATGAGTATGATTACGATATAAAGCCCACAGTTTAAGGATGACATGAACTAAGGAGGTTCCACGTGCTGTTGAAATTAAAGCAGGACTTGAAGCAGGATGTGGGGCAGGAATTGTTAAGAGAATTGAAGCAGGATCCACTGGAGAAAAAAAAAACACTTCACAAATCAGTTCTGCAAGGAATGATCAAAAGTATAGATTTAAATGAGAACTCTGCAGTCCTCTTAACCCTTTGAGTGCCAGAAGGGTACACAATGCATTGCAAAGCAATGTTTTGTGTACCCGTCTAGCACTCAAAGGGCAAAAGTACCAACTTTACAATTCAACGCCAGCATCTGAGAATGTGTCACTGACCTATTCCTATCTGCTGTAACCCCTCCCTCTAAAATAACAATGTTGAAATACTTCCTATTCTTTATCTCTACATCTGTAATCCTGAATAAAATGCCTGGCTCCTTTTACCTTCCTCCCTCTCCTCCCTTTTCTGTTCACATTTATCCTTCACTTCTCCCTTTCATACTCACTTCTACTCATCAACGTCACACTTTTCTCCATTCATGTATTCCCACACCCAATACAAACAGGAAACCCCAGGCACACAAAACATTATCTCATCCGCTCTCTCTCTCCCTCTCTCTATCTATCTCTTCTTTTGCAACTTGCAGATGGAGATAACTCACCAAACCCTGGCCCCCTTTCCTTTTTGCAAATCCTCTACCTCCAATCAACAGAGGAACAATTCAAAATTGATCACCATTCCTTATCTTTAACCACAGTTTCTTCCTTTTCCCTATTCTCTCGGAATGCTTGCTCAATTATTACAAATATAAAACTGCATGATCTGTTTTACTCCTGCTCTATACAGTTACTGGCTCAAAATGAAACTTGGTTGTCTCAGTATGACACCACTTTAGAGGCAGCAATCTCATATGGTGATCTCTCCTTCTCATACACTCCATGCGCAAATGGACATGGGGGATGAGTGGGACTGCTACTCTCTAAACACTGCCATTTCAAACCACTTTCTGTCACCACCTCACTCTTTTTCTTTGAATGATGTCCATATTTTTGCTCCTGTTTCTCGACAGGTTGTGGTCATCTATCCCCCACCTACCTCGGCATGTACACCTTTAAATTTATTTTCTGACTATAATCATGGCTTTCCTTTTTCCTGTCATTAGATACTCCCTATATATACAGTATCGTAAAAGCACAAAACTAGGCATAAAAACAAGAGAGGATAAAAAATCTAAGTGTAGTATATTTATTGTTAAAACATATAAAATAAGAAACCACAATCATTGCGCTCACATTTTGCCCATCTTGGGCTTTATGTGTGTAAAAGGTCCCTTCCTCTAGCTGCCACCATACTATGTCCCTTGAACCCTTCTCCCCCATGTCTGGATGAAGTAGTTTGCACTGCCTATGGTGCTGGTCCTGATGGAAAACATCTTCAATGTGTATTACTAGGTTGATACAATGTTGCTATAGTACGAAACCACATCTGATGATGCTGCATACAGTTCCAATACAGGGCATGATGGACACACCCTCCCCTCATCTGGGGACTTCAACTGCCATGTGGATGATCTATCTGATTCCTGAGCAACCCACTTTCTCTATCTAATATCTACTTATGGACTATACCAGTGGACAGCTACTAGTACCCACATTGATGGTCAGTTTTAGACCTTGTGTTCACTAGAGGCTGTGTACGTTCTGATTTTATTATCTCCCCTTTTCCACTATCCAATCACCACCTTGTAACATTCAGCACTGCTAATACTTCTGCAATCCCCGCCCACTCGACCTGATTCAGTTGCATCCTCCAGTCACTCAGTGTTACTGCTATCCATTCCTTTCTGGCTACAGGTCTTTTATCCCTTCCCACTAATGCTGACGCTAACAGTTTTGTCAAAGCATACAACTCTGTCATGTCTTCCTCTTTGAACTTGCATGCACCTCTTTCTCTGACACTCCTGTAAATCAAATCCATAACCATGGCTTAATAAAAACACCAGCTTCCTCTGCTTATGTACACAATCAGCTGAACATCTTTGGAGGAAGTTGAGCTCAATGGCAGATTTTCTCCACTACAAATTCTTCCTCTCCTGCATTAACTATACTCTATCCCTATATAAAAAACAATACTTTTCACAACTAATTCACATGCATAAATCCAACCCCTGCTGTCTCTTCTCTACCTTTGATTCCCTTCTTTGCACTCCATCTGCCTGCCTCCCAAACTTTATTCAACCACAAAAGTTTGCTAACTTCTTCCAAGCCAAGGTCAATTCTATCTGGGAAAATATACCTCCTTGTATCCTCTTATCCTCCTCTGTTCCCCTCCTGCCATGCTGGAGTCTTTCTCTCCACTCAAGGATGATGAATTGACTATCCTGCTATCCTTCTTTCACTCCACTACATGCATAATCAATCTGCTTCTCTCTCGCCTCTCCCATTCCCACTCCCCCACACAAATCCTCCTACTATTACAGATATTTAACTCCTCCTTTGTGTTTGCTACTTTTTCTGTTGACTTCAAACATGCCATAGTGACACCTCAAGAATAACTTGACAGCACCACTGCCTCTAAGCTTTTAGAATACCTAGCCTACTCCCACCTGCTTTACTCCCTTAATGCCCACAACCTGCCCATCTTATTACAATCTGGCTTTCACATTACTCAATCCACAGAAACTGCCATCACAAGACTTGTCAATGATCTACACATTGCTAAATAGCAAGATCACCATTTAATAATTATCCTGCTTGATCTCTCAGCTGTTTTGTGACACTGTTAATCATGCTCTCCTCCTCCAAATTCTTTACTCCTCAGTCTCTGAATTGGCTGCCTTCTTATCTAATGAATCAATCTTTAGTGTCTCCATTGCCACCTCTTTGTCCTCTCCTGCCCACCTCTCTTTTGGTTTTCACCAAGGCTCTGTTCTAAGACTGCTTCTGTTCTCTCTATACATCATAACACTTGGCGACCATATTAACTCATTCATAACGCAAACATCAGATCTATGCAGACAACACTCAGCTTTACTTATCTGCACTTCCAATGGCTCCTGAGGTTTAATCTAAAGTCACAGACTGCCTCTTGGCTATCTCAAACTGGATGGCTCATAGACAACTCAAACAGTCCCTCCAGTGCTATAACTACTACTAAGAAGGTCCAGCAGATTGCTAGTGTTAGGAGTGAAGGAGGGGGTAATCAAAATAGTATTAGTGACTGTGAGGAGGAAGACTCAGGGGCTCAAATCAATGTGGTTGATGTTAGTGGTAGAACTAGTAAAATTGATGGCGAAGCAGTTGTTGGGACTAGTGTTACAGGAGTGGTAGGGGAAGCAATTGAGAGCATCCACACTAACAGCCAAGGGAGTCCACGTCATTCCCCTGACCCTGGGAGTCCTGTTCCCCCTACAGCATTGTCCAAGTGGAACATGAGTCTGAAGAATAATTAAATAAATTCCAGCACCTCCCGTAGTGAGTATTTAGACAAGAACACATATACTACAGTCTTTAATATCAGTAAGAAGTAGATTTATTTTAATAGCCCTCACAGATCATGCATCCATGGTCCGAGAAAACTAATGATCTGTAACACAATATTAAGAAACTATAGAGTTTTATATAGTTTTTACATATGCTATAAATATTGGAAATTATAGCAACTTCATAAGAATCATTTAACAGTAGACTGTAGTATATGTGTTCTTGTCTAAATACTCACTACCGGAGGCGTTGGCGTATGCATCAAGAGGTATCTGAGGAGATTCAAAAATATACTAAGCTTGTGGCAGGGAGAGTTCATCATTACTATGAAACTGTCAGCAAGTTGTCATGTGTCCTTAGCGGGGTATGGACAAGACGCACAGTATTTGGTTTCTAGTGTCGTGGTTTGGATAGAGTTGTGCCAGGTGTTATTTACCACACACACTGTGCATATTGCAGTTGCTGATGAGAGGCACAGTTCCTGCTCTCAAGGGAAACATGTCTATTATAGTAACAATACACCCATGATTTTGGAGGAGGGACAGGTGGAGAAGAATTATTAGCCAACTTCCTCTGTTCTTTACATTACCCTGAACTGGTGGCAGCTAGTTACGGTGTTGCTACTGCCTCAGGCACATCACTGGAGTTAGTCCTGGAAAGTAGAACCTTCATCATCCATCACCCATATTACTGCTGTTGTTGATCCCCTTCCCTTTCAGCTGCCTAATCATCCTTCTGTTGAAAAAACTCACTAATTCTGCATCCACATCAGGGCATTTGACAATGGCCAGTGGCCACTGCTAACACAACAGGACCTGTTGGCACTAGGCCAGTAGGGCATATTTTTCTCTCAGAGCTTGTGCTTTAAAAATAATAATAAATAAAAACCTTCAAAAAAGAAATTTTTTTCCTTAAGGCTTGTGCCAAACAAGTCTAAGTCCTACAAATTAATGTTTCCTCAGGGCATGTGCCTCTAATAAGTCTAAGTCCTATAAATCAATGTTTCCTCAGGTCTTGGGCCTCTAACAACAAATCTAATTTATCCTCCCAAAAATACTCTATCACGTCAAGTATCAGTCTACCCCAGTGGCAGCTTATGTTAGGGGGTTCCTGTCTCTTTCTGAAACAAATTCCTTGTTCAACTGATTTATTCCCCAGACTCTACCCACCAACACAGGTACCCTCCTCAGACCCCTTTTATACCTTGTCTTATGGGTTTTTTTTTATTGTGTTTAGGATTTATTTTATTTTTTTTATTAACTGCCCCCAATCCCAGAAAACAACCCCCCCAAAAAAGCATTCCCTGTTCAACTGATTCTTTCTACCAGCACAGGCCCATTTTATACTATTCCTTTGGGAAATAAAATAATATTTGCTATGTGTTGTGTGTAAATTCAATGTTCCCATTGATTTCAATGGAATGAGCTAGGTGAAAAGAGTGGGAAAACGGCACTTTTCACAGGAAACTATTTTCCAAATGGGAAGTACCATTATTCACCAATTTCAGTTTGAGGCAAACATTTTCACCCATCCCTAAACCTAACATGACAATGGTCAACAAATGAGTGGAAGTATGAGTACTTCATTGCCTTGCTCAAAAGCTCAGCAGAGGCCTGGATCTTGTAGACCCAAGAAGAACCATCAGGCAGAAAAGATATGTACTCCCAAATGGTGACAATCTTATATCCTGAGGATGGGGCCCTGGGAAAAGGTCACAGTAACTCTGGAAATCACTGTTACATAAAAATCATGACTCATATGTGGACCCACAGAAAAGACAAGAAAAAGAGTCCAAGTAGCAGAAAGACATACACCCACAAAAGATGCTCTTGCTTCTGCCTGAAATGGAGCTGAACAAGGAGAAAACAGCTCCCTAGGAGATGAGAAAAATCCTAGAAGCAAACTGAGGGGATAACCCCCACAGGAGTTCATAAAAAAAACCTTCCAGAATGGAAGATTATAAAGATATGTCTTACAAGCAGAACCTATAGTTTTATCACACTCTGAACCAGGACAAATGCAATTAAGAAGCTATCTGAAAGCCAATGCCTGAAGGAAGTTTAGTCTCTAAGGTGTCCTCTGAATGAGTCACAGATGAATGCCAAGACCTTCAGAGGGGGAGAACATGAAAGCCTGAAAAAATATAAAATATTTCTGTACAAGAGAAGCAAAACTGAGAATAAAAGCAATTTGACTGTGAAAAGGCAGAGAAGAAAAGTGAACCAAAAAAGCACTCAAACAAAGCTCTTGTTGAAAGGCATCCTAAAGAATGGTGAGGGCAACAGGATACAAAATAGGACACAGACACAAGTCCTGATGTCCAATCCACCTATTAAAACCAAGGAACATACTGCACAGTATGTCTTGTATGTCACCAGCTCAAAAGTCACAATGTTAAAGGCAGAAGCAGAGAAAACATTTCTGAAGGTTCTGGCCTTAAAAACCAGTATCTCCACAGCTGGAAGACAGAGGAGGGAAATCAAGAAGGAAGAAAAACAAGAAACAGGCCCAGAGACCAAAAAGGTGATGAAAATCTCTTGAGTCTCTTCCATCTTGACAGCCTTTGATCATCTGGGAAGCCAATGAAATGGAGAAAACAAAGATGCCAGGGATAAAAACTGCTACAGGAAAACCAATGTATACACAGTAACAACAACAGGGATGTCAATACTCAACCAAGAGACTAAACAAACCATGGCTGTAAGACTCCAGAAGCAGACCATGGAGTCAAACATATCTAGCTGAAGTCCCAAAACCCAGGCTCTGGACAATGACGTCACAGCATCATTTGCCCCTGGAAGGCTAACAGTGTAGAAAAGAATGGAATGGGAGCTTCTGCCCAAATGAGACTCAGCTGAGCTCCTAACTAGGGGTGGGCAAAAAGTGAGAACATTTTCCCTCATGTGTTTTCACAAAAATGGACGATTTTTCTCTTTTTTTCGATGCAAAATTTTCCTACATTTTGCCTATTCCAGCAAGTTTTTCGCCTTTTCCAGTACATTTTTCTCCTATTCCAACACATTTTTTGCCTTTTCCAACACATTAGTCTCCTATTCCAACACATTTTTCTCCTATTTCAACACATTTTTCTCCTATGTTTAATATGGTGCAACTTTTACCAGCACAATATTACTTCTTCTGAGGGCTGTACTAGTGGAAAAATAAGTAGCTGGAAGTCAAATTTGGGAGTCCTACAGCTGCATATAACTGAGAAAATGTGTTAGCATGCAGAGTGCATTTGTCCTTTGCCCACAACACCTACTTCCTGCTTAAGTGACATAGCACGTATTCATGATGATGATGTCAAGTGATTAAAAATAAATACAACCAACAATGTGGCATATGTGTATGGTAGTGGTGATGGGGGACTGGAGTAGTGTGATTGGTGAGACCTTGACAAACTGCATCCACCCCAAGAGGAGAGTGATCATCATCATTTATTGCACATGCTGCAGCAACCATTGCTGCAGAGAGTTTTTGTACTACCACTTTACTCACATGTCCCTGCTCTGCTCCACCATTCGCCCTCCAGCTTGTGCATTTGCTAGCCATTATTCAACTACTGTGTGTTCTTACTCTCTACAGTACACAACTGATGGAGTGGGATGTCTTGTCTTGGCCCTTAACAAAATTCTCAATGTCGTCTGCTGTCTATCAGGTCTGCCTCAGTCACAGAGCTCCCAGTCAGTTGTCTAATATATTTATGTTTTTAATAATTTATTTATTTTTTAAGGTGTCCACTGTATCTTATTACAGTTAGTCCAAAAAATAAAACATATAACTAAAAACAAAATCAACAACTTCTTTTCCCAGACTTCCCCAGCACAGAGACAATAAAAGTAAAATCCCCATGCAATTTGGACTCCAGCTGCCTGTGACTTGCCAATCAGTCACACCAAATTTTTGGGGTACTTTGGGTCAACCGCCTTCCTCCATTCATCTCTCTCATTGTGCCTCCAGACTCCCTTTCTACAGAGAACAAATGTCCTATCTAAATGACTCCCTAAACTAAGCTTCAATTCCCCTTTATTTTTTTATCTTCTCTAGCTCAAAAACATGTTGCTCTCTTCTCTCACAAACACAGAACGGCATGCTGTGAGACCTGGTTGGAACTAGTTTTGCTGGGAACTTGATAAACTGCATCCTCCCTTGGAGTAGAGGGATCATCATCATTGATTCCCCTTTATTTGCATATCTTCTCTAGCTCAAAAAACATGCTACTCTCTCCTCTCACAAATACAGAATGACATGCTTTGAGAGCCTGACACACTTTTATATGGCTGTAGAAAACTTTTGCGTGGTGGAGAAATGTTTTTATACCCATTGATTTCAATGCAATAAGCTCGGATGAAAAAAGCAGGAAAAAGCGGAAAAATGACACTTCGCTGGAAATGTTTCACCAAGCGGAAAGTTCCATTTTCCTCCGATTTCAGTTTGAGGCAAAAATTTCGACCATCCCTACTCCTGACCCTGAGGTTGTACTCTTGAACCCTCTCTGGTGGTAGACAAAAGTCACTGCCTTGCAGGACTGAATCTGCACCTAAAAACCCTGGAGGGACTGATACCAAAGCAGCAAAGACATCTGAGGAAACATGGACATAAGACAAATTCTTGCAGTAGATGCCAGACCATGAAGAAATGTGCTAACACTAAAAAGAAATGTATTAAAACACCAGCCACAGGAAAACAACAAGAACTGCCCAAACAAGAATAAATCATTAAGAATCCCATGCATCTAGGGAAGCCAAACAATCCCCTGGACAAATACCAGGATGGAGCATAAAGACGCCAACCAGAACTGCGACATGAAAAAAACAAAAGAAATGTAGTGAACAAGAACCACCATCCTATCTCAGAACCAAGACAAGAGGATAAAAAAGTACCTAAAATCCTTCCAGAAAAGGGAACAAGCACTGCACTATGCATGTCTATTTTGAAAAAAAAGCACATAAGGAAATATATGAGCCCAGGTCAAATCATGAGGGAATCTGTATATGAAGAAAAAACAGAACGAGACAAACAAAATAGACAATACCCTTTCAGGAATACATAAAACACCCACTGGTTTACTACATAAAGGAGAAAATAATGCCAATGACTCATCTGAGGCAAAACAAACTCTTGTGAGTCATGCATAGGAAGACCCGGCAGATGAAGATCCCTGGCCTTACCCCTCACCTACTCTAGAATGTTTGGGTGTCCATGAGGGGTGTGCCTAGGCTAAGGAAGATGCTAGGTGAAACTTCCACCTGTGGAGGTAATGGAAACCTTGAGCCATCCTAACAGACAGAAGGCCTGGGCAAATGCAAGAGATGACAAGGACCCCTACCCCTGAACAATGATGGACAAACTTTCCCAAATAGATGTAAAGCCATAAACAGAAGAGAGACCAGAGACTGTTGGCATGTCTGCCAGGCACTTTTGTAGCCAAACAGAGGCAAAAGCTACCTCAGAAAAATGTTCATTACTCCCTCCTAGATGCATCCACATCACTACAGTGGCTGCAGTAACCCAAGCCATGTCAAGGGTTGAGCTCAAGAAGGCACCAGAAGTCAGGGTCTTCAAAACAGCCCTTTAGCACCACTGTATATCTATAAGTTCTCCTTCTCTAGTGATATTTGTTGTTTAAACTGTGCACTAAGTTTTCTTCTTTATTTAGCCCTGAGAAAATCATCAACTGATTACCCCAAATTTTTGCTTAAGGAACCTCTCAAAGAGAGGGACAAGACTATAGATGAGGCCTTCTCCCCAGAAGAAGAGTCCTATTACAATGGATATGGATTACTCCTCCCAACATGACTAAGTAACCTGAGGGGGAATAAGTTGACCCTCACACCAGGACACAGCTCATAATATAGGTATTTTAAAAAGAATAGTGTGTGAACAAGACAGCACCACCCTAAACCCCATGCAACAAGTCACACCTACAGCCACCAAAAGAATTTTTCTAATTGCACATTGTGAACAGTACACAGCTCAAGGTGTCCACCACAGCTCAAGCATCCACCACAGAATCAGACTATATATTCAAACTGTTAAACAAATATACATATAGAATAATCTAAAAAATCAATGTATGAAAAAGATAACAAAATAAAAACAATAAAATAGTCCATAAATTAATAATGATCATGTGAAATATGTCAATGGATACAAATACATTTGAATTGAAAACTAAATTAATAGATATCCATATCATCCAAAAAAGAAAACAAGGTCCTATACTGATATGATAATTTCCAATCAAAATATAAAATAATGAAGCACTACAATTGGTTTATTTTATTGTTTTTATTTTTTTTTATGTATCTCATACATTGATTTTTTTACTATATATATATATATATATATATATATTATTTGTTTATCAGTTTGAGTATATAGTTTGATTCTGTGGGGGGCACCTTGAGATGTGTCTCTCTGCACTTTCCTGTGTAGTGTTCTCGAGGTGCCATTAGTCAGATTCTTTCGGTAACTCTGGCCAGGACGGTGATTTGTTGTATGGGGTGGTGCTGTCCTTGTTGTCCACACATAGATAAGATACATATTTATATTTTTCACAGACCTTATATTTTTTGCAATACCTGTATTGTGGGCTGTGCATCTCTATGCTGTGTCTCCTGTGTGGCTTAGATTTGTTTGTGGTCAGTTTGGGGACACGTCCTGGGGAAGTAGAGTACAGCATTTTACCTTTTTCCCTCTCTTTAGGTCCCCCTTTCTACTTCTAGGTCTGCTTTACTGCCTCCTCACTACCCACTACCCTTTGCTTCCCTTGGCGAGATCCCCTTTGCTTCATTCGTCATGGCCAGATCTCTCCGTTCTATCTCTTTGGCAGACTTACTTTTTATTCTCTCCTCTGACCCTCTTGGATTGACACTTTTTCTCTTCACACCCATACCTTACGTTCCTTTCACTGCAGTCCCTTATCTTGCTCTCTCCCTGCCCCTCTTTCCTATGTCCATCCATCATTTGTAGGGGTGGGCGAAAAGTGAGAAAAATTTCCTGCATGACTTTTTGCGAAAAAAGGATGATTTTTCTCTTTTTCTCCAATACAAAAGTTTCCTCCTTTTCACCTATTCCAGAAATTTTTTTGCCTATTTCAACATATTATTCTCCTATTCTAACACAATTTTTGCATAGTCTAACACATTTTTTGTCTATTCTATCACATTCTAACAAATTTTTGTTCCTATTCTAACACATTTTTCCCCTATTCCAACAAATGGTTTCCTATTCCAACACATTTTTTTGCTATGTATAATATGGTGCAACATTTCCCAGCACAATATTACTTCTTCAGAGGGCTGTAGTGGAGAAATAAGTAGCTGAAAGTCAAAGTTGTGAGTCCTACAGCAACATATACCTTGAAAAATGTGTTAGCATGCAGAGTATATTTGTCCTTTGCCAACAACACTTACTTCCTGCTTAAGTGACACTTGCACGTATTCATGTTGATGTCAAGTGATTAAAAAAATAAAGAACAACCTACAATGTGGAGGATGTGTATGGTATTGGTGGTGGGGGACTGGCGTGGTGTGATTGGTGGGACTGTGACAAACTGCATCCACCCCAGGAGGAGAGGGATCATCATCATTTACTTCACTGACTGTAGCAACAATTGCTTCCACACCCCTGCACTGCTCCACCCTTCCCACTTCTGCTTGTGCGTTTGCTAGACATTACTCAACTACTGTGTGTGTTTTTACTCTCTACAGAACACAACTGATGGAGTGTGATGTCTTGCCTTGGTCCTCAACAAAGTTTCAATGTTGTCTGCTGTCTATCAAGTCTGTCTCAGTTACAGATCTCCCTATCAGCGTCTAATATATTTAATATAATTTTGTTTATTTTTTTTATTTTATTTTTTAAGTTCTCCACTCAATCTTATCACAGTCCCAAATATATATATATATATATATATATATATATATATATATATATATATATATATATATATATAAAACTAAAAAAACAAGCAATTTGGGCCCCAGCTTCCTGTGTCTTGCCAGTCAATTACACCAAATGTTGTGGTATTTTGGGTAAGCCTCTTTCCTCCCTTCTTCTCCCCATTGTGCCCCCAGTCTCCCCTACTACAGAGAACAAATGTCCTGCCTAAATGACTCATTAAAACTGAGCTTCAATTTCCCTTTCTTTTCTCATCTTCTCTAGCTCAAAAATATGGTGCTCTCTCCTCTCACAAACACAGAATGGCTGCTGTGAGAGCTGTCTGGCTGGAACTAGTTTTGCTGGGACCTTGATAAACTGGATCCTTCCTTGGAGTAGAGGTATCATCATTATTGATTGCACACACTGCAGCAACCTTTGCTGCAGTCAGTTTTTGAACTACTGCTTTACGCTCACGTCCCTGCAATGTTCCCCCTCCCCCTTCCCCTTGTGTGTTTGCTGGACATTACTCAACTACACTGTGTTTTTTTACTGTATGGTACACAGCACAACTGATGGAGCTGTATGATGCCTTGCCTAAGCCTAGTCAGCTGTCTGTCACTGTCACATAAGATATTTAGTTCTTTATTCTTTTTTTTTGTCTGTCTTATCACAGTCTGTCCAATCATCCCTAATAGTGTTGAGCGAGCGTGCTCGGCCGATGCTCGGATCGGCTCGAGCATCGCTCTGCTCTGCACATGGCGGTACTCGTACGAGTACCGCCATGTGCTCGCCCGACATGCTCGGGTGAAGAGGATCTGTGCCGGAAGAGTCTATGCCCCTCTTCCACAATGTCCCCCTTCATCTCCGCTATGCCCCTCTTCCACAATGTCCCCCTTCATCTCCGCTATGGCATAGGAGATGAAGGGGGACATTGTGGAAGAGGGGCATAGCGGAGATGAAGGGGGACATTGACCAGGCACCCTCCGCTCATCAGAGCAGGGGGTGCCTGGTTTAATGCTCGAGTGCTCCCATTCATTTGAATGGGGCTCGGGTGCTTGGCCGAGCACTCGAGCATCAGGGGGTGCTCGGTCAGAGCACCCGAGCACCCGAGCATCGGGGTGCTCGCTCATCTTTAATCCCTAATCATTTGTACTGAATCACTTTTGCCAGATACAGAATTTTTTCAGATTCCCCAGATGGAATGATGAAATTAATTGCAGCTGTTTTTTTTTTCTTCTTTCTATTCATAACCCCGTAGTGTGACCATCAGAGATAAAACACCTCTTACTTACAGAAATATACATAACATCACATTATGATGATGCTTCACTCTATAGCTGTCATCTTCCAGCTAAATTTCACTTACTGTTTTAACTGCCTTCGCAGCTTGGTCAAGAGGGATGCACACTCATCAACTTTAAGCAATAATAAGTGCTAATGAAGCCTGAATCTTTCTTGCAACAAGTGTATTGGCATCAAAAGCTATTTCAAGTTAACCTCTGTAATGTCTCAGTAGATCTGATATCTCCCCAGGGAAGATCCATTGAGAAGTGAGAAGGAGAGAGAGAGAAATGGCAGAGAAAAGAGAAGATAATGAAAAATATAAATAGAAAGCAGTAAATATTTGCAATCAGGTGGTGCAAAATAATCAGCAGTACTTTTAGTTATACAACTGCTTTTCTGTTATTATTCTTGGTGCTGGTATAGGAAAATTAACAAAAACATGGCAGCACAATAGAATGTACATTACACACTAGAGTTGCCACAAAACTTTATTTGGGAAACATTCTACTTGTAGACATTTTGGTGTACATAGACCACTTTCTTAATGAAATGTGTCTAGTGTGTAGTTTGCATTGAGAAAGGCATCTTTATAGCATGATGAAATGTCTGCAGGTGAAAAGCTGTGCAAATAAAGTTTTGTGGCTGCCCTCGTGTGCAGTTTGCATACTGTTGTGCCAAGTTGTATTTCAAACAGAAAACAATTGTTTAACTTTCAACATGGGCTCTGAAAATATCTGTAAACAGTAAGTGAATACTCACAAATACAATGGTCACCATATAAATTGGTGACTGTATGGGCAAGGGATATTTAACAATCCTCATGCCGATGGTATATGGCACCCTATTCAGCCTCCACCTCTGGCTGTAGCTCCCTTCGTCAGATCTGTTCTCCATCTCACAGGAAGCGAAGAATAGGGTTGCAAATAATTCCTAATCTGGTTTGTAAAACAAAGAACATCAAATGAATCAGCAGAGAAGCTCCCGATACTTACAAGCATGTCTCACTAATAAACAGATAATCATCAGAATAGAGCATATGGGCATCCACAAGGAAGGCAAGAGGGGCCACTCCCCCCCCCCACCTGCTCTTGCCTCCCCTATTTTAATTGTCTGTGGATGCCAGTGATAGAGCCAGCAGGGATATACACTGCAGTCTATCCCCAGGAATAATCTTTCCAGAATGGCACCACTAGATGAAAAACAGAAGGTCAAATTGGTAGGATTTTTTTTTAAAGAAAACAACAAATGAAACATAAAAATGTTGTATTAGTTGCTTTTATTAACATTTTCTTTCACTTGGATAAGGTACTATATGCTCTGGCTCTACATCACTTTTCTGTTTCCATGTGAAACAGGATTCTAGGTTTTGGGAGCATTGCTGCAGATAGTGGCGTAACTAGAAGCCACCGGGCCCTGGTGCAGAAATTGCCATGGGCCCATCCCCCGACCACATTCTTCACATTGCCCCATATCCATCTCCTACCTGCTCCCGCGTGGTTCTGAATAATGCAGAGTGCTGGGAGATGATGTCATCTCCCAGCGCTCAGCATTAATAGAGCATCAGGAGATCAGCTGAATTGCTGCCGGCGTGTGGCGATGGGTTCCCTATTGTTATGCCACTGGCTGTAGACAAGAATGATATTTTGTGCTTGTGTACATTGGATAAGGAACTATGGCCTAGATTCCATTGCAGTTCATTATTATAATCATTAGATTTACAAAACAGTTTCTCAGTGAAGCCTTTGGAGAAATGTTATTTAAAACCCTTGATAAAGTTACCAACTGTTGTGGAATCCAGGTCTACGTGCACCCTTTTGCTGCTTTTTTTTTGTTCATGTTGTATTTTCTTCATTTCCCTATATTAATCAGATGGTGCAATCCTTTGGGAATTTTGGTGCGCAGTAGAAAATAACATCTAAACAAAATGAGTGAAGCAAAATTAATTTTTCCATTCTCTAGTGTGAACAATGATTTCACTTTTTATTAGCAGAGTTGTTAGAACTGCAGGAAAGAAGAAAAAAGTGTCCCATGAATCTGTAGACAGAGCCAGCTGTCGCTTTGTAACAAAGATAGAAGCATTGGTTATTTCATTAAAGTGATCACTGATTTTTACTGCAATGGGTTTCACAGCACAGCAAGAGGTGCCAATGTTACAACAGCTACAACATCCTGACTGAGTGCTGCTGCTGTAGCTGTTTTTATTAGCGCAATTATCCAGCTTTGACTCCCAGCACTGCTGCACTGAGTTTCAACTGCAGCTCTGAGCATGGGGCGTTTGGAGATTAATGACTAATTTTACGTTTCGTTCTCTTCTCCTCCAAACCTATTACTTCCTCATCATTGTATGTGGTGCTTTGCTGTTGCACTGCCAGTCTTCTTTACAGCTCATGGGTCATTGGGGAGCACCTTCCTCCAAGGCAAGTTTCAAAATGCCATGTACTCGATAGGCTCCGAGGCAGCAATATGGTTGAACAAATTGTTCAAGCACTACAGAATGAGAAGTGCCTGCAACTCATTGCTCTGCAATTCATTATGGACCATTCCAGCTCTGAAAGGCTATAAAGCATGTCTAGGAATACTGTTCCCAAATGCATTTACATTTCTGTACAATTCACTTAGAAGCTGATTTAATAAAACTAGAGAAATTTTGGAGCAAATCAACTGCACCATAGGGGACAAATAAACATTTCCAAAAAATTCAATTGATTTAAATAGGGCATTTAACCACTAGAAGGTTAGATAATGAGCTACAGCATTACTTTGCTATGTGTTGCCAACTTCTCTCATATTCAGTGGGTTAAAAGCTCATTTAACTGAAGGATCACTTGAATTTCTCTCCTATTGTGCAGTTGGTGAGCTCCAGGATTGTTTCACTTTTTATTAAATCAGCCTTATAGAGTCTTTTAATGGAGAACGTAAAATATAAAGTATATGGTAAATAATTTATACAAAAATAAAAAAAAAAATCAAAACAAATGTGTTTAAGCAAAAATAAAAATGTGTACTGTATGTAATGTCCATGGAGGCAGCCATGACAGTTGTGGCAGTTTTTCAAACTGAAGCAAACAAAGTACATGAGCCTGCTCAAAGGGATAGTAATGTCTCACAAAAAAAGCAGCTCCTTCATGGTGTTTGGGCCATGGAGAGTGTTATTTCACTATTGTCTGAGTTGTAGTACAAGTGTAATTGAATGATAAAGTACATCGTTCCCACCCCTTTTACTGATCTAACCCTGCTCACATCAGAGCAGCAAGACTGTCCAGATGGATTGCAGCAAGGGGCACTCTTCTGTGAGCATAAGGAAAAACCTGCCCTCCTTTGTCAAGGGGGGCAGGCTTTTCCTTATTTTCGCATTAAGAAGATTGTTCATCACTGCGAGTTGTCTGGTCAAATGACCAGATTCCACATCTGAGGGCAGGTAGCTTACACTAGGAAAAAGGGGTGGGAGGGGATACTTTATCAATCAATTACGCTTGAACTACAACTTTAACAGTATTGAAATAATGCTCTTCATGGCCAAAATACTGTGAGGGTTTATAAGAACTACTTTTTTTGTGAAACATGAGCTTTATGATCAAAGCACACGTGAAGGTAAACTGTGATCATACCGGGAGTCTAAAACTGACTGCTCCATGACTGGAGCAGTCAGTTTCAGCCTCTCTCTCAGCGAGCCAGTACATGTGATCTCTCACATGTGCTGGCTCTGCAAATAAAATGCCACTGATCCTCTAGAGTAAAAAAAACCCTGGTCAGCCTGATCCTTAAGGGGTCAAAAGGTTAAGATTTGCAGAGAGTAGAAATAGAGGTTCTGTGGTCCTCAGCACATTTCATGTCCAGCTTAATGTATATGACATCCAGGGCCGATTGATGTTTACCTCTTGAACTCAGGAACAAGAGGAAAATCATAGGGGTCATTAGAATTTTCTGCTCATACTAAAGTAGGTGGGAGATGTTATTAGTAAGTGCTAATTCTCCTTATATTTTAACTTAGACATTCTAAAGGTATTACTATTATATATATTTAGGCCTCCATTCACATAATGTATCCTATATAAATGATATAGTAGAGTTTATAAATTATATAACTTATGAGTACAGAAGTGAAGAAAGAATGCACCCCCAATAACACAAACTATTGTCTGGGTGCCAGGGAAAATTGACTGCAGTGGTTTATTGAAATGTTAGCATTTATGAGATGTCAACATGTTGATCCTACCCAGGATCTTTATCACAGTCTTGATAATGATCTTTGACAGGATGAGCATGCTGACATGTTTGACTGCATTATTTTTGTTATCCACTTGTGGCTTCTCAGTTCTCACATCAACGAGCTGTCTCAATTCATTGGTCTGCTATTGACTAGATGTCTTCTCCAGTTTATCACTTCTCCAATCCCTATGTTATTCTATGGAGCCTATGCATTAAGGTTTCTTCAACTCTGTAGATCTTAGTGCATGACCTCCATAGAATAACATAGGAACTGGATAAGTGATACACTGGAGAAGTCATCTCCACTTTATCAACTCTTTATCACTGCTTAGTGAATCTCCACCATAGTGTTTGTCTTGCACACATATGTCACAGCTATAGTATCATGGAATAACCATTCAAGTGCCAGAGGAGTGGCAACGCATTGCTTTGTGATGCATTGCATTCAACTCTGACACTCAAAGGGTTAAAACAGCTGTCAGCCTGTACCAGGAAAATCTGCCTATGTATAAAAGCTCTGATGGCACCTTTAGCACATAGGTGTGGAAGGGCATGGGACACACAACAGGTGGCTCAATGAACCTGCAGTTCCCTTACACTCTTAATCTGTGCCACCCCCATCTTTAACCCTTTTTTGTGCCAGAGGGGTGGCTAACACATTGCAAAGCAATGTGTTGTTCTTCCACTTGGCACTCAAAGGGTTAATAGTTCAACATTAATTTCTATATAGCTATGTTGTATTTATATGAAAAAGCAACAAGAGCAATAAGAGGCTTGAATTGTTTAGTTCTGTTTGCTTGTTAAGCATGAGCTACTCCAATAGGTGTCTCTGTTCTCCACACACTGGAAGTTATGTTTACATGTTATCCCCTTCAAGGTAAGATCAATGACTTTCGAGTGATAAGCAGCCCTCCTAGTACATAAGCACTAGCAGCGAGAAGTGACTTAGTTGTTCCTTAAGTCTATATGCACTGTACAAATGAACCCTCTCCAGTTTCACTTCTTTTCTCTTGCATCTCCCCCCACTACCATTTTCATCCAAGAAGATTATCTTCTGTCCATCTTCCCAGCTACAGCTGATGAGGCTTTTTATTTAGCTGGCAAGCATCCCAGACACAGGTCGACAAGCTTTAAGCACCGCCAACTCGATCACTTTACCTTCTTGTACTTTTTTTGTCACCCCACTATGTGCCATTTATAGAATCCCAACCTCAGCTTACATTGTGTAATCACGTAGACAGGAAAAAAGTGCAAATCAATATAATTGAGGCAGGCAGAAATGGGAACAAATAAAATAAAGATTAAAAGAGAAAATAGTTTAATCTCTTGCTGGTGAACTGCAGGTATGTTAGATCATTTACCATAAAGGCATATTCACCTCTCAAATGAATGTTTATGTGAACAACGTTTGGATACAAATTCCATTCTTAAAACCTTTATAATAGGGAGGTAATGGTTGAGCACATAAACTTACCAAATCCTTTAACCCTTTACGGACCAGAGGTGTGAGCAATGCAGAACTAGGGCTCAAAGGATCAAAGACCCCATTATGAATTAAATAGTATCCCTCCCCCTCATGCACTTTACCTATTTTTCACATTGCAGGAATGTTAGATGAGCATTCACGCTCTTAAAGATGGAATAGGGAAGTTCTGGTCATTCACACTGACAATAAAGTACTGGCGAAGCTGAATCTTATTTGCTGGAAAGGTTGAAAGGTATATAAAAGGTATATACAAATGTGTGGCTCATTGGCAAGTAAGACTCATACCAGCTGAAATGTAGACAGGGGGCTTAATGTGCAAAGAGAGGAGCAACAACACTGAAGTATACCAACTACACCAAAGGGGGAAAAATGAAAATTACCCAGATTTCCACTGAATCACATTGCAATGCGTTGCAGTATTCTCTAGCACTGAAGGGGTTAAAACTCCATTTAACTCAATAAGAATTCCCCATCAATGGGAGCGTGAGAATTTTCTTTTCACCTCTATTGTCCAATTGTTTTTCTCCAGAATTACTCCAGTACAGCTTGGTACATCAGCCTCGATGAGGCTGATTTACTAAGTAGAACTGGGTTAATTCTGCAGCAAATCAACAATCCAATCCAGTCCAGTAAATTTTTCCTAGACTCGCATTGATTATAATAAGTTTTTTTCGCAATCACTGGGATAAAAAAAAAAAATCACATTTAACTCTTTGAATGCCAAAGAGGTAACCGAAGGATTGCAGTGCAATTTATAGGATACCTCTTTGGCACTCAGAGGGTTTAACCAATAGGATTTTTATTTGTCTCCTGCGGTGCGGTCGGTTTGCTCATGAATTGCTCCAGTTTCTCTAAGTAGAACAGTCTTAAAGAGGTTAATTAATTTAGTGTATAATACCATATTTACTGTGACCTATAAGCTTATCTTCACTCTGTTTTTTCCACCCTGTATTAAGGGCTACTGGGTATGTTGAATGCTCTTTCATCTCTGTAGCTTTTGATTCAACATGATTGGTACCTCTTTAATGTTTCAATCATTTTTACGCTTCTAATATGCCAGATGTACTTTGCCTACATTGAATCAAGCAGCTAAAGCTTTTTGCCAATGGTAGATACCAAAGTTATAAATTTTACATTACTTTCGCCTTTTAAGTAGAGAAATAACCAGCTATAAATTATTGAAATGATATGTAAAATACGACAAATGTTTATAAATGTTTTCAAGAGGTCCTTTGAAAGAAATCCATCACTTCCTATTAGTGATGTATGAATGCAGCTCTTGTCATAGGAACATGTTGCTGATGTGTAGTTTCTGTGGGTCAGTGCTGGCTTAGCCCCTGCAGGTTTAATAAGTTACCCCAGCAGGACACCTTTAGAGCTTGACACCCCAATAGGATACAGAACATTCTGCCCACTTTGGCTTTATTGATGATTTACTTACTAATAGGCTATTTAAGATCACAGCAGACATGTCCTTAAATGAACTCTTTTATGTTGTTATCTACTTTTTTGAAGAATATTCTGAAATATACAGAACTAAGCCTATTAAATATAAAGAAGGAGCGAGAGCAAGAGAGAGAGAGAGAATGAATGAAAAAAAGAGATGGAAGAGAGAGGAGATAGAATATGTTCAATACCAAAAGAGAGAGACATATGGTTGTGTGTATGTATGTGTGTTGGTATGTGCATGTGTGTGTGTGTGTGTATGTGTACATGGTTGTATGTGAGTAAGCGTCTGTGTATATGGACATGCATGTATATATGTGTGTGTATGTGTGCGTGAGTGAGTGCATGAGTGTGTATTTGTGCATGTGTGTATATGTGTGTGTGTATGAGTGTGTGCCTATATATTTTTTCATATATATTTTTGTATATGTGGTTTTTCAGGTGTGTATATGTATGTATGTCTATAAATGAGTATGATTGTTTGTGTGTGTATGTAAGTATGTGTGTATGTATTTTCACATGTGAATATATCTATGTGCACATGAATATGCATGTATGTGTATGTATGTGTGTGTGTGTGTGTGTGTTTGTGTGAGCGTGCAATATATTTGGCTATGTTTGCACTTTTTTTTGTGTGTGTGTGTGTGCTTGTGTGCATGTGAAAGATGTGTATTTGTGTGTATGTATGGGTGTATGTGGGTGTGTGTCTGTGTGTTTCCATGCATGTGTGAATATGTTTGTGTGTATATGTGAATGAGAGTGTGTGTACATTGTGTGTGTGCATGAAACTATGCAGATTTATTGGTGCATGTGAGTGTGAGTCTTGTCTTTGCATGCATATTTACAACTGTCTATGTTTGTGTGTGTGTGATTTTGCATGGAATGTGCATGTTTATGTACATGAATGTGCATGTGTGTGCATATATGTTTGTGTTTTACATATATAATTACGTGTGTTAGTATATGAGTGTATGTAAAAATGTGTGTATGTGTGTGTCTGTGAGCATGCAGGTGTGTATCTATGTATGTTTGTGCAAATACTATATGTTTGGTTATGTGTGTACATATATCAGTCTGTGTGTGTGTTTTAGTGAAATTATAAAATAGCACAATCGATTATTAATTTAACCGAATATTGTAATAATTTATACTTTTCAAACAGAGAAGGTTTATGATTAATATATGTTTTATGTTTTCTAAGTAAGACATCTGAGGATAATGTTGCAGTACTGGGTTGCACCTGCTAGTTAGCATTCAAGTGGTAATTTCATTATTTAACCAATTTGCTGTTCTGTAATTGTTTAACCATTTTTGCCGCTTATAACACAATGCATCAGGTTCTTCCATTATTGGAGGCTAAATAGAATAATCTGCTGAAGCTTTCAGCTGATTTTTTTTCCCCTGTGGATGTAATGGATGTTTTCATCTTCCTAACCCTTTTATGACACAAAGACCCCTTTAGTTTTCCTATCAGCAGAGGTTATTTTATTTATCTTATGAACACAATAGATTTGGGGTGGATTAATATGATTTGCGCTACAGCCAAACACACTCACAGACAGGGGGGCAAGGTAAGGTTTCTCAGCTGTTGATGAAATACAATTTTTAACATCCCTTGATAACCAGTGGCTGAGGATGATAGAAGCTGTAGTCCAACAACAGCTGCAGAACCACATATTGACCATCTCTACGTAAGCTTGAGTTCAAGAAGTTTAGCCTTTTTAGAGTCATAGGAGTGATCAACGTATTTTAGTTTTCTTACATTTAATTCTAATCAGACTTGGAAAGATAAGCCCTTTGAACCCTTTGAGTGCCAGATGGATGCCCAATGCATTTCAAAGCAATGCACTAGGTAACCCTCTGGCATTCAAAGGGTTAAGCCTATGTTGCTGATGTTTGAATATATATATACTAGTTGAACAGCCCGTTACACGGGCCAAAGTGCCACTGCCACCCGGTTGCGGGGCAGCCTCCCGCAGTAGAGGCCGGCCGCACAGCGGCTGATACAGAGCTGGACGCTCCTTCCGAGCGCCCAGCTCTGTATTGGCCGCGGCGCGGGCAGTCTCTACTGCGCATGACTGCAGCACGAGCAGCAGTGTCTACTGCGCATGTCGCTGCGTTACACACGATTTAGCGAATTATTATATAGGATTGGAGTCAGGGAATACTTGACATTGTAATCTAATCTCAAAGCCGATGTACTAAGAAGAATTACAGTGAGATGTACCATATGTGTCAAATTAAAATTCCATATTTATTTAACCCTTTGAGCGCCATAGAGGTATGTAATGCATTGCATAGCCTCTGGTACTCAAAGGGTTAATGGGTCTTGTAACCACACAAATGTTAATGAGGTCTCCTTTCTCACTACCAATTTAAAACAAGTTGAAACTACATTTGTCCTATATGGTGTACTTGGTTTGCGCTGTAATTTCTGCTCAGTACATCATCCTTGTTATGTGCCTTGGTGAGGCTGATTTAGTAAGAAAACTGGTACAATTCTGTACCAAACCAGCTGCACTAAAGGGGAAAAAATAAAAGATTACATTGATCTAAATGGGAATGATTTTGAAACCTCTCTAGTACTCAAAAGGTTAAAACCCCCTACCTGCATCAATGAGCATTCTGGGAATTTTTTATTTATTCATTATGGTGCAGTTCCTTTAGTTCAGCAGCCTCAGAGAAGTTTTCTTGTATAAAAGGAGTATGGTATTCTATTTAGGATAAATGTTGATGTGTGTTGGTGGGGTGTGGGGAAAGAATCAGTTGAACGGGGAATGTTTTTTTTTTTGGAGGGGATGTTTACTGGGATTAATTAAAAAAACCCATAAGGCATGGTATAAAAGGGGTCTGAGAAGGGTGCCTGTGTTGGTGGGTGGAGTCTGGGGAATGAATCAGTTGAACAGGAATTTGTTTTGGGGGGTTTCTTGACTGGTATTGGGGGGACAGTTAATAAAAAAATAAATAACTAAAATAAGACATTTGTATGTAAAGTAATAGAGACAGGAACCGTCTGACATAAGCTGCCACTGGGGTGGACTGATACTTGAAGAGGATGATCTGTTAGATTTGTTGTTAGAGGTCCAAGCCCTGAGGAAACATTGATTTCTAGGACTTAGACTTGTTTGGCACAAGCCCTAAGGAAACATTGATTTGTATGACATAGGCGTGTTAGAAACAAACCACCAAAAAATGTTTATTTATTTGTAGGATTATGTTTTTGCTGTTTTTGTTTTTTCTGTCAAATGCGCTGATGTAAATGCGGAATTTGCAACTGCTGTTTTTGCTGCTGATTCTTTCCCCACACCCCACCAACACAGCCACCCTCATGCTCCTTTTATACTATGCTTTTGGAAAATAAAATAATATTTGTTATGTGCTGTGTGTAAATTTAAAGTTCCCATTCATTTCAAAGGAATGAGCTATGAGAAAAAGCAGGGGAAAAGCGGAAAATCTGCATGTTTTCACTGATTTCAGTTTGAGGCGAAAAGTTTTTGCCCATCCCTAACCAGGAGTATTGCTGCTGCTGGCAAGTGGAACCTGTCCTAGCCTGCTCCTCAGCATCCTGCTGCCCTTGCACCTCAGCAGCAGCAGGAATTAAAGCAGTAACAAACTCTGCAAATTCCAAAATCTCACTGGTAGTGGTGCCATTCCCCGTCTCCCATTTCTTCTCAGTTTGGGCTAAAAAGGCCATCAATGTCTCATCCACCCCAGCTTCTCCACCATCATCATCACCACCACCACTAGTCCCTCCGCGCTGCTGCTACTACTCTACTACAGACATCTCACTGCTAGTTGGAGGAGATGACAAGAAATGTGACAGAGATTCCCCTAATGTCACATTTGCCTTTTACTTGGTGACCTGAAGAAGGCAGACTGGCAGCACAAGCAGCAGGCACAGACAATCTGTGCTCTTGGTGGTAGTGGTATTATTGCAGTGCTAACAATTCTGCTTTCTTTAGGATCATGTTCCATATAGAGAAAGACAAGGGGGGAAGGGGACTCCAAGGGTCAGGCTCCCTTGACCGCTAGTCTCGAGGCTCTCAATTGCTTCCTCTACCACTCTCCTAACTCTAGTCCCACAGACTGCTTCACCATCACTGTTATTACTACTACTACTAACACCAACCACATCAATTTTAGCCCCTAAGTCTTCCTCCTCACAGTCAATATTAAATGATGACTACCCCCTCCTTCACGCCTAACGCTAATAAGCTGCTGGACCTTCTTAGTAGTAGTACTTGCACTTGTGGGACTGCTTGGAGATGGCAAGTGTGACTTAGGGTCCCCTGCTGTCACACTTGGCATTATCTTCTCCCACCCCCTACTTAGTATTACAAGATACACTAGTAGCAACTTCAGCGCTGGTGGCAACAGGTTTAGCACTGGCCACAAGCACAGTATTGGTGGCAGCAGGGGCAGTACTGGCAGCATATACAGGAGTGTTGGCAGCACATCTGACAGTGGGCACAGCTCATCTTACAGCAGGCACCGCATGTCTGGCAGCACGCACAGGCAGCTGACCTGTCCTGCTCTCATGACTATGTTTTTCTTCCTCCCTTGACATCAATTTCCACAAGCTCCGTAGGGGTAATATGGGGGGACTGGCCAGCATTGCTTCTGTAGTGCTCACTTCCCCCTCAGACTCAGAATCAGTGGACACATAATGTTCCTTCCAGTCCCTCCTTTTATTACTTTTAATCTTTCTTATAGTGATAGCAGTCACTATGAGCCTCTCCTGCCTCAATCTTACTATAAATACGCAGCAGAACAGCACAGCACATCTACCTCTCTGTAGCTGCTTCTATTGTGTTTCACTTCCTGGAATACATCACGTTTTTATAGCGAAAAGGCAAAAAATACGTAAATCAATTGGTGGAAACTTTCTAGCCATTGAAAATATAGCAAAGAATTTTGGCCAATGGGAGAAAAATGTGAAGGTTTTAATTGCTGTTTTTAAAGAGGATTTCCCCCGAAAAAACGGACAACAATGTGTGTTTTTGCAGATTTTTTTGTGGGAACATGGTGAGACCTTTCGCCCACCCTTATACATAAACTATTTTCTTACTCTTTTTATGATCAATATTAATGTTTAATAAGTCCCAAAACATGTTTTCTGGACTGGATGATCCATTAGTAATTATCTTTCCCTCCTGCTCCCCTTCTCTCTCTCTCTCTCTCTCTTTCTGTTTCACTCTCTCACACACAAGCACTGACACACACACAGACTCATACACAGACACAAAGCCAAACATACAGTATGTGCACAAACATACATAGATACACACTTGCATGCTCACAGACACACATATTCTTATACACACACATTTTCACAAACACATATGCACTCACACACAATTATATACAATAAGTATAAACACAACCAAACATATGTGCAAACATAAGCACACACAACACACACACTCACACAACCAGACATACTATATGTGTACATACATAGTTATGCACCTGTATGCTCACATACACACATACATACATATGTACATAAACACACACACAAACACACACACACACACACCAGCACAGGCTCATACATACAGCCAAACATACAATATGTGCACAAACATACATACACACCAGCATGCTCGCAGATGCACACTCATACACTCTTGAAGTCTGATGTTCTAATTACAAGTGGGGAAGTTCTGTGGCAAATCAAATGAACCATAGGAGACAATTACAAATTTCCCAAAATCTCATCAATATAAATGAGGTTTTTGACCTCATGAATGTCAAAGAGTAATGCATTGAAGGCCTTTCTAGAACTCAATGGGTGAAAAGCCCATTTATATAGATGGTTATTTTTATTTGTCCCTTATGGTGCAGTTGATTTGCTTCAACTATATATTATTATTAGAAAGAAAAACTCCATGTAGTAAGACCCAATCACTGTCCCATGGCATTTACTTTAACCCTGTGACATGTTCTCAGTACCCTCATTATTCCCACTTGAAGAAGTCGTAGCACAATAATACCCCCCTTCCCAGTTTAACTTCTTATGGACAAAAAATCCTAATGGCCCCAATGAATGTAGTACTTTGTTAACAGACAACATCTTACATCATATTGGATGTCATATCCTTGGAGACAGACATGAAAGTTGCTTGCAGGTCCACAGGACACATACTCTGACCACTGCATACATTATCTTAATTAGACTTGTGCTCTCTTTCTGCTTCAGTCTGAAAAAAACTGCTGCAGTTATTATGTTTGCATCTATAGACATGGCATTGAGGAGCGATTGAAGCTAATAGTATTTTTAAAAAAGGCACAATAGCAAAATTCATAGCGTCATAGCACTTTCTGGTCATAATCAGGTAAGAGGGGATTTATTATTAAAGGGGTACTTTCATCTCGAAAAAACTTTTTGCCATATGCTTAGCTTTTGAAAATAGTATTAGAAATTGTGTTTAATTTTTTTTGTATTTACGTACTTTGTAAGATGCAGACTTCAGTCTGTGTACTTCCACATTCTGTGGCACACAGAATCTTTGACACAGCTCTGCAGGACATCCCAGTGCAGTAATTCTCCCCCCCCTCCAAGGTGACCCAGGGAGCACTTTCACTATTCCCTTCGTAGTGGTGTGAATCTCATTATCTTTACAGCAAGCTCCATTTATCATTATACTGAGCTTGCAAAACTAATTCTTAGTGCATATGGTGAAGTATGTTTTATTCTCCATTGTGAAATGATCTCCACACAGGGCCAAACACAATTCACAATTATAGTGAACCTTAATGCATCTCCCTATGATGTGCATAGACACCACCATCCCCAGTCTGCCCTATGGAGGGAACCACCTGCCTTGTGTCACTTTTTGGGCTAAACAGGAACAAAGGATGAGGCTGTCTAGCTAGAGACCAGATGATTTTTTGTGAAGCAATATCTTGCACACCCTCCATGCCTCAACCCTTTAATGACAGTTAAGGAGTAGGATCACGGACCTTTTTATTTTTTAACTAGTTGAAGAGCCTGTTACACGGGCCACAGTGCCAGTGCCAGCCAGTTGCAGGGCAGTCATGTGCAGTAAAGACTGTCTGCGCCGCGGCTGATACAGAGCTGGATGCTCCGAAGGAGCGTCCAGCTCTGTATCAGCCGCGGCATGGGCAGTCTCTATTGCACATGACTGCAGCACGTGCAGCAGTATCTACTGCACATGACTTCGTCGTTACACGCGTTTTAGAGAATTATTATATAGGATTAATGCAATGGATTCATGACATGCCAGGACCGTCATGGGTCCTTAACACAAGCTTACCCATGACAATACTGGCACATCATGGGTCCTTGGGGTTAAAGGGCTAAAATGTATTTTTTTTATTCCCAGGTAAAAATCCAACAACAGTTACATTAGAATAAGTATTATATGTTGTTATTCCCATTTTTGATACAATTAATGCAATATTAATAAAAGAAATTCTGTTTCAAATGGTTCCCAATTATTAAAATGAGGCTTACATACCAGAGAGAGCTTCCCCGTGCATTGAAGGGTTTAAAATCCCTATTTAAATCAAAGAGAGTAGGTGGTTCAGTTGGTTTGCTCCAGAATTCCTCCAGTTTTCCTTATTGAATCTACCTGTTAGTGTATCATTGATTTGTGACAACTGCAAGTCACTTTCATTCCACCAAAGTCTTAAGTGTGACATAAAGAAATGACATAGACTTGTTTTTTCCCCTGTTTCTAACATACAGTATATGGAGCAAATCGGTAGTTTGGCTGTATTTAGAACTGAATGAGTACACCAGGATTCTATTAGTGATATCTTCGTAGTGCAAATTGGTGTAACTTAGGCAGCAATACACTGCGTAATGCAAAAATAATGTGATACATTTGCTAAGACACTATCTCGAAATCAGATAATTTTAAAAGCTTAGTTTAGGTCAAAGTTTATACGTCTCTCACTGCAAATTCAGCTGAAGCAGTAAAAATTCTATTGCTATTTTATTGTATTGTATATTTTTATTTATATAGCAGTAAACCAGCATACTTGGCACTTTACAGTTTACATTTAATATAGAAGGGTACAATAAGTGAGGTGATTAAGTGCTTATAAAGTCAATTATAAGGGGAACACCAGGTGAATATACTTTAGGATAAAAGGTCCCTGTCCCATAGAGCTTACAAGCTATAGTATCTTAACTAAGTTATAAACTCTAAATGGGAAACAACTTGGGAAATCCTCATTAGTGAAAGATTTAGGAGTACTGATAGACAATACACTTCACAGCAGTGTGCAGAGTCACTCAGCTGCTGCAAATGCAAATAGAGTACTAGCCTGGATAAAAAGAGGTATAGACGCAAGGGATGCTAATATTATCCTACCTCTGTATAAATCCTTGGTTAGGCCTCATCTAGAATATGGAGTACAATTTTGGGCGCCTGTTCTAAAAAAAAGACATTACTGAACTGGAAAAGGTGCATAGATGTGCAACAAAACTGATAAAGGGATTGGAGGATCTGAGTTACAAAGAGAGACTAGCCAAACTGGGTTTGTTTACATTAGAGAAGAGACATCTAAGGGGTGATGTGATTACCATTTACAAATACATTCAAGGTCAATACAAAGAACTATCCAATGAATTATTTATGCAAAGAGCTGAGCTAAGAACAAGAGGTCATCCCTTAAGACTAGAGAAAAGGCAGGGATTCTTTACAGTAAGGGCGTTAAGGCTATGGAATTCTTTGCCTCAGGATTTTGTTCTTGCAGATATAGCAACGGCATTCAAAAAAGCAATGGATGCCTATCTAGCATAGAACAATATTGACAATTATGACAGATGGCTTCAAAGCAAATAGGATATTGATCCGGGGAACTATTTGACTATGAATTGGAGTAAGCAAGAAATAATCCCCCCCCCGCCACACACACTCACACTTGGGACTAGATCGGAAATGTCTCCAGATGGCTTTTTTTGCCTTCCTCTGGATCAACAGGGGTGTTTTTGGCATGGGCTGGACTTGATGGACGCATGTCTTTTTTCAGCCTTATCTACTATGTTACTATGTATATAATAGCTCTAGATTAAAATAATTGCATTGTTAAACTTTCTGCTGTTCACAAGTACTGATATCCCTCTCCTACTGTACTTATAGGGACAACAGGACATTAAAACTATTTCCTTCAAAGTGGAACCATCATTTCTTAAATCACCTGTATTTATAATAGCTAATTTTACTCCAAGCAATGGCGTATGGGATATTTATTTTGCACTTTATGCAAATTAGATAGCGATGGGAAGCACTGTGTTGAAGTTGGAAGTATGAAATATTAGTATCAGAGAGGTGTGCTAGCTAATACTGTCTAATTTACATAAACTGGCAAATAATTGCAGCAAAATATCTGTATATTATTTTTAATAAGAAAATAGCTAAAATAAAATATAGGTTATTTTGAAAGCTCATTTAAATGTAATAATTTGTTGCAAAGTGAGATTCCACTTTAAATGTAATAATATATTATGCCATTCAGAGATAATTATGTAAACATTTCCATATCATGGCAGAAATTAAAGAGTAATTGTGCCCTAGGATTAAGTGTGTCTTAATTTGTGTAGCACACTGGCATACCTTGAGAGATACCCTTCATAAAGTAGTCAGGTGTATCCTTCTATTTATTTTTGTTTTATATCTGCAGTTTCCTCTACATAGTGATCACACCTCACTGCAACCTATGGACTTCAGTATACTATAACCAGGGCTTAAAATGTGAAGTCCTTTGCTACTAGCCAGGCCTGAAAAGTTACTCACCGCTGCAAGCCATAACACCAGGGCTGAATTTCTACTCGCCAGGGCTAAATTTTCACTCGCCATTGGCTAGTGGTGAGTGGAAATTTTGAGCCCTGCTATAACAGTGATAAATGCAAATAAAAACAGAAAACATAAATAACCGAGTGCCTTTTAAAGAGCACCTATCAAAGTAAATCTTTCTGATAAAAAAAGTGATGAGCCACATAATCTTAGTGTATATTACTCCTTTAATGTGAAAGTAATGTTTCATAATAAAAACAGCTCTAATTAATCATCATAGTATTTGGGCCATGGAGAGTGTTATTTCAATTCTTTCAGAGTTGTAGTTTAGGAGTAATTAAATGATAAAGTATCCCCCTCCTGCCCCTTTTACTAATGTAACACTGCTCAGCCAGAGCAGAAGGGAGGTGCCCAGGTAGACTGCAGAGAGGGACAATCTTCAATTAAGGTAAGGGAAAAAGCTGAAAAACTTGTCAAGGGGGACAGGGCTTTCATTGTTCTAACAGGAAGAAGAGTGTCCCCTTCTGTTCTCTGTCTGGTCTATGGACTGCATTCCACATCTGAGAAGAGATGGCTTACACTAGGTAAAAGGGGCGGGAGGGGGAAACTTTGCTTCTGAATATCTCTTAAACCATAAAGGTTTGAGAGATAAGACTCATATCATTCTTCATGTTTTTTTAATGCCTACACAATAAAATAAAGATAAAATGAAGTATTACTATCCCTTTAAAAAGTCTGTACATTTGTCATGTAGCTGCTTAAGAATCTGCCTTAATTTTACTTTGTTGAAAAAGGCATGTTTTTATTTTTGTTGGCTTTAATTGATCAGATAATTATTCACCATTATAATCATATATTGTATGGCTTTGTCTGCTGAGTGAAACAGGGCCTCTCAAACTGTAAGTGACAAAAGTTATTATAATTTAAATTGTTTTTCCTACATTAACAGTGCTACCAAGTGAGAGATGCACTAAGGGGCAATGCTATGGTGAAGTGTGTCTGGTAGTATGTGCCAGTCATTTTGATAGAAGAATACTACACGTCATCATATTCACTAAGAATTAAATATGCAAGAGAAGGAAGAGACTTAAATCACTACTATGTAGGGTTTTCATAATGTTTGCAATGTGTTAGGGAGGGAAAGTGGTGATAGAATAGAGGATGACATTAGACTTCAACACCACAAACACAACCATTGTTACCTTAAACATTTCAGTGTCATGGTGATATGCATGGCACACCCCTGTTGGCACTGAAAGTGTTAGAAAATTGATTCATAAAGTTACATAAAACAGCTTCTCTGCTAACTTACTTTTACTGAAACTTCTGTGGGCTATCTGATAATCAGCTGATTTATGTAAATAGGGGAACTTGCAAGACTCCTTAATGTGGATTGTCTTGCAAATCCCCTGTTCACATAAATCAGCTGATCACTGGATAGCCTGATATCAGCTGTTTCAGTAAGTACTGAAGGGCAGAGAAGCTGTTATATGTAATAGCTTATCTGCCAGTTACCTCACTTTATCAATCAACTTTGGCAATGGATGTTAATGTTATAACCCTTTCAGTGCTTAGCATTGTGCAATGAACATCCCTATGTCACTGAAATGGTTAAAGGAGGGTGACTACAGTGATTGCTGTCCAGAAGAACAACAAACTGCCCTATGGGTATAGGAATATCCCAACTTCCTCAACCTCAGGTTGAACTCTGACAGTACAGGCAGCTATTTGAGCTTATTGAATGAGGTGGGTAGCCACAGTAACACACAAACACACCCACATGCATAAGATAATAAATCATTAGACTGAATTTCAGTTTGCAAATATTCCATCATAGCAATGATGAACTATTTGCATTGGCTTCACTGAGATTTGATATCGAAGACATCTTAGTGCATATCTCCAGCCTACCCATAATTCATCTGCCCCAGAAATCTAGACACTTCACTTACAATTCACATGCAGTCCACCTGGTGTCCAGAGAGTTACTCTGTTGTATTCTGTTGCAGGGGTGAGCCACTGGCTTTAGCTCTACATAGAATGTCATAGTAACAGCTCCAACACCTTGTTACAGTTTGAGGTATAATGCTGTTGAGTAAGGCAACTTCCAGCTTTGCTGTACAATTGTTTTATCAGGGAAAGCCCTATTTGTTTTCCTAATAACACTTTTCTGATCCTTTAGCTCTTTAAGCAAAGCAATGTTCTATATACCGCTCTGGGCCTAGATGCACTAAAGGTCAAAGAGGGCTACGAATGTCGATGTTCTGTTGGAGCAGTGTTGTAGGCACATCCACAGTATTCACAAAGTGTCTACGACATCACTTCACCAGCACTCCGACAAAAAGATACCCACATCGACATCAATCAAACATGCCTTCACCATGTCTATGAATCTGTATTCTTCGAATTGACAATTGCTTATTTCCATATGGAAATGAAGCATAATGAGATACATTTGTATGCCAGGGGTTATGTTAATATTATAATGTGACACTTCAACTCAGTCAGTAAACTCCGATAGCAGCCTTTGCTGTGGGAGTTCACAGTCTCCACTTCACCTAACTCAGGCTGTCATAGCTGGGATCTCCCCTGTACTTTCCTATGGAGTAACAGCAGGGAGAGGTACGACATTCTGAACAGCATTCTCTGTACTTCCCTACCTAGCCAGTAGGGGAATACGGAGAAGGCTTTCAGCACCATGGGCAGCATTGAATGCCATAGGGATGTGCATTGCGCACCTCTGTAGCATTCAAAGGGTTACAAAAAACTGAAACAGTAAACCAAGCACTTAGTATGTCGACATATATTCGACATATTAACTCGATTTGACTTTCACCTCAGGAACTGCCATTTAGTCGACGAGCCTGTCCTTTATTCGAAACTTAACCCTTTGAGTACCAGAGAGGTAGGAAGGCATTGCTTAGCAATGTGTTTCCTACCCCTCTGGTAGTCAAAGGGTTAATAGGCAAGGTATTGGCTTTTAGTGCATCTAGGCCCTGGTTTTGCTCATGTACATTTCAGCCTGTACTTGCAGTGTTAAATAGTCAGAATGGAAGGTAATATTATAAATGCATCTATGATCTGACACACACTTTTATATATCAAACATATCAATGTGGGACAACAAATGCTTGTTTGACTGTAATTTAATCATAACAAGTATTTTAATTCTGTGGAGCAGTGCTTCAGTCTGAAAGAAAAAGAAATGGATAGAGAGTGAGCAACAGAGAGAGAAAGAGATATAGTCATGTGTAATATAGTGGTAAACAAGCTATTTAAAAAATGGTATTTTGATCACAAAGGGAAAAAGGACTTAGAGTGGGAAATCTGTTGTATGTGAACCTAAAACTGGTGCTTTCAGATTTATTATGTGTATGTTATTACCCAGAATTCTGCATTTTTTTAAACAGCTGAATAGTAGAACAAAATAGCATTCAATAAATATATGCAGGACTGGCAGAAGTTGAACATGGCACTCAAAGATTTTCTATTTGTTTCAAAGCCAATAGATAAATAAACAACTTTTGCCTATCCTATATATGCATAACCACACTGAGAACAAGAGTAGTGCCCAGGGTTAATATTAGTAAAAATTGGACCTGTTTAATACTTGATAACAGATTTTGTTTCTATAGCAAAGATACTGTTTTGTTTTGTTTTTTTTAATTTTTTTTGTGTTCACATGTAGTAAGCATAATGCTCCCTTTTTAATTAGTTATTATTATTTACTAGTGTAAAAGCCTGTGTACACGGGCCAAGGTCCAGGTAATGTTAATCCTTTGAGTGCTAGAGGAGTACACAATGCATTGCTTTGCAATGTGTTGCGTACCCCTCTGGCACTCAAAAGGTTAAGAGGCCGCTACCTCACTGCTCCTCGTGATGCAGTCTTGCGTCGCCTCACTCACGCGATGCAATCATGTGCAGTAGAGTCTACCCGAACACACGCAGTCTCTACTGCGCATGACAGCTTCTGACAAACATCCTACTGAATTATTCTATAGGATTTAGTTAGTTATTTTTGTGATTGCTTGCAATATGCATGGAGCAGAGTTGGGTGGAATCACTTAATAAACAAATTGTGTTACAGTGATATGGATTTATAAAAAGCCTTCTTCATGTATGCTTAAAGCGGAACTACCACCCCTAAGCAACTTTGTTTCTAATAATTCCCTATCTGGCTGCTTAGTAGCACTAGTCGCCAGAATTATTACCTGGTTATGGAGAAATATGCATTCATCCTCGGCTGACAAGCAGGACGGAGTGCAGACAATTTGCCCCAGTGACGTCTGCGCGCCTGCGCTGTCAGTCCCTTCCGGAGCCGCATGGCTCCTAGCAACGCCTCCTACAGCCGTTTGGGACTGACAGCGCAGGCACGCGGACGTCACTAGGGCAAGATGTCCGCTCTCCGTCCTGCCTGTCAGCCGAGGATGAATGCATATTTCTCCATAACCAGGTAATAATTCTGGTAACTAGTGTTACTAAGCAGCTAGTCACCAGATAGGGAATTATTAGAAACAAAGTTGCTTAGAGGTGGTAGTTCCGCTTTAAAGCATAACTTTCACTTTGTAGAAAGTCGCCCTGCAACAATTAAGCATATGGTGACTAGCTTCATAATACTTCTATTACCTCTCAGAAATGGCAGATTCTAAAGTCATCTTAAATGTTCACAGACCACCTGCGCTGTCAGTCCCAGTCTCCTCTAAGAAGCACTGCAGTGTGCCACAAGGTAACTGAAAGGGACTGACGGCACAGGCATGCAGACTGCACTAACCTGGCCGTCAGTCTCTGAAGATTAAGGATTACTTTAGAATCTGCCATTTCTGAGAGGTAATTGAACTATTATGAAGCTAGTCATCATATGCTTAATTATTGCAGGGCGGCTTTCTACAAAGTGAAAGTTCCACTTTAACCAATTAAGTGCCAAAGTGGTATTTAGTTTACAGCTTTGCAGTGCATTGGATACCTCTCTGGCACTCACAGGGTTAAGAATTGTTTCCTGCTCATATTTATAAAGAAATAAAGTCAAAATTATAAATATATCTACCTGAGAATATTCTAAGAACATTTGCAGAAAAATCCCAACTGAGAATATTTTTTTGGCATCCATAACTATCACTGTATACTTCCATTAAGAACTTGTTATACCTGGCATTAAAATTGATTCACTTAAACTGCCTTTATTTTTGGCTCAGTTAGCACATTTTTTTATACATACATTGCTTGCTACATAGTTCTTATTTGGAAAAGACTGTTTTTACTTCACTTCATTTTTACTTTGTGAAAATGTCGGTAAATGTTTATATATATATATCTTTATGTCACTTTGCGACAATTTTAAAGAAACTTTATTTATAACTCCAGACATATAAATCTCCCTCAGTGTTTCTTAATTACTCAGTTACATCCTGTGACCAGACATATGCCCACTGTGCTCTGTGCTCCTAATCATGCCAAGCAGCAGAATAATCATATGATTTACTGTTATTCAGGCATCCAGCTGCTTTGCGGCACAGGGTAGGCAACCTTTGACATTCAAGCTGTTGGAGACTACAACTCCCATCATTGTAACCAGCCAACAGCTGTTTGGGGATGATGGGAGATGCAGTCCCCCACAGCTGGATTGCCAAAGGTTACTTGCCTCTTCTGTACAGTGTACAGTGTACACATGATTAGGAGCACACATTACAGTGGATGAGTAAATAGTTGTATGACACCAGGAGATCTATGCAGCACAGTATTATAATGAACATTTGTACAAAGTACAATTATGTTTGCTACATCTGTAACCCAGTAGGCAAAAGCTCAAGGGGAAAAATATCGGTTTTCAAAATACATAAAGTGCTTTGCCATGTTAAATAAATAATCTATTTAGCAAAGATTTCATTTGTATGGAACTATAATGATGTAAGATACATACATGTGGCTGTTCCTTGAATAATGTACTATAATATACAAATTCTCTCACCCATTAAGCAGAACTGTATTTACCTTTCTGGCACTCCTAAACAAGGCACCCTAGGCACCTTCCCCCTTCTTATAGCTACAGCTTAATTTCCCTTATGGGGTAGCCAACGGCTCCATCCGTTATTGCATACCATAGAAAAACGTATTCATTTATGTATAAAAACATATGGTAAGCCCTTGTGTGCTAGAAAGGTATCCAAAGCATTGCGAAACAATGTGTTGAAGACCTCTCACTAGTACAAAAGATGTTAAATAAACCGGCAAGTAATGGGTATGCTAAATGGTGTATAGTGTAAGGGCTTTGTCATTGTGCTGGCAGTGCCCAGAACTCAGGCACCCACTGTAGCTGACTACTCTGCCTAAAGAGAAATCTGGCTCTTAAAGTGGACCTTTCACCTTGATTCAAGTTTACATATTCGAAAACTTCATTAAAAATGACCTATGTGTCATATTAAAGGGATAGTAATGTCTTTATTAAAGTGCAGCTCCAAGTCTTCTATATGGTTTTATAACACGTTGGGCTGTGTTTAATTACTTACAGTTCTGTTCAAGGTGAAAGGGTCCCTCTCCCGCCCTTTCTGGCCGCCTCCCCTTAGATCTGCAATCCAGTCATTGGTATCGTAAGGATGAAGTGAGGGACAATCTTCACACAGTAAGTATAAGTCCCCCTTGACGAAGGATTTTCCTTTGCCGCGCTCCATCCAGACCACACTTAGAGGCAGCGTGATGCAAGGAAAGGGGTGGGAGGGGAGCGTTTAAGCTTGAATAGCTTTTGAACTACAGAATTGTGAGTAATTAAACATAGCACTACGTGTTATAAAAAAAAACATATAGAGCTGCACTTTAATAGTGAAGTTACTATCTCCTATCCCTTTAAACAAAAGACAGCACATGTATAGTTAAGGAGATAATCATACTTGGTACTGTATGCTAATGTATGCTAATTGCGGTACCTGTATAGTTTCAAATGCTAAAGAAGCTTTTCAAGGACATGTCATATGCTAAATAAACTTTTCAGTGATATAACATATGCTAAAAAAGTATTGTCAGAGATGTTTTGTATGCTATTGAAGTGAAGATGATTAGTGATGAGCGAGCACCCCAATGCTCGGGTGTTCGGGTGCTCTGACCGAGCACCCCCGGAGGCTCGAGTGCTCGGCCGAGCACCCGAGCCCCATTGAAGTCAATGGGAGGACTCGAGCATTACACCAGGCACCCCCTGCTCTGATGAGGGGAGGGTGCCTGGTCCATAGGAAAAGGGCAGAAAAGGATGGAAACACCACAGAAATGGTTCAGGGACAGCATAGGGAGGATGTCTGGATGCATCTTGGACTCCAACATCGCTGCTGGGAATGATCTTTCGCCCGTAGTACGCCATTTTTACAGACTGACCATAAAACACACAAAAAGGAAAATAAAAACGACTTTAGGCGAAAAATTGTTACCAAACAATATTTGCTGTATATTTACTTGTATATCATCTGCAAATTCTCCCAAAAATTTCCTTGGTTTTCGGAAGTGAGGCCATGATTAAGAGGGAAACGTGCGCAGAGGCAAATTCTCCCAAAAATTTCCTTGATTTTCAGAACTGAGGCCATGATTAAGAGGGAAACGTGCACAGAGGCAAATTCTCCCAAAAATTTCCTTGATTTTATTGAACTGAGGCCATGATTAAGAGGGAAACGTGCGCTGAGCCGACCATCTAAAACATTATGGGTGAGGGTCTGCTGCAGAGCTGACCATCCTAAACATTATATGCGAAGGCCCGCTAGTGAGCTGACGCTATAAAACATTATATGAGAGGGCCCGCTAGAGAGCTGACCCAATAAAACATTATATGAGAAGGCCCGCTGGTGAGCTGACCTATATAAAAATTGTCAAACAGGGCCCGCTGGTGAGCTGGCCCTATATAAAAATTATATCACAGGGCCCGCTGGTGAGCTGGCCCTATATAAAAATTATATCCCAGGGCATATGGAAGAGGAGGAGGAGGATGAGAAGATTAAGAGTCAACCATATACCCGTTTTTTGGGTGGAAGGGGTGAATGGGAATACAGAGTATTCCCATCATTGTAAATAACATATATAAAGTGAGTTTATGTTCCCCCGGGGCTTTCCTCCAGTGGAGTGGAGAAGTCAGGGGAAATCCAGGCCTTGTTCATTTTTATAAGTGTCAACCTATCAGCATTGTCGGTGGAAAGGCGGATACGCTTATCTGTTATGATGCCACCAGCAGCACTAAATACCCGCTCAGACAGAATGCTGGCGGCAGGGCAGGCCAGCACCTCCAAGGCGTAGAGTGCCAGTTCATACCACGTGTCCAGCTTGGACACCCAGTAGTTGTAAGGCACAGAGGGATCATTGAGGACGCTGACACGGTCTGCTACGTACTCCTTCACCATCTTCCAAAACTTTTCCCTCCTTGTGACACTAGGCTGCGCATCAGGGTGAGGGTGCTGGCGGGGTGTCATGAAGGTGTCCCACGCCTTGGAGAGTGTTGCCCTGCCTTTGTCGGAACTGCTGTGTGCTCCCCTTTTCTCCCCTTCTCGGTTGGCCAAGGTAGCACGTACTCTGCCGCCAGCGTTGTCAGATGGAAAATTTTGGAGCAATTTTTCGACAAGAACCTTCTGGTATTGCAACATTTTGCTTGTCCTCTCCACCGGAGGAATGAGAGATGAGAAATTCTCTTTGTAGCGGGGGTCCAGAAGGGTGAACACCCAGTAATCCGTGTTGTTTAAAATGCGTATAACGCGTGGCTCACGGGAAAGGCAGCCTAACATAAAGTCAGCCATGTGTGCCAGAGTACCAACAGGCAAGATTTCGCTGTCCTCACCAGGAGGATGACTCTCAATCTCCTCATCCTCTTCCTCCTCTTCTGCCCACCCACGCTGAAGAGATGGAACTAAAGTTCCATGGCTACCCTCTGTAGCGGAGACAACCGTGTCTTCCTCCTCCTCCTCCTCCTCCTCCTCCTCCTCCGCCTCCTCCAATTGTCGCTGAGAAGACGAAGTGAGGGTGCTCTGGCTATCACCTTGTGTAAGCTCTTCCTCCCCCATTTCCACCTCTTCCACATGCAAAGCGTCGGTTTTAATTGTGAGCAGCGAGCGTTTCAGTAGACACAGAAGTGGGATGGTTACACTGATAATAGCGTTATCGCCGCTCACCATCTGTGTCGATTCCTCAAAATTGCGTAAAACCTCACAGAGGTCTGACATCCATTCCCACTCCTCACTTCTGATTACAGGAAGTTGAACGGAGAGGCGACGACCGTGTAACAGCTGGTACTCCACTACTGCCCTCTGCTGCTCACAAAGCCGGGCCAACATGTGGAAGGTGGAGTTCCAGCGCGTGCTCACGTCACACAGCAGCCGGTGAGCTGGCAATTGTAAGCGCTGCTGCAGCTTCAACAGGCCGGCTGAAGCTGTTGATGACTTACGGAAATGTGCACACACGCGGCGCACCTTGGTCAAGAGATCATGCACATTGGGGTAGGTTTTTAGAAATCGCTGCACCACTAAATTAAATACATGCGCTAGGCATGGTACGTGTGTGAGCTTGCCGAGCTCCAAAGCCGCCACCAAGTTACGCCCATTATCACACACAACCATGCCTGGTTGCAGGTTGAGTGGCGAGAGCCACTGCTCGGTCTGGTGACTAATCCCCTGCAACAGCTCTGAGGCCGTGTGCTGTTTGTCCCCAAGGCAGATCAGCTTCAGCACGGCCTGTTGACGCTTCCCCACTGCAGTGCTACACTGCTTCCAGCTACTGGCTGATGGGGGAGTGGCGGTGTGTGTAGAGAATTCGGAGGTGGAAACGGAGGAGGAGGAGCCAATAACGTAGGTGCTGGTGGAAACCCTGATGGAGGTAGGGCCCGCAATCCTCGGCGTGGGTAGCACCCGTGCCATCCCAGGGTCCGAGTCGCTCCCAGCCTCCACGACATTCACCCAGTGTGCCGTCAGGGAAATGTAGCGTCCCTGGCCACAAGCACTTGTCCATGTGTCAGTCGTTAAGTGGACCTTCCCAGTAACTGCGTTGGTCAGGGCACGGGTGATGTTACGGGACACATGGTGGTGTAATGCGGGGATGGCACACCGGGAAAAGTAGTGGCGGCTGGGGACCGCGTACCGAGGGACAGCTGCTGCCATCAGGCTGCGGAAGGACTCAGTGTCCACAAGCCTAAATGGCAGCATTTCGATGGCCAGTAATTTTGAAAGGTGTGAGGTTAGTGCTATGGCCTGTGGGTGGGTGGCTGGGTACTTTCTCTTGCGCTCAAATGCCTGGGGTAACGACATTTGGACGCTGTGCTGGGACAGGGAAGTGGATGTGGTCGCTGATGGTGCTTCAGATGCTACAGGTGCAGGGCGGGAGGTATGCGGGCCTGCGCCTTCGACAGGCGATTGGCCGGCACCGAAAACAGGGGAAGAGGAGGCAGTGGTGTGGCCTGCAGACACAGATGGGCGATCCAGGCGTTCCTCCCACTTACTACGGTGCTTGGATGCCATGTGTCGGATCATGCTGGTGGTGGTGAGGTTTCTAGTGTTCATGCCTCGGCTCATTCTGGTGTGGCACAGGTTGCAAACTACAATTCTTTTGTCGTCCGCACTTTCCTTAAAAAAACGCCATACCGCGGAACACCTACCCCTTGGCAAGGTAGATTTACGCAAGGGGGTGCTCCGTGGAACATTTGCGGGCCGGTTTGGTGCGGTCCGCCTTCTTTCTGTAGCCACACCACTGCCTCTTCCAGCCTGTTGCGGTGCTGCAGATGGCTCACCCTCAGGACTGCTGTCATCGCTCGGCTCTACACCTTCCCAGGTGGGGTCAGTCACCTCATCGTCCACCAAGTCCTCCTCCACTTCCTCACTCTGATCATCCTCCTCAAGTCTTGATCCCACCACATACTCAGTCATTGACAACTGTATAACATTCTCCTCAACAAGGTCTTGAGACGGAAATAGTGGTTGATTTAATGGCAACTGTGTCTCATCATCATCATCATCATCCACTACTTCCTTTGACCTTAAATGCCGTTCACATCTGTCATCTTCTTGAGATTGGGTAGCCTCTAGAGGTTGTGAATCAGGGCACAAGATGTCATGTTCCTCTGCAAGCGTGCTTGGAGAGAGGGTCAAATGAAGGATTGGTGATGAGACGAGCTCCTCACTATATCCCAGTGTGGGATCACTTCTTTGACCAGACCGTGTATGGTGGGAGGAAGGATGATCAGAGTGAGGATTATGTTGACCAGACTCTTGGCTACTGAGAGTGGACTTGGTGGAAGACAGGGTGGTGCTTAACCGACTGGAAGCAGTATCAGCTGTCATCCAACCGACCACCTGTTCGCAGTGGTCGGACCTCGAGAGTGATGTCCTGCGACGCCCTGTAAAATTACACATGAAGCTAGGTATGGTGGATGTCTTTCTTTCTTTCTTGTGCTCTGGCACCAGGCACAGTTTCTCCGCGTCCTGACCCGCGCCCTGAACTTTCAGGATCACGTCCACTTCCCCGTCCCTTTTTACCCGCCTTCTTCATCTGACACAGAATATGTGACTTTAATATTTGAGTTTGAAAACTTAACAGTATTTCTTATTATTCTGCAACTGTACAGAGTACACAGAATAGGCTGTTAAACGGCGGTGAAACACACTGAATGGAATATGTGACTTTAATATTTGAGTTTGAAAACTTAACAGTATTTCTTATTATTCTGCAACTGTACAGAGTACACAGAATAGGCTGTTAAACGGCGGTGAAACACACTGAATGGAATATGTGACTTTAATATTTGAGTTTGAAAACTTAACAGTATTTCTTATTATTCTGCAACTGTACAGAGTACACAGAATAGGCTGTTAAACGGCGGTGAAACACACTGAATGGAATATGTGACTTTAATATTTGAGTTTGAAAACTTAACAGTATTTCTTATTATTCTGCAACTGTACAGAGTACACAGAATAGGCTGTTAAACGGCGGTGAAACACACTGAATGGAATATGTGACTTTAATATTTGAGTTTGAAAACTTAACAGTATTTCTTATTATTCTGCAACTGTACAGAGTACACAGAATAGGCTGTTAAACGGCGGTGAAACACACTGAATGGAATATGTGACTTTAATATTTGAGTTTGAAAACTTAACAGTATTTCTTATTATTCTGCAACTGTACAGAGTACACAGAATAGGCTGTTAAACGGCGGTGAAACACACTGAATGGAATATGTGACTTTAATATTTGAGTTTGAAAACTTAACAGTATTTCTTATTATTCTGCAACTGTACAGAGTACACAGAATAGGCTGTTAAACGGCGGTGAAACACACTGAATGGAATATGTGACTTTAATATTTGAGTTTGAAAACTTAACAGTATTTCTTATTATTCTGCAACTGTACAGAGTACACAGAATAGGCTGTTAAACGGCGGTGAAACACACTGAATGGAATATGTGACTTTAATATTTGAGTTTGAAAACTTAACAGTATTTCTTATTATTCTGCAACTGTACAGAGTACACAGAATAGGCTGCTAAACTGCGGTGAAACACACTGAATGGAATATGTGAGTTTAATATTTGAGTTTGAAAACTTAACAGTATTTCTTATTATTCTGCAACTGTACAGAGTACACAGAATAGGCTGTTAAACGGCGGTGAAACACACTGAATGGAATATGTGACTTTAATATTTGAGTTTGAAAACTTAACAGTATTTCTTATTATTCTGCAACTGTACAGAGTACACAGAATAGGCTGTTAAACGGCGGTGAAACACACTGAATGGAATATGTGAGTTTAATATTTGAGTTTGAAAACTTAACAGTATTTCTTATTATTCTGCAACTGTACAGAGTACACAGAATAGGCTGCTAAACTGCGGTGAAACACACTGAATGGAATATGTGACTTTAATATTTGAGTTTGAAAACTTAACAGTATTTCTTATTATTCTGCAACTGTACAGAGTACACAGAATAGGCTGTTAAACGGCGGTGAAACACACTGAATGGAATATGTGACTTTAATATTTGAGTTTGAAAACTTAACAGTATTTCTTATTATTCTGCAACTGTACAGAGAACACAGAATAGGCTGTTAAACGGCGGTGAAACACACTGAATGGAATATGTGACTTTAATATTTGAGTTTGAAAACTTAACAGTATTTCTTATTATTCTGCAACTGTACAGAGTACACAGAATAGGCTGTTAAACGGCGGTGAAACACACTGAATGGAATATGTGACTTTAATATTTGAGTTTGAAAACTTAACAGTATTTCTTATTATTCTGCAACTGTACAGAGTACACAGAATAGGCTGTTAAACGGCGGTGAAACACACTGAATGGAATATGTGACTTTAATATTTGAGTTTGAAAACTTAACAGTATTTCTTATTATTCTGCAACTGTACAGAGTACACAGAATAGGCTGCTAAACTGCGGTGAAACACACTGAATGGAATATGTGACTTTAATATTTGAGTTTGAAAACTTAACAGTATTTCTTATTATTCTGCAACTCTGCAGAGTACACAGAAAAGGCTGCTAAACTGCGGTGAAACACACTGAATGGAATATGTGACTTTAATATTTGAGTTTGAAAACTTAACAGTATTTCTTATTATTCTGCAACTCTGCACAGTACACAGAATAGGCTGCTAAACGGCGGTGAAACACACTGAATGGAATATGTGACTTTGATATTTTAGTTTGAAGACTTAACAGTATTTCTTCCTATTCTGCAACTCTGCACAGTACACAGAATAGGCTGCTAAACTGCGGCGAAGCACACTGAATGGAATATGTGACTTTGATATTTTAGTTTGAAGACTTAACAGTATTTCTTCCTATTCTGCAACTCTGCACAGTTCACAGAATGTGCTGCTAAACTGCGGCGAAGCACACTGAATGGAATATGTGACTTTGATATTTTAGTTTGAAGACTTAACAGTATTTCTTCCTATTCTGCAACTCTGCACAGTACTCAGAATGTGCTGCTAAACTGCGGCGACGCACACTGAATGGAATACGTGACTTTGATATTTTAGTTTGAAGACTTAACAGAATGTGCTCTAATCTGCAACTTTGCACACTAAACAGAATGTGCTCTAATCTGCAACTTTGCACACTAAACAGAATGTGCTCTAATCTGCAACTTTGCACACTAAACAGAATGTGCTCTAATCTGCAACTGTGCACACTAAACAGAATGTGCTCTAATCTGCAACTTTTCACACTAAACAGAATATTTTTTTTTTTTTTTTTTTGTTTTTTTCCCCCCACACACAATATAACCTGCTGCCCCCACACACAGTAGTCCTAAAAAGGACTTTTGGTTCTTTTTTGTCACAATTTTTTTTTTTCCTCCCTACACTGCCTTTCCCTTCCTATCCTCAGCTCTCCCTGGCTCAGACTGAGCCGAACTCGATGGTCAGGTGCTATACAGCACCTGACCACGGGTTCTGGCCAGCCAATCAGTGTAATGCCAGCAGCCAACATGGCTGCTGGCATTACACCGATGTCAGAGCCTCCCTGCACGTTTATTGGCTGCGCAGCAGCCGCAAAACGTGCGGGGAGGAGACCCGAACATGGCGGGCGAGCACATGCGGTACTCGTACGAGTACCGCCATGTGCCGAGCAGAGCGATGCTCGAGCCGATCCGAGCATCGGCCGAGCATGCTCGCTCAACACTAAAGATGATCTAAAGGGCAATAATAATGATATGGTGGCAAATCTGTGTCAATAACATATGAACAGTATGCCCTAAGATGTCTTCGCCATCATATTCTTGTGAATCGGCCATAATCCTCTGACATGCCCATGAATCCACCATGTCTTCATCTGGTTTTAGATTTTGCTTTATCTAATTCAACAATGGATCAGTTTAATCAAAATGCAGGTTAGTGAGCCATTGTCGTATTCATATGGGTGTGTTTATATGTTAATGTGCTTTTTTGCTACATACACTAAGGTCCGATAGCAGCCTTTGCTTTCAGAGTTCACAGTCTTATGATGTGTGACGAGTACTGGTGCATGCCAAATGGGCGTTTGAGATAGACCACTCTGGTCTGGTCAATTTCAGACCCTGGTTTTACTTACTGTGTTCCCGCAGGAGTGCTGAAAGCAAAAAGTATGTGACGAGCTGGTAGCATCACCGGTCCTTAAGAGAAAAAAATGGTGATTGTTCTGTCATGTCACAGGGTCGTTAAGGGGTTAAAAGTTTAAAAAAACATTATCGTGAGTTTTATTGCTGTGGAGCAAAGTGATACACCACACAGTCTCATCTCTGCAGTGTGATAAACCACACAGTCTGCTCTTCTAAAAAGAGGGACACAAGGGTGGGAAATTGGGACAGAGGAATTTGGGTCTCAAAAAAGTGACTGTCTCACCTAAACCAGGACACTTGGGAGGTATGTTTTGTGTGTATATAGGAATTACATTTAATTTTAAAACCAGGGAAAAAATCAGGCACAATATCATCCAAGAACAGGGAGCCAAGACCAGGGTTGTCCCTGGAAATCAGCTAGCTTGAATTCACATATAAGAACAAGTTTCATTACATCATTAGTTTCCTTAAAAGAGTGCAGAGATTCTTATGTTACAGATGCTGTAAATTATCAGGCAGCTCTGATAAAATGCACATTGTGCAATTATGTTCTAAGGCATTTTTTGGATCTGTGTCAAACATATGAAGAGGAATATAATATCTTTAAAGCAGCTCTTAGAAAGCTGATTGCCATCTGTCAGCCAAATGGTAACTGGCAAATATTATTTGGCAATAAGGTGAACTATAGTAAAAAAAAAGAAAAAAAAAGAGTCTGGTTTACAATGTTTAGCTATAGGCAATGTTCTTTTTTTATTACCCTTTATGTGCCAGAGGAGAGATGGGCAGCATATTGCTCTGCAATGCATTGCAAATCTCTATGACACTCGAAGGGTTAAACGTTTAATTATTAATTAAAAAATAAATAAATAAAAGGCAGAATGTCAGTTCTGAAGTGCCCAACACTTACAGCAACATAGATGAATGGTTTAGTACATATGGGGAGGAGGAATATATAAATCAACCAGTGCTGCCTACTCTTATGCATTAGCATAAAAATTGTGCGCAAACACTTTGGGGTATTTATGAGCATGTATGACTGACTTAGTGCATACTGACGTGCACACTCCACCACTGAATGAATGAATGAATGAATGAATATGTTTATTTATATAGCGCCACAAGTGTACGCAGCACTTTACAATTTCAGAGTTTAAACAATATAGGGTTACAGGTGCTTTGTAGAGAGAAACATTGGGTGCGAGGTCCCTGCCCGAAAGCTTACAATCTAAAGTGGCAGTGGGAGACATACAGAGTATATTAGGGTCAAGTGCTGAATACATTGCACGTTTTCATGATAATAGAGGACATCAGTAATGTAAATAATTTATAAGAGTGTTCATTGTACAACATCAGCACCTTCTAGCATGTTGGGATTTTATCCATGAGGTGCGTTTTTAAGTGAGATTTGAAGGTTATCAGAGAGGTGCAGTGGTGCAGGTTGGATGGTAGAGCATTCCATAAATGCTGAGCATTGAGAGAAAAAGGTTTGATACGTGACAGAGCTGTAGAGACAAAAGGAGCTGAGAGAAGACAGTCAGTGGCTGAACGTAAGTAGCGGGATGGGGTATAACAGGAGATCAGAGTACAAATGTAAGAAGGAGTAGAGAAGAGAAGTGTCTTGAAAGAGAGAAGTAAGATTTTGTAAGATATCTGGAGTTTGATAGGCAGCCATTGGAGAGTTTTGTTAAAAATTTAAAGCGGAACTAACATCGCTAACAAACGTTGTCTTTAATAATTCCCTATCTGGTGACTAGCTGCTTAGTAGCGCTAGTCGCCAGAATTATTACCTCTTCATGGAGAAATTTGAAGTGATCCTCGGCTGACAGGCAGGATGGAGCGCGGATATCTTGCCCTAGTGACGTCCGCGCGCCTGCGCTGTCAGTCCCAGATGGCTGTAGGAGGCGTTGCTAGGAGTCATTCGGCTCCGGAAGGGACTGACAGCGCAGGCGTGCGGACGTCACTAGGGCAAGATGTCCGCGCTCCATCCTGCCTGTCAGCCGAGGATCACTTCAAATTTCTCCGTGAAGAGGTAATAATTCTGGCGACTAGCGCTACTAAACAGCTAGTCGCCAGATAGGGAATTATTAAAGACAACGTTTGTTAGCGGTTTTACTTCCGCTTTAAAGGAGAAGTAACCATACCTGGGAACTATTAGTATTTGACACTGATACTAAGGGGTTTGACACCGATCTCAGGGTGAAGAGAAAAATTCTGAGAGTGAGAGAGTCCAGTACTATGTACTACATGATCTGCACCAATTAACTGCTTGTTTATTCTCTAAATTGTTGTAATTTCCACCAGAATGAGAGTGAGAATAGTCCTGCTTGTCTGTTGTGTACTCTAGAAGTGATGTATCTAAGTTATGACATCTTATAGGTTAACTGAGGATTGGTTTGAGCACCTCTGTGTTACAGCAAGCAAATACATATTGCCTATAATCTACATTATGGGGAGCGCTAACAGTTAATATTCTCAGGGTCAGCTCAATTTGAAAGTTTCCAGGTATGGAAATAATGTCTTATAATAACACACATTCACTTTACTATGGCCACAACATCCTTTTGGCCCAAATTGATTTTAGTCTTGTGCCTTTAATCAATACATCTTGGGCATCATGCCAGTGGAAGCAGTCATGACAGTCACTGGAAGTCTTTACAAACTGAAGCAGGCAGAGTGCATGAACCAATGTATTGGGAAGAAATGGGTTGCACATATCTATAGATGGGAACTCTCTAAATTTGCCCCAGAGACTCCGGCTTTGGCTTCCAAGTAGCGGGTCTCCGGGGCAGAGACTGATTCTCCGGATGTGGGGAATTTTGAATAAAACTCTGCCCACTTCTGTGTCTTCCCAGTCTGTTCATTCCACTCCCTGCCCACTTCTCCACCTTCCCCAGCCTATTCCTCCATTTTTTGTATATTTATGAAGCCCCTCCCCGGCCAGTAAGTCTGCCCCTTTTTGATGTAGATCATGTCATTTATCTCCCCCAGTGGCATCAGAGGACTCCCCTCCGTGGAGTCCACAAAGCAAAGTTCCCAGGTATGCACATACCTCTGGCCCATAAAGGGTTATGATTACCATCTACAGTTTGTGTCCTGTGGTCCTGATAGCAACTATCATGTCTGCCTCCATTGACATGACATCAGGACTGTTTGAAGACACAAGGGCAAAGTTCATAAGCGGCATTAAGATTTTTAGTTCTAATAAATTGTGTGAGGATTGTTATTAGTAGATACTCATTCTCCTTCAATGCTAGTGAGCCTCAAATGCCATCCCTAATATTACAGTCATAGCTCAAGCCCCTATGTTTATCTACAAGTGGCAAGTGTAGGGGGGGCAAGTGTCCCCTCTATCCCCCTTTCCAGACGCACATGATTACAGTGGTTTCCTCTGTACCTTCTTAGTAAATAGCGAAGAACAAGGCAAAAAGGAACAGAGCACCCTAAAATGCTCATGCACTCCCCCACCAACCTCCCCTTAGAGCGAGGAGGAGAATTTCCAGTATAGATAGCTTAGCACATAATTGTTTGACTGGCTCAGAACACAAAAATCCAGAGCTTATTTATGGTGGATTTGTATCAATACATTACCATTAGTGGGGGTGATGAACTAAAGAAAATGGTGTAGTTCTGGAGCAAACCAACTGTTCCATGTGGAGTAATAAAAATTCCCAAAATGCAAATGGCATGTGTAACCCTTTGAATGCTAAAGAGGTCTCCAACTCATTGAGAACTAATATATTGGCGACCATTCTAGCACTCAAAGGGTTAAACGATCCATTTAATCAGTGGAACGTTTTAGTGGTTCTGTAACATGCAGTTGGTTTGTCCCAAAATTGCACAATTTTCTCACTGAAGCAGATGTATTAACCCTTTGCATGTCAGAGGGGTATGCAATGCTTTGCTTGCGTTGCATACCCCTCTGGCACCCAAAGAGTTAAGAAGGACTGTAACAATCCTGAGGCAAACCAACTTCACAGTAGGAGACAAATACAAACTTCTGGTGATATAAATGTATTTTTTTAAAACATTTTTTATGAAAGAGAAATCTGAAGCAATGCATTCAAAGGGTTTAACCATTTGAGTGCTAGGGAAGTGTCCAACGCATTGCAAAGCAATGTGTTGAGCACCCCTCTAGCACACAAAAGGTTAAATCCCAATGGATTTCAATGGGAAGTTTAATTTTTTTATTTCTCCCCAGTGATACACTTGGTTTACTCCAATTCTCTTAGTACATCAGATGCAGTCAGTAATGTAATGTGTTTATAATTTCATATAAACAGCCTAGCAAAACATAAATCAATCTTTTGTCAAATTCTTCTTTTCTCTTCATCTCTGTGACCTGAATTGGCAAAGATCTCATTATACCTACAATGAAACAAAAAAAAGACAAAGCAAAGCGAACAGCTAATTGCATTGTGACTAAATTAGGCGTTTAAGGGGCAGCCTTGCATTTTAAAAAGACAGATGGTACTTTGAATCTGAGCATACAACTGCAAGAAGGAGAATCAAAAACATGCTTTGCCAAAGAGCAAGATTAAGCAATCTTAGGCTCTTCAGCTGTTGTTGACTACAAACTCCATCATCCTCAACCACTGCTGGGGACAAAGGGGAGGGGCTTGAAAACATTTGTTGAAACCACTGTTGAAGTAATATGGAGCAATTTCAGGGAGATACAATTCTCATAGATTTAAGAGAGGTCTTTATTTGTTCCCTAAAAGAACTCTAACACCTCTGAATAATAAACCATCACTTTCATTAATCTGGGCAGAAAATCCTAATGACCACTATGAAATAATTACGAGTCGACTGTATGGTGACCATATACCTCTTTAAACCAGGCATGCAGTGTTGCACATATTCCTGTGCAGTGCACCAGGATGAGGTTTTCATGGTATCCATTTGAAAAGACGCATGTAAAGTTTTGCATCATAAAATGACGCATGCATTCGGCCGCATCATTTAAAGTGTCACAATTAAAGTTATGCATCTTAAAGCGTGCACATTCTACATTTTGCGTCGTTCCGACTGGCGCATTCACCATATTGTGCATTAAGGACACAATATTGGTGCATTAATTATGCAAATTAGGTGCAATATTGGTGCAATATGGGTGCAATATGGTGCAATGTGGGTGCAATAAAGGTCCCTAATTTAAAGGTATATGTGATCACCTTAGTGGACTGGTTCTCCAAAATTAACCTTCAATAGGTACTGGATATCATTCTCATGGGAGTAGACATGTTTGATTTTGCAGAGTCCCTGGTTTAAACTCCTCCCACTGCAGTCTTAAATATAAAAAAGGAAGGAGTTTGGTTTCCAGAAGTACTGAAACATAGAATTATGCCTGCTTCCAGGGACAGGAACTCGAGCACTGATTAAAAATTAGAGTGAGGGAATTGATTCATAATGGCTATTATGATGTCCCATATTAAAGTGAAACTTTCAACCATTAAACTTGATACTAATACTAGGTCCATCTACTATAATGGTCTATAAATGATTTACTTTTTTTTTAAATTGCACTAGTATAACAGAGCAAGCAAACTGAAAATTTACCTTTGACATCCACCGCCTTATAGAACTGCCCTGTGTCCTTATTTTTCCTCTCTCCACCATCACAGCTATACCCATGATTCTGAGTGAAGGGCAGGCTTTGGAAACAAGATTGACTGCTCCTGAGAGGGAGAGCTCTGTCAATCATTGGAAACTTAATTAAGATGGTGCAGCACTCCCTCTCAATAACGGACGACATATAGGTAACATTTAACTTAGAATGATGCACTTTAAAAAAATACATAGCCAGTTTTGCTTGTGCTTCCATGTAATGATGCAATGGGGCTGGAAATTTCAGAACATGGAAGGTCCACTTTAAGCAAAATGAAGGTTTATTATTAACATGAGTTAGTGTTTCTTTAAAATGCAGTTGGATTGTCCCATATTTATCCTCTTTTTGTACATATGGCCTAAAATGATGTATGCCTATTCGGCAGATTATCTATATATTTATAAAAACAAATACATAATACATGCAATTAGAGAGATTTACCTCTTGTGTAAATTAATTCTTTTTGTCCTCTACTCATTTTTAATGAAACTGAAGCTAATGCCTAAGATTAAAGACATAATAATTGTAATCAGTAGATTACTGTAATATGATAACTTTTTAATGAAATCCTGACAAATTTCTGTATCTACAATAACACACAGAGCTCACACATTTCCCTGCCCTTGAAGCATGCAGTTCTTCCATTGTTGTAGCCTATTAGTGCCTCTAGATAAATCTTCACACTGAGGTAGATGTACAAAGAGGACCAGGAACCAAATGTATCGTAGGTGACAAATAAAACTGCACATTGGCTTAAATTGGACTTTAAACCCCTTGAATTAGAAACAGTGCATCTGAGACCTCTTTAGCATTCAGAAGGCTAACCCTTTGAGTGCCAGAGGGATATGCAATGCATTGCTTTACATTCCAAGGGTTAAACCACTCATTTATATTACATTTTATTTGTGGAATATTTCTATGTACACTATGGTGCAATTGGTTTAGACCGACATTAACCCCTTAACGACCGGCGGTCCTGGGACGTTTCTGTCCCATAAGGACCACATAGAACCACGTGGACGCACCGGTACATGTGACCTGTCGCGTGTATCGGCGCGTCACTATGGGGCCTGATAGAGATCGCTCCGATGTTGGAGCGGTCAATTTCAGGCCCTATTTTTACTTACAGCGCTCCCGGTAGAGCGCTGTAAGTAAAAAGTATGTGACGTACTATGAACATCATCAGTCCTTGAGTATTTCAAGGACTGTGATGGTCATAGTACGTCACATGTCGTTAAGGGGTTAATCCAGTTCTTTTACATCTATCACCACTATACAAGTTGCTCTTAAATGTTAGGTTATATAGCTATTATTTTGAGTATTTCATTAATTTTGTTTTTAAAACTCTGTTTGGGCGAAATAGAAGAAATAAATATTGCCCTGACCCTACTTCTGGATAGACAGCGGGTACAGCTCTGTACACTCAGTCTGTAACTTTGCCTCTGCTCCCCTCCCTTTATCCAGCCTCCAATGCCAGAGGCTTTTTCATTGTAAACTGAAGTGATCTAATTTGCAGAGATCGATATCTAGCCAATGAGATTTCTCCAGCTTATAGGCAGAAAGCCTCCATCATCGGAGGAGGCTGGATAGAGGGAGGGGAGCAGAGTCAGAGTTACAGACTGCGAGTACAGAGCTGTACCCACAGTCTATCCAGAAGTAGGGTCAGGAAAATATATATTCCTTATATTTCACCCCAAAGAGCTTTTTTAAAAAAACGAAATTAATGAAATACTCAAAATAATTGCTATATAACCTAACATTTAAGAGAAACTTGTATAGTGGTGATAGATCCCTTTTAAGTCAGAGTTTCTCATCCTTTTTAAGTTTGAGGCCCCCCCAACATGCAATCTAGAACTGCCATGGTATACCTAAAATTGTATAGATCGTTTGTCAAGGGTACAAATAAATAAATATACCGTTATTTTACTGTCTCACAATCAGTATAATTAAAACAAACATATCATGCATAAACATTTCCATAAAAGGTATTTGAAACTCAACTTCATATTTTGTAAAATCTTTATACAAAAAAGAGGAATCCTTAGTGGTTGTCCGCGGCACAGCACATCAGTTGAGAAGCAGTGTTCTAAGTATATAAGCTTTACTGTTTGAAAATAGCCAAAGATCCAGTTATGCTTAAGTACTAAGGCAGGAGTTATTCAGTAAGGAGTGATAAAGTCAAGATGACATCTCCAGCTATATCGCTTCTCCAATTTCTGTGTTATTCTATGGAGCCTATGCACTAAGATCCCTTCCATTTGAGAAAATTTAGTGCATTAACTCCATGGAACAACATAGGAACTGGAACATAGGAACTGCAATCATCCCCAAACCAGCCGATGGTTGGTTGTGGAGTCTGGGGATGATAGGAGTTGTATTCCCCAATAGCTGGAGGTCCAAACATTGGGTACTAAGGAGAGAATTCTGTAGCAAAACAATTGCATTATAAGGAACATACAAATATTCCTAATATTTCAATTAATTTAAAAAAAGCTTCCCAACACTTTTGCTCACAGTGCATTGGATACTTCTAGCATTCCAATAGGTTAAAATATATATATTTTTATTGTTTAATCTGGTGTAGTTAGTTAGCTTCAGAATTCTCCCAGTTTTTATTTATGTATCAGCCTCACATGGGGCAATTACATAGTAACATAGTTGATGAACTTGAAAAAAGACATGAGACCATCAAGGTCAGCCCATTTCCAATTAAGTTCCAAGTGAACTTAATACTTGGATACATACAAACATGTTTTCCCAAATTTCTCATTAATTTAAATGGGGCTTTATAAACCCTTGAATTATAGGAAAATGTTCAGCTCATTGATCTGCAAAGTGTTGGATACGTCTTTAACATTCAAGGTGTTAAAGAGGCACCAAAGCCTAATTATGAAAAAAAAATGTTTTATTGCTTTCCAAATGAAAAAAGCACAATCCCAACGCTTACAAATGTTTTTTCTTTCAAAAGTTATTAAAAATATGAATTGGCAATTTTCTGATAGCTGGAGTTCAAGATGTTTTGCAGCCAGGTGGCCCTCCTTTCTACATCCATCTATGGGATGCTTGTGGCTGCAACAGATTCACCCAGCTACAAAAACAACCTGACCTCTATTTAATAGAAAAATTCCAAGTTTTCTTTAACACCTTAACAACCCATGATGTACATGTATGTCACGGGGTGTAGGTCCCTAAAGGACCAAGGACGTACATGTACATCATGGAATTCAGGGCTCCCCACTCGGCTGCACACCGTTCGGGGAGCCCTTAATCGGACCGCACAAAAAAAAAAATGGTCCGTGGGCCCCTTAAGGATCAGATGACATGCTATGACCGTCACAGTCCTTATACCCTTAAGGACCGGTGACTGTCATAGCACGTCACATACTTTTTACTTATAGCGCTCTACCGGGAGCGCTGTAAGTAAAAACGGGGCCTAAAATTGACCTCTCCAAGACTGGAGCAATCTCTCTTAGGCCTCACAGGTCACGTGTACCGGTGCGTCGGCAAGGATCAATGCAGTCCTTAAGGGAAGGTAACTTCCCTGGATCGCTGGTCCTTAAGGGGTTAAGCGCTGGTCACGTGTGCTCACAGCCGGTCCTTAAGAGGTTAATAACTGTGCTAAGGAACATTGTCAAGCATTGGGAATATCCTAGATTTAATCTAAAAAAAATGGTCTAAAACATTTTCCTTCCAGAAATATGGTATACTGCAATACAAATAAATAATAATAATAATGCTTCTTTCAAAACCCCATTTAAATGAATGGGAAGTATTATTTAAACACTATTTTGCAGCTGGTTTGCCCCAGAATTGTGCCAGATTTTTAAAATGTACTAGCCTTACTGTGTCAGGAAATATAATGAAAATTAAGTACCATTTAAACTAAACTAAATACCCCCACCCCCCGGAATATTTAAATATTTGCCAAATGACTAATTGATATGATGGTGAGACACAGCATACTGTTGCAGATTTTAGCTATACTTACTAGGGCTTCATTAAAGATGAAAAGTAAATACATTTCATGAACAGCTGTTTATGGATTACTGAGAAACTTCCCAGTCAAGATTTTAGCGGGAACTTGGCGAACAGTGAAGGCAATGATTAATAACTTGTTGCAATTCACTGCAGGTCCTTTAACAGCAAAGAGGTTAATTCAAGCTGAGTGTGGCTATAATTACACTGCAGACACCTGCTGACAAACAGTAATAAAGAAAACCGGGTCTGGTATCTTTATAGATCTACTGTATGCTTTTTTTCCGTTAAAGGGACACTAACATATCTTAATATAAACCCCCTACTTATCTCACCCTGGCATGAAATTTGAATAGCCACTTTGAATCAATTCTGCATCATCTGGTTCTACAAAAGCAGTTTTAAATTACAGCTGGATATCATGTCCACACAGACAGTTATGATTCTTTGATGCAGGACTTCAAAACCATAAATTTTACCAGTGACGACTTCCTAAGAAACCTTAGGAGGGAGGAGTCTGAGTTTATAGAGTCATCCAAAATCATAATATTCAATACAAATTTGAGATTACTTGTGGAGAACTTATTCATGCAAAATTGATTCAAAATAGCTATTAAGTGTTATACTCAGATTAACGTACATATGGGGTTTAACCCTTTGGGTGCCAAAATAGTATGCAATGCAGAGCTCTGTAATACATTGCATATTCCTCTGGCATTTAAACATTAATATTAGGGGATGTTAGGGTTTCTTTAATATTCCAGATGAATCCTCCCTCAAAAGCAATTCTTCAAATGCATTGAATGTCGATTGTTCCCGCTGGGGTAACACAAACAAGGTTTTCGTTGGTATTTCAGATTGAAGGGGTAACCCTTCATTTTTTAACAATTGGGATAGATATAATTTCACAGCCTATTAAATAATCCAGCATTAGGATCTGAAATTACTTCAAAGCATAGATATCCCAGGGAGACAGGTGGCTTCACACTCCTGTTTACCTAATAGTTTGTCTGCCTCAAGACTAAGCATGATGAGGGCCAAACTCTCTCTTCGGTCTTTAGTGAGTTTTACATTATGACAAGGGAGTAATTACATGCCAGCTTAGCCTGACAGCCAACATGCTGTGCTCACATAATAAATGACAGTAGATTCACATGAAAAGGAGAGAGCATTATGGTTTGGGACTTATGAGTTCAATCTGACATCTTTTTGCCATATCTAATATGTTTAAAATTAACATTGGACATGTAGTAGAATTGAGCTACTTTGGTCAGCAAAATTAAAAATCAGGCAATAATCTGACGAGACTACCATGATTTCATGAATACATACACACATACCTATATACCCATGAAGCCTTTATTTATATAAGACTGTTCTAAACATAGAAAAAAAAGGTTATGATGTATAATGTTAAAGTTAAGGCAAATTCTGGGACAAATCATCTGCACAGTAAGGGCATCATGATGGCAACTGTCCCAATGGCATCTTTGTTAATGAGGATCTACAAGATGGTGTAGAGCATCCTTATGTCCATCGCTTCCTTCAAGCACAACATCTTCCTGAAAGTTCATTGTAAAATTGTGCAGTCACAAAGATGCACCAGAAGTACAAAAGTCTTAAGGACTATATTGATTAACACCTAAGAAGTTCATTCATCCTTTTGCTTCTCTCTCTGGGGATGGTATATTTTTGACTGAAAAAAGGATGCTTGTCTTCCCCCATACATTGACTATCAAGAACCAAACAACAGAACTGCTGAAAACTGATACGCTACCACTGATCCAAGATTTGTTCAAAATACTTTATTCTGCTCACAAAACTTGATCTTAGAGGTAGGGATGGGGAAAGTTTTTGCCTCTAAAGTGAAACAGGAGGAAAATGTCACTTTTTGCCAAACGGGAAATAATTAGCAAAAAGTGCAGTTTTTTTCACTTTTTTCACCTAGCTCATTGCATTGAAATCAATGGAAAAGCATAATTTCTCCCTCCACATGGCAAGTTTATTACTTTTCTTGCAGGCATATAAAGGGTGTCAAGTTCTCACAGCATGCCATTCTGTGTTTGCGAGAGGAAGAGAAAGCAGCACATTTTTGAGTTAAAGAAAGCAAGCTAATAAATTAGAGTGGAAGCTTATTTTAAGGCATGACATCTGTTCCTTGTATTAGGTGAGTCTTTGGAGCTGTATGGGACAGGAAGGAAGAAAGGAGTTAAACCCCAAATACCCCAATATTCAGTGAGACTGACTGGGAAGTGTTCAAACTTTCTTACTGATCTGGCTGCTATCTCTGTCCTACAGGAGTCTGAAGGTGTGAGAAGGGATCAAAAGATGTTTACTCAAAATACCCCCAAATTGTGTGTGACCAAGCAGACATAAGTAGCTGTGATCCAAGTTCCTTCCTGATCTAGCTCTTATCTCTGTGTCAGGGGAGTCCGGGGAAAGAAGTAATTCAACAGGGAGTGTGTTTTTTTGCATTTTTGTTGACAATGATAGGGACAAGGGGGAAATTAATTAAAGTAAATAAATAAATAAAATAAATTGTTAGTTGACAGAGACAAGGACCCTGATGTGAGCTTTGATTGAGGAAGACTGGTACTAGACAAGATAAAGTATTTTGTAGAGATCCAAGGCAAGATATCACAATCCATTCTTTTTAAAGTAATAATGCACACAGTAGTTGAGTAATGTCCAGAAAACACAAAATGTATAGGGGAAAGGTGAAAGGATTAGGAGCAGTGCAGTGATGTGTGAGTAAAATGGTAGACCAAAATCTGACTGTAGCCATGGTTGATGCAGCGTGTGCAATAAATTATGGTGATCCCTCTCCTCCAGAGGAAGGTGTAATTTTTCAAAGTCCCATAACAAGTTCCACCAGCAACAGTATGATTAGTACACAATCAAAAAGCTCTAAAGATGACGAGTTGCATTACATTGTTTTTGGCATAGCAGCTCAACCAACTGTTGCATTTGACAGTGAGACAAACAAGCACAAAACACGTGTCCTGAAAGTAATAGCAAAATTTGTGAAAATCTCTCAAAGGGGAAAAGTAACAATAAATCGTTTGAGACCTCTAAAAGCCTAGAGGAATATAAAAGTATTAGGGAAGAAGCGGCAGCCAATGCTGAGGCTGACCTAATTACTGATGATGTCTATCCCTACAACAGTCTCCTCTTCTTCAGATACAGATGAAGTAGAGAGTGAAAGAGATGATGACATGGACAGAAAGTTAGTTGAAAGACCACGGCTCAATCTTCCACAACTGAAAAGGAGCTTTGTGCCTACCTACAAACTGTTTGATAAAAATGCCAAAAATACAAAGTTATCTTGTCAGTTATCATCAGTATCATAACAGTTTCCAAGTCCAAGTCCCACTAAGCCACACAAATTGATAGTGTTAAGTAACCAACAACAACACATGCTATCAACATCCACAACCTTAGCTTTGATGGGTGCCTCTGCAGCTCTTGGAAGTGTACCTGTGACACTAGGTAGCAGCACAATTTCAGAAACATCTAGTAACAGTATCTTCATAGACTTAATACAGTCTATGAAGTCCACAATATGGAAAACTTCACTCAAAATCAAAAAACTGAGCATGTTGCTATCTGTTGCCTATGTAAGATGCATGTGAGCTGGGAGAAAGCAGGTTCACACCTAGGCACCTCCTCAATGAGTTCCCACCTAAAGCACAACTGCAGGTCTGACTGGGAGACACACCATCAACAGGTCAGAGGTGCCACAACTAGCAACAGCAATAGCACTTCTATATGTTCCCTGGGCTCTGTGGTATATAATAGAAGTGCTGTTGACTTGTCAGCAAGTGTGCCAAGATTTTCTGCTCCTGCTGCAGAGAAGTATAACTCTGAGTTTGCTGTTTGAGATGACAAGAGTCATTGAGTGCCTACACAAACTCCCACAACCCCCACCACCTTCACCAGTAATGTCATTAAAGTAATAAAGTTGCACAGTTCTTCTACTATGTACTGCCATCCCACACTTACTAAGTTCTTAGAAAAAACCAAAAACCTGCACAAAAATAATGCAAGAGTACACCTATGTCAACCACCAAAATGTTGGTGGTTGACATGCTGCCCTTTTCTTTAGTTTAAAAGAATGGCTTTAAAGAACTGATGTCATATGTTGCACCCTGCTGGAATATTCCAAGCCGCAGTTATTTTTCAAGGATGGTTGTACAAATGTAAATTACATAGTAACATAGTAAATTAGGTTGAAAAAAGACACAAGTCCATCAAGTTCAACCTTCGCCTCATACCTCAGTAACTGAGAATTTTATAGCTTTCCTGCTACCAATTAAATTAGTCTTTATCAGACCTTCCTGATCAGCCTACTGATAAACAGTATAACTCTGTATGTTCCCTTTTGAAAGAAATATATCTAATCTTCTCTTAAATGTATCCATTGAATCTGCCATAACTACCTCCCTGGGCAATGAATTCCACAATTTGACAGACCTTACCGTAAAAAAACCCTTCCTCTGCTGAAGTTTAAACCTCCTTTCCTCTAATCTCAAGGGATGTCCCCTGGTCACCTGATCAGGCCTTGGAATAAATAGCTCACCGCAGAGATCCTTGTATTAACCTCTCATATACTTGTACAATGTGATAAGGTCTCCTCTTAGTCGTCTTTTCTCTAGAGTAAATAAACCAAGTTTGTTTAGTCGTTCCTCATATGTCAAGTCCTCCATTCCCTTGATTAATTTTGTTGCTCTCCGCTGTACCATCTCTAGTTCTAGTATATCCTTTTTCAGAACTGGTGCCCAAAATTGCACTGCATACTCAAGGTGAGGTCTTACCAATGATTTGTATAATGGCAAAATAATGTTATCCACTCTTGCTTCAATACCTCTTTTTATGCAAGACAGGACTTTGTTTGCCTTTGCTACTGCTGTTTGACACTGGTCACTGTTTCCAAGTTTGTAGTTGACAAGGATACCCAGGTCTTTTTCTAGCAACGAGTCACCTAAAATTATTCCATTAAGTAGCCTCGGGATTGTTTCCTCCCAAATGCATGACTTTACACTTCCCCACATTAAACTTCATATTCCACATGTTTGCCCAATCTGACATTGTATGTAAGTCCATCTGTAGAGAGAAAATATCCTGTTCTGAATTAATGACTTTGCATAATTTAGTATCATCTGCAAATATTGATATTTTGCTTTCTATATCTATTTCTGTACTGGAGAATTTTCCATTTACAACCACACACTGTTCCCTATCCTTCAGCCAGTTTTGTATCCAATTGCAAAGGTTATCTCTTAGCCCCAATTTCCTTATTTTATACACCAGCCTTCTGTGTGGTACTGTATCAAATGCCTTTGCAAAGTCTAGATATACTACATCTACTGCCTTGCCATTATCAAGGTTGCTGCTTACCTCCTCATAGAAGCTGAAAAGATTAGTTTGGCATGATCTATTCTTCATAAAACCATGTTAATTCGTGCTAATGATCTTATTTTTTGTGTTGTAATCCTGAATATAGTCCCTTATTATGCCTTCTAATAGTTTTCCCACTACAGAGGTCAAACTCACTGGTCTATAATTCCCAGGTTCTGTTTTAGTTCCCTTCTTAAATAGAGGCACTATGTTAGCTCTTCGCCAATCCTGTGGCACTGAGCCTGTGGTAATAGAATCTTTAAAGAGTAAATATAGGGGTTTTGCTAACACTGCACTGAGTTCCTGAAGAACCCTTGGATGTATACCATCAGGACCCGGTGCTTTGTCGGTCTTCATTTTGTTCAGTCTTCCCATGACATCTCCTTGAGTTAACCCAATATCTATTAATTGTATTGTTTTATTTGTTACTTGCGGAGGCTCTTCTACCATTCCTTGCTCCCTTGTATATACTGATGCAAAGAAAGTGTTTAAAACATCTGCCTTTTCCTTATCCTCACTAACCAACTCACCCATCTCATTTTTGAATGGTCCAATGCACTCCCTCTTAAGTTTTTTGCTATTTATATATTTAAAAAACTTTTTTGGATTAGTCTTGCTTTCCCTTGCAATTCGAGTTTCATTATCTATTTTTGCTACCCTAATTGCCTTTTTGCAATCTTTGTTGCACTCCCTGTATTTTAAGAAAGATTGTTCAGTTCCTTCTGACTTAAATAATTTGAATGCTTTTTTTTTCCTTGCCATTTCCTTCTTTACATGTGCAGTTAACCACATTGGCTGTGACTTACTTCTTTTGCACTTGTTCCCCATTGGTATATACTGTTGGGTACATTTCTGCAACCTAAATTTGAATTCTGACCATTTTTCCTCAGTATTTTTGCCTTTAAATAAAATATTCCAGTCTATGTGTTGCATTGAGGCCATTAACAATTTGAAGTTCGCTTTTTTAAAATTAAGAGTTTGGTTGAACCTATACATTTTTGCTTTGCCAGACAGATCTCAAATGTAACCATGTTGTGATCACTGTTTCCCAAATGTTCTCTTACCTTAATATTGGATACCATTTCTGTGTTATTAGTGATCACCAGGTCCAATACATTGTTATTTACTGTCGGCGCTTCCACCATTTGTGACATGTAGCTTTCACGAAGCTACAAATTAAGCAAGAAGTTAGTGTTGTGGGCAAAGTACAAAGGCACTAAGCCAGCTAACATTTTTTTCAAAGCATTTGTTGCTGTAGGACTCACAACTTTTAATTTCAGCTATTTATTTCTCAACTTCAGCCCTCCGAAGAAATCTTGCAGATATGCTTTTTGGATTTTTCATCTCCCCTCCCAATTTTCAGTACTTTATCATTGACATTTTCTGGAACAATTTTAATCAGTTAATTGCAGTATATTTAGATTACATCCTAATGTTCTCTCCCACTTTGAAGGTATATTGAAAACATGGCAAGAATGTGCTTTCTAGACTCTGAACAAATAACCTCTGTGCAGAATTTGAAAAGTGTGTGTTTGAGATGTCCACTATTGAGTTCCTAGAATTTCTTATTAGCCCTCAAGGAATTCTGACAGATCCCCACAAAACTGTCTGTCATTCATTGTTTGGTCTGCAACAGACAACAGGAAAAGAGTCCAATGCTCTATTTGGTTTGTAAACTTATTCTGCAAGCTCATTGAAACTTTTCAAAACTTTTCAACTACAGCATTCAAAAGGTTAAAAAGCTCCATTTAAATCAATGGGAATTTGTAGAATTTTTATTATTCTCTGTGGCACATATGCTTCAGATTTCTGATTTGCTTTTTTGTATATGGGCCATAGTAAAAGGTAGAAAACTTGAATCTCCATGTATAAAAGGGTGGATTTCAATTTTGACTACACATGCTACCATCTTACCAAGGGATGGATTTCCCACTAGGCAGTTTAGGCAGCTGCCTAGGGAGATACATTTTGATGTGAGCCATGGCCATGCCTATAGTAATGAATTGTGGGTTTGGTGAGTTCAATCACAATCCTCCTGTACTAGACACAAGTTACTGGGTTATGGTGGCTGTTGTATTTGACAATTTATATATTATGGGAATGTCCAGATTCTTTGCTAACTTGAAAAGTTTATTTAACTTTAACTTGTTTTAAAAAATGAAGGTTTTGTGCAAAGTTTGGCAAAATATGTTTAAGCTCACTTACTCATTTTAAACAAGTCCTATCTAATAGGTTTTGCTTTCTTTACGGCTAAAAAAAATGCTTCATATTAAAAGCCAAATCTATCTCATACTCTCACGGTAGGACTGCCCTGCTTTCAAGCGGAGATCACATGAAGTGAGTGCGGGGGAACCTCAAGAACTGGAACAAGTCTGTCCCACTCACTACTATTAATTGCATAACATAAAAACGAGTAAGTGCTAAAGATATGCATTTAAAACAAAAGCAAATATCAATAAAGATAAGATAATATAATATGGAACAGTGATTGGAAGCAACTCTAAACCTCTGTATTAGGGGAGAGCAATAGGTGAGCACTACAATATACAAACATTAGGAAACAATAATATAATAATAATATGAAAACAGTGGACAATAAATACAGGTATATCAAAAAACAGGCATTAAAAACATGAAGAACGATATAAGTCTTATCTCTCAAACCATTATGGTTTGAGAGATATTCACAAGCAAAGTTTCCCCATCCCGCCCCTTTTTCCTAGTGTAAGCCATCTCTTCTCAGATGTGGAATACGGTCCATAGACCAGACAGATAACAGCAGGGGACAATCTTTTTCCTATGAGAACAATGAAAGCCCTGCCCCCCTTGACAAGCTTTTCAGGTTTTTCCCTTCTCTTAATTGAAGATTGTCCCTCTCTGCAGTCTACCTGGGCACCTCCCTTCTGATCTGACTGAGCAGTGTTACATCAGTAAAAGGGGCGGGAGGGGGATACTTTGTCATTGAATTACTCTTGAACTACAACTCTTACAGAACTGAAATAACGCTCTCCAAAGTCCAAATACTATGATGATTAATTAGAGCTGCTTTTATTATGAAACATTACTTTCCCTTTAAATGTGTCTTATCTAATAAGTATTGCCATTTTTTGTGGTTAACGAAAATGCTGACTCTGGCTAAGGCTCATATACTAATCTATGGGCTGGTTAGACACATACACATGCTTTTTTGTGTATATGTGTGTGTACAGCAGTTAGTACAGCATGAACACTCTTTAATTTTGATATATCCAGCCCTGAATATGCTAGGCAATGAAATATGTTCAATCATTAATGAAAACATGAAGGTATCTGTTATTCATCACCGTGAAGAGTAGCATGTTTGATGATTTCTACTTACTGCACTTAGATTAATTCTGTCTATTGCATGATAACGTTTGTATATAATGATAATATTAAATTCATTTAGATGCAGTTAGAGTCTTGGCCTCCAGAGGGAGCATCTGAGGTGTTCAATGTAGACTATGCTCCATAAAAACACTTTAAAAGCTGGCAATGTTAATTTTTTATTACATGTAGCAGCAGCTGTATTTACAGTTTTTATCACTCCACTACATTGATTTTCAATGTGTTGAAGACATCCCTAGCATTCAAGGATTTTTATATGGTTTATACTTATGCAAGAGTAATTCTCAAACTTTACATCACTCAAAAACACAAATGCATTTGTATTAGTCCTTGATTGTTCAATTTTGAATAATAGCTGTAGGGGATGGGGATACACATGATGCAAATAACAACTAATGACTCCATAAGTGGATAGGCATAAATATTAAAGGGGCTTTGCCATTTTTCTATAAAGCAAATCATTTTGGAGACTAAGCTTTATGTATTGGTGGCACAACGTGGCCCTTTATGATAACGGTCTGTCCTTAGGTCAGATATATAATTTGCTGTTCTATTAGTAGGGATGGGCAAAATCTCTTGCCATGTTCCCGCTGGAAATTCCACAAAAACCATGCTGTTGTCGCTTTAACACTAGAAATTAATATTTTAGCATTTTTCGCCCCCATTGGCCAAAATTTTTCATCATTTTTTCAATGGCTATAAAGTTTCCGCCCATTGATTTACATTGTTTTCTCCTTTTCTCTATAAAAATGTGACGTATGTGCGGAAATCAAACAAAATAGAAGCAACCACAGAGCGAAGTAGACGTGCTATGCTGTTCTGCTGTGATGTCCAGTCCTCATAAATCACCCTAAGGGATCTTGGGGAATTTAATGGGAAGTGAGAGAGAAAAGGGAATGGGAAGGGAGGGAGAAAAGGGAAGGGAGTGTGAAAAGGTAATGGGAAGGGAGGGAGAAAAGGAAAGTGAGGAAGAAAAGGGAATGGGAAGGGAGGGAGGAAAGGGTAGTACTTGTGAGAGCAAGACAGGTCAGCTGCCTGCTTCTAGATGTGCTGCCTCTGCTGCCACCATTGCTGCCCCTGTTGAAACCAGTGCTGTGTCTGCTGTCAGTGTTGAAGCTCCTGCAACCAGTGTTGAAGCTGCTGCCACCAGTGCTGAAACTGCTGCCACCAGTTCTGGATCTGCTAGTGTGTTTTGTAATACTCAGGAGGGGGAGGAGAAGATGATGCCAATTGTGACAGCAGGGGACCCTAAGTCACACTTGCCATCCCCAAGCAGTCCCACCAGTACTAGTACTACTACTACTACTACTACTACTACTACGAACGTCCAGCAGCTTGTTAATGTTAGGAATGAAGGAGGGGGTAATCAATATCCTCATATTACTAGTGACTGTGAGATGGAAGACTCCGGGGCTGAACTTGATGTGTGTGGTATTAATAGTAACAGTAATGGTGAAGCAGCCAGTAGGACTAGTGTTAGGGGAATGGTAGGGGAAGCATTTGAGAGTCCAGACTAGTGGTCAAGGGAGCCCACACCATTCCTCTGGCTCTGGGAGTCCCATTCCCTTCAATACAGTGCCCAAGTTGAACATGATCCTTAAGAGGCCATAATTGGTGTTGGGGGAGAGCAGGCTCAGAATTAATACCACCACAAACAGCAGGAGCACAGATCAGCTGCCTGTGCCTGCTGCTACTGCTGCCAGTGCTAGTCTGCCTTCTTCTTCAGGTCAAAAGGAAATGCCAAGTGTGACATTAGGGGACCCTCTGTCACATTGCTCGTTACTTCCTCCAAGCAGCAGTGAGATATCTATAATAGAGCAGCATCACATAGGGACTATTGGTGGTGGTGGTGGTGGTGATGTTGGAGAAGCTGGGGTGGAAGAGACATTGATAACCTTTTTATCAGAAACTGAGAGGGAATGGGAGACAGGGATGAGGTTGGGCATTACCACCACCACCACCAGCAGTATGCTTTTGGAATTTGCAGAGTTTGCAACTGCTCTAAATCCTGCTGCTGCTCCTGGGAAGCAAGGGCAGCAGGATGCTGAGAAGAAGGCTAGTGTACCACAGTGGACACAGTGGGAATGGGGTCAACAAGTGATGCAGGAGTAGGACAGGTTCCACTTGCCAGTGGCAGCAATACTCCTGGTCCTAGTTGCAGTGCTGAATCTGAGGCAGTAGCAGCAACATCAGCAGCATCATCCTCTGCCCAAAACAGTGAAGGGGAATGTGGAGGACAAGAAGAAAGAATGCATTCTTCTCCACCTGTTCCCTCGCTCCTGAAGTAATGGGTGGGGGACTATTCTTCTCTTGAGGCAGGCACAGTGCAGTCATCATCACCAACGGTACTATGCAAAGTTTGTGACAAGTCAGTGAGAAGGGGAAAGGAGGGAACACACCTTGGCACAACCTCTCTTATATCACACATGAAACACAGACATCATGACATTTATGTCAAACATGTTAAAGCCAAACACACATTACAGAAATCTAGAACCTCTGTTACTGTATCCCCTGACTCTCCAGAAAGGCAAGAAGAGGCAAGATCAAAGAGGAGGAAGAATAAAGAAACCCAGACAGACACTGGAAGTTCCATGACAAGCGAAACAACTAGCTGGCCATCACCATCACCTTCTTCGCAAGGGTAACAACTACATCTTCTGCCAGTCCATCTCGTTCATCGTTACCTCCCCCGCAAAATGATAACCACTCTGTTGATGTTAAGATGTGGCAGTTCGTCTCTACCCATTGCGCACTGTATGGTGCACTGACCACACATGCCAGTGTGGTGGAGAATCGATACCAGATCATCAAGAGTCATCTGAGGAGATTTCATCCCACAGAATATGCTAAGATCTGGCAGGGAGGTTTCATCATTACTATTAAACTGTCATCAGGTTGTCATATGTCCTTAGTGGGGTCTGGACAAGGGGTATAGTGAAAGCAGCAGTACTTGGGTTCTGGTGTCTTGGTGTTTGGATACAGTTGTGCCCCCAGATGTTATTTACCACACACACTGTGCACATTGCAGCTGCTCGTGAGAGGCACAGTTCCTGTTCTCAAAGGAAACATGTGTATTCTAATAAAACACACCCATGATTTTGGAGGAGTGGCAGGTAGAGAAGAATTATTGGACACTTCTTCTTTTCTCCACATATACTGGGGGCTAATTATTGTACTTAAACTGCCTCAGACACATCATTGGAGCTAGTCATGGCAAGTGGAACCTTCATCATCCATCACCCATGCTACTGCAATTGTTGATCTCATTCCCTTTCAGCTGCCTAATCATCCTGCTGCTTAAACATCTCAGCAGCCTGCCTAATATCAATTTACTAATCTATGTATGTCAAAAATCCTCCCCTTAACAACACTTGTGCCAAGTGGAAGACAAGGGTATTTCATTTCCTTACACACGCTTTGAGGCTAGCATTCTGGCGTCCTGGCATTAAATTCATATGTTTGTGTATTTTAAAGAAAAATTAACCTGAAAGATCATGCACTGTAGTGCATCTGTGAAGTATGGTTGCTGGCATTAGACACTAATGCCACCATTGTGACTGAACTGGAAAATTCATATATTGACCCCAGTATGTGGAAATATTGGTACTCTGTGGACCAATAAGGCCATGAAATAAACTCCAAGTTGGTGATGTACTATGGTGAAGTGTGTATGGCAATGTCTGGTTATCACTTCCCAAACTCAGTCTGGTGAAATTGGGTCTGTGAACTCCAACAGCACAGTCAGCTATTGGAGCTTCTTCCATGTGGCAAAGTGCCTCATTAACATAGGAACACTCCCACAGGAATACAATAATGGCTCATTTAACAGCATTTCAATATGCAAATCAGCTATTGTCAAAGTAGTGACTTCAAAAACCAATGTGGCCCTATATCAAACTTTAGTGCTACCCCCTCCCAGCGGTGGTATGTTTAAAGTTTTTAATCTGCAAAATCACTGTTGTTTGATTTGGATGTATGCATACTCCAGGACCATAAACAAAAACAGAATGGAATACAATAGTGGAGGGCCTGCAAGGAAAATTTAAGAACTAGTTCATAAGTTTAACTGTTGTCCTGTTCATCAGAATTAGTGACACAAGGATAACTGATCATTCATTATACATAAAAAATTGATAGATAACTGATAGATACCTAAAGTTGGACGTTAGACTGCATTTGATAGTAATATTAGGTCCTGCAAATGCTACTGAAATTCTGAGCATTTTCAATGGAGTATAAAGATGCTCTGAAATTGGATGAATTGAAGAATGCTATATAAAATGTAAATGATTACTGTTTAATACATTTGTAATGTATCTTGAGTAACCTACTCATCAGTACTCTGCAACCAAAACTGCCTGTTGCACAGATATTACTTTACCACAAGTATTAACATAAACATTTCTGGAATGGCTCTGTTTTATTTATAATTATTCTTCCTGCATCAAACTTGCCAATTCTTGCACCTACAGTAGTTGTAACACCATACACATTGCACCTCCTATTCTTTCCTAACTACTTATCTGCTCAAATTAATGTTTTCTCCTTCCTCCATTCTCTACCTCCACCATTTCTTTCCACCCCTGCAAAAATATCCTGCTGTTTGAAATCTCATCCCCAACTTCTGTCCCTTACCCTTATCCTGCAGGAGACAACTCTACTAACCCAGGCCCACCTTCCATTCCCTTCAGTTTCCAACCCCCCTCCCACACTGGAGAAATGTACAACCTCATACCCGTATCTATCCTCCTCCCCTCCCTTTTTCACTTTTAGTAGCACTTCCCTATGTACAATAAACTAACTTCTGTTCATATCTCACACTTTCTAAACTTATTTGTCATTACCAAAACCTGGGATTCCTCATCAGATACTGCCTTCATTTCTGCACTTTCATAAGTTTCATACATTTGGCCCACAATCCTAGACCTGGCATCTTACAGGAGGGCAGAATAGGCACAAAACTAATTTAGCTAATCCCTTTTCTTCTCTGTGTCTGTCTCTCTCTCTCTCCTTTCCCATCTTTGAAACTCACAAAGTTCATCTCTTCTCACCTGTTGCATGAAGCTGTCATCTACAGAATATCTAGTCTTATTACCCAGTGCCACTCAGTCTGCACATTTCTTCCACCCCTCTCACTCTTGTTTGGAGGATGGGCCTTTAAATACTTCCTGCTTTTGTCTTCCTGCTCCTGTTCTTCAAGCTCAAGCAGCATCCTATGTATTTCTGGATATCCTTTTTCAATCTAAATGTCAACCTAACTAAAATGGGAATAATAATATTCCCTCCATTTCCAAACAGAATTTCCCCTGATATTTCCCTTACCTATAACAATGCTACAATCACAACTACTGAAGCATGCTGCCTGGGGCTCAACCTTCAACAGTACCCTGTCATTTATCCCACACATTGAGTCAGTCTTCAACTTATGTCACTTCTATCTAAGCAACATTTGTAAAATTCAACCAAAATACACAAAGGCAAGCATAATGCTAAAAATAAATAAAAAGGTAATAAATCAAATTAATGTATTAAATGCATATTCTATATAATAATTTGCTAGGATGTTTGTCAGAAGCTATCATGTGCAGTAGAGACTGCCCAAATGCACAGAATGCTGGGAGCACGGAATGCCAGGAGTTCTGTACCGGGAGCATTCTGTGCTTCCGGCCAGTCTCCACAGTGCATGGCTGCATTGGTGGCAGTATACAGAGCAGGGCCAGCCTCTTAACATCACCCGGATCTTGGCCCATGTACACGGGCTTTTACACTAGTATTAAATAAACAATATCATATGTGCCAAACTCTCCTTGGCGTTGACATCTACCAACACCATTATTAAACAACACTACAGGCACTCATTAAAAATCAACAGCATATATGTTAATACCCTGCAGTTTATTCAGAAAAAAAGTGAAACACTTACATCTTGTGCCACTTACATCTGCACTTTCTCTGTATCTCAACCTACCTACTGCGAGCTCTCATGAGCTGGGCCCTTTGATCTATTTATATACTGTGTTCTGTCTGTAGCTTTATGTTTCTTTATGGTCATTCTCTATTGTACAGCACTGTAGAATATATTGATAGTTTAAAAATAAAGAATAATAATATAATAATAATTACATGGGTTCTAGGTATTCCAGTGGTAGGCAACCTTTGACACTCTGGCTCTTTATAACTATAATTCTCATCATTCCTAACCAGTCATTGGCTGGTCAGGGACAATTAAATCTGTAGTATCCTACAGATTGAGCACCAAAGGTTGCCGTCCACTGTCTTATTCCTTCTCCAAATTCTAGAAATAAATAAATATTTACCTCTTCACTTAAAAATCACATCTACGGCAAATATGAATTGGAAAAATAGACCTATATACTGTAAATGCTTGTTTTCAATTGAACATGTTAACCTAAGATGAGATTAATTAATTTTAAAGATAATTAAAAACCGCTTATATAGTATGCAAAACTGAATATGAATACTTTTTGAGAAAGTAAAATTGCTGGTGGCATAGTCAGAAATGTTGTTCCAATTCATTTCTGTGTTGGGCCAATATTATCACATACTGTGCTATGAATTAATCTAGGCCAGGCATAACAAACATGCAGCCCCCTGGCAATCAGTTTGAGACCCTATATAGATAGGGTTTCAATCGGGAAGCAAAATTAACTGTGATGTTTTGGTAGCTAGTTCCACAGCTGGGCAATGTCGCGCCTAGCTGTTATAGGTATACAACTTTCATTATTCTCACCCAACCATTAATTGGCTGTAGATGGTGGGAGCTGTAGTCAAACAATAGTTAGGGAGCCATTTGTTTCTGATGATGATTGGACTTGTACTACTATGGCAGTGAGATATTAGTTTTCACAAGTTGGCCAACTTATATTAACTTGGCTGAATGAAAATGATCTTGCCCACCCCATGTTGCCCATCCTTGGACTAACCATCAAGATCATTTTCATTCAGCCAAGTTAATATAAGTTGGCCAACTTGTGAAAACTAATATCTCACTTATTTTATTTAGAAATATTATATATGCTAAATACATGGCACACATCTATTCTTAATATAGAGGAGTGCTGGTTTGTCTTGGTGTTTGCAAGTTAATATTAACACTGCAAATGCCAGGTAGGCTGCTAACACATTGAAAACATTGCACTGCTCACCCTTCTAGACCTCAATCATGTATGTAGGACAGACATGTCAAACATCTGCAGCCCTCCACAGAGAAACATTTTACATGCCCTACAGCTCAGAAAGCATCTTCCCTTACTAAGCCAAGGGTGCAATTCTGGGGTAAACCAAGTGCACTATAGGTAATAAATACAAATTAATCAAATCCCCATTGATTTAAATGGGGCATTTGACCCTTTAAATGCTAATCTTCAATGTATTTGACATTTAAGGGGTTAAATGACCCACTTAAAGAAATTGACATTTTTATTTATATGATGTACTTGGTTTGCACAAGAATTGCAGCATGTTTTGTTAGTATTTCAACTTTCATCCACCCCAAAGCAAACTAAGCTTTATTCCTCAAGCTAAAGACAAGCAATTTTGGAACAAGCCAATTGTACAATAGAATCGTTTTTTGTTTTGCACATTTCTTTTTATTTATATGAGCCTTAAATCACTGAATTCAAGAGTGTCCAATGCACTGCAAAGTATTGAACACTGAAATCATTTTTCAATAAATTGGATTTTTTATTTAATCCTATGGTGTAGTTGGTTTGCTTCAGAACTGAGGCATATAGTCAATTATGTGGTGCTCCCTATGTAATTTCAGTTGATGGGTGGTGTGTGTGGGTGGGGCGGGTTAGACAACTATATGTGGTAGGTGAGATCTGTTAGGAAAGTCACCTCTGTTTGTAGGGATGGTGGGAAACCTGCAGTTGTTTAGAAACATTTTTGTTTTCTGTTGGTTTGTGATGGCATGGAAAAGCAGCGTATTGCTAGAAGAACATCTGGGGGAGGGGGGAATGCCTGACTGAGAGAGATAGGGACTTGTGGAGCGATAAAGTTGTAGACATGGGTGGAGGGACAGACAGAGGACTATCATCAGAAAATGTTGGAGGGAGAGACACAAGACTCTCTTTCTCCTTTTCTCAAAGTCCCTGTCTTCCTCAGTCAGGTCTCTTCCCCCCATATCACTCCCATCGGTTGATGTCTTATTATGTTGGGAGTTTTTATGTGTGTCAAAGAAGCTGAGAACTATGCCATCTGGAGTATATACTCCTGGCAGGGTCACCCAGGGAGGACAGAGCAGGGCTAAGACACCAGACGAAATTGATCCAAACCTGCCAACACGTACTGGACCAGCATGGCAGATTATGATCCAGTCCATCAACATGGTCTTACAACAAAACAATGGCCCTCATTCCCTGGAGGCTTAAGAGCTACTTCCTACAGCACCTAGAAAACCAACTCACTGGCAGAGGGTGCTAAGAATTATTAGGTTCTATCAGCATGCCTTTGGTCTTTAGACATTGGAACTCTTCACATCTGATCTACGAGTACAGTTTCACACTTGGAGGAGCTGTTAAAAGACCTGAAAACATCATTTGGGACTTAACGGTTTATGAGAGACTTGTAAAAAAGCAAAGATTTAGTCAAATTAGAAGATGGACACTAGCTATACTATAGAGGAACCAATTATGGACTAAGTGAAAAAATCAGATTCTTCATTAACAAAACTTAAAAATAGAAAGTATTTCTGAATGAATTGGTTCCTATGCTATCAAACTATTCTTCAAATCATTCAAGTTTATGCCCCTACAAATAGTGTGTGAGTGTGTGAATGAGTGAGCGTGAGTGGGTGTGAGGTGAGAGTGTGTGAGTGAGTGTGAGTGAGTGAGAGTGTGAGTGTGTTTCTGTCTGATGTGTTTGTGTCTGTGGTGTAGGAGCGAGTGGCAGCCATTTTGTTTTTTCAGTCACTTGGATAGTGGTGAGCAGGCTGGATAGTGAGGGAGGGCCAACTTCCTGCATGATTTTCACAGGTGTAGCAGTGGCCATCACGCCCCCATTGAATAACCCAATGGGAGCAGTAACTCTTCCTTACTACTGTCCCTGGGTGTGTGTGTGTGTGTGTGTGTGTGTGTTTACACATATAACAGAATGGCTCATTTCATAATTTATGTCTCCTCAGGAGGACACATAAATTATCAAATAAGCCTTTCGCTTTTATATATATAGATAAAGTTGAAGCACACCAACTGAATGTAGTGCCAGATGCTGAAGCTTTGTCGGAAGTTTTGGTAGAAGGAGCAGATTCAATAAAATCAATGAAAAATGGCAAAGCAGCTGGACCTGATAAAGTCACTATGGAAATGTTGAAAGCCAGAGGTCAACCCTTATCCAAAGCCATAGCTAAACTATTTTCAAAAAAGCTGCTACTCTGCAAAATACATGAAACAGGAAAAAATTACAGACATCATCCTACTGTACACAAAAGGTGAAAAGGCTTATCTAAAAAACCACCAACCAATAAGCCTGTTGCGAATCATCTGCAAAGGTTTTCACAAAGGTACTTTCAAGAAGAATGCACACAATACATAACAAGGCACAACCTAAATAACAAGCAGACTTCAGAAGTGGTTTCATTACAATGAACCATACCCATACAGTGCAACAAGTTATAGACCATCATAATGAACACAACCTTTATTATTCATAGACTTCATTGAGTAGAAAAAAGGCCTTTGACTAAGGAAAAAAGCAAACAATGTTCTGATCAGCCAAGGCAAAGATTAAGCTTACACTAATATCCTCCAATCAATATATGCAAAAAGATAGTCCTGCGCTCCTCTGTATGCTGTGAACATGTGTGCCCTGTATTGGGCATATATAAAAATTCTTAGTAAATCTAAGTAAAATAAGTGAGAATTTTGTCCCACAAATTGGCCAATCCATGTGTAAGCTTAACACCTCGTCAAGGTATCTCTAATAAACCTGTAAAAGCTCTATCTAAATTAAAAATTCTCTGATGAAAGATGTTATAATGAAACACGTTAGAGATGAGTATTTAAATGATATTTTGATGTTTTTATTACTTGTGGGTCCAAGTGTAATGCAATTAAAAACAACAGACATACAATAAAACAAAAAAGGTATAGATGAAGGGCTTACCTGGTACAGGACCCATGTGGACCTGCATTAATGAAGTGCTTGCATAGAAAACTGTTCCATTTATGTCCTTCCTCACAAGTTATGCGAGGAATGGTTAATACCAGACAGGGAGCATGCATACTGGAACAGGCCAAAAAGCCTTGTTCTTAAAGGCCAAGTGGGAGAGAAAAGGAAAGGAATGGTGAAATAAAATAATGTTGTGTTTTTATTTAGTGATTAAATTGGATAAAATGAGAAGCTGCTGAAGTGAGCTGAAGGATATCATTAAAGGGTCCCCTCTAACGCAATTCATTATAACATCTTTTATCAGGGAATTTTTAATTTAGATAAGGCTTTTTACAGCAAAGTGAGATACCTTGGCGAGGTGGTAAGCTTACACACAAATTGGCCAATTTGTGGGGCAAAATTATCACTATGAATTATGATATATGCCCAATACAGGGCACACATGTTCACAGCATATAGAGGAACGCAGGTCTGTCTTTTAGTATGTGTTTCCACTTTTGGGTTTAGGCCTAATGTCAGGGGGACTGGAGAACCCTCTCATTCCTTGCTGTTATCTATTTTCTTATCAATATACTTACATCCAATCAATAAATGAAAATGCAACTACATCTATACAGATCAACAATGATGAAGCCCAGAGCAGCATAGAAAAAATGTGTGCAAAGACACAATCTACCCTAAACAATTTTTTGCTTGTTTAGAAGAATGTTTCCACAAGCTAAATTGAGACAAAAAAGGACTTATGATAAATAGAGACTACCTACATCACATGTTTTGCAGACAATATCATACACTTTGCCATTAGTCCTGAAGAACTGCAAGAAAGCAATGAAGCTAAAACAAGAAAGCAAAAATCTTAGCCTGAAAATGAATATCATTAAAACACAAGTTATGTCTAACACATTTAGCATACCACGGAAAATTGCAGTACATGGACAAGAACTAGAATAAGTAGGCAATTATGTTTACCTTGGACAGGAAATGTCAACAGATGGAAACAACATGATGGAAACTGAGTGATGGCAAACATTTGAAAATCTTAGTAGCACTGTATTTGAGACAAATGCAAAAAGTTTTTAACCAATGAGTCATTCCAGTTCTTAGGTATGGCTGTGAAACATGGACACTGAATGCACAAGTCAGGCAAAAAATGAAAGGTTATGCAGAGAAGTATGGAACATCGAATTCTGAACATACTAGAAGAGACCAAAAAATGTGTACATAGATACATTAGCAAACAAGGTCTATGACATCAGTGAAAGAGTAAAGATTCTAAAATGGAAATGGGCAGGCCACATAGCAAGACCTGATGGTAGATGGACCAAACTAATTTTGGAATGGATTCCACACGATACTGAACACAGATGAAATTACCAAATTTGTTGAAATAAAGCGGCAACAAAAAGCACAAGATTGAAGTTGTTGGAGGCTTACTGAGGAGGCCTCCATCCTGCAGTAGATCGACAATGGCTGAAGATGATATACATATTTATATATAGTGAAAATTTGGAGATTTTTGATTGTGTGACCCTCAATTGTTTGACATGCCTAACCTAGAGACTCGAGAAAGCCCATTTCTAATAACACATTCTGTGCATGGAAAAAGCACTGCATCATTAAAATAGAAAGTTTAATTTCTCTAAAACTATTTATTTTAATGAAAAAATGTCTATCGCAGCATAAGCAAATTTTTATTCTCTGTACAACAATTCTCAATAAAGCAAATTAATCTTTTTTTAATTTTTGCTTGGTGCTTACTAGTTAAATGTTTGTTTATGATTTAATGTGATCATTGTGGAAAATGAATACAATATGAATTCTGAATATACTTAAGAATATATCATATTATATTTTTAAAAAATAAAACAGCAAGTATTTTTGAGTTTTTCCCTTTGTTCTCAAAGCATTCTTGATGCAATTACATATTTTCTCGGAGCTGGCTACAATTATAGCTGTTTGGAACATTTGAAATAAACTGTAGTGAGATATTTTTGTTATCTATTTAAAAAAATTTCACCTGAAAATTGTATGGCAAGTAGGTAAGGCTTTAAATGTATTAATGCATTTAGTACCAGCTGAGATTTTGTTCATGAACTTAAAAAAGTTGCATTGTATCTAAATAATCTATGGAGAATTGCAAGCATCTTTAGATGTCTTTAAACATATTATTAGCATTGTTTGCTTTTTTAAGCAATGAGAATTTTTATTAGCAGAAATGTACATTTTTGTAGCATTGCTATTTTCCTATTATTTTTGATGTTTGGAGAAATGGAATAAGTGAAAACTATAGGTTTCCAGGAGCTTTTTAATGACACAATGCTGAAGAAAAAGAAACAGACAATTTTTCTGGGGATGATAGATATTTTATAAGTATATGAGTGCGCCCAACAGTCTTGACCTGAATAGTATGAGAGAAGAATGACACAGTTTTGATGAACTGTTCAAACAAAAAGTGGCATGTCATAATTATATTTTGCTATTGTTAACTGTCACAATTATGGATAGACCTGCTGAGGTCAGATTATCAGTGAGCGAAGGGTGTTATCAAAATCAGTGTTTGGTCATGACTTTTATTGCCTAATAATAAATACTGAACACAGTTTAGGTTTAAAGTAATTATTCCAAATATGTCTTATGGGTTAGTGATAAAAGTGCAATTTCTCTGTACATTGAAATTAATAATAATGTAATTCCTCTACATATAAAGAGTTTCTCCAGTGTATCCTACTATGCTGAGTATAAAAGAGAAAGTGTGTTTACTGCATTGTTAGTCTGTACTGGAAGAAAGAGAGAGAAAAACACCTGCTGAAACCACAAACACACCATTGATGTCCAACAAGTAGCCATAGAACTGTACATACTGATCCCCCAGCCTTGTCCCAGTGATAGCTATTGCACCACTCATATGGACCCTCAGTCTTGTCTCAATGGTACTCATAGAACCTTACATTCTCATCCACAAAACCTTATCCTACTGCACTGATAGCCAAAAAATCACACATAATAACCTCCCAGCCTTGCCCGAATCATAGCCTTAGAACCATATACACTACATTTGACCCACAGTTTTGCAGATGAGATTATTGTTGCCATAAAAATCATATGCAAAGTTCTCACAAGAAATCCATTGACAGTACAAAAAGGTGGACATTTTAGCACGGTGGCTCAGTGGTTAGCACTGTTGCCTTGCAGCGCTGGGGTCCTGGGTTCAAATCCCACCAAGGACAACATCTGCATTGAGTTTGTATGTTCTCACTGTGTTTGCGTGGGTTTCCTCCAGGTACTCCGATTTCCTCCCACACTCCAAAAAAACATACTGATAGGTGAATTTAGATTGTGAGCCCCAATGGGTACAGGGACCAATACCAATATGAGTGTAAAGTGCTGCGTAATCTGTGTGCGATATATAAAAATAAAGAATTATTGTTATTATTATTATTATTATGTACTTAAAAAACAGGAAATTGAAAAAATTCCCTGACATAGAAATTACATAAAATATCTGCCCCTTTGCTACTGACAATTAATTTCTTATGAGAACTTTTTTCCATCTATGATTTATGTGGCTATGACCGTTCTGACCACAATGTAGAAGGGCATTATGTATGGTTCTATAGCTACCAGAGGGCTAGGCTGGGGGTTTAGTATGTGTGGCTCTATGGCTACCTATCAGATAAGGCTGGAGGTGTAAGTATATGTGGTTCTATGACTAACAGTAGGGCAGTGGCATTCAGTATGTATAAAAAAATCAGGAATTTCCACAAATCTCTACTGGGAAACTCCTCTCTGTATTTGTACAGTTTAAAAACTGTTTGGAACTCATTATAACACCAGTCAAATATTTATTAGGTATAAGAAGATTACATGATCCGTAGTGCATAAAGAGGGGAATTCTGCTTTTTCCAGCTAATACAGATGCTGCATAAAATTGCTCCATAAGTTGTTTCTGAAAACATGGTTGCTTTTCTGTGATTCCATTTGCCAAAAAATAATTTACTGAAACATTATGCTAATTTCCAGCTTCTGTTCAGCAATTTCCATTAGGGCTTCCTTGTGTAGATTAAATCAGCTATATTTACATAAACAAAAAAAACTATATTTACATGAACAAAAAGTAAAAGAGGAGCACCATAGGAGATCAATAATATCCCAATTCATTTCAACTGTGTGTTTAAGCCAGTTTTTCTCAAAGGTAATTCTCAGGGCACACAAGAGGTCAGATTTTACACAATACATCTACTTATTCAAAGGTGAACAACCAGTGGCTAAGCCATTGTGATTCAACAGCCTATTCTGATCTGGAGATATTACCTCTTACCGTGCAAGAATTGAAGCTGAGAATCATTGGGATAATCCCTTTGCAGTATATGCTGGATTCTTGCCCATAATTCAAGGGGTTAAAAACCCATGTCTTCCTGTATTCTTCAGCAGTGGATGTACTATAAACTTATATCACTTGATAGAAGCAGATGTGAATTGGTAGAAACACACTGCAAAAATAAAAATGTTATATGTGAACGTGCAGTTAGTGCTATATGATTGTTTCTTACATGGCTACAATAAATTAACAAACAATATGTTGATGGGCAAATAGTTCAATTTCATTTGTTTTTGAATTTCTGTGGAATAGTAGAAATGTTTTTCCTCTTTTTTGGAAGTTCCTATATGAGAAAGTGTGAAAGGTCATATACCAAAAGGTTAAACATAAATGTCTGACTGAGTGCTCCTGCTGACCTATCATGTCTGTCACAGCTTAGATCAATTATGGGCAACATGTTGTTGGCTGTTGTTGGACTACAAATCCATTGGCTGGCTCAGAATTATGGGAATTGTAGTCCAATAACACCTGGAGACTGCAGGCCACACATCCCTAGATTAGAGGTAACAATGGATCTTCACGGGTGTATAAGTCGGTGAGGCCATGTGCCTGGTTGCCTACCCATCTCAGCTGTCTATGTTTATAAGACACTTAATGAAACACTAACTGCTCCTAATAATAACTAAATTATTTGTTAAATATTCCTTGCATTTTTTGGATATTCATCTTCAGGCCAAGTTGTTTGCTTTCCTATTGTATCTCTTCAATGTGTTCTTGCAGTTCTTCAGGACTACTGGCAAAGAGTACGATATGTCTGCAAAACATAAGTGATGTAGATAGTCTTCATTGATCTCAAGTCCTTTTTTGTCCCAATTTAGTTTGTGGAAATTTCTTCTAAATAAGCAGAAAATAGTTTTGGGGAGATTGTGTCTCCTTCTCAAACAGCTTTTTCTATGCTTATCTGGATTTTGTCATTGTTGACCTGTATTGGTCCAGTTGCATTTTCATATATTGATTTGACATTGTTGTAAGCTCGATCTATTACTTGGTTGATATATGTACAGACAGATAGATTTAGTTTTTAACCCTTTGAATGTCACAGAGGTAAGCAAAGCATTGTTCCACAATGCTTTGTGTAACCCTCTGGCACTCAAAGGGTTAATATAAGGCATTATTTCATGCCATGAAAGATGACAATACATACTAGACAGGATTCCCTTAGAATTGTGTACCTTGGCGAGGTAACAGTGCTTAAACATATTTTGTCCAAATTATGCTAAACAAGCCCTTATTTTCAAAACAAGTGAATTAATATATTATAATATATGCTACACACAGGGTTCATATTTTGGTAATTTGTGAGACGCAGCACAGGTTTGTTTTCTGTTATTGTGATGTACTAACAAGAAGTGGGTAATAAGGGGCAGTTCAAGTGCATTATAGAGAACAAATAACAGTTCCCATTCAAGTATAAGAAATGTTTCACTTATTTAATGCTAGAGAGGTTCCCAATGCATTGCTTTGCAATGCATTAGAGATCTCTCTAGCATTCAAGGAGTTAAAAGCCATAGTTTAATCACTGGAAATATTTATTAGTTTCCTATAGTTCAGTTAGTGTGCCGCAGAATTAATCCATTTCTCTTACTACATCAGCATCAGCACTTCAGTTCACCCTGGATGTCATGTCTACAGCCAATGGAACTGCTGTTCCTCAACTCCACCCACTGATTCCACCCACTCATACATTTTTTACTTAAACTACCTGAACCAGGGAGAGTGCATGAGCCACAGAGGATAACCACGTGCATTGGGTGGAGTTTAAGGTAGTAGTCTGGCTAGCATCTGTCATATTCACATCAATTGATCTGAAATTTAGTACTGGTGGAGGATCTTTGCTCTTGAACAAATGCAAAATTCTTAGGGGTCATTAGGATTTTCTGGCCATAATGAGGTAAATGAGAGGTTATTATTAGGAGATATTCATGTTCCAGTAAGCAGATTTCCAAATGGCGTGAAATGAGGCATATAGTAGAGAAACTCTCCTACCAGCCACTGCATGTATGTCATGTTTCATTTGGCCCATAACTCTACCCCCGTAGTGCTGTATCACACTGAACTTTTCTGACCCACATATGTAAAGAGAGGACTTTCATAGCCTCACAGGCAGCGGTTCTCATTAAACTAAGTAGGGTCGTTTGCTCCATGTTGTGCTCATAACCAAAACTAACACATGTTATCCTTTTTTTTTTAAATAAATGACAAGTTCCATATTGGTCTGTAATGAAGCTTGGTGTTTCTTTCCGAGCCATCTGTTCTCTCCTCATGAATCATCTCTCCAGCCTACAGATGCTCGGCCCCTCTTAAAGAAGAGTGGCTCAAGTTTAAAAATGAAACATGGTGTAAACAGCATAATCAGACAACGTGAAACTATCCTGGTGCCTTCTGGGGTTTCACTACAGAAAAAGGCAAATGCGATCAGCGTGACGATAGGAGGTTGTCAGCTTTCCCTGCTGCCATGTGGCTTGAACGGCAGGCACATTTGTATACTTGAAATCAGTGAACAGAAGCTGTTTATTGCTGGATTTTATACCTCATTCTTCATTGCTCAGGGAGCTTGCGCATCTCAGAAATAATGTTTCACTCATTACATTGTTCCCCATAGCCATTAATTACTCTACATCTGACTGCCTTATTTGCCTGCAACTGACCTATCCCTCAATATATGTGTGCCATTGCTCTTTTTGGCTTCTTACGCTTGTTTAGGAGCTTATAAATGAAGAAATGTATCTCTCTGAGAAACAATAAAAAACAGCAAAATTACTCAAGTTTGTCTAACAAATGAAGGGCAGACTCTGTTAGTATGCAGGAATCAGACAATATGCAAAAGCAATTACTGTTGTGGTTGCTCTGTTGAAGGTGCATTCATTTTTTTGCAAACATAAGCAACAAGCTTTTTAACCCTGTAAGCACCAGAGGGTTTTACAAAGCATTGATTTACAAGACTTTGTACAACCTTCACGTTCTCAAGAGATTAAAACCAGCACAATGTTTTAACAGTTGCCAGGAATATGTCCAAAACCTTGCAATGCACACCTCTTTCACTCAGAAGTAATATATAAATGTGATTCCACACTATAAATGCAAAAGAGACCTTCTTTCTTGCATGAGGTGCCTGGTTTATTACCGACGTAAAAAGCAAGACAAAGCTATGGGCTTGATTCTTTCACCCACGTTAAAATAAAAACTGGAGATGGTGGATTTGAAAGCATAGTTTGGCTAATCTATCAACTGTGGTGACAAAAACTACCAATGGGAAAAAATGTCCTCCTTGAGCAAAGTTTGTGCCCATTGGACACAATAAAAAATAAGTTGAATTTGGCATTCTAATACATGCAGTGGCTCCAACACACATTAAGGATTTCCCTTTTTTTGGCGTAAAAATTACTCCTTAGAAAGTAGGCGCAGAGTCCCTAATGTGCATTGAAAACCACCATTGTGTATTAGAAAATTGGTTTCCAACGTACACACACGCTCATGCATGGCTAGTGCTCCCTACACATGATTGTATTGATATAGGACCCTAAGCCCCATATTAGTACATCCAAGGAACTAAAAATGTGAGTCAAAACAAAATAATATTAACCCTATGAGCTCCAGTGGATTATGCAATGCATTGCAGAGCTTTGCATACCTCACTGGTACTGACAGAGTTAATACCCCTAAGGTTAGCACATCCCCTGATAAGAAACACTTTCCTGTAATCCTGATGTCCAGTGGGGTCTTCAGCACCCTGGACAGCTACTATCTTCTTCTTCAATCTTCTCTCTTCCATCTTCTTTTTTCTTAATCTTCCTTCTTCTTTCTTCTATTATTCTTTCAAATCTGTAGTCTAAAATTAAAAAAAATTCACTGAAATATGTTTACAAAAAAGATGGCCCAAAGATATGCCCTTTGAATGCTGGAGGGGTCTGAAATGCAGTATGGCATATCATGTTAAAATAATATGCAGCCATTGACTTCCATAAAAATGAATAAGGCTTTCTTTTTTCCCAATAATCCAAGCATGTAAAGGGTTAAATTACTGCCACCTCCGCTACCACAGGTGGTGGTGGCAGTAGTGCACAGTAAACTCTCCCCCCCTTTCATAACTATTGGACCGTTGCCCGAGTCAGAATGAGGGAATTTTGAACAGAGACTGGCATTTTATATGGCCACTCTCTGTTCAAAATGGATTCCAGCCTACAATTGGCTGTGATGTGTGCTTATGCATTTCCCAGCCAATCTGCTTCTGGAGGGGGTGACAAAACTTCCTAGAAGCTAACTGGCTTGGAGGTGCTTAAGTACACATCCCAGCCAATTGTATCCTGGAATCCATTTTGAACAGAGACTGGGCATATAAAAAGGCAGGCAATGGCAATGGCCTGATAGTTATGGGGGGGGGGTTACTGTGCATTCCTGCCACCGCCTCCGTTGCCACCCTTTGCATGCTTGATTTCTGGAAAAAAAGAAGGCTTTACTCATTTTTAAGAAAGGGAATGGCTTCATATTATTTATACATGATATGCCAGTCTGCATTTCACCCCTCCGGCACTCAAAGGGTTAAGCCAGGCATATCTTTGGGGCATATTTTTTTAACATTTTTCATTTTATTTTTTTATTTTAAACTACATATTTGAAAGAAGAATAGAAGAAAGAAGAAGGAAGATTACAGAAAAAAGAAGGCAGAAGAGAGAAGATTGGAGAAGAAGATGGACAGTGGGTGACAGTTAAGTGTTACAGTTCTGGGTGTTAGGGCTAGTATTGTTTAAATATCGTATTAGTGATAGTGTAGTGTTTGGGAGGTTCAGGGAGGGTAACTGTGTTTTGAGCTCCACTCTCGTTGTTTGACACTGTGTCAAACAACGAGAGTTAGCTATTTTCCTTTGATGTTCCCACTAGGGGTGAGCGAAAGACCCAGTTCTGTTCCCGTGGAAAAATTAAGAGAAAAAAACTCTGTTTTCCTCTTTTTCGCTGAAAAATCCACTTTAAATACATCAGTTAAAATCTTCTTCATTATTGCCCTTTGGCAAAAATTCTTTGCCATTTTTTCAATGGTTAGAAAGTTTTGGCCCCTTGATTAACGTGTTTTCCGCCATTTTGCTATAAAAACTTGCAATTTTCCAGGAAGTGTAACACAATACAATCATCTATGGAGTGAGAGAGACATGCTATGCTATTCTGCTGTGAATTAGTAGGAAATTTGAGGCAGGAGAGGCTAATAGTGACTGCTACCACTATGAGCAAGCTTACAAACAATAAACGGAGGAGCTGGAAGCACTGAGTCTGAGGAGGAGGAGGAAGTGACCACTTCAGACCCAATGCTGGCCATCCCCATAAATCACCCCTAGGGATCTTGGGGAAATTAATCTCAATGGAGGAAGAAAATGGTAGCAGCGAAAGCAAGATAGGTCAGCTGCCTTACCTGCTGTCAAACGTGCTGCGACTGCTATTAGGTGAGCTGCACCTGCTGCCAATGCTGCCCCTGCTGCCAATGTGTTTTGTAATTCTCAGGAGGGTGGAAGGAGAAGATGATGCCAAGTGTGACAGCAGGGGACCCTAAGTCATACTTGCCACCCCCAAGCTGTCTCGCTACTAGTACTACTACTAAGACGGTCCAGCAGGTTGAACAGAGTGTTAGTGATCATCATATCATATTACTAGTGACTGTGAAGAAGATGACTCAGGGGCTGTAATTGTTGTGGTTGGCGTTAGTGGTAGTAACAGTGATGGTAAAGCAGCTGGTGGGACTAGTGTCAGGGGAGTAGAAAGGGAAGCAATGCAGAATATCCAGACTAGTGGTCAAGGGAGCGACACCATTCCCCTGACCCTGGGAGACCCCTTCCCCTCTCGGCATTGTCTGGATGGAACATGATCCTGTAGAAGGCAGAATTGTTGTTCAGTGTGAATATGGGAATGGAGTCAACAAGTGATGAGGGACAAGGACAGGTTCCTCTTGCCAGCAGCTTCAATAATCCTGGTCCTAGTTGCAGTGATTGTTATGAAGCAGTAGCAGCTACAACAGCAACATTATGCTCTACCCCAGCCAGTGAATGGGCATGACGTCATGGCTGTGGGACTATTTTTCTCTTGGGTCAGGCACAGTTCAGTCATCACCAACTGCACAAGTGACAAGTCAGTGAGAAGGTGAAAGGAGAGAACACCCCTTGGCACAATTACCCTGATAATTCACATAAAACACAGACACCATGACTTTTATGTCAAACATGTTAAAGCACGCCCACCATAGAAATCGAGCACTGCTGCTGCTGTATTCTCCCGAAAGGCAATAAGAGGTGAGGCAGAAATCTAAGAGGAGGAAAAATAGAGCAACCCAGACAGAGGCTGGAAGTTCAATGATGAGCGAAACAACCATCTCACCATCACCTTTTTGGTCTAGTGTAACTACATCTTCTGCCAATCCACCTCGTTTATCGTTACCTCCCCAGTCAAGTGATAGCCACTCTGTAGGATGTAACAGTTTGTGTCCACCCATTGCACACTGTGTGGTGCAATGATCAAACATAACAGTGTGGTGGTGGAGAATGGCAAGCAGGGCATCAAGCTGCATCTGAGGAGATTCCATCCCACAGAATATGCTAAGCTGGTGGAAGGGAGGGTTACTGTTAACTATTAAACTGTCAGTAAGTTATCATGTTCCCTTAGTGGGGTGTGGACAAGGGGCACAGTAACAGCAGCAGTACTTGGTTTCTGGTGGGGGATTTCACCCTAAATGTCATGGTGTTTGGATAGAGTTGTGCCAGTTGTTTCTGTGAGTGCAGATGTACCCATTTTCCACTTCCTAGCCCATCCCTTATTTACACTGTGCACATTTCAGTTCATGATGTGAGAGACACAGTTCCTGTTCTCAAGGGAAATTTGTTTACTCTAGTAACACCACAACCATGAAACATTATTGGCCAACTTCTTCTTTTCTCCACATATACCTGAATGGTGGGGGCTAGTTATAGTGCCGATACTGCCTCAGGCGCATCACTGGAGCTAGTTGTGGCAAGAAGAACTTTCATCATCCATCACCCATGTTACTGCTGCTGTTGCTCCCATTCCCTTAGAGCTGCCTAATCATCTTGATGTTTAAATAACTCAGTAGCAAGAACAGAAGTCACAAATTCTGCAATTATATCAGGGCATTTGACAATGGCCAGTGGCAAATGGCCAACACAACATGACCTGCTGGTACTAGGCCAGTAGGGCATTTTTTTCCCTCTGGGCTTGTGCTTAAAAAAAAACAGCCCTACAAAAATATACAACCATTTTTGGGGGCTCTTTTCTAACTCCTACAAGTCAAGATTTCCTTAGGGCTTGTTCCAAACAAGTCTAAGTCCTACAAATCAATGTTTCCTCAGTGCTTGGAACTTTAATGAGTCTAAGTCATACGAATCTATGTTTCTTCAGGGCTTGGGCCTCTAACAACAAATCTTACAAATTATCCTCTTCAAAATACTCTGTCATGTCAAGTATCAATCTACCCCAGTGGCAGCTTACATCAGGGGTTCCCTGTCTCTATCACATTACATACAAATTTCTTGTTTTATTTATTTTTTATTAACTATACCAGTCATCAACCCCCAAAACACATTCCCTGTACAACTGATTTTTTTTATTTGGATTTAGTATTTATTTTTTTATCAACTGCACCCCCCATCCCAGTAAACAACCCCCCTCAAAAAAAGCATTCCCTGTTCAACTGATTCTTTCCTCACACTTCACACAGACACCCTCATAACCCTTTTACATTATGCCCTTTGGAAATAAAATAACATTTGCTATGTGTTGTGTGTAAATTCAATCTTCCCATTGATTTCAATGGAATGAGCTAAGAGAAAGGAGATGAAAGATGACACTTTTCACTGGAAATTCTGTAGAGTGGTGGAAAGACGTGCATCGGTGGTCATGTATGTGGTAGTATGCACTAAAAGAGTTTGCTCATACACATATGTTCAGGGGCAAAAATGATAAGCTTATGAAAAAATACATAAAATGAGCCTCATTAGCAGATTGGTAAACACCCCTCAAATAATCTAAACAACGATCCATGCACCTTATTTTGAAGCGGGGTACTCTTTCATCAGGCAGGAAAAATGATTTTTAGAGACGAAAGTTAAAATAGCAATCCATAAGGAAAAATTTGCAACACATACAATTTTCATGATTTTCAGAATCTCTGTAGTTAACACTTAAAGGAACATCATTTTTCCTGTTGATGATAAACACATGGTTACTTTTATTTGGGCCGAATGGCCACTGTGAATCAATTCTGGATGGCTTGTTTTCACAAATTTATCTTCAATTAGTAGCTGATAGGATATTATGTCACTAAGGATGACCCAATTCATTGCTGCTAGACTAAAGCAACCCAAATTCATTCCATTGACAATTTTAAGACAGGAAGGAAGATATATTAAAATTAGTTTTAGGTTTCTCAAATAAGAAAAATACATTTCTTTCTTACTCTAAAATGGAATCCAGATTACCTCCCAGATCAAACTCTTTATCTTTTTTAAAATCCTTTAAATGAGCATGTGTACATGTGTTGTAATGTCTTCTTTTAAATGTATGTAATGTATTCTCTTAAAGATATCTTTTGTATCTGAAATGACCACATTTTTTGTAAGATAAACCCACAAATGAGCAGCCCTTATGGTAAAGAACCCCTTTCTCTGCTGAATTTAATCTGAATAAATGTTCCTATGTTATTTGCTTTGACCTTCATATTGACCTTGAATATGTAAGTCCACAAGCAGACAACCTTTGGCTCATCAGTTGTTGTGGACTGAAACTTCCATCATTCCCAAACATCCAAAGTTGTAGTCCCCAACAGATGGCGATCAGAAGGTTGTCTACTCCTGTACTAGTTCATTATAATTTGATCTCTATTCTCTAGGGATGGCTACAGATATTTACAAAGTGAAAAAAGAGGTGGAAATGTGCAGTGGGAGATCTTATGAGAATGCCACTTGGCTGACATTTGTCCATGATGAATTGAGGTGAGAGAAGATATATGTGCATATGGTCTGGACTATATGTGTGCATGATCATGAATGCAAGGTGACATATGCTTGCAGGTCTACGTGAGTGATGATGATGTGCGCATACACGTGCATGCCTGTGCTGCCCCTGAGCTATGGAACTCCTTTCCCAGTCCCATCAGACTCTCCAGTTTTTAGATCTTTAGACACTTCCTGAAAACTCACCTCTTCAGTGAAGCCTATTAACTACCTCCATAACCATTATGAGCAAAGCCAGACCAACAGCTTGTCCAGTTTATGTTCACTCTCATTCCCTTCTAAAATTACTCTCCCACCTGCAACCCCATTGCAGACTCATTGTTCACATAGTCTTTTTCGCCCAAACAGAACCACCTCTTCCCTGAACCACTGCACTCAATAGCGCTTCTTTCTCCTACCCAGTGACCAACAGTTCATGTGGCAGGATGCACTTACACCCCATAGCACTCACTCCTTCAGTGTCACACCTACCTTGCTCTAGACTGTAAGGTCTCATGAGCAGAGCCCTCTGATCCTTTTCTTTTCAATGTTCCATTTGTACTGTTTAAAATTTATATATGTCTAATTCCTATTGTACAGTGCTGCAGAATATGTTGTCCCTACATAAATAAAGAATAATAATAATATTCAAGAATTTTAAACCAATTGAAACCAATAAGATCAGCCTTCAGTTAATAAACTGCATTGGTTTAATTTAATTTTTCGACCCAATGTACATAGTGGCACAACAAATCATTAGAGGACTTCTGTAAAAATGTTTTTTGGCCCTAAACACAGAAATATTCTCCCAGGAGCATAACTAGAACCTGTTGGACCCTGGTACTGAAGGTTCTCCTTAGATGCCAGGCCCCCATCACAACTGCACCCTCTCCACTCCCTTTCGTTAAACACCTCTCTGCAGAAGAGAAACATGTCTTCTACACAGCTAAGATTCTGACAGGAAAAAAACTGACTTTTTTTCCTCATCCCTAAAGATCTCCTCTTAGGGCTCAAAGAAAAATATAAAGTTGTAAAGAGCCATAGGCAGAATGTCAGATGAGGAGTAACTCTGGGACAAAGACCTCAGGACAAAAAATACAGGACTGTATCCATGAAGCTAAAGGACGTGCAGTTCTGGATCAAATCAGCTGTACCATATGTGGGGAAATCAATTATTAAATATAAAATATATAATATTAATTATATTTTAATCCCTTTGGTGCTAAAGAGGTCTCCAGTTGATTGCTTTGCAATGTGTTAGAGATCTCTCAGGTAATTGAAGGGTTAAAATCCCATTGAAATCATTCAAGTTCAGATGAATTATTATTTGTTCCCTGTAGCATAATTGGTTTGCCCCATAATTCCACTCTGTAGCTTGATGAATAAGTTGCATGTCTTAAGGAAACCAATTTAACCATAGGACTGAATTGAACATCAAATTATCCAGCCTAATTTACTTTGTATTTATTAAGCACTGTCAAGTTTAAACCCACTCAAGGGAATCTCAAGGGAATCTGAATATATTAAACATGCTAAAAGTGATACTTTTTCTGTTGTGTTCCCTTTAGCAAAATAAATGGACCATCCATGAAAGCCAGAAAGCTGGTGATACATAAGGTGAGAACATATCTATTATGCCATTCATGGACGCTGCAGAGATGAGAGTGACTAGTTTGGCTGCAAAGGTGGGGTCATGTGATATAATATGACCCTGCTTTCCCACAATGAAGTCTCTAGACTTCAGTGTGTGAAGTGCATTTCTTTGGAGCACCAAACAGTTCTTCGGAGCACCAAACATTGGCTCCTGCTACAGATAGTAACACCTGCTATAGGATAAAAGAAAATGTCCTCCAGGTGTCTTTAGCACAGCCTAGTGCTACAAAATGTTGTTTAACTGCTCCTGTTTGTCATCAGAAAGTAAAGCTTAGTTCTCCCTTTAATGTTTAGAACTCATTATTGAGGACATTTTCCTGGCCCAAATGTCACTTTCAGTTACCGTAGTCAGTGGGAAGTTTTCCCTTTAGGGCGCAATGTTAAGAAAGTAATCATAATTAAAAAAACTGCTAGGTTGTGTGTTGGTGATAAAAGAAGGACAATATTTTCAAAAGTCAATCAATCAGCCTTGAAAATGTGTCATAAAGAATTAAAAATTAAGGTAAGAAGATTTTGATGAATACTGCCCTTAAAAATTCTGATGTTAAATCTGTCTTCAATGGGCCTGACCGATCATGGAGTCAGTTGCAGGATAGGAATGCTCTGACCCTATATGAGCTGGGGCAACAGTTTTAGGTACCTAAGGGACATGATTTAGCTTTCTATAGCTTGCTACAACAGTCAGCGTCTGAATGAAAGGGCGCAAAGAGAAATAGAAAAACATTGACAGCAATATTTCTAAATATCTTCCTGTTAGGCCTTCTACCTTGACTTTGTCAACCATGAAACATGATTCCTTCAGCTCGATCCTACCTGCATGGGAAAGTCAGCTTTCTGCATTGATAGTCAAACAGCTTCTACTCCCGCTTCCATAGCAGAAATGATGGCTGGTCCACTTCTGACAAAGTCGGACTCATCACCAAGGAGGATCTTAAATCCTATATGGAAGACATGAAGTCTACCTTGAAAACTGAGCTGACCGCAATCAAAAAAGAACATAGGTCAGATGGGCCAACACATAGCCCTCCTGGAAGCAGACAAAAATGTAGTGGCAGAACATTCTATGGTCTTAGAACAAACTATAGTGGAACAAGCATACATCATTCATCAATTTACCATGCATGTGGGTGATTTGGATAACAGGGGAAGATGCAATACTATCCACATCAAACACCTCATAGAATAAATTCACCTCAGTACTTGATCTCAACTGTATCTGCACTCTTCTCTTCATTGTTGGAGTCTGGAGTTCAATTAAAAAAATCTCTTGGGAGTTCACAGGGCCTTAAAACCCAGAGAGCACACGGGTGACCCTTATAGTGATGTCATTGTTTCTGCACATCAATACGAGGATAAGGAGCTCATTATGTGGAAAAAGTCTTAAAGAGTTTCACTTCATTACGTGTTTAATGAGATCCAGTCATTTAAATCTGTCTCCGCTCACCTTATACCTAATAAGATAGGTCAAACTCTTTACAGATCATCTTCACACACTCCAAATCCAATTTCAATGGGGATTCCTTCATTTTTCCCACACACTACAAATAACAGGAGATCTGCTGTTTAATCCTCCTTCACTGAAGTACATTCATTCTGTGTATCTCTGGAAATCGCCACACAGGATCAGAATCCCCCACCAACACACCCGCAAACCTCAGTGCTCTCAGAAAAGGCAGATTAGTCCACACCTTCTCCACATAAGAATAAGAAACAGGGTAAGCTGGTTCTGCTTCCAGAAATTGCTCAGAAGTCCAGTGCTGTCTGGACTTGAACATTTGTGTATCATGTCAACTTACAGAAGGATTTTAAGCTAAAGTTAATTGTGGCATGCTTTACCTTGCCCATCGGTACGGGACAGCTGCTTTCACCCCGGGGCTGCTGCCATTTTGAACAGGACCAGGTTAGTATCATTTAGTTTTCCATCCATTTTGTCTTGTTATCATTGAGGCAGTTTATGCTAAACATTTATTTGAGGCAGCCAAGAAACATAATATCTTCCTGGTCATTGTTATAAGTTTCCCATGATTGCCATACCTTTTACCTGCTGAACATTTAATTACATCACTCTGGGCTCAACCCCTCCCTCACCTGGCTAATTCTTCACCTATAAGGCATTTTCCACTATTATTATGCAGGTACACATATATATTTTACATTTTTGACAACCATGTGAGGAGGGTATGGCAGTTGTGGGAATTATTAAGTTAACTTAGCTACAATTGATAAGTGGTGTTTCTTGGGTCTACCCAATGCTCTTTCCCAGGAAATATTACTGAAAAACTGTGATGTACCTGGTTTCACTTATTATCCCTGACCTCTGCCATGTTTATCTGAGGTATGGCGCTACATACTTTCACTGCCCTTCAGTTCAGGAGGGCCACTTCCTCCAGGGGCTGTGGCCTTCTTGAACAGTGCTGGGTTATAGTTTTCTATCCATTTTGTTTGTTCTCACTGGGGCAGTTATATGCTGAACATTTGTATGATGGAGCTGTCTCCAGAGATTTGGACAAACAAAGGGATGGATACTAATTGGTCCTCTCTGTCATTTTTCATATGATGCTGTTTTTCTGGCAAGCACCTCAAACTACTACTTTATATTACCTATATTAGAAATGCTAGGTAAGGTCAGGATGATCTCTTAAATGTGACTTCTGCACAAGCCGACTAAGGCATGTAATACCTCAGTGGCAGATTAGTATCCTCTATTTTGAAGTATCCTCCCTTTCACTCATCCTCTAGAAGCTTAGCACAGGGGCTATATTTGGAGTGGCTCTCTAGGGATGCCTAAACTTACTCACATAACCTAAAGTGTATGTTTCAGCTCTCGAGCAGGCTGAAGCAGCATTCATTCACAATATTCCCCCTCTACTATGTGTCTCTTATGCAATCAGGGTCGATTATATCTAATTCTTTTTTGAGTGTTTTCTTCTGTTTGGTAGTGGTAGAAATCCCTGAGTTGATCTCATCTGCCTGCTTGCCTGGAGAAGTGCTCACTTCCCTCCACCCTGGTACCTAGTTTTAGATTATGTACCTACTTTTGTTGTCGCTGTCTATGCAGATTTCTTAGGCCAATTAATATATTTCTACCAATAAAACATGCCCTATGATACGGTTACACCCCTTGGCCTCTGGGCACTATCTGTGATTGATTTAGTAATGATTCTACATATCATACTTCTCATCAGCAATTACACAGATTCTTTGGTCTGGGAGCTCCCTTTGGCTCTCAGTTCCAGATGGGGTGATAATTGAATGGTCTCTTGACAATGACCCATTAAAAAATTGACTGTCAATATCAGAGGACTGATCTCACCCCCAAAAAAATTGATTACCCTGACTGAATTTGATAGACTCTCCACAGATATAGCACTAATACAGGAGACACACTTCTTCTCTCTTCCCTGAAATTTTCCAACTGCAAATATCCTTTTGTGTATTCCTCCTCAGCATCTGAGAAAAAGAGGGGGACCTGCATCCTTGTAAAAGCTTATTTGTAGGGATGGGCAAAACTTTTTGCATCAAACTGAAATCGGTGAAAAATGACACTTTCCGCTTGGTGAAAAATTTCCCACGAAAAGTACAGATTTTCCACTTTTTTCTGCTTTTTTCGCCCCTTGAAATCAATGGAAACATAGAAGTTACACACAACACATTACAAATAATATTTTATTTCCCAAAGGCATTGTATAAAAGGGGCATGAGGGTGCCTGTGTTGGTGGGGTGTGGGGAAAGAATCAGTTGAACAGGGAATGTTTTTTGGGGATTTTTACTGGGATTGGGGGGCACTTAATAAAAAAGAAATCTTAAATAAAATAAAAGAAAATAAAAACCATAAGACATTGTATAAAGGGGTCTGAGGAGGGTGCCTGTGTTGGTGAATTAATGAATCATTTGAATAGGGAATTTGTTTTGGAGATCTTTCTTGACTGCTATTGGGGGGACAGTCAATACAAAAATAAATTGATTAAATAAAATAAGACATTTGTATTTAAAGTGACAGAGACAGGAACCCCCTGACATAAGCTGCCACTGGGGTGGACTGATACTTGACTTGATAGAGTATTTTGTAGAGGATGATTTGTTTGATTTGTTGTTAGAGGCCTTTGTAGGACTTAGACTTATTAGATGCCCAAGCCCTGAAGAAACATTGATTTGTAGGACTTAAGCTTGTTTGGCACAAGCCCTAAGTAACATTGATTTGTAGGACTTAAGCTAGCTTGGCACAAGCCCTAAGGAAATATTGATTTGTATGACTTAAGCTAGTTTGGCACAAGCCCTAAGGAAACATTGTCTGCCTTTGTGTCCCATGTCCCGCCCTACTCAAAATAGTCCTGAGAAACAAACAGTCGGGTTTTGCCTAGTATGGTAACTCCAGGCCTTAGCATATCTGGCCCCGCCCGGTTCATTGTTCCTTTGTGTGACTTGTATATAAAAGTCTGTGTTTTCTGGCAATAAAGTGTGTTCATTTGGAGTAAGCAGTCACAGTGTTTACTTCTTGCTGGGGTGGTTTAAAGAGTCCTCTCTGACTCCCATCCCTCTAGGGCAATTGAGCTAATTCACTGTTCGCCTGATGGATGCCAAAGCGCTCATCTTATGGCATTGATCATCTCCACTCCTGCTTTGATCCACCGGACTGACTCAACCCGTTTGGCACGGTATCGAACTTCTAAGGGGTGACTGCCTCGAAAGAAGCTGCTATAGCCGGTCCCCGATTGGCGGATTCAACGCTTCGGTTCCACGGCCTGACCGATACATTCAACATAGTCCAACTGACCTCCACAGGGAGAACCCGGATACAACAGCCCAGGACTTCCCAGCATCTTGGGTTCCCGTTATGGGAGACCCATACCAGCATGATGCCTGGACACTTAATTAAATTAGGCGAGCAAAAATAGAAAGAAAAGTGGAAAGAAAAGGAAATTGACAACCTCATGGAGAAAATTAAGATACTGGATTCAAAACATAACAGAGCTAAAACCCCTGCAGTATCTGCATTAAAAGAGGATCTTCATGCACTCTTTGGCAATGGCTATGTGATCCTTTATGTGGACTAAATACAAACAAACATTACCTTGCTGGGAACAAGTGTGGGAAGTGGTTAGCTTCTCTTGTTAAAATGTACAGACACTCCTGTATGATTCTACAGATTCACCATCCTAGGGGAACTATAGCTAAGTCCTTTCTGGACATAGCTCAGGCTTTCAGAGACAATAACTCAGATCTGTACAACTTAGAAGACCCCTCTTCTAACCCACAAACTGAACCACCCCATAACCTCCTTCAATTTCTAGCAAAAGTGCATGTCCATAAACTCTCTCCATCTTCATCAAATGGAGTCCCTATCTCGAAAGAGGAAATTACCACCAAGCAAGAGCTCTGGTCCAGATGGTCCTCCCATTTTATACTATCGTACTTTACAAGATTCTCTCATTCCTCATATCAAGTGTAAACAAAGTGAAAGGCACTCACCAATCTTGGGACATTTCCAAAGCTTTATTCACATACTTGAGTATTATATTCAGGCAGAAATGCTCTCAGGCCACAAGACGTTTGCCTCTAATAATGATATCCTTTCTAGGGTTCCATTCCCTTCACTATCTTTAGAAGTCACATAACGGTACTTCCAAAACCAAACAAGGATTCATTTCTTTGCAGCAATTACAGATCCATTTCTCTCCTTAATGTGGAACTGAAAGTGTTCATTAAGATCTTAGCATCCAAATTCTTTGCATCTAAATTTTGCCCCCATCTCCGATCTCTAATACATAAGGACTAAAGTGGCTTTGTTCCAGGAAGGGAAGCCAGGCATAACACGTGTACAGAAATCTCCCTGATGCAGTTTATCAAGCAGAAAAAAGTATTCTGTCTATATTACTATCTACTGATGCTGAAAAAAGCCTTTGATAGTGTACGGTGATCATATCTGTGGTAGGTTTTATGCAACATCGTCATTGGTCCCCTCATGCTCGGCGGTGTTATAAACTCTAACCCTTCAGTGAAAGTGAAAGCACACTGCATGCTTTTGGACTCCTTCCCTATTTGTAATGGCAAGAGGCAGCGACGCCCTCTGTCACTGATAATTTTTAACTTAGTACTAGAACCCCTACTGAATTCTGTCAGGCTTCACCGATCTATTGAGGCAATACAAATTGGAAGTACTTCATTTCATTCAGCTGCATATGCTGATGATGTCCTAATTTTTTTTAATGATCCAAGATTATCTCCCTCCTTTAAAACAAGTCTTAGATCAAAACTGTACTGTCTCACAAGCTAAAGTTAATTATTCTAAATCGGAAGTCCTTAATATCAATGTTGAATATGGCAAACTAGACACTATCAAATCGCACTTTAACTTTCGCTAATCCTTGACCTCTTTCCAATATTTAGGGGTTCACTTATCGCCTGATCTTGGCTTCCTTCCTGAACTTAACTTCCTTCTCTTTATACAGACCATACAAAAAGATCTATCTGTCTGGTCAACTCCCCATCTTTCTTGGACCGGGAGGTTAAAATTTGTTAAAATGATGGTTCTCCCAAAAATGATATATCTCTTTAATGCTCTCCTTCTTCAGATTCTCAAGCCTGTCTTAAGACTGTCTTCAGTTAATAACCACTTAATTTGTGTGGGCTCACCAAGCTCCACATATTCTTCATGATATTATGATGCAACAGGTAGAACATGGGGGCTTAGGTGTTCCTGGTTTTTTTATTTATGACCAGGCTGTTGCCATAGCTAAATTGGCTGATTTTCTTTCTCATTCAACAAAGAGGTGGAGGTGGAGGCCCCCTGCCTCGTGCAAATTATACTAGGACTTATACTTTGGGCGTGGTCTCCCTATCTCCTGTCCCCTTCCCCTTGACCTCCTTTATAGGCAACTCTTCTTTCTCGCCCAGTCTCACTTCCTGTTTATTTATGATTTAGAAACAAAACAATTTGGTCTCCTTGATATCACTAGTTATTGATTTGAAATTCCCCTTCATAGACTTCCCTTTAGCCCATTTATGAGTACAATGTATTCCCTAGTAGGAATATTTTCAAATTAGGGACTGGGCATTGCAGGCTCTTAAAAATTGAGATTGCAATACAGATCTCACAGTTTTCAAACAATTGAGAAGCCACCCCTAAGATCTCAGCCTCTTTCCTTCTACTATAACCTACTTATTGCTTCTCATCCACGCACTAAACTTTACTTTATGTGGCAATGGGAACTGGATCTGGAATATACCTTTTCTTTGAGAGAGTGGACATGGATCTTTAACCCCTTAAGGACCGGCAGTGAGAGCACCCGGCTGGCACTTAAGGACCACAGACCATTTTTTTATCCCTTGCATCAGGTTCAGGGCTCCCCGAACAGCGTGCTGCCACACGGTGAGCCCTGAATTCAATGACAGTCCTGGCACGTCATGGGTCTTTAACAGATATCTACCCATGATGTGCCAGGACCATCAAGGGTAGTTAAGGGATTAAACATAACCTATCCTTACCCTAGAATGTGCATGCTAGGGAAATCAGTTATACATTTCTCACCCGCTAGTATAAGATTCCTGCCAAATTGGCTCAGATTTTTATCTCAGCATTCAATCTCTGCTGGATATGTCAGAATCATATTGGCACCATGTGCCACATATGATATACTTGTCCGCTTATTATTACATTTTGGACACAGATGTTTTTACGCATTAGGTTTTGGATAGATCTTACCAAATCTCAGACAGAACTTCTGTTCTCCTTACTAAATGTGGCCAAATGCTTTATCCCTAAATCTTGGAGGGCCGTAGATCCCCCTCCTTGATGCAATGGATATCGACTGTTGTCTCTCTTATGACTATGGAACTATGCCATGCTATTTCCAATCCCTCATCGTCTCAGTTATGAATGATATAGTCCCATTGTATGACTCAACGACCTTTTCCTTAATCATCCACCTAGCTTCTGATGCCTCTTTTTCCTTTTCCCTGTCTTCTTTTTCTCCTCCTTCCTGTATGTGCGGATCCTTAGGAGCACTATGGTCCCATAATGGCAGTTTGTGAGTCCACTGGCACTGACACTCTATTTAAAATCACACACTAGTAGAATTCTTATAACTAATTGGTCCCTGTGTCTTCGTCTCCTCCACCACCTTAAATTGTTTGTTTTAGTAATTATTATTTTTTTTTCTCTTCCCTGCACCTTCACCTTCCTATCTTCCCCTTCTTTCTCTGCTCTTCTCTCACTCTCCACTAGTTTTGCAGACATTAGACATCTGGTTTGCCAATGTGGGGTTTTGGGACACTTTTAAGAGATTTTACTTATAGGTACTGTGGTTTCGTGTCCCTGAGCTACACATACATTTGATTTTGAATACTGTTTGCAATCATTTTATTGTCTTTTAAAAAATGTATTTTGTATTCTTCATATCTGTTTGTATCTTTTATAATAAGCGTCAATAAAAATTTTAAATCTTAAAAATAGGAAGAAAAACTGGGAATAGGAAGAAGGAATAGACTTGCAATATATATTTTCCATAACAAAAATAAATCTGTTGCTCAGTATTTAAGAGTGTGACTGATGTCAGTCATACTCTTTAAAATGCAACCCTTAAGATGTTTTTAATGTTTCATTTTTCTTCTCCCCCTTTCTCTAAAATTAGCTTTTCAGCACTAAAGGAACTCATATGCCCAATGTTTGTGAATTTTAGTGATAATTCTTAAACATACACCTAGAAGGCTTTTCAAACATCTCTCCCATTGTTTTTCAACTTACCTCTCGATTGGGAAATGAATGCCTAACTTAGAATCCATAAAATGCTTTAGCAAATGTGAATACATGTGACAATTATATCCAATCCTATCTTACTCACTATAGTCGTTTGTAATCACTTATGCAGATATGATTATTACCTTTTATTACCTTTTTGGACATAGAAACAGCAGCTTAGCAATCAATGTGAAAGGTCATAACCCACTGTCCAGGTTGACTGATGGTAGCTTTTGTTATCTTGTGGATATAGTACAAAAGATTTGTGACAACTAAAGGAATTTTCAGATACAAATTCTCTCTTCACTCAGCAACCAATTAGGATCAGGGTAAATGCAGCATAAACAAGTTAATTAGGTGTCAAACTATGCATTGTCAGAAAATCCGTTGGCACATTTCTTTGATTTTACAGAATGACTGCATAGTAACTAGTCAACAACAAGGTGCTGACTTCACTTTGTTCCAAGAAGATTCCATAACAAGGGCCAGCTCATTTAATAACCAATCCATAGAAACATTTTCAGTTTCCTTCTTTGCAGCTCATCCTTTTAGAGTAATATTAACTGCAGATCTCTCATAATGACAACACTGGTCATTCATAGCAAAGCTTGAATTACATTTTTGACCACAAGTTCTTATGGCAGCTAAGAGAATTAAAGCAAAATTAAACACTTTTTTTTCTAACCATTGGTGGACCAAAAGAGTGTCCAATACATTGTTCATTAGTAACCACCCTACAGATAGCATAGTAGGTGTTCATAGTTAAATTGTTTGAATTTTACTTTTAACAATATGGAGAGCTGCAAGGCCATTACATCGGCAAATTACTGGGCTGTGTTAAATATTCCATCAATTATATTGATTTTAAAAGTCATGATAGGTCCATTCAGGGAAATCTTTATATATGTAACTGAAACGTATGTCCATGCATGTTAATTTGACACCTGCTTTTAGTTTAAAATTTGGCTTGTTATGCTTTAAATATGGGCTCTTCAAAGACCTCCAGTTGTTGAAACAGTAATTATCTGTTCAGAAACTACAGTACAGAAACCACAGTAGGCGGTAATGAAGTTGCTTAACTTGCCTTTCCCTCATATAGACTTGTGCACGGGCAAAATTTTCGGTAAAATTCGAATTCGGACAAATTTTTTTTTTTCTAATTCGGATGATCCTAATTTCGGACCGGGCCTATTCGATTCGGACGAAATTCTGATCCATTCCGAATTATTCGGCCGAATTTAACATGGGTTAAATTATAGCAGTGCGCCTCCGTGCACGCTGCTATCATTATTTGCAGACAGGGTGTGCATTTAGAAAAAGATCCATCCCAAAAACGGACATTGTCGTACATTGAAAGTCTGTGCATGTCACCTCTACTCTAGCATGGGATGCCAGTCACAATGCAAACGTCGAACATCGAAAACTCATGCCTGTCATTCAATTTAGCATGTTCGAACATCGAAACCCCATGCCTGTCATTCAATTTATCATGTTCGAACATCGAAACCCCATGCCTGTCCTTCAATCTAGCATATGTTCGAACATCAAAACCTCATGCCTGTCATTCAATTTAGCATATGCTCGACATCGAAAACCCATGCCTGTCACATCCTACTCAACATAAGTGGTCGACTCGAATATGGACAAACTACATGTCACATTCTATGTTAGTACATGGGTAAAGATTAAGGTTTCATTTTATGGTACCAGCCTCCTACCCTACTGTCCCTCTTTAGTACCCAAATTCCTCTCTCTCGTTTTCCTATCCTGATTTCCCCTCATATCAGATAACTCTATGTGTATATACATTGTAGAGTTTCATACTACATCAAGAATAAACATCAATGATTGTAATGTGATAGATGTAATGTGTTAACCCTTTGAGTGCCAGAGTGGTACGCAATGCATTGCAAAGCAATACGTTGCATACCACTCTGGCATTCAAAGGGTTAAAAAGAAAAATTGAGACATTCTGTTGTGAACAAACAGCAACACAGGAGAGAAATTAAAAAAAATGCTTGACATCTATACTGAAGAGGGGTCCACAGCATTGTCTTAGTATAGCAATATCACCGTTTTCCGTGAGTGTGCAATACAGGGCTCTACGGTAATTGCTGGGCATTTCCCAATGTCATAATCAGGGGATGATGGGAGTTGTATTCTAACTACTGTTAGGAAACACATAAGTGATGCACATTCATCTCCCACCTAGAAATTATTTACACACGAGGCAACTCCCCCAAGTAATACCTAGCCCCTTTCCAAGTGAAAGGACTTCCAGAAAGGCTTCAGATCTCTTAGTGACTCACCTGTTATTGCCAGTCATCGGGACCCGGAGAGTAGGAGGGGGTGATGCTATGGCTGCACGGCACGGTGCTCTTAGTTGGTCACTTGTCGCAATGTTGAAGCTCAGCCCGGCCAGCACCTTCTGGGTGGAGACACCTCACAGCAATCCTGTTCAGGACACATCATGCACTGTTGTGCACTCATACTAGGGATCCCAAATGTTTAGACTCATTTTGTACAGGGGGCACCCTCCTGTATTTGTAAAACCTCTCTAGCAAATCTGGGATGGTAGACCTATTTACTCAAGTCTTGACTTTAGGTGGGCGATAAACAATACAAAATAGGCATAATGTTTCACTATCACATAATTCACGTCACTGAAGCAGCCAGCAGGCATCACCACTGAGTGAGCATAGGGCTGCCCGGCTGCTGACAGTCACACTGATGGGACACCCTGCAACACAGAAATGGTGGAAGAGCACAAAATAAACATGCTATGGGACGGCAAATTGCCGCCCCTGTCAAAGTGCCGCCTGGGTCCATGGACCCACTGGGACCCATGTAAGGGCCGGCCCTGTATTCGAACAAATACCTAATATTTTTTTATATTTTGCACAGGAACAAATATTACTTGTTCTTGCAGTGGCAATAACTGGAACTAATGATGGCTGCCTACCTATGCCTAGCCTAATGCTACCTGCCTGCCTACACAACAACTGTACACTCTCTAATCTCTTCTCTCTCTGAGCTCCAACAACCCAATGAGGAAATGCAGGCAGTCTGTCTGTGTGACTGTGTCATTAGTCCAACCCCCATCATGAAACGAAGAAGGCTATTCAATACAGACAAAAGAGGGAAGTAGTGCATGAAACGGAGAATGGAATTGGACTAGAGACATGGAGGGAAAATTATGGAGGGAAAGTAATTGAGTGCGCACAGGAAGTACAAAATGTCCTGGTCAAAAGTAGTAAAAACTTTTGGAAATGTGTCGATTGCCGAAACTTCCGAAAGTTTCGACGAATTTCGGACCTGGGCTGTTCGGAGTCGGATCATTTTTTCCGAATGACCCTTGAGTTTCGGATTGGCCGAATGTCTCCGAATGACCCCATTTTCGACGAAATCCGAATGTCTCCGAATGAATTCGCACATGTCTACCCTCATATACTGTCGTAGTTTTATAGGGACCATGACCTCTGAAGTGTACTCCTAAATATGTTGGACAGCTGTATTATGATGACTTCAATCAAGAAAATACTCCAAAAGAGAGTTTTATGAAAAATGTTATTTTCAGTGTCTGATTCAGATGTTGAGATATTCAAGAATTTACAGTGAGCTTGATAGAGATATAATTAGCAAAATCAATATGCAAACCTAACAGTGACTTGCCACTCATTTTAGCTAGTAAAGGTAAACATATTTTTAATGAAAAAACTTTAATTGTGTAATATTTATATTTTTTAGTGAACCAATTAATTTCATCATGTGTAATGAATTCACAGATTTTCTATGAAATAATTAATGACTGGTTGTGCTTCAACTGTTTTTCCAATATATCTGTTAATGACCAGCTGTGGACTATGGAAGTTGAAGCCCATCTACAGCAGAAAGTATGCTGTTGCTCACCACAGGCCTTGCTATGGCCAGAAAATCCTAATGGCCACTGAATTTTTCCCTTTCAAATTTAATCAAGTTATAACATCTTCAATAACTCCAGGATGTCCTGTCTATGAAGATGGACACGACAATTACCAGAAGGAGTACTGGTCCTCAAATTCTGTCAGCTGTAAATGGTAAACACCCACTAGCTCAATGGGTGAAGTTTGAATTGTTAGGAACTGTCATGTCCTACTCCATGGATGTTACATCCTGAGTAGATTAAAGTTTTTATCTCTTGAAACAAGAATGAGGGCTAAATTCATCATGATCTTCTGGCCATAGTAAGGTCAGTAGGAGGTTGTCATCAATAGGTGTTAGTGTTAAAGTCTAGACAAACTAGAGAGTCATATTGTAATGATTCCCAAACTGGGTACATAAAGCTTTCATTGAAGTGAGGAGAGGAGACTTTGTTTCAGCATCAGACATCCCCATTGCTATGAATCATAACATGATCTGTTTAGTCAAAAAGAGATTTCAGTCAGAAAAGTGGGAAAGGCTGGCTCTCAGAATGATTGGGAACAGCACTGTTTGCCACGATTGTGTATGTAACGTTCAGCAAACTGGTTTCTTCAAAATATAATACAAGATAAATAAAACACAAACATTACAAGATAACTATGTGTGGAAATAATTAAATGTATTTCATTAAAAAAGAGGGTTGTATCAGGGTTTGGTAAAAGGAGAAGTATCATGTGGAAAAGTTTGGGAAAAACTGAGCTATTGGTGCTTATTTCAGGTCAGTGATATTTATGTACTAAGTAGTATATGAGCAATTCTGGGACATAGTGTAAAAATCAAACTTCACTTTGATTTAAATGGGACTTTTGCAAGTCTCATTTAAATTAATGCTGAATTTGGGGAATTTTATTTGTCCCTATAGTGAATCTGGTTTGCACCAGAACTACTTAGTACATCAGCCTCAATGTGTTTATGTATGAAAACACACAACCTGTTCTGTTTTATTTCTTGAGATTACATAATTTACATCACATGAATAACAGCAATACATTTTTTTTCACTCTCTCATTTAATGTCTTAACGACCAGTGTATGAAATCTTTTAAACTACTTCATGCAGTCAAGGTGCTTTTAAAGACAGGTCAGTATCTCTCTCAGGAAATGGTCCGTGACACGTCCCCGATTTACAAGGCATGTCATGCGGATGACATGACATTTCCATAGGGCAGAAACCATTTCCCTGCCTAATTAACCACAAGACAAATCATCAAATGACTGGCAATATTTCACCATGAAGCTCTGAAGAATATTTTTGAACCATAAATAAAATTCATTCCTTTGAATAGGTACAGTCTGTATCTACCTTTATAAATCTGCATATATTATCTGCATAAAAGAAAGGTAATTTGCACTCATAGTTCATTTTATCCAAATAGCTCCCCAAAGTGTTTTGTAAGCGAAGTAATGAGAATTGCTTCCACCTCTCTGCCTGTGTAGGAGGTGAAAGCATGAAGGCAAAGGAGAAAGGGATACGGTGTGCAGAAACATTTACTTTAAATAATCTGCAAATTGCATTTCTTCCAAGTTTAAAAGATAGTACACTAAAACATGACAAATATGTCCATATACTTATAATCTATTTTGATGTTGAAAGCTATTTTGCACTTAATGTAACATGTACTGCAATTTCAATCAGATGTTAGAAATGCATAATACATAAACTGCTGCATGTTTGGAAACCTCTCTCTATTGTAATGTTCTGTAAGGAGACATAAATGGAAGTTATTGGAGGCAGATGGTTGGATATTTGATCAATGTATAGTAGATGTGAAGTTTGGAATTGTGTGAAAGCAGGAAATGCTAACAATATATATTGATCAGAGTGGTTAAGAGCAACTTAATAATTTCTGTGTATATACAATAAACTTATTTTATTGGACATTTAAGAGGATTGGAATACTGTTTCATACTTGGTTGCAGAGAAGACTTGAGTGTAATGAGATATATGTCATTGGAGACTATGGATGGTATGCACAAAGAAAGCAGAGTAATGCTGGGACATACCAACATAGTGGCGCTAATAACAATGCCCCAAATATCCAATTTAATTGGGCTTTTAACCCTTTATATGCTAGAAAAGTCCTCAACGCAGTGCTTTACAATGCTTTGGAGACTACAACTGAAATTTGTATTGCTCTCCTATAGTGCTATTGGTTGACTCCAGCATTGCGCATTTTTTTTATTTTGTGTAGACAGCATATGACACATGCAGTGGTGGGCTGACATAACGGCAGAGGGAGAATTTGCTCAAGGTGGGAATGTGTGTGTGTGTGTGTGTGTGTGTGTGGGCGGGGGGTGCAGAGTTGCCACTGGCCCTCCAATACACATATGTGGGTTGACACTGACAAAAAGAAATAGAAAATCCAATGTTTTTCATACCACTCAAGGCCTAAGACACCCTAAATATCCCTCCACATATATGGGATAAGACCAGGGATTGGAGACAGAGAATATCCATCTCTAATTACATTGCAAATCCCATAATTCTCTGCTGATCATTGACTAATGACAATGGAAGTTGTAATAACACAACTAAAGGACTGCAAATGAAGCACACTCCTGGGTTAGACAGAAGAATAGCAGTGATGAAACTGGTAACTGTAATGAGTGTGAGCCTTAAGCAGGAAACATTGCCTTGATTCCTGTCTGTTATATATGAGCATAGGAAATCATTTTGGCTTATATGTATAAAAGCAAATAGATAAATTCTGGTGCAATCCAGCAGCACCACAGGGGACAAATAAAACATCCTATTGCCTTTTCACTCCTTGGATGCTCGAAAGGTCACCAGTGCATTGGGAAGCATTACTTCTCTTTCTTTGTCCACATGTCTGAAACAGCTTGAAACAATTTAAAATGACACTGTGGAGACTGTACAAATATGGTTCAGCATAAAAATTAGACCTATATTCTGGCACAGTGGCTAATGCTGTCATTTCTGCTGCCCCATAGTCTAAGCAGCAGCAGGGGGATTAGACTGCTCCATGGGACTTGGATTTCATTAGCACTGACACAAGACAGGTGAGGGAACGTTTATGCTTTTACTTACCAATAGCCCTAGTGTTGCTGACGCAGCAGCAACACAACTACATCCACCCACACCACTTCAGGGGCATCTGGAGAGAAGAAGGTGGCCAGTTATGCTTTTCCCAATCTCCTTCTACGCCTCCTCCAAAATCATGGGAGATGTGGTATTCTATTTTATCCCTCAGAAGCAAAAAGGAACAGTGTCTTTTATCAGCAACTGCAATGTGCATAGTCTGGGTAAGGAAATATTGTGAATTAGGGGAAGAACTGAGAAGTATCAAAACAACTTACACATCTGTTCTCATATTAAGCAATTAACACAACTGCAACCAAACACCTTGATGTTTAGGTCGGCAATGCAAAACCATCTCCCAAGAAATCAGGTACTGCTGTCACTATGGCCTTTTCCAGCTCTGCTAAGGGCATGTGATAACGAGAAGACTTAATAATAATAATGATGAATGTTTTCTGCCACCAGCTTAGAGTATTCAGTGGGATGGCATGTCCCTGGAACCCAGCATTCAATTACTGTTCACCTATGGTGCCATGTGTGATTGCACATAGAATATGCAGTGGGTGGACATAATATGATAGATCTTTGCTTCTCTAGACTCTCTATCAGCTGGTGGTGGAGGAAACAGAGGCAAAGGTGGTACACCAGAGGTAGAGAACCCTGAAGGTGCTGGGACAGGGACAGTGAGTACAATTTCCCATGTTCGAACAATGCAGGTGTTATACTCGTCATCGAACATCCTGGCTCTGTCCCTTTGAGGAGGGACAGAGGGCATTGAGACAGTGGCTCTCAATTTCTTTTTGTAGGGTTGAGTTCCCATGCTTAGCATAACTGTAAGAGTGTTTTTGTTGCATGTGCTTTATGAGGGTTGTTGTACCAAGGTGTCACCCCTTCTTTCTGTTTTTCATACCTTGCCACACATAGTGAATTATGCAGTCACTGATGACTGCACTGTTCCTGCCCCAAGGGTAAAATATTCAAATACTCATGATTTCAGTGAGGGGAGAGGTGGAGAAGAATGGCATTCTTCTTCTTCTCCAGGAGAAGCTTCACTGGCTGGGACAAGTGATGTTGCTGTTGCTGCCTCAGCATCAGCACTAGAACTTGGAGCAGAAAGTGGAACCTACCCTATTTCCATTTCACTACTTCCAGTACCCAGTCCCATTGTGGTAGCCATGGCAGTCTGTCACATATTGGTCTGCATATAATCATCCTGCTGCTGCTGTAACAGATGAACCTCTTCCTCTAATGACTCAGTAACAGGAATTACAGCAGCAGCAAACTCCACAATGTCGCTGCTTGTGGTGATGGTGGTGGTGCTCATCCTCATTTGCATCTATTTCTCCCATTTGTTTTTGTCCAAAAATTCCCTCATGCTCTCCCTGACACCAGCTGCTCGACCATCACCCTCACTCTCATTACCACCACCACCACCAGTCTCTTTATGCTCTATGAGATTGGTAGATCCAAAAACAATGGTTACAGGAGCACTCACAGCTTGCTGAGTATATCAGTTGAAAAACAAATCCATGTGAGTTGGTATAAAGTATATTTCTAATGAAAAATACAAAATACTTCTCGACATGGATAGAGAGGTACAGTGGTAGTGGTCTTAGCTCTAGCCAGCAGATGAAACTTTATTTTATTTTAATAATTCATTTAAATGTATTTAAATGTATTTACTCTCTCTCTCTCTACCTATCTCCTTCCATTCTCTGTTTCTCCTAAACTACACCACTCTGCATTGCTTGAAATTATGGGTTCTTATAGTCTCTGGGTGGAAAGTTTCAACCCATTGGAAAACTTAGGCAGGAAATAGAAACATTTTCATGACATTTTCTGTGGTCTTTGTGAAACAGAGGCAAATCTATGGGTTTCTTTTTGGGTAGAAATGTATTTACACTCTCTCTCTACCTTCCATTCTTCTTTTCTCCTAAACTACACCACTCTATACTGTGCAAAATTATGGGGTTTTATAGTCTATAGGTAGAACGTTTCATCCCATTGGAACATGTAGGCGGGAAATAGAACCATTCTCATAATTCTGTGGTCTTAGTGAAACCGTGAAAAATCTATGGGTTTCTTTATGGGTGGAAATTACAATGGGAAAAGCAAAGATTTATGTGTTTTTGGTGAAATTTATTTTTCTTTTTGCCCATTCTTAATGATGGAACAATAATTGTGGGCTCTGTAGTTATAGCAGCTACTGCTGTGACTGCTGCTGATACTTGCTTCCTTACAACAGCCGCAGCATTCCCCCAACTCCTCTTACTCCTCCCCCCATATACATTGCAGCAGACAAAAGCAGCAGCAGAAGTTCTCCTGGTACTTGCAAACTAGGGGTGGGAGAAACATCAGAAAAATTTCCTCCATGACTTTTCATGAAAAAATATTTTCTTCTTTTAGCCAATGCATTATTTTATGCCTTTTTTGCCAATTCCAACACTTTTTTGCCTATGTTTTCTAGGGTGCAATATTTCCCACCAAAATATGGCTTCTTCTGAGGGCTGCAGTGAAGAAAAAAGAAGCTGAAAGTCAAAGTTGTGAGTCCTATAGCAACAAATGCCTTGAAAAATATGTTAGCTTGCAGAGTGCCTTTGTCCTTTGCTGACAACACTAACTTCCTTCTTAAGTGACACTGTCATATATTCATGATTTACAACCTACAATATGGCAGATGTGTATGGTAGTGTTGAGCGAGCATGCTCGGCCGATGCTCGGATCGGCTCGAGCATCGCTCTGCTCGGCACATGGCGGTACTCGTACGAGTACCGCCATGTGCTCGCCCGGCATGTTCGGGTGGCGGGGATCTGTGCAGAAGGAGGCACAGATCTGAAGACGCTCCGCTGGACCACCAGGGACTGGAGGTAGGGGGCATTGCGGAGATGAAGGGGGCATAGCGGAGATGAAGGGGGACATTGCGGAGATGAAGGGGGTATAGCGGAGATGAAGGGGGCATAGCGGAGATGAAGGGGGACATTGCGGAGATGAAGGGGGCATTGCGGAGATGAAGGGGGTATAGCGGAGATGAAGGGGGCATAGCGGAGATGAAGGGGGACATTGCGGAGATGAAGGGGGCATAGCGGAGATGAAGGGGGCATTGCGGAGATGAAGGGGGTATAGCGGAGATGAAGGGGGCATAGCGGAGATGAAGGGGGACATTGCGGAGATGAAGGGGGCATAGCGGAGATGAAGGGGGACATTGCGGAGATGAAGGGGGACATTGTGGAAGAGGGGCATTGTGGAGATGAAGGGGGGCATTGACCAGGCACCCTCCCCTCATCAGAGCAGGGGGTGCCTGGTGTAATGCTCGTGTCGCCCCATTCAATTCAATGGGGCTCGGGTGCTCGGCCGAGCACTCGAGCCTCCGGCGGTGCTCGGTCAGAGCACCCGAGCATCGGGGTGCTCGCTCAACACTAGTGTATGGTAGTGGAGGTGGGGGACTCACATGGTGCAAATTCTGTGTGTTTGTGTGCGTATATATATATATATATATATATATATATATAGATAGATATATATATATATTAGTCCTACAGCAGATTTTACCAATATCATGTTTGCATCAAATGTAAGCTATCCTTCTTCATTGATTATTGATATTCATTAATTATTGGTCATAACAGTGGTCCCAGGAATTCAGTAAGTGTGGGTAGGCAGGACATGGCAGAAGAACCCTATAACTTTATTGCTTTAACAACATGAGGAGAAGAGGTGGTGGAGGTAGAGGCAGCATGTGTGGACAGTTTATGACTCTTGTCATTTTCTACAGCAAACCCAGAGTCATCATACTCCTCTGCAGCAGGAGCCATAGGTATTATTTGATGGTGGCACACTCTCTGACACATCAATAACATCACCACTTCCCTTTTCTTTTGGAGCGCTTCTTCTGTTGGTAGTTGTGGCACCTCTGACCTGCTAATAGTGTGTCTCCCAGTCACACCTGTGGTCATGCATCAGGTGAGATCTCATAGAGGAGGTGCCACTGACTAGGTATGAGCCTGCATTCCCCCTGCTCACATGCATTTTGCACATAGAACAGATAGTATCATGCTTAGCTTTTGGATTCTGAGTGAAGTATCTCTGTACTATGGATATCATGAACTCAATGGTTCAGGAGCGGCTAATGCTACTACTGGGGCTAGATGTTGATACAATTCTTCTACTGTTGTTACTACTACTAGGTGCCAAAGGTACAGCACTTCCAGCAGCAGCAATCGTCAAAGCGAATGTTGTAAATGTTAATAATCTGTATTGCTGTTGTTGTTGCTGCTGGTTACTCAACACACGTTTGTGTGGCTGAGTGGAACTTAAATTTGGTAGGGCTGATGATGCTGATGATGACTGACAAGATGAGTTTTTACTTTTTGACAACTTTGTTTGTCCAGGGTCAGAATTTCCAATGGTTTTTTCAAACAGTTTATAGACAGGCATAGTGCTCCTTTTCATATCTCTCACTCTCAAATTGATCTGTATCTGAAGAAGAGGAGGATGCAGGAGGGATATATTCTAGCTCTGCATCATCATCAGTCATCATTAGGTCATCCTCAGCATCAGCATCGCCAATCGTTTCTTGCCCACTACCATTATATTCCTCAATGCTTTTAGAGGTGTGACACAATGTCTTTTTACTTTTAGTTGCACAAAGTAGTTTGAGGACAGTTGTTTTGATGCTTGTTTGTCTCACTGTCTGATGCAGCAATTGATTCAGCTGCTTCACCTTCCTGCATTATGCCATTGCCATTAGCAGCACTAGAATGAGACTCATTGTTGTCTTCAGTGTTGTTCTTATATGTTTTTTTTGTACTGGCGTTGCTGGTGGAGGAACTTTTGGTGGGACCTTGACAAACTGCATCCACCCTGGGAGGAGTGTTATCATTATCATTTCTTGCACACGTTGCAGCAACCATGGCTTCATTTAGTTTTTGAACTAACACTTTAATTTGACATCCCTGCACTACTCCACCTTTCCCCCTCCTCCCTTCCCCTTGTGTGTTTGCTGGACAATACTTAACTCCTTTATGTGTTTTTACTATCTACAGAACACAACTGATTGAGTATGATGTCTTGCCTTAGCCCTCAACAAAATTCTCAATGTCGTCTGCTGTCTATCAAGTCTGCCTTAGTCACACAGCTCATGTCAGGCTCCCGGTCAGCTGTCTGTCACCTAATATATTTGTTTATTATTTTTTATTTAGTTTTTTTTTTTTAACCTTTTGAGTGCCAGAGGGGTACGCAAAGCATTGCAAAAAAAAAAAAAATCAACAGACTTCCCCAGACTTCCCCAGCACAGAGACAATAACAGCAATATCTGCAAGCAAACTAGACCCCAGCTGCCTGTGTCTTGCCAGTCAGTCACACCAAATTTTGGGGTATTCCTTCCTCCTTTCCTCTCTCCTAAAGTGCCCCCAGACTCCCTTAATACAGAGAACAAATGTCCTACGTAAAATACTCCCTAAACTAAGCTTCAATTCCCCTATTTGCTTGTCTTCTCTAGCTCAAAAATGTTCTGCATTCTCCTGTAACAAAAACAGAATGGCTACTGTGAAAGCCTGACACCTTTTTATATGCCTGCAGGAAAAGAAGAGAAAACTGCTATGTGTGTGTGTGTGTGGGGGGGGGGTGACAGTGTTCCCATTGATTTCAATGCAGTGAGATAGGCAAAAAAAAGCAGGAAAATGGCACTTTTAGCAAGAATTTTTTTTGCCAAGCTGGAAGTTCCATATTTTGTCATTTTTTCATTTGAGGAGAAAGATTTCACCCAGTATACAACTATGCCAGAAAGCACTTTTCATTTTCTTTCTAGCTCTTTGCTTCTACAGCTGTCTCTGTCTCAACTATATGTTGAAGAACAATGGTAAGTTCTGAATGTTTATCGTAATGCAGTGGGAATTATTATGGCCATAGAAAGGTTGAAATGCTCTAATTTCCAATGTGTAAGAATATTTGCTGATAAAGTGGCAAATACATCTTCAAGTTGTAATGTTTCTGTTTAAATATACATAAATAAAGTGTTATTTTAGGAGCTTTTAAAATAAATATGGTGGATTGACTCAGAGACAATGCAATCGGGGTTTGATTGTCTGAAATATAGTATTTTCTTCTTACTTATTTATTATAGGTTCAACAGTTTGTGATGAAATAACAGCATATTCAATTACAGCTGTTCTATCTTTTTCCACTCCAGGACAGTATCAGACAGACACCAAGGCTCAAATATATTTTGCAAACAAGTCCAAGCCTTCACTCTTCTAAGAAAGGGAGCAATCACATGGTTCATATAATGCTTAGAAAGGTTTCTTTTTCTGTAAGCAATAAGAAAAAAAGGGACACCAGAGTACCAGAAACACACATTCATACACCTATAGAGTCCAGAGACCCCACTCCATGGAAGGAGAAATAGCAAAAGAGACGATCAGTAATCTTTATCTCTGAAGCAGTGGTGTATTAAGGATTCAGTTTAGAGGGGTCTGATTTTTACATGGGCAGGCACTAGACATACAAAATTTTTTTCAAAAATCTTTATTGAGAAAGTTCCAAAGCATTCACAACGCAACAAAAATGAAAATATCAGTAGAGATACAGTCACATCTCAAGAACCGGCAGGTATAGATGTCAATGACGTGCAATGATAGCAATTCAAAATATATAACAAAGAGGTGCACATAAACATATAAACATCCTGATGTAAGGTACTGCTATTCAAGCCTTCAGGTCAATTCCTAGCTACATCCAAAGACAGATATATCTCTAAGGCCTAAAGAAAAAAAAAAAAAAAAAAAAACAATTGGTGACTATAGTGTATGTAGAAGTCGAAGAGAAGAGAGGAAAGAAAAGGGGAAATATGAGCGAAGGTAAGTAAGAGGTGAAGTAAAAGAGAGGAGGGTTCAGAGTAATGGAAAGGGGGGTAGTGGGGGGAGGTATGGGAGGCGGTACCCCAGGACGACAGTACAATAAATCGTACATTAGATCGTGATAATAGGATAGATGATTACTGAAATACCGTGTCAATTAACGCCTAGAGGATGAGTCCCAGCCAGCTAGACACCAGGATGAGATCCAACCCATCTGATAAGAGGAAGATGGTCAATTCAAGGCCAAATAGACCAGACAGAGTCAAAATCTAAGTGTGGATGTTGAAATGGCATGACAGTGTTCCATTCTTTTAATATCAGAATTTTTTGTGTGCCATAAAGAGAGGGGTGGAGCTACATCCTTCTTCCAGAATAAAGGTATTAGAGACTTTGGACCGTTCAGCAGTGCACATATCAGTCTCCTACGGCTATTAGAGAGTTTAAAGGGAAGATGATCAAAAAATACAAATAAACATAATAAAGGATCTCTTGCTAAAGTCAGAGAAATAGTCAAGTTTATCTCCTTGAGTATGAGATCCCAATACAACTCAATTATTGGACAGGACCACCATATATGTGATGACGAACCATCACTAACATGACATCTCCAACACTGAGGGGAAGACTGGGGAAAGATATGAGATAGATAAAGAGGGGTCTGATGCCATCTGGTGATTAGATTATAATTTAACTCTCTGGCATATGAGTCCCTTGTGAGTTTAAAGTTGTTTTGAAAGATCTTGGACCATTGCGAGACCTCAAGTGAAACGGACAGCTCCTTTTCTCAAGTCTTTAGAAAATACAACTTAGGAGCATCCAACACCTGACTCAGAAGATTATAACAAGAAGACAAGGGTCTGAAATTCTCAGGGGTACAAACTAGGTGTTTTTCAAAAACTGTCAAGTCCCTAACCCTATATCCCATTTTCCATTCCTTTCGAATCCAGGCATGCCAAAATTTTTGTGCACACATTCAAGGGATAGTAATACTTTATTATTACTATCCCCCATATTGTAGATATTTGTAAAATAGTTTAATAGCCCCCAGGTTCATTTCTCAAACTTTTATGGTGTGAGAGATAACTGAAGGCAAAGTTCCTCCCTCCCTCCCCCTTCCCTGAAGTCAGCGTTGTACTGACTGCAGGGGAAGTTTGTCATATGATAGGCTTGTGGCTCTTCAGCTGAGCTGAGCTCATGTTAGTGAAAAATAATTATTTCACTGAAACAGTGTTCTACATGTGCTTAGTTTGCAAGCACACGTAGAAGACCGTTTTAGTGAAATAATTATTTTTCACTAACGCGATCGCGGCTCTGCTGCACAGCCGCCTGATGAAAGTCAGACTGGATATCCCTGCAGTCAGCTACAACACTGACTTCAGGGAAGGGGGAGGGAGGGGGGAACTTTGCCTTTGGTTATCTCTCAAACCATAAAAGTTTGAGAGTTGAACCTGGGGGCTATTAAATGATTTTGCAAATATCTACAAAATGGGGGATAGTAATAAAGTATTACTATCCCTTTAAGTATTCATTGCAATAAACATATTGGGCCTGTGTCAAAGCTGGGAGTAAAGTAAGGGTGTGATGATATCCTTCAGAAATGTTGTGTATATGCATTCATGTGTGTGTGATAATGTGTTCATGAATCATCATGTTGAAATATACTTACATGATGATGATGTGCACAAGAATGTAGAGAGGAGATACGCTGACATGTGCAGAAGAAAGGCTTTGTCCATTGGGCTTAACCTTTTGCATGTAAGAAATGCCTACCTGATGGAGTTTCAGAGTAAAGGATAAACATGGTACACTTTCCAATTAAATTCTTGTGGGGAGGAAAATGAATCTTGTACATATCCCCAATGCAAACAGACCACTAAGGTTGACCAATGGCTATGGAATTGCACTAAAGAGGACATTAACAGGAAATGGTCAGCCTTAAGCTTTTAGGGAGGTGCCTACAGCAGTATTTAAAAAAAAAATACAGAAAGGAAACATTTTTTCTTGTACTTTTTTAACAAACTGTGTAGACTTACCAGAAAGAATATCAGGTAGGTACACATGATCCTGCTAAAATGTGAAAGATAAGAGGATAGAGAAAACATACAAGAGAGAACAGTGCTTAAAACAAACCAGAAAGGATCACTTTTCTTATTTTGAAGATAAATAGTCATCATTATTATTATGTGTATTATGAGTACTCTATGCTGCGGTGCACAGAGGATTGTAACCACTAAACTATGTGCCCAATGTTTACAAGGAATAAATCTCCACACTGCCCATTCTGTATATTATAGTTTGTTGGCTTCATTGAAATAAATTATGAACCTGCTTTCTACATAAGCACAGGCCTTCACTGAAGGAAAATAATAGAACATGAATAGATATAAAACATCTTTTGTTAATATATTCTTTTGAAGCACATTTAAAAACATTTTAAAAGCAGATTAGATCTGTATGACTGTTATTTGTATCAATGCTATTTTTCATGTAAACCGTTGGATGCTTTTCAATTCAATGGTAATCTCTCTGGCATCCAATGGTTCAGTATACATTGCTTTATCTGCTTTGGCACTATAGAGATCTCCAACTCTTACGCCCAAATAATTTGGACAATTATAGAATTTTTGGGTACATCACTCACAGATATTGTCCAGTTTGGAAATGTTCCACTGATAGAAATTCTGTCAGTTTCCTAGGTACATATTTTCCCACTAGACTGTGATCCTTTCATTTATCAAGTAATCATCTATGCAGCATTATAGCAAAAGTTTTTTGTAAAGAATCCAAATAATATATAATCACTAAATAAGCTTGAGTCAAGTTTTTTCTCCTTTTTTACAGAATGCAAGAAGATTTGTATGACATTTTATGTAACTCGTGAAATTATATTGGATTAAATTTATAATCTCTAATACACATTCCAGTATACTTTTGCATAATACTCCGTCAAGCAGTTTACCAGCTATTGAGAGTGTACCTAGTAATCTAATTATGAAGAAGTCTACTTATAGATATGTGCCATCTGGTCTATTCACCCTAAAGTTATATAATCATGTTTTTACTTCGTCTGACATCAGCTACAAATATGCTGGGCCAACATTATGGTACTATTACTTTGCAAATGTTTATTGGTACTTATTTGATATAAATAGTAGTAAATAATTGACTCTCAGCTATGTATGTCAAGCTTGCTACTCTGCAGTTACCATACTTAGATATTGTGAGGATAAAAGGAGGGGAGCGCTCAAGTGACCGCCAACAAACCTGAAGCTATTTCTTGAATTTATTCTTACAATTAAAAAACAACAAACGTAGATACTTAATCACGTGGACATACAGTGGATATACGTGTCTTAAGCTTTTTGTGAGCATATTACTCACTTAATCATAGGCTTATACGTAGATATTGTTAAATACATTTTAAATAAATATATCACATGCCTTGATTATAAAATATTTAAATGCTTATTTTTCTGTTCCATCTCTTTTTTTCTTAGCTTCCAGCTAGAAATGAGAAAAATTATTTTGTACGTTTCATATTTGTACAAAAAAGCTACTCCATAAAACACAAAACAAATGTATCATTTAAATTGTCAGATTAATCAGATTATATGAAAAGTGGTTACCTTAAATTAAACAAATACATAAATAAAAAAAAAAAGCTAAGAATTATGACAAATGGTTTCATAGCATATAACATGTTGATAACATTTTTTTTTTTTTTTACACAGTAGGAAATTGGGCAGACTAGATGGGCCGAATGGTTCTTATCTGCCGTCAAATTCTATGTTTCTGTGTTTCTATGTTTCTATATCCAACTGTATTTTGGAGTGAGAAAGGAACATTTTACCCACTTAGGACTTAATTGGAAATAGATTCAGTAAAGTTTTTTTTTTGCCTTCCTCTAGATCAGCAGGAGTGATGCGACATGGACCGAACTTGATTGCATTTTTTCATCCTCATGAATTGTATTACTATGTTATTATCTAAGTAAGGGGACACATTGTTACTTCTAATCATAACATGATGCCATTTGAGATTTGTTCCCAGAAACATCAACAGATGGTATTAATGAGAACTGTTATTTTAGGAAAGCAAACAGTAACAAGCAAAGTTCATCACTGCAGAACATAGACTGGCATATAGTCTTCTCAGAAAAAACACAGATGATAAATGGACATCTTTAAAATATTGACATCTTTAAAATATGTCCCTAGTACATTTCCTAAACATAAACAAAGTAATGTTGATTTTTACAGAAAATCACATAAATGAGTGAGTTTGAAGGAGCAATATTTTGTCCTTCTCAAAAATGTACAATGTACATCGCTGTCTCTTTTATCAGGCACGGGTACATCAAGGTAGCTGCCTGTCTCTGTCACCAAAGTCAAAGGTTTCTTTTTTGTTAATAAACTGTCCCTGTCTGTCGCTATCCAGTGTCTACAAAAAATAACACACGCACACGCACACTCCATGCATCTGTGATTCCTACTCCCTCCGTCATTGTCTTTCTATCTGCCTGTAGCTAGAGTCAAAGTTTTAGAAGCCCCTTTCTCTCTTCCAGGTCACTACAGTCTTAATTTTTACAGACTTGTTGGCCTCAGAATCAGTAGGGATAAACTGAGCTGCAGAGCTGAGTGCAGTACCACCACTCCTCACTATTTGCTTGTTCCTATTCTTTTTTTTAATTTCAAAAGAATTCTTAATGTTGATAAGAAAGGCATTACATAGTACAGAATATTCACTAATACAATACAGAGAATAACAAAAGCATGCATCATCATGTCTACAGACATTTTCAAAACCCCATTAAGATAACATATGGGAAATACAATATGGAGGTAATCATAATAACAATAATGTACAATAGAAGTACCTATGCACAGAATCACAGAGAAGCTAGTACTAGAGAATAAAGATTGCTGAGCAAGAAGAAGAGATGGGAGATGCAGAGGGAAAGTAAAAAAGAGTGGTGTAGGGGCTCAATGAGGATGGGGGGGAATGGAAAAAAAAGGTTGGATAAAGTGTCGGGAGGAAAAATGTTATTATAGGGTCGATAAAGTCATCCAAACACATTGAAAGATTAAGGATTTACTAGAGGTTTGAGGGGTTATCAAGAGAGGGAAGAGTCACATAGGGAGAATGTTTGTGGAGAGCAATACTAGAATTAATCCACCAAGTCCAGCAATTCTGAAATCTGGAAAAAGAATGAGTGGAGATTACATGTAACCTTTCAAGTCTGTATGCATTTTTAATTTTGGAGTACCACAAAGAGATTGGAGGAGGATTGGGATCTTTTCAATACAACAGAATTGTGGACTTCACAATATTAAGAAGGGCCCTTACAACCCAACATATATCCAATGGCATGGCTAAACATAATTGATGCTTGTAGGAAAATAAGCAAACCAAGGGATCCTGAGGGATGACATACTTTAAAAGAACATGGATTTCCTGAAGAACCTGAGACCAGAACAATTGAATTTTAGCACCAAACATGTGGTGTCAAACCAGTGTCAGTGTTGCAACACCAACAAAGGAGGTTTGTGAGAGGTGTAATGGGGTCATATACCAGCCTAAGATGATCTTACAATTAAGGGACTTAGTGGCCGAGTCTCTTATGTGTGAGAGGTTACAACAAAAAATTTGCTACCACCGTGTCAAATCATACGATACTGATAATTCTCTTTCCCGATTGTAAAGAAAGTAAGGTTTGGTAAGTGTTGAGGACCTACTCAGAAGAGAGTAACAAAGAGATAAGGGGCATAAGGGGGATTACAATTTATGCAACCAGTCTGATGTGTTGTTGCGCTCACGTTTGCACGCGAACATTTGGATTTCCATTTTTAGGAGGTTTTGGATTTGTAGCCTCTTCCTGGTTGATTCTTTGATTCAAATTGGGAATTGGTGAATCGGGAGTTAATTTGAGCGCACTCCCATCTAAAGACTGATTGCTTTTAAAAGCTGATCCCATTTGATGTCCGTAGCAAGTTTACATATGAGTGGAGGAAGCATTGAGTTTTCATTGGTTGCTACATTGTTTAAATTTGACCACAGAAGGAGTGTTTAATCTTTTTGATCATGATTAAGCCCCAATGTACGCAAAACATGTCGATCTGAAAAAACCATCATCTGCACTATAAAGGGTACCCACTAACCAACTGTCTTCATTGTTCAAAAGATTTATCAAGGTATTTGTAACCATCTACTATTTTAATTGTTGTATCAATAAAGAAACTCTTGCTTTTATCACCACATGACTTGAATTCACTAAACCTTATGGTGCACCTGCTTTGTATTGGATGGTGTTTGGTATTTAAAGGGTTAAAGAAGAAACCCTAGGATGCACAAACGTGAGCTATATTATAGTCATAGCTGTTTATATTAAAAAGGGCATGAAGAAGTGTTGGTATGAAAAGTGAAAAGTACGATTTGGAATATTTTGTATGTGGGGCGGAGCTGCTTACCTATATCTGTATAGATCTAAATAAGATTCCATCTTCTCTCCTGTTCTCGGATGCCGAAGAAAAGTAAGTAGTAGAATATATTTGTGGTTTGAAAATTTGGAGGGATTAGAAGATACAATATCAGCAGCTAGCCTATCAAACTCGAGCAAGGCCATTGATCATTTTTTAGGAGAATTCAGACCTCTAGTGTTCATAGAAACTATCTTAAGAGGCTGCATGAGCAATGTGGGAATGAGTAGCATCTGGACTGTTCACTCCTGCAGGAAGAAAAAAAAGGGGGATGGGGGAAGGAAGGGCCATGGTGAGATGGGAAGTAGGAGAGGAAGAAAGTACGATAGAGGAAAAACATAACAATCTGTAAGGTACATGAGAGCACAGAAAAGTAAGACAAATGTATAGCCGATACCATGTGAATGCAACTAGGTCTAGGCCAGGGCCAAGTAGCAAGAGAGAAAAATATAGATAAAATGGGGAAGAGCTCCGAAGTGAGCTTCCTTGTAAGACAAGAAAAAGGAAGAGATAGTATAACATAAAAGCCATGAAGCTAGGGCTTAGTCAGGGCAGCCATTCATAAAAACCTAAGGGGGCATCGGTTATTGAAATCAGAAGGAGATGTCAGGTAGATAAATATTCTTAACTATACTGAATGCAGTAAAAGAACTTAGGGAATCCGTCAAGCCACATAAAAAGTGATTGGGCAAACTACATGAAATTAGTAGAACATAAAGGGACATAAAGGTCACTATAATGAGTGTACATGGAGCTTGTGGTACCACATACAAGACATTTATGCATGCAAGAAAACTACTGCATTGTAGATGAGTCTATCCTACAAATATAGTACAATAGAAACTGAAACCAGATAATACCTCTGTATAATACATGGGTATCGTAATGTGTTATTATACAAGCTGCCAAATATTAATATTAATGAGACAGAGTATCTACAATGCTCTACCTAATCAATTAGTGCAATTCAGAATAGCCATAAACCTGTATTAAATAGATATTATCCAAATCATGAGATCTTCCTGACTATTGAAATTATAAAGGGACTGAGAATAATAATGTGTTGAAGAAAGATTATTAAAGAGAAAAAACAGAAGTGTCTTCACATTGTTTAGTAATGGTGCCCCCTTTGAATTGGGCGTTAAATTATGTGTATATATAGCAGCATATGAGTATAGGACGAGAGGTGTGGAAGGTGGCCCATCCTGGAACTAAGTCTTGTGCTGCGTTAATGACTATCAGGAAGTGACAACTCCCACACCAGTAATCAAGAAATATGACAATCTTCCTATACAACGGTCAACCTTGCAATGCCTCGTTAGGAAGATGTTGAGAGAAAAACACCTGGCAACGTCAATATCCCTGCCGACTCCCACCTCATAAGGAGGATACCAACTCCCCAATAAGTGACCTTACAGCTGCCTCACAGAGGATGCTGGATAGAATATACATACACAAAATAGATTGTAATCTATTGAATGAAAATAACCCCAGAAAAGAAATCCCTTAAGGAGAAAAGCAGAGTGAATGGCTATGAGAGGTTGTCTAACTAAATAAATCGTGGTTACTACATGTTCAGTAACAATCCCCATATTATAAGCAGGCGATCAACGATAGCTCAAAACCTCCCCTTGACTCCGATAGAGGTTTCAAATCCTCCCCTACCACAAAAAAGCAAAATATTTATGACATTATCAAAAAAGTATATCAGACCTCTCTACCAGACATTAGTAGTATGGGCTGTAGTGAAGAAGTAAATATTATACCAGAATGCCCCCATTAGTTCCTGTAAATGTGACATTAAAACAGAGAGGTAGGGAAGGGAGAGGGGGCTACAATAAAGGTAGGTGGTGAAATCCAAATACCTGACTACTGAGAAAGGGAGAAGCGATACCTGATCTAGGCCCAAATACAATATAACTGGTGAACAAAATAACAAAAACAGTCCGGAGTGGAATAAATGTGAGCTTACTAACTCAGTAAAGACACTGAGACTTCACAACCAATATAAAGGTCAATAAAGAGGTGAAAGTTCTCCTGCAAAGTGGTTCAATATCACATTCTTCACCTATTCAGGTCCAGGTAATTGTAGAAGGAGGCTAACCATCAGCAGCCATGTCAAGGCAGTGTTTTTTTTCTTCTTGAGAGGAGATGTAGAGGTTCATTCCTGATGCTTCTGAGATCTCTTGGGTGCTGACGGAGTTGACTGCATAGGTTCAGGCTTTGTTGATAGGCCCAAGTGGGTACAGATGGAGAGAATCTCCTCAGTGCTAGACAATGCTGCAGTCTCTCCCATATGTGTAACTTGGAGGGAAAACGGACAGCCCCAGCTACACTTAGTTTGTTGCTTGTGCAGAAAGTTGGTTAGATGCTTGATGGAGCATCTTTGCCGCAATGTGTAAGGTGAAAGATTGTTGAATAGTTGTATCTCAACCCCTTTGTGGAGAATGGGAGCATTTTCACAGCTTTTGTGCATAATTGCCTTTTGAGGCAAACAATCACATCCCTGGTAGGGCCAATCTGATTGTCCCAAGATCTTAGGGATCTGCATACCCTTACAATTAATATCTTATCCTCAACAGATATGTTGAACAGGGATGAGAATATCTAAGTAACTACATTGCGTAGATCTTGAGACAAGGTGGATTCCAGCAAGTTTTTAATGCGGACATTAGACCATCTGCTCCAATCCTCCAGGTCCTCAATTTTTAATGTAAGCTGTTGGATGAGATCCACACGATCTAATGTAGAGTCCTCTAAAAATTGCATTTCATTAGCAGTGTTTACTTTGTTGTCCTCCAGGATGTTAATTCTGATAGTAAGCTAAGTGATATTTTCCTTAATGGAGGAAATTTTGGCTTGCATGGCCTGTTTGATGTCCTCCAATTGTTCTTTGCAGTCGTCTTTAGAGACCAGCCCTTTTATTAGAGCTGCAAGATCTTCTCTACTTATACAAAGTATGTGTCATTTCATGGTTTGCCATAGGTATCTGCGCCAGAGGTTGTACTCCATCCAAGGCCAAGACTTGTGGCTCACAGGAATGAGGCAGAGATAAGGAGTGCATCACAGATGTTTTTGGTGGGCTCAGCGGAACCACAGTTTTGTGAGGAATAGAGTTGGTAATTGGGTTGTCCAAACTGAGCTTCTTCCCTTTCTTTCCTTTCCTCCATCTAAATGGCAAGGTAGCAAGTAGATGAAAAAGAAACATATATGTAGACCTTTCTAAGGAAAATTAAGTCACATCAGACAGTAGCTCACACGAAGTACGTCTTACTTCATTGTGGCCAGGCCACTCCCCCTGCTTGTTCCTATCCTATTTGTGCTTGTGGGGGTGGCTGTTAAGTAAGTTGTACTTGTCTGTCTCTTTGGGTGTCTAAAGTATGTGTCTGCAAACTATACCTGCCATTCAGCTGCCTGTCTGACTGTTACTCATTTGTCAGTCAAAATGATTTTTTTTCTCCTTTCTCCATTTACAGTCCCTAGACTTCCCACATATGGAGAACAACTTGGATGCCTTCGAGATTCCTAAAATTAAACTTTAGCTACACTCTCTTTTCCTGTCTCCTTTAACATCAAAATAATTATTTTTTTCTCTGTATCTCACATACACAGAATGTCAAGCTGCAGGAACCTGATGGCTCTTGTATACTATCACTAGTGTAAAAGCCCATGTACATGGGCCAAGGTCTGGGTGATGTTAAGAGGCCAGTCCTGCTCTGAGTCCTGCCGCTGACGCAGTCATGCACTGTAGAGACTGGCCAAAAGCACAGAATGCTCCCAGCATTCCTACACCTCCCAGCATTCTGTGCGTTTGGGCAGTCTCTACTGCACATGATGACTTCTGACAAACATCCTAGCAAATTATTATATATGATGGTGGGAATACAAGAAAACACTACACTTAGGGGAGGGATTTCATTCTTATCATTGATTTAATGCAATGACAAGTAGAAAAAGGTGGGAAAAGCCACTTTTCACAGGAAATTTCCCTCTTGCTGGAAAGTGCCATTTTTGCATGTTTCTCTTTTGAGACAAAACATTTTTCCCTTCCCTATTATGTTCATTGAGACAGACATGACAGTTGCTAGCAGGACCATAAGACACCAACTCTTTTCCCCTCTTATGGTAATCTTAACCCTTTAAGGATCAGGGCATGTGCAATGCATTGTTTACCAATTTCTTATGCACTCTTCTGGTCCTTAAAGTGTTAAAAAAGCTCCTGCACTCGGATTACTTCAGCTTAAAAACTGCCAACATCTGTCTGTCCTGTCTCCATGGGTATTATATTCAGGACTGATTAAAGATGTTATAACTTGAAAAAGGCACAAGTGCTAAACTCGTAAGGGTCATTAGGATTTTATGGCCTGGCCAGCAGGACAGTTTTCACAACCCCTGGGCCCCTAAGTGAAATTGGGAATGGAGACTCCCAATTATAGGTTAACATTTAGTTCTATTTTTCTACTTCCTTTATTCCCATTTGTGGTGAAAGTCATCTTCATTTACATGTTCTGTAGACAGGACTGCCTCACTCATAATAACATAGTAACATAGTAAATTAGTTTGAAGAAAGACATAAGTCCATCAAGTTCAACCTTCGCCTCATACCGCAGTAACTGAGAATTTTATAGCTTTCCTGCTACAAATTAAATTAGTCTTTATCAGACCTTCCTGATCAGCCTACTGATAAACAGTATAACTCTGTATGTTCCCTTTTGAAAGAAATTTTTCTAATCTTCTCTTAAATGTATCCATTGTATCTGCCATAACTACCTCCCTGGGCAATGAATTCCACAAACCTCTTCACAGACCGCCTGACCAAAGAATTCAGTTGGTCCCTTTCTGTGAGAATGTGGCTGATGGAAGCCCACAATGAGGCCCCTTGAGCCTGGAGGCCCCCAACTTACTCCCAGGTACTCCCATGCATTAAAATGTCCCTTCCTCCCAACATTTAAAATTGACAAAGAGGGACACTTTTATTTTAGGTGGTGTTCTTGGGGGCATGGATAGTGGGATGGGCATTACCAAGAATGGGTTATTCATGACCTACTGACGCCTCTTTGGGTAACTGAATAAATTATTTATAACACGACCAAAGTATGTTATTTACACAGACTCATTTATAAACACATATACTAAAAATACTGGCACATCAGGATGGGAAAGAGGGATAGAGGGATTTGGGTCTCAAAGAGGTACATTCCCTCCTAAAGAGGGACACTTGGGAGGTTTGGTTAGGTGTGTGGTGATTATTATTAGGAGATGTTACTTCTCCTTTAAACAATAAACTCTCACTTACATATTTGTAGCACAAATTTTCAGTTTTGACTTTGCTTATCAATAGAAAACACAATTCGTTGGAAGAAACATGTGGTCTTGGTGTCTTTCAGTTTTGGGCACCAGGCTCAGCTGCATGCTGTTATAATTATTATTTGTTTTAATAAAGCTTTGACAGGGTTTGGAAGGCTGTATGAGGTACTGTAGAACAATACAGGCACAATAAACCCAGCTTACAATCTAATTTGTTGCCTACGGGAGTTTACGTGTTTTACCCAAGGTCGACTAGAGCCAATATTAAACACAGATCCTCTTATTCAGCTTACCGTGTTATATACACAATGATAAGCGCCCTTATACAGCTGGGAACTGAGAAATAATAGGAAACAGCTGGCCAATATGGGAGTCTGTGATTCAGCTTATAAAGCCATGCACCATTATTGTGTGGAAAGGCAAAGCAGGATTGCCAGAAGAGGATTTCAGGGATAGAAAAAGGTAACAGAGGCTGTGCAATTATATTAATAACATAATAGCATATTTGTAATATATAATCAATGGGCCTTACGTAAAAGCAAATTGGTCTTCTTCTGAAGCAACCTTAATGTACTGTATGGTTGCAGACAACCATTCCAAATGTTCCCATTGTTTCAAATGGCTGTTTAACCCCTTGAATGATACAGAGGTCTCCAAAGCATTGCAAAGCAATGCATTAAAGACTGCTCTAGCATTCAAGGGGTTAAAAGCTCAATTTAAATCAATGGGCATGTTTATTTTTTCTCCATTATTTCTCTAGATTGCTTTTATACATAAAGCATAATGTTGCAAAAGTCCACCAAAACAGCTGGTGTTAGACTTTAATGTCAGTAGGGGGCACTCTAGGGTATGCACACTGTATGTACAATCTCCACCATCTTTAGGACTTCCATGCCAGCAAGACATTTAGAATGCACGGGGAGAGGGAGTATGCTTACATAATTTCCCCTATGCCTCAAAGCATAGATGCAAAAAAGGCATGAAAGAAAATAACATTCCAAAATGCACGCTGATTACCATATTGTCCTGTCCTTGGAGCAAATAGCATTAAAGGGATAGTAATGTCAGAAAAAAAGTATTAACTATATGGTGGACACAATTATAAGAGAGTACTTGCAATTATTCTTATCTCTCAAACCATTATGGTTTGAGAGATATAGGAAAATAAAGTTATCCGCTCCCTGCCCTTTCTGCTGTAAAGCTGTCAGAAGCAGATTCTGGTTGCTTGACCAGATGTGGCTTTTCAGCAGAACCGATATAAAGATATCTAAAGATAAATACTTCATCAGAATGGTCTACAACATGTGCTTGCAAACCAGGCACACGTTGTAGACGGTTCCGGTTAAGTATTTATTTTTAGGTATCGCTCTTTTGGCACAGCTGGAGAGCTGCCGTCTGATCCAGGAACCAGAATCTGCTTCTGACAGCTTTACAGCTCATCAAGCAGAAAGGGGGAAGAGTGGAGAACTTTATTTTCCTATATCTCTCAAACCATAACGGTTTGAGAGATACAAATAAGTGCAAGTACTCTCTTTTAATTGCATCTACCATATAGTTAATACTGTTTTACTGACATTACTATCCCTTTAAGTAGCTTTGTAAATTGATGTTAGGTGGGTGTAGGGACAAAACAAAATTGATTCCAGCACAGAATAAGCATCATAGAAGGAGGGTGAATTATCCCTTTGTATTTGGGGACACTAATAAAAGGCCTCCTTCTTTTCAATGACTTTTAAACTTTTCAAAGTTTTTAATAGTGCATCCTCAACACCATTTTGATACAAGCCACTTATATAAGAGACTTACATTATGAGTAGTGCAGCATGCCGGGAAGTTTGTGTAAGTCTAACTAAAATAAAATACAGGAGTTTTAACCCTTTGATTGCCAGAGTGGTATCCAACACATTGCAAATTACCCCCATTTAAATAAGATTTGCACTTCTTTTAAATTACATATTTATATCTTTCTCATCTTATCAGTCCTGCTAGGGAAATGTGAAAATCAATATAATGTTAAGCCTTTGAGTGCCAGAGGGGTACATAACACATTGCAAAGCCCTCTAGCACTCAGAGGGTTAAAGATAGAAATAAATTCTACCTAAATCTATTTGCACTATGTAGTTTTGTGATCTAGGAAACCCTAAGGCATGTAAAACTATACCACTAGTGTTCTATGTTCTTCAGGATGGCAGGAGATAGTAAAGAAGAACAGTCTGAAAGATGTTATTAATGGAAGACAAAATATTTTTATGATATCATGCTATAGTGACTTTTCTCCTGAGTAAAACAAGGGCACTCTGACTACTGGTAGCTGCTTTATTCAAATGTTATAACAATCAAAATGCAAAGTGGAGGAACTTATACTATCACATTCTAAGAAGAACTGTATACAATGATTTACCTCTCCCATAGAATGTAAAGGAACGGATGTAGGAAGCTTTTGGCACTCTAACACATACCTCTCTGGCACTCAAGGTTTTAACTCCTTAAATGCTAGGGCATCTCTAACACATTGGGTGTTCGCTAAGTGTTGATAAACAGGTGATAAAGTTGAGATGAAATTTCCAGTTTATCACTTCTCCAATTTCTATGTTATTCTCTAGAGTGCATGCAGTAAGTTTTCTCTTTGGTGATCTTAGTGCATAGGCTCTATAGAATAACATAGGAACTGGAGAAGTGATAAACTGGAAGGGTTTATTCAACAAGGTGTGATAAAAAGGTTATAAAGAAGAGATGACTTCTCCAGTGATAACACTTCTCCAATTCCTATGTTATTCTATGGAGCCTATGCACTAAGATCTCCAAAATTTAAGACATTTTAGTGAACTTGCTCCATTGAATAACATAGGAACTGGAGAAGTGATATCACTGGAGAAGTCAGCTTCACTTTATCACCTCTTTATCACCGCTTAGTGAATAACCACTGAATAGTCATCTCTACTTTATCACCTCTTTATCACCACTTATTGCCCATTGACTTACAAAGTGTTACAGGTGTCTCTAGTAAAGAACAAGTTAATAGAAAACAAAATAATCTGAATAAGAAGACTGATACATTAACGTTATGTCTGTCTCTGATTTTATTATTTTCCACTTTATGCATATGATATGCATAATTAGGGTTGCCATCTATTCAGTATCTTAACAGAACATTAGCAAAAACAGTACTTGGAGACAATATTAAAGCTTTGAAGACCAGATGGGTGTGCAACGCCTGATCCTCAAAGGGGTTAAATTATTGGACAACATATGCCCATCTTTTTTTTTCTTGCAGCAAACCTCCACATAATCAATATGGCTCATCACATGCTCCTTAGAGATAATTTTGACCAAGCTTATGGGATAGTAACACGTAATATTGAAAAATATATATGTCATAGTTTATCCTGTTGAATAAAACAAGGTTATTTCAGCTAATGCTATGGCATTAGTGTTGAGCGAGCACCCCGATGCTCGGGTGCTCGGGTGCTCTGACCGAGCACCGCCGGAGGCTCGAGTGCTCGGCCGAGCACCCGAGCCCCATTGACTTCAATGGGGCGACACGAGCATTACACCAGGCACCCCCTGCTCTGATGAGGGGAGGGTGCCTGGTCAATGCCCCCTTCATCTCCACAATGTCCCCCTTCATCTCCGCAATGCCCCCTTCATCTCCGCAATGTCCCCCTTCCACAATGTCCCCCTTCATCTCCACACTGTCCCCCTTCATCTCCGCAATGCCCCCTTCATCTCCGCAATGTCCCCCTTCCACAATGTCCCCCTTCATCTCCACACTGTCCCCCTTCATCTCCGCAATGCCCCCTTCATCTCCGCAATGCCCCCTTCATCTCCGCAATGCCCCCTTCATCTCCGCAATGTCCCCCTTCCACAATGTCCCCCTTCATCTCCACACTGTCCCCCTTCATCTCCGCAATGCCCCCTTCATCTCCGCAATGTCCCCCTTCCACAATGTCCCCCTTCATCTCCACACTGTCCCCCTTCATCTCCGCAATGCCCCCTTCATCTCCGCAATGCCCCCGTACCTCCAGTCCCTGGTGGTCCAGCGGAGCGTCTTCAGATCTGTGCCTCCTTCGGCACAGATCCCCGCCACCCGAACATGGCGGGCGAGCACATGGCGGTACTCGACGAGTACCGCCATGTGCCGAGCAGAGCGATGCTCGAGCCGATCCGAGCATCGGCCGAGCATGCTCGCTCAACACTATATGGCATTCTTTGAAACTTTAGAATCAACTGACCAGAGCTGTCCTTACACTGCTGTAGCAACAGCACCACCACAATATTTCAGGTCATGGAAATATTGCTCTCGAAAATGTAAGTTACAGCTTCAATAACCTTTTAATGAAACATCAGTCAGTCATGGGAGTACCTATGTTTTAATCAGAAGAATAAATCCGGTAGAACAGAGGTTCTTAGCGAGTGGTTCAGAAGTTTTGTTTAGAGGTATTTAAACTAATAGAGGGGTCAATAGATTGATATAGAATGAATACACTTGCCCCCTACAGCATTTCACAGATTAATTTGGACAAGGTATGTCTGTGACACATAGGTCAAAAACCAGTAGACTTCCAGCCATGTTGTACAAATTGTAGAATTGTATTACTACTACTAGATGTCAAATGTGCTGAAATGCAGCAGCAGCAGAGGCACTCATCTTGCTGTTATTATCTCTGTGTTATACATGTCTGGGGGTGTGAGAAGGGAGCAAAGGAAGTTGACCCCAAAACTGCCTTTGTATTTCAATTCAAATCAGTCATACAGAATGTTGGGGTATTTGGGGTCAACCTCCTTTGCTCCCTTCCTGTCCTCCAGACTTGACTAATACAAATGCCCTGCCTATAAGACTCCCTAAACTAGGCTTCAACTCCACTTTATTAGCTTATCTTCTTTAACTCAAAAATTAGCTGATCGTTCTTCCTCTCACAAACACAGAGTGTCATGCTGTTCAAAAGTGACATCCCTTTTATAGTATGCCTGCTAGAAAATAAGGGAAACTTGTCATGTGATTGGTAAAATTCAGTCTTCCCGTTGATTGATTTCAATGCAATAAGTTAGGCTAAAAAAAGTGGGAAAATAGCACTTTTAGTGAAAAATTTGCCATCTCTGTGGCTGAGATGTATTATCATTTTTCTTTATTTATATAGCATCAACTTATTCTGCTAAATCATATTGTAATACATAAGAGTTAGCAATTCCCATTGAAGTCTATAGAGATGTTCAATAAAACCCGTGATAAAATTATCAACCGTTATAAATCCAAGTCAAAGTTAATTATTAAATATCTTCTTTGCATTTGCACATAATTAATTTTGTTCTCTCTTGGTGTGTTTACCATTTTTTATTTGTAGGGCTCCCTAAACATAAGAGTATGTCAAGCGTGGGCCCTTGTTCTCCATGTTCCAAAAGGGAATCAACTGCACCTCACCAATAAGACTCACGTAGGCTGAAATGTATACAGTATGTGGGATTGCGTTATTTCTCTTGTGTAGAGAGACGGTTTGCCTGATATTTCTAAGCTGGGCTCCTAATGGATGGGACCAGGCTGTTATAGAAATTGCCTCATTTTTTTTGGTCTTGTTGTGTGATAACCCCACACGTTATTGAATTGAATGCTCGTTATATTCCTCAAGTTAGTCAGCTGCACTTCATAATGAGGATAAAGTCTGCTGAAATACATTTTTGTTTATGCTAATTTTCTCTTGGAGAGAAGATTTTCCTATATTTTGGAACTAGATTGTCCTTGGGAAGGATCAGTCTGATATGAATATTGAAATCTCCTGACTAAAATGACACATGTGAGTGAAAATCATGACTTGAGCAACTCATCAGTCTCAATGTACTTTCATCAACATTTTTGTTCGTAGGCTTCCCTAAGTTAAAAGGGCATTCCAAGCATGTGTCCTTGCTCTCCATGTGCCTAGAGAGAATCAGCAGCTCCACACCAGTGAGGTCCACATAGACTGAAATGTACATTTGGGGTTGTGTTATTTCCTTCATACAGAGAGAGTTTGCCTGACATTTCAGAGTTGGAATTTCTATGAGCAGCACCAGTCTGATTCTCTCAGCAATGGCAAATCGAACTGAAAACATGAGAAGTGGGGATAGGGTGAGGCACAAACAGGAAAAAAGGAGCATGGGACAACAGTGAGTGAGAAGTCACAGGTGATACAGTTCAATAACCATGAATATCCATATAGGTAGGTATTTTTTTCTTAATCATTTTGCATTAAATATTTTAACTTGATACAAATATACAGACTAAACATGGAGCTTTATCCCAAACAAGAGCAGATATTCATTTCCCCTGAAGAGATCAACCAACACCAGAGGATTTCAAATGTGCAAAATTCTTGCTACAGAGTCTTCCTGTTACAAAAAGAAAATCTCATTTTATATACATATTTGCTCTAAGGAGATAGAGTGGGGGAATGGACAAAGAGATGGAAGCAAAGTGGAAAGCAAGGAAAGGAAAGGGGATGCAAGTCAAGGAGACAGAAGGGGAGTGGTCCAAGGAGATGGAATTGGTGTGGGCCTAGAGCAGTGATACTACTAATTGGGTGGGGGGGATGTGGAGGAAAAATCTATACCTTGCTCAGATCACTGCCACCTTTGGCAGGAAGCACTGTGAACTATTTTTTTAAACTAAGAAGTGGAACAATTATTTTACAAAATATGTTTTGTGTCCATAAACCAGCCTGTTTTGTATAAAAAATGAAACTACAGAATGGTATTTCACATTTTTCCTGAAGGTGTCTCTCTCTTCTTCTCCCCATCTATCTTTCTCTATTTCACTTTCCCAGCTTCTCTTTCTCCTCATCTCTCACCCCTTTCTTCAACCAATACCCCATAGTGCTGTCCATGTTTCCCCATGTGATTAATTTTGAATAGATTAGGTCTTAACTGGAATACCCTTATGGTCTATGAGACTGAAAAAGCAAAATGATCCAAGTTATGCTCATCTCAAGTTAAAAGTCGCATTTAAATCAATAAGAAAATGTACTTCATATTTTTTTCACAGAATTGTTCTACATATGGCCCCAATTGCTAACTGATTCAGTTGGATTTATTTCCTTGCTCTGTATAAAAAGAAAAGATATTCAGGAAATGGTTTTTGCAGCGGTCGATGGTCATGTGCATTTTTCACCTGCTTTTAGTAACTAGTATATGAACTGACATCACATCACTTCTCTCTGCACCTGTTTCATATAGAAATAATAAAATTATTACAACTTATGTATGTATCTATACATATTATTCCACTGTGACCTTTTCAAGGCAATCACTAACATTTTAATGTGTAAAAGGACAAGCCGAAAAGATAGTACTTGATCAACGCAGAACATTTCTTTAAAATACAAGCCTATTAGATGGATGACATGGATAAAATGTAGCAGATATAATAGAATATAGTAAAATATATCTCATAATAGTGATATATCTGAATCATAAACAATCATTAATAATATTTGCACATTCTTCTTAAATTATAACATGCACAACTATAAGAAATGCATTAAATCTTATTGTTTATGGAGACCTCAAGGTATCCTGGGCTTTAATTAAAAAATCTGGAATATATTTTTCTTGCAAAAGGCGATTTACCCTATGAAAACCTCGGAATGATAAAGTGATATGTTCTAGCTTATAGAGCATCAAGTGTGAATTATGGAACAAAGCAAAATGTTTCAAAATAGAATATTATTTATGCCTGTATTCGTTGTCTCTTCTATGTTGTTTTGTTCTACGTGTCAATGACAAGACCATTAATGAATTTAACTCCTATAATGCCAGTAAGGGCTGGAATTTCAGCTCATCAATTTTTAGCCTCTGGCAATGAGAAAGCTTTAGTGAGTTTTCAAACCATTTCATGCTGATGTGATTTATTTTTATTCTGCATAACTGTGAGGCATTAAGGTTGATGTACTAAGAAGAACTGCAGCCATTCTGGATCAAACCAACTGCAAAATATGGATAAATAAAAATCCCTTAAATTCCCTTTGATTTTAATGGGACTTTATTGTTCTGTAATGCTGAAGTGGTCTCCATAACATTGTAAAGCAATCACTAGATACCTCTCTGTCATTTAAGGGGTTAAAAGGTCCAATTAAATTGGTGAGAATTTGGGAAATTTTTATTTGTGCCTGATGCTGCATTTTTTTTTTTCTCCAGAATTGCTCAAATTCTTCTTACCACATCAGCCTCCTTGGGATTCGTGTTAGATTGCTCTTGTTTTGGCAGAGATGCACTAAGGGGTAATTAAGCCTTTAAGGAACGTGCTAGGACCATCATGGATGAACTTTCTATAAGGACCCATGATGGTCCTGGCACCCCATGGATTTCAGGGCTCCCTGGTCAGCTGCACGTTATTCGGGGAGCCCTGTCATCTCCATTTTATCACCTCTTTATTAAACCTTAGTGCATAACCCCCATTGAGGCTAATGTACTACGAAGCACTGGAGTTATTCTGAAGCAAACCAGCTGTACCACGGGGACAACTAAACATTCTCAGTGAATTAAGTGGCAATTCCAAGCCCTCAGGTGCTAGAGAAGTCTTCAGTGCATTGCTTCATGATTCTTTGGAGTCCTCACTAGAATTAAAGGGGTTACATGTTACATGTACTATTTCAAATTACTTGCAAATTAGGGAATTTTTCTTTTACTTTCTATGGTGATCCAGAATTACTAAAATGTAATTTACCATATCAGCATCATTTAAAGATCATTAAACCTTTTTTTTATGAAAACCTATATAATATAGGGTTTTTCCTGCTGAGTAAAAAGAGTAGTTTCCCTGCTGTCAGTAGTTTTATTCAAATATTATAACTGTTCAAATTCTCAGGAAGTGAATTACAGTGTGATTACTTCCTGAAAGTTCAAACTGACTGCGTGACTCAGCAGTTTTTACTACAGTATATGGAAAACTGTTTTTCAGTGACTCCGTTCTCCCAGCAAACTCAACAGAATAAATAATTGGAATCTGACTAATAGAGGGCACTGCTAATGTAAAAAAAGAGTTTAAACCATAATAACTCCAGAAATATGCATCTCTCAGCAGTGGGGGTATCATTATTTCAATCAAAAAAGTTTACTGCTTCATTAAAGGATGATTTAAAATGAAGAACTAGTTAATTTTAGGAAGGAAAGGTGGTGGCAGTGGGGAGTCTCTGGAAAAAAGTAGCAGCAGTAGGGAGAAAGGAGGTGGAAGTGGGGAGAACAGAGAGAGCGAATACAGCAGTAGAGATCAGGGAGGTAGCATATTGGAGCCTGAGACAAGATGAAGTTTCAGAAGAATGCACTGGGGAAAGAAAGAGGCAGCAGGGAGCATGGGAAGAGAGGACGTAGCAGGGTGACTCATGGGAGGCACAGGATAGATCTGTGTCTGAGTCATCCATCAGCTGAAGAAACTCTCACATCGTGTTTAGATTTTATTTTATTACTGCTGTGATCACTATTCCTGTTATCTGACTGGTAAATGTAGGAAACAAAATGTTAATTAAAACACCCTTTTCTTGCAAGATGCATTTTGTATCTTAAGAAACAGAATGTTTCCAAGTTTACAGATTCCTTATGTTCATCTCAACTTGCCATAATACACATTGGCATGTTTGGGCATTACAGAATTGTGGCATCTTAAAAGGAAGGAGATAGGGAAGCATATTCAATGTTGTAATAAAAGCATTTGCTGTTACCCTTTGGGCCTTATGCACAAAAGAAGTGAAGCAATTGTATGCCCTATGGGACAAATACATATCACCATTGATCTGAAAGTGGAAGAGTTCTGCAAAGCATTGTTTAACAGTGCATTGTAAACCTCTCTAACAGTCAAGGGTTTAACACTTTGTGTTCCAGAGGGCTTCCTGATGTACTAATATTTAACCTCTTCAATGCTACAGTGGTCTCCAATACATTGCAAAGTAACGTGTTGGAAATCTCACTAGAAAACAAGGGGGGGGGGTAAAAGATTTTTGCTGTGAGTTAGTATTTTTGTACGCTAAGGGTATATTTTTGTACCAGGGAACAGAGGATGGGACTGGAGGTGAGGTTGTGGGATGAGTGAGGTGTGGCCATGGGAGGAGTTAAGGGTACCTAAAGTTCCTTGCCTAAAGGTGCCTGAGATATATATATATAAAAATACAGCCCTTGTCTGTAAAAGCACAATTCTGACCCAAACCATCGTCAAACTAGGGAAAAAAGAAAAAGACCCCAAATTTCCATTGATTTAAATGAGTCTATTCACCACTTCATTTCTAAAGAGGTCTCCAGTGCATTTTGGAGCATTGTGTTGTACACCATTACAACAGTCAAGTAGTTAAAAGTCGCATTTGAATCAAATGGATTTTTATATTTCCCCCATAGATCAGTTGGTTTGCTCTTAAATTTCTAAAGAAAGTGGGTGGAGTAATCCTGGAGCAAACATCTGCACTACAGAGAGTGAATAATAACTCCTGCTGCTTTATAAACGAGCTTTGCAATGCATTGGTGACCTCTCTTGCATTCAAAGGGTTGAAAGCCCAGTTTTAATCAATTTAGATTTTTTTATTCCCACATTATGCACTTTTGCAGTTGATTTGCTTGGGCACTTTTTGTGTTCATAATTAAGACCCCAAACCACCCTGACACACACACACATGTTGAGCACACATACACATGCATACACTTAAATGAATGAATATGTTTATATATCACCACAAGTGTACATTGCATTTTACAGTGTAAGGGTTTAGACAATACAGGGGTACAAGTGCTTTGCAAAGTGAAACACTGGAGGTGAGGTCTCTGTCTGAAAGCTTTACAATCTAAAGTGGTAATAGGAGGCATACAGAGTACATATGGGTCAAGTGCTGAATACAGTGCTAGAGTTCTGGTCAGGATAGGGGACATATAAAGTAAGTAAATTATAAGCCTTATTTATACAAAGTCAGTGCCTTCTAGTTTGTTTAAGTTTTGTTGAGGACTTACACATTCACACTTATTCACACATACAAACGCATACACCAACATGCTCACACATACATACATATCACGCCTCCCAAGTATCCTTCTTCTTTAGGAGGGACAACCCGTCTTCAAGACCCAAATCCCTCTTTCCTTTTATCTAGATTTCAGTAAAGCATTTGAAACTGTTCCTCATAGAAGACTCATTAATAAATTGCTGTGTTTGGGTCTGGATGTAAAAAAATAGTTAAATAGATAAGGCTGAGTGACAGAAAACAGAGGGTGGAAGTCAATGTAGATTATTCAGACAAAGGGCATGTTACTAGAGGAGTACCTCAGGAAAGGTATGGCAGCTACAGTTTAATGCTGATAAATGTCAAATAATGCACTCGGGATGTAAAAATACAAAGGAAAATATAGAATTAAGTGTACTGTTCTGTCAGAGACAACAGAGGAATGAGATTTGGGAGTAAATATTTCTGCTGACTTAAAAGTAGGCAGGTAATGTAACAAAGCAGTGGGGAATGCAAGCAAGGTGCTGGGTTGTATAGCTAGGGGAATTAACAGCAGAAAAAGGGCAGTGGTCATGCCACTCTACAGATCTCTGGTTAGACTTCACCTAGAGTATTGAGTAAATACTGGAGACCCTGTCTTCAGAAGGATATAGATACTCTAAAGAGAATTCAGAGAAAGGCTACTAAAATAGTGAATGGTTTACAGTAAAAGAAATATCAGGATAGACTAAAGGATCTGAACATGCATAGTTTGGAGGAGATAAGAGAGAGGGGATATTATAGAAACATTCAAATACATGAAGGGATTCAACAAAGAGTCCTAAAGATGTTAGGACAAGAGGACATAGTTTAAAACTAGAGGGACACAGGTTTAGATGCAATGTATGAAAGTTTTACTTGACTGGGAGGGTAATAGATAAGTGGAGTAGCCTACCAGCAGAAGACGTCGAAGTTAATACAGAGACAGAATTTAAGCATGCATGGGATAGGCATAAGGCTGTCTTGAACATAAGACAAGACCAATGAGCAAATAAGATTTTATTTTTTTACAGTAGGAAACTGGGCAGACTAGATGGGCCGAATGGTTCTTATCTGCAGTCAAATTAAATGTTTCTGTGTTTCCTACCCTGGTGTTCCTCTTTTTAGGAGATCAGACAGTGTGTGTATAAATGTATCACAATGCTCCACAGCAATGAAACTCACATTCTTTGTTTAAACTTCAGTATGTGTAAATAAAATACTTTGTCCTAATTTATTTATTCAGTTATATAAAGAGGTGTCAATAGGTCATGAATTAACCTACACATTTTCTGTAATCCCCACCCCAAGCATCACCACCTAAAGCAAGTATCCATCTGGCCATTTGAAATGTTGGGAGATAAGCACACACTCACATACACAAACACAGACACATACATACACTCACACAACCATGTGCGTACATACACATATACACACACATATATGCACACAGACACATTTACACATATGCACACACATAAACACACACTGTATAAATATGTTAGATTGAGATAGATATTTAGTTAATGTCACTTCATTATGGCTCATTAAATTATGTGTTTATTTCACTGAAATATGCTTCCTGAAACTAGATAACTGGATGTATAGGATTCTTATAATGACTTTGAACCCCAATTTAGATAAGTCTTTTAAATCCATATGTAATGAAAATATGTTTACTGATAATACCCTCAAAATCCATAGCATTCAAGCAATTAACATATATTCCTTCATCTTTATACTTTGATTTCTGTTTTTACTAAGCCCCAGTGGAAACAACTATGAACAAAGTCTACATTAAATGATTCTAAAAATGCTAGTTCTCCTTTTTATTTATTACAATATCTGAGTCTTCTAGCTAAATAATTAAAATGCATACATTTGACCAAGCTTGAGGAAGCTGTCCTATTGATAGCTTCTTATCAGAATACACGGCAGCAGCTGCTGGCTCTTTAGAGTGTACACAGCTTCCTATAAATGTTATAATTATATGTTAATGTGATTCATTAATGAAAATCGAAGTTGAGAAATGCACTCTGATGGTTGATGTACAAAGTAGAAGTGAAGCAATCTGAGGGTAAACCAAATGCTTTTTAGGGAACACATAAAAATTCTCATTGACTTAATGGAGTGTGAATGCTAGAGGGGGTTTTCTATTCTAGTGGCCTTTATGTGGGTTCCTAGCAGCTCTAGGTTCACAACAAGGAACCATTTGAATCCTTTTTTTCAGATGTTCACATGAAGAAAGGCTGTTTTGTATACACAGTGCACCACTTTGAGTGTTTTCCCCACAAATATTAAAGAGGAACTACCACCCTTAAAAAACATTGTCCCAAATAATTCCCCATCTGGCAACTAGCTGCTCAGTAGTGCTAGTCACCAGAATTATTACCGCGTTCATGAGAATGAGTCACTACTCCAGGACTGACAGAATGGAAGGAGCGCAGACATCTTTCCGTAGTAACGCCTGCGTTGTCAGTCCCTTCTGGAGCCGAACAGAATTTAGCAGAGCCTCCTAGAGCTGAATGGAACTGACAGCGCAGACGAGCAGACGTCACTATGGGAAGATGTCTGTGCTCCTCCCTGCCTGTCAGTCCCGGAGTAGTGGCTCATTCTCATGAACACAGTAATAATTCTGGTGACTAGAGCTACTTAGCAGCTAGTCACCAGATGGGGAATTATTTGGGACAATGGTTTTTAACCCCTTAAGGACCGGCGGTCATGGGACATTTCCGTCCCATAATGACCGCATAGGCGCACTTGGACGCGCCGGTACACGTGACCTGTCATTATGGGGCTTGAAAGAGATCGCTCCGATCTTGGAGCGGTCTATTTCAGGCCCTATTTTTACTTACAGCGCTCCCGGTAGAGCGCTGTAAGTAAAAAGTATGTGACGTACCATGACCGTCATCGGTCCTTGAGTAGTTCAAGGACCGTGACGGTCCTGGTACGTCAAGGGTCCTTAAGGGGTTAAGGGTGGTAGTTCTGCTTTAACAGGCTTAACCATTTGATTGCAATGTGTTTGACACCCTTCTGGCATTCAAAGGGTTAAGGAAGGCTACTACTAAACTCAATAGAGATTCCTAATGAATTCTTCTATTTGCAGGCCAATAAGGTTCTATAAACATCCTTGCTAAAGAAGTGTCCAGTTCACTCAAAAACAATCTGAGAGAGAGCTGTCTTAGACATCCATGAGGTTAAAACACCTTTTAAGTCAAATGGAATTTGTCCTCTATGATGCAATTGCCTTGCTCCAGAATTGCTCCCATTCTTCATACATCTGCCTCTGAGAGTTCTATTTAATTTGTGTGGTATTACGATAACAATTAATGTATCAAGCTGTACTTATGTTTGTATGTGTGTAGGGTGTATGAACACTCACACTATTTCTGAAGACTCTAGGGACCAGATTGTATTGCAGGTGCTAAATGTTAACACCCGTTTTATCAAACATTTTCCTATTGAAGTCTAAGGAGAAAACTGGAGATAAAAGCAATGATAAATTTAGCACCTGAAATAGAATCTAGCTCTAGATCTCTAATAAAAAGAGGTTTTTTCCATTTATTTGAATCATTTCACACAATGAGTACAGCTGTAGCAGAAGAGATTTCTGCAGCAGTGGGAGGATGGTGTGCATTACTCCTTCATACAAAATAGTAAAACTTTTTAAGCAACGCTCCCAGTTTGTGGCAGGAATGCAGGCTGGAACATTTTAACATATGTGTATACCATTTGCTTGACATGGACTTCCTGTCCAGGGAGTCTCACATTGAGACCACGACAGGCTCGCTTTCTCAGTAAAGAGCCAATTTAATGCTATGATTAGAGAGTTGGGCAGGAGTGAATATGTCCTGGATATAAAACACACCAGTATTTCTGCTTTTTGCCACAGAAACATGCCTAAGGGAGGCTACCTTTAGCTCTAAGGGGATACTAGGTGTTTTCCTTTATATGGTGGCCTCATATCACAATTTCAGCTGGAGACTGTGATTCTTAAAATGGCCATCAATGTAGTTATCCATAAACTGGAATAAAGTGCCACTAAGCATTTTGTTCTGATTTGGTCTGACCCGGGTGATTGATTCATTGATGAAAGTGCAGCTCTATGCTTTCTAAGAATGACCCGGAGCCAAGGTTCATGCATTCAAGAACTTGTACGGAATCAGCTTATACAGCTTCTCCAGTACTAAGGAAGGCAGAAAATGCTTTTGTTGTTACCACATTGATCATCTAGCCTTTTGGATAGATGATCCATGATAGGGGGTATCAGGAGGGGTGCTGGAGCTGCCCTCGAGGTCTCAATCATTATACACCAATAAAAAAGCACATATAACCTATGTTAAACATAGGTTATGTGAGCTTTATTAAAAAAGTTGTCCCATGGATTACCTATCCTTCTGGATAGGTGATCTATGCCAGGGATGTGTCAGGAAGGGTCCTGGTGCCCTCCTCGGGGTCTGAACAATACATTTAAAATACATTTAACAAAAAAAAGAAGAAAGACCATATAACATATGTGACAAATATGTTATATGAGCTTTATTAAAAATGCTGGCAATTGTCACCTGCATTGATCACCTATCCTACTGTTTAGGTGATCAATGCTACGGGATGTCAGGAGGGGTGCAGATGCCCCTCTTGATGTCTGAAGTTTTTTTTTTTTTAACTACAATACAAATACAATTAAAAATAAACTTTGTACACATATACAGGCAAGGTATGTAGTTACATACCTTGACTATTAATCCTATGAGTACCAGAGGGGTAGCAAACACATTGCAATGCATTGCAACCTCTCTTGTACTCATAGGGTTAATCATGCAATATGAATACAATGAGGGCATGCTGAAAAAAAATTGTAGAATGTTACTGGAATGTCGAATTTAACTGGAGAAAGAAAGTCATGGGAGCACTGAAAGTCAAATTTTAAAGGGGGGGGTTTAAAATGTTGAATGCGAAACATATTTTTCAAATTAAAATGGTGAAAGTAAGCACTATAATTCGAATTTCAAAGGGGAGGTTAATATGTCGAACGGGGGCACTCTTTGTCAGATTTCTATGATGTATACTGTACTCTGCACTGCTTTTGTTCAAACAACAATGGTTTTGAAACCGTCATTGTGGCTTCTATGCCTCAACTCCAAGGAGCAGGATTACCGACAGAAAATGTAACCATAAAACAGGTGGTAATACTGAGCATGGGTAATAGAATGCTACTTGCATGTTGTTTTTAGTTGTTTCTTATGGGCTTTTTTTTTACTGGTGGTGCATATAATTACGGCTGATTTTGTTTTCACAAGTCGGGTAATAGGATGCTAAAAACCTGACTTAAAAAAATACAACACCTGGTTTTTTTTTAGTGCTGGTAATAGAATCAAGCCCTTAGACAGTTGGAGGAGGCAAATTAGGGAAGGGTAAGAGTGAAAAAAAAAAACAGAATGGTGTAGCAGGGCTCAAAATTTCCACTCGCCACTAGCCAATGGCGAGTGAAAATTTAGCCCTGGCGAGTAGAAATTAAGCCCTGGTCGGTATGGTTTGGCTTGCATTGGCGAGTAACTTTTTAGGTCTGGCTAGTAGCAAAAGACTTAAAATTATAAGCCCTGGGTGCAGACATTGTAACTGGAATATGAGAACTGGAATATGAGAAGATGCATTTGGCTGGAAGGGGGACTGATTAATCTAACAGTGATGTGCCTATGTTAAAGCCTAAAGAAACCAAATACATGCTATTTCAAAGAATGCACCTCTTCAGAATTATAGTGACATAAAATGTATTGCAAATTATAGTAGTATGGATGGTAAGATGGGGGAGTTTAATTTGATTGCATTGAATGAGCAGTATGATGTTTTAGGCATTACTGAACTCTTGCTGGATGACACACAGGATTGGGCAGTCAATCTGGAGGGATATTTACATTTTAGGGTGTTTAGGGTAAATAACAGATGTAGCCTTAGTTTAGAAGATGTAAAATGTGCATGGACTGAAAATTGGTTAAATTATAAACTGCAGAGTATTCTTGTAAAAGGAACCTTTTTGAAGTTAGCCTAAAGTTGTATGTGGAGTTCCACAGGGTTCAGACCTGCACCCAGTGCTTCGATTTGTTTTGAATACCCCTGAGAACACTTATAATACTTGCTACTTACTTTCTTTAACCAGAAAATCCCAATGACCCCTATGAATTTACATATAGTCATCTTAACAGTAAAATGACCATAGGGGTATGTATTGCAAACCCCATTGGTTCATAAAGTAGGTATTCTACCATCCAGTCCCTGATGAAAGTCAAATAGTAGATCGAAACATCAGATTTTTACAGAATGCATTAAAAGCTACTTTTTATATACATTTTTGGAGTGTGCCCAACTCAATTACTTCAACATGTATACCATATATAAGTTGGAGGCACCTCATAGTTAAAATTAACAAATATATAGTGTGTGCTACAATTCAGATTGAAACTATACCATTGCAGCAGGACAAGAATAGGAGTTCAGAATAGGCAGTGCATTGGAACAAGGCTGCAAAGTCAATATATGAAGTTATATGGCTACATGTACAGTGGTAAAAGGGGTCACTATGTATGGTTCTCTAGCTGCAAGCACAGTGGAACAAGGTTGGGGGGGTTGTGTAGTAATGTTGCTACCAGTGCAGTGGGGCAGGGATGGGGGGTCAGTATGTTGGTTCATTGGTTACAAGTACAGTAGAAAAATGGTGTGGGTCACTATGTTTGTTACTCTGGCTACCAGCATAGTTAGGCTGACCATACCTCACCTTTAAAAAGGGACACACATGAAAAATGCATACTACAGGGTTGCTTTGATTTTGGTGTACCCCTGAAATATGCCTATTTCCTATATGTCCCTTTTTAAAGGTGAGGTATGGTCAGCCTAAGCATAGGGGAACAAGGTTGGGGGTAATTAAGTATAGTTCTATGACAGTGCAATGGGACAGGGCTGGAGGGTCAGTTTGTTAACTGCAGTAAGTTAGTTGTATGGCTACCGGTGCTGTGGGACAAACCTGGGATCATTATATGTAATTCTATGGACAGTACATGGGCACAAGGCTGAGGGGGGATACGCTTTTTTGGTTTTATGACTACCAGTCGGACAAGGCTGGTGGGTTTGTGTTTTCAGCAGCTTTTTCTCTAACTTCTGGTAAAGACTATCAGTGCTCTAAACTGATTCTTTCATTTATATTGTAAGAAATTCTACACATAGGAGGGAATTATATATATATTATTATTATTATTATTGATTTTAATGCTCAGAAAAAAATGGTGCTTTTTTCATGAGAATTTCTGCAGTAGTCAAAAACATCTCTTTTTAGGCAAAAATTTTTGTCCCAAAAGGATAAAGATAAAGAATAATTATCAGGCTCTTACTTTGTGAATTAAGTCAAAGGATACCGTAAAAGAATTATGTGCTGCCTTCTGGTGTGGGTATCACAGGTTGCAACCCATGTCAACATATAAAGAAAAGGATGAGAAGAGAGACAGTGCAACACAAATCTTTAAGAGCAGTAGATGGTACAACAGGTAAACAGCCCCACTCCCTTTGATAGTGTACTCACATTTATAGGAGAGTTCTCCTGCCTCCCAGTCTCAACAGCATGCACTTGCTATAGAGAGCCACTCCAAGGTAGTGACACCCTCTGTGGTCCTTCTCGCTTATCAGAAAGTGTGTATAACAATGTATAGAGATATGTAGTTCCCATATATATTAGACCAAATGTATGGGGTGCTGATATGTAAACTAGAACCTCAAAAACAGAGAGTTATTCTTGGAATGTTTAATGATACAATGTAACTGGTCAAAGAATAGGAGAGTAGAACCCATACATATCATAGGAGTATGCAGAGCTGAACAAAAGAAAAAGGGTACATATATCTTTATTAAATGTATCATAAATCATATAAAAACAGTAAAAAAAGTAAAAACCAATAGGAGTCACTTGGAACCTCCAAATAGAACTCCATCCCTGTACTGAACAAATACACAAAGGCAAATTCCATAGAGGTCATTAGGATTTTCTTGCCATAGTAAGGTGATTAGGGGGCTTATATTAAGAGGTGTTAAAGGGATAATAATGTTTCATAATAAAAGCAGCTCTAATTAATCATCATATTATTTGTACTCTGGAGAGTGTTATTTCATTTCTGTCAGAGTTGTAGTTCAAGAGTAATTCAATGACAAAGTATCCCCCTCCCTGCCCTTTTACTGATGTAACACTGCTCAGCCAGAGCAGAAGGGAGGTGCCCAGGTAGACTGCAGAGAGGGACAATCTTCAATTAAGATAAGGGAAAAACCTGAAAAGCTTGTCAAGGGGGCAGGGATTTCATTGTTTTCATAGGAATAAGAGTGTCCTCTTCTGTTATCTGTCTGGTCTATGGACTGCATTCCACATCCGAGAAGAGATTGTTTACACTAGGTAAAAGGGGCGGGAGGGGAAACTTTGCTTGTGAATATCTCATAAACCATAAAGGTTTGAGAGATAAGACTTATATCATTCTTCATGTTTTTTAATGCCTACAAAATAAAATAAAGTTAAAACGAAGTATTACTATCCCTTTAAACCTAGTTAAGCAAGAGACATGAAGCTTTATCCACCTTATCCAATACTGAGCCTTGCCCCATGACAACTGAAATACATATCTGTTCTAATGGACTGATAACTTTAAAATTATATGCAAGTACTGTACTTATTACATTACTACTGAGTACACTTGACATCAACCTAAATGTTATGAGTGCAAGATAAAGTTAGCGTCTTTGTTCCTAGATTATCTATTATAAATATGAAGTCTTGTGAAACCACATTAAAATGCCACAAGTACAGCAGAGAGTAAAAAAAAATCTTTCAAAAATATGAGCATCTGAAAAGAGAAACATTATCTGCCCTAAAGACACACACAGCTTCTTCTGCAAGTAATGAACACTTATAAAAAGTAAAGTTTAAAAATAAGGAAATACATATTGCTTGCTGGCTGATTTGTGGCTAGATTAGAGCATCTCTTTGGAATGTTTTAATTAAAAGTTAATTTTTGAGAATAGTATATATATTTGTAGTCTCTGTACATTTTCTATTCTGTAAGAGAAAAGCAGAGAAAATGATAACAGTACTTTCTGTTTGTATCCCATACTCCTATTGTTCTGTACACATCTTTATCCCTTTATCTCCTCCCATATTTGTTGCTGCAGCCAAACGTAAGCCTCCCATGACATCTAGCCTTCTGCTTGTTTCATCTAAAGCTGGAAGAGGTCCCAGCTCTCCCAAGCTGCACTTAAAAATGCTTAGTCTTTCTTCAGTCTTTTCACAGCTTTGCTTGGATTCCAGTACTCATCTGCCTTGTATTTTTGGCTCAGTCTTCTTACTAGATCAACATTCATCTCACACATGCACTGTCAAATAGGTGAGGTGAGAGTCACAGTGAAAGGAGCCTCACTGTTAAAGACAATTGGGTCATTTTGTTCAGGGGCTGGAGAGTTTATTTGAATCTGTTGCAGGGTAAGAGTGCAGATTGAAATTTCAGAATTGATTAAGTACATGTAGTTAAGTCAGTGACCAGAAGCAATGAGCAGCTGTCAGATATCATCCCATATAGGAATATTGCCTGCATGGCCCTGACACTCAAAGTTTATTGTCTTTATACATTTGGAAGAAATAAAAAATGTTGATTTTTATTGCTTTCAGTTAATGCACCCTTGGGAACAGGATTACTCAGAACCACCACTGGATGTCCCCCACACCAAGGCAGCTAAATATATTCAGTCAGAGAAACCAGAAGTGAGCTTTTATAAAGAAAAAACACTTCTGTTATTGTTTGTATTCAAACAGTATCTGTCATTTTCTTGGTGGGAGAGAAGGATTGTTTTAGAAAAGAATATCCACTTGTTTATTTCAAGGTCGTCCATCATGTGTCTTTATCTTTCTAAATAGCAAATGATTCATATTCTCTAAACCAGGGGTGGGCAATGTGAGGCCCTCCAGCTCCTGCTGGACTACAACTCCTATCATCCTCCAGCTTCAGTTGGCTGCCAGAGGATTTTACTATTATTATTATTATCATCATTCATTATAAATCACAGCATACTTTGTAGCACTGAAAGCTCATTCCAGCCTTACTAAAAATATACGGCACATATAACAGATGATACAAATGGTGGAGAGGGAGGCAAGCTAGAAGAGTACTACACTAGTAGATCTGATACTTGTTGAAGAAGAAGGCTATGGTTTTAGTAGAAAAGTTCTAATTCTAGAAATGTTCTACAGGTAAAAGTTATAGGACTTTGGGAGAGAGAATACGAGGAGTGAAAGAGCAGGGCAGAGTTAATAATAACATTTAGGTACAGGGCGTGGGTGAAAGGGGTTATATTTTTTTATATTAATGGTGATATAGTACCATGAAGGTGAATATTATAAGCTATGTTTTTGATATGTTTAGTTTTAGGTGGTGTTGGGTCATGCAGGAGGAAACTGAGAATGAATAATTGGTGACAAGTGAAAGTACTGTGGACCAGAGTTTATGGAAGGAGATGTATTTTTAAGTTTCATCAGCATAAAGGTAATACTGAAGGCCTTAGAAGCTTATGTATTTCTTGAGGGAGGAGGTATAGATGGAAAATAACAAAAGGCCTTGTAGTGCCTCAACTTAAAGAGGAAGAGGCGTGGAAGGAGAACCATAAAAAGAAATGTTAATGGAGAGGTTAGTAATGTAGGAGAAAAACCATGAGAGGGATTTGCTACTGAATCATAAGAGAGAAGTGCTTACAGGAGGACTGAGTGGTTTACTGTACCAAAGGTTACTGATAGGCAAGGAAGGATTGCAAAAATTGACCCTCGTGCTTTGCAGTGATTAGTTTTTACCTGCATTTGTAAAATCAATCTCATTGTAATGACGAATGCAAAAGCTAGATGGTAGAGGATTATGCAGCTTGTTAGAAGATGTGCTGGATAAGACCGTTGAAAACAAGTTATTCATCTTGTTTGGAGGCAAGAGGGAGTACTGAAAAGAAGAGGGGTCAAGGGAATGATCCTTTAGAATGGGTGTGACTACCATTATTTACAGACATTTTAAATAAGTGGGTGAGTGCTAGGGTTATTGAAGTAGAGAGAGGGTGAAGAAGCTGTGGGGGAATGGGGGTCAAGTTGGCAGAGAGTGAGGTAAGAAGATGGAGGAGTAGGATGACGTTGTAGTCTTGAAACAGCTGGAGAGCATTACACTGCTCACACTTCCTCTAAACTAAGGGTAAGGTATGCAGCTTTTGAAGCCTACACTTCCCATTGACTGGTTAGGGATAATGGGATTTGTAGCTATCAAGACAGAGAGCCAAAGGTTGCCCACTTCTGCTTTAAACAGTGATGTTCCTTTACAGACCTATGCAAAAACAAGAGGAACAATTCTAGAAAAAAACAGTTGCACTATAGGGAAAAAATACAAATTCCCAGGGATTAAATTGGGTTTGTGTCCCTTTAAATGCCACAGAGGTTTTCAGCTCATTACAGAGCATACAGTATATAAACGTTCAGCTCGTGCGTGAGCTTGTAGATTCATTCATTCCCCTTAGTCACTCTCATACTTACTGTGGCATTCACCACTACACAGAATATGAAGTATCAGGAGCATTTTAAGAACTTCTGAGGCCACTGGCAACATTTGTTAAGCAAGGCCTCAAATGTACTAATATTTTCAGGATTCTTTAAACCTCTTGTAGGATATAGATTTCTTCAGTGTAATTCAAAGCAATGAAATAGAAACATCATTGTCACCCAAGGGGATTAATACAGTACTTCCTTATTTAATGTTCATGCTCAAAACAATCCAGAATAGTTTTAAGACTCCCTGAAGAAAAAATTAAGAGAAATATATTTAGGATCATTTTAAGTTCATTGATAGTCTTTCTTTTTCCCTTTCTATCATTAAAACAATAAACACATTTATTTGTTGTGCACCCAGTCTAGCCTCTTCCTGACCATAAGACCAAAGTTGGATCCCTCCTGTGAAAATTGACTGTTGGGAACACAAAGCATCCTGATAAAGGATGGGTATACCCATGAATACTGAGTACATCCATGCATTACAATGCCCCTGAAACAGTCATAATATGATATGATTAAATTATTTGCCGGGCATATGACCACAGGAAAAAATAGGTCCTCAGCGAATGCTGGTAGGAGCACAAATGAAATACAACATTGGATATTTCCCTGACAGTTCCTCATGGCCCCATAAATGTAAAAAATTTACAGTTAAGTTTGAAAATTTTCCCCATTATCTGGATTTCTCTGGGGCCTTTGTATTCATTTTTAAACCTCCCCCTGTATATCAAAGGCAAGAGCAGTGTGATGTGAAATGACAGGATGGGATTTGAACAGCTGATGTTATAAAAGTAAAATAAATTGAGAGCAAAGACATTGCCTACCAACAAAAAAAAAGCTTTTTATACTGTTTATAAATATTTTTTTATAAAAATAATATATATGAAGACAAGCATAAAAGCCCAGGCCTGATTTATTTTGTCCCCAATATACTACTGTACCTATCTCAATTTTGTCCTCGTAAACACTGCAAATTTAACATGCCACTGACATGTATACCTAGTGACACACATATATAAGGCTATACTTGTGAATAAACCTAAAGTGATATATATATATATATATTTATATATATATATATATATATATATATATATATATATATATATATATATATATATATATCATGTATATACCATGGTGATAGTTTCTCCCTGTGTCATTCATCCCTAATAGATAGTCTTCAGAGGCACAGACAATTAATTGCTGTTTTGTCAATGTTGTTAAGCAACCTGCTGCTGTCTTCCATATCTGAGAATAATATGCATTATGACAACAGGAAAATGATAGGGATGAAATGAGCCTTCACTGCAGGCCAAGTTAGATGGAGATGTGGTCTGTGGTATTGTGCAAAAATGCAATACTCAGGATTTGTAGATGTATAAAATTCCCAACATCTTGAAATCTTCATAGACACATTTAGCAAATTCTCATTTATTGTAGTGTTATCTTAGACATCCCCTATCAAGTGATTGTCTGCTGTCAGCCCATACCCTTTATTTGTTATTATATAATATGCACTCTACCTTCTTCCCCTTTCCCATGAGATGAGCAATATTTTCAATTTTATGTACCAATTTCCCAAAACTGAGAATATTTTGGTTCTGGACAAATAAATTCATAACAACTCTTGAGGTGCCCCAATTTTTCAGTTTTACAGTTTGATGTTCTAATATCATAAGGTACACACATCACGCGTACCCATATACCTGAACATACTAGCATCTTTATGCTGAGGGGAAAAGGTCAATGGATAGGGCCTTTCTCAATAATCCCTACCCATCTTTCTAAGGAATTATATAATGTTCAATATTCCAGCAATCTGACAGAACTAAACATATAATTGTATGGGAAGGGCAAGGAAAATGTATTCTACTCTATACATAAATGGTCTGTGTCTATAGTTGGGTTTATAAACATAGAATATACTGAGGATGATCTATGAAAAAGAACTTGGGCAAATCGTGGCAAACAATAGGGGAAAATGTCAAAATCCACATTTGTTTTAAAACCCTTGATTACTAGGGATGTCATCAACATATAGTAAAAACAATGCATTGGATACCTATATAGCATTCAAGGAGTTGATAGTCCCATTTTAATCAATGAGCCATTTTATTTGTCCTTTGTGGTGCATTTTGTTTGCCTCAGAATTGCTCTATTTGTTCTTAAAGGGATAGTAATGTTTCAAACTAAAAGTAGCTCCAATTAATCTTCATAGTATTTGGCCCAGGGAGAATGTTATTTCAATACTGTCAGAGTTGTAGTTCAAGAGCAATTGAATGATAAAATATCCGCCTCAAACCCCCTTTACCTAGTGTAAGCCACCTCCCCTCAGATGTGGAATCTGATCTTAAGACCAGACAGTTCACATCAAGGGACAATCTTCTTACTGTGAGAACAATGAAAACCCTGCCCCCCTTGACAGGTTTTTCCCTTATGCTAATTGAAGATTGCCCCTCTCTGCAAGCCATCTGGACACCAGCTTTCTGTTCTGAGATGAGCAGTGTTAAATCAGTAAAAGGAGCAGTAGGGAGATACTTTATCATTCAATTACTTTTGAACTACAACTCTGACTGTATTGAAATAACACTCTCCATGGCCCAAATACTATGAAGATTAATTGGAGCTGCGGTTTTTGTGAAACATTACTATCCCTTTAATACAACAGCCCAGATGACTTTTGGGGAAGATGAGGGCTGAAGCCCCCAACAGCTGGAGAGCTAAAGTTTGCCCAAACTTAAGCAACACTATTCATGTAGATTACATTGCAGTGACAGGGTTAAACCGGACAGTATTTTTCAGGCAAAATCATATTGTAAAATGTAAATAAGGTCACTTTATTTGTGTGTCAGCTTTACCTTGATTTAGAATTTCAAAGACATGAATATACAAATGCAATCAGAAATCATCAAGAAATGTTTCCCAACAAATTTGATTTGAGGTCTGTATTTGTAGAGAAAAATTACTCATAAGAACAGAGTGTTTACAATGCAGCTATATGATGTTTAGACATTGAAACAGCAAGGATTATATAATAGATATATCTAGCCATTTGGACAGCTTTGATTCCTCCTTTAAATTGCTATAAAAGGCAATTCAAGATGCTGCTTATCCATTTGCTTATCTCCCACTCTTCACAATAAGCATCTTGGCACACAAATTCTCTGCAAAAGGTTAGCATCTTGCTTTCTGTACACATGCCCGAAGAGCTGTCACTAGTCCAATTGTTAATTCTGCCCAATAAATAACAATTGCTAATAAACACAATTATATTCAGATTAGGAGAGGCTGTATGAAGCTGTTTCAAGTACAGAACAAAAATGAAGTCACGGTGATTGAATATCAAGGGAATTCTCCCAAGAATAATAATCAAAAGAAAAAAAAAGAAACATTTCAAATCTTGAATAATTTGGGGGCTTTCCAAAAGTGACTATCCAGTGCTAGACATGCAGAATGAGGTAGTATTTAACAATGTTATTGCAGATCCGTTAGCAATTAATAGTTAATACAGTCAGTGTATACTGCTTGAAAACATATAGAAACGTGGAATCTGCTCACTCTACTGCTAGCATTATAATGGGAAATGGCCATTTGCTTATTAAAGGGATAGTAATACTTCATTTTAACTTTATTTTATTTTGTAGGCATTAAAAAAACATGAAGAATGATATGTCTTATCTCTGAAACCTTTATGGTTTAAGAGATATTCACAAACAAAGTATCCCCCCCCTGTTCAACCAGATCAGAAGGGAGATGCCCAGGTAGACTGCAGAGAGGGACAATCTTCAATTAAGATAATGGAAAAAGCTGAAAAACTTGTCAAGGGGGGAAGGGCTTTCATTGTTTTCATACAAAGAAAATTGTCCCCTTCTGTTATCTGTCTGGTCTTACAACCAGATTCACATCTGAGAAGAGATGGCTTACACTAGGAAAAAGGGGCGGGAGGGGGATACTTTGCTTGTGAATATCTCATAAACCATAAAGGTTTGAGAGATAAGACTTATATCATTCTTCATGTTTTTTTAATGCCTACAAAATAAAATAAAGTTAAAACGAAGTGTTACTATCCCTTTAAGCCTACTCCATCTACACAGTTATCACACAATGTAGGGCCTTTATTTTCTGCACAAGAATTTCAGGAAACCATAGATTCAAGGTTCACACATTTGGAGAGTACATTAGATAGATATCTTAAGGTTTGAACTAAAGAGAGTCACACAGGTGAGGTGAATAGTCACAGAGAAGAAAAAAACAATATATATCTAGCTATCTTTTATCTATCTATCGATCGATCAATCGATAGAGTACTGTGCAAAAGTCTTAGGCAGGTGTGAAGAAATGATGTAACGTAAGAATGCTTTCAAAAATAGACATGCTAATAGTTTATTTTTATCAATTAGCTAAATTCATCATGAGCGAACAGAAGAAAAATCCAAATCAAATCAATATTTTGTATGACCACCCTTTGCCTTCAAAACAGTATCAATCCTTCTAGGTAAACTTGTACAAAGCTCAGCAATAAAAAACAATTCTTCCATGTATAAAAATTCCTCCAAGCCGCAAATATACATTTCAGGTTTTTTTTGGGCCTCATCGGTAAAGTGTATCTGAGTTCTCTAGGCACTGAGAGCAAGGAAGTCACATTTTGTCAGGACCGCAGGGAGGAAGCCGCTCCCCTCCCATGTCTTCAGCCGCGTCGCACCGTCCTCGGTTCTCCGGTTGCCACAGGTGACCCTGCTGGCTTCCCCTAGCAACGAGTGTGTGTGTGGCTGCACATTGAGATGCTGCGTGCGCACCATCAGATCACGTAATCGGCAGCCGACCCGGAACTGAGGGTGGCTGCGCACCGGTGTCCCCGATACCACGCTTGAAGACAGGTGAGTGTGGAGTGGTTTTTCTCCTTGCAGTGCAGGACAGGCCTCTATACAATCCCAGCATGCACCTTAATCGGAGCTCAATTTTTTTGTCATTCCTGCTTATTCAGTCATATTCTCTGAGCTCCTGACTATCCTGATTCTTGGCATTCCTGACCTCTGTTTGGCTACCTGACTATTCTGATCTCTGGCATACTTGATCTCTGCTTGGCTACCTGAATATTCTGATCTCTGGCATCCTTGAACTCTGCTTGGCTACCTGACCATCCTGATCTCTGGCATCCTTGACCTCTGCTTGGCTACCTGACCATCCTGATCTCTGGCATCCCTGACCTCTGTTTGGCTACCTGACTATCTCTGACCTCTGGCTTCCTAAATCACCACCTGGCTACCTTGTTATCTACTTCTGGCCACCCAAGTTGCTGGGACCCTGCTCTAGTTACCAGTGACTGCTCTCCTGCCTCTCAAGTCCTTGGTTGGCCTTCAATACTTCCTTGACCATCAGTAGCCCCTGTGTTGTGGCCCATGCTCCAGCAGGTCTGTCCCTTCAGCCTCCTGGTTAGTGGCGTGCATACACAGATGTACACATCCCTGCTCCTGGGCTCCAGAACAAGCCCACCTGACAAATTTGGATGACCTATGGCCTTTAGAGAGATACCCTAGGAGTTGAAAAAAGAATCACAGGTGTGAATACTACCTGAGATTGAGCAAAAGCATGGTATTTGCTTATTTGTATATTGCGCATACTCCACCAACAACTGTAGTGCAGCTGAGCTCAAGAGCACAGAGCAATTCCCTTCTGCATTAGAACTCCAGCAAACCACAGCCACATGTTTCTGTCTTTTAAGGCCTCATCTGTGATGTGCAGCTGGGCTCTGTTGGCACTAATAGAAAGATATCCATGTCTGGAGTACCAAGCACCTTTAGGGAGACAGCCTAGAGTTTGAAAAACAGAGAGTCAGAGATGTGAGTACTCAGAGAAGAAACAAAAGCATGACATTTGATTGTTCTTCAGCTAGTTCTCTATTGTTATTACAAAGGATAAACACCCATTTGCATAAAGAGCCTCCCACCCACAAGGGCACCACAGCTCAGCAATGCAGGACATTTTCCCTCTACACATTTTCCTCTACCACACCAAGGAAAATCACAGTAGATGGACAAGAACTAGAAGAAGTTGACAAGTATGTATACCTTGGACAGGAAATGTCAACAGATGGAAACACCATGATGGAAATTGAGCAACAAATAAAATTGGAATGGCAGGTATTTGGAAAACTTTTCAAACAATGTGTCCTCCCAGTCCTTATGTATGGGTGCATAACATGGACACTGAATGCCAAAGCCATACAAAACCATAAGGTTACACAGAGCAGTATCTAGCAGTGAAATTATAAACATAACAAAAAAGAAACTGAAAAATATGTGTATGGATTAATCAGCAAACAAAGATCTTTGATTTCACTTAAGGAGTAAAGAGCCTGCAATGGAAATGGGCAGACCACATAGCAAGAAGACCTGATTGTAATGGACCAAATGAATTTTGGAATGGATTCCAATACTAAACGCCCAAGAAGATGACCAAAGACCAGACGGGTAGATTAAATTACCAAATTTGTTGGTACGCAGTGGCAACAAAAGGCACAGGACTGAAATTGTTGGAGGCCTAATGAGGATGCCTTAATCCTGAAGTGGATCGACAATGGCTGATGACGATGATGATGATGATTTTCTACCTCTGTATAACAATATACTGTATAATCCCCTCAATCTAGGGCAGAGCTGTCCAAGTTCAGATTTAAGGAGGTGAGACATTCAAAATGAATGAGACATTGATTAAGTGGCCTACGCTTAATCAGGGAAATCCTTAAATCCTGGCCTGTTGGTGGCCCTTGAGGACTGAACTTGGACAGCCCTGCTATAGGGCATGAGCATCCAAAGTGCGGTACATGTACCAAATGCAGACCGCCTGACTCCAGGCTGTAGCCCATCTGAGATTAAAAAAAACAAAAAAAAATAATTTTATACCTAAATAACTAGCACACATGAACTAGTAGGCCAGTAAGATCTACCTTCTCAGTATTGTACATTTCAAAACAGATGTATTGTCATTGAATTGACCAATCAATAAACACATTTACATTTTTGAATAGCTAACAGGCTAAAATTCACAATCGTTATGAATAAAAAATAATGTGGCCTTTACACTGATGGCTTTTCTGATGATGTGGCCCATGAATGGTAAAACTTGGATACCACTGATCTAGGGGAATGTAAGAATCTCCATGTGGTGCTCAGCTGGAGTTAGTCTTTATCATCTATGCCTGCATTTCAGGGTATGTATAAAAACATATGATAGATTTATGACAAGGGGCATTCACTCCCCCTTAAAGGAGCAGCAAACTTTTTTATTTATATATATATATATATATATATATATATATATATATATATATAGTCGGGCATTTCCTTTTGATTAAAATAAGGCTACTCCCACTGCTGAGAGATGCAGATTTCCAGAGTTATTACTGTTTAAACCTGTGTTTTTTCTATATAAGCAGTGCCCTCTAGTGGTCAAATTCCAATTAGTATTCTGTTACTTTCTTTTTTTTTCATGTATTCATTTTTATTAGGGGTTGAAGAAAAAAAATGCAGAGTTACAATGTAACAGTATTGAACAAGTAAATCAAATTCAAAGACTTTAACATCAAATAAACATGGTACAGATATTTGTATAGCAATTGTCGAAAGAATGTGTCAAAGATTAGATCAATAATTACATAATGGAAACCTAAGATATTGTAAAGCATTTCCAAATATTCCATAGAACTGTCAGTTCAACCCTTTTTTTTGGGGGGGGAGAAGTAGAGAGAAGAAAAGAAAGTGAAAGAGAAAAAGAAAAAGAGAAGAATGAAAAGGTCCAGTATAGAAAAGATTCTGTTACTTTGAGGAAAGTCAATGACATACAGTTCTCCATAGAATATGATAGAAACCACCAGGTCACTTCCTGTCAGTTTGAACACAGAGTAAATTCACTTACTGATTATTTGAACTGTTATATTATTTGAATAAAACAACTGACTGCAGTGGGGGTGACCTTGTTTTACTCAGCAGGAAAAGTTGTATAACATATAGGTTTCATAAAAAAAATTATGGCTCCTTTAATTAAGGAAAGCAAGAGTTATTCCAGTTTCTTCTGCTTCCTTTTAATTTATAATGTTAAACAAGAACAACAAGACACCTCAGTGCATCTACACACATCCCCACGAGAAGTGTTGAGTAAATTGATGTTAGATAAGCTTGGTATAAGAAAATTAATAACAGTGACTGGTTTACCACTTATTTTTATAGTACATACCACATCTGTGTCTATCTATATGTTTTTCTGTGAGACTGGGATGTGCAATCAATATACAGACATAATGGGGGTAAGCACTGTCTGTTAGTATACTAGCAATACTGAGAAATAAGGAATGGAGCACACAGGCTTAAATAGGAATACTTCAAAACTTTTGCCTCAAAAGAGAAAAGTATGAAAAATGCCACTTTTCACCTTCTACAAATCAAGAGCAAGTTCAATTTTTTTCTACTGTACACACACACACTGACTGAACAATAGCAATAGAACCACAAATGCTGTCCTTGTCCCACTGCACTGGTATCCATAGGACCACACATACTTCTCCCAGCCTTGTCCCACTGCTTTGGTAACCATAAAACTACACATACTGAGTCTTAACGAGTGTAGGCCTAAACCAGCACATTTCTTACTGGAAATGTTATGGGGTTAGAGAAAAAGGTGTAAGTAAATGTCATGGGTTTCTATGTGCAGGAACTTCCATGGTTAAAAACATCATATTATTTTTTTTCTGCAGTGAAAGTTCCAGTAGGAAAAAATAACTTTTTGCCTATCCCTAGTCTTAACTATACTATGCCAACTGCTGTTTTCAGATTACAGGCAATACATAATTAAAAGTTTATTTGTATAACAGCATGTCTGCAAAGTATTGTGAACAGTATACGCAAGATTTATCCCTTTGAGTGCCAGATGGGTTTCGTAATGCATTGCAAAACTCTGCTTCACAGCACATTGGTGAAATCTCTTTCATTTAAGTTGTGATACCCCAGTCAAATCAATGGAATGTTTATTTAGACCCTATGTATGCTACAATCAGTTTACTACAGTGTTACTTTACTTTGGCTTTAGACTTAAGGTACATTGTTTTAATTCAATGTATGGAAACTTAACACAAAACCCTCTTCTGTTACAGAGGCAAATTCTGGAAATTTGTGCATCTCATTTTATGGCTAAAATGATAATGGCCCTTCATTTGTTGTAAATAGTTGAGTAGTTTTCCAGCCTTTTCTACCGTATTGTCATGCTCAGAATTGTTACTGTGATTTTAGTGCAGGCTTTTCAAGCCTTAAGAAGTTGAGAAAAGCTATGAACTGAAGTTTTATTTTCCTGTTTCAGTTTCTTTGAAGTCATGGAAATTATTAATTATTTTTGGGTTTAATATGTTCTCTTTGAACTGGATATTTATCATCAATAACTAGACCTGTATTTCCCAATAGGCAGAGTAAGCCACTGCCTTCAGCTACAAATGTTGAGCTTTAGTTATGATGGCCACACCCACATTGCATATTGTGGGTGTGGCCAGTACAATCTTAATTTATTCTCATCTGTTTAATTTAACCCGCTGGATACTAGAGAGATCTCCAACATATTGCAAAGCAATGCATTAGAGATCTCACTCAGAACCAAGGGATTACAGCTTTTTTTATGTCCTTGCGTGTTACATGCCAGTGGTATTTTATGAGCCAGCAAATGGTGGATGGGAGTATAGGTGGGATCATATGAAGAAGGGGTGTGGTCATGGGTAGAGCTGTGGGCACCTAGAGTGCCTTTCTGCCTTTTCTAGGGGCACCTGGATGTAAATCCAGCCCTGTGAAGAACAGACTTTGCTCTTACAAATGGAGAATCAGTAAAGATGCAGAAGCAGAGTAAATGCCAATCCTGCAAGGATATGATATGAATATTTAACCAAACATACTTACTTCTTATGCAAACTGTGTCAGCATGTGTATATGAATGACAGATCAAGTGCAAGCACACCACACTATGACATGTGTGACAACACATTAAAATCATTGTTGTTACTGGGATGTAAGACACTCATGTTTGTTTTAAAATTGCTATGCAAATTAATTTATCTAGAACTAGTTTATTTTGCAGTAGTATGGCATTTATACACATTCTTTTATTTCAAATATGAATTAGGTGGCATAAACACTGTTAGTAAATGTTCAACGTATGTTAGTATAGTATAGTGTAGTATAGTTGATGAAGCTGAAAAAAGACATATGTCCATCAAGTTCATCCCAATGCCAAATCACGTCTGTTGATCCAGAGCAAGGCAAAAATAAAAAATGAATTGAAGCCATTTCCAACTAATGGCAGTCAGATAGTTCCCTAAATCAACAGCCTATCTGCTCTGAAGACAACTGTCCTAGTTATAAATATTGTTCTGAGATAGATAGGTATCCATCATTTTTTTAAAGCAGTTACAGTATGTGCAAGCATAGCATCCTGCGGAGAAGAAGTCCATAGCTTTTCCACTATTACTGTAAAAAAGATCTCTCTTTGTTTTAGTCAAAAATGGCTTTTTTCTAGTTTTAATGGATGACCTCTCATTCTTATCTCAGCTCTTTGAGTAAATAATTAATTGGAGAGTTCTTTGTATTGACTTTGAATACATATGTAAATGGTAATCATATTACCCTTTAGACATCTCTCCTCTAGTGTAAACAAACTCAGTTGGTATAGTCTCTCTTTATAACTCAGCTCCTTCAACCCCTCTATCAATTTTGTTGCACATATCTGCACTTTTTCCAGTTCAATAATGTATTTTTTAAGAACCGGTGCCCGAAACTGTACTCCATATTCTAGATGAGGCCTTTCCAGGGATTTATATACAGATAGAGTTATATTTGCATCCAGTTCATCTATACCTTTTTTCATGCATGATAGTACCCTATTTGCTCTTGCAGCAGCCGAGTGACTTTGCATACTGCTGTGAAATCTATTGTCTATCAGTATCCTAAATCTTTCTCTATTGAGGATTCCCCAAGTTGTTTCCCATTTAGTGTATACGTAGCATGTTTGTTTCTATAGTCTAAATGCACAGCCTTACACTTATCTACATTCTGCCCATTCACTCAATTAATCTAAATCCTTCTGCAGAGAAAAAACATCTGGCTCTGTATCTATTTCCTTACACAGCTTAATGTAATCAGCAAAGATTGAAACACTACATTCAGTACCCACTTCTAAATAATTAATAAACAAATTAAAAAGCTTAGTCCCAGGACTGATCTCTGTGGCACCCGCTTACAACTTTAGACCAAATTGAAAGGGTTCAATTTACAACAACTCACTGCAATCTATCATTTAAAAACTTCTCAATTCATGAACATATATCACCTCTCAAACCGAAGCCTTTTAATTCATTAACCTGTTGTGAAGCACTGTATGAAAGGTTTTTGCAAAATCCAAGTATACTACATCAACAGCAGTTCCCATGTCCAAATTACTACTTACCCTTCTGTAAAATACAAGTAAATTAGTCTGACATGATCTCTTTTTCAAAAAAACATCCTGGCTCCTACTAATAATATTTTTTGTCTTCTAAATACTGTCAAGTTAGTAACCGTTCTAATATCTTACCTGCAACAGAAGTTAAGCTCACAGGTCTATAATTTCCTGGCTTGGTACTACTTCAGTTTTCCTCCAGTCACGGGGCACTATACCAGATAAAAGTGAATCAATAAATATTAAGTATAGTGGTTTTGCTATTACTGAACTAAGTTCTTTAAGTTCCCTTGGGTGTATATCATCAGGTCCAGGTGCTTTATTCACCATAAGGTTTTCCAGTCTCTTTTGCATTTTGTCCTAAGTAAGCAATGCACATAGTAGAGGGAATTCTGTGGTATTGTCTGTTTGCCCGTAGCCTGACATTGTTGCTTCCTGTGTATATACAGAAGAAAATAATGTGTTTAAGATGGCCATAGCCTTAACCTCACAAATCATTTCACCTGTCTTAGCCTAATCAACCTTAATATTATTGTTATTAATGTACTTGTAGAATTGTTTAGGATTATTTGCTCTCTTTTGCAATTCTTCTCTCATTTTCAGTTTTGTCAGCATCGGTCCATACCCCCTGTCCACAACGCTGCTGCTCATTGGCACAGCATTTCCTCTCAGCCAAGCCGGCTTGGTGTTGCTGGGCAACCTTGTAGTGAGTGTCGTGTCATGACGTTGTGACATCACTCTCTATCCCTGAGCCGGTGCTCAGTGTAAAGTGAGCTTCCTTGTGTGCAGCCTGTTCTTGCGCATTGCTGCTGACTTATTTATTTATTTATTTATTTATATAGCGCACACAGATTACGCAGCGCTTTACACTCATATTGGTCATGTTGGTCCCTGTCCCCATTGGGGCTCACAATCTAAATTCACCTATCATTATGTTTTTTGGAGTGTGGGAGGAAACCGGAGTATCCGGAGGAAACCCACGCAAACACAGTGAGAACATACAAACTCATTGCAGATGTTGTCCTTGGTGGGATTTGAACCCAGGACCCCAGCGCTGCAAGGCAACAGTGCTAACCACTGAGCCACCGTGCTGCCCACCGTTCTGCTTGGGATTTGGATCCAGCCTTAGTCTTGTCCCCTGTTGCTGACCTCTGTCTGGACATTGGATTTTGCCTTGCCTGCTATCTTCCCTGACCACTGTCTGTTACTTGACCATCGTTACTGCGCTGCCTGCCCTCACCACTGCCTGTTTCTTGACCATCTCTAATGTGCTGCCTGCCCTTACCACTGCCTATTACCTGACCATCGCTACTGTTCTGCCTGCCCTGACCACTGCCTGTTACTTGACCATCGCTCCTGTGCTGCCTGCCCTGACCTCTGCTGGACTACTGACCATTGCTTCTGTGCTGCCTGCCCTGACCCTTGGCCTGGACTTTCACCTCCCTCTGGGGAGTGCAGTACCCGTTTATCTATATATATACACACATGTTTAGTGGGCCTAACTTTGTCCTGCTATTGGTATCCTATCTCTCCTTATCTTACTGTGGGGGTGTGAATTCTGTTCATACTATATCTGAGCTTCCTGCTTATTCTCTGAACAGTCTTTATCTGCTTTGGGGGAGGTTTCATGCTGCTCACATTCCCACAGTTATATTGGTGTACCACATGTTTTAGCTAGCCTGATTGCTTGTTTGCGTATTTTATTACATTCTGTATATTTTTTAAATTATTCATCTGACCCATCCAAATTATACACTTTAAAAGTCTGCTTCTTATTTCTCATTTTCCTGCAAACCTCATTATTAAGCTCCATTGGTCTTAATTTGCTCCTCTTTTGCTTGTTCCCCAGTGGTATATATTGACAAATTTTGACAAATTAGATTTGCATTTGTGCATTCTAATAATATGATTAACACTTAGCTCATTTGCATGTCCTGAGCACAGTAGAAGATCTGCCACTTCTTGGCACAGGGCAAAGTATTAAGTGACAGGCAATAAGCTGGAGGCCTTTCTAACATCTAGTTGGTTAAATAATACCTATTCCAGTCACCCCTGCTAAAGGTTTGCATTCAAGTTTATAGGCTTCCTAAAATTTTGCAATAACTATAGTTTGTATGCCCACTGTAAGGTGCATACAAAAGCTAAGTGCCAAGACCTAAATAAGTTTAACAAAATTGTAACTTTACATGTCAATTTTCACACAATACTCACATTTCCCATGTGGCTTCCAACATTGAGCAGACTGAGTCAGGGCCGGCGCTGCCATTAAGGCAGAACAGGCAGCTGCCTTAGGGCGCTGCAATGGAGGGGAGCTGAAAAGAGGGAAGTTGTTTTTTTTTTTTTTGTTTTTTTTTATAGTATATATATCTGCCTGGGTCTCTCTGCGGTGTGCGCTTGGTAGTGTAAATCAGCGCTCCCTTGCACCGTCTATGTTACACACCGCAGAGAGACCCAGGCTCTGTAGTAATACAAAGCGCTGAGAGATGACATCACCTCCCAGCGCTCTGCATTACTGAGAGCAGTGCGCGGGGGCCTCAGCTCTGTGCCGAAGGAGGCACAGAGCTCTAAGCTGTGGCACGCCGCTAGACCACCAGGGACTAAAGGTAGGGGGATGAAGAGGGCATTGTGGAAGGGTCAATGTGGAGATGAAGGGGGCATTGTGGAGATAAGGGGGCATTGTGGAAATAAGGGGGCATTGTGGAGATGAAGGGGGCATTGTGGAGATGAAGGGGCAATGTGGAAGGGGCATTGTGGAGATAAAGGAAGCATTGTGAAGGGGAATTGTGGCGATGAAGGGGCGATGTGGAGTTAAGGGGGCAATGTGGAAAGGTCAATGTGGAGATGAAGGGGCAATGTGGATGGGGCATTGTGGAGATGAAGGGAGCATTGTGGAAGGGGCATTGTGGAGATGAAGGGGCAATGTGGAAGGGGCATTGTGGAGATGAAGGGAGCATTGTGGAAGGGGCAATGTGGAATTAAATATGTGGGCGGGGGCTGGGGATTGTGGCAAGGTCAGGGGGGCAGGGGATTGTGTCTGGGTCGGGGGGGCATCAAAATGCACCTTCGTCTGTGTATATAAAAATCCTTGCACCGGCCCTGGACTGAGTTATGTAAGTTCTATAACTATGTGAGTTTGTCAAACATGCCCTTAAAAAGTGAGATCTTTCAATCTGAGAGCTGCCTGCTTGCAGTTGGTGCCAATGTTTTGCAGCCTGCAAACGTTGTGTTGCTGTGCCCAATTTCTAGATTTGACCAATACTGATGAGCCCCTCATTACTATTAATGTTAAGACTACTCTTAGTGCTCCTGCCAGTGTAAATTTTTGAGATTTTATTTGTTCCCTATGGTGCAATTGCTTTGTGCCAAAATTCCACAGATTTTCTTTTGAACATATAGAGGGAGTGGAGTAATGAAGAAAGTGTCTGTAAAATTGTTGTAAAGTGGCATAAGAATATGAATAAATGTTTAGTCATTTTACTTTTTTAAAAAAATGGACTAGAAATGGTCTTATCCAAATAAGAATAGTGATGCTGGTATGCAGAACTTAATTTGCTAATTTTACCAAAAATTACAGCAGTTTTAGTGATGAAATTTTAAAGTCAGGTATATCCTGTTCTTATTGGAAGTATATAATGACAGTTATGTATGCAAAAAACAATTCTCATGTACAAATTTTCTAATATAATATTCTCAGATAGGCATATTTTTAAACTTGACTTTACATTTTAATAAATATAACCCTTTGTTTTAGCGATAATTCTTAAACGTACACTAAGAAGGCTTTTATATATCTCCCCATAGTACTCAGCTCACTGCTACATATTAGTTATGATTTGTTTTAATATATTAACCAAAGTATATATAATTTGAAATCATGCACACATAGAAATACACACACATTTTTCTTGATCTCAAGAAAAATAATGCATTAAGATTTGAATAGTTTAAACAATACTAACGCCTACATTATTCCTTTCATAATAGAGAAAGAAACTACCTGCTGAAGAATTAATAGATGTTAAAACCCTGAGAACTAAATATGATTATTATTATTTTTTTTAAACTACAGAGCTCTTGGAATTGAAGAGTATTTTTCACTTCATATGAATAAACATAAAAGAAACACTGATTATAAAAGGAAATAAATATGTTGTTTTATTTTTTTATATTGTCATAAGTAGCACAGGCATAAGGCTTGTTTTGACCCATGGTTATATGTGCCTATTCAAGAGAAGAATCTAATCAATGAACATTGAAATGATGTATGAAAAATGGTTGGAGTGCTAGAAGTAGCTTCCGTGTTATTTTTGCATATTATTATAGGAGAAGCAAACTTTTTTTATGGAAAAAATTATATTATGCGGCCTTTCCTGCAGAGTGCAATAAGGGTACTGATTAGTGTTGAGCGAGCACCCCGATGCTCGGGTGCTCTGACCGAGCACCCCCTGAGGCTCGAGTGCTCGGCCGAGCACCCGAGCCCCATTCAATTGAATGGGGCGACACGAGCATTACACCAGGCACCCCCTGCTCTGATGAGGGGAGGGTGCCTGGTCAATGCCCCCCTTCATCTCCGCTATGCCCCCTTCATCTCCGAATGCCCCCTTCATCTCCGCTATGCCCCCTTCATCTCCGCTATGCCCCTCTTCCACAATGTCCCCCTTCATCTCCGCTATGCCCCTCTTCCACAATGTCCCCCTTCATCTCCGCTATGCCCCTCTTCCACAATGCCCCCCTTCATCTCCTCTATGGCATAGAGGAGATGAAGGGGGACATTGTGGAAGAGGGGCATAGCGGAGATGAAGGGGGACATTGTGGAAGAGGGGCATAGCGGAGATGAAGGGGGACATTGTGGAAGAGGGGCATAGAGTCTATGCCCCTCTTCCACAATGTCCCCCTTCATCTCCGCTATGCCCCTCTTCCACAATGTCCCCCTTCATCTCCGCAATGCCCCCTTCATCTCCGCAATGCCCCCGTACCTCCAGTCCCTGGTGGTCCAGCGGAGCGTCTTCAGATCTGTGCCTCTTCCGGCACAGATCCCCGCCACCCGAACATGGCGGGCGAGCACATGGCGGTACTCGACGAGTACCGCCATGTGCCGAGCAGAGCGATGCTCGAGCCGATCCGAGCATCGGCCGAGCACGCTCGCTCAACACTAGTACTGATACTGTTGGAGGACTTTTCATTAAGATGTTATTACAGCTCAAACTTGGTGATAAGAATATTACCATGGTGACTACAATAGAAATTGCTGTTTAATTCTACATTTTGAAAAAGACAACTTTGAGTTGTTATACATTTTCAGTGAAACATCTGCCAACAATGGGAGTACGCTTGTTTTACTCAGCACCAAAAATTATATGAAAAACAGTTTACTCCTAATTTGCAGGTGCATAATATATAGTCAAATCTATCTATCTATCTATCTAGCTATCTATTCATTCATTCTAACCCATTAGTTTATACAGATATATATCACTCTTCCAGAAGGACTTCAAACCCAGGGCACTCATAGGGTTAATACATATTAATTAACAACAGTTAAAACATTAATACACACCAGCAGCAGCAGTCAGGATGTTTTTTTCTGTGCCCACTGGGTGTAATGGGGGAGAACATCTCTAAGATTCTGCAGCTCAGGAGGCAGCTGTGATGGAGTACTGCTGCTAACCAGTCCCTATCTGGACTACTGATTCTCATCACTTGCAACCGGCAATCAGGAGGAGGAGCAAAGGGAGGAAGCCTCTGGTGAGCTGAACAAAAGGGGAGTATCTGTATAATGATTATTTAATTAATTGTAAGACCAGGTGGGGGTTGGTACAGTAGCGCTCCTCTATTTCTGCCTTCCCTGCTGGGCTGCAGTATGATGGACATGCCCCCCCCCCCCACAAAAGCAAGTGATAACAGGATATCCCACATACAGAGCATCCCTGAAATGTTAAAATGTGAGTAAATGAGTATTAAAGTTTGAACCCTGACTAGATAATATGTATTCTAGTGTTGAGCGAGCGTGCTCGGCCGATGCTCGGATCGGCTCGAGCATCGCTCTGCTCTGCACATGGCGGTACTCGTACGAGTACCGCCATGTGCTCGCCCGACATGCTCGGGTGAAGAGGATCTGTGCCGGAAGAGGCACAGATCCGAAGACGCTCCGCTGGACCACCAGGGAATGGAGGTACGGGGGCATTGCGGAGATGAAGGGGGCATTGCGGAGATGAAGGGGGACATTATGGAAGAGGGGCATAGACTCTATGCCCCTCTTCCACAATGTCCCCCTTCATCTCCGCTATGCCCGTCTTCCACAATGTGCCCCTTCATCTCCGCTATGCCCCTCTTCCACAATGTCCCCCTTCATCTCCTATGCCATAGAGGAGATGAAGGGGGACATTGTGGAAGAGGGGCATAGCGGAGATGAAGGGGGACATTGTGGAAGAGGGGCATAGAGTCTATGCCCCTCTTCCACAATGTCCCCCTTCATCTCCGCTATGCCCCTCTTCCACAATGTCCCCCTTCATCTCCGCTATGGCATAGGAGATGAAGGGGGACATTGTGGAAGAGGGGCATAGCGGAGATGAAGGGGGACATTGACCAGGCACCCTCCGCTCATCAGAGCAGGGGGTGCCTGGTTTAATGCTCGAGTGCTCCCATTCATTTGAATGGGGCTCGGGTGCTCGGCCGAGCACTCGAGCATCAGGGGGTGCTCGGTCAGAGCACCCGAGCACCCGAGCATCGGGGTGCTCGCTCATCTTTAGTATTAACCATATAAGTACCCTGGGATTGAAGGCAGAAAACTCCCTATGATATTTCCATCTAATCTTTTAGTGGTATGTTGTTCTACTTTCCCTGACTTTCTGAGCAGATATTATCAGAGCAGGGTTCCTCCCTCTTGTTCTAGTATCTTTTTTTCTGAAAAATGCTTACTTCCTGAATGGTATTAAATCCTTTAAAATATTTAAAGGTTTCTATCATGATGTCCATAAAATGTATATATTAAATCCTTTGAGTCTATCCTAGTACCCTACATCATAACTACCGAACACCATTTTAATGGCTCTCCATAGAAATGCCTCCAGTTTATTAAAGTCTTTCTGTAGATATAGTCTTCTTTAGTTTTATAGACAGTACTCAATGTAAGGCCTTAACAGTATTTTACAGAGTTGTATTAGTATTTGCTTATAATGCTTCTACCTATGTAACCAGGAACCCAGTTTGCTTTTCCTACTGCAAAACTGCTTCAAGACATACGAAATAACTCCCTAGTGCCTTTTCTCTGATTTTTTTGTCAGCACAGTACCATTAAGCCTGTTTTCCACTTCTGGGTTTATGTGTCCTAAATGCATAATCTTGAACTTTGCAGCATTAAACTTTAGAAGGCATTATTAGTAGTGAGGGACTCACTGTAATAGGTAAAATAGATGTATTGAGTACTACAATACAGCATCGCTGGTATGAACTTAGGCACTAACTGCAGAAAGGCAACTTTCTGATCTGAAATGTTCACTGTATAGGCATGTGTCTAACAAGTCACCCTCACATAGTCACAGGACCCACATGTTCCTGCAACAATCTAACATAGTTGAAAGTCGTGATGAGATTTTGAAAAGTTTCTTAAACTCAACCCAGAGACAGGTGAAATAAAGTTTACCTGCTCACTCCTGAAAGGAATTCTAGGACATATAGATCATACTGTTCAAAAAACAATTCAGTGGTTTATACACACCATCACTCTGGTATAATATAAGCAAGGAGATTAAAGCCAAAACATTTTTGTAATTGGAATCAGTATTTGTAGCACTTAACTGAAGAAGGATCAATACCAAGAATGGTTGATATAATTTTAAATATCATGTACTTACATTTATCATATAAAAAAGTGAATTATTATTATTATTATTACATCAATATAATACTAAACTTGTTTTTAATGCATATGTACATTTTCCTGCTCAGAGAGCTTTTTTTTAATGTTGTTTGTGCTGTTTGTATTGATACGTAAGAGTTAATGTCACTTAAGTGATTGTTATTAGTGCCTACTGTTCTTGTATTCAGAAAGGCTGTTATCTTGGCCCAGATAAAGATCAATTTGTACAATCAGTGGGATTGCTGTTGACCTGAAAATCAAAAACAGCTGCTCCATAAAAACATATGTAAGGTTTTAGGCCTCAGAAAAAAATAAAGTATAAGGTATAGAAATCAGTTAATTTTAGATGTTAGTGTTTCTTTAAGGTGGATCATCATCTTAAAATTAAGATAGTTTGTTTTACAGAGAAATACAATCCTCCCATATGCTGTACTAGCGATTTTTGGTAAAATAAATAATTTTTAAAAACTAACCTTTATTTTGGTAGGAACAGTGTGGTATTGTATGCAAATCTATACAGTGCTGATTAGTTCTCTTTGAGGTCAAACATCACTTGTGTGTAATTAGAAACAACTCCAGTGTGGCCCACCACAGAAATTACTTAGCAGAAAGTTCTGTGTCACCAATCAACAAAAGTTAACTTACCCACGCATATATTTGTTCCCCACATTACAGTCCAGCTAAAAAGATCACATCAAAATCAGAGCAAATGAGGCAGCATTATCAATCCATGCCCATTTATTTTGCAAAGAGCTGGATACTCAATTTGTCTTTCACAGTAATAATTACAATATATAGTGCAACATAATTTCTAGTATTGCTTTTACTTCAGATTTCCTAATAAGCAGAGTAGACAACTACCCAGAATTCCACATTTTGAGGAGTGTCTCAGTTGTGCTGCCCATACCCACATTCTGACTTGTGAGTGTGGCCAGAGTGATTTCAGTGTCCCAGCACAAGTTGTATACCCTTTATCTGGAATGGAGCAATGCAATGAAGATCTCTCTAGCAACTAAGGGGTCAAAGTTTTTTTGTTCTTCCTTGTTACAGGACAATGTTTTATTCTGTGACTAGTTGAACAGCCCGTTACACGGGCCACAGTGCCTCTGGCAGCTGGTCGCGGGGCAGTCACGCGCAGCAGAGACTGCCTGCGCCACTGCTGATACGGAGCGCCCAGCTCTGTATCAGCTGCAGCGCGGGCAGTCTGTACTGCGCATGACTGCCGCACGCGCAGCAGTGTCTACTGCATATGTCGGGCGTTACACACAACTTAGCGAATTATTATATAGGATAGAAAACATTCGATGGAACTGGGGTGGGGGTCATATGAGGAGAAGGGGTGTGGCCATGGGTGGAAATAGGAACACCTAGAGTGCTTTTCCTAGGGGTGTATCACAGTCTTCCTTTGAGGCCTAAATCGAGCCTGTGCTCTTATCTCTGTATGGCTGCCAACCGGCATAGCCTCCGGCCACTTCCTCATGGCTTAGTCATGTTCCAGGCACTGCCACGGATGCCTGTTTATGGGCCTATTCTGTTGGACTTATTGGGTCCCGCCTCCTTCTGCAGCTTTATAAACCTCATTGAGGCCAGGAATTGTTGCCCTTTCGTAGTGTTCCTGTGAACATCTAGTTTGTTCCTCTGACCCTTGCTTGGCTTTCATTGTCTCCTGGTGTTCAATCCTTGGCTTGCCTGACTACTCGCTCTGGTTGTGACCGAGGCTGTGGCTGACTTCCTGATCCGTGTATGACTCTGGCTTGTCCGACTACCCGCTCTGTGCTGACCTTTGCTGTGGCTGACTACCCAATCTGGTTCCTGACTGTGGCCTGTGTGACTGACACTCCGTTTGTGCCTCGCTCCTGTCTGACTACCACTAGGCCGATCCAGGGCGCGCTTCTTTATTTAGTAGCTCAGCTACCAGCTGGTCACTTGCAGGTTGCCTCTGCATGGTGCCTTCCATTTCCCTCCAAGCAGTTAGTCTTGCTCCTGGGCACTAGCATCTTACGCTTGCCTGTTGCCTGGCTTAGCACAAGCACCTACTCTGCTGCCTCGAGTGGTGCTACCAGTTACGCTATTAGTATCGCTGGTCTATTCGCTCTGTGCCTCTGCTGGGTACACTTCTGTACTAGACCCATCGTTCCTTCCTATTGTGGTAGAGCCAAATCTGGTTCTAAGACTCAGTACCATAGACCTACGGTGATTCATAGTCAGCTCTCTGGTAGTGGACTAGACACTGTCCTCACGTCTATCTCCACTCTGACTGAGGAAGTGTTCATTATTACTACTAGTATTCTGATTATCTATTGCTCAATAAACTGATTTAAATTCACTTGTACTGTTTCATGTGTTTCTTTACTGAGAGTCTGTAACAGGGTGCCTGGGATGCATTTCCTGCCCTGACCCTATTATTTGTTAGTGCTTGCTTTTATTTGATTTAGCTATGCTTTATTTGCTGTTCTGACTGTTTACCTCTTCTGTATGCTGCTTTTCAGCACAAGTGATGACTAATCGCTCAGTTACATTGAACCTGGTCATTCAGCCCCTGGTTATCTAACTTTAAATTCAATAATTTGTACCTAAATCTTTCATTACCATGGCAATAGCAACCTAACATTAGTCTGACAGACTGTATTTAGTGTAAAGCATTTATGAAGCATAGATTCCATGTAAGAATATAAGGCCATCTTCAAGAAAATAAAGATTAGCAGTTTTGTAGCAAATCAGCTGTATCATGAGAGGAAAATAAACGTTACCATTGATTTAAATGTTTTTTAACATCTTGTGTGATAGAGAATAGGGATGGGCAACATTTTTTGCCTAAAACTGAAATTGGGGAATAATGGCACTTTTTGCTAGGTGAATAATTTCCAACAAAAAGTGGCGTTTTTCCACTTTTCCCCACCTTTTTCGCCCATTGAAATCAGCTGGAAGAACATTTTTTCTCTACCACATAAAAGTTTTCTACAGCCATATAAAAGGCTGTCAGGCTCACACAGCATGCCATTCTGTGTTTGTGAGAGGAGAGAGCAGCGCATGTTTGAGCTAGAGAAGACAGAGTGGGGAATTGAAGTTTAGTTCTGGGAATCTTTTAGTAGGACATTTGTTCTATGTAAGTGTGTATTAGGAGAGTCAGTGGGTGTCATGGTTTTTGATGAACACTCAGACAGATCAGTAAGGTTAAAATGACTTTGCAGTAAAGTGCATACAAGGAATAAGGCCACAGGCCCACAGCACGAAACAATATATAGTGGTCAAAGAAGCAATGACTGTACACAGAATGACTGAGATGGGATGCAGGAACAGAAGGTTACTAAGGCAGGCAACCCTCATCTAGAGAACCTGGAGAGATCAGGCTATTGAACCCTAGACTGACAGAAGGACAGAGGATGGCAGGAAGTCCTGGAGATGGTAACTGACACGAGACACAGATGCCTGGGTGGCACAGAACCCAAATAGGCAACGAGTCAACACTGACCACTGGACAGGGGTCCCAGGGTGACCGAGGCCACCACTTACAGATGGTAAACCCTAGAGTGCTAGGGGTGGATCGTAGGCAACAACTGGAGGGCCACAAGTGTCCCCTCATACAACAGTGGAATAAAGCACAAATGCTGGCTCTAGGCCTGACAGCCACTAGATAGGGAATAGTGCTCAGGGTCTCCTCACACCACCAAGTGCGTACTATGCAAGTGCCAGCCCTAGCCCAGGACTGCAACAACAAAGGAGCACAAGGATTGCCTAAACAGTCTTGGCACTGAACGAGTTAACAGGAGACACCCAAAGATATACAGGAACTCCCACAGGAAGTGATCCCAGCAGTAGCGCAGAGGGAGATACAGAGAGATCTGAGTAACTCAGTCAGCACTTGATAGCACTGTACCGGTACTTCGCATGTACACACCGCCACAGGCAGTTGGAGTAAGTGGCTATAGCATGAATGCTATGCCTACGGTTGACAAAATAAGAATAGTGCCACACGGCGCACCCCAACAAGGCAACTGGAATCCGCCGTTGTAATGCCGGCCAGACTAGGACAATGGAGGAGACACAGCCATGCACGGATGGCAACGGGACAATGGCTCAGCCAGGAGAGGTTTAGAAACGAAGAGAAGCACAGACTGGTCAGGAGCAATGGAACGGCTCACTAGCCAGACAGGCTAGCAACAGAGAGAGTTCTTAGCCAGATCCGTTCAGCAATGGAGCAGGTTCTCAGCCCGATCAGTCGGTAACGGAGCGGGTTCTCAGCCAGAGCAGTCGGTAATGGAGCGAGTTCTCAGCCAGATCAGTCCAGCAACGGAGCAGGTTCTCAGCCAGGTCAGTCGGTAATGGAGCGGGTTCTCAGCCAGAGCAGTCGGTAACAGAGTGGGTTCTCATCCAGATCAGTTCAGCAACGGAGCAGATTCTCAGCCAGGTCAGTCAGTAACGGAGCAGGTTCTCAGCCAGAGCAGTCGGTAACGTAGTGGGTTCTCAGCCAGATCAGTTCAGCAATGAAGCGGGTTCTCAGCCAGATGAGTTGGTAATGGAGTGGTACGCAGGAAACACAGGAACGTCATCAGACAGGCCGGGATCAGATACACCACTAAAGGGCACCTTGAAATGGACAAGACAAGATATATAAAGGCAAGCCCTGGGTGGAGCAAGGATGTTAGGCCAATAAGAGGGCAGCATAGAAATTAAGCAAAGTAACAATGTCACCGTCAGAGCAGGAACACGGGCACGTGATAGTACCCCCCTCTCAATGACCCCCTCTCCGTGGAGGAGGACCAGGCTTAGAGGGAAACTTGGCATGGAACTGACGCAACAAAACTGGTGCACGAATATCAGCAAGCTTGACCCATGAACATTCCTCTGGGCCATAGCCCTTCCAATGTACCAGGTACTGGAGTTTCCCACGCACCCTGCGTGAGTCTACAATGCTTTGGACTTCATACTCATCATGATTTTGAATGCGTACCGGTCCCGGCACTACCGGAGCAGAAGTATAGTGGTTACAGACAAGAGGTTTGAATATAAAAACATGGAAAACATTGTGAATCTGCATGTTTGCAGGGGTTCCAAAGCATAGGAAACAGGATTGACCCGCCGGAGGACTTTGAATGGACCAATAAACTATGGGGTAAATTTGTGGCAAGTAGTTTGCAAATTCAAATTTCTAGAGGAAAGCCACATACGGTCCCCAGCCTGAAACACAGGAGCCCGCAAGGCTCACGTAGCAAGGTCTGCACTTGTGCCCATGTGGAGCGAAGCTGTCTGAGGTGTTCATCAAGGGCTGGCATCTGTTGCACCTGAAATGCATCCGGAAGCAAGGAAGGTTGGTACACATAATTGACAAGAAATGGGGAGCTTCCGGATTAATTATTAATCACATAGCTTTTCGTGAACTCTGCCCATGGCAACAACTCAGCCCAGTCATCATGATGGTTGGATACAAAGCAGCAGATAAATTGTTTGAGCCCCTGATTAGAGCGTTCAACAGCTCCATTAGTCTGTGTGTGGTATGCAGAAAATAAGACATTTGGATGCCCATTTGACCGCAGGATGCCCTCCAAAATCTGGAAATAAACTGACTGCCCCGGTCTGATACCAACACCTGAGGTACTCCATGGAGTCTGAATACCTCACGGGCGAATACTACCGCCAACTCTTTCGCAGAAGGCAGACCAGGCAAGGGCACAAAATGGACCATTTTAGAAAATCTGTCTACAACCATTAAGATATACGTGTAGCCCTTTGAGGCGGGTAATTCACCCAGAAAATCAAGTGACCTGTGACCATGGACGATCGCCGTTGGGAACAGGCTGCAAAAGGCCCACTGGCAGATGCCTGGATGATTTAGAACGAGCACATACAGCACAAGTGGCAGTAAAGTCAGCACAATCAGCCCTCAGTGTTGGCCACCAGAAAATCCAAGATAATGACCAAATTAATTGATCTCTGCCCACATGACCTGCTGCTTGTGAAGCGTGGTATGTCTCAAGGAGTCTATCCCGAAAAGGTTCAGCCACAAAACATTTGCCCTTGGGCTTTTCCGGGGGAGATTCAGCTTGGGTTGCCAAGATCTCCTGACCCAGAGGAGACATGATGCTAGTCTGCAAGGTAGCCAGGATGCGATCTTGGGGAATGATAGGTACTGGCTGCTCCTCAGACTACAATTCAGGACCATGCTGCCTGGACAGAGCATCTGCTCTTACATTTTTTGAACCGGGCAAATAGGAAACAACAAAGTTAAAGTGAGAGAGAAAGAGAGCCCATCTGGCTTGTCTCTGAGACAGTCTCTTAGCCTCTGAAAGGTACAATAGATTTGTGTGATCGGTTAAAATGAGAATCGGTACCCTGGTGCCCTCCAACAAGTGACGCCACTCACGTAATGCCAGGATAATTGCCAACAGTTCACGGTCACCGATCTCATATACCAATTGCGCCTTAGTTAATTTTTTGGAAAAGCATGGCTTGAGTGGTTGACCAGGACCAAACCTCTGAGAAAGTACAGCCCTCACACCAGTGTCAGACGCATCTGCCTCTAGTATATACGGTAAAGCAGCTTTGGGATGCGACAGGACTGGTGCAGAGGCAAACACAGCTTTGAGTGTCTTGAAAGCCTCCTCAGCTTCCTTGGACCACTCCAACGCCTTGGCTCCCTTATGTGTCAGGTCTGCGAGGGGTGTGACAATTCTGGAAAAATCACGGATACATTTACGATAGTAATTGGCAAAGCCAAAAAATCTTTAAATGGCTTTGAGGCCCTTGGGACGTGGCCAATGTAGCACAGCCGACAATTTTCCTTTGTCAATGGAAATGCCTGTTTCAAAATGACATATCCAAGAAAGGGTACCATGGTTCTATGAAACTCAAATTTGTCAAGTTTACAAAACAATTTATTCTCCCTTAGTCTCTGAAGTACTGTAGCTACGTGAATGCGATGTGCCTCCAAATTGGGAGAATAAATTAAGATATCGTGTAAATAGACAACTACACAGGACTGCAACAAATCTCGGAGAACATCATTAATTAGTTCTTGAAATACTGCAGGGGCAATGCACAATCCGAATGGCATTACCAAGTACTCGTAGTGCCCATTGCGAGTATTGAAAGCGGTTTTCCACTCAACACCTTCTTTGATGAGAATGAGGTTATATGCGGCTCTCAAATCCAATTTGATGAAGATGGTCGTGCCCTTAAGACGGTCAAACAGCTCAGTGATGAGTGGAATTGGATAGGCACTTTTGACCATTAACTTATTAAGGCCTCTATAATCAATACATGGCCTTAGTTCACCAGATTTCTTTTTAACAAAACAAAAAATCCAGCCCCCACGGGCGAGGATGATTTGGGAATGATGCACCATTTCAAGGCATCAGAGATATACTCCTCCATGGCCAGATTCTCTTCACAAGAGAGCGGATACGTTCTGCCCCTAGGAGGAACAGTACCAGGTGCAATATCAATAACACGGTCATACACCCTGTGCGGTAGCAATGTGCTAGCCTCTCCCTTACTGAAAACATCGCTGAAAGACTGGTATTCAGGCGGTAGGGAGGGAGAGGTATACAGAATTCTATTAGGTTGGTGTAGACGATGATTAATACAGTGTTCAGACCAGGCCACAATCTCGCAGGAGCCCCAATTAATTCTGGGATTATGCGTTCGTAACCATGGGAACCCCAGAATGACCGCATAATGTGGTGACAGGATAATTTGAAAAGACAGGGTTTTGAAATGTAATGCTCCAGTCTGCACAGAGAGCGGGCATGTATAGTGGATGACCTGGGGAGGTACCAAAGTCTTAACTGTAATGGTGCCGTAGCAGATAACCCATTATACTACATATTGACATTCAAGTTTTGGACTGTCGGTGCCTGAACTGGGGAGGCTACCGAGGATGGATTAGGTCTGTCCAAGTGTGCAGTCCGCTCCAGCATAGTCTGCACCACCACTGACAGTTGATCAAGACATTTCTCATACATATCCATTTTCCAATGGATATTGACCGAACTACCTTCACTGGACATGTCTGAGGTCATTGGCCCTTTCATACTGTCACAGTTTTTGATGAACACTCAAACAGATCAGTAAGGTTAAAATAACTTTATTGAGTAAAATGCATACAAGGAATTAGGCCACAGGCCCACAGTACGAAACAACAATATATAGTGGTCAAAGAAGCAATGACTGTACACAGAATGACTGAGATGGGATGCAGGAACAGGAGGTTACTAAGGCAGGCAACCCTCATCTAGAGAACCTGGAGAGATCAGGTTACTGGACCCTAGACTGACAGCAGGACAGAGGATGGCAGGAAGTCCTGGAGATGGTAATTGGCATGAGACCCAGACGCCTGGGTGGCACAGAACCCAAATAGGCAGTGAGGCAACACTGACCACAGGACAGGGGTCCTAGGGTGACCGAGGCCACCACTTACAGATGGTAAACCCTAGAGTGCTAGGGGTGGATCATAGGCAACAACTGGAAGGCCACAAGTGTCCCCTCACACAACAGTGGAATAAAGTGCAAATTCTGGCTCTAGGCCCGACGGCCACTAGATAGGGAATAGAGCTCAGGGTCTCCTCACACCACCGAGTGCGTACAATGCAAGTGCTGGCCCTAGCCCAGGCACTGCAACAACGAAGGAGCACAAGGATTGCCTAGACAGTCTAGGCACTGAACGAGTTGACAGGAGATGCCCAAAGATATACAGGAACACTCACAGGGAGTGAGACCAGCAATAGCGCAGAGGGAGACACAGAGAGATCTGAGTAACTCAGTCAGCACTTGATAGCACTGTACCGGTACTTCGCATGTACACACCGACACGGGCAGTTGGAGTAAGTGGCTATAGCACGAATGCTATGCCTACGGTTGAAAAATAAGAATAGCACCATGTGACGCATCCCAACAAGGCAACTAGAATCCATTGATTGCAATGCTGGCCAGACTAGGACAACGGAGGAGACACAGCCATGCACGGATGGCAACGGGACAATGGCTCAGCCAGGAGAGGTTTACAAATGAACGGAAGCACAGACTGGTCAGGAGCAATGGAACGGCTCACTAGCCAGACAGGCTAGCAACAGAGAGAGTTCTTAGCCAGATCCGTTCAGCAACGGAGCAGGTTCTCAGCCCGATCAGTCGGTAACGGAGCGGGTTCTCAGCCAGAGCAGTCGGTAACGGAGCGAGTTCTCAGCCAAATCAGTCCAGCAACGGAGCAGGTTCTCAGCCAGGTCAGTCGGTAACAGAGCGGGTTCTCAGCCAGAGCAGTCAGTAACAGAGTGGGTTCTCATCCAGATCAGTTCAGCAACGGAGCGGATTCTCAGCCAGGTCAGTCAGTAATGGAGCTGGTACTCAGCCAGAGCAGTCAGTAACGGAGCCAGTTGTCAGCCAGATCAGTTAAGCAATGGAGTGGGTTCTCAGCCAGAGCATTAAAGTTAAAAAAAAGAAAAAAACTATCTTTAAGGCACTCATTGTTTTCCCCATATATAAGACTGCCCACAAAAATGACAATTACTGACCCGTCCCTCCACTACACCAAACACAAGTAACCCGTCCAAAGAAAAATCTCCCAAAAGATGAATAAAAAGAATACACCTAAAGAAAAAAGATAAAATAATATACAAACTAATTTTATTATAAAATAAAAATTATTATCCCCTATCTAGGTGGCATACATTGGCACGAGCTATATAGAGGGGATATAGATAATCATAGGATCAATAACCTCATAAGATGGTATAAATAAGCCACCCCTTCGGACAAATCAGTATATAAAATCTGTGAGAGACTATCAATCAAAAATCATCAGTATAAAATACAATTTAGTGGATGAAGTTGTATAGATCTGAAAGATCATTATATGTTAACGGGTGATCCAGTCAGCTGCTGTCTACACATTCTGATCAATCCCATTCTATCAGAACATACCTCTCCACTCAACATTGGCCTCTCACTGATTCACATGATCGAATGGGTAACAGGAACGCTAAGGAATCCCATAGACATCAACATCAGAGACCCTGATAGCGACCCCTGTTCCACAATTTCTATCAGTCATGCGTTAAATACTATCCGAAAAAGGATAATCCTAGAGGTTAGTAAAAGATCCTTTCTAATGGCAATATCAACTCCTCATAACAACGTACACAGCTACAAATATACCACACTCGCATTCAGTCAGCATAAATTGGTTAGTGCATGTACAAATATCAATCTACATAATAAACTACCTGACCCTAGGAATAGTATAATGCTTCTAAACCCACTCGGGTGTATACTACATATTCCTAAAAATGGGATAGATTCCCTATATCTTCCTGGGTCATCTGTCAAACTCTCTGAGTCACTCATATATTGAATCTGGGTTCCTAGCAAACAAGAGTTCCGAAGCAGATTGACAGATTAAGCTTTGTCAGCTGAAGGCAGTCTTACGACCAAAGCAAACTGACTAACGCTAAGGGGAATAAATAAAGAAATATCACAATACTAAAATCATATCAATGCTCCTAACTCATTTCTCCCAGCTAGTGGACTCCATCAGAGGCAAACATAGGCGATAACTCCCCCACCAATATATAACAATTCCTATGTTCCTCCTACTAATTCAAAACAACCACTCACCTCAAGGGGATAGTTTCTCTGGACAAACACGTCATTTGATTGACATATGTCTCTTGAAAAAGAGACTAAGGCAACACTTTTCAATGTATATATCGCTAATATTAAGCATAAACTCCCGTTATTAAATGAATTGCTCACAAATACCCAAATCTATATACTTTATTTACTTTATGATCATATATAAGAGACGGATCACCTTAAAAATCTTAAATTCTCAATATCATATAGCAGATCATTATTCACAGTAGCCATCATCGGAACCATTTAAAGAAACATACTGAAATGTAGAATCCCATTCATTCCATTCGGCTGTTGGCAATTCAAATTAAAAATCCATTCCGCTTCTTTTCGCATTAGTGTCTTCACTATATCACCTCCTCTGATTCCTAAAGTGACCTTTTCCAGTCCCCAGACCATAAAAGTATCAATATTGCCACCAATGGTTGCTGCAGCTTGTGCAATCAATGATGATGATCCCTCTACTCCAAGGGAGGATGCAGTTTGTAAAGGTCCCAGCAAAACTAGTTCCAGCACCACCAGTGCCAGTAGAATCAGATAGTGAGACAAACATGCACCAAAACATTCATCCTCAAAGTAGTAGGGAACTGTTAAAGTAAAAGTAAAAAGAAATTGTTTGAGCTCTCCAAAAGCTTAGAGAAATGTAAGGGTAGTGGGCAAAAATTGTCAGGTGATGCTGATGCTGCTGAGGATGACCTAATGATGACTGAGGATGATGATGCAGATCTAGAATACATCCCTCCAGCATCCTTCTCTTGTTCAGATGCAGATGGAGTTGAGAGTGAGGACGATGACAGGGCTATAAGGTTAGCAGAAAGTAAATCATTGAATCTGATGAATCAGGGCTTCCACACTCTTCTATGCTGGTGGTAGTCACTTCTTCCTCCTAGGACTCACTGGATGCATCAGGGTCCTTCCAGCTCTCCTTTGTCTGCAGATGGCTTTTATCCTGTTAGCCAACAGTCTGAACCTCTGCCTTAATTTAGCTAAATAAATCACTGTAAAACAGCCTAGCATCCTCTTTATCTCTCTAGGTGTTTGTCTTGTGCTTCAGTTCCCGGAAACATAAATTTTTTGGCACAAAAACAAGAAGTAAAAGGGTGGGAAGTTTGTAGCCATTAAAAAGATAGCAAAAGCATTTTGGCAGTAGGTGAAAACGACAAAGATTTTAAGTGTTTTTTTGGTGTCTGTGTTTTTTTTTTTTGTGGGAACACAATGTGACCTTTTGCCCACCGCTACTGGTAGTCACAGATCCATACATAAACTGTCTGATAACCCAACCTTGTTCTATGGCCTCACTGGTAGTGACAGAACCACACATACACAGTTTGAAACCCCATTTTTGTCTCACCAGTAGACACAAAATTACATATACGCTGTCTGCAGCCCTGTTTCACTGTCACAGTGGTCATGTGTCTCACACTCTGGCCTTGTCCCACTGGGAAACACAGAACCACACATACACTATCGTACAACTCAGCCTTGTTCCACTGCCCACTGATATACACAGAACCACACATGTACTTTCCAATACCCCAACCTTGTTACATTGTCTCACTGGTGGTCACAGATCCACACCTATTATCTGCCACCTCCAGCAATGTTCCACTGTCCCAGTGGTAGTCACAGAAACTCATTGCGTGACACTTAATCTTTGTTCCACTGTCCCACTTGTCTTGACAAAACCATTTCCTGATAGCCTAGTTCCACTGTCCATGGGTAGTCTCAGACCCACAGTGTCTGACATCTCAGCCTTCTTCAACTACCCACACATGTACTGTCTGAAACCCTAGCATTGTTCCATTGTCCACTGGTGGTCACAGGCCTACACCGTCTCACATCAGCCTTGTTTAAATGTCCACTGACAGTCACAGACCCACACATACACTGTCTGACACCTTTGCTTTGGTCCGCTATCCAACTGGTAGTGACAGATCCACACATGTGCTGTCTGCCACTCTTCCCTGTTCTGCTCCAGCACAAAGAAGAGTATCCCAATAGGTCCTTGTTATCATCACTGACCACTGCATCTGGCTTTTTCCTGTGCTTTGTGCTTGCAAATATACTGACTTGATAATATTACTGGGGTGAAGTCCGAAAAGGTGAGAGTAGGTGATGTGAAGCCACTGGGACACAATTTTTGAGGTGGAGGGGAGTGGGAAGGAGAGAGACCATGAAAATGGTGGCCCCAGGAAGGAAATAATGGAGCGTACAGGTGGAGGGGAGAGGGAAGATGATTGTGCAGGGAGAAGAAATGGGAAGCCATTGGGACATTCTTACTTGAAGTGGAGGAGAGCATGGAGCTGGAAGCGAATGGGAGTGGAGAGAAGTAGAGAGGTGTGGGAAGCATGGAGGGGAACGAGAAGGAGCCAGGGTGTGGAAAGGTGAAGGGGGAGCAGGAAGAATGGAGGAGGGGAGGTAGAGGTGGAGAGGAGCAGAAATGGTCTTGTGGTGATTTTGGAAGGAGGTCAAACTATCTGTCAAAATCACCTCCCAAGCCATGTCTGTTATAAGGCATGACTGAGGTTGGACACTGTGGGAAGTAGTGAGGAAGAATCAGCAAAACTCCTCCTTGTTGCCCCACCATTTATATGGTTAACATATATGTACGTATTTGCTTGGCCAGTGTAAGGGTAGTTGGTACCCCAGGCAATTAACTCATCCTCCTTGTATTGAGCTGTCATAAACAAATAGTGATGCTGATTCACTAAGAACTGGAGCAATACTGGAGCAAATCAACTGTGCTCTAGCTGGTAAATATCCGACATGCATTGGAGACCTCCATGGTTGGGTTTACATTCCAGGCACCCTTAGACAAGGCACTCTAGGTGCTCTGAGCTTTTCCAGTGGCCACATCCCCATTCCTCACAAGATTCCACCCCCAGTCCCATCCACTGTTTCCTGCCACAGATAATACCCTAGGCCTTGTCAAGAACAAAACATTTTTTAACAATATGAAAAACAGCTAAGTCTGCATATAATTTCTTTGGTACTTAGGCAAAGTGACCACTAGTCATAATACATCAAAGAAAATAATTAAATTAACCCTTTGTGTGTCAGAAGTATATACAACATATTGCAAAGCAATGCACTGGATACCCCTCTGGGGTTAATAGCACTAAACCAGTACTAAGAACTGGAGTTGTTGCAAAACAACTGCTTGATAGGGGACAAATGTATCCAAAATCCTAATATTTTTTGTTCTACATGTTGCAGTTGATTTGACCCATAATTGCTCAATTTATTCTTATTGCATCAGCCTTGATAATTTAATTTGTTTGGGAATACATCACAATGTGCCATCCACACCAACTGAGGAAAACCAATGAAATGTAATATCTGGATGAGTTACTGTTATTGCTTCAAACAGGTTGCTGTATTACAGGAAAAAAATCCTTTGATTAAATAATAGTAAAACCAGAATTGACAACTCATTGTGCTCAATGACCTTACTTCTACTTTCAGAGATATTAATCTCCATTTATTGAAGACTCTTTTCTCTCTACCACCACCTATTACTGACTCTCAACAAGATATGGCCAATCTCGACCCACACCACTCATGTCAATTCCATTCACCAGTCTGTTTCCAATCAATATTCCTTTCCAGCCATCATTTCATTTCAGACAAGCTAGGCTTTGCGGGAGTTATGTTATCTCAACAAACTACTCTCTATTCAGTTCACTGTAGATAAGCTGTGCCCTGCTATGAATGGAACAACACACTTACCCCCTCTCTAGCAAGGTGCTTCACTGAATGCATCAATGAAATTGTATACAAAAAAAAAAACATTGAATCTGCTGACTACACACAAGCACAGATTTTGACATCTTCAATCAAAGCAGTGCATCTCCATTTACCAAGCTTGTTTCTTTGTTTATTCCACAGTATGCCTTTGCACAGATATTGCTATCTTTCTAGATTGAAACATGCATATTTTCTGAAAGAACTACATTAGATTCCAGCAGAGATAGCTACATTACAGAGCAACATGATAAATAAGAATAAAAAAATATCTTTGAACTGGCAACACTATCTGATTGGTCAACTGGGGGTCACATTCCAGACAAGAAACAATTTCTTAGAAATATCAGAAAATTCTTAGGCATTTCTTAGAAATATTATATTCTTATTTTCTTCCTATCAAATGAATTTGAATTTATGAAAATAAAAATGTATTAAAAGTATCTAGAAATCATAGGACAAACAACTGCATGGCAGGGAGTCAATACAAATTCCCCTTAACTTAAATGGGGTTTTAATCTCCTGATGAGTAGATTTCTCCCTCGTATTGCTTGACAATTTGTTGGAGGGTTCTTCAGCATTCAAGGGTTCTCTGAATGTGCCTGGTTTTAGTGGCTGAAAGGGTTAAGGGGGGTCGTGTGATTGTGTCCATGGCTGTAGCTGCATAAAGAGCTACAGGGAGATCCCAACATTGCCATCCTCAGGTTGCCGATATTGGCACTGTGAACTCCCTCACCTCAAAAACATCTATGTGACCCCTCCCCTTTCCTTTCCTCTTCCCACCTCCATGCTGGAGATATATGGAGCCTCTGCGGAGGTAGTCTGAGCATCTGTTCAGCAGGCAGCATTCTTGCCTTTACTGCCTGCTTCTTTTGTAGGGAAGATAGCTAGTGGAGGAAGTGGGTGGCAAAGACAAGTTTCCTGCACTCTGAATGGATATCCAAGCTGCCTTCACAGGGGCTCAATCCTCACTATGATGGAGGCAGGTAAAGAGAGGGAAAGTGGTTAGATACATGTTTTTAATGTGGGGAGGAAATGAAGGGAGGAGGGATCACGGGGCGGAAAACATTTGGATTTTTTGTGCGCAGAAAGAGGGTACATACTTTGCATAGGTCCTTTCATTTTCTGTAAAATATTGGGTATAATTTACACCTGCATATTATACATAGGTGCATTTTATACCTGAAATTTTACTGTAATTAAAAAATAAATAAGAATTTTTTTCAAATTCGTGGTTGCTCACGTTTTGATGGAAGAAACATACTGATACCTTGATGCTGAATAGCACATACTTGTAGATTAATAGCAAAGTTAGCCAGGCTTATTAAAATGTGAAGCAAAAAATAATCCTATTCTCCTCCATACAAACTATCCAAATGTGCACTCTGTATAAATCATATATTATACCACTGTGTTAATAAATTTGAGGTTGTTGTTTGGCATAGTTTGGCCTTGCCTACCACATCACATCTTTGCTGTTGTCAATATTTTATTCTGTTGGGTTTTTATTTTATGCTAGTATTGAAGGCCTGTGTGCATGGGCCTCGACTGCTGCCCCGGGGCCGGGGGCAAGGACAGGCTGTGGGCCATTCAGGGTGACCCACTCAGGATCGTCCGTGCCGCAGACTTGGGGCCGGCATGTTCAGACAATCTCTGCTGCGCATAACTACTGCGCATGACTGCGTAGTTCGGGCAGTCTCCACTGGGCATGCATGTGATACACACTCAGGGAGCGACGCATTCTAGCATATTATATATATAGATTTGTATATTATATGTAAATGTAATGGTGAATTAGCACTGTGAGTTTCTTTTCTTCTTTGCTTTTGCATATCTCTCCTTCTTCTCATTCTACCTGCTTTTTTCACTATATTCTATTTAATTTCACAATTATAAATGCAATACACTTAAAATGTATTTGCACATCTGCTATCACTTGCAAAGAGGTTGTTAAAGGCATGGAATTGGGCCTTTTGTTTGGCTTGCTTGGCCTATATCTTTTTGCAATTAAGGCAATACGCAAACCCCACGTGACTTATGGGGGTGGGTGGAAAAGACTTAAAAATTGAACTGAGGGAGCTCCAGTCTTCTTGGTCTCCCATGCTTTCACTGCAAGCCAACACAATCTGAAAGCAGGTGGGTCTTATTATAAAGATATACAAAATTGTGTTTCTAATTGCGTCAAAAGCATTATTTACAAAAATACCTCAGGGGCATTTTTCAATCTAGATAAGGATGATTATGAGTATCAGATAGGACTTGCCTGATGTTGGGGTACCGTGATGTGGTAGTCAAGATTACACACATTTTGGCCAAACTATGCAATGAAAACCTCAAATTTATTAACACAGAGGAATAATATATTCTTTATACAGGGTGCACATTTGGATAAATTGTATGGAGGAGTGCAGTTTTGTTTTAGCTTGTGTTTTAGGTTTCAGCTTAATTTTGGGGGGCCTGGAAAACCCCTTCATTCCTTTTTGCTATCTATATTTTATTCTTATTTTATATTTGTATATTATATGTAAATGCTATTGTGAGTTAGCGCTGTGAGTTGGGGTAGGTGAAAGCTCTTGCTGTGTTCCCGCAAGAAATTTCCACAAAAACAATGTTGTTGTCTGCTTTTTCACGGGAAAATTCACTTGACTTTTCGCTATAAAATTATGTGACATATTTGTGGAAGTGAAACACAATCGAAGCAGCTACAGAGTGAGGTAGACGTGTTGTGCTGTTCTGCTGTGATCTTTTGGGAAAATTGAGGCAGGAGAGGCTCATAATGACTGCTAGTACCATAAGCAGGTTTAAAACTAATAAAAGGAGGAACTGGAAGGACCCTTAAGTGTCCACTGAGTCTGAGGAGGAAGTGAACATTGCAGATATAATGCTGTCCAGTCCCCCTAAGTCAACCCTAGGGATCTTGGAGAATTTAATGGGAAGGGAGGGAGAAAAGGGTAGTAGTGAGAGCAGGACAGGACAGCTGCCTGTGCCTGCTGCCAGACGTGCTGCCTCTGCTGCCACAATTACTGTACCTGTTGCCAGATCTGCTGCCCCTGCTGCCACTAGTGCTGTGCTTGCTGCTGTCAGACGTGCTGTCCCTGCTATTGCTACCACCATTGCTGTGCCTGCTCTCAGAAGTGCTGGCCCTTCTGCCACTAGTACTGTGCCTGCTGTCAGATGTGCTGCCAACAGTGCTGTGCCTGCTGCCAGTGCTGAACCTGTTGCCACCAGTGCTGACCCTGCTGCTAATGTGTCTTGTAATACTCAGGAGGGGGGAGAAGATGATGCCAAGTGTGACATCAGGGGACCCTAAGTAACACTTGCCATCTCCAAGCAGTCTCACCAGTGCTAGTATTACTACTACTAATATCCAGCAGCTTTTTAGCATTAGGAGTAAAGGAGGGGTAATCATATTACTAGTGACTGTGAGGAGGAAAACCCTGTGGCTGAACTTGATGTGGTTGGTGTTAGTAGTAGTAGTAACAGTAATGGTGAAGCAGCCTGTGGGACTAGTGATAGGGGAGTGGTAGGGGAAGCATTTGAGAGTGTCCAGACTAGAGATCAAGGGAGGCCACACTGCTCCTCTGTCCCTGGGAGTCCCCTTCCATTCACTAGAGTGTCCAAGTGGTACACATGATCCTGTGTGATGCATTGAGTGCCCCACTGGCATCCCAGAACTCCCCTAAGACTGCTCTACCACCCACAAACACATCTGTGATGAACACACACCCTAGAGGATGCACACTTGTTGCTGTGAAGGATGTGTTTGTGTTCTAGATACTGTGTGTTGTGAGGGTTGAGTTTGCTCAGTGTGATCCCTGTGACACATGCCTGACATGATCTTATGTTAAGGAAGTGTAACTTTGTGTTGGAGTGCTACTGTCCCTGTGTGTTAACAGTGATCCTTGTGTTGCCAGAATCAGATTTTGAAATGTTTGTCAGTTGGTGTTGAACTTCAACTCACATCATACCCAGATAACACATTCCAGGATTTTGATTTGCTAGGTGTATTGTGAGTTAAAATTGGACAACAGTGGATATGCTGCTTTTGGTTACAACTGCTAAAACACTTTCCCACCAAGCAAAATGTGCAAGAGTTATGTTCAGTGCATTGCGTTGCAATGCATTGGAGACATCTCTGCCACTGACCTTGTTAGATAGGAAGGAATCACAGACCTGACTGGGATCAAAAAGTGCATTTTTATTTTTGGAAAAACATGAGACATAGGGCTTATTTTTTTGTTTTATTTTAGAGGAGCTGGAGATCTGGATGCCCTCACCAACAGTCTGATGACTCTTGTGGGTCTGGGTTGTTGTGGGTGTCAAACTTGAAGGGAAGGTGGTTTCAGCTGTCTACTCATTTGACTGTTGAGCTCTCTCTGCCAACAACCCCTGGATGCAATTTTGCTCTTGCATTATAATGAGCATCTGGCCAAGCAAATCACTTAGTCCAGGCCCAATATGACGTTTCTCTGTGTTGAGGATTGCTTGTTGTGATCCAATACTGCTGACAGTGGCTGCAGTTCTCTCAATGGTGCCCAGACACCTCCTGGAGAAGTGTCTGGTCTCATTCAGTAGCCTCCTCTGGGTGGCAGCCCGAACAGTGACTGTGGTGGTGGTGGCAACCAGCTGGTGCCCTATTCTGGCCCTTCAGGGGCTGTGTCACTGGGGTCATACTTTGCTCCTCCCCCTCCACACTTTCCTCCTACCCTGTTGCAGGCATGGATGCTGTGTGGGGAAATTATATTGTGTGATTATTAACCTGAGCTATGACAAGCGGGATGCAAGATGATTACATTCACATGTGACATTGCAACTCTAATCCCCATAGAGTTCAAGAAATTTACCCAAGAGCACTTATTGATGAAAATGTTAAATGTTTATGCATTGCCACACAAAAAAAATTTATTGATCTTTTTAGATTATTAATAATTTTATTTCAAGTTTTACTTCAACAGGTCTAACTGTAGGATTTTAATTGTGTTTTATATGGTATTGGCAGATTTGGGAATTATAGCAGGGGTATCTACCAGCTTTCAAACCATTTAAGAAACATAGGGCCATATTTCAAGGTTTGCATTAAAATAGCCGGTAGGGCCAAAGTGAATACCGGCCGACATAACAAAATGTCTAATCCAGTATTTAAAGGCCCTACCAGCTAAAAGCACAATAAACGTTAGGCCACAAAAATGTCTTGTGGTTAAACGTCTGTTTTGTACATTAAGTTCCCAAAACACCGCTAAATAGCAGTGATATTGGGAACTTAGCAGTAAACGAGTTAACTGTCAGTGCCTGACGTACTGCCAAACACTGACTGTTAACTCATATGTCTTACACTTACCAGTTATTCACTGTCTGTCTCCTTCTGCCGCCATTCTGCCTCCAATCTGTATTTTCATTTCTTCTCTTCAGTCTTCTCTTCAGTTTTCTTGCTGTAAAAAAAAGAAAGGTATAAGTACAATGCAGCAATATCCAGAACACTAATACATATTTAACCACTTGAGTGCCAGAGAGATAAGCAACACATTACAATGCAATGCATTGTGTACCTTTCTGAGGCTCAAAATGGTTAAAATATGTATTATTGTGCCGTTTGTGAATATGCCTCCATTTAATCAAATGTGTCTGAAAATGCCAAGATTAAAATGCCATAAATATCTGTATACTAGAACAAAATACATAGCTTAAATTGTTAATGTCTCCACTGCTGTGTGCAGACGAGGAAGTGGGGGCGGCAGAGACAGTGATGAGTGGCATAGTCTCCATTCCTGTCCGACATGGGCCAATCCCCGTTACACATTGAGGGAATTGGAATTGAGACTACTGTATATATGGGCAGTCTCAGTTCCAATTCCATCACAGCCAATCAGTTTAAAGGACAGTTGCACTAATTCCCAGCCAATGGTTGTGAGAGAATTGGAACTGAGACTGTCCATATATAAAGGCAGTCTCAGTTCCATTTCCCTCATTGTGTAGCAAGCATTAGACTGTGCAGAACAGGAATGGAGACTGTGCTACGCATCACTGTCACTGCCGCCGCTGCCTCAGTGGCAGCATATAGAGGCAGAGACATGAACAATTTAAGCTACATATTTTGTTCTAGTACACAGCTATTTATGGCATTTTAATCATGGCATTTCTGACATTTTAATTATGGCATCTCTGGCATTTTTAAAAAGTTGGACATATTTCATTAAATGGAGGCATATTCACAAAAGGCACAATAATGCATGTTTTAACCGTTTTGAGCCCCAGAGAGGTACTTAATGCATTACTTTTCAATGTGTTGCGTACCCCTCTGGCACTTAATGGCTTAAACTATGTATTAGTATTCTGGATATTTCTGCATTGTACTTATACCTTCTTAAGAAAGAAGAAAGAAGGACAGAAGATGACCAGGGTGCTGAGGACACAGCTGGACATCAGGATTAATGGTAAGTGTTGCTCGTAATGCGATTTTTCTTTACTTAGTTGGGTTAACCCTATGAATTCTGGTGGGGTAATTATACCCCACTGGCACGCATAGGGTTAATTCTACTAACAATGGACACTTTTTAAGCACTTTCGATGTAATGATGTGAGGCTTAAGGCCCCATATCAATACATCCACTGTGGACTTACATTTTTTTTGTTTGCCTTTTAAAAGCTGGATCGGCTGACTGGGTCTTAAATTTTATGCGACAAAGTGAGTCCCTTATCAGATCTTTACAGCTAATGCAACTTTTCAAATGGCAACTTGTAGCCTTTTTTTTACTTTTCAATGGGCCAAAAAACGTTAATATAGCAGCCTATAGGGGGGTTTTGCCATCATTTTTTCATACCACTGATCTTTAAATAGCTTACAATGCTTGTAAAAATGCCGACACCTGTTTTTATTGGAGTCGGCTGCCTTTAAATCTGGCCCATGGTGACTGATTTTACATTAACAAATGTTCTTATAAACTTACATAAAGAATTTGCTTAAAGATAAACCTATGAAAGAGTGAGTTACATGGAAGAACAACATTACTTGGACTAAGTGTGGAAAGTGTTTTAGTAGACAATAAAGTTACATTGCATGTCTCTCTCAGCAGAGTGTGGTCATAGGGTGCTAGAGAACAAAAAGGTCCAAGAAGATTTTTAAATGGAAAAAAAAAACTGCATACATCTTTTTTTTTTAACATGGTGGATATTGTTAAAGAAAGAATTAAGACCTATTGTATAAGAATTGGGGTGCAAAAAAAAAAAGGAAAATTGACTGTTTATGAAAATTGCATATTCAACTGAAAACCCTCCACAACTTTAACGAGCATGGCTTTTATGTGGAGAGGGAAATTTTGATGATAAAACAGAAAAAAAATAAAATCAAAAGGCATTATAGAGAAAGTCACAAAGAGTAAATTTTAATAGTAAAGGAAACCATATAGAAGAAAATGATCAATCTGGTTTTATCCCTAATATTATTATATGTGTCAATTACCTCCCCCTCTACTCAATATTTTAAACATCTTATTAAAACCTATTCTTTTTTTATGAAGTTCAAAACTGAAGAAACTTAAATGGGTTTATATGTACAAATACCAAGAAAAAAGTTGAAAATATTTTATTGACAGAAAAACACTTTTGTATGTGAAATATTTGTTTTGTAGGTCTGAAGAGTTTTAACTGTTATATCTATTAGCCTTACTTTATAAGATCTGATGCAGGATTTATTTTAATATGGAATATTGGTAAAATATTCTCTTTGTGACCCTCCCAGGTTTTATAGAATCGTTATAAACATTCCCTCAGAGGTTAACTAGCAGGGCAAACTTTTATATTATCATTTAAATGAAACTTAAAAACTTTGACGTTTCTAAAACTATGCTTCTTTTTTTTTTTTCTTAATTTCTCATGTAAACATATACATACAATACACAATACATACATCTATTATTACCTACATACCCACACCACTATACTCCCCAGACTCACTCTCCCAAACATTTCCTTCTCTCCCTCCTAAGAGTAGTTACACTCATCGCCTCGCATACCCAACCCATCCACACCTCCCCCCCTCCCAGATCCTAGATCATCGGAGCGGTGGAAAAAATTCAAGGAGAGAGACAGAATCCCAAAATTGAGCCAATCTTGCTCACTCATACATAATTCTATTTAGATCTATAGTGCCCAATTAAATTGCCCATTTCACCAACTAAACTTTTCAACTTGTTCAATCTAATCATCCCACCTATCTACTATCTTCTTAGTCTCATATTCCCTAACAGAGATTCCTTTCTCCATCCTACATTGGAAGATAATCTAATTGTTTACTTTTTGCCATACTATATTACTAGTCGAACCCCAGTTTCTAGTTATTTCCAACTTAGCCGCTAATAAGATATGTATAACTAGAACTCTATATTCTGCCTTAATATGGTTCAAACCCATATGTAACAATGCAATCTCTGGCAGCAGGACAACACCAGCCTTACATACTTATTTATTAATCTCCCAATCTGTATCCACAAAATCTTGACAAGTTCACACTTCCAAAAAAATGAATTAAATCCCCCTCCACTTGTCCACATCTCCAACAGAAAATTGTGCGAGAGGGAAACATTTTCGCCAAAACACTCGGAACTAAATACCACCGATTACTTATTTTATGCTGAGTCTCCCTCAGATTAAGGCAATTTACATACTTATATTTCTGCACAAGAGCCCCATTCCACTCTGTTCTCAATATAGAAATACCTAAATCTCTTTCCCATTTCCTAAGCGCTAGGATATCTATATCTTTTCTTAACCCATATACCACTTTAGAGAATTTAGACATCAGATGTTCCATAGTTTCCCCTCACACCAACTTTTCTACATCCTTCACCATCCCTGCCAAGGAAAATGGTAGCTGAGACTGTAAAAAATGTTTCACTTTTAAATATTTGTTTAGTTTGGTTCTAATGATACACCTGAATGAGAGAGGAACCAGAGATCTGGACCAAGGTGTGTTACGATTTTTTATGGACAAATGAAATGACATGTACTTTGAAAGCATATTTTAAGATTTATGGAAAATTATAAATTGTTTAAGGTAGCAATGTGGAAATCATAAAATAGCCTCATTTTTTTATAAAGTTGAGATTAACTTAAATGATTGTATATATTTGGATTTTAGTAAAATGCACATTTATTATTTAATTGTCCGAAAGAAAGCTAAAAGGAAAAGTCTTTTATGGTGTCATGATGAATTTTAAAGTAACTCTGTATCACATCTAATTTTTCATATATTCATTATTTGCAGCTCTTATGAATAATATTCAGAACTTTTATATTGTTTATGTTTAAAATACAAACTTTTTATAAATTCTGAATTTACCGTATAAAGCTCTTTGAAAACCAAAGAATATGTATATCTGGGGTTAGCTGGTTTTCCTGTGCAGAGGGGAATTGCCTGTCATTTCAGAACTCAAACACCCCTTTGAGCAGGATTATCTGATATTCACATGGAAATTTCTCCTCTGTAATGGCACTAGCAAGCTAAAATGTGATGCTTCTGAGCAGTAATTAGCCATAGAATAAGCAATATCTGCTTTTGTTCAATTTTAGTGAGCCATTCATATATTTTGGCTTTATATTAAAATCCTATAGTGTGTCTCAGTAAGGGTAATGGGTAATTCAGATGTGGGCCGCTTGCTGTCAGTACATAGGGATATCATCTGCACATCACTGATGAGACTCAATCTGGGCTAGAAAATACATCTGGAGTTAACTGTCATTCTTAGGCAAAGAGGCTTGATGATTATTTTTAGACTGGGTTAACCTTTTTGTGGGAATTTCCTAAAGTACATGTTATAGTTTCTTCTCTGTAATGTGACTAGAGAGCTAAAATGTGATTTTTATGCATGGTGGCTAGTTGTAGAACAATCAGTGTCTGCTTTTATCCATCGGACTATCTCCCTAAAGGTGAAGTGTAATGCAGATGTTGACCCCTTGCTCTCAGTACTTAGGCAAACTAACAGTCCCTGTCTAATTAGGACCATTATTTGCCAAAATGTACATCTAGAGCTAGGTAACATTTCTGTGAAGAGGGGACTTGCCTGCCATTTTGGGAATAGACCATCCTTTTGGGTTGGATTAGAAAAAGGGTGATGTTTTCCTTAATGGGTCTCTATAGGTAGAAGAACTAAAGACTCATGCATTGTTATTTACAGTTCCCAACCATTTCCTCAAGTACTGCTAAAAGGCCATGTGTCCTCTCTTTAGGATTGTCCTGCTTGTGCACAGGTGAGTTAATAAAATGACTGAGCCTCTGATTAACTTACCTGTACTCAAGCTGGGAATATCTTAGGTCTTGGCCTATTAGGGGCCCCTGAGCAGTGGGTTGGGAATCACTGGTTTACACTGATAACTACTACATATTTCCATTATTGAAACATAATAGAAAAAAATAAGATTAGTTATCACAACATCTGAAGAAAAAAATATATTAGTCAAAACAGAGGTTTTCAACCCTATCCTCAAGGTTCCCTAACTGGCTATGTCTTTAGGATTTCCCACCTTTTGCACAGGTGAGTTAAAGAATGATTGTCACCTTTTCAAATCCTACAAGCAATTGAAGTATCCATCTTGAAATGAACTGCGTATATTCCTTCCCAATAGTTTATTCTACCCTTGTGGTCGAAACTGATAAGTTCAAGCAGCCCAGGAAGGTGGAGAAATGGCATTTTCTGTATATGTGAGTAAATAATTATGTAGGCTTTACCAGACAGGTCAGAGAACAAAGATCTACTGAGACTAGATCCCTCAATTGCTAAACCAAAATCTGTATAACAAAATGAAAAACAAAACACATGAGGCATAGAGTTGGGAACCAGTGAGTCAAAGCATATACATTTATGATAACTTGCATAGGAATGTATACATATTTCACAATTTAACACTCTGAGTGCCATATTTGCAACTTTTAGCTTCCACATGAATGCTAGAAACATCTCCAACAAATTTCATATCAATATGTTTGTGACATCTCTTTCATTTAAGGCAAGGATAAGCAACCTCTAGCCCCCCAGTTGTTGGTTGGTTGTTTCTGGGGGTTGCAGTTTCCAATAGCCAAAATCCAAATATTGACTACCCTTGATATAAGGAGTTAAATATGTTCTACTAGTTGAAGAGCCCGTTACATGGGCCACAGTGCCACTGCCAGCCGGTCACAGGGCAGTCATGTGCAGTAGAGACTGCCCTTGCCACGGCTGATACAGAGATGGATGTTCCGAAGGAGGGCAGTGGCTACTGTGCATGACTGCAGCCCTTGCAGCAGTCTCTACTGCGCATGACTGCATTGTTACACAAGTTTTAGTGAATTATAATATAGGATGACTCAGAACATCCTGCTAGCAGTTTCACAAAGCTTGCAAATCAGTGAGAATTAGTTCCTTATGCTTAACCCCTTTAGCTCCAAATAGGTCTGTGTTACACTGCAGATCAGTGCATTACAGTACTGATGGCAGGCAATTATACGACAATACACTATTTTTATGAAAACCTATATAGAGCTTTTCCTGCTGAATAAATCAAAGGCAATCCAACTACTACCAGTTGTTTTTTTTTTAAATATTATAACAGTTCATATTATCGACAAGTGAATTACAGTGTGATTACTGCCTGAAAGTTCTGACAGCATGACTCAGGAGTTTCCTTCCCATTCTATGGTGAGCTGCTGTCAGTGACTCACCTCTCCCAGACCATGAAACAGAAAATAATTGGAATCCGCCCTCAATACAGCACTGTTAATGAAAAAAAAAAAAAAAAACATGAGAGTTTAAAAAGAAATATGCATCTGGAAATAATTAGGAGTACTTTAATTTTATTTAACAGGAAAAAGCTTACTATATATATTATATTTACATTCAATTTCATTTGTTTGCCCATATTCCATTTGTTTTCATAAAAAATACTCTTTCTTTAAGGATGCATTATTGTTTTTCTACAGAACTGTCTATTTTTCCTAACAGCAAGCTGAAAGCACCGTTTTCTGATTTCATTCACCATTAAGCTACTGGCAACAATACAGACCATTATTATCCTTTATCAGAATAACTGAATAAAATCTGTTTCTGGGATTCAGCCATTACATGTTTACATGAATGCCATTTGCTCCTGGACTCCTAAATAGCCATAATTCAAGTAGTTAATATTCTTCAGTCTCTTTTCCTTACTTCTGATTTTATTTGTCCTGTTGCATCACACTTTTAATACTGACAGTGTAGCACCTAGTACAGAGTCAGATTAATCCACTTTTCCCTGCAGCACACTATAAAGCTATGGCCTCTGTAAAAGCATATAGCATTCATTGCCTTGTTTAAGCCTTCACACCAGGGAGCATCAAATGTGGGAATAGGGTAGGAAACGTTTTGTGAGCACTATCACAGCTTGCTTGGTCCCCGGAGGTATGGTACAGCGTGAACAAGAAGAAAAATGAAAGCACCCATCAGAGACGACCTTCAAAATAGCTTCCGGTAATTTTCACCTCTGAAAGTGTTGGCTTTTGGACTCAGCAGGCGGAGATGGCTTCTCTCACACATACACCGCTTTCGCTGTTGCTTGAAAACATGGCAAGTTTACTGTAGTGATTTTCCTATACTTTAATCTTTGCTCTAAATGACAAATACTGCAAAATGTAAGGAGACCAAATCATGGCCTAGATAACATTGCAGTTGATAAATATTAGTAATGTGTTTTTCTAACACATTTGCATTGATGTCTATAGAGAAATTTGTTGTTGCAAATTATGTTATCAACTGTAATATAATCTAGTTCCATGTCCATTTTATTTATAAGGAAATTTAATTCTAGTGTAAACCAGTTGCACCAATTGGGCTTTTAATCCATTGAATGCTAGAGGTGTCTCCAACGTATTGTGAAGCAATGCACTGGAGATATCTCTATCATTTATGCATTGCATACCACTCTGCCACTGACAGGGTTAAATTAGTAGATATTTTGGGATACTTCCCCTATGGTGTACTTGGTTTGTCCCAGAAATTCATTTTTTTAGTAGGGATAGGTGACATTTTTTGCCTCACACTGAAAAAGGTGAAGAATGGCACTTACCACAAAGCATTTTGGGTTTTTTTTGCAAAAAGTGTAGCTTTTCCGCTTGTTTCCACCTAGCTCATTGCATTGAAATCAGAGGGAAGACTGAATCCCTCCCCACCACATAGCAAGTTTATCTTCTTTTCCCACAGGCATAGAATAAAAAGGGAGCACCATTTTTCAACTAGAGAAGACAGGCTAAGAAAGTGGAGTTGAAGTTTAGTTTGGGGAGTTTTGTAGGCAGGACATTTGTTCTCTGTGTTGTATCTACATCTAGCCCCAGCAGTAGTAGAAGCCCCTCAGAAACCCCATATTCTATGAAGTCCACAGAAGAGAGATATTTCACTCATCCAAAAGTTAGTGTTGCTATCTGTTATCTGTGTAAGAAGCAAGTGAGCAGGGGGAAGCAGGCTCTCACCTAGGCACTAGGGATGGGTGAAACTTTCCGCCTCAAACTGAAATCGGCGATAAATGGCACTTTTCCGCGAAGAGTGCACATTTTCCACTTTTTTCACCCATTGTAATCAAAGGGAACATAGGAGTTACACACAACACATTACAAATAATATTTTATTTCCCAGAGGTACAGTATAAAAGGGGCATGAGGGTGCCTGTGTTGGTGGGGTGTGGGGAAAGAATCAGTTGAACAGGGGATGATTTTTTGGGGGGTTGTTTACTGGGATAGGGGGACACTTAATAAAAAAGAAATGCTAAATAAAATAAAAACCATAAGACATGATATAAAGGGGTCTGAGAAAGTTGTCTGTGTTGGTAAATGAATGAATCATTTGAACAGGGAATTTGTTTTGGGGGGCTTTCTTGACTGCTATTGAGGAACAGTTAATAAAAAAATAAATCAATAAAATAAGACATTTGTATTAAAAGTGACAGCGACAGGAACTCCCTGACATAAGCTGTCACTGGGGTGGACTGATACTTCACTTGACTTGACTTAGACTTATTAGAGGCCCAAGCCCTGAAGAAACATTGATTTGTAGGACTTAAGCTTGTTTGGCACAAGCCCTAATGAAACATTGATTTGTAGGACTTAGGCTTGTTAGAAACAAACCCCACAAAATTGTTTATTTTTTTCTAGGACTAGTTTTTATTTATTTATTTATTTTTAAACACAAGCACTGAGAAAAAAATAAAAATGCCCTACTGACCTAATGCCAGCGGGTCATCTTGGCCAGTGGCCACTGTCAAATGTCCTCTTGAGTCATGAGTTGCAACTGCTGTTCGTACTGTTGCTGATGAGTTGTTTAAGCAGCAGGATGATCAGGCAACTGAAAGGGAATGGGATCAACAATAGCAGTAACATGGAAGATGGATGATGAAGGTTCCATTTGCCACGACTGGCTCCAGTGATGGGCCTGAGGCAGTAGCAGCAGGATAAGTAGCCTCCCAGTATTTGTGGAGAAAAGAACAAGTTGGCCATTAAATCTTTGCCACCTGCCCCTCCTCCTAAATCATCATAGGTGTGTTATTAGAATATATTTTTTCCCTTGATAGCAGGATCAGTGGGACTTCTCAGCATACTGTGCACAGTATGTGTGTGGTAACTAACATCTGGGGGCACAACTGTATCCAAATAGCATGACACCCGAAACCAAGCACTGCCGCTGTCACGGTACCCCTTTTCCACACCTGTTAATGACAACTTGCTGACAGTTTAATAGTAGTGATGAACCCTCCCTGCTACCATCTTAGGATATTCTGCAGGATGGAATCTCCTCAGATGGCGCTTGATGCACTGATTGTGATTCTCCTTCACCACACTGGCAGTGTGCAATGGGTAGAGATGAACCACCACATCCTAACATCAACAGAGTATTGGCAGAAGATGTAGTTACCCTAGAAGGTGATGGTGAGCTAGTTGTTTCACTCCTCCTGGAACCTCCAGTCTCTGCCTGGGTTGTTCTATTCCTCCTCCTCTTTGATCTCTGTCTTGTCTCTTGTTGCCTTTCTAGTGAGTCAGGGACAGCAAAAGCAATGCATGATTTCTGTGGTGGGTGTTTGGCTTTAACATGTTCGGAGTAAATGTCATGGTGTCTGTGTTTCATGTGTGATATCAGGGCGCTTGTGCCAAGGTGTGTTCCCTCCTTTCACTGACTTGTCACAAATTGTGCACAGTGCCGTTGCTGATGACTGTACTGTGCCTGCCCCAACAGAAAAATAGTCCCACACCCATGATGACTTCAGAGGGAAGGGGAAAGGTGGAGAATGGCCTCTTTCTTCTTGTCCTCCACATTCCCTTTCATTGTCTGTGGCAGCAGATAATGCTGCTGCTGTTGCTGCACTGCAACTAGGATCAGGAGTATTGCTACTGCTGGCAAGTGGAACCTGTCCTAGTCCCGCATCGCTTATTTATCCCATTCCAACTGTGTCCACTGTGGTCTGTAGCCCACTAATCTGCTCCTCAGCATCTTGCTGCCCTTGCATCTCTGCATCAGAAGGAACTAGAGCAGTAGCAAATTCTTCTAATTCCAAGATGTCCTTACTAGTGGTGGTGGTGATGCCCATCCTCACTCCTGTCTCCCTTTCCTTCTCAGTTTCTGCTAAAAAGGCCATCAATGTCTCTTCCATCTCAATTTCTCCAGCATCATCACCACCACAACCACTAGCCCTACATGCTGTTGTTGCTGCTGCTGCTCTGTTCCAGACATCTCACTGCTGCGTGGAGAAGGTGACGAGCAATGTGACAGAGGGTCCCCTAATGTCACACTTGCCATTGCCTTTTGACCTGAAGAAGAAGGCAGATTAGCAGTAGCAGAAATAGCAGCAGGCAAAGGCAGCAGATCTGTACTCCTGCTGGTGGTGGTGGTATTAATTCTCAGCCTGGTCCCTTCCCCCAACACCAGTTCTGGCCTCTTCAGGTTCATGTTCCACATAGACACTGTAGTGAGGAAAAGGGGAGGACTCCCAGTCCCAGGGGCAGGTGAATGGTGTGGGCTCCCTTGCCGCTAGTCTGGATGCTGTAAATTGTTTCCCCTACCACTTCGGCTGCTTTACATTACTGCTACTACTAACACCAACCACATAAAATTCAGCCGCAGAGTCTTCCTCTTCTGTCTCATAGTCACTAGTAATATCAGGATATTTTTGATTGCCACCTCCTTCATTCCTAACGCTAACAAGCTGCTGGACCTTAGTAGCAGTAGTAGTAACAGTGGCAGGACTGCTTGTGAATGGCATGTGTGATTTAGGGTCCCTTGCTGTCACACTTGGCATCACCCCCTCCCCCGAGTACCACAAGAAAAACTAGCAGCAGGCAAAGTATTGGTGGCAGCAGGTTCAGCACTGGCAGCAGGTTCAGTACTAGTAGCAGGTTCAACACTGGCAGCAGGTTCAGTACTAGCAACAAGTACAACACTAGTGGCTGCAGTTACAGAAATGGTGGCACTGGCAGCAAGGGCAGAATGTCTGACAACAGGTACAACACTAGTGGCTGCAGGATCCGAAATGGTGGCAATGGGAGCAGGGGCAGAACATCTGGCAACAGGTAAAACACTAGTGCTGCAATTACAGATATCGTGGCACTGACAGCAGGGGCAGCACATCTTGCAGGCAGCTGACCTGTCCTGCTGTCACAATCCTCCCTTCCTTCCCATTCCCTTTTCTCCATTCCTTTCCTTTCCTCCCTTCCTTCCCTTTTCTCCCTTCCTTCCCATTCCCTTTTCTCCCTCCCTTCTTATTAAATTCCCCAAGATCCATTGGGGTGATTTAGGGGGACTGGACAGCATTGGTTGCTAGTCACTTCCTCCTCCTTCTCCTCCTCAGACTCAGTGGACACATAATAAGGGTCCTTCCAGTTCCTCTTTTTGCTGCTCATAGTGATAGGAGTCACTATGAGCCTCTCCTGCATCAATTTTTGCTATATATCACAAGAGAACAGCACAGCACGTCTGTATCACTCTCTAGCTGCTTCTATTGTGTCTGCCTTCAGTGAAAACGTCAAGTTTTTATAGTGGACAATGTAAATCAATGGGCGAAAACTTTTTAGCCATTGAAAAAATGGCGAAAGATTTGGGCCAATGGGTGAAAGATGCAAAATTTTTAACGGCTAGTTTTAAAAGCAGATTTTCCCACGAAAAAGCAGATAACAACGTGGTTTTCACAAAATTTCTAGCGGGAACATGGCGACAACTTTCGTCCATCCCTACTAGGCACCTCCTCAGTGAGATTCCACCTGACACACAACCACAGGTCTGACTGGCAGACACACAATCAACATGTCAGAGGTGCCACAACTAGCAGCAATAGAAGCACTCCAAAATTTTCCCAGAGTGTCATGTTCCTCCATATTTTCTGGGTTTTCCTGGCATTAATAGACATGTATTCTGTTTTACTTATGGTTGTTTTTCCCTGTCTTGTTTTGTGACACTGTTGCCGAGCCTTTTTCTAGAGTCGGTGCCTTGCGTGGGCTCGGGATGTAAGAGTTCTTGTGACCCGAGTCCAGTCTAGTTCTGTGTCTGTCTAGCGATTCCTGACCCGGCTATTCCTGATCACTCCTTTGTTACCTGATGTGGCTTTATCTGTGTTTCCTGGCTTGACCTCAGCTCTGTTTCAATTACTCTCTCTCTGCCTGATCCTACTGTTCTGTTTTGCCCAACTGGTAACCAACTCCAGCTTGTTTGATGTCTCTCTCTCTGCTTATTCCTTGTTACCATCTCTGCCTGCTAGTTACTGTCTTGGCTTGTCAACCTCTCTCCATTCCAGAAGCCCTCTGCCATGCCCTGCTATCTTCTTCATACCAATCAAGCTCAATATCTTTGACCACTCGTTGAGTCCAACTTACCGAAACTCCAGTCTCGCTTGACATCTTGGACCCCTAGTCGATTCCGACTTGCCATCTTCTGTAGAGTTTGACTCCATAATCCCTTTGTCAGTTTTCTTCAACTGCCGTCATGCTTTGTCCTTCAACTCCTTGTAGTATATGACTTTCTGTATCCTGTGTTCAGTAGTTTTCAGAGACAAACTACACTGCAGGTGGGTTCTGCCTCTCTGCTTTCTGTCTCAGTGAGTAGTTGCTGTGTCTAGGGGTGTCATCCTGTTCTTTTGCTTTTCTGCCAGCACCTGTAATCTGGCTGACACTGTAGCAAGGCATCTCTAGAGCAGCCACCACCAGCCAGCTACGCTCTCTAACTAGCAATCCCCAGCACCTTGCTCACTGAGGCCTACCTAGCAGTAAAATATAGTATTGTCTCCCTGTTGTACTGTTTATTTATATTAATAGCTACCTGTCCTCTCTTTGTGGAGTTTCTCTAAGCTAAGCTTTTACAGGCAGCTTACATTGGACACTAGTGAGTCAGATTCTGACACAGGGTTCTGGGGTACACAAAAGAAGTGCTGTAGATGTGTCAGAGTATGCAAAAAAAAAAAAAAATTAGAAATCTGTATATAATGTGACAGAGACAGGAACCCCTGACATAAGCTATGACTTGGGGGAGACAGATACTTGACGGGATAGACTATTTTGTAGAGGATGATTTGTAGGACTTAGACTTGTTTTTAGAGGCTCAAGTCCTGAGAAAACATTGATTTGTAGGTCTCAGACTTATTAGAGGCACAAGCCTTGAGGAAATGTTGATGTGTAGGACTTCTACTTGTTAGAGGACCAAGCCCTAAGGAGACATTGATATGTAGGACGTCTATTTGTTAGAGGCCCAAGCTCTGAGGAGACATTGATGTATAGGACTTAGACTTGTTAGAGGCCCAAACCTTGAGGAAACATTGATTTGTAGGACTTTTTAGGCCCAAGCCCAGAGGAAACATTGATGTGTAGGACTTAGACTTGTTAGATGCTCAAGCCCCTAAGGACACTTTGGTTTGTCTTAGACTTTTTAGACCCAAGACCTGAGAAAAAAATTAATTTGTAGGACTTTGGCTTGTTTCACATCACAAGTCCTGAGGAATCACTTCAGAGATATTTTTTTTTTCAATCAGGCTTGTTAACATCCCAAGCCCTGAGGAATAATAGATATTTTTATCAATTAGACTTTTTAACGTCACAAATCCTGAGGAATCAGAGATCATTTTTATCAGTTAGGCTTTTTAATGTGACAAGTCCTGAAGAATCATAGATACTTTTTATCAATGGGGTTGTTAATGCCACAAGCCATGAGGAATCAGATTTTTCATTCAGGCTTGTTAACATCACAAGCCCTGAGGTATCAGAGATAATTTTTATCAATTAGGTTTGCTAGCATCACAATCCCAGAGTAATTAATGATGTGTAGGACTTGAGGAATAAAAAGCCCTACTTGTCTAGTGCCAGCAGCTCATGTTATGATGGCAGCTGGCCACTGGCAAATACCTGAGTGTAATTAATATATTTGTGACTGCTGTTCTTTCTGCTGCTGCAGAGTTGTTTAAGCACCAGGAATATTAGGCAGCTCTAAGGTAATGGGATCAACAACATTAGTTATCCACTACTAGCTCCTGTGATGTGCCTGAGGCTGTGGCAGCACCACAACGAGCACTTACCACCTGAGCTATATGTGGAAAAAAGAAGTTGAACAATAATGCTTCTCCACCTGCTCCTCCTCCAAAATCATGAGTGTGTTTTTGGAATATAATTTTTTCCCTTGAGAGCATGAACTGTGCCTCTCATCAGAAACAGCATGTGCACAGTGTATGGTAAATAAGGGAAGGAGTAGGAACAATGGGCACATCCACACTCACATCAAACACCTGGCACAAATCTAACTAAACACCATGACGCTTAGGGTCCCCACTGTGAAATCATCCCACCAGAAACCAGGTACTCCTGCTGTCACTATGCCCCTTGTCTACTCCTAACCAAGGACACATGGCAACTTGCAGTTTTAATATTAATGATGAGCCCTCCCTGCCACCAGTTTAGCATATTCTGCTGGGTGGAATTTGCTCAGATGCCACTTGATGCCCTGGTTATAATGATCTTCCACCACATTGTCATTTGTGGTTAGCGCACCACACAGTGTGCAACCGGTGGACACGAACTGCCAGAACAGGATATCTACACAATGGCTATCAGTTGGTGGGGGAGGTAATGATGAATGTGGTGGATTACCAGAAGATGTAGTTATGTCTTCCCATGACCAGACCCTAGAGTAAGAAGGTGATGGTGAGCCAGAAGTCTTGCTCGCCATCGAATTTTGAGGTGCTATTCTTCCTTTTCTATGATTCTTTGAAATGGTTGGACATGAACTGCCACATTCTAACATCAACAGAGTGGCTATCATTTGTCAGGAGAGGGAATGATGAATGAGATGGATTGGCAAAAGATGTAGTTACCTTAGAGGAAGAAGGTGATGGCGATCTAGTTGTTTCACTCATCATGGAACGTCCAGTCTCTGCCTGGGTTAGATTTCCACCACGACTCTTGGTGGCCTTGGGGAGAGACATGAGGTACAGCAACAGCTGCTCCCAATTTCCTTTGTGGGGTTTTGGCTTTAACATGTTTCACATAAATGTCATGGTGTCTGTATTTCATGTGTGTTATCAGGGAGGTTGTGTCAAGGTGTGTTCCCTCCTTTCCCCTTTTAACTGATTTATCACGTATAGTGCCCACGACCATACCCATTTGCATATCTGTCTCCCATTCCTTCTCACTTTCTGCTTAAAATGCCATTAATGTCTCTTCAAAGCTAGCTGCTTCACCATCACCCTCATCACCACCACTACCAGTATCTCCTTGCTGTTGCTGCTCTATGAGTGTCTCTCTAGTTTGCGTTGATGACAAATGTGACCAAGGGTCCCCTACTGTCACCCTTGCCATCTCTTCTTGAGGTGAAGATGGCAGACTGGCAGCACTAGCAGCAAGCACAGGCAGCTGATCTGTGCTGATGCTAATACTGCTAGTCAGTTCTGCCTTCCTCAGCAGGTCCCCGAGTACAATGCCAGGGGAAGGGAATCACAGGTTCAGGGGGATGTTTTGGATTCCCTTGACTGCTAGTCTGGCTGCTCGGCATCACTTTTCCTACCACCTCAGCAGGACGATCTACAGTGGTCATGTTAGACCCACCACCAGCTGCTTCACTATCATCACCATCATCACCCCCTCACTCACCCTCAACACTCTCTAGAAGCTGTGTGGTAGTGGGACTGCTTAAGGGATCGCAAGTGTGACCCTTTCTATCTCTCTAGCTACTTATTTTTATTTTTCAATTCCAGGAAATTTCATGTTTCTCTCTGTGCAACCTCTACCTGGATATTTATGCCCTTGTACAGTATTTCTAGTCATACAGCATATAAGTAATGGCTATACAACATTGTATAAAAAGTGTATGCTTTAAGAATATCTCTGCATGAGAAAACCTCTTTTTGTCACAATATTGAGTGACGGTTTTATGACCAGTATATACATGGTATTCACTGTCAGCATTGTTTTAATTGTTTTGTTATTTTGGTAATTCAAAAAAGTTGTTTTGAAGTATATGTAAATATCCCTCCACTACTAATTCCAGTCTATACAGTGTTGAATTGGTCTTTTCAAGACCTAGTTTGGTCCTATTCTTTTCTATCTTCTTTCTTTCTCTTGATTATTTAAATTGACTAACATGTGAGTCCTTCAATATGCACACATTCATCTTATGTGGCTTTGCTGATGATTACAGAAACTTCCCCGATATCCCTAGGGACAATGTCAGAGGACTGGGCATCATTGGGTCTGGGGAATCAGGGCTCCCAGGCCCTTCTATGCTGGTGGTGCTCACTTCCTCCTCCTGTGACTTACTGGATACATCACGTTCCTTCCAGCTCATCTTTTTCAGATGGCTGCTCATACAGTTAGCCAATAGTCTATGTGGTCCTATGGCCACTGTGGGACCAGGTTGTGTCAGTGTGTGTCATTCAATGACTAATATGCGATAAGGCTGGGAAGTTAGTACGTATGGTTCTGTAGCTACCAGTGTAGCGGGACAAGGCTGAAGGTCAGTATGTGTGGATCTATGGCTACTGTTGGTTCTAGTTCAGTGGAACAAGGCTTGGAGTCATTGGCTAAGGTTGATGTTTTGGCTATGTGTGTCTGATGATGTGTGAAGCATTTCACCATGCGAATGTAGACACGACATATACACTAAACTTGAAGATGTTCTAGGGGATGTCGTCCACTTGGTGAATTCATGTTGGATTGCCTTGTCAATCTTGCTCATTAACATGAGCTTTGTCAAAGCCATGCTGTATTCTGCAAAAGCAGAGGTTAGAGGACATTGACTTCCTGTGCTTGCTGGATTTGGACACAGCATACATTGGTGATAGCCTCTGCCAACCTATATTTTTTGTAGTTGACTAAAGCATTGGTAGGTGGATATTGCCAACCCATGACTCTCACATCTATTCATCATAAATTGGCACACATCTCCAACCCATGTATGTTACATCCCACCCCATCATAAGATGGCGGAAATCTCCAACCCATGCCTGTCACATTCTACTCAGCACATGCTGACAAACATCGCCAACCCACGTATCTCACCTCCAGCATAGGTTGGCATAAATTGCATTTGTTGACCCCTTGTCCCAAAATGTTGTCCAGCAAACCCCCTTTCAAAGGAGTATAGCTTGATTGCATACTTCTTGATACAGATGGCTTTGTTGGAGTGCCGAGCTCTGGCAGGGAGGGGGAAGGGATAGTCACCTTGGTCCTGTGGCCTTTCACTGCCGCTGCTCCTAACAGCATGGAGGCAGAGGAGTCTGGCAAGTTGTTTTTCTGATGCCCATCATATACACATGTTTGCATTCATGTTAAATTGTTCTACATGAGTATTAGTAACCTCTGCTTGATTTTACCATATCCTCATCCCTTTCATTGCCACAAAGGTGAGCAACTCATTACTAAGTCATGTTCTGTTCACCTTTCTGCATGCCAAGGGTTATATATGTCCCACTAATACACATATGAAGCATATGTTAGAAATGTTTGTCATACTTCTGCCATGCACATAACAAGTACAAGGGAGCAGAGATGTGGAGCAGGAGGAAGACAGTGTCATGCTTACGCACATCCCAGCCAATCAGCTTTGAGCGGCTGTGCTTTAAAATGACTGGCTGGGATGTGCGTAAGCACATCCCAGCCAATGGCTGTGAGGGAACTGGAACAGAGACCGGCCATATATAAAGGCAGTCTCTGTTCAAGTTCCCTCAGTGTGTAACGGGCATCAGCTAGTGAGGGACAGGAAGGGGGGCAGTGCCACATAGTGCTGTCTCCACTGCCGCCACCTCCGCAGTTGCACACAGCAGCAGAGACAGACAACTCTGAGCTACGTATTTTTTTTAAAGCTAATTGTGTTATTATGGCATTTCTGGATATATTATTTGGATCAACTTGAACATAATTGAATAACTGGAAGCATATTCATATTTAGAACTGAACAGCAATACATGCTTTAACCCTTTTGAGCCCCAGAGAGGTATGCAATGCATTACATACCCCTCTGGCACTCAAGGGACTAAACTATGTATTAGTGTGCCAGATATTTCAACATTGTATTCATACCTGTGTTTTTTATTTACAGATACAAGAAGAGAAGACAGACGATACAAGAAAGAAGAGAATACAGAATAAAAATAGAATGAGAAGGACAGTGGATGACAGGTACATTTAACACAGATTAGTTAATGATCGGCGCTTGGCAATATGTCCGGCAGTGATAGTTACATTTTTTCCTTTGAAGTTCCTAGTACTGCCGCTATTTAGAGGCCTTTTGGGAGCTGAATGCACAAAATGGACGTTTGGCCACAACACCTTTTCTGTGGCCTAACGTCCATTGTGCTTTTAGCTGGTAGGACATTTGAATACCAACTTAAACACTTTCTTTTGTCAGTCGTTATCCATTTTGCCCTACCGGCTTTTTTATCGCCAACATTTGCACAGAACCCTTAGTCAGGTGATTCTCAGCAAATGTCCTGTTGGTTAGGATGCAAAATCATGTTCTCCAACTACCCCAACAGTGTATGTTGTCAGGATGTTGCTCAAAGTGGCTTGCATCTAAGTGGATTATAGACCAGTGTAGTTGGAAAGAATCTGGTAAAAAGTACCTGTGCATGTGTTTGAATGTTTCTTAAGGGTTAAAAAGATATAATGTGTGTGGGTATATAAAGGGTTAAAAGCATTACAAAACAAATTATTGTTGTTCACTGTTTTCTCTCTTTTGGGGATTAAGGGTTTGATTGCAAAGGGGACCTGCAAAGATGATCCACCTGGGTGTACTTCTACTTTAAATACAGTCCCTAGTCTCATATTTGAATCTGCTGATAGTGGCTTGCATCTAAGTGAATTGCAGACACGTGGAGTTGGAAAGAATCTGGTGAAAACTACCTGTGTGTGTGTGTTTCAGTGTTTAAAATTGGTTAAAAAGGTATACTGTGTGAAGGTATATAAAGGGTTAAAATGATTTAAAAGCAAATTATTCTTCACTGTATTCTTTCTTTTTTGAGATTAAGGGTTTGATTGGAAAGGGGATCCACCTGGATGTAATTCTACTTTAAATACAGGCACTAGTCTCATATCTGAATCTGCTCATAGTGGCTTGCATCTTAGTCGATTGCTGGCAAGTGGAGTTGGAAAGAATCTGGTAAAAGTATCTGTGAGTGTTTAGATGTGTATTGTGTTAAAAAGTACATTCTTTTATTCATTGTGTGTGTGTATCCTATATAATAATTTGCTAAGGTATGTTTGTCAGAAACTGTCATGCGCAGTAGAGACGACTGCACGCGCTGCAGTCATGCGCAGTAGATCATAGTCCTCTCTGTGCACCTTCCTGGGACCAAGCCAATACTGGATTAACACAAGAAAAGGAAATGGGAAGATTGAACAAAATTTAGACTGACAAAGCACTGGGTCCTGATGACATACGTACATCCAAGGGTTCTTCAGGAATGCAGTGCAGTGTTAGCAAGACTCCTCTTTTTAATCTTTAAATAATCTCTCACTGCAGGCTCAGTGCCCCAAGATTGGTGTAAAGCCAGTGTAGTGCCTCTGTCTAAGAAGGGAACTAAAACAGAACCTGGAGATTATAGACCTGTGAGTTTGACCTCTGTATTGGGATTCTATTCAGGATTACACTGCAAAAAATAAGATTATTACCAGCAATCAACTTTGTTTTATGAGGAACAGATCATGTGAAACTATTCTTTTCAGCTTCTATGACGAAGTAATTTGCAACCTAGGTAATGAGAAGGCAGTTGATGTAGTATATCTAGATTTTGCAAAGACATTTGATACAGTGCCACACAGGTGTCTGTGGTATAAAATAAGGAAATTGGGGCTAGTGGATAACCCTTGTGTTACAGTAGCGGCAGCTGCCGAGCTGACTGCTACATTACCTGGCAGCTCAGCACAGCATCTCGGGCAGCAGTCAGTTCTTGGGAAGCAGCTGCCGGGCCATTCTGCTACCCGGCAGCCTAGCCGCAGCTCCTTCCAGCAGTCCCATGGTGTGCTTTGGCATGCGTCCAAGCGGGACGCGAGTCCTCATTTAAAGGGACATGCACACCTTTTGGGACTCCTCCTCTTCCTGAGTTGTGGCCTTTATAACCCACTGGACACCACTCTCAGTTGCCCTTTTGTGGTGTCCATTGAGGTTGGTGAGTTATAGTAGTGCTGACTATCTGTTCTGGTTATGACCATTTGGCTTTGTTCTGACTACCTGCTCTGTGTATGACCCCGGCTTGTCCAAGAACCATTCTGGTGCATAATCTGCGGCTCTGGTAGACTACCCTCTCTGTGTATGACCTTTGGCCCAGCTGACTATCCGTTCTGGTGCAGACTTTTGGATCTTTCTGACTACCCTCTCTGTGTATGACTCTGGATAGTAATAGAAACCTTCTGGGTCTGACCTGCAGCTCTGCGTTGCATTTCACCAATCCATTTTCCAGTTGTCTTACTATCTACTTATCACGGTGCCCGTGATCTTCCTCTGTCACTCTTTGCTGTGGTGCACTACCATTGGCTGAGCTTGTTTGGCCCGCCCATTATGGCCTTTTTACACCTGGCCTTTGGCACCTGTCAGGTGCCCTTTCGTGGTGTTCCTGAGCCAGTGTTGCTGTTGCTGTGTTCCAGTGTTCCTGCTTCCTGTGTACCGACTTGGCCTGTCTGACTACGCTCCTTGTGTCCTGCTCTGTGATCTGATCCAGCCTGGCTGACATTCCTGTTTTGTGACCTGACTCGGCTTGTCTGAGAATCTTGCTCCGTGATTGACCCGGCCTGGCTGACTTCCTGCTCCGTGACCTGAACAGGCTCGTTACTGACCCTGCCTCTGTTCCTGCCTTTTGCTGCTTGGTGTCACCTAGGCGACATTCTGACTTCCAATGTGCTGTGGCAGGGCTGATCGTGTCATTGCATCCTGTGTACTGGCTCCTCTGCTGAGCCTGCTTACTCCGTTTACTCCTCAGAGCACTGTGAAGTACGTTAACACTTGCAGAGCCGTGCCTCTGTTTGCTGAGCCTCCGCTAACACTTGCAGAGCTGTTATCTCTGTTCCCTGAGCCTATGTTAATACTTGCAGAGCCGTTCTCTCCATTCACTGAGCCTCCAGTAACACTTGCAGAGCCGTTGTCTCCGTTCACCGAGCCTCCGTTAACACTTGCTGAGCCGTTACCCTGAGTCTTCCGCTACACTTGCCGAGCCTAGGTGATCTTGCAGCGCCTATGTAGGTGGCTGTGGCTCTTTCTGTTTGCATTACAGTGTAGTCAGTCTCCGTTACCGCGCCCACTGGAGGCGCAATTAGCTCTAGCTCTTGCAGTGTTATTAGTCTCCATTATAAGGCCCGTGGGGGCTATTGGCTCTAGCTCTTGCAGTGACTAGTCTCCGTTACAGCGCCCGTGGGGGCTACTGGCTCTAGCTCTTGCAGTGAATAGTCTCCGTTACTACGCCCGTGGGGGCTATTGGTTCTAGCTCTTGCAGTGTAAGTCGTCTCCATTGCAATGCCTGTGGGGGCTTGTGGCTCTAGTAATCCTCACTCTTGCAGTGCACTTGCTCTCCGTTTAAGCACCGGATGGGGTGCCAGCGGCTCTAGCTCATCAACTCTAGCAGAGTATTTGGCCTCAGTTCCTGTTCAGCATAAGCAGTAGTCTCTGTTCGAATAGACTGCAGGTGTTTTCTCATCTAGCACCACTTACTGCTCCATTACCACCTTATGGGCGTGTCAAACACACCTCAACAGAGACTGATTTACATGTGCTTTAACCATTGTATACCCTTATGTTTCTGTGCCATTCCTGTGACAGTACATGTATATTTATTTCCTCTGTATACTGGGCCTAAGAAGGCATCTATACGCCACTGTTCTTTCAATTATTCTGCATTGCCTATAGAGGGCGGTCTTCCTTGTTTTCTTAATAAAACTGTGTTTTATTCTAACCTGCTGGTCTGAGTGTCCTACAAAACCGTTACACTACTTTGGTTTACCCGGGGTTGTCCGCTGGGCAACCAGCATACCAACGCTCCAGTGGATAATCTGTTGGGTATCTTGGGGGCTCTAGTGGACTTTACTGTTCCTGGGTTTACTGTGTGTACAGGTGCGGACCTGTGGTGCTTTGCCTACCTTAGTTACTTTGCCAGTACAGGTGCGGACCTGTAGTAGGGGCTCAGGTGCAGTCCAGAGCAGATTCGCTTCAGATACCTAACTTCATCTCTTTGTCTGTACGGGTGCGGACCTGTGGCACTACGACTTGCTTAGTACCTTGTCGGTACAGGTGCGGACCTGTAGTGGAGCTCAGGTGTGGACCTGAGCAGATTATCTCCAGATTGTCCTTTGGGCTCAGTTCATTGTTACTACAGAAGAACAGATGTTACGAGCGATCCTTATTGTATGGTGTTCTTGCTGTACCGTTGCCCTGTACGTGTGCATCTTAATAAAGTTTGTGTTAACAAAAATACTGGTTCAAGTATCATTATTGTATCTGTGACACTTTGCAATTGGATACAAAACTGGTTGAAGGATAGGGAACAGTGTGTGGTTGTAAATGGACAATTCTCCAGTACAGTTAAAGTGGAGAGTGGAGTACCTCAGGGTTCAGTATTAGATCCGCTGCTTTTCAACATGTTTATACATGGCCTGGAAATAGATATTTAAAGCAAAATATCAGATGACGCTAAATTATGAAGCATAATATATTCAGAACAGGAAATGAGTTCTATACAGAAGGATTTAGATAAAATAGCAGATTGAGCAAACAAATGGAATATGAAGTTTAATGTGGGAAAGTATAAAGTCATTCATTGGGGAAGAAAAAAATCCCAATGCTACTTATGAAGTTAATGGAATCATTTTAGGGGATTCATTGCTAGAGAAAGACCTTGGAATCCACATAAACTACAAATTTGGAAACAGAGAGCAGTGTCAAATAGCAGTAGCAAAAGCAAACAAAGCCCTGTCTTGCATAAAAACGGGTATTGATTAACATAATTTTGCCATTGTACAAATCATTGGTAAGACCCCATATAGACTATGCAGTGCAGTTTTGAGCACCAGTTCTGGAAAAAGGATATTCCAGAGAGAGCACAGCAAAGAGCAACAAAATCAATTAGGGAATGAAAAATGGGATGTATGAGAAAAGATTACACAATCTTGGTGTATTTACTCTAGAGAAAAGACGACTAAGAAGAGATCTTATCACAATGTACAAGAATTCCATGGCCTGATCAAAGAACCAGGGCCAACCCCTTGATATTAAAGGAAAGGAGGTTTCATCTTCAGGAAAGGTTTTTTTTTTTTTTTTTACAGTAAAGTCTGTTAAATCATGGAATTGCTTGCCCAAGAACATCGTTATGGCAGATACAATGGATACATTTAAGAGAAGATCAGATACATTTCTTTCAAAAGGTAACATACAGGGTTATACTGCATCTTAGTAGGCAAAACAGGAAGTTCTGATAAAGTCTAACTTATTTGGCAGCAGGAAAGCTATATAATTCTCATATCTCTGGGTTATGAGGCAAAGGTTGAACTTAATGGATTTGTGTAATTATTCAACCTAATTTACTGTGTTAGTATGTTCTCACTTAAACACTAGTGGTGATGACATTCACTTGCATTTAAGTTAGAATATCCTGAGAACATGCACTGTTTGGGGTGGTTAGAGGACATGATTGCACATCCAGCCCAGAGGACAATTGCTAAGAATCACCCCTTTAAATGCAACAAACATCTGTGTGCCAGAGAGGTGCTCACTAGTGTTGAGCGAGCACCCCGATGCTCGGGTGCTCGGGTGCTCTGACCGAGCACCCCCTGAGGCTCGAGTGCTCGGCCGAGCACCCGAGCCCCATTGACTTCAATGGGGCGACACGAGTATTACACCAGGCACCCCCTGCTCTGATGAGGGGAGGGTGCCTGGTCAATGCCCCCCTTCATCTCCGCTATGCCCCCTTCATCTCTGTATGCCCCCTTCATCTCCGCAATGTCCCCCTCCATCTCCGCAATGTCCCCCTTCATCTCCGCTATGCCCCTCTTCCACAATGTCCCCCTTCATCTCCGCTATGCCCCTCTTCCACAATGTCCCCCTTCATCTCCGCTATGCCCCTCTTCCACAATGTCCCCCTTCATCTCCTCTATGCCATAGAGGAGATGAAGGGGGACATTGTGGAAGAGGGGCATAGCGGAGATGAAGGGGGACATTGTGGAAGAGGGGCATAGCGGAGATGAAGGGGGACATTGTGGAAGAGGGGCATAGCGGAGATGAAGGGGGACATTGTGGAAGAGGGGCATAGAGTCTATGCCCCTCTTCCACAATGTCCCCCTTCATCTCCGCAATGCCACCTTCATCTCCGCAATGCCCCCGTACCTCCAGTCCCTGGTGGTCCAGCGGAGCGTCTTCTGATCTGTGCCTCTTCCGGCACAGATCCCCGCCACCCGAACATGGCGGGAGAGCACATGGCGGTACTCGACGAGTACCGCCATGTGCCGAGCAGAGCGATGCTCGAGCCGATCCGAGCATCGGCCGAGCACGCTCGCTCAACACTAGTGCTCACTAAGTTGTATTTCTTCTTTCATCACAGCTGCATATGATGAAGACATAGAGCAGCAACAGCTCCCTTCCAGCTGGGAGCACGCTGATGTCCTGGATTTCCTAAAAAGGATCAGTGTTGACCTTAGGGACTTCAGATGGTAGTTCGGAGATGTCCTACACTGTCTCGAGGCTCTAGTCCACCGATTGATGGCCAAGGACATCCATACAGGGCCAGCCCATGCCTCCATCAGCTCCTCTCCAGATAGCAGCCTGGAGCTAGCTGCAACCCTACTCACTGCATGAGATGGAAGGTGCAACTCGCACAAGGTAGTGGGAGGTGGCACCCCCCCAACCCCTTTCCACCTCCCCATTAATTTTTGTTTTACTATTGTTATTATTATTATTTATTAACCCCTTAATGACCCTTGGCAGTCATGGAACGTCACGGGTAAAAAGTGACTGAACGACCCATGACGTACTATGACCGTCATGGATTTCAGGGCTCCCCGCGCGGCCGGACATTAAGGGGGTAATTATTGTATTTTTTTATGAGAAACAATTGCATATTAAACACAGTTGTTGTCCATTTCTTCATTTTCCAGTGGGGGGGATGCACTAAGATGTGAAAAGGAGGTGGTGATGTGGTGTTGACTTCTCCAGTGTGATAAGCTCTCAAAGTCCTTTGTTATTCTGTGGAGCCAATGCACTATGATTTCTCCAACATCTTAGTGCATGTGTTCCATTTAATAACATAGGACCTGAAGAGTTTATTACACTGGGGAAGCCATCAATCACACCTTTATCACCTTTTTATTTGTGAAAAACCCATAAAGAGCCAGAATGGTATGCAACGCATAGCAAAACAGAAGAGTGCCTTTTTATCTCACTTTACTCTTTTTAAGCTAAATGTTTCACCCATCCTTAAACTGCTCTAATGTGTCTGAATCATGGCAAGGAAAAAAGAGGAATATGTTGCATTACGAATCTCATTTAGTGTAATTTTTCATGGTTTTGTGAACAGCTTTGTCTATGATAAATCTAGAACAAACCCTTTACAAACCTTTGCCCCAGCTGTGGGTGGCTTTTGAATTTTGATCATTTATACATTATTTACCTATTTTCAAGAACTGTATCCTATGTATATCACTAATTACTAATTAAAATATTATTTCACATTGTCAAAATGGAATATAAAATCAAATTGAATTGAACTCACCGGTGTATTTAGTAATTCATTAAAAAATAATTATCACTTCCTTGGTACAAGTCAAAGCTGTCACTGCGGACCATGAGGATAATGATGAGCAGATTTCAATAATTATAAAATGTTTGCATGCCAACATACATTACTACTGATGGGAGAAGAAATTAAGATGGTGAAGTAAATCTTGATAAATGCAGGAACACTTTATATCCCTTTACCATAAATGTAAACATGAGTCAAGAGATATTAATACCTAAGTTTTTATTTCAATGTACTGTAGGTATTAAAGAGTGTGGTTAATACCAGCCACAGTCTTTAATAGTCGAAAGTTGAAAAAAGGCATTCAGGTAGTAAGTGCCCTTTTCAGGTCTAGGGATGGGTGAAAAAGTTAGAGAAATTTCCTGCAGTACTTTTTGCAAAATTTTCCCTCCCATAAACAATACATATAGTTTTCTCCTTTTTTGCCACTGCCAATAAATTTCTTGAGAGGACTTTGCTATTTTTAGCCTATGTTTACTATGACTGCAAGATTTCCCGCCACTGAAGTGGAGAAACAAAGAGCTGAAAGTAAAAGTTGTAAATCCTACAGCAATATATGCCTAGAAAAATTTGTTAGCAGGGTGAGTACCTTTGTCCACAACCGTAACTTCCTGCTTAAGTAACACTGGCACAGCCATCCTTGAAAAATAACTGTGGCTCGGGATATTCCTGCAGGGTGCAACACATGACATCACTTCTTTAAAGTATCTGTTTTCATCAAAAGAAAAGGTCAGTGTGTGAAACGTCAACATTTTGGCAAGTTTCTAATCCATAGGCGCATTTTTAGATTGTTTTTGTGAGGTTTTGACTTATTTGAAAGAACTTAGTAAGTGTGAGATGACAGTCCATAGTAGTACTGTGTAACTTTATTGTTTAACAACATGACTTGTGGAGGTGGCGGGGGTGGGGGTGTGCAGGTAATCTATCACTCTTGTCAGCTCCAAAAACAAACTGAGAGTCATACTCCTCTGAAGCAGGAGCAGAAGATTTTTGCACACTCTCTGACACATCAACAGATCTTCTATTATGTTCCCCAGAGCCCAGAGCTGCTGTTACATGGCACCTCTGACCTGCTGATGGTGTGTCTTCCAGTCAGACCTCTGGTTATGCTTCACATGGGAACTCATTGAGGAGGTGCCTAGGTATGAGCCTGCTTTACCTCTGCTCAAATGCTTCTTAAACAGACAACAGAAAGCAACATGTTTAGCTTTTGAGTGAAGTATCTTCATATTATGAACCTCATGAGGTTCGTGGGAGGCTGCTACTACTACTATAGGGTTTAGATTTTGCTGGCATTGTACTATTACTAGGTGTCACAGGTGGTGCACTTCCAAGAGCTAAGTCTGTGGATGCTGATTACCTGTGTTGTTGCTGGTTAATCAGCACTATTAATGTATGTGGCCAAGTGGGACTTGGACTTGAAAGAGGTGACGATGACTGAAGATGACTGATGATGACTGACAGGATGACTGTGTATTTTGTGGCATCTCTGCTTGTCTAGAATCAGACTTTCCAGTTATTTTATGAAAACAGTTCATAGACAGATGCAGTGCTCATTTTCAGTGGAGTATGATTGAGCCTTTGCCTTTCAGCTAACTTTCTGACCACATCATCATTTCTCTCACTCTCAACTTCATCTGTTTCTGAAGAAAAGGAGAATGCTGGATAGATATATTCTAGATCTACTTAATCATCATCAATCATTAGGTTGTCCTCAGCCATGCCGCCACTTCTTCCCCACTACGTTTTATATTCCACTAGGCTTTTAGAGGTCTCATACTATTTATTTTTACTTTTCTCCTTTGGGGAAGGTCTATGTTTTGGATCATGAGCAAAATATTCCCATGCTGGAGATTTTATAGAACAAAATGTTTGTGAGGTACTACAAAGCTAGATATTGAATAATACTAACAGTAAGAGTCAGTTGTTCTGCAGTACAAACAGCTGCAGAATCATTCATAGCCAGGCTTGTGGATGCTGATGCTTTGTGTTGCTGTTCATATGCAATAGAGATTGCAAATGGTTGGAGATTGAACTTGGAAGTGGTGATAGCTGAGGATGATGACCAAGATGATGGTTGCCTATTCATAAACATGTTTACTTGTTCAGAGTGAGACCACTCAAAGACTATAAAAACAGGCATATTGATCTTTTTCAGTGGTAAATTTGAGTCTTTTCCTCTCAGCTATTATTTGGTCACATCATTACGCTTTACATTATCTGTCCTATTAGATAACCAGAAACAGCATCCTCTTTCTCCCCACTATATTCTTATTATTCTAGGTATGTTGCATTCAGAAAGTTTTCTTATTACTTTCTCCTTTAGATCATCCACTCTGTTCATCATATGATCAAAGATGAGGAGACTATAAATAAAAGAATAAGGGAATCTATAGAATTCATATTAATTTTTTGTTTTGTTCTTATGGAGGGATTCTTAGATCAGTTTATTTTCTTCACCATCAGAAAGAAATGTAAAAAACTGAATATGTGGTCTAATGACCCAGTATTAATTAAATGATGCCCAAGGGAGGAGGTTCTTAGATACATTCATCAACTCCCACACAAAGAAGAAAATATAAACTGATATGGGAATCTACATACATAATTATTAAGTATTGGCCAAGGAAGTGATCGGAAGAAGGAATATAAAAAAAATGCTGGAGGAGGAAAAAAAGGGGGTTTGACCACTAACACATTCACTGGCAAGTAGAACTCCCAACCCTTGCATAGTTTGTTGAAGGGCTCCTATCTAGGCTTATCACTAAGTATCGCCTGGAATGATAGGCCACAGTAAATAAATAAATAGAATTAAATATTGAGTGACAATGGAAGGAGCAGCAAATTGAAAATGGAAATATGATTTTCAAGACATCGTAGGTCTGTTTAAGTAGAGACAGTGTAGGTGTTTTGAGGGAGACTTTAGGATAAAATAATGACATGGAAACCTCAAGCCTCCTGAGCTGATTGTCCATACAGCAGAAGAGGATCAATGAACTCAGGAGCATCTAGGCATAGCATATTTGGCTATGTTGGCCTGCCCCTAGTCCCAGTTACACTGCTCCCATAACCTTCTCTCCTACTGTTCTGGCCGATCCCCTGTTCCCTGGCACATAAAACCCCCCTTAGCTTATGACATACAAGAACAAAAAAGTGTTTAACCCCTTTGATGCTAGAGAGATACTCAGTGCATTGCTCACTATGTATTGGTTGGCTTTTTTGCATCCATGAGGTCAAACACCGACCAGAAATGGGGTGTATAATCTTGGAGAAATGTGTATGTAACCTGGAAAATAATCCAGCCACCATAAACCTGTTGCAGAGGCACTGGGATTGCTCTGGACACACCCCAACTTAGATTAAAATTGAGAAAAGCACATTTATGGTTCCCTTCAATACCTGGCCCATTAGACAGCTGGTACTCTGCCTAAAGGGAAATCCAATAGTGACAGCCTACGTAGTATAGTGTAGGACTATGTACAGCAGCAGAGTAGATGCAGCTAATCCTGCATGTGTGTCTATGAAAAATGACTTTGTATATAGGCAGACTGTGCAAGGAGAGCTATTGCCCAAATGCATCATTCTGCTTCCTATTTGATGCTATTGGGCTTTTTTACGTTACTCTCATTGCCTTTTATAGTCTTATTAATATAATGCAATATGCACAAAGAAAGATGAGAAATTATTGTGAAAAATTACTGTACCATAGGAGACAAATAAAATTCCCCAAATCCCCATTGATTCAATTTAGAACTTTGATCCTTTGGATGTTAATCAGGTCTCCAGTGTAATACTTCACAATGGGGGAGATTCACTAAAGGTCGAGGAGTGCTCATAAATAGTGTTGATGTCCTGTCGGAGTAGTGTCGAAGGCACATCGACAGCATGCACTAAAATGTCTTTGACATAATTTCCCCATCATTCCGACAAAAATCTGTCCACATCGACATCCACCCAACTTGACTTCACCAGGTTTAAGAATTATCACTCAACATCGACAATGACCTATTTCGTTATGGAAGTACAGCATAATGACTCATTTCCATATGGAAATGCAGGTATAATGAGCCATTAAAGGGATAGTAATATTTCACACAAAAAAAACAACTCTGATTAATCTTCATAGTATTTAGGCCACTGGGTTATTTCAATACAGTTAGAGTTGTAGTTCAAGAGTAATTGGATGATAAAGTATCCCCCTCCCGCCCCTTCCACCGACTGTAAACCACCTCCCCCCAGATGGACTGCTCTCAGCAAGAGACAGTCTTCTTACTGCAAGCATAAGGAAAATCCTGCCCCCCTTGACAGGTTTTTCAGGTTTTTCCTTATACTCACCAAAAAATGTCCCTCACTGCAATCCATCAGGACAGTCTCACTGCTCTGAGGTGAGCAGTTTTACATCAGTAAAAGAGGCAGGAGAGGGATACTTTATCATTCAATTACTCTTAAACTACAATGCGGACAGTATTGAAATAACACTCTCCCTATTTTCAAGGTGATGTGTTGATATGTTAATGTTGCACTTCACTGTTCACAGTCTAAGCTTCACCTACCAGAGTCAGGAGAAGTTGAGATCTCCCTGTAGTTTCCTGTGCAGTAACAACCCTCAATCAAACAGACAGGGAGGTTGTGAACTGTTGTTGATGTGGAAGTGATGCTCTCACTCACACATCACCAGCAGTAGACAACCCTGAAGTTTGAGAGCATTCTCTCTGCTGCCCTTGGTCAGTAGGGGAGTGAAGAGGATCCTTTCAGCACCATGGACAATATCAATCCCTTAAGCCTTTGAGTGCTGTAGGGATGTGCATTGCACAATCCTGTGGCACTCAAAGCATTATAAAAGTGCACCAACCAGTATTCAATCATCACATCAGCTCTGTGTCATTTTTATAGTAATATTTGATATTCACTCCAATTATTAAACAAAATAGAATTTAACCCCTTGGCTATTAGAGATGTGACATTTACAATTTAATTTTCAGTTCTGTGTCCATGGGGATTCGTGGCTACCAGATGCCCCCAGCCTTGTTCCCTTGCCCACTTGCAGCCATTGATTTCCATGTGCACTGCTTGGCCCCCAGATTTGTTTCATTGTCCACTGGTAGCCAAAAATCCCCATTTACACTGTCTGACTCCCCCCCATCAGTCTTGTTCACTTGCCTACTCATAGCCACAAATCACCATGGACACTGCCTGTGCAAGAGAACCAGGCTGGGGTGGTGTCAGTCAGGCTCTGTGGGGCTAAAACTCAATGGTGATGTTCTCCATTCTGACCCACAATGGTGATGTTTGACATGATTCCCTACAATGCTTCTGCTTGACAAGCCTCCCCACAATGCTGATGTTCGACTGGCTTCCCCACAATACTTATGTTATACTGGCTTCCCAACAATACTTATGTTCTGTTGGTTTCCTCACAATGGTGATATTCAACTGGCTTCCACACAATGATGATATTGTACTGGCTTATCCACTTTGCTTATGTTGGACTGGCTTCCCCACAATGGTGTTGTTTGACATGTTTCTCCACAATGCGTATGTTCAACAGGCTTCTAAGCCTAAAGTGTCTATTGTATCCAGCTGTGTACTACAAGTTTAAACTTTTATACAAAATTACTGATGAAGGAAGGAAGATAGAATAGAATAACTGGGCTGATTGAAGGTAGGACTGTATTATATTGATGGACCACTATGCATCCTTAGCACAAATTTAATAAAGCAAAGACACTTGTTCAATGCTTTTACTCATTGAAGTAGAATGCTTTCTTACTAAAAAACAATCTTTATTGCACAATACTTAAAAACTAGAGAATTTTAAAAGCACATTCATCAATATGGGGAAAATCCAGATATCTTTCTAAGTAACAGCAAGGTATGTAGGATGCGCTCACAATAAGATAATTAAATTCCAGGGTGCCAGTTAAACATAAGTGTAGAGTTCCACAAAAACTCACTTGACATCTCAGTAGTCACATGCAAACCGAATTGTGTTTATTAAAAGTAAGTTGACATTTCAGTAGTATTTTCCACCTTTCTCAAGACAAACGCAACAGAAAGAAACATCACAAACATTCACATTGTGGGGAAGGCAGTCGAACATAAGCATTATGGGGAAGCCACTCGAACATCACCATTGTGGGGAAGCCAGTGGAATGTCATCATTGTGGGGGAGCCAGTCAAACATCACCGTTGTGATAAAGCCAGTTGAACATAAACATTATGGGAAAGCCAGATAAATATCACCATTGTGGGTCAGAAACATTGCCATTGTGTGTTACCTCCCATATACACAGACTGACACCCCCCAGCTTTGTTCATATGCACAGGCAGTGTTCATGGGGATTTGTGGATACAGAAGGCAAGGGAACAGGACTAGAGAGGGGCTCAGATAATATAAATGGGAATTTGTGGCTACTAGTGTGCAACAGAACATGTCTGGGAGTCACACAGTGTACATGGGGATCAATGGCTACCTGTGGGCAATAAAACAAGGTTGGGGGGAAGCTGGAAGCCACAAATCACCATGTCCCAACAATTGATAGTTAAATTGTAGATATGACATCTCTACCAGCCAAGGCGTTAATTCCCATTTTGTTTAATAATGGGAGTGCATCTCAAATATGACTATGAAAAATGACAGTGAGCTGAGGGGATGATTGTGTATTGGTTGGTATATGTGCTAACCTTTTGAGTGTCACAGGGGTGCACAATGCACATCCCTATGACAATCAAACGGTTAGGGAGTGATGCTGTTCATGATGTTGAAAGTATCCTCTCCAGTCCCCTACTGGCCAAGAGATAATGCTATCAGACTTCAGGACTGTTGTGCTGCTGGTGATGTGTGAGTGAGAGCATCCGTTCCACATCAACAGCAGTTCGACAATCCTGTATGCTAATGGGGACCTTCCCCTCCCTTGCATCCCTAAATTTTAGTGCATATGGTGATGTGTGTTTACATCGAAAAGTTGTTTGAACACATCAACAAAATCATATCCCAACAGCATCAAAAATAACATTAAAATCTGTAATGATATTGCTTAACCCTTTAATGACCAATAGGAGGAGCAACACATTGCTAAGCAATGTGTTGCACATTCATCTGGCCCTTAAAGGGTTACACTTCAGAATATCCTTGCCTTAACAAGGTAGCATCTTTTAAAGCATATTTTAGCCTATATGAAAAGTAGCTTAGACATGCTACAACCTTTCCTTTAAAATCCAATTTAAGGCCTTGACATTAAGTCAGAGATGACAAGGCCGTCCAAGTCTTTAACAAAATAATTTCATATTTAATCTCCACTTTTTACTTGTAGCAATGCATAGTGATCATTATAGCTTTTCAAAATTATTGGCCTGCAGGGGTTCACTTTAAAGCAGTCACTGATTGGAGTAATCAGAACAGCACAGGCTGGATTAGCCAAAATGGTTTATAAAAGAAAATTAAAATAAAATTGAATGTGACAGAAATGTACATGAACATTTTGTATTAAGACATTAATATTTATAACTGAACTGGGGAAGTATTTTGCAGCAAAATACTCATAAGAACCTTTACTTTTAAATCAGTCCCTGTCTTCCATAGAATGTATTTGATATATTATCTGCTACATATATGGGGGACTTGGGACCCAGTTTATCAAGGTAAAGTAGAGCAATTCTGGGGCAAGTCGTATGTACCATAGGGAACAAACGAGAATTTCTCAAATGCCCATTGATTTACATGGTGTTTTAACCCATTTAATGCTAACGAAGTTTACAATATATTGTGAAGCAATGTGTTGGAGACCTCTCTAGCATGGTTAAAAGCCAAATTTTGATTACATTGAATATTCATTTTTTCCCTTTGGTGCAGCTGTTTTACATTAAAATTACTTCTTGAGTATTGAACTGGACTCTAACAAACACACAGACACACAGAATCAATCTCTCTTGAGTGGGTGCTCTTTGGGTATAATTAACTGCTTTTATATAATTCCAGTAAAGACCAGAATATAAGACTCTCCTGGGAGTTAGGTTATGAGTTCAGTTTTATAATTACCCTCTTTTATGGATATCCCAAAGTAAGGAATCATGACACCCACCCCCTGGGGAAAATAATCATGCTATGTTTCAGAATCATCTCTGGATCTCCGTTTAAAAAAAATTCCCATAGGAAACGTATTTATTTTAGAAACAAATCTGTAGTCCCTGTTGTGTGCTGGATATCTGCTACTAATGGTTTGACTGCTAAATACCCATTTTTCTGAAACTTCTCACTCCTCATGTCCCTCACTGATGGATTAATGTACCTCTCAAGAGACTTTCTGATTTGGAAGCTGAAATATGACTCTGAGAGGCCACCAAGTTAGAATAAGGCAAGATGGGGATAATTATTAGGGGGTATTTAGTTCTCCTTTAATTTTTTATTAAAGCATAAGTAATTTAAATTAAATTCCTTTCACGGTTATCTCATATAATACCTTTTTGTTTTGATAAATATAGTTTTAACAGTTATGTGTGTGTTACTACAGGACATAAAGATAGGCAGATTATATGGTAGTTTGTGCAAGTGAGTGGTCAAAAGATAGAATGCTCCCATAACAAAGCTAAGATTCTCACCTTTCACTCTCAAGGTTAATGGCATTTGAAGAATCAACTTGTCTTTGGTTTTGTGGGCAGTCTTCAGTGATTAGGTGTGTAGTACACATACTTTAAAAGCAACCAGGGGATGTCTCTTAATGTATTATTCACAAACATTGAACCTATTTAATAAAATGGAACTGTATTCAGTTTCTGTGTGGGGTTAAAAAAAGAGTTTATCTGTCTCACCTCCTAGCTTCATATCCTCACACACACCAGTCTCACTGACCTTTCCTCAAGGGGCCTTTAACACAATAAAAGATGAACACTCTTACCTGAATTGTCTTGAATGTTGGTTTACATAATCATAGTATTAAAAAGTAATGACACACAGATATATCCTATTATAACTGAATCCAATCTAGGGTGAATGTTTCTCTAAAGTCAGACTAATAACTGATTAACCCTTTAAGGACCAGTGTGGTGTGCAACATATTTCTTTTGCAATGCTTTGTGAACCTCTCTGGTACTTACATTCATTTGCTGGTTGTGATATGGAAGACAAATGTTCTTCTTAATCCTCTTCTTATTATTATCATTATCCTTTATTTATAGAGCCTTAGAGAACTATAGAGAACTTATTCCGTAGTGCTGTGCAATGGGGAATAGACATACAGAGACAATAAACAGTACAAACGGAACATAGAAAACCAAAGGTTCAGAGAGTTTATAGTCTAGAGGAAGGTAGGTGGAACACAGAAGGAGAAAGTGCTATGGGGTGTAATTTGCTCCTGGCAAATGAACTGCCAATCCGTGGGTGGGGGAAAGGAGTCATTTTTCCTTGTAGTGGACCTGAATGAATGAATGAATGAATGAATGAATGAATATGTTTATTTATATAGTGCCACAAGTGTACGCAGAGCTTTACAATTTAAGGCTTTAGACAATACAGGGTTACAAGTGTTTTGTGAGGTCCTTGCCTGAAAGCTTAGAATCTAAAGTGGTAATGGGAGACATACAGACGACATATTCACGTGCTGAATACAGTTCTGGTGATGATAGGGGACACAAGTAAAGTAAATCATTTATAAGAGCTTTCTTTATACATCAGTGCCTTCTAGCATGTTGAGGTTTTATCCAGGAGGTGCATTTTCAAGCAAGAATTGAAGACCATCAGAGAGGTGCAGTGGTGCAGGATGGGAGTATCACGGTGCCTGTGCTATGCTGGTGACGTTCTGTCAGTTTCCACTCCTGCTTACGCGTATTGGCTGAAGTGACATTGTCCCGCCCAGTAATTGTCCTTAAATACTGGGTTTTGTCACTTCTCCGGTGCCCTTTTGTGGTGTTTCCATTACCAGCGCTTGTTCCGGTTTCTTTGTGTACCGACCCAGACTGCCTGACTACTCTGAATCTCGTTCCTGCTCTGTGTACCGACCCGGTCTGCCTGACTATTCTACATCTTGTTCCTGCTCTGTGTACCGACTCGGATTGGCTGACATTCCTGCTCTGTGTACCGACCCGGCCTGGCTGACGTTCCTGCTCTGTGTACCAACTCGGATTGGCTGATGTTCCTGCTCTGTGTACCGACCCGGCCCAGCTGACGTTCCTGCTCTGTGTACCGACCCTGGATTGGCTGACATTCCTGCTCTGTGCAGAAGTCTGGTTGGGCTTCTTTGGCCGTGTATCTGTCCTGCATACGGCCCCATCCGGTCCTTGGTTGGGGTTGTTTCCCAGGCTCCTCTCTGTCTCCAGACAGTGTGACTGTGGCCTCACTGTACGCTTGCAGTTTAGTCTCTGTTATCTGTCGGTGTCGTGCATTGCTGGTGTGTTCCTTCCATCTGTGCACCACAGTATGCTTGACCCTTCTTCCTGCCATACACGCTCAGGTTGGTCTTACTCTGGGAGCCTCAGGCTGTCACACACTGATGTTGGTCTTACTCTGGGCATCTCAGGCTGTTCAATTGACCGGGCAGATGACATTGGTCTGAGCGTTGTTAACAACTTCGGGGAAGGTGCTGATTCCACCAGCTATCTATCCCTGCAGTCTCCATTGGTTGCCTTTCCGGGCTTACAGTCAGTCCTCTGTTACTGCTACAGCAGTTCACAAGCTTGTTCTGGGCCTCCGTTGACTATTGTGGTATTACTCGATATTTGTTCACTCTCTGCAGAGTAAAGGGCCTTGCGCTATTAGGGCCTGTCAGTCTCCTGGACTAATAGTAACCCATTCAGTTACCTGACCTGTGTCAGTATATTGTGTTGATGTATTAAACATACACTGGACCCGTGTGGGTATATATTGCTGTAACCTGCCTTGTGTCAGTACTGTATTGTGTTATATATTACTGGACCCCTAAGGGTTATTGTTTTCTGAATTTGTTCAATAAAACTGTGTTTTATCTAACCTACTTTGTCTGAGTGTCAAATAAACCGTTACAGTACAAAAGGGCCATGACCTCAGACGGTACAGGTGAAGGTAATGCACAAAGCATCCATTGGAGGATGGATTTACATGAGCAGCATTTGGACCAGTTGGCACTGGCCATACAAACCATCCTAGAGCGTACTGCTCATCTTGATAAACTGGTTCAAGCCTCGGTGGTGTCTACCGTTTCGACACTGGGAGCTCAATGCCTGACGCAAGTGGCCTCGAGTAAAGGGTTAACCGCCACAGAATCTGCCAAACCTTGCACGAAGAACTTCAGGAAGTTTGTGCGTGCCTTCCGCAGAGTGTTTGAAGTCCCAGGTAGAGCCGCCTCTGCTGCCAAAAGATTAATGGAGATACAATAAGGTTTTCGTACAGTGGGAGATTATGCTATTGAATTTCCTACATTGGTAGCAGAGGTAGGTTGGAACAATGAGGCACTGGTGGCAGCATTTGCTCAGGGACTTGCTGACTGTATTAAGGATGAGACGGCAGCTAGAGAGGTGCCTAACGATCTGAATGAGTTTATTGATTTCACTATATTAATTGATTCCCGCATCCGTGAACGAATTTCGGCTAAAGACCGCAGGCAGCTTGCCAGAAATTTTGGGCAGGCAAGTCAAAATTTCCCACCCATGCCTCCCTTGCCTCCCATGCCTCCTGAGTGTACCCTGGAAAGTAGTGAACCAATGCAGCTAGGGTTCACCAAGTTGACGAAGGAGGAACGGGAGCATTGCAGAAGACAGGGTCTATGTCTGTATTGTGGCCAACCCGGACCCCTGTTGCATACCTGTCCTGTATGGCCGGGAAATGAACGCACCTAGGTTACCTTGGGGGACAGGCCCTAGGTGGCGTTCAGCAGTCCCTAGACCCAATTAAGCAGAAACTCATGATCCAAATGGTATTCTCGTGGGCAGAACACTCGGTGGAGGTTCTGGCCCTGGTTGATTCCGGCGCAGCTGGCTACTTTAAGGACAATTCCTTTGCTGCACTACACCAGATTCCGCTGGTCTAGAGGGAATCTTCCCGAGCTATTGAGGCCATTGATGGCAGATCATTGGTACCAGCTCAGATCACTATGGAAACTATACCGCTATCTATGAGTATTGGAGCTCTCCACACTGAGAAACAGTGGTTCCAGATTATCCAGTCTCCTCACCATGCGGTCATCCTGGGGTTCCCATGGTTACATTTACATAAACCTCAGTTTCACTGGCAGACTTGTGAGATAACTTCTTGGTCTGACTATTGTATGGGGCATTGCGTTTCTCATCCGACTAAAATCATGTGTACCTTTCCCTCCGTGACGGCTGAATTTCATCAATTCAGTGACATTTTCAGTATCGGAGAGGCTAGCGATGTGCCTCAGCATCGGGCATACGATTGCGCTATTGATCTGCCTCTTGGTGCCGTCCCTCCCCGAGGTCGCAAGTACCCGTTGTTGTGCACGGAGAATCAGGCCATGGAGGAATATATCTCAGATGCCCTCAAGTGAGGTATTATCAGAAAGTCAAGCTCGCCCGCGGGGGCTGTTTTCTTTTTTGTAAAAAAGAAGAATGGCGAGTTAAGACCCTGCATCGATTATTGGGGTTTGAATAAGCTCATGTCCAAAAATGCCTATCCAATACCACTCATCACTGAACTGTTTGACAGGTTGAAAGGTTCCTCTGTTTTCACTAAGTTAGAGCTACGGGCTGTATATAACCTGATCAGAATAAGAGCCGGGGACAAGTGGAAAACGCCATTCAATACCAGATCTGGACACTAGGAATACCTAGTGATGCCTTTTAGGCTATGTAACGCACCCGCAGTGTTCCAAGAACTTATTAATGACATCCTCCATGATATGCTACAGTCTTGCGTAGTAGTTTATCTGGATGATACTCGTCTAGTTTGTCACAACACATCAAGGATGTGTCTGAAGTTCTGCTCAGATTACGCAAGAATATACTATTCTGTAAAATCCAGAAATGCGAGTTCTACAAGTCCATGGTGCCTTTCCTGGGCTTTGTGATTTCTAAAGATGGCATTGCTATGGATAAGGAAAAGCTCGCAGCAGTGTTGCAATGGCCACGACCCAAGGGATTGAAGGCAATCCAGAGCTTTCTTGGTTTTGCCTATTATTGTAGAAAATTTATTCGAGACTTCTCCATGATCGTTAAGCCACTGTTGACCTTATGCATAAGGGTGCCAACCCCTCCCAATGGTCTGAGGCAGCCGATCGAGCTTTTGCGACACTCAAGTCTGCTTTTGCACCCACTCCTGTGCTATCCCACCCTAACCCTTCCCTTCCATTTACCTTAGAGGTTGATGCCTCTGAGACTGGTGTAGGGGCAGTATTGTCACAGCGTCCGGTCTCTGGGAGTGCACTGAAACCATGTGGGTTCGTCTCCAAAAAGCTGTCTAGTGTCCAGAGTAACTATGAGATTGGGGACAGAGAACTCCTGGCAATTATTCTTGCTTTTAAAGAATGGCTTCACTTGCTAGAAGGTACTAGGACTCCGGTGTTGATCCTGACAGACCACAAAAACCTGACGTACCTTTCGGAGGCTAAGAGGTTGTCCTCGCAACAAGCCAGATGTGCCTTGTTTCTGTCCTGCTTCAATTTTATTGTATCCTACTTGCCCGGTTCCAAGAATGTTAGGGCAGGTTCCCTGTCCAGGCAATTTGGTCCAGAGATGGATAAAGATGAGGTCCCTGTACCCATCATTCAGCCTGATTGCATTTTGGCTACCTTACGTACCAGCATTACTTCGCCACTGGGGGAGGAGATTCTTGCTACCCAGGCTGCTGCACCCCCTGACACCCCAGTGGGCAAGTGCTTTGTAGTTGAGACATTCTGTACCTGCTTACTTGAGACATACCACACATCTCGGGCAGCTGGACACATTGGGAGGGATCAATTGATTTGGTCTCTTTCACAACTGTTTTGGTGGCCTTCTCTACATGCTGACTGCACTGCATTCACTGCTGCTTGTAACACATGTGCCCGTGCCAAATCCCCTAGACACCTCCCAGTTGGGTTACTTCAACCAGTACCTATTGGCGCGCGTCCTTGGTCCCACGTTTCTATTGATTTTTTGGGAGAACTGCCAGTGTCTAGGGGTTACTCTTTCATCCTGATGATGGTCGAAAGATTTTCTAAGATGGCCCACTTTGTGCCCCTTCCTGGCCTTCCCTCGGCCCAGGAGTTGGTAGTTGTCTTTGCTAGAGAGGTGTTCCGGTTGCATGGGGTACCCAGGGTACTGGTGTCAGACTGCGGGAGCCAATTTGTATCCAGATTTTGGAGAGCATTCTGTGACCAGATGGGCATACAGCTGTCCTTTTCATCTGCCTACCACCCCCAGACCAATGGAGCCGCCGAGCATGCCAATCAGGGATTGGAACAATTCTTAAGCTGTTTCGTGTCCGATCATCATGATAATTGGGCCGACCTGTTACCATGGGCAGAGTTCACCAGGAACTGTGTGGTTAATTCATTGTCTGGGAGCTCCCTGTTTCTCATTAACTACGGGTTCCAGCCGTGCTTGCTCCTGGACTAATTTCAGATGCAGCGGATTCCAGCTCTGGATAAGCATATTGAGCAACTCCGCTTCACCTGGGCACAGGTACAGAGGGCCCTCAGTAATTCGTTCCAGCGTTATCAGCGCCACGCTAATCACAGATGGTTGCCGGTGGTCTCCTTCCAGAAACCTCCAGAAACCTCAATTTGCAAGTTCCTTATAATAAGTTGGCTCCCCAGTTCATTGGTCCCTTTAAGGTTATCCACAAAATTAACCCAGTCTTGTACGCCCTGGATCTCCCAGCATCCATGCGTATTCACAATGTGTTCCACATATCCCTTCTGAAGCCACTGATATGCAACCGTTACACTACCACTCCTGCGGTCCCCAGTCCTGTTCAAGTTCAAGGTCTAGAGGAGTACAAAGTTCAAAACATTATTGATTCACAAAGGTATAGAGGAAAATTGCAATATTTGGTCCATTAGAAGGGCTATGGCCCTGAGGAGCGTTCATGGGTTAATCAGAATGACCTCCATGCTCCCAGGTTGTTGCTTAATTTACATTCCAAATACCCTCTGAAACAGGGTTCCTCTTCTAGGAGGGGGGTCTTTGAGAGAGGGGTACTATCATGGTGCCCGTGCTATGCTGGTGTTACGGTTTTTTAGGACACTCAGACCAGTATGTGAAATAAAACACAATTTTATTAGAATAAAATAATGCAAAAGATCGCCCTCTAGTGGCGGTTGAACAGACACACAGTGAAGACTGATATGTTACAAGAGTAATGCACAATATAGTTGACATGCACAATACTATGCAGATAATGGTGATCTCTACCTCAAAGGGTTAAGAACTAAACACAGTCAGTCTCAGATGTGGTGGTTTGGCACGCCCTGGGTGTTACAAAGAGGTGCTGATAGAGACAGTCCACAATGTACTGAAATCGTAGATGCCTAGCCAAAGTGACCGAGTAGTAAACAGAACAGAGATCCAGATAGCCCCCGCGAGCGTACTGACTGGAAAACTGCTTCTGCGAGTGCAAGTGTAAGTAGCCCCCATGGGCGTAACGGAAACCGGCCTGCAATGCAAGAGCTTGACTAAGCCTCTTCAGACTTAACCGGATACCAGTAGTGGTAGTGCTAGAGCCAATAGCCCCCACGGGCGTATGCAACGGAATCTGCCAGAGCTGAAGCCTTCCCTTTAACGCCACTCTGCTTAAAAGATATCGCCCAGTAACAACGAGAAGGGAGAGCCTATGGCGCCCAACCGGCCCACAATAAGTGGCTACTCTGCAACGGAATGGATAGAGTCGCCGTCAGTAAGCGGCCAACTCAGCAGATGTAGCACCAAGGAGGAGGCTCTATTCTGGGAATCGAGATAGCGAGAGCAAGGCAGCACTGCTAGGGTTAATATGCACATTTACACTAAGCTCTGCAAACAACGAGGCTCTGCAAGTATAGTGAGGCACATTGAAGCACACACAGCTCTGCAAGTATAGCGGTACACTGCACTTATAACTGGCAACACCAGGCAAGGCGGTCACACGGTGGCTGGCAGCAGCGGTTGAGAATGTTGCAGCGGCACAACGGGAACAGAGGTCACTGGAACAGGCTGGTAGTCGATCTTCGGAGCAGGAAGTCGGCCGGGCCTGGTCGGAGCACGCAGGAGGTAGTCATACAAGCCGGGTCATACATGAACAGGAACGTCAGCCAAGCCGGGTCAGGATACAGAGGTGGTTCGTTGTCAAGCCGGGTCATACACAAACAGGAACACTCGAGAGTAGTCAGGACAAGCCAAGTTGGTACGCAGGAATCCGGAACACTGGAACACAGCAACAGCGCTAATGGCTCAGAAACACCACGAAAGGGCATCTGACAGATGTCTGGGCCAGGCATAAGAAGGTCACCAGGGGCGGGCCAAACTGGCTCAGCAAATCAGAGTGAACCACAAGTAAGAGTGACAAGAATCACAGGCACTGTGATAGCTGGTGACATTCTGTCAGTTTCCACTCCTGCTTATGCGTATTGGCTGAAGTGACTTTGTCCCTTCCAGTATTTGTCCTTAAATACTGGGTCTTGTCACTTCTCCAGTGCCCTTTCATGGTGTTTCCGTTACCAGCGCTTGTTCCTGTTTTCGTGTGATCTCTGTGTACCGACCCAGACTGCCTGACTACTCTGCATCTCATTCCTGCTCTGTGTACCGACCCGGTCTGCCTGACTATTCAAAATCTCTTTCCTGCTCTGTATACCGACTCGGATTGGCTGACATTCCTGCTCTGTGTACCAACCCGGATTGGCTGACATTCCTGCTCTGTGTACCGGCCCGGTTGAGCTTCTTTGGCCATGTATCTGTCCTGCATTCGGCCCCATCCGGTCCTTGGTTGGGGTTGTTACCCAGGCTCCTCTCTGTCTCCAAAAAGTGTCACTGTGGCCTCACTATATGCTTGCAGTCTAGTCTCCATTATCTGTCTGTGTCACGCAGGTGACATTGCTGGTGTGTTCCTTCCACCTGTGCACCACGGTACGCATGACCCTTCTTCCTGCCATACACGCTGAGGTTGGTCTTACTCTGGGCGCCTCAGGCTGTCACACCCTGAGGTTGGTCTTACTCTGGTGCCTCAGGCTGTTCAATTGACCGGCCAGTAAACATTGGTCTGGGAGTTGTTAAACCCTTCGGGGAAGGTGCCGATTCCACAGTGCAGTCTCCGTTGGTTGCCTTTCCGGGCTTACGGTAAGTCCTCCGCTACTGCTACAGCAGTTCACAAGCTTGTTCTGGGCCTCCATAGACTATTGTGGCGTTACTCGATATTTGTGCACTCTCTGCAGAGTGAGAGTGTTAAAGGGCCTCGCACTATTAGGGCCTGTCAGTCTCCTGGCCTAATAGTAACCCATTCAGTGCTGCCTCGTTGAGTATCACACGAAAGTTACCTGACCTGTGTCAGTATATTGTGTTGCTATATTAAACATATACTGGACCCGTGTGGGTATATATTGCTGTAACCTGTCCTGTGTCAGTACTATATTTTGTTATATATTTCTGGACCCGTGAGGGTTATTGTCTTCTGAATTTGTTAAAAAAACTGTGTTTTATCTAACCTACTGTGTCTGAGTGTCAAACAAACCGTTACAGGGAGGTAGAGCATTCCATAGATACAGAGCAATGAGAAAAAAAGGTTTGATACGGTAGAGGGCTGTAGATTCAAAAGGAGCTGAGAGAAGACAGTCACTGGCTGACCGTAAGTAACGGAATGGGGTATAGCGGGAGATCAGAGTAAAAAATATAAGAATGAGTAGAGGAGAGAAGGGTCTTGAATGAGAGAAGTAAGATTTTGTAAGATATCCGGGGTTTGATAGGCAGCAACTGGAGAGATTTGAAGAGGAGCGGGGCAGGGACAAACTTAGGTAATGGAAGAGTAATTTGTGCTGCGGAATCCTGTATGGATTGTAGTGGATGGAGATGGGAGGCAGGAATGCGGAGGAGGAGAGCATGATCAACATTGTGAAAAGCTGCTGAGACATCAAATAGGATAAGTATTGAATAGTGACCTTGAAATGTGGCAATGTGAAGATCATTGACCACTCTTGATCCTGTCAAATAGAGGGTCTGTTTGTGAGAAAAAAAAATATTGCTGAAAATTTTTACAGCACTGAATACTGTTGTTCCACATTCCAAAAGAGTCAAGCAGCATAAAATGTTTCCAAAAGTTAGTTCAGACCTTATTATTGTATGAAGACCTATTTCTAGATATCTGAATAACTAAGAATATGTTTGAGAGTGGCTTACTTTTTCTCCTTGCTTGGAAGGATTTGTAGGATTCATTCAGAATTGCTCTTCCTATTGGCTTGGAATAACCTTGGAGAAAACACCAATCAGTCCTGAATGTAATGAAGTACAAGAGGGGAACATGACAGTTGATAGCAAGACCACAGAACACTAAATTCATTATGCATGATAATCGTATTACGAAGTGTTACATCTCTATTTTTCTTTGGATAACAGTGTTTTTAGTCATGAATTGTTCTGTTGCCTAACTCAAAGACCATGGTTTATCAAGGGAATAAAATCTTATCTTAAAGGGATAGTAATGTTTCATAATAAAAGCAGATCTAATTAATTGTCATAGTATTTATACTTTGGAGAGTGTTATTTCAATTCTGTCAGATTTGTAGTTCAAGAGTAATTCAATGACAAAGTATCCCCTTCCTGCCCCTTTTACGCCAGATCAGAAGGGAGGTGCCCAGGTAGATTGCAGAGAGGGACAATCTTCAATTAAGATAAGGCAAAAACCTGAAAAACTTGTCAAGGGGGGCAGGGCTTTCATTGTTCTCATAGGAAGAAGATTGTCCCCTGCCGTTATCTGTCTGGTCTATGGACTGCATTCCACATCTGAGAAGAGATGGCTTACACTAGGTAAAAGTGGTGGGAGGGGAAACTTTGCTTGTGAATATCTCTCAAACCATAAAGGTTTGAGAGATAAGACTTATATCGTTCTTCATGGGTTTTTTTATGCCTACAAAATAAAATAAAGATAAAATGAAGTATTACTATCCCTTTAAAGTAAACACATTAAAATCTGACATGTTCTATATTCTAGTCTATCAAACTGTTTATAAATCTCTCCATTTCATAAATCAGTTTCATCAATAGCAGAATGTGATAGACTAAGATGATTACATCTGTAGATGGGGCATTGTTTCTTTCAATTAAATGGTTCAGGTTTATATCAGTTTAGATTTATTTGTCAAAATAAACACCAGCAGCTATATAGGATTCATAAAAAACAAATTACTCCTTTGTGTGCCAGAAGGTTTTTTCTGTGTCCAATTAGTTACCAACTTAAGTGATATTGAAAATGTTTTCAGAATCACCTATATTTATATATGCTAGCCATTTTGCATTTATAAAAAAATATTATTCCTTTTGGGGCAAATTGTATGATTTTACTCAAAAAATATTATCTTTATGACTCATCACTGCCCTGAGTAAAGGACAAGTGCTTAACATAGTAGCAAATGTAGTTTGGTCAGGTTATAAGATGGCATTCAAAGCACAGAAACAACCAAACAAAAACATTTTAGATTATACATGATTTAATATCAATTTAATTTCAAACTTAAGCTATGCTATCTTTGCCCCCCCCCCCATCAGGGATGGCACCTATGAAGGCTCATGTGTTTGGAGGAAGCGTGGGACATCATTATGATCATTATCAAGTGACAGCAACTGATAGTACATTCAGTGCTCTGTTTGCCAGTTCCATCTAGAAATTTCGATTGGCAGATTCCAAAGCAGACAATCCTTTTTTTCGTTCCCAAGCTCTCCAGATCGGATGTGGGCAGCATAGCATGACAGAAGTTTATCTTCAGTTCCTTGTCTCTCACTTTATTCCCACACAATGTTCAGCTTAATTTTCAATGGGTAGCTGGACATTTTTCTTTTTTTCAGTCCCCTTCAAGCCACATTAACCTCAGATTAACCCCAGAGCAGTGTGAAAACCCCAATCAGTATTTCTTCAGTAAAATGTAATGAATTTATATTTATTTCAAGGGGCTATATATACAAAAACTAAAAGGGTGCAATTCTAGATCAACCCAGCTATACCAAGAAAGACAAATAAAATCCCTATTGGTTTAACTCTTTGAGTAGCAGAGGGGTATCCAGTGCATTTCTTTGCAATGTGTTGAGTACTCCTATGGTACTCCAAGGGCCAAATGTGACTTTTAATTCTTGAATGTTAGAGAGGGTTCAAATGCCAATGGATTGCTTTGTAATGCATTGTAAACTTCTCTAGCATTCATGAAGTTAAAAGCACCATTTAATCCAATAGGGATTTGGGGAATATCTATTGTCTCTTTTGGTGCTGTTGATATGCAAAATAATTGTTCTACTTGTGTTTGTTCATATGGCTAGCTCTTACTGCTTCTCAGATTTGTTAAACTTTTAAGGACCAAAGGATGTACAAAGCAATGTGTTGCAATCCCCCTCTGGTCTTTAAATGGTTAAATCACATGCATAGCTTTTGTTATTTTAATAGGCACAATTCTCCTTTTGAATAATTTAATGACTATTGTGAAAACATTAATCTAAAATATTCTGTGGTCATTTCCACAAAAATGCTATTTTTTCACATTCTTCAACCGCAACCCCCAACCTTTCTCCACTGAACTAGAGCTACACATACTGATCCCCAGCTTTGTCCCATGGTAGCCATAGAACCACATATACTGACTTCTCTGCCTTGACTCAGTAGCCACAGAGCCAAATATACTGACCACCTAGCAATGTCCTGCTGGTGAGGAATGATGAGAGCTGTAGTCATGTCCACCACTAGTGTTGTTCTCATATTTGTCCCATGCTTTCCATAGACCCCTATACAAGGTCTCCTAATATCATGGTAGCTATATAACCAGAACAAGGAGTCCTGGCTGTATGGCCCCACAGAGCCCTGATTGCAACATCATTGAGTCTGTCTTGGATTACATGATGAAAGAGAAGCAGCTGAGGGTCCCTAAACCCATAGAAGACCTGTGTTTAGTTATCCAAGATGTTTGGAAAAACCTACCTGCTGACTTCCTTAAAAACTGTGTGCAAGTGTACGAAGCAGAGTTGAAGCTTGTTTAAAGACAAAGGGTGATCACGCCAAATATTTGATTTAGATTTTCTTCTGTTCACTCACTATGCATGTTGTTAATTGATAAAAATAAACTATTAACATGTCTATTTTTGAAAGCATTCTTACTATTACAGCATTTTTTCATACCTCTCTAAAACTTTTGCACATTAATGTATGTATATTATATATATTTATTTTTATTAAGAACAGTGCAATTCATTTGAGTTACAGCAGTTCAAGCAAAATGTAAGTCTACATAGTGTAGCAAATACAGAGAGATCAGCAAAAGGTGTTACAGGACATCACTGATTGTCGTAACAGAAACATATATAAAAAAAAAACAAAAAAAAACTTTCCACTCCCCTCCCAGCAGGCAGAGCACTCCCCAACCCCCTAGGGACCAAACTTACTACTGTCAAATAGTATTACCAAAGAGACACTCGAGAGATAGCAGAGTTCTAAAATAATGGAGCATTGTATATAATCTGACTAAACTATGTCTTAGAGAGCTCATGTCGCATGTATGGAATAGGATAAAAAGCAAGCCAGGCATACCAGATCTAAGAACATTTCTGAGTAGAGCCTCTGTTTGGATATACTTGTTTATAATGTGGGATATTTTGGTTAATGAGATTGAACCAAGTAGAGGAGTTTGCGATTTGGCCGATATCCATATCATAGCCCCACCTTCCACACCATCACCAATAGTACTCTGAGAAGAATGTTATCTGGTTTGGATTTTAGAATCAAGGGGCATGGGCCTCTGAAGAACCAGGGAAATTATATCCATCTGTACAAGTGGGCATGACCAGATTAGGTAAAAAAGGTACCCTCTACTTCATTACATCTTTTGCATATATCATTATCTGTTTTAACCTTTTTAAGATGTCGCTGCTACTGTTTTGGTGCTTCTCAAACGGCCCAGATCACTCTCCCATTTAGAGCACAGTGAAGAGTATGATGTCAGAGTCCCTTTTCAAACCAGGAGTATGAAGGGCCACTTGAAGCTGCGGGAAAGCGGAGACCTCTGGAGGATGATTACCTTACTGTGCAATCAATGCGTGTCTCAAAAGTAAGTAGGTAAAGAACAGTCTGTGGGTGAAGTGGAACTCCTCATTCAGTTGCTCAAATGTTTTGAGATTGTTATTCTGATATACCTGTCCAGGTGCACTAAGTCCAGATGGGGCCATTTTATAATGGTCCAAGCTTTACAAATGGTCCAGGTAGTCAGAGGTGTCTGCTGACTATTCTCAGGTCCAAGAGGGGTAGATGTGACAGCTCATATCCATTACAGAAGTATGACTCCTCTATTTTAGGAAAGGTGTGAGTGGAGTCAGGGCAAACTGAGCTGCTAGGTAAAATTTATGAAGGTCTCTACCACTTCCCTCATGAGTATGGGTTAATGTAACATTTCTCTATACTCAGAGACAGTTTAGAACACTACCGCTCTGTAAGTAATCTTCAATTTGTGTCCTTGTTTTATCTGACCTGGTGGTATATAGCATTTTATAGTAGGCAGTAAATTCATTATTGATGTCTTGTTCACTAAAAACGAGGTTCCCTTAGCTATTTATCAATCACCCTGAATTAGATCAGCCAATAGCTTCCTGACCTTCTCTCCGTGTTAAAATAATTGGTGTTCTTTGTACAACATGTAATTGGCATTCATTTCTGAAAATGTAATCTGATATAGTGTGGACTTTCTCTGAAACCTCTCATAAGACTCATCATCCCAGTCACAGACATAGTGTGCCTCTGCTGCTTCCACTTCCATCTCAAGGTCCCTGACTTGCCCTTTATGTTTAGTTTTTTCTTATAGGATGAAATCAGAGAAATCAGAGTGCCTCTATCAGCAGCATTATTGTCATCCCAGATCAATTCCTGTATAGCTGACCCGACATTAATCTGGAAGTATTCAGAGATATCAGCTCTATGTTGGTCAGCAATTTGGTTTATGGTTAGCCAGAATGGATGACGTTTCCAGAGTCTGTGGAAGCATTCAGCCCTCAACCAGGCAGTAAACATCAACTGTGAATGATCAGAGGCAACCCTGGGCAGGAAGGGTTGTCTGGTAAATTCCATATGGGTTTAAATACATAGGCAAAGTCTATCTTTGATAAAGTTTTATGGGTAGCCAAGTGACAAGAAAACCTCTCTACCTGGGTACAGTGCCCTGTATGCCTTGTCTACCAGAGATGCTCCAAACAGAGGGCAGTAAGCTTTGAAAAGGATATGATACCTCTAGGTATACTTTATAATACATAAGGGTAATCCCTTCCTCCTTTGACAGGGGCTCTGATTAACTTTGTTGGTGCAATAGGTGCCCTAGGTATAAGGCAAATTTAGAGATCAGAAATATCAATGGGCTGGTAAAGTGAAGTTTGCCAATAACCAGTGTGATATCAGTCTGGGAAGCAAATTATCTGACCAGTCAAATTCTTGTAAAGTGTATTTGTATATATATATATATATATATATATATATATATATATATATATATATATATATATTTATGTGCAGCTCTTAACCTCATAATAATGATGTGCTAGGACCACCACACAACTCCATCCTTTGTGAACGAATGATGGTCGTGGCACATCATGGGTTAATGATTACAGTGCTACTGAGGGTGTACTGTAAACATTCCAGGGAGACTGTAACTGACTGCTTCAGAAGTGGAGCAGTCAGCTCCAGCCATTTCCCAGTAGCTCAACAGATTGCTGCTATAGTGATCACATGTGTCGATGGAGCAACAGGGCAAAGGCAATGTGTGTAAACAATGCCTTTGTCACTGTTCTCTGCCTCCCTCTTCATCACTTGTGAGGAAGAGAGAAGCAGAGAACAGAGCTCCCAGTGCCTCAAATGGCCAAAGATGGGGCACTTTTGTTGTGCTGGAAGCTGGGCTGGTGTGAAGAAAAAAAAATAGTTAATGAAATTTTGACGCCTCTTTGAAGCCTCTTTATGTAACTGAATAAATGATTTAGAACAAGACCAAAATACTTGATTTATTCCAGATAATTTATAAACATATATACTGATGTTTAAACAAACATTAATATGAGCTTTATTGCATAGTCTGATCTCCAGAAAGAGGGACACCAGGGTCGGGAAGAGGTACATAGGGATTTTCATCTCAGAAGGACATTACCAACCCCCAAAAAAAGGAACACTGGGAGGTGTAAATGAATGCTCATACCTTTTATACAGTCCCTGTTGACAATGCACTAATTGAGCACAATCATCACAGAAGACCCTATAAAAGTATTGTTTTTTTTTGTTTTTTTACTTTTTTATATTATTATCAAAACAAATGATGGGTTATACGTATAAATATGGACTTAAACAAAATCTCTACTTACCCTTCAAAAATGGTGTATAACTTGAGTGGGTGTACAGAATGATTTAGAGGAAAAATATGATTCAACAAAGGCATACTAAAAAGGCCCAAATTGTTCATCCTCTAATGTAAAAAAGCCCTCTTCAGCAAAGAGTTAAATTGGCAGTGGAATATAACTAAAACTGTCTGTAGTGAGATATTAAACTTAACTCTGCCTGGAGATCTCTTATAATCTTGTCAATACACTATAAAAAGCTCCCAATCATGGTTTGTTTTAAATCTCAGGTGCCACTAGTCAAGGCGTTTTAGCTGCCCTTGGCTCCACTCACTTTTCCGTGATCCTGTCTCTAGCCCAGTCTACTCTTGACTGGCATGGAAAATCAACTGAATCTATAATAAACAAGAATAAAAAAGTTGTTAAACCCTTGGTTGGTAGAGAGGTCTCCATCGTACTGCACTGGAAACCTCTCTAGCATTGAAGGGTTCAATAAAAACTGTTAAACTGAATATCAGCTGGTATATAAACCAGCAACCATTAAACAGAAGCTAGTGATTGATGCAGAGACATTAAGATTGTTCTGGCCATGAATATAACTCAGAATATGGGTATAGCCAGCATAGCAGAGAGACAATTTACAATCTGGGGCTCGATTCTATTACCAGCGCTAAAAATAAAATAGGCATTGTTTTTTTTTAAGTCAGTTTTTGCTATCCTATTACCTGACTTGTGAAAGCAAAATCAGCGGCAATTATACTTACCGCCAGTCTAAAAAAAGCCCATAGGAAACAACTAAAAACAACGTGCAATTAGTATCCTTAGTATTAGTATGTATAGGCATATGAGTGACGAGGGACGAAGACATTCAGTGTGTGACTCAATGTCGACGAGTGAGGAGGGGAGAGAGAGAAGAAGTGGGCGGCAAATACAAACTTACCACCCCACTTCCTCCAATGCCTCTCTCCCCTCCACCCACTTCCTCAAATGCTTAGCTTACCTCCACCCACTTTCTCCAATGCCTCTCTCCCCTCCACCCGCTTCAACCAATGCATCTCCACTATTAACCCTTTGAGTTCCAGAAAGGTATCCACGCATTGCAATGCAGTGCATTAGATACATCTCTGTCACTCAAAAGGTTACTCATTTGAAGCCGACAGAGTAAACCCTTTGAGAGCCAGAGGGATATGCAACGCATTGCAAAGCAATGCGTTCTGTACCCCTCTGGCACCCAAAGGATTAAAGAGCATATAACCTATGTTTCACACAGGTTATATGCGCTTTAATTAAAGAGCATATAACTTATGTTTCACATAGGTTATATGCACTTTAATTAACCCTTTGAGTGCCAGAGGGGTGCGCAACACATTGCAAAGCAATGCATTCCGTACCCTCTGGCACTCAAAGGGTTAATAAAGGGGGCAATTGTTTACCCCATGCTAGGGGGGTGTCATGAGGGGTCATGATACCCCTCTTGAGGTCTGAAGGAAATCATTGTTACACATCAATAAAATATTTAATTACATTTTCACACAAATTACATCTATAATAAAAACAAACACCTTTTTTATACATATACAGGTTGCCTATTAACCCTACGAGTACCAGAGGGGTACCAAACACATTACAATACCTCTCTGGTACTCATAGGGTTAATATTACAATACAAGATACGATGGCATGTCGAATATAATATAATAGGAGAAAAAAAATGTTGGATTAAAATGGTGAAAGAGTCATGGGAGCACTGTAGTCGACTTTTCAAGGGGGAGGGGGGGTTAAAATGTTGGATCACAATATTCGCTGAATTAATATGGTGAAAGAAAGCACTGTAAGTCGACTTTGGAAGGGGAAAGGTTAATTGTCGACTATGAACAATATTTGTCGGATTAATGTGGTGGAAGATAGCTCTGTAAGTTGACTTTTAGAAGGGGGGGTTAATATGTCGAGGGGAGCACTCTGTCAGATTTTGTTATGTGGAGAACATATCTAACACTAAACTTGATCATTCTGTCATCAAATGTACGCCTGTTTCCTTGGAGTTTGACATTTTGCGCATTTTTTGTAGGCAGTAGTAGAAAAAAGCAGACAGCGCCAGTTTTGTTATACCGTGGTTCAGCAATAGAATATCAACGTAACACGTTTGCAAAATTCGTGCTACTTGTTTTTCTTGTAACGCCGGTTTTAACGCGGGTAATAGAATCGAGCCCCTGATGTATTCGTCAGTTGCCTGCTCTGCCTAATGGGAAATCAAGTCTTGCCCCCAAATAAGGAACACTCAAGATAACTACACTATTTATGCTTTGTCAGCTTAACGATCACAGGAAGGAGCAATGCATTTAATTACACCTTCTTCTAAAATTACAACCTTCTTAGCATTATAGAACAAGTTGCTTTATCATAGAGAAAACAGTTTTTACAACACATGAAAATCATGTAACCACAACATAATAACAACACTGGATTGAAACAGGGGGTCAATAAAGTTCAGTGCTTTTACCCACAAGGTCATACCCCCCATAATATTACTACTGCAAGAGGTCATTAACCCCATTGACTTCCAGAGAAAATTGCACAACATAACAGGACACACTATTATGGAGAGTTTTAATGACTTTATTTTTGCTGCTTTGCTAGCTATCTCAAATGCATTTTAGAAGCATTTTTGATCTGTTTTATTGCTCCTTCATAAATGATCTAAAATTATTTTTTAAAAAGCTGAATAAGTTCAGACAATGCTCTGGCACGTACTCTGCATTTGGCCGCCAGAGCTATACAATACATTCACTGATAAAATATCCTCTAGCCAATCCAAATTTCCCTTGGTCTGAATTGCAAAGCTTGAACAGAAGCTTCAATTATCCTTGTATTTTAATCATTTTTGCTGCTTCTAAGTAATATTGTACCTGAGTGAGCAATTCAGGCAAAAATCCATGGCACAAAGAACTGACTATTTTTGATTCGTGATTTTAGATTTCCACTGAAAAATTAAAAATAAAATTGAAAAGCAAACTCTTTATAATTAAGACAACCCCAGAAGGCTCCCATTCAAGAATTCACAAATTTGCTTTGTAATTACAATTTTCAAATTTAATTTGTAATTACGCTGTGTCATAACCACTAAGACTTCAATAGCCACTTAACCTATAGATTAATTTGTGCCATTACTTCCCTTTAACACCAAATAAAAATGTATGTTGTGCCATGTGCAGAAGTTAAAAAGGAGTAATTATGGAACAAATCAACTGCATGTAAGAAGAAAAAAAATATATCAAACTAAAAAAAAATCCACAAAAGAAACAAATGAAAACAATTATATTGTAGGACTTTTCCTAATGAGTATTAGGGCACTCCCACTGCTTTATTCAACATTGATTACAGTTCAAATTATTAAGAAGAGACAGAGCTGTTACTATCAAGCTTTATCGAGAGCTGTAGCCAGAGGTTCACCTCTCACATATAATAAAATACCACAATTGGCTGTTGCTCTCAGTTTAACTAATTAACGACCGATGACGTGCTAGACCGTCATAGGTTGATGTGCATTAAGGACTGGTGACGTTCCTGATACATCACGAAATTCTGGGATCCAAACATGGCTGCATGCCTCTCCACGATCCCAGAATGCATTGCTTTACAAAAAGAGTGCCATGGGCTGCCCACCCCGACATCTGGCTGTCATTAAAGCATTAGCATAAAAAACACCAGTGTGAAATGTAAAAGCATTTGATGAAGCATCTCACAGCAGTAGAACTACCCTTTTTTTACTCATCAGGAAAAGCCCTTCATTATATGTTTTGGGATTTTCTACAACAAAAGTTTACATCTCTTTTAAAGGGATATATTCCCACTTAAAATCTAGTGAGTTCTACATTGCTTTGTTTTACAATGTATCAGAGGGGATAAAAGCCCCATTTACGTCAGTGAATTTTGGAAACTTATTTATTTATTCCCTAGAATTGTTCCTTTTTCCCCACAGTATGATGGCTAAAATACATGATACTCATTTTGCTGTTTCTATTATATCATAACTGTAAGCTACCTGAAAACTGTCTTCATGAGCAGGATAAGCACACAAAGATAGCAAGTAGCTAATAAATAATCTGGAAGAGGGGGAGACAAATAGGAGGGAGAATAAGTCTACCACCTAAGCGTCAAAAACCAAGGGAGAAAACGAAGAGGAGTGTGGGACAAGTTTTGCGGTCAGGGCAGGCTACAAAGCATCAAAAACAATAAACAATCCAAGAGACAGAGCAGGAGGAAGATGAGAGAATAGTCAAAAATGAAGCTGAAGGTCAGGACAAACAGAGAGATGGACAAAATTAGAAAATGGTCCAAGGTCCGGCAAAATGTAAATTCAGCAACACAAACTAACGCCACAGGAACTCGACGAAAGAGCACTGAGAGCCGGTCGGAAGCCGATTATAAAGGCTACCGATGCCCTGTGACGTCTGGCAAGCATCCTTGCGATTGGAGGACACTGCTATGTAAACTTCTCATGTGCGGCTGCTTGACGCAAGCACAGAGAGCCACGCATGTGTGGAAAGATGCATCGGACCAAGGCACAGAGCTGAGTGCGAACCGGTACGTGACAATAACTTTAAAATTGGATTGTAGTATATTTTAGGAGATTAATGTTTATTAAATGAAAATTAATACATTCTAATAATTAACTACCAGTTACCTTTATCAGGGCATAAAATCATCATGGCCACTTTGAATAACTTCTGACGGGATTGGCTACCCAAATAGCAATCATAATAGAAACAATGTTGGGTTGTGTGTTGGTGGTAAGGAGAATTATATTTTCAGAAATAAATCCATCTCTTTTGAAAACTTTATAAAAAAATTAAAAATGGTTGTAACATGAGCTTGATTAATAATGCAATTAAAAATTCTTACATTAGGCAGAGAGGAAAAGATTGCATTATATGCTGATGACATCCTGCTCTTTTTGGAAGATGATGGATGCTCTCTGGAGACCACGTTGAGCTTGGTAGATGATTTTGGTACATACTCTGGATTCCAAATAAATTGGACTAAGTCCTCTTTGCTCACGAGGGAATCTAATCCGACCAATGTCCCACTTAAATATGTGGAAGAGTGTACATACTTGGGGATTAGGGTGGCAGCGGTGATGGATTCCTTTTTGGAGTTGAACTTGATACCCAGTATTCAATACTTTCATGATAAAACAACTGCATGGCTCTCCTTACCCTTAAATGTTATTGGTCGCTCGAATCTCATTAAAATGATTTTCTTGCCTAAATTTTTGTATGTTTTTCAAAACACGCCAGTCCCTATACCTAAAAAATATTTCCGACAAATAGACAGAATTATCACTCGCTTTCTGTGGTGGGGGGGAAGGGCTAGGATCCGGCTGACTACACTCATGAAACCAAAACGTGAGGGGGGTATTGCATTGCCCAATTTTTATAGATACTACTTGGCGGTGCAATGTCGATATGCGTTGGATTTTGTTTCTTCCTGCCCTCGATACCAGACTACCCAGGTAGATGCTTTGCTGCTACAACCTGGACTTGGTGATCTTTTGATGCAAGAAAATGATGGTAGTGATACAGTAAGGTGTGTTGGAAATGATAAAGAGGTGATACAGAGGACATAACCTCCTAAGTGATAGCATGTCCCCAGTTCCCATGTTAGTTATTGAAGCCAATGTACTAAGATTGCTCTAGTCTGACATATCTCAGTGCAAAGGCTCCATCAAAAAGCATATATAATGTAAAAGTTATATCAACGGAGAAGTCAGCTTCCACCTTTTAACCGCATTACCACACCTTACTGGATCACTCACAATGTTCTCCCTGCTTGGTACTGGGTTTCCAGGGCATGAAGGGTAGCTGGGTTCCTCAAGGAATCCCTTTGCAGCCTCCTGAGGTACCAGATTGTTCTCTGGGATTCCCTGAGCTGCCTCCTCTGAATGACTATGCAATCCCTCTCCATCCCCATGCTGTTTCCACTGGTGGATGGGGATGTGGCAGGAGTTGTTAGCTCCACAACTTCATCATCCTGTTCCCCTGCTGTTGGTGGTGAGGCTGCTGCTGGTGGGGGTGAGGCTGGTGCTGGTGGTGAGATGGTTGATCCCTTGGCTGTGTCCCAGCATGTGTGGAGCCAGTTGATGCCTGTGTACCCACCACATCTAGTAATATCTGAACTGGCCACTGATGGTTGGCCCTCTTGTTGGAGATGTGGTGGGGGTGTGCACTCATCCTGTTGTAGAGAGTACTGGGTCTCCCTAATCAGACCCAAATGCTCATAATCCAGTGGCCACTGGTAGCTGCTTCTTCCCCTACTGGGTGTGGGGTTGTACCTGGGACCATTCTGGGGATCCATCCGGGTGGGTGCCTGTTGTTGTGTAGTGTATGATCTATATTGTGGGGTGGGCACTATCCCAGGCACCCAGTGCCTTTTGGGTGGTGGTGGTGCTATAAAATAATGTCCTGGAGGCATCCACTCGGTGTAGGGAGTGGGTGGCTGCCTGAAGTATGCTGCTGGTTGAGCAGGTGGTGCTGGTTGAGCTGGTGGTGCTGGTGGTGATGTAAGCAGTGGTGTTGATGGTGAGCACCTGCTGGTCCCCTCATCCTGTTCCACAAGGGGGAAGTCACTGGGGGCTGCATCCTATGCCTCCTTCTCACTGTCCTCCTGCTTTGCCACAGGCTTGTATGCTGTGTAGAGATATGACATGGTGTGATTAGTAATGTATGCAAAGACAGGATGGATGCAAGATGGTAACATTGACATGTGAATCATTACGTGTCAGGATAGCATCCAATGCACTGTATTGCAATGCACGGGATACCACCCTGGTAATCAATAACTGATGAACTTGACAGGATCCTGTACACAGGGCTGCCTAAGTTAATCCCTCAAGGCCCAGCAACAGGACATAACTGAAGGATATCCCTGATTGAGCACTGGTGGGTTGATCAGTAGCTTCCTCATTTTGATTGATCCACCAGTGCTCAATCAGGGATATCCTCCAGTTATGTCCTGTTGCTGGGCCTTGAGGGATTAACTTAGGCAGCCCTGCTGTACATTGATGTAAGCAACCTACAATAGTTGATGTTTGTTTCCCATTTGTTTCCTGGCAAGAGTGGATGGCCTGACATCCCTCCTTGCCATCCCCACTCTTTAGGATACATGTGACAACCAAATTTTAAACATAACAGTTCAAGTGAAAGCAAAAGATTGCATACACAACACATAGACCTGGGGAACAACAACACTATGTCTTCGAAAAACACCAATTCCCCTCAATGCCATTCCCACTCTTCAGAATCCATTTGGTTCCCAGTATCTTCAATCTACTTAGTTGTCATTATATTCAACAGTGTATTTCTTTACTTTGTGACCCCGATGTTGTTTATTTTGTGGCCTGTGTGTTGTACATACACCCATTTTGTCACAGTGGAACTGTGATATGTGAACTGATCCTTGAGGAGAAGTGCAATGTAAACCTGTTGTTTTGTCTTTGTTGTTGGAGTGCCAGTGTGGTAGCCAAGTGTATTGCGAAGCGATGAGTTGATCATTCCTCTAGCACTTAAGTGGTTAGGTGCTGACTTACCTGTGGGTCCATGGGTAACATTGTCGAGAAACATTAATGATCTGTATCTGACAACTTGATGGCAAGCATTGTTTGTATGGATTGTGTCAGATCAACACACCGCATAGAGAGGGGTAAACTAGGACTTGGGCAGGATTTGGCATGGTTGAGCCTTCCCATTTTAGCTTGTATTGTCCTGTATTCTGTCTTTGTTTGAACCCTCTCAGTGCTGTGTTGTTGCAGTTGTGTGGATCAATGCTTGTCTTGTGTTAAATACTGTTTTGGGCTGTAGTGGTTATGAGGGTTAGTGTGGTGTCTAGTAATGGAAAGATGCAATTACTGGTAGAGTGGAGGGTGCTTTCGTCATCAGTGTAGGAACCTCCAAGGACCTCCTTAAAAGATGTGGAAGACAGGTTCTGTCTCAGCATCTCCTCCCAGGGGTTACAGGTGATCGGGACAGGGGGACTACCTCTGGTGCCTCAGGCATGCAGGGCAACCTCACCTATCTTATTCTTCATTCTTCACCAGCCTCTTACAATCCCCCACCGATGGACTTGATGGTATGGCTGCAGCTAGGCACTGCATTCACCCTGCTAAGGACCTGACTCTGGGGGGCCTTATTCCTAGCAGCCAGGCCAATGACCCACTCCCTCAGGTACAGGATACTTGCCCTCTCCAGGACGCTTTGGATGAGGTCTCTGTTCTCCTTGTAGGTTTAACAGGGGTCCCACAGCCTCTCCTCATCCAGCATGTGAGGTGTTGGAGCTCTTTCAAGAATGGTCTGTTTGTTCTGCCTCTGAGTGTGTGGTGTGCTCCCCAAGATCTACCCTCATCCCACTGTTGACCCTGTCCCTGGCCTCCATGTACCTGTTCTTGTTCAAGTCCCCTGCTCCCAGCTGATCTCCCTCTCCCCCTCCTTTCCTGAACAGGGATGCCCTGCTCTCCTTCCTCCTCTCCTGCTACACTCCCCATCCCTCTCTCCTCCTCTCCTCTCTTTACCATAAGCACCCATTCACACACAGGCACTCACACAGGCCCTCACAGACACACTCACTCTCTGTCACTCGCTGTCACTCATTGATTCACACTGTAAAAAAATAAAAGGTAATAGTGTGTAACGTGTTAGTAAATAAAAGCTATGTGTATGTGTGTTTGTGTTTGTATGCATGCACGGCAAATGTGCAAAGGTGTCTTATGTTCAATTTTAGTGCAATTCTCTCTGCTCCTGAATCCTTCTAACTACCTCCAATGTATGCACCTCTCTCTCTCTCTCATTCCCTATGCTCCTGTTCTGGGTCCTGTGCACTAGTTCACCAAAACTCTGTCACGGTTTGCAGGTAAAAGAAGGACAGACACAATCGTATGAAATATAATGGCCTTTATTTATAATGTACAGCAATAATAGTATAGCCCACACAACCCCAGACAAGCAAATAGGACACAAGGTCCCTCTGGAGCTGCACACTGTGCTGTGCACTGCACTACTCAAGTGGGACAGCAGAGAATGGTAGAATATGTGTAAGTCACCACTTGGTCTTCAAACAGAGGCAACAGAGAGCAAAAGCAGACCAGAGCCAGGAGGCACCGAGACTACAGGTCAGGCAATCAGGTAGTGTAGGGAGAGAGTAGGCAGCCAGAGTCACAGGTCACACAAGATGGGGACTACACAGAGCGAGAGTAACCAGGCCACTGGTCAGACAACCGGATACTATGCTGAGCAAGTAGGAACCAGGGCCAGTGGTTAGGCAAACCAAGGATTACAAGGAGCAAAAGTAACCAGGTCCACAGGAAAGGCAACCAGAAGCTACACTGAGCAGGTAGTAGCCAGGGCCACTGATCAGTCAATCCAGGGACATACACAGAGCGAGTTAGTCAGCCAGAGCCACAGGTCAGAACCAATGTGGGTAGTCAGACAAACCGGGGTCATATACGGAGCGGATTCTCAGATAAAGCACGGGTCACAACTGAGCACAAAACACAATAGCAGAAACACCATGTAAGGGCAATGAGTCCTAGACCCAGGGAGGTTTATAAAGGAGCAAAAGGAGGCGGGACCCAATTAGGCCACCCAGAATAGGCCCATAAACAGGCGTCCGTGTTAGCGGCCATACAGAGGTAAGGAAGCACAGGATAGCCCAAGGGAGACTGTGATAAACTTGAAACACAGAAAAGAAATATCAGTTATTTTGGGTTATATATAGCTGTATTTTAATGTATGTGACACTTTAGTATGTTGCATTTGGCTGTGGGTCTTGACGACATTCAGGGTCGCTCGATAATATTTTTCCTTGGCTTTACACATGTCTTACGTTAATTAGCAGCTGGTTGGAATGCATAGAGATGTGAGAAAAGGTGCGATGCAGGTTTTTGTGTTACATGGATTTGTTGGGCCTACACTCGTTAGCCATTCTTATAGACTACTACTTGAATTTGATGTAAGTCATGTATTGTTAATGGACATTGGCCTTTTTACCTTAACTGCAGTTTTACCAGGCTTTTTTAAATCAAGTCCTTTATCTCTCCCATTCCTTTTTCATTTTCCCTGTAGATCTCTATGGTATGATATGCAGGACCAGGTCATGTTAATGCTTCACTCAGTAGTTCTAAGAGAGGAAACAACATTGCTATCTTATTATTTACATCCCCTGTTTACAAATGCAACAATAATGAGCTTCAAAGGATGGAAAGATCTCCCAGAAGTGAAGAGTTTCCATCATCTAGCTCTAATGGTCATGTTGATCTTCAGGACAAATGAAAAGACTGTGGCAGAGGTTTAACATATGGTAACTTGATTCTCATAGGTTTCTGGTATGCTCAAACAGTTACAAAGCCCCTTCCTCTAACCCTACAGACAATTTTAAGGTAAGTTGAGTTTATCATCTGGAGATGTATTATTAGTTTAAGCACGCAAGGAAAATAATTTAAATTTTTAACTGTAATAGATAAATATCTGTATTGTATGCTTACAATACTGTTTTGTTATCTTGTTATATTGTTGTATTTACCTGACTTCTGTGTAACAGGATGCTGCCAATAAGTACTGAATATTTTGTTTACTTGCTAAATACCGCATCAGTATTTACATCATTATGCAGTTTTTGTATGGAAACTATACATATAAATTTTAGCAGGTAATGTTCTAATTGTTTTTAAATTTTACATTAGTGGTAAGAAAAAGAAATGACCATGGGGTTATTGAGATGTTTTAAAAGGCATATAATTTTTTGTGGGAATAATTTGAGCAACAAGAAATAACTTATGGATTTCAGGACATATATTTTGGACTAGTAATATTTGCCTAAAGGACATAAGAAATATTGATATTTTAACTTCTCATGTGCAAAATGTGTTCTCAAGACATTGTAAACAAAATACATGAGAAGTCACATCCAACTGGTTGCAAATTTGAATTATCAAATTATCATTGACTTAGTTAGCATCATGACAACCATACTGTGTATCCGGATATGACTGAAGGTTAATGCTTTTTTGTAGACTAAATATATTTGCAAAGCAGAAGCATTATTAAAACAATTGCAAAAAGAGTTCCCAGAGTCTGTCAAAGATTCTGATTCAACCTTTGTAAACTCAACAAACACACACAAAACATTTACAAAGCAATATAATTTTTATGAAAAAAAAGCTTATTTGCTAGTTTAAAATGCTGAACAGATGGGCTCACAAGACTAATTAAGACAAGGATTTGCTCCCGTGGACTCATCAAGGTCTGTTCATGTAGAATGCTTGAAAAAAAAAAAGGCTTACTAAATGATTTCATTCATAGCCGCTTCCTTGAACCCTACAGGAGTCCCTAGCGGAGAACCAACACTGAAATGGCCTCTTGTGCCATTCGTCAGCTCAGCATCACATGGCAGAGAACAGATGTTATTCATAGATACAGATGGACATGGTCCTAAAGAATGCCCTAAGCATTTGGTTATACATGGTCCATAGCCTACAATCAGCTGAACCCAATATTTTTTTATCTCAGCCAACAATATTTTTCACCAATCAGATGTTAAAAGAAAAAAAAAAGAAAAAAAACTCATGCAAAAATGCACAGAAAGGCGGTTAACCTTTGCTTCAGAATGAAAAATGCTTAAGGGAAGCTTCATTTTTATCTGTGTATTTTACTTGTGTTGTTTATTTTCTTGTACATAAATAGTATAAGACAGATCACATATATTAGTCCTTTACAATACTAAAATATACATTCTTACTTCTTATCAAAACAATTGCACAATGCTCTGTGTCACAGCTTCTCAGATCATTTGAGGCATTTGTACAGAGACAAGGTTTTTTCTGTACCAGATGGGCACTAGTAAGCTGTGAGCTCTAGGACAAACTGCAATGTATGTGACCAATGCTTCTTTCACTGGAGGCTTTTGAAATATTTCATACTAGATTGTTTGCTGTCACCTTGATTGGTGCTAACTTAGCACTGACATATTCAAATTTGATGGTAGCCCATGTGTAATTCAGCACAATATGTTTAGGAAGCCCCATGCTTCTATTTTTCAAAGAAATCCCAGGTGATTTTTCCAAACAGCAACCTAATTTTGAGACACACGAAGATTTGTATTTCATTTTCAAGCATCTAGCCCTCAGTGTTTTCAGTATAATTAGTTTAATTCACTGAGCCTCCTCTGTCTTGAGAGTGACCTGAGGTTAACGTATGTCTCTTCTTATAATGCACGTAGAAAATGCATTGCATGTATTCTCAGGCCCTCTGAGGGTAACTTTTTTGTGAGCTAACTAAAAACATGGTTAATGTATAGTACAATATTAACCCCTTAATTTTAATAGGGACCTGTAGGGAGGGATTGCAAAAGCAATGCATTGTTTTCCTATACTGAAGGATCCTAAACATATCCTAGATAAATTAACTGTTGCTGAATAAATTATCAGGTCTTTCGACTGAAGAATTATTAGCTTTTTTAGTGTCAGAGGGAGTGCAAATCATTGCTCTGCAATGTTTTGCATACACTCTGGCACTCAAAGGGTTAATAATGGGATGCTAATGAACATTTACTGAATGCATGACTTTCAATAAACCATCAAACCCACAAAATCAGGGGTGTCCAGGGCCAGATTCCACAAACTAATGTAATGGCATTAAATACCAGCTTAACTTACATACTCGGCACCAATAAATGTCTGTCTCATTGCTTAAGATCAGGTATGTCACAATTTTATTATTCAATAGAATTTGTCTGGAGGGCCAGATTATCTGTGTATAAGGATTGCAAATGAGACCCAGGACTTAGACTGGATGTTTCTGGAATAAATGATCTCCACTCAGACAAACAAAGATAAATGTTAAAGGAGAACTAATGCCTACTAAAAATAGCACCCCCAATCTGTCTTGAAGGTCTGACTTGTGTGCAATGCCCTTCCTTGTGCTTCCAGGCACACCTCTACAATTTTGTTCATAACCATCTATTAAGTTTCTAAAGCTCCATTAGCTATGCCTTTCTCTATTTGTACTTTTTATTTGTTTATCTCTACCTCCTCATACTCACACTCACTATCTCCTTAGTCCCAATGATTTTTGGGACCCACTGCTTGGTGGGTGAAGTGTGGACCTACTCAAGTGGACACCAACTTACACCTATGGTACAATCCCCTGGAGGGGTGCAGTTCCTGGTGATATAGCCCAAGAGGGGCTCCTGCATTATTCTCTGCTGCTGTCTCTAAACTACCATGCCTAATGATTGACATCCAGCTATCATGTTGATGGATTAATTTCTTAATATATAGCCCTACAGTGTAACCTCATCTTGTGAACTGAGCTCACATCCAGCTATTATCCTTACTCACTGCAGCTGTTGCTGCTTCCTCCTGTCCCTATTTCTGGTACTCCTTCATTGTCCAACTTTACTTTTGCCCAAAGGCTCTGAAATGGGTAAGAGGTCCATTAATTACAAATAGAAACTGAGTAAATTTGCCAGATGTCAGATTGAAGAGGATGAAATGGAGGTTATTATGGAAGATCAATCAGGCCTGGCATCGGCTGGCTCTGAGGACTCTGCCAAGTCCCACTTTTGCAGAACTCATGACTACCATCACCAACTGCCAATCAGTATTAACTACCAAAATTAACACTCCACAGGTTGACCTAAATCAGTCGAGGGCAGACCAACAAGCAACGAGAGAAAACATCTAGGACGTGCAGTGACAGGTCTCAACTGTTGAGGATACAATACCTCCCATGCAGGAAGCAGTGAGCACCTTATAGTCTCAGCTGCAGGCCGAGACTCGCAAGGCGTATGACCTGGAAAGCAGACTTCACCGTTGCAATATATGAATTGTTGGCCTGCCAGAACTCTGTGAAGGAAGATCAACTGAGTTGTTTCTTGAAACCTGGATTAAAAACACCCAGGGCACCGTGGTCCTCTCTAATTGCTTTGTCATTTAGACGGCACACAGAGTACCATCTGCATCCCTGCCTTCGGGGACCCCGCCTAGACCCATCATTGCGAAACTCTTCAACTTCAAAAACCGCAATGCTATACTGCAACTTTTCGAGACTGAAAGGCCAACTAACTTATGAAAAACAACAAGTCTCCATTCTCCCTGACATCTCAATGAATATTCATAAGTAAAAGAGAATGTTCCAGGAGGTCAAAAGGCGACTACGGGAAATAAATATTCCCTATTCTATGTTGTACCTGGCCAAATTCAGAGTTACCCACACTCATTTCTTCATCTCTTAAATGGAGGCCCTATCCTGGTTGGAGAGGCTCTAGGTTTGATCTGCTGTGGTGACTCCCATTCGATCTGCTGGCATTCCTGCTTTACCCTATCTGTGGTGCTGATAAGGGATGCTGGACAGACCCCTCCTCCTCCACCCCATTTGACAGGTTGGACGACTCTGTTATGCCCTCCTTGCTGGTTTCCGGGCTTGGCATACCACCTGATCAATCAACTCTTCTCAGGACATGAGGTGGTGGGTACAGGGAGGAAAACAATGTGCAGATATTCATGCTGTTGAAGTTGGTTTCACCACCCCCTCTCCCCCTCCTTTTTTTTCATAACCATGATGTACATAAGCAGAAATGACAATCTCTGTGTCTTACATGGTCATGTTCCTGCTACTGGCATCATTCTTACAGATGTTTGCGCCATATATGTCACTCTTAAGAATCCTTGTGTGATACTACTGTACTCTGTGTATCATGTGTATGCATGTCTGGCTATCTCTGTGCATCACTTGGGCTGTGCTCCTGTTAGCGGTGTACAACTGTCATTCATGTATAATGTGACTATCATCCTGTATTTCGTGTCCTGGCTGAGGCTGAGCACCAATGCCTCTCTTTCCAGCATGCACTGGGGCTGGAGAGGGGAGTCTGCCCCTGCCCTTGGCCCTCCGCGGTAGGCTGTCATCTCCTGAGGTTGTGGACTATTGCTGCTTGCCGTGCTCCTCCTTTTTGGCTGGAGTGTTCCCTACCCCCTCTTTTCTTTCTCTTCCTCTTTCTCCTTATGTATCCACTGGCTGGGGCTTCGGGTGGCAGTGACAGTATTTACTTCTATATTACTGCTTCAATTTCTTTGTTTATACTATGGTTTATAGGCAGATCCTCCTGTTGAGGTTCTGCTTCTTTACAGGTTCTGGTATAAGGTCTCTTTCAGGTTTGGCGAGTTAGAGACAGGGAGGAGGGTTGGTTGAGGGGGTTGTTTTGTTTTTTTCTTAAATTCCTTCCTCTCTCTCTCTCCTCTCTCTCTTTCTCTCTCTCGATGAGGTGTATACCTCTTGGTACCCTCTGTGTGGACTCACCAAGCAGCTGTAACACTATCGTACTTATAGACTAATGGCCAAATAGGTGTGTGCATTTATATCATGGAATGTGAATGACAAAATCAAACAGTCCCAAATTATATCATATTAAGCAACATGACCCTGATGTTGTATTACTACAGGAAACACACTTATTTGGTTCCAAAATTCTTTCTCTCTAGAACAAATTGCTGGGCTGCCATTATCACTCCACATTTCCTACATCTCAATACTGGTTAAGAAATCTACACAACTTAAATCTGACAGGGAGGGCAGATATCTATCACTGGTGTGTAACTTGGCATGCTCTCCCACTATACTTATTAACATATATATTACTCCCTCATTCTCTGACCTAATTCTGTGAGAATCTTTGGAGTTCATTTCCTCCAGACCTGGGCATAGAATAGTTTGTATGGGTGACTTTAATAATATACTGGACCAGGGTCTCTACCCAATGGGGAGCCAACGGAGATCAGCTCTAAAGTCGATGCTTGGCATACCCTTCACAAGACTGACCATGGGGACTCCTGTCTCTCCACTATGCATTGAACCTTGTCCCAAAATGACCAGGGGTTTGTTTCTAGGGAAGGAGATTGGGAAACCTCACCGGGCTGTGTGTGAAGGAAGGCATGGGGAATCCTCCCCAGGTTGCTAAGAAGTTTTCTGGTCAGGGAGAGGGCAGATAGACCAGTTGCCAGTAGTCTACAAAGATTTAAAAGTATGCAAGTGACCCCTGAGAAAACAGACAGCGAGTGGCAGGTGGGTCAGAAGTGGCCTGCAACACACAATCGGGCCAAAAATGGCCTGCGACTCTCGAGGTGTCAAAGGGCCAAATAGATGAGTCAAGGGAGAAAAAAGAGATTGCGGGAGTGAGAGGGGAATTTTGGGTGAGGTGCAGGGAAATCTATAACTGTTCGTTCGTTGTCACTTTTCCTTCAACTATATCACATAACAATGTGGTTTGGCAACATGTGGCTCTCCAGCTGTTGATACTGTAGTTCCCAACTGCTGCATTAGAACTTTACAAGCCCCCAGGTTTGTATTGTGAGAATATATATATTTTGTCCTGTCCTTAGTGTAAATGAGGGAGGCAAAGATTCACCATGTACAACTGAGAACATTTTATTAAAATGTAACATTAACCCTTTGAGTGCCATGAGGGTACTTTGAAATGAATTGTGTACCCTTCTGGCACTCAAAGGGGGGTTAGGGTTGGAGGGACTGATTAATACAGTGGTTCTCAATCTTTTTTTGTTCAGGGCACCCCTAACATAATCTAGAACATTCAGGGCACCCATAACATATTTAATGTACTTTATCAAGGGCATAATGAAGGTTCCATACATAAATATACAGTTATTATTAGGTCTTACAATCATAATAACACAATTAAACATAATGTGCATAACAATTTCTATAAATCTTTATTTAAAAGTCCATTTATGTTAGTCTTCATAGAAAACATGGGGCACCCTAAATTGAAGTCCATGGCACACCAAAGTGCCACAGCACCCTGGTTGAGAATCACTGGTTTCATACATGAGCGGTATAACTGAACAGATACACATATATTGAGTGTAGTATTTTGCATCTTGCATATAGCATTTTGTCCATAGCTTATTCAGTATAACATTTTGCATGCACCGTATTACACATAGAATTTGCATATAATGTTTTGCTTATCACATATGGCATTTTGCATATAGTTTATTGAATTTTGAGTAAAGCAGTTTTGCATATATCACCCTACATATTACGTATGACGTTTTGCCTGTAGCTTATAACATTTTGAGTTTAACATATATCACTTTGCATGCAAATTATTGTATTTTGCGTATATAGGACCACAGAGTTTTGGTCACACAGCCACTTCTTCTTTAATTAGTATAAATTTGCAGAATATGTAATGTCCATATGAAGAAAAATTATTCCTTTAATTAAGAAACACGCTTGGTTTTAATCCCGAGTCCATATGTTTGACCATTTTTAACCACTGGACAAAAAAGTGTTTCTTTATGAAGTTCAACTGGTGGCCTAGTGGGTAACTTAGTAGAATGACCTAATCACCTTGATATTCTCAAAAATTGGAAAGCTAGAACATATATTATATATAATAGTAGCAGGGCTCAAAATTTCCACTCGACTCCTCCTTGCATTTGTTGAGGAGAAATTGAGGAGGGCGAGTGCCTGTTACGGTTCAGTACACTCAGAAACGGTAGGTGTTGGTAAAAAACACTATTTTATTTAAAGCACACAATGAATAACGTAACCCTCATGGGTCCAGCATATAGATATAAATAACTGACACAGGACAGGTTACATTAGCAAGTTTAACCCACACGGGTCCAGTATGTACAACAGAATACAATACTGACACAGGTCAGGTAAATATGATTCATACATTGTACTAGAGTCCAGAGATACCAGTGGAGCCACCGACTCAGTTGCCCAGATAAGTGGAGGCCCAATGTCGCCTATAGACAGAGATAGCGACAGTGACAGGATGGCAGCAAAGAGCAGGCTAGATTACCTGAGCGGGAGGTTGCAACGGTGGACGCCCACCGGAGACTACAACTGTGTGAGTCAGTGCCAAGAAAGTATGCCCAACTGAGACTATCCACCTCCGTGTGCCCGTGCCACCCCCGAAGGGGTTAATGAACGCTATGGTCTTAATGTGGAAGGCAACCGGAAGCGCCCAACTGAACCAAGAGCGGAAGACCAAGCGAACAAGTATACCGGTGATGAGGATGACAGTGGTGAAATGAGTAGCGGCACAAGGCACCACCCCCGGAGGGGTTAATGAACGCTATGGTCAGAATACGGAAGGCAACCGGATGCGCCCAACTGAAACCAAGAGCGGAAGACCAAGTGATCAAGTGAACGGTGTGGAGGATAAATGGCACTATGAGACTCAAACCCACGGACTGGACTACAAATGGTAACGGAGTACCGTAGCTCTGTGGTGCACAATAACGTGAGTGAAGTGCACAGATGACAGCAACAGGCCCTGACAGGATCTTCACCCAGCTGGGCACGGAATGAGCAGGAACTACAGCCAAACCAATTCGGTACACGGAGCAGGAACGTCAGCCAAGCTGGGTCGGTAAATGGAGCAGGGTCGTCGGTCTTGCCGGGTCAGTACACAGAGCAGGAACGTCAGCCAGGCCAGGTCAGAACAGGAAGCACGAACATCAGCCAATCCGAATCGGTACACAGGAGCAGGAACAGTAGCTAATAGCGTAGTCAGGCAGTCCGGGTCATACACTGGTATCAAACAAAAGGAACAAGCGCTAGGCATCAGGTACACCATGAAAGGGCAACCCCTAAGTGACAGCCCAGAGTATATAAAGGCTGTCACTGGGAGGAGCTGTACAGCGCAGCCAATGAAAAGGCACCAGGAAATAAGCCTGTCAAAATGTTGCTAGAATCACGGACGCCATGATTGTGCCCCACTTGCTTCTCTCTCAGCAGCACAGGAGAGTCATGTTCCCGTTCCCCCATACCCATGCCTGCTTATTATGTGACAGTAGGCTTGTGCATGACAAAAAAATTTCAGTAAAATTTGATTTCGGATGAATTTTTTTTTCATTTATCGACTCCACATTTTGGATCCGACCTGTTCGACTTGCACAAAATTCGACAACAGTCTGAATTATTCGTCAAATTTAAAATACCTTTAAAAATATAATAAAAAATTAAAATTAGAGGGGACGTGGCCTGGCATCAAATGGCACTAAATGCTTAACTTGTGAGCTCCATGTCCATGAGGGATACTTTAGCTTCTATAGCACTTTGATAACCCTGTGGATGACCCTACACTACTCTTCTCATAAAGATACTGATGAAAGGGTGCAGAACATCCTGAAAATCCAACTGCACCATGATTAAAAAATACCTTAAACTCTTAGACGCCTCTTTTCCCATGCCAAGAGCCTCTGACACACACACTTCTCAAGAGAGAGAGAGAGGAGAGAGACTAGACGTTACCTGCTCTAACACAGACTTACCTTCTTCTACAAAGTTATCACCAGCGGAAGCATCGGGGATAACTCCTCACACTCTCCCTATGGATCTAACACTTATTAGAGCAGAATTATCTGCCCTTCTATCTAATCTTCAACTTGGGAGGACATCCAAAAAATGCTTGACAGCTTTAAGCAAGAAGTAAAAGCCGACATTGCCATTCTGAAGGAAGGTCTCTCACAACTTACCCAGAGAGTGGCTTACTTGGAAGAGGAGAAGGTGGTTGCAGCTGATCACACCACAAACCTGGAACAAGCGCTCGTAGAGATACGATCCACCACCTGACCCTACGCCTTGATGATGTTGATAACAGAGGTGCAACGTTAGGATAAAAAATCTACTCGAAAATGTGGCCTCCCAGAATTTTTCATCCACTCTATCAGCTTACTTTGCCTTTCTCCTCAACACTAACTCCAAGGAAGAGGTCATTCTTGCCCATGCTCACCGAGCCCTTAAACCAAGAGAAGACATTCTTCCTAGAGAGGTGATTATTTGTTTCCAGAGATTTGACCAGAAAGACTGAATCATGTCTAAAAGCAGAGAAGGTAATCTTCCTACCTGTGCAGGTGCTACTATTTCCCTTTTCCAAGATCTATCTCCCCACACTCTTCAACTTAGAAGGAAGGTTAGGCCTCTAACCGCGCTCTTCCACTCCAGAAATATTAAATATAGGTGGGGATTCCCATTCTCCCTATCAGCAGCTCACAATGGAGGGGCTGCCATTTTGAGACATCCCAAGGAATCATCTTCCTTCTGCTCCATACTGGGTATACCCTCTCCTCCAGCTGATTCATCGCCGCCACCTGCTGCAAAGATTCCACGCCACCTCGAGTGGTCTCCTGGATCCCCTTCCAAACACAGACAAGTGGAGGGCCGGAATGAACCTACCATATCATCCGTGGACATGCTCTGGGCCTGAGTGGCTTCAATCTCTGTTCTGAAGACACTCGGATTTACTACTTCTCCCGAGTGAAAGAGACAGTTTCATGACTCACTTGATCCATGAGGGGACCTGCTAGTAATGGTGTAACTCATCAGGTCCAGTTATGTAAGCCAACTGTCTACCATGAGCTGTCCTCTTTGCTATCTAATCCCTTTAATTCCTTTCCCAACCCTTTATACCCTACTACCTCTCCTTTATCTTCCCCTGTCACTACTACCTTCTAAATATTCTGTACTGACCTGTATATCTACCTACATATTATCAAGGTTGCAGTGGGAGGTGCACATGTGGCCTTCCAGCCTTACAATTAGATTTCCTTTTCTCTTTTCCTCTTATATCTCCCACCTCCCCTTGATGAAGCATTTATTAATCTAGATTTTTGCCTGTAATGATTTGCCCAATAGATATATTTACCACATTACTACTTGACTTCCTTCTACTATCTACTGTTCCTTTAGGTCCTTTACGTCCTTCGGGACTTACATTGAATATGTATTACATCCTTGCTTTCAAACATGCAACATCTAGGCTGCTAAAGAGATACAGCCTGCTTGGAGACCGCATAAAATATATTTTTATATAGTTAGGAGATTTGTTTAGTCTCATGTTATCCATAAATCTAACATTCACCCCTTGAGGATGAATAGAGGGCTTCTTCCTGAGATAAGGTTAAACACTCTCATGACCCTCCTTTCCTAATTCTCTGGTGCTTTAATACCAGTCCTCTCATGTGGTCTCTTTGATCAGGCTGCTTCTCCGAATGCTCCATTTTGGATGGTCTTTCAACTTGTACTTAATATAAATGATGGATAATGCATTATTTTGTACCTGACTGTTCTCTGTATATGATATTTAAGCTTTATAAGCCGAACACACAGTTGTCAAGTGTCATTGATACATTGTCTTACCTTTGCCCTTTATACAACCCTTTTACTCTCTATAATTACACACTCCTTATAAATAAATACACATCCCATCACTTTGTCCCCGGAGTTTGTCCCTTTGGGTGCCGGACTGCTGCGGGATGCATTGCATGTGGTGGGTTCCGTGCCACTTTGGCACTCAGGGAGTTCAATCTGCCCTCCTCTCCCCCTTGATAACCTTGTGGGTACTAGCATTTCTCTCCCTGCAGAGGATGTACATTGCATATTTCCTAATGTATAGCCAAGGGGACTTTTAACACCCAAGACTATTTAGATCCCTATTCCATCAAACTGGAGATGTGGAGTGACTCCCTTACCACTTTCACTACGCTATACCTTTCAATTGCCTCACCAATATACTTATTTCCTCCATCTCTATGTATACTACTATGTTAATCTCCATTGCCTTAAACTCTTATACCAACTCTGTACCTTCCCATACTGAGCTCATCCACAAGAGGGCTTGGGAAGACGTAATATTCTCTTCCCAAAATTCTCACAATCTCCCCGCGTATGCCCCACTCTGTTACACTACCCTCACCTTCCCTGTTCTGACCGACTCATCTCTGGTCCGATCTTACTTGCACACAATTACTGTCATATGAGTACCTTTAGATATCGAGTACTAGTCCTTAACACTTTCTTAAAGAATTGTTTACTTTTGAATGTTGGATATCAGATAAATGTCACTCTGTTGTAGACTGTTTTGTTAAACCTTGTGACGCTCTTCCCTCCATTTATATCTCAAACCCCACATGATCTCTCCATCATACCCATAATAATGTACTGTATTACGATGTTTAATACCATGAATGGTTATAGTACTCTCCCACACACAACCCTCATTTTCTTCCCTTTTTTATTCTCAGTCAGTCATCCATACTCTGCATCCAATGACATTTAACGCTGACCTCCTTTTTACAGCTTGGCTACATTTTCACTCTTCCATTCCTTCACTTCCACACACTGACTTTTCATATAGAAACCATGAGATCTAGAACCCCAGAATGGTCAACCTTAGGGATTACACCTTCCTCCAAGCTATCATAGCTATCATAGCTCTCTCCGCTGGACGCCCACCCCCTTGTTAAAACATGTGTACTCTGCCGAGGCCCTCCCCCAGAGCCCTAGGACATCTATTGGATCATCCAGAATACAATCTCATAGCATCACTTCTAGATCTTTCCCCTCTTCCCTATGCCCCCTCCATCCCCCTCCCCTTTTTTTTCCTTCTCTCCCCCTTTCCCTATCCCTACCTTGTGTTGGAAGTCTTGCGGTGGTCTGGTTCATCTCCTATTCATAATGCTCTCCTATAATCATGCATAGTATCAAAGTTACTATGCTCAACGTAAAAGGTCTTAATAGTCCTGAGAAGCGCTCAGTCGCTCTCCGTGAAATAGGGAGAATGGACCCCGACATTGTCCTTGTGCAAGAAACGCATTTCAAATCATCAGCCCAGCCCAGATTCTCAAATCGGAAATATCCTGTCTCCTTCTTTGCCTCGGCTGATGAAAAAAAACGAGGTGTAGGGATCCTGCTCAAAGCCTTGCTTCCTTGGACCACCGTTGATACAGTAACTGACCCGGATGGCCGCTATATCCTTCTTAGAGGATTACTACACAATCTTCCTTATGCTATTCTCAATATATAGCTCAAACTCTAATCAAATCTCATTTCTCTCCAAGACCCTTTCGGTCCTTGATGAGGTGTCTGAGGGCAGATTAATTGTGGAAGGTGATCTTAACATAGCACTTGATCCGAACCTCGATACCTCTACTGGTAAATCTCTTTTTAAATTATCTCACCTTTGTTACCTTTCGTAAACGCCTGACTGATCTGACCTTCATAGATAAGTGAAGGTCCCTCCACCCTTCTGATAAAGATTTCACCTTTTACTCTCCACCACACAGGTCTTATAGCCGGATTGATTACCTTTTTGTCTCCCAATTCCTTCTAAATCATTTGACATATGCTTCCATTGATCCTCTATCCTGGACTGACCATTCCTCTACATCCTTCTCTTTCACTCCCCCGGAAGCTGCTGGACAACCAAAAATTTGGCGTTTGAACGAATCCCTCTTTCAAGACTCCTCGAATCTTTCTTGCCTCAAAGACAGCCTTGTGGAATATTTCCAACTGAACGACACTCCTGATCTTTCACTCACTTCCTTGTGGCAAGCACATAAGTGTGTTCTTAGGGGCTCACTTATTAAATTAGGTGCATCCAAGCGACGTGCCCAATGGAAGAAGATTGATGACCTGATAGAGAGAATTAAGACTCTTGAGTTTGATCATAAACATTTAAGACAACCTTCCACCTATACTTCTTTGCTTAAACTGAGGGAAGAATTAAATCAGATCGTGAGACTTACCTCTGTTAGATTCCATATGTGGTTGAAATTCCACCAGTTTATCTCTTTTAATAAATGTGGTAAATCTTTAGCTAGATTTCTGAAAACCTGTAGGCAACATTCTATGGTCACCTCCATAAAAACGATGAATGGATCCCTAACCAAATCCTTTCCGGATATTGCAGAAGCTTTCAGGGACTTTCATGAGATTCTTTATAATATTAGATCTTCTTCGGACTCACCTCCACACGACTGGGCAGAATGCTTTTCTGCTTTCCTCAAGTCTTCAAAGCTCCCTCAACTTGACTGCATTCTGGTGAATTCTTAAGAATCAGATGTTTCCGAGTTACAGATTTTCCAAGCGATTTCATCTATGAAATCAGGTAAAAGCCCGGGCCCAGCTGGATTCTCACTAGCCTATTACAAAAGATTCCAAGATATTCTTGTACCTCACTTACGGTCCTCTTTTAACACCGTGCCAGCTGGCCACCCTTTCCCTAGACAGTCAGTTGAAGCCCATGTAGTTGTAATCCCCAAACCTAATAAAGACACCACTCACTGTGCAAACTATCATCCCACATCGCTTCTCAACGTTGATTTGAAAATATATGCTAAAATCTTAGTTAACCTTAATTCATCAAGATCAAGCGGGCTTCATAGCGGGAAGAGAGGCACATCATAACATTGCCTCTGCAATTTCGTTAATAAATTTTGCGCTTTCCCTCAACATTCCATCCACACTTATCTCCTCGGACGCAGACAAAGTCTTCGACCTGGTAGACTGGAGTTATATTCTCAAAATCCTGAGATATTATGGTTTTGGCCTTTCTATGATTACGGCTATCATGAATCTGTATACTTCCCCTACAGCTAAAGTTCTAGTTAATGGAACTCTTTCAAAATCTTTCTCTATATCGAACGGAACCAGATAAGGCTGCCCTTTATCCCCTCTGATCTTCATTCTCACTGTGGAGCCACTATTTGCTTTATCAAGATCCCTCAATAAAAGGATTACATGTGGGACCCTCTTCATATAATCTCAGTGCATTTGCAGACAATGTCCTTTTCTATATCTCACACCTGCAAGCCTCTATTCCTCCTCTCGGTGAAGCTCTCGAAGAATACTGTTACCTTTCTCAAGCCAAGATAAACCATTCAAAATCTGAGATTCTCAATGTAGGTCTCTCTACGGAGATCGCTTGCCACCTGAAACGTACTTTCCATTTTTCATGGGCAGATTCCCATAATAAATATTTAGGCATTCTCCTTTCATTTGATCTCCCCTCCCTTCCACACATCAACCTCACCCCTTTACTACACTCCATTTCTATAGACCTAAAAAATGGGGCAGGTTATTTCTTTCCTGGATGGGAAGAGTGCATACAGTTAAAATAATGGTTCTCCCACAAATCTTATACATCATCAACTCCCTCCCAGTGACTATTGCCACAACTCTACTCTCCTCCATTCAATCTGTTATTACATCTTTCATTTGGGCAGACAAAAAATCACTACTAGGTCTCTCTTACCTGTCCAGGGGTATGGATAGAGGCTGCATGGTGGTACCCAACATTCACAGATATTACAGAGCTGCATCTATTGCTAAACTCTTTGATTTCTCCTCTTTTCCACCTAAACATTGGACTGGGACAGTATCACCCATCCTTGACAGGATGGACTTTCTGCAAATTTGCCTAGTTTCCAGTGGGCGACCCTCCTCTTCTATATTATATTATCCTATACACATCCTTCATTCCTGGGAGGACCTTAATGGCCGCTATTCCCTTGCTCCTTACCCATACCCTCTCTCCTCTTTAGTAGGCAATCCTAGCTTGCCTATGGGACTTCGATCTCAGGTTTTCAATACCTAGTGTAACGCCGGGTTGGATACCCTACAATCATTAATCCATGTATCTAGATTTATTCCTGGAGTCATTACGCAATCCCACTCCCTCTCTCAAACCTCTGTCCTTTTGTCACTCATTCCTACAGAAGGACTCCATAATAATGCCTTACTATCTCTCAGCCCTAGAACAAAGACCTCAAACAGGATCTGTTGATGCTTCAGTGGACTAAAATTATTCGCTTTCAACTTAGATCCCATCCCGATATCAAAACCAGGGAAATTAACTATAAGCTTCTGACACTCTGGTATCTTACTCCACTACGTATCTCTCGCTTCTCTCATGCTCTTTCTGACCTATGTTGGAGATGTCGAATTCATAAATGTTCATTATTCCACATATGGTGGGATTTTCCCCTTATTGCTCCCTTTTGGTCTTCTGTTCAGGACCTCATTCAACATGCTTTCACTGTGTCAATCCCTTTATATCCATTTTCCTATCTTTTCTTCCCTACGCTTATGAATCCGCATCTTGATAGGAGGCTCGAGTGGTCAAGTTTATCCACACTTTTGAATACAGCTAAATCTTTGATTCTCCTCTATTGGGGCAAACAGGACCCCTTACCCTTGCATCTCTGGATCCATAAATTACATTCTTATCTGCTGCTTGAAAAATGTAAAGCCTTCTCCCTTAACAAACTTGAGGAGTTTAATTCTAAATGGGCGACCTGGCTCTCAGTTCATCCTTTACTATCGCATCTACGTTGACTCTCCCATAGACTTCACGCTGAGCGATACCAAATTGCAAACTGATTACTGATCAATTAGCTCCCTTCCTGAGTTAACTCCAACTCAGGGTTGCTTATTTATAGATGGATCAGGCCTGCGCGAGCCTCTCGACACCCTTCCTATTCCCCATTCCACTCCCCCTCTTTTTTTTTCTTTTCACCTCTCTCCCTCCAATACATTGCAATTAACCTCATATTGGTTGAGCATGATCTGTCTCCCATTATAGCACCCCGATTCGCTACTCACTGGTACTCTGTTTGATCCAACTCTTTTCTCCAAAGCCCAAATTTGCCTTAACGAATCATATTATATGTTATTTTACAGGTTTTACCCACAATTGTTACTCTTCTCGCAGATGATGCTTAATCTGTTTCCATAAAACATATGTTCGCTCTCATATAAACCATACTCTGTTCTACGCTTATAAATGTTCAGATTCATCTGACCTTATGTGTTTACTGCTGTAACGTTTTGTTAGTCTGTACTGCAATTACTTTTCTCAATTAAGTTTTAAAAACTCAAAAAAAAAATTAAAATTAAATAAATGGAACCATTTCCAGGGTCTAAATGAAGATGGTGGAACAGGGTAAGGTGGGCATTTAGCCTTATGGTACTATGGATGAAGTAGCTAAAGTATGGATGTACCAATAAGGCTGCCTGCCTGCCTACACAATATACATACACAACTGTGAAACTGGCTGATGTGTCACTCTGAAAATTATTCAAACAAATCGCTTATGTTAATTTTAATGTTTAACACAGAACCAAAGGTGACTTTCCCTTGAGGTCGCAATAAGGTACTAGGCCTGTCTATAGAACTATGAGACTGGCTCAGGTGTCACTGAAAATTATTCAAACAAATTCCTACTATTATTTTTAATATTTTACACAGCAACAAAGATGACTTTCCCTTGCAGACACAATAAGGTACTAGGCCTGCCTACAGAACTGTGAGACTGGCTGAAGTGTCACTCTGATAATTATTAAAATAAAGGGACAGACACTGGAACTAGGTAGGCTATGATATTTTAATTTTAATGTTTAACACAGAAACAAAGGTGACTTTCCCTTGCGGATGCAATAAGGTACTAGGCCTGCTTATAGAACTGTGTGACTATCTGATCTGTCACTCTGAAGATTATTCAAACAAATCCCTAATATTTTTAAGATTTTGCACAGGAACAAAGATGACTCTCCCTTGCAGTGGCAATATGGCACTAATGCTGGCTGCCTGCCTATGCCTAATGCTACCTGCCTGCCTACACAAAAACTGGACACTCTAATATCTCCTTCTTCTTCTCTCTCTCAGCAGCAACAACGCACTAAGAGGAAATGCAGGCTGTCTGGGTATCAGTGTCAACCACCCTCATGAAACAAAGAAGCCAATTGGAATAGAGACAAAGCGGGAAAGTAAAGCATGAAATGGAGAAGATAATTGGACTAGAGGCATGGAGGGAAATTATGGAGGAAAAGTAATTGAGCATGGGTAGTAGTTGCCGAACTTCTGACATTTTTTGCGACATTCGGACCAGGGCTAGTCAGATTCAGATTTTTTTTGATGAACAACCCTTACCTTTTGGAATGCCCAAATGTCGCTGAATTACCCCATTTTCGTTGAATACCGAATGTCGCCGAACCAAATCGCACAAGCCTATGTGACATTGCAGGGGCAGACTGGCCCCCCCAGGCCGGTCATAAATTTGGACCGCTGGGCCACAGACTTCCTCCATCTCCCGCTTCAACCACTTGCTGGTAGCAGAAACACCTGGGTTATTATACTGCTAGTTTCATGTTCTGGGGTATTGTACTGCTAGTCTTGTGTTCTGGGGTACTGTACTGCTGGTCTCATGTACTGGGTTTTTGTACTGCTGGTCTGACCTGGGTTTTTTTTTTTTACTGTTGATCTTATACACTGGCATTTTGTACTGTTGGTTTCATGAACTGGAATGTCATACTGCTGGAATGTTATATCGGTGTATAGCACTGCTGGTCTTGTAATATTGTGCTAGTCTCATGTAACATTATTTTGGCTTGATCATCTTATGTAATGTATCACACTGCTGGTCTCAGGTAAAACACTGCTAGTCCCATGTAGTATTTCTCTGTTGGCCACATGTAGTACTCTGCTAGTCACAAGTAACTGTATTAAAATGCAAAATTAGACTAGCTTAAACCTGCAGGACAATACACAGTTACACAAGACCAACAGAATAGTACTGAGTTACAGTACTCTTGTATTGCCCTGTTGACCTCTTTTTAATAATCTGGTGTCCCCTCCCAGTATTGAATATTTTTGTTAATTTTATTCTGAATAAAACATAGAACAACAGTGTCACTTCATCAAAGAGAACTTGAGATAGGTGGAGTTAAAGGCAGGGATATGGGTGGAGCTAGGAGTGGAAACCGGGGGCAAGTAACTTTTCAGACCTGGCTAGTAGCTCAGGACTTGAAATTTAGAGCCCTGTAATTTATAATATATATATATATATATATATATATATATATATATATATATATATATATATATATATATATAAATAATCACTTTACTGTTTACAGGAGCACACAATGCACAACTGATAAGACATTAGTGTGAGCAAGTCAATGCTACCCGTATAGCATGTGTGAGACTAAACAAGAACCTGCGCACCTGGATATATGTAAAAGAGCACATGATCACTTTAGTGCATAATGTTGCACATACTCTGTCAGTGTTACATATTAATATTTACAGACCCTTGTACTACTACATGCAGGGAAATGGGGTAAATATGCAATGATTTCCTAAAAAGTATAGAAGAACATAAAGTCCAAAAATGCCCATATACTCTCCATTGCCTTCCCCTTAGTACAATTGGCACAAAGTTAACCCTTTGAGTGCCAGAGGGGTACGCAATGTATTGCTTTGCAATGTGTTTCGTACCCCTATGCCACTAAATGGGTTAAGAGTACTGGGTGTAAATTAGCTTAGCATATAGCTGTTAGAATGGTATAGGATGCAAACATCAGTTCCTGCTCCCATTTCACGCACAGAATTGTATTTGTACATTCACTTACGTTCCTGTAATTTTGCTTATAAAAACCAAACATTTTTCCTGCCAACATCACCAGGCATGGTGCAACAACTAGGTACCAGAGGAGTGTACAAATGTTTAAGCATATAAGCAATGCATTGGATACCTCTCTGGCATTCAAAGGGTTAGTGTGAAAAAATCTACTAAGATTACAAAAAATCTAACATGTAAGTCTAATAGATTTAACTGGTTTCACAGTATCAGGAAACATATTGATTTCCTCCAATGCCATCAGCCAAAACTTGTATTGCAGTGATTAAAATGTATTTCCTTTCTTACTATGAAGACATTACTGAGGGAAATCTACATTTGCATTTTTTTTTTACATTTTATCACCTTTGAAAACCTTAAGAATAAAAAAAAGTAAAGTTGTATTGCCATAGAAACCACATCTTATAATTTTGTCTTGGATCAGTCCTTGCTGTAATGTCTCCTGTCAAAAGGCCTAATTGCCCCTGATCTGCACTGCTCAATTAGTAGTGATGTTTCCCTTCAAGTTAATTGCCAGAGATGGGAAGAAGCAGGACAAATCTAACCTTTTAGATGAAAAGGTTCTTCTATTCTTTTTGTGTATGTGTGAATCGTTCTCTTGAATATTATGTCTTGTAATAGGCAGTAACAAAAATGGATAATGTTGACAGAGGCACCCCTAAGTGACAGAAAAGGGGAAACAAAAATTGTCTTGTTCATTATGTTGAACAGACTTGAAGCTACTAGTAAAAATCTATCATATAGTTTACATTATTTTAACTATATTAACCTTTTAGGAATCAGGGGGATATGCATTATGAAGCAATTTGTTGCACACTCATCTGGAATGTCAAGAGTAAAAGAGATGATATTGCTTATCTATAACGTAATTGTTTGACATTTAAGGGCATGACTCTTGTTTAAGATTTATCAAACACCCCTCCATCGGCTTTACCTGGGATCTGTCCTTTTTCCTTTAAAGGACTAGGGATAGACAACAATTTTTGCCCAAAACCAAAAATGTCAGAAAGCGGCACATTTTGCCTTTTCCACCTTTTTTCTATTTCTGCGTAATTTTCACCCCCCCTTACTTTAAATGGGTCGTGGGAAGGCGGTGGAAAAAAGGTGGACATTTAATGTATTTTCTATAGGTGGGGATTTTCACTGGAAAATCAGGAAAATGCTAGATTTCAGGAAAATTTCCCACAGGAATATTTTATTCACTGTTCACCCAACCCCAGTGCTGACCCAGAGTAGGGATGAGTAAAATGTTTTGCCACAAAAGAAAACAGTGCACATAACCACATTTTTTAACCTTTGGGGGGAATTTCTTTGAAACATTATATTTTTCTGATATTTCTGCTGTGTCCTCTCCACTGTGATGGTAAACATAGAACCACACATACTGACCCCCAACCTTGTCCATTGGTAGCCATAGAACATGAGATACTGACCCCCCAGCCTAGTCCCACTGCACTGGTATCCATGTGATAAAAGCACACATATTGCTCCCCAACCTTGTCCAACTGCACTGGTAGCCATAGAAACACACATATTGAACCACAGCCTTACCCCTCAGTACAGGTAGCCGTATAACCACATATAATGATCCCCAGCCTTGTTTCACAGCACTGGTAGCCATAAAATCACACAGATGGACCCCCCAGCTTTGTCCCACTGATTGCCATAGAACCATACTAACTGAACCCCAGCCTTGTCCCACAGTAGCCTTGAGATGATGAGAAATGAGAGACGCTCCAGCTGCTAACAAACTGAAACTATCATTCCAACCTTCAGTTTGTGGGGAATGAGGGGAATTGTAGTCATCAAGCATCTGGAAGTTCTCCCATGGCCCACTATCAAAGCCTTGTCCCATGGTAGCCATAGAGCCACATATACATATACATACACATATTGACCTTCTAGGAGTCTCAGTATTATCCCATCTGCATTTTAGCCATAGAACCAAACACTCTGAGACTGTATAAAGGTAGAAATTCAGGAGAATATGTGAAAATGGCAAAGTTCTCAAAGAAAATGTATCAAAATTAGTGAAAAGGCAGACATTTTGGGTATTGGCAATGCACAGGAAATTTCATGGAAAAATCAGGAAATTATGCTTTTTTGCAAAATTGCCCACAAAAAAAAATATATTTTCACTCATCTCTAACTTTGACTGATCAGCGGAGCTAAGGTTATCACACACACATACCAAAGGAGACTTTTCACTGTGTATGAGTGTGTTAATTATACTTGAACACTAGCTATGCTGAGGACTAGCTTACAGCACACACAGACAGGGAAGTATTTTTATCATATGATAGCCAGGTAGTGTTGCCATGGCATCCATATCTCTGTTAGTTGATTGATCAGCCCCTTCAAAGGAGAAGGGGACTTACATTGGATAAAGTGGAGACAGCGGGTGTAATAAATAAGTCTTTATCCTTTGCATGCCTGAGTATGATACATTACTTCTAAAATAGCACTCTGGCACACAAAGGGTTAAATATTATGTTTTGATAATGTGCCTGAGATCAGTCCCATGTTTAAAAGTCACCCAATACAATATATAGGTAGGTAGTACATTGTGGGTCCTGCATAAAGCAGGGGACTACCTCTAATGGCTAACTGAGCAGCGTTAGAGTCCAAGTTTTTAAGACCATTTAGATGCATATGTCTTATATATATCTACATTTCAGATCTCATTCTATAGCATGCCTTATTTTTTTCACATGGTGCACTTGATTTTCTCCAGAATTGCACTATTTTCTTAGTACATTAGTCTCTGTGTTTTGGGAAGGTGTTTAGTGTTAATTGTTAGTATATAGGGTTTTTTGTTATAGTTAGGGAATAGACATTTTGTTTCAGGATTGGAGTCATAGTTTAGAATAAAATGTTATGGAGATAAAGAAAACATGTATTTTTTTCTCTATTGCAAATGCAAACACACACATACACACATTCATATTAACATACACTTTCATAAAAACACACAAACACACATTTATTCATATACAGTCACATATACACACACAAACATTCTTATACTCACACACGCAAACACTTTTTCATATACACATACACACACACACACACAATCATATACACCCACATGCATACACACCCATATCAAACACTCACATACACTCATCATATATAATAATTCGCTAAGGTTTGTCAGAAGCCGTCATGCACAGTAGAGACAGCTGAGCGCGCTTTAGTCATGCGCAGTACAGACTGCCCGTGTTGTGGCTGTTACAGAGCGGGGCTCTCCGAATTCAGACCGGAGTCGCACAGAGAGGACTCCAGTCTGAATTCGGAGCGCTTCGCTCCATATCAGCCTCGGCACGGCCACTCTCAACTGCTCATGCCTACAGAGGTGCAACTGTGGCCTGTGTAAACGGGACTTTCAACTTGTAAATACATAAATATTCATTAAATAAAAAACTCCACGAGGTCCCTGGAACCCCTTCCAATACCCTATAAGGTATGGTGTGAATGAATGGCAAAGGCATAAATTCAGGGGTTTCTAGTAAGGTCTGCAAGGCTGTGGACCTTGATGTCAGATTTTCAAAGGTGTCTGCTAGGCTGTGGTCCTCCACATCATCCTATATAATAATATATAATAATAATATAATAATAATAATATAATAATTTGCTTGAATGTTTGTCAGAAGCTGTCATTCTCAGTAGAGACTGCCCAAACGCATGGAATGCTGGGATCACGGAATGCTATGAGCACAGAATGCTGAGAGCACAGAATATTGGGAGTTCTGTGCTGGGAGCATTCAGTGCTTTCAGGCAGTCTCTACAGTGCATGACTGTGTCGGAGGCAAAATGCAGGGCAGGACCGGCCTCTTAACCCTTTGAGTGCCAGAGGGGTACACAACGCATTGCAAAGCATTACGTACCCCTCTGGCACTCAAAGGGTTAACATCATCCAGACCTTGGCCCGTGTACACATGCTTTTATACTAGTTCACATATAAAAATAAAACAGACTAAAACAAAATCCCTAAAAACTCATCAAGTAACCTCACGTCCTAGTCAAACACTTGGCTGGGACAGGGTCCTCATGCATAATAAGTGACCCTTTTCTCTGTTATCTTGTTTTCTTAAAGAACAGAGGTGAGGTTACGTGGTGAGTTTTTAGGAATTTTGTTTTAATCTGTTTTATTTTTATGTGTGAATGCTTTGCCCACTCCTCTGTCTTTAAAGTGGAACTACCACCCAATATAAAGTCACCCCCCAAATAATGAGGTAGATAGCGACTAGTGATGAGCGAGCACCCCAATGCTCGGGTGTTCAGGTGCTCTGACCGAGCACCCCCTGAGGCTCGAGTGCTCGGCCGAGCACCCGAGCCCCATTGAAGTCAATGGGAGGACTCGAGCATTACACCAGGCACCCCCTGCTCTGATGAGGGGAGGGTGCCTGGTCCATAGGAAAATGGCAGAAAAGGATGGAAACACCACAGAAATGGTTCAGGGACAGCATAGGGAGGATGTCTGGATGCATCTTGGACTCCAACATCGCTGCTGGGATCGATCTTTCGCCCGTAGTACGCCATTTTTACAGACTGACCATAAAACACACAAAAAGGAAAATAAAAACGACTTTAGGCGAAAAATTGTTACCAAACAATATTTGCTGTATATTTACTTGTATATCATCTGCAAATTCTCCCAAAAATTTCCTTGATTTTCTGAAGTGAGGCCATGATTAAGAGGGAAACGTGCGCAGAGGCAAATTCTCCCAAAAATTTCCTTGATTTTCAGAACTGAGGCCATGATTAACCCCTTAAGGACCGGACATTATGGGACATTTCCGTCCCATAACGTCCGCATAGGGGCACGTTGACGGGCCGGTACACGTGACCTGTCACGTGTATCGGCGCGTCATTATGGGGCTTGAAATAGATCGCTCCGATCTTGGAGCGGTCTATTTCATGCCCCATTTTTACTTACAGCGCTCCCGGAAGAGCGCTGTAAGTAAAATGTACGTGACGTACCAGGACCGTCAAGGGTCTTTCAAGAAAGTTTACCCTTGACGGTCCTGGTACGTCAAGGGTCCCTAAGGGGTTAAGAGGGAAACGTGCGCAGAGGCAAATTCTCCCAAAAATTTCCTTGATTTTCAGAACTGAGGCCATGATTAAGAGGGAAACGTGCGCAGAGGCAAATTCTCCCAAAAATTTCCTTGATTTTCAGAACTGAGGCCATGATTAAGAGGGAAACGTGCGCTGAGCTGACCATCTAAAACATTATGGGTGAGGGTCTGCTGCAGAGCTGACCATCCTAAACATTATATGCGAAGGCCCGCTAGTGAGCTGACGCTATAAAACATTAAATGAGAGGGCCCGCTAGAGAGCTGACCCAATAAAACATTATATGAGAAGGCCCGCTGGTGAGCTGACCTATATAAAAATTGGCAAACAGGGCCCGCTGGTGAGCTGACCCTATATAAAAATTATATCACAGGGCCCGCTGGTGAGCTGGCCCTATATAAAAATTATATCACAGGGCCCGCTGGTGAGCTGGCCCTATATAAAAATTATAGCACAGGGCATATGGAAGAGGAGGAGGAGGATGAGAAGATTAAGAGTCAACCATATACCCGTTTTTTGGGTGGAAGGGGTGAATGGGAATACAGAGTATTCACATCATTGTAAATAACATATATAAAGTGAGTTTATGTTCCCCCGCGGCTTTCCTCCAGTGGAGTGGAGAAGTCAGGGGAAATCCAGGCCTTGTTCATTTTTATAAGTGTCAACCTATCAGCATTGTCGGTGGAAAGGCGGATACGCTTATCTGTTATGATGCCACCAGCAGCACTAAATACCCGCTCAGACAGAACGCTGGCGGCAGAGCAGGCCAGCACCTCCAAGGCGTAGAGTGCCAGTTCATACCACGTGTCCAGCTTGGACACCCAGTAGTTGTAAGGCACAGAGGGAACATTGAGGACGCTGACACGGTCTGCTACGTACTCCTTCACCATCTTCCAAAACTTTTCCCTCCTTGTGACACTAGGCTGCGCATCAGGGTGAGGGTGCTGGTGGGGTGTCATGAAGGTGTCCCACGCCTTGGAGAGTGTTGCCCTGCCTTTCTCGGAACTGCTGTGTGCTCCCCTTTTCTCCCCTTCTCGGCTGGCCAAGGTAGCACGTACTCTGCCGCCAGCGATGTCAGATGGAAAATTTTGGAGCAATTTTTCGACAAGAACCTTCTGGTATTGCACCATTTTGCTTGTCCTCTCCACCGGAGGAATGAGAGATGAGAAATTCTCTTTGTAGCGGGGGTAAAGAAGGGTGAACACCCAGTAATCCGTGTTGTTTAAAATGCGTATAACGCGTGGGTCACGGGAAAGGCAGCCTAACATAAAGTCAGCCATGTGTGCCAGAGTACCAACAGTCAAGATTTCGCTGTCCTCACCAGGAGGATGACTCTCAATATCCTCATCCTCTTCCTCCTCTTCTGCCCACCCACGCTGAAGAGATGGAACTAAAGTTCCATGGCTACCCTCTGTAGCGGAGGCAACCGTGTCTTCCTCCTCCTCCTCCTCCTCCTCCTCCGCCTCCTCCAATTGTCGCTGAGAAGACGAAGTGAGGGTGCTCTGGCTATCACCTTGTGTAAGCTCTTCCTCCCCCATTTCCACCTCTTCCACATGCAAAGCGTCGGTTTTAATTGTGAGCAGCGAGCGTTTCAGTAGACACAGAAGTGGGATGGTTACACTGATAATAGCGTTATCGCCGCTCACCATCTGTGTCGATTCCTCAAAATTGCGTAAAACCTCGCAGAGGTCTGACATCCATTCCCACTCCTCACTTCTGATTACAGGAAGTTGAACGGAGAGGCGACGACCGTGTAACAGCTGGTACTCCACTACTGCCCTCTGCTGCTCACAAAGCCGGGCCAACATGTGGAAGGTGGAGTTCCAGCGCGTGCTCACGTCACACAGCAGCCGGTGAGCTGGCAATTGTAAGCGCTGCTGCAGCTTCAACAGGCCGGCCGAAGCTGTAGATGACTTACGGAAATGTGCACACACGCGGCGCACCTTGGTCAAGAGATCATGCACATTGGGGTAGGTTTTTAGAAATCGCTGCACCACTAAATTAAATACATGCGCTAGGCATGGTACGTGTGTGAGCTTGACGAGCTCCAAAGCCGCCACCAAGTTACGCCCATTATCACACACAACCATGCCTGGTTGCAGGTTGAGTGGCGAGAGCCACTGCTCGGTCTGGTGACTAATCCCCTGCAACAGCTCTGAGGCCGTGTGCTGTTTGTCCCCAAGGCAGATCAGCTTCAGCACGGCCTGTTGACGCTTCCCCACTGCAGTGCTATACTGCTTCCAGCTACTGGCTGATGGGGGAGTGGCGCTGCGTGTAGAGAATTCGGAGGTGGAAACGGAGGAGGAGGAGCCAATAACATAGGTGCTGGTGGAAACCCTGATGGAGGTAGGGCCCGCAATCCTCGGCGTGGGTAGCACCCGTGCCATCCCAGGGTCCGAGTCGCTCCCAGCCTCCACGACATTCACCCAGTGTGCCGTCAGGGAAATGTAGCGTCCCTGGCCACAAGCACTTGTCCATGTGTCAGTCGTTAAGTGGACCTTCCCAGTAACTGCGTTGGTCAGGGCACGGGTGATGTTACGGGACACATGGTGGTGTAATGTGGGGATGGCACACCGGGAAAAGTAGTGGCGGCTGGGGACCGCGTACCGAGGGACAGCTGCTGCCATCAGGCTGCGGAAGGACTCAGTGTCCACAAGCCTAAATGGCAGCATTTCGATGGCCAGTAATTTTGAAAGGTGTGAGGTTAGTGCTATGGCCTTTGGGTGGGTGGCTGGGTACTTTCTCTTGCGCTCAAATGCCTGGGGTAACGACATTTGGATGCTGTGCTGGGACAGGGAAGTGGATGTGGTCGCTGATGGTGCTTCAGATGGTACAGGTGCAGGGCGGGAGGTATGCGGGCCTGCGCCTTCGACAGGCGATTGGCCGGCACCGAAAACAGGGGAAGAGGAGGCAGTGGTGTGGCCTGCAGACACAGATGGGCGATCCAGGCGTTCCTCCCACTTACTACGGTGCTTGGATGCCATGTGTCGGATCATGCTGGTGGTGGTGAGGTTTCTAGTGTTCATGCCTCGGCTCATTCTGGTGTGGCACAGGTTGCAAACTACAATTCTTTTGTCGTCCGCACTTTCCTTAAAAAAACGCCATACCGCGGAACACCTACCCTTTGGCAAGGTAGATTTACGCAAGGGGGTGCTCCGTGGAACATTTGCGGGCCGGTTTGGTGCGGTCCGCCTTCTTTCTGTAGCCACACCACTGCCTCTTCCAGCCTGTTGCGGTGCTGCAGATGGCTCACCCTCAGGACTGCTGACATCGCTCGGCTCTACACCTTCCCAGGTGGGGTCAGTCACCTCATCGTCCACCAAGTCCTCCTCCACTTCCTCACTCTGATCATCCTCCTCAAGTCTTGATCCCACCACATACTCAGTCATTGACAACTGTATAACATTCTCCTCAACAAGGTCTTGAGACGGAAATAGTGGTTGATTTAATGGCAACTGTGTCTCATCATCATCATCATCATCCACTACTTCCTTTGACCTTAAATGCCGTTCACATCTGTCATCTTCTTGTGATTGGGTAGCCTCTAGAGGTTGTGAATCAGGGCACAAGATGTCATGTTCCTCTGCAAGCGTGCTTGGAGAGAGGGTCAAATGAAGGATTGGTGATGAGACGAGCTCCTCACTATATCCCAGTGTGGGATCACTTCTTTGACCAGACCGTGTATGGTGGGAGGAAGGATGATCAGAGTGAGGATTATTTTGACCAGACTCTTGGCTACTGAGAGTGGACTTGGTGGAAGACAGGGTGGTGCTTAACCGACTGGAAGCAGTATCAGCTGTCATCCAACCGACCACCTGTTCGCAGTGGTCGGACCTCGAGAGTGATGTCCTGCGACGCCCTGTAAAATTACACATGAAGCTAGGTATGGTGGATGTCTTTCTTTCTTGTGCTCTGGCACCAGGCACAGTTTCTCCGCGTCCTGACCCGCGCCCTGAACTTTCAGGATCACGTCCACTTCCCCGTCCCTTTTTACCCGCCTTCTTCATCTTACACAGAATATGTGACTTTAATATTTGAGTTTGAAAACTTAACAGTATTTCTTACTATTCTGCAACTGTGCAGAGTACACAGAATAGGCTGCTAAACTGCGGTGACACACACTGAATGGAATATGTGACTTTGATATTTGAGTTTGAAAACTTAACACTATTTCTTACTATTCTGCAACTCTGCAGAGTACACAGAATAGGCTGCTAAACGGCGGTGATACACACTGAATGGAATATGTGACTTTAATATTTGAGTTTGAAAACTTAACAGTATTTCTTACTATTCTGCAACTGTGCAGAGTACACAGAATAGGCTGCTAAACGGCGGTGATACACACTGAATGGAATATGTGACTTTGATATTTGAGTTTGAAAACTTAACACTATTTCTTACTATTCTGCAACTCTGCAGAGTACACAGAATAGGCTGCTAAACGGCGGTGATACACACTGAATGGAATATGTGACTTTAATATTTGAGTTTGAAAACTTAACAGTATTTCTTACTATTCTGCAACTGTGCAGAGTACACAGAATAGGCTGCTAAACGGCGGTGATACACACTGAATGGAATATGTGACTTTGATATTTGAGTTTGAAAACTTAACACTATTTCTTACTATTCTGCAACTCTGCAGAGTACACAGAATAGGCTGCTAAACGGCGGTGATACACACTGAATGGAATATGTGACTTTAATATTTGAGTTTGAAAACTTAACAGTATTTCTTACTATTCTGCAAATGTGCAGAGTACACAGAATAGGCTGCTAAACGGCGGTGAAACACACTGAATGGAATATGTGACTTTAATATTTGAGTTTGAAAACTTAACAGTATTTCTTACTATTCTGCAACTGTGCAGAGTACACAGAATAGGCTGCTAAACGGCGGTGATACACACTGAATGGAATATGTGACTTTGATATTTGAGTTTGAAAACTTAACACTATTTCTTACTATTCTGCAACTCTGCAGAGTACACAGAATAGGCTGCTAAACGGCGGTGATACACACTGAATGGAATATGTGACTTTAATATTTGAGTTTGAAAACTTAACACTATTTCTTACTATTCTGCAACTGTGCAGAGTACACAGAATAGGCTGCTAAACGGCGGTGAAACACACTGAATGGAATATGTGACTTTAATATTTGAGTTTGAAAACTTAACAGTATTTCTTACTATTCTGCAACTCTGCAGAGTACACAGAATAGGCTGCTAAACGGCGGTGAAACACACTGAATGGAATATGTGACTTTAATATTTGAGTTTGAAAACTTAACACTATTTCTTACTATTCTGCAACTGTGCAGAGTACACAGAATAGGCTGCTAAACGGCGGTGAAACACACTGAATGGAATATGTGACTTTAATATTTGAGTTTGAAAACTTAACAATATTTCTTACTATTCTGCAACTCTGCAGAGTACACAGAATAGGCTGCTAAACGGCGGTGATACACACTGAATGGAATATGTGACTTTAATATTTGAGTTTGAAAACTTAACAGTATTTCTTACTATTCTGCAACTGTGCAGAGTACACAGAATAGGCTGCTAAACGGCGGTGAAACACACTGAATGGAATATGTGACTTTAATATTTGAGTTTGAAAACTTAACACTATTTCTTACTATTCTGCAACTCTGCAGAGTACACAGAATAGGCTGCTAAACGGCGGTGACACACACTGAATGGAATATGTGACTTTAATATTTGAGTTTGAAAACTTAACAGTATTTCTTCCTATTCTGCAACTGTGCAGAGTACACAGAATAGGCTGCTAAACTGCGGTGACGCACACTGAATGGAATATGTGACTTTAATATTTGAGTTTGAAGACTTAACAGTATTTCTTCCTATTCTGCAACTGTGCAGAGTACACAGAATGTGCTGCTAAACTGCGGCGAAGCACACTGAATGGAATATGTGACTTTGATATTTGAGTTTGAAGACTTAACAGTATTTCTTCCTATTCTGCAACTCTGCACAGTACACAGAATGTGCTGCTAAACTGCGGCGAAGCACACTGAATGGAATATGTGACTTTGATATTTTAGTTTGAAGACTTAACAGTATTTCTTCCTATTCTGCAACTCTGCACAGTACACAGAATGTGCTGCTAAACTGCGGCGACGCACACTGAATGGAATATGTGACTTTGATATTTTAGTTTGAAGACTTAACAGAATGTGCTCTAATCTGCAACTTTGCACACTAAACAGAATGTGCTCTAATCTGCAACTTTGCACACTAAACAGAATGTGCTCTAATCTGCAACTTTGCACACTAAACAGAATGTGCTCTAATCTGCAACTGTGCACACTAAACAGAATGTGCTCTAATCTGCAACTTTTCACACTAAACAGAATATTTTTTTTTTTTTTTTTTTTTTTTTTTTCCCCCCACACAAAATAACCTGCTGCCCCCACACACAGTAGTCCTAAAAAGGACTTTTGGTTCTTTTTTTTCACAATTTTTGTTTTTTTCCTCCCTACACTGCCTTTCCCTTCCTATCCTCAGCTCTCCCTGGCTCAGACTGAGCCGAACTCGATGGTCAGGTGCTATACAGCACCCGACCACGGGTTCTGGCCAGCCAATCAGTGTAATGCCAGCAGCCAACATGGCTGCTGGCATTACACCGATGTCAGAGCCTCCCTGCACGTTTATTGGCTGCGCAGCAGCCGCAAAACGTGCGGGGAGGAGACCCGAACATGGCGGGCGAGCACATGCGGTACTCGTACGAGTACCGCCATGTGCCGAGCAGAGCGATGCTCGAGCCGATCCGAGCATCGGCCGAGCATGCTCGCTCAACACTAATAGCGACATGCTTCTTAATATTTTTATTATCTGCTACAAGTACCTCGATCTGAAGTAATTCTGTTTCTTCAGAGACTGACGGCTAGGCTTGCACACAGACATCTTGGCTTAGAGATATCTGCATGCCTGCTCTGTCTGTCCCAGTCTTCTCTATGAGGCATCGCATAGAGCCAAAAGGCACGGAAGGGACTGACAGCGCAGGTGCGCAGACGGCTCTACACAAGAAGCCTTGCCGTCAGTCTCTGAAGAAATGGGATTACTTCAGATCGTGGTACTTGTGTGAGATAATAACACTATTAAGAAGCTAGTCACCATATGCCTAATTATTGCAGGGCGACTTTATATTGTGTGGTAGTTCCTCTTTAAATGGTTAGTGAAATTGCTAAACATAGTATCTGCAACTACTAGTCTGTGATTCCTAAAATGATGAGCAATTCAGAAGCAAATCGACGACATTATTGGGAGCAAAAATTACCACTGAACAAGAACAAGACAGTTTATTAACTCCCGGCATGTATAACCATGAGGTAATAGGGTCAATACCCCCTGTGATACATTGTATTACTGGTAGTCTAGTGTTATTCCTTATTGGTATAACAAATAAACAATCCAAAACTTCACATTTACTTGAATCAGCTCTTAAAGGGGAACTCTCACCTCTGTAAAAGTTCTCATCGTAATGTTCCTTTTTAGTTAATTTGATTGACAGGCTGCGGGTCAGCTCTATACCACAGCCTGTCAATCAGATCCTGAACTGACGTCACCAGCTCATTTTTAAAATGTTAAATCTCGGGATATCATGCATTAACTTGACCCTTTGAGTGCCAGAGGGGTACGGAATGCATTGCAAAGCAGTGCGTTCCGTACCCCTCTGGCACTCAACGGGTTTAAAAAAAGGGATTATAGATTAACTCAAAAGGAACATTACTATGAGGAGAACTTTTATAAAGGTGAGAGTTCCCCTTTAACCTGTTGAATGCTAGAGAGATCTCCAATGTATTGCAAAGCAGACATTTCATGTGTTCTAGGGGACACAAAGCCATTTTACTCTTTGCGTTCCAGGGAGGTAACCAAAACACATTGCTTTACAATGTACTGAATTCCTCCCTGGCACTCAAAGGGTTAAATCAATGAAACATAAATGATGTGCTCTATATAGTTTATTTTGGTTTGCCCCATACTTTTTTCCCACTTTTCTTAACCCTTTGAGTGTCAGAGGGGTGAACAACAAATTGCTCCTCCAAGAGTTGAATATCCCTATGGAACTCAAAGGGTTAATATACCAACCTCAGTCGCTGGCTATAAACATAGGTGATTGCATATGAAACAATGAATGCTTTGGATTTTGTGTTTTTTGACATTATTGTGTTAAATATATGTCAAATAAAATTCTAAAAGGTTAACTAATTAAAGATGCAATTACTGCGTTTTAAGACTTTGGTAATTTAGCAAAGACATAATGGCCTGCAGACTACTTCTCTTTATTAATTAAAACATACTGAAATAATTGGGTACATTCACTAAAGTATATCACCAATTATCCACTGCTTACATGAATGGTCATTAACTCCTGTAGAACTCAGAGGGTGTGGAAAGCATTGCATCTCTGTGTTCCACACCCCTCTAGCCCTCAAGGGGTTAACGAAAAATAAAATAATATGAGTCATGATATTTATGGTTGGTGATGGATAATTGTATATAAATTACAATTTCTGCAAAGATCTATATAATTGTTGTACTTAGCACACAGGAAAAATTTTCACAACCAGAGAGTTACAGATATAGATTAAATAACTGTTTTGTTATACAGGAATTTGTTTTAGCTTTTAGATTTTGTTCACAAAAAATCAATGATTAACAATAAATGTGAAATAGAATTAGGGATGAACTAATACAATTCTACTTGAAATTAGTTGCTGGCAGGGCTGCCACTTAGTAAGGGCAGGGGGACTGGTGTCTGGGGCCCTGGCAAGAAGGGGGCCCTGGGAGGAAAGTACGGCCAATGTTCTCACACTGAAATTGATTTAACAAAAGCAGCTGGGCCTTTCACAGAAGCCACAGCACGACATGCTACATGTGATCTATATGCCAATATTGCATGTGATGTGACTTAAGAGAACTGCACTAAAGGAACTCAGGAAGGCCTAGCCTGGATACGCAATCCAGAGGCAGCATGAGGACAGGCTTTCCCCAGGTCCTTAAGTTCAGGTCCATTCATCACATCATGATTAGCACTGGCATTTAATGCACAGGCAGTGGGTCATGCCAGGTCGTTTATAAAAGACTAGTTTTAAAGCCCATGTACACTGACCAACACTGGTGGTGCTGCAGCAAGCTCAGCCATCTCTACAGTGCATGACGGCTTCTGACAAACATCCTTAGCAAATTATAATATAGGATACCTATATTAATCAGTATGAGAGTAATGGTGCTGCTTCTCTCCCTAGCTCCCCCTCCCTTTACTGCTTTGCTACTAATATCAGGAGGATCTTTACTGCTGTCCTGACCAAGTAAGAGGTAACTACTGGTTGTCTTAGACTCCGCTATGGTAAAAAATTATATTTATATATTTTAGTCTTTGCTCTTCTCCCATACCCTTCATGCAGTCATGTTGCATCTGTGTTCTTCTGTTCCCTTTCTCTCCTAATTTGACCTCCCATTGCCCCAATTTTTGTACTTTTTCCCCTCTTTGTGTGTCTGTTCCTCCCTGTTCCTGTCTGGTACCTTTCTTTTTCTCCATCTAATTCTCTGATGCCCCTTCTTGTGGCACCAATCCCCTTATGTCATTTGTTTTCCTCTTGTACTCTTCCGCTTCTCTTTTGCTCAGTTTTACTTGTGCCTCTCAGTTTATTATTTACAACTTTGCTTCTCCCATATTCTTATCTGTATCCATCACCTGTCTCATCTTTATGGGTCAGTTCTTCAAAGCACCAACATATTAATGGCAGAAAGATGTTTATTAGTTAGTCCTTCATAGGATCAAGGCAGTGGAATGCTTACGGGTCAGTCCATACTAGGACTAAAGTCTACTAATGGCAGTGACATATTTATGAGTCAGTCATTCCAAGAACCAAAGTAGAGTAATCGCAGTGACATGTTTATGGATCAGTTCCTCCATGGACCAGTATGCTAATGACAGCAACATGTTTATGGATCAGTCCATACTAGGGTTAGAGTCTACTAATGGCATTGACAAGTTTGTGGATCAGTCCAAACAATGACTACAGTCTTCTAAGGCTACTACTACTAAGGCTACTAATGTATATTCTAAGGTATGTCTATGGGTCAGTCATTCCTAGTACCAAAGTATACAAGTGGACATTTTTGCCACTTATGGTATTAGCTACAACACATGTTTATAATTGTACAGAATATACATTGAGATGTAGTGAAATCATAACAATTCTGCATTTTCCTGAAGTGTATAAATATCCAAAAATATGAGAAGCTCTATGAATAAACAAACAGCATAATAGCCTGTTCAACAGCTAATCACTGCTCAGAAGCATCACATTTTAGCTCTCTAGTGCCATTACAGAGGAGCAATTTCCATATACATATTATACTAATCCAGCTCAAAAGGAAAGTCCAGTTCCAAAATGACAGGCAAATAATATGAATCAGCGTAATAGCAATATCAAAAAATGCTGGGATTATCTAAGCAGTATCAAATCCACATGTCAAGAAAATACACTGCAAATATATCCCTAATATGCTATGTAAAAACAGTGCCAGCATCCAGAATAAATATCTAGGTTCCACCTTCCCCAAGACCTCCCAGAGAATGTACAATGCCATATGAAGACATACAGTAATTCCCAGGGCTTGGATGAGAGTGAGAAAATAAAGTGAAAAAAACAAAGTAGTTCCTTGTAACTAGGAAAAGTCTACCAAATTAATCCATGTGGTATCAAAAAGATCATAAAATAGTTAATCACTGACTAGCGCATCTCAAATATGCTATTAGTGTCAGTGATGTTGAAGTAAAATAGCCTTTAGTTTACTGAACCTTTGACTCTTTGATTACCAAACCTATTATGGTACTGCAAAAAGCTGTATTAGCACATGAAACATCATTGAAACCTCTATTAGCATATGACACATCACTGAAAAGGCTTCATTAGAATATGCAACATAAATTATTTGCATATGAAAACATCACTCATGCTGCACTGTTCCACAATTAGCATACATTAGCATATGAAAGAAGCATGAGTATCTCCTGAACTGTATGTTTGATGGACTTTTGGTTAACATGACATATAGACAATTTGAAGGCAGTTTTCAAGTATGCAGACTTGAATTAAGGTGATAGATCCACTTTAAAACAAACAAGCAAGTGCATGGATTTCATTTAACCAATGTCATTGCCACCTGTATGGCCTATGCCAATATCAGGTGTAGGAAACATAGACACATGGGTAAACATTATTTCATCCCATAAAGAGTCCCCGCTTAAACCATGCATTCCACAATCATCCAACTCCAGTGCAAAGTTTTCCTCACATGTCCTGGTTCATGCTCTTTTACAAGCCTAGAATACCAACTGGTGATCTAAAATCCAAATCACGTTGTAAATAGCCACTGAGAAATAAATAAACGGCTTCAGAAAGATAATTTAAGCCTACAACGGACTACAAAAGATGTAGGCATTTATTAAACTTGTGCATATTGAGTAAACTTATTTTAGCCAAATTAATCATGCAAACATTTTTAAACATTCAGAGAAAATAAACTTTGCATTTACATTCGGTTAACCAGAATTTTATGGAAAGTTTTTGTTACATGACAAAATTCGTTCAAAATTCTTTTTAATTGTGAATGCCCCTGTTGCCTTCTATGGACTGATATTTGACCATCCTTTTTGTTCATTCTAGTAGGGATGTCATCATGGTAGATGAGCTAATTATAAAAATAAATATATATAATTTATTTTATTATTTGTTTTTTTAATGATGTACATAAGGTGCATGTCTATCCGCAAACCTCCACAGAAAAAGTAATGCAATGATCTCTGAGAAAAAGAAGGAACAGCATATTTAACTTTGCTAGAAATAAGATATAGGGGTTAAGATGTGCTAAAGTTGTGATAGAGATGGGAGTTTGTATTAAAACACTCAGGTGCAATAGGCATAGTTTCTGGAGATAGCAGTGGCATGATTGGAACACTGCATATGCACCAGTGGCTTGTCTAGAAAACTGCCTGTGTACACTACCTATATGCAGTTAAGTTTATGTGTGTCTGTGTGTGTATATGTGTGTACACTTAATTTTGAAAAGTAAATGTACCTGTACTGTACTAGTCCGTGACTCCTAATCCCACTACCTAGCTATTAGTTAATATAAATTAATACTAGCTGATCTAAATCTAGATGTTGTTAAACTAACAGTAGTACAGCTTCCAGCAGTAGAGTAAGGCAATCAGAAGAACTAGATATTAAAGATAAAATAATAAAAATATATATTTTGTTATTTTGTTTATTTCAAACAATGCAGGTAAATGAGATGATCTCACTGGCTAAATTGAAAGTAAGGAAAATATGCTGAATCCAGATTATTTTAGCTTGAGGGGCCATCCCCTTTTAAACCAGGATTGTCCAAAGTACAAAACACATCACTGATAAACTAGAGATTCACAGGCCGTTGCAACAATCAGTCACAGTCATAACCAAGGTGACTGTCCCTACACATCATAGAAGGATTGTATTGGCTTTTTTATGTATCAACCACTTCTTTTCTCTACTTTCCTACACACAGATCCACTTTCCCTGCTCCTGGTGCATGAACGAATGAAAAAATTACTTTAAATGAAACCACATATTTTGTAGTTTGTTATTCTGTAACTATGAGCCATATGTTCAAAGGGATAACCATAAAAAAATGTTGTTCGAAAGACAAATATAAGTCATTGAATGCATGAACGACATATTTTCCATAGAATGAACAACAAAAAAATAGTAATGTCCTTTGTGTACGACACAACTCCAGAATTGAAGGGCAAAGGGGCAGGGAAAGGGCATGGCTAAACTATTCTCCAGTGTCGTATAAAGGAAAAGAAAATTAGTCGTAACTGACGACAAAAGAAATTCTTACAAAAGAAAAAAAAATGTTGTCTTTGGTTAAGACATTTTTGTCCTTAGTTCAGACATTTTTAAATACATTTTTGTCATTAGTTAAGACATTTTTTTGTTGTTCCATAAGACAATTTCAGTCAGGACAAACGGCATATTTCCAATCACAACCGACACTCTCTGAAAATATTAATGATCCCAACTACACTGTACTTTGAAAAGTCGTTACAAACGCCAAAAGCTATTTTGCTACTTCTTTGAACATATGGCCCTTTGTGTACCTCTGAATTAGTGTGTTGCCTTCATCCGAATCTCATGATTTTCAGTTTATTTTATATTCATTACAAAATGAATGCACATGTCAGCATACATACAGTTGATAACTATTATATTACCTTCTATGCATCTTTTTTATTTGTCTGTCATGAAGTCAAGCCGTTCTGTCTCCATTGCTGCTCAGATTCCGAAATAATGAGATGTAAATATGTTATCTTTAAAATCCAAATAATCTAACACTTACCTTAAAACCCTGAAAAAAAGCTTGAATTCGGTTAGTAGGGTACCATTTCTAACGGGCCAGCACTTGAGCACTAACTTTTTAAACAAAACAACTGAAATCAGGTATCTGGCACCAGGAAACAGCTTCCTTTTATAAAAGCTCTTGATTATCTGCCTCTGGGGGTGATGTACTAAGAGGAAGAGAAGAAATTCTGGAGCAAATCAACTGTGACATAGTGACAAATAAAAATTCCTATTGATTTAAATAATGCTTTTAACCCCTTGAAAGCTAGAGAGGCCTCCAACATACAAATAGTTAAAATCCCCATTTATATCAATGTGAATGTGAGTCAGAGGGTGTTAATGGTTGACATCGCATTGATTTTCAGCAATCTGTGTGAATACAGTTTGGCGAATAATGCTAATATTTATTAAAGGGATAGTAATGTTTCACAAAAACAGCAGCTCCAATTAATCTTCATAGTATTTTAGCTACAGAGAGTGTTATTTCAATACTGTCAGATTTGTAGTTCAAGAGTAATCGAATGATAAAGTTTCCCCTTCCCACCCCTTTTACCTAGTGTAAGCCCCCACTCCTCAAATGTGGAATCTGGTCACTTGACTGGACAGCTCACAGCAAGGGAAAATCTTCTTACTGTGAGAACAATGAAAGCCCTGCCCCCACTGACAGGTTTTTCCCTTATTGTAATTGAAGATTGTCCTTCTCTGAAATCCACTTTGACATTACCCTGCTGCTCTGAGCTGAGCAGTGACATCAGTAAAAGTGGATGGAGGGGGATACTTTATCATTGAATTACTCTTAAACTACAACTCTGACAGTATTGAAATAACACTCTCCATGTTATTAATTAATTGGAGCTGCTTTTATTATGAAACATTACTATCCCTTTAATGCTGGAGGATATTAACTTGATTCATTTGAGTTCATCTAATATAATGTCCAACTCTATATGTAAACCTAGTCAGGTTTCTTATTCAATAATCAATCAATATGCAATTGCTGAAGTAAAGCCAAAATGGATTAACAATCAATATATTTTAGTACTGTTTAGGATGTTCCAAAGCAGGTCTTAAATAATAAATTAAGTACAAAATTAGATTCAGCATGTGCCATTTGTTTAGGCTCTACTGTATGAACTAACATGAACGTAATTCCTTCTTACTTGTTATATACTGTGTAGTGCAGGAAAGAAAAAAACTTTATAATCATGATCTCTTGATGCCATATTTATCAGTATTACAACCATTTAGTTCAACACCAATATAAAAAAAAGTGAAAAAAAAGAGAAAAAAAATGTTTTATAGGTTTTCCTATGATGAATTTTAACAGGGACTGGATAAAATGTATTAAAGGGATAGTAATACTTTGTTTTAACTTTATTTTATTTTGTAGGCATTAAAAAAACATGAAGAATGATATAAGTCTTATCTCTCAAACCTTTATGGTTTAAGAGATATTCACAAACAAAGTATCCCCCCCGTTCAACCAGATCAGAAGGGAGGTGCCCAGGTAGACTGCAGAGAGGGACAATCTTCAATTAAGATAAGGGAAAAAGCTGAAAAACTTGTCAAGGGGGGAAGGGCTTTCATTGTTTTCATACAAAGAAAATTGTCCCCTTCTGTTATCTGTCCTGTCATACAACCAGACTCACATCTGAGAAGAGATGGCTTACACTAGGTAAAAGGGGTGGGAGGGGAACTTTGCTTGTGAATATCTCATAAACCATAAAGGATTGAGAGATAAGACTTATATCATTCTTCATGTTTTTTTAATGCCTACAAAATAAAATAAAGTTAAAACAAAGTATTACTATCCCTTTAAAGTTCATTCATACCTCCCAAGGGGGAAGAGGGGGTTACTGTCCCTCAGAGATGCAAATTCCTATGTCCCTCTTCCCTTCTCTGTTGTCCCTCTTTTTAGGTAATCAGACTGTGGTGTGCATGTAAGTGTACTCACTGCTAAACACCAATAAATCTCACATTAATGTTTGTTTAAACTTCAGTATATGTTTATAAATTAGTCTGTATAAATAAATACTTTGGTCTTGTTCTAAATCATTTGTTCAGCAAAATAAAGAGGTTCAATTGGTAATTAAAGTGGATCTATCATCACTTTATAAGTTTTTATCATTATGTAGAATACTTAGCGAATAATTAAAAAATATTATTATTATTATTTTTTTTTTTAAGTTATTTGCGAGAAAATTACAGTTTAAAGTATGCCCAGAAGCCTACTTCCAGCTAAACTGCTCTTTCAGCAGTTTGCAGCACTGCCCCTGCTCCCATCACTCTCTCCAGCATCCTCCAATGATGGAGTCCTTCTGTTAGTAAGCTGGAGAGATCTCATTGGCTAGATATCGATCTCTGCCAATGAGATCACTCCAGCTTACTAACAGAACTCCTCCGTCATAGGAGGATGCTGGGTAGAGTGATGGGAGCAGAGGCAGTGAGGCAAACTGCGGCAAAAGCAGTTTAGCCGGAAGAAAGCTGCTGGGCATACTTTAAACTGTAATTTTCTCAAAATAACGTGTTTTTTTTTTTTTTTAAATAACGGTTTATAATTATTCGTCAAGTATTCTACATAATGATCAAAACTTGTAAGGTGATGATAGATCAACTTTAAGTATCCTTAAAATTATGTTAAATGTTCTAGCTACCAGGTCTGCCTTTAGCACCACCACTACCTAAAACAAAAGCCCCCCCAGCCATATGAAGCGTTTTGAGAAATGCTCTCTTCCTCATGATCACAGTGAGGATGATAGAAACAGAGAACAGTGACAAAGGCAATGTTTAGATATATTGTCTTTCTCACATGGCTCTCTTTGAACATGTGCGAAGCCACTGGGGAACAGTTGGAACGTTCTGCTTCGGTTCTGGAGTCAGTTACAGCTTCCAGTTACAGGCATGTCACCTGAAGTTAAAGTGATAGTAATACTTAAACTTCAATATATTTAGTTCTGTAGATATTAAAAAAATTAATTAATTGCACTGTTTCAAATCTCCCAAACCTTTATGGTTTGGGAGATATCAGTCTTCAAAGTTCCCCCTTCCCTCCTCTTGTGCTGATGTCAGCTTTCAAAGCTACAGCCGGAGATTGCAGTCCATAGACTGTCCTTCAGCTCTTCAGCAGAGCAGTGATAGCAGTAGTTACAAAGAAATACTTCATTTGAATGGTCTACAACATGTGCTTGCAAACTAGGCACACATTGTAGACCATTCAGATGAAGTATTTCTGTGTAACTACTGCGATCACAGGTGTCTTGAGAGGTGTTAGGGTATAGGGTCTACAGAATAACATAAGATTTGGAGATTTCATCACACTGGAGAAGTGATTTCCACTTTATTGCATCTTTATCACTTCTTTATCTCATGTAGAAAAAAGTCAGAGATGCTCAACTAGGCTCATGAGCTAGCAAATACATGCAAGAAGCTCACTGGGACTGTGTCCTTGCACCCAGGGTGCAATCTCTTTTAGCTCACCAGTGCCATACACAGAGAGGAAATCTTCCGAAGCATATCGTACTGGTCCTGCCAAATGACAGTCCAGCCATGAAATGCCAGACAATTCCTCTCTGAACTAAGGGAAACAGCTAACCCCAGGCGTACGTTTCAGCCTTCTTGGGCCTCGTCAGTGAGGTGCAGCTGATCCCTCTAGGCACTGTGAGCAAGGGGTCATGGGGTGCGAGGACACAGTCCCAGTGAGCTTTTGCATACCCTTGCAAGCTCATGAGCCTCATGAGTCTGGGGTTAGCTGCTTCCCTTGTTCAGAGAGGAATTGCCTGGCATTTTGTGGCTGGACTGTCATTTTGGCAGGACCTGTATGATATGCTTCAGAATATTTCTTCTCTGTGTATGGCATTTGTGAGCTAAAAGAGATTTCACACTGTGCATGAGGACACAGTCCCAGTGAGCTTTTGCATACCCTTGCAAGCTTATGAGTCTAGTTGAGCATCTCTGACTTTTTTTCTCTCTTTCACTTTATCACACCTTAGTGCATAACCCTCCAGGGGAAAAATGCACTAAAGCTTAATAAGGGGGCAGAATTCTTGTTTATGTACTGAGATGCCTTTGCTATAATCTACATGTGAATCTGCCACCAGCCACAATCCATCAACACTGTCATGACTTATACCTTCGACAGGTTTATGATTTGCACTAATTCAACAATACCTAATTTGCATATGGAAATGCAGTTTAATGTGCCATTGTCATATTCATGTGGATGTGTTTATTTGTTATATGTGGCTGTCACATGCTCTAAGCTCCAATAGCAGCCTGATTCACATAAACACAGGACTTGCAAGGCACTCTTCAGGAAGTACCTTGCGAGTCTTGCTTTAATCTGCATCAACTTGGATAGCACGGTCAGCTGGTTCAATCAGGACAGAAGGGCAGAGAAGATGTGATATATAGCTTCTCTGCCATTCTCTAATTTCAGAACCCTTTCAGTGCCACAGGTTTGTCACATTCTTATGGCACTGAATGTTTGTGCAATTCACATCCTTATGGCACTGAACAGGTTAAGGGAGTGATCCTGTTTGTGGTGCTGCTGAAGTCCGAGCTGGTGAATTAAGTATCTCCCCTTCCTCTTGCATCCTTAATATTTAGTGAATATAACAATGTGTGTCTCCAGTGTCAAGGCAATGTGCTCGCCACACATCGCCAGACACACATCGTGATAGCATCACTCCTTAGCACATCTGCCCAGTTTGCCTTAATAAACCAGGCCCACAAACTGCTTCAAATGCATAATGTACTTTTTATAAACATTTCTCCAGCTAATAAAAATAGTCAGTCCTCAAAGGGCCGTTGGTTCAATGAAATACATTTTGTATGGGATATTATCCTAAAATAATAATAATGATATTTCGGGGAACAAAATTTAGATTTTGATAGTGGATAGTTGTTCTGTTAAGAGAAACTACATACATTTACATGGTGTAAAGGGGCAATGCAGAACAGTCTAATTTCATGATAATTTATTTTAATATTACTGAAGCACCACCAGAGAATGTACTGTCTGCAAAAATATATCCTAAAGAAATACTGTACATCCTTTGATACTACAAGTCATATATTGGGAAGTGTCAACTGTATGTTTCCATGGCAGCTATTTTCTAATTTTACTTACAATATGGGTGGTTTCATTTTGTGCATTTCTTTAAACTAACTATCAGTCTTACATGATATTAATGAGGGTTTAGAATAAATCACTTTTAAATTGCTTCCTAGTGTGGTCTATTGCATGATTAAGAGCCTTCTGTCCTTGATCTCACTTTGTAGTATTCTACTCACTAAGCAGCTCTCAGCTACAGATAGAGTTGGGATGACTAATTTGCCAATCAATGTACAGTAGGAGCAAAGATGAAACGTAAATCTTGGTTGAATCTATCCATCCATCTCTGTAAAGTCGTAATAGGTAAACCATCTTGTGTCTTTTACTGAATGACTAAAAAAAGACATTACTGAACTGGAAAAGGTGCAGAGAGACGTGCAACACAACTGATAAAGGGACTGGAGTATCTGAGTTACAAAGAGAGACTAGCCAAACTGGGTTTGTTTACATTAGAGAAGAGACGTCTAAGGGGTGATATGATTATCATTTACAAATACATTCAAGGTCAATTCAAAGAACTATCCAATGAATTATTTATGCATAGAGCTGAGCTAAGAACAAGAGGTCATCCATTAAGACTTGAGGAAAGGAGCTTTCGACTAAAACAAAGGCAGGGATTCTTTACAGTAATGGTGGTAAGGCTATGGAATTCTATATCTCGGGATGCTGTGCTTGCAGATAATGCAACTGCATTCAAAAAATCAATGGATGCCTATCTAGCACAGAACAATATTGACAATTATGACAGATGGCTTCAAAGCAAACAGGATATTGATCTGGAGAACTATTTGATTACCAATTGGAGTCAGGAAGGAATAATTCCCCCCCCACACACACACTTGGGACTACATTGCAAATTGCCCCAGAGGGCTTTTTTTGCCTTCCTCTGGATCAACAGGGGTGTTTTTGGCATGGGCTGGACTTGATGGACTCATGTCTTTTTTCATCCTTATCTATTATGTTACTATGTTACTGCTTTTCCTAAGCAATGGAAAGAACATCTATATGTATGCAAAATGGGAGCCTTTTGACAACCTATATTGAAATTAAAAGATCTCAGTAAATCAAAGCATAGCAAAATGAACGTTTCACTGAGTTGAGTACAAATTGCTGCTTCCTGAAAAACCCTACTGGAGTACTATAACATTGACTTTAACAGAAGTAAGCTATACTGATAGTCAGAACTCAGATCCACTGTAAGCAATTCAAGTTGAAATTGAGTTCCTTTAACAAGAATTATTCCTAACACTTGAGTAACATCATTATGGTTATTGAGGAACATCTGTGTTAGTCTCCTAATTTGTATTATTTTATATTATGATTAAAAAAACATATTTCCATCTTACATGCATTTGTGCAGTATGTTATGCATGAGGTTATGATGAGCCAGAGACCTGTTATTGAAAAGATCCAACAATATTTTGTTAGTCATTTGTTTGTAAAATACGTTTATAAGATAGATACCTTTAGGTCTTGTCAGTTTATGCACATTACACATTGCCTGTCAGATACTAACATTACATACTGCTCTCCCTCCCAACTGCCATCCTGCCAGCCAGTAGTATTAGCTAATTTATATAACTTGCTAAATAAATGAAACAAAATATCTAATAAATAAAAATGACTACTACAAATTAATGATTTTGAAATTACGTATGTGTCATGTATTTGTCACAAAGAAACAGTTCCACTGTAAGACCTGTATAAAAGTTATTAGATTTATGTAATTGGCATGTATATACCATAAAAAATGATCACTGAATTTGTTTATCAGAAAGACATAGTTAGGTGCCCTTAAAACGGCAGTCTTATATATTTTTATATATTTTGGCAGCTCCTGTATATATTGTTTGTGGAAGTTTGCCTTTATTTCACACCTGCCCTTCTCATAACAAACAAAGGGCATCAATATTTCTTAATAGATTTGAAGCACCACTAGTTTACAGTCGTAAGCTGCAAAAGAGATCAAATGAAACCGCAAAAGAGATCAAATGTAAAAAAAAAATATATATACATGTTGCATGTAAAATTTTGGTCACATGTTTTCTAGGGGTGGGCGAAAAGTGAGAAAAATTTTCTGCATGACTTTTTGTGAAAAACTGCAGATACCTTATTTTACCACCAAATATAATAGTTGTGCTACTTATATTGAAAAATGTTTTAAAAAAAAATTGGCATATTTTAAAGGAGGACCCCATTATTGGCCCAGTTGTGGGAGATTGGCCAAAAGTGTCTTTCAAAAGGAATAGTAACTTAAAAGATAAAATGTCACCAAGTGATATCTACTTAAAGTCAAAAGTGCTGAAAATAGTAATAACAAAAATGTCCTTGCATATAGAGCAGGGATGTATAAATGTGGAAAGAAGGGATGCATTACCTGCAAACACTATGCCTGTGGGAATAGTATGAATAAAAATATCTTTATATCAGAGGAGACAGGTAAACAGTATAAAATGCAAAGTTTTATGAACTGTAATTCAGACTATGTTGTCTACCTATGTACATGTTCTTGTGGTATTCAATACGTGGGTCGCACTATGTGAAAATTAAGAGTGCGATTCACAGAACATAGTAACATAGTAATTTAGGTTGAAAAAAGACTTGCTTCCATCTAGTTCAACCCTTTTCCTATTCCTGTTTACCATTTTTGATCCAAACGAAGGCAAAAAAACCCTCAATATAGCAATTTCAAATTCTGCCTTGAATGGGGAAAACATTCATTCTTAATTCCAAATAGCAATCAGATTTCTCCTTGGATCAACAAGCCCTAACTAAATATTAATCCCAATACTAACGTACATAGCCCTCTATGTTATGCTCTTTTAAATAAGTATCCAGGCCCTTTTTAAAGGCATCTAATGTATTCGATAGCACTACCTCCTCAGGCAGTGAATTCCATACCTTTATTGTCCTTACCATAAAAAAAACCTTCCGCTGTTGTAGATTAAATCTCCTTTCCTCAAGTCTAAGCGGGTGGCCCCTTGTACGTAATATTAGTAACAGGATGGATAAATAGTATCCCTAAACATTTCATGGAACATGAAGAATGTCATCCTGATATTTTTAAAGTTACAGCTATTGAAAAAATTCCGACAGACAGGCGAGGAGGTGATCGGTTGCTGACTCTTAGAAAACAAGAAAACTTTTTCGATCCATCAATGATGATTATTCATCACCTATTGTCCTGTTGGTACGCTCCAGAATTACTCCAGTTCTTTTTTGTGCATCAACCTCTGTGAGTAAACAAAGGTCTGTGACAATTAAATGAACTACCATATTTTCATAAATAAACAAAAATGCTTCTTACTTTAGAATATGAAAAAATATATGCAAGAGGTAAACTGATATATCTAAGCAGGAAAAGTATTATATTCACGTATTCACTTATAATATTTGTTAAAATGTGCTAAATCGCTTACTCTAACTAAACACAAATTTGAAACCATATGAGTATGACCACCACTACCAGCGGTGGCATTGCACAGTTTGCTGCTACTGTAATTCCTGCTGCTGCTGAATTTCAAGGGCAGCAGGCTGATAAGATGCAGGCTAGTGTGCCTCAGACCACCATGAGGCAGATATAGTTGTTGATACCTTTATTGGCTAACTAAGCAGATTTAGAATGCAAGCTTTCAAGACCTTAGGTCTCTTACTCAGGCATGTTATACAGATAAATATGAAAACATCTCTTATATACAAGTACACATTGCATTGTTTAGAATGGAAATCAGATAAGAGAACCCAGTCCAGATCCAGATACTTTGATCAGTCAATGGTAAATTGCATTCTTCCTCTGCGGCTTTAGAGGTATTTACGATCCCATTAGGGCTATTGGAAAGGTCAATCTACAATGAAATAATGTGACAAGAACTCTATGTCTTTATTCAAACCATTATGAATAGCATTAAATTTCAATATTAACTTAATCTCCCATACTTTTCTGTTCCTCTGAGTGCGGAACAGTCCCATCAGTACAGTTAATCTAATGTCCTGACACTGTGTCCATTTTGGCAAAAATGTTCTCCCAATGGCGTCTCTGTCTTTTTGCTGTTGACACTGGATCTGTGGGAATTAAACCTTTTATGTAGTGGTTGTCCGGTTTCACCCACATAAAGAGCTGTTGGGCATTTTGCACACATGATGAGGTATATTACATTGGATGATTTGAAGGTAAAGGTACCATTGAGCTTATGGTGTAACTGGGTGTTTGGTATGGGTACCTTGTCTGTGGTGTAAATGTGTGCACAGGTCTCACACCTCTTTTGTAGGCAGGGAGATGTGCCATTTTTTGGATTTGACTAATCAAAGTATCTGGATCTGGACTGCATTCTCTTATCTGATTTCCATTCTAAACAATGCAATGTGTACTTGTATATAAGAGAGATGTTTTCATATTTATCTGCATAACATGCCTGAGGAAGAGACCTAAGGTCTTGAAAGCTTGAATTCTAAATCTGCTTAGTTAGCCAATAAAGATATCAACATATATATTTGCCTCCTGTATTTCTACGGCTAACACGGTACCAACTCTCATCTGCAGACCACCATGGACACTGTGGGAATAGGGTACAGCAGTAGTGATGTGGAACTAGGACAGGTTCAGCTTACCAGCAGCAATACTCCTGGTCCTAGTTGTAGTAATGATTCTGAGACAGCAGAAGAAATAGCTGGAACATCATCTTCTGCCCCAGCTTGTAAAGGGAAATGTGGAGGAGAAGAAAAAGAGGCCATTCTTCTCCACCTTTCCCCACCCCCTGAGGTTCTGGGTGATAAAAATTATTGCTGATATGATTCCTCAGAGCTTTTGATGCTGACAAGCCAAAGTCCTACAAATTTATTTTTCCTCAGGGCTTGGGCCTCTAACAAGTTTAAGTCCTACATATCAATTTTCCCTAATAGCTTGGGCCTCTGACAAGTATAAGTCCTACAAATCATCTTCTACAAAATATTATATTTGGGAAATGTTCAGATCATTAGATTGTTAATCAGGCTATTGTATTCATGGGTTGATCAGGTTTAGAAATATTTAACTATCCTTGCCACTAAATGATATAGGTAAAGGGTTGTAATGTGTTAGTCGTGGAAAAAGCAGTTGATTGGTAGAGTAAACATGATACCTTTATTGGCTGAGTTGCCTTAGAGTGCAAGCTTTAAAGAAAACTTAGGTTTCTTCTTCAGGCATGTTATAGAATGAAAGCTGAATATCTATGATATATATAGATAAACATGACATATACACATACATATATACAAATGGTATTCAGCTATACTTCTATAACATGTCTGAAAAAGAAAGACAGGGGCTATACACCAAGGTGTGATATGAGGCGATAAAATGGAAATACCTTCTCCAGTGATATCACTTCTCCAGTTTCTATGTTATTCTATAGAGCCTATGCACTAAGATCTCCAGAGTTGTAGAAATCTTAGTGTACTGGCTCCACAGAACATAGAAACCAGAGAAGTGATATGAGTGGAGACATCATCTCCACTTTTTCACCCCTTTAGTGCATCTTCACCATAATTTGTTTTGAAAGCTATCACTCTAAAGCTACTCAGTCAATAAAGGTATCACTGTTTATCAGTCTCCTAAACAATATATCAAAATAAAATCAATATAGAACATAGATAAGCATGGATGAGAAGTTTTCTATAGTTTTTTAAGGATAATATTCTCATCAACTTCAGATAGCCAATATAATCCAATGTAACAAGAACTGAATGAAAAAACAGCCTGAGATGCACTGATTGACCCTGTCTGATTTGAGGTGGAACTATCACTCTAATACATGGGCATTTAGGGCTCGATCCAAATGTTGGCATCGGCAGAAAAAAATGGCGACGGTGGTTTTGTACGTCAAGTAAGCAATGCAAATGTTCCTACTAGTAAAAATAACGGCAGTTCTGAAACACACATCGCCCGTCTCCAAAACATCAAAATCTCACCCATAGAGGATAATGTACAAGCGAAGCCAAGAGCCATTCAAATGTTGGAGTTAGGGCTAACGCGAGTTAAATTGCAACATTTCACTCCAGAAATCGAATGCCTATTTTTTTTGGAGAACATCACACAAGTCAGAGTAGAAAACCACCGTCGCCAGTTCTGAACAGCATTCTCTGTGCTTCCCTAACCAGCCAGTAGGGGAACACAGAGATGGCTTTCAGCACCATGGACAGCTTTGAATGCCATAGGGATGTGCACTGCTCACCCCTGTGGCATTCAAAGGCTTACAATAAAGAAAACTAGTACACCAAGCACTGCACAATGCCCCCCTTCGACATTACCCCCCTTAGTATGTCACATATATTGCATATATGCGACATACTAACTCCATCCACATCCACCTCAGGGACATCCATGTAGTGGACACATTTCTGATATTCAACACTTAACTCTTTGAGTACCAGAGAGGTAGGAAAGTATTGCTTAGCATGTTTCCTACCCCTTTGGTACCCAAAGGGTTAATAGGCAAGGTATGGACTATATACCTTGCCTATATATATATATATATATGTGTGTGTGTGTGTGTGTGTGTGTGTGTGTTTTAAACATTTTATTACTAAAAGACTTTAATTAAACATATATTTACTTAGATTCATTCATTTCTAATGCCCTACCTCCTGTGTCCCATTGCTATTAGTACTTTTGCTCCACTCTCCTTCAAACGGAGAGTGGAGCAAAAGTACTAATAGCAATGAGACACAGTAAGTAGGACATTATGAATGAATGCATCTAATAAAGAAACTATTGAAGGAAGCAGCCCTCCGCAGTGCTCCCTTCATATACTTTCATTGACATCCGATGGCTGGGGACATTGAAGAGGACAGAGGCATTGGAGGTAGCGGGTGGAGGAGAGAGAGACATCAGAGAAAGCGGGTGGCAAGCTTGTATTTGCTGCCTGCTTCCTCCGATACCTCTCTCCCCCCTCCTTTCTCGTAGGCATTGTCCCCTGCCTGGCGTCGCACATTCTACAACTTTGTCCCTTCTCACTCACTTTCTACTATGGAGTGCTGTGATTGGCTGTGGTGCTAGGTAACAATTTTATTGTGTGTTATTAGGTAAGATTTTCTAAGCGACGCAGGTTTAAGGTGAACGTGTATTTTGTTGGTCATCGCTCGTTAGCCTTTCTGGGTAAGGAAGATTTTAATCTCACATTACCCGGTCTTGCTTAACTTGCGAAGGCAGTTTTTTTCTTCACATTGGTTTTAATGCCAACATTTGGATCGAGCCCTTAAAGTGGGACCCATGGGCCAAATGCTGCCCACCTAAACCCAGGGTATGGCCGACCTAAGATTTTTAACAAAACCTATTTAACTAACACACATGAACAAGAGTATGCAAGTAAGGCCTAACCAACTGCTGTTACCTTACAGTTCAAAAACAGTTGTGTTAAATAATAGTATTGTCTCTGTCTTGATAAATAAATAAATTCATATCTTTGAATGGCTGAAAGGCTATATTCATTTTTATTATCAATAAAAAATAATGTGGACCTCACACATGTATCTTTCTGCTCAAGTGGCCTCCCAAATGAAAAAATGTGCATGGCCCTGCTCTAATACTAGCTTTGCTTGTTTTACAGATCATTAAAATATGTTATAATTTTTTTTGGTAAAAAATTTTTTTTTTGTTAATTAACCATTATACATTAATGGTATACTGTGGCATTTTATGCTCATTCCCTGCACATATAAATGTGACATATCTCATGTGTCTTTATAATGCAGATAAAATATTTATAGTATACTGTCTTAGATATATGATAAATAGTACCATCAGCAATTACAATTATTTAAAAAAATCTTATCAACACAAATATGCAGTTCATAAAAATGTACAATTAAAAGGTCAAAATTAATCAACCATTGACCAAATGAATCATACTGGGATTGGGAACAACACTTAATTTGCAGGTAGTTAGTGATCCTTATTTGGGATTCATGATTAATGAATCTTGTCAAATTAAAAAGTCAATGTGTTCAAAAAATAAGTTATGGTCAATTAATTCTAACATGGATCCTAGAGACATCTCCAGTGCATTGGAAAGATCTCTATCATCCAAACAATTAAAAGACATTTTGTATTCCCACTGAATATTATTTTTTAATGGCCAGTTGCAATTATCTAATATTTATAAGCAAAGTCGCTATTGTCGGACATGGTACTGGGGAAAAAATATATTGATAAGATGGTGATAGATCTGTTAGCTACTAAGATTGTTTTACTTATAGATAATTGTTCATTTATGTTACCTGTACTATTTATCACAACTAGTGCAATGCATTAGGATAAGGGAGTTTATCATGGGTATTATTATTTTATTTTTTTCCCATCAGCAATTACAATTATTTATAAAAATCTTACCAACACAAATATGCAGCTCATAAAAATGTACAATTAAAAGGTCAAAATTAAAAATAATATTCAATGGGCAAAAATGTCTGCACATTTTTTTGTTATCCGGTATTTTTTCACAGCACAGGTAATTGATTAGCATGCCGTGTTTGGAAAAAATATGTTTAGCTGTTTGGTTTTTTTTGGCATCGGAGGGAATTGGATTGAGCCCACAGAGAGGGAGCAAGGGATTATGCCTAGGATATTAATGCACACATAGAACAAATACAATTAAATTCTTAGGCATAGTGGCTTCTCAGGTACTGCTCAAGTGATGTTTTTTGTTCCTATGTGCAATGGCTGTGAGGAAATTTTCATATCAGACTGGTCTCCTTCATTGACAACCTAGCTCTGAAATGTCAGGCAAATCCTTTCTACAAGAGAAAAACATCAAAAACCTGAAACAAACAGTCCAGTCTTATGTAGGCCTTGTTGTCAGAGTGCAGCTGATTCCCTCTAGTCTATGGCTACTGTGGTACAAAGCTAGTTTGTGTCTTACTATATCTACCACTGCAGTGAGACTAGTTTGGGTAGGTCAGTATGTTTTGTTCTATGGCTACCATGAGACAACGCTGTGTATTAGTGTGTGTGGTTCTATGGCTACCAGTGAGGTGAGACAAGGTTGGTTGTCAGTATATGTGCAAAAGAGTGGAAAAATGTAACGTTTACTTTCTGTATGAATTCTCACATAAGGTTTTTGCACTTTTCTGTTTTTGGGTGAAAGTTTAACCAATGCCTACGGATGCTATAGGAAGCCTGCTAAACATTAGCTGTGCATTTTCTTTTACAATACATAAAACCATAACATGCAGATATTACCTTTGCTTTGTTCCCTTTCTACTGAATGTGCCAAAATTTTGAGCTTGGCTTCCTCCCTCTCTACTACTTTTCGCTACATTCAGAGATTTTTTCCTCACTCTCAGACAGCCCGAGTTTGGACAGTTCAGACTACATAGCATCCTGTAGCTTCATTTACATGAGTGAGGACACCACTGAGATCAACTTCACCACAGGTTTTTAACTGTTCAATTCCTGGAGATTATTTTTTCCTTAAAGCTCACTGCAATATCAGTCAGGAAGCTATAGACATAAGTTTTCTGATCCAGGGCTAAATTGTTTTGCAGGTGGTAATTTTACTCTGGCTGTAACTACAAATGTCTCCATAATTGTCAAACCAGTGATGACATTTATTACCCGCAACTGAAGCCAACCCTACACTTTGAGGTCTGCTACCAAAGGAGCTGTTGAGGGGAACTGTCACTTTCTATGTCTAAGCCTGAATATAGACAAACTAATTTATCTGGAGTATTACAAGATATTATTACATAAGCAAGGTAAAGTCAATGTTTCATATGCACAGAAGTGACATTAATGCGCAGAATAAATGCTATATAAAATATGTGTATATCATATAAGAAAATAAACTAGTTCCATACTAATCAAAAGATTACATTTGTACAATGACATTAGTGATTTTCATTTGGGAATTTAGCTTCCCCGCTCAGTGCATTTTTATCTATTTGCAATGTCAGCCATGTTCCTAAATGGATAGTAATGTTTCATAATAAAAGCAACTCTAAGTAATCATCATAGTATTTGGACTTTGGAGATTCTGTCAAAGTTGTAGTTCAAGAGTAATTCAATATCAAAGTATCCCCTCCCGCCCCTTTTACTGATGTAACACTGTTCAACCAGAGCAGAATGGAGGTGCCCAAGTAGACTACAGAGAGGGACAATCTTCAATTAAGATAAGGGAAAAACCTGAAAAACGTGTCAAGGGGGGCAGGACTTTCATTGTTCTCATAGGAAGAAGATTGTCCCCTTCTGTTATCTGTCTGGTCTATGGACTGCATTCCACATCTGAGAAGAGATGGCTTACACTAGGTAAAAAGGGGCAGGAGGGGAAACTTTGCTTGTGAATATCTCTCAATCCATAAAGGTTTGAGAGATAAGACTTATATTGTTCTTCATGTTTTTTTAATGCCTACAAAATAAAATAAAGGTAAAACAAAGTATTACTATCCCTTTAAAAAATGCATATACTACATTACTTTTGTCAGAATGTTAATGGTCTCTAGCCCAACAGGTATTTATAATTTTCAAGTATGTAAATACTGGTTGTAAAATGAAGAGTAAAGTTTTAATTTCTATATTCATTACATTTATGTAGCTCCTTTTACTTATCATATAAAATGAATGTCAGATTTAAGACTTTTAAATATCTTGCAATATTGAGTGTAGATTTAGCTCTGCATACAGGACATAAACCTCACAAGAGCTGATAATAGGTAAAGACTCATACACAGTTGTGCTGGGTCTCAGAAGATGCAGTAATTCCTCCCAGTACTCCCTGGTGACCTCTTAGCTATATGCTGCTCTATCAGTCAAGTTAATCAAATCGCCAATAACTCAGGGATAAGTAATGCTTTCTTAGATATTTTATGTGACACTCTACTATAATAACTATATTTAGTAATGTAAGAGATGGTCACCCATCATGAGCAGAACTATAAATCCTGTAAGTGTTTTATAGGGTGTTGTATGCAGCTGTGATGCAGAATGGACCTCAGTCACCTCTCTTGCACTTGGAATGAAGCTCTCATATATTTAATAAGCTTTCCAGAACTTCTAATGTAGAAATGTCCAGTTTCTAAAACATCAAATAAATTTTTTGAACTAAAAGTAGTAAAAATGAATTACGTGTTAATGCCAAAAAACATTATTGCCTAGATTTTTCATGCAGGGTGAAAACTCTTCTGAAAGCATAAAATGCTCGCTTTTTTCTGTATTGTTCAATAAAAGCCTAGTTATTATAATCTGCCATTTTTGGTAACTTTGGATATAAAATGATAAGATTCTATTTATGCAAAGCTGCAGAATATCATCTATTAGCAATATATTTCCCTCTCACTTAAAGGAATACTAAGACCTAATAACAAATAATCCCACTTAATCTATGAACAAAATCTTAATGGATACTATGAATTAATGAAAATTAGTTTTTAAAGGGATAGTAATAATATTTTTATCTTTATTTTATTTTGTAGGCATTAAAAAAATATGAAGAATGATATAAGTCGTATCTCTCAAACCTTTATGGTTTGAGAGATATTCACAAGCAAAGTTTCCCCTCCTGCCCCTTTTACCGAGTGTAAACCATCTCTTCTCAGATGTGGAATCCAGTCCATAGACCAGACAGATAACAGAAGGGGACAATCTTCTTCCTATGAGAACAATGAAAGCCCTGCCCCCCCTTGACAAGTTTTTCAGGTTTTTCCCTTATCTTAATTGAAGATTGTCCCTCTCTGCAGTCTAACTGGGCACCTCCCTTCTGATCTGTCTGAACAGTGTTACATCAGTAAAAGGGGTGGGAGGGGGACACTTTGTCATTGAATTACTCTTGAACGACAACTCTGACAGAATTGAAATAACACTCTCCAAAGTCCAAATACTATGATGATTAATTAGAGCTGCTTTTATTATGAAACATTACTATCCCTTTAATTAGTACTGTTCATGGAGGCAAACATGATTTTTTGTGGCAGGTCTCTACCACTAAGAAGCCTTCAGTGGAAAGAGTCTGAATCATGCCTGTTTCCATGGATATTAGATACAGAAACATATTTAACCCTTTGAGTGCCAGAGGGGTATGGAATGCATTGCTTTGCAATGCGTACCGTATCTCTGTCAGGCACTCAAAGGGTTAAGAACAAGACAAGTGACATTTTCTTCATGCTGGAGAGCCCATGGAAAAGAGAAAAATGTATCTGATCCTATAGAAATTCCTATATAAAAAACACTTTTCACCCATCCCTTGATGTTGGGTAATGTAAAGAAACTACTCCAAAGATCACTCAGATCTTACTTTATGTTATGCAATGGTGCTGATGAAGTAGGTTTTTTATTTTTTTTAAACACCAAGAAAAAAGAGAACATTTTAATGTGTTATTTGTCGTTAATTCTCATGATAAACTAGCAATATTACCACAGCTTTGCCCATGTGGTTAATAAAACAAATTAAAAAAAATAAAACAAAAGTTACATGCACTTGTACGTATAACTAAATAAACATAAAATGTTTAGTACTTCAGCCTCTGCTTTTTATCATCTTTATAAATGACCAGGAAATAGATATAGAAAGCAAAATATTAATATTTGCAGATGACACTAAATTATGCAGGGTAATTAATTCAGAACAGGATATGTGTTCTCTACAGAGGGATTTACATAAAATGGCAGATTGGACAAACAAATGGAATATGACGTTTAATGTATGAAAGTGTAAAGTCATGCACTTGGGAAGAAAAAATCCCAATGCAATTTATCATTTTTAAGGGACTTGTTGATAGAGAGACCTGGGAATCCTTGTAAACTGCAAACTTTGGAAGCAGTGATCAGTGTCAAACAACAGTAGCAAAAGCAAACAAAGTGCTGTCTCACATAAAAGGGGTATTGATTGAAGAAAGAGTGGATAACATAATTTTTCCACTGTACAAATCATTGGTAAGACCTCACCTTGACTATGCAGTGTAGTTTTGGGTACCACTTGTAAAAAAGGAAATTCTAGAACTGGAGAGAGCACATCAAAGAGCAAATAAATTAATTAAAAGAATGGAAGACTTGATGTATGAGGAAGTTCTATACAAACTTGGTTTATTTACTCTAAAGAAAAGACGACCAAGAGGAGCTCTTATGACAATATACAAGTATATAAGAGGTTAATACAAGGATCTCTCTGGTGAGCTATTTCAAGGCCTGATCAAATAACAAGGGGCCACCTCTTTAGATTAGAGGAAAGGAGGTTTCAACTTCAAGGGATAGTAATACTTCGTTTTATCTTTATTTTATTTTGTAGGCATGAAAAAAAACATGAAGGACGATATAAGTCTTATGTCTCAAACCTTTATGGTTTAAGAGATATTCACAAGCAAAGTTTCCCCTCCCGCCCCTTTTTCCTAGTGTAAGCCATCTCTTCTCAGATGTGAATCTGGTTGTAAGACCAGACAGATAACAGAAGGGGACATTCTTCTTTGTATGAAAACAATGAAAGCCCTTCCCCCCTTGACAAGTTTTTCAGCTTTTTTCCTTATCTTAATTGAAGATTGTCCCTCTCTGCAGTCTACCTGGGCACCTCCCTTCTGATCTGGTTGAACAGGGGGGGGCACTTTGTTTGTGAATATCTCTTAAACCATAAAGGTTTGAGAGATAAGACTTATATCGTTATTCATGTTTTTTTAATGCCTACAAAATAAAATAAAGATAAAACAAAGTATTACTATCCCTTTCAACAGAGGAAGAGTTTTTTTACAGTGAGGTCTGTTAAATTGTGGAATTCCTTGCCCAAGAGGTGGCCCTGGTTATTTTATCAGGCAGTTTATTTAGTAATGGCAGATACAATGGATATATTTACTAGAATATTAGATACATTTCTTTCAAGTAGGTACATGCGGGGTTATACGGTGTAATAGTAGGCTAAACAGGAAGTTCAGATAAAGAATAACTTATCTGGCAGCAGGAAAGCTTATAAAATTCTTACTTCTCTATGAGGCAACGGTTGAACTTGATGGACCTGTGTCTTTTTTCAACGTAATGTACTATGCTACTATGCTATAATGGAAGTGTGGCATGATGACAGACACTACAGAAGACATCCTAAACAGTAGTAGATATTATGTGTGTTATCTTCTGCATTGCAACCCAATGCATTGGATACATGTCTGTCACTAAAAGGGGTAAACATCTGTGACATCCAGATCAATTCCAGAAAGGATGCAATGTTTTTAATCACTAACTTTTTGAATTTTCAATTCATAGCCCCTTTTGGCTCCAAAATAGCTGTGCAATGCATTACACAACTCTACAGCAGTGAATGTGATTGTGTGAGCAAATGTGAATGTGTCTGTGTGTGTATAACAGTATCTCTCCTTCCCTGACTTTAGTTATTTACCTGCTCCCAGGACTGCTGCTTAGTTATTTGTCAGTTAATGTTTGGTAGGGATGGTCAAAAACTTTCACCTGAAACCAAAATAGGCAAATAATGTCACTTCACGCTTAGCAAATAATTTTCCAGTAAAAGTTTGATTGTTCTGATTTTTTCCCCTAGCTCATTGCATTGAAATCAATGGGAAGAAACATTTTTTCCTGCCACATGAAAGTTTTTTTCTACTTATCTACAGCCAGATAAAAGGGTGTCAGGCTCTCACAGCAGCCATTCTGTGTTTGTGAGAGGATAAATCAGTACATTTACGAGCTAGAGTAGATAGGCAAACAAAGGGAAACTGAAGCTTAGTTTAGTGAGTCTTTTAGGTAGGACATTTGTTCTCTGCATTAGGAGAGTCTGGGCACACTTTGGGGGAGAAGAAGGGAGCAAGAAGGTTGACCCCAAATACCCCAAAATTTGGTGCGACTGACTGGCAAGACACAGGTAGAGCTGGGATCAAATTTGCTTGCAGTTATTGTCTTTGTGCTGAGGAAGTCTGGGAAAGAAGTTGTTGTTTTAGTTTTTTTTTTTTTTTTTTTTTGACTGTGCTAAGATAGGGTGGACAACTTAATAAATAAATAAATAATAAATTAATACATAAATAATTAAACAAATTAATATATTAGGTGACAGACAGCTGGCTGGAAGCCTGATGTGAGGCAGACTTGATAGACAGCATTGAGATTTTTGTTGAGGGATAGGACACGACATCACACTCCATCAGTTGTGTACTGTAGAGATTAAAGACACACACAGTAGCTGAGTAATGTCCATAAAATGCACAGAGAGCAGGAGGAAAGGTGGAGCAGTGCAGGGACATGTGAGTAAAGTGGTCCCACCAATAACACCATACAGAAACCACACATGACAGACAAAGCCAGGACAAATATATTAACAGCAGCACAGATGAGGAGGTGGAGGAGGGATGTGAAGAAGGGTTGCCACCATCTACCCCACTTGTGACCACTGATATGACCGATAAGTAATGTATATCAATAAACTGAGAAGGAGGATAGCTTATGACAATGGTAAAAATACGTACACTCATCACACCATGCCAGTCCCCACCACATATATATATATATTGCTGTAGGACTCACAACTTTGATTTTCAACTACTTATTCCTCCACTACATCCCTCAGAAGAAGAAATATTGTGCTGGGAAATGTTACAATCTAGTAAACATAGGAGAAAAATGTGTTGAATAGGAGAAAAAACTGTTATTATAGGAGAAAAATGTTGCTGTAATAAGTGGAAATGAGGAACATTTTGCATTGGAGAAAAGAAGAAAACGTTGGTGAAAAAATAGAAAAATTGTAGGTTTTACGGTAATAGTCATGCAGTAAATGTTTTCACTTTTTGCCCACCCCTAATGGTGTAGGGTACAAGATAATATGCAAAAGAGAAAGAGAAGAGAGCAAATGAGATCTGAGAGCAGCACCTGTGTATATTAATTCAAACTGCCATAAGATATATACTCACAAGATAATTTCTTGTAAAAGGACCTCAATGAAACAAAATATTTTTCTGTGGGCCCTAGGTTGTTTCAATCCATTTGACAATGTCTCAGATGCTTATCTCTATAGATGTTCTATCAGTCTTACGGGAACTCTTGAAATAATAAGTAAAACATCCCTCTAAGGCTAAAACTGCAGCAAACCAAAACCAAGTGTAGGTCACCAAGACGAAAGTAACTAAACAGATCAATGAAAATTTACAACCCATAATATGGTCTCATAGTGAGCTTCAAACTTGTGACCGATAGAGTATACCCAGGCTTGATACAATGTTCCATTAAACAATATTTTATTCTCTACACTGGGTATGATTTTGAAATCAATGCTGTTGTATATTAATTATTTAGGTTATATTTTCCTCCTGCTATTTTATTGGTACATGTTTTTTTTTGGGGGGGCTTGGGTCAGTTTCCACATAGCAAGCTGATGAGAGGGACTGTGAGTGATTGAGGGGTTTGTATCCTCATGACTTTTTAGTTTGGTCTGAGATTGTCTCATAGCTGAAATGAAAACATGTGAGACATCTATTTTTGTGAGGAAGAGGGAAGGGTTAGATATTCATCAAAGTATCTAGAGGATGATCTGAATCTGCATCATAGGTATCATACTCATTTATTTGATATAGGGGTGGATGTTTGTATTACATATTTGTCAGAGGGGCTAGAGATGGAAAAGTCTGGCCACCTTAAGAGGTCAGTTGTCCACATTGTGGTGGGCATTTGCTGGTGGAAGTATGTTTACCTTAGTCTGCTGATAGAGGTTGGGCTACCTCTTGCCACATTCAGATAGGCAGGGTTAGTATGGTGGCATGGCCCCCAGTTAACTATTGCATTAGTGCTAGTAAGTGATTAATTATATAGCAAAAACTAGTTCACGTTTATTTTATGTTGTTCTATTTAACATTTGTATTAATGTAATAATAATGAAACAAACATATAAATTAAAGAGGTAGCTGCACTTTTTTTTTTTGTGAAAGTATTTTACCAGGAAGAATACATTGAGATTGTCTCTTTTTTTCAAGTATGTCCTGGACTCATTTTATCTACCCTAGAAAGGTGAAAGGCTGAGCTGACCTTGCCGGGACTAGAACCTGCAACCTCATGGTCTTAGCAAATTCTACAACTGGTGCCTTAACCAGCTGAGCCGTCTCTCCGACGATTGAATTCTTTAAAATTTTAAAATTGAATTCTTTAAAAGAAGAAAAAATACATATCAAACGACAGAGTAAGGAAGGTAACAACCATAGGTAAGGAGATCCCATATACTGTCTAACGCGTTTCACACTAGTTATAGCTCTTAATCATAGACTTGATATACACCCTGAAATACGTCACTATATACTCACAAGCAATCCATTGATAGGTTAAAACTGATTAAAAAAAAACAAAAAAGGTAACCTCCCCCTCTTAGCTGTCAATCCAATACACACAACCCGTCGGAAACATCTAATCCGGCTGGTATGTGTGAAGGAAGAGACATGTCGCTATATATTTTAGGAGACTCCTAAATACAGATGGATGATTTAAAGACACAAAACCTGAAACACAAAACATAAGAACCTACCCGTAAGAAACAAAAGACTACAGACCACAACAAAAAAGGGAATAAGGGGGGAGGCACAAAGCAACAAACCACAGCAACATAGAGCAGAAAATAAATACGTCCCATTACCAGAAGTATTACAAAAATTCCGCTCACAGTGAAACGAATAAAAGTACCATCCAAATGGTGATTACAAATATAATTGTAATCAATAATCTAATATATAAATATATTATAATATTTTGAGTCAAGGCAGACAAAGCAGCGAGGCAATAAAACAAAACCATAATGGGGGCATGATTATTTTTATCTTTAAAAAAATGTAACTAATATCCCATTCTGAATTAAGGCCCAATGGAACCCTCATTCCCAAAGAAAAGATCCAAAAGGCCTCTCTTTTATTAATGCGTTTAATAACATCTCCCCCTCGCCATGGGAGCCTCACTCTTTCTATGCCCTGAAACTCAAAAACTGAAATAGCACCACTATGGTGGTCCAGTATGTGTTTGGCAAACGCTGAGTCTCGCAAGCCTCCCTCCAATTGTCAGATATGTTCACTTATCCTACTTTTTAATGAATGAATAGTACGCCCCACGTACTATATAGAGCAACTCTTACATGTAAATAAGTAAATAACATACTCCGAATTGCAATTAATGTAACTCTTTATAGGATACGTGGACATATCATCCGTTCCTATAAAGGACATCAAATTTTTCATTTGGCTGTGTCTGTTAACCGTATGAGCACTTACCTTGCATTTTGGTTTCCAATAATGAAACAAATGCAAGTTGTATTATAACTGAATAATAAATGTGATGTGGCCATTTGACCCCAGTACAGGTATCCATAATATATTTTGGGTAAGTACGTAGTGGGTAAGTGGGGGTTGGTCTTAAGGTGGGAGTAAAAGAAGACAAAGTTGATCTTACCATTTTCATGGTACTCCTGGAATTTAGGGAAAGCCTTGTGGGAAAGGGGGCGTAATGGATGGGTTAAGGACCATTGATTAGCCTTTGGAAATAAGGAAAGGTAGGGCCGTAACTGGCTGGAGGACTGGATTTTGGAATTGGGATGTCTAGATATGATACATCGACAGATAATTTTGATTTCTGTGTCCATTTTCAGTTTGTACAAATGGAATAAGGATCTTCCCACTGCCAATTTTTTGACATGCATATATTTGATGTATGTATGTGGATATTTGGTTCTTAATTTGGTATGTGTGATAGTGTATTGATTATGTTAGTTGGATAGTTTTAAAGGGGATCTCTCACGCCTACAAAAGTTAGGCTTATAAGGTAGAGTATATATTGATAATGTTGAAAGCGTTATTTAATTTAAAAAAATGCAATTTAGGTTAAAATTAATGCTTATAGAGTGCCCTGCACCCTACTTCCACATACACTGCTCTAGCCTCAGTTTGCCACGCTGCCTCTGCTCCCTTCCCACTACCCAGCCTCCTTCGATGACAGAGGCATCTGTCTGTAAGCTGTAGCTATCTCATTGGCAGAGATCGATATATAGCCAATGAGACCACTCCAGCTTAGAGACAGAAAGCCTCCGTCATCGGAGGAGGCTGGGTAGTGGGAGGGAAGCTGATGCAGAGCGGCAAGAGCAGTGTATGTGGAAGTAGGGTGAAGGGCACTCTGTAAGCAATAATTTTAACCCAAATAGCTTTTTCTAATACAATTAAATAATGTTTTCAACATTATCGATATATACTCTACCTAATAAGCCTAACTTTTGTACGGATGAGAGATCCACTTTAAATACATCTTTTTTCTAATGTACCTTATTATATCATAATGAGTGCTTGCAAGTGGAAGTGTTGTTTTTTTCTCTACTGTTTCTTGTTAAATTGTAGCTCCTCTAGCATGGTCCTGGGAAGTCTGATGAAGGCTCTCAGTTCAACACATGCCACTTTCAATTAGGCATAGTAAGAATCAGCGTTGGGTGAAAAGTCAAAGAATTTTAGCTATTTCCTGCATTTCCAGTGAACATTTCCTCCTACAGAAAATATATAAAACTTCCATCATTTCACCAATGCCAAAAAATTTCCCACAAGAACTTTGTCATTTTTCACCTATGTTTTCTGTGACTGCAGTGGCCTGAAATGGAGCTTCAAAGAGAAGAAATTTTAGCTCTGTATATCAATTTGCGCTACCGAACCATATAGTATATCTTAAGTGTATCAAATTATAATCAGCCTTGGGAAATAGTCTGACACTCTTCAGACCACCAAAATCTTATGTTATATGTATGTGTGTGTGTGTGTGTGTGTGTGATAACCTGGCAATTCTATATGTACATATAAATGTCTCTCTTATTATTGATGTTAAGCCACACAAATATATCTCGCTGCTTCACTCCAGTATATATACACAGCTCTGGATTCCACAGGAATGTTGATTGAGGCGATATCCTTCAAATCAGCTCCAAACAGATCACATAAAAGAGGAAGAGAGAAACGATTTTAGTCAATACCTCGTTGTCAAGATACAACCAAAGTTTTAATATCCACTCACTTATTAGATTCTTGAATACAATGGAGGTGTCCAACACTTTGTGTTACAGATCTTCTAATGCTTTTACCAAACTCATCAAAGGAAAAGGATTGATGGATATGTGCCTCATTTTAGATGATATAGAAGGGAAAAGGAGAACTATATCCCTCAATATTAGGTGTATATACCAATATAAAGAGTGTAATTTCTGAATTAAATATAGGGAAGGAAGTATTCTGCTTGATTCCACGTGTCTGTGATGGGTTAATCTAGCCACATATTCCAGTGGGTCATCAAAATGCAAATGGAAAGATACAAAATGATCTCCTTAGGGGTTAATATGTATAACAAAGTATAAATAAAAATTCACAAAAAAACAAACAAAAAAAGAAGATAGAAAACTGGTTTAGTGTATTGTTACCTAATTGCCGTCACAGATGGAGTAAAAAGCTAATTGGGACATGGTTTAAACTGAATGCTGTTTTGATTTGCTTCAATTGAGAAACTGAGATTCTAATGTCTGTGACTATGTTCTTATGTACCAGTGTACATGCATTTTCCATGTTACAAAACCTTAAAACCTGTAATGAAATTGGTTATGGGGGACACCCATTATTAATATTTTGTATTAGCTGATAAGATATGACATATCTTGTAGTTTGAGGTTGCTGAAAACAGATAGCCTGAGCACTATTTAATTTTAAGATGAAGATTCTAAGTAGATTCCAGTATAGCTGTTTTGCTCCCAGTGCTGAATCATGGAAGATGATGACCTTTTCACAAAAAGATTTGGAGCTCATCTGATGTACAGCTGATTCAGTCCCCATTCTTCTGAGGAAAAAGACTCACAAACTAAATTATTTTGTTTGTAAATGAGAACAGAGTGCGTACATTTGTTGAAGTAAGAGCAGCAGCAAATAGGAACAAGGGAATAAAAATAAAGCTGCTTAGCTGTGCTACTGCAATGTTTCTATTCTGATTTAAACTAAATTGATTTACTTTGTTGTACAATGTTAAAATCAAGTTAAATGGGAACTAGCACCTTCTAGTAACAACCCCCAAATACTTTACTATGACCAGAAAAGCCTAATGGCTTCTGTATGTTTTTCCCTTATACCTTTATCCAATCCATCAGTCTTGGATATCAAGTCTATGGAGGCAGACATGAAAGTTAATGCCAGTTTTTTGAAACTGAAGCAGACTGAGTGCATGAGCCTATCTATGTCTTTAAACACTAGAGGGGGTTAATTGCTATGTGCAGTTATAGTATGAAGTCCCGTGTTCCTGCTAGAAAGTGTCATGTCCGCCCCTATGAACATAACTTTCAGCACTGATTGAAGATGTTATAGCTTTAACAAAGGACTAAGGTCAAAATCCATAGAAACCATTAGGATCTTATGGTCATAATGAGGTAGGTATAAGTGTGTGTGTGTGTGTGTGTGTGTGTGTGGGGGGGTATTATTAGGAGGTGTTCTCCATTAACAAATTACTGATATTTATTTTCTGGTTTACACTTAGCAGATTCTCCCTTGTTTAAACAATCTTAAAATAAAGTTAAAAAATGAAAGATATAAAATAAGACTGTATTGATGTTTCCTAAAGAACTAGATTGCATGTATCTTTAGGTCTGTGCAACAGAAGGTAAACAATCAGGGTCTGTTCCAGATAATTACCCTTTTATTACTTGAGGTGTTACCTTTATACAGTTGTTTGTATGCTTGCATCATGCTGCATAGTATTAATTTACTTGACAAGACTTTGAAGCTTCAGTTAATAAAGCAAAATCAATCTGGCATACAGAGTGTGAGAGGAGGTCTCTACCAATTATTAGCACATCATATGGTATCAGCCAACAATATGAAATCCAATCTCGTGCAGACAATGAGGCAGGAAGTGAAGCTGTGCATTAGCCTCCTGTTAGCAGTATAGTCTGCATGGCCCTATGCACAGAAGAAAATAGGAGACATTCTGGAGAAAACCAGCTGCACCAATGAGAACCAATAAAACAACCCACTGATTTAAATTGGACTTTTAATCCCTTGAACGTGAGAGGCCTCAAACTCATTGCTTTGCAATGCATTAAAGATGTCTCTAGGATTCTAGGTGGTTAAAAACTCCATTTCATCAAAGGATGTTTGTTTGTTTTTTCTCCAGTATGGTGCAATTAGATTTCCCCAGAATTGCTCTATGGTGTGATGAAAGAAACATGCGCAATTTCTATTTCCCATATGAAAACCACTAGGGAATACATTTTAACATGATTTTGTTGAATTGCACATGAAAAAATCAAGATTAACGAACAGCTGCGCATATTTATTTTTTGTGGGCATGTCCAGGATTAACGAATCTGTGTCAGTGGAATAGCGAATGCGCTTAATGCAGGAAGTGGTACTGTATTGCGAATGAATTTATAAGTCTGTGTAGTGTTGTCGTAAAAAGGAATTTTTTATGCGCAATTCAAGAAGTGTTCGGTATTCAGCTTCCTGGATTAGAACATATGCAAAATCTATCTGCGCACAAAAATACCTTTATCAGATCCAAACATTTCTTCCATTGCACCATTAGTGTTTTCTAGATCCTGTTGGGATACAAATAAATTAATGAAAAGAATCAAAGCAAACAGAGAGACAGGAATCACTTTGGTGATATGTACAAAGGTGGCCCATGTCTAAACTGGACAAGATTTACACTTAAATGTTAATGATTCCCATTATTTTCATTGATTTAAATGGGACTTTTAACCCCTTGAGTGCTAATAAGATCTCCAAGACATTGAAACACAATGCCATTGGAGACCTATATAACATTCAAGAGGCTAAAATATCCTTGTAAATGAATAATAATTTTTATTTGTCCTCTTTAGTGCTGTTTGTCTTCAGTCTTACTGTGTGGTTGTTGATGTGCCTCTGCATTTAGTGCAAAAAAAAGTGCCAAGAGGGAAAAGAATGGTGGTTCACAGTGAAAAGTGTAACATTTGTCTTGATGGGGAGAGTCAACCTCCAGAAAGTATAAAATAATCTGATGACAGGGATGTACCTACAGGGGGTACAGATGGTGCAATTGTGCCAGGACCTAGCATACAATGTACTCCAGGGTCCAATAGGTTTGGTTATTAATTTGTTAATGTATTTTTTGTTTTGGGGTGGGGCAAAAATGTTTGCACCAAGACCCCCCAGTGACTAGTCATGACACACACACACACACACACACACACCCACACCCACATATATATAAGGATTCAACTATACGTGGCCCTAAAGTCCACCAGATAGGTACACATTATTGTTAATAATATTATATACAGGTTGAAAAAATTAGATTTTGGGTGGATAACCTACAATGAACTAGATAATGGGAACTATTTGAGAGCTGATGGTTGCATACTCCTCTTTTAGTCTTAATTTAGTGTCTGCAATACATGGCTTTTAATTGGTTTGAAGATTTCTCTAGCATCCAGTGGGATGAGAGGGCAGTGAGAATGTAAAGGAGACATGCTCTAAGGTAAAAGAGAAAGGATTACTAACATCTATCCTATATATTAATTTGCTGGGATGTTTGTCAGAAGCAGTCATGCGCAATAGAGATTGCCCGTATGCACAGAAAGCTGGGAGTTCTGTGCTGGGAGTATTCTGTGCTTTTGGGCAGTCTCTACAGTGCATGACTGCGTAGTTGGCAGGACACAGAGCAGAACCCTTTAAGTGTCAGTGGGGTACTCAACACATTTCAAAGCAACGCGTTGCGTACCCCTCTGGCACTCAAAGGGTTAACATCACCTGGACCTTGGCCCGTGTACACCGGCTTTTACACTAGTATATATATAAAACGCTTAGGTACATTTCCGTTCCCAGTGTGCTGATTGGCTGCTTAGGAAACATACCCAGCCAATCATAGCGTGCTGTCAGTTATTTTATTCAAAACTTATAACAGTTCTAATAATCAGGAAGTGAATTTAGTGTACGTTTACTTCATGAAACTTCTGACAGGAAATGACTCGGCAGTTTCTATCACAGTCTATGAAGAACTGTATGTCACTGACTTTCCTCTCCATTTGAATGTAACAGAAAAATCTTATATATATATATATATATATATATATTAAAAAATTAGGTATGTTTCCGTTCCCAGTGTGCCGTTTAGGAAACATACCTAGCCAATCATAGTGGTCCGTGCACCAGCCTGGAGCACCGGCCAATCAGCACACGCAACCACCGCTTGAAACCCAAGCGTGTAGCGCAGCATTCTGGGACATGTAGTCAGCACATGCAAAACACTGCTTGAAACCCAAGCGTATAGGGTAGCATTCACTCAGGTTCACACACACACTCAGGGTCATACACTCATTCACTCAGGGTCACACACAATAACCTCTGTTTTTAAAACCATTACTCTCAGTAGAGTAAAGTTTTTCTTACTGTTTTAAAGTGCAGTAGGGGTCAACCACCAGTTGAGCACAGAGTGTGTTACACTCACACTCACTCAGGGTCACACACTCATTCCCTCAGGGTCAACCACACACACACACTCATTCACTCAGGGTCACACACACACTCAGGGCCATACACTCATTCACTCAGGGTCACACACACTCAGGGTCATACACTCATTCATTCAGGGTCACACATATACACTCTTTCAGTCTGGGTCAAATAAAATGAGTTATTAATTTATAACCTTTAAAAATATGCTATAACGGCATTTGTTATGCTGTGTACAGCTAGTTTGGAGTAAAATGTGTCACCTTTTCACTCTGGACCAAAAAAACAGACTGATGCCTGCACCTAAGTCTTAGCTGTTGCTACTATTGGTTTAGATACTCTACTTAAATCAGTTTTAATTTTAATTTGTACTCTATGATGCAGTTAGTTTGCCCCAGAATTCACATTTCTTTTACACATAGAGACCTATATATAAAGGCAAAGTAGAGCAATTCTGAAGCAAGCCATCTGCACCATAGGGACAAAGAAAAAAATCCCCTTTGACTTAAATGGTTTTTAACCCCTTGAATGCTTAAGAGGTCTCACCTTGAATGCTTAAGAGGTCTCAAACACTGCTTCAAAATGTGTTGGAGGCCTCTTTAGCATTCAGTTAGTTAAGAGACCCATATAAATCCATCGGCCTCCTGGGAATATTTAATTGTTCATTGTGGTGCAATTGGTCTGCAACATGATTGTCTCACATTGCCTTTATACAAAAGGCCCCTAGCACGTCCCTGAATAGCTCTTTTAAATCAGAGTGAATTTATATTTGTTTGCTATGGTGTGTTTGGTGTGGAATGTCTCAAACTACAGAGGTTCTGAGACAAGATGTACATCTCTTTAACACTTGAAGGACCAAGGGGCTGTGCAACAAACTGAGAAGCACAGTCCTTATCCTTAGAGAGTTAATAAAACAATCCAATACCTGAAGCCTGTGACAGATTTACATCTTAGGAATCAATAGGCAAGGCATCCAACGTGTTCTTAGTCCCACCTGTGGCCACACCCTCTAGCCTCACCCACATTTGCCTGGAACAGAAAATTAATTTAGACTGACATATAAAAAAAACGTTTAAATAGTGTCAGGAAAGAGGTATGTAAAATGATTAGTAAACCAACTGCCATATCTTATCTGGTATGGGGCACAGAGGCAAAGTATAACAACAATTATGTACTAAATCAGATGCTAATTTCCATTAAGTCAGTATGCCTGCTTGATGCCAGTTCTCAGTGTATTATACAAAAAAGTCTCTCCCAACACTTTTTGTTCCAAGGAGAGGGAAATGGGGCAGTCTGTGAGCAGTTCTGAGCAATCCTTTAACTAGTGCCTACTTGTACATCATGTATTAACTTGACACGGAGACATGGTTGATGTTACTGTTAGTCTTCCTGTGCATGCAATGAGACAGGTGTATGGGAATTGCTGATATTAAATTCTAACACAGAGTGTGTTGACAGGTAAATACTAGAGATCATAAGCTGTAGTGCATGCTGAGTGCAGTCCTGCTGTTAGGGGCTGCACTAGTGCATTCTTTCATACCTACATCCCTCTGGGTTTACACTGGCCACACCCACATTAAGAATGAGAAAACTAGGACTACTTGAAACAGCACATCAAAAATATAAATGAGCCATGCAAAGAATAATATTGGTAAATTTGCCTGTCAGTCCTTGTCTGAACTGTAATAGCTACTGCATATGTTACTTTGAGTGGGTCATTTTCTATCCTTGATATACATTCCTACGTTTTTTTTTAATGACAATTACCACCTGGAATGAAACCTTTTCAAACTATATTTTGCTGCTAATTTACACACTATGAGATTGAAGGGGAAAAACTATTATGAGATTTGAACATTTTCTATTCCTTTTCTTCACTGCTAATTAGCATGTGAGCTGAGTACCGTCATTAGAAAAGATCAGTCTTTCTTTTGGTAATTTATTTTTCCCTTTTATTTCAACATGATTAGCTTTGTTAGCTTTCGATGAAGGAGCCTAGTAAGAAAAGGTTGAGATTGACAGTGTCTTTGCTGTCATTGTGACAATATCAAAGTGTGCACTGGAGAGGAAGAGAGTCATCTGCCAATCAAACTGTGCACATGCCACAAAGTTCTCCACTTTGTTGATTGGAAATGCTGAGCCAAAAGATTCACTTTCATTTTTAAGCTGAAACAAGGAAATATATATATATATATATATATATATATATATATATATATATATATATATATAAAGAGACAAATTATGGTATCTAAACCTATTCTCAGACAATCTTTAGAGGTTATTGGGCAGTAATATTTGTCTTTAATGTATTTAATTTGATGTTAAAATATTATTTCTGCAGATCTCTCACAAAATGAGATTATTTGTTCTGTGGGTTTATTCACAGGATGAAGAAAAATTCTGAATCCATCTATATCTATTTGGTATGAACCATGGTTGAACATGTGGTCATAGGTGTGGGACCAAGACAGTGTAGGAAGCACATGAGAGAGGGGGAGTAATAGTGGGAAAGTCAAAGTACTCTGGGAAGAGTGGAATATAGAGGGCACAATCCCAGCGGAAACATTGATTTGTAGGACTTAGACTTATGTTAGGCCCAAGCCCAGAGGAAACATTATTTTGTAAGAATTTGGCTTGATAGCATCACAAACCCTGAGGGAAAAGAAACAGTAAGTCCTAAGAAAAAAAATATGCCCTACTGGCCTAGTTCCCCCCCTGTGTCATTGTGGAATTTGCAACTGCTGTTCTTGCTGCTGCTGTTGCTGAGTTGTGTAAGAAGCAGGATGATTAGGCAGCTCCAAGGGAATGGGGTCAATAACAGGAGTGATATGGGTGATGGCTGATCATGGGTCCACTTGCCACGACTAGCTCCATTGATACACCTGAGGCAGTAGCAGCACCCCCACTAGCCCCACCACTTCAGGAATATGTGGAGAAAAGAAGTTGTCCAATAATGCTTCTCCACCTGCCCTTCCTCCAAAATCATGGGTGTGTTGTTAGAATATAAATGTTTCCCTTGAGAGCAGGAAGGAAACGTGCCTATCATCAGCCACTGCAATTTGCACAGTGTGTGTGGTAAATAAGTGAAGGACTGCACTCACATCAAACACCTAGCACAACTCTAACCAAACATCATGATACTTAGGGTCCCAAATGTGAAATCATCGCACCAGAAACAAAGTACTGCTGCTGCTGTCACTATGCCCCTTGTCCACTCCCCGCTAATGACACATGACAACTTTCAGTTTTAATAGTAATGATGAACCCTTCCTGCAACCAGATTAAATATCCTCAGAAGCTGCTTGATGCACTGGTTATGATTATCCTTTACCATATTGTCATGTGCGGTCAGTGCACCACACAGTGTGCAATGGGTGGACACGAACTGCCACATCCTGATATGTACACAATGGCTATCAGTTGGTGGGGGAGGTAACGAGGTGCATTGTCAGAAGATGTAGTTACATCTTCCCATGGATGGACCCTAGTGCAAGAAGGCAATGGCAAGCCAAGTGTTTTGCTAATCATTGAACTTTCAGGCTCTGGTTGAGTTTCTCTGTTCTTCCTCCTCTTTGATATCTGCCTCATCTCTTGTTTCCTTTGAGGAGAGTCAATGGGTACAGCAACAGCAGTGCTCGATTTCTTTGGTGGGGGTTTGGCTTTAACTTATTCACATAAATGTCATGGTGTCTTTGTATCACGGTGCCCCTGATTGCTGAATTTTGCTGTCAGTCAGGTGTGTGTACTCTCCATTGGCCGCCTGTCTTTTGCCCGCCCAGTGTTGCCTATATAGACTGGGCTGAGGCACCCTTTGGTTGACCTTTCGTGGTGTCTCTATGTCAGCAGTCACCTGCCTTGTACCTGTATCTTTGGGCCTGTTTTGCTCCATTACCAGTGTCAGCATTTCTCCAGTAGTCATTGCCTCTCCTGCGTGGTTCCTGCCTCCGTTCCAGATCCAGTTGGGCTGTCGTTCCTGCTTCCGTTCCTGATCCCGTGCTGCTGTTGTTCCTGCTCCGTTCCTGACCTGGTTGGCAGTCCTGCCGTTCCTGTGGTTGTCCTGGCTTGTCTGCTGTTCCTGCTGCTGTATCCTGATAGTCATCTGTCTGGCTGCTGGGTCGCCTGGATGACATTTTTATCACTGGTTTACTCCACATTCACCGGTTGCTGATCCCGCTAGTATAAAACCGGTTGGGCGTTACTGTTGTCCAGTACGCGGTACTGGTTTACTCCACATTCACCGATTGCTGATCCATCCATTATAGAACCGGTTGGGCGATCCGTTTGTCCAGTACGAGGTACTGGTTTACTCCACATTCACCGGTTGCTGATCCATACATTATAGAACCGGTTGGTCGTTACTGTTGTCCAGTACACGGTACTGGTTTACTCCACATTCACCGGTTGCTGATCCATCCATTATAGAACCGGTTGGGCGATACGATTGTCCAGTACTCGGTACTGGTTTACTCACATTCACCGGTTGCTGATTCCTCCATTAAAGAACCGGTTGGGCTACACGGTTGTCCAGTACGCGGTACTGGTTTACTCCACATTCACTGGTTGCTGATTCCTCCATTATAGAACCGGTTGGGCATTCCTGTTGTCCAGTACTCGATACTGGTTTACTCCACATTACCGGTTGCTGATCCATCTATTATAGAACCGGTTTGCTATACTGTTGTCCAGTGAATGATATTGGTTAACCCTTCATTCACCAGTTGCTGCTGCCTCCATTATTGCACCGGTTTGGTCTCCCTGGTTGTGATACTGGTTTGCTCCACTGTTCCATCTTATGCTGCTGTTCCATCTATACACTATTAGTGGAGCTGTGCTTCTGACCTCCTGGCTGCCCTGCCCAGTATATTGGCAAGGCCGGTAGAGCCACATTCAGACTGTCGTGTTACCCTCCAGGCTGCCTTGCCTGGTATATTAGCAAGGCCGGTAGAGCCTGTTTCCATTCCATAGTGTCATCTTTCAGGCTGCCTTGCCCGGCATATTGGCAAGGCCGGTAGAGCCTACCATTCTGTATCTTGTAAAATCTACTGTTTGAGCCCATTATGCACATGTGATATATGTGTATGTTCAGGACTCGTGAGGGTTCCCATTAAACTTTTCAATAAAGTTTGATTTTTTTCTTACTCTGTGTCTGAGAGTCAAAACAAACCGTGACACTATGTTTCATATGTGTGATGCGGAAAGTTGTGGCAAGGGGCATTCCCTCCTTTCCTCTTTTCACTAATTTATCACAAATTGTACACAGTGCCTTTGCTGATGACTGTACTAACCCTACGCCAAAAGAAAAATAGTCCCACACTCAGGACCTCAAGGGGGTGGGGAAATGTGGAGAACAATGGTGTCTTTCTTCTTTTCCTCCACATTTTCCTTCACTGCCCCAGAGTTTAATGTTGCAGCTGTTGCTGTTACTGCCTCAGATTCAGCACTACAACTAGGACAAGGAGTATTTCTGCTAGTAAGTAGAACCTGCAACTCAGAAGTAGCAGGAATTACAGCAGCAGAAAACTTGCAAATCTAACTGCTGGTTGTGGTGATGCCCATCCTCATATTTGTATCTGATTCCTTCTTGGTTTGTGCTAAAAAGGCCATTAATGTCTCTTCCACCCCAGCTGCTCCACCATCACCCTCATCATCATCATCACCACCATCAGTCCCTCCATACTGCTGCTGCTGCTCTATCACAATCTCACCAGTTTGAAGTGATGAAAATTGTGACAGAGGGTCTCCTACTGTCACATATGCTATCTCTTGAGCTGAAGATGGCAGCACTATCCGCAGGCGAATGCAGCCACCATTTCTGCCTTCTTCAGTATCATGTTTCAAAGGGACAATGTCATGCTGATAAGGGGAGACTCCCAGGGCCAGGGGAATGTTGTCAGCTCTCTTGACCACTAGCCTGGCCATTCTGCATCACTTCCCTTACCACCTCAGTATCAGCAGGATGACCTACTGTGGTCACGCTAGTCTCACCAGCTGCTTCATCAATTTCAGTCATTTAGTCTTCCTCACTATTAGTATCACCCCTTCCCTCACTCCTATCACTCTCAGTCTATAGCTGCTGGATTTTTGTAGTAAGAGTACAAGTGGTGGGACTGCTCGGGGATGGCAAATGTGACTTAGGGTCCTCTACTGTCAAACTTGGCATCCTCTCTTACTCCCCCAGCTCATGAGAATCACAATACACACTGGCAGGTGCAGTACTAGCAGCAGGTACAGCTAGATGATCTGTCCTGCTCACACTACTACCCTCTTCTTCCTCTGCCTGTGACACAAATTTCCCCAAGATCCCTAGGAGTGATGTATGGGGATTGGTCATCATTGGGTCTGGGGAATAAGGACATTTAGAGTCTTCAATTCTGGCAGTGGTAACTTCCTCTTCCTCTTCAGAATCACTGGATGCATAATGTCCTTCCAACTCCTCCTTTTATTTATTTTTCAGGTGCTCATAGTGATAACACACACTATGACCCTCTCCTGCCTCAATTTTGCTGTCTAAATCATAGAAAAAAACACCCTCTTTCTCTCTCTCTCTCTCTTTCTCGCTCTCTCTTTCTAGCTGCTTGTATTGTGTTTCATTTCTTGGAAACATCATGTTTTTATAGTGAAAATGAGAAGAACACGTAAGTAAAGGGTCAAAAGGTTTTTAGACATTAAAAAATGGCAGAAACAGTGAATTGGAGAGTACTGATGGGTGCAAAGTCTTTTTTTCCTTGCGGGGATTTTCACATAAAAGTATCAATTTGCTGCTTGCCTGTAAAAATTCCCACAATTTTATTAAAGCTAATGTTCTCTCTTCTTCATTAAACTTTTCAACAGGAACTGACAAAAGGCATGTTAGAGTCAGTAGTGTGTTTTTATTGCTGCCAGTACAGTAGAACACAGCTGAGAGTTGGAAGTATGTGCAGTTCTATGGTACTAGGAGTGGGCAAAAATGAGAACAATTTTCCACATGACTTTTCACGAATAATGGATGATTTATCACTTTTTTGCAAGAGTTTTCTCTTTTTCACCTTTTCGGCAATTTACAACAAATTTTTTGCTTATGTTTCTTATGGTGCAACATTTCCCAGCACAATGTTATTCTTCTGATGGCTGTAGTAGAGAAATAAGTATCTGAAAATCAAACTTGGGAGTCCTACAGCAAAAATATGTGTTCTTGTTTAAGTGACACTGGTATATATTCATGGTGATGTCAAGAGATAAAAAAAAAAAAAAAAGTACAACCTAGATTGTGTATGGTAATGGTGGTGGGGAACTAATGTGGTGTGATTGATGTGTGTGTATGTGTACCATGTCTGTGTCAAATGTAAGCTATCCTTCTTCTCAGATTACTGATAAACATTACTTTTTGGTTATAACAGTGGTCCCAAGTCTGGTATATGGTAGCAACCCTTCTTCACATCTCTCTTCCTCATCTGTGCTATTGTTAATATATTTGGCCTGGCTTTCTCTGTCATAGCTTTTGAAATGAAGTATCTCCATACTGTGGACTTCATGGTCTGAGGGGTTCCTGAGGGGCTGCTATTACTACTGGGGCTAGTTGTTGATGCAGTTCTATTGCTGCTACTACTAGGTGCACCAGCAGAGGCACTCATCATAGCTAAGGTTGTGGATATTAATAACCTGTTGCTGGTGTTGTCTCTGCTGGTTTCTCAACACAAGTGTTTGACTGAGTGGGACTTGGACTTGGAAGTGGAGATGATGTTGATGATGACTGATAGGATGACTGTGTGCTTTTTGCCATCTTTGCTTGTCCAGGGTAAGAGTGTTCAATGCTTTTCTCAAACAGTTTATAGACAGGCACAGTGCTCCTTTTGCTAACTTTCTGGCATTGTCATCATCTCTCTCACTCTCCACTTCATCTGTATCTGAAGAACAGGAGGGTGCTGGAGAAATATATTCTATATCTGCATCATCATCAGTCACCATTAAGCCATCCTCAGCTTCTTGCCTACTACCCTTATATTCCTCTAAATTTTTAGAGGTGTCAAACAATTTATTTTTACTTGGAAGACAGGTGTTTTGGTGCTTGTTTTTCTCACTGTCAGATGCAAAAGTTGGTTCAGCTGCTACACCTTCCTCCATTATGCCATTGCTGTCATCAAAACTAGAATGTAACTTGTTCTAATCTTCAGTGTTCCTTATGTATGTACATATATATATATATATATATATATATATATATATATATTTATTATTATTATTATTTTGTACTTTCACTGGCACTAACGGTAGAACATTTGATGGGACTTTGACAAACTGCATCCTCCTAAGGAGGAGAAGGATCATTATCATTTACTGCACATAACTGCAGCAACCATGGCTGCAGTTAGTTTTTAAACTACCACTTTACTCCCATGCCCCTGCACTGCTCCACCTTTCCCTCTCCCCCTGCCTCTTGTGCTTTTGCGGGACAACTCAACTACTCAACAGTACACAAAACAACTGATGGAGTGTGATGCATTGCCTTAACATACAACAAAATTCTCAGTGATGTCTAATGTATATCAAGTCTGCCTCAGTCACACAGCTCAAGTCAGGCTCTCAATCAGCTGTCTGCCACCAAAATAATATATATTTTTTATTTTATTTATTTATTTGTATTATTATTATTATTATTGTTTTTAAACAGTTATGCATCCTATCTTACCACTGTCCAAAAAAGGAAATTATAATTAAAAAAACAAAATCAACAACTTATTTCCCCCAGACTTCCCCGGTACAGAGACAATAACAGCAAGATCAGTAAGAAAATTGCATGAACTGCAGCTGACTGTGTTTTTCAAATCAAATCAGATTTGGGATATTTGTGGTCAACCTCCTTTGCTCCCTTCTCATACCCTCAACCCATATATAACAACAACGGAAAGATCAGCAAGCAAATTGGATCCCAGATTCCTGTCCTTGCCAGTTAGTCATGCTGAATTTTGGGGGTTTTGAGGTCAACCTCCTTCCTCCCTTCTCCTCCCCTAGAGTGCCCCTGGACTCCCCTAATACAAAGAACAAATGTCTTACGTAAAAGGTTCCCTAGACTAAGGTTCAATTCCCCTTTATTTGCCTAATTCCTCTAGTCAAAAACATGCTGCTCTCTCCTCTCACTTTCTTTTATATGTTTTCAGGAAAAGTAGATAAATCTGCAAAATTGTGGGGAAAAACTCCGTTTTCCCACTGATTTCAATGCAATGAGCTAGATTTAAAAAAGCTGGAAACTGACATTTTTCAAGGGAATTTTTTGCCAAGCGGGAAGTACCATTTTTTGCAGATATTGCTTTGAGGCAAAAGTGTTTGCTCATACCTACTTATTAGTACATAACATTAATCAATGAGCAGAGCAAAAGAATGTTCCAAAATGTCCATAGAGGTCCCACACTCACCACTGCAGTTTCTTTGAGAGTATTTTTTTTTTTTGCAAAAGTGTCTTAGTAAATTTCCAGTAGGCAATTGTTTCAAGCACTACTTGTGTAGTTGGCAAGATCCTATCTTTCTGATTTCATTACAGTTGCCTAGACAGTGATTTTATTCAGACCAAACTAATATTCAGTATAAAATCACTTCATAAAAATTAAATGTGGTCTAGATGTTATTTAGCAATTATGCAATAGAAAAAAGTGGAGCAATTCTTGAGCAAACTTACTTCACCAGAGTGAAAAACAATAATATTTGTCATTGGTTTAAATTAGCTTTTTACTCCCTAGAATACTAGAGAGGCATCCAACACATTACAGAACCAAAGCATGCGAGATCTTTCTAGCATTAAAAGGATTATAAGCATCATACGAATCAACAGGGATTTTTATTTTGTCCCTATGGTGTTCCACTTTTGTCTTTATACATATAGTATGTCCCAACAAAACCTGAAAAAATGTTAAATTATGACAAATTTAGAACATTTAAGGGCTCTTTCACACAAAACTTGTAGTGGCCCATTGCTACAATTCTGTCCCCTAGGTTCTGAACTCACTTTTCTCCTATGTTCCTCTGCCAGTACTGTGATAGGTGATGCATGGTTGACAGATGGCCTGTGAGAATATCAGATAAATATTACTGGCTGACACCCATGTGGATTGGCCATTCTTTGTGGGTCGGAATGAGCACCACAACCTCTAACACTGCTAGTGTGACAAAAGGGCCAGCATTCCCATAGAAAACTATACAGATACGTCCTGCAGAATCTTTACTGGCTTCATGAGTGAGTGCAGCAAAAATGCAGCTTGCTGGACCTTGGTGTGCTCATGCAAGGTAATAATAACCTGTACCAAAGATATCATAGCCTAGTGGCTTACCCTTCACTGCTGGCAAAATAACCAGTGCAACATCATCAATATGAATGGGATCTAACCCTTCAAGAACTAGAAACTTTACAACACTTTACAACATACTCTGACACTCATTTGGTTAAGAAATACCTACATTCAACATAATATGAACTATTATATATACAGCATATACACTCTGTGGCGACTTTATCAGGCACATCTATCTAGTACAGGGTTGGATCCACTTTTCCCCCAGAATAACCTTAATTCTACATGGCATGGATTCAATAAGGAGCTGGAAACATCCTTAGTCCATGGTATTGCAACAGCATCACAGATTTCCTGCAGATTTGTCAGCCAAACATTCATTCTGAAAACCACCTGTTCCACTGCTTCCTAAAGGTGCTTTATTGGATTGAGAAATGGGGACTGTGCAACCAGCTTGCAATGATGCATACTTTGTGGCATGGAGAATTATCATGTTGGAAGTATCTATTTGAAAATGAGTAGTCTATGAGCATAAAGTGAAGCACATGGTCAGCAACAATGGTTAGGTATACTGTGGCTTTCAAATGATGGTAAATAGGTAATAAGGGGGCAAAGTATGGCAAGAAACCGTTCCCCACACCATTACACCACTGACACCAGTCTGTACATTGACACAAGGCAGGATGGATCCATCAATTCATGTGGTTTAAACCAATTTCTGACTCTACCATCTACAGGCCATGGCAGAAATTGAGATTCAACTGCCTAGGCAAAGTTTTTTCAGACTTCAGTCAACCAGTTTTTGGTCATCATCTGCCTCATCTTTTTGATCTTAGCTGACAGAAGTACCTAGCACAATATTCTGCTGCAGTAGACCATTTGCCACAAGGTTTGATGTACTGTGATTTCAAAGATGCCTTTTTACACACCACTGTTATGAAGAGTGATTATTTGAGTATTATTGACTTCTTTCCAGCTTGAGTTTAGCCATTCTCATCTGTCCTCAATCTCATTAAAGGAGTAGTAAACTTTTTTTATGAAAAAATATATATTGTAGGGATTTTCCAATTGAGTAAAATAAGGGTACTCCCACTGCTGAGAGATTTATATTTCCAGAGTCATTACAGTTTAAACCCATGTTTTTTTACATTAGCAGTGCTCTCTACTGGTCAAATTCTAATTAGATTTCCTGATAGATTCTAATGGAGAGGAAAGTCAGAAAAGTCAGAGACATACAGTTCTCCATAGAATGTGATAGAAACTGCCTGTCACTTCCTGTCAGTTAGAACTATCAGGAAGTAAACACAGTAAATTCACTTCCTGAGTATTTAAACTGCTATAATTTTTGAATAAAACACCTGACAGCGATGGGAGTGACATTGTTTTATTCAGTAGGAAATGATCTACAAAATATGTGTTTTCATAAAAAAAAGTTTACTGCTCCTTTAACAATGTGTTTTAGCCCACAGAACTGCATCTGACTGAATGTTTTTTTTTTGTTTATCACACAATTCTCTATAGCTATAGACTGTACAGTGTGAAAATCTCAGGAGCTCACCAACAAACATACCATGGTGAAAGTCACTTAGATCACATCCAAAGTTTGCTAAGGCCAGCACTCACTTATGCATGTATACATTACCTGAGTGCACACCAATGGGATATATATATATATATATATATATATATATATATATATATATATATATATATATATATATATATGTTCATGCAGCCAATTAAAGGGAACTATACCAGTATAAGTGGCTTGTAATTTGTTTAAAAGGTGGACCATACTAGGTCAGCATTCAGTTATAGCTACACTTTCTAGTTCTCCTTTTACTAAGATGAATATTCTCCAAATCTTAAAAAAATTATGTTCTCTGCATCCCAATTTGCAATGTTCCCATCTTTCCAAATAATTCCATATTTTAGTTTACCTATAATTAATTTTACCATAAGTTGAGCTAAATTTGAAATTAGTTAAATTAAAAAGGTGAAGCTGTCTGTGATGTTTAGATGAAAGTCTATAAAACTAATGTACAATGGGTATTTTGCAAATGCTGCTTTATTAAAAGCCATCACAACATTTGAAAATTCTAGGATATGAAATTGCAGTGTTATGCTAATGTTTATGTTTGTGTATCTGATGGTGAATATAACTAATAAAAAACAGGTAAGACTCACAATGTAGTTGTTTGATAGCTAATTATGGTTAACTGGAGAGGTTTTATCTCTTTTTAATATCCTGGATTTCCTAACATATACAGGAAATGTTACAGGGGAAATATACCTTTGTTGCATTTCCTGAGTAATATTTAATATCATGTTCAATATTAGCTATGATAATTTCAGTGTAATAACTTAAGACATATTTTATGCATTTTAGGAAAAAACTGAGTTTAAAAATGCTATTTAAATTATATTTCAATTTTTTCAGAGATTGTGGAACACACACATATTCTTCCTCTTTAAATACTGTTCTTTTGCAGATGCCTCCATAGTACATCAATGTCATGACTATTATTTTGTAATACTATGAAAGCTATAGAGTTTGATATGCTTAGAAGACTAGGAAAGATATATACTAAGGCTTGATAAGGGGCCAGGTTGGAGATATTGTGGCATATTTGCTTTTGATTCCATCTCCTCATATGCACTAAGATGTTTTCATCATCATATCCCTGTGAATGTGCTACAAATACATAGGCATCACCTTACTTTCATCATACCTTCACCAGGTTTACAATGTTGAAGTGTCTACTTTGACAATGGCTCATTTGCATATTGAAATGCAGCTTAATGATCCATTGTCATACTTCTGTGAATTTGTTTATATGTTAATGCGACTAATCACCACATGCTCTAAGCTCCAATAGCTGGCTATGTTGTCAGAATGCACAGTCTATGGAGCCACAGAGTATAGATTGCTCTCTCTACAGGATAACATCTACTTTGCCAGTCCTCTGTGTCTGTGAATGAACTGTGAAGCAAGACAGGGGATTCTTTATGTTATAGCCCTTTGAGAAGCACATGCATTGCCCATCTCTATAGCACTCAAAGGATTACAGTGATATTCTTAGTGGTGAAGTCAGAATGCATGCTCTCCACTTTCACGTTGCCCTTACTAGCACTTAGCCAGCTTTATGATAACCCTGTACATTAATGATTAAAGTCCCCCCCTTCCTTTGAATAGATTATTTGTGAGAGGAAGAGAAAGCAGCATAATGTTGCAGTTAAGTAGGATAGGAAAATAAAGTGATTTGGTAGTTTAGTTTAGGGAACTTTGTTTGTTCTTTGTTCTCTGTTTGGGTAGTCTGAAGGCACTCAGGGGGAAAGGACAACCCAAAAATTCTGTGTGACGGACTGCGAAAACACAGGCAGCCATGATCCAAGTTCTTTCCTGATCAGGCTGTTTTCTCTGTGCTTGGGGAGTCTGAGGGTGTGAGAAAGAGGCAAAGGAGATATACCTCAAATACCCCCAAAATTTGTGTTACTGAGTTATGTGGAAGACACTGGCAGCCGTTATACAAGTTTCTTCCTGATCTGGCTGTTATGTCTGAGTCTGGGGAAATAACCATTTTTTTTTTGTTTTCTATACGTTTGGAGCACTCACTATTGGATCAGGAAAGGAATACAGATAATCTTTGAACAGGAGGAAGTCTAGTCATGTGTATAAATACAAGTAATGCGTTCTATAGAGTATGGGTAATGTCCGTGGTGTGAGATTCTGGAATCTGTGGATAAGTGTAACTATATGTATCTATATGTAAGCGTGCCCAGAGCCAATATAACCAAGGTGCTAATTATGGAAACAGTAGAAAATACACAATATAACTGCTATACGGAATGCTGGTGGTTAATACAGAGGTAGGTGAAGTATGGGCAAAAAAAAAACATATAGGTAATCCAATATAAATCAGACAGACATAGATGAAAGCATGCGGACCACTGACCGTTACTAATTATGAAAACCAAAGTAAAGAGTTTCCTGTTCCTATAGCTAGTTGACATCCAAGACAATAGGTTATTATTGTCACAAACTAGTCCGCTCCTCCTCCCTCAAGGCGGTCTCACTCCTGATTACAGAACTCATACACCTATCCATAGCCTACTTATGCCCAGGACTTTCCTACTATCCCTGCCCTCGGATGGTCTGTGCTTAGTGTCCAAGTACCTGTGTATCAAGCTTACCTGTGATTCCTGATTCCCGCTGTGACCCTTGCCTGAACTCCGCATATCCGCATATATGGCTTCCTTACCTTGGCTTTGTCTGCAACCTCTCTTCTTGTTCCTGTGATCTGACTGTTTGCTCCAGTCTTCTGTTCGACCCTTTGTGTACTGTCTCTGGCTAGCCTGACCACTCTCTGCATATCATCAGTTTGTACGATTCCTTTTGTACTGACTCCGGCTCAACTACGACTCTCCCCTTCACAACTCACCCAAGTTACCGACTATCTGTTTGATCGACTACCTGTGTACCAGACCCGGCTAACCTTCGACTACATGTCTGTCTATGACACTTTGTAGTCTACATCTGCTCTGTTTGACTCCTAGTCAACTCCAACTTATCTTCGACTCTCCAATGTCTGCCTCTGCAGCTTTTACTTGACTAGCAGCATAAGATTTCTGTCGGCTAACCTAAAAACTCTTGCTATATGCTCTCCAACTCCCGGCCTTCTGCAATAGGGTTCTGCCTCTGCCTCATAGCCTGTGTATTCTCATCCTCATTCTCCTGTTTCTTGACTGGCTGAGAGAACAGTGACAGTATCAGAGGACCAGTAACATGGAACCCGCAGAGGTCGGACAAAAACTCAGTACATGTGAGGCCAGGATTGAAGGCCTAGACCACCGCATGGATCTGTTTGCTCAGGTCTTACAGACTTTGCTAGTTCGCACTGATCCTGCATGCCATGCAGCTCCTGCTACCTCTGCTCCTGATCAAGTAGAGACCTCTACCTCTGTGCCCACCATGAGACTACCACCTCCCCCTCATTATGGAGGTGACCCTGATGCGTTTAGAGGTTTCTTAAATCAATGTTCTATACATTTTGAAATGATGCCCCACTTGTTTCCATCAGACAGAGCTAAAGTGGGATATGTGATTTCTTTGTTAACGGACCGTGCCCTTGTCTGGGCTTCCCCTCTATGGGAGAGAGGCACTCCACTGGTTAACAACTATTCAGAATTTGCCCACAATCTATGCCAAGTCTTTGACCTTCCTGGCAGAGCAGGGACTGCTTCGTCATCTCTATTCACCATCAGACAAAGCTCACGTTCATTATTGGACTATGCAATAGAATTCCCGTACCTTTGCGGCAGAGGTTAATTGGAACAATGAAGCCCTGGTCTCTGCATTTAATAATGGACTGTCTGACCATTTAAAGGATGAACTAGCTGCCAGAGATCTACCATTGGAATTGGAGGATCTTATTGCCTTCGTCTCCCACATAGATCTGAGACTCAGGGAGAGACAACTCCAGCAGGATCACATTCGGATACCTCCTGTTAAATTGGCTTCTAAATTTTGTACTCCTGAACCTCTGGTCATTCCCCCTTCTGAGGCGCTCATGCAAATAGGGTCCATGGGGTTGAGTCAGGAGGAAAAGCAGAACAGAAGAAGACAAAATATATGCCTGTACTGCAGAGGAGAGGGACATTATGCCCACAACTGTCCCAAGAAGAAGGGAAAAGCCGGCACCTAGAGGGGATCAGAGGACCTGCTCTAGGTGTAATTGCTCCTACCCCTGAGTCAGAGTGAGATCGCTTACTGATTCTTATGCAATCCTCTTGGCAGGATCTTCATGTTTCTACTACTGCCTTAATAGACTCTGGAGCCGCAGGTTCATTTATTGATGAGACTTTCTGCAAAAAACAAAGAATACCATGTCTTGTCAAACATCAACCTCAGTTGTTACAGGCCATTGATGGGAGGCTGATTCATCCCTCTACTATAACTCTAGAGACTCAATCCTTGCATGTCAAAGTAGAACCCCTGCATTCTGAGACACTGAGATTTCATGTCATTACTTCTCCTTCCTGTCCAGTCATTCTGGGATACTCCTGGTTATCTCTACATAATCCACATATTAACTGGCAAAGTGGCCAAATTGTCTCTTGGGGTTCTTACTGTCCTCATCATTGCCTGGAGTCTGTGAACCCTTTATGTGTTCAGTCAGTCCAAGTATCTGTTTCTGAGATTCCTGATCACTACCAAGAATTCACAGATGTCTTCAGCAAAAAGGAGACTGACAAATTGTCTCCTCATAGAGCTTTGGACTGACCTATAGATCTTCTGTCTGGCACCATTCCTCCGCGAGGTAGAGTCTACCCTCTATCCTTACCAGAGACCGTGTCTATGGAGGAGTATAGCCAGGAGAATCTTAAAAAGGGTTTCATTCAACTGTCCACTTCCCCGGCAGGAGCGGGGTTCTTCTTTGTTAGGGAAAAAGAGGGAGATCTTCGTCATTGTATTGATTATAGAGGCCTCAATAAAATCACAATAAAAAACACCTACCCCCTACCTCTTATATCTGAATTGTTTGACCAACTTAAAGGGGAACTTTCACCCCGCAATAACTAAATCTCCCCTTACTGCTCAGCTGGCGACTAGCTGCTTAGTAGCGCTAGTCGCCAGAAATCTTACCCCGTTCTCAAGATTTCGGCGTTTTAAAAGAGCAGGAAGCACGGACGTCTCTTCACAGTGACGTCTGTGCGCCTGCGCTGTCAGTCCCTTGTGCACCGTACGGTGCATACGGTGCACAAGGGACTGACAAGGGACTGACAGCGCAGGCGCACGGACGTCACTGTGAAGAGACGTCCGTGCTTCCTGCTCTTTTAAAACGCCGAAATCTTGAGAACGGGGTAAGATTTCTGGCGACTAGCGCTACTAAGCAGCTAGTCGCCAGCTGAGCAGTAAGGGGAGATTTAGTTATTGCGGGGTGAAAGTTCCCCTTTAAGGGGTCTAAGGTGTTCCATCAGACACCAACAGTGTTGGCGTCCACATGTGGACACTGCTACTACCATTCTTTCGGAGTTATCCAATATCCATCTAGGACAGAGAGCATCCTCTGTATTCAGAGACATTGTGTTTAACATAGCCCAGAATTCCAAAACAGCCCACAGTACACAGAAGCCCTACCTACTCTCAGAGGAAGAAGCGGAGTCCCAAAACTTGTGGTGCACTGCAGATGCCAACAGAACACAGAGAGAGGGACTCAACGCACGGTTGAACTGCAGATCCGCGAGCCCCAGCAGGGAATAGTCTGCTACCGGAGTGCAGGCTAGGCCGCCGGAAGGCCGGTGAACCTACAGGGACGCTCCGAGCCAGAGAGAGAGAGCACAGAGTGGACACAGGAGCAAGGCTGATCCCACAGGGCTGGAACGCCAGCCGCAACAGAAAAGGAGAAATATATTTGATTTTATCCATAAAAAAACTTTACAGTTTCTTTAAATACTTTCTCCAAAAATAAATTTTAAAGTTGCTTTCTCTCCTACAGAAGAAAACCAAAAGATGTGAGAGACTCTGAGCACGAGCAAAGCAATGTTGCCTGTACTACTGCTTGTCACCGCTCAAGAGCATCACATTTTATCTCTCTAGTGCGATTACAGAGGAGATATTTCCACATACGTATTAGACTAATCCTGTCCATAAAGACAGTCTAAATCCAAAATGATGGGCAAGTCTGCACGTGAAATACCAGCTAACCCCCAGACATACATGTCAGTCTTGTTTAATCCTTTTCAGTGAGGTGCAGCTAGTTTCCCTAGGCACGTCTGAATTACCCTTTACTCTTAGGGTGTGACAAAGCAATGTTGCCTGTTCTAAGGTTAGTCACCACTCAAGAGCATCACATTATAGCTCTCTAGTGCCATTACAGGTGAGAAATTTCCACATAGATATCCCTCCCATAAAGGTGATCCAAATTCCAAATGATAGGCAAGTCTGCTATGCATGGTAAAATACCAGCTAACCCTTCACATACATTTCAGACTTGTTTGTTCCTTGTGTCAGCCTTGCTCCCTCAGTGGAGTGATTCCTTCCTCCCCGCTCCGTTATGTGGAGCAGTTTACTTCCAGGTCAAATGGCCAAAGCTTCACAGGCATTGTGACTTCATCCACCAGTCTTCTTTTAGTCGGCTCCTACCAGCTCCTTCCAGCTCTCATCACACTTTCACAGTGTTGTGTGTGCAGAGTGGTTCTGTGTTTTGATTCCCTGTTCTTGACCTGCTTTGTTGCTGTCCATTGCCAAGTTTTTGACCATTCTTATAGCCTGCTGATTTTGCGTACTCCTGGAACTTTGTGTATGACCTTTTGCCTGAACCTGACCACTCTTTTTTTGCTTGCTGATTCCACATCCTGTCCATTACCAGCCAGTCTATGCCCTTTTGCCTGAACCTGACCACTCTCTTGCCTGCTGATCCTACACCCTGTTTATTGCAAGCCTGTGTATGACCTTTTGCCTGAAATTAACCACTCTTTTGCTTGCTGATCATGCATCCTGGTTCTAGCTTGCCTGCATCCCTGTTGCCTGCAGTACTTTCCAGTGGGGTTCTGGTTCCCTGAAGACGTCAGTTCTCTTCCTTTTCAAAGTGTTATTCCTATTTTCTAAGTTATTCTGTCTTGGAGAGTTTTAACTATTGTTTAATAGCCTACGAGCCCTATCTCCATACCCCACTCTTCGTACCCTAGTCTTCACTCTCCCCTGCAAGAGAGTAGGTGTTGTCTGTAGAGAGTTCATCCTGGGCTCACTTCCAGCTCCTCTAGGGTTTGTCATCTGTCATTGCGGCTGGCACCTGTATCACAGCCCTAGTCACTGCAAAGTCTCTTTGCATTCAGCCAATGTTTCTGAGCACTGTTCCCAAGGGACACTTCCTATCAATTCCTCTTCTGCGGGTTCTGTTCCATCAGCAGGTCAGTCAGTGCGAGACCTCATCAGTGAGGTTCAGATGGTTTCTTTAGGCACTGAGAGCAAGGGGTCCATGTCTGGATTACCCTTTCTCCTCTGTAACAGCACTAGAGAGCTAAAATGTGATGCTTTTGAGTGGTAACTAGCCCTAGAACAAGCAACACGGTCTGACAAGGCTCAAGTAAGGCCAAAACATATGTCTGGGGTTAGCTGGTATTTTCTGTGCAGAGGGGACTTGCCCATCAATTTGGAGCTGGATATATCTCAATAAATCATGCCCCATTTCCTTTTGCAAACCTTCTACCTCCAGTAAACAAAGGAACAATTCAAACCTGTTAACCATTTCCTGTGTTCAACTTCAGTTCCTTCCTTTTCTCTATGATCTCTGAAATGCATGTTACCTGATTAACAAATAGAAAACTGTGAGTCTTCTCTAAAGTTACTTGCTCTTAGTGCAACATGGCTGTCTCAATCTGACTCCACTTTAGAGGCAGCAGTATCTTATGGCTGTCTCTCCTTCTCCCTCACCAAACCAAAGTGGACACGAGGGAAGTGTGGGACTGCTACTCTCTAAACACTAACATTGCAAAGCACTTTCTGCCACCTCACTCTGCTTCTCCTCCACTTGTCGCCCTGTATTGGTAAAACCCTGAAATTGTAAAGTGCTGCTTAAACTTGTGCTATATAAATAAACATATTAATTCATTTATTCAATCATTAGGTGAGAGTATCGGAATATTAGTTCATGTGTGGTAGCTAATTAGGTTAAAAATAATATTTTCTTAAAATTCTAAGGTAGGCCATATCCTGGTATCAGGAAAACCATATATTTAAGAGTGATTCACAGATGTAAATAGGGTATTAATGTATGTATTCATATTTGTATTTATATAGCTCCAGCAGGTGTACTTAGTGCTTCACAGTTTACATTTAGTATAGAGGTAATACAATAAGTGCAGTTGTTAAACAGTACAGATGATTATCATAAAGTGAACACTAGGTAAGCATACATTATCATAGGAAGTCTGTAAAGTTTACAATATAAATATAAAATGGGAGACATACAGATACAATCAAGTAGAGGAGAAAGTATAATTTATGAAAGATCTGGTAGTGCACATGAGATAAAGTTTACTTATTTAAGAAGTGCTACATTTATAATGCATTATTTTAGCTTGAATTTGAAGTTGAATCTTGACAAATGTTGGGTGGTAGGGAGTTCCAGAAGTAGGGAGCATCAAGGAGAAAAGCCTTCAGTCACATTACAGCAATTGATGTTGAAGGAGGAGAAAGCCACCCACTATGTATGTGGTGTAGAGGATGTGCAAGTTTATAAGAGGTTATTAATGATGCAATATAAGATAGGGATGAGATGTAGGAGAGCCTTGAAGCTAATGAGGAGTATTGTGGATTTTAAATGTTGTTTTATTCTTTATAGATTTCAATTAGAATCTGTTAGATAAAAAAAAAGATAAAACACATCAAATGCAATGTAGTCTAAGCCTAATTAGCATTTGTAGATCAATAAAAAATGCCTAAAAAAATTAACTCTTTAACCTCTTGAGTGCCAGAAAGGTATCCAATGTACTGCATTGCAATGCATTCTATACTTCTCTGGCACTCAAGGGCCAGTAGGGCCATGCCTTGCATTGTGATGCAATGTGCTGCTTGCCTCTATGGTCCTTTGTGGTATCTCTTACTGTTTATATTTTTTGTCACTTGAAAAGTACCAAATAAATTAATAAAATAAAAACATTTAATAAAAAGTGAATGATGTGTGAAAAAAATAATTTTGTCTTCCTTTGTATGGAACAGCTGGTTAAGGCCCATAATTCTTTTTATTCAATAATCAACTAGATTTATAAAATTGCTATTTTTATTGTTAAAAAAATCATATAACATTGCCATGAAGACAAACAATAAAAATCCGTCTGTAGTTCAAGGATTTAGATTTGAAGATCATTTTTGTTGTTACCTTAAAAAAGTCACATGATCCATCTCCATAGCAACCCACCTTCTCCCTTCCGCTCTGGACGTAATGTTGCATCTGCTTTCTGATCCCTGAAGGCCAAACTTTAGAGTTAGGAAATGAAAACAAGGAAAGAAAGATGAACCTATAAAAAGCTTAATGTAACCTGCTTCTCTTACTCAAATCTGCAAGCTCCCCTGGTCAACCCTGTTCTTTTCAACTGCCAGTCACACAATGGTTTGATTCAAATAATAGGACATGGTGTAAGTTAATTGTTCAGTACATGCTCCTCCATGTAAACTTTAAGACAACATATATTAATAATTGAAAGGCAGGTTTTCAAAGCAGTTTCTCAGAGTACAGTATCATATTTTAAAATAACTTATCAAATACAAAAGCTAGACCATTTTCTTTATGTTAAAACATTCTTTGAGCTTGAGAACATTTTAATCCATCTTTTTTAAAGAAACTGATTTGTTTTCTGGTATTGAGCAGAAAAATGTTAAAAATAGACTTAAGTATATGATACGAGCTATCAAAATATATCACCATGCAAATATTAAATTATACTATTCACTTGTACTACAATATTAGGCAGTTGGCTTGCAAAAGATAGTATGGATTCAATTGCAGGTGATACATTTAGCACTGAATTTTGTCAAAATAATTCTTCTTGTAGTCTATTCTTGAATCTCTCTCTGTGTATATAGACAATATAACTGTATCTTTTTAGCTATACTATGGACTGATATTATCTATATCTAGATTCCCTCTAACCAATGTTTTGCTTACAATGTTTATTTAGAAGATTATAAAACACAAAACGCTGAAGAAGTGCAATTCTGGAGCAAACCAGCTGTGCTGCTGGGGAAACATGAACATTGCCCAAGTTCCCATTGATTTAAATGGGGGATTTTATCCCCTTGAAAGCATAATTTTGTAATGCAATGCAATGCTATACCTTCCTCTAGACTGTAAGCTCTCACGAGCAGGGCCCTCTGATCCTTCTGTTATCCACACTTGATTGTACTATTTAATACCTCTGTATGTCTACTCCCTACTGTAAAGCACTGCGGAATTTGTTGACACTATATAAATAAAGATTAATAATAATAAATGCTATGTAATAAAGACCCTTTAGTCCTAATTGTTACTCATTGTTCATGTTCAGGACACACAAACAGTTCAGATTTTCAGGATATCTTTTCTGAAAGTGTAAGTAAACTTTTTTGTGAAAACGTATATTGGAGGTCTTTTCCTATTGGGTTAATCAAGGGATCTCCCACTAGTGGGAGATGTGTCATTCCAAAGTTATTACAGTGTCCTTATATGAATACTGTCCTCTGGTATCCAGAAAGTTCATCTAAAGATCACCTGGGGGACGATGCACTAAGGTGTGGTAAAGAGGTGATAGAGCGGTGATAACTTATCCAGTGATATCACTTCTCCAGTTCCTATATTATTCTTTTGAGCCTATGAACTATGAGATTTTAGTAGTTCTTAGTGCATAGGCTCTATAGAATAACATAGGAGAAGTGATATCACTGGAAAAGTCATCTCCACTTCATCGCTTCATTATCACTTAGTGCATAACCCCCCCTAGTGTTGTGACAAGTATTCTGTTGTATTCTAGAGGAAACGTGAGTCACCAACTGCAGCTCTCCAAAGAATGTCACTTAGGCATAGTATAAAAAATATAATGTCAGGTTCCTGCAGCATGTAATTTTTGTATTTGTGAGAGATAGAGAAAGCAGCACAATTTTGCAGCTAGTTAGAATAGGCAAATAAATTAAAATTGGAGTGTAGTTTAGAAAGTCTTGTAGTAAGGAAATGTGTTTGAGGAGTCTGGAGGGCTCTGGGGGAGAAATGAGGTTGACTCAAAATACCCCAAATCTTGGCTTCCTGAAAAAGGCAGCTGTGATCCAAGTTCCTTCCTGATCTAGCTGTTAGCCCTGTGCAAGGGGATTCTGGAGAAGTTAGAAGGGAGCAAATGAGATTTACTCCAAATACCCCACATTTTGTGTGAGTGCCTGGAAAAACACATGCAGGCATGATCCAAGTTTCTTTCTGATCTGGCTGTTACCTCTATGCTAGGGGATTCTGGGGGTATGAGAAGGGAGCAAATGGCATTTACCCCAAATACCCCAAATTGTTTTGTGACTGGGAAGACATAGACAGCTGTGATCCAAGTTTCTTCCTGATTTAGTTGTTATCTCTGTACTAGGGTAGTCTGAGGATGTGTGAAAGAAGCAAAGGAGAATAAACCAAAGTACCCACATTTTTGGGGACTGACTGGGAAGACACAGGCAGCCATGATCCAACTTTGGTCCTGACCTGGCTGTTACACCTGTGCTAGGGGAGTCTGGGGATGTGAGAAGGGAGAAAATGAGCTATACCCCAAATACCCTGAATTTGTTTGTGACTGACTGGGAAGACACAGGCAGCTGTTATTCAAGTTTCTTCTGATCTGACAGCTATTATCTCTGTGTTAGGGGAGTCTGGGGAAATAAGTAGTTGAACAGGAAGTGTGTATTATTTATTTTTGTTTGTTAATAGTGATAGGGACAGTTATTTAAAAACAAAATTAGTTTGACTGATAGGTGACTGATGCTTGCTGTGATTGAAGCAGACTGTTACTAGTATAGTCATAGTATTTTGTAAAAACAAAAGACATCACACACACAATCAGTTCTGTTGTGTAGTTCACTGTTAAATAATATCCAGCAAATAAAGTGAAGTAATAGTTCAACAAATGACTGTAGCCATGGTTGCTGCATGATGTGCAATAAATGATGATGTTCTGTCTCCTCCTAAGAAGGCAGTTTGTCAAAGTCTGATAAAAAAGACCCACCACAATCGCAAGGCCAGATATCAGGATGAACTTCTCCAGAAACAGCTAGAGGTTGTCCAATTTGAAAAGGATCCTAAAATGCAGAAGGTCTTGGGTAGACGGCTAGAAACTAGAGGATGGTGAATAGTCCAACACTATAAATGGTACATCCAAGGGAAGAACAACAAGAAAAGTCCACTAGAGAGATGAAAGAGCTGGCTTGGCCAGTAATGGGAGCTATGCTGGTGAAGGCTGATCAAATATCGGAAGGGCAAGAGGAAGCCGTGAGGCTGGTCAGTCAGAAGGTGTCAACTCAGAAGTCATTGACCAGTAGGGCTGGTTGAGCAGGCAGTCGGATGCTTCTGATACAGAGAGTCAACAACAGGTCATCTTGGTCATATGGGTAGTCAGATGTTATCGACTTGGAGGAATACTGTCAAGCCAGTAGGAACCCCAGGCAATGAAACCTCTCCATACCTGGAGACAAGGATGTCAGAAGGTGAAAGACAGGCCAGCGTTGGTGCCAGATGGGCAGTAGAGAATCCAGAGGAGATAACAGAGATAAGTCGGAGGACAAGCTGGGTTCAAAGCAAGAGGTCTGAGATGAAGCACAACAGCAGGCTGAATCCAGTTGGAGGGTAAAGCAGGGTTGAGATTCATAAGATCAGAATCAGATGAAATCAGCAAGCAAAGAGCAATGTCAGGAACACATCAAGTCAGAACACGGAAGTCAGAAACTGGAGCAACAGGAAATCTCAGGATCAAGGTATGAAGATCGAGTTCCAAGAAAGTAGATAAAGGCAGAGACGACCAATGAGAGATGAGAGGAGGGACCACAGTTAAGGGAGAGTGACAATATGTGAACAATTTGTTTATTTGTCTCTTCAGTTTTTATTTTTTTTATTTTTATATTATATGCTTTTTAAATTCAGCAGATTAATTGCTTGTATTATGCAGTGCCATATGTAATTGGTGGGCTTTTCAAACATATTTATATTTAATTGTTTATTATATTTATTTTGTTAATAAAAACAATTCTCCCTCCCTGATAACATGTGCTCATATTCTGCAGGATGCATGGTCCTTAGGTATTCTCTTATATCCTGCATTACTGTGTGTAGTTATTGCATCACATAGGGTGCAATGTGTGGACACAAATTGCCATAACTGTGCCTAAACAAAATTGGTGTCTGGAAGATGTAATGGTACTGATGGAGCGATTTTGGAGTGAGAACACTTTGGATGGTATGGAATTTGAAAGGGGAGTCACTTGTGGTGGTGGCTGCAAAGACTTATTGGGGATTGCTGATGATGGTTCTCTGCAGACTGACAGACTGATGAGCTCTCTCCAAAGCAGAACACAAATAAGTGTACATCCACACTATATAAGAATGTGTGGTTGCAAGAGTGTTTCCCAATATTGAAGCTGTGATGGAAGTCGTGGTGTAAGTCGCGATTGCCCACTTACGTGCCTTTCCTGATTTAGTTTACATATTGGTCCTTTATATTAGTTCTCTGGGAACTTCTGTCCACTGCATCTCAAGGTTGCTAGCCCCTTTATACCATTTGTCTGCTCTAATTGCTCTAATTTTTAAACGGGTGTATTATGTTGTAAATAATTTTTTTCTATTTATTTTTCATCACTACAGTCTGATGTGATACTGTGTCAGGTGCCTTTACATCTTTGTTTTTTGACAAAACTTATTTTACATATTTTTACTCATAAATTATCTGTTTGTAATAAAAGTTGCTACTTGGATTAAAATTTGTGCTATCTCCTGTTTCTCCTTCTTTGCATGATTGCCATGGACATTTGATGAAGCATTCTTTTGTGATTGTTGGGACACGCTGAAAAGGAGTGGAAAAGAATATCTATTGGAATTGTTTTCTAAGGTGAGACCTAGTCTCCCATTACCCATATCCCAATAAATTGTATAATATTATTATTATAGTTATATTCGATTATTCATTTTTCTCCATTGCAACTATTTGTTTGTCACATATGGTGCAATTGGTTTGGCCCAGAATTGCACTTCTTTATCTTGCTGAATATGGCCCAAAGGGTTAATAAAGTAAAAATATATGTGATTGATTACTCCAAGACATCATCTTGGTATAATATAATTGCCTATAAATGTTATTGACTTATATGCATTGATAGTTCTTCTGCCCTTACATCAACCTATAATTTGTCTCATCATTGCAGCCTTTACTGACTAGCCTCAGCCATAGAGAACATATGCAGAGATGTACCTAGTCTCTATTATCAATTCTTTAAAGTGTTTTCACCTCTCTGTATGCTAGAAGTGTCTCCAGTCCTTTGAGACATCTCTAACATCCAAGGGGTTAAAAAAAAGTTTTTATTTCAATATATCATACAGCTGGCTTTTTGCTATGAACTGGGCAACTTGAGGCAGAAATAACAATTTTGGAAACTATGACAATATGAATGTGTACATGTGCAGCTGACATTTATTTACACAAGTTCCAGCATTACACATCACCACAAATATAGCCTTTTGTGCCTTGGACAGAAATCAAAAGCAGAACATTTCTAAAGTAAAACAACTACATAACAGGGGACAATTAATATTGCTTAAATAAGGGTTTAACCTGTTAAATGCCATAGAGGTATTCAATGCATTAAATACCCCTCTCTCTCTCTCAAACAGTTAAATCCATGGAACTTTGGAGACTTCACTACAATTAAAGGGGTTAAAATCCACATTTAAATCAATGAGACATTTTGAGAGTTTTGTCCACCCATGATGAGGTTGGTTTGCTTCAGAATTACTTCTCTTCTGCTCTTACATAAGGCTCTTTACGTCACTATATCAGCTGCATCATCATGTTGTATGGTTTACATCAAACAAATGTGATGATTGAGCACCCATCAAGCATGAAATCTATGGGAACACTGAATTTATACACAAAACATAACACATATTATTTTACTTCCCAAAGGCATAGTATAAAAAGGGCATGAGGGTTTCTGTGTTGGTGGGGTTTAGAGAAAGAATCAGTTGAACAGGGAATGTTTTTTGTTTGTTTGTTTTTTTTTACTGGGATTGGGAAGGCAGTTAATAAAAAATAAATCCTAAATACAATTAAAAAAAAACATAAAACATGATATAAAAGTGGTCTGAGGAGGGTACCTGTGTTGGTAGGTGGAGTCTGGGGAATTAATCAGTTGAACAAGGAGTTTGTTTTGGGGGGGTCTTGACTGGTATATGGGGACAGTTAATACAAAATTAAATAAATAAAATAAATAAGAAATTTGTATGTAAAGTGATAGAGCCAGGAACCTCCTGACGTAAGCTGCCACTAGGGTAGAATAATCCTTGACTTGATAGAATATTTTGTAGATGATGATTTGTTAGATTATTTGTTAGAGGCCCAAGCCCAGAGGAAACATTGATTTGTAGGACTTAAGTTTGTTTGGCACAAGCCCTAAGGAAATGTAGGACTCAGTTGCTGTTGAGTTGTTTAACCCCTTAAGGACCCTTGACGTACCAGGACCGTCAAGGGTAAATGTGCTCCAACGACCCTTGACGGTCCCGGTACATCAAGGGTTAAACTCTTCCATCGCGGCCGCACGGAGCGATGGAAGAGTTCAAGCCGCTTGTTACTAAGTGTCCCGGTATCGGGACACTTAGCAACAAGCGGTAGAAACATTGTTGCAACATGCGATTCGCTTCAAAAGCGAATCACATGTTGCAAAACCTGAATGACAGGGACAGTATTTGTAAATACTGTCCCTGTCAAATCTCTCTGCCTCCTCCACTTTGCATACTGCTGAGGTGGAGAGAGACAGAGAGACATGGTGTTCCAGTGTACCTGTAAAAAAAAAAGTCAAAAAAAAGTTTAAATAAAGAAAAGTAACCCTTTGATCACTGTTCTGCAGTGATCAATAAGTCCCCACCCCATCTGATCACTCTTGGAGTGATCAATTTGCTGCAGATCAGTGTTTTCTGATCTGTGGGACACCCCCCATCCCCCTTGAATTTTTTTTAGATTTTTTTAAAATTTTTAAACAATTTTTTTAATTTTTTTTTAATTTTTTTTTTTTTTTTTAAATAGTAAATATAGTTTAGGTATTTTGGTAGGTAGTTGGGTAGGTTTAGTGTAGACGTGTGTTAAGGAAAGTTTTAGGGATAGATTTAGGTTTAGGGGAACCCCCCCCAAAAAAAAAAAAAATATAATAAGCGCAGTTTAGATAGGTAGTTCAATTGGGTTAGGTAGGTTCAGGATATACGTAGGTTAGGGTAAGTTTTAGGGTTAGATTTAGGTTTAGGGATAGCGTAAGAAAAAAAAAAAAACCAAAAAAACCCCAACCCCCCCCCAAAAAAAATATATATAATAAGTGCAGTTTAGATAGGTAGTTCACTTGGGTTAGGTAGGTTCAGGACATACGTAGGTTAGGGTAAGTTTTAGGGTTAGATTTAGGTTTAGGGATAGCGTAAGAAAAAAAAAAACCAAAACCCCCCCAACCCCCCCCCCCAAAAAAAAATATATTTAATAAGTGCAGTTTAGATAGGTAGTTCACTTGGGTTAGGTAGGTTCAGGATATACGTAGGCTAGGGTAAGTTTTATGGTTAGATTTAAGTTTAGGGATAGCGTAAGAAAAAAAAAAAGTTTTTTTAGTGGGCAAAATGCAGCGCAGGTACAGCGTTGAAGAGGCATATGCCTTTTTGGCGTCTGACTCTGAGGCAACAGACACTGCGTCAGATTTTTACATAGTGCAGTTTTCAGAAAGTGAGAGCAGCTCTAGTGATGACGCTGGGCCTTCTGTCAAGAAAAGACGCACTGCCCCAAGAGCTGCTCTGGCAACTGCCCCAGCACCTGCCAAAAGAACTGCCCAAAGACCTACCAAAATACCTGCCCAAAGAAATGCCCCAAGTGCTGCCCCAAGAGCTGCCCTGGCAACTGCCCCAGCACCTGCCAAAAGATCTGCCCAAAGACCTACCAAAGAAATGCCCCAAGTGCTGCCTCCAGAGCTGCCCTGGCAACTGCCCCAGCACCTGCCAAAAGATCTGCCCAAAGACCTGCCAAAAGACCTGCCCAAAGAAATGCCCCAACACCTGCCACTCCGGATCCTAATGAATGGGTATCAATTTATGGCCACAAATCTCAGAATTCACAGGCAACCCAGGGATTCAAATTGATGTGGAAGGATTTACCCATGATCATTTTTTTGATTTGTTTTTGGGGGAAGACATTTTAGGTGAAATTGTGTCCCAAACCAATTTGTATGCAGCCCAGTAAACTGCCGCCAACCCTAAGTGTGAAAAACGCTGTTTTTTTTTTTTACTTACGTCATGGTTTACGAGGGATTAGTGGTAAAATGGCTGTGTATAAAATTGGAAAACACACCTAAAACGAGAGCCTGGGGTGTCTACTTTCCAAAAATATACACTTTTGGGGGGAAATCTTAAAAAGAGCACTGTTACACAGCCCCAAATGAGACATGGCACCAGTAACGCAAGCTGTGAAGATTCAAAGTGTGAACCTGGAAACGCGCTTGTTCCAATTTGGCCCCGTAGCTCCCCCAAACCATGAGAAAGCTATGCATATGGGGTATTGCCGTACTCAGAAGAAGGAGCTGAACACTAATCAATTCAGTTTATAAAATCTTCACCTATTCTGTGCTTGAAATTCACATCAACATTGAAGGCAAAGTGTGAAAAATGCTGAATTTTTTTTACTTACGTCAAATTTTCACAGGATTGGTGGTAAAACGGCTGTGTAGAAAATTGGAAAACACACCTAAAACGAGAGCCTGGGGTGTCTACTTTCCAAAAATATACACTTTTGGGGGAAATCTTAAAAAAGAGCACTGTTACACAGCCCCAAATGAGACATGGCACCAGTAACACACTGGGGTGTCTACATTCCAAAAATATACACTTTTGGGGGAAATTCTAAAGTGCAGCACTGGAACATAGCCCAAAATGAGTAATGGCACCAGTTAACCAAGATGTGAAAATTCAATATTTGTTCAAAATTGGGCCCCGTAGCTCCCCCAAACCTTGAGAAACCTATGCATATGGGGTATTGCCATACTCAGAAGAAGGAGCTGAACACTAAACAATGCATTTTTAAAAATCTTCACCTATCCTGTGCTTGAAATTCACATCAACATTGAAATGCAAGTGTGAAAAACGCTGTTTTTTTAACTTACGTCAAGATTTACGAGCGATTGGTGGTAAAATGGCTGCGTAAAAAAATTTAAAACATACATAAAATGAAAGCCTGGGTGTCTACTTTCCAAAAAATATATACTTTTGGGGGGAAATCTTAGAGTGGAGCACTGTTACACAGCCCCAAATGAGACATGGCACCAGTGATGCAAGCTGTGAAAATTCAAAGTGTGAAACTGGAAACGCGCATGTTCTAATTTGGGCCCATAGCTCCCGCAAACCTTGAATAACCTATGCATATGGGGTATTGCCGTACTCAGAAGAAGGAGCTGAACACTAACAATGCATTTTTAAAAATCTCACCTATCCTGTGCTTGAAATTCACATCAACATTGAAGTGCAAGTGTGAAAAACGCTGTTTTTTTAACTTACGTCAAGATTTACGAGTGATTGATGGTAAAATGGCTGCGTAAAAAAATTGAAAACATACATAAAATGAAAGCCTGGGGTGTCTACTTTCCAAAAATATATACTTTTGGGTGGAAATCTTAGAGTGGAGCACTGTTACACAGCCCAAATGAGACATGGCATCAGTGATGCAAGCTGTGAAAATTCAAAGTGTGAAACTGGAAATGCGCATGTTCAATTTGGGCCCCATAGCTCCCGCAACCTTGAATAACCTATGCATATGGGTATTGCCGTACTCAGAAGAAGGAGCTGAACACTAAACAATGCATTTTTAAAAATCTTCACCTATCCTGTGCTTGAAATTCACATCAACATTGAAGTGCAAGTGTGAAAAACACTGTTTTTTTAACTTACGTCAACATTTACGAGCGATTGGTGGTAAAATGGCTGCGTAAAAAAATTGAAAACATACATAAAATGAAAGCCTGGGGTGTCTATTTTCCAAAAATATATACTTTTGGGGGGAAATCTTAGAGTGGAGCACTGTTACACAGCCCCAAATGAGACATGGCACCAGTGATGCAAGCTGTGAAAATTCAAAGTGTGAAACTGGAAACGCGCATGTTCCAATTTGGGCCCCATAGCTCTCGCAAACCTTGAGAAACCTATGCATATGGGGTATTGCCGTACTCAGAAGAAGGAGCTGAACACTAAACAATGCATTTTTAAAAATCTTCACCTATCATGTGCTTGATATCAACAGTAGTATTGAAATGTAAGTGTGAAAACTGCAAAAAAACAAAATATTACCACAATTTTGAAATTTTTTTCTGGAAAAATAGCTGCATGAAAAACTCCAAAATTCTCCTGATTATTTACTTTATGTTGTGTAGTTTTCAGAAACATATACCTTTGTGGGACATTTTTGGTTCTGGCACCGTCAGCTAAGCTATGATGCTCACATGCCAATTGTTGAGAAATTACAAGTTGGAAATAATGGCATCCATCTTGTAATATTTACCTTGTAAATGTGAGGAAGTGATTGAAATACTAGGCATATGGGGTATTCTTATATTCAGGAGAAGCAAATGAATATATTTAGGGGTATTTTTTTGTCAAAAACTAATTGTATGCAAATCCTGACACGAAAATATAAGCAAAATGTTGTTTTTTTTCAATTTTTTTCC